>OX243835.2:16148200-21148200 GCA_945859575.2 Herminia tarsipennalis
TGGTTCGTGTTTTTTCAAATTTTTTTGTTTTACTTTTATAATAATTACGGATCAGTGAATGAATGAAAATGAGGCGCCTGACCCGGGGGGCTTTGTTCCACCGGCGGTAAATTTTGTAACAATTTCTTCACATGAGTCAGGAATGGAACGGACGGATCTCTAAACAATCCAGGTGCACGTAAACGAACAAGGCAGAGCAAAATTTGCAATAAATGTAACAGTAGGGCAGTAGACGGGAAAAAAGGGTGTAGTTGCGCGGATAGCGAGTCAAGTGATAATAATAATACCAGCAATCTTTCTCTACCTCATGAGATTATCAATACTATCAATCCACAGACGACTTAATTTCCAACCATTTCGGCGACTACCTCTAGTGGTCCAGATCGCTAGGGTTTTGTACATATAGCAAGGACTAGTTATGAGTCCATAGATATTGGTCCATTCATTGTTCATGTCCAAAAAGAAACCAAAACGCCTGATGATGGAACCACTCTGCATCCAGTTTCATTTGGCAAGTTTTTAAAACAAAATACCTTTTCTAATATAATTAACGGCTCTATTAAAAAAATAGGTAGAAACAGAATATCTTTTGCATTCTCTAATTATCATGATGCCAATTCATTTATTAGTAGCCATACCTTAGTTCATAACAAGCTAAAAGCCTTTATACCATCATTCCAAGTGATGCGAATGGGCTTTGTCCGTGGCGTGTCGTCTGACTGGTCGGTAGAAGACGTACTTAAAAATACGTCAGTACCTAGCGGGTGCGGTAAAGTTATCAAAGTGAGAAGAATTAATTATAAACATTTTGAAGACGGTAGCATCGTTTGGAAACCAACACAAAACGTAATAATGACTTTTGATGGACAGGTTCTGCCGCAAAGAGTGTACATATGTTACAATGCACTACCAGTGCAAATATATACGTACCCCACTTTGCAATGCTATAACTGCTGCCGTTTTGTGCACACAAAATTACAGTGCCGATCAAAACCTAAATGCTATAAATGCGGATCTGATCACGGTGTAGATATGTGCGATGTGGGAGAGGAGAATGATGCTGTATGTTGTCATTGCTCCGGGAACCATTTTGCAATTAATAAATCATGTCCAGAATTTGACCGTAATTTATGTCATGTGACAAGCGAATTAAAAGTACAATGCCGGAAAAAAACGTCTCATACAGTGAAGCAGCCCAACTATTCCCCACTGCCCCTAAATTATATGTTAATATAGTGAGTACTCTCCCTACCCCCTCATCCCACCAACTAACATCACACTCACATTCTTTCACTTCTCATAAAAAAACGATATTCGTAAACCGTCGTCCACCTTCCAAACAAATTATAGAATACAATCAAAAGGCTCATCAACAAATAATTAATGAACATAAAATTCCCTCTCCCAAAAATGGTTGTGCATTAATCCTTTAATAAAAACCCTGAAAAAATGTCTTCAACCGAAATAATTCAAACCCTCATTACCACATTAACTCAGTCCAACATAGAACTACCGTCCAACGTTGCATCTATAGTACACATGTTTACAGCTCCATTACCTGTCAGTAATGGCGAATCCACCGATGATATTACAATGGAACTGTAGAATTGCAGTTCCTAAAAAAGCGAAATTATCCATTTAATAAAGAAATATAACACTTGTTTAATTGCACTTTCGGAGACTTGGTTAAAGCCAGGGGCCATCTTTAAAATCCCCGGATTTTCTTGTTTGAGAGACGATAGATCTGATGGGTATGGCGGAGCTGCCTTACTCATCAGAAATATTTTCTCTTTTTGTCCTCTAACTTTTCCTGTATATAATGATTTTTCTGTAATAGCGGCACAAATAAATAGTATTTGTGTTGTTTCTGTTTAAATTTCCTTCTCCATCTCCTTCAGCTCTTCATTATTTTAATACACTTATTTCTCTCCTTCCGCGACCTTACCTAATCATAAGTGATTTCAACTGTCATCATGCTTCTTGGGGTAGTTCTATCACTACATATTGTGGGGAAATGCTGTTAGATATAGTTGATTCACATCATCATCATCAGCCTATCGCAGTCCACTGCTGGACATAGGCCTCTCCAATTGCACGCCACTTTGTTCTATCTTCGGCTTCTCGCATCCAGCTCCTGCCAGCCGTTTTGCGTATATCATCACTCCACCTGGCTTAAGGGGGTCCTACACTACGTTTGTCAAGCCGCGGTCTCCACTCAAGAACTCGTTTACCCCAACGGTTGTCGGTTATTCGGCTAATATGGCCAGCCCACTGCCACTTCAACTTGCTAATCCGGTGGGCTATGTCGATAACTTTGGTTCTCTGCCGGATCACCTCATTTCTGATTTTGTCCCTAAGAGAAACTCCGAGCATAGCCCGTTCCATAGCCCGCTGAGCGACTTTGAACTTGTGGACCAGCCGTACCGTCAGTGTCCACGTTTCGGCTCCGTATGTCATGACGGGTAGAACGCACTGATTAAAGACTTTAGTCTTTAGACATTGTGGGATCGACGATGAGAAGACTTGACGTAGCTTACCAAACGCTGCCCAACCCAACCGAATTCTCCTGTTCACCTCGTCCTCGAAGTTGTTTCTACCTAACTGCAATGACTGCCCGAGGTACACATATTTTTGAACAACTTCGAGAACGGCGCCGTGCACCGCTATCGGTTCCGGTAGTACATGTTCATTGAACATGACCTTGGTTTTATCCAAGTTCATCCGTAGGCCGATGCGTACAGAAGAGTCAGCCAGGTCATTTAGCATCCGTTGTAGATCCTGCAGCGTTTCCGCCATGATGACAATGTTATCTGCAAATCGCAAGTGAGAAATGTATTCACCATTGACGTTGATGCCCCGCCCTTTCCAGTGCAGCGTCTTGAACATATCCTCCATTGCATTTGTGAACAGTTTCGGGGAAATAACGTCCCCTTGCCTCACTCCTCGATGCAATGGTATAGGTTTTGTTTGCTGATTCTGTACTTGGACGGACATGGTGGCGGCTTCGTAGAGACATCTCATCACTTGGATATATCGCCAATCTACTTGGCATCGCTGCAGAGACTCCAGAACGGACCAGATTTCAATCGAGTCTAAGGCTTTCTCATAGTCCACGAATGCTAGACACAGGGGCTGATTATACTCCTGGGTCTTTTGTATAATCTGCCGCACTGTGTGGATGTGGTCTATGGTGCCATATCCGCTCCGAAATCCAGCCTGTTCCGGTGGTTGGAATTCGTCAAGTCATCGCGCAAGGCGGTTCGTGATGACTCTTGAAAACAGCTTATAGACGTGGCTTAGAAGAGAAATAGGTCGGTAGTTCTTCAGCCGGGTCTTATCTCCTTTTTTGAAGAACAAGACGACTACACTTCTACTCCACGCCTCCGGAGTTCTCCCTTCGAACAGGACAGCATTAAAAAGCTTTTGGAGCTCCCTCAGTACGGGTTTACCTCCAGCTTTTAACAGCTCTGTTGTAACGCCATCCTCTCCAGGGGCTTTTCCATTTTTCAGCTGTTGATTCACATAATATTTGTATATTAAATTCTGGCTCTCCTACTAGACGCACAGGTCCAAATGAGAATATTAGGGCTTTAGACTTGTCATTGTATACCCCAAAATTAGCTTCATCTATAACATGGCAAAACTCTCCTTCTCAAATGGAAGTGATCACTTTCAAAATATTTTATCATTTCCTAGTAATGATTCTTATAAATTACGTGGTCCTATTCAAAAACCTCGCTCTAAGTATAAACTACTTAGTGGAGTGTGTGAGGAACGAACCTGCAAGAAACAGATTAATTAGTTTACTTAAGATAAACACTCTAGATTTGGGAATTTTTTTGTTGATCCTAGCAAAGCCTCTGTCAGATGAAGCTCAGTTTATATATACGTTAGTTTTAGACAGATAGAATTTTACATGCATTGTATTGTAGACATATGATTAGGTTACTATGGAACCGACGTAAATTGTATTTAAAGGTTCCTAAAAATAAAGAGATAAAACGTTATGGCATAAATTCAAAGCCATTGCAGAATTTAAAATCTCCAACTTATCAAGTACGTTGTTCGGAATCGCTGACTATAGTAATGAATTTACAAATGCACTTAAAGAAGCAATAAATGAAACATTCCCCTTAAAAAACTCGGGTACTGGCTTTATACCTTCTCCACCTTGGTGGAATAGAGAATGCACTGATGTAGTTCGACAAAGAAAAAAAGCTGAGAAACAATATAAAAACAATATGTCTGAGGAGAATTTTATAATCGTTTCTGAATCTATAGGTAAAGCTAGAAAATTATTGAAGGAAAAAAAAGTGAAAGATGGAAACAATTTTGCCTTTCTATCTCGCCTCAGGTAAAACCTTCTATAGTGTGGCAAAATATAAGACGATTTAGAAATGGCATTAGTGACGTGTAGTTCTCACAGTTCAGTCATACCTCCAAATTTAAGTGAGTCATTCCTTATTCGTTTAGTCCACCTGTCGTTCCTGAACAAGATCTTATCCATATTAATATTCCTTCTTCAATCTCCCAAAACCAAAATAGTCTTAACTCACCCTTCACTATGCAGGAACTACAAGGCATTCTTTCCACAGTTAAAGACTCTGCTCCTGGTGAAGATGATGTTCCATATTCATTTTTTGCTAATCTTAGCCAATCTTCTCTTGTATATTATTTAGATTTAATTAATAAAGTAATGACAACAGGCAATATTCCATCTTCTTGGAAATCGCAAATTATGATACCTATTCTAAAACCGGGTAAACCACCAACAGAATCATCTTCCTATCGACCAATAAGCCTATCTCCTAAATAGCCTTATCTCCCGTAATTGCAAAAGTTGCTAAGAATTTAGTTAAAAACCGTCTAGAATGGATAATTGAAAATCGCGGAATACTACCAGAAACTCAGTTTGGATTTAGGAAAGGTAGAAGCACATTGGATAGTGTGGGGACGTTTCTAACAGATGTACGTTGGGCGTTTACATTCAATAAATCTGTATTAACAGTATTTTTGGATCTGGAATCAGCTTACGATAATACTAATCTCAAAAATCTTAAATCTAAATTAAATAGTCTTGCAATACCAGAAATTATTTCTTGTTTTATCATAAATGTGCTATCAGGAAGAACAATAAAAGTAGATCAATCAAGGGATCAGAGCAGGATTGTGTGGAAGGGCCTTCCACAAGGATCAGTGCTTAGCCCCATTTTATTCAACATATACTTACGATTTAGCATCTTCCCTTCAGAATTCAACAAATATCTTACAGTACGCCGATGATCTAGTTTTATATTCTATGGTAACCAATTCAATTAACTTTGCAATGAAATATCATACTCCCTACATCATTTACAAATTTGGACGGATCAAAATGGTTTGATCATTTCAGCACCTAAAAGCTCAGTGGTCCTGTTCTCACGTCAACGATTACCCCTCCAATATCTTTATAATACAACAACAATCTAATACCAGTAAAAAATCAAGTAAATTTTTTGGGTGTACTTATAGATTCTAAGCTTACAGGCACACGTCACAGTGAATATGTTGTAACCAAATATGAGAAGCTTCATAATTTGATGAGATGTCTCTCAGGTGTTTTGTGGGGTGCTCATCCCTTTTCCCTTATGCTTCTTTACAATGCATTAGTTAGAAGTGTTCTAGATTATGGAACCTTCTTGCTGGAGCCATGTAATTTAGACGGTCTGAGGAAATTGGATTCCATCCAATCAAAAGCCTTGAGAATTATAATAATAATAATAATAATAATGTAT
Source organism: Herminia tarsipennalis (assembly GCA_945859575.2). Lineage (NCBI taxonomy): Eukaryota > Metazoa > Arthropoda > Insecta > Lepidoptera > Erebidae > Herminia > Herminia tarsipennalis. The sequence continues at coordinate 16,153,975 of OX243835.2, forward strand.
TTATTCACTCCCAAAAACAAACAAAAGTTTACAAAAATTTAGGTAGGTAAACAATTATTACTGGAGCTATGAAATCTAGTCCTATAAATGCATTGCAAAATGAATGTAATGAACCCCCACTCAATGTTAGACGACAGTATAGCAGATCGTCTGTTTTTCCGTGATTTGCAATTAGCAAATAGCTCATTAGTCTCAAAACTACCAGCTCTTTCAGAGGTAATCAAATCTTCTAACTACTGGAATAAGGTAACCAAATCTTCTAACAACTTCGCTGTCTAATTAAAAGCTTTTTTAAAATACAAATCATTTCATGCACCAACTTATAGATCTTTATACCTTGAATTGTTTAATTGTGAATATGGTGCCCTAACACATAGACCCATTGTAAAATATTTTGCAAATATTGACAAACAAAATGTCAATAAGTATTTTGATTCCATTGTGCAGGAAAAATGGCCTGGGTTATTAAACTGGTGTATTTTAACTGATGCATCAAAGCGGGATACTGATGACTTTGTAGGAGTAGGAGTTTATCAAGTCCAATTTAATATTGTTGAAAAGATAAAATATCCCTCTAAGACTTCAGTCTTTACTGGTAAATGTATTAGCATTGATAAAGCTTTAGAATATATTTTAATTTTCAATCTGAAAAATAGTATAATTTTTAGTGACTCCATGAGCAGTCTACAAGCACTACAAATTCCCTTTAAATCTAAACCACTTTTACCCCTCATACTTATGATACGGAGTAAATTGTAGGAATGCTTTACAAAAGGCTTTATTGTCACATTTGTTTGGATACCCAGTCACTGTGGTATAAAAGGTAATGAATTAGCAGATAGACTTGCGAATGAGGATGTGGAGTGTGGAGATAAATTTCCTTTTAAAAACTATGTACAGGATTTGGCTACTCTTCCTAAATTTCAGCTTCAGGATTTCTGGAACAAAGTTTGGACACTTATTAGTCAAGCAAAGGGTAAACATTACTCTAGAATTCAACAACAAATTTGTCATAAACCATGGTTTGCTGTTATAAAACTCGACAAAATTGTTACTTCAAGTTTAATAAGAATGCGGCTTGGACATACCACCTGTCCGGCTCACCTTGCTAGGTTTCATATAATAGATAGCCCGCAGTGTGAATGTGGTGATGACTTTGGGGATTTAGAACACATTTTCTTCTCCTGCCCGAAATATGACCGATCTTCTTTCATAAATGAACTAATATCTATCCGTATACTTTTTCCAACTTCTGTAAAATGTCTTCTTTATTCCTCTAACTCTTCTGTATATAATATTATTTCTTATTATATTCATTGTAATAAAATAAGATTGTAAATGTGTACTTGTATATACTAAAAGTAGTGGGTATCTATGTATATGTTTATTGTTTGTACCTTCATCCTATTAATATTCTATTGGTTTAATGTCTCGTCATACTCTCTTGATCCATATCCCAAATTCCGATTCTAATCTTCATTTAAATGTCATTCGTTTCCCTAACTTTAATAAACTCCTAGCTATAATACTCCATCCGATACTACAACGAAACAAGCTTTCATAGAGAAATTAATTAATACGGTCTACGTTTTACAAGCTTTCAAGCAAATCAAAACAATGAAATTTTTCAAAATTTTAAAGAAAATAAAAATTTGAATCGGCTGATACAATGAACATGCGAGCTATAGTCCTTCTGGAGCAAATGAACGAATGGAGGACAACAGAAAAAAAAAAAACATCTGATGGCGGCTTTTTATTTAAGTCATTCTAGCGCGCCTATTTCTACGAGTGTCAAACGTCAAAAATAGTAGCTTTATTTTTTTTATAGTCTCACTGTAGACTGAGATACGGCAGCAGATTCGCATCGTTCATCGAGTATTGTAATAAAATCATGTTTTTATATACAATCATAAAAGGGGCAATATGTTTTGGCCAGTCTGCCTATCAGATTTTGCCCGCAAGTATTTTTATTTAAATTAAAATGAATCGACTTACTGGGAAAAAAAAATCTCACTTGTTATTGCAATGAAATACACTCTACTTTATAGAAATAGACGTAGAGAACTTGAAAAGCGATGGGTACCTTTGCGCACTTGCCCGCGACCCCTTCGCAGCCAGGTGTAAGCAGGTAATATTTTGTTACGTTATTACGTTCATGGCGTATTGTCATCATTTATCTACTATTTATTTCTTGTACATGATAAACTACCTCTGCCTATAAAAAAGTGCCCGCAGTCGGAGTTGCCAGCGATTAAAGTTTGTTTAGAGTGAGAAAGACTTATCGCTCTACATAATTCTTTAGACGAGGATGGCAATAGCCTGCTCTGCTGTCGTAACGAAGAATGCAGTAACTGACAAAAACCATTATTTTAGTTATTTCTTGAAATGGCAACGTAAGCCATACACTATTCAATATTAACAAAAAAAAATGAAAACCAAATTGGAAACTAAAATGTTATTAACACAAAATGTAATAGTTAGACCAAATTATTTACATTCACCAAGATGAATTGCAATTGTAGTAACTATAATAAACTAGCGGCTCGCTTCGGCTTCGCACGGACTTTCTCCAGTCCATAAAATCCGGACCATTCGACTCACACTTGGCATTTCAAAATGTAAACGTCGAACGAAAGGTACCCCATCCGCCAGCGGCCATATTCAAGTAAGTCAATACAATAGTATCTAAGCAATAGTCTCTATTTGCTGATAAGCTGCAGTCAGGAATGTCGGTAAGTATATCATATAATAGTTTTATCATTAAATTTAAAAGATTGTCAGGGACAAAGGTAAAGTAGACTGGTTGAGAGTGTAATAGTAGTATTAGGTACCGATAATAGTGGGCGCTGTCTAGGGCGGAGTGTCTGTCTAATCAGAATGGACTTTCCTCAGAATTGCAAAATATTATTTGGTCATTCAATTTAAAAGCAGAATTCCAACAAGCTACTCGATATGCCAGTAATACTTGCATTGACAATATGCAAAAGTGAATTGGTAGGACTCAGTATATCGAATGATTCTGCGCAAATTATACAATGCCCTATTAGTGCTAGCATGGTATTAGAACATTGGTTTATACTTAAAAGGGATTTTTCCTCAGAATATAGATATAAATTTAAAAATTATATTATTCAATTGAGTTTTTTCCAAGTATATGAACAGACTGAAGCAAATGAGGCATTTAACTGGTGGCAAAACAGGTGCTATAGAAGTACTTACGTCTTTGACTATAGCTGTTATTATCCCATCGATGCCAGCGCTTTTTGTATTCTTTAGTTCCATGATTATATTAAAAATAGATAATATCGAATTCATAAAAAACTTAAGACAAAACATATCTTACATAATAATCCATTTATGTTTTGATGAAGTATTGACAAGTATTTAGGCACGAAAAATCTAATCGTGGTTTCATAACTAATCCCTCACATTTACAGTACATATCACTAAACGTTCCGCCACCCATTAGACAGACACTCCGCCCTAGACAGCGCCCACTATTATCGGTACCTAATACTACTATTACACTCTCAACCAGTCTACTTTACCTTTGTCCCTGACAATCTTTTAAATTTAATGATAAAACTATTATATGATATACTTACCGAGATTCCTGATTGCAGCTTATCAGCAAATAGAGACTATTGCTTAGATACTATTGTATTGACTTACTTGAATATGGCCGCTGGCGGATGGGGTACCTTTCGTTCGACGTTTACATTTTGAAATGCCAAGTGTGAGTCGAATGGTCCGGATTTTATGGACTGGAGAAAGACCGTGCGAAGCCGAAGCGAGCCGCTAGTTTATTATAGTTACTACAATTGCAATTCATCTTGGTGAATGTAAATATTTTGGTCTAACTATTACATTTTGTGTTAATAACATTTTAGTTTCCAATTTGGTTTTCATTTTTTTTTGTTAATATTGAATAGTGTATGGCTTACGTTGCCATTTCAAGAAATAACTAAAATAATGGTTTTTGTCAGTTACTGCATTCTTCGTTACGACAGCAGAGCAGGCTATTGCCATCCTCGTCTAAAGAATTATGTAGAGCGATAAGTCTTTCTCACTCTAAACAAACTTTAATCGCTGGCAACTCCGACTGCGGGCACTTTTTTATAGGCAGAGGTAGTTTATCATGTACAAGAAATAAATAGTAAATGATGACAATACGCCATGAACGTAATAACGTAACAAAATATTACCTGCTTACACCTGGCTGCGAAGGGGTTGCGGGCAAGTGCGCAAAGGCACCCATCGCTTTTCAAGTTCTATACGTCTATTTCTATAAAGTAGAGTGTATTTCATTGCAATAACAAGTGAGAATTTTTTTTCCCAGTAAGTCGATTCATTTTAATTTAATTAAAAATACTTGCGGGCAAAATCTGATAGGCAGACTGGCCAAAACATATTGCCCCTTTTATGATTGTTTAAAAAAACATGATTTTATCACAATACTCGATGAACGATGCGAATCTGCAGCCGGATCTCAGTCTATGAGGGAATGCTCTATCTTGACATTAAATAATCCAAGCATTATGCCCATTATGCCATTAAAAAAAAATATGCATTCCCTCTTTGACGTTTGACACTCGTCGATGAGAACAACTATGGCTAAAACATCGGATGGCGGCTTTGTACCAGTCCTAAAGGGGCGTCTAAATGGGCCATTTTTTACAGCAATTTACGTACGTCCACTTGACCGTACTTTTTGACAGTTATTTGCTTCAATTTTAGATGCCGGATTGGGAATCTAAACAAAATATTTCTATAAGTCTTGTTAAAGTAGAACGACCACGAAGTTGCATTCTACTCGTATTTTCAAAATGTGACGTTGTTAGATCTTTAATTTCAATTTCGGAATTTGAACCAACTGGAGTATTGAACTTCTCTTGAGCGGAAGTAATATTTTCTCATATAGATTCTGTAGATTCATAATCACTTTCCGCTTCTTTAACTACATGATGATTAACACTACCAGTGATCTGATATGGTTCCAGATCTCGTTCAGATGAATTTTAGAAAACAATTTAATAGTTTTGAATAGTGCCATAGGAAGAATCATTTACCCTTTGTTCAAGGTAGAACATTTTATGGTTTAGTATTTTCACGTCTTTGGCAATCAATACTTTGTTTTTGGATGGAAACCATATTTAAAAAGTTTTGAAATGTTCTGGGTAAATAATATACATGCCTGGTATGTCTTTAGATGCAAATTTGTTTTTATTAGATTTATCTTATAATATACAAGAATATACAAGTGATTTATGCAAGGTTTTCATTTAACCCACGTTTTAAAAAGCGTATCATTATTTATACTTTTGTTTACGTTTCTGTTGCATAAATATTTAGCGATAGAAACAGCTTCAGCCTTATGGAATGTAGGAGCAGAAGATTCTATCACCATGCACCTAGCTTTTTCTAGGAGGGTTCTATTTTTTCTCTCTGCTATCCCATTTTGATGAGTTAGGTAAAGAGCTCGGCTTGTGATTACATTTAATTTTAGATAGTTATTTTAAGCTTTGTTGCAGTATTCAGTTCCGTTGTCGGATTGCAAGCATTTTATTTCATGTTGCGTATATTTTAAACGTCTGCCTTTTTGAATTTTATTAACGTTTAATTTTTGCGTTTAATAAAATATACCTACTCTAACTACAATGTCTAGTATAATAGGGAATATGCATGTAATTGTTTTTATTACCTCTTTACATCATTGTAACGTCATATAAAATTTAAAAACAGTTCGCAGAATGCAAATTAATCTAAAAAAACATTGAAGACATCGACAAAATTTGACCTGTTTGAACGCTGTCGTAATTTGCGGGCTTGGATTACGTCACATATCACGCTCTATGTGTGTTTAATAAAGTGTTGCAGCAGTTTTATACCGGTTTTCAGTTATAATATCTTTGCAGACAAAGGAAAAAGCTAAAAAACATTTTATAAGTATAGCGTTGTAACAAAGAGCAAAAACATTACATGAAGTACACCTAATTTTTCCTCTACCAAGATATGCGAAAGCAATGATGTACTTAAATTAATGAGAAGAGATGAAATATCTCTAGCACACATTTTGTTTTGTATTGCTGTGAAGATCTCTTTATTAAAAGTAGTAATAGTGATGTGAATTAGTCAAAAATGTGTTTTATCTAGCTGAAATCAGTGTCATTTGGTAAAGACACTGATTTCAGAAGACGGACTATATATAGAAATGTTATGGTTTTAAAGTTTGGGTGGCTGTTGATTACACTTTTTAACGTTAGGACCATTTTAATATTCCTATTTTGTCCTCCGCAGCAGCTCCAAAGGACTAAATTCTCTACGCTATGGCTATTTTATTAAAAACAATCTGAGGTCTGCCTCAGATTGTTTTTAATAAAATTAATAAGGCGTGAGCCAACTTCTTGGGATATTCTTCCGGTTTCCCCTTTAACCCAGACATTACATCGTCCTTGATCGTTAGAGCCAACGTGAATCCCAGTGTTATAAATCCACAATTGAAGTTTATAAAATACAATGTTACTAGGTATACATGGCAAAGGTAGAGTTTTTTCGAGATGGTAGGTTACACATTCAAATTTGGGATCCATTTTATCATGTGCCAGGTCTTGAGACATTTGATTATGAAATCTTCCGCTCTCATTTGATGAACATCTCTTTGCGGGATCAATAGTTATTTTTCTTCTCGTATTTACTTCTCAATATCAAGGGCTAATGAACCGCATTTCTTGCAAATATTTTTTTTGATTTACAGATTGAAATTGGTATAAAGTACGCGCTTCAGTGTAGCAAAAGACACGTATTTCTTCTCACTGTCGTACAGTTTTTTAAATTCTGTAAGGTGTCATAAATTTTTGAATCATCATACCTACTTTTAAATATTGCGTGTACTATTTCGTTCTCTTCTGTAATGAGATTCGTATTTTGGAAGGAAACTAATGATATTTCTCTCAAAATCTATACTTTCCTCAGGGGTCTTTTTCCAACCACCTTGTTTTAGAACCTAATGTCTTTATAAATTTCCCCTGTACTCTTTTTGGCCAAACACATGTCAACTATTTTAGACGATATTTTAAAATTGTTTAAAAACATTTGCTTACAAACGACATTGTCGCTAATATAATAATTTCTTCGGTATTGTCTAGGTTTCTTCTTACCAGTTTTGGTTTTGGTTAAAGTATATGATCAAGTTTTTTCTGATTCTTATTCTTGACGGTATTTAAAATGTATAACTGGTAGACTCGAAATGCTAACCGAAATTTTGTTGAAAAATCTAACACCTAGTCCCATTTATGAGTTATGAGTTTTATGAAGCCTATGATACTGACCTACTAATTTGTGCTTATTTCTTGTATTAACAGAGTGAATATCACTATTTTTATTATATAAATGTAAGTTTTGTCTTACAAATAAAACGTTTGCAAATTAGTCATATTGTGATGCAACTGTCATAATACCTGTCTCTTTAAACTTCCTCTATGGAAAACTCGTGCTCCTAGTTGATATAGCGCACGCACTGCACATTTTTGAAGAATAAAAATTGTTTGTATATCAGCTGCCTTGCCGAAAGCAATATGCCGTCAAAATTTTCTATTTTACGATTAATTTAAAAATTTGCTGATGACATTTCTCTAATTCTATTTAGAATGATGTCACAGAAGTTAATAATAAAAAATGGAAAATCATTAATATATACCAAAAATAAGAAGGGACCGAGTATTGATCCCTGAGGCACGCCCATACTAATTGGTGATCTAGACGACCTTACTCCGCCTATATTAACATATTGAATTATTTCACTCAGGTAAGAGGCAAGTAGATCTAGCACTATACCTTTAAAACCGTAACGCCTAAGTTTCAGCAGAAGTGTCATATGCGCCACAAAATTAAAAGCTTTAAAAAGATCACAGAACACACCAATGGCATGCTGTGAATTTTCCCAGGCACTAAAAATATGTTTCAGTAGCTCAGTACCTGCATCAGTTGTAGAGCGACCCATTGTAAAGCCATAATTATTGATCGTGATGCAGTAGATTATAAAAATTACTGCTTAAGTATGATCTTTTTGAAAATTTTATTAATAGCTGGCAAGATGGATATTGGTATAAAACTACAAGGGTCATTCTTTGATCCGGCTTTAAATAATGGTATTTTTTACTATGTTTCATCAGATCAGGAAATACATTGATTAAAAATTATAAATAATTGTGGCTGTAAATATACTGTGAATCAATTTTACTGAAATACTCCATAAATCAGCAGTTTTTTTTTTAAATTAAGTGTCTTGAATATTTTATTCATGTCACTGGGGTGTATGTTTTAAAGATAAACTCACCACGCAAAACTAATAAACTTATTACGCAAAACAATTACGTTGCATTCAATGGCGAATCGATAGCTATTTAGCCTAGGTAGTACGATGTCGCTCAAATGGAAAACAATATCTGTTGTTATAATTAATTACAGAATTATAATAATTTACGGCAACTGTGGCAACGTGGATACATATATGATAACAAAAGAATACTTAGCTTCGGTTTCTTCCAAGATCCTGACGCCGACATGTGCTTACGTTATTTTGTTATTTTGTACGATTACGAGTCCCGAGTCACCACTTTAGTATAGCGACGATCAAGCCTTGTCCCTGTCGCCAATTTATGTCGGTGAAGACATTTGATTCTTGTAATTGTAATTTTATAAGAAGAAATTTAGTCACTGAGTTAACAGTGTGATGATAAAATCTGAACGGAAGTATATATTGACATGCAAAAATGCAATGTTGGGTGCATTTCCGGCAATTCCTTAAAATTTACAAATAAATGCTAAAGTAAAAGGGTAAAACTTTAGCTGTTTACGATTACACTATTATGACTAATTTTATATTTAAACATGTTTGGAAGTATACCAAACGGACGGTATATCCTATCATGATAAAAATAATTTTAGTTGAGGGTATTTAATGAGCGTATTTACTTTTGTAACTTTTTTCATATTTTTTGGCCATTGGGCTTGAAAGATAAAAAGTTTCCTAGAAACCTTTTAATGTTTTTAATAGGTCTTTCCAATGATTTGCCATACGTAGATGTTTGCTGTTTTTTTTTTCTTTTTCAGTTTCTACTACTTACATGTAGCTATGGGGTGGCTCCTCCGCTAAAAATATTTTTTTTTTCTTTAACTATCGAATTAAGTAGAGCCATATACAATACACTACACTTACTTCAAATTTCATCCTTATACATTGTGTAATTTTTGAGTAAAATGTCTGGGACATACGGACAGATTTTGGCATCGGAACCCTAAAAATGAAGAATATGCAATAGTAGTCGCATTTTCGACTACTTTTGCACAGACGCATTTGTGTAAAGGAATCCCAAACCCAACATGATTCTACTCTCTATATTTCTCCGTTTCTCCGCTCCACAGCCTCGCTCAGCTTCATTGGACAGGCAGCCTTAAGGTTCATTTCCGAGCATCGCGGCCGATCGCGAGCCGCTCGCGGCTCACGACAAGCGGCTGACGCTCGCGGCCGATGCGACAATATTCACAGTGCGCGCGTAGGTCTACGACAGTCGTCGGCCGCGCGCGTCTGTCACTTACCTCAGCCGCTTGTCGTAAGCCGCGAGCGGCTCGCGATCGATCGCGATGCACGGAAATGAACCTTTAGGGATGCTACACACATAAGCGGGTCGGTACGTTCGGTTCGGCAGTATTTGCCGAACAACAAAAGCCGACCCGAAACAATTGACTGCCTCTGTCGCGCGGTGGGGGTGTGTCCGACTGCTACGCAAGAGGTCGTGGGTTCGATCCTCACCCAGGATAAAACTTTATGTGATGAGCACGATGGTTTATTCTGTGTCTGGGTGTTATTTATCCATAATATGTATATATTTAGAAATATTTAAGTATGTTTAACAGTTGTCTGGTTTCCATAGTACAAGCTCTGCTTAGTTTGGGATCAGATAGCGTTGTGTGAGTTGTCCCAAGATATTATTATTATTAATAATTGTAGTAAGTTTTAAGAAAATCGGTAAGTACCAAATATGGTACTTACCGAATTTCTTAAACTCTTCTCGAAAAATTCACCTGTAACGTAAAGAAATCTAATTTGTAGTTATAATGAGCGCTAAATTTATATTCTGTATCATGTTTCCGAAATGTACCTACGTAAGAGTAATTAAATTTAATGAAACATTTCCAATTAAACTTCTATTCGTACCTATTTACTTACTAGACGAGAAGGTATCTAATAATTTAATTCACAATCAAAGAGGAAACTAAGTAGGAGAGTCCGTTTCTGTAGGATACCTACGTGCTTTAGCACAAAATCTATCTCTAATATCTAAACAGGATCGATCTATCTATCTCTGGTTGTGTTTATAGGTTAATTTTTTTTTTTTTTTTTTTATAAAAAAGACGACACCCGCTGTAGGGTACAAGCCCTGTGTCGTGGGGGACTTTACAAACATACAAGTCACGGACACAAAGTACACCCAGACTCGGAACAACAATTTGTGGTTCACACAAAGTGGTGTCCCGTGTGGGAATCGAACCCACGACCTCATGCGTAGCAGTCGGATACACTCCCACCGCGCCACAGAGGCAGTCAAATGTATTATATATACAATTATTCCGTAAATGTAAAAATTATCAAAAAAAAATATTGGTAAAAAATAATAAAAATAACAATAGCCAAAAAGAAAAGAGACACAAATAACACACATTAATGCCAGAAAAAAACACAGTAAACGAATACCTAAAGAGTCTGTATTTGGTTCTTATTTATTTTCACAAAGCTTTTGGGTGTTGAAGCTATCAATAGATGACTATATGATGATTCTCCGCTGCTGAATCATATCGCGGCTCACCCGACAGGACTGTTTCCAACATATTTACACATAAGTTATTTCGTAACATAAACTTCCTTAATTTAAACCCGACTTTTATGCGATCGAAGTCGCGGGCACAGCTAGTTTTTACATAAAACTCTCTCATTGTTTTAAGTGACGTCCTAGTTGTGCGATAAATTGACGGGCATCTTTTTAAAAAACAATGCACCTTGAACGAGAAAATTTCCACTAAACTTTTATAGTTTGGTAGAAATTTTGAAACCCGTTGTCCAAAGATGAAACCTATGGAAACTGTTAGGCCTTATCGTCAATAATAACTTTTATTACTTTGATTCAATATTTTGAAATTCCGTTTATATATAACAGAGTTATGCCCGAACATTCATAAAAAACAAACATCCGAATTGAGAACCTCCTTCTTTTTGAAGTCGGTTAAAAATGTTCCCATGCGATAAAATTTATTGACATGCGAACGAAGGAGCGGGCAACAGCTAGTCTTTAATAAGTAATCAGGGATTTGCAATGCTAAGGATATTTAATTAAAGAAGATAAAAAGAATATTTAATGAAAGAGTCAGATAAAATCAAATATGATTCAAGTGAATGTTTGAGAGCGAAGATATGCGATATTCAATTGAAAAATCGAGACAAAAGAGAATAAGTTAACCTACATAGGTACAAGTCGGTGGATTCTTTTTTCTCGATCCTAACACTTATCGTAAAAGGTTTTGGGTACCTAACTTTTTATGGCAAGATGATATACTTTAATGATCTGCTCAGTGGATCATAGTGGAATCATATGTCGAACTATTAAGATACACATGGTGGAATACTCCATTAAATGCACATGACAAAAAACCCCAAGTGATAAAAACTTTTAAAATTTTCGGTAGATTTGTTGGCATTTAATGAGGAGTTATCTGTCTCCGAAACTCATCATCAGATCTTAACGAGAATTATATGGGACCATTTCGGAATAAACCTCTTTCGAACAAAAGATAATTTTGAAAGTTTCAGTTATGCCCGAATATACATTAAAAAAAGCACAAACATCTGAATAGAGAATTCCTCCTTTTTGAAGTCGGTTAAAAAGTAGATTATCATTAAATAGGCTAATTGGTTTTTCATCAAACAATACTGCTTACATCTAGTATAAACCTACTTGGTCATGGAGTTTCTAGGATTAATAGCGAAGAACAATGAAATAAATTACCTACTTGTTATAAACTATATTACAATTATAGACCCTGTAAACCCTAATATACCTACCTACTTAGTGTTTTATTATCTTGGGGTACAATAGGTATAATGGTACTACACTACATATACTACTTATTAAAATACGTCAGCTTTTTAAATTTCACTACATAGTATAAAACAAAGTCGCTTTCTCTATCCCTATATCCCTATGTATGCTTAAATCTTTAAAACTACGCAACGGATTTTAATGCGGTTTTTTTAATAGATAGAGTGTTTGAAGAGGAATGGTTTATATGTTTAATAACATCCATTAAATAGTGGAAATTAAGGAGCGGAGCAGCAACAAGAAATGTTGCAAAAACGGAGAAAATTTACGCAGACGAAGTTGCGCGGGTCAGCTAGATTAATATAAATACAAGGATGTAATATCGAATGACTTATAGATGACTTATTTTTCTGGAAAATCCTGAGTCATCAAACTGTGTTCTGAATTGAAACGACAACTCCATAGATGTTTTAATCCGGGGGCAATGGACAAAATTATCTTTGCCCTGGCTTTTGCGGCGTCGTCTGATAGTTTTGCTTCAAAACCGGCATTTTGCCCTGACATAATGTAGCCATAGTCATCAGGTTATCGAGTAGGTACCAACCAATTTTCAACCGCAAACATAATTTTTTAACACTCGTCATAATTTTTTTGTTCTTTCACCTTTGAATATAGTTCATGTCATGTTTACTAGAAAAGTCAACTTTCGACTGTTTTTTTTACCGAATTTATGCTATAAAAAACCGAAATAATGGATATTTAAATTTATTATAATTAAAACACGTTAACTTTTGCGTAATGGACCGAAAAATTATTATTAACAAGGATTTTAGTAACACCCAGTGACACATAGATGGCGATACTTGTATAATTTTGTGACCTACGTCCAACTAAATATAGATAAGCTAGGAACCTTCTAATAACGAAAATAGGTCCATTCGTTTGGACGCTAATATGTGCCAGACACACACGTTAAACTCATAACATTTCTTTACTTCAGTTTGAAGTGAAAATCAGGCATGAGGAGCTAAACCATAAGGGAATCTAATCTCCTAATATTTACATAATCACTTAAGTTGAAAGTTAAAATATCGGTCAAGTCAAGCTTAGATGTGTGTCATTGTTACAGGGTAAGGATGCTGCCGCCCTTTGACGCAACACAATCCCTTAGTCACCTCTAATGATACTCATAGGAAATGACGGTGCGGGCACCCCGTTATTTCCCGAGGGTGAGGGTAATAGTGGCATCACGTATTCTGGGGTCGGTGAGGACGAGGCCTTTTTAATTAGACGGCTACTTGTTGTCGACATAAGTGTTAGGCACGTATTTCTTGCCCGAAAGCGTATAATACTTTTGTATTTTTAAGCTCTAGGTAACGTAGAGGAGTTTTTGTAGCTATGGAATCTTGATGAAGGGATCCTATCCATACAATGCAAATCTTAAAGTCCACATTTAGCCTGTTTTAAACTTAAATTATTTCACAATTATTTCAACAAGATCGAATATACCATCATTGTGAAAAACTGCGTTTCTCAACAAAAGGACGTAAGTACCATGAACATACGCTCTTCTGCTGATGCAATTATTCAATGTTGCGGAACTCTACACTGAGCATAGTCTGACATGCTCTTGCCAGGTTGTGTGTAATATATTTCATTTTTTTTGTTATTAAGTCAGTAAGATCGAAAAGTATTATTCAAATTTCTTCAGTATGTAATTTTTTATAATTGTCATGTGATTTTATAAACTCTCTGTCTGCGATAGAGATAGCTCTGTTTGCCTATTATCTGTGTACGATAGCGCAATACATGAATATTGTATTTAATCACATAAATCATAGTAGGTATTTTTATCTTGATAAAAAATATATAATAAAAAAAAAGCCTAATCATTTCAAAATATTCTAAAATGCACAATGTTAATGTTCAAGTTTTCACTTTTGCCGGCACTCCCAGAGTGAAATCCTTTTTTTTATACAACGAAAGGAAGAGACTATCTTGTCGTGCGCCTGATGGTAAGCATTATGCTAGCCCATAACAATATTAGTGCCACCCAAATCCTTGCTAAACAAAGATCTGAACGTCACCGCACCACGCTCCTCATTTGAGATATTACTTCGTAAATCTCATTTGCCAGTAATTACACTTGTTACAGTGCCCTATAACCGAAACACAGTGATGCGTTAAACATTACTATTTGACGGAAGTACCGACCAAGACGGCCTTTGGCTTAGATCTACCTCATAATAAATTTTCTTAAAGGTATATATACCTACTATTATGAAGTCTCGGTTACTCATTAAACTACCTGGTAGAGTTCAAAATACCGTAGCAAAATGTATAAAAACATCTAAACGATAACAGCAATTACTTTGTTTCCCAACTGTCTCATGACTCAAAAACTTGAGAAAGTATTATACACGCCGTCAGCTGCAGTAATAGATTTAAATACTCTGTATAAAGTGGAAATATAATACATAGCTACGTTATGAGATTTAAGATATCGGGTTTGAGATTAGCGCTTTGTTTCATTTCTTTATCGTAAACCTTACCTTTGCACATATTTTATTGCACTTCCTATTATACAGATAATTTAGTCTATTTGAATATAGGCAAGTAAACCTAATGTATTAACTTACCTATTTACATAATGGTTTATTATATAATGGAATGGAATAATTTTATCTAACTAAAAGATAGTGAACGTCGAACCATTAAAAAAGATGAATTAGGTAGGTACACAAATATATTAGAATATTATCAGAATCTAAGCGCTTGAAATATTTAAAGATACGAACAAGGTATGGTAACTATCGTGGTAACTACAACACTATCTGCTTGGCTCATTTTTATATATTTTTTTTTCTTTATTTAAAGAGCTTTATCAAAAAATGATTATGTCGCACTGTTTAGTAACATTAAGGTAAAAAGTTACTTAAAAGGTTTCTAAATCTAAACAAGTATTTTTTTATATACTTAAGTGTATAATTAATTGGACTGATCTAAGGGGAGTGAGGCAAAAATCAAGTTATAAAGTTTAATTAATAGTTTTGTATAATCTGAGTAAGGATTCGATAAGATTTTGTTACAATCAGAGGCCTGTTTTGTATGATCGGACTTGGCTATGCGGATAATAAAGTTATAAATCAATTCCACCGAAGGATTTACGAAGCAATGCACCGATTAATAAAACTCATTACATTGATGAATTTATAGATTAGAACCTTAAACGCGTTGTAAAATATTTTCTAAACGCGGGAAAATCTTACTAAAATATTTTTTAACACGAAAGCTCATGATAATGGATGGATGTTTTTTACTCCTTTCCTCAAATACAACAGGCTCATTTAATGTAACTTTACAACGTTATAAATCAGTAGGTATAGACTAATACGTGATACACTGTTAAATCAAACTCAATGACTGTGGGGAAAATCCAAGACCCCATAAACTTATAAAAATATCGAATATTTGTATTTTTGTATTCTATTTTGAATGTACAATGAAAAACAAAGCCAACACATTCGACGGACAAAATCAAGGCAAAATGCTGTTATTAACACAAAGGTGTACATACAAATCGGAAAAGTTTATCAACGTCGTTTAATACAAGAAGTATCACATCACACGTGATGCCAGTCTAAGTATTCTTTTGTTTTTAATCTTCACAAATATAACTGCGAAGAAATTTAGTCTCAAATAAAAGTGATAGAGGGGTGATAATATGAGTGCTTTTATAAACGCTCGCAGTATAAGAGCCAACACGTCTCTTTGTCACGTTTAGCCTGTAGGATATCTACGGAGTGTTCTCGTTAGCGATGTGTTATTGCTCACTTAATTCTTACAACGCGAGTACTTAACGAGTACAGTAATTTGCGTCGAGCATTACGTATAAACACGACTGTAAGCATCTGTTAAATTGTTTAGAAGAACAAAAACAAGCGTTCGTGTTTTAAGAACATTGTTTTGGTGCGTTGGGTATTGTGTACTTAGTGGTATTGTGTACTTAGTGGTATTGTATTGTTTTATATTCCCCTATATATCTACTTATTTAGGTAAAACATTAATATATTATGAGATTTGCATGATTTTAGTGATGTAGTTTTAAATTAAAATGTATAAGTACAGGAGGACATGGTGTTATGTCCCTCCAACACTAAGGGAAGATCCTACAGGCAAGGTGATCGTGGCTGGCGGACCGCTGCAGTCTGTCGCTGGGAACTTGTTAAAGGTAGCAGCGGTGAGAACTCCATTTGTGGAGGAATTATGTGGGTATTTCTATACATATAAATTTAAATGTATGGAGGACAAATTCGTCTCAGGCGGGAATTGAACCCGCGGGCCTAAGCCGTTACTAACTCCGGCACCAAGATATGTCCGCCTAAGTCGAATTTAACCTCCGTATGAAACGATTTTATCGAAATTGTGACGTCGTCCACCGTGTTTTTACGGTTCCGTGTTTTGTACGGCTCTGTGAATTCAATTGCAGAAACCATTTAAACACAGATTTTTGATGACACTGGACCTGAAAATGACATTTTGTAATATGTAAATTTCGGGGTTGGTCACGACTTAAGGCCGGTATACCTAAGGTCGCGGTTTCAAGTCCTGCCTGAGACGAATTTTTCCTCCATATATTTCAATTTATATGTATAAAATTAGCATATAAATGCTTTAAAAATTTTAAAAAGTAATCAGTATTTCGGTATTTTGTGATTTCTACTAAAATTTTCATATTGAACAAAATAAAACCTTTCCATACATTTGTTTCAAAAGCATCTTCTTACGTATTCGCTTGACGAAATAAATGTCGATTTCATATCATCAAAATCTTGCCCATAAAAACACAAACTTACCTACATGTCCCCAGAGATCAGTCATACGTCGAACGTTTACCTAAATACATGATACATATGCTAAAATCGAACAATAAAAATATCAACTAAGAGCAAATACAAGTTCTCAAACAGCTAAATTATGTTTCAAGTTTGCCCCACTTATGCCATTTTATGGAGACCCGTGTCTCAGTCGGCCATATTTTTTAGATATTATTGCTCCCGACTTTTATATTAGCATAAATAAGCGAAAATATAAAAAGCTTTTAAAGAAACATTAAGGTATAACTGTGATAATCGCTGTTTCTGTTGCCCGCAATCTATATAGATCGTCTTATTCTTTAAATCGTAATTTAATTTACAAATTAATACGCTTTGAAATCAAATCACAACTTTTGTTTTCCTCATTGTTATTCATAACAATGATGGGAGCTTCTTAACCAAAATGAATATAATGTAGGTGTCTGCTGGTATTCTTAAGTCTAATGAATCCTGCTAATATTATAAATGCGAAAGTTTGTGAGTTGGATGTATAGAAGATTTTTTGATGTTCTTTCATACAAAAGCTACTGAACGGCTTTTGATGAAACTGTGTATTTACAGTACACAGTTTTATAGTTTATACTTAAGTGCAGTACTTGCTACTACAAAGGCTACAAAAATCATATTACTAAATGTATATTAAACTAGCTATTCCTTATCAATCATCAGCCTATCGCAGTCCACTGCTGGACATAGCCCTCACCAATTGCACGCCACTTTGTTCTATCTTCGGCTTCTCGCATCCAGCTCCTGGCAATCGTTTTGCGTAAATCATCACTCCACCTGGCCTAACACTACATTTCTATTCCTTAAATTCTACTAAAATATTTATCTCTATCAAGTGCTAGAACAGATCTAACAATTTTGGTTATCCTATTTGATTGTCCTTAGTTTTAAGACTTTTGTACTTGGCTTATTATAAATAAGGTCTGTTTGGCACATTATGGTGATCACAGCTAGGTCATGTTTTGAGAGAAATTTCAAGCGCGACGCTGCCTGGTAGCAGACTAGCTATGATAATAATAATAATAATCTTTATTTCATGTTCAGAAGGTTACATAATTAGTGTGATTGAGATCTTCTTTTAAGTGTGCAATACCTGTGGCAGAAGATCTCACTCTTCCATAAACAAAATTATACATGATCTATAAACCTTAAGACTATGAAAGTGAAAAGTGCAAATGTAAAGTAAAATAGTGCAAATGGGAGTAAGATGAGTATCTACCTGGTGGAGTGTGTACGTGTGGGTAAGTGTATGAGTTTGTGGGTGTGTGTGCATGTTTGTGAGCGCGTGTGAGTGTATGAGTGTTTGTGTGTAATGTTATGCCTTTGCAAAGTACTGTGATAACATGATTATATTATTGGATGGAGAAGAGTTTCCGTTTCAGTATATTTTAGCGTTAGTAGTCAATCAGAGAGAATAATCTTACAATTATATTGTGTTTTATCATAAAATTTCAATTTTTTATTTATATTTTTTCTTAGAACTGAGTTAAGAATATATATTCTTAACTCAGTTCTAAGAAAACATAAAAATACCGTATTTGATCCTTAGATAATGTCAACACGGAGAAAGCGAGCAATTACCAACAAGCACAGAGTACGTACAACCTTTGCTAGACGTCAATTTACAGCACTATCCACATTCTTAGATAACGCGATAAATAAAAAATTGAAAAGCTTTCTTACTGACAGGATACCACTTAATTTGTAGAGCTCTTCTGTGGGGAACCGGTATGGCTAAAAGTGCATGATTTTTAAAATTGCATGTTGAGCCCTTTTTAATGATTTTAATTAGCTGTATATCAGTTGTCTGATTACCTTGATCCTTCTGCATAAAAATGCAGCTGAAACGTCAAACAGGCTTGCCTATACTTACTAAAGAAAAGAATGAGTATACAAGGAAAAACGATCTTTTTAAATACACATCTGTGATCACCTTCCGTTCTCTCAATGACATCCATTAAGAGTCAATTTGCAAAGTGCTATCGGGGAGTTTTTCTCATTATTTGTTCAATTAGAGCCAATTTAACTTGAAAACAGTTCGCAAATGCTCGCTATTAAAGTTATACTTTCGTTTTAGACCACAGGAAGTCTTTGTCCTTTTCTTAGTAACATAAAGTACCTACAGTACATAATTGTACAGAAGCGGAGTGAAACAGCAAATCTAAAGAGTTTCTTTCGATTCGTTTCTGATTATAAATTATTAAATTTAAAATGATTCTGTGCTCAGAAACGAATCGAAAAAAATATTTTTTATTTTTATTTCAATAACTAGCAATGTAGGGTTGTGGTCAATGACTAGCAATCCTGTTAACCCCTCCAGCTAAACTCAATGGCTTGTATTAAAACTATTTTTTTTTATTTAAAAAACTAGCATTGTCAATTGCTAGCAATCCTGTTAACTCCTCCAGCTAAGCTCAATGGCTTGTGTTAAGACCATTTTTTATTTTTATTTCAATAACTGTCAATGTAGGGTTGTGGTCAATTACTAGCAATCCTGTTAACCCCTCCAGCTAAGCTCAATGGCTTGTGTTATTTACTAAGTAGGTTGGTATCACTGATAAAAAACAATTATTATCTTTAATGCATACAAACATCAAGTACCTTTTTGCCCCATTTAAGCGTGAAATTTCCCAAAGAGAATATAAAACTTCGTAATAATCCTACCTATAAAACTATATACCAGTAGGTATTTCTTCTTTGGTCCAGTAACATTTTGTATTGAATCAGTTCGTGAATGACCATTCCCTTGAAGTTTTTTAACAACTTATGTTTTATGTTTGTGTACTGGGACTTCTCTACTCCGGCACACCATACATTATTAAAAAGTAGTAACAGCATAGAATTTTATAATTTAAAATTTAAGACATTTTATTATATTAAGATACCTAATATTTTTGGAAAAACGTAGAGAGAGGAGTATTGTGTTGAACATCGGCATCGTGGAGGTGCCTTCTCGCAAGGCCCGTCTTTGTTATCATTGCGTGAATTACGCAGGTAATGGGCCGCATTTACAGCGTACGTGCCTCGACATTAATTAAAACGGCTAATTAAACCAGCCGTCGAGATTCCTACAACGAATCCGCGTTTTGAGACGACGGAATTCTACATATTTCTTTGGAGAAAATTTTAAGTGGAGCGCTATATTCATTGTTTCCCCAGGGCAAGTTTTAAAATGACTTTGGCTGCGAATATAATTATATATTTATTGCTAGCTTTTGCCCATAGGTCTACCTGCATCTATGTAGGTACATATCACAATAATATACATATACTTATTAATATATTATCATATCATCACAATTAGTACTTTGAAACACAAAGCACTGACAATAAGTAGCCTATGTCTTCAATATAAAATCTCTTCAAATATTCAGATCAGCGATTTTGGCGTGGAAGTGTTACAAACAGTCAGACAAAGTACATTCTTCTTTTGTATTGTATTGTAAGTACCCATGGATTAAAGTCACATTTACGATACTTGTACGCGGATGTTGTGTCCAAAATTTATTAGCTATTATGCAAAGTTTAGTACGGTAATTACTGGGTAGAGTTGATTAGTTTTGTGTGCCGTTTATTGTGTAATTACAAATAGGTACAATTGAAAATTTGGTTAATATATGAGTGAGTTAACTGTTACATCAGTGTACTAAATAATGCTTAATATAATGTCGGTATTAGGGTCCAATTTTATATTTGGCATTAAATCTACTTTCTTTTTATTTATTGTAAAAACAATTAGGTACTCTGCGGCCTAGACAAAGTCACATTCGAATAGCGATGTCGTATCAATACTTTAGATTTTTTTGATTTTACGATATTTTTTTTGTACGATACTACTAATGAGTACAGTATCGATACCGTGACCCTACTTGTAGGCGTTAGCGAATTCGCCACGGAACGAATGTACCTACTATTACCTTGTTTAAGCCCCAGTAGGTACCTACCTACTATTTTTCCGTCGTTCTGAAGTGATGCGTTAACATACATTCAGCAATTGATTTAGACACAAATTTGAGACATCAAAATGAATAAAGATAAATCGTTTGCTTTTAACATATGCATAATCATACTTATTAACAGTCATAATTCATTACTTTTTGCCGTACATAAACTAGTCAAAAAGGTACCCAGTTAGAGTTATCATCAAAGCTCATATACCTACAGTTTATAGATAGTTCAATAATAGTTTTCACCTTAGTTGACAACTCAAAGCAATAGTCCATCATAAATTGATTATTAAATAGATAACCTCAGTCGCTGCCAAACTGTCCTGAGGATGCCTCGTGTAGAAGCGAAACACATGTCGAAATTTGACTTCGTGAAACCAGAATATTACCTACATATAAAGAGTCCAGAGGGGATGTACTAACTTTTTAAATTGTTGGTGTTTCTGTTTCGATTGTTGTATTGAGAGTATTCCTTGAGTTGTGAAAATGGCAGCAAACTGACCTGTCATTATTTTCACACTCCGCGTTTAACGTGAAAAAAGTACTTGAAATTCGTGTCAAATGGCTTATATTAGCCGATAAAGTAAATAAGTTGTTAAAATTTAAAAAAAAGAGAGTAATCCCTGACTATTTTACTTAAAATCGTTGAGATTAACCCAAATATTTTTATTTGAATAAAAAGATTCACTGGCTGATTTTAAAAGTTTAAATAACAGTCAAAGCTTCGAAAATTTAATAAATAAGAAAAGCTTTCATTTTGCGTTATATTTTCCATTTTATTTTCCGTCTATTCGTAAGTTAAAAAAGCTTACACAGTGGCTCGATAGATACTACAGCGTAGCAACTCATTTTCGGTTTTATTTTCTTTAACGTTTAATTGTTTTATTTTATGTATCATAGCCATTAAAAAGTCACTAAGAGTATTCCCAGAAGGAACTTTGCAAAACTTTCATAAAACCTCGTAAAACATCAAACAATCTACATTATTTTTCTTCAAGTAAGTAAGTAATAAGTACTACTTAGAATCCTCACATTTATTTCAAGAAAATGTTTCAAGTAACGTAGGTAATTATGTCTAAACTGTAGTTTCGGTTTTATCCCAGCCAGGACGTATGTTGCCTAGTAATTAACTGAGCTTCAAGTCCCAAAGGGATCGAGTGTACATCGGCAACCGAACCATTGCCTTTCATTTCGTCCTGAAATTAGCAGTGCTCGGGATACGAGCGACATGTTTGGTTACACATGGATTTGTGGGGAAAACCTGTATTTTGTTGTGACAGGATTTGTTATGGAAAGAGAATATATGCGCGTCAGTAACGCTTTTATCAGGCAGATAAGCCAGGAAAGCCATATCAATATATCTCTCTGTCGCAAACAGGTGGCCAGTCGCTTGCTTGCATAGCAAATTGATTCAAATTACGCATAGATAAATGGCTTTGTAACTTAAAGCTAATTTTTACCCCACTGCGTAAGATGGACAGTTATGTTTTTTCGATTGTTTGTGAGTAGGCATGTATGTATATTTCTTCGACACGTTGTAGAGCCTAAACGGCTTAATGGATTTTAGCTTGAGAGTAGCGTTAGATAGGTCTTAGTTGTGAGAGTGACATCGGGTACTTACATCAAAGTTAAAAAACAAAAATGGCGAATTTTGGCGCTAAATGATGTTTTCACAAAAATTGCAGGCGGGGTTTTTTGTTTTCCTAATAATTAGTTGTTAACATCGAATTAGGTGATTTAGGTTAGTTTGACAATCAAGTGAAATCAATGCCTTCAATGTTGCATGTTGATAAAAAGGTTTGTACAAGATTTTACAAAATAAAGGTTTGTAGTAAAGGTTTATAATTGTCTACAGTAAGGTACCTTATTAATAACTTTTGGTAGGTTTGTGTTTTATAACAATTAAAAATTGATTTTACAAATAATATTTGAAAACGAAAACGTGTATTTTCAGACCTTTTTAGACTGTAAGACAAAGGTAATAATGTTTAATAAGCAGAGTAAAATAAGTTATAGTAGTTATATACCCAATTATAATCCGATAACAATCCCAGTCATATTATCTAAAATATACATTTGCTTCCCTAATACGCTTATTTGAATTTAATCGGATTAGTAGCATTGAAGGACGTCGAATTAGCGGATAGATAGGTCAAATGGCCGTTAGGTTTACAGCACAATGGCTAATTAAATTTAGTTCTATGTTTCAATGCCAAAATTGTATGATTAATCCGTTCTGTGTGATAGGTGGTGATTGTGAGTATATTGCAAATGAAACGAGCAATCCGTCTACTGTGAGGTTAAAGCTTACCATTTCAATAGACATGATTAGTTGATTGTCAAAATATAATGTTCACTATGTAGGTATAGGTTATACCAGTGTATAAATTAAATAAATTAAAGAGAAGAAGGTCATGGCAATTTTTAAATTCGGTTTATTTTTATTTAGCTGACCCACGCAACTTCTTTTGCGTCAATTTTAACCGTTTTGCAATATTGTTCATTGCTGCTCCGCTCCTATTGGTCGTAGCGTGATGTTATATACCTTTTAACCTTCCTTGATAAATATGTAGCCCATTTATCAAGGAAAAGCAGAAAAAGATTTGTTTAATTCGGACATGTAGTTCCTGAGATTACCGCGTTCAAACAAACGAACTCCTTAGTTTAATAATATTAGTATTGATACGTTGTACTATTACTTATTCTGTGGTATAGATATAAGTGACGTAGATTATAAATTCTTATGGAAGAATTTTCGTATAAAAAATATTCCACCCCTACGTGGCGTGAAATATTTTTCATACTTAGTTGAGATTTGCCTGCTTCTCTTTGCTCATGTAAGTAGATCATTATTAAACGCTAATTCTGAAAGTTTTTATTTTCAGCACATAATTAATCACCTTATGATGATTTCACTGCAAGGATTGCCTTGTGATGTTTGCCATGTTCATTGGTAGATGTTACGTGTCTTAAGAATTTCGTAAATACAAATTTTTCACGAAGTTTTACTTCACCGGTTCGGAGCGGTGGCGATGAATTAAATTACATTATGTGCTAACCAATGTGCGTTTTGAAGTCACTATCTACAGCTAGTAAGGTTTGTAAATCGGAGCCTTTACCATTTTGCAACCATGCCATTTTCCCCGCAACAATTTTTAAAAATACTCCCAGATTACTTTAAACTAAAAATATGGGTACAAAAAAAAGGAAATACCAAGCAAAAATTGTAAACTAGCGACCGGCTGCATAGGTACATGTGACGCTTCCATTTGTTTGTTTTCAGAACAGTGAAAAATAACACTTCATGGAAAACAAATAGATTCAGGCGGAGATAAACCGAGTTGCGAGCATGGTTCAAGTTTCACCGCGTTCGGAATTTTATAGTTGGTCTTTTAACTTCACTAGGACCAGTTGGTGATTTGTTTATAGTTAATTTTAGCTAGTATTTAAACTATAAGATACGTTATAAAAATATATACATATATTACGGGGCTTAATCGCGTGAATAATTTAAGGTAAAATATCTTGGTTATTGCCCGACGTTTCGACCGTATTGCAACGGCAAAATCGCGAAAGTTTATCAACATTTATTGTAATCAATGTATTCGTTGTCTTTGAATGAACTAACAAAGAAACAACTAAAATTTCGAGTTGTGGAAATGGTGGCAAACTGAGCTGTGATCATTTTCACGTTATTGAACGGGTAAAAATACATGTAAAAAGTGCAAAATCCACAAGACCGAGTCTTTGTACAGTTAAAATGTATATAAATAAATACATACAAATTGCGTTGGTAGGGCTAAGACATAGGCTGTCTTGGTGGCTACCACAACAATGTCAGTTATTCTTCCGTAAAATAGTGATGATTGATCACTGTGTTTCGGTTGAAGGGCATTGTAGCAAGTGTACTGGGCAACTAAGACTTATGGACTGTTGTCTCAAATGAGGAGCGGGGACATTTCGATTTTTGCCAACCAAAGATTTGGGTGATACTGTTACTGTTATGGGCTAGCGTGAAGTTTACAATCTGGCTCGCGACATGTTCGTATCTTTATTTATTCGAATGAAAAAAGGTTTTGGGTTGAGGTGTTGACCGAAGTCGGATGTTACAGCTAGACTTCTACAAGGTTTTAGTCTTTTACACTATACATAAAAATCCGAAATTGTTGGAATAAGAAGTAAAGTTTAATTATTTTTGTGTTTAACTTTTTCAAATCTCTAGACCCCTAATAAGTTACGAGGCCACAATGGGACACTGTTGGAAACTTTGTATGCGGGATAAATTAGAGCTAGATTATTATTATAGCTTAATTTACGTCAAGAAAGTTTTCCTTGCCATCTGAGACTGTAGGGTTGCCTTTGCTTCAATAAATGTTAAAAAGAAGAGAAGAAACTAGAGAAGACATTAGATTTTAATATTTGAAGACTTAATATCAGGATAAAACTTTGTGTGATGAACACGATGGCCTATGGGATGGGCATGGGTGTAATTTAACTATAATATGCAGATATGTATTTAGAAATATGTAACTAGGTATATGTATCATGCGGTAGCCTAATGGCTAAGGCATCGGTTTGGCAATCGTGAGGTCGTGGGTTCGAATTCTACTCATTGTACTGAACCCACTTCTAACACAAGCCTTTGAGCTAAGCTGGAGGGGTCAACAAGTTTGCTAGTAATGGGACTCAATCCCACAGTTATCTATTAAACGGCTACTACACTACCCTAAATCAGGGATCTAAATCAAAGTGACCTTGAAAATTTGTTAGAGAATTAGGGCCCTAACTCTAATTACACCTCTCTTTTTAAGGGTTTAGGGACCCTGATTCAGTGTAGTGTAATAAGAGCATTAGTTAGTTATCTTTAAAAAAGTTATCTGGTTACCATAGTACAGGCTCTGCCTAGTTTGGGATCAGATGGCGTTGTGTGAATTGTCCCAAGATATTATTATTATAGGAATTTGACAGGCTTCAATGTAAAAACTAGGTAAGTTAAGTACCTACCTATTAATCGGATTTTGTTGAAACTTTAGAGTCAGTCATTTTATCGCCGCGAAGGTAGCTGAAGCTAGTAGATTTATGTAGATACTTTAAATCTCATTTTTTACTATAAGTATTTACTTTTTAGGATTCCGTACCCAAAGGGTAAATCGGAACCTAATTACTAAGACTCCACTGTCCATCCGTCTGTCTGTCTGTCTGTCACCAGACTTTATCTCATGAACCGTTATAGCTAGACAGTTGAAATTTTCACAGTATAATGAGGATGATGTATTTCTGTTGCCGCTATAACAACAAATACTAAAACTAAAAACAGAATAAAATAAATATTTAAGGGAGCTCTCATACAACAGACGTGATTTTTGTTCGTTTTTGCTTCAAATTTTCACAGAATATTTAGTTATATATTCACTTTAAAAATAAATATTTAAATTAAAATAAAATAAATATATAAGTAGGGCTCCCGTACAAAAGACCTGATTTTTTTGCTGTTTTTATAGATACCCTGTACGGAACCCTTCGTGCACGAGTCCGACTCCCACTTGGCTGGTTTTTTTAATATTAAATTCGTCTTGTCATTAAATAAACTGATTTAAGGGTCGTTCACATTGATTGTAAAATAAGACAACCACACCTTTTCAAATTAAGTTTAAAATTTGCGCCGAAATGTTCGGCCGACTAGAACCTATGTAAATTTATCTATGAACTCTGAAAATCTTTTCAAAATTAATCCTTTTAAATGCAAAGATTCAAATAAAAGTATTTTCTACATTTTTATTCACATTATCTTGCTACTATTATAAATGCTAAATTTGGATGGACATTTGTTACTCAATCATGCCAGAACAGCTGAACGGATCTAAATAAAATTGAGTACAAACTAGCAGAGGCGAAGGGTAAAAAAAGTTCTAAGGTAACGCCATACAAAAATATATCTTGTTGGACCTGGTTCTTTGCACCTATACCTAAGTAACTACATTCCAAAGGGAAGCCGAAAGTAATGGTGTTCGAAGGGCCCTCCGCCACTGCAAACTAGATAGATTATAGTTTGGAATAGCAGGTTTTTATCCCAGAAAATTGTACCGTGATTCCATGGGATAGCTTTCTTTTTGCTTTTGATTTAAACATAAAGATTATTATTATAATTACGTCGTCACAATGAAGAGTATAAGCAGCCGCTGTGTATGGCTTTGAGGACTAGGGGAAAGCCTTCGTCTCCAACGAAACTTGGGCGGTTATTGACGCTTTGCAATGATATCGCATTGACTGGTACATCGAGGTGTTAAGATGCTTGTACGACACCGCCACCGTGTCCGCCCAGATTGAAGACTACAAGACGAATTCGACAGAGCTGCGTCGAAGTATAAGACAAAACTGTTCACAAACCCTGTTGAAGATGTCCTCAAAAAACTTGATTGGTCTGGACAGGGCATTGACATAAACGGTGAGTACATCTCGCACCTTCGGTTTGCCGACAATACCATCATAGTAGCGGGTTCGCTGGAGCAGCTTAGTGAGTTACACAGCCTAAATGGAGCTTTTCTTCTCGGCATGCATTTGGAAAAAACCGAAGTCATGTTAAATGAACATGTCTTGTTTAGATCAATTTATGTCGAAGGGTCGATTCTCGAAGTTGTCCAAAAATACACCTTGAACAAACTTCGAGGAAGAAGTCGACAGAAGGATCCAAATGGGTTGGGCAGCATTTAGCAAACTTCATCGAGTTATTATTTCGCCTTTACCGCAATGCCTGAAGACCAAGGTATTTAACCAGTGCGTCCTACCTGTTATGACCTACGGTGCCGAGATATGGACACTTACGGTTGGGCTAGTCCACAAATTTAAAGTTGCATCTTAAAGGTCATACGGCATAGAACTAAAGTTACCGACATAGCTCGCAGGTTAAGTACGCTGAAGTGGCAATGGGCTGGCCATATTTTATGAAGGTCTTTTAGTGGACACAGCGACTCAGTAAACAAAAGGTAGGACGGCCCCAAGTCACGTGGACCAACGACATAAAGAAGGTCGCAGAGATGGACTGGATGTGAAAGATAGAGGACCGGAAGTTGTGGTAGAAATTAACAGAGACCTATGTACAGTAGTGGACCAATACGGGCTATTAGCAGATAGATACAACTAAGACAACAGTTCATATCAAATCCGTAGAGCCCTCATGTCAAAATAAAAACTAGTCGATGAATCAAGAACAATAGCATCAGAATAAAGTTATTTATATGTGAATTTTGTATATCGAAATGCGAACTACGTAGATATAATGCATTCAAATTTGAAAATTTAAATCAGAAAAGTTTGAAGAGGTGAATTAACTCTGAAAGTTCATACGTCGTTGATGAGAATGAAACTCAAATAAATTGATGCTGTAAAATTAAATGTGCCCAGTGGAACGTGTTATTCAGTGTGGTGACGTCACAGCGCACTCAGTCGAATCGTCCATATGTAAACGCCCCTTTATTTATGTAGGGTTATTGATCAAACTGTGGTTTGAGTGGTCGGGTAATACCTAATTAAATGCAATTTTGTGTTTGACAGTAATCGCACGCAGTTAATTTAGGAGTATTTACTATGAATGCTTAGCAAGCCGTCTTTTAGAAACGCCTTAAGTAATTCATTAAGTTTGTTAATCCGATGAAGCTCTTGATGTTTAATGACTTCACATTATTTAGATAGCGTTAACGTAATAGTAAAGCTTGTAACTTATTCAGGGGATGTGCAAGATGACTGGCTCAAGACCATCGACAGAGCCATAGCCCGATGAAATATTGACGTCGTGTTTTGTTTACGCGAAGGAGTACTATGTAATAAAGGTTCGTAAATTTGACAACAATTGGGAAGAGCTGTGTGTCAATTTTAAGTTCAACGTTGAAAAATACAAGCAAGAGATCCGTACTAAGTGCAGGTAATTAGCATTCGATTAGATTTAACCAGTTTTTAAGTGAAGATAATATCAGTCTGAGAGCACTCCATACGTTTTTTTCTTTGGTCTGCAACGCCTCATGTAGGATGTAGACTTATAGGAGAATTATTGACATAACGTTAGAAACACAGAAGTCGACAGTATTGCGTTATATAGCGGCCAAGGTTTGCGTAAAATAAGAACAAGTATTTCTCAAGAGTACTAATTATCAACTTTCAGCCCGAATACCATGTTTATAGTAAATTCTGATTAGACATTGGAGCCTCATTAAATTCAACATACAGATATCAAAGGGATAGATATGCAATTGGACACACGTACTTGAACATTCAGCAGTTGGGTTAACAAGACTTAAAAAAAAACGGATCAGAGCATCGCCTATAAAGCGTGATAATATTAAAAAAACTGTTAGGTGTGAGGATTTAACGGAAAGATTAAACTGTGACATTCATTAGTAGCAATCAGTCAAGCGGACTAAGCAGGGTGGCCTTCCGACAGCTGACTGCTACTTATCTAAATAAGATCGGCGTCGTGCGTGATGGATTTTAAGACCCTTGTCCCACTGCCTGCCGACGCTTAGTAATTTTAAATCAGCTTTCGCTTTTAAACTTTGGATTAACCTAGCTATTCTTTACACATGGACACTTTACGCCAAACAATTAAGTTTACTACTAATTACAAAAAATACAAATCTTGAATGTTGTTTATTTGACCAAACGACTCTCGCATCTCTATCAAATAATTAAAAAGTTGCAGGCAACTTAACAAACATACAAATCATAGGTCCAGCTTGTAGTTAGTTAGCGTAGTCAATTTATTAGGTTGGAAGTTCAAAATCGATTACTTTGAATCGATTTTGAACTTCCAACGAATTCGAAATATTCGAAAGAATAATTATGTAGCATCTTGAGTATTTTACAAAAATATCCCTTTGGATATTTTTGTAAAATACTCAAGATAGGCTACAGAATTATTCTGCAAACGAAACCTATTCAAATTAATACATGTTAATGTTTAGGTACTTTTAATATTGTTTCTTTAACGGTTGCCATTTAAAATAATTAACGTGTCAATAATGACTGACTCGATCGAGTTCAATATCTCTACAAGTGTAGGTAACTATTCTACCTATTTCCGACGTCTGGCATATCCATTTCATTATTACCGTCATCCGTTTAAATTTTAATAGTCAATATGTGACCGGACCACTAAATTATTCCACAAAAAGAATGCACAATTTACATTTTACTCAAACCTTTTACGGGAGTCAAACAAACAGAGCTTTTACATTTGACTATTGCATGAATACGTTTTGAATTTATTAGTGTAATTTAATTCTGCATATGTAAGCCGCTTTGGAGAATTTAGTAAAATCTCACATGAACTGTGCAAAGTATGTATAGTACAAGGAAAATTCAGATTAAACGTGACTACCAGAGTCCCGGGCGCCGAGTCTTACGGGTAATTCGCAATAACATAGCGCTAATGACCCGGCATTCACAAGGGAGAATTCCCAGCTAACTGCGACATTAAGACCTTCTTATTTGGCTATTTCACTTCGTTATGGGACCTTTGTGGGAGCTTGTGGAAAAATATCAACTTTACAGTTCTGAAATGGGATTATAGATGATCGAAACGTTTGCGTTCAAACGATTGGATTCGATTCGATTCGTGTAGTTATTGACTTCAGGTATTAAGAAATTAACTTTATTTTGAAATCTTTATTTTCTCTCTCTCTGCCCTCTATTTGATTGATATTACCTACAGTTGAAGGTGGTTTATGGGTCTGATACAGTTGTTGCATGTTAAACTGTGTTCCGCCTGCTGATAGGCCGAAGTATTTTGTCCGACGCGCGCGCTTGCGCCCGGTTCCACCAAAGCTATCACAGGCATGGTTGTTTATTACAATGTCATCAATGTTTTCTTATGACGTTATCACGTAAAATTATCGTCCGTAAACCGACTTTACAGACAACCATTTTTAGGGTTCCGTAGCCAAAGTGGCAAACACGGAACCCTTATAGTTTCGTCACTCTGTCCGTATGTCACAGGCTTTACTCAAAGACTGCTCAATGAATCTTAATGAAATTTGGTGAAAAGGTGTTTTGCAGTAGCCGCTACTTAGTTTGATAGCTAAATAATAATAATAATAAATATTTTTAAGGCGGGGGCACTCCATACATGTCACAAGCTGATTTTTTTTTTATCAAACCTCAACGTCTGGCGCATCATCCGACAGGTCTTTTAAAGGTTTTTCATAAACTTCTTTGATTAAGTGAATATTTTTGGAAATAACCGCTCCAAAAGTTGCATTAATCGTGTCCGGGGGGCCTTAACTTATGAACCGTGTGAAAAATTTGGCAAAAATCACAAAGATAGCGCTTAATAAATACTTTAAACTAAAATTATTTCGTATAAGATCAGATATACCGTCATTGAATTATTGCCGAAAAATTGCGTTTCACAACAAAAGGGCTTAAGTGCCATGAACATATGCTTTTCTGCTGATGCAATTGTTCAATGCTGCGGAACCCTACACTGAGCATGGTCCGACATGGTCTTGCCCGGTTTTTTTTAATATTGACAGTGTTCGTTTGAAGGATTGCCTAGCACCAAGCACTTTTGAATTCTCATAGAAGACAAAAGCTCCAAATTAAATCGACCTACGAATTAAACTTAAAACGTCATGACTCATTTCCTGGTTTTGCGAAACTAGTAGGCAAATAAGTGAGTTTATTATAACCTACATAAATTATCCCACAGTATAACGATATAACATTACTAATTGATTCCTCTTAATAAATTATGGGTAAACACAGTGAAGTATTTAGCCCAATGATAAATACTCTAGCTTCGGTTACATTGGGGAACGTGAGTAATGAACTTGATACTATAGATTAGACTGTTTAATCAATATCGATAATGTATTCAACAGGACTGTTTCAATGCTCAGCTAACGCTCGGCAGCCTTCCCATCGCTGCTTCAAATGGAATAAAAGCCGCCCATTACGAGATGAACAGAAAATTCAATTCGCTGAATGTGGTTGAGAACATTTTGATTACATAGGGACTTGCAAACACTCTGTGTTCACGTACAGGTAAATAATTGGATATATACATATAAATACGATTGCGTTATCTTTTTTTTGTCGATTCGCGCTGTATGAGACTGAGACTTCACAAACGTATGATACCATATTTCTGATGTAATTTTCAACTGTAAAGTTACCTACCTACCTATTTAAAACCCAACTAAATATTAATAAAATCTACGTGAACTAAATAACAGATATAAAAGCAACACTTCAAAATGATTGAGCAAAGATCTGCCAAATTAATATTGAATATAAATAATCTGATTAATTTATTTAGGAAAATACATACATTAAAATCATAGATTTTAATTTTGTGCTTCATATGTAAATAGAAATAAAGCAAATATTACATTTGTATATTGACTTGACCTAAAATAATATTTTATTGGCTCACCATAAACAAATATTCTCTAACTGAGATGAAATACAATTTCATAGATACTGATAGAAGTACATTGTACATATAAGTGATATCGATATGATATTCTGTCAATTAAATAGAGCAAACGATGTCTTCAGAAATAAATAATACACTTAAGACTTCTTGAGACCGTCGGTGTAGTATGATATATAATAACTGTAATGGTAAAACTTTTAATAATAATAAAACAGTATATTTTTTTATAATGTGACGGCTTCTTTATCCGAAATTCGGATCCCACTTGACCTCCTTTCACGGGGTCTATTGAGAATAGGTCGAATGAAGAATCGCTATTATACGTACAAAGAGATACGTTTGTAGGCAGAGAATAGGTGAAGGTTGCACGCTAAATCCACATCGGAGTAGAGTAGACATGGATTCAATTAGCGTGGAGGTGTGCGAAGCATGTAACACGCCACGCGGTACATGATGTCGTGCTGAAGCGCCTGCGGCTTCCTGCACCCACAGCACTTAGGGCTTGGCGAATGATGATATACAATTCTTAGGCGGAGGCGATTCACATACATATCATACTAACATTATATGTTTGTATAAGTTGGAGAAATAAATAAATAACATATAATCTTCAACAGCAATGCACGTATCGGAAAGTATTCTCAAGTTTTATGTTAAACACTTTCGATTTATTAAGTTTTCAGTAATATTATCGCCCTCATCATCAGTCTCCTGCGGTTCACTGCTGGATCTACTTAGATGTTCTCCAATATCAATTAGTATACTTTCATAAAACCTCTCATGAGGACAACTGTTCCTGTTAGGGTTTGCTTATCTATTGGTCCGACACTAACTTACTACAATAACAATATCTAGACAACGCACTTATAATTTGACATTTAATGAGTCGACGTTTTCTCACATTTAGGTTTTCTACAATAAATGTATACTTCTGGAGTCTAAAGAGATTATCTGGGTCTCCAGATCATAAAGTCATTACATTCATGCATTTAACTTTTTGTTATAATCAAGTATTTTTCTGCTGAAGAAGAATTGCCCTTGTCTTAACCGCCCCTTCGCTTGTTATTTGTACCATTCCCCTAGAACCGCCTCCAAATTACCTGACTGACGTTCCACTAGCTTCCATTCTAATACTAGTTAGTGTGCTTGCCGCTAGCATTAGTATCCCGTTTTATATCATTAAACTCATAATGCTATTAATTAAGCTAAGTTCCTTAAGTAGTTCGTAGAGATAATGTTGGGTTAGTAGGTAGGTACGTTTAAAAGGCTACGTCTCGTCTTAGTGTTAATACCTACTAATGTACGCGCTGAGATTTTACCACATTAATTTCTGCATGGCAAGTATTACTTGTTCTTGTTATGTAAGTAGTTATATTAAATTGTTATGTGTTACAAAACATTATGAACTATATTTTGGTTTTTAAAATTGTAAACTTACGGATATTTCTCATATATTAAGCAGCCCGTTTGTAAATGTTGCTGTACTTTATATAATCTCCTCCTTACCGAATTCTTTTTCGGAGGCCAATGTTATCAGAAACTAGCCAACTATGAAGAAGACAGTATAGTGCACAAATGTGTGCGCAGACACAAGTGCACTTTTTATTCCCTTCTAGACTGGCCTGTTGGTCTAGTGGTTAGTGACCCTGACTGCTATTGGTCCGAATAAAAATCGTGTGTTCTAGTGGCAGAACATTTTGTTTGTATATACAACGATATGATTTTTTGTCGTCACCGACAAGAAATGTTTTGCCAACGGCGGTCGTCCGTATAAAGTCGTGTCGGGTTTGCCGTTTCCGCTTGTTGGTTTTCGGGCGCGGCTGCAGCAGCCCTCTATCTGATTCCCCTTGCTCTGCCCGTTGTAGCATTGGTCTACTGAGATTGAGCGACTTATGCGCCGTGCCTATGCCTCTAACGCCTCTTCGGTTAACGAAATTATAATGCAAGCGTTCGTCTATTATCGTAAAGTAGGAGCGGCAGTCCGGTTTGGACATCACACCACATTGGATGCTTTGGAAATTGAAGCGGTGCGTAGTGACGTCAACGCACATAAAGTACGAGAAGTCGTGGCAGCAGTAAGGCCCTGGGTTAGACCTATGTGCTACAGATGCGTAGAAAGAGTACAGTGAGGACAAAGAGTAAAACTGTATCAACTCGACGAAGGGATTTTGAAAACTTTATTTGTAATGGTAAACCCCAGATCACCACCCATATTTGGCATTCCGGGATTTTTTGTTATTTTAAATGTCTATATTGGCCGGACTAAACCTAACATAAATCAATCAAAACAATAGCTGTAAATAATTAGTTTCTTAGTTTAATTAATTAATACTTATTAAAAAAATAAAAACCATATTTACTTTAGTACAATTAGTTATATTAAATAGTTTCTCTGTATCTTCGTAAGACATATTTTAGGACTTCCTTATAATTCTTGTTACAATTTCCTAGAGTCATGAAAGAAATATTTGCAATAGCATTTAGCCTATTTAAAGAAGGGAAAATTGATTTCCGTTGACCTTAAATCTGTTCGATTAAATAGCAAATCTATTGACTCATTTAAACATGGCCGCCATGATGGCGTGACATTCGTTTGACGCTTACGTTTAAACAACAACGATTGATTTTATCCGACTACGGCAAAACGACTAGTGTAGTTAAGTTTTTGACCTTTAAGTATCTTTGTTCATCTGTTCTCTCATAACTTTTTAATAACTAATCACAATTTGTGAAACGCGGATAATTAGAAGCGTCTTAATTGTCCGCCGGTTATAGGATATGTGACGTCATACTGAATTTAATATGGCGCCCTCTAGGAGGTATACAGTCCTGAATTAAAAAATGAAAATGTCTGATCAGTATCATGTTGGGTATTAAATTATAGGGCTTGATTAACACTTTCTAAATCTGTATATTACCAGTCTTTGCTAGCGGCTTTGCTGCATTCGGTCGAAAATATAGTTATTGCGCTAAAGCATTAACTATATTCTCGAAAGAATGCAAGCAAAGCCGAGAACTGAGTATTTTATATAATATTTCATGTCTAAACATAAAATGCTTAGACTTCTGTTCTCGTAGATATCATTAAAAGCTTCCTAATTGCCCGCTGGGTATAGGATATGTGACGTCACACTACATTCAATATGACGCCCTCTACGGGGCATAAACTCCTGAATTTATAGGAATGAAAATGTCTGGGCAGTGCAATTTTGGGTGTTAAATGAAAGGACTTCATTAGGACATAACGAATCTTTTAGGTAAGTATACTTTATTTATTATTGTTATTATCTATACTAATATTATAAAGAAGCAGATTTTTATAAATAATAATACTCTTTATTTGCTAGAATATGGTAGTTATTACAGGTTGTTGGGTGTAAGGTAGGTAGGTACCGCATATTCCACCACATGTGGCGTGCAAAAATGTATTTAGGTAAGTAGTAGGTATAAAACAAATTCGCTATCTCTGTCCCTATATCCCTATGTATGCTTAAATCTTTAAAACTACGCAACGGATTTTGATGCGGTTTTTAATAGATAGAGTGATTGAAGAGGAAGGTTTATATGTATAATAAAATCCATTAAATAATGGAGAAATAAGGAGCGGAGCAGCAATAACAAATGTTGCAAAAACGGGGAAAATTTACGCAGACGAAGTTGCGCGGGTCAACTAGTTAAACATAAATAATAATATCAAATTACATAGTTTAATCCTAATTATTTAATCAATTCGTTTATTTAACAACAGGTATATTAGTATAAAGCAACAAGGATATTTGATATCATTTGGAAATATTATATAATCAAAATGTTGTCATCGGAATATTCATATATGGAGTAATACATTTTTTCTATTAATGTTATTAAATAATTTACGTTACGAAGTTTAGTGAGGTTATCAGGTAGGTGGTTGTACAGTCTTATGGACATACTTGCGATCGAAATAGTGTGATGGTATCTACAGAATGACCCCATACAATGATTCCATAACGAAGTAAGTGTTTGTTTGAACGCACTAATCTAGGGAACTACTAAACCGATTTGAAGTATTCTTTTTGCATTGGATAACCTGTTTTTTGCGGCAAGCACGCAAGGCTTAACATGCTATCTGAGGCACGCAGCTTTGTGTTATTTTCCGAAAACGGTCACCCATCTATGGGCCGACAATGGTAACATGCGGAAACTTTGTGTAAAGCCGTTCCGCACTGCGTTCCTAAATTCAAAATTCAAAATTCTTCATTCACTTCCTAAGTGAATAAAGATTTTTGGAAGCAGGTAAATCCGGAGTAAAGAACCTGGCAATAAAAACTCGCGGTCACGGTTTCATTTCCTTTACTTTGCTAACTAACTTATTTATTAGTTATCAATATTTACTTGCCTTCATGGAATGTAGTCCGTAGCTTAAAGACGGCGTACAATACACATAAAATAAAGAAGGACAACTTCATTATCTACATACTTACTTTACTATCCAGCGTATATTGACATTGCCCACGGACAGGAAATCTCAGAACTCTTTTAGATCATTGTGGTCTTTGATATTTTGTGAATATATCCTTTATACTGATTGTGAGTATTGTGACATTGTATCCAAACTAGGTACGTGGGGTTTGTTGTCAGTTCGACCCCACGTAAGTATAGTCGCGAAATGAAAATGTTCGTCAGTTTTCAAATACACTCATTTAACGCTTTGCAAGGACATGTTATCTTTTTAAACTACCTATGTATCACACAAGATGGTTGTATATCCGTATGCTGTAAATTGTGCTTTACTTTTTGACAATAGAGTTAAAATTTACTCAGACCGATATTCTTCGACTATGAGTAGTTGAACCTCTCGGATTAATTAAATATAAGAAAATGTGGAACGTATATATCTGACTCATTATCCCCTATCACTCTCTGCCACTGATTGCAATACGTGAAAATAATTTGTTAAAATAAGACAGATATAGATGGCAGTGTTGGTTCCGTCAAAATATAATTCTTGGGACCCATGTTTTCTTCGGTTCATCATGTTCTCTTTACGCGAATTGAGAAATAGTCGTTTAATGTTATTACCTTTGACTATATAATGTATAGATGGAGCAATAAGCCAATAAAAAAAATTGAAGCATTCCCTCTTTGACGTTTGACACTCGTTGAATGTATTTTTTTTTTAAGACTGGTAGTTTTGCCTGGTACTATTTATTCCCCCGTTTATGTGGGAAAAATGATACGAATACAGGTAAAAGTACTTTTTATAATAAAAATAAAGTAGGAATTGTACCAATTATCTTTTTATTCCTATAATTATGAAGTTCTAAAACCTTTTTAATTTTAATATAAAAACTTGTCTTAACTTAACGGATTGCTTTTAAAATCGTTTTCGAAAAGTGGATGTGACAATCTCGAGGAAACCCTGCAGATTATCTTGGATACATTTCCAAAAAGAATTACCTTAGTTACCTTAGTTAATACAGAAATATTAACCATGCTTATGACTTTTAGAAAATTTAGTTTAATTATAATATAAAATATAATACAAATTTATTAGATTGCAATATACTTAATATTAGATAATATATAATTCAATAATGTGGCAGAGTACCAACTTTAAACTGTAGAAAAATTCCCATCTTAAATAATAATAATATTTGTTTATTTTTTTAAATAATTCTATAAATATGAGAGAATTATAAATATCAGATTCATTTCACGAAATAGTAGGATATTTAATTTTATTTCTGAGCATCACTGAGCAAAATGGCGCGCTAGAATAACTATGGCTAAAACATCTGATGGAGTTGTAAAAATGGCGGCAAATTGACATGTCGCTATTTTTACAGCTCAGCGTTTAAAGTGTAAAACAGTGTAAAATATACTTGAAATACGTGATAACTGGACAAGAACGAGACTTTGTGATTGAAAGAAATTATACTTGAAACTGCCGTATGCACATTATGTGCGAGCCACAATTTCTACCGATTAATATTGGAGGGAAGAGGAAAAAAAAAAACATCTGATGGCGGTTTTTTACTTGTCAAAAAGTACGTCCACTTGACCATACTTTTTGACAGTTCTTTGCTTCAATTTTAGATTCCGGATTAGGAATCTAGACTTTATATAATCAACGGTTATTACCATCTCTATGGTTATTACCTAATACCCATTGTGGGTGTGACATTTCAAAATAGCCATGCTGTCATTCTTGTCTATCAAGAAACTTATTATTAACCTATTTTTTTGTTCTCAGTTATTCTTGTCTATCACCTTGAATAAAAACTTTTTGTGTGCGGTTTATGTCTACCTACTTTCTTAACCAAATAGTACCTATATTATTTCAAGTTTCCATCCATTTAATTTTTAATCTGAGTAAATCCTTAATATTATTTATTATTTTGACAATATTGACATGTTGGCGTTATTGTTCCTTGATTCGATTCAAGCAAAATTAGACTTTAAGGTGACGAAAATTTTAATTTTACGACTGTACTATTGGTTCGACCTGAAGATAGCTTTGTACTCTGTCCTGGGACTTAAATGCTTATGAAACTGATGCATAATAAATAATGTACAAAATAAATATTACCTACACGTGTAAATGTAGCTGTAGCCTTAACAGTCAGATTCGTAATAAGCTTCAAACGAAATCAAATTACGGTTCTAATTGATTTTCTATGACTTCTTGCTAAATGGAACAGAATTTACGAATTTCTGGTAATAATTTAAATCATATTACTGCAGTATACCGAACCACCGACAATTTTAATGCTCTGAGCACAGTCCAATGTCTGCTAATACATAATAAAATATGTATTTTCAATTCGATGCAACACAGTAAATACCTATTCTGTTGTTTGCTATTTTGGTATGTTTAATATTTAATAATATAAATGCGAAATTATGGTCTATTTGGTTTTCGCAGCTAATTGTGATATCTAATAAAATTAACAATTTAAGCAAATATATAAATATAATATATGATCTCACAATTAACAACTATTTTACCTCAGTTAAATAGTCTGTAGGTGGTTAAGATAATATACTAAATATTTTACAAAACTGATATAATAAAGTTATTTGCTGTAATACAAAGAAGCCACGAGTTAGTACCAATAATTACAGCGCCCCATAGTGATATTTGTGAAAAAATAAACAAGGTAACTAAAAAGTAAGAAATAATACTTATAGATACAATAACAAAAAAACGATTATCATTTTGAAGTTTTTATATTTAGGTACCAACTTCAAAATGTTAATTGATTTTTTGTTGTTGTAGGTTACCTATAAGTATTATTTCTTATTTTTTAGTCACTTTGTATATATTTTTCAAGTCGATTTTATAGTTTTTGTATAAAAATATATGTTTCTGACTTTTTAGTGGGTTAATTTGTAATTTATATAAGTTACAATAGCATAATGTCAACTGCTCATTTACTTTAGCAAAATATTAGTTTTCCTGATGCAAGGCCGTTAATTGTTGAGGAGTTCACATGTTTCTTCTTCATCAGCTATAAAGTACAAAGGCAATACCATTTTAAAGTAATCGAATCGCAAACAGTGAAATATTGAATTAGTTCCGCTGGTTATCTATGGTCTTCGTCATCAGTCCCACTACACCGATTGGTGCTATGAAATGTCTTGAATATTTGAAGAGCTCCCTCGTTTTCTCCAGAATCCTATGGTCAGATTGTGATCTGATGACAATGGCACCAACTAAGAAGAAAGACTCTTTGAAACACAAATATATATATATATATATAATTTTTATATAAATTGGTCCAGCCGTCTTCGCGTAATCGGTGGACTTAAAAAAAATACATAAAGACGAACATAAAACCACCTGTTTTGAAGTCAGCTAAAAATTAACTGACTGGCCTGTTGGTCTAGTGGTTAATGACCCTGACTGCTAAACCGGAGGTCGTGGGTTCGATCCGACCCAGGATGAAACTTTGTGTGATGAGCACGATGGTTTATTCTGTGTATGTATTTAATAAAACATTCAAAAATGTCACCTGTATCCACGTGAAATGTCTTAGCTCACCTAAATGTTTGCGTATAGACTTTGTAAATACCGTTTTTATTAGCCTGTGTTGTCCTATTACAGGTCAAAGACCTCTCTTTCTCTCTTTCATTTGTCTCTATCTTGCGCTAAAGCTGGCCAGTCTTTCCAGTGGCAATCGAGTTCGGCTCGCCATCTTTCCTGGGTCCTCCATTCAGTGATGATTTTTTCCCCACATCTCTTTTGACATGAGAGAGAAACTCTTAATAGATATTAGTAGTGGTCCTTCTAAACTACTCTGTTGACTACTACTTATTCTAGTAAAGTTATTCTAGACAAGTCAAAGAAACACAATAAACTTATAATTAACATTTTCGAAACACTTTGATACTCTCTCTCTCTCTCTCTCTTATATCGTGTGTACGTCTTTTCTGCATAGTTAATATCAGCTGTTATAGATGGAAGTCTTTGATATTACCAAAATTCATAAAACATCAAAGCGGTTGAGAAATATTTATAGGATTTTGCTCGCTCATATTGCTTCAATGTTCGTTTAAATTAGCTTTTTCAAATTCGAAAATCGTAGTTTGGGAAATTTTATGATTATTCACTTATTATGTGGCAACTATGTGAAACACAATACTTTGGAAAAAACCTAAAAAAAAGACATAAGTATCATGCAATAATATAAGCTCCAGATTGTGCAGGACTTTTAATACATTATTGTACCTACTCAAAGTAAATCTAGACTCGACACAAACGTTCTGTACAGGAACATCATCAAGATATAACGATAAAAGTAGTGTTGATCACTACGTTTATAGGGTTCCATAGTAAATAAGGAACCCGTATAGTTACGCTATGTCCATCCGTCTACTCGACTGTCTCTAAAAAAAAAGACGACTCCCACAGTAGGGTACAAGGCCCGAATCGCGGGGGATTTTATAAACATACAAGTCACGGACACAAAGTACACCCAGACTTGAAACAACAATTTTTGGATCACATAAAGTTGTGTCCCGTTTGGTAATCGAACCCACGATCTCTGACACACTTCGGACACACTACCACCGCGCCCCAGAAGCAGTGAAAGTCTGTCTGTCCCCAGGTTAGCTCAGAGACCCTTAGTACTAAAAGCTGTAATTGATCAGGGATAAACACATATTAGTTACGCCGACGACGAAGTAGTTTAATTAGGAGATCCGTTAAAAAAAATAGGAAGGTTATTCTCACCGATGTAGATGAGAAAAAGTCTAGGAGAGTCTGGGAAGTCGTACGATAGGCCTTTTAATTATATTCAGGGGTAATAAAGACTTTTTTAAAATTAGGATATCCGTTTAAAGTACTATTTTTTGTTGGAGTCAGGTGTCTCCCCACCCTGCCAGCTAAATGGTTGTTTTTGGAAATGTAAAAAAACAGTTTTAGTAGTTTAAATAACTAAATTAAATTGTAAACTCTCCAAGCTATGTATGCTTTACAAGTTTTGGAGTAATAGCCGACAAAGTGAGAAGTAAAAAGGTTTTTGCAGGGTTGGCAACGCGTGAGTTACACCTTTGGCGTTGCAAACGTCCAATGTCCATAGACTACGGTAAGGTACGGTCAGGCGACCCGTAAACTTGGTGTCACTTCAGTGGTATAATAAAAAGGAACAATAATTTTCGTACAAATAGCATTAAAAATTATTTTAAGGTATTAAAACGTTGTTAGTTAGTAGATATGAAACAAAACAACAGCAAGCCCATTTTTTAGACTGCATTATTGTAATGGGCAATTATGCACTACATGCACTTGCCCGGTTTTTCTTTGAATATGATAGGTACCGATTCGATTTTAGTACATTTCACGACTGATTCAATCACGTTTCGCATGGTCTTCTCACTATCTTTAATGAGTATGATCGTTGGAATCGATTCGTTTATTTTAATCCCCTTAGATAAGTGGTATAAAAGCTAATTGAATAGAATGACGTCAAAATGACGTCATTGCGCGTTCAAAACTGCGAATATGAAAATTAGCTGAAGATCATTCCCAGTTTTGAATACGTAACGACGTCATTTTATTCGATTAGGGCTTATGCCACTTGTCTGGGGGCTGATGTATCTCGCTTAGTTAATTTAAATTTTGCAAAAAGTTAAATTCAGTCTTTAAAGTAATTTCAAAAGGTTTTTATAAATGATTCACAGACAGCAAAGTATTATTACATTATCCAAATTTTACAGAATGGGTAAATAATTCCAGGTGAAAATATATTACTTAAGTAAATGTGTTATTTAAAGAATGAGTCCTAAAAACATTAGCGCCACAAATCGAATTTTCAGGCTTCTCAGCCATGTGGCAGACGTATTCAATTAAGTGGAAGTGGGAGAGAGTAACAGAATTACATGACGCCTCGCCTCCAAACGTCGAGTTCAATACACAGTGTGAGACTGACGGATGACTCCAACAATCCTACTACCTCATAGATTAATTGCTTGAAAACTAAACTCGAGTATGCACTTGATTTTCAAGTAGTGTCGCCAGCAGTGCGGTCGTGAAATGCTCTTAAAAGATTTTACTTCAAACTGTTTTTATGAAACCTGCTAAGAAATAAGTAAAGTAGGCAAAAACGTGTAATGTACTAATTTTCCGATTTTAGGGTTCCGTAGCCAAGATGGCAAAACGGAATAGCACCTTTGCTCAGAGACTGTTAGTGCTAGGAGGCTGAAATTTTGCATAGATACACATATTACTTACGCCAACGAAGTAAAATAATAAAATCCTATTTTTTTTTGGGTACCGCCCCTTAATTGATTTGATTGATTATTGATTTATTATTCTCCCATCGCGTGGGGTATCATTAGATAGGTCTTTTAAGAACGTTTAGGGATTGCACAGACCATTTTTAGATTTAGGGATCCGTTTGTAAAATATTATGCTTTAAAGTGCAAATTTTTGTTAGAGTCAAGTGTCCCCCCCATGTCCATTTAGATGGCAGGGGCCATCTAAATGGTAGATGTGGGGTATGTGAAAAAAATCACGGTAGTTTATATAGTGAAATTAAAAGGAAAACTATAACAGCTAAGTAGGCTTTACA
Organism: Herminia tarsipennalis; assembly: GCA_945859575.2. Classification (NCBI taxonomy): domain Eukaryota; kingdom Metazoa; phylum Arthropoda; class Insecta; order Lepidoptera; family Erebidae; genus Herminia; species Herminia tarsipennalis. The sequence continues at coordinate 16,197,382 of OX243835.2, forward strand.
AGTTTACGAGTAACAGCTGATCAAATGAGAAGTAACAAAATTTTCGTACAAATTCCACTGAATATAACGTTGTATGTATGAAACAAAAACAACAGAAAACCCACTTCTTAAGCCACATTAAGGGGGACGGGACTACGGCACCCTACATTGTGTGTGACCCGACATGCACTTGCCCGGTTTTAGTGTTCTGTATACTGTATGTCTGATTGACGAACCGCGCTTTTATTTTATCACTTTTGTTTCTATTTGGCTGCCCGTCTGTAACATCCAATTTGCTTCGAATCTACTGAAACGATTAAGTTAAATTTTGGTACCTACACGTATGGATTTCTGTGTTATAAACCCCGATGTATAAAGTAAATAATAAATTTTGAACATGTAGGCCAAATAGGGAGGCCAATTAAAAATAAAAATTGCCAGGTGTTCTCTTTTTCAGATGACTACAGAAAAGCTAAAACTTCCTTGCACCGCTCATTTCTGCGTTGAGATATCGTTCTTGAAGACAAATAAGTAACACTGAACCCAGGTTGGTAAAATAATATATAGGTCAAAACATGTCCCAGTGAAATCCTAAAACCTGGAGACGCTATTTCCAAGTTTAGCACTTAAGCAATTACTCTATTCTCCTTCTAAGCTGCAAGTACGGATTTGGGCAAATATCCACGTTTAAGTTACACTAACTTAAGCAATGTTTACTACAAACATACGTTACTTTTATTTGAAACTTCTGTGCATTTTAGTCTTCCACGTACTAATAATACGTAAGTATAGTTTACGACTAAAACGTTGGAACTAAACTTTGTTGTTCGAATAACAACAGAGCATCAAGCTATAGTTACTTATCCTCAGTTCTCCATCTCCGATTGATTGTAATAGGTACTCGATTACAATAATCGACTAAATCACATACCTAAGTATTATACTAAGGTAGCTACCTAGAAACAAAGTATTATCTTCGCAACATCAATACACTTAAAAGAAAAATAATTAAAACCATATTTTGTACAATGCTAAAATTACTTTTATGATTTTATTATTATTCATTTACAAAAGGAAATAATAATATTTAGATACATAGTAAAGATGCATAACTCATTTCATTAATCTTATGCATTTCAAATAGGACGCGCTCGGATCATGCATGATACAACGCAAATTCGTAGAGAAGAGTATGAGAATGTATGGCGCCGTTTCCGAGGTTAGGCTACGCGCGCAGACGATTGACGTAGGCTGCGCGCGCACTCTGTCCCTTGTCGCATCGGCCGCGCGCGTCAGCCGCTTGTCATAAGACGCGCGCGGCTCGCGACCGGCCGCCATGCACGGAAATGAACCTTTACTTATCTACAAGGTTAAAATAATCGACTGATAGGTATTAGACGTATGTATGACAGGTAGGTAGTTTAAGTACCTTTTTACAAAATATTTATATATACGAGTATATATTTTATTATTGAAATCGATCCATTAACTTTTAACTTAATACATATGTATTTACAACGGTACCCCTACAATCTACACACTTGTTACAATGGTGTTAAAAGTACCTACGTACATTTATGTCAAAGTACAAAGCCGTCAAACTAAAGCGACTATCTATAATTCATCGGTACCATCACACATCAATTGCCCATTTAATTACTAATTTAGTCGACTTAAGCTAGATACTTGTACTAATTGCATGGATATCAATTAATATTCTATAATTTGGAGCATTTGTATTAATCTAAGTAATATAATTGTGGAAGCTGCCGTGATAATAGACAATCGTATCGTCGCATTTAGGAGAAATTGATCAAAGTAATTCGTATTTGATGAACAAATAAGGTTTGTAACGACTGTCGAGGTGTGACGACGTGACATTGCCTTATAAGTAATTAAATTTATAATGAGCAGAATTTAATTCATACCAAAATGAGAAAAGTTTTAATTATGTATATCTAATTTAATATATTCCTAAACTCCTTTTTATCTATTGTCTACATAACAAAAAAACTTTGCAAAGTAAGTACTCTATGTCCAAGAGTTTGGGCCAGGCGTTGACGAGTGAAGTATGTCAAGACTTTCAGTATTGTATAAGTCGAACTGACTCGGCGAACATCATACCACCTAAAATTACATTTAACACACATGTTTGTCAAATACAATATTTTTTATCAAATACATGTTTATTGTTAAGCCACTTTGGTTTAACAATAAATATGTATTTGATAAAAATAGAATGCTGGAATCACAGTGACGGCATGACACAGACTTTGAAGTCACAGGAACACCTACTCGTAGGTTGAAAGTCAGGGTTTATCCTATCGGTGTGTCCTGTAACGACCAAAAACGTAACCAATTTTAAGATTATTGTTAAAAGGTTATTTACACCAATAAAAATTATTATTATTTATTACTTTTTTTTAGCTATTTCACCCAGATACCTATATTTTTTTAAATCACCCCTGTAGGTGCACGAAAGAATAAATCAGCCATTTTTAACAAAAAGCAATTGATTTTTCTACATAATTATAGAACAGACTAGGTAGGTATATCGATTTCAATTGTTACAATTTCATTCTAATTGTTGTGGAAGGCATTCAAGTTTATCCCGGCGTCTATTCTGCGGCACACCGCAACCCCTTGTCACTGTCTTAGCCCCGATCTGTGGTCCGACTCCATAGTTCATGAAACATGCTGCAAACATGATCTGCCCAATCCCATATTAGCTTGGCGGTTCTAAAAAGGTCGGGCCCACTAAATAGGCACAACACCTACCTATAAATAGCAGTGTTTTGAATTGAATATGTACCTACTTACTTCTAATTAAGAGGATAATAAAACAAAGTCATTGGAAAGCCACTGCCTGTCCCTGTATATGCTTTGATCTTCTAAACCGAATTTTGATTAAGTTTTCACTGTCATTCAGATGCTTTCCTCTGAATTGTTTGTGTGTACATGAATATGTGTAAGTAAATATAGTGGAGAAAGATAGTGTGTCGTACGAAGCCGGGACGGGCCGCTGGTAATTAATATTACATAGTACAAAGTATACCAGCTTCCGCACCGTTGTTCTGTTGGTGTGCTTAATTCTGGTGGTGTTTTCAAAATTAGCAAGTTTTGCATGCGTTATTTTAAAGAATGTGGAGAAACCTCCACGACTTATCTTTACCGAGACCCTAATAATATAATAACTGTATGTCTCTATAATAATATTCAAATTTTTTTTGAAGATGGTAGACATTTGACTTGCTTTTTACAACACCCTGATTCCCTGATTATACCGAACGTGGTCACAAGACCACGGTCGGTGTAACCCGGTTAAAACGTAAAGCATAAGGTAAATACTTTACCAAGTTTAAACGCGTTTATTTCCGCACGTAGTCAAATTGTGTATATAATGTAACGCGTAAGTTTAAAAGTTATAACCCGTAGGATACGTTACCGTCTTTTCATCAAGAATCCGGTACGGTCTACCACCATTTTCGTCACATTGAGCATATAACCTAACTGAGATGGTGAGGGCATTTTAAATTACGTGTCCTTTTTTTTAAATAGCAAGTGTATTGACTGATTTGAGCATAGCCGCCGTTGGGTGGCGTGACATTCGTTTGAGTCAGTCAGTCTTAATCGAACGCTCGAAGCGAAAGCACCTTTCAGGTGGTTTTGTCGCTAATAAAAGTCGTGCGTGCAAAGTGTTAGCGTTGTTATAGTGTCAGTATTATAGTAGTGTAATCGCGTACCACATACCACATGATAGATTTATCAACTTTAGTTCGAATTCGAATACTGAGCCGTTATTATTTCATACGGCCACCCTGGCACTCCGAGATATATAAATAGGTGTTATTATATCGTGAAGTTACTAAAATCGAACTATCAATGTTTCTCTGTGTTAGTAAGGCCACAGATTTGTGATGTAAACGCGCTGCCGAAAGCTTTCAACTAGTTAAGCGCTTTGTGTTTTATAACAATTGCGAAGATAAAAGCGGATCTAGTTTTAGTTTCAGCGTCCATTGTTCGCTAATGCAACGTCAAAGGTACCACCTTCCTCCTTGGCTTAACGTCATTAAACATTGTAAAGTCAGGGAGACGCCCTTTTCATTTCGGTTGTACGCGTGATATCCATTTGTTTAGCTTTTCCCTGTTGATATAAATTGATGTGGCAGTTTCTTTTGTTTAACGAAGTATTGTCGCTGGTAACAATTGTTGGAGTATAAAGCCATACTTTTCCTTAATTAGAAGGTGAAATGTAAGAAATGAGAAACAAACACAACTAGGTATTGTGCTTTACCTGTTTGAATACAAGGTTGGGTCACGTTGGGTCAAACAATGGCACAGGCACGTGGATTAAAAAATACTGTTATTCTTTACTTGACTAACTAATGTAAGAGCTCATGGATTGTTCCAAATATCTACTTAGACTTATGCGAGAAATGTTGGAAAAATAGGAGTACCTACCGCATACGTATTATAAATAGTATGTCAATGTAGCTACAATTACATTGCGACCTGCACATTTTGCAACGTGCACATTTTACGACTTGCACATTATGCTATCCATCCTGACTCTTGGATTTCAATCCCAATTTTGATGTTTGATCGAAGATGATATCTGCAGTTTTCTTTAAAGTATTGTAAGAGAGAAAATATCATTTGGTCTAATTTTTAATTTAATTTATATAATTAATGTATTACCTTTCTGTACCTATATTTATTTACTAGTTGACCTGCGCAACTTCGTCTGCGTCAATTTTTACCGTTTTTGCAACATTTTTCATTGATTTTATATAACCTTCCTCGATTAATGGACTATGAAACAGTTACATAATTTTTCAATTCGGACCAGTAGTTCTGGAGATTAGCGCGATCAAACATACAAACTCTTTAGCTTTGTAATATTACTATAAATTGTATTGTGTAAATCTTATTATAGGTTATTCTCTTATTAAGGTTAAGGGGTATAGCTCTATTATTAATGTGTATTTTTTTAATTATTGTATGTGCCGTTTTGATCGAGGTTAACTTTATGCTTTTTAAAGAGCTCTGAACCTGAGTAACCGAAACAGGTGGAAATGTGATGCAACAATATCAGGGCTATACGACGAACGCATCAACACATCCCAGCCAAGCACTCTCAATTTTTGCTGAGTAGCTATAAATGAGTGCGGTGTAGCGTTGTCGTGATGGAACACCGTGCCCTTCCCGTTTACCAGCTCTGGCCGGTTTTCCTCAATGAGAGGTCAGAATTTCATATACGTTCGGCAAAAGTTCATTTAAGTTTCAACAAAGAATCGCAAATGGAAACACGTTGTATTAAGTTTTACGTCATTTACAAAAGTGTGGGTACAAAAAAAACTTGATATTTGGGTACCACATGATCAGTGAGATCATGTGGTACCTGGTAAGTTTTTTCTTGTACCCACACTTTTGTAAATGACGTAAAACTGATTTGCGATAAACATCCAGTTCTTCAGCAATATTGTAACTACTAATATGTCGATCTTGCTCCACTTTTTCAAAGATGGCACTAATTTTATCCGTGACAGGGCGTCCAGAGCGAGCCTCATTCTTCACGCTAAAATTTCCAGACTTGAAACGCTTGAACCACATTAATTTGTGCTACTCGTATTGATACCGCATTAGGTCCGTAAACCGCACAAATTTTATTTGCGGCGTTTGTCGCATTTTTACTTTTTTGTAATAAAACTTTAAAATGTACCGAATTTCTTCGTTACATACATTCATTTTGCTTGCTTAAAAAACAATTAAAAAATGGCGGGAACTAGTTTTTTTTTCATTTTTTGCATCTTCTTAATGTAAAAAATATTTTTTTGTTAAAGATACCTAGCAATGTGGGATTGGGTCCCACATTATTAGCGATCTTGTTAATCCTTCCAACTAAGCTCAAAGACTTGTGTTAGAAGTGGGTTCACGTCGGTAGTTTAATGGGTAGGAATCGAACCCCCGACATGCCCTAGCCATTAGACTACAGCTGCTGTTAAATTTAATGGTATTAAAACCACCCAGTTACATTCAGTACAACCAAAGAGGTTTGATTACTAACAATACATTCAAAATACGAAAATACTTTTGCTCCTACTTATAATATTTTTTTTTTCAAATTTCTGAAGCTTAAAACAGTTATGGAATGTCGGTGTCATCTTTCATGGCGCACTGCCTGAAAAAAAGGCTATTTCACCGGTGTTTAGTTTGATCTAGCCGCTCTAAATAAGTATTAACCATCTGACTCAAAATTAGTCACGTCAAAGTTTATTAAAGAAATAGCTGTCCTGGCAAACTTGGTACCTCCTCTTTTTTGTGAATTTGGTTTAATTGTAAATCTAAACCATTCTCGAACCCACTGAAACACACAAAAAAATCATTAAAATCGGTCCAGCCGTTAAGGAGGAGTTTAATGAAATTCACACACGCACAGAAGAATTATATATTTAAAGATATTATATTCGTATAAATATCTATAAACTGTGTTCAATACTGCAATATGAAGTGTGTATTTGCAGTAATAATTACGTGACTTAGCTATCTATGTTGACAAACAATTATTTGTCGCGGACTAACTTGTTAATCCCACTAAACTATAGTCAGGTAGTAAATCAATAAAGTCAACGGTTTAATAGATTTTGATCCTTTCGCGAGCACAGCGCCTTAACCATTAGGTCAACGCTGTGTTTTACCTACAGCAAATATGGGTCAAATTTTACACAAAGATCAAACGCAGCATACCCTTAATAATTCTTTTGAGATATGTTATTCGACTCAAGTGGGCATACAAAACAATTCCAAGTTTTATCTGAACACACAATAAGTCCTAACAAAATAATCTCATTGTTTGAGTTGAATCTAAATTCTGTTACGAAGTTAAGTAGGTAGGTCGATGATTTTATCTAACTAATGAATTAAATATTCGAGGCGGTTGGCGAACACGAGTGTGCGAGTGCTGCTAATTGTTTTCTGTGTTGGCCTACAATTAACAAGAACCTATTCTAGTGTGGGCGGCGCGGTTTGAGCCAAGTTTCGCTCCAGCCGGTCGTAGTGGCGACGAGACCGACCGACGGCAATTTCCGCTGCAATGCCGCCTGTTAGCGCCACCTGGTGCTCACTTAAAATAACGAACAAAGTTACATACAAAAAAGAAACATTCTTATACAAAATTATTTCATAAACGACGTAGTTCGAGACCACAAAGCTAGAGGCAGGTGTAACTGGGACGCGCAGAGAACGCTGGCTTTAAAGGAATTACACTGAGCCGTCTGCGGTAGAGAATTATAGCTGCTTTACTTCGAGCTTGATTTCCAAATCTAATTTATCTGCCATTAAAGCGTTAACCAATTTTAAAGTTTTTAAAATACGTTCTCAGATTTAACTAGCATGTAGGTAAAGTTGTGGGTGTCATGAATAACTTTACCAGCCGGTAAGGGGATTAACCAAACCTTTGAATGTAGAGTTAAGCTCAGATTGTAGTTACTTTGTGGAAAATCCTATTCAAAGGTACCAGTACTTTGACTTCTGAATAAAACCTATTCGTTACGATGTTGTGGTGGTTAAATAATTAATTGATTTTATTGAGCTTTAGTACTACCACAGTTAAAATTGTGAGTACCGACATAGCCTACTTTAATTCCACACGAGCAAAGCGGAAAGACTCGTATCTTGACGTACTGTTCTCCGAACCCAATAAACCTAAAATAATAAAATTGACCGAGTCCTGTTTAAAAATACTCTGCAGGAGTGACCTATCCTTATATCATGTAATAAAATGTTCGTAACTATATGCGGGTGAAACATCTCCTTATACTGTTCGTAACATAAAACTGAATGTTGACATCGACCGTCGTGTTAACATTCAGACTGAGACAAATCTGTGCAACAGCTTGTACGTTATAACTAGAAAATAGTAACTATAGTTTAACTATATTGTCGTCTCGTCTTAGTATACGGTACGAGGAAACAAACAGCTCACACGAATCCTATTAAAACAGCTACATTTGTGTGACACGTAATGTATAGCTGATATCATATTTGTATTTATAATTGCGAATGTATTTTTTTCTCTCTGTTGAAAAATATATTTGATAGAATTGAATAAATTGGGTAGGCAGGAAAACCCTTGATCGAGATCTTTCATAGAGGTTCTTAAAATAAATATTAATGAAATGACTGACTCACTTTGGAATGGGTATATTTACAATCAGGATTGAGGTATACATATCACATATCAAAACTTGTGAGTTATAGGTTTATTTGTCAACCTACTCATTAATATTACAAGTGATCACTATTCCAAACAGGTTTCTGAAGCGATTGACGTTGTCAGAGATTGCTGTATAATTTTGCAACTCCTTCAAGGCTTACTAAATCAAAATTCCTCGTCAGTAATAACGCGATTGGCATCAAATAATACAGTTACAATTTGAGCCGACTAATAGAATTACTTGGTGCCACAAATATTACTGGTATCAAATCCGAGTATCGTTTTAAAACTTCTTTGAATTTCTGAATAACACAAATTAAAAAGGGTGTACCACAAGGATCAATTCTGGGTCCAATTTTCTTCATTATATTTACAAATGATCTAGTAAGACATATACAACAGAAAATACAAAATGTTGAACTTATCCTATATGCAGACGACACCAACGCAATAATTACCGCAAATAACATGGTAACCCTAGGTGACACCGTATACAAAACTTTATCTTTGTTTCATGAGTGGTTTTCTTTGAATGAACTTGTATTAAACACTAGTAAAACTAATTTAGTATTATTCACGACAAATTTAAAAAACAACGAGAAAATAGAAATAAACTATAACAACAGCATAATACCCACCAGTAACGAAGTAAAATTCTTGGGAACGTTTATTGATAAGAGACTCAATTGGAAAAGGGAAATCTCATGTATTGAAAGCATGATTAGTTCGGCTTGTTATGCTCTCAGAAGTCTAAGGGACGTGATTTCTCAAGATCAGCTAAAAACTGTATATTACGCACTTATCGAATCCAAATTACGTTATAGTATTAGCCTCTGGGGAAATAGTTACAAATACAACGTTAATACTGCGTTTATCGCTCAAAAAAGGGCGATTCGCACAATGGTTCGAATACCGCAATGGGAGTCATGCAAAGATCATTTTATGCGTCTGCGTATACTGACCGTTCCAAGTTTGTATATCTTTGTACTGCTAACAAATTTGATCAAAAAGCTACATAAAGAAGAGAGCCTAGCAGAAAAAGAAAAAAGACACTCCACAAGACGTAAAGACTTGCAGCACAACTTTACTCCACACTTTTGTATAGTGAGTCAAAGTGCTCTTTACCAATCTATTACAATGTTTAATAAATTGCCAATTGAATTTAAAGTCATTAATAGTGTAAGTATTTTTAAAAACAAATTAAGGTCATATTTGCTGGAAAGGTGTCTATATACGGTGGATGAATTTTAATTTAAAACTATGACTCACGAATAATTATGTTATAATCTCATTGCTCGGAATTATGTGTATGTCTACTTTTTAAATTGTGTTCAATAATTATTTTAAATGATTTACTTTATTTGTTCAAATTATAAATTGTTATTTATTGTGTTTTTGTGCATGTATTTACTTTTTTTTTTATATTTATATGTAAAACATTTCAACACAATGTTATAATTGTTTCTGAAATAAATGAAATGAAATGAATAACCGTAACAACTCGGTAAAACCTGGTGCGTGTCGGAACATGCAAAGTGTAGAGTTCTCTGGTCTTACCTATACGTTTTACTGATAGTACGAGTAGTATAGGGGATGTCTGGCTAAAAAATTCATACAGTTGTCCAACCAATACCGCTATAGTCTAGACGGAGTCATCATGCAGACTGTGCGAGGAAATATGGGTGTGTTTGTATCGAGTAGGTATAATAACCACTTTACTATAACTTGCAACACGCCATGCAGAAGCGTCAAAACGAAGGCAAACGATTATACATAGATACATGTTATGTATATCGAATGTTATTTTCAATATTTATTATATTAATAGATATCGATATTTGTAAATTTTCAAGTCAAATATGCCGTTTTATATATATATATATATATATATATATATATATATATATATATATATATATATATATATATATGGAGAACCTAGTGATACACGGATAAGCGGTAGAAAGCTATTTTTACCTCGGAGTCCAAAAATAGTACCAACAATAGGTACGTATGTAAGTACGGTTCTTCTACGGTAACTTCACGACACAACAACAGGCTAAACTCGCTTTGTTGCGACAAAACTCGTAATTTATTATTTATGTTGGGTACCCTGTAGAACATTATTGAGACTGGATCCGAGGAAGACACGTTTCTCACAAAGTTATAAATCATGTACCCGTGACAAAAAAGCCTAAAAATGAAGCAAAATATGGAGTCTGTTGGGTACGATTGCGAAATGTAAACAATAGAAATGAAATTATTACAAGAATTGGGCATATTTCAATGTTCATCGAGGAATAAAAGAAAAACAAAGCGTCTGATTCTGCGATAAGTTGACTTTGTGAATTTATTTTACGGTTTTCGTGGTAAACGGCATATCTCGATATTTCGTTGAATACGTCTTAATAATCTAGTTGTAAGACTATTTATATTGATAGAAGGAAGGAAAATATCGACATTTTTCAGTATTCGTTTTTATATATTGCACTTTTCCTGCACTTTTTCACAGCTCTTAGTTAGTAGGTACACAATAGGCTTTGGTCATAAATGCTATCAAAATTCGTATGAGCAATCAAACAAAAGTAAGTATATGTGTATCCTGTTAGTAAAATGTGGGTCCTCTTTGTTTTATTTTACGTAGGGCACTAGGGATAAGTTTTTAGATGAATTTGAAAATGGCACGCATCTGTATTATATAGTTTTATAAACCAAACTTATTTAAAAAAATAATGGTGTGCCAGTCATTTTATTACGACGGTTCCCGCGTTTATCTTTGTAACGATAGAGCTTAACCGCAAACATTTGCGTGCTATGGTGTTTTATGATTTTAAATTTGGTTCAACTGAAAAACTTAGCCTTCAACGATTACAATCAGCGTTAGAGGAGTCTGCCCCATCTCGAGCAACAGTTTTAGATAATTCACTTTTTTAAGCTATTGCATAGCTTCTATCGCGGGCCTTGAGCGCGGGGACCGAATCCAGAAATTCCATAACGAAAAAACCTCACGCTCCCCACTCCGACGGGCACAGCGGTGATACTTTTTAGTTTTGCTATCTATCGATGAATAGCAGAACTTTTAATGACTTTTTTTTTAAATAAAAAAAAATAAAAAAAAATTAAAGAAAAAAAAAATAAAAACATGACGGAAAGTGCCTACATCAGTTCTGTTCAGGTTCAGGGTCGATACTAAATTACTTCTATTAGGCTAGTATCGAACACATTCCATCAATAAGTGGTGTAAGTCTTCCACGACACCACACTCTTCACAATTAGGTGAGGTGATAGTTCACTTGAAAGGGGTTAAACAAACCTCGAAGATAACCATAGAAGTGGTCGCCCACAAACGGCAGTAACTGCAGTAAATGTGTAGACTACTGAAATGATAGTGCGAGAAGACTCACGAATTACTTATTCGGACATCGAGAAGATTCTTGGCGTTAGTTCGGGGAGCTTTAACTTTATTTTGCATCAGCATCTTAGGGTGGGGAAGCTTTCTTGTAGTTGGAACCCGCATTTGTTCTCAGACACTCAAAAACAGGCCAGGTGTGGATTGGTGCCGCGAAATGCGTCTACGATTTGAAAACGAAACGTCAAGACGTGTTTCGGAAATCATGGCAGGTGACGAAACGTGGATTTATTAATATGATCCGGAAAACAAGAGACAGTCGTCATTAAGGGACTTTTCTGAAGGAAAGTAGGCGACAAAACTTACCTTGTAACGTTGTTGTAAACGTAACGTTGGTTTATCGTGTCGTTTTTTAATTTTTGTTTTTTAATTTGTGATTTAATATTTCATGTTTTAGATTTAATTGTCATGTCGATGTCATTGTCATTTTTTAAGTTGTCATGTTTGTGTACGATAGCGCAATTGATGAATATTGTATTTTTAACCACATAAATCATAGTACTTTTATACAGATAAAAAAAAAAATCTCTAACCATTCCAAAATATTTAAAAATACAAATCGTTAATGTTCAAGTTTTCACTTGCCGGAACTCCCGGAGTGCAACTTGTTCAATCAAAAACATGAAATATTAAATCACGAATTAAAAAACAAAAATAAAAAAAAAACAAATATAAATGTGCATATCGGGCCACACACAATGTAGGGTTCCACAGTCCCATCCGAATAATGGGGCTTAAGAAGTGGGTTTACTGTTGTTTTTTCATCATACTTACAACGCTCTATCTACTTAATAATATTTTTCAATGGAATTTGTACGAAAATTTTGTTACTTCTCATTTAATCAGTTCTGAGTAAAGGTGCGGACGGACATTGCGACACTATAAGGGTTCCGTTTTGCCATTTTGGCTACGGAACCCTAAAAAGGAAAAAATAATCATTTGGGCTCGAACCGGGTTCTTCTGCTTTTTAGACCGCCCGATTTACCACCTGAGCTATTATAATAACATTGTAGATTGCGGCGAAATTTACCTTCGTATCCTAATAATCTTACGGTCACGTGATTGGCGGCGGCACGGTCACGTGATCCTGACGCAAATTTAACATTTTATGCCCTTACTAAAAAAAGTGCACAACGTTGCCTACCTATCGACCGACCTATCGGATCAAGACGGGCAAAAGTTTTTTAACAGTTGGTTTGGGCGAATGTAACTTTGCATAGAGAATGAAAGAGAGTATTTCAAAAAAATGTGAAATTAATATTGTTAATATCTTGAATAGTTTTATTGTCTCAAAACTTATCGAATTACCTACATATACACTGACGGACTTATAAACTGCATCAAAGTAATAGACGACTTTGAAATAAATATTTTAACCAAGTATGCAAACTTTCTATACAGATTTAAATTGAAACCTCTAGATTGGTTCGTGAACTTTAAAACAGCGTAGGATCATATCTTTAAGTTTAAGTTTATGTACTGGAAAGGACCTTAAGACCTTTTTTGAAGAAAAAACAGAAGTTTAAGGAAAAAATTTTTAATTAAAAAATTGGTTTTAACAATAGACACAAACTTTATGCAAGGGTTTATTTGTGTTTTAATAAGGTGTATTACCCCCACGTGCCCTTATTACGGATTCTAATCGGTTCCGCATAGATTTTATAAGGGTTTTTAAAAGATCTTGCGGAATATTGTCCCATTCTTCTGAAAGTGCTGTTCTTAGTGCTGCCACTGTCGTAGGCGAAGGGTTTCTCGCATATACAGCTCTTTTTAAATTGTCCCAAACATGCTCGATGGGATTAAGATCCGGGCTGCGTGCTGGCCAATTCATTGTACGTATCCCAACCTCTTCGCAATAATGTTGAACTTGTGCAGCTGCATGCGGCCGGGCATTATCCTGCATTAAAGTAAAATTTTCGCCTATGAATCCCATGTAAGGCACCACGTGATCTTCTAATATCTCTGTTATGTAGCGATGTGCTGTCAAACCCCCTCTATTACCGTTTTGACGGACCATGTCTATGAACACAAGTTCTGTTCGCCCGTTCATCGATATGCCACCCCAGACCATACATGAACCGCCTCCAAAAGGAACACGCTCCTCAATGCAACTTTGAGCATATCGCTCCCCACGTCGACGATAGACTCTTCTGCGACCATCTGCACCATATAAACATGTCCTACACTCGTCCGTGAACAATACAGAGGCCCACTGCTCTTCTGTCCAATTCAGGTGATGACGCGCAAATCTTAAGCGAGCTTGTCTGTGAGCTGCAGACAACTTTGGACCATTTGCTGGTCTAAAAGGGGTGATAGCCGCTTCCTTTAACCTTCTTCTTATTGTTCGTGCACACACGTTTTTTCCACGCACTTCATTAAGCTCGGTTTTGATGTTAACTGACGTGAGGAAACGATTTCGCAGGGAAGTTGTAACAATAAATCGGTCATCACGACCTGTGGTTGCTCGAGTTCTGCCTGTACCACGTCTCCTCCTGTAAGAACCTGTCTCTACAAACCTTCTGTATATTCTACAAACCGTAGACTGGTTTAAATTTAAATTTCTACCAATCGTTCGTTGATCCAAGCCCTCCCGCACCAATGCTACAATTTGTGCCGCTTGTTCGGACGAAGTATCCATATTATGGTTCAAAAACTCTCGATGTGTTAAAAAACTAACCCAACAATTATGCTGGTAACAATAATTCAATTGACCAAACAAAAAAAATCAATGAGAATTAATTTAAAACTTTGCTATAAATAACACGCAAATCTGATACTACGAGTAAATTTTCTTTTCCCGGCTATATTCATTTGTTTTACCGCAGTTCTATTTTTAAATTTAATTTTTTTTTAAGATTAAGAGCCAGTCTTTCCATATTTATATAATTTAATCTAAAAAGTTTGCATACTTATTATAAAAAAATCCTTTTAGAGTAAACCTGAACTTTGATGCAGTTTATGAGTCCGTCAGTGTAGATACTTATCGTTTTGGTGTTTAAGGGGAATTCAGTGTAATATTAACTTCACCGTTTTATTTTTGGTAAGGTGAGGTAAGGTATTTATGATAGCCAAGATCGAAGACTTTACGTAAAACTAGGGTTTGACTCTGGGAGGTAGAAATGGTCACCCATCTGTGGAGATCACTGTAGCAATGTTTTATGTTGATGATAATTGATTGACTAATTGATCGGTCAATTTGCTTCCGGGCCGCTTGAAATATTAAATTAAGAACACAAACCAACGATGCAAAAGGTCATTTTAATGTCCTCTAGGATATTAACATTGTTAGCAAGTTTATAAATGTTATGAGTATTTCTAGCATAATAAACCGGGCAAGAGCATGTCAGACCATGCTAAGTGTAGGGTTCCGGAGCCGTTGCCGTACGAAAAATCCGATTTGAATATTTGCACCAGCAGAAGAGCGAATGTTCAAGGCACTTACACTCTTTTGTTGATAAACTAAGTTTTTCGACATTAACTCAATGACGGTATATCCCATCATGTCCGAAATAATTTTAGATTGAAGTATTTGTTAAGCGCTACCTTTTGATTTTATAATATTTTTTGGTCACATGGCCATAGTTCAAAAGATGAGGGGGAAATAATCACTGTGATTATTTTAAAAAAATATTCACTTAATCAAAAAAGTTTATTAGAAACCCTAAAATGTTTTAAAAGACCTGACCTGAATGATGTACCACCCGTTGATGTTTGTTAAAAAAAAAAAACTAAAAAATAATCAGCTTCTGTTACATGAATGGAGAGCCCCCTCAAAATATTTATTTTTATTATTTAGCTATTAAACTAAGTAGCGGCTACTACAAGACAACTTTTAACCAAGTTTAATCAATATTTATTGTGTACTCTTTGAGTATAATGCCTGTGAACCACGGACAGACAGACAGGCAGACAGACGGACATGATGACACTCTAAGGGTTCCATTTTTGCCATTTTGGCTATAGAACCCTTAAAAGTTACATGTGTGTTCCTTACAGCGGTATATTTCTGATCCTTAAAAAAAATGCATTTGAACATTTATGATCTAACTCAATAAACCTACAGAATACTATTTCTTTAATAAGCATTAAATAAGTTTCTAAAGGACAACCTTTATAACTATAATATAAGAAGTCAAAACAACAAAGACACGCTTCAAGAACTTAAAATTCAGTTTACTCGAGTAAAAGCTTCTAACTTGCACATCAGCAAACCGTGAAACATTACATTGTATGTCGTGTAGATACATCCGCATCTCGAGTCGTCCTAGTGTCGACGTTTCCACTACACAGTCACACCCGGTAGTTAGCGCCACTTGCCTTGCACTAGATAGGTACATGGCTCGCTTTATGCCATCATAACAATAACATCACACCGTTTTACCGCACTCCGCCCCGAGCTACGTAATATAACAACGTTCTAGGCAACCATAATAGGATTACTCATTACATAAACACCTCAACCTTTTTGTAATACTTATTTAATTAAAACTTAAATCTTTCATATTTAGAATGTAGTGTGTTTTAGATTCACACAAGGCACAATTTTTTTCGATACATTGAATCGTTATAAAATTGCAAAAAACACGTTAGGAAGGAAAATTTATTCAATAATACAGAAGACAGGATTAACTAGGCTTGATAACGCTTCGCTTGAGCCGAGCTCATCTGCGACGTTATAGCATTTTTGAGCCTCTGAATTTCATATACCAACAGACTTACCACGTCGATTGGCTTCTAAATCTGTTGTATCAATTTTGTTTGCTTTATGAATTGCGGTATTAATGTTGAGTGAGATAGAACTAAACTGCATACTTATAGTCTTAATAAGACAGACGAGCCACTCGGAGGACTTAAAGTTTGTGTGTATATAAGTGTGATAGTAAACGACAAATGAGTAAGTTAAAGCGACGACGCAGAGTTTGTTGCAGTGGAGGTAAACCCAGTAGCGAGGCTTGTTTGTTCTTTAAATTACGTAGGGCTCTACGTTGGTAGACCGCTGTATGTACTGTTGTTCCCGTTAGATTGCTTCCCGTCCAAGTTTCAATCCTGTTTAGGATTCGACGCTGCGGACGGCATACGATTTGTGCTAGCGTTGACAATTCAAAATGTTCTGTCTAAATCTTGTATATTTGTTAGGTTAAAAGACTACCTACCGTACGTTTACGTAGTATTTTATTTATTTTACATACTGCCACTACGCCTCAGCTAAGCTTATTCGACATTTAGAGTTTCATGATAGAGTAAAGCATCGATGCTACGTTAATAATTAAAACTACAGAGTACCTACAATTGAATAGTACGTTGACAGCGAACGTCCTGCTAAATAAACGATGTCCATTAAACAAGTATACAGGTTTCATACCTCTGTGTGCGCATACAAAGTAAAGAAATAAAGAGTCCCGGCGTTGATAGCGTCGAAAGTATAAAATGCAGATGGCCGTCCCACTGAACGATAGCTGTTGCACTGAACAGAATTTTATTGGCCTTTTTATTTTCTACAACAGAAACGGAACGTTGTGTCCTCGTCCCCTCACTTTGTTTACACAATCCTTTCTCTCCATAACGATAATGTTTAGAAAAATATTTTATTACGTAACTATTCGCCACAAATGAGATATCTGCTGTTTTATCATCTAACAGTAAGAATTCAAGATTCATAAAATACTGGTTAAGTATGTACATGAGGCAAAGTTGTACGAAGAAAACACCACAATTGGAGATTGTCCCAGCGAATGCAGATCGGGTTTTTTAAAGTAGTTTTTGTAGGCAATTGAACGGCACTTGAAACGAAACAAAGAACACTGACCTGTTCAAGTTTGAAAACTATTTCCATAATAACATGTTGCCCGCGCTAGCTGCCGGCTGGGGTTGGAGCTGCATGCAATTATATTTCAATATTAATTTTAACCGTCGCATTATTTGCAAGAAAGTAGCCAATTAGAAAAAGTAAAGACCAGTGCTAGACTTAATAGTACGGTATGAGTTTTATTTATGATCTTTGTTAAACAGAAAATTGTGGTATATTTCCATAAAATAGTAGTATAAGAATGCACATTGCGAGGTAACATAAATAGCAGGTGCGGACGGAATATGTCATATTTACTGTTTCGTACGTTGTCGCTGGAATCCTTAGGTTATTTATTATGAAGCCTCTATAGCTATAGAGGCTTCATTGTGCCTGGCTGATCATTGTTTTCAGATGCACGTACAAGTTTCGCCAAGTATCTTTTAGGAATCGACTGTCCAATTCTTTGATATCTATAACATCCAGGTAGACAGTATGTTTAAAGCAAGTCATATTTTTTTGCTAAACTATTTAGGAAAAAAATATGTAATGTAAATATGTAGGCATATTTCCTAAATACATATTTATGATTTATCAAGCGGTTATGAAAGATTTTTTGTTAATGGTTACTAATCAAAAGACTTGAATGTGGCAACATTGACAAATGTTTCTAATCTATTATTTTATGGTGTTAGTCATTCCAATTTATATTACTAAAAATAAGCATACCTTTATTACATTTAAGGCAGATTGAAATAATTAATTTTATATTTGACATACCTACATTTATAATATCGTTATGGACGCCTGAATGACAGGGATCGGTGAAATTGCAAACTAAAGCGTCGATGACACGTTTCGCTTACATAGGCTTTTTATTTAAAAGCATCCAATATAAAACATTTCATAACGGTGAATTTCACTATGCTTTTAATTCAGTTTCACTTTGTATTGATTTTCGGGCTCAGTTTTAGTTATCCTTTAATATTATACCTAAGTAAATGATAATACCAGTTTATTTAGTTTGTTACCTACTATTTCGCAGATTAACTTCTCAATCGATTATCTATACTAATATTAAAAAGCTAAAGAGTTTGTTTGTTTGAACGCGATAATCTCAGGAAGCACTAGTCTGAATTGAAAAAATATCTTTTACTGTTGGATAGCCCATTTATCGAAGGTTATAGGCTATATAACATCACGCTGCGACCAATAGGAGCGGAGCAGCAATGAAAAATGTTGCAAAAACGGGGAAAAGACGAAGTTGCGCGGTTCAGCTAGTCACACACATTGAAAAGGTCACATCACGACAGTAAGTACAGAAAAGGACAAAGGATACCTGTCATCCAGACCAAACAATTAGTTCCAAAGATATAGAAGAATCGATACCTAGGTATTAATGCGCCTAAAGCAGCGGGCAGAAGCTCGTATCATAATACAAGCAAAAGCAAAGTGAAGATAGAAACAAAACAAGGTTAAACCGTAGCTTATCCCATCAAGAGTAGTTCTGTGGATCATTTAGAATCATTTACTTCGTTTAAGGTACTGTGTATGTAGGCCAATACGATGGGTTACTGAAATACAAGGATAGAGAAATGAAAGCAAAATAATTTTTGTTTCTTCATAGTGAGAATACTTACCCACAGTTGTTTTGTTAAGGGCGGCGAAGGGGCCCGCTTCTCTATTTGGCTAATGGATATATCAACGAGATTGGTTTTCTAACAGAAACGAGCTCGTCTCTAGTTAAAAATATCTCGTGAATTTCGACGGCTTCTAAATTCAAAGTGGTATCCGAAGTTAAATAGTTGTAACGTGTTTTCAGACAAGTTCGCTATCGGCTTCCACCGATATATCTACCTGAAAGCAAGCAGGAAATTTCATGGTAGGCTGAACAAATGAATTATTGTATGAGGTATCAAAACTGTTGTAGATCCTTCTATTGAATCCAAATATACCTAAGCAACCTCTTCACTTTACGAAAATGTATATATTACGGGTCTTAATCGCGTGAATAATTTAAGGTAAAATACTTTGTTTATTGACCGACGTTTCGACCGTATTGCAACGGCCGTGGTCACGGGTAGACTCTACCCGTGATATAAATATATTTTCATAATGTGTACAAATCGCGAAAGTTTATCAACCTCTTCACTTATCAATGCCGGCAAAACTTCAAAAAACAATTCTATTACTGTACCAGAATCCGTCTTTATTTTTTGACAAAACAACTTTGTTTCTCCCAACACGAATCTCGTGCAGTAAAAATCGAACTAAATAAATAAATAAACAACGTCGTAACATTCACAACCGAGCACTAGATTTCAACACAACGTAGATACTATTACATACACGTGTTCACAATTTCGGGAGAGATACCACAACCTACAAGCTATGTAAATAACGTTTTGTGTATCGGGCGAACTTGTAAACTTGCGAGCGAAACTGATAATTCGATATTTATGAATAGCTAACGATTGCCCAACGTCAACTACCCGACGCCAAATATCCAAATTAAAGGGATTAATATTCAAAGTGCATAGTGAAAGTTTGGCTTCAGATTAAATTTTTAGGGTTCCGTAGCCAAAATGGCAAAAACGGAACCCTTATAGTTTCGTCATGTCTGTCTATCTGTTCGTCCATATGTCACAGGCATTGGGCCGCTACTTAGTTTGACAGTTAATTAATAAAAATAAATATTTTTAGAGGGGGCACTCCATACATGTAGGTTACAAAAACAGATTTTTTTTTCAGCAAATATCAACGTGTGGGCACATCATTCGACAGGTCTTTTAAAAACATTACAAGGTTTCTAATAAACCTTTTTTATTGAGTGAATATTTATGGAAATAATAATATATATGTAAAAAATTGTTTTTTATTGTATTTTTATTGCTTACATTTAATACATAAATACTACTAACATAGTTTTTAAGATATTGCTACAAAATCACAAAGGTAGCGCTTAATAAGTACTTAAAACTAAATTTATTTCGGACATGTTCGGATATACCTTAATTGAGTTATTGGTGAAAAACTGCGTTTCTCAACAAAAGGGCGTAAGTGCCATAAACATATGCTCTTCTGTTGATGCAATTATTCAAGGCTGCGGAACCCTACATTGAGCATTGTCCGACATGACTGATTGTAGATTTATAAATTAGACTTAATATTTGCGTATATATTAAAATCTAGCTGCAAACTGCATCAGAGAGCCCACAGGCTCCAAACCTATTGTTTTCATCGAGGTTAGATAGGTAAAGAATCACCAATTTTGTGAAATGATGTCATCGCGCTTAACTATCAATGCTAAAGCAATTACAGTAGTAACTATACTAAGAATCAACATGTGTTCCGTTGCACAAACTAATTAATGTCTCAAGGCAAATAAAGAGTTTAATATCCGTACAAACGACACTGGGCAAACAGACTACGAACAACATTTGTCATTTGTTACCCGAGTAAATAATACAGTCGCAATACTGCTATATTTTAATAGAGCGTCGGCGTTTGAACTTCATGACCTTAAGTGCTAAGCGAAGATATGATTAGGGCGTATCAACCGTGCAGTCCAGATTGCAGTTGAAATGCAGTCCTTGTGTTTTAGAGCCTAAGAAGCTTTGCGTTGTTTTCCAACAAACTGTGTTGTGACACAGTGTAGTAAAATGAAGAGATAGCGTGATAGTATACGAATACGGCTGCTTCAGAACCACTACTAATTATAGATTTAACCTAGTTTATTGGTTCTCTGATCTACTTTATGCTCTTCCTACCAACTATTACCTTTTACCAAAAAGTTACGTCGTTGAACAATTTACCTCAGTTGTAAATTTTCTATAAATAAAAAAAATCTACTCTTCCAATACATCCATTGAGCAAAAATATTATACCTAATACATACTTGACGACAGAAAATCTCTAAATAATAAATGAAACCGTATCAAAATCCTTTGGGTAGTTTAGATGAACGCGCACACGACTTTACTTTTATTTACACAGTGTAATGATGCGCGCTTCGCTGAGCCTTTGTCGATTAAAGTTACGATTTAGGTTTGGAAAATAAAGGCAAATTGTTAGCGGTATTTTCCTCGTTTAGCACATAATTTTCTTGCATAGCTTTGGTCGACAAGCAACCTTTAGCGAAGTGAAGTAGTGAATTTCCTTATGCATTACCAGTGTTTAGTGATGTGGCTCTAACTGTTACCATTCATTTCTATTCATGTGCTTAGTAACAACTACTATTAGAGGTCTTGCTTTAATCGGAATATATCCCATCATAGATAAATTTTAGGCTTGCCTTGATTTACGACAACGAAGCGTAGAAAGTCAATGCATACTTTTTGGTCACATGTGTAGAACACACAAGTAAGGGTATGTTCCGATATTAATGCGAGCACTGTTCAGTGCTTCTACTGAGGAGAAATTAGTTCCGTTATGACTGACAGTATACTGCCACAGTATCCTTGGAAAATATACGACACCATAAATGGTCAAAAATTTTGTACTGTATTGTGTTTGTACCACTGGTGTTTTCGAGGTAAGGTGCTATCAATACTTTGATCACGTGATCAAAAGGGACTAGAAATTTAAATTAATTAGATTGATTCATTTTTTAAATATAACTACATTCAAATATTTTTTCTTGTTTATCGTATACATTGTATACATAAAATTTATATAAGTACGTGGATGACAGTATACTGGACTGAGTTCCGTTATATATAGTAACCAATATAGCTAACTATAAAAGGACGGCTTCGCAGAATACTAAAATTGACATCACAACTTAAAGTGCTCCAGTGCATATCGGAACATACCCTAAATAAGACAATCATAGCAATCAAGTATAATCGACGCACTCTTCACGAAAACATCGAACCAGCAAAATAGGTACCTAAGTACAAATAGGTACAAACACTATTCGATATGGAACATCGAACGTTCGATTTCGAAAATGTTTATTAACACGCGGCTAAACTGCCACAGGGATGTGAACGGGCGAACGTGACGAATTCAGCTGAAAACGCACGTAGACAATTAACCCAGGGCTGACGTCTGCAGTGATACATGTACCGAGCCCCCAAAGGACGATAGAAATAAAGCGGACCCAAATAAACACAAAGTTCATACATTTTCTTACCTTTTACCCTCGCTTAACAAAATTGGACTAGATAATAGTGACGATTTTGTTGTTACCAACTAAACTATAGTTAACCTCTGCTGACACCTTCCGAATAATGATAATAGTGAAAGGACGAAAGATTTCTACGATCGTGTGACATGGTTTTTAGGCAATTTAATCACTGTTTTTATTACCCTATAGTTCAAAGTCAAATGTTTTACGTTAGTTAAAAAACAGGTACGTAAGTAACTCGTAAAAAATAAAGGGGCCATAAAAGACTTACTTTTCTCACTCATGGTTCAATCAATAATGAAAGCAACTAGGTCCTAAAGAACGTCCCGGAGAACGCCAACAAAATTGCCCAATCTGACATCAGACAAAGTATAGACTCAGAACAGCAATTTGTAGATCACTTACTTATTTATACCTATAGGGAATTGAACCTATCGCAGTAAAAATCAAGAAATATTCAGTAAAATTTGAACCAGGTACAAGAACGTAAAATTAACTTATTTACGGCGAATTTATTGTAATATTATGGCTTTTTAAATTTGTGACGAGATATTTAATTATATAGAATTAATTCGTTAAACATCTGTTACTTGAAGCTTATTAAAGTAATATGTTTCAACAAAAAGTATTCTAAGAAGCACGTGTCGCAGCCAAAAATTTAAAAGAATTTGGGAATTTCCGTAACATAAATCTTCGTAGCGTCTAATTACATGGATCCAGCTCTCTCCGCTCTTTTCTGGGTAAACTTATGGCGGTCATGCGTCATGATGTTTTTATGAAAAAATAACTGCGCATCCCTGAAAAAAAGCCCTTGGAATTATGAAATAGGTAACTCGTAAAAGGTTCTATTACATTAATTTTCCATTAGAAGAGTGCCTCTAAATTCTTCAATTAAGGAAAATAGTTTCGTGTGTTATAGAAAAAAACGATCTGATTCAGAACACGATTCTTTTTTTTTCAGACGAAACCTTTCGAGGCTAACTTCTAAAGGTACTCTAAAAAGATTAAAATGTAGGTAACAAAAAACATTAAATAATTACATATTAAATACTGGTCGAGGTTTTTACCAGACAGTTTTAAAGAAACTATCTTAACTGTCAAAGATGAAAAGAAAACTTCTTAGAATCAAGATATCAAAAGATAACACAACCAAAACATTTTCGAAATATTTAGGTACAATACCTGCTTTTTCTGTTTAAAATTTGTTGTTAAGTATTATATATTTTTGTTAAATCGTAAAGTAAAACATGATCAATAAATTCGTTACTTAATGTTACAGGCACTGAAGAGTCATTCGAGTAGTATTTTAATAACATTCCATAAAATTTACTAATGAAACGCAAGGCTTAAAACTTGTGAAAACTTTTTCAGTAAGTATCTGTTAATAACAACAATAACGATGAAGATGATATTGTGTTCAATTCTAATACATTGTTATGTTAACATTGTAATATTAGCGATCACAATCAAATTACAAAAATATGTAAAGTAATTCATGTAATCCTCAAATATACGCCAAGCATTACAGAATCGTTTTACGTTTAACAAATCAGTGCAGTTATTGGCTGCGTTATGGTTGAGAGAATACAGTCCGTCACATACAGTTTATATTAGCTTTGGTGCGAGGGGGCCGCGCAGCGAAGCGGCTCACTCGAGCACAGACTGTGTGTTCAACTCTAGAGCCCTCATACTTGGAGAAAAATAAACTGAGCAAATAATAGCCGCCAACTCCAACGTAGAAAAATTATTTCGAGTGCAAAGTTTCGAATAAAATTTTTACTCAACAAAAATTAATAGCGGAGCCTTCTGTTCTGCGTTTGTGACATGTAGAGAAAATTAATTCTTTTTTATATTTTAGTAAAGTTTACCAATCCAGTTTAGTTATAATATTTTGCTTATTCCTTTCCCAAAAATGTTTTAACCTAAAACTTGAAGTTTCTCAAACATTCTGTACGTCATTTGTCTTTTATTTTAAGTATTTGTGGTGAATACCTATACCTGCGTATGACATTTTAAATAAAATTATGGTATAGATTTGATACCTCAAAATAATAAAAAATGTCAACCAGAACACAGAAAATCATATTAAATGTACATTGGTATTAAATTATACATGTTTCACGCCGCGATTTACATTTTGTTCCCACAGTAAGTAATCTATGCTGCGTGTATAAAATGTAAATATCCGTACGACAACAAACAAAACGCCTCTCAAAAATAGAAACAAAAGTTTTAAACTATACGCGTCAGGCAGACATTTTGTCAAAGTTGTCGCGAGCGCGGGCGCGGGCCATGTCGTCGCGTCTACAAAACACGCAACTATAGGCGGCAAGTGACGTCGTTGTCGTAGCGCAAAACTGCTCACGCCTTTGAACGTTTCCCCTTTTGTTACGTTACCGTACAAGAATTGTGCTCTTTGAAACTGTTCCCAATGTCTGCACTAACATATAGAACCCAAATGGAATCAAAAAACACGAACGTTGTGTAAACAGTAGTGAAAGCTTTTAGTCAAATTCCAATATTGCATTGCTCGTTCAATACTTTATTGAAGATTGTAAAGTGTACAATTTTTCAATGTTACTTAAATACTGGTATAAATAGAACTCGTTTATTAAAAGTCTTTTTACAGTTCGCCGCTCTGGCTTTGATTCCCGACGGGCGATGGTTTGGGTATTCAAAGCAATTGCTTCGGAGATCATATTATGATCAAAAGTACGCAGGTGGACTATTTGTATGACACCTACGCAATGAAATGGGTTTGTTGTACCATTAGACGGATAACAAATATAGTAGACAGTGTTAACCGACAAAATCGGGGCTTAAATTAGTTCCAGGAAAAAAAAAAGAGACATTTTTTTAAGTGTACCTGGAAATAATTATATTTAAATTCTCCATGACAGCATCATTGTGACTTTGATTATGACACAATTACATTTCTTTTTCGAGAATGTCATGCTTCTGTGGCGCGGTGGGAGTGTGCCCGACTGCTACGCAAGAAGTCTTACGTTCGATTCCCACACGTTTGTACACAGATTGTTGTTCCGAGTCTGGGTGTGTTTTGTGTCCGTGACTTCTATGTTTGTAAAGTCCCCGCGACACAGGGTTTGTAACCTACTGCGGGAGTTATCTTTTAAAAAAATAACATATGTTACCAGCCCACCCTTAAATTAAGCATAGCTTCCTGTTTGAGTGACCACCTCTTTACACACTTCCTATTAGACCAATCACACTAAGTCCAAGACTTCTTTGTATTCGTACTATCCAACAATATATTTAATGCATGACACGTATTTAATACAATCAAAAAGTATTTGTAAGGGTTTGAAATGCCTAATATCAAACTACGTATAAAATCGACAACGTGCTACGCGTTTTATTAACTTCGGGGTAAAGAAAAAACTGATGAATTCTCACTCAATCCCGCTTAATAATCCTTCAGTGAATAGAATTCGTTAGAAATGCATGCAAGGTAACATGGCAATTGGCCTATAGCGAGTACGCGGAGCCACTTGACCCCACCGCATGCCTGGGTACCGGTACAGTACTACGTGATTGGCTCTGTTAGCGATACATGTTCACATAAGCTTTAGAATACCGAACGCGCACTTTTGTCACAGGAATGTATTTTTCGTATAAACTTCGAAAATAGAAAAGCGGTTTAAACTCTCTTGTACGACACAAGGATTCAGCTTTCCCTAACAAAACAAATGTTTGTAACACATTTTCTTAGATGTATTGTTGTGTTTCGTATTATACGGTAAATTGACAGCGAGGATCTGTGAGATCTTTTTAACGTGAAAATCTGAGAAGTTGATTTTCTTTTGAATATAAAAGGCAAACACCCTAATACGGATAAATCAGAGGCACTTTATAAATATTTCATTACATCACCAGTAATCCAATACAAAGATATTTCTATTCTCACAATCTTTAACTATAAAGCCGAAAATGCGGTCAAACTTCCAATATGAAGAGAATAAATTTATCTCTTGAGAAAACGGTTGGATAAGAAACCCGAAAGCGGTCGAGGCGTCAGTTACAATAACTATTGTCACATTCAATCAAACCATTCAAACAATGTGTGCCCTCGACAAAATAAAACGCGGGGAAGTTGGTAACGTAACAATTCCCGAGATCCATACAGTAAAAACAGTGGGATCTCATCCAATTTTGCATTCAATCTACGACCACGAGAATTGCTTCCTCCGAGATGACCCGCCACTTCCACTCGCCGTAAAGCGATGACCTAATCCGGTTTATTTGATTTGGGTTCCTGACTTCAGCCTTCTTTACCAATTTGTAAGAATAATGGCAGATGTGGGAACTTACACCCACTTTGTTTTAATTTTACCGCTTTAGATAGATCAGCTCTTGAGCTCTAGTACTTAAAGACAATCCGTTTCAAATAGAGATTCTAACCGAAGAATAGAATCAGAGACATACAGGCGGGTACCTGAATTCAAATAATATCTAACAGTTCTGAGTGAAGTCAGACTTTTATTTGTGCCCGTTTCACGCTCATCTCACTTCTTCGCTTTCGTATCTATTCTATATTGTGATCGTTTATACAGATTTTGCATCCAAACGACGAAGTTGAATTAAATACGTGACTTTAGAGTCGCAGACAAAATATCAAAGCATTTTGCAATTCTGAATTAAGTCTCAACCTGATTCACCATGCTGATGAAACGTTGTGTGCCTGACACGAGTTGCTTTGATTCGACTAATTTTACGTCTCGCTGGATTAACTGTGAGATTCAGCTACAAAGAACAATGAAAACTTATATTTGAAAATCTTAAATTAGTACGTTCAAATTGCTTTGAATAAGGCGACGACAACTTTAAACTACATAGATATTCTATTCGATGCTTATACTCTCATACTGGTAAGTAATAACGAGAGCCATTAATTCACAAGTGAATTAAAGAAGTTATCAAGAGTCGCGAGGCAGGAATGAACAGGGCCTGTTGTGGGTCATGTGATTAATTTCAGCGAACACTTTCCGGCCACAAATGGCTTGTCAGAAAGTTTATTGCAGTAAAAAGCGTGAGTTTGTACGGGGAGAATGACGCGAGGCTTTACACTAATGGCCCTTGAAGTTTTACCCATTACACCAAGTTTTTACCCAAAATATGGGTATCTATGAATTTGATATTATACCGCATATTAATATTTAAATTTGATATATGCTTTACCCTTCAGTGCTTACCTTATGGTGGAGAAAACTGACTGAGTGTATTTTAACTTTAAGACTCCGTTACTATAAAACTTTTGTAGAGTTATAGACCACTTAAAACATAATATGTAGGTACCCTTATTACTATGCATTGCGCTTTCAATATGAAGCATGAGACGCGCATAATCTTTTGAAAATGATCCAGTTTTGAATTCATCTGAATTCAAAATAGACTTAATGAGGAAGCGTTTTCAGGTCACTTTATAGAGGGTACCTATTTGCATATTATCAGGGTGTGGACAGAAGGTCGCGTGACAGTGAGGTCAAATTACCATAAGAATGGGCCAACGAGGTGAACGTTTTGTTAAGATTCCGACCAATGTCCCGTTGTAGCGCAAGTTTCCTTAACAATTACGCAAAGAAAAAGTCCGCACCTAATTGGAACGATTCTCTTAAGTTGGAAATCTTTTCCAGAAGGTTGTGTTTACAAAATAAATATTAAGTTAACCTCGTTTTAATATACTTAGTTAGAATAGCATTAGGAAACGTTTCAACATTTCTGTGTTCTTTTAATTTTGGTAATATTTGTCGTTTAGTTTAGTAAAGCTCAGTGACAGTAGCATACATTTCTGTGTAATGAAGAAATATGGAAATTAGAGTGGTCTAATATTCGTTAGGTTGATATTTTAACCGTAAACTGGTTAAAATATTAACCAATCTAAATGTTTATTATATTGTATGTAGTCATAGATACAACGCGAAAGTCTTAATAACATTTTAGCATTCTTACATTGTTCCTCGACATGAGCTAACCTTTACCAGTCCGTAATTAGTGAACAACAGCTTATTTGGAAGCCTTGTTATTGTACCTACTCTTGAAAAATAAGACATATTTCATCGTCCTCATTACGTCTGTCAGATAGAAACTAACTTGCCAGAAAAATAACTTTTTGACCTAAATCTAGTCTAGATTTATTAGACTTTTTGACAAATTAAAACCTATTTTAGTTGGTGTATTAAAGTAACAAACAAGAATCAAATACGTAAGTGTACCTATATTAATTCATTAATAAACGTCTGTATATAATCTAGATAACAATGTGAAAAAATAAAAGCAAAACAAATCGCCACATTTTTCAAAAGATATTATTATTTTAGTGTCGACGCTGCTATTCATTCTTTCCTTCCACTGCTAGGTGGTTCCGCAAATTCCAATAATGCCGACAGCACCACTCGTAGCTCCGAAAATAGCCCCTCGGCTGCAAATATTGTTCGTACCACACTTAGACGACCCAAGCAAAAATGGTTTTTGACTAAATTGATTTTCTGAAAGCAAATAACGCTACTGTGACCTCATTCGGCATTTGTATTTATGAATATATTTATAGAATGGTGAATTAAAAATCGTAAGAAGTCAGTCGACGCTATTAAGAAGCTGTTCATCAATTTTATGGACCCTAAATTTGTGGTGGTAGGAAACTGCCTCGTGGCATGCGACAATAAACCTGACTGGCTGGTGACACCGCGACAATGAAGGACATTGCTGATAGCCACACGACTAATAGAAATAAATGAACATAAAATACATGGTTTGATTCAATTATAATAAGAAATTTCTATCATTTTAGAGAATTCAACATTTTTCATTAAAAATGTTGTAAAAAAAACGGAAGAAAAAGGGAAAATTTACGCAGACGAAGTTGCTAGTTTTTTAAATATTTATTGAGATCCCAATATTTTGCATCAGACCTACTATAGACTAAGTACCTAATTGTTTAATGTACGTTTCTCACAAGTATCGTACTTATGGGTGGTTCTATTTAAGAAGGACGAAAACCATGTTAATTCCGGCACGGACTTTAATTTGCATTTTAGGCAAAAGAAGTAGTTTGGACCATAGCTTAGATTGTTTCTATATAGATCTAAAACGGGCCAGTCAAAAAAGCAAACTATGTGATTATTATTGCCTTTTAAAAAATATTAGTGTCCAGGAGACTGAGACTGTGAACAGGGTACTGAGGTTTCAAATAATAAGTTATAGTAAAATAATGTTTATTGTAACCAAATTACGTAGATACTAAACAATTAACATTTCCATGTAATGAAGAACAATTTGAAATAGATTAGAACATAAAACAATCATCTGATTCCTTTTTTCTCTTATCTCTTGGAGTTCTCTTTCTTTTTTCAGTTTTTGTAGCCGTTGTCGTACTCTTTTCTTTAGATGATGATTTTATTTGGCTTGCTTTTAATTTGAAGCCTATTTTCTTTCTTTGCACATATCTTCGTTTAACATAACAAGATCTGACGATTTTTTGTACTATGTTTCCTTTTACGAATGTTCATCGTCGATTCATCAAAAGTATAAACAGGTTTCTTACAAGTCTGATCTATAGTTGGGCTGCCAGTAACAGTGTCATTTGGAAAAAAAATATTGGGGTCTATATCTAAGTCCTGTACGTCAGATACTTCTGGAACTTCAAGATTGAGCAAGGTATTCATTGACGAGCAAGTCACATCAAATCGGCCATCGATTTCTGATCTTTTGAAATGCGCCAAATCGAAGTTACAATCATTTGGGAGTTGATTTTCGACTATATTTGATAATTATCACCTCCGCAGGACACGATATTGGCAGCAGTTCTCTTGGAAACAGCTCCAATACCATCTGGCGCGCCTTTTCCATGGCCGGCTTCTGAGTAGTTTCACGTCAAGTTAATGATTTGGGGGCATAGTTCTGAAATTTTTCATGCTAAATCATAAGCAACTGTCCATGTCTGTGTGATTAGTCCAAACAGTGCAATATGATCTTGTTGATCAATAAGTATAGTTGTGTGCTCTCCAAAATGGAAAGGCTGGA
Organism: Herminia tarsipennalis; assembly: GCA_945859575.2. NCBI lineage: Eukaryota > Metazoa > Arthropoda > Insecta > Lepidoptera > Erebidae > Herminia > Herminia tarsipennalis. Next base: position 16,227,938 of record OX243835.2, read on the forward strand.
TTTCTTGGGCATGTTTTGTGTTGAGATGGATATTGTTAATCAATATCAGACTATAAAAAGATTAAAAGAATCCTTAACTGAAGAGGACGTGCTTGTTCACATGGATTTTTCATAAAATTACTGAAAAATTCATGTCCCTCTTAAACCTCTTTCGAGGAAATCCATCGTTTATACAGAACTTGTTTTGTGTCATCGATGTCTTTAAAAAAAGGATTATCTCTTACAGCATGTATAGCAAGTTCTCTCCAAACATCGCTCATTATATCTGACGTAGCATAAAGAAGTCAATAAATGTTGGTAATTTATCACTTTTAATAAATTTTTTTTTAGTGTTCAGTGCACTGATATAAGTAGTTGTATATTGCAGTGTGTTTGTACACATACAAGTATTGCGATCTGTTACTTTTGGACGCACTTCCCAAAAAGATCTTATCTGAGAAAACATTGAATAGCTGATCGTATTTCCAGCCTTTAAAAATTCTTTATGTATGTTGCGAAGGATATCGAGGGGATAGCGCTTCTGCTTCTTAATTTTGTTTCTTGTAACTAATGAACACTTTTTTTCCTGAACATAATCTATTGTATTTATCAGCTTCCATAATTTTCTTACGTTTTCTTTAAGGTTTTCTTGTTTTTTGGGTTTAATTGTTTATGTTTGTGAAAGTTACAAATTTTTTTGTATGTAATTCATTGTTTATTTCCCAAATTTTATTCTTCTTGACAATATGTCCCAATAGAATTGTATAATTAGTAAAGAAATTCAATATTAAATAGATAACCATTTCCAAAATTAACACTGAGTCTCAGTATCCTGGTTCAGTCTCAGTCTCCTGCCAATCAAATTGGCAGAAGACTGAGGACAGAAAACTGAGAATATTTCAGTTATTGGTTAATAACAAAGTCTACACACCATTTCAATGTTAAATCAAAGCAAATCTATACAAGTACTTCATTATGTTACTAGATTTAACTGGTAAAAAATAGCTGGTAATTACTGTCTTTGTAATACTAACGTGCAGGATACTGGGGAGCTGACTGACCACGACCCAATCTCATTCAAACAACTCGCTGCAGCAACTGCATGAGCCGCGAGCGAGACGCAGGCAAACGACCATGAATTAACTTTACTTTGATCGTTCATTTCAACAGAACACCAATGAACTAGATTACGCACACTTTGATAATTTCATAAAGTTCTGACGTAGCAGGAGACTGATGTAAAAGCAAAGAGACAAAATACAATACAGTATTTTTAATTAAATTTCACACTAGTAACGAAATTACACAAATACGTTATTAAGATAATTTATTAAGGATTTCTATTTCAGTGCAAAAAATCTATTTTATTTCTAAAACTGGGTTTTTATTAAGCATCAAAGCTTTTGTTTTGTACAAGAGACATGTCAGGAGACTGAGAAATTGGGTCTTTAAATTATAAATTTTGGTATAATATGTTTTAGAATCGAGCTTATTTTCAGTGACATAATAAAACAAGTTGGGTGCTAAGGCTTGGTTGCGAAATAAAGTGATAAAATTAAAAAAAATATACAAAAACACGAAGAGCCGTTGAAAATTCCATCAAAAATAGAACCACCCTTATATCAATTTAACATACCATAATGCACAGCTCACAGCCTATGAAATATAAAATTAATTATTGTCATAATATCAAGTTAACATTTTTATTAAATAAAAAAAAACTTGCTCCATTAGATTTGTAACTAATGTAGCATCTAAATAAACATTACTATCAAAACTGTTACCATCCAGTGTCCCTATCTATGGCCTTAAAAAATAAGTGAAGATTTTTTTATTCTATACAATGACGTGTTGCTTTAGCTTTTACCAGTAGTTACAGGTTTATCTATCGATGACTTATGAACGTTGATAATTTTGCGGCCTTGTCTTCGCGTGACAGTCTGGCGTCGCGTTATCAAAGGTCTTAGATCGTTCTACGGAAATTTACTGTAGCTGACATTGTAGGTGTTTTATTAGCCACAATCTTGAATATGCAAACAACTATAATATACAATATAGATCGTGAGTTTCAACTCGTAAAACTTATTTTGGAAACGTAATGTTTTGACGACAAAAATGTATGCAAATTATTTATACGTCAGTACAAATATGAATATGTAAAAAAAAGTACTTGAAATTTGATTTCTAAGCTCTCTCTCTAATCGATCTACCACTACCTAAAAAAATATTGTACCTCATCGTCCTAGAAATTAAGACACCCCATTTTGTTTTAGGATACTTGTAATGGGGCTGTCTTGCATTTTCTTTTGCTTTGCAATCTAGTTTTCAACATTCTAGCTAATATTCATCAGAATTTTGAAAATAATTTGAATCAAACCTTCCTATAGACATATATACAATACTAGCGGACGCCTCGCGGTTTCACCCGCGTAGTTCCCGTTCCCGTGGGAATACAGTGATAAAAAAATAGCCTATGTCACCCGGGGTTAGTGTAGCTTCACAACGATGAAAGAATTTTTCAAATCCGTCCATTAGTTTCGGAGCCTATTCAATACAAACAAACAATCAAATCTTTCCTCTTTATAATTTTAGTATAGAAGTATAGATAAGATCATATTCATGCTTAATAATCACTTTTGCTAAATTAAGTAGCAATTATGCATACTGGCTAGTGAAAATATATTGTACGTAGAAATTATGTTATTTAAAATATACATATAAATATATTTAGAACATAAATTGTTATTACATTTTATTAGCTTAGAATCCTACTGAGCCTCACACTAAATTTCTAGACGGAAATGCATAGGTATACAGGCTACCATGAACAACAACATAAGATAATGACAGAACAGAATATGTTCAAGCCCGTTAATATTATCGTGGGCATTCATAATCAGGACACATCATAGTACCTAGATAGCAGCGTTATTATGTATTCAATTATTAAACAACAGTAATTTCGGTTGATTGCCTCATTAGCTTAGTGGCGTATCTACTGAATCACTACGTCATATCATCGAGCGACGTAATTTGTTTGTCTGGAAATGTTTATTTAACTTATGAATTGATTTTTATAAATCATTCTTTTAAAGGTCTCTGAAGAAGTCAGTCAATACTTTGGCTAACAAATACGAGTTTGACGGTTATAGTGCTAAAATTTATAAATATTAGCACCTACTATTAGTAGACAAAGGGAACTTTTTCTGTTGTGTTTTAACTTGGAGTACAAGTACCTAATTAAAGTTCAGAGCGTAATACATGTAATGTCATTAGACCATCTGTTAATTAATATACAATACAATATTACAATAATAATAAATAATAGAACAAAATACACGCATTTTATACAAATTATGTTGTTATTTCTGATCGAATTATGAAAACATTAATTAATAAATATGTTCTTCAAATGGAAAAATCATGTTCTAAGAAGGATTATCTTCAAGTACCGAATACTGAGACAGAAAAATAAATCCCCTAAAGGCTACATTAACCTATAAACATGATATTTTTTTAAATTAGGAATAAGTCTCTGATTTATCGAAATACTATATAAGAAATATTTTTTTATGTTCAATTCTTTTTCGGAATGTATTTTAATACCTACTTCAATAATTCGGTTACTATATATATTATATTCTTGAAGGTTACAGAGCTTCTATTTAATATTACCTTAAAAAAATAATTTCTCAAGTAGTACCCACCCACTGTTACCTACTAAGGCCATTTCCTGACTTGTCGGTGCGGTAGCAGCGCGGCATCGGTATACTCTGTTGCCGAAAAGATAACGCATTGTTCTTATGTCGGTATGTTCGCGGTATAAAATCCTGTGGTACCGCATGTGTCGTCGCGAGATAATGTCGCCTTCAAGCTATGATGCTATTTTTATCTGCGTTTACATAAAAAAAAGAAAATATTATTGGCTTCACCCCTATTTTGAAAAAAAATAATGACTGTCGACAATTTGTTGCGGCTAAAGAACTTTTGACGATACAAAATTTTTACTTATGTATAGAATGTCAAAAGAAACATATCGATAGCTTTTGAATATTATTGCATACGAGATACTTTTCTATTTCCAATATTAAATGTATATCCGCCATTTTGCGTTGCGACTTACGACTACGAACGAGCATTCTGAGACGCGGAAATCGCCACCGTACCAACCAGAAAGTGCTCATTAGAATACAGACGTAAGGTAAATTTTCGGTACCGAGCGTACCGATGCAGCGCTGCTATCGCACCGACAAGTCAGTAAACGGCCTAAAATGCAGTTTGATACAAAAGTTGGCAAGATTTATTCACTTATCATATTAATTTATTATCTACTTTTTTGGAGAAACAATCACACCTATTAAAAATCGTGTGATCTAGTGAATGTTCTGCCATTAGAGCATCCAATTTTTAATGGGTGTGATGTTTAACTGATATTTTATTGTTGAATGATGTTTTAATTGTCGCGTGACGGATCCGACACACAACAAGTGGGAACGGGCCCTAACACAAGCCATCGAGACAATAATATTGTTGTCGTAGTTTGATAATTTTACTTAGGTATGAGTTAGGATAACGATTTAATTTTGCAAGTTAAAATTCTGCGTGATTATTTAGGGCCATTCTTTTTTTCTTTTGCAAAACATTTAAACATATTGTTTTTAAACCGTCGCGTTTTTTATCGGTGCAATTCGATCGAAAAGTCGGGTAAATAAAAGGTACGTACGTAAGGTAAAGGTACCTTTAAATAATTCACTCGATTAAGTCCCGAAATATATCTAACATTTATACATGTTTAATAATTAGCAGTAATTTGGCCAATATTTAAGCACATTTAATTTTTACATTGTAAGTGGATGCTCCTACTACGATATATTGAGGTTGATATTTTTATCCAATTCAATTCCAATCCAATCTTTTGTTTTTGCCATGGTGGCAGCATCTTACCTGCAAAAATAGTTTGTAATCGAAGAAACATTGTAAACATTGGCAATTTGAAAAGAGTGGCCTCGAGTTTAAATTTCCTCGTTCTTTTCTCCGTCTTTACCTATTGTATGCAATCAGATATTACATATAGGTACACGTAGAATCGAGTTTTCACAAGTGTAGTATTTAGATTGAAGTAATTTTTATAGGCATTTCTTGCCAAAGACTTTACAAATACAATAATTGCATTTTTGAAAGATAGAAAAATTTGAATCCAGACTCAGGAATCGAACCCGAGACTTCCGTAGCCAAACCGGGGCCAGAAGCGAACCACCTATCTGGACTATGTTACTAGATATCAAATTCTTCTATCTCTTAATGCTTACGGGTTAGGCCCCGTAGCGCCATCTAGTCGGAAGTTAACGAACTATCACGGCTTTTGTTATTGCTTCGTTACAGAGAGCATTTTAACAAATTATGATGACGCAGGCCGAATATTGAAGTAATGTTTATAGGCATTTCTTGCCAAAGACTTTACAAATACAATAATTGCATTTTTGAAAGATAGAAAAATTTTGAATCCAGACTCAGGAATCGAACCCGAGACTTCCGTAGCCAAACCGGGGCCAGAAGCGAACCACCTATCTGGACTATGTTACTAGATATCAAATTCTTCTATCTCTTAATGCTTACGGGTTAGGCCCCCGTAGCGCCATCTAGTCGGAAGTTAACGAACTATCACGGCTTTTGTTATTGCTTCGTTACAGGGAGCATTTTAACAAATAATGATGACGCAGGCCGAATATTGAAGTAATTTTTATAGGCATTTCTTGCCAAAGACTTTACAAATACAATAATTGCATTTTTGAAAGATAGAAAAATTTGAATCCAGACTCAGGAATCGAACCCGAGACTTCCGTAGCCAAACCGGGGCCAGAAGCGAACCACCTATCTGGACTATGTTACTAGATATCAAATTCTTCTATCTCTTAATGCTTACGGGTTAGGCCCCCGTAGCGCCATCTAGTCGGAAGTTAACGAACTATCACGGCTTTTGTTATTGCTTCGTTACAGAGAGCATTTTAACAAATTATGATGACGCAGGCCGAATATTGAAGTAATTTTTATAGGCATTTCTTGCCAAAGACTTTACAAATACAATAATTGCATTTTTGAAAGATAGAATAATTTGAATCCAGACTCAGGAATTGAACCCGAGTCTTCCGTAGCCAAACCGGGGCCAGAAGCGAACCACCTATCTGGACTATGTTACTAGATATCAAATTCTTCTATCTCTTAATGCTTACGGGTTAGGCCCCCGTAGCGCCATCTAGTCGGAAGTTAACGAACTATCACGGCTTTTGTTATTGCTTCGTTACAGAGAGCATTTTAACAAATTATGATGACGCAGGCCGAATATTGAAGAAATTTTTATAGGCATTTCTTGCCAAAGACTTTACAAATACAATAATTGCATTTTTGAAAGATTATTTCAATATTTATTGAATATTGAAGTAATTATTTCATAAATAATTACTTCAATATTCGGCCTGCGTCATCATAATTTGTTAAAATGCTCTCTGTAACGAAGCAATAACAAAAGCCGTGATAGTTCGTTAACTTCCGACTAGATGGCGCTACGGGGGCCTAACCCGTAAGCATTAGGAGATAGAAGAATTTGATATCTAGTAACATAGTCCAGATAGGTGGTTCGCTTCTGGCCCCGGTTTGGCTACGGAAGTCTCGGGTTCGATTCCTGAGTCTGGATTCAAATTTTTCTATCTTTCAAAAATGCAATTATTGTATTTGTAAGGTCTTTGGCAAGAAATGCCTATAAAAATTACTTCAATATTCGGCCTGCGTCATCATAATTTGTTAAAATGCTCTCTGTAACGAAGCAATAACAAAAGCCGTGATAGTTCGTTAACTTCCGACTAGATGGCGCTACGGGGGCCTAACCCGTAAGCATTAAGAGATAGAAGAATTTGATATCTAGTAACATAGTCCAGATAGGTGGTTCGCTTCTGGCCCCGGTTTGGCTACGGAAGTCTCGGGTTCGATTCCTGAGTCTGGATTCAAATTTTTCTATCTTTCAAAAATGCAATTATTGTATTTGTAGTATTTAGCTTTCTAAGTGATTAAAGAATTTTTATTATTATTATTGAGCTTATTTGGAGGGATTAACTGGATTGCTAGTAATGTAGGCCCGATATTCAACATTGCCAGATATCTTTAAAAAAAATGTGTCGGGGACTGCCGCGGTAAAGCTATTGCATAGCATTTTTATCAACTTATGCAATTAAAAAAAAAAAAAAAATTAAAAATGTTTTTTTTAAATTGAATAATAAAAAAACAATGTTTTTAATTTTTTTTTTCTTTTTTTTTTTTAAGTTTTTTTTTATTATAAAATATTTTAATTTTATTTTTTTTTCTTTTTAAATTTAAAAAATGTTTTTAATTTTTTTTTTCTTTAATTTTTTTTTTTTAAAAAGCATTAAAAAAAATTTTAAAGTTTTTTTTTTATTATAAAATATTTTTATTTTTATTTTTTTTGTCACCGCTGTGCCCGTCGGAGTGGGGAGCGTGAGGTTTTTTCGTTACGGAATTTCTGGATTCGGTCCCCGCGCTCAAGGCCCGCGATAGAAGCTATGCAATAGCTTAAAAACAAAGAAAAAAAATCGTCGAGCACTAGTAGATTTCGGAACCGACACAATCTATCAACAAGATACTTAGGTATACTGATGTTGCGAATCTATACAGTACAGTATACAATCAGGGCCGTCTACGACTGACCTTTATGACGAAATATTCCTATGCGCTTACGATCGCTAGCGCCGTGAGAAGCTCCACCTCAACCCACCCTCTCGCGCACAGAACCAATAGAGAATGATGCCGTTTGTTTGTAATTTTATTTCTTGAGCAAATTAGTGATTAGTGGCAATTTGCTACTACTAGCCTGTTTGTGACGTTCCGTGCAGTGTTATGTTTCTTAGTGCTTGATTGATTGCTCCTGTGACGACTTTGGCGTGTAAAAGAACTTGAACTGATTGTTGCGCAATCTCGGACATATGGGAACATAACTTTATTCCGTTATATTGAACAAAAGAGCAGAACCGTGATGTTGCACGAAAAATAATTGAACATCAGGCAAATTGCCAACGAGCTGGGAATTATGGTAAGTTTTTAAGTGTATCTTAATTTTCTTTTAGAAACTATATTAGTTTACTTGAAAAACTGTAAGTATTAAATAAATATCTAACTTCCAACAACGCAATTATACATGTTTACTTTCAGTCTTTATAATAAAATTACAATATATTTGATTGTTAATACGTAATTGAGTAACTTTATAGATAAAACTGTAGTCATTTTCATAGTATTAAGACTTCTTTAATCAAAGCCTATGAGAGAATCTAAAGAAATGTAAAATAACTGCAGTAATCACAAAAATAGCAAAATTCAAACGTAGTTAGATTTTTTAACGTATAAAGGTCCGTTGTTAGAACAACACGAATAATAAATATGACGAATCTCTAAAACTATATTTCTTGATTTTATCATCAAGAAATAAAGTTTAAAAATTATGTGAAAATCACATAATTTTAAACTGCTACTGCCATAAAATTAAGAATAATATTGAAATACTTGAAATCTCGGCAACAATTTAATTCGATATACAGAAGGCAAAAGATCCCACCAGACTTTTTTTAAATGAATAATGAGTTTTAAATTTAACTACGCAAGGTATAAAATTATTACACTAAGCCATCCTTAAAAACATTGTGCGGAGTGACATGCATCTTCCCCGAAATATAGTAAGCTACTGGCGAACGAAGCGGCCCCGCCACGCCTGCGAGATGAGAAATGTTTGTCAAGCAACTTTTGTCTTTAAGGGGGTCAGAGAATCGAGGCCCTAACTGAATACTGACCCTAACTGAACGTTAAGAAGAACTGAATGAAATAAAGGAGTCGAGAATACAGAATTGAGTTTTTTTTAGTTATAAAAACCGATAGGTTTCGGTCGTGTTTATTAAGTACATACTCCATTAATATTCCAAAAACGGTAGCAGTTCTAACACGACGTACCTAGTCATTATTAGTTCACGTCAAAACATTTATTTTTAGTGTGCTAGGTGTATAGGTATTTTCGATCATGTGCTGTGTAACATGTTAGGCTATATATATTTCTATATGTAGTTAGGATTTTGTACAAGACAGATGGAAGCCAAATAACTAGCAACATCGTTGATGTTAGCATATTTCTTACACTTTGCTTCATGAATTCATGTTACATTTAAAATAATAGAATTCTTACGAAAAATTCGAGCTAATAATCAAATCGTATTACAGCTAAATTTATTTGCAAAATTCTGATAATATAGAGAGTCAATTACATGCCTAGAAGTTGGTAAAATTAGTATAAAGAGTAACAAAACTACTTACTTTTCATATAATTAGGATTTATCACAAAGCGCGAGCGATGGCAATTTTTAAGCGTGACCATTGTTTAATGTAGTTCTATATTTATTAATGGTTGAATTTACATAAAATATAGGCTAAAACAATGACAATACACTAATTTGTAGACCAATTTTGATATCGAAATAACAAAGAGATATGTGAATAAACAGTACGACAATTATTAAGTCATTAATTCATTTTGAATAGAATACGATGTAAATGCTTCAAAGTAAAAGACGCTGTTATTTATTTTTGTTTTCGTTTAATGGAGGTGAGGTAACAGCTCTGTAGAATGTAGACTATCTACGAAGCGAGTCACGCAATACTTTTAGATTATAAAAGTGCACTATCTACTACATTAATTATGATTATTTTGGGCGGCCACTCTAAGTTTAGTAAACATTACCTAAAGTGCTGGTAGCTTAGTGGTTAAAGCATCGGATTCGTAATCGTGAGGTCGAGGGTTCAAATCTTACCCACTACCAACGTAAACCTACTCCTAACAAAAGCACTTCAGCGTAGCTGGAGATAAACATTTATAAAATCGCCCATTAAAAATCGGGCGATCTAGTAGCAAAACATTCACTAGAGCGCTCGATTTTTAATGGGTGTGATATTTAACAGATGTTGTGTTGTTGAACGATGTCTGAATTGTCGGGTGTCGGATCCGACACACGAGAAGTGGGAATGGGCCCTTAGGCTCAATTCACACCGAAATGGCAGAGGCGCAGCTAGCACTTTCTATGTCAAAGAATTTTAAACTTTATTGACATACATTAAAAACCAGTATCGTTAAACGGCCGTGCTACGTGCAGCCACGAGCGGCCACAAGCAAACGCGCGCGGGCGTCGCGATCTCTTTGAGTTTTTCTAGCGATACTGGGGGGTTAGACAAGGTACATTCGTTCCGTGGCGAATTCGATAACGCCGTATTAATCGTTCGCAAAAAAAATTAAAAATGTCTATGGTCTCCACCGCAAACGTCCAAATTCTATACTATAATTATTTTCCATTAACGACATCGCTTTTCGAAGTTGACTTTGTCTAGACCCCCTGGTATTATAAGTATGTAAATAAGGTTTAAAATTATTTGATACTTAAAAGTGAGCTGCCGGCCACTGGCACTTCGGTATAAATTGGGCCTTAGAGCTTGAGTTTCCAGAAATCCTTTCTTACCGCTTATCTACATCACAAAAGAAACGTCACCGCTAAACTTCAGCTTTCTAGTTAATACTCAAGATACATTCTTGTTAATACTCAAAAACATAAAAGTACTTTATAAAAACTTAAAGTTTTCAGTAGTATGAATAATACACTACTATAGAATTTTCCATAACATCTCGTTCAATATTAGCTTTCGAATATGAAACTCGATCCAGTGTAAAATCAAACCCCTCGCAGAGTAAGAACAAGGAAAACATTTTACTCACATAGTGCCAATGTTCTCACTCTAAGAACCTCGCACAAACTTTCCAAGGATATCTGCACAAAATAATGACAATGAAGAAGGTAATCTTCATACAACGCACTCAGTAGCAACGCAAACAAAGTCATCGTTCACGCCAATGATAAGGAATGGAAGGAAACGAAACCCTATAAAGGTGTAGATCAATACAAGCGCTTAGCAAGCGGTACCTTAAATACTGACTTGCTATCAGTATGTCAATTTTGCTTCGCCGGCGTCAATAGATAAAAGCAGTGTAATACAATTTTGTCCCTTTTTCGCTTGTGATAATTAGATCATGCTTTCCTACTTCTTATACTACTTACGTCTTTTTACTTAAACTCACCTTAAACTACACCTTTTAACTTAAAACATAATAATGTTTTTTTGATTTGAATATAATGTTTTAACATTATATTCAAATAAAAAAAAACAATTTGAATCCATTACACTAACCGACTAACAAAATCTCGCGCCAACTTCCGATTAAAGCGGTGTTGTGTAGCCGTTAATTGCGTGTCCGTGAACGATGTTTATGTTGGCTCGAACGAGAGTTTCCTTCTGTACTCTCGGTACTTTGTGATATCTGTGTATAAAAATTATGCAGAGTAAATCTATTGCTTTCTTGCCACGTTTCGTACATACAGTGTGCAAAATATTCCACTTTAGATTTTTATCTGTGGGCTTCTATTTTGGCTTTTATTAAAACTGCAACAGAGTCGTGTTTATTATTATGAATGTAAATCTTATTTTAAGTTTGGTGGTTAGAATGTTTTGGCGTTTGGAAGCTAAATTTGCTAAACAGATTAAGACTGATAGTTTTTCATTTATACAGCATACAAATACACACATCAAAAGTGTCTAGGGATCAAGCATTTTTATGCGGATTTCTTGAGATTGAGATGTGGCTTTGTAATAAATTTATGATTTTATAAATTTATATGGATCCTTTTTGGTGCATTTCATAATTTGAATCAGGAACTGTGAATCAAATTCGAGTAAAAGATGAAAATCAGCTGTCAATATTTTCCCTATAAAAACATACAACGCATTGAAGACATTATTAGTGCTACTGTTTCCCTACTACTGATTAAAACCAACGTTATTATGGAGCGGCGACGTCATTTAAGCAGGGAAGAAATGCTCAGAGCCGTGGGAATGATAGAAGCTGGTTCCCGGCAACGTACTGTGGCTTTAGCTCTGAATACAAGGCAGAGTGTTATCAGTCGACTTTGGACACGTTACCGAAGCACTGGTACCGTGGCTGAGCGCCATGAAGGACGGTATCGCTGCACCACACGGAGACAAGACCGATACATTCAAATCTTAACTCGAAGAGGTCCAACAATAACCGCCATGATGTTAGCCGTGAGGCTTCATCACTCTTCAGGGAACTTAATTAGCGACCAAACAGTCAGAAACCGCTTGCATGAAGTGAACCTTCATTCCCGAAGACCGCTACGGGTACCACCTATAGCAATGCACAATCGTAGGATTCGATATCAATGGGCTCTTGAACACAGAAATTGGGCAGAAGAACAATGGCGTTTCGTGTGCTTTTCTGATGAGTCTCGTTTTGGTATGAGACCGGATACAAGACGTATACGACACTGGAGAACCCCTGGACGCCAACAGCGATTAAAATCCTGCCAGGAAGTCCATCCTTATAGTGGTGGAACCATCATGGTATGGGCGGGTATTTGGATCGGCGGAAGAACTGAGTTGATTTGGATCAGAGGCAACCTCAACGCTCAAATTTATGCTGAGACGATTGTATCAGACGTCATCGTTCCTCTACAAGTGCAAATCGGTCCCTTATTTCAGTTAATGCATGATAATGCACGACCGCACACCGCAAGAGTTGTAAGACAGACTCTCGCCGCAGCTAACATCAATGTCCTGCCCTGGCCTGCTCAGTCGCCAGACTTGAACCCGATTGAGCATGCATGGGATATGCTACAGAGAAGAGCTCTGCCGAATATGGAGGGTATCCAGTCGCAAGAAGACCTTTTTTTGTTGTTGCAACGAACATGGGCGGCCATTCCACAGCGTGATTTGGATGAACTCATTTTGAGTATGCCAAACCGATGTTCTTGTGTTGTTAGTGTTCGCGGTAGAAACACGGATTATTAATTGTTTAAGTTACCCAATAAAATTTTAAAGAAAACTGTTATTTCAGTCTTTTTTTCGAACTTTAATGTTAGTGGTTCAAATGTCAAAAATCCCTTTATTAGGAAAATGGCAAATTTCTTTATTAATGCAAAGGTGACTTGGTTTATCGTTACTGTGACAAACGAAAACACTTTATTTGATGAATCCTTAAAGAAATAAAAAAAAAAAAAATCAATCAGGAGAAAAGTTATTGCAAAAATATATGTTGATCCCTAGACACTTTTGATGTGTGTATTATTTATCTTGTTTTATTCTTATTAAAAATAATATAATGGGCGTTACTGAATGTGTGATATTGCTGCTCTGAGATTCTATTTTATAAACTGTAGGTATAACTACGAGGAAAAATGAAACTAAGTTAATCAAATATTTCATAAACTTAAAATACAATTTGTCTGAGCCACTGTGCTGGTTCAGCGAAATTTTCTTATATACTTCTATTTTCATAGTTTAATCATAGCGAATTTTTTTATTATTATGTTTTATTACATTGAAACGGTAAAATTAAGATTTAGGGTTGAGATTGATAGCTTTTAAGTCATTACTACATACTTGCCCGTACATACGCGTGTTATATGTATAAATTACAGGATGAACACAGAGACCTTCCTTACAAATTATTCAAAATAACATAAAAAGCTTTCGTTGAAATTTTACAGTGTACCTATTACTGGTAGAATACTGCCGTTTCTGTCTCATTAGCTGTGCCGAACGGAATGGAATCTCAAAATAGGTTGGTGTACCAAAATTACAAGTAGCATAATGTACCTATAGAATCGTAGTAATTATATTCAAAGGAAAATCGCGCCCAAAACACATAGCGGTGCTCACTTCTATCGAGGGTAAAAAGTGCTCAAGGATTCAATGGTGCGAAATAGCGTCGGCGCGGTTGGCGCAGTAAGCGTTATTAAAATTTGCCTACAGTAGCACAACGAGTGCCAACCGACGAATGAGAAAGAAAGACGAAATTAGCCAATTTTATGAGGTTGCAGACTCGTCAACTTATGCCTTTGAGCGTTTTAACTCTATTTTTTGTTTGATCGTTTTTGGCGCAACTAATTAAGCAATGTTGCCACTGTCAGATACCTAGATCCTAACAATTAAATTATTATGTCTCTGACTTTAACTGTGCTTCTATATTTGGGCACAAACTAGTAACTATTATCACCGTAGGTACACATAGTTCGCTATTTTCGATATAAATTAGAGCATCTTTCCGTGATCGCAATTCGGTCAGTATATTTAACACTATTGATTTAACTATCAAAATAATTGTGACCGACAGAGTGAAGAATAATTTTGTAGTAGGAATAAATAATAATTTGTAATTTGAAATTTTGTTGTACTTGTACCTAACACAGAATGTTAGATATTGCTTCTAAGATCTCTCCGAAATACTTAGGCTTTGAATTTGTTAGTGACAGGCAGAAATTCCTTTTTACAGAATAACAAGTTTTATTAATTAATATCTAACAATCTAGCGCGGAGATAGTCTGATATATTGATACGTTAATAACTTCTTAGTTATTGACGTATTATGGAACTAAGTAGTAATCGGAACTAATAATAGTAAATACCTACTTATTAGGTATTTCTAGGTAAACACCTACACATACCCAATGTTTATCATTACTAGTCCCGCCCAGGTTGGCAAAGTAATAATAGATCATATTAATAGATTAACCGGTTACCCACAGATATATTTTTAGTACTTACGTAGATACATATTATCTCGATGACTATATCATACACATTTTATTTTATACAAACCTTCTCCTGGCAATTACGAACACTATAACAAAGAAACTATGCATAATATTCATCAGCTTAAACCTTTTTAGAGATCGTAATTTCAAATTGATAATTAAATGGAATGAACATTAAACTTATAATTTTATTTTTAATTCGTAGTAATATTCAATTAGTATGTATATGTGTCGGTAAATATCAAAAGTAGTAAAATCCACTTTGGTCAAAAAGTATTTTTTCATATTCTGTCGATAGCTGATGACAAGTGGAATAGCTTGTCGAATTCAAATTTAGATATATCCATGAATTTCCCATAGAAAAACAGGTTTTAAATTCAAAAGTATTTCAAAGTCGGTAATATCCAGCATTAGGTATAAATCAAAAGTGGTAATATCCGCGACAGCCAATCACAGGGCATGACGCGTCCATCATGGCGGTCAGTGTCAATAAAAAAACGAGACTATACACTGCAGCTCTTCAGCTATTATTGATTTTAATTGATAAATAATACGTAAAATAATGAGTGGCATACAAAAAGTTGCGCCAGACAAAGCCAGAAAGCGATTACGAAATCCAAATTTATCGAAACGTTGCAAGGAGAAGCAGAAACTGTAAGTAAACATCACATGCCTACCAGTAACTACCTGTTTGAATTCTAAAACCAATAGGGTTGTGACTTCTAATAGAATGTCCGAAGCTGAGTGAATTGTTGCAAAATTATATAGGTACTTCATTTGGTTTTTACGGGACTGGGTCAAAAGGAGTGTTTTTAATATTTGGTTTGTTCCCGTTTATTTATTTTTGCTTCCAATCTTGTGAATGCTTTTTCACCTTCTTTTACTTAACCGATTCTTATGAAACTTTACACATACATTAAGTTCCCTGTACAATACAACATACACGGTACTGAGGGCATCGCAGTGCCCCCGCCAAGTCGAACAAAAAATTTGAATATTATAAAACCCTTTGACTTACATTTTTTAAATTAGGTTAGGTTATTTATTAGAACAAAATTATATTTTTTTTCTAAAAGTTCCTACAATATTATGTCGATTTTGTTAGTAGCTGACTAGGTATGTTTTTTTTTTATATTTACAGATATTCAGCTACTTCCTTACCAATAAAACCGAACTGTCACCAAAATTCTAAAACATACAAATGCAGTTCTTTAACATCAGGAGATATGTTTTGGTTTCATAAATTATTTTATGAAAACCCGTCAAAAATACATCAAGATAACTTCATTTTGAAATATTGCCTATGTACTAAAATTAAAAGAAAGAGACCTACAAAAGGAACACGCAATACCAAAGAATTTTCAACAAGATATTTTGTACGCAAGCATCCGAAAAATACGATGGTACCAGTTTGTTTAAAATGTTTTCTGGGCATATTGAAACTAAAGAAAGGACGAGTACAGGGAGTACTTAAAAGACATATGCGCTCAGGTGGAATAGCAAAGGAATTACGAGGAGGTGATAGAAAAACATTCACATTCGCATCACGAAAAGAAGCAGTTGAAAAATTTATTCAGTCTTTTACACCTTTAGAAACGCATTACTGTCGTGGAAAAGACCATCACCGTGTATATTTGGCTCCCGATTTGTCTATTAAAAGAATGCACGCAATGTATAGTGACCAATCCTTGCCGGGATATTCGGTAACGGTGTCTTATTTTAGAAAAGTGTTTAACACTTCTTTTAACATTGGTTTCGGTGCTGTTCGGCAAGATGTTTGTTCTACTTGTCTACAACTATCAGAAAACATTAAAATAGAAAAAAATGATGGTAAAAAACAAGAGTTCATGGTTCAGAAAAGAATACATAAGCTGCGGGCAAAAGCTTTTTTCAATTATTTAAAGGAGGAAAAAGAAGGACTTCTAACCCTTTCATTCGATTGCCAGAAAAATCTACCCATGCCGAAAATTCCTGACCAGGCGACATATTATTCCCGACAAATCTACCTTTTCAACTTTACTGTAGTTGAGGGCTCATCACGGACTTCTTTAAAATATAAAGAAAATGTTTTTGCATATTTGTGGACGGAAGATGTTGCAGCAAAGTCATCTAATGAGATATGTAGTGCTTTGCACCATGCGTTATGTTTACTGGATCTGAATGGCATTAAAACCGTTCGGCTTATGGCTGACGGCTGCGCGGGCCAAAATAAAAACAGAATGATGGTCGGTATGGTAATGAAGTGGTTCAGTACAGCTCCCGGACATATCAAACGAGTAGAGCTGATATACCCAGTAACTGGTCATTCATTTATGCCTCCAGATCGGGTTTTTGCCTACATCGAAAAAAAATGCCGTGCTCGTGAAAATATAACAAACCCTCAAGAGTATATAGATCTCATTTCTGAACATGAGACAATACGCCATCTGGGCACTGAAGTACCCGTCTTTGATTGGCGCACTGCTACAGAAAATATTCTAAAAAAACCAGATAAACTGCATTTCAAAATCAGTACAGTGAAGAGAATCATAATAAAACGGTCGAGGACGTCCACAAATATGTTGGTGAGAGGAGAAATCTCATACAATAGTGACACTGGAACATCTAAAAGTATTTTAGCCCGTGGTAAAAGAATAACGCAATTACAGCCAGAACGTTTGCCTTGTGGAGTTTCTGTAGCCCAGGCAAAATTGACTGATGTCCAAAATCTTTTAAAAAAACACTACGGTGACGAATGGAAAAATATAGATGACTTAATCTTTTTTAAAAATTTAATAGAAAGGGACAATAATTTACCCCAGGGAGAAATTGAGAATTGTCATGGTCAAGAGATGGAAGAGGTGATTGATTTTGTTTGATTTTCGTAGAATGTTTATAAATAATAAAATTCATCTAATTTATTGATTTTGTTTGATTTTCGCAAAAAAATTGCAAAGAATACTAAATTAAATTAAAATTTCTCTAAAATTTATTTAAATTTTAGAGAAATTTTAATTTCAAACTATTGTTGTTAAAATTCTTAGTGACAACCCTGATAATGATGCATAATGACGAATTGTATCAAAAATGGTAATATCCACAGTAGATTTTTTCCAAAACTGGTAATATCCAAGCGTTTATATCAAACCTAGTAAAATCCAATCAATTTCTGCTTTTTGCGCCTTAATTATTCACAGACAAGGTGAGATTCTATATTAGGCATCCTTTTCTGACCCTTTTGGGTTTATCTTGCTCAAAAGAGACGTAAATAGAACCTGCATTAATAGTATAGAATAAAATACGTCATTGTGTAAAAGCATCTTTAACGGATTTTTCCACTTTTGCTGTTCATCGACACATATGTTCATCATAACATCCTTGTTAAACGTCCTATCCTATCGTATCCTTGGAAACGATATTCCCAAATTCGCTTCTACCCTCCTGGGTAGAAGCGAATTTGGGAATATCGTTGTATTTCGAGACGATCCCACGCAGCACACTAGCCCTCATATCCTCGTGGGGCAAAGAAAGGGTTTAATGCGTTCTAGGACCGCGTTGTTAACCCGTACGACCGCCATTCCGCCCAAGGTTGTGTCCGAAGGAAAATAAAAAGGTTATCGAAATAATTTTTGATGTCCACCAATTGTCATTTACTGCCGGAGTACACTGAAAATGATAGGGTGGCTCAGAATAACCGCTAAGCCACGGACTTCAATTATATTACGTTTGTAGTTCGAGTAATAAAGCTGGACCGCAAATCTGAATCATTGATGTGTGTAAATTAGTATAGTTGCTACTAAGCGTGTCGGCGTCATGGGTTACAAGTTTACAACTGACTTTTAATGGATTAATTTATGAAACAGATACCGGATGACCATATATTTGTATTACCTAGAGACATAAATGTATGTTTGTGAAACATAAAAAAATAAACAAAATGCAATTATGTAATACCTACACGCCTAAACTTGAAGATTAATAAAACTTTGTACTCTGACACAGGTTAATAACATTTTGAAACGTACTATTAAATGTCTGGTAGGTACATTAACAGTAACCCGTAAATTTTATTTAAAAATAATAGTTAGTTAATATTTATAACTTTACTTACGAGTATTTTAAACGTAATATACCTTTAAGACTAGCTGACGCGCACAACTTCGTATGCGTAATTTTTTCCCGTTTTTGCAACACTTTTCATTGCTGCTCCGCTCCTGTTGGTCGTAGCGTGATGCTATATAGTCTATAAATGGGCTATCCAATAATATATAATTTATTAATTCCGACTAGTAGTTCCTGAGATTACCGCGTTCAAACAAACAAACTCTTCAGCTCTATAATATTAGTATATAACGTTATAGACCCTACTGCACTAAATCATTCAATTAAAAAAATACCGGGCAAGAGCATGAGCAAGAGCAAGAGCACGTCCGATAATGCTCAGTAAAGGGTTCTGGAGCCGTTGCCGTATGAAAAATCCGATTTGAATAATTGCACAATGACAGTGTATCCGGTGTTTGAAATAATTTTACTAGATTTTTTTCATACTTTTGACCACACGGTTCAAAAGATAAGTCACCCCACCCGTTATCGTTTAAACCGTGTGACCAAAAAATTTAGGCACAATTTATGCAACTTTTCAAGCGATTATTTTCAAATATATTCACTGTTTTAAAAAAAGTTTATTAAAAACCTTAAAATATTTTAAAACACCGGTTGAATGATGTGCCACACGTTGATGTTTGGCCAAAATATTTTTGTTTCTGTTATATAATGTGTTTAGTGACCCCCTTAAAAATATGTATTTTTATTATTTAGCTATCAGACTAAGTAGCGGTTACTACAAGACCCCTTTTCACCAAATTTAATCAATATTGATAAATGCTTGTGTCTACGGATGGACAGACAGACAGACGTACAGACAGACGCGAGGGTCATTACGAAACTATAAGGGTTATTTAAAAATACGTTTAAATGGTACCTATCAAAACAAACTGTGGTCTCCACTTTTTTATTTAATTAAGACACTCGCCGAAACCCAACGTTTTATTTTCGAATTTACCTAAAAGCATAATTTTATTTTTCCATTACCGCTGTCTTCTTAATTGCCGTTATAAAAAATATTGAGTCAAAATAATATTAACGTTTTTTGTTCCAAACATAAATGCTACTAATGGATCACTAATTGCAAATAAAGGTTATTTACTAATATTTACCTATTTTTTTAAATTATCAAGCCCGATCATGTTTCGTAGTTTCGTAGACATTCTATTATCATCATGTCAGTTACATGTTTACTTCGCTTGACTAGCGATAAAGCATAGACATAGAATAAGTAATAGTATCTAAGAACACGGAATCTGAGAACGTCTTAGAAATAAAGTGGTCCAAAATTCCGGATCTGTGAGCATTCATAGGTGGTCCAGGGGTACGTGTCGGGTAAAACTAAATGCATAAATGTACACCCCCCCCCCCTCCGGTTAGCATGTTAGATTCGGAACTATCAGTGTATTGTGTCAATAATAATAATAATTCGGTTTTAACGAATAATCGAATGTAAAGTTTTGTTTTATTTGTATTTTAATTTATATCCTTGAACAACGCACCCAGCGCCATCTGATCCCAAGCTAGGCAGAGCCTGTGCTGTGGTATGGCAACCAAACAGACAACTGATAGACAAATTTATATTATAAATACCTACATAATTATTATAAGCCATCGTACTCATCACAAAAAGTTTGATCCTGGGTGGGAATTGAACTCACGACCTTTGACTAAATAGTCAGGGACATTAACTACTAGACCACAATACAGGTCACTCAACTAATTATCTTTTTATCTTTTATCTTTTAAAAAAGACGACTCCCGCACTAGGGTACAAGCCCCGTATCGCGGGGGACTTTACAAACATACAAGTCACGGGCACAAAGTACATCCAGACTCGGAACAACAATTTGTGGATCACACAAAGTGGTGTCCCGTGTGGGAATCGAACCGCGCCACAGAGGCAGTCAATTAGGTATGATTAAGAAGCATAATTAGGATTACATAAATTACTGTATTTATTTCTTAACAGTATATTTAGTAGGTACTAAAATATTTTCATTTTAGTTTAAAAGATATATATTAAAATATTTTAAAGTTCGTCCATATTTTAGAAAATGTTAACCCGTTGAAGCGCCCCAGCTTCGGGTTTCTGAATATCTTTTTAAAATTTAACATCCACCGTTGGGTCTTCTATTTCCTGAATTAGCATAAGAAAAATTAAATTTAGAAATAATTGTACTTACTTTAAAATTAAACTCTATCTAGATCTGTACAATATTACATTTTCTTTAGAGACTATTTTATATTAATGCATAATTTAGACAAGTTTTGATCTAATTTGAATTAAAATTAAAAGTGAATCTAAACAACACTGAAAGTGAGAAATATATCAATTTAAAATGTTTTTTTTTTTTTTAATATCTTGAGACAACTCACACAACGCTATCTGGTATCAAACTAAGCAGAGCTTGTACTATGGAAACCAGACAACTGATAAACATACTTATATATTTCTAAATACATACATATTATAGATAAATAACACCCAGACACAGAATAAACCATCGCGCTCATCACACAAAGTTTTATCCTAGGTGGGGATCGAACCCACGACCTCTTGCGTAGCAGATTTAACTGCCTGTCAGTTTAGTTCACTAGATGCCTATAAAAATCAACATAATTTAAAAAATAAGTGCTAGTAGGGCTCGCGCACTGTGGGTTTCGTACAAATTTATAGGTTGCACAATAAGTTTGTTCGGAACTCTCAGTGCGCGAGTTCAACCAAAAATGAAAATCTATCTAGACACGTGGTACTGTATCAACCAAGATACAAAAGAGCGACTCGCCAGCCGGGGTTACTCACACGAAGCATTACGGACCGTGGTAATGTGCGGACCACATTGCTAGTAATTAAAAAACCGGGCATAAGCATGACGGACCATGCTCAGTGTAGGTTCCGCAGCCTCGAATAATAGCATCAGCAGAAGAGCGTATGTTCATGGCACTTACGCTCTTTTGTTGAGATACGCAGTTTTTTGGCAATAACTCAATGACGATCTTATTCGAAATATTAAATTTATTAAGCGCTATCTTTGTGACTTTTTTCCATATTTTATGGTCATACGATTCAAAAGTTAAGGGGGTCACGATTTATGCAACTTTCGGAGCGATTATTTCCAAAAATATTCACTCAATCAAAAAAGTTTCTTAAAAACTTGTTTTTAAAAGACCTGTCGACTGGTGTGCCACACGTTAATATTTGTTGACAAACATTTTTTTCAGTTTCTGTTACATGTATGGAGTGTTCCCAATAAAAATACTTATTTTTATTGTTTGGCTATTAAACTGAGTAGCGGCTACTACGAGACACCTTTTTATCGAATTTCATCAAGCTCTCAAATACAAAATTATTTTATTTACGTTACGAGTCCGTGTATGGGTCACATAAATAAATATGTGCACCAAATTTGAACTTAATCGGTCTAATAGATTAGTAGCAAATTAGCTGTGACAGACAGACAGACAGAAACATAAGTGATCCTTTACGGGTTCGGTTTTATCCTTTTGAGTTACGGAACCCTAAAAAAGTATTATTCTTTAGTTCAGTATTTTCGTTTGACGAATCTACTGAACTAAAGAATATACAGTATATTTATGATTTTTTCAGTATTGACCCCAGAATCTCCAGACCAGGGCTTCCCAATCTATTTGAACTCGTTTTTAAGTAATTTAAAAGCTACTTTTGCCCCCAACATCGGCCATGTGTGAATACTTTGAACGACATAGGGTTTATTAAGTCGACACCCACGGGTGGGGGAGGCTTAACGTCTTCATTACCTCTAAAGGTAAATACTCAGGTTGAGAACCCGGAATCTTGACCCTTCTTACCCGTATGAGCATGATAAGATGGAATAGAAAGAACACCGAATAACGATAAATAGAAGTCTTACTTTAAATGCCACTTATTTAACAGACTTATTTACAATATAAAATCAATTGTTTAAACTGTGCAAATTTTCTCTGATATTTTACTAAAATACCAGGAGGGCAATTCACGTATTCAAAACAGTGCAGTTGCAGTACGGCCATTTTTGTATTCTTGTAACTTTGGGATCGGTCTCAAATACGCTTGCGCACCGTACTAGAATGCCGCTATTGCATTCTCGAGACGCATACCTGACGCAAGTGTATTTGAGATCGATCCCAAAGTTACAAGAATACGAAAATTGCCGTTTTAATCGAAAATTAACTGCAATTGCACTGCTGTAGATACTCGTACATGAATTGGCCCGGAGAACATATTAAGATAATGTTTGAATACCTAGCCTGATTTCCCCATTTTTCATTTACCTAGCTGTTAAAAAACGTACAACAAAGTTAAAATGTAGATCCGAAATAGTTATTGAGGCAAGTGGTTTATGCAGTCCACACAATACAGATATATTTCAGACCGTCCAAGAAAAACGCAAACTCTTGAGCTTAAAACGTAGTGCAATCGCAGTCTTATTATAATGGACGCAATATGAGAGACTTTGTATGTGTGTTGCGTAGATAAATAATAGAAAGCATACAATCGGTAGTGAGTTAGCAACCCCTCATGGAACAATCTCGACGGTACGGCTATATCGCGGGTTGGCCGTCCCAGTGATTTGTACACTGCTTCCTATTTATTCATGCAGTTTCTAGAGACGATTACCTACTCCCGCGGCTCATGAATAAATTTGAATAATTTCTCGCTGAGGTGTAAATGATGCAAGTTTTTGCATTTAAAACTGTTATTAATCACTTTACTTTTTCTGTTGACAAATTACGGCAACGTTGTTCGTAGCGCAATATTAACATTTTAAAATTTCTACTGAAATGTTGTTTTTAACTAATGATCGTGGCTGTAGCCGGTTGATAAATGTTCGTCTACGATTGCTATTGTAGAAGTCACAATACAATGGATAACTTACTTGTTATATCGTGACATGACATTCATAATAATGCAAATGCGGACTAGAATAATGGCGACTTTGTTCGAACGCTAACTACGTATTCAAGTGCTTTATAAAATAGAGAAATAATTGTTTTAAAGGTAAGCTCAAAGGAAGTAACTTACGAGATATGCTAATTGTACTGTTTACATTTAGTAAATCTGTATTCATAATATACAGAAATGTGTAGGGAATAGTTTAATATTGTGCAGGGGATGTAGTTTGTTGGCGATGGGGACCATAATATCTTTTATTTTATTTCCCTGGGGAACCCAAAACAATAAATTGTGATTAGTAGGATTATTTTTGTCCTTTTCTCATAGCTCGGAGTGTATATTTATTTTTTTGGGATTTTAAATTTCTGTAATATAAATGTGATTCCTTTGTGTTTATATTAGCATTGTTACATAAAAGCTGCGGAAGTGTTGTATTTTGAAAAGGGGCGAAGGGGAAGATTTTACATTTTTCTTTTCTGTTTTAGATAAACTCTCTGTAGTAATGTGCTCTTGTACCTATGCACTGTGAAAACTAAGTAAGTAATGTACCTTATTGAGATAGAACTAAAACTTATTGTGTTTGTTCAGTAATTTAAATATTAATGGGTAATATAATTATATTAAAATATTTATCGTCACCAATCATTAATAGTGTTTAAGGTACAAATAATAATCTCTAAGTAGGAAGTCTGAGATAGAATAAAAGTAGGTAGTAACCATTTTGTTAATGTTAACAATTGCAGTTAACATTATAGGACTCGCCAATGGGTCTATTGGACACAGTTCTTCGTATTTTGCTTTTTAAAGTATTTTTATAGGCATTTCTTGCCAATTACTTTATTAATACAATATTGGAAAGATAGAAAAAATAGAAATCCAGACCTAGAAATCGATCCAATCATTCCTGGGCCAGAACTTTTTTTTTTTTATGTTTCAAAAAAACAATTTTATTGTATTATTTTGCTTATTAACTTTTACATTTTACGACGTTGCCGCTTTAGTACCCTTCGGTGACAGTTAGCACAATAAATGATGATCTCGGTAATCAGATCACGCAATGCCTGTGAATGCTACGGGCTTAAAAGGGTTCCACTGAACCCGGTAGCGAACAAATGCGTATGTGATTTTTCCATTATATTATTATTATTTATTTACCGTTATTCTTATCCTATTAAATAGTAAATTACCCTGTATTTTTTCAATAACTTTTTGAGGCATTCAGACTACTCTCAAATACTACATTTTCATGAAAGAATTTCTATCACAAACATTTCACAGCACACAAAAAATAATACTAAAAGTAGGTAAAATAAGCAATGGCATCTTATCCATTCCCCACCACTAAGTGAACGAAAGTGCTTTGTGGACCCATATAAATGGACAAAGGATAGATTGTCATCGCGATCGCCAAAACATTGATGACATTGTAACAGTCTTAATGGACCCGGACGCATGCTACAATATTTCAGCCTATCAGCAGGCGGAATCGCCATTCTCGTTGCTTAGCAACCAGTACGTGATTAGCAACCAATCAATAACGTGACCGTTGCTACGTAACTGCATAGTAACCAATCAATAATGTGACCGTTGCTACGTATCTGCTTAGTAACCAATCAATAACGTGACCGTTGCTTCGTGGCACTTTTTCGTGGGGGCACTCCGTCGTCAATTTATAAGATACTAGCTTTCGCCCGCGGCTCCGCCCGCGTGGATGTCGGTTATCGCGATAAAAACTATCCTACGTCCTTCCCCGGGACTTAAACTATCTCCATACCAAATTTCATCTAAATCGGTTTAGCTGTTTTAACGTGAAAGCGTAACAGACAGACAGACAGACAGACAGAGTTACTTTCACATTTATAATATTAGTATGGAATATGGATTATCAAGTCAGAAATTAAAGGTAGTCTGTAAAGTCTGTTTACGGACGATAATTTTACGTGATAACGTCATAAAAAGACATTGATGACAATGTAATAAACAACCATGCCTGTGACAGCGTTAGTGGACCCGACCCGTCCGTGGCCGTCGGGCGCATCAGCCTATCTGTAATGTAAATGTTTTCTTATGATGTTATCATGTAAAATTATAATTCGTAAATCTCTTCCGTAAAAACTTTACAGGCAACCGTTTTTTTTGGTTACTAAGTAAAACATTTGATTTTATGAAACTATATTGAAAAGTAAGGCGCGAGTCCCTAACTTCGTTTCAATTATTTACTATACAATGTGGAACAGAAAAGTGTGGTCAAATTTCAGTAGCGGATAGTGTATGTTAGGTATAAGTTTCCACCTATCAAGGTAGCATATCCGATTGCACTATTATATAGTTATAGCATATTCTTTTTGTCAAATTTCAGTAGCAAAAGGCGTATGACTAAGTAAGTATTGTACCCCCCTAGTGCAAAATTGGATTGAATTATTATGGTCTGTAACTTTATTAAGGCCATACCTTTTTTTATTGATAAAATAACATGGGCATGCTCTGATTTTGATAAAATTAAGTATGTGCACTTAGTATCATGGGCACGTAACAGCCTTTGAGTTTGACCACCCCTTCTGTTACACGTTGTTTATTATCTACATATTTTACTAAGATTTAATTACGCATAAAAGGTGCTTTTTAATGTAGGTATATCATGATACATTTTGACTGGCACGTTGTTAAAAGGATCGTGCCATCCCACTCCAAGGTAAATATCCAGCGGTTCAAAAACTTTGCGCAAAACTGGATTAAGACCAGGAGCAGGTTCAAGAATGAGGAAAGGACCGTAATTTCTATTAGATGCATTCCATTTTTTACGCACGACGCGCGTCTTGAGCAAGCAGCATTCCTTCAGTAATATCGTAGGGATCTCTAATTAATAAAAAAATACAGCTTATGTTATGCGCTGATAATGTAGGTTTCTATTGATGGTTTTTTTTTTTTAAATCGGTTTACTTGTTTAGGCGTGAAAGCATAATTAACAAAAAAATAAACTCACCTTTGAATTCATAATATTTTTTTATATTATAATCTGCACTAATATTATAAGGCTGAAGAGTTCGTTTGTTTGAATGCGATAATCACAGGAACTACGGGTCCGAATTGAAAAAATCTTTTTCTGTTGGGTAGCCCATTTATCGCGGAAGGCTATAGGCTATACAACATCACGTTATGCGCAACGTTCCCCCGCGGCTTCGACCGCGTGGATGTTGGTTATCGCTGAAAAAAAACAACTATAGGCGGCAAAAGCTTATAGTGGACGATTCCTTTCCAATCCCACCATGCACACAGCATCACTTTCTTCCGAGTCAGGCCGGGCTTTGCCACGGTCTGTGGGGCTTGTCCATGCTTCGACCACGATCTTTTTCACCCGTAAACAACCGTTTAAGAAATGGAGTTAGAATCATTACGTTTCAACAAATAATCGCAAATAGAAACACGTTGCATTAAGTTTCTCTCAGTGAGATCATGTGGTACCCAAATATCAAGTTTTTTCTTGTGCCTAGGCTTTTGTAAATGACGTAAAACAGTTTTGTGATGAACATCCAGTTCTTCAGCAATGTTGTAACAACTATTATGTCGATCCTGCTTCACTTTTTTAAAGATTGCACTGATTTATTCGTGACAGGGCGTTTAGAGCGAGCCTCAATCTTCACACTAAAATTTTCAGACTTGAAACGCTTGAACCACATTTATGCTATTCTTATTGATACCGCATTAGGTCCATAAACGGCAAACATTTTATTCGCGGCATTCATCGCATTTTTACCTTTTTTTGTAATAAAACTTTAAAATGTACCGAATTTCTTCGTCACAGACGTTCATTTTGCTTGCTTGAAAAACAATTGAAAAATGGCGGGACCAAGTTTTTTTTTTATTTATTGCATCTTCAAAATGTCAACATTTAATGGTATTAAAACCCGCCAGTTATATTCACTTACAACCAAAGAGGTTTGATTACTAACAATACATTTAAAATACGAAAATACTTTTGCCCCTACCTATTATTTAAAGCTATGATGAATACTCATTATTATTATTACAAATATGGTATGAGGTTAGTAACTACTTTACTTTATCGTTATAACAATATTTTATGAGCATTTGTATATCGTAACAGTAAACATTCAATGTTATTCAAAATTGAATACGTAGGTATATACTATAAAATACTTTACTACAAATGTTTTATTTCGGACAACAATAATACAATGTAGCTGCAACATCAAGTACAAGAAAGTACGTACCCAAGTAATCAAAATTTTGAGTTTTGAAATATATCCGATTAAGTACCATCAATATACTATATTAATATACATAAGTCCTTTATTTTGTATGTACGTTTGTGATAATAAGGTAACACGCTGTCGAAACAATCTGACGATACAAAAATCTGTCCAAACGATAAAATCCCTTTACTTTCACCCTGTTGATATCTTTTAGTTTCTAAAATACAACTATGGCAGAAACTCGTGTTCAAAAATTATGTTTGTCGTAGACGGTTATAAGTTTTTGATTAAAGTTCTGCTTATCAAATAGGTAAATCGACTGCCGGAACACTGTTCGTTGCGGCAGTCGATTCGAATATGCAAAATCATTTTTATATGTGTAAACAACAGTAAGAAATGAAAAAAATATAATTTAATAACATAATTCTCATTAAATAGAAAAAAAAAAAAATATTGAATAGAATAAAATAGAAACTGCTCAGTTAAAAACTTCTTAATTTTAAAAGAGTGTACCCTCAGATTCTTGTCAGCTTTTTCTCATGATCTTTACATTTAGAACTGAAGCCAAACTACATTTTTATTTTACGTGATGACATATAAAAGTAGACGTGATGACGTGTAAATCAATGACTGGCTGCACTCACAAAAAAGAGTGACGTCTCCGCTCACGTTCCAGTAACATCAAAAAGTGTGTTCGTTCACGTTCCGCCTACTAATAGGCTGAAGTATTTGTTTATTCAATGTCATCAATGTTTACTTATGAAGCTTTCACGTAAAATTATCGTAGTTTTTTTAAATATATCTCATAATTTTATTATTATTTTTGTGTGTATATTTATATAAAAAAACTGTAACTCTTAAACAATCATTATAGATAGATAGATAGAAAATTCTTTATTGTACACCACACTTATTAAATTACATTATAATTACACGATCACATCATTATTGCTTACATAAGCGCATGCACAATGGGCGGCCTTATCGCTGAGAGCGATCTCTTCCAGGCAACCTTTGGATGGACAGGAATTAAAAAGAGCCAAAACCACGTGGTGTAGAAGAATGTAAATTAAATAAAGACGTACACGATTTTACATAATATCAATAGATAAACACAAAAACATTTATCTAACATTCCAACAAAACGATTGAAATGTTAGATATATAAATACACAATATACTATATTAATAGATAATAATAATAATAATAATAAATAAATAAATAAATACAACAAACAAACATTACATAAACATAATAAACTAGTTATATTTAAAAGAGAAAAGAAAATAAAATATAAAATTCATATATTTATTTATGTACATTATTATGTAGCTGCAACTGGACCGCTGGACCGGTAGTGCGCTTTTACCATTTTTTTAAACATATTAGTTGTTTGTGCCTGTCTGATATCTAAAGGTAGTGCATTCCACAACCGAACAGCTACTACGGTAAATGATTTATCCATAAATTTTGTGGAATGCATTGGCATTTTCAAGCTCAAATCATTTGATGACCTCAGGGACCTCATATGTGTGTCATGCAAGAACTGAAAACGTTCTTTAAGATAAGAGGGGGCATTGGGATTGAACAAAATATTGTAAAGTAGTATCAAAATATGAGTATTCCTGCGAAGACGAATTGGAAGCCACTTGAGTTTTTTGCGAAATTCAGAAACGTGATCATATTTGCGTAAACCAAATATAAATCTTATACAAAAATTTTGGAGGCGCTCAAGTTTATCAAGTTGTTCCTCGGTTAGATCTAGATAGCTGACATCGGCATAGTCAAGGATCGGCAGTAGTAAGGATTGCGCAAGCGTAATTTTAGTGGCGATTGGCAAAAAGTTACGCAACCTGCGTAAAGACCCCGCTGCTGCAAAGAGTTTGCGACTTGTTTCTTGCATCTGCTGTGCCCATGATAAGGTTCTGTCTACGTATATCCCCAGGTTCTTGACACAATTTTCAATGGGTAGGATAACATTGTTGAAATTAACTAGTGGCAATAGAGGCCAATTGATTTTTGATATCAATCCTGGGCTACCTACTATGGCGATTTGGGTTTTCGCTGGATTAACCGTGAGTCCATACTCTTTACTCCATTTAGAGACATGCGCCAGGTCCTTATTCAGTCTTGAGATTCCTTCAGTGAGTTCATTTACTGTAGCCTGTGTGTAAATTTGCAAATCATCTGCGTAAAGGTGGTAGGATGAAAGGAGCTGCTTAGAGATGGAATTGATGAAAATCGCAAAAAGTAACGGAGATAAAACGCCACCCTGCGGTACGCCAGCAGGAGTATAGCTCCAAGAAGAATACGCTTCTTCGAGACGTATACGCTGACGGCGACCATACAGGTAAGTATGAAACCAGCTAATCACCGCTGGAGATATGTTAATAGAGCGTAGTATGCCAAGCAAAATGTCGTAATCTACAGCATTGAAAGCATTGCTGAAATCCAACAAGGATAGTAATGTAACTTTCCCGTTTTCCATGCCTTGTCGTATATCATCAGTGATCTGCACCAATGCAGTAGTAGTACTATGTCCAGGACGAAACCCAGACTGCATGGGATCCAACAGGGAGTTTTTACGCAGAAATGAGGAGAGTTGCATGTGTACTAAACGTTCTAAGGCTTTAGACAAAAAGGGTAGAATTGAAATTGGACGGTAGTCGGAGAAAGAAGAAGGTTTGGAATTTTTTGCGAGTGAAATTATTTGAGCGTCTTTCCAAGCAGTGGGAAAGGTGCAAGAAGAGATTGAGTGATTCAGTATATTACATAAAATAGGAAGAATTTCATCAAGAATTGGGATAATCATATTGCGACTTATACAATCGTTACCAACAGCATTGGATGATATGGCAGGCGGTGAATTGCTCGAAAACAAAAGGAGCATATTGGGGCGTTGGAATTGCTGAAAGATTTAAAGAGAGCTAAAGTTATTGCTTTAGTGGTCCCATCAAAATTGGGAGAAGAGGAGAAATGTACATTAAGCGAATCAATATTCAAATCTTTAGGAACTAAATTTTGTCGTGACTTTCCAACCCCCAACGTTCTGAGGAACTTCCAGATTTTGGCAGGATCTTCATTCTCGATAGACTTATGAATATTTTGGCGTTGTGCTTTCCTACTCACCTTGTTACAGTGATTTCTGATTTCCACATATCTATCTAAATTAGAAGCGGTAGGTTGGCGTTTATATTTACTTTTAGCAAGGGATTTTTTGGTCATTATGCGTTTTATATCCTCAGTTAGCCAAGGTGATGGGGCGTGTTTCAATCTAATTGGTCGGATTGGCGCATGTATATCATAAATTTTTATCAACTTATCAGTTAGGACACGTAATTTAGTATCAACACATTCTGAGGATAAAAGAGAACTCCAATCCGTGTTGACAACATCCTCTCGAAGCTTCTCGCAGTCCATGCCATTAAAATTACGCTGTAGCACAATTTTTGGTTTTGCCTTAGGTGGACGGATCTTGTACGAGATGTAGATCAGATCGTGGTAAGAAAAAGCGACATCAGAACATTGACCATGCTTAGCGACATGAGAAGGAGACGATACAAAGAATATAAGGTCTAGAAGAGAAGGAGTACAATTCGGGAAATGATGAGTTGCATCTAGAGTCAGAATTGACAAGTTAGAAGATTCTAGAATAGCATGAAGAGATGAAGAGCGAGAATTCTGTTTCAAAAGGCATGTGTTAAAGTCTCCCATAATAATAGTATGTCTATAGTTTGGCGTTAAGATTTCCAAAAAATGCTCAAATGAAGAGAAATAAATTATATATATAGTTTAAGTATAAGCGGCAAACATGATCAAATATGTCACGTTTGATACTGTTCTCAAGCAGATGAACCTATAAAAAGGAAATTATAACATTTGATATTTTTTTATCCCCTCTTAAGCTTGAAAACTGTCGAAGCTGCCACTTACGATATTATGGATGTGGTATTTTAGATTTAAGAGTGTTCATTTTTGTATCCGTGTTATGTCGTTTTAAATAGTTAAGATTATTATGCATGCCAGATGTAGGGTTTATCTTTTGTAATGACGATGTATAGCTAAAGGTCGTAATGTGTGCCAGATGTCAGCAAAAGAGATTTCTTAAGAATTCTTGGTGCCTATGTCAGACAATGTTGATTTAATGGCGTCCTTAAGCATTTTTATTATGGCGCCAAATAGTTTTTGTGGTGAACCGATGAGTTTTTGTATCAAATTTAGAATAGATATGGTGTATAGAATTGTTTTAAGTTGTTAAAGTAAGGGTATCGTTAAGTGGGGTGAGAGGCCCAGGTAGTCAGTAGTATTCACATGTTTTATTTTGTAAGTTTAGTTATAAGACATCAGTTGACGACGAGCATCAGCCGTAGATGCACACGACGTATAGTTAAGTAGTTCTAAGACGTAATTTTAATATAAGACAATCACTTGTCTACCAAATAAAAGAAACACACACACACACTTATGATATTTCTTTGCCCTGTGATTCCATTAATTATTAGTATCACCAACCACCACCGATTACGATACTACATGTATGCTATTTGTTTATCAACGAATATGAACAATATAAAAAAAATCAACGGAGTGACGGCAGAAGTGAAAACTTGAACATTATATTACATACTTATGAAATTTGAATAATATTTTTCGAGCTTACTGACATATTAATAAAAAAATATGAAGTAATAAATAAAAAAAACAAAATCAAAAATTTAAATAAAAAAGGGGAAAATATAATCCTTACTCGGACTAGGGTCTTCTGCTTTCTGGACCGCCCGATTTCCCACCTGAGCTATAATAACATTGTAGATGGTGGCGAAATTTACTTTCGTATTCTAATGATATTGTAGCAGTTTTTTATTGCTCTCCCTCTGTCTTTTGACGGATTTTCGATCAGGCCTGACGCGAGTTTATCATTTTTTACCCATTCCAAAAAGTGTACAACGCCGCTAAAGAAGTTTTCTCTTCAATAATATAAATATCATTAGGTTCATATAGGTAGAAGAAAGACGTGTAAAAAGGGTGTTCTTAGTATTACTTTTTACTTCATAATATCACTTTTTATTAGTCATTGTTGTTGGTCAAAATTAAACTTAAATTTGCTCTCCTATAAGATATGCCATTAGCAGATACGATGCTGTATGTTGCGACCACAGAAATACCTACTTATACGAGTAGGTTGCAGCA
Source organism: Herminia tarsipennalis (assembly GCA_945859575.2). Lineage (NCBI taxonomy): Eukaryota > Metazoa > Arthropoda > Insecta > Lepidoptera > Erebidae > Herminia > Herminia tarsipennalis. The sequence goes on from OX243835.2 coordinate 16,261,025, forward strand.
CTCGAAAGTAAGGTTTAGATTGGCTGCAATGGTTGTTTAAGTTGCAAATATTAACGCCCCCGTCCAATAAATAGGTAATTGTATATTTTCAGGTTGTTTTTTTGCTGTTTCGGTTCAGTATCCCAATATGTGTGAATATTTAAAAAAAATATGCATCAAATAAAACCTAGTTTTAGTGAAATCTAATAGTTATGTCAATGTGAAATAACATTCCAATTTCTTAAAGACATGACAATTAAATTATAAAAGCCCTCCCTCACCACGAGCATGCTGTTCACACAATGTAACATTTGTGATTCGATTTCGAGTATGACGTTACAATACTGCCTCCCTGACTGACGAGCATGCACCTATAATGTAACATTTATGATTCGATTTTCGAAACGTTTAATTTTTTAATTGATGTTACAAGTTGCATCAGCTCGGTTCTTTTCCCTCACCGATGTAATGCTCAGATCAGTAAGGTTAGATTACAGACAAATGCTCGCGGTGAGGGAACACCCTTACACTTATAGGACTTATGGGTTCGTCTCCATAGATTTAGTCAAAACTAACATTATTTTTGGATAAAATTACTTTTCGTTCAATATACTGATACCAATTACCAAAAAAATCGTTCACAATAAGGAAAGGTGTTGGCACCTGTGACACAATGTCTACATTAGTATAGGTGCCAACGGTTTGTTCCTTTGTACTTGTACCTATTGTTAACGTGTCATAATTGTAATTTAAGTGTACAGATAAATTATTATTATTATTCATATTTTTAAGCTATTGCATAGCTTTTATCGCGGGCTCGGGCTTTGAGCGCGGCGACCGAATCAAGAAATTCCGTAGCGAAAAATTCCGTAATGAAAATAAAACCTAACACCCCCACTCCTCCTACCATGTAGCTCGGCCGAGCGTTCGTTTAACGTATATGTATATGGTACGTATATGTGTATGGTGGGTAAACGAGTTCTTGAGTGGAGACCGCGGCTTGGCAAACGTAGTGTAGGACGCTCTCAGGCCAGGTGGAGTGATGATTTACGCAAAACGGCTGGCAGGAGCTGGATGCGAGAAGCCGAAGATAGAACAAAGTGGCGTGCAATTGGAGAGGCCTATGTCCAGCAGTGGACTGCGATAGGCTGATGATTGATTTGATTTTGATATGGTACGACTGAACGAAGCTCGCACGGATCGAGAGAAGCTGCTCCGAAATGTAATGAAAAAAAAACTATTTTTATTTGTTTTTTTTTTTATTGCATAAGTTGATAAAAAATGCTATGCAATAGCTTTACCACGGCAGACCCCGAGTGCCACACATTTTTTTCTACCATAAAAATGTTTTTTTTTCATGTTTATAAAGAAAGCATAAAATATAATCACCTTATTTACTTTTATTAATTAAAAAAAGTTCAAAAACTGAAACACGACTATGAAACAAGGTTAAATTCTAGTTTGGCATTCTCATCTACAAAACAATGCACAGTGGTGTGTAAATTATGTCACAATACCTCACCTAATTACTTACTATTAGTCATACTACATATGGGTATAAATAAAATTGAATTATTAAATTTATTTTTGTGCATCGAAAGAGAGACATCGGCTTTATTTATCACTAAGTGACCCGCGCAACTTCGTCTGCGTCAATATAATTGTTCCCATATTTCCTCTGCTCCTATTAGTCGTAGTGTAATGTTATATAGCCTACCTCGATAAATGGGCTATCCAACAGTATATTTTTCAATTCCAGCCATTAGTTCCTGAGATGATTTATCGCGTTCAAACAAACAAACTCTTCAGCGTTATTTTATTAGTATGGGCAGCTTAATTATTCAGTGCTAATTATCCTAATAAATTACAAGAGTTTTTTCTAAGAAGAAGTTGTATGTGGCTATATTTTTGCTATTTATAATTAAGTATGTTTTCGTTATCGACTTTACACGGAACAAGCATAATTTATGTTAGTATAATATCAGTTAACGGTAAACTTTTATTTTACTGAAGTGAAAACTCGATAGGTGGATTGGTGGAAAGACAGGTGAGAAATCAGGCGGTCTAGAAACCAGAAGACCACGGTTCGAGTCGAAATGGTATTTCTTCCCATTTTTATTTTTATACGAGTATTTTGATTTTTGTTTGTAATTTGTGATTTAATATTTCAAATTAATGATTTAATTGTCATGTCATTGTACTTTTTCCCAAATTTTATCACTAAAGAAAAGTGCTGTGTCGTCAGCATAGCTTAACATGCTACCATTTTCAATTGGAAGTTGACAGAGGTCATCGATATAAGTTATAAAAAGAGTAGGTCCCAGCACACTTCCCTGAGGGACTTCATATTTTATATTCAGCTAATCCAACCATCAATCTTCACTCGCTGTTTTCTAGAACTAAGGTAGTCCCCAAAAGTTACAACAAACAAAAAGTAACAACTAGACATTTCAAGTTTCATAATAAGGAGTGGTATTAAAACTGTGTCAAAGGCTTTCGCCAAGTCGATGAATGCTTTTCCTTTTGTTGTCAATATTTGTCTTAATAGAATACAGCTTTATTGATGGATTTTCTTGAGCGAAACCCTAATTGCGAAGGTGATAGCAAATCATTAAACTCCAGGTAATTAAAGTGGCGTTTGTACGTCAAACGATCCAAGATCTTGGACAGCGTAGGGGATTCAGGAATAGGTAATGTTGGTTTCAAGAGGACTTATTGGCTAGGAAATAAGCCAACAAGAAACTAGCCCGACTTTTAATAAACATTTGCCATACATGTTACATATTACAACTAATTCAGTAATATAATTGCAATATTACCACAACAATACCTTGTAACTTAACCAATTCACAACATCATAACCATACAATATAAGGTTGATAATGCTGTTAAAGCCAGAATTCGTCGAAATGCCAATAGGAAGCAAAAAATCTTATCGGGAGAAATGAAGATACCTGCTAGGACTCTGTCGTGTATTATAAAACAAGACCTGAAACTCGGTGCTTATCGTTGATATACAGGACATGCCCTAAATCAATCTTTACAATTAAAGAGAGTGGATCGATCAAAACTACTATTCCTACAGCAGCAGTCTTCTCTTAGAACCCAATACAAGCTGTTAAACTTCTTTTTATCTGGGTCTTTATTCACGTTATTTTTTTCCAGTTTCGTGGTAAGACCGGTCTTTAGACCGCTTTAGACCGCGAATTACATGTTGTCAACGCATATAACAGTGTTATTTTGCTGAGGTAGTTTTGATTTAAGTATGATGTTAATTCCTACACATTCGTGGTCAGTAATGGATGTTTCACATATGAAACAAGTAGCTTCCAGCTTTGTTTTGACGATAAAATGATCGAGACATGTTTGGCCATGGGTGGCATGACTTGCCCGGGCAGTATAGAATGACTAGCTAAGAAATTCAAATAATCAAAAGAGCGTTTGTCGTTTGTATTCGGAGTAAAATCAATATTACTATCTCCCCAGATTAATAAGGTTTTGTAGTTACACAACTTTTTTAGAAGTAGATCTTGTGATGTGTTGAAATAACTAGTATTGTCCTGAGACGGTCACGATAAATACCACGAATGATGATTTCTTTCTTTCTTTCTTTAAAAAGACGACTCCCGCATTAGGGTACAAGCTCTGTGTCGCGGGGGACTTTACAAACATACAAGTCACGGACACAAACACCCAGACTCGGAACAACAATTTGTGGATCACACAAAGTGGTGTCCCGTGTGGGAATCGAACCCACGACCTCTTGCGTAGCAGTCGGACAAACTCCCACCGCGCCACAGAGGCAGTCATATACCCCTACAAGACAATAATCTATCATAAATATTATAAACGTAAATTGCAATTCATAAAAGTAAACATCCCTTCCTAAACTAATCTCAATACAAATATCTAGTAGGTAGAATACAGTTTTTTATCTGAAAAATACGTCGAGGTTAAAGGTTGGTAAAAATAGATACGGCAGAGTAAAAAAAAAACGATTTTTGGTAGAGAAATTGGAACGAAGTGCTAAGTTTTTCTGTTTTTAGTTTAGGTGCCAATTTTTTTAAGCCAATCCTTTTCAGATCCTTGTAATATTTCATAATAAATAAAACAAGACATGTTATGGTGATTATATGAATACGTATTTATTATATCTAATTGCTAGTAAGTGTCACGATTTATCGAGCCGATCTTCTGGCCACAACCGCATTTTGTGAAATTGGTAACGGACGATCTGATGTTATCACTGAATGAATCCATGAGATATAAGGACTAACCGGTGTAAAAGCTTGCATAAACGTATCTATGTCAATTGCAAATGCTACACCTACTATCTTGTTGTCAAACATCAACGGGCCTCCAGAATCTCCAGGTAAAATCATTTGCCTATTAAGAGAACATTTTGGCCCCACACAAATCACGTCCTTTCTGGATATTGCTTCACAAGACGTCACAACTCCTGCCCCAATTTGTAGCGGTCGATAAATATCTAGTAGAAATGTTTGTTCTTTATTGTGAGTATCTCGTGTCTCTAAGTAAGTCTTTCCGAAGCCAGCGTACTCGACTGGTTGGCCCAGCAGAGTTCTGTAGTCTACAGCTGATATACGAGCGTACTTCGACATACTAATTATCCGTTGTACCATTATCAATCCAATGTCACTGTGGACATATAGAAAATCATGGAGCCCCAAATACCCTGGATGACGTATCATTTTAAGCACAACACTCTTCGATTCCGTTGCTGCCAGTGGTTTTGACATATTTCCATACTGTACATATTTTACAGTTGATACAAGGCAATGTGCAGCACTCAATACCCATGTGTCCTTTATAAAACAACCAGTGCACAGTTTCAAGGGAAATGTTGCTTTGAGGGCGACTACATAGGGATATTTGCCAGTGTTATCGTCGACGCCAGCGTATACGCGTAGGTCCGTATTATTTCCTTTCTGTTGTTCTGCTGCTGCGTATGTCACTAAGAATACAATGGTTATTGCATGCATCTGCACTATCACACTTATTATTGCAAAGCCATTAAAAGGTACGTTTTGTATTTTTATTAAAAATATGGTCTTTGCATAATACTTTACTTTATCGTTATAACTATATTTTGTTATCACTTGTATATCGTAACAATACATATTCAACTTTATTTTAAATTGAATAAGTAGATATTGCCATAAAATACTTTATTGCAAATTATTTATTTCGGACAATATTGAAGCAGGGTCGGTATGAAAGTAATCAAATGTTTGAGTTCTGAATTATGATCGATTTACTTACATCCTATCAATAATTTCAATATTAGGTTTTACACTGAAGGGAAACATTGTGAGGGGACCGGCATTGGTTCAAACATTTGACAACTAAACAACGTTGTAGATGACGCCCGTACCTCGGAGAGCAATCCTAGTAGTCGTTGAATAGGTGGGACACGGTTGATTATTACGAATTTGAATGACTTTACGTTTAGTTTAAATGATTGCTAGTAGTAGGTAGTTTAAATAAATACAATCAAAAATTGATAATCCATCTTAGTTTATTCATCTGTTATTAACCGACTTTAAAAAGGAGGACGTTCTCAATTCGACTGTAATTTTTTTTTACCTGATTACTTGCAGACGGCTGCACCGATTTGAAAAAATATTGTTGTATTTGAAAGGGAATTCTTCCACATTGGTCCCATCCAAATGACCATGGTCCCATCCAAATGGATCTATTGAGTGCTATAATCGATATAACATCGTCTATCTTCTATATGAGTATATCTATCTGTCTATAAATGTGAAAATGAATCTCCAAAATGTAAATCGTCATTTATAATTTCCTATGGGAATAAATGTTCAAGTTTTGAATATCAAATAAGTTATTTTTATGAATTTAGATAAAGAAAAATAGTTTCCTATCATCATCATCATCATCAGCCTATCGATCCACTGCTGGACATAGGCCTCTCCTATTGCACGCCACTTTGTTCTATCCTTGGCTTCTCGCATCCAGCTCCTGCCAGCCGTTTTGCGTAGATCATCACTCCACCTGGCCTGAGGGCGTCCTACACTACGTTTGCCGAGACGCGGTCTCCACTCAAGAACTCGTTTACGCCAACGGTGGTCGGTTCTTCGGCTAATATGGCCAGCCCACTGCCACGTCAGCTTCACTCTAGCAGAGCTGGGGACGTGTATGCTGTATCCGCTTCTTCGCTCAAAGCTCTCTCTTTTAACCAGCAACAACATCTACAAAACCTACGGAACACCCCCATCTCAGGCAAATATGTCTGAAAGCTGAGGAAAACCTGTCCCTCCGAGTCAAAATGACCCTGCTTAGTTTTTTCGTGTAGGTATATCGTTGTATCCAACACTTTCGTACACTGATTCTTTTTCAGTAGCTGTAGCTATTGAATTCCCTTATCTTCTCTATATCACCATTCATCTCTTCGCAGCCCACGCAAAGATATAGATGCGCTTTAACGTCGAAATCCAAAATATATCACTTTTGAACCCATACCTATATGATTTATTATAAAATACTAGCTGACTCGTGCATCTTCGTCTGCGTCAATTTCCCCCGTTTATGCAACATATTTGATCATAGCGTGATGTTGTATAGCCTTCCTCGATAAATGGGCTATTCAACACTAAAATATACTTTCAATTCGAACCGGTAGTTTTTGAGATTATTGCGTCCAAACACACAAACACATTCTTAAGCTTTATAGACCAGGGTCGATAATTTTTGAAACCAAAAAAAAATACAGTAGAATGAAACCCATTAGAAAAGAAGGGGAATATGATAAAAATGAAAGGAAAAATAAATTACGGTTGATCCGAGTTCGGGAAGTGGCCCTGGTCTAATATAATGTTAGTATAGAATAGATGTTTTTAGTTTTATTTATCAGAGCGTTGAAGTAAGCTTACTGGCGAAAATAAATGGTGACAATCATGTAAGAAAAGTTGATATAAAGTGACTTGAGATAGTTCAGTAGAGAATTTTCACCTGAACTACCTATCATAGTACCAGGTGTACGGAAAAGGTATGTTAAAAGCGCTCCTATGCTAAAGAGTGTAAAAATAGCTCATGCTTGTGAAGAGTATCTAAAGTACATCATCAAAAACCGGGGCAAGTGCATGTCGGGCCACGCACAATGCAGGGTTCCGTAGTGCCTGCCCCCCATCCGACAAAAAATTGCACTTAAAAGCTTAATATTTCACAAACGGATCCCTAAATTTAAAAATCATATTCACAACCCCTAAAAGTTATTAAAAGACCTCACGATAGGGTAGGTAAAATCACATCCCCATTTTAAATATAAGGCAGGTACCCTACGAAAAATGTCTTTTACTTTGTCGGCGTAAGTAATATGTGTAGCCATGCAAAATTACAGCCTAGCCTAGCTTTACCAGTCTCTTAACTAAGATGTGGACGGACGGACGGACATGGCGAAACTATAAAAGTTGCGTTTTGCCATTTCGGCTATAGAACTATAAGAACTCAATCATCCCGATCTGTTAAATAATATAATACACTAGGGCTACAAGTGAAGAAGGCCAGATTTGTAACTGATTTTGTAATAAAAGTGTCTGATATTTGTTAGTGCCTACCAAAAATTACATGCGTCGATTAAAAATGACCTATTATTTTGTTGTTTTTTTTATTATAGTACCTGGATGACTGAGCTTACCTCGGTATTATTTTAAACGATATTTTTTAAAAATGAAACCTTGCATACTAAATTTCATGAAAATCGTTGGAGCCGTTTTCGCGATTCAGATTGATACCATTAAGTTATGAACCACTCATTTAAAGTCGATTTATAGTCGTGATCGTTGGCTGGCCACATCTGATCTCAAACTGGGGAGAGCCTCTACTATGGCAACTAGACAACTAATACTCGTAAACAAAGATACCTACATAATTCTGAATGCAATAATATTATAGATAAATTAGACCCAGATACAGAATAAACAAACGTGACCATCACTACCTACCATTTTAACTCATGGCCTCTAGCTTAGCAGTCAGGGTCACTAACCTACAGGCCAGTCGATTTACCCTGTCGTCTTCACTCTCTTTCAAAATCGTAGGCTCAGTAATTTCAAAGAGTGATTTTAACTCTCGTAAATAACTTTAAAAAATGTGTTCTAGAGACCCTTACACCATGCACTTTCATTTGTTTTTATGTTACACCATACCGTTTTTTTAAGTTTTTTCATTTCCTGTTTGTAGTCAGGCTTCTTATAAGTTTTCCTGTAATCTATAGGTTAAGACCTAGCTGTGATATTTTTTCCAAAACATTAGACTTTGTAGCTTCGGACATAAAGGTTAAGTTCGGTTATGATGGCTGTTCCAGAATAACTTTTAATCTATTTGCTTTAAAATTAATAAAAATAAAACTTGTAACATCCTTACAATTGATCCTGCCCTTTCATATAATATGTTAGATGACACAGTAGGCGAAATTTTTTTTTTCTTACTTGCCCCCCTGAAATGTATGACTGTTAAAAATGTAGGCCTCTTATAAATATTCCTGTAATCTATATGTTAACAACTGTCTTTGGTATTTTTTCCAAAATATTAGTACTTGGTAGCTTCGGAAATAAAGGGTAGGGGTTGGTCTATTTTCATAGTTTTATCTAATAACTTTAAAAAAATCAATTTTAAAATTATGAAAAAATATTTATTTGACATTCTCACAACAAACCCTTTAATTTGATATGTTACACGATGCAGTTTGCCATTTTTTTTAATACCTGGTTTACCCCCAAAAATGGCTCACAAGTTCAAATATTACGATAAGTGTTAAATTTGCTGTGACAGACTATACTATAAGGCTTCCGTTTTTTCTAAAATAAATTTTAACTAATGGCATTTGTTTCGTATTATTAATCTTGATAAATTAATATTTCAAAACTTTTAACAAATAATGATGTAAAAACGGAGAGAATGTAAGAGTTCGGAACGTATTTATTAATGAAATACAAACCCGTGAAATACGTTCCGAACCTCCTAATCCTCACGTAATTTCATGGGATAAAAACTATTCTATGTCCTTCTCTCGCGATATCTCACCAGGGGCAGGAAGGGTGTGTCCGAAATTCGCCAAAATCATCTCACGTAATTTATGGAAGCTCCATTATCACAATAAAAACTATCTTATGTCCTTTCCCTGGGTCTTAAACTATCTCAATACCAAATTGAATCCAAATCGTTCAGTGTTTTAAGCGTGAAAAAGTAACAAGACAGGCAGAGTTACTTTCACATTTTTAATATTAGTATGGGTAATTATTGTATGGGCACGAAAGTGTCTCACGTCTAACCAACGTTGCGTCGTCGTCAGCACAGCGTAAAGTAGAGCTAGCCTTAGTCTGACCGACTGTTTCCCGGTATGTAGTCTATGAATCTCTCTCTCTAAATTCATAAAAATACATGTCCGATATTCATTCAAGTCTTGAACATTTTATTCCTATACAAAATTTGCAATGCCGATTTTTAAGCAATTTTTTGGGTTATTTCTATTTTTTTCACACAAAAAAACTTTTTAACAAAAAATATTACCGACTTCAAAAAGAAATACAAGGCAACTAAAAAGCAAACAATAATAATCCTAGAATAACAAAAACAAATTAAACATTTTGAAGTTGGTGCCATGAAATAGTAGTCTTTATGTTTTAATCGGCACCAACTTCAAAATGTTTAATTTGTTTTTGAAGTCGGTTGAAAAAAAAAATTAATCAAATCGGTAAAGTTGTTATTTAGTTATGCCGTGACCAAGGGATTCATATTTTATAGATTTAAGAAATTTGCCAAGTAAATCTTGAAAAACATTTTTGTATGTGATGTAGTGATGTAGGGGATGTACTCGTACCCACCTCCCCTACATGTAAAGTGATGCTGTGATTTTTATTATCACCTACCCCATCGTGTGGGGTAGATAGGTCTTTTAAAAACGTTGGGGTTATAAAAAAGAGTAGATGGGTCTTTTAAAAAAACACGGTAGTAGTATATATAGTGAAATTAAAAGGAAAACTATCACAGCTTAGTTGGCTTTACAAGTTTACGAGAGCAGATTTTGCTGTTAGAGATTAGGTAACAGCAGATCAAATAAGAAGTAACAAAATTTCCGTACAAATTCGATTGAAAAATATTAATTAGTAGATATAACGTTGTAAGTATGAAACATAAACAACCGAAAACCCACTTATTGAAGCCACATTATTCGGATGGGGAGACGACCACGGCACCCTACATTGTGCGTGGCCCGACATGCACTTGCCCGGTTTTTTTTTCATTCAATCATTTATGTCAATGTTTAGAAAGTGTATAAATTCGTCAGACTCGTTCAATTGTGCACACAGTTTTGTGTGTGACCAGAATTTAGACCACGCTCAACTTCGTATAATTTTTCGCTATGGCTATTTTCTTATAGCTATAATAACTAAATTCTTCTGAATTTAGTTTGTAATTAAATTAAAAATATCTGAAGTGAACCTTAAATGACTTTAAGTACATCTTAAGTAATCCTAACAATGTTTTATTGCCACCTATTCTTGTCACATTAGGTTTGATGAAGAATTTACTGAAGATTTTAATACCTTAAAGGTATATTTCAAAGACTTAGTGATGCAAAGCTCAAAGAAAGATTTTTTAAATGCCCAGATATTAAAAAGGTGACAAAGGATTCATTGTCATTAAATTAAAGTCACTTGAAAAAGCGTTGCTTTCGTTTACAAAGTGGCGAAAATGATTTTGGGTAACACTAAATCACCCGCCTATGAACAAGTGACATCTGTCAAATTTTGAGGCTTTAGGTTGTAACGTGTTGCTGAAAATTAATTCCCTACATTGTAACTTGGATTTCCCCCAATTTGGATGCAGTTAGCAATGAACACGGGGAGAGATTTCACCAAGATATAACATGAAGTCCATTTTCAATGGCATTTTCATCTAAAAACACAGTACCATTGAAAATTGTCTCCTAGCATGCTAGCAGACTGTTGATGGAAATGTTTACGATATATTTTAGACTAACATTACACTGTTAAAAACTTTTTTTACAAAAAAAAATTTTTTTTTTAGAAACCAGGAAATGTACTTTTATGTTTTAAGCACCAGTTTCAAAATGTTTAATCAGTTTTTGTTGTTGTACTTATATTATTTTTTGCTTTTTAGTTACCTTATTATTATTTTTGAAGTTGTTTTTCATTTATTGTAAAAAAGTTTTATTTCTCATTTTGTAGTGTATTGGTATTGATATAAGTTACAAGAATAATCCAAACTGCTCATTTATTTTCACAAAATATTGCATTTTGCGAAACAAGGCCGTTGATGTTTGAGGAGTTCACCTGATACTAGGCTATCAGTTCCTGATACAGGTGAAGTATGTGGTATCGAACACGGTACTCAGATCGCAACCCGTAATATTTATTATTGAATAGTTCCGCTGGTCATCTGTGGTCTTCATCATCAGTTCCATTTCACTCAATGGTGCTTTTTGAGAGTAAATGCACGAATTACAACAAAATACCCGAGTTCCCTCGATTTGTTCAAGATCTCTTCATAACATCCTAACTTTGATAACAATGTGATCAATCTAAAAGTATGGGTACCCTTTTAAACACAAAAAGAATTTTAAAATCGGTGCAGCCGTCTGCGGGTAATCGGGTTACAAACATTTTAAAAAAATACAGTCGAATTGAGAACCTTCTCCTTTTTGAAGTCGGTTGAAAGGAAAAAAAAACATTAACGGAAAATGTAAACTAGTATAATAATAATATCTAATAATAATATCTTGGGACAACTCACACAACGCCATCTGATCCCAAACTAAGCAGAGCTTGTACTATGGAAACCAGACAACTGATAAACATACTTATATATTTCTAAATACATACATATTATAGATAAATAACACCCAGACACAGAATAAACCATCATGCTCATCACACAAAGTTTTATCCTGGGTGGGGATCGAACCCACGACCTCTTGCGTAGCAGTCGGATACACTCCCACCGCGCCACAGAGGCAGTCAAAGTACCTGCATGTATAGTGAAATATTTTTTGTGACCTGATTTTGACTGAGATTCTGATTATATAGGTACTATCAAATCACACGAAGGATATAATTTTGTTTCAGAGCAAAAATCTCAAATATACGTAATACACACAGTTTTTTTTCCAGGATCTCAAGGTTAGAATTGTTGAATTCAATGAAGTAAATTTCGATACGGTAGCGCCAAAAATAAAAAACAATTTTTAAAAAGGAATTTCTTTATTTTCAGTATAGATTCTAAATAAAAACATATTTTTTTCAGATATTTGTAATATTTCATTATAAATAAAACAAAACATGACAAGCTGATTGTACGAACACGTATTTATTATGGCTTATTTCTACTATGTATCATGATTTATGTGTTGTACGAGCTAATCTAGCGGCCTCGGCCGCATTTGTAAGTATTCTTGAATGATGTTCTGACGTTACAACTGTATGAATCCATGAGAGATGAGGACTAATCGGTGTAAAAGCTTGTATAAACATTTCTATACCAACTGCAAACGTTACTCCTACTATCTTGTTGTCTAACATCAACGGACCACCAGAATCTCCCTGTAAAACCATTTGAGTACTATGAGAACACTTTGCTCTCACACAAATCAAGTCCTTTCTGGGAATATCTTCACAAGACGTCACAACTCCTTCCCCAATTTGGAGCGGCCGAAAAATATCTAGTAGAAATTCTTGTATTTTATTCTTGGTATTTCGTTTCGGAAAATAAGTCATTCCGAAGCCAGTGTACTCGACTGGGTGGCCCAGCAGAGTTCTGTAGTCTACAGCTGATATATGAGCGAACTTTGACATACCGCTAATCCGTTCTACCATTATCAATCCAACGTCATTGTGTATATATGTATCATGCTTATAGAACTCTAAATATCGTGGATGACGTATCATCATAAGCACAAAACTCTTCGATTTCGTTTGTGATAGTGGTATTGACATATTTCCATACTGTATATATTTTATTGCTGGTATAAGGCAATGTGCAGCACTCAATACCCATGTATCCTTGATTAAAGAACCAGTGCAAATTTTATTTATAGCGGGATACGCTCCCTTCAGTGCGACTACATAGGGGTATTTGCTAGTTTTGTCGTCGACGCCATCGTGTACGCGTAGGCCCGTAGTAATTGCTTTCTGTTGAGCTGCAGCCGCGTATGTTGCTAACAATACTGTTGTTATTGCGTACATCTGCACTATCACACGTATTATTCCAAAGTGTTTACCATAAAAGGTATGTCATCTAATATTTTAAGATGTGATGAATGGTAGAGAAATTGTATTTGCTTAGTTTTTTACTTTATCAGTATATATTTTATGGGCATTTGTACAATGTAACTATACGTATTCAATTTTATTTTAAATTGAATACGTATGTACTGCTATAAAATACACTCGCGAGCAAAAGTATGGAATCACTTGATTGAATTTGATTCCGCGCGATCTTGAGTACTTAATAACTAAATAATAATAATAAAAATGATATCATTTTAAAGGTTAAAATGTAGTCTTAAAATTGATACCAAATTCATTCAAATCGCTTCATTATTTGTGGAGCTATCTTGGATTAAGTGAAGGAGGTAGGAATAGGCAAGGATAATGGAAAAATAATGAATGAAGAAAACAACAAAAATTAATTAATAAAAGTTTAATTTCGCTTAAAAACTTAATGTCAATACTTAGTGTTCCCCCCCCTCGCCCTAATGACAGCTCGGAGACGGTTCTTCATGGACTTGATGAACTTCTGTATGGTATCTTGTGGGATACCTTCCCACTCTTCAATCAAAGCCGTTTTGAGCTCATGTGTGTTTGAAGGAGTAGGATTTCTGGATCGAACCCTCCTCTTTAGTTCATCCCACACGTGCTCTATTGGATTCATGTCCGGGCTAAGCGCTGGCCAGTCCAATGTGGCGATACCGACTTCCTCTAGGTATTCGGTTGTGGCACGAGAAGTGTGACAACGAGCGTTATCGTGCATGAGGACGAAGTCATCACCGATATATCCCGCATAGGGAACGACATGTTCCAGCAGAATATCGGTAATGTACCGGTCTGAAGTTAGACCGCCTCCTCGTCCCCCGCCAGGCACGAAAACAAGCTCCGTTTTACCGTCGAAAGAAATGCCGGCCCACATCATACAAGAACCGCCTCCATAAGCCACTGTCTCAGCGAAACAGCACTGCGCAAATCGCTCCCCAGGCCTCCTGTAGACCCGACCTCTTCGATCGTTGCCGTGCAAACACATTCTGGACTCGTCCGAGAACAGTACACGGCTCCATTCCTCAACCTCCCAATCAAGGTGGGAACGAGCGAATCGAAGGCGGGCTTGTCGATGAGCTGCCGTCAGTTTAGGGCCTGTGGCAGGCCTTCTTGGGGTTAAATTAGCTTGCTTGAGTCTCCGACGAACTGTCCACTCGCTAACAGCGACCCCGCGAACATTTCGGAGCTCCTGTTGGACGTCAACACCAGTCAAATGCCGATTTCGGAGAGAAGTTGACACGATAAAGCGGTCATCCCTCTCCGATGTGCACCGGCGTCGTCCAGATCTTGGTCTCGGGACAAAGCCACCAGTCTCCAGAAAGCGTTTGTAGACTTTCGAAACACAAGACTGACTTATGTGGAGCTGACGTCCGACAGCCCGCTGGCTAAGCCCTTCTTGCAATAGGGCGACGATTTGGGCGGCTTCTGTAGGTGTTGTATCCATTGTCTTCGAAGTTCAAGGGTCCAAAGTTGCGGAGATGTGTACCGGTCAACGTGTGAAAGCTAACTGATAAAAAAAACCGATAACACGTGCTTTTATAGGGGATGAAGGGCGCGCAACTCGCGACGGGTCAAACAATTGAAACGTATCTTTTTTCGTACTTCTTCACGTAGCCCGGGATAACTTCTTAAGTACTGGCGTTATTTGAATGATTTTGGTATCAATTTAAAGTTAATTAATGAACCTTTAAAATGGCATCATTTTTATTATTATTATTTAGTTATTAAGTACTCAAGATCGCGCGGAATCAAATTCAAGCAAGTGATTCCATACTTTTGCTCGCGAGTGTATTTTATTGCAAATTATTTATTTCCGACAACACTGAAGCAAGGTCGCTGCAAAATCACGTATAAGAAAGTCGACACTAAAGTAATCAAACGTATGTATTCTCAATTTCTATAAATATTATGATAATCGATTCATTATAATAACGAACCTGGAGGTATACAAGTTCCATTTCATTTAAGCGCTAACGCACCTGCGGAAAGATAAAATTGTATGCATCTTCGTTTGTCTGTCTGGCCGTCCGTATGTCACAGGCATTTTACTCAAAGACTACTTAATGAATATTGATGAAATTTGGTGAAAAGGTGTATTGTAGTATTACTACTTAGTTTGAGAGCTAAATAATATTTTTTTTCCAGCAATTTTCATCGTGTAGTTTCATTTTAGGGTTTTTAATAAACTTTTTTGATTCTGTGAATATTTTTGAAAATAATCGCTCTGAAAGTTGCATAAATTGTGTCCATACACCATCCAACAAAAGGGTGTAAGTGCCATGAATATACGCTTTTCTGCTGCGGCTGCGGAACCCTACACTGAGCATGGTCCGACATGCTCTTGCTCGGTTTTTTATTATTGTAATTTTAAAATGTGCTCATTGAGCCCTTTCATTTGATACCTAACTATGTTATGTTAGGTATCAAATGAAAGGGCTTGATGAGCACATTCATACGAGTATTATCAGTCTTTGTGTACTGCTTTGTTTACAATAACATAATTATAGTAAATCACGTAATGATTTTTAGGGCTGTAACTGAAATAAATATTAATTTATAACTTACTAAAATCCGACTATAGAAGAAATCAAATACAATAAATGCATTTTTGAAAGATAGAAAAATTTGAAATCCAGACTCAGGAATCGAATCGAAATATCTTTCAAAAATGCATTTATTGTATTTGTAAAGTTATTGGCAAGAAATGCCTATAAAAATTACTTCTATAGAAGAAATCGTTGTCAAAAAATATCGTTTGTCGCAGTCGAGCAACGCTTTTCGTTAAACTTCTGGTTGTACTATAAATTTAAAGCTCATCTGGTTTGAACCTCTTTAATAATAATCTAACTACCTGCCCCGGCTTCGCGCGGTGAAATAAGTGGTTGTATACCCTTAGGTATTTACCTACTTATTACCTGCTTAGGCCATTAGTAAAGACGATTTTTAGTATGTTATTCGAACCCCTTTGGCGAGTTGGGAATCACGTGAAATCAACAGATTCCGTAGCCAAAATAGCAAAGACGGAACCCTAATGGTTCCATCATGTCCGTTCGTCGGTCCGTGCGGAAGTCACAGGCATTTTACTCGAAAACTATACAATAAATATTAATTAAGAGCGGGTCAGACCATCCTGAGTGTAGGGTTTCGCAGCCTTGAATAACAGCATCAGCTGTCTACAGCTAACAAAAGGGCGTATGTGCTATGAACATACGCTCTAGCGTATGTTCATAGCACTTACGCCCTTTTGTTGAGAAACGCAGTTTTTTAGCAATAACTCAATGACGGTATATCCGATCATGTCCGAAATAATTTTAATTTAAAGTATTTAAGCGCTACCTTTGCGATTTTTTTCATGTGCTTTGGTCACACGGTTTAAAAGTTGGGGGGGGGGACAAATTATGCGACTTTCGGAGCGATTATTTCCAAAAATATTCACTCAATCAAAAAATGTTGGAAACCTGAAAATTATTTAGAAAAACCTGTCGAATGATATACATATATGACACACGTTAATGTTTGCTGAAAAAAAAAAATTACGTCGTCATGTATGGAGTGCCCCCTCTAAAAATATTTATTATTTAGCTATCAAACTAAGTAGCGGCTACTACAAGACTCATTTCTACCTAATTTCATCAATATCCATTATGTAGTCTTTGAGTAAAATGCCTGTGACATACGGACGGACAGATGAACGGACATGACGAAACTATAAGGATTCCGTTTTTGCCATTTTGGCTACGAAACCCTAAAAACCGGGCAAGTGCACGTCGGGCCACGCATAATGTAGTATCCTGTAGCCCCCCTCCCCCATGAAATTAATGCGGCTTAAGTAGTGGGTTTCCTGTTGCTTATGTTTCATACTTACAACGTTATATCTACTTAATAATAATTTTTAATGGAATCTTTATGAAAATTTTGTTACTTTTCATTTGATCAGTTGTTACTTGTAAATTTGTAAAACCTACTTAACTGTGACAGTTTTCCTATTAATTTCAGTATATTTACTACTACCGTGTTTTTTTTCACATACCCAACATTAAAAATTTTGCTGGCAAAGGGGGGGGGGGGAAGACACTTGACTCTTACAAAAAAATGAAGTTTATAGCGTAATATTTCACAAACGGATTCCTGAATCTAAAAATGGTCTTCACAGCCCATAAACGTTTTTTAAAGACCTATATAATGATACCTCACACGATAGCATAGGTAAGAATTCTTTGACGTTCACAAAATTCATTTTCTTTAAGTTTTTCTTCTCTATAAAACAAAAATAGCTAGTTATAAATAATAAGTATAAATAATTAGGCATAAATAGTGTAATTATACACCAAAAAAATTACTTGTTCGTCCGATTTCGGAGCAGCTCGTCTCGAACCGTGCGAGCTTCGTAAAGTCGTAACATATACATATACGTTAAGCAAACGCTCAGCCGAGCTACATGGTAGGCGGAGTGGGGGGAGTTAGGTTTTTATTTTCGTTACGGAATTTCTTGATTCGGTCGCCGCGCTTAAAGCCCGCGATAAAAGCTATGCAATAGCTTAAACTCACACCCCCACTTTCCATATATGGGACGTACCCTAAAAAAATGATTTTCAATATTATTATTTTATTCTTTCACTTTGTTGGCGTAAGTAATGTCTATCCATGAAAAAATACAACCTTCTAGCACTAACAGTCTCTGAGCTAAGCTGCGAACGGACGATCGGACGGACGGACATGGCGAAACTCTAACTAGGGTAACATTGTTCACCCTATGTTACAAAAATGTAAAGGCAATTGTAATATGGAAATAAATAAAAAAATAAAAATAAGAATAATCTGTTTTTCCATTTTGGCTACGGTACCCTAAAAAGTAATTTACGCGTGAATAATCAACCTTAAGTATGAAACTATTTATTGAAGAAGGATTAATAACATTCTTTCTATTCTAAAAAAAAACTACCAAAAGGATTAAACGAGAGTGGACGTGTCGACAATTTATTTAAACTAACATTTCAAATAACCACATTCTAAAATATAACTTGTGAGTGAGATAATAAGTACAATATTTAACTGTCTTGTGAAAGTAAATCGAAGACCTTTCCGTTGTGCGCACTGTCGCGAGGACAACACCCTTCACCCCCTCGGGTAAACGAGAGACTCCTGCAATATTTTCGTCTCGCCTACACAGCGACCTGTCAGCGCGCACACGCTTGTGCCCACCCGCAGGTATCATATCTTGTTTAATATGAGTTTACATAGATCATCACTGACTGGAAGTGACCCGAGTTTGACCAATAAACTCGAATCCTGTCCAGACCTAAGAGATGAGTATAAATCTGGAAATGAATTGGACCGAGTTGCGTTTAGAGCTAAACGAAAACACGGTGATGATGATATGTGCACCAAATTTGATGAATTCCAAAGAAACATCATGACACTATTATCAGACTTCACAACGACGCAAAAAGAAAAAAATTGATAAAATTTCCGAAGATGTATCAATTATAAAAAACGAAATAAGTCAGATAAAAGCCACCACGAACCGCCTAGTTTTAGAAAATCAAAATATTAAGGCAGACTTAGCTAATATCACAAATTTTAAAAACGATACTGAACAAAAAATTATTTCAATACAAACAGATATTGAAATATTGAAAGCTAGTAGCTTCCGAGTCACCCGCTTTGCAAATATCAAAGCCGACCGACGAGGATGTGCTTTCTGAACTTCACGAACGATCTGAGCGGGAAAAAAATCTGATTGTAATAGGAATTCCAGAGATACATACTAAAGAACGTAAAGATAGGCTCGAACATACCAAAAAACAAATCATGGATATGTTAAATGCAATTGTACCCAACTGCGAAGAGCCAACAAAAATGATCCGTCTTGGAAAATACAACCCAGAAAAAGATCGAGCTATCAAAGCTTGTTTCAATAGTCAACAAGTAGCAAAAGAAATGCGTAAAAAAATCCGACGCAAAACTCCAAACAATCAAAATATACTCTGATACCACACCATATCAACAAAAATATCTCCTAAATCTTAGGCAAGAACTAAATCGCCGAACTGAAAATGGAGAAAAAAACCTATGTATTAAATATATTAAAGGTACTCCCAAAATTATAATATCACCATTAAAAAACTAGAAACAGTTAACTTCGAACCCATACTAGATAATACATATACTATTGCAGAAAACTATACGAATTTACACCAAAATAAGAAATCGTTAATTTTTTTTTATGCCAATGCTAAAAGTATAGTGCAACCAGGCAAACTTGATGAATTAAAATGTATCCTTAAATCCTTTAAAACCATGATACATGTAGTAATCATTACTGAAACTTGGATTAAATCAGAAGTCGATGCTAAAAGACTACAACTTCCAAACTATTCCCACTATTATAGTTTTAGAAATAACACTAGGGGTGGAGGTACCTCAATTTATGTAAGGGACAATATAAAACACAGCCTAATTAAAGAACTTTGTGAAAATGACGACAATCACTACTTGTGGGTACATATCGACAAATTTTGTTTGGACATTGGAGCAGTTTATAGACCAGAATGACCAAACATTTCTAATTTTCTAAAAACTTTCTCATCACAGCTAACCAAAAGAAACCGAGCAAACGTTTTTGGAGATTTTAATCTAGATCTAATAAAAGCTAAGAAGCTGACTCGCGATCATAAGGGGTGCTTAACGAGTAATGGATTTATCATACTAAACAAAGTAGATAAGCAGCATTGCACCCGAGAAACAAACACCACAACAACTCTACTCGACCATGTATGTACAAACATAAGAGACATCAAATTTAATATGGCAATTATAGAATCCACTATGTCAGACCATAAACAAATCTACTACAAATCTACTTCGAAATGCACAGATTTAAACCAGAACCTAGAAAAACCATTCAATATCACGCTAATGATTATAAGATTCTATATAAGACAATGGAAGAAATAGGACCACTTAAAAGTGAGACTTATGAGGAACTAGATGAAAATCTACAAAAAAGCAAAAAGCAGAATCTCTAAAATAAAAGTATTAAATCCTCCTCGGACCGACTAGTTAAATAATACAATAACTAAAGCTATTGACGAGAGGAACCTACTTTTTCAGAAACACAAAGCCTCCCCTAAAGGCATAAACTTACACAAAGACTATTTAGAACAGCGAAATAGAGTGACTGAAATCATAAGTAAAACTAAAAACCGTTACTATAATAAATCATTTGAAAAATGTAAGAGCAAACCTCTTAAGACGTGGAAACTAATATCAGAGCTAGCCAATAACAAAACTAGAAGAAATAGTACTCCATCAAAATGAGGCGGCGGCGGCGGTAGCCTAATGGTTAAGGCATCGGTCTCGCAATCGTGAGGTCGCGGGTTCGAATCCTACCCATTACACTACCGACGTGAACCCACTCCTAACACAAGTCTTTGAGCTTAGCTGGAGGGGTTAACAAGATTGCTAGTAATGTGGGAGTCAATCCTACATTGCTAGTTATCTTTTGAAAAAAAAAAAATACAGACTTCACAGGGACTAACTTCAGATACTCAAAAAAATTGTCAAGGTTTTAATGCCTTTTTCTCTACAATTGGGAAAACTTTAGCACTAAAAATCAAACAAAACACACTTTTAGACAATGGCAATGCAAACACATATATAAGCGAGATTACACCAAAAACTACGCATAAACTTTCTAATTTTGACCACGTTACAATGGAAGAAGTGAATAAAATAATCGATAACCTTAACACTAACACAAGTTCTGGTGTCGATGAAATAAATTGTAAAGTGCTTAAGTGCCTTAAAAACCTTCTACTTTCTGATCTTACAAAATGTATTAACCACTCCCTAGTTTCTGGCGTATTCTTAGATGCACGCAAAATTGCAAAGGTAACCCCAATATATAAATCCGGCAGTAAGTCGGAACCGGAGAACTATAGACCAATTTCAGTCCTACCAATAATCTCAAAGATATATGAAAAGGTAATCTATAATAGACTAGACATCTATTTAACTTCTATTAACTTTCTATACCAAAAACAATATGGCTTCAGACCCAAGTCGAACACCCTATCAGCCACGATCGATCTTGTAACAAAGCTAAGAAACAATAGCGATCATAAAAAGAATGCTTTGGGAGTGTTTGTACATTTGAAAAAAGCTTTCGACACTGTTAGCCATAATTTACTCTTAATAAAGCTAAAGCAGATGGGTATTAATGGAAAGGCCTATGGTATTCTCAGATCTTATCTTTGTAACCGCTACCAAATAGTTAAAATTGATAATTTCATATCCGAGCGGGTACATATTGAGTGTGGTGTCCCACAAGGATCGATTATGGGACCACTATTTTTCCTAATTTACATAAATGATATCCACAAGTTAGGAGTAACCGGGGACATATCATTATACGCGGATGATACCACTCTATTTTATTTTGACAGTTCAAGTTGCTTGTTTTATGATCGAGTCTATCGATCATAAAACAAGCAAACGATAATTTACAGATTCTGCATTTCTGGTTCCAAAAAAACTTACTTACAATTAATACGACAAAAAGTAGTTATGTAATATTTGCTGCAAAAAATAAAATTATTTCGAATACCTTTGATTATTAACAACGAAATGCTAAAGAGATCAGACTCGGAAAAATATTTAGGTTTAATATTAGATAATAAGTTAACATGGAAGCCACACTTAGAAAAACTTTCATTAAAACTATTATTGAAGTATTAGGTTCTGCCGTTAAAACCAATCTAAGACAACTACAAATAGCTCAGAACAAAATTGTTAAACTTTTATTTCACTATAACTACCATGCCACTTCCAGTAATAGAGTAAGATCCCAGAGCGATAAGACACAACTTATTTTCACATAAATGAAACCTCATGTTCTCAGTAGTGTCTTATGTGCTCAGAATACCTGCGCGCTTGTGGAGCTTGCCGAGTGACACCTGGGCAGGTACCAGGTGTGAAAGGTAACTAAAATTAATAGTTACCTAACTTAAATTTTCATAGCTGATTTTTAAATATATTTTGTAGAGTGTTATTATAAAGTTATACCATAAGCGTCAGACACTTTTCGTGGGCCAGTACTTTTGTCAGACCCTTTAAAGCTCTACAAAAAATAAATTAACTTAACTTATTTTTACATGTCTAAGATTTAAATATGTTGTTCAGACAATTGTTACGAAGTTATATTTAATTAGTCAGACAAAATTGATTGACCAAACACCCCCTAAACAGCAAAATTATTCTGCCGTGAGTATGAGCGCGAAAGCATTATAGGTGCGTTTCGGAGCGAGTGAGACGGTCTTACTAACTCAGTTCCCCTTCTCTCATTCGTGTAATTCTTCTGTGTATTGTGTGTGTGTAACATTACTGGCCCCAATCAAGTTAGACCATCAGATTTTTTGAAAGAATTAAAAAATATTCATTTTAAAGAAGCCCTCGTAGAGTTTTTTATTCAACACTGGGCATCTGATGAAATGGTACCATTCGTTGAGAATAAACACATACTTATTAACTTTAAGCAATGTCATTCCTACGTAGTTGATGATAACAAAATTGTGTCAACTGTAGATGACAGTTTATCATGTCCAGAGCATGAAGAGGCAGACACAAAAATCGTCTTTCATATTTGTAATATTGACGTTCAGGCAAATTTTGTTGTAAGATGTTCTGATACCGATATAGCGATTATTATGTTAGGACATATGCATAATTTGAAAGACGATGGTTCCAATGTATGGTTAAACGCAGGCACCGGAAACAACCAAAGATATATTAATTTGACAAAAGTGTACGCGAACTTGGGATCATCTTTGTGTCGAAGTTTGCCAGGCTTTCATGCATTAACCGGATGTGACTATAATCCTGCCTTTTTTAAAAAAGGTAAACAAAGACCATTTAAAATATTAATGAAGAGACCTGAGTATCAGCAAGCTTTGATGCACTTTGGTGATCCTGAATTATTAACCGATGAGCACAGACAAGAAGATATTTTCAAGACTATTCAAAAGTTTATCTGTGAAATCTATAGTGTTCCTCATACATACGATGTTAACGCTGCCCGTCTTCAGCTATTTTTAAATAATTACAGCGTATCTAATATAAATGAAGAATTTAACCGTAAAAAATTAAAAAACTTTGATGCAAGCAGCTTACCACCGTGTAAAACTGAGCTATTTCAACAATTTCTACGAGCTAATTACATTTCTAGCATATGGAATTATGCTCATGAAAAACAACCAACCATTTTTACTCCTGAACAAAATGGATGGAGGTTAGAGGAAAACCAGTTTCACTTTCATTGGTTTGATGGTGACCAATTACCAAGGGACGTTGGTGAATCTCTTCAACAATCAGGTACTATAATTAGAGTTCAAGATTAAAATTTATTTAACTAGTAATTTTATGTATTTTAATTCTTTTGATTATTTTTTGCAGAAGAAGATGTCAGCAACAACATAACTGATGACGATGAAGATGATGACTTAGTTGGACAGTATCGTGATTGGTTAAATGATGAAAATTCAAATAATTGTTATGATGATTGCGATGATTAAACAATAAAATAAATGCTTATTTTAATTAATTATGGGTAAATTTTTTTTTACAAAAATGATTTTGTAAAAAAAATAATTTCAAATGATATTTTTAACAATGAAATAAAAAAAATTCTAAGAAAAAATAGCTCTGAACAGATTAATTATACCAGAAATATTAAATGAATTAATTTACTTTCATACTGACTAATTATTACGTTAATATTGAAATAGAGATGCAAAAATTTTATATCGGAAGCTGTACCGTAAGTATTTTTCATATATTTACTCTAAGACGCATGCGCTTTCGCGCTCAAACTCACGGCAGAATAATTTTGCTGTTAAGGGGGTGTTTGGTCAATCAATTTTGTCTGACTAATTAAATATAACTTCGTAACAATTGTCTGAACAACATATTTAAATGTCAGACATGTAAAAATAAGTTAAGTTAATTTATTTTTTGTAGAGCTTTAAAGCGTCTGACAAAAGTACTGGCCCACGAAAAGTGTCTGACGCTTATGGTATAACTTTATAATAACACTCTACAAAATATATTTAAAAATCAGCTATGAAAATTTAAGTTAGGTAACTATTAATTTTAGTTACCTTTCACACCTGGTACCTGCCCAGGTGTCACTCAGCAAGCTCCACAAGCGCGAAGGTATTCTGAGCACATAAGACACTACTGAGAACATGAGGTTTCATTTATGTGAAAATAAGTTGTGTCTTATCGCTCTGGGATCTTGGACTATAAAGTCTATACCGAAACGAAAATTATGACAATAACACAAACTTACAAATACAAAACATGCCTTCTTATCAGAAACATTTTGCATAAAAATATGCACACACACTATATACACTTTACAAAAAAATCTCAGGTACAGATACGAAAAACCAGAAGGTCACAGGATATTTGTTTACAACTACCTCGAACTAATTAGGGAAAAAAAAATATTTGTTTTGAAGGAGCACGTTTATATAATAAATTACTTATTGATATCAAGAGCATACAATCCTTCACATTGTTCAAAAAGAATTTAAAATACCATGTCTTGAGAGATTTCTCGCAGTTGGATTAATAAATGAAAGTTTTGGTAGATGAAAAAAAAAATGTTCATATTTTACGAAAACACTCTCTGTATCTTATTGCTAACAAAATGTATACTTATCTAAATTTCTCAATGTAAGCGAATGTAATTATTTTTTGAGAAATAAATGTCTTAAGCCGTAAACCGTATTCTACCCGTATTTCGATGGCCAAATTTCAACTATAAGTGGTTATTGGGACTTAATTATTATAGCTAGACATATACCCACACGGACTTTTTGTGGGTGATATATGAGTAGTAAAAGTATGTACATTAATTTGATGTATCATCAATAGCTTTCGCAGCGCACGCCAAATAAGCAACATTTTTTATACCTTGAGTTACATTATTGCAATTTTCGTAGGGATCTCAATTTTTTTGTGTGTAGTCTCAGGTGAACAAGGTGGAATAAACCAATATGAACATCAGCAAATCTGAGATGCGCTATAGAACCGCGGCATGTCCCATCATCATTCTCAACCCATCGTTATATTGCACTAGCAGAGCCTTGTAGGCTCAGCCTACAACCTACAACAATAGCTTATTCACAGACTACACGTATAGAATGATTGACAGTAGGCCTTAAACAGATAGCATTTCGCTTCAATGCCTACTGCAGTACGCCAAAGTTACAATATCAGTCGCCCAGTTAGAATATAAGCCACCCAGTAGTTATTTTTCATGCCACAATCATTTTGTTATGTCGAAAACGATTGACGACTGAATGCCCAATACAGTGATTGTCTAAACTAATATTATAAAGAGGAAAGATTTGATTGTTTGTTTGCATTAAACAGGCTCCGAAACTACTGAAGCTTCATTATCGAGGAGTAACATAGGCTATATTGTAAAAAGAGATCCCTACAAAAATTGCAATAATTTTACTCAAACACCAAATATTAAAAAAAGTTTCGTTTGTTTACCTGGGTGATACAACTCCAAGGTGAACAAAGAGCACTACTTATGTACACTCAATTTATCTAGGTGATATCACCTGGGTGCAATGATTTTAAGGATCACCTTGCACCCAGGTGAACAAGGTGGAATAAAGTCTCACATTGATCATTTTTATGCAGTAATCCGTAAGAACTGCACCGATTAAATAGGAGACAGAGAAGTTACTAAAAAAAACTACTAAAACCTATGATTACTAAGCCTGACAACTCGTTTTTGGCCCACTAGGTCCTTACATAAGTGACTACAAGATGAATTAATGAAGTAATTGGCAAGAAATGCTTATAAAATTATTATATGATGTTAAAGGCAAGTATTCTAGGCCAAATTGAATAATAATCAAATCTTTATTACCACTAAGTGGTTTCTAATATTGCTCTCGACATACATACAAACTTTTTAGTAATACCTATACTATTTTTTTTCTACTCAGGATACGATACCCACGTTAAATTTTGATTTCACTACAGCCTAAAAAGAGCACTTATTAGGAGAGACCTATGTCTACCTGTGGACCGATATAGGCGAATTGATTGATAGTAAAGAGCGCTGATATACAGCATAATTAGAAGTATAGATGGCCGGCTACGCAGAGATGTCGGTCGATCTCAATAGAATAGTCAACCGAGATAGTGGCTGGTTCAGAGCCCCGTACATGCGCGGGTATGGTTTTGGACTGGGTTCTTATTCCAGATCTTTTTTTTGTATATTGTTATATGTATATCTACGTAACGTATGTGTTTTATGTATATCTACGTAACTGTCAAAATCTTGTCATCAATCCTTCTTTCTGTCTGTCTTTTCCTTTGAACTGTGAATTATGGAGTCCCGGACGTTTGAAAGACGTGCGTAGGACCGAAGCTAACACATAGAGCCCCGTTATACATTTGATCTAAAGACTATGTATGACACTAACCGACGATTATCGCTAGAAATACACTATGAAAATGTACCCAACGACATTTCCCGGTTATTGTAGAACTATTGAAGAAAATGTTAACTAATCATACTGGGTTGTTGAATTGACGTGGATGTGATGATTATCTGGTACTATTGAAAGACTATGGTGCCTGCCCTGCAACACATGGTAAGAACATACGGACAAATGGACAGGTGATGACTCGCCACTCAACCCTCTGGCCGCCATAGGCATGCAACCTAAACAGGCGACAGTGAGCAACATGGGTGTGAGCAGCTTGGGGTGTAAAGCGGTGCGGCGCCGATTTTACCATAACGAAGGCGCTCGTGAGCGGATTACCCCACAGTTATATCTTTGGAAATGAAACTTCTACCCCCGAGCAAACAAGCTCTGAAAACATCCCTCTGGTCCGCCGGTTAAGGAAAGAATGAGTTGAGACTCCTGGGGCCGCTCTTGGTGTGCCATCCCCGCCGGCCAATGATGTTGGTCAGGCCTGACTGGACCGACTGCAAGTACATTTAAGACAAAGAAAAAAATATCGATGATTTAATGTAAAAAATTATAACACAATTGATTGTAATTCTTTTATTTAATAATATCATTTTGAAATTACCATATATACATAAAAAGATCATGGAGAAAATCATTCACAATCAATTGTCTTTCTCACTAAAATTGAGTTTCTCAGAACATCAACATGTTTTTTTAAGAAGTCGTTCTACGACAACCAATCTCGTGGTCTGTAGTGATCATCTGTTGGAGAAAACGGGTGCGAGGTCACAGGTCGACGTCATTTACACTGACTTCAGCAAACGTTTCGATCGAATAGACCATTTACTTCTAATGCGCAAACTTATGCAAATTGGGGTTAGGGGTGATTTGTTCAGGTGGTTCTCCTCGTATGTAGAAAATGCCAGACAGTTGTACTTAATGGTTATGCATCCAATGTTAAGTTGATCCCTTCAGGTGTTCCCCAAGGATTATTGCTTGGACCGTTATTATTCAATGTAAAATCTCAATTCTTGATCTTGTCGTATGTTTAAAAATTCTAAAATATTGCTGTATTCAGACGACATGAAAATTTTCAAACAAGTCGCAACAAACGAGGACGCAAGTCGCCTGCAGGATGATTTAAACCCGTTCTAATCTTATTGTGTTACTGCTAAGTTAGATCTTAATGTGTCGAAGTCATGTTTATAACTTACACACGTAAACCAAATCCAATAGCTTTGATTATAAGCTATCTAATACTATAATAACTTTTTACAGTTTATAATGTAATCGTATAGAAAGCATTTTTGAGGTACTTATTTACTTATGTTTAATTCTTTTTTTTAATAATTACCATTTATGTAATTATTGTGTTTTTTAGGGTTCCGTAGCCAAAATGACATAAACGGAACCTCTGTCCGTCTGCCCCTCCCTCCGTATGTCACAGGCATTTTACTCAAAGACTACTCAATGAATCTTGATGAAATTAGGCGAAAAGGTGTCTTGTAGTAGCCGCTACTTAGTTTGATAGCTAAATAATAATAATAAATATTTTTAGGGGGGGGGGGGGGGGCATTCCATACATGTAACAGAAGCTGAAAATAGGTTAACAGTTTTAAGGTAAACAATGCGCATTAATTCCCGTATAATAAATTTGCATAAATCGTGTCTCCCCTTAACTATTGAACCGTGTAACCAAAAAATATGGAAAAAAATATCATTGAGTTATTGCCAAAAGACTGCGTTTCTCAGCAAAAAGGAGTAACTGCCATGAACATACGCTCTTCTGCTGGTGCTGTTGTCCAAGGCTGCGGAATCCTACAATGAGCATGGTCCGACAAGCTCTTGCCCGGTTTTTTACTTAACTAATTATGAGGGTAGTTGGTCGTTTTATACAAAAGTCCGGACATTTATTTAGCTGACCAGCGCGTGCTGCAAGATTGATGGCGTAAAGTGATTGGTCAAACTACACTTCATGTAACTCATACACGTCACATCGAAACGGTGCTCTAGTACGGTCAACAACAAAAGTGGATACAAATACTATAAAGTACCTTAAGTACTGAGCCCCAGTGGCGGATTTGGCGGGTAAGCCCAGACAATAAAAATCCCAGATGAAAACAAAAATCGGCCAAGTGCGAGTGGTACCCGCGCGCCGAAGGTTCCGTACATGTGTAACAGGGATAGATGCACATGTACGAAACCCTCGATGCGCAAGTCATGCTCCATCGTATATGCACAAATCTGTTTGCTTAAGCCGCCTTTAGCATGTGCGTTAAGCCGACAAAACTGTATACTGCACAAATGGCTTGCACCAACCGCTAGTTTTTACAAAATTGATTTGCTCAAATAAGCATGTATGTGGACGCAAATAGTTACATAAACTGTCGCGCATGCAAGTCGCTGCGTGTAGCTGGACCCTTTAACGCGAAAGTACTATGTTTGACATTTCTTTAATTCTTTCATGACAAGCGGCGGTAGCCTGGCATCGGACTCGCAATCGTGAGGTCGCAGGTTCGAATCCTACCCATTATACCAACGACGTGAACCCACTCCTAACACAAGGTGAGCTTTGCTGGAGGAATTGACATGATTGCTAGTATCGTGGGACCAACAATCTTACATTGCTAGTTCTAATCTTTAAAAAAAAAGATAACATCGTTTAATTTTGAATTCTCAAGTGTGTGATAAAAGGGTTGGTTAATTTTATATTTATTCTAGTAGGTAGCTACTAGAATAAATATAAAATATTGACCATTTTTGTTGTAGACTGTACTGGAAAATTAAATACTGCAGGTATATTTCACCTGCTACTGAAAAAAGGGTATATTTTTTATCAGGTAGCGTTTGTTTTTGTGCCCGTGTGCAATGTTAAGAATCTGCTCTGTGAATAGAACATGATATGAATGCTGATGCCTTTTTTAGCATAAGGAAACTCTTTACTCTATAAATTGAAATATGTTTGTTGATTCGTTTCCATGAGAAAACCATGCATCACTCGTTCTTATAGTTAAATTTTAGTTTGTTTTTATAAACAATAAAAACGAACCACAAAACAAGTTCTTAAGTTTCTCGTAGCGGTCTACACATGCAACATGCGACATGTAACCGTAGAGCTCTACGGCGTAGCAGCTCTAATGATCAATGATCTTGGATTGTGTTAATATTATCAAGCCATCCTCGTAACTTCAATAATAAATTTCAAATGCCTTTAAGTCAGTGGTAGTACCTAAGTTATTTAATATTTTAAAAAGATTTCTATCATTATTAGGTTGCGTGCTTCGTGAAAATCTATTTGGTGTAGGTATTTTAAGGTGTTTTTAAATGGGTCTTGCCATGCTTCTTTATAAGCTTAAACTTTAAAATAACTTTTACGGTATATATGTCAGCTTTAATAAAGATACACTGCACGCTCTGTGATTGAATGGCGGCCGTACTTACGTCACAAGGCGACCACTTTCTCAATACACTAAAGTTTCAGTCAAAATTATCTATACAAGTACAGGGTACAAAGGGATAAGGGACTATCTAGCACAAACTGAAACCTCTATCTATGTAGATTGCAAATCAATAATTTATACACAATCGCTTCACTGTTGTAGTTAAAAGCAATCATAATACGATTTAAACGTGTTTTCGTATGCGTAAAGCGTACTCTGATGTGGATATTCGATATTTTGCTGATAGCGTAGCGGTTGACAATGAGAGATGAATTTATAGTGGCAGGTAATGCTCGTTCACAGTCATTCTTTCAGTCTGATTTTGTACGGATAGTTTGACTGATCGTATTGTTTAATTACAGTGATTTAAACTGGGTATTGGGTGTGATTTATTTTTATTTATAAGGAGTAATAGTAACTTTCATCAATTCTTGTCCGATAAAATTTAGCAAGTAATATCTTGGAACAATTCACACACTGAATCATACCCAAACTAGGCAGCCTGTCATGTATATTAAAGACTATCTATCCCGCGCAACTTAGTATGCGTAAATTTTCCCCATTTTTGCATCATTTTTTATTGCTGCTACGCTTCTTTTGGTCGTAGCCTATAGCCTTTCTCGATAAAGGAGCTATACAAAAGTAAAATATTTTTTTAATTCGGATCAGTAGTTCCTGAGATTACCGCGTTCAAACAAACAAAGAAATAAACTCTTCAGCTTTATAATATAAGTATAGACTAGACTAAGTTACACTTGAATCCAGTACACATCACACTAAGATTTATCTTGGTGGGGATCGAACCAATGACCTCGAAGTATCTTATTACTTATATCAACACATATGATGTCCCACTGCTGAGCACGGGTCTCCTCTGTAGAACCTACTTATTATAGATCCTGGGGGTATTTGCCATAATCACCACACTTGACGAGCGGGTTGGCGATGGCAGTAGGCTTTAAAGTACGCAGAAGACGCTACTACCCGTGTACCTCCGGTGTATTTCACACCACTTTTAGTCGCCTTGAGGACACCTACGGGGAGAGATGGGATGGTACCATTCTTAAGCCGGTAGTACCAACTGTTTCATATTTATTTAGACGTCTCCGGGACTAGGATATTCGCAAACTGCTGCAGGGCTATAAAAACTAACAATTAATAGAGACAAAGTACACTCAGAATCGGAACTATGAATTACATCAAGCTTTATAAAGCGTGGGAATTTGACTTACAATCGTAATGCAGATCAATCATATACATTGCCACTGTGCCAACGAAGCGAGATCCTTGCCGACTATGAGGGTTTATTTTATCCTATTCGAATTAGTAGTCCAATAAATAAAACATTGTGGGTGAGAACTCCAGCTAAAATACGACGAGCGGTTTATGTTCCACAAGAAACTAGTCATAGTAGCGGTATCTATTTCAACGTACGATGCCAGCTGCGGTGAACTTTTTGCTTTGCGTCATTGCATAGATTTGCGAAGTGAAGTCGTGCATGCGATGCGTCTTAAGCATGGAGATAGTATCTAAATGAAGTCCACACTATGGATTTGATGGCTTATCTATCTCTTTTGTCGAGACGGATGTCAGGTGTCATAGAAAGAGATGGATGGATGGACTATCTAAAATAAATCAAGGTCAAATTTTAACTTTTATATAATATATTTTTATTTTTTATGTATTACTAGTTTATATGCTGACGGAGACCTAATGTTTTTCAAGGGTAAATGGGCAGCAGTTGCCAAAATATAACAGGTTCTTAATCACAACCAAGATATCAAATGTGTACCCTTGACGCTTTATCTTAGCCAAACGAACTGTAAAGAAGAAGTCCTCAGCATATGCGTCTACTTTGTGCAACACTGGTTTTGTGCCACAGTGATTCACTTGGTGTTTTATTGAGTACAATAAAATGGTAAAATGGTATGTATATATGTAAGTCACTGGCCTCCATAGTGCTAGTGCAGTGGACTGGTCATGTACAAAGTGACAGCAATTTCTTATGACGATGACCGTCTTGTAACTTTTTTGACACTTACGACAAATGACCGTTGTTGTTATCCTTGTAACACAAGTATGGGCAGTAGTATCCTTTAAATTTTGTCAAATATCTCTGTCCACATTGCAAAATCAAATAGAAGTCTTGATGTTGTTGGCAGTAGCCTGTCCAGCATACTAGTAGGTACTATAGAAGTCAATGGTGTATGTCCATTTCTTTGGCTCGACATTTCAAATGGCTTGACAGATTTACTCATGTGAGCTAGTCTAGTTTTCACGTAATTGTGGGAGTGATTTATTTATTTTTAACCAACTTCAAAAAGGAGGAGGTTCTCAATTCGACTGTTTAATTTTATGTATGTTCGAGTATCACTCCGTCATTTAAAGACGGATTTTCAGTTGTCTTTATTATTCGAAAGAGGTTTATTCCGAAATGTTCCCATATTTTCGTAAAGATCTGATGATGAGTTTTGGAGACAGACAATGAAACTCGTAAATAAATGCCACCAAATCAACCATGAAGTCGGTTATAAGTTTTTTTTTTTTGTAAAAAAAAGTTTTTATGGAAATCCTTTATTAATTGACAAGAGGACACAGGTATAATGTAAAGATATAAATTATAATGTAGCCTATAAACGCATTATTTTTATAAAGCTTAGTGTGGTATTTATACTCGAGTATAATGAAGCCAAAAGGAATAAATAAGGTTTTTTTAGTATTCTATTCTATGACAGGACTCGTGTTTGAAACTGACTAATTATAATCTAGATTATTCCACTCTATTAATCTACAAAAAAATTGTTTTAATAATAGTAGTGTTTTACGAGAATTAGTCATTTAACATTTTACTATTAAATCAAAATCGTTTAAATTCCATTGTGAAGGTGACATTCCAACGACCTCTTTATTGGCATTTGACTTTTGAAATAGCCATTATTTTTTGATGACATCTTGATTATTCCACGGTCATGCGACATCTATTATATCAAGTTTATAATACCTGCGTAATTTATGATCTAGCTTTTTTTTGTTATGCAGACTAAATACATTTTTTTTTACCACGTTACCTTTTATTAATGTTCTTGCTTCGAGTATTATTCATACAAAAAAATCAGTGGGTATAGGTTTTAAAATAGCAGGGTAGGTAGCAGGCAAACAGGGTTTAAAATAGCATATATTTGTTTTATTTGTTTTTTTTTTTTTTTTAAAGTTTAAAATTAAAAAAATGTGAAAATTTGCTCTTTGGATTGCATTCAATTGTAGGTTCAGGTAATATAAGCTATTTTTTATGTGTTATCCTTGCAATATACTAATTTAATTAAGTATAATACTCAAAAAGATCATATACTTCATTAAAAATAAGAATTAACACGACTTATAATACATGCAATATTCAATTTGTGGAGTATAATAACATTGCAGCTCATTAATAATAATTAAACATATACTCGTAACAATAGTTCATTGGTGCGTTAAGCTTCAACCTGCACACATTGAATAGACACGCGACACTCGACCGGACAGGACATGCCACGAAGCGGATTTATGGACACCACTTAGTCGCACGTCATATTCTACTGCATCGGTATCAAAAAACTGATTTTATAGTTCATGCAGACTGGTCGAAACGGCAATTACTATTTATCTTTGAAAGCATTACAACATGACATTTGCGTTTAATTGATGCCCCTGGGGAAATACAGAAGACCGAAAGAAAAATACTCGTGACTTGTTATTGAAAACTGTAGGCTTGTGTTACCATTTTATGTTCGTAAACTTTGGCGATTTGTACACATTATAAAATTTTAGAAGCTACGGGTCTTAATCGCGTAAATATTTTGTATTACGATCAATAGGTCTAAGTAGCAAAACGTCTAACTACTCTAAACGTCTAATTAGCAATACGTCCAACTCGCAAATCGCCTTTGTAGCAAAACGTCTAACTATTGAAATGTCTATGTAGCAAAACGTCTAATTAGCAAAATACTAGACGATTTGCTAATTAGACGTTTTGCTACATAGACATTTCAATAGTTAGACGTTTTGCTACAAAGGCGATTTGCGAGTTGGACGTATTGCTCTAAATACCTTTGTTTATTGCCCGACGTTTCGACCGTATTACTACGGCCGTAGTCACGGGTAGACTGTCAGTCTACTATAAATATAATTCTATAATTGTGTTACCATTGCTGTTCGAGAAGGTACTATGTATACATATATGAGTAATATGGGATTGGACAGAAAATTAAGTCAATTTTCTTTTATTAACCCCCTTAAAAAGGTAGTTCTCTGTTTGACCCGTATGTATAAATTATCTATGTATGTATGTATGTTCGCAATTTTCTCGAAAACTATTAATCCAACTTATATAGGGTTTCTGATATTTGACTGCATATTTTTCTGGGCAGATTTTAGTGTAAAAAATTTGGTCCAAGATTCTAAAACACCAGAAATATAGGCTAAAACATAGGAGTAAGTCAATGAATTTTTTATTCGGTGATGTGTTTGATATTTTTTTTAAGACCGCTCATTTTTTTTTTAAATTACAAAATGATCGGGCCTACAGAAAGTTGGAGCTAAGAGTTACATTTGTATTATATACTTACGTTATATTTTTTTTTTTTTTAAATAGTTATTAAAAATTACAAAATGATCGGGCCTACAGAAAGTTGGAGCTAAGAGTTACATTTGTATTATATACTTACGTTATATTATATTTATGGTCAAATTATTTATTAATGCGCTATTTTTTAAATGTTTGATTAGAAGATACAATGTTATTAAATACTGTGAACTTAGAACGAGTACTATTTTCGGGAGTTTTTGCAACACATTATTAATTTATTTTGACCAAAGGCCGCTCCCATATAAAGGACTAACATAAAAGACTACATATTGGTTACTAAACGACACCACACTTTATTCCTTATTTTATCAGCGCAGTAACTTCATCCACAGTAAAAACTTTACAACAACAAATAAAACCGACTTTAGACGAACTGTAAATTCAATTAAACCTGTTAAGTCTTAACTTAGCTCTAATCTAATCAATGTCTCGGTCGGTAATGGGTGAAAGATATCCATGGCGTTGTTCACTAGTAACTATTCTACTGGGGTTAATTGACGCTTCCACGCGCTTAGGGGGGGGGGGGGCAGCGGTATGGATCTTTGACATAGATGTAGGTATTTCTTTCTTTCTTTGTAATATATGGGCTTACACTTGGCTTCGATCATGCCTTATGGAAAGCATTGATGAGGCCTACGATGGAACGAGCGCATCCAGAGATGCTTATACAATCTAGTCTTAAAAGTGTCCGGGTTATAATTAATTGGAAACACTGACGCCGGCAGGGAGTTCAACACTTTAGCTGTTAGCATAACAAATGTAGAGGCGTACCGCTTTGTGTGACAGGTGGATATAGCCACAATGTCTAGATGGTAGCCTGCACTGCGCCTAGATGTCCAATGTTTGAAAGTTGACGGCGGGATCAGTGCATGAAGTATATAAAAGGCCCCCTACGCCCGAGCATGTCTTACACTCTTTTTTTTTGTACTTATACACCCCGTGGGAAAACTAAGTTCCTTTTGCTATTAAACGGCGTTTAATAATTATTTTAAATGATTTACTTTGTTTGTTTAAATTATAAATTGTTATTTCATTGTGTTTTGTGCATGTATTTCCTTTTTTTTATATGTAAAACATTTCAACACAATGTAATAATTGTTTCTGAAATAAATTAAATTAATTAAAAAAAAAGAAACAAAAAAGTTTGTATTAACTAATGATTAAAAAAAATCTGGAAGAACATAATATTTTAAAAATGGTCCTATTTCATATTAAGATTTTTCACATTAATGTATTATACACAGCCAACTTGACATAAGTAAAATAAAAATTACAACCTTTTACAAAAATACAAACAACTTACATAACACAACCTCCCTATTTTAGCTTCACATAATCATAAATAATAGATCTTTGATCGATGTCAAAATGAAACACTTTTTTCCGTCTAGCCTCTCAGCCCGCAAACAAAAACATGCCTTAAGAAACTACGTTCCTAAAAGTATTTTTTTTACTACACTGTCTTATGCTACACTCTTAGTATTTTATCAAGATGATAATATTAGTTTTATACATTAGTTAGAAACACTGAATTTCAGGGGCCCAAGCAAACACGTCACACATTTCGTGAATTCACAATGTTCGTTTAGGCCATAGATCAAATGCTTACATTCACCATCATCTACTGGTAGTATTGTTGTCTGGTATGCTTGTTTACTACCACAGAGATATAAAAATACTGGTCCATACGAATTATTAGTTATCTTTAACAGCATTACAACACGACACGCACGTATACCGTACGTTCCTTGTCTTTTTAATGAAACTTCAGTCGCTTGCGTCCCACAGGATTAGTTCATTTGGACACGGAGTAAATTTACTCAGGCCAATCTAATATGGGTATACGCACGAGATAGCTCCGTTCTTATTTAATCTATGGCTTTAATTTCGACCTGCGACGAGTGATAATATC
Source organism: Herminia tarsipennalis (assembly GCA_945859575.2). NCBI lineage: Eukaryota > Metazoa > Arthropoda > Insecta > Lepidoptera > Erebidae > Herminia > Herminia tarsipennalis. Next base: position 16,297,804 of record OX243835.2, read on the forward strand.
TGATTGTACGAGAAAAACAAGTAATAAAGTTGCGCAATTGTTTCAATGTTTCTCTAAGACGATATTACATGGAATAGTGTGGCTTTAATTACACTCATAATGAATAAATAAAAGATAGTGTATTAACACTTTTGACCGCCACGTTAATAACAAAATCCATGTGCCCCACGCCACATTATGCAAAAATGTAGGGTTTTTGACGTGTCATACCGTCAGCACGTTTTCGTTTGACGTCTATACACGTCCCTTGCGGTCAAAAGGTTAAATGTAAGTGAGCACCAGCTGGTGCCCGTGAGTCGTCCGCGATGCGATTATTGTATGCTATCAAATAGGCACAATATTTTTAATAATGGAGGGGTCCTTGACTCAGTAGTAACTTCGCAGATAAGAGGTCTGCGAAGTTAAGCAATGTTACCAACAGTGCGGTCCATAGATAAGTAACACTTTTCAAAAACTGTCATACATCTCAGTGCTTCGAAAAAAAAAGTAAACTCATCGATCCTGCACAGAAACTTTCTCCGATCGTGTCAAATTTCCGACCCATCGCATGTTCTTGTGTCTACTCAAACACTTGTGGATTTTAACATCTCGTGGGTCCTTACGCACGATCCTTTTTATCCGTGGCCTTGGCAAGCCCTTGCGAACTGTCAAAATCTTGGCATAATGGTAAATGGAGAGCTGCGCTTAGAAATGCATCAACGCGCATGCGCGGTGGACATTTTTGAGCGCACCGCGCATGCGCCAGTTCGCACGGGCTTGCCATGGACACGGAACAAAGATCGTGAATATGGACCCTGTATCGCATGCATAATCAAGAGTGATTAGAATATTGCTAAGTATTATCAATATACGTTCAGCCCTTTTTACGAGACAGAGTAACGAACATCTATTCATATTCATCCTCATAAACTGTTGCGTTTATTGTAATAGTAGAATAATTATGTTCTTACATAATTTAAGGACCTAAGAATGCCTAATGAATATAATATTATTTCAGGTCAAAAGCTTTAAGTTCCTCTTGAAGAGTTATTATTCTATTATCTTACTATAACGTACTTACTGATATTTATTTCCCCACTTATAATATAAAGGAGTTTGTAGACCCTTATCGAGAGTAACGTAGATATTATAAACAATTATTCTGAAGCACTTATAGGCTTTTAGTATTATGTAGGTCCACAGTATACGTAAAGCACAGAAAGTTACCTTTAAACATACCTCGCTCGAGCAATGGATATGCAGACATCGTTCACAGATACAAAAGTACACACCACTATGTACTGAAGATGTCCAGAAATGTCTTGTCCGTAGTCGATATCTAAGTATGCTCGAGCAATGCACATACAGACATCCTTCACAGATACAAAATTACACACCACTTTGTGCTGAAGGCGTCTAGAAATTCTTTTGCCCGTGATCGATATTTATGTGTGCTCGAGCAATGTACATACAGACATCGTTCACGGACACGATATTACACATCTCTTTGTACTGAAAGCGTCCAGAAATACCTTGCTCGTCATCGATATCTAAGTATGCTCGAGCAATGCACATACAGACATCGTTCACAGATACAAAATTACACACCATTTTGTATTATATCTGTGTCCAGAACGATGTCGATTAGTGCGTTGCACAAACGCGCGTTATATGTTGGTTACTTTCTGCATACTTGCTATTTTGTAACAGATCGGTAATATTTCTATGTAGAATATAGTTGGAAACATCTGCTTCGTGCTCTCCAATAAAGATCAACCATATTGTTATTACGACGACGTTTAGTTAGTTGCATTTTCCTTTTATACTGAAGGAATTGTTTTATGAAGAAAAGAGCTTGGAATTTATAAAATGAAACCTTTGAGATTTCAAGATAGTAGAAGCTAATTAAACATACGCTTTTCTTTTAATGGTCTGGTGAAGACATAAAAATAAAGTTCTAAGTGTTTTATAAATTAAATATTGTAACAGTTACTTCTAAAAAGTCTTATTACTTAAAGTCAGCTCAGTTAACTTTCAATGGCTGTTTTATATTTTGCCACATACTACCTAAAATAAAATGTGTTATATGAATGTAACTTGTTTTAGCGTATCATTTGCGTTCGTCTTATTTAATTTAGGAAATAACTTAAATTAATATCTACATAAAAACACCATTTACATAGTATTACGTTGAACGTCAACCTAGAACGTTTTCATTACAAGATTTATTCAAAATCCCAAAACAATATTAACAAAATAACATGTAAAGCATAGTGTACAAAACAAAAAGCACGTTGACAATTTCACAACCGTTTTGTTTTGTAACATATTCAACCAGATAAAGTCATAACATTTCAGCTATCGTCATACTGGATCACAAAGCAAGTAATTTTTGACAGAGTATGAACAAAATGGGATATCGTGCGCCCCCGAGGCCGGGCGACCCGAGATATTGGACCGGTCAGGCAAAACGAATAGCAGGGATCGACTGAAGCGGGACCAAGTACCGTTATCGGACTAAATCCACCTTCCACTGAATTGAGCCTTCTGAAAGCTTAATACATCAACGTTTATTGAATTATGCTCATTATTGTATTGTTGAGAATCTTGCATTGCATTAATCGTTTGTATTTTGATAACGATTGTTATTCATTAATGGATGACTTAGAAAATTTTAAACATTGGATTTTCATCGGATTTTCACTGGCAGATGAGCCCTCTAATAAGCAAATAATATTTGTCTGCCATAACAAGACAATTCCATAGGGTATTCCTATACGATATACTTCCTGTCGAATATATAAGGTCTATAATATAACGTACATTGACCTTCGCATAAACATGCCTGTAGGTAATGTCCGTAACAGGAAAACAAAATATTACTTGTACCTACCTAATATAAATATTAAATAATTGTTCACCAAATAAAATTATATCCGATTCTTGTGAAGATACTAAACAAACTCCAAATGCCGCGGGCGCATTTCATTTTATTACCTACATTAAAAATATAACCAGTTTATTGAATCAAAGATATTTGTTTCTGAAACATATTAAATTATCTCTATGAGTATTAGTTATTCATAAAGCGGCATTAAACAGGATTGCTAGTAATGTGGGACCCACAATTTCATGTAGCCAGTTAGTTTAAAAAAAAAATATTTTTAAAAAACTGTTTTACTTTCTTTCGACTTGGATATTTAGGCTAAATTTCTAAATAAAATAGGTAAAATACCGCTAAGGCCTTTCTTTAATTATTATACTTGCCTACCTGTAGTAATAGATAACCAATAAGAACAATACACTTCTGTTTATGGCAATCATGCTAAAAATAAATACGTTATACATACAATGACTAATACAATAATGGCAGAAAAATAATACTTCACAATGGTGGAATAGAATAATGGCAAACAAAATAATGGTTAACTAATATGCAAATGTTAGGTATACATAGTATAGATAGACAGCCAAAGTAGAAAACAAAATATTCGATTGGCTTCCAAATAAAATAATTACAAATGTAATGTGTTAGCTTCCAGTAAGTTACTGAAAGCAAACATTAAAGCTACTTGCGAGATACTTGCTAATGTCACTAGGGTCCGCATGGCACATCTTAAAGACCTGGAAGCCGACGTAATAATTGTGACTTTACCAAAACGATGCAAGTTTAAAGACAATGTCAAAAGTTTGGAACAGTGTCAAGCTCTTTAATAAAGGGTTAAGAAGTAGTACTTACTTCTAAAAACAGTAGATTACTTACCAAGAGTTAATTTGAGCGTATGTCAAAATAATATTTAGTAACAACGATATTTATTATAGACTAAAGTATTGTTTTAATTTCAGGTAGGTACTAATTACCTGAAATTAAAACATGTGGAATTATAATAGGAATTATTTGATTTTGTTTATCATCTCCATGAAAAATATGAAATTGGGAGAAACGTGGATTTCAAAGTGTGCAGATGTCACTTGAATTTGTGAAATATTACGTCTGGCGCCAAACACAAAGAGAAATATATGGCGCTGATGCCAAACCTTTAGAAGTTAATATGGAGAGGCTTATACATACAGAGAGCTGATATGAAATAAGTACCAACAGATCTAGTTCTTCCTACAGCTTTTCAGGTGTAATTGGGGTTAATATTCTCGGGCTGTGGCGAACACACCTATGACCAGTGTAAATATAATTATGCAACTCAAACCAGAGAACAGCGGGAATATATCAGTTTGTTCGAAGTTGGGATCGGCCGGAGTTTCCATCACGTAGAATAATTAAACGCAAACAAACTGCCGTGTCCACGGGCGATCGAGATAGTTAAGTTTATTTTCGATATCTGCCGTGATCCAAAATTCGTTTTCATTTGTTAGATTTTTCTAGGCTTGGAGTTGTATTGTGATATTTTTAAATGTAACCTGAATTTTGTCGTTGTGGTTTTGTGTACTAAGACTACTTCTGTTTTGCACAACGTAAATATTTATGTGATTCCATCAGTTTCAAACACTTCTGTAACATACATAGATTTATCACATATTTATCAACAGTGTACAAATAATTTTAAAACAGTAGCATTGGATCGGATCAATAATTTAAATAAAAAACTAATTAAGAATCTGAATATGGCTCGCATAAATCAAATTTATTGAAACGGCAGTTTATAGTTATACAAAAAGGCAAAACGAATTTAACTTGTAACGTGGTCCACAACACAAATGACACTAAACATGTTTCATCAACATCGTTTATAAATGGAGTGACCATCGGCATCTATTCGGTTAATGAAATGAGTATTTGGCACTCAAGCAGCGATGGCGTCGTTACCATTACAGCTAACAGCACATTGTCACCACTTGGCGCGGCCACACCGCTTATTAGATTTCACGGCACTGAAATGACGTTAACTCAACATGAGAACCAGTTATACGTGCTCTTATGGAACGAGCAAAACATCGATTGCTTTTTAATCCATACTAATCGAAATGCATCTTTACATATACATACACATCAACTCTATCCTGGGGGTAATTGCCATAATTTGATTGGCGATCGCAGTAAGGCTTTAAGACGCTCCCGTCCTTCGGAGTGAAATCCCTTAGTTGCCTTGACGACACCCACGGGAAGAGATGGAGTAGCACTATTCTTAAAGCAGGTAGGTATGCATCTTTACCTAGTATAAAACATAGTTGCTTCTCGCTGTCTAGATCTTTCGTCCGCATTTACGCCTAGATCTTCTAAACTTCGCAACTGATTTTGATGCGGTTTTCAAAGACGCTGGACCGATTTGAAAAATTGTGTTTGTGTTTGAAAGGGTATACTTTCAAGTTGGTCTCATTGTCATCAGATCACGATCTGATTATGGAATCCTGGAGAAATCGAGGGAACTCTTAAAATATTAAAGGTACACCTACAGTGATTTAGATATATTTCATAGTGATTCGTGCATTTACTCTTAAAAAATACCAATTCGTGAAGTGGAACTGATGATGAAGACCACAAATGACGAGCAGACCTATTCAATATTTCACAGTTTGCGATTCGATTACTATAATATGGTATTGAGTAGCACTTTAATCTGGTTAAACTACTATTACACAATGTAATAGAGCTGATAGTGAACTCCTTAACAATTAACGGCCCTGCATCTGGGCAAGCAATATTTTGTAAAAGGATTTGAGCAGTTGACATAAGCCTATTGTAACTTATGTGAATTACAAACCAACCCACTAAAAAGTGAGAAATAAAAAACCTTTTTTACAAAAAATATTACCGACTTCAAAAATAAATACAAGGCAACTAAAAAGCAAAAAATAATATACCTAGAATAACAAAAAACCAATTAAACATTTTGAAGTTGGTGCCGAATAAAAAAAGGAAAAGACTACTATTTCATAGCACCAACTTTTCCTATATATATACTACTGCCGTAATTTTTTTCATATCCCACACGATGGGGTAGGTGACAAAAAAAAATCACATCCCTTGCATATAGGGGAAGTACCCTCAAAAAAAATGTTTTTCAAGATTGTATTCTTTCAGTTTGTTGGCGTAAGTAATATGTGTATCAATGCAAAATTACAGGCCTCTAGCACTAACAGTCTCTGAGCTAAGCTGCGAACGGACGGACGGACATGGCGAAACTATAAGGGTTCCATTTTGCCATTTTGGCTACGGAACCCTAAAAAGGCGAGTTCTAAAATATATATCATTCTTATGTTTAAAAAAGTTTAGAGTGACAAAAACAAAGTAAACAAATAGTGCTTATTAAATCGCTTTGTAATTATGATAAAATAACTAAAAAGTTAGAAATTAAAAACTACAAAAAACTACAAAAACCATAGCAAAAAATTAATTCAAAAAACCCTTTTTTTATATAATACTTTTGAGTAGTTGTAGGACGTAAGACAATAGCTGTGATAAAAGCTAGTTAAACTTTTATCACAGCTGTTGTCAAGTATTGCAAAATTGAAAAAAGAATGGTTGCGTACTAACTTTTTTAGTATTACAAACATAATCATGTTATACCTTTTCAAAATGCTTATAATGAGCCCTTTAATTTAATACCCATATTACAGTATTCGACACAACTATTTTTTCACACCTTTATTTTGACATCTTACAGCCGCCATGTTTGCTTTTTCCAAACATCACTTATCTAAGGACACTTGGGTGGTCAAGACGTATCTAACGACGGCTTAATTATAAATCCGTTCAGTGGTTTGTGAGATATGAGGTAATAAAGAATATGACATACATACATGCAAAATACGTGCGAAAAAAACCCTTCCTTACAGTCAGATAATAAAAACAAAATACCCTTCAAATTTAATAACATGCAGTCGGAGGCAATAATTAATTCTGTTAAACTGTTGGGTTTTTTAATGATCATTTAAATGTTGAGTAATTAATATATACCTATTTATATAAAACATGTTATTAGTCTATTGACATCTTCAAAATTAAATACATTAATAAATGTTACGTACTTTATTATATACCTACTAGCTGACCCGCGCAACTTCGTCTGCGTAAATTTTCCCTTTTTTCTTTTTCTTCCTTTTTTTACAACATTTTCATTGCTGCTCCGCTCCTATTGGTCGTAGCGTGATGTTATAACCTATAGCCTTCCTCGATAAATGGGCTATGCAACAATAAAATATTTTTTCAGTGCAGCCCAGTAGTTCCTGAGATTATCGCGTTCAAACAAACAAACAAACTCTTAGGGGGATGAAAAATAGATGTTGGCCGATTCTCATAGATACCGGATAAGCACAAAAAATTTCATCAAAATCGGTCAAGCCGTTTCGGAGGAGTATGGCAACGAAAACTGTGACACGAGAATTTTATATATTAGATATTTATTTTTAAACAATGTCTTTAATGATATAATTTCAAGTTGAATTGTATTATTTATACCTGTAGCGAAATATATGATTGTAAATAAATATATTTAATATAATAATATTTTTCTTCATGTTTAAAGAATAAACATAGACTTTGAAAAAATTAGTCTACAATAATGCAGGAGAATGACCAATACGTTCATAGACATCAAAATCGTAAGTCTTGGAATCCAGAGCCTGTCAATTAACCTTTATGAAAACTTTACAAATCTATTGTTAAAAGTGAATAGAATAATGTTAAAAAAAAGTATTTTATCTCATTTCATTAATTTTATTTTAGACATTCTAATATTAACATACTAATATTATAAGCAGCAATTAAGAATTTGCAAAACCAGGAAAATTTACGTAGACGAAGTTGCGCCAAGGCAGCTAGTCTATACCTAGTCCGGCCATAAGTTCTGTTACAAATGAAAATGCATTTTTTTTTAAAGTAATGTAATATTACTAAAACTTATATGTACATATTTATTAAAATTTCAGCAAAAAATAAAAACAATATTCTATTCAAAATGGCCACCTTTGGATTTACGCACTGTTTCCATGGGAAATTTCGCCACTGCTTACTCCAGAGATTTTTTAAGGGACTCAGTGTCGCCGTGTCGTTTAGAACAAGCCATGTCCTTTAAAACTGACCATAATTTGTAGTCTAAAGGGTTGAGGTCTGGGCTAGATGAGGGCTAGTCTTCAGCTCTTATAAAGTCCGGAACGTTGGTTTCAAGCCAGGCTTGGGTAGCTCGTGCTTTGTGATGAGGGTCCTTATTCACTATGCTTTTTTTTCGATTTCACGGCAAGCCCGCGCGTTTTGGGGCATGCGCGATACTTTTCTAAGCGCAGCTTTCTATATACCATTATGTCAAGATTTTGACAGATAAAAACGCGGGCGTGACGCGCAAATGAAAAAAAAGATATTGAATACCGACCCAGGTGCAGAGTCCTGCTGGAAAGTCCATGGTACATTTTTAAAAAGTGTAATGCTGAGAGGTTTCCCAACACGACCCAAGATTGTCTCTTGATACACTTTGGCTAAAGTTTTCGCTCCTTTTTCACAAAAATGTAGCTTTGTGACGCATTGATAATACACGCCCCACCAAACCATCACTGACGGAGGATGATGACCACGCTGTACCTTTCCGACCCATTAAGCAGCTTCTTTAGAACACTTTATCATTTTGCTTATTGTGGTACGCTTCAATCCTGAAAATTTCATTATCGCTAACGAGGATATTTCTGTGCCCTTCACCTGCGTATCGCGACAGAAGGCGTTTTGATCGATCCATTCTCTTTAATTGTAAAGATTGATTTAGGGCATGTCCTGTATATCGACGATAAGCACCGAACTTCAGGTCTTGTTTTATAATACGCGACAGAGTCCTAGGAATCTTCATTTCTCGCGATAAGATTTTTTGCTTCCTAATGGGATTTCCACGAATTCTGGCTTTAACAGCATTAATAGCCTTTGTGGTTCTAATAGCATGCGGCCGCCCCAATCTTTCATGGTCTACGACAGAGGAAGTGTCGTTGTATCTGTGATAGTACGATATACGAACATACGACTGCAATCAAGCTTTTGAAGTGTATGGAATATGACTGACGGGTCCCCATCCACCACCACCCACTTTGTGCAAGGCGATCACCGCAATGCTATCTTCTTTAACATCCTAAATCGAAAAGAAAATAAAAAAAATATTTAAAAATTTAAAAATATTAAACGCGTTTCAAATTCAAAGTAATTAAAAAGTTTAAAAAAAATAAAAGTTTTTATGTAACAGTATTTATGGCCGGACTAGTTATATTTATATAAAATTCTTAGTCCTGACTAACTCAAAGTTCAAGACTAAATCATATTTCTAACTCAAAGTTACCTGGGCCAACGCCGCCCGCGGGGAAAAGCTAATCCAAACTAAATAAAAATATCAAATCCAAATCAACCCCTAAGAGCCAGCCAGCCAAAAGCCAAAAGTGTATTTTTGGACAACTACGTGCATGAAGTTGCAAGCAATACATTTTGTATAAAAATAAAATTTAACATATTTACTCGCTCATCAACGTCTAGCTCAAACCCTTGACACTAGAAAACTGAAATTTTGCAGAGACGTTTAATTTATGATGTAGGTAAGGTAAGGAGCCGCGAGGTAATCTGTTTATATAAAAGAAACGGTGATTGGCTGATATATCAGCGTACAGTTCAAACCTTTGAACGACTGCTGAAAAAATTGGAACACAAATAGTTATTACGACATTAGGCATCAACTAAAAATGGAAAGTTATATCGCTAAACGGTTGAAACAGAGGTTCAAACTTAAAGCAGGTGAAGCCGCAGGTAATAGCTATTATAATTATATATGATATATGAAAGAATGGGAAATGATATCTGGCAATACTAGCTCTAGGGGGCTGAATGAATTTAACGCGGGCGAAGCCGCGAGCAAAAGCTAGTGTATTATAAAATTCTTTGTCCCAACTGACTGATTGACTGACTGATGGATCAAAGCACAGTCTAAACCGCTGATCGTAGAGATATGAAATTTCATCTCTTCCTCTATACCCTTCCATCCATTTTTCATTCCTAATATAATATATGCATCCGAAAAGATATCCCCCAAAGGGGTAAATTGACGGTTTTTTATATCCAACCTTAAAGCCACTTAAATATTATTTATCGATATTTATAAACAATTTTCGGTAAAGATCGAGATTTTACAAGAAAAATTATGTCGATTGTCTTCAATATTTTCCCAATTTTCATATAACGTAAAAATATCGGTTCTTTGTGTTGTGTAGATATTTCCAACAAAGCTAGCAGAGTAAACCATTATTTGCTCCTGTGTTGTTCCAACCACTGAATCTGTTGTGTGTGTATTTGGTTCAAAATACCATCATAATAATAACGCACATGCTCAAGTTATAAACCATAGAAGTGCTTTAACTAAGTTTCATAAGTTGTTCTATATTCTCCTAATAATAAGCCAGACATGACTCAGACTAAACTTTGTAGCAACGAAAACAATACAACAAATATCCATATAATCTATGACTATATATTTGTGTTTATCTTACACGAAAAAACAAAATGTAAAATAAAAAGTGTGATAAGGTGTTGGCACAGTATTTCAGGTACTGTATAATGTTGCAATCTTAGTGTCAGAGAGTTTTTCCTCCGCTTCTCAATTATTTATGTGTAGGCAGTTATTACGATGTAAAAAGTACAACCTTCCCTTGATCATTAGGACCAAGGAAAAACAGAAAATGAGAGAAACCTTTTGGGTGTAACGGTGTAACGTTACGCCATACAACACTTAATTTGTGATTCAGGTACACATTTTCTATGACCTTTCACTTGTACAACTTTTTACATCGTGTTCTCGATTTTTGTTTCTTATTAAAAAAATACTATAATGACCTACATTTCATGCTCAAACTACGATATTAAAATGCCTGAATGCTCATTTAGAAACAGGTTATATGAAGAATATTCAGAATCTAACCGAGTTTAAAAGCTACGCTATGAATTTTAAACTGAAAACTACATTGGATATGAGCAGAAAGGCGAGCGTTATGTAAACAGTGCGCTGTTTCCGCGAGTAATATTTGAAAAAAATGCCTCTGAAAGGATGCTGCACCGACAGTAGAAATAAAATATTCGTGTACAAGAGCCACTGCAGAAAGTTTTAGAAGGAATTTGGCATACGGAGGAATCTAATCATTGCTATAAGTAGAGTTGCGCTGCTGTGTATGTTTCATACATAAGCATAGAAGGGACGACCTACTGATAAGAAAACCGCCGTAGGCTTGTAGAACCTCGCAGACAAAGGACTTAGTTTGTTTTCGGCAAAACACAAAAGAGAACCCTAAGTAAGCACAAACAAACATGTAACGTACAAATTACGTTGAGCAATTCCAATTTATCTTTACAACCGGATCCATTACCTTAATTTCTCTTTCATATATACTATAAAAATAGCTTTGATTTCGATAAGAATATAAAAGGTATAAATTATGTATGTGCGTTAAAGAGGTTCTACATAATTTATTCGTCAGGTATATTTAGAATTGTATTTATGAGAAATTGTTTGAAATCTGCACCGGCTGTTCAAACGTTTATATTTAAGGTCCTTACTTTATATTGTGACTTCGTTTATCCTGCCAGTTGCAGTCTAAAATACCGAATGTCGATATTGGCAACGTCGGCTATCCGCCATATCCTGGTCTGAAACTAGAACTCCAAACAAACCAGCTGACGGGGTGTGTCTTCGCTAACAAACAATCGTGTCTTAGGATTGCGTTATAACTCTGCGAACTAAAGTAAAACGTGGTTCACTGCAAATATTACTTGATAAATCAAACGGCAATGTTTTATTATGAATATGAATTGTAATTACTTTCCTTTCAGAACACACAAATATTATTAACTCAAACCGAATGAGCTTTCAGTACTCTGTGTTTCTTGATTGCAATATGCTATTATAATTTGGAACCTAAATCAAAATCTACGTGTGATTTACGTTACCTCTCTGATACGGCATCGACAAATATCAAGCTAAGCACTTACTGAAATAATACTTTGGATTAGAAAGTATTTAATCTCTATCTTTAATTTCCTCTCATTCTTTCTATTTTTAATATTTTAAAGTTAAGAGAAACAGCGCATGTTTATACAAAATATTTCTGAAAACTTGACATGAGATAATAACTCCAAAACATTCGCGTACAGCATTCCACGTTTGGTTCAGTATTAACTTCACCGACAACTTTTCTGAGGCATCAGTCAACTTTACGAATGCGAACTCGGAGCACTAGTTACCATCAAAGCAAAGCATAAACACGTCATCCGTCTTTGAGCAAAATCCCTTGGTTTTCATTTAAAAAATATTCCTATACACAGTATGTAAACCCAAGAACTGGCGATCAAAGTGATACTTTAACAATTTATCATGAATATTCGTGTTGTCGTGTCTTGTTAAAATCTCCTTTGCCAAATATTAAATTACATACTTTGGTTAAGAATTTAAGATACAGTAAAAACGAAGTCAACATATTTGTTAGTAATTCAGAAAACGCACAACGTTCACCATTGGACGGTAAACCAGAAACAATGTTACCCGCACTGATTAATCAGATGCGGAGGTTTGGTCGGCTGGTTGGCTAGTTAAGTTCCCCACGACTTACTCGCAAATTGTTACGGTACGGGGAATCTTTGGTATGTACGGTTGGTTTACGAGTTTGTTACTGTCTATGGGTGAGGGTGCTAACATTTGTATCTATTGGTTTATTTTTCATACTTTCTCTGAGTTAATGTTGTTTATCTAACAAATCTCGTGTCACGATGTTTGTAGTCGAACTCCTCTCTTTTTGGTTATTTGGTAGGTATTAGAATAGAACGTAAAGTATTTTTAAAAATTGCGATTGTCAGTATTTTTGTATGAATTGCAAAAACGGGGAAAATTGAAGCAGACGAAGTTGCGTGGTATAGTTAGTCGTTATCTACATAGCAATTATATTCACAATCATTAATTGATTCATTTGAAATCCATACTATTATTATAAATGTCGAAGTAACTCCGTCTATCTGTCTGCCTGTGTGTTACGCTTTCACGCTCAAACAGCTAAACCGATTTAGATGAAATTTGGTATGGAGATAGTTTGAGTCCCGGGGAAGAACATAGGATAGTTTTTATTGCAATAACCGACATCCACGCGGGCTGAGCCGCGGGCGAAAGCTAGTATAGCATAAAAATGACGGAATTGAGAATTGCCCAAACTTGTTTTGGGTATAATGTTAATTATCGCGATAAAATTAGCCCATGTATTTCCTTAAATACCAAGTTACCAAAATTGAGTAATCGGAGGTTATGTACAAGACATAATTAGAACATTATAATTACTTTTGTTATTTGGTTATTTATTTTGAACATGATGAGGACATGTTAATTTTAGTACCTACTACATGTGACGTCAATATATTAAATTCTTTAAAAATACCAATATACAATAAATTTAGATATCATATTAGATTCTCTCAAAATACTTTATCTAAAAATAGATAAGTATTTGAACATTGACAACATATTTGGAACACCAATCAGGCGTGTTGTTCTCAATTAAATAAAGGCTCTTTCAGATTACTGTTTTTTTCTGCGCGTTTGTACGGTCGCTTTGATGGACTAGGTTACACGCACTCTACCTACTTTTCGAGCATTCATAACTGGAACGTGCGTGCCATGTTCATTTCATCCCGAAATGAACATGGCACGCATTTACTCGAAATACCAATTCAGTAGCAAAATTAGCGCAACTACGCTTGTACAATAAGCGTATCTCACACAATGTGCTCCTATTTACGCTTACGAAAACGAACTTTTACGCGCCGACAAAAGGTCAATTCTGAATGAGACTTAAGATGTCACCTTGCTTCAATTTAATATTAGCGACATAAGAAAATTCAAATAAACCCAAATACTACAATGTGAAAAATGGAACTTTGTTAGAGGGAGGACGGTGAGTGTTCAAGAATAAAAAAGGTGGGTGCTATAACACCCGTTCAATTTTCCTACCTGTAATATTATTTACAATCAACAGTTATACCACCTACATTATCTATTTTAAAATGTTTTATGCCTTTTCATCTATGTGAAATCCTAAGCTACGAGAATATATAATCCTAAGCTAAGATATTTCGTGGATATTGGTCAAATGACTTAGTGAATATACTTACAATGATATTGAAAATCAAAACAACGATACACACAAGACCCAACATCACACACACACACACACTTTTTATGAAAATTTAATTAATATAGTTTGGCTATGTAAGTTACAGTTTTGGATATAAATTATTTTTGTAAACTTATTTAATAGGCAAAGACCCCTGAAACAAAGTTGGAGAAGTTAACAGGATTGCTAGTAATATGGGTCCACAATCCCACATTGCTAGTTATCTATTTTTTTTATAAAAAAAAAATATGATACTATTTTGGGGACCAGAGTATTTTACATTTTCTTTAATATTTGATGTCAATAAATTATTATTATTATTACAGCTTAAATATCTAAATGCATAGGCGCTTAAATATTTAAGTAATCCGGAAAATGGAAAACCACTTACGCATAAATAAAAAGGTGCTATCATGAGTAAATAACTTCTACGAGTAATAACTGTCGAAGAAAGTTGACCCCATCGCATATTAAAACAGGCCCGCTTGCATGATGTAAAGTGCTGTGTAATAAATAAATAATAATCATACCCTTGCCTTTATATGTTTTAAACCAAACAGCTCGTAAGTATAGCTCTCCCATTTGCTTTTATACGGCGTATGTTACAGCCTTTGAATTTCCGGTGAGTAGATAATGTAATAATCGAAAGAAAGCGTACAAAACACAATTACGTCAACACAAACGTGTTCCGCGAACAGCCTTGTTTCATAATAAAGAGATTTTTATTTGTTTCGCAATTGAAGATTTTCTGTTTCCTCCTGTTTCCTCAAAACCCGTAATGATTACTGTGATAATGAAGTAAGACTTAGCTCCTTGATTATATTAATTAAATATTGCTTAACTTTCGTACGGAAGGGCACGGCGGATGTTTACAAGAAGCCTTTAATAAATTAAATCTCAAATTCAGCACGTGAGAATAAAACGCGTCTGCACAGGTGAAAAGTAAATCTCGTTTATTCCAGCAACGATTGATTAGTAAATTGGAAATAAGGAAATTATTACTAAGTTTGGTTCTGCTCGTGTGGAATGTGAGTAGCGAGCGCATGTGCACCGGGGCGGCGAACTTAGCGAGCGAAACCCGCACGCGAAGCGGAGCCGGCCTACAGTCGCGCCTCGCTTCACTAGGCGGACGCACGTAGCACGTCTACGCCGCTACGGTCTACGAACTTCTACATCGTCGAACTCGCCGTAGTATGCCGCGCAAACAGTGAAGTTTTTTTCTCTAACATACGATGTGTATTGAATAATGTTGTTGGGAAAACTTTTGTTCTACATACACTTCGGACTTGTCTTCCATGTTGTGATTTGTTTTAAGGATTCCGTCGGTAAGTCACTAATTATTATAACACATTTTGTTAAAATGTGTTAAATATTAAAATTATAGCTGGTAGTAAAGTGCTTTTAAAAATAAACCATTTTAAACGGTAGTAAAAGTTAGTTTAATATGAATTTATACTGCCGTCGCTTATGTTCCTTTCATTACGGTAGCGACAATCGCCTGCTCGTGAAAACACTTAGTGCCGCTATTATAAGCCTTTTGAGGGCTGGACGAATAATATACAGCCCACTATCAATAATTACTGGCGATATGATTACCGTAATACCGTACCGTAATAATGAAATAAAATTATTTTGTAGATACAAAATATCTTATTCTGTACATTCGCAAAAAGCTTAAATTAATATTAAGTATATAAGATGAAAATTGATATTTCAAAACACTGTATTACACTTTGTATATCTTGTAATTGAATTTTAGATCACTAATAATATATTAATTTGTTTACAATTCCAACAAACCTTAAAATCATAGCTAAAAACTCAAAATTTATCATCCAAACGAATTCTAAAAATGGATTAAATACAACAGTAGACTGTAAAGTTCAATAAATACAAATACATCATTTATATATTAACAAATAAACAGTGATAAAACTACAAATAATTTATTGTATTAATAAAACATGAGCAAAGAAAATAGTTACAAAGATGAATGTGATTAATAATTTCATGAAATATAAATTATACTGAGCGAATAGCAAGCTCAAGGGAAAACATAATCGGTACACCGAGATATAAACCCAGTCTACAACTATAATAAATTAGTTTAATTATTAAGCCGAGGCTAGACTAATAGCTACTTAGGGACATTTTAAATACCAACATCTTGTGTAAAATTAACACTAAACGCGACACAGCTGTTGCTCCCAGTGGATAAAAAGGCTCAATTTTATTATTTTTTTACTTTACAGAGTACCATTCGTGCAAAATTTTATATATTTTTAACGGTGAGTTTTGCTCAAGAATATAAAAAAATATTCTTCCTTAGGGTTTAATCTAACTGCATATAAAATTTGTTGAGAGTTCAAACGTAACGAACAAACAGATATTATAATATTTTTTCGTAAAATCATGTTATAATCGTTGTGTCGGTCGGTATGACTTATCTCTCACCAGCTTTTGCGCGCAGCCCGGCACGTTTTTTGTATTATTAATCACAATTAAAAGAATCCTATGTTCTATATTTTGTACTTAATCTTATATCTTTTTCAAGCTTCAGTTACCTTCTAATCAATTTCTTTAAAATCAACTCGTTTGTCTATGAATAATAATAATCAAGTTAATAGATCTTTAATATAACTAGGTTCCCATTCCCCCCAAATTTATAAATAAACTACCTGCGCCCGCGCCTTCGTCTGCATGAAGTAACAGTGCTGCTCTTTCCCTATAAACTTTAGTGTGATGATAAAAAGTACATGTAGCCTAAAGTAGTTACTCCTTACACCCTCAGGTGTCTGACAGTGAAAGTCCGGTCAAAATCCGTTTAGCCGTTTCGGACATTAGCCGGAACTAATGTGTTTTTGTTATAAGTATCTTATATACTTTCATATGCATTTAGTAAAAAACTATTGTTTTGTCATCACAAACAGACACTTCAGTTTTATCTATTTGTATAGATTTCTTGGAACAACTCACATAGGTCCATCTGATCTGTGTTTTGGCTTGACCTGACAAACTACTAATTGTATAAGCACATATTAAAGACTAGCTGTCCCGCGCATTTTCGTATGCGTAATTTTTCCCCGTTTTTGAAACATTTCTCGTCGCTTCTCCGCTCCTATTAGTCGTAGCGCGATGTTATATATATGATATTATAGCTTACAGCCTTCCTCGATAAATGGGCTATCCAACAAAAAAAGAATTTTTCAAATCGGACCAGTAGTTCCTGAGATTAGCGCGTTTAAACAAACAAACAAACAAACAAACTCTTTCTCTTTATAATATTAGTATAGATAAATAATACCCAAACACAGAATTAACAATCATGCTCATCGTCCTACACTACAGTCACTTACCATCAAACTAACAGGCTAGTCAGTTTTATCCAAACGACCAAATATATGTAAGACATGTAGATAGAGACTAAATATGTGTACGCAAATATTCAAGTTCTTTTTTGCTTACACAGTTTCATGTTATGTTTATGTGTTACCCACAGTGTCTTTGTGTAATAGTAATTGTAAACTGTAATCATTTCACAAACATACACGAGAACAACAGAATATTGTTTTTATTCTATTGAACCGTACAATTGCGACGTTTTGTTTGTTTTTCCAGCAACTGGCAACTACTATTGGTTTAAGTAAAATGTAATGATACAGAATGATTTTGTTTGTTATTGGTTAAGCTAAGCTAAGCTGTAAATATAAAGTTTTATTTTTAACTATCTGACCCGCCTTCGTCTGCGTCAATTTTCCCCGTTTTTGCAACATTTTTCATTGCTTCTATGCTCCTATTGGTTGTAGCGTAATGTTATATAGCCAATAGCCTTCCTCGGCAAATGAGTTATCCAACAAAAAAATATTTTTTCAATTCGGACTAGTAGTTCCTGAGAGTATCCCGTTCAAACAAACAAACTCTTCAGTTTTATAATATTAGTATAGATTTTCTTTGGCACAAGTTCCTTTAAATCTATATTTTACTACCTATTGTATGTGTCTCTTTTGTAATCGCCATAGAAAATTCAGCAAGGGACACTGACTTATCTCTTACCAGCTTTTATAAATTATTCTTTGTATTGTTATCACAATGAAAGATACATCCCCTACGATGTACGCATAAATAAAACAAATATAGAATTAAGCACAGGGCATAGAAATGTCCTGTGCTTAATTCTATATTTATTCACGTTACCTCTTTACCAATTCGGCTCACTTATATCAGAGATATACGTTCGTAAGTTATACAAATTAACTTTTCAGCTTTGTATTAATAGATATTTGATATTATCCCTAGCTAGCTGTCCCGGCGAACTTCGTACCGCCTCTTTTTTTGTGAATCGTGTTCAATTGTGAATCTAAACCATTCTCAAATCCTCTGTAACTCACACAATAAAATTATTGAAATCGGTCTAACCTTTTAAGACGAGTTCAGTGACATACACAGGCACACAAGAATTAAATAAATAACTAGCTAACCGCGGAACTTTGTATGCGTGAATTTTCACCGTTTTTTGCAACATTTTACATTGCTGTTATTGGTCGTAGCATGATGTTATATAGCCTTCCTCGATAAATGGGCTATCCAACAGTAAAATAATTTTTAAGTTCGGACTAGTAGTTCCTGAGATTATCACGTTCAAACAAACAAACAAACTCTTCAGCTTTATAATATTACTATAGAAGAAATTCAACAAATCACACACGGCCACCGGGTCTCAAGCTGCATAACCTGCCAAACTATTAATTATATGCATAGTTATATATTATAGATAAATAATACCCAAAAACACAGAATAAACAATCATGGTCATCACAAAAAGATTTATCCTACACTACAGTCACTAACCACTAAACCAACAGGCCAGTTAACTTTATCTAAACTACCAAATATGTAATACATGTACAGACCAAATATATGTACTCAAATATTCAAGTCATTTTGACTGACACAGTTTTTATGGGCGACATATTGTGTGTATTATACAGAAACGTTGCCCACTGTGTCTTTCTGTAATAGTAATAATAAACTGTAATAATAAAACACTAGAACAACAGAATATTGTTTTAATTCTATTGTTTTTCCAGCAACTGGCAACCCCTATTGATTTAAGAAAAATGTTATGATACAGAAGTATTCTGTTTGTTATTGGTTAAGCTAATTGTAAATATAACGCTTTGTTTTAAACTTTTTGATACAAGCCCCTTTAAAGCTACAGGTGACCTTTAATTCAGTAGTAGTAGTAGTAGAATATATATATATATATATATACTAGCGGCCCGTCCCGGCTTTGCACGGGTGGGCATGGGATCCCTAAGTTTTTTAATAATTGCGACTATAATTAAAGATCTAAGCTATCCTATCTCTCAAGTTGGACCAAACTGCATATTGCGTGCAAATTTGAACGAAATCTGTTAAGCGGTTTAGGAGTCCATCGTGGACAAACATCGTGACAGGAGATTTATATATATTAAGATATATATTCTTTCTAATAAAGTTTTTAGTTTATTTCTTAAAATCTCCTCAATGACTTTGTTTACGATAGACCATGAAAATGTTTAATTTTTTGCAATTTTAATGGTCAATATCTCAATGTAAAATGATTGTATTAGAGGTACTGAATCACCTACTTCCCTATCAATTTGTCGACTGATTTCAAAATCATTCTGTATATCCCAGGATGTGGTACCTGTATATTTTAATATCTTTGCCTGCGTTTCTTACCTTATTAATGTAATATCTCTATAAAATGGCCTTTCAATCATTTCAATATGTAAGCTATTTTACTGAAAAGTTTCATCAACAAAATACGACCTAATTTTTTGCTTGAAAGAGTAACAAACATTTATCTATATCTATATATTTTCCACAAAGTTTCGTATTTATAAATTAGCAACCCTAGCTATTGTTTGAACCAGGCTTGAAGCTCAATATCATCAAAATTGTTCCAGGAATTGTGCCATGTAAACCAAACAGACAAAATTACTTACGAAATAACACTAGTAGTAATCACTCGCCATAACTTTTAATGAAACCCTTCACTCTTGAATGTAATATAATATTAGATATTACTATAATAATTTATTATGATGCCGGGCTCTGACTATGATATGTAATATAATATTTATATTATGGGCTTTTGGACCGATGTTAAAAGCTTTGAATAGGCGCATGGCTAAAATATACGTTCTCCGTAAATAAACGTGATTTGATGTAAAACGACAATACCAATTTTAGGTGAGCAATAATGGACACTATTGTGAATACATGCTTATTAATACTTTTGTATTAGATAAGTAATTGACCAAGGCCGACTCGTAGAAAATGACTATGGCATTAAGTCCACCCCTTTACATTTTCCCAAGCAGACAAAAAAAAAATGGTTGTTTGTGACGTTTACGTATGATAATTTCACGTGATAACGTCATAAGAAAACATTGATGACATATCGCCATACACATTGATTAGCCACCTATCAATAACGTTAGTTCCATTTGTATCGCATATCGCTGCAATTGCCATTCGCTGTTGCTTAGCAACCAATCAATAACGTGACCGTTCCTTAGTAAATCAATAGCCAGACACTTTCGGATGTGCACCCTGTCATCCATTTATAAGTTATCATGTTAAAAAATAAAAACAAATGGAACCAAAAGCATGAAGGCTTGTTCTATAGAAAGGATTTTTTTGTTATTTACAATTCTCACCTTCGCTTTATTGGATATGGCAAAGCAGAGAATAATGATATACGATTGGTTGTTTCAACACATCTTCAATCTCGCCTCACGTCGTCTCCACTTCGATGGGCCCACAGTCGAGCAGGAGGACACTGTAATGTTACCAGCCTAGTACAATTATTATATCGTAAAAAGGATCCTAAAAGACGAAATAATATTTAATAATTTCATATTATTAATTAGTTAGTATTATATCAATATCCATTTAATAGTAGCCTGTTATTTCTAAACACTCAGTTCATTTTACATTTCGGTTGTGATATTTTCGAACTGTCATTGCTTGTCAATTTAGAATTGTGTGCTGATTTTTTACTATGACGTGTTATTTTAGCGATTACATTATAGAAGATATTAACCTTAGCATATTAATATAACAGGGAAATTTTAAGTAAACGTATAGTGTAGTGAGATGCTGTAACGCAAGCCTCCGGCTGTAAGCCGGCTTAGCATATAAAGGCCAGGGCTGGCCCAGCAGTATATGCCCACACATAAGGGTTAAATACCCCGGGGCCCAGCTACTATCGTGTGGACATAATCAAGGGTCGCATACATTTATTATTCAGTTAATTTGCTTAGTTTCTCCCTTTTTATTATAAGCTCACGATAGGGTTGAATTTGTGCTTAAATTTGCCTCCAGGGTAATGATAGACATGTGTTCATGAATTATTAAACTAACGATTAAGCGTTGACGATCCCGAAGCAGTTACAAAGTTTTATAACCAAAAATGTTATAAATATTTTTAAACTTTCGCGATTTTTGCACAATTTATAGCTGTGGTCTAAAAAGCCGTTAAAAATCGCGAAAGCTTCGTGTAGATATTATTTATTCTTCGACGTTTCAACCTGCCATACCATATGTGATAAACAAGAAGCTGATCTGTATCCTTACAGTACCTAATTGGGTACATAGGTAGTTCCAAAAAGTGTTTGTTTAGTCAATTACGAATAACATTATATCAGACAGTGAGGTCAAATGAAACATAACTTTGTATGAGTTTAATATTTATTGTTGGTTGTGTTATTGTATATTAATGTGTATTGGTTGTGTTATTTAAATCACACAGTGTTGAAGCCTGGCTTTGCATGGGTAAATGATTTATGAGGGTCATATTAACTTGTAAACCAAACCAACAACTAATATACCTATATGTTACAATTAAGTCAATAGTTATTTCTAAAAGAATATAGGTACATGGCAGGTAATAGAATAAAAAATAAAAATTTTGATCTATAAAAATATAACAATAAGATTTTTATTTTTTAAACGATTAGGCTGTCAGCCGCAACTTCGATCATGTGGAAATTTTTCTTTTTTTTGGAATAAAAAAGTAAGTAGTAACAGCCTACGTATTCTGAAATAATATTTCAGAATATATATTCCATCACTAAGCCAAATTTAGGCGTAATTTAGTAACATAGCGTGTAATAAGCATCCATCCAAACTGTCACATTTATACAAGCAATTTTTAAAATAAAACGGTTTAGAATCTTCAATCACTTATGCTTTACATTTATCATACAGGTTTTATTTGGTTCAGTTCAAATTTACACGTACACATATTTTCGGAGAATTACCTAAACGACAGAATAGCGATCGGACGCCGACTAGCTCATAAATGACATAAATAACTAGTGTTATTTCCAAACGTGACGTTTGTAGTTCCCCGGTGATATAGCGAGCAAAAGCAATATTGTTCAATCACAACCCTCGACTGAGGAATCAGGAGAAATAAACATAGAAAATTCTGGGATACATTTACTTGACGACAAAATAGTCAAACTAATTTCAAACTATTATTTTGTAACATCTCTCTACAGTTCTAATTTTAAAACTTTAGGTAGGTACCTACGTTGGATATAATAACTTTTGGAATCCTTTAATCAAGAGTTGAGCTCGATATTTTATTTACGTGTAATAATAGTCAATTTTCTGTCACATAAAATATTGATGATAATAATCTATACGATATTCTACCAATATAATTGTAAAAGTTTGAATTGTTAACTGGATTCGAATAAAACTAAGTATACAAATAGATCGCATAGTCTAGGTTAGCATGTGAACGTTTATAAAAATGAAAAAGCTTACATAAGTTAGTAAGCCGAGTAGTACAATAATAATGCATAATGAGTTATATTAATATTTATTCAAGGAAAACACATTAAACATAGTAGTGTTGAGTTTTAATTACGCTATCAGTTCTTGATTCTTAAACAAAAACTCATTAATAGGTTTTCTAGGTGAACTAAAAAATCAAAAGACTAATTAGTAAATAAAAGTAGCATTTAAACTAAAAACGATTAAGTCATTCAATTTTGTGTTAAATAGATTTTTTATCATTAATCTATACTTATATTACAAAGCTAAAGAGTTTGTTTGTTTAAACGCGGCCTCTCTGATCCGAATTGAAATATTTTTTTACTGTTGGATTTATCGATAAGGCTATAGGCTATATAATATTTCGCTACGACCAATAGGAGCGGAGCAGCAATGAGAAATTTTGCGCAAACGAAGTTGCGCGGGACCGATAGTCATACATAGAAAGAAGTGATTTGACTTTGAAAAATAATGACGTCATAGTAATTGGTTTGACATTTCATAAGGAGTTGCTGTTTTGAATAGTTGAAAACTAGCCTATTAGCAGCTTGCATAACAATGAGTACTAGGGGTCACCTAGGAGATATAATTATAACAAAATGCAGAACGGTAATATTTTTAATCAATATTATTAATAGTATTAGCGTTCTGCACTCTGTCTCCAAATAAACTTCAATTGTGCCAAATTTCAAACTCCTATGTCTCTGCTATTTTCATAATTAAAAACCGGGCATGTTCACGCCCTTTTGTTGAGAAACGCAGTTTTTCAGCAATAACTCAATGACGATATATCCGATCATGTCAACGTTCAGAGCTATTATTTTTAAAAATATTTACATAATCAAAAACGTTTATTAGGAACCTAAAAATGTTTTTGAAAGACCTGTCGAATGATGTACCCCAAAAAAAAATTGATCAATATTCATTAAGTAGTCTTTGTTAGTCTTTTCTAAAATGCCTGTGACATACGAACAGACGAGACAGACAGACGGACATGATGAAACTATAAGGGTTCCGTTTTGCCATTTTGGCTACGGATCCCTAAAAAAGAATACAAACTTTTTGCTTCATTTATCAGCACAAATTAAAAATACCCTAATACATAAAGACAAAAGCTGAAGAACTAAACAACTATATTGATTTAAATTATGAGTTATCTGTGGTACATAACAATTTACTTCTAGATGTCCTGATTACTAGATACTGAACAATCAGATCATGTATCTATATTATTTCTGCAGTTCAAGCCAACTACAGGTTCTTATTTCAACTGTATCGGTCTGTAGCGTCTGGAGCAAAGCAAATTACATTTCTATTGTTCGGTCCGATAAAATTATTATGTCCAATTTAAGTTCGTATTTCTGTTCCGTAATAATGTTGGTCAATGTCTTAACCTTTGACATTACGTGTAAGAATTATACATAGGAAAGATCGAACGGCAACTTATTCCAAATTCTTCAACCCTTCGGGTCTCTAATGTATTACTACTTAAAGGTACTTTATTGCTTTAAGTTAAAGATTTAGTTAACCCAAATAGTAAGTTAGTTTACATAATCAACGTTACTAAATAGTAATCTAGTAATCTGTGACACAAAACAGTGTAAAACGGAACATTTCCTCGTCGACAGGAACGTTTTTAATTTATTGCTGATAAACTAATTAAGGGTTTAGCTTTAACAGTGATTCTGTTACAATTTGTACCTCAATAAATCTTAGTAGACGCTCTATCGTGCGCTGTCCCGTAGCTCTTTGCCTTCTCCGTTTCCTCCTCTCATCTTGTTCTTGTGTCATCTCAGATAAATCCTTTAAGAAAGCATTTAAATCGTTCGCCATTTGCACAGTTGCGGTGTTCGAGAGTCTTGAAAGACATTTTCTTGTAGTTATTTCAGTCCGCAAGTCGTTCAGGGCGCTTTAATTGTGAGCCAGTTCTTATTTTTCTGCAAACAATGTAAGAGCTCTGTTTGTTTCAACACAGCTGTATCTAACAGGTACAATAGATTCGTGAGATTTAGTTTCGTTGAAACGTTTTAGTGTTTACCGACTTACTAAGAGTGTTAACAATCCTATCAATACAATGTCTTATTAATTAGTCGAATAATTGGTAGGAAAGAGGGGCTCCTTCCATCCGGTCACGTCGCCCAAACTTCCGGCCAGCCATTAAATTAAGAGCAACTAAACTTCATTTATCTCGGCTTGTTACTTCCACGGACGATAAGGTTCAGAAACACGGCTGGAAACTTCGACAAACTTACACCTAACTTCGGCGAAAAGTTATCGAATCACGCCGATCGTTCGAAAATTTGTTACTTACTCAATATTTTAAATAATCTTCTTTACAACACTTCTTATCTTAAAGTTTTCACTCCGTTAGCTTGTCTTGATTATAGTGATAATAATTTACCTACGCAAAGACTTACTTAATTTTGTTAATTAACTCGTGAACATAGTTAATTACACTCGAATCTCTCGTACATGTTGTTTAATACACCCTTAGGCAGACACTTATAATTACCACATACCTACTTTGAACATTTGTTAAATAGAATATTTTTAAAATGAGAACATTTCATGTAGAAGTTGATAATAGTCCGTGTACGTATATCATCTGCCTTCAGGGCAAATATAATAATAATATCTTGAGACAACTCACACAACGCCATCTGATCCCAAACTAAGCAGAGCTTGTAATATGATAACCAGACAACTGATAAACATACTTATATATTTCTAAATATCCTGGGTGAGGATTGAACCTACGGCGCTTAACAGTCAGGGTCACTAATCACTAGACCAACAGGCCAGTAACAATCTGATCATATTATAAACTAGATAGAATCATAAACGTCATTGGAAGGTTCTGTAGCCATCAGGCCAGCTCTTGAGCAGGTACCGGGGGTGTTCCTCAGAATTTTTATCAGGCTTTTAAATGAAAGTTGTAGATTTCCCCAAAGCTAATACACTGCTTATTATCTTACTTAATACATTACTCTCAACATCAATTCACATATTATATAAAACACATTTCTTAACAACTTATTATTACTGTACCTACCGAAACAATGTTCTGTTTAATATTTTTTTATAAACACGCTTTTTTAAAATAAGATTCTAAAATGTTGTAGGTATAATGACGTCATCTAGTTAGCAGTCAGTTCTGTTAACGTTTAAAACAAAAGTATGGGGAAGTGTTAGCAGTGGACTGTAGGAACATGGTACAAGTATGTACCCATAGCACCTCACGCAGTGCCATATTTTTTTTGCAGATTTACGACACATTTTGAACTTTAATAATATGTAGAATGATAACAATTCAATTTGATGGTATGCACGAGGTTTCCCTGCGATTTATATAATACTAGCAAAACTTAATTTTGTTTTCGTCATTTTCCCCCTTGCAACATTTTTAGGGTTTCGTAGCCAAAATGGCAAAATGGAACCCCTATAGTTTCGCCATGTCCGTCCATCCGTCCGTCCGCAGCTTAACTCAGAGATTTTAGCTCTGTTAGTGCACATATCCATGAAACATTTTTATTTTGAGGATATGCAAAGTGAGGGTGTGATTTTTTTCTCACCTACCCCCTCGTATGGGGTATCATTGGACAGGTCTTTTAAAACGTTTAGTTATTGTGAAGACCATTTTTAGATTTAGATTATGATTAGATCCGATTGGGAAATATTAAGGTTTAAAATGCAAATTTTTGTTAGAGTCGTGTCCTAGTCCAGTAACCAAATTCTCGTACAAATTCCATTGGAAATTGTTATTAAAAAGGTTTTACGTTGTATATATAAAATAAAAACAATAGAAAACCCACTTCTTAAGCCATATTATTCGGAATGGGGGGGGGGACTACGGAACCCTACATTGTGAGTGACCCGACATGCACTTGCCTGGTTTTTCATTGATGCTCCTCTCCTATTGGTTCTAACGTAATGATATCCTATGATACTCACAATTAACGTGGTACTGTAACTATTGGTAAATAAATTTCCAAAATCGGTTCAGAAGATCATTACAACCTCTACTCTTTATAATATTAAATATAGTTTGGTTACAAGCACTAACCTAATTTTGTGACCCTTGAATTTGAACCCAAATTTTTGTTACCTTAACTGTATCACGGCACTTCAACTAAAGTGCCGTGGTAAAACTTTTTTGACGTGAAAACGTATCATAAATCGATGACCGCTCACGTTCCGGTGACGTTCCGCGTGCTGATAGGCTGAAGTATCGAGGCCGTCAACTTGATCCTGTCACAGGCATGGTTATTTATTACAATATCATCCAAAAATGATGACATTGTAATTAACAACCATGCCTGGCGATAGCAGCGACATGCAATTCAATTGGAAATAAAAAAAAAAAAAGGTGTCACAAGCTTGATTCTTTATTCAATATCATAATTTTTTTCACGTATCACGTAAAATTATCGTCCGTAAACCGACTTTACAGATAACCATTTTTTTTAAATGATACTAACAATCCTGTTAACAACTCCAGCTAAGCTAAATAACTTGTGTTAGGAGTGAGTTCACGTCAGTAGTATAATGGGTAGGATTCCAACCCGCGACCTTACGATTACAAGTCCGATGTCTTAACCATGAGGCCGCTGCTCTTTATTCAAACTAAAGATTGGAATGAACATAGAATTTAAAGGTTCCTTTACGTTGATATACGTTTACATTGATAGTTACATACATGTCAGGCTAATAAAAGCGGGTTAATAATAAATGTGGCAGAAACGTTGTCGATTGAGCGGGCTTACGGATTACTTGTTTTCCATGCTAGTTTAGCAGAATCGTGGAAACTCCGAGGTACTTTATATATTTTTAACGCTTGATCCGAGTTGAAGTTGAACGCGTGTCTAATATAATAACAGCTTTAGCGGAGGTTATTGGAGCTACCTCGCTTTTGTACCGCATCAGTGATGTTTTCAGACGCACATGTAGACTTCTATGCCATGTTGCGAATGAGTAGGTATTGCACCCCTAATGCATCGGGTGTCGGATAGCTATTACAGTAGCATATGGAGACACTGGCTGACTTTCAAGAGCCAGTAGGTAGCATAGTCTTCACATGTTTTTTTATTGTTTTTAGGGTTCCGTAGCCAAAATGGCAAAAACGGAACCCTTATAGTTTCGTCATATCCGTCCGTCTGTCCGTCCATATGTCACAGCAAGACATGGCACAATATATTTCCTAATAATTGTCTTCTGTTTTTAATTTTTATTTTAGTGTTATTCACCAACAAATTACTATTTAATTAAGTATAAACTGTACATTAAGTCAGGGCTCTTAATTAATATTAAATTTGAACATCCTTAGGGGTAAAAACCAGCACCTTTAATACAAGTTATTACGATAACTTAGCAAGGGTGTTGGTATCCATTACAGCTGTGAATTTAAATTAGTTATAAGATAAAACAATGTACAACAATGTCCATTTATATGTAAACCTGTTTATATGCAATAAATATTATTATTATTATTTACTCAAAAACTACTAAATGAATAGTGGTGAAATTTAGAGCATAGGTATCTTTTATAAGGCGCTACTTAGTTTGATAGTTAATTAATAAAAATAAATGTTTTTAGGGGGCGGCACTCCATACCTACATAATACCGAAGCTGAAAAAAATATTTTTTATCAAACATCATCGTGCGGCACATCACAACAGGTCTTTTAAAAATATGCTAATATTTGTAGGATTTTTTTGATTAAGTAAATTTTTTGGAAATAATCGCTCCGAAAGTTACATAAATTGTGTCCCCCTTTATCTTTTGATATATAGGTATACCGTGGAATCAAAAAAGAATTAAAAAAAACACAAAGGTAACGTTTAATAAATACTTTATTTTTTTTTTTTAGACATGATCCTATCTACCGTCTATTACCGAAAAGCTGGGCTTCTCAACAAAATGACGTAAGTGCCATGAACATGCGCTCGCAATTTCACTGCTGCGGGTGCAATTTCACATCGTATTTTTTCATACGTAGTGCATTAATTTGTAATAAGGGCTGCGGAATCCTACACTAAGCATAGTCGAAATATACTCTTGCCCGGTTTTTTAAGTCGTTTTTATATTATAATCTACCTACGTCCGGAATGAAATAAAAACCTAATATTATTCTAAGCGGTGTGGTAGCACCCAAATGGACAGATTTGGATACTATTTAATAGAGTTCGGTAGACCGTAGTCAACAAGTTTCGCCATGCCCGACCGTATCAACAGCTAAGCTAGAGACTCTTAGTATTAGAAAGCTTTGATTGCATGGCATGGATATACATATTAGTCACGCCGACAAAGTGATAATATGAAATCTGGAATAAAAAGCGGTGCTTTCTCTACACCTAAAGTAGGAACGACTTTTTTATTTTTTTAATATAAAGCTAGTTTAATCGGGCTAATAGGTACTCGGTATTTTAAAAATCCGATCGGCCTATCGGACAAGAAGATAATCGATTTTTGTTTCACGTATCGGGGAATCAAGAAATAGATAAATCAGAATAAACAGATACTGACTGGCCTGTTGGTCTAGTCTAGTGGTTAGTGGCTACTAAGCCGGAGGTTGTGGGTGCGATCTCCACCCAGGATAAAACTTTATGAGATGAGCACGATGGTTTATTCTATGTCTGAGAATATTTTTTCTATATTAAGCATGTATTTAGAAATATATAAGTACTTACTTATGTTTATCAGTTGTCTGGTTGCCAGTCAGTACAAGCTCGGCTTAGTTTGGTATCAGATGATGTTGTGTGAGTTTACCCAAGATATTATTATTATCATTATATCCAACCATATTCACCTGTTGATGGCTTTAACGGATTATTTAAGTACTTTTTGTATGAAAAAAAATATCCTCGAAAGCATATTGCAAATATGTCTTTTATTTTATTTTCGGCTTTTTTTTACCGGAAGTTCCACTGCAGAAGTTCGTTTACCGATACGAACGTGAATAAGATCTTCTTCTGTGTCTCTAACGTCAATATGATCGCAAAAAAAAAAAAATAAGCGCCTATTGTATAGTTATGTATGTAGGTATATATGTATATATGTATTTTTGTAAGTATGTATAGTATTGTATAGTTATATTGTTTTATTCGTGTATTATGTAAGAATAATAAGGAAGTTCTTACAATTAGGTTACTGCACCTTTCACACATTCCATTTCTACACCACCCTAAGGTAGACTGGCAGAGAATGCTTTTAGCATTAAGTCCACCTTTGTACAACTTTGTGCATAAAGTTTTAAATAAATAAAATAAATAAAAGCGAATTCGATCACGTCGACAAATTTGATAAGACTAGCCTGCATAGGAGTAAACCGTAAACCAAAACAAGTGCACTTTCTAATCTCTCACCCTTATAGTCCGATGTTACGGGAATCCGACACGATAAGAGGCGCAAGACTGGCTTAACGTGCTCTCCGTAGCACGGAGGCTAGTGACGTTTTAAAATAACGGTCATACATTTCTGAAAAGACAACCATACGATTCATACTGCGTCATGGACCTCTCAATCGCAAAATAATAGTAGAACAAAAACAAATGGTAACAAACGACCTTAATTTATATAGAACATATCGATTCATGTAGGATATTTAAAGTGGAATAAACTTCTTACATTGAGTCGGTGGGTCGCGTGACGGGCCACGTTTCGAGAAGTCGAAGGGCGCGAGGGAGCGCGGGGCTGCCGCGGCACGGCAACGGCAGGCGGCAGGCGGCGATGCGATACGCAAATATTTATATCGGCCTCGCAGCACAAGTCATTGCCTGAAAGCGTTGTCTTGTAACAGGCTCGTTATAAAGAGAAAATATTGCCTGTCGATGTTATTCACAACAAAGTCACGGCACAAATAAATTGCTAGCGTTGCATAACGCCCATTGAAGGTATCGCCCTAAATTAAGATTAAGTGAGCCTTTACACAATCATGGTGATTTATAGTCTTCACGTTTTTTATGTTGACATTTTAAAGGGCACAATTTCATTTATCAATCTGTTAAATTATTAAGTAGTTTGAAAGTCAAGCGTACGTTGCACGTCGATTGTAACAGAGTTTACCTAAGTATTATTATATGAATTGAATACAATTAAGAAAAAGAAAGTGTTGGTTGGTTCATCTTCTTTTTTGACATGTTAACGTCTTATTAATGGATGACCGGGTGCACGCACGAAAAAGTGTCACGGTCCGTCACGTTCCACCTGCTGATAGGCTGAAGTACTGTGGTGACGGGTCCACAAAAGCTGTCACAGGCATGGTTGTTTATTACAATGTTATCAATGTTTTGGCGATTGCAGCGACAATAGAATACAATTGGAAAATATTATGAAATGTAATTATTATAAGAGATATACAATAGGATTTTTTTTAAATGCTTGTTTATTACAAATAAAAATATCTTATCTTATCTTATTACAATGCCATCAATGTTTTCATATGACGTTATCACGTCAAAACTATCGTCCGTAAACCGGCATAACAGACAACCATTTTTTTACAAAGTTAATGAACTCAACCATTTGTGCGTTTAGAGCGTAACAATTTTATTCAATAGTCCGTAGTATTAAATGCTAATGTTAGGACTAATCGCGGTAAAATGAAAATTAGGCCATTTGCGAGCATTACTTAAATCCCGTTACAAAAAAAAAGATTTTATTACTGTGACGCCTATGTCTTTTTGTGTCTGTCTAGGACATTTAATAGCCTAAATGAATGTTCTGTTTTGAATGCGGCCAATGACGTGGGTTCTAAGCTTAGTTTGATGAAAATTCATTAAGACGCTATTTTTGAAGATATTCAGCTTTCGATATCACGTGTATATTAATCATATTAATGAATATATAGGTGGCAAACCGAAGCATATTACTCGGTATGTGAAAACAATTTATAGTCTTTGGAGGAAGATAAGTTGTTATAGGTACTACCTAAGTAATACGAGTGTTATTAATGTTATTATGAGTCTCTAAATATAAACAATCATTTTCACTTTGCACAATCTTATATAAAGACTTTCATTTCTTAACCACATTTACATAAACTATTATAGTAACAGCTATATAATTATTTAACTTCACCTCACAAACTTCCATTTAAAAAATGCAAAAATATCAATAGACTCCTTTAGTTAAATGGAACAGCATAATTTAAATAACGAATAATTTCCTCTTTTGTCACTTTAATGAAGAATATCTGCATAAAAGGTTTTCCTGGTAAGCACTATCACGGCGAGTCTGACAAGTAGAAGTAAAGTAGTTTAAATATCTCGGATAGCGGTGGGGAGCTGTCGACAAAGTGGCCAACGGTACAGTCGGCAACAGAAATAGAACTATCTTCCATAAAATTAGCCATGCAACACACAGATACTAAAAGTTTCATTACAAAGATTTAACTTCACCAACTCGGAATAACTTCTGACGTATTCGCTTCGTTATACGCTTGCCTTATTATGTTATACGTCGTAGTTTAAAGTGCTTAGGTAGAACTTGATACGGTAGTGACGGGACTCATGAGGTCGTCTTATCAAAAAATATATGCTGCTCGGGGTCAAGACGTATGCCCGATAGTAAAACGTATTTATAACTATTTATTATACGGGAATTAACGCGCATTGTTTACCTTAAAATTGCTTGACGTTTCGACCAGGTTGCACTGGCCGTGGTCACAAGCGGACTGAAAGTTTAAATGTTAGTAAAACGTATTTGTTTTTAGCAACTCGCCCCGTAACGGACTGGTAGCAGAACATATTTTTAATCTATACATATATGTATAATATATATATAATCACTTGTCCTGACTGCCTAACTGATTGATTCATCAACGCAGAACCTAAACCTCTTGGGTACAAACGTGAAATTTTGGCAGTTGATGTTTTATGTCATAGGTATCCACTAAGAAACAATTTTTAAAAATTCGTTCCCTATGGGAGTAAAAAAGGCATTGCAAGTTTGTATGAAACTCCGTCTGTTTTGAAGTTAGATCGGTGAAGTTTCGTATTTAGGTTTATCGTTTAAAGAAACACGTGTATCAGCGTTTTTTTTTTATCAACCCGTAAGGCGGTAAAATAAGGGTTGCAACTTTGTATGAAACTTGGGTATTTAAACCACTTCAAACTTATCGACATGTTTCAACTATTTCACAATATAAATGAATCTTCCTCGTGAATCACTCCGTTTATTGAAGAAAATGGAAAAAATAGCTACTGGTAGCAGACAGACGCGACGGAGATACATTATTTTATAGTGACTAGCTTTTGCCTGCGGCTCTGCCCGTGGGTGGTAATATTATTATGAAATATAAGTACCTAGTTTCGGCTTGTAAAAGACCAACAACGAACAGTACTATTTTATAGTGAATAACAATCCTTTTTCCAACTCGATATTGTTCGACGTTCTACGGCGTTCGCATATCAATATAGTTTACTTTCATGATCAAGGCATGAAAGCTAATTGGTTAATTCCATTGGAATAAATAATAAAGAATACGCACTTTAATAACATATCCACTTGTGTATGTTGTACCTACTTAATTATATCGTAACCAAATTGGTTCGTAAATAAGAAGGTAGTTATTAAGGATTAAAAACTAATTTGTAGTCACTTATTACGTAATTAAATTCTTTCAAGTAGGTTTTAATATAGTTTTTAATTTTAAATCTGTAGACTTTACTTCGTATTAATAAGTAAGAACGATTGAAGCGTATGCATAATTAATGCAAAAAGTGAGCGAAATGGCTGTGAGAAATTATTTTTATGAAACCGATTGTGTTATGATAAGTTTCTTTGATTCTTAATTGAAGGTATTGGTTTTGAATCAATGAATATTCTATGAAGGAGTAAGCTTAATTGATTTGTAGTTGAACTTAAAGAGTAAAACTAAATTTATAACACATAAGTAGTTAATAAAAATCAAATTAAACAAGAAATTAGGGCTTCGGGGTATAATAATAATATATTGGGACAACTCACACAACGTCATCTGATCCCAAACTAAGCAGAACTTGTACTATGGTTACCAAAC
Source organism: Herminia tarsipennalis (assembly GCA_945859575.2). Taxonomy (NCBI): domain Eukaryota; kingdom Metazoa; phylum Arthropoda; class Insecta; order Lepidoptera; family Erebidae; genus Herminia; species Herminia tarsipennalis. The sequence goes on from OX243835.2 coordinate 16,331,754, forward strand.
AAGTGATGTACATACTTATATATTTCTAAATACATACTTATTATAGATAAATTTCACCCAGACACAAAATAAACAATCGTGCTAACCACACAAAGTTTTACTCTGGGCGGTGATCGAACCCACGTCGGCTTAGCAGTCAGAGTCACTAACCACTAGACCAACAGGCCAGTATGATGGGCCAAGTGTCAGAATATCCAGTGTGTCAAAATGACAAGGAAATAATGTCCAATTGTTAACTCCAGCCTTTCCCTGCGGCTTCGCTTGATCGTGGGTTCGATCCCCACCCAGGATAAAACTTTGTGTGATGAGCACAATGGTTTATTCTGTGTCTGGGTGTTATTTATCTATAATATGTATGTATTTAGATACTTATATATATAAGTATGTTTATCAGTTGTCTGGTTTCCATAATACAAGCTCTGCTTAGTTTGGGATCAGGTAGCGTTGTGTGAGTTGTCCCGAGATATAAGATATATATATGTAGTGATGATATATTTGTAGGATTTTATAAATAACCCGCGCAACTTTGTTTGCGTTATTTTTCCCCATTTTTGCAACATTTTCTATTGATGCCCCGCTGCCTGTACCCGTAAACCTTCATGGGCTCATGCACAACATTTTGCTGAAGACCATCATATGATCAAATGCATAGTTTACGATTCTATACAGGACCTACAGACAAACATTCATTTTTATGTATAAAGACTAGAATTCGTATGTATATTTTTTTACACAGTAGTTACTCAATTCGTATCTATGAACAAAATTTTACTAAAATTCGTTGGGCGGTTAACATAATCTAAACATCCAAACGTGAACGTTTATAATATCAGTACGATTAATATAACTGATTATTAAGTAGGATATTAGTTAGTTAATCATTATAAATTGCAAAACAACATGTAATTACTATGTGTTAACTATTAGTTGAAAATTTAGTTCAAATGATTTTGAATTTTCATTAGCTCTACAGTTTGTAAATTGCCAAATTATATTTAATCGATTTACGATAACTAAACACATATCGTTAATGATATTGATATTGGATCTAGAATATAAACATAACAGTGAAGAAAGTATACCTACTCTGAATATTATTTTTGTACTTTAATTTTCGTCAAAAGTATATAGCTCTTGCCGTGTGGCTTAAGAATAGTACCATTCCATCTCTTCCTGTGGGTGTCGTCAAGGCGACTAAGGGATGTCACACCGGAGGACGGGCAGCAGCGTCCTCTGCGTACTTTAAAGCCTTACTGCAATCGCCAGCCTGCTCACCAAGTGTGGCGATTATGGCAATTACCCCCAAGATCTACAATATGTAGGTAGGTTCTACTGAGGAGACCCGTGCCCAGCAGTGGGACGGGATCATAATAAATGGATTGTTATGAGAAGACATAGCACTAGTAAAATTCTAATTTGACAAGTTCAATATACTTTTGATGAAATTTAAATTACGATTAGGTAGAAAGTTTAATACAATTGTTAGTGAATTGATCATATTAAACTGAAACTTAAGGAATAAACTTCAAACCAATGAATTATAAATTCGTGCACTCAAGCTTTGATATTGTCAAATTATTAATAATAGTCAGATTATAGAAAAATGGTGAAGTATTGAAAATTAAAAAAAAGAATTGTTGCTATCTACCTTTTTTAGTATTATAGTTAAAAACATGTTATGCCTTTTTGAATTGCTTAAGATAAGCCCTTTAATTTGATACCCATATTGCAGTGTCCTCTTTATTTTGACATCTCACAGCCGCCATGTTTGTTTTTTTCAAACGTCACACGTCTAAGAACAATTAGGCGGTCAAGACGAATCTAACGACGTCTTAATTGTGTAAATCCGTTCAGTGGATTGTGACATATCAGGTAATAAAGAATATTACATACATACATACATACAACATACGCGCGAAAAACATAACCCTTCTTTACAGTCGGGTAATAACTCGGAGTTTTAGAAAAGAAGTAGAAACCTTCCTGCATCCAGTATCGTGTTAAGTTTTCTTGGAAATTGTTAAAACACCGCGCCGCCAATTTAAGCGTTACGTACAAATATATTCCTATTGTTCTGAATATATTTGACGAATATATTCGTCAATCAATGGATGGTATTCATAAATGTGAATTTCGAGTCTCGTTGTACTGTGATTGACTTTAGAAATATACTAACGGATACCCATATCCATAAATATATTTGTAAAGTCAATCGCACACACGGACTACTCCTGTGGTGTCTTTGAAAGTATAATCAAGTTTTATATGAATTAGATTATGGGTGTGGACCCCACCACTTATGCGCAACTCCGGCGGGGGGGGGGGTGTTGGTTTATATCCCTACTGTCCTAGTATGTCATCATTAAAACATTGACTAATCCTTTCTTCGACTGGCTTAGTTTTCAAGTATTTAACTCGTCTTAGCTGACACTCAATAGCACTATATTTTATCATTTATGCCTTTTAATAATACAGCTTAAAGTTTAATCTTCTAGGAGATTATATGTTTTCCCGACTCCGGTAGATTTCATAGGTCAACAAAGTTTTCCTCTTCACCGACAGTTCAGTGTTTGATTATTTCGTTTATTTGAACCAACTTTAGGTTGGTTTCGAATGGATTATTGGGAATTGGTACGTGACAATTACGTTGTCACTAACACGTCAGCAAAATTTTGTAGTTATTACATTTCGTTGATAGACAATAGTTTAGCTTGTAATATTGAACTCATTTGACGCTATTTCGCAGACGGTCAGTTGGTCTGCAGAATGGTGCAAAAGAAAGTAAGGTTAGTCACACCATTTATAACTCCGTAACAGGTGAGCCGATTTTTATGATCTTTGATATTATGTTGGATTTGTCTCCGTCTCGAATAGCAGAATAACTATTAAAACATCGGAAAATTCACAAAAAAAAATGAAAGGCGGAATGAAGTGCGCCGGGACAGCTTGTGGTTAGATAAAAAAACCGGGCAAGAGCATGTCGGACCATGATGAGTGTAGGGTTCCGCAACCGTTATTACAAATAAATGCATTACATGTTGTCTATGAAAAAAACCCGATTTGAATAATTTAACACTTTCGACCGTTTGTTGAGAAACGCAGTTTTTCGGTAATAACGCAATAACGGTATATCAGATCATGTTGGAAATAATTTTAGTTTAAGGTATTTATTGGGCTACCTTTGTGATTTTTTTCATATTTTTTTAGTCAGACGGTTCAAAAGATAATGGGGACATACAATTTATGCAAATTTCGGAGCGATTATACAGGATGACTTTGAAATCAGTCGACAAATTGATAGGGGAGTATCAGCACCGTTAGTACATTTTTTTTTTTTTTTTTTTTTTTTATTGCCTATGGTTGGCAGACGAGCCTCTCTCTTTAAACCTCGTTTGAAGAAAGACATGTCGTAGCGCTCGGGAAACACCGCAGCAGGTAGTTCATTCCAGAGTCTACACGTACGTGGAAGAAAAGAACGCCGGAATCGATCCGTACAGGACCGTATTGTTTCCAGGTCCACCTAGAAACAATAGAGATCGACCGGCGTTCTTTTCTGCCAACCATAGGCAATAAAAAAAAAAAAAAAAAAAATGTAAGTACTAACGGTGCTGATACTCCCCTATCAATTTGTCGACTGATTTCAAAGTCACCCTGTATATATACACACAAATAATATACAAACAAAAAACTTTTTTAGAAACCTTAAAATGTTTTTATAAGAATTGTCAAATTATGTACACACACATAGTTTCCTAAAAAAATTTTTTCAATTTCTGTTACATGAGTGCTCTCCCTAAAAATATTTATTTTTATTATTTAGTTATCAAATTAAGTAGCGGCTACTAACTACAAGACATCTTTTCACTTAATTTCATCAATATTGATTGTGAAGTCTTTGAGTAAAATGCCTGTGACATACGGACAGACAGACATGATCAATCAACATTTTGTCATAATAGTAAATAGAGACTGCCTTACAAATGCATCAACGAACATGCGCGGCGGACATTTTTGACCGCTCATGCGTCAGTACAGGCTTGCCACGGACACGGAGTTAAGATCGTGAATAAGGAACCAGAATTGATTAATGCCTCCGACTGCATCATATTAAATTTAAAGGGTATCTTGTTTCTGTCTTCTTGCAGGCGGGTTTTTATTAGTTTCTAAATTTAATTATTTCATTTAGTACTTTTAAGTGGTTGTAAGATATTTAGAAGGTGCCATTTATGAAGGTGATTTGCTACTTCAAACGTTTTTTAAACATAGAGGTTATTTAAATATTTCGTACTCGCGATTTAAAGACACTAGAGGGTCTTAGAAAAAAAAATAAGCCCGCACATCAACGCGCATAAAAGCCGCCATTTGGATCTTTTTAAGAATATTATTGTACCCAGTGACACGCGCGTTATCAAGATGAATCTAATGACGTATAATTTATTAAGATCGGTTGAGCCCTTGAGGAGTTATGAGCGGACATAGGAATATTAGAAGGATACATACATACTTACTTACGCGTCGGGTAAAAGACAAGTTAAAATGACGACGAAAATACTTGGCTGATTTGATTAAAACTCAATGGGAAAGTAGTCTTAGGCGAAGGATGCGGGCTACCTTTTACTGCGGCAGCTGACACATACTGGAGCAAAGCCGCGAACAAAATACAGTATAGGAATATTCTAAAACCTCAGCACAAAACATGATTGTTTAGTACCACAATCAAAATAAGCTTCCTGTATTATACAATTAAATTATGTGGATGGATGGATCATATCAATTTTTTAAGAAAATGGTCTAGTTGTTTTGAATTTTAGCTTGTTTTAACCATCTCATCTCTGTTAGTAAATTAGAGTGGATGAAGTAATGAGAATGAGTATGAAAATGAGTAATCTTTAGGAGATTACAGCGATGTTAGAAGAATAGAACAGGCACCCATAAATGTACCTACATTCAGGGCATTCGATTCCCTCGCCAGCTGCCGGAGAACGTGACGATACGTTGCTATGCATGACTGGAACTTACAAAAAGTTAAAAAAAGGAAATGGAACGTGATAAAAATGTATTTTTCATTGTACTTCGGTGTAATAACTTTTGTGCTTACATATCCGTGCGAAAAATGATAAGCCATATATCAATAGTGACCTGAAATTGGAATATTCGATTGTTTTTAGTTTGATGTGTATGTAATAAATGTAATGAAATCTTAAAAAGCTTTCACCTACTTATTGTTATTGTTTCTCGCTGATAACTATGCAATGATTCTAACATTTGCATTAAGATCTTCCATTTCTGATGAAACATCTCACCAATTGCAAATTAATGATTGGTATCGTGTGTACATAACAACCCATAAAGTTGACTGCATTTTTTTGTTACATATTGTTTTTTGTCTTTGAATCACACACATCAACAAATTCTAGTGATATTCCGTATTTTGTTAATTTTAATAAAACTGTAAGTACTTTGTTGAGAAAAAAATAATATGATAATCTATTTTTTTTTATAAATCAGTAATCTGTCCCCCCCCCCCCCCCCCAACGTTAATAACACATCGGCATCGATTATTTATGCTAAAAATGAAGACAAATCTGGCTGGGGTATACACTCCAATGTGTTTTGTAAATGCTGAAAAAGATGAAGAGGAATGAAGATGATTTTTTGAGGGGGCATTCCATACATGTAATAGTGACTCCGTACTGATTTTCTTTTTTTAGCAAAGGTCAATATGTGGCATCACTCGACAGGTCTTTTAAACACATTTTAAGGTTAGTGAGAAACATTTTTGATTAAGTGAATATTTTGGGAAATATTCGCTCCGAAAGTTGTGTAACACATAATAAATACTTTGAACTAAAATTATTTTCCACGTGATCGGATATACCATCCTTGAGTTATTACTATAAAACTGCGATCCTCAACAAAAGGGCGTAAGTGCCATCAACATACGCTCTTCTGCTGGTGCAATTTTTACACCGTATTTTCTTAAGTAGTGCATTAATTTTTAATTTTAAGTGTTTCATACACTTGAAATTAAAAATTAATGCTCATGCAGAAACCACTAAATAATGATATCTAAAAGTTCCTTAAAGCACTTACGAGACAAAAAAAAAAAGTGTGTGGCACTCGGGGACTGCCGCGGTAAAGCTATTGCATAGCATTTTTATCAACTTAAGCAATTAAAAAAAAAAAAATGTTTTTTTTTATTTTGAATTATAAAAAAAACAATGTTTTTAATTTTTTTTCTTTAATTTTTTTTTTTAAAAAAGCATATAAAAAAAATTTTAAGTTTTTTTTTTTATTATAAAATATTTTTATTTTATTTTTTTTTTCTTTTTAAATTTAAAAGAAAAGTAATTAAAAGTTCTGCTATTCATCGATAGATGGCAAAACTAAAAAGTGTCACCGCTGTGCCCGTCGGAGTGGGGAGCGTGAGGTTTTTTCGTTACGGAATTTCTGGATTCGGTCCCCGCGCTCAAGGCCCGCGATAGAAGCTATGCAATAGCTTAACAGTCTGCCTGGTAATAAATAGTTACCAAAGAACGATGGCAACCCTAGAATGCTACTTGTTTTTGTAGAAACAATTTATTTAAGTACCTACGTACTTTTCCTCTCTATAAACAAAAATATTGTTTCGCATCAGAATTCAAGCCTACTTACATACAATTGTTACATTACACTACCTACAATTAGTGAGTAGAACCTTTTTTATTAAAAGAAAATAGATAGACTAGAGATTGGATAGAGAGACTAGATATTGGATAATAGATCTACACAACCAATTGGCACAACTCAAGCCCAAACGCACGAAAATGTAATGTTTTTTTGTTAAAACAAACACTGTTTCCTCTTGCAATTGTCCACGTAATCCACAGAATACGTGGGAATATTTCAGTCGGAGCTCTAAAACTAAGCAAACAGTGCTATGCATGGACCATAAAGTCTACAATTTGCGTTAGTCTATACGCCTAGTATTAATTCAACAATCGAGACAAGTGAATACCGACTGCAGCAGTCACTAGACACGAACATTGAGCTAATCAAACGTGCCTCTATTATATACTGTAGATGCATTCTGCAGCGACACATACGGAGGAATATCTGACACAGGGATCGACTTGTGTCAAAGCAACGACCATCGAAACAGGGCTACCCCATTATATATCTTGTTGTTGTGTATCCTGAATGTATAGCAGACAGCTTGAATCTAGGTAAAGTTTGCGAAAAAAAAAAAAATTGAGACAAGACTGCTGGCAAAATCACAGTCAGTGCAAGCCTATAATATTTATTAACAATATACATTTAAATCATTAATCTATACTAAAATAAAATGAAATAGAAGAGAAAAGCGGCGGTAGGCTAATGGCTAAGTCTTCGGTCTCGCAATCGTGAGGTCGCGGGTTCGAATCCTACCCAATAAACTACCGACGTGAACCCACTCCTAACACAAGCCTGTGAGCTAGTAATGTGGGACTCAATCCCATATTGCTAGTTATCTTAAAAAAGAAAGATTTATTTTTCTAGTTTCGTCGAAACAGTCAACAAATGTTTCTCAATAGTTTAAGTCTGGTAGTGTGAAATAAGTGGTTTTAGGTGACAACCCTGGATCGAAACCCATACAAACAAGTTAACCTATTGATGAATTATTTTGATGTTTCCACTTTGTTCCAATCAATCAAAAGCAGCATGAGATATGTAGATGGATTGTTTTTTATTGCACGCCAAATCAAGGAAAATGCGATAAAAACTTATAATAAATCAACGGTAAACACAATGGGCGGTCTTACCGGTAAAAGAAATGTGAGGGATTTGAAAGATGAGATCTAAACGTAGGGTTAGTAAAACATGCTTCGATCAGCGCAAAGGAGCCAATAAAAACACTTGCATGGGTGGTGCGACAAGTGGGTATGTATTAGAAGAGTTGAGTCTTGTGGCATCACCATTGATTACCACTACACTAAAAATTATATTTTATTACTTCGTTCAGCAGCCTGCGTGTGTTAGAAGCTTGTAGGGAACGTAGAGGTTGTAGAAGGTGTAAGCTGATAATGATAAGAATAGAATACAATATCATTTATTGCGTCAAACATGGTAGGTACATAGATGTTACAATATATTTGTTTCACACATTGGGCCCATATCTAACACGTGCGTCTTTTATAATCGGTAAAAACAACACCTGCTTAACTACACAGCACAAATCTCTCCTACCCTAACTACCCCACCCTGGGGGGTGAGAAGAGGTTTGTAGTTTTATTACTTTTTGTAGTATGCAAAACAAAATATATTCTTGTTTTAATACCGTCATTGAAAACTGATACAAAAGAGCAAATCCAATTAACGATGCCTAAATTCCAAACGAATTAAAAAAGAAAACATCACCCCAGCGATATTCAACGTCATATATACAATCTCTAACAAGATCGACAAATTGTGTACGAACTACGGGCGAATAGAGCCAATTGCCGTCCGATAAAATAAAAAAAACAATAGGGAATGCCTTTCTGTCATGTGGAATACAATAGCATTCTTCCTGAGCGATAAAACAGTCGCCCGCAGACATTGGCAAACGTGAATGACAGTTTACGATGTAAAAATACATACAGCATTACAGAATAAAGTCCGCTATATCGTATGTGCAAGTACCGGCATAAAGCATTTAAAACTTTCTTTTAGAGTCTCTGGGGAGGGTAATATTCTGACATAAATTCTCCCCGGGGGTTCACCCACTCCTTGAACTCATAAAATGATAAAGATCATCTTTTGTAGCTTTCTAAAGAGAACGGCTAGGTACCTTTTTGTGTTTCAAACAATTGGTTCATTCCGAATAAAATACGTCGAGACAAATTTGTTCATTAATATGCGGAATTTATACTTTGTTTTCGAGTCTGTTAATCTGAAAATTGTTGAAAATGTACAGCGGTATTTGAATAAGTTATAAACAGATACCTCACAATTTTAATAACAGGTCGCTTCGAGAATTTGACATAATTTCTAGGAAATTAAGGGAACAATCATTCAAATTCTTCAGAATATTACATGAATTTGAGAAATTTCTTCAAAATTATTTAAAATAATACAAAGTTGTACCTATTGTTATTCTAGAGAAGAAATAAATGTTGAGAATGAATATAACTAGACAAAGAACAACGATCAGTGATCACACAAATGTTTGTCTTGCGAGCGACAAGAACCCGCTACACAGAAAAATGTAGAAAACATAAATCGTTCCTAACGTTTCAAACATTATACTGACTTGATATTATGAATATCAAATTTGTTATTTTATTACCCTGTATTTTTCTTATATCATAAACCCTTATCATATCCAGACATATTACCTTCGCCATACCACCACCATAACAATACTTCACGTACATACCAAGAAGTTTTAAAGCCCGATAAGATACTGGCTGGCCACAAAATGTTCGAACCATAAAAGTTGCCTAAACATTTTATTGACGATCAAAAATATCTATTGTTTTTATTTTCCTAATCCTTTGTTTTATAACCTCAAATAATTGAGAGCCTTATATATATAGAGCTAAGATTGATTTTAGTTTATATGTCCAGCTTCTCTACAATTTGATTATATTATACGACAATAAAAATTCAGTGGTAAGAGGAAGGGGACTACTAATATGTTAGCCTTTATTACACCTTTAGTATATTGAATGCTCGGAATAGATACGGAGAAAAAACGTTCATTATCGGATCTGGCGCGCAAATAAAACAAGATAGCACCCCAGGGCCCGTTCACTTGGATATTGCGAACCGCAAGCAAATTTGTTCTAGGCACAATAAACGCTTAGGACGTTGTACGTGTCGTGAGAGAACATGCCAGTCGGACAACAATAACACTTAAACGTGTACAGTGATACATTAGTTTATATATAAACGTCCGCATTATATTATGTTAAGACGGTAAACTGACATTTAATATACGTAACGTCATAGTTTTGTTATTGCTTATGACTTTAGACGATTGGTAAATAAGCTGATTTCATAAAATTTCAAATACAATCTAAGACAAAAAGGCGCTTTATCTAGGTTTATAACTTTATCTAAAATAGTCATTTTTTATACTTTGTAGGTATATATAGGAAGCTTTTTAGGGTTCAGTAGCCAAAATGTCTGTCTCTCTGTCCCCACTTTAGCTCAGAGACCCTTGGTACTAGAAAGCTGTAATTATGCATGAATATCCAATGTAATTACAATGGTGTTTTCATTTCATTACATTGTAATTGTAATGTTTATACATTACAAATTACAGTGGTTACGCCGACAAAGTGGTAGAATAAAATCTTTAAAAAAAATGGGTAAATTCCCCATTTTTTTTTTTGTGATCGTTTTTTTCTCAGCTACCCCATCGTGTGGGCTGTCGTTGGATAGATCTTTAATAAATATTCAGGGGTTATGAATTTGGTTTTTTGATTTAGACATCCCTTTGTAAAATATTAACGTATTTTGTTAGAGTCATGTATCCCCTCCTCTGTCAGCTAACTGGTTGTTTTTGGAGCTGTGTAAAAATTAGGGTAGGCTTTACAAGTTTCCGGTAACAGCAGACCAAATGAAAAACTACAAAATTTTTCGTACAAATTCCATTAAAAATTACTTACACCTATAACATTGTTAGTAGTATGAAACAAAACGAACAGAAAACCCGCAGCTACGGAACCCTATATGTGACATGCACTTGCCCGGTTTTTATATGTATGAAATTGGCTAACCGCCCCAAATGAGTAGTGAGTAAAACCGTAGCGGGTTTTGCAAATAAATGTTGTTATTGGCGAAATCTGTAAGGGAATAATAATTTTGCTAATATAATTAATTGCTTAAATATAAAAACCTACCTTTAACTACATGATCTGTGTCCGTGTTTATAGCATCAAAACACATATCATTTTCTGAGATTCTCATATAAAAATATCATCTAACATATGGAGCTTTCCAATAATATTTTCTTTTGAACAAACCTTGTCTTGACAAAGACAACGAAAAATAAATCAGCCAATTTATTCAATTATTATTTAAGTACTTATATAATAATTGAATAAATTGGCTGATTTATTTTTAAAGACCGATAAGATACTGGCTGGAGGTAACTAACAAAGGTATAGGAATTAACAGTGTATTTAAAAAAAAATACAAGATTTTTAAAAAACAGTATTTGATCGCTTTTAAATAATTTATCAAAATCAAATAAAACAAAAACTTTATCCATAGATGAGACTATCTATTTGTATTGATAAGTTTATAGATTCAAAACAGAAACAAACTACTCGTATATACAAACATTCAATTTATCAGATTTAACATTTCTCATTATCTAAGCAAAGTAAAGCAAATATCTAATTGATCGTGACTTCAATCTTATAATACAAATTGAGTTTAACGAAATGCTTAGTGAGGAGATTATATAAGATTCTCACGAAATAATTACGGCAACTCCAAGTACGCCGATGAACTTCTAATAAACTTGAACAGGTATTTGAGATAAGAATTTTGATAAAAATGTAAATTGAAGTTTCTAAATTTAGTATAACGTAATTCGCATGATTAATCGCAATGTTGTTAATAGTACTTAAATGATTTTATACAAGTTTTAGTAAGTAACATTGATGAAAGTGTTGTCTTATAAACATTGAATACCTTATTTCTTTTGATTGGTTCACTTTACTTAAATGAGCTCATTGTCAACTTTCTTTTTTTTTTTGTAATATTAGGTACTGTTACTTTGTTACTACCTTGTGCTGAAGATTAATATAACCATAATTATTTGACAGCTATACCTACTAAAGGACTTCGTTGAATTGAGATATTTCTCTCTATGTAAAAATATTCCTTACAGCCATACCATATAACTATGGCACCTCTTCTCAAAATGAGAGAGTAAGAATCCTATACAATTAGACATTAAATATTCTAACTATAAAAGCCGCTTCATTATCGATGAAGTAAAATATACACATCGGCAATACTTTTTCCAAACAATTTTCTTGAGTCATCGATTCTAATTTCAAAGTAAATAATTCTTCAATAGTAAGTAATTAACTGGCAAGCTGACTGTTTGCCATTTTGATTTTATTTCATTTTTATTTCCTAACTTTATAATAAGTACTGTTTATTTTATTGAAGCACAATCTGCTGATTTTATGCGCATTTCAGTGATATTACAGTTCATTTGATAGATTTATTACATTCATTGGCATTAAATGGCCACTTGTAAAATCGAAGCACGTCGCGATGAAATGAGGTTTCAGCTCAAAATCTACGTTGCAGTGACCGGCATACATGCTGAGCTAGCGTTTTTAGATACATCTACGTGGATTAGATTATAGGCTAGATATTTTGTAGTAAGTAATGCAGGTAAGAATATGTCTATAACAGGCCAGGGACGTAAACTACGATAACATTTTTGATTGGCTTTAACTAATGTTTGCGAACAGGCATTACATGTAAATGTAGAATCAACTTTTCACAAGTTTAGTATTTTGCTTCCTAAGTTAATAAATACATTTTTTATTATTATTATTCTCTTTATTAAAATTAAATACATATAAATTACATTTTTAAATATAGCTAACAAAAATTAAATATATTTAAAAATATAAAAAATAGTGCCCCACCGGCATCGGGTACAGGGACCAAGCTACCGGTGGTTACGGTTCCAAAGAAAGGAACCTCCTCACTATGCGAGCCGTGTCCAGAAGTACTGCCTTCTGTATCAAGCGCTTGATCCAACCGTCTAACGCGAGCCTCTCAAGGTGTTGGTCGAGGCTCTTGGCAATCAAACCATTAACGGAGACGACTATCGGTACAATGATCGCCGAATCAACATCCCACATGTCGACAATCTCGTGCGCCAGATCCAGATATTTTATTTGTTTATCCTTTTCGGCTTTCACGAGATTTTCGTCATGTGGAATGGTGATGTCGACGATCATTGCACGACGCTCTGATCGATCTATCAGCACAATATCAGGTTTGTTTGCGACAACAGTCCTGTCTGTGATGATAGAGCGATCCCAGTACAACGTGATACGACTATTCTCGAGAACTGGCTCAGCAACGTACCTGTAGTATGGTACCTCAACGTCCACAAGGTGGTATTTCAGAGCAAGCTGCTGGTGGATTATCCTGGCTACTTGATTGTGTCTGTGCAAGTACTCGCCGTTAGCAAGACGTGAACAGCCGGAAACAATATGTCTGAGGGACTCACCGGGTCGGTGACAGGCACGACAGATGTCAACAGTGCCATCCCTCAGGATATATTTCCGGTAGTTATTCGTCATGATAACTTCGTCAGCAATTGCACAGACAAAACCCTCGGTTTCACCAAAAAGGTCACCGAACCGTAGCCAGGCCACGGACGCTAGTAGGTCCACATCGGGCCCATGAAGAGCCCGAAAGAACCTGCCGTGAAGCTCCTTGCTCTGCCATACCTCCCTGCGCTCGTTGACACCAAGCACTACAGGCCTGCGCCAGTTCTCTTTCGCCAAGGAGAGCGGGGTTAGCCCGGTATCCACCGCGACGACATCCCGATGCACACCCGCGTCCACATGGAGAAAATATTCTCTTAGATTGTATACCTCGCGGTTATGAAGGGACTTAAGGTTTAGCAAACCCCGGCCCCCAGACTTCCGCGGGATATACAATCTCATTACAGATGAACGCGGGTGATGCATTCGGTGTGACGTCATCAGTGTACGGACTTTTCGATCCAAGGTGTCTAATTCAGTCTGAGTCCACTTGAGTATGCCGAAAGAGTACATAAGAAGTGGCATAACCCAGCTGTTGCAGGCCCGGATCTTGTTGCCACCTGACAAAAGGCTATTAAGCACTTTTTTCAGGCGGCCCAGGAAACGTTCCCGCAGCAGCTGTTTCATGTCAACCTCATTTATGCACAGCGCCTGCGACATACCCAAGTACTTATAGGTCTCGGTTGCGAGTAGTGATCTTAGGTGAATGGACTCCGAGAGTTGAGTCCCTTCGGATTCCACTATCCGCCCTCGCTTTATATGAACGACTGCACATTTGTCCACACCAAACTCCATTCTAATAGAATTACTAAAGGTTTCAGTCACCTTCAGTAGCGCTATTAGCTGTGAGCTGGTGGGAGCAAAGAGCTTCAAATCATCCATATAAAGCAAATGAGATATAACCTGACCACCACGTCGCAACCTGCAACCTAGCCCTGAACCTACTAGTAAGGTACTAAGTGGGTTCAGTGCTAGGCAGAACCAAAGGGGACTCAGAGTATCACCCTGGAATATACCCCGCTCAATCCTTATAGGTACGCCGCCACTTTCTTGGGCCCCTAGGCACCCTGGATAGGTAAGAAGCGTATTCCATTGCCCCATACACGACTTCAAGAAGGTACGTAGAGTTGTATTAACTTTATACAACTCCAGCACCCTCAGAAGCCATGTATGTGGCACGGAGTCATACGCCTTCTTATAATCTATCCAACATGCCGATAGATCCTTTCGGTTGCGACGAACCTGCTGGCTTATAGTCGTATCAATGAGGAGGAGCTCCTTAGTACCCCGGGCCCCACTTCTACATCCATTCTGAGAGGTACACATGATGGAGTTTGTGTGTATATGTTTGTTTATTTTAGCTCTCAGAATGGATGTAAGAAGTTTATAGATCGATGGTAAACAAGTTATCGGTCTATAATTACTGGGGTCCGAGGTACTACCGGTCTTATGGAGCAGGTGGGTCACTCCTTTAGTCATAAAGGCTGGGAGCGACGCAGATTCTAGGGCTGACTGGAATTGTGATGCCAAACAAGCGTGCGAACTGCGTAGCCATTTTAGCCAAAAGTTGTGCAGTCCGTCTGGGCCTGGAGATTTCCAATTAGACAAAGGACGGACTGCACTGGCTACGTCTGTGCTATTAATGATGGTATCTTCCATTTCTGGAATAAGTTCGCACGCTCGTTCAATGTCACGCATCCATTCCCCCTCTGTGTGTATGACAGGCACCGACCAAATGTTGCGCCAAAACAAGCTTGTCGCTTCAGCATTCGGTAAATGCCCGTCATCCACACCTTGGTCCGTTCGCTGCCAGTCTCTATACACCCACCTTTGGTCCCTTTGGAACATGCGGTTCACGTTATACCTGTCCACGCGTTTTTTATACCTGCGTATTCGGTTTGCCCATGCATAAATTTTTTGCTTCAGGAAGTCGATGCGCTCTGTGACACGTGACATATAATCTTGAGGGCTGATTCCAGTCCCCAAGAATGCCCGTTTCACAAAGCGCATCACTCTCGGACGAGTGTTCCCGGTCCTGAAGCAGGACAACTTGCCAATGAGTACCCTTGCCTCGGTAATACGGCGTTCAATCCTGTATTGCCAAGCCGGTACGGCGTACCTTGGTCGTATAGTAGGGGCTTCAGCTAAAAGCTTAATACCTGCTATACGACACGCCGCAACAGCCGTACAATACAGGATCGAATGGGTATCACCGAGGTCTTCGCTATTGTCTAGGTAAGTAGGCAATAGCGAATCAAGAGCACACACCAGCGCAATGTTCCGTCTATGCATAGGCAACCGAGGCAGGCGTGGCCTAATATTGTGGGGCGTGGACCGATACTCGTGAAGCGCACATTCCAAAGCGGCCTTAACCTCCTCTTTGTACTGAGTACTTACCATTATAGTCGCGGCATCCGGCCCCGTAGATTCACAGTCAACTACATTTGTAGAAACCTGGACCGGGGCAGGGATATCGCGGCTAGTTTGGGGGTACTCCGAGCGTAGTCTCACAAGTGCAGCCTCATTCAGCAGATGACAGCGCTGAATGGCCCGCACTTGGTCCGATAGTCGTTGTGCCGTAACGTTAACAGTCGGCTCAAGCACCTGAAACAGAGGCAGCATCCGTTCACGGTACACAGTAAGGTTGGCTCCCCCCTCTGTAGCCGCATAATATGCCCGCATGACGTTCTCATTAATGGATTGAGTCCATCTCATGCGGCGCACGTTACCACCGGCAGCGGGGGCCCTGCTTGAGGCCGGTGGGCCTCTGGGTCCCAAGCTTGTAGGTGGCCGGCCTCTCCCTCGGCGGCGTGCAGGTGGTGGTGACGTCGGCGGGGAGAAGTACTCGTCGCTCGACGAGCTCGACGCCTCAGCAACGGTTGGTGTCGACGTAGCGTTCGGTTCCCGTGTTTGCGAGGCGGAGCGGAGCGACGAGTCCGGGGGTGGAGTTTGTGCATCTTGTGCTCTGGCGCGACTTCTTGTTATCATTTTCGTATTATTGGTCTATTGATTTCTTCTTTTATAATTGTAATGTGTTTTGCTTGACATATTGTCATCATCTGTCATTCTGTTTATTTTTGGTTTACTGAATTTGATCGGAATAGGTGTAATTTTCGTAAATTTACTATTAAATGGACAATGAGGTTTCCTTTTCTTTTTGCGGCTATTGTATGGTTTGTAAAAGCTTGTAAAATTATGAATTTAAATTTTATTTGGACGGAGATATATTTGAGACGTCATGACTCTTTAAGTGTTGCCAGGTTATTATTATTATTATTAATAATACGTAAACTACGATGAAATGTTCAGTAATACGTAAACTACGATGATATATTCAATAATACGTAAACTACGATGAAATGTTCAGTTATACGTAAACTACGATGTTTATTATTGACGCTTTTGCCCGCGAATTTGTTCGTGTGATTTTTGTATGAAAAAAGTGAAATAAATCTTTAAATAACTTAAAAACCAGGCAAGTGCATAAGCGGGCCACGCATAATATAGGGTTCCGTGCCCCCCCCCCCCCCCTATCCGAATAATGCGGCTTAAGAGTTGGTTCGGTTTTGGTAAGTGGGTTTTCTACGAAAATTTTGTTTAATAATAAACATGTTTAATTTCTTTACATTAATTATTTTTAATTTAACTAAGCTTGTTACATTTTCAGCGCTAAACTCCTAACCCCTTTTTAACGGAACCCATCGTGTGGGGTATCATTAGATAGGTCTCTTAAAAACGTCTAGGGGTAGACCATTTTTAAATTTAGGGATCCATTTGTGAAATATTAAGCTTTAAAGTGCAATTTTTAAAGTGAAAATTCTTTAGCGGCGTTGGCTATTTGGGATGGGTAAAAAAATGTTAAACTCGCGTCAGGACACGTGACCTGATCAAAAATTCGTAAGACGGAGGGAGAGCAACGAAAGTCTGTTACAATATCATTAAAATAGGAAAGTTTTCGCTTTTGACGGCACTCCCGGATTGCAACCCGTTGTTTGTTTTTGTTAGAGTCAAGTGCCCCCCACCCCTTCCTCCTAGCGAAATGGTGGATGTTGGGTAGGTATGTGAAAAAAATCACGGTAATAGTGTATATAGTTAAATTAAAAGAAAAGCTATCACAACAGCTGATCAAATCAGAAGTAACAAAATTTTCGTACAAATTTTATCGAAAATTATTAAAAACAACAGAAAACCCACTTACCAAAACCGAACCAACTCTTAAGCCGCATTATTCGGATAAGGGGGGGGGGGGGGGCACAGAACCCTATATTATGCGTGGCCCGCTTATGCACTTGACTGGTTTTTAAGTTATATAAAGCACTTTTTTCATACAAAAATGACACGAACAAATTCGCGGGCAAAAGCGTGTCGTACTAAATTACTATATGTAGGTAATCCATTTAATAAATAGAAACAAAATCGGGCTAATAAACAGTAACAGGCTAAATAGAGTTACTGTCACTACCAAAGCACAGTTCCAAACTAAGTTTGGCATAAATAAATTGAGTTAAAAGTTGGCAAAGTTGCGTTAAATGGTACCCCGCCTCCAACTATCCCTCTTATTTTCAATTATCAAAATAATGGTTTGTCTACATGTAACAAATAACTTCCTTAACAGAATGTTAGTGATAGTAATAGATTTAACCCTTCAATTTTAGAGTTCTTAGAAAAGCAGAAGAACGGGTATTACAGAAACGTGTGTATTCGATACCTACGAAGCGTCAATAAGAACGCGAGTTATTTCGTATGCTAATGATCTGATGACTTATAAAAATACACATTTCGCGCACTTATAAAAATGTTAAAAAGCACTACCTACCTTATGTACCTAAATTATTATGTAAAATAAATTGCACGGCTCCTGTTAGCCAGCTATCTGATTAACAGTATCATACAATATCGTTATCTGTACCTTGAAGTATTTGTTATAGGTATTTCTTGCCAATTAGTTTACAAATACAATAATTGCATTTTTGAAAGATAGAAAATTTTGAAGTCCAGACCCAGGAATCGAACCCGAGACTTCCGTAGCCAAACCGGGGCCGGAATCGAACCACCTATCTGGACTATGTTACTAGACCTCAAATTTTTCTATCCCTTGATGCTCGCTAGTTGGGCCCTCGCATGCGCCATCTAATCGGTAGTTAAAGAACTATCACGGCTTTTGTTATTACTTTGTTACCTACCACAAAGACCTCAGAGGATCTAATACCCTGTAAGGTATTTCTGGTACAGATATTGTGTAAATATTACAGAAGTTATTAACGCTCAAAATCCACACTGAATAGCGTTCGTTATCTGAATGTAGATTTATTGTATATTTACTTATTGTATAGGTATACAATTTCATTTTAAAGGTCAATTACTGTTTATAGAATAGTGGGTACTTCAAAGTCTATTATCATAACTATTAAACAATAATAATACAAATTTTGAGATTTAATTTATAATATTGTTCTAGAAGTACCGCGGTTCGAAGATAGCCTAAACAACTTGACAGTATCATTGGGCAGAGAAGCAGTCTTCACTTGTGTGGTCAATGACCTCGGCTCTTACAGGGTAAGTGATTTTATTATAGAAGGTTATTTAACACAAATCTTTTTAAAAATCTGCTATTACATTTATCATAAGTTCATAAAATGTCAGATTTTATTTGATTTAAGCGAAGCGAGGATATTGCGACACCAATTTCGTCAGGTGTGAAAATTCAGTGAATTATATTAGCTGACAGGTCGCCGATCAATGTTCTATATAGCGGAATTGAATAAAGTCCAAAATGACATGTTCGTGTCCATTATGTTTGCAAACTTATAATCTTATAATTGTTCAACTTGTTTTTTTTTAACGCATGCAAGACGCTAAGGATACTTGTGTTTATTTTAGTAATATTCTCTGAAGTGCATTCTACTTTACTTATAGTAACTGACCGCTTAGGTGGCGTGGCTACGCGTGGACACGCAGACTATCTTGACGATCGCAACTCACGTGATTACGAAGAACCACCGTATCGCTGTGAATCATAGCGACCGTCGGGTCTGGTTTCTCCACATCCACGACGTTCGCCAGTCAGACCGTGGCTGGTACATGTGCCAGCTCAACACTGACCCCATGAAGAGCCAAACGGCCTATCTAGACGTAGTAGGTTCGTAATTTTATTTGAAGATTGTTAGTTTACTAAGCCCCCTGAAGTCAACCGTTACCTACAACTAATTTATGTACAAAACCCTACTCGTAATGTAAACAATTAATTTATAGAAGGTGAATTTTAAACTAAGTTTCTACAATGTCTACTCACGAATTCAGATGTTGATATTCAGTTGAACTCATTCTTTTGCGATTACCTTTGTAAATATTTTAACTCCCAACAAAAACGAATTTAAAGAAGAACTTGTACATTATAATCTATCTATAACAATTTAGCGCTCAAATAGAGGGATTAAAATCTATTTATAAAGAACATTTAATTATTAATTACAATTAATATGTTCAACCATCCTGCATATACGTAGGTATATTACAAGTGATGGGGGCTAGTTAAACATAACCTACCAACTTAAAAACATGAAATTTATATTGTTGACTTTGGTAATTATGAGTATGAATTTGCGCAGTTCCACCGGACATTCTGGACTACCCAACGAGTAGTGACCAGGTGGCGAGGGAAGGTGCCAACGTGACGTTAAGGTGTGCTGCACATGGAGTGCCCACACCTACAGTAGTATGGAGAAAGGAGGCCGGGGACTTGTTGCCCACTACCAACTTTAGTGACACACATAGTAAGAAAAATTTAAGTACGTTAATATATTTGAGACTTCAATACTTTTAGTACAAAATACCAAGGGTACAAAAGGTAAACTTATATTTAACATATATTTCATTTATAGTAAAATCCCCAGCGACAAGCCCTGCTTGTACATACTTGTACAATAGTGTGTGAGTTGTGTTCTTGAAAAAAAAAACCTACGCTCTGTACTCGTGCTTGGGCAGTCATCTCTGACTTATGCAAAAAAAATGTGATGCAAAAAAAATTACATTATGATTGCGAATTCATATGCGTCCGCAACGCGTAGCACTCACGTTGGCACTGGTCCGAAATGGTCCGAGATTCCATATCCGTGATCGATCTCTATGTATATGAAGTTTACTTTCTGTACCCTTGATATTTTGTACTTCTAGGCCATTTGACCAAAAGTTAAATAAATGTTTATTTATGATGTGTACTCAGGCTATGGTATACAGATTTTGCTGCTCCCTTTTATTGAACGATCATGCTTTGTTTAAGGACTTTTCAGGTTTTTAATAATCGACAAGCATAATATTATTCTAGTGTTTAATGAATAGCGCTCTAAATATTACAGTTAATCTTATATTTTATACTTAATTTTCCCTTATTGATTAGTTGTCGACGTAGTCTATATTATTTTTAGTGCAAAAAACATTTTAATTGTTGTCAGTCTGAAAAATAATTGATGGCAAGATAGAACTATACGGGGTGATTTGTAAAATATTAAAAACCTCCAACTTATTGTGTGTAATGTAAAGAAGCCACCAGCTTCTTTACATTACACACAATAAGTTAAAAAAAAATAACCTTTAACCTGCTACCGCATACTTTTGTCACACAACCACAAGTCTGTAAGACCCCAGAGTAAAATCGATTTTTTTTTTGGCAGTTTTAGGGCCTAAACTTCCCAATGAACCAAGATTTTACCCCGGTAAAATAGTCTGTAAGTAGTTATTATCATATCATAACTAGGTGGTAGGTGGTAAAGGGTTGAGTATTCAATATTTTTCAAAACTGATATTACAAAGTGGTTTAGTATAATGAAAAGAAACCGCGGTTATTAGTATATAAAAAATCACTGTAGAAAATCGTGTTTTTATTTCATATTTATTAGGCCTTACTATTGATTGTCCTTGTTATTCAGATTCGTCGGTGAACGGCGCAGTACTGCAGTTAGTAAAAGTATCAAGATTACACATGGGCGCTTACCTATGCATTGCCAGCAACGGGGTCCCGCCCTCGGTCAGCAAGCGTGTTATGCTAGTTGTACATTGTGAGTCACAATTTGAAACTGATTCATATCACATATGAAATAGCCTTACTACCACACATAAATTTTAAATACTTTTTGCAGTTTCACCGCTGCCAAAATCTGCATGATTTTAAAATATACTGCTAAATTTAAACTGATTTGAAACCCCGATGTAGATAAATATTTTAGATTTAAACAATCCTGTGGTTTTCTCGCAAAGAGCAGAAACGTGTGTGCCAGGATTTGGACTGAAATCTGGAACCACAACTAAGCTAATTTGAACTTAATTACGTGAACCGACTAACTCAAGATCTTTGCATTAATTTGTCTCTACGTTTGGAATGTAATTCTAGCATTATATTAACATACGATAAAATGTCTGTCTTACAGTTCCGCCGATAATGACTATACAAAACCAATTAGTAGGAGCAAAAGAAGGTGACACTGTACATTTGGACTGTCACTCAGAAGCATTCCCTAGATCTATTAATTATTGGACGATAAATGATCAAATTATATCACAATGTAAGTATCATGTATAATCTACTCGTAACATCTTACTAATTAATGATGAACATAATATAACTATGAGAAGTATTTGTTTTGTAGCAGACAAGAGGTTCGAGATCACGTCAGTTGAGAGAGGTTACGAAGTAGATATGAGGCTGAAGATTAAAAAAGTTGGAAGACATACTTTCGGTACCTACAGTTGCATATCAAAGAATTCCCTCGGAGATACGGACGGAACAATAAAATTGTACTGTAAGTATAAACATAAATACAAAGTTTTATTCTGATGATAAGTAATACTCCTTTAATGTTGAAACGTTCAGACGCCGAAGTTAATGGTCATGTCGTGTAACTTGATATTTTGGAAAATAGCGGTGGATAGGTAGTCTCTAGGGGTGTTGGTAGCGTTTCTAAGCGAGTGTCCTATTACAGCATTGTCCGGTAAGTTCGAGGAAATGCAGTACAACGAGTTGGGAGAGTCGGATGAGGGTCCCGACGTCAGCGAGCTAGAGGCGCTCAAGCGGAGCGAAGCGGCGCGAACGTACAGCCCGCTCGGGTTCTTCGTAGTAATTTACTTTGTATTATAAAGCTACTTTGTATATAAAATATATTGTTACAATAATATTTTATTTTGCGTTTGATTCCAAGTACAAATCCTAGAATAAATTGATTTTGAGCATCTCAACAAACTGTCTCTAGCTGTTTACATGGAAAAAACACACTCAAGAAGAACAAATTACATTTGAATAATTAAAATTAGGCGAGATATAATATTCAGAATAGCTTCAGATGTCTGAGCCGACGTGCAAATTTATCATAACTCAATTTGGAGGTAACAACTAGTATCAGTTATTCTAAATAACAGTACGAAAACTTTTGTTTTGCCGACGATAAAAGCGTGCCAAATACAAAATTTTATGTTGAAAGAATTGTAAAACATGAGTCGGAATTGTTTGAACACAGCCGTCACTTGCGTCATATATCATGCACGAGGTGTCCTGGAAGTTCTATATTTCATGTTTGTCGTCGGTCCGAGGCGCTAGCCCGGGGAGGGCCGAAGCGACACCTGCGCTTCGGGCGAGGCGAGAGGTGAGGCGAGACCGACTCACTACGCGTCAACATCTCACAACTACAAACAATTTCAGAACACTTCGCGACACGAATGTAAATTTGTCACATGAGACGTCCGAAGGTGTCACATGACGACTCTTATCTGACGAACAATTTTCTCGGGGTACTTACGAAATTGTTGCTATACATCGCACACGAATAGGTATCATTAGAATTCATTTCGCATACACCTGATACTTATCGCTGTTGTGTGGTGTACCTATTTTGTTTACGTAACTACGTGAGTTCGTATACCGAGGTTACGTTATGATCAATATCAAAGATATTAAAGTAATATTTATTGGGCTCTCATCCCTTCTAGTCTGGATTTATCTTGGTTAAGACTGAGTAAGTTTCGGGCGAGTTTCAAGTCGGACATAAAATAAGTTGCTACTAACATATTCCAAGGTTAGCGATTTCTGGGTAAGGGATTTTAATGATGGCGATCGTAACCGTAATTTTTTATTTCGTCTTCCCTTCTTGGTTGGTCATTAACCTCATAAGAGCGGCCGTTTGGTAAAGTACCTTGAAGATGTATGACTAACAATGAACATAGTCTGTACACATATTGTGATAATACATTAAAACTGATAAGCTTTGTGACATTGCGTGACTGTTAATGACCAGATTAAACATACTGTAAATATTATATGGAAAACCAAATGAATTTAGGGTGGGCCTTCGACTCACTATTATGATACTGTCCTTTAAATCATGTATTACATTTACAGAAAGAACTAAGCATCTACAGTCACCAAGAGTAATGACATAAAAGAGGCCTGGCTATTTTATTCCGTTTGTATACAATTTACTTAAAAGGGTCAGGATTCAGAATAGAGCCTGAAAAATACGCGTAGTATTTTTTATCTGTACCAATAATAATAATTAGGGTACACTGAACCTGTTTCCTATAAACCAATACTAGAAGCACTTCATGAATAAATATTTGTCGTCATTTTAAATGTGTAAGTAAGTATTTCCTTAGCCCTTTGGCTACAGTGATTTCCTATTACCGGCCCAGAACGAGGCCAACTCAATTCAAATTCTTTATTCAAATCGATTAAAAAGATGACCTAAATGACGTGCGTAGTAATCGACGACAGACTTTCTTTGCCAAAGATTAAATTTTTTACAGACTTCAAAAAAGTATGTTATCGATTTGATACGTACCTGCCTATGTATGTAATAATATATTATTGGAATTGCTTTATACTCACAGAATATCATAAATTTGTTTGTATGTTTGTCCACGCATTTCTCCAAAACTATCTTGAATTCTACTGATCCTGTAGAGACTTTTTTATTATATAACTCTAGGTAGGTAAACAACAACAATTTGATTTGCCTGCTACCATTAGATTAGATGATCTCTATAATCATTTCGTCACCTTTATCTCGATTTATTATCCAACCAGATGTCAGACAATTAACTATTTACCAAGCTTGTCTAATGTAACTTATTAGCCTTTTTACTTTGAGGTCAAGAGAATTATACTCTCCTTCAAGTCGAAGGCTGTAGGTTGTGACGGCATTAGCCACCGTATGATCATCACCAGTTTCTTCCTGGAATTACTAATATTATTAAAGTTTATCTACAATCAGGACGTTTGGACAACTTATATATGCACGCATATATGCGACCCCTACCTAAAATCTCAAGCCTATCCCAGCAGTCGTTTCGCATCGATGCAAACTGACTGCGAAACATACTCTAGTTAGCGTGCGGGCGTTCTTCAAGGCGAAATTATATCTCCTCTTCTTTTCTCCTTATTTATTAATCTTTTAACTCATTAACTTCAATGTAAGTATCATTTGTTTGGCCGACGACCTTCAGCTGTGTGTGTGAATAAGGATTTGATAGAGATTAAGAAGGGTCTTTCGACTTTTTGGTCCGAAAAGTGTCAAGCAATCGTTATTGGCAGTCCTCACATGATTTGCAGGATATATTATGATTTACTACCACCTATTATCTTTCACGGCACTATTATTCCTGATAGGCTCTCGGTTTGCATTTTGACTCTTCTCTTAACTGGCGGATTCAAATTGCTAACGTTAGTCAGAAGGTCACTGGTACTTTGGGGTGTCTATATCATCTCAAAAACTTTCTCCCATATGTATGCTATTTCGACCTGAATGCTGATCTGCTCAATAAAATTAACCAGCTTTTCAACAATTGCATTCGATTTGTCTTTAACCGTCGCAAGGATGTTTTTTTCTATCGCTCTCAGCTTAATTGGCTTCCTATCTGGCAGCATAATAGTTTGCGTGCACTTACAATGGTATATCCAATCCTATTTTCTCCTCATGCCCCTACTTATCTAACCCCAAACTTTTAATTTCTCTGCTCTAGCCATGATCGAAATCTACGCTCCTCCAATAATCTGTTGCTTCTCTGTCCCGCTCACAGCTCCACTCTTGTGCATTTTTCCATCTCTATTCAATTTATTCTCCTCCTGTAAGTTCAAAGTACGTCATATCTTTACCAAGTTATTGGAGAATCATCTCTATCATAATAATCTATGGTTATATTTGTATATTATGTATATTTTTAAAGTTATAGGTAGGTAGGTATTATTATGTTACTTTCGTTTTAGGAAGTTAAAGTCGATTAAGCACCTACCTTACTCTGCTCTCTGCATCACGCTAAGATTGACTGGTAGATAAAGTCCAAGGTATTAAGTCCGCCTTTGTACAAATGTTGTATTCATTAAGTTAAATAAATAAATAAACATTTAGGTACTCCATTTTAGGGAACAGTGCAAGTTTTACCAAAATCTATAAAGTAGTTTGAAAAATATGAATTAAATCGTGTGCGTTTGACTTCCTGGCTTACATTGTTATTGTTACGAGCTACTAGTGTGGTGTTAAAGAAAAAAAATCTCAAAACCTTGGTCAAAAAATACGATTAGGCATCCAAACTAATATTATAAATGTAAAAGTAACTTAAACCGCTGAACCGATTTAGATAAATTCCGGGAAAGGACATGGAATAGTTTTTATCGCAATGCCGACATCCATGCAGTTGGAGCCGAGGGTGAAGCTAGTTTTATTATATTTTAAACACGATATCAGAGATAAAACGTGCAACTTAGCCTTCATTTAGTAGATTTTGGTGTACATATATTAAACATGTTTAATATATTCTCGTGTTTAAGCCTCAGCGTGATAAAGCCAGCCGCTTAACAATCTATTACAGCAACAGTACCATATAGAAGCAATCTATTATGCAGGACATAGTGTCCGCCTGCAGATTAGTCACTAAGCTATGAGGACTAGAACAACCAAAGTCTCCATTGTACTGACGCTAGTGATCTATCAACACACCGCTGTGAAGAGGTAGGTATACATAGACTTTCTACTGCCTATTTGTGAGGATATTTCGACTGCAATTTTAGGGGTCTGCAACTCAATGATCATCAATCAGATCGAGGACAGTAATCGATTCATAGATGGGTGTTTTTCTTTCCTTTTTTTTAAACAGAAGAAAACTAGCTAAGTGGAATTGTAAGTCCCGCATTACTAGCAATCCTGTCAATCCCTGCAGCTAAGCTCAATGGCTTATGTTAGGAGTGGGTTCATTCATCGCGTCTGTAGTATAATGGTTAGGATTTGAAGCCTCACGATTGCGGGTCCGATGCCTTAACCATTAGGCTAACGCCACTTTATTTTTATTTCTTGAAGACTTGGCTCGTAAAGCACCTTGAAGTATCATCAGCCCTGCTGCTAATTTCTCTTTGGTTGTGTCGGTTATCAGTCCCGTGAGGCTATGAGAGTGATAAAATTGAGAGTACACATGTGTCCACACACATGCTTATGTAATCCGTAGTTGGTTATCTCTAATGACATTGACAACCGTCACTGATATCTATTGAGAACATTACATTACTATTTACAAGTTCAAGAATATAGCTCTCTTCGTAAGAATACTCCTCGTGACCATAGAAAGTGATCCATTTGATATCATTTTTATTGTAATCGTTGAGTATCTACTTACGAGACATTGTGTAACATATCCAAAATCAATTTTCATGAAATTGAAAACCTTGATTCTGATTCAGTGAACATATCCTTTATTTACAAGATGAGGACCATGCGATAGCATTTTACCAGCATTTCAAAGTATGTTGAGATAACGTTTAACAGTCTATGGCCAGACAAACGTTAGCAGCCAAAAATTTACCCTTAAAAATAAAATAGTGGTACAGCGAATGATGAAATAAAAACGTCAGAAGCTTTAAATGTATATTGGTATATTTATAAATGTAGGAACTTACAAAGATTTAATTTTTCATCACGTCTTCGCCAGGTCTAAATTGGAAAGGAATCCAGTTCAGGTAACAGAACTCCAAAGGCGATTGTCACGATTCCGAAGGGTCCGGATGCATTCAGTAGAGCACAAATGGAGCCATTCACTTTGAATCAGATACAGAATTACGTCGTTCGTGATCTGAAACCTCTACTAGACACCGCTACAGTTAAATAAACGTATAAAACTTTAATATACCAAACCTTTGATTACCTTTTCGTGCTGTTGAAATTGGGATACGCGCCCCAATTTCGTGTGTAGGCATATATTACTTGTTTGTATACAACACAGGCTGAGTCAAAGTTGTAGTTTCGGACTACTAGATCCATACTAAGCGAATTAACTGCTAGGGATTTTATTAGCAGTCGTGTCGTGTCACATTGTGTGATGTAATAATGTAGGACATGTTATAGATAATTAAATTTGTGAAAATTTAAAGAATGTCAATACTCAGCTGTCGTATTAATTTAGCTAGTAATTTGATCAATGTTATTTTAATTAAGCGTGCCGGATAAGTCAAAGGTATTGATTTTCTGCTAAAATTAACGTATTCGAGATAGAGTATTACATGTAATATCGATGTAATATAGGTATGTTGTTTCCTCATTTTTTAAAGCCTTCAAAATTGGGAACTTGACTGGCAAACTCCGTTCATCATCTACCTATTTTTGGTGTGTTCATTATTGTCAGCAGGACAAGGTTTGTATAACAGGTTATTTATTTCAATTTTACGAAAGAGTCTACTCTTTAGAGGAAGAAAAAAATGGGTTATAAATTATAACCGTGCGAATCCGGGGCGGGCAGCTAGTAGACATGTCATAAATCCTAAGTAAAACTAACTTAAAATTTGCAATCAAATGGTTATAATCATGTATATTGACTTTAATGCTCTTTAAATAAAATTAACAAATCAGCCGTACAGAAATAATAAAGGTTCTGCAATAGTCGTTAAGATTACATCACGGTCCGACACGATATTTTTGTTACTCGTTAACAACACGATTTCAATTTCATACAACCACAAGCAGTGTGGAAATTGGAGGCAACACGTCGCTTAATTTCACTAAATCGTTACAATTTGTGAGCAAAATGAACCCCCAAACACTTAACAGAATTATATTGGACACGCACTCGCGACGACGGAAGGTTCTTATGAAAAATTAAAATGTTCATAAATATTATTTTTATTTATACGAGTAAATTTCATACCAAAAGTTGAGTGTCAGCTTTTGCTCAATATCTAGATTAATAACCGTTGAATGTAAACGTAGCGGTACTTCACAAAATAATGAGAATATAAGTAAACATGTTTGTATGCGAAGGAGGAGACTAGTAGGTAATTAAGTAAGATACAAGCGCCGTATTAATTTTACTTAAGACCCAGTGGAGATAGACACACTAGTTATGGTATTACTTATACGTCTTGAACTTTATCGCTGATTAGAAATGAGAACATTTATTTTCTCCTATTTACCTACATTACTTCAAAAGCGCCTGGTGGTGTACCAGGTGTATTTTAAGATAAAACAGTTAGTATATCTTATTCAGCATATACGAAAGTCATAATAAAGTTGATATCGAAGAAAAAATAATTATGAATGTGTTCACACAAGCATACTTGATTTCAAGGTAAATAAGAATTTTCCTTGAAACTTTCAAGTTTTATTCCCAAGAATATTCAAATTTTCTTTACTGTGTTATCAGGAGAGTTACAACAACAAACTACGCAGCTGCTTCAAAATCTTTACATATATCTTTAAATAAATGATCATTTAGGTTATTTTACTTTCGTCTTTCAACTTTTGGGAGATATATTATGGTAAATGAACATTGTGCTCGGGATATATATCTACAGTCCATAGTAACAAATATAAAGAGGTAAAAGCAATGTATCTGTCGGAGGTAGTCTCAGTAACTTCTGGATCTATTTCGATGGAATTCCAAAAGCATAAATTGCCATTTTAATATCTTGGGACAACTGACACAACGCCATCTGATCCCAAACTAAGCAGAACTTGTACTATGGCAACCAGACAACTGATAAACATACATATATATTTCTAAATACATACATATCTATACTAATATCATAAAGTTGAAGAGTTTATTTGTTTGTTTGTTTCTTGGAATGCGATGATCTCAGGTCAACTACTGATTCAAATTGAAAAATTATATTACTGATGGATAGCCCATTTATCGAGGAAGGCTGTAGGCTATATAACATCACACTACGGCTAATAGGAGTGGGGCAGCAATGAAAAATGTTGCATATACGGGGCAAATTTAAGCATACGAAGTTGTGCAGGTCAGCTAATTATAGATAAATTACACCTAGACACAGAATAAACCATCGTGCTCATCACACAAAGTTTTATCCCGGGTGGGGATCAAACCCACGACCTCTGGTTTAGCAGTCAGGGTCACTAACCACTAGACCAACAGGCCCATCAAATTTTATAGCGACAAATATACCTTACACGTGGTTAGAGTCGCTGTACCTATGTAACAGACAGTATTTCTATTATTTTGTTGGATAAGGCCTTTTGTACAAGTCACGGGTAGCAGTCCTTGCTGTTTATTGTTCCAGCTACGGTTGATTGCTTCTTTTTCTGCTCCCAACCACTTCTGAACCAGGTAGTGTGGTGGTTATGCGTGTTGAGCTTCAGCCTCTTCAGTGAAGGCAGACAAGAAACCTTAGCGTTGGCAGGTGATCGCTGAAAGTTGGCAGCTGACCACACGATGCTTATTTCTAGCAGCGGCTGTTTTATCATACGATACGAATAGTTCGACTTAATGTTTGCGAACGTATTAAATGGAGGAAAGTGGTAGGTACCTCAACCAGCTGTAGATATTTTTGGAGGTCGAGCAACATATTATTTTTATTATTTGAAATTATTCATACATGCAACAGTAAAATATGTACGATAATGGCTGTAGTAGCTTACGCTGTGGCACAGTCATTAACGCCCAACTTACAGATAAAACACAAATAAATGACAGATAAAACAAATTTAAAACAAGAACATACTATTAGGTTTTTGACATTTGATTTGAATATAAAATAGTGCTACAACTATATATGTTTATGCGCGTGCGTGCGTGCTTGCGTGCGTGCGTGTGTGTGTGTGTGTGTGTGTGTGTGTGTGTGTTTGTGTGTTATTGTCATTCGGTTATCTATTTTTAAGGACATTTTTAGTTTCCTCATACGTGATACCGCACAGTCATTTTTTAACCCGAAATTTACATAATTTATTTATGCAGTCGTCTTTCCATTGCCGAAAAGGGTTGAAGTATTCTAGTCCTGGTCATTTTAGGCATGGCAACCAGAGAAGGGGTGTACAAATAATAGTAAATGATTGTGTTAATAAATTATCTCTATACTCTGGTGTCTTTTCTTTCTATCACTGTTGGTATTCGCCTTCAGCAACGTCACGCTAGCCCATAACAGTATCAGTGTCACCCAAATCTTTGTTTGGCAAAAATCTAAATGTCACTGCACTATGCTCCTCATTTGAGACAATAGTTCGTTAGTCTCATTTCCCAGTAATTTCATTAGTTCAACCGAAATACAGTGACGTGTTAACATCACTATTTCACGGAATAATGACTGACACCGTGTGGTACCAACCAAGACGGCCTATGGCTTACTGATAAAAGTATTAGAAAACATGTAAATTTTTCAAAAACTATCAGGTATAGGGACGAAGCGGTTAGTTTTTTTTTTATAGTCTGCATCATAGCAATCTGTTGCTAACAACAATAAGTCACTGTACAGTATGATAAACTTGTAGTTTTGTCGTATAGCTTGGTGAATTAACGTCTCATTCCGATGTGATGAAAAGAGGGAGTTGTAAGCGTCATCATTTGTTTTTTTCAATTTAATATACTTTTTGATATTATACGTGTTCATCATTTTGAATGATGAACAAATTTAATATCAAAAACCTAACTCCATAGTTTTGGTAGTGAACTACGAAAACTGAAGAAAGTAATGCAGTTTTTCGCATATTACAGTTTTTTTTGCTTGCATAAAGCGGCGGTAGCCTAAGGCTACGAACTCGCAATCGTGAATTAGTGAGGTCGCAGGTTCGAATCCGACGTGAACCCACTCCTTTTTTTTTTTTTTTTTGGTTCGGCGGGAAAAAATCCTGACGAACACCCCCATCATCCGGGGAAGATGATGGAGGTAATGTGCGGTTTGCACCCACTAAAAAACCCGCCGTGTATCGCTCGCCACCTTTGCGAACGAGCCGCCAGAATTCGTTATACCGTCGGCGGCCCGCCCAGTGGCAATGCCCGGACGCGATGTTGTTGCGTTCCAGGCAATTCACACCTACGCGGCCCTTGGATACACACAGGGTGCCGCGCCTCCACGGAAGGCCGCGGGCGGGGCAGATTACCCCGTACGCCCGCCCGCAGCCCCACCTAAGGCGGCATCAAGCGCAGATATGCGCGCCGCCGGCGCCGCTCTTTCCTGACGCGCTCCGCCGCCTCCTTCTGCGAGATGACGTCCTCGCAGAAGGATGCGACCGCATTCCACGACCCCTCGCCCCGGACCATGGACAGAACCACGGCCGGCAACGAGAGGTCAATTCCGACCACTGCGGTGAGAACTCGACGTTGCCCCTCCCAAGCTGGACAATGCTGGAGGGTGTGCTGCACCGAGTCCTAACCGCAGTCGCAGTGGTGGCAGGCGGGACTCGGTTCCCTCCTAGCGACCGTGTGCAGGTACTTCCCGAAGCACCCGTGCCCGGAAATGACCTGCACCAGCCGGAAGGAACGGGTCCCGTGCTGCCACCCCGCCCACTCCTCCAGGACCGGCCGGAGCGCCTCCACGGTTCGAACACCTGCCCGTGGAGCCTCCAGCCGGCCCTGCCACCGGGCCATGACTGCCTGGTGGGCCTCACCGCGCCAAGCGCGTAGCTCCTTGGGCAGGGGCACCGAACCCCCTGCCCGAACAGCCACCGCCCGCCGATGCACTTCGGCGAACACTTCCGCATCCAAATCCCACGGGGGTGTGCCGGCCAATGCGCACGCCGCCTCTGCAGACACCGTGCGGTATCCGCGTATGGCCCTGACCGCCATGGTCCGCTGGGGTCTCCCTAAGCAGACCCTATTCTGGGCGGTCAGGGACGCCGCCCACACGGGTGCGCCGTACAAAGCCATTGACCGCACCACCCCGGTGTACAACCGTCTACTCGAGGCACTGGGTCCGCCCAGGTTCGGCAACAGCCTCCCCGGTGCAGATGCCGCAGCCTCGAGTTTTGGCGCCAAAATGCGAAAGTGCTCATCGAAGAGCCACCGCCCGTCTACTACCAGGCCCAGATACTTCATCTGGGCTCGGACCTGTACGAGGACCGAGCCGACGGCTATCGAGGCGCCAGCAGGTGGACCGCGACGGGGCCCATGGAATAATAGGGCCTCCGTCTTGGAAAGGGCCACCCTAAGCCCCAGCGCCTCGATGCGCCCGACCATTCGGGAAATCCCTAGGTTGGCCAGGCGCGCCGCCTCCTCAAAATTCCCACCCCGGGCCGTGATGAGGGTGTCATCCGCATAGCAGATGACCCCTATCCCGGGGGGGGAAGCCACACCGCAGGGCCCAGTCGTAGCCAATGTTCCACAAGAGGGGCCCTAAGACAGAGCCCTGTGGAACACCGCACGAGACGTCCCTGCGGATTACCTCACCCTCTCGGTCCTCGTTCAGGATCCTCCTGCCTTCGAGGTAGTCAGCCACTAGCTGCCTCAGGTACGCGGGCACTCCATGATACCGGAGCGCCTCGTTGTTGCAGCTGAATGGCAGAGACCCGAAGGCGTTGGCGATATCGAGCGATATCGCCAACATTACTCCTCCACCGGCGACGGCCTCCTCCGATGCAGCCCTCAAGCGCAGAATGGCCCCAATGGTCGAGCGCCCAGCACGAAAGCCGTACTGAGCGTCCGACAGATTAGGGCCGACCTCGTTCAAATGCCGGACGATGCGGGTAGCGATAATCCTCTCCAGCAACTTCCCCGCCTCGTCCAGCAACACGATCGGCCTGTAGGCCGCAATTGAGTCGAGAGGCCGTCCCGGCTTTGGAAGGAGCACCAGCTTTCCTGCCTTCCAGCAGTCAGGGAACCGTCTGGACGCCAGGCACACGTCGAACAGTCCCCTGAGGCGGTCTCCGATATGGTCGAGGGTCAGGGCCAAAACCCGGGCGGGAATCCCATCCGGCCCGGGAGCGGTGTTCTTCGAACGCATTCGAAGAACAGCCGCGCCCACCTCCGCTTCGGTGACAGGCGGCACAGTTGTGTCGGCCTCCCGGTCATCGGTTTCATTCTCGGAGACCATCGCCGGGGGCGCGTGCTCTGCCTGCAGCGGGAAGAGACCCTCGACTACTACCGCAAGGAAGCTGGGCTGGAGAGTCTTGGTAAGGGGGGGGCCCGCCGAGCGGAGCTTGTTCAGCGCCGCTCGATATGGACGACCACAGGGGTCACGGTCGAGACCCTCCAGCATCTCCTCTCTCGCCCTCTCCTTGGCCCGACAGATAGCCAGCCTAAAGGCGTCCCTCGCTTGGCGATACGCCTCATAAAGCTGGCTCTTATCCTGGACATCGCGGTGACGAGTCCGGCTGCGGGTATAGGACCTCCGCGCACTGATGCAAGCGGCGCGGAGGGAGGCAAGCTCCTGGGACCACCAATACACCCCCTTCCTCGGGGTACGTAAACCCACTACTAACGCAAGCCAATGCCACAAGCAGTTTAGCTAGGAGAGTTAACACAATACCACACTGCTCGATAACATTCAATTTAAAAAAAATGTTCCATATACCCTTCATACACATACCATCTAAGGGCTTCAAACCAAAAATGCAGCTTTATATAGTTTTGTGTTCTTACATTCAAAGATTTTTAGAAAGTTGTTAGAGTTGACTGACACAAAGACATATATTATTACAGCATGCAGAAAAATGTTTTAGGGATCCTACGCTCAAGTAGATAAGGTTAGGATGAGTAAGTCTCATACTTACTCATCGTAACCTTATCTAAGCTTTATCATACGTCAGTCACCGTACTCGCATTTTTCAACATAAATAAGGCCTAAGTTTTCTCTATTTAACTATGCAAACAAATGATTATTTGTATCAAACTGACGGCTATAGTAGATGTCTTTTGATGAAATTTCCTAGAAATGTATCGACACTCGATATTGTTATCAAGATTAAAGGTTGGATCGACAAGTGCCGCTGAGTGCTTTGAAGTGAACTTCGACAATATCTTCAATTGTTTCGTGTTAGCGAGAATACCTACTTGTTTATACGAGTCATATTTATAGCTTTCTCTTAACTCGCGATTAGTAACAATCTATTGATGAAATGATAATTATGGATAATATTAATACACTCTTTATCCTCATAAAATTATTCCAAGTAGGTATTCTACAAGAACAGGACAGACAAGTAAAAAACATGAATTTTGGCGATTAGCATCTAAAAATCACAAGTGGGCTTCACGTATATTGGACTACTGCTTTGGCAGCAGGACAATGACAATGCAATGAAACACAAAGAGTACCTAAATAAAATGAAAATAAAACCCATATGATATGATAGCTAAGTGGTTTTATGGGTACTTATATGTAGTAATTTCATAAAAATGTGACATTATGTAGCAAATGAATAAAATAATTTTTATCCATTGTCTCGCTGTATGAGCGGGTATGACTGTTATAATGTGCAAGCGATGATGGGTTCGATTCCCATTCGAGACCAATTCATAAGTATTTATTCCGAGTCTGGATATATTTAACGTTTGCTAACTGTAGTCTTTACGATATACAACTTATAGCCTAGTGCGGGCTAGCTCCTTTTACACGTAAAGTTCGGAACGCGGAAAACAGCACGTGCCTCTCCATCCCTTGCTTCGAAACGTACATGTAAATGCGCAAGGCTAACGCCCCGCCTCTCCGTAAACAAAGCCTAAGGCCTTGTGGCCAACCGTAAACACCGGCCGTTTTTTCTGTTCACGGAGAGGAGGCGCGTGAAGCGGCACTTGTCATCGCGTGCGTAAATATAAACATATGACAATATATGATGATGTATATAGAGATGCGTGGCGGTTAGTGTGGCGGTGCAGCACTTCACTTTGTCCGGAGGGCGTTCCGAGATTTTGTCATCTGTGAGCGATGTCTGTTTGCGTGTGTCGAGTATACATCATCTCCTGTACTCCTGATATTTTGTGGTCTATCCTAAAGTTACGTTTTACTCAAGTCTTAAAAAAAATACAAAAAATGTAGAACCTCTTTGATTAAAGTACGTCATTGAACAAAAATGCATAAAAACCATTCCCTTTATATTTTTAAATGCCGATGAAATAAATAAGTGCGTCGGTTAAACTACTCGTTAGTTTAAGCGTGATCTACCCACGACTAAGTACCGGGAATGAACATTCCCTACATTTACGAAAAGTAATTAAAATTAAACTCATATGTGAGGATGAAAAGCCCTCGTCTTTTTTTAAAGAGTTCCATCCAGCTATGTAAAATATTTACAGAGTTACAGAGAACGTAATAATATACATTAAATTGTAGCTTAAAATGTGATCCTTTTACCAATTTATGAGCGCTTCATCTTAAACTTATAAATAAAAATCAGGCGCGGATCCGGAATTTTGTTCAGGGCGGGGCAACATTTGACTCAACCGGCCAAGTGTGAGACACTAGCTTGACAGTGGGGGAATTGCATTTAATTTAACAGGGGTAGTAGGCACCACCGCCGAAGAGGGGAAGGGGGGGGGCAATTGCCTGTCAAAACACACCAGTCGAGTGTCAAAATTCTCAAAAAAAAAGGTCATTTAGTCTGGAGTCTGGGTGGAGGAGGGGAATTGACCCTGTTGCCACCTCTTGGATTCACGCCTGAATAAAAAATCAATGTCTGAATATTCGTCCTCTATGGTTTCTGAAGTTAGGTTGTGATCAGGTTGTGATGAAACTCCGGGTTCAATTAGCTATCTAATAGAGTAAGTAGAATGGGAAAGAAAATGAATTTTACGACACTAAGAATTGTAGAGTCAGGTTCGGTGATACTGCATTTTTAACAACTAAGTTTCGCATGCATTTGCGTCATTGTGTAATGCAGCTACTGTACTTACGTTTTCGAAATAAATTAATATTGATATTATTATTGCAACTCCAATCACAAAAATTACATATAACGCAACTACCATTGAGAAAATAAATCACGGAAACAAAAACTTTGGCCGCAATTTGGATTAATAGAAGCCAGACACAAAAAGGAAAAAAATAATAATAAAAGTAGACTGCTTGATTTGTTTAGAGTTCATCGGTCTTTTTAATAAGTATACTTAAAAAACTGAAAGAAACGTTTCTATCTAATTTTCCCAAAACCATTTCAACGGGCAGGTACTTAAAGAAAAATATTTAAAACCCCGAGCGGCACAAAACGATAGTAATCGTCATGATTAGTGATACAATATTCCTGCTTAACCCGCTAAATAGATAAGGGTGAAGATTTTGAAATTTTGCATAAGCACCAGTTTGCATAAGTAGCCTGCCTCCGTCTTGTTTGAAATTATAATGGGCAATAAGCTCTTATTTATAGTGAGAATCTGAGAAAGAAAACTTATAGATCTAACACTGCTTCGTATAATGTTGAAATAAAGCTTCTTGTACACTGGTGCCACATTGTAGTTATTGGAGTACAAAATGGGTTATATGCAATGCAAGCAGTCACCATATATCATGCATTTGTCTGAAGCAAGAAAGTGGCAAACTGATTTACGATACGATCCTCCTGCAAGTAAACTGGGTCCACTGAATGCTTAGAATGCCAGATCTTAAATAGAAAAATATAACTCGAGCGTTAGCGTACTACGCTTTTTAGTGAAGCTGTTATATAGACAACATACCATGTAGATACGACTTTCGCTGCTTTTCGTTCCGTGGTAAAGTAACTCCTATAATGATTATAATCAGGACTGAAATTAGGCGTTGGATTTGGAATATATAATAGTTTAATTTATATACGTGTCTAATATTTAAATGCAACTGAAGTCCATTAAAATTGCCTAAAGCAAGCGTTCAATAGTATTGCCATGAATGTTTCACAATGGCTGAGTATTCAAAGGGCTATTCAATGGCCATCACTATCGTCACCAGTCGGCCAATAAACGTAAGGTGAGAATAGAATTACTATGTAGCAAGGAAAAGCTTATGGAACCCTGATATTCGCAATACATAATGTATGTATGACGAATTTGTCGGAACAATATGGTCTTACTAAGACACAATACAAAATATTTTATTAGGTTTTGCAGGTATAAGAAAAAAGTTGGAAAATCTGACACATTTAAGATTTTGATTGACGTCTTCTCAAATATATTGCGTTAAGTAAAATTGATATCTTATACATAACAATGCTGAAACTCAGCGAAATTGGCATGTCGGAATTGAATCAAATGTTTTTTTTTTTTTCAATACTTTATTTGTGAGCAACGCTAACAAGAACTGTACTGTAACTATTACAGTACAGTTCTTGTTAGTGTTACAAGGATTCACTATGGTCTATAATAAATTATTAAATTAAAACAATCACAAAATAGCTTGATATACCAAATTACATTTATAAGTCAAAATAATCAGTTAAACATGTCAAAGTTAATTAACACAATTACAAACGAATGAAAATATAAGTGTTTAAGGGAATTAAATAAAAAATAAAAATAAAAAAATCATAACAAAACCAGATAATTAAAACAATGATGAAAATAATAATGTCACAAAAGATATCACTACCATTTTAATTATAACGTAAAACCATCTAAAATTTATCAGTAAAGAAATCCGATACAGGCTAGTTTTTTTCCTTTTCAATTAAGAATACCAGTAGCTCTCTTCTAAAAACATGATATTTTTTTACGAGTCTCATTGATTTTCAACCGACTTCAAAAAGGGGGAGATTCTCAATTCGACTGTATGTTGCTTTTTTTTGTATGTCTGTTCACCGATTACGCAAAAGACGGCTGAACCGATTTGAAAAATTCTTTTTGGGTTTCAAGTTGGTCCCATTGTCATCAAATTACGATCTGATGATGGAATCCTGGAGAAATCGAGGGAACACTTACAGTGATTTAGATATATTTCATAGTGATTCGTGCATTTACTCTCAAAAAGCACCAATTGGTGAAGTAGAACTGATGATGAAGATCACAAATGACAAGCAAACCTATTCAATATTTCACGGCTCGCGATTCAATTACTTTAATATGGTATTGAGTAGCACTTTATTCTCGTCATACTACTATTACACAATGTATTAGAGCTGATAGCGAACTATCATGTGAACTTCTCAACAATTAACGGCTCTGCATTGGAGCAAGCAATATTTAGTAAAAGGATTTAAGCAGTTGACATAAGCCTATTGTAACTTATGTGAATTATAAACCAACCCACTAAAAAGTGAGAAATAAAAAATAATATACCTAGAATAACAAAAACTAATTAAACTTTTGAAGTTGGTGCTTTGAAATAGTAGTTTTTATGTTTTATTCGGCGCCAACTTCAAAATGTTTAATTAATTCTAGATAGGTATATAGTCGGTAATATTTTTTTGTAAAAAATGTTTTTGGTAAATGATTATAAGTCTTAGGAGTAAGTAGGATGTAAACTAAAACCTTGAACTGCAAAGAAGTGAGGCAATTTCTTTATTTATTTTTATAAGTAGACAACCGTAGATTTAGGTCTCGCATTCGCTTCACTAGTTTGCTGGATGAGTCAATTGATGTACCCGTGCGACCAGAAGTCTCTCGACTTATATAGCTTTCTATAGCATAAGAGGGGGATATATAGACTTATCTATTAATAGTTTATAATAATATGTTGGGACAACTAAAACGACGCCAGCTGCTCCCAAACTAAGCAGAGCTTGTGCCTACTATAAAAACCAGACAACTGATAAGTGTAATTATATATTTTTAAATATATATATATTATAAATAAATAATTTCCAGACACAGAACAAAACATCGTGCTCATCACACAAAGTTTTATCCTGGGTGTGGAATCGAACTCACGACCTCCGGCTCAGCACTCATGGTCACTAACCACTAGACCCATTATATTAAGTACTTTACATAACAAAAATGCTTCCTAAAATATTATTTGAAGATAACAGAATAACATTTTATAAAAATATCGGATCAACATTGCAGATACACTAACTAAATTGAAAAATACAAGATTTAATATACGATACTCACATCCCGTCTGTTTCATAACAGAACCTTCACGTGTAATATGATGATAGTTTTATTGCGAGCTGTACAGCGGATATTGAAGATAGACTCGAGAATAAGTCGTAGGTAGGTACTTAGTTAATAAACTCAATTTCCAATTAGAGAAAATCGCTTTTTCACGACTTTTCCACTGATCAGACATTATGAAAGCTCCGTAAAACGATTGTTGGAAATGTTGGACTCGACGCACTAAGTACTCGGGCAATCTTTATTGGAAATAAATTAAAGCTGGCGGAAAAGAATTCGAACCCTTTGTTTGTTTGCATCTGGGACGTTATTAAAAAATGGGCCCTGTGCGAGTGGGACTTGTGCACGGAGGGTTCCGTATTATCTAGGTATACAATATTAGACACTATATTATAATAATGAGCAAAAAACAGGGGGCCACCTTTATATACTTATTTTATTCGGTTTTTATTCTTTGTTGTAATAGCGGCATAGAAATACCGATGTCATCTGTGAAAATTTCAATTGTCTAGCTATCACGGTTCATGAGATTGAGTAAATTATTGGCAAAAAATCACGTTCGTTGTATTAGAGCCCCCCTTAAATATTTATTTTAGTCTGTTTTTAGTATTTGTTATTATAGCGCTAATAGAAATACATCATCTGTGAAAATTTCAACTGTGTAGCTATCACGGTTTGTTAGATACAGCCTGGTGACAGACAGACGGAGAGCGGAGTCTTACCCCCGTATTTATAAACGAGTAATAGCAGTTACTTAAGTAAAAGTAATTACTTAAGTAAGAGTTCCTATTTTATAGTTAAGAAAATGAGTGAAATATCGTTACTTGAGTAATAGCTTTAATTAAGAATTTTATGTAGAGGTTATTTTCCTTAACAGATATTTTAAAAATATGGAAGGTTTGGAAAATAAAAACAATTTATTTGGCGCTATGCCAGCCAGTGGGTAAATAATACAATAATAATAATAATATACCATTTATTTTAGGCATCAATGGCCCACAGAAATGTATACCTTGCCGACTACCATACTTGTAAGTATGTCAGTATAATACAATAAGTGAAGTGCTAGTAAAAGTACATACAACTTAAAATCACTATAATATTAAAACGATATCAGTAGGTACGCTTCATACCATGCGTCGCGACTCCAGAATCTGCACCCTCGTCTTGTAGCGGAACTTCTGGCGCACGTATATGCAGGCGCAATATGTGCACCGGCGTGTTCGGCGCCGAAGCGCACAACGTCCCCTTAGCCTAGCTTTGGTTGGTTGTCGCCGCTTTTTTCCTTGCACCATCACAAAACCATCTTCTGTATCTACTTTATCTCTGTTCGTTGTCCTATCCGGGTAATGCTTGACAGGGGCTTCTAGCTGCACTGACAAAATCTATTGATTGTGGTACTTGAGATTGCACTGGGAAAAGCAATGCAGTCGACACAACGGAGTGGCTGACCGTGGTCGCAGGCTTGCGGGTTTTTAACCATTAAAAATTACACCCTTGCTAAATTATAGTAACTTGTGACCATATTTAACCAGCAAAACTTCCTTTAAATAAAACAGTAAAACACAGGTGATGTCTTCAGTGACATTTCTTGTGTGACATAAAGTGAGTTTTATGACGCTAAATTAAAAATAAGTTCTTCAAAAATACTTTACATACGTTTGACGGACTATTTCATTTGGTAGCATTACTATTCAATTATGTTGCATTTCGTTACATTCAGAAAACTAAAATTGAAGATTAACGATAAAATCAAAATTTGGTCTGATTAATTTCTGTATTATTAATATTTGAAGTTTTAAAATTTTTAGCTATTTTAGTTTGTCGTAATATACTTTTGGCTCTCTATTTGGCAAATTTAATAAAATCTTGTTCATGTAAATGAACGTTTTTCGCGGCTCACCGGTTGCTAAGTAATGAGTAATACTTGGTTGGTTTGCTCAGGGAAGTAATGACTACTACTTGTCTATAAAATAGGTTTTTCTAAGTAGGTAATTACTTTAAGAACTAGCCGTGTCTCAATGAAGTAATGGCTAAGTAATAAGTAATGACTCGTTTATAAATACGGGTGTTAGTAATAGAAATCCGTTTTTACCCTTTAGATATGGAACTCTAAAAACAGATAGCTGTGAATTTCCATAGTATTTTCATGACAACAGGGTGACATACCGAGTAGAAAACACATACGTTTTATTAGGTTATATTTGAGACAATGTTCTTTTCACCCACCCGATATTGTTGTGCTTTCATGTAGAAAAAGTTTTGTCATTCTGCCTCTATTTTTGCTTTTTAGTCGAACAACGAACGGAATGAATGGAGCATTCAAAGGACTTTATTCTGTTTATTTTCATTGCGCAGGTGATTACGTAACCGACAAAAATAATAATAGGTGGTCAATAAATTGTTGGGAGAAAAGTTTGACAGTTTTATGTACTGATGGAAGTCTTCTGTTATCTAACAAAGTTTATAGAAAACTTACCATTCTTATATAGCTATAGAAATAGTGAAGAAGAAACAACAATAAACAAGTAATTAAAACTTATTTACCTATACGGCTAGTTCGCGTGCAGTATACGAACTAAATGAGGCTCCACGTTTAACTAACATAAATATGCGTCCGTATCTAGCGGGAAACATAGGCGCCTTAAGGCTTAATCTTTATGAATACCGTTCTACTATTCCATTTTAATAGTGGGCTGTACATAAAGCTACAAATTCTAGAAGCCAGCTTATCCTTTGGAAAAAAATCTATTTCATTTATATCTCATGAAAATAAAATATCAACTCAACTTACTTAACTGGGGGTGGTGCATTTGATTCAACACCGGTACACCACGTCCACCAGCACCGCGGGTGTCTAAATTCTCAAATTGCCCAAATAAAAGGTCATTCAGTCGTGTCTGGGGGGGCAATTGCCCCTATTGACTCCCCCCCCCCCTAGTATCCGCGCCTGACTTAAACGGTTTTATATCTAGTAAAGGTATGTTTGATATATGAGAATACCAGTCTTTATTTAATAGAGAGAATCGCTTTTATAATAGAGCCCTGTCGTAACGACACACGTTAAGACAGGGCTCTATTATAAAAGCGATTCTCTCTATTCTATTATGAAAACAAATACATTCTACGCGAAGTTATGAACAAATGTCTGTCTATGTTTACCATTTAATGATCTTGTTAAATATATCAAACAAATACTAAATGGTTAAATATGAGTCGTATATCGAGCCTATAAAACAATTTAGGCTTTAAAAAAATTGGTAAACTGAATAATAATAAAACCAATACTTTTTGAGTTATCGCAAAAAATGTAAGAGAAGTCATTTAGACCTGTTCAATGGGTACGTTAAAAACTCGATAACAATAAAACTTTTAGACTCGGGCGTTCCCCCGTTTTATGCTTATTTTCAACCGACTTCAAAAAGGAGGAGGTTCTCAATTCCATTATTTTTTTTAATGTTTGTTCGCAAATTACTCGCAGATGGCTGGACTGATTTGAAAATTTTATTTTGGTGTTTTAAAGGGTATACTTCAAGATTTCAGATTGGCCCCAATGTCATCAAAGTTAGATTTGATGATGAGATCTTGGAAAAATCGAGGGAACTCTTTAAATATTAAAGGCACACGGTACGAAGGTACTATAGTAATTTGGATATATTTTGTTGTAATTCGTTTATTTACTCTTAAAAAGCACCATTGAGTGAAACTAACTATTGAATGGAACTATTTATTATTAAATAAATAAATAAAACTGCGGGTTGCGATCTGAGTACCGTGTTCAATACCTGATACTTCGCCTCCATCAAATCATGTAATACAACTGATAGTCTAGTATCAGGTGAAGTCCTCAAAAATCAAAGCCCTTGTATCGCAAAACGCTACATTTTGTTAAAAGAAATGAGCAGTTTAGATTGCTATT
This sequence comes from Herminia tarsipennalis, assembly GCA_945859575.2. NCBI lineage: Eukaryota > Metazoa > Arthropoda > Insecta > Lepidoptera > Erebidae > Herminia > Herminia tarsipennalis. Next base: position 16,375,143 of record OX243835.2, read on the forward strand.
GTAACATAAATCAACTACAAATCAATACATTAAATAGTGAGAAATAAAAAGTTTTTTACAAAAAAATAAAAGCTGACTTCCAACAAAAAATAATTAAACATTTTGAAGTTGATGCCTAAAACATAAAACTACATTTCCTGGCACCAACTTCGAAATGTTTAATTATTTTTTGTTGTTGTACCTATATTATTTTTTGCTTTTTAGTTACCTTATATTTATTTTGGAAGTCGGTTTTTATTTTTTTTTGTAAAAAAGTTTTATAATAAAAATCAAACGAGAAAAAACATTTACATTGTGTCCCTGTCCTATCCAAAAGAGAGGAAGGAAGGGGCGTACAACTATCCTACTACGAGTATCGATGAAAATTCACGATGGTTAGTAGGTACTCAATATTGCGGCAATGTGACGAATTTTCAAGATTTATTGTTTACAATCAAAACAATTTTCGCATATCTTGCCAAGTGATTCTGGTCAAGAAAAAAAAAAGGATATTTTTTACATCATTACCTAAATAAAAAGAATCGGGTTGCTTTCCGAGAGTGCCGGCAGAAGTGAAAACTTGAACAATAACGTTGTGTATTTTTGAATATTTTGGAATGGTTAGGGATTTTTTTTATCAGCATTATTATTTATGATATCCATTGCGCTATCGTACATGACAATTTAAAAAATGACAATGACAAACATGACAATTAAAAAGTTTATCTCTCAGAAAAAATTACATACTGATGAAATTTGAATAATGTTTTCGATCTTACTTTTGTATTAATAAAAGAATATGAAATAATATTTCACTAATCAAAAAAATAAAATTAAAATAAAAAAAAATAAAAAAATAGGTACTCCCTACAAGGGAAAAAAACTGCTCGGACTGGGATCTTCTGGGTTCTGGACCGCCCATTTTCTAACTGAGCTATAATAATTAATTGTAGATGGTGACGAAATTTACCTTCGTATTCTAATGATATGGTAGCAGTTTTTCATTGCTCTCCCTCCGTCTTAAGAATTTTCGATCACGGTCACGTGATCTACGAATTTTCGAAAAGAGTCACGTGATCCTGACGCGAGTTTAACATTTTTTACCTATACCAAAAAAAAGTGAAAGTAAAGAAGTTTTCACTTCAAAAAACAAAAACCAAATTAGATCATGATACCTAAGAACAAATTAATTGATCGGACAGGGATTTATACATATATGTTGTATAAAGTCTTCTAAAGTGTGTCAACAACAATGCACTACATTCACAAACTCTGAATTTTAAAGGAAAATATTTTAAAATACACAGCACTATAAATTAACGCTTCAGCTTTTTGATATTGCAGTATCGCAGCGAAATCCAATTATAATATATGGGACAGCCTGCCAAGGGTTCGTACCAAGTATTGAATCAATTAAAGCAGGCTGTAGTTTACTCGCTGAAATAGTACCTAATCACTACAATCAGCCTAGAATTGGCTACTATAAAGAGATACAATCACAGATGTTATCGTTTAAGTAACGTTCCGTTACAGAAAGGAAAAACGAAACAAGTTTGATAAACGTTTTTATACGAACTCAATGGAGCAGCCGCGGAACCACTGTTGTGCAAGAGACTGTGGGTTCAATTCCCGCAAGGGTTTCAAACAACTTTAAATGTTTCCGAATCTAGATTTATTTTATGACCATGATGTTGTATTATGTAAAGTCCTTTACAACACTTTGTGCGGACGTTGTACGTATTTATTTAAAAAAGCGAAACTCCTCTTTAAGAATAATATTAGATAAATTTTGAATATTTCGGTGCATGTTATTTACACTGTGTTAAATTAAATAAACAGTATCTTTGTATTATTTTAGGTAACAAATATTTGCGGGAAAAATTAAATAAATTTGTGAACATATTTATTTTATTTGCAGTATTTCAAAACGAATCAAATTGTAACATTGAGTATATTTTTAATATATACTTAGGTACATACTAAACAAATAATAAAAAATATATCGGTGTATTTATTATTCATAGACGTATTTTTGAACTCTATCATAAGTAGGAATTTTTACAGCACTTGTCAATGAAAAATAATAGGAAAGGGCTCCACCGATTTTGATCAAATTTTGATTGAAGATGGAGATTTGTTTTACATTTTTTGGTTTTCAGAGGTAGTGTAGTTGTAGTGAACAAATAAAAGTGACAGTGCTTTAAATTCACACAAGAACAAAGTGTTTTCATGTTATCGGACTCTAAGAAAGTGCAGCAGACATTATTCTTAGTTATAAAATTAGTGTTAACGTCTCAAATAAATTAAGTTAGAGTTAAATTACTTATTAGCCTTATAGGCTAAATCGTAATGAATTGTAAAGACCTCTGTTCTTTATACCCAAAAAAAAATATAAAACCATTTGACACATAAATATTTTAGTACGTATATTATAAGTACTTCAATTTTATAAAAAAATAATGAGACTCGTAGGACTATAGACTGTCTTCCGACTACATAGCAAGTATCAGTAGGTACAATAGAAGACATTACAAAAAGTCACTTTTAATTTTCAAAAAGCTGTGGCTGTAAAATGTACGAGTATACACTATTGAAGCATAAAACATTTTCAAACAGCTATGCACTAGTCTGATTTATGAGACAACGTTGGCTAATCTAGCCACGCTATCGAAACCGAAGTATTACAACAGTAAGTTTGCAGTAGTATAAAAACTAGCCAAGTACGTCACCATCAGCCTTTAATATTTAGGTTCCGTTTAATTTTAGATATGAATTCAATAGCTTTAGACGCGACGGTAACCTAGTGGTTTAGGCATCGCGGCAATCGTGGTTTCGATCGTGGTTTTGAATTCCACCCGTTATACTGTCGACGTGAACCCACTCCTAACACAATCAATTTGGCTTACTTTTTTTAAACTTTTGCGATTTTTATACATATTAGATATATTTCGGGACTTAATTGCATGGTCAAGATCGTAGTACGACTCTGTACATGTCGACTTTGACCACAATCGGTGCAATTCGATCGAAACGTCGGGTAAGTCCCGAAATATATCTAACAATTTAGCTTAGTTGGAGGGGTTGACAAGATTGCTATTAATGTGTGAAATAGACTTCCGTAGCCAAACCGGGGCCAGAATCGAACCACCTATCTGGACTATGTTACAAGACCTTAAATCAAACTTTGATGCTCGCGATTTGTAAAGTAATTGGCAAGAAATGCCTATAAAAATTACTTTAATATTGACAATAACGGTGGGGTTGGCTTTAGATACAATCATATTTTAAATTTTCTACTACTACTAAAGTGTGACGTGCCCACTGAGCTGACCAAAAAATGCTTTAACGTTACTGGTTCATAAATCCGGTGTGCTTGAAATGACAGTAAAATATTGGTTTAAAACTGCGTACGGAATCCTAGAAACTTTCAAACAACTGTTTTTACTTAGCTTTTATATTGTCTTAGTACACAAAGAAAAAGCTTATCTTTGGACCATAAATACAAACTTGGCATTTTAATGTTTCAGAAGACGTCAACACAATATATTTTACCATCTATTTATTTTATTTCTTATTTATTTCATATACAAACACTGATAACAGACTTCCAAATTTACAATATTAAATCTGAAGCTCAATTAAATTAAGACTGTATACGGGATCCAACAAAAACATACAAATTATCAGTAAGTATCTATTTAAAATATAACAAAAAAAGACGTGTGGCACTCGGGGACGACCGCGGTAAAGCTATTGCATAGCATTTTTATCAACTTAAACAAAATGTTTTTATTTATTTTGAATTATAAAAAAAACAATGTTTTTTGTTTTTAAAGTTTTTTTTTTATTATAATTTTTTTTTTCTTTTTAAATTTAAAAAATGTTTTTAATTTTTTTTTCTTAAACATAAAAAAAAAATTTAAAGATTTTTTTTATTATATTAATTTTTTTTATTTTTATATTTAAAAAAAAAGTAATTAAAAGTTCTGCTATTCATCGATAGATGGCAAAACTAAAAAGTGTCACTGCTGTGCCCGTTGGAGTGGGGAGCGTGAGGTTTTTTCGTTACGGAATTTCTGGATTCGGTCCCCGCGCTCAAGGCCTGCGATAGAAGCTATGCAATAGCTTAATAGTTACAAAGTTTAAATCAAAAAGTAAAATCTTTACATTCGTTGTTAAAATAGTGTTACCTAGTTTATATTTAATCTGTGCATATTTGATATTTAATAAATTCAACGAATCAAGAGGTTACGTTGAACACTTTTGAGAATTTATGATGACGGTAGTAAGTAAGTACTAAATGTTCGGTGGCACGAACCCGCACGCTCCGGTGCAGTGCTAATTTATAATTCGTTATATTAAAAAATATAGTCAAAAACGCGTAGTAGAACAACGTACCCTCTAGTTCATGTGTCCAAAATTCTGTATTTTATTTCTATCCATTATATTCATCATGTACAGAGTTTCTTTAAATAATTAATAGATGTTCAAAAAACATTAAACTTACTGATCATGAAAGACATCCATTTGATCATTATAACAAAATGTAATAATCGTTTTATCTAAGTTTTAGTACGTAAGTTTTGTGGCAGATATGATTAAGATTATAATTTTATTACCTTATGTAGGTACTATTAGCCATTATTCACTTTTATTTTTACACGTATGGCACACAAAGAAAAACCTTATCTTTATTTAAAGCTTAGCTTATGTTCAGCCTTTAATTATTTAAATTGCTTGCATAAAAACCGCTATTACGCAACAGTTATATTTAACATATAGTGAAGGTAAGACGGTCTCTTGTAAAATCAACTTTGACAGGTTTTCCCAACAAAAGAAATTTGTTACAAGAGCTGCTACCCAAGATATTTCGTCGTAGATTGAATCCCGCGTGAATGTCTGTGTCTAACATTTTTTATCACTGACTTCATTCATTCGACATAACACTCACTTATTGCAAGATCGGCTTATCTAAAAAATACTCATTTTACAGGAGGCCAATTTAAACTTTCAATTCGATATATTCATAAAAAAATAACACAAACAGGTTACCTTTTTGGAATGTTTGTGTTGGTTATTAGTGCTTAAAATCATAGCATTAAAATATGTTGTATATTTAATGTTCATTTACGCACGTGGGTCCTCGGCGAACACTTTTGCGCTCTGTTAAAGAACTATAAAATCAAATGAACACATACCGCCGAGCAACAGTATGTCACTGTGATTTTTACGCCATCTAGCGACCACGAGTGACATAACGTATTTGTCATTATGGTACTTAAAATATACTTGTCAAGCATTGTATTTTTTATATTTTTGCAAAAAAATAGATTTTGAATAATGACGGTCCTGCAATAAGTGAGCGATATACTGTAAACTATTCAAAAGAAAGTAGTCATAATCATAGTAAAAACTGCATCTAAATTCATTGCGTAGTTTAGAAGATCAACGCTTACCTGCATACGGATAGAAGACACTGGAAAGCGATTTTGTATATACTAGCTTTTGCCCGTGGCCCCGCCCGCGTTGTTGTCGGTTCTTGCGATAAAAGCTATCCTATCTTTTTGCATTTATATTTTACAGCCCGTTACAGCTCACACTTCCATAGTAACAGAATTTTATTAGTAAAAGAATTTTTAAAATCGGTATAACGGTTTAGACGTGAAAGCGTAACAAACAAACACACTCACTTTCGCATTTATAATACTTTGCCCGAAGCTTCGCCCACGTAGATGACTTTAGCTCGTTAAGGGTTGATTTTATATAAATATAAAGATGACGACCAAATACCAAAACAGTTTTTCAGAGAAATGAACAAAAAGCTAACAAAAATGATACAATTGAAAAACCAAACAAGATGATAACTCAGCAAATCAGCATGCTTTGTAACAGTTAATATCAAAACAAATAAAAGTTCAAAGAAATATTATATACCAACATCTAATACATCATCTTAATTAGACAAAGCCACGAGCGGATAGGTAAGCTGATTTCCCGCATCTGTAATTACGTCATCCCGGTATCATTACTAAAAAAAGATTTTATCGAAACAGATCCTCTTAAAGGGGATTTACGCAATTAAAACGAGGACGAAAAGCCCGATAAAGGAAAAATATTTATTCTTGCCTTTGAATAAACTTCCAGAAATAATAACTTGGTTATTATGCGGTCATTTTATTTTAGTTTATCAGTGCTAGTACATAATATACACGTATTATATACTTTTCGACTGGACTGTAGGTCTAGTAGTTAGTGACCCTGTGTGCTAAGCCAGAAACATCTGGCGGGAATTGATCTCACAACCGTGAGATCAATTCCCACCCAGGATAAATCTTTCTCTGATGAGCACAATGGTTTATTCTGCGTCAGATTGTAATTTTTATACAACATAAACATTTAAGTACGTTTATTTATATATGTTTGTATATATATCTAGTACTTACATAATTTTATTAATTATATGTTTAATTATGATTAATTTGTTATGTGCCGGTGATTGTTACCTGTGTTATTGTTATTGTTAATTGTTACTGCATAAAATTTCAACACAAATGATTTTTGTTAATGAAATAAATGACATAAGACTTATAACTTTAGTTGCCATAGTACAGGCTCTGCCTAGTTCAGAATCGGATGACCGTGTGTGAATTGTCCCAAGATATTTGTTTGTTTGTTTTATTTCATTAGTCTATTCTAACGTACAGTTGAGTCACTGTGTTTGAACTATCATGACACAAACTGCAGGAATATTATTGTGTAAATGTTTGAACAGCAACAATGTACATTCATTCAACTGATAGTACTGCACCGACTCGTATATATAGGTTAAGGGACCAAGATATTAAGATAGAATGCATTGTGGACTTGAAAAGCAATAGATTAGATCTCTATACCAGATACGGCATTGTGGAAGATTATTGTTATATTTTAGAGAGTGGCTAGGGTATTAGTGAAGAACACCTGCTTACACACTTATACCCGTGACGTGTAAAGGTTATCGCTGACCACAACGCCCTAGCACCGCCTCGCCGCTCGGCGTCCACTGTTTGACAACGCGGCGTCCACCCGTGGGCCACAGGTGGACGCCGCGTCGTCAACGAGTGCACGTCGCGTGGTCCACGAATTTCTTCGTCTGACAGCGATTGGCACTTTAGTCCTCAAAATTTAAGTTCAAGCTATTGACAACTTCACGTTGACAATGTAAAAACAAACCAACAAAAATTCAAGTATATATTTGTTTTGTGTTTACTTAGTTTATCTTTTCTTATAATGTAATAATTTAAATAATATGCACCTGCCACCACCCGGTCCTTTCCCCCCCCCTCCTCCGAATTCGAAATGAATATTCTCGCACGACGTGAATGACAGAATGTCAATTAATGTTTCTTTTACGGTTCCGTAGCCAAAATGGCTAAAACGGAACCTCTATAGTTTCGTCATGTCTGTCCGTCCGGATGTCACAGGTATTTTACTCAAAAACTATTCTATGAATATGAATGAAATTTGAAATATAGATGTCTTACATAAGCCGCTAATAAGTTAAAAAGTTAAATTACAAAAATAAATATTTCTAGGAGAGCACTCCATACATGTAACAGAAGCTGATTTTTGTTCAGCAAACATCTACGTGTGGCACATTATTCGATAGGTCTTTTAAAAACATTTTAAGATTTTCGAAAATAATCCCTCCGAAAGTTGCAGAAATTGTGTCCGGATGACCAAAGAAATAAAAAATAAATACAAAGTTAACGCATAATAAATACTTTCAACTAAAATTATTTTCAACATGATCGGATATACCCTCTTTGAGTTATTGCCGAAAACGCTGCTTTGCTGGTGAACTTTTTCAGATCATATTTTTCATATTTAGGGCATTTATTTCCAGTAACAGCTGCGGAACCCTACAAGAGGGTTGTCACAGAGTGGTCAATTCGGTAGCGAGGCAATCCGGTGCCGATACTCAGGCGATGTAGTGAGCTTACTTTATACAAATCCATACAAAGAATACTAACCACTCAAGGTGAGGCTGTGCTGAGCGATGACCCTTATAAGCAAAAGTAATTACTTTAGTAAGACATTCTATTATATAGTTGTCAAACGTTAGAATACCTAGCCAAGCAATATTCACCGATATCGTTGCTAGGTAATGGCTAAGTAAGAAGTAATGACTCGTTTATAAATACGGGTGTAAGTATATCAAAGTTGCTATCTTCTAACATTTACCTACAAAAAATATTATTCAAATGAATTGGAACTGAAGGGGTTCGTGGCCAAATCGTGGACTTGGTGACTAGATTACAACCGAGAGATAAGCGCGGTTAGTCAACGTTATCACTGTTGTTCACAGATGAGTGAATATTTTTGAAAAAATGTTAATCTCCTCCATACCTCGGAGAGCATGTTAAGTCGATCTTGCGCCTAATTGATCTCCGATCGTATTAGATTTGTCTCATATCTGTCTATGAGAGTGAGACAATTGACGGTGCACTTGTGTTTACGAAAATATTTGTTCTCTACCTATACCTAATATCGTCTGCGTAGTTGTGTAGTCTCTGATGAGATTGGTTAATAATTCTAATATTTTCTTATATGCAAATTAGAAAATGTAAGAATTAGTCAGACAATAAACCAAATTCAGTAAGTTGGATTAGCCGATTCTGTGTTACTATTGAACGTTTAATTGCAATTATTAATCTTGGTGTGGCGATTATGGCATTACGTTCCCCCGATCGTAGAATCTAACGATCCATGAATTAATATTACGAGCACAGAAACTTGCTTGGTACTTCGAAAATACGTCTACAGCGCTTAATATATCTTATCTATGGAAACTTAAATAATTTCGTATAAGAGATAGAAAAAGAAACACTTTTATTAATCACTTCAGATTAAACAAGCACGTTACCATCATAATAATAGGGCAATGTATCAAATGTTTGTCAGCTTTGTTATTGACTAGCCTGTTGGTCTAGCGCCTGGGTTCCCAACCTCAACCGTGGTTATTTACCCCCTTGGGGTTAAAACCAGTTCTTTGAGGGTAATGAAGGTGGTTTTATTGGAGGTAAAATAGGGGTTGCAAGTTTATATGTTACTCCCGTCAGTTATAATTTAGATCTGTAAAATGTTGTATCTGGCTTTTTTTGTTTAAAATAAAGAAATACGTGTTTGAGCGTTTTGATTGAAAGGGAAAATCAACCCTTAACAGGGTAAAGCCATATACACGCGCAAAGCCGCAGGCAATAACTTAGTTGTATATAAAATGTAAATCTTTAATACCTAATTGTTTTTTATCATTGTAGTTGAAATCGGCCAATTTTAAATTTGTTATTTAATTTATATAATACAATCGAAAAGTTTGACAAAAATCCTTTCAGTTGAACTAGGTTCAGAGGTTTTTTTTTTTTTTTTTTTTTGGGTGAGGTAATCCGCAGGGACGTCTCGTGCGGTGTTCCACAGGGCTCTGTATTAGGGCCCCTGTTGTGTAACATTGGCTACGACTGGGCCCTGCGGTGTGGCTTCCCCCCCGGGATAGGGGTCATCTGCTATGCGGATGACACCCTCATCACGGCCCGGGGTGGGAATTTTGAGGAGGCGGCGCGCCTGGCCAACCTAGGGATTTCCCGAGTGGTCGGGCGCATCGAGGCGCTGGGGCTTAGGGTGGCCCTTTCCAAGACGGAGGCCCTATTATTCCATGGGCCCCGTCGCGGTCCACCTGCTGGCGCCTCGATAGCCGTCGGCTCGGTTCTCGTACAGGTCCGGGCCCAGATGAAGTATCTGGGCCTGGTAGTAGACGGGCGGTGGCTCTTCGACGAGCACTTTCGCATTTTGGCGCCAAAACTCGAGGCTGCTGCGTCCGCACTGGGAAGGCTGTTGCCGAACCTGGGCGGACCCAGTGCCTCGAGTAGACGGTTGTACACGGGGGTGGTGCGTTCAATGGCTTTGTACGGCGCACCCGTGTGGGCGGCGTCCCTGACCGCCCAGAATAGGGTCCGCTTAGGGAGACCCCAGCGGATCATGGCGGTCAGGGCCATACGCGGATACCGCACGGTGTCTGCAGAGGCGGCGTGCGCATTGGCCGGCACACCCCCGTGGGATTTGGATGCGGAAGTGCTCGCCGAAGTGCATCGGCGGGCGGTGGCTGTTCGGGCAGGAGGTTCGGTGCCCCTGCCCGAGGAGCTACGCGCTTGGCGCGGGGAGGCCCACCGGGCAGTCATGGCCCGGTGGCAGGGCCGGCTGGAGGCTCCACGGGCAGGTGTTCGAACCGTGGAGGCGCTCCGGCCGGTCCTGGAGGAGTGGGTGGGGCGGCAGCACGGGACCCTTTCCTTCCGGCTGGTGCAGGTCCTTTCCGAGCACGGTTGCTTCGGGAAGTACCTGCACACGGTCGCTAGGAGGGAACCGAGTCCCGCCTGCCACCACTGCGACTGCAGTGAGGACTCGGCGCAGCACACCCTCCAGCATTGTCCAGCTTGGGAGGGGCAACGTCGACACCGTCGTCAGGGAAGAGAGTTCCCTGGCAGACCCTCTCCGTCGCCGGCGAACCGGGCGGCGTCGGCGCGCATATCTGCGCTTGATGCCGCCTTAGGTGGGGCTGCGGGCGGGCGTACGGGGTAATCTGCCCCGCCCGCGGCCTTCCGTGAAGGTACGGCGCCCTGTGTGTATCCAGGGGCCGCGAAGGTGCGAAATGCCCGGAACGCAACAACATCGCGTCCGGGCATTGCCACTGGGCGGGCCGCCGACGGTATAACGAATTCCGGCGGCCCGTTCGCAAAGGTGGCGAGCGATACACGGCGGGTTTTTTAGTGGGTGCAAACCCCACACTACCTCCATCATCTTCCCCGGATGGTGGGGGTGTTCGTCAGGAATTTTTCCCGCCGAACAAAAAAAAAAAAAAAAAAGGTTCAGAGGTTTTACATTTTTATGTCTTACGGCACTCTGAAGGAATATTCTCTTAAAAATAAATAGTTTATTTTGATTGTCTGATCTCTTTTATCAACCGACTTCAAAAAGGAAGAGGTTCTCAATTTGGCTGCTTTTTTATATATATGTTTGTTAGCCGATTACTCGCAGAGGGCTGGACCGATTTCATTTTTTTTACTTGTGTTTGAGAGAGTTTACTTCCAGATTGGTCCCATTGTCATCAAAGTTCGAATCTGATGATGAGATCTTGGAGAAATCGAGAAAACTCTACAAATATTGTAATAATTTAGGTATATTTTGGTGTAATTTACTTTTAAAGATCACCAATGGAACTGATGATATAGACCACAGATGACTAGCGCAACTATTCAATAATAAATATTGCGGGTTGCGATCTTAGTACCGTGTTCGATACCTCATTCTTCGCCTCCGTCAAATCATGTAATGGAACTGATAGTCTAGTATCAGGTGAACTCCTCAAAAATGAACGGCCTTGTATAGCAAAACCCAAAATTTTGTAAAAAAAAAAACAAACCAATACACTTAAAAGTGATAAATAAAAACGTATTTACAAAAACATAAAAAGCTACTTTCAAAATAAATATAACGTAACTAAAAAGCAAAAAAATAAAAAAAACATAAAACTACATTTCCTGGCACCAACTTCAAAATGTTTAATTACTTTTTGTTGTTGTACCTATTTTTTTTTTGCTTTTTAGTTACATTGTATTTATTTCGAAAAAGGGTTATTATTTTTTTGTAAAAAACTTTTTTATTACAAGCAAAAAGTAATGAACAAGTTTTTATAACTGAAACTGTCTGAACATTTAAAGGCTTGGATCAAAGCTGACCGCTTAAAACAGTAAAATAGCCTTTTTCGCCGCTACTCTACTCCCCCGATGAGACCGTGACTACGGGCGATAAAAGTCGGGAAATCAAACTTAGCGACCACTCCACGATCTTCCTCTTCTTGACGACATCAAGATTTTGTCAAATTCGCTCGGTTGCTTTGATGTATGCCGGTTTCAAGCGGTCAACTGTGATTCGTTGCGACTTGCCTTGTATCTCAACATCAAAGGTCTTCTGGCTTCTTTGCAACCCCTTTTGAGGGCCCGAATATGGCGCATGGAGTGCTTTTTGTGATGGTCCTTGGTGGACAAAAACATGTGATGCCGTACTGAGATCTTTGAGCATGTAGAAGGTTTTGCTTGCCATGCTGTCGGCTGCATGATGTCGGTTGCGGCACTAATCTTCGCACCTGTGCACGAAGGCGATCGGTAAAGGAGGTCATGTCTATTTTCATGTCTGAGACTGGGGACAAGAACTGTCCAGGCAAACGGAGTGGTTCACCGTAAACTTGTTCCACTGCACTCTTTACAGGCGCACCATACACCAAGAAGGATCCATGGTAGGACCTCGACCCAATTTAATAATGCAGGGCAGGTAATAGCGGCCTTGAGTTGTCTGTGCATTCTTTCTACAAGTCCATTGGCTGCTGGATGATACGTGTTAGTGTGGTGTTTCACGCAGACTAACGCGACGAGTTCCTTCCGAGTCTGCAAAGGTGTGCGATAGAAACTGTCCGCCACAGTCAGTGGTTATGTATTCTGGACGTCCGTATCGAGAAAGCCAACCATTTGTCAGAGTAGCTACACAGGATTCTGCAATCATATTCTGGAATGGATACGCCTCAGGCCAATGGGTGAAGCGCTCGACAATTGTGAGGCAGTATCTGTTTCCTGAACTGAGTGGCAAAGGTCCAATCAAGTCGAGGTGAATATGTCGGTAATGGGCTGATGATAGAGCAAACGTTGCGGGCGGAGCTGAAGTGTGCCTAGTGATCTTGGAGCGTTGACATCTCTGACATTCCTTTGTACATTGCCGACAGTCACGTCGTACTCCAGGCCAAACAAATCGTTGAGTTACCAGTTTGACAGTAGCCTTCGCTCCTGGGTGACTCAAGTTGTGTATTCCATTGAATACTTGTTTCCGGAAAAAAGGTGTAAGATATGTACGTAGATTTGGAGTTAAAATGTGGGTGATGATGACAGTGAAATCAACAACGTGAACCCACTCCTAACACAAACCATTGAGCTTAGCTGGAGGGGTTAACAGGATTGCTAGTAATGTGGGACCACAATCCCACATTGCTAGTTACCTAATTTTTGCTAATTACCATCAAAGCTATGTCTTCTAATATGTTAATGAAATATTATAACATAAGCTCTAATATACCCTTACTTCGATACTGTATATTAAATCGCGAGTTTGACATATTATTATTTAAAATTTTATATGCTTAGTACTTGACTTTAAAATTATGACTATATTTTATGGGCATATGTATACGGTAACAGTACGTATTCAATTTTATTTTAAATTGAATACCTATGTATACTTTATTGCTATAAAATACTTTATTGAAAAAATAATTATTTCAGACAACACTGACGCACGGTTGCTGCAAAATTAAGTATGTGAACGTTGCTACCAAAGTAATCAAACATTTGAGTTCTAAGTTCCTAGAGAAGATGCTATTCAAAATAGGTTATCAATTGCATCTTCTTCGATGCTGCGGCAACTGCAGTCCCTTCGGCGTAACGTGACAAAGCGCAGGCACCTATACTCGCCTCCACAGCCTCCCTCCATCCGCGCCTCCGGTTCTAAAAAAACACCCTTAAGGTGTTACATACAAGTATCATGTAAAGTCGGGGTAGGCTAACTCAGTTCTGTCATGGTTTTAGAACCTAGCGTACCACACGTGTAAAAACTTGTGACTTTCCAAGTTACGCAGAGAACTTTCTAATAAACTTGGCTGGTATTGAGGATTATTTTAAAATATAAAGTACCTAAGTTTTTTTTTTACACTATTTATTAAAACATATTTAAATATTACAAAAATATTATATGTAATCAAATATATTGGAATACATAAGCTACGGTTACTTACCCAAATACCGTTGAAACATTTATGAACGAAGATTTTTATAAATATCCCAGACAACCCCAATTTAATATTACAATAATTGTTATAATTATAGCACAGTAAAATACAATTAAACTTTCGATAAAGATAAAGATAAAGAAGAATTTATTACATAACTGTGTACAAGTAAGGTCTTATGTCAAGTTTACATTAGTTCAACAGTCTACCCATGTCGGATATACAATACATACATACAAACTTACTTACTAAATTTAGGTTCTGATAAAGAATTCTTGCATATTGTAAAAAACATTATCCAGTAACCATATTTTTAAATTTCTTTTAAACATATTTCCATTAAGTTTTTTTAATATCTATGGGTAAATTATTGTAAACACTACTATTGTACTCTTGTCATATTATTTATTATAGGAAGATGGATGTTATATTTGTATTTGATGCGAATATTACTCTTGGTTGCCAATTTAAAATTAAAATAATACATATTGTTTTTTACAAATAAACACATCATAACCTTTTGTTCTAAAAATATCTCTTATAGAATCTGTGCTATGCATTTTATATATGGTCCTAAGGCATCTTTTCTGAAGAATGAATGTGGATTGCACATTTGTATAGTTACCCCAGTATATTATACCATACAGTAATATTGGATAGACATTCCCGAAATAGGCACTTCTAGTCACACTTTCATTAGTTGTTTCTGTTAGGATTGATAGAGCATAGCAGGCACTGGATATTGATTTATTAATTTTGTTGATGTGAGCCTTCCATTATTAAAATATATATATTACGGGTCTTAATCGCGTGAATAATTTAAGGTAAAATACCTTGTTTATTGCCCGACGTTTCGACCGTATTGCAACGGCCGTGGTCACGGGAAGACTATATATTTTAATAATGTGTACAAATCGCGAAAGTTTATCAACATTTATTGTGAGCCTTCCAGTTCAAGTGTTGATCAATTGTGATCCCAAGGAAATTAATAGCCTGTACTTCCTCAATGTCAATGTCAGATACAGATACTTTTAGTGGAGCATATTTATTTTTATAATTTCTAAATTGGACTAGTTTTGTTTTTGTTAGATTTGCTTTTAAATTTAGTGATAGTAACCAGTCTTTCACAGTTGTTAATGTATTATTTATTTCATTATTAAAATAGGATTCATTAAAATTATTATTGGAAAAAAATATGGTTGCATCATCGGCATACATAATACAAAGTTGGTTGATTATATTGGGAAGCTCATTTATATAGATTAAGAATAGTAGTGGTCCTAATATACTACCTTGTGGTACTCCTATTTTCGAATTTAGATTGTACTTTATCCAACGTCTTAGTAGAATCATTGAAGACTTCGATTACCGTTGCTTGCATTCGATTATTTAAATAGTTGCTCATTAATTGTTGTGCTATCCCTCTTATTCCAACGCGTTTAAGTTGTTTAAGTAAAATGTCATATTTAACACAGTCAAAGGCCTTCGACATATCAATGAAGAAAGCAGCACATTGTTTTTTCTCATTTATGTTGCCCCAAACAGTTTGTATATTGCCAGAGATGTATTTTTTTTCTTTCTTAATCCAAACTGATTTTCATTTAAAATGTTGTGTATATCCAGAAACTTTGTAATTCTAATATATATTACCTTTTCAAAGATTTTAGAAATACTTGGCAATAACGCGATTGGTCTATAGTTACTTACATCATATGTTGATCCTTTTTTATGTAGTGGCTTGATGAGAGTTTTTTTAAGCTATTTGGGAATTCCCCAGTTTCCAGCATTAAATTTATGATGTAGACAAGCGGGTCGACAATTTCGAATGTCGAATGCTTTCTTTAACTATTTTTATAGGTATATTGTCATAGCCACAGCTAGCTTTATTTTTTATCATTTCATTTCACATCTCCTTAAAATTTGCAATTTTATATCATTTTTTAATATAAAGCTAAAATATAATAAAAGAGAAATTTCTCGTTAATAAATTTACAATTTATTCGTAGTATTCACTTGTAAATTTAAAATTTATTTTTTTATTTTATTTAAAGCAAGGTGAGAAAATACATAAAAAATTATAAGTCAATGGTATTTTTTTATGTATTTTCTTAATTCGCTTGTAAATATATCTTTATAATACCTTTAAACTTTCTCGGCAATAGCTCCAACGATTTTTATGAAATTCAGTATGCGGGGGGTTTCGGCGGCGATAAATTGATCTGGCAAGGTTTCATTTTTAGAAACCGCTGTTTAAAAGAATAAATATCGAGCAAAGCTCGTTCATCCAGGTACTATTTCTTTATCTATATAATTAAGTTCTATCTATTTCATTTCCATAAATTTCGTTCATTCTAATTTATATTATTTTCTTTTATACTTACAATTCTACAAAAGACATTGTGCAAATCTTTCATCCTATAAAATGAAGTTATAATTTGATGGACATTCTGACATGTATTCATTTATGCAATATTTTCAACCGACTTCAAAAAAAGAAAGAGGATCTCAATTCAGTTAAATCTCTAAATATATTTAGAGCAAAATAAGAGTCAAAATAAACTTTGATTGTACATACTCTTTGCACAATCTAAGTTTTCTTTGACAACTCTTTTGTCAACTTTTCGTTGACAATAATGAATAAACAAACCATCGGAAATTCGAGTATTTTTAGTGAATTTATATGAAGTCGTTTTTAACCAGCTCTTTAGATCTTAAAGTACCACTTAAAACTAATGAGGATGTAACAAGCGCAATAGAGCATTTTAATCATACTGTCGAGCAAGCAGCTTGGGAAGCCACGCCGCCCCCTCCCTCGACAAGAACCTCAGTGCTCACTGTCGTTTAGAAAACTACTAGCTTCAAAGCGTCAAGCTACAAAGGTTTGGCAAACTACAAGGTATCATGGAGATAAAAGAGCTTATAATAAATTTGTTGATCTACTTAATTTTAATTATTCCCAAACCAAAAGTCAGAAGTCTTAAACGTACCAAGTCGTATCGGAATACGCATATCCATTACGGAATACGCATGTACTTTTTTTTAGTTTTTATACAATGACTTACATCCCCATATCATTGAAAAAATAACTACTCCTATTAGGAAAATAAAACATTTAAAATTACAAGCTGATAAAATCACGTCATCTTGGCGCGTAAAAAGTCATAGATTTAAATTTAATTTTATTAAAACATATTGATGTAGAAACAAACTAAACCAATAAATTATGTATAAAAAATATTTAACCCTCATTTATTACCAAAAATATTTAACCTCTTATAGCCTGTACCCAATGCCCTTCAAAGTAATGGAGATTTTGTTTCTGGAGAGGGTAAATCCCATTAATAAAGGGTCGAAACTTATTTCTGACCATCAATTCGGCTTTAGGCAAAAAATACACAGCAACAACGACTATTGATGATAGTATTGTCAAATATTCGAACAGAAAAAATACTGTACAACTTCCTTTCTAGATATGTCCTAGGCATTCGACAGAGTCTGGCGTAACAGACTTCTGTAAAAAATAAAGAACACACTACACATATATTATTACAACCTAATAAAATTGTATCTAATGAGAACACATAAAGCTCTTTTAGCTCTTCTTTTCTTTGAGCTTACAGAAATCCAAACTGATACATCAGTTTGGATTTCTTTAAGCTCAAAGAAAAGAGGAGCTTAAAGAGCTTAAAGAGCTTAAAGAAATCCATCAGTTTGGATTTCTCTAAGCTCTTGAGGTACACCTCAAGGCAGTGTAATGGGCCTACACTGTATCTGACGATGTTATCGTGAGGACATTTGGTCATACTGCTGAATAAAAACAGATTGCAATGTTAAAAATGAAAAAAAAAATCGTGTAATCAATGTAATTAAAAAAAAAACAATTTAAAATATTTCCATAAAAGTATTGTAACAAATATTAAACTAACATGAAGATATTATTACTACTTAAAATTATACGGTGAACACATAATTCTAATAATCACGATAATTTAAATAGCATGATACTTTTTATTTTTACTGAATAAGAATATTTATTCAGTTTCATTCATGACGTATTATTATTAGAACCATATATAGCGAATTGCTATAGTTTGGAACGTGGGCGAATCTTACATGTTTATTTAAGAGGTTACATGTTATGAGTTTATGTCTAACCGATTTTTTAAATTATTTTGCGTTTACACGTGATGCACGCTCCAAATTGTCAAAAAATCGCTTGCGTCAACATGCCAGTTTGACTGTCAGTCCTGCGCATTTACATGTACGCTCAGATTAAAAACTACTAGTTAAGTACCTGGCTTGCCCACCTATGGTTTTCTTGCTTCCACATTTGGTGTTGCCAGAAAAAAGTCATTACCTGTTATTTAGGGTAATTTTGTCATATGATCAATTGGGTCAAATATGAGACGTCAATGATTTCAGCGTACCGAAGGCAGCCCGGTTGAGCGATTGATATACTTATTACTTGTGTACCTAACCAATATGAATTAATTGCATAATGAAAAAAGTATCTCTTCGTTTTGTAACTTAAAATAAGATACAACACTTTTATAGGCCTCGCCACGTTTTGCGTCAGGAGAACACGTGCCCTAAGACATTTTCGTCCACTTTGGTGTTTGTTGATGTTTGTGACCTTGAATCGTCTGGGATTATTTTGTGTGTGTTTGTTTATATTATTTGTTTAGTGTTTGTGTCAATTTACAGCTGGGTAAGTCAACATTTAATATCCAGTTTAGACCACAATGAGCGCAAACTAACCTCCCAACCCTCCAGATCTTCCGGATAATTCTTTACCCCGTACTCCGAGCCCGACTTTTTCTTCCAATCCCCTCTTTTCTAATTCTCCACTAACACCTTCCAACCCATTAACACAATTCGTTCAGATGGTTTGCAGCGTTTTAGAAACAGAAGTCCCCTATCCAATAATTCCACCCATAAACGTCCTGATGAAGAGGATACCCTCCGCCCAACTAAACAAAGTAAAAGTCAAGTTGCTAGAGACAGTTATACCACATGCGACTCAGCTCCTTACATAATTCAGGTAGCAAAAATAGAACCCCAACTTAATGCTGGTGCTACCCTTCACCCGGTGACCTTTGGCCTTTTTCTCTATAAAAACAAAATTAATAATATCGTGAAAGATGGCGTAAAAAAGTAGGTAGAAATCGCGTTTCCGTTGAGTTTGTATCCCCTCAGGATACAAATCCTTTCTAGAAAATGCACTATTAGTGAAACATACACTCTCAGCGTCTATTTCATCCTTCAATGTTACAAGAATGAGTGTGGTAACAGGTGTGCCTACCGACATGTCTGAGGAAGATACCATGAAATATCTAACGGTACCTCCAGGTTGTGGCAAAATCCTTAAAATAAGGCGGATTAATCGCAAGTACGATAAAGATAGCACCATGGAATGGAAACCAACAGAAACATGTGTGCTCACTTTTGATGGTCAGGTCCTTCCAAAAAGGAGTTTTGCTGCTATACATCACTTTTAATATATCTACCCAACGATCCAGTCTTCACAGCGTAACGGCTGTGCCCTTATCAATCAACAAGTAGATTCCTCTTTGATAGACTTACTCATACAATTACTTACATATTCATTAAACCCTAATTCCCTCCAAGTTTCTTCAACATCCAACTATAACTCACCGTCCAACGTCGCCTAAACATTAATTAAATATCTATTAAACTACAGAAATGGCCTCCCAACAGGTGTTTCTTCAGTGGAATGTGAGGAGCGTGTTTCATAAGAAGCATGACCTCACATTTCTATTGAATAAATACAAGCCCTTAGATTTTTCCATAGCTGAGACTTGGCTACTGCCAAGCCTCAGCTTCCGTATACCCCACTACAACATCATTCGATGTGACAGACCCGATGGCTATGGAGGCTCTGCTCTCCTAGTCAATAACCGGGTCCCACTTTTATCTCTTTCTTTGCCACCATTAAACACTAATATTAGTATAGTAGCAGCCTAAAGTTGAGACCTTGACAATCCATTTACCTTGCCCACCCCCATCAGAATATCCTCCATGTACTCCGTACAGTACTGTCAAGTTTTAGTGAATCGATAAAAGATAAGGGCGATTTTAACTGCCATCACTTTAGGTGGGGATCGGAGAGCTGCGATTCCTTTGGGGTGGCTTTAGTAGAAATACTAGACGACCTTAACCAATGCTTAAATAACACCACACCGGTTGCTCTACCCGAAAGGTATCTCAAACCCAACGGAAAAGCTGCGTGGATCTTACCTTTTGTTCACCAGATATTGCTATCACTGCCCAGTAGCAGTGCACAGATCTGTCGTATGGTAGTGACCTAATGGTCATATGGTTATCACTTTATCGGATAAATACTATAGAGAAAAAGTTTCCCCTCCTCTACTTAAATATAAGCTCTGCCACCCTGACTGGGCAAAGTTTTCTGCTTCCTTAGAAGAAAAATTTGTTTAGGCTTACAGAATTTGGATAATGATCATTGTCATGTGTACTACTACTTTTGTCTGTTATTTACTGAGGCCATTAAGCAAAGTGCAGATGAGTATTTCCCAATCAAGTCAACCTCAAGAGGTAAAATCCCATCTTCCCCCTGGTGGGATGAGGATTGCACAAGGGCTGTTATGGAAAGGCGTGAGGCAGAAAAAATATATAATTTTAACATTAGCACTTATAACCTAATAAATTATAAACATAAGAAGAAAAAAACGCCAAGGTTGGAAGAACTTCTGCTCTAGTTTGTCTCCTTCTACTCCTCCTGCATTAGTATGGAGGAAAATTAACAGTTTTCGAACTGGATCCTCCTCAACTGTCTCCTTCCCCATGACCCAAGAGGTCAGTGAATAGTTATTTAATAAAATTGCGCCGCCATATACCCCTACATTAACAGAGCTACAGTTACCTCCAGTTTGTGTATCTGTAAACCCTCATGATGCACCATTCTCCATTCAAGAGTTGGATATAGTTTTAAGTTATGTTAAAGACTCTGCCCCTGGTACAGATCTCTTTCATGGTTAACTCTGAAAATAAAGCCAAAAAATATTTTTTAGACATATTAAATTACGCATCCGCCCTCAAAATGCGGAGGCCAGGGAGGCGGAACTGTACGAGGGATACAAAGCAGCGAAGCTCCACCCTTCAGGAGGCAGTGAGGCGGGCTAAGAACCTCGTCCGCCAGGAAATGATGGAGACTCTCGACAGGGACCCGTGGGGGCGCCCGTATAACATGGTGCGGGACAAGCTCCGTCCGTGGGCCCCCCCACTGACGCAGAGGCTCCGACCCGAGCTAGTGGAGGGCGTGGTAAGCGCTTTGTTCCCAGCGCGCGCAGAGCATACTCCCCCGTGCCACTCGTACCACTCGAACGACGACGACGTTCCAGAAGTGACTGGGGTTGACTTGAGGGCGGCGGTAGGTAGGCTGAAGGCCAAGAATACCGCCCCAGGACCCGATGGCATTCCAGGAAAAGCCTTGGTCCCGGCCTTAGAAGCTCTCGGACCTCGACTGAGGGGGCTTATGAGTGCTTGCCTGGAGAGGGGCCAGTTCCCGCTTCTTTGGAAAACGGGGAAGCTGGTCCTGATACGGAAGCCAGGACGCCCTACGGACGCTCCGTCGGCATACCGGCCCATAGTGCTGCTTGATGAGGTGGGCAAGCTCTTTGAGAGAGTAATTTCAGACCGCCTCGTCGCGCACTTGTCAGGGGCTGGACCGAACCTATCGGAGATGCAGTTTGGCTTTCGCAAGCGGCGCTCCACGGTCGATGCCATCATGCGCGTCCGTGCTCTTACGATGGAGGATGCGGTGTCCCGGAGCAGGGTTGTCTTGGCGGTGTCTCTAGACATTGCCAATTCCGTAAACACCTTGCCCTGGAGTTGCATTGAGGAGGCACTCCGGTGTTTCCGGGTGTCGATCTACCTCCGTCGCGTGGTCGGGGCCTATCTCACGGACAGGGCCGTCATCTACCCCGGTCCTAACGGGGACTGGAACCGGCGAGAGATGTCGTGCGGTGTTCCACAGGGTTCGGTTCTGGGACCGCTCCTGTGGAACATCGGCTACGACTGGGTTCTGCGGGCTGACCCCCCAGCTGTGTCAGCGTAGTGTGCTACGCCGACGACACGCTGGTCCTGGCACAGGGGGGGTCGTACCCAGCGGCGACCGCCGCTATAGCATGCGGGGTTGCGACGGTCATTAACCGAATTCGGCGACTGGGTCTTGAGGTGGCTCTGCACAAGTCCGAGGCCATGTGTTGTTGTGTATGGCCGACGGAACGGGCCACCCCCGGGTTTCCAGCTGGCAGTAGGTTCACATCGGCGTGGAGTTGACGATGAAGTACCTGGGACTCGTCCTCGACAGCCGGTGGAACTTCGGAAAGCATTTCTGACGTATGGCTCCCAAATTGGAACGAGCTGGGGCCGCGTTAAAACGGCTATACGCGGGGATCGTGCGGTCGATGGCCCTATATGGGGCTCCAGTATGGGCACGTTCTTTGGGGCGACGAGCCGCCCACTTCCTGAATGCGCCCCAAAAGGTGACAGCCAACAGGGTCATCCGGGGATACCGCACGGTCTCCCGCGAGGCGGCTTGCCTCCTCGCCGGAATGGCGCCGTGGGATCTGGAGGCGATAGCCCTCGCACTCGCTTACGAGTGGCGAGAGGAGGCGCTACACTGGGGCGAAACTCCGCTGCCGCGACAAATTGCTGCACGTTGGAGGGAGCTCCGCCCCAATCTCATGGCGTCGTGGAGAGAACGACGTCCAGCTTAGGACTAGGCCGGGTCGACGGCGCGCTAGTGTTCCACGCGCGCCTCAAAGAGGTGTCAGCAAGTGACGGGGCCCCATTGGGCCGGCGCCGTTTGAAAGAGTTACCGTGCTCCCGGAACACCAAGGCGAAAGAAGGAACACAGATGGGTTTTAGTCAGTTAGAGTCTGACACGCCCTCCCGCTCGTGCCCACAGCGGGAGAAGTCATATGACGATTTCCCATCTATAAAAAAAAGAAAAAGGCATATTACATTATTGTTTTTTGAATGGATGGGTGCCGGAACAGTGGAAAACACAAATCATCATCCCTATTTTAAAGCCGGGTAAACATGCTAATGATCCCAATTCATTTAGACCTATTGCTCTCTCTTCAATTTTTCTTAGATTATTAGAACATTTAATCAAAAATCGTTTAGAATTGATTGTAGAATCTAGGAATCTGTTGCCTAAATCACAATTTGGCTTTAGAAAGTGACTTGGTACTATGGATAGCATAGGGGTCCTAATGACAGACATTAGAATTGCTATGATCAAAAATGAATCTGTTGTGGCGGCATTTCTGTATATTATGTCTGCTTATGATAGTGTCCTCCTTCCCACTCTCAGGCAGAAATTGCAACAGCTGAGACTTCCGGCAAGAATGATATGATGCATATACGCAACGTTCGTCTCCCGATCTCTGGTCCTTAGGGTTCAGGGTGAGGTATCCGAGCCAAGGGCTGTATGGAAGGGTTTGCCACAGGGACCAGTTTTAAGCCCTATGCTGTATAATTTATATACCTAAGATATAAATTCCTGTCTCAACCCTAAATGCAATATTCTGCAATATTCTGACGACCTGGCCCTTTATGTGCCTGACGGTTCGGTCCTGGACGCAGCTGCATCCCTTGGCCTCTCTCTGAGCTCTCTGGACCAGTGGCTATCCAAACATGGCTTGTCCCTTTCGGCTCCAAAAAGTTCAGTTATAGTTTTTTCACCTATAAGAAATATATCTCAAATTGAAATAAACATATCTGGTCACCCTATCCCTATAGTATCTAAAGCTAAATTTTTAGACATTTTTAGAGATTCTATTTAAGTAAAAAGTGCGAACGAGCTATTCCCATATTAAAAGCCTTAGCAGATGTGTGGTGGGGCGCTCACCCCTCCACCATGAAACTAATCTACAACGCATTATTAGTTATATTTCGGGACTTAATCGCAAGAATTATTTAAAGGTACGAACCTTTTATTTACCCGACGTTTCGATCGAATTGCACCCATCGTGGTCACGGGTCTCACGTGAGTTTGAGACCGAGACTCGTACCAATTGTGCCAATTGTGAAATGATTGTGAGATAGAGATTCGGATTATAAATCACTACAAAGCCGAATTCATAGCCATAAACTAGTGTTACACATCATGTTTAATACATAATTAATATGCAATATCATAGTTAAGTCCCAAGATATTATTATTATTATTATTATTTAAAAAAAAAAATGTACATAAATATTTTGATTTTCGAAGTTCATCCACACATATCAATAAAACCCGGCAAATTAGGTAAATCTTTGTTGGTTTTTCTGAAAGTATATATATTAATGTCTACATAAATCAGTAGTTTTCATCTTGGCACAACAAAATTTGTAGCGATACTAAATTCCATAGTCACTTGAACATTACCCTTTGTAATGTTTAGGTGGCTGTGTTGCTATATAAAAACTTTTTAGAAATTAGAAAGTGAGCTCACACATGTTCAGGAGGTACTAAAGCGAAACGGATACAGAGGAAGCACACGACGTACGAAGAGGAGAGACTCCTGATCGGGGGTTGACAGCAAGTGAATGGGGTGACGGACAAAGTTAGAACAGTACTGCAGAAGTCTATTAAGGCTGTATATAGTCCGCACTCCAAGGTAGCTAAGCCCCTACGTACTCCTAAGGATGTAATTCCTCTACAGACACCTAGCATCTACAAAGTGGATTGCAGCTGTGGTAGTTCCTACATCGGACAAACCAAGCGCACAATAGCGGAAAGGATTAAAGAACATATCGCGGCTGTGAAAAACCGACAGACGGAACACTCTCCACTGACCGTCACTATTACTCCAGGATGGCGAGGTAAGCGGTTGAAATCAAAAAACATGTCAATTTCAACCGAGAAAATGGATACCGTTTGTCAACATTGTGGAATCCCGTGATCAGAAGGGTATACATCGCGGAACAAACATTACACGTCAGTGTGCAAATGTCCTTAGTGTTGTGTGTCGAAGCACCGACAGTTCCGTAATAGTGAGTGATAAAAATCCAATGAGGGTAGTTTCCAAAACCAGCGCTTCACGGAGGCGACGGCGACGCTGAGCTGAACTAGTATACCCGTGACCACAGCCGTTGTTCTACGGTCGAAACGTCGGGCCATAAACAAGGTATTTTACCTTATATTATTCACGCTATTAAGACCCGTCATATATATATATATATATATGTATATATATATTCACATATTACTTAGGTCAGAATTGTGTCTGTTCTGGTTAAATACGCACAAAAAATGCACAGCGAATTAGTTAAGAGTTACCATTATTGTTTTTAAACTTTCGCGATTTTTATACATATTAGTTATATAACGTATGGTAAATAAAAGGTTCGTACCTTTAAATAATTCACGCGATTAAGTCCCGAAATATAACTAAAGAGTTACCATGTATTTCATTTCTGAACAAGTCACCGTTTTTATAATAATCACGTTATTTATTTTCTAAGATTCGTTTTTTTCCCTGTGCAGATTTGTTTCACATCTTAGTAAAAGTTATTTTTGACGATGAGGTCTATCAATTATGATAGATGTCATCTTTCGACCACTAACTGTTTTTGTCTTTGATGGGTCATATCTTTTTTTCCTGTACAATCTTTTTTGTCTTCTTTGTATAGGTTATTGTTGACAGTAAGATCTATCAGTTAACATGTATTTTATAGAGATAAAATACATATTAACTAAGAGGGTCAACTTAGCATTTTTATAAAAATTGCATTATTTATTTTTTAAGAACTGTATCTTCCTTTCTCTAAGCAGATTTTTTTGTCGCCATAATAAAAGTTATTATTGACGATAAGATCTATCCGTTTCCACTGGTTTCATCTTTGGACAACGAGTTAAAAATTAAGAACAAACTTTTGTGTGCCTCTTGTATACGAGAGGCTCCTTTTTGTGCGCCTCTTGCATACAAGAGGCCCGCAAAAAGTTATATCACATACAAGGGCTACAAAAACACGGATGGGAGACGATTACATGTGGCAGAGATGCAAATGTTGCGATAAATGAGTGATGTCACGAGATTAGATAAAACTCCTTGAGCATATCGGTAGAAGTTTGAAAGTGGCTTCAACAGAAAGAAGTGTGCGTCTTTTTTAGTATGGACATGTCATGAGCAGAGATGAAAGAAACATTGGAAAGAGGATCCTAAGAATTAATGTGAATGGCTTCAAATGTAGAGAACGGTCCAAGAAAAGATGGATGGACTGCCTAAAAGACGACATGGCAAGAAAAGGGATGAATACAGAGATGACTTAAGATAGAAGTATATGGAAGCAAAGTACATATTGCGCCGACCCGAAATAATTGAGATAAAGGGCAGAAAGATATAAAAAATACTTTATAAATTATATTCAACTGAATTATACCTATCAAACTTAGTAACCTGGAGACTTACTCTGAATATTGTAATAGTATTAAACTAACCGAAAAATTTAACGGAAAAAAGGAATAATAATAGTATGTGAGGGCGCTTTCTTCATCCTCAATCAGTCAGTTGGGGAACACTGGCTAAAGCACGTGATACGCATCCGGATACAAGAGGATGGATACCGTTGAAATATGACCAACCAATTCTTGCCTGCGGGTATGAGGTACTGGTGGACTGATATACTGTGTTACGCTAAAATAGATTCTCGTAAAAACATTTATTTTTGTGTTTATAGTACTACTTACCACGTATTTGATTGCTACTTTTTGTGATTTTAAAGTAATTTAATGCTAATTTATATATATTAAGGTAGTGCCGAAGTTAGTTAACGACTTAGGAACGGTACTTTCTCCCAGGTCTGGGGTTCGAGTCCCAGCTGACACGTTTTTTTGTCCTATTTAATTGATATTCCAATTGTACCACATAAATGAAGGTACTTAGTCCAAATCAAAATTTCTCAGAAATATTTAAATTATCTTTCAAAATAGCTTGCAAATATTATTCGTTATTGTTTAGTTACCACGGTGTCATAATTTATAGACTATGTTTTAATCTAAGCCTTTTACTTTAAAATGTATACATATTGTATAGTATTTGCAACTATGTATTAATAGGCAATCACTACAATTATGAAAAGTAAGACTGAGAATGTACGCAACCATCATCTATGCAGAGTTATTTACACTAGGATATATTCTCAAAAAAAGTATTTTTTTTATATAAAAAAAATACTTTTTTTGAGAATTACAACATCATTCATCAACTTACAACATCATTGAGTATATACTCAATGATGTTGTAAGTACTCGTAAAACTAACAATCGAGCATAAGCAAGTCGGACCATGCTCGGTGAAGGGTTCCGGAGCCGTTACCACATAAAAAAATCCAATTTGAATAATTGTACCAGCAGAAAAGTTTACGTCCTTTTGTTAAGACATATAGATTTTCGGCACTAACTCAATGACGATGTATCCGATCATGTTGAAAATATTTTTATATTTATATTTTAATTTCAAGTATTATTAAGCGCTATCTTTGTAATTTTTTTTTTCATATTTTTTGGAGGGGACACAATTTATGCAACTTTCGTAGCGATTATTTTTAAAAATAATCACTTTTTCAAAAAAAAAAATACTTTACAATGTTTTTATAAGACCTGTCGAATGATGAACAAGTTGAAAAAAAAATATTAAAAAATATATCTATATACATATATATATATTTAATCAATATTCATTGTGTAGTTTTTGAGTAAAATGCCTGTGACATACGGACGGACATGACGAAACTCTAAGGGTTCAGTTTTTGCCATTTTGGCTACGGAACCCTTAAAAGGTGTAAATAGGTTAAAAGCGCTCAGCAAGCGGTCCCTTGAAAACTGGACAACTGACTCAGTTTTTATATGTCAAGAACTGTTGAAAGTAACGGATTTTATTTTTCTCGTTTTCTCTCGTGATAATTAAATCATGCTTTCCTACTTTAAAGGTTATCTATGTGTGCATTAGTTTGCCCTTTTTAAAGTTTTATGTAACTTATCTATACCTTTTTAATTATAACATCATTGGATATACCTACTACTACCTATGTCAGTAACTAAACTGTTTCAT
Source organism: Herminia tarsipennalis (assembly GCA_945859575.2). Taxonomy (NCBI): domain Eukaryota; kingdom Metazoa; phylum Arthropoda; class Insecta; order Lepidoptera; family Erebidae; genus Herminia; species Herminia tarsipennalis. The sequence continues at coordinate 16,403,073 of OX243835.2, forward strand.
TTGGTGTTCGGCTAACCGTTGCCATACAACAAAAACATTTTCAACCTTACTTATTCCCACTGCTAGGATTGCTCTCTTACGTCTGCAGGTCAATTCACGTATTTAAAGCAGTGCAGTTGCAGTTAAGTTTCGTTCTATTTTGTTCTTCTTACTTCTTGTAACTTTGGGATTGATCTTAAAAACGCTTGCGCACCATTCTAGAATGTCGAGACGCATAATTGACGCAAGCATATTTGAGATCGATCCCAAAGTTACAAGAATACAAATATGACCATTTTAATCGAAACTTATCTGCAACTGCTCTGCTTTAAATACGTGAATTGACCCCCAGGTCTCAAAAATAGATAGATATCTATCGATAGATTCGGCTACTAATGGTATATATTTGACATAAGCTCCTTACAAAATATGTCAAAATTCTACCTCTAGAAACCAAATCCATCGATAGGTAGATTATTGAGACCGGCCGTTAGAAAGCAATCCTTACAGTACGAGATTACGAGCGTCTTCTACAACGTTACATTGTGCGTTTAGTTTTTGAATAATTGTACCAATACCGGTTTCCTCACAATGTTTACTTTCAGTGTAATACCTTATATTGAAATTATATTAATTTAAAAAAGAAATATCGATCATATAACGATCATAATTGAATAATCAAACGTTTACTTCAGTAGCGACTTTCTCGTACTTGATTTTGCAGCGTCCTTGCTTCAGTGTTATCGGAAATAAATAATTTGGAATAAAGTATTTTATAGCTGTACTACGTATGTATTCAATTTTAAATAAAATTGAATATGTACTGTTACGTTATATAAATGTCCATAAAATATAATATTCATAACGACAAAGTAAAGTACAGAACAAAAATCATGTTTGTAATAAAAACATTGTCAAACTAGCGGTTTAAAATACAGTATCGCAGTAATCGTATACAAAAGTTAATTTTATAATAAATCAGGTTATTTTAAATTTTTTGGACATTAAAAATATCTTAAAATATTAGAAGACCTTATATATGACAATCGCTTTGGAATAATACCTACGTGTGATAGAACAAATGTACGCCATAAGCGTAGTGTTGTTAGCGACATACGCAGCAGCAGGTCCACAGAAAGGAAAGAATTCGAGCTTACGTATATACGATGGCGTCGACGACAAAGTTGGCAAATATCCCTATGTAGTAGCACTAAAAGGAACGTTTCCCGCCCTAAATAAAATTTGCACTGGCTCTTTTATCAAGGACTCATGGGTATTAACAGCTGCACATTGCATTAGACCAGCTGTAAGATACGTACAGTATGGAAATATGACAATACCATTGGCACAAACGAAAACGAAGAGTGTTGTGCTTAAAATGATAACTCATCCGGGGTATTTGGGGCCCAATATCAAATCGAATGACATTGCATTGATAATGGTACAACGGGTAAGTGATATGACGAAGTACGCTCATATATCGGCAATAGACTACAAAACTCTGCTGGGTCATCCTGTCGAGTACGCTGGCTTCGGAATGACTTTTCTTCCAAAACGAGGTACCCACAATAAAATACAAGAATATGTACTAGATATTTTTCGGCCGCTCCAAATCGGGGAAGCAGTTGTTACGCATTGTGGAGATACTTTCCGAGGCAACTTGATTTGTGCGAGAGCTAAGTGTTCTCATAATATGCAAATGGTTTTACATGGAGATTCTGGTGGCCCGTTGGTGTTTGAAAACAAGATAGTTGGAGTAGCACATGCAATTATATATGAAACTTTTGAACAATCTTTTACACCGGTTAGTCCTTTTCTGTCTTGGATTCATTCAGTGGTAATATCAGATGGTAAGTCATTAACACCACAAAATGCCAACCCGCCCCCTGCCAGAAGATCAGCTCGTATAATACATACATCACACTAGTAATAAGCCATAATAAATACATGTTAATATAATCACCTTGTATTGTTTTGTACTATTGGATAAAATGGATACAAAGATCTGAGAAAGATCGTTCAAAAAATTATAACACCAAGATTGATAATAGAGGAATTCAGCACTCAATTTCAATTTATGACTTATGAAACTCCAAAAATGGTTTGTTCGTTTTAAGGCTACTTACTGTACCAAAGTTGCTTCACTGAATTCTTTGGAAACATGTCAAAATCTTCTTCATGGGAGAACAAACGACGGCACATTGTGGCTTACTATTTTTACAGTCAACTACATTTCCAGAGATCACAATACGGTAGAACCGGAGAGGTGCGAAGGGAGTGCAGCCTCCGCCCGCCGTAACAAACCGCAGGCACCATTGGGGGCAGTCGCAGCTGAAGCTTGTCATTGAAGTCGACCAGCAAGCCGAAGCTGCGGAGGTGACCATAGGTGCCAAAGCTTTGTTTTAAGGGCAAAGAGGCTGCACTTCCCACAGCGCCGGAGAAGGTGCGATAATGTTTGACTCGTGGTAACTTGGCAGTTTATCATCATCGTCGTCAATCATCAGTGTTATCATTCATTAACTATTTTTTTTTAAAGATAACTAGCAATGATACTAGCTATCATCACCAATTGATTATCATCACTCATCATCATCAATGCGTGACAGAAAGAATATTAGATATAAATAATAGTGAAAACAAAAAAATAAATCAAAACAACAGAATTACAAAATACTACACTTGGGAAAGTCGATTCAACATGTAGGTACATGTAGAATCAACTTTCCCAATTGTAGTACTTTACTTCCTCTCACATGTAATGCACGTTCACAAACAATCAAACTCGAGGCCAATCTTTTCAAATTGCCAATGTTTACAATGTTTATTTGTTTATAAACTGTATAAGAAGGTAAGGTGCTGCCAAGCTGCCACCACCCCACACCTTATTAGAAGAATGATGCAAAAACAAGAGATTAAAAATATATACCTCAATGGATACAATATAGTATATAGTATAGCATCCACCTACAATTTTAAAACTTTAAAAGCTATATAATAATAATAATTTATTTTTCTTTAAACAATATTTTACACAGGGTACATAGGTAGCTCATATATTACACTAGCTGACCCGCGCAACTTCGTATGCGTAATGTTTTCCCATTTTTGCAACATTTTTCATTGCTGCTCCTATTAGTCGTAGCGTGATGCTATGTAGTCTATAGCTTTCCTCGATAAATGAGCTATATAACAGTAAAACATTTTTTTAATTCGGAATCGTTGCTCCTGAGATTAACGCGTTCAAACAAACAAACTTTTTATATTAGTATAGATAAATGTGTAGTGGAAAACCTGATGCCTAATTTCAGGTCACCACTCCGATCTATTGAGTGTCATTATACATATAAATCTAGGTGTTTGTAGGTCTCGTTTAAAATATTATTATAATTTTATTTAGAAACCAAAATTAAGAGAATATATGCAAAAATATTGGCCAAAGTACTGATTGGCTAATTAATAAATAACTGTAAATGTTTTACAAAAGAAAGAAAAGAATGGCCTTAATTTGTCACACAGAATCTTTACTTACAAAAGTAAAATTATCAAACGTCGACAACATTGTTCGCCTTAGTAAAATACCGTAAACTGTGCAAGAAAATACATTAAAAAACAAGGAACCAGATCCATTTATCTTTATCAATTTAATAATCATCGATTGAGTATTAGGCTCTTTGTTTAAGATGTTTCTTGGCTACATTCTTAAATGTATTTATTGGTAGACTCGTAATGCTGACTGGAATGGCGTACGCTTTGATAATAAGTTATTAAGGCGTACAATCTAGTCCCATGAATGTGTTAGAAGTTTTATGAAGCCTATGACATTGACCAACTAAATTGTGTTTATTTCTTGTATTCACAGAGTGTTTAACACTATTTTTGTTAAATAAATATAGGTTTTGTTTTAATAATAATAATAAATATTATTTATTTCCATAAATTACATAAAGTTATATCTATGTTGACATATGTTTTACTTAGTTTGTAATTTGTTTTATAAATATAACGGATATTGTGATGCAGTTGCAAAAAGTTATTGTAGTGTTAATTTTTACCTTACCAGCCACAACAAGTATACCTAATTACTTCCTGGGGATGACTCATTTGTTTTGAGACAAATAAACAATTTTCATATTTTCTATTTATTTTATTTTCCTCTTTTAATTAATTTGTTATTCATGATTGATTTTTGATTTTGATTGTAAAAGCTTTGTTTTTAAATTTAATTGTTACTTTGGTTAGCTTATAGGTCCATTGTATTTTTGTAAAAGTTGTTACTAGTTATTCTATCTACTACAAACTGGCTGTGTGTAATTTGCATAATAATAATAGTAGTAATTTCTTTATTGCATCAAATATGGTAGGTACAGGGGTCTTATAAAAACAAAAGAATTTTCACATATTTGGCAATATATGCATGCAATAGAACAAATTAAAACATACATAAATTAAACATTTATGAACTCGTACTTTATTATAATCATCCTTTAAAACTTACAAGGATATCTTTTCAAGAACTCATCAATAAAATAAAATCATTTTTAGCAACCATTTCTGTAATTCTAGACATAACATTTAAAATGGTAGTTGGGTAATAACTTTAGGCAAAGGATTATAAATTAGGGGAGCCATATAAACACAGCTCCGTCGAAAGACTTCTGACCTAGGAATAGGCTTTACGTAATCTAAATGTAAACCTTAAATTTGAAATAGGATATGTTTTGTAACTTGCAATGGTCCTAGAGAGTTTTTTAAGCCGCAAGTTGGATGTAATTAATATATACCAAATCACCTTGTATAACTATTAAAAATTGATATCTACTAAGGCATGTACTATTTGAAGTTTGGTCTCTACCAGAATATGGGCGTACATAAAATATTAGTTCATCATAATCACCTATATATGCATTACGTCGCTTAATCAAATTTGATCAGCGTCCAATTAATTTGTTATGTCAGATAGCAGACAATTACGTACAAAGCCCGATATACACCTACATGTCACGTTGATAGATGATTTATAGGTATGTCAACTCATTGAAAATGCGGTCTCGAACTATCGATAAATTAGGTAAATTATTTTATTCCACTCATATGCAGAAAGATCGTTCTCACGTTTTATTGGTATCTCCCAATTAAAAAAGGAATGTGGAGTGCATTGGTGTGCATTCACGAGAGCCCTAGCCGGCAATAAAGTAGGCATCAAGCGGGCTACGTGCCTTACGATAAGACGAGTTGTACGTGCTAACTCCTTATTTGTGCATGAAGCTCAGCCACCGAGCAAACTGGGACGTTTAAAAAACGGAAAGAAAATTTACATTATCACATTCCTCTCGAGAGTTATTTTACTGTTCTCTTCTAGCTCAAATATTTCATTGTAGAAAATGTACTCTGTGAAAGTTAATTTGGAAAAAAACAGTCTATACCAAAATACCCGCCCACCAGATACGGTTTAAATAATCAATACTAATAAAATAAATAAGAAAGTTTAGATGTATGGATAGATGTTTGTTATTCAATCACACCAAAATGGATTAATGTAGATGAAATTTGGCACAGAGATAGAAGTCTAGAATAGCACATAGGCTGCTTTTTATTCCGGAATTTGTACAGTTCCATGGGACAGATTTGTTTTCTAAATTTCTACGAATAATTCGCTCGGTGTAATGCCCCCTTAATGATATAATATTAAGTACGCCAGTGCCGTCAGTCACCGATTAATAACAGCCATTTTACATATTGATTTGCCGTCATGTTTTATTTAATCCTGTATACAAACATAAAATTAAGTAAATAATACTTTTAGGAAAATATTATTTCCCACGTTGTATATCCCCAGCTCAGTCGTGCGTTACTAAAGAGGTACCACGGTTGACAAACTCACGCGTTATCGCTCCGTATACGAAATGTAAAAATGGGGGTTTGTAACTGTAAAGTGAAAAGTAAAGTGAGTTTGGTTTTTATGGTAGTCACTCTGAGTTATCCAATCAGTCGGTGCCGGGGAAGCAATAAACTGGGCATCACGTTCGTACGTGTCCTCCTAGTGACAAACTACTAACGCCTCACGCCAACTAGCGCACTGAACGCTTGCCTGCACTCACTGATGGACGAATTTAGATTTATTACTCACCCCTTTGTGTTTACTTTTCCTCACATCGTGAGTTCCGAGATTCATTAGTTGGGGTTCTTTTCTATGTAATCGTGCTCGAACATGACTACGAACCATGGAATCGGTTCAAAGCGAAGTAAAGAATTATTGAATGTAAGTGTAGTCTAGTACACATTCACTGTAGTCTGTGGAGCCCTGGACTTTGCGAAGCCAAAATAAAACTATTTTAAGAAATGTAAAATTGTTTATTTGAAAACGTAAAATTTTAAATGGCAATAAGGTAAAAAAAATATTACGCTCAAATTGGCACAGTAAAGGGCATAATTATTATGATCAACCTAGGAGTTGTAATCACAATAATTACTCGTATGTCTTTTTTAAGGCGAAATGCCTTAAAAAAGACATACGAATTGTTGGTCGATGAAAAAGGAAGTATTTTTTTTTCATTTCTACCGATATGGTAGCCAATTGAAAATATGACATTACTTTTGCGTCACCCTATACATGTAATGCCAAGTTCGCAAACATTAGGTAAAACCGGAGGAAAGAACAAGGCAAATATCTTATTTCCTAAAATGATTACATCGCTGGAAAAGTTTAAGCTAAATAAAACCTATCTTTTGCCCAAGCGCATCGTGTGAGCTGCACTGATTCCTGAGTTAATGAAAGTCGAAAGCTTCATACTATACAATGGTACGAGTACCTTCCAAATTCCTTCGCTGCAAGCCCTATACTTACCTATCATGATCACATTTATAGCCGTGTCGAGTTACGTATGAAAATATTCAAGTTTTTTTTTGTTTTTGTGCCAAGCCCGCGCGAACTTGCGCATGCGCGGTGCGCTTAAATATGTCCCCGCGCATGCGTTGATGCATTTCTAAGCGCAGCTCTCTATTTACCGTTATGACAATATTTTGACAAATCGCGTGGGATTGCCGCTAAAACGTAAAAAAAGAACATGAATAAGGACCCTGATTAGATCAGACTGGAAATTTGTCCATGAAACTATGAAAAAAATGATGTTTTATATACTTCAAAATTAAAAGACGAGCAGTTTGTAACCTTGATGGTAAGCGTCACGCTGAGCCCATAACGGTGTCAGTGCCACCCAAATCCTTGTTTGGCAAAGATCTGAATATCACCGCACCGCACTCCTCTTTTGAAACATTAGTTCATAACTCTCATTTGCCCATTAATTACACTTTTTGTTATATAAAAGTTACACTTCTATTTTCACAAAATTACTGCGCAGCTAAAAAAGTAGAGTTATGTTTTTAGCAGCCTACATTTTTAGGGATGTTCTACCGTAGCACATAAAAAGCCTACCTTATACGGTCAATAGTATTGTGTCAATAATTGATAATTATATTGTACGTGTAAGGAGTATATATTATATTGAGTCAGTAGTATTGCGCCAATAATATTGACCGTGTAAGGTCCGCAAACCGCTCATCCAATTTCGATGAATGACATGTCAATCGATTCGTTATTACGGTCCGAGTGACATTGGCTACATTTTTGCGCTAGGACAGCTACATGACATATGAATACGAAAGCATGGAATTTTTGTTTTTACTTCCGCAGCCCGTCAACGGGACGCGATGACGTCGCCGAAGTAGCGATACATAGAATTACTATAGCCGTGTGTCCACCGCACATCCGACATCGTCCCGGTCGCCGAAGTAAATAATCTCATTCACGGTGATTTCACGTTGACGTCCCGTTGACAGACTGCGGTGGACAAACGGCCTTAGACGTCAATTGAAAAAGTTCGATGAGCGTAGCTCCCAAAAATCTCTTATATCTAGTCTTAACTCTATGATTATGTAGGTTTAGTTTAGGTATAACTTATGATCATGTCATGATTGTTAGAGCTGTAATCGAAATGAATGTCTTTCACTTACTAAAATCCGACTATGGGAATCAATTTGGGGTCTAAAAAGTAGTTTGTTGTAGTCAATTGTGTATAAGTTTTGGGTAAACCTTGATAAACCTGCTTGTTATATTATCTAAATACATCTTAAGTCTATTTATCATTTGTACCGCAAAATCTAAGAATAATAATATAGCTATGTAAAAAAAATCAAAGATTATCTTGGAGGAATGACGATGGAAAAAAGTTCTTGATGGTCGTATATTTTTGGAGAGCTTTTCGTGCTGTTGTTTTCGTAAATGAGTTCAATTAATCTCATTTCTTTTAACATTTACAAACACGCAAGAACTTGTTAACCATGACTTTTAAAACAGCCTACATAAATACGAAGACTTTCTGTCTTAAGTATTCCAATGCAGTGTCATCCATTTTAGAATATTATGCTACTATGGTATCTCGATGAAGAAATACTACAACTTCTTAAACACGATCAATCACCTTTACGCTTGACGGACCTCATTTTAAATATAACTAAGTGGACAGTAAACAGTAGGTATCAGTTCAGGCGGCACTCTTGCGTCGTAAGCACAATACAAATGAAAACTCTATTACAACGCGACATAGTTTTGCCGCGTAGCAAATAGTTCATAGTTTAAGGGACAACAGATAAAGAAATCATTAGACATTAAAAATCATTAGACATGAAATATTATCATTAGTTACGTTTTTGCTGTTTGTAGTATTTGATGCTCACCACAGATTAATCATAAATATAAGATTGCTAATTTTGTTGCATAGTGATTATAGCAGCATCTTACTTGCTGACATTAACATAGCACACTAGCAAAATAAGGATTTATAGTTATTTGACAAGAATTTAAAGTATTGGTTTTATTTCCAACGAGCTGAACACGGCCATGCTTCTTCGTGGCTTTTTGAGTGAGGAACCCTTCAGGGCATCCCCATATCACTACATAATTTCATAAGAATCTGATCAATAGTTTTGGAATAGAGGACAACATTTTTATATTTACATAGAATTCCTTTTATATATAATAACCTTTTTCTTTTTGAACTTCGTCTCAACTGAATAGCTGTTGATCATACATTGATGACTTTACTCACTCGTAATATGTATGGATATTTTTTATTTATAATTAAGGGCAAAATTCAAGTTATTTATCCACTATCTATTCAATTTAACATTTCTTCTAGAGTCATCAGCTGTGCTTAGTTTGACAAAAAAACCTTTTTGTAGCCTCTTTCTCTGAAACCTTGAATAGATACGCGTCTAAATAGCACATAATACTATCAAATAGATAACATTATAAATGTTTATGTGAACGATGAAACTTTACTATATATACCCTACCTATATATAGTACAGTTTCATCGACGTCTCTAATTGCAGATTATCCATCATATTTATTGTTACAATCAATCTCGATTCAATCACATTTGGAAGATAATCGGTCGCATTACGAAGCTCTCGTTAATCCTCAAAAGCGGCACTTAGACAATAAGCAATGGCCGCGGGTAAGCAACGAGATAATGGTCTTGTAAATAAACAGTTTGATCATTATCTGGTAACTAGAGAGACTATTCACGGATGAGTTGGCGAAATAAATTACTACTAAACTATTAATGAAAAAGAACTGAAAACTTTATTAAAACAATATCATTGACAAACAGAGGTGGATCTAGGATTTGGTCCTACGGAGGCTTTCCCTAAAGACTACACTTCTTCAAGAAGTGAGTGAATAGATTTTAAAAAGTCTTCAACGCGCCCATGACACCCCTAATGTAGCAATCGTCTATAGACTACGGTAACCACGTCAGGTGGGCCGTACGCCTGTTTACCACCGTCAAGGCATAAAAAGAGGGAACGGGTTTAACGCCAATGGGAACTGAAGATGTTGGGTGTTGAGGAAGAAGATCACAAAGGGCTCTAGAGGTTGCCGATTGAGTCAGTCGTATCTTTGCAAGAGGGTGATCAGACCATGATACTGAACTGAAATTTTTGAAAAAAAGTACTTAATTTTTTTTCATAAAATGGTAATCAAAATTTGAATTCGAAGATTCGCGTTTCAACCCGCGACAACGGTTACCAACATGTTTTATGTTGATAAATCATGGCTCCTTTCGCTCGCTAAAGTATAAGGTCACACGTTGAAGTGCGGTAACCGTTTTCGCTGGTTGAAGCGCGAGTCTTAAGATTTGAATTTTAAATAACATTTTAGCGAAAAAATGGTTGTCTGTAAAGTCGGTTTACGGACAATAATTTTACGTGATAACGTCATAAGAAAACCATGCTTTAGATTTAATTGTATCGCATGTCGCAGCAATTGTCATTTGCTGATAGGCTGATAGCTTTAGTTCCAATTATATCGCATGCCGCTGTAATCGCCATTCGCGTTGCTTAGCAGCCAGTCAATAGCGTGACACTTTTTGTGCGTGCACCTGGATCACGAATCACGTCAAAAAATTACGGTACTTTCCTACTTTTTTTTTTAGTCGGTTCAGTATCATGTTCTGATCACTCCCAAAGTTAAAGTACTTTATTCACTTAGTTTACAAAATGCAACGCTTATGAACGTCAGACGAAAATTTTAATACTGATTCTAAATTTAATGCCAATTTCAGAAGAGTAAAGCCGTGAGAAAAGAACTTGGCAATAAATAAATATATTTGTATAGGTATATACAGTTATGCCAGTAAAGTGCTGCAACCATTACACCATGAAACTCGCGCAAGCAATAACCACAGTACGTAAGTAGGTATAATCAAGTTTTAAATGAATTACCCTCCTATGATGTGGATGGGAGCATCAACTTACAAAAATTAAAGGTTAAGGCAACATAAGATTCAATTATTATAAGAATCATAAGAAATAAGAACCATTTATTTTAAAAAAATAAGCTTATTAGATGATAATGATAAGGTCGACCGATCACCCCAAGTAGCACTCGTTTGACACATGGGTCAGCCATTTATTGGTTTAAATTAAAAAAATATTTAACTGTTGGATAGCCCATTTATCGAGGAAGGCTATTTAACATTACGCTACGACCAATAGGAGCGGAGCAGCAATGAGAAATGTTGCAAAAACGGGGAAAATTTACGCAGACGAAGTTGCGCGGGACAGCTAGTCATATCATAAAGAAAAGTGACTAAAACAAAATTGGCCACGGACGCCATAGGCCGGTATTTGTATGAGATCTCCATGCGTTTTGATATTTCTAAAAGAGTTGTTGTTTTTACTAGTTACAAAGTAGCCTATTGATTCTCAGCAGATTTGCGTAAAAGAGCAACAAACTTCACAAACTTTCTCATTTATAATACTTTTCAAAGGTAAAATTGGTATGAAACCAGGTAGAGTTTTGTTATATATCGACCGACAGGACGCATCGCGTGCTTATTTCTTGCATGGGACAAATACAAAGAAATACGATACGGGGAATCAAAATAGTGGGGTTGTGATTGTTAACCGGTATTCTATATTATTTATTTATTGTAAAAAGCAAAGTTTGCATGACTCTTTATGCTTTATAACAACCTTGAGTCGCAAGTTTGTTTATTTTATGAGCGCGTGACATAGCACACACAACCAAATATAATTATCATCTAAGGGACACCACGCTGAAACCCATCTTGCATCCACTGACTCTCAAATATTCCGAAAATAGGTAGTCTTAGAATATTGCTAATGTCGTAGAATCTAGTGTACCTATTGTTTAAAAAACGAATATTCATATCAAATGAAAGGGTTTATCATAAGAATAACAAATATACTTTTTCATGGTTTTAAAATAAGTAGTTTTAGAGTTATTTAATCTATGAAAATAGACCATACTCTCTTTCCCCTTTATCTTTAAAACAACTGAGACATTTTTGTGTTTTTATTTAACGTATTAGACACAATAGTTTTAACTTAAACATCTTATTTGTCTCTGTTTCAGGAAACAGTAGATATCTGTCTCTAGAATGCGTCTTAGTAGATAAAGGTTGCGGGTTCCCCACACGACAAGGGCTGTAAAAGACAAACAACGAGAAGAACTCAAGCCTTTTACGACTTGCGCAGGACGATAACCTTCCTTCTATTTTTCTTTCAGTTGCAACGAAGCACGGAAGATGTAAACACGTCCGCGATTGTAAAAAGATTTTTTACGACTGCGCTACTCTATTTATTATTAGGACAACAGGTCCCCCGAGTTTATCGAACCATGAATGGTTTATGCCAAAATATTATGTCTTAAGCGATACACGATACCTTTTTTTTATACAACGAAATGAAGAGACGAGCAGATCGTGCGCCTGATGGTAAGCGTCACGCTAGCTAGTATCAGAGACACATCATTCCTTGTTTGGCAAAGATCTGAATGTCATCGCAACGCGTTTTGTATATTACGGGTCTTAATCGCGTGAATAATTTAAGGTAAAATACCTTGTTTATTGCCCGACGTTTCGACCGTATTGCAACGGCCGTGGTCACGGGAAGACTCTGTAATACGGTCGAAACGTCGGGCAATAAACAAGGTATTTTACCTTAAATTATTCACGCGATTAAGACCCGTAATATATATATTTTAATAATGTGTACAAATCACGCAAGTTTATCAACATTTATTAGTTCATAAGTCTCATTTGCCCAGTAATTACACTTTTTGTTTTAAAAAAGTTATACTTCTATTTTCACAAAACTACTACGTAGCTAAAAAGGTAAAGTTATGTTTTTAGCAGCCTACTTATTTAGGGATGTTCTACCGTAGCACATAAAAAGCCTACCTTATACGGTCAATAGTATTATGTCAGTAATTGAATAATATATTGTACGTGTAAGGAATATATTGATCAGTATTATTGAATCGTTTGACACCCAATTCTTTGTTTGGCAAAGATCTGAATGTCACCGCACCGCTCACGTCATTTGAGACATTAGTTCGTAAATCTCATTTTGCTCCTTCACTTGCTACAGTCCCCTTCAACCAAAACACAGTGATCGTTAACATTACTACTCCACGTAAGAATAACGGCTTAGTCCTACCGTCTTGTCACTCGTAACTAACTAATGGTAACCCTCAATCAAACATTTACTTTACTAGATTGAAAACAAAATTAGGATTATGACAAAGGAGATAGCACTCTTACTAAGCAATTAAAAATTACATCCTGTTTCAAACAGTAATCGCATAGAAATCCGAAGTCGTCGTATAAAAAGTGATGATAAAATTCATGTAAACAAAACATTTTTTTGTAAGAATTTTCTTTTGTTTATTTTATGTTAAGCATTTCCCGTTAGGAACACTTCTCACTGTTCATGGTTCCCCTGGGGCCATGGCGATACTCTGAAGACATTAAGTGACTACCGGAAAAGCTTTTATAAACGCCTTATTGAGGTACAAAATAGAAATCGTTGACTTTCGTGTGTGACTTTTGTTAAAGTGTAAGTAAAGAATGGTCAGTTTTATTATAATACGTAGGAATAACTATATTTTTTTGTAAATTTCGCCCCTGTTCACCTGAGTGTTATCAGAGTGCTAAGTCTAACAAAATATACCAAATATGTCCACTTTGTTCACCCAGTCGGCCAAGGTGGAATAAATCAAATCGCGAAAGTTTATCAACGTTTATCATAGGTATTATTCGAACTATTCAGACAGACTTCAAATAACCCTTCCCTACAGTCGGGTAAAAAATATATTATATATTCGATAACAAATACATTCTTAAATATTATTCATGTACCTATATGTAATATTATTGGAATTGCGTGATTTTCACATACGTATGATGATCTATTAGCGCTTCTAAAAAAAATTACAAAAAAAAAAATGTAGGTATGTTTTCACCGAAACTATTGATTCAGTAGTGGCTATTTTTATTCTGTCAAATAAATTGTTTCGATCCATTGCAAGATTAGGTATAGGTTTATTTGTTCTTTTTAACATTAAGATTTGGCCTTGGCCTATGGTCTCTCATAACTAGTAATACAGCCCACTCGTATTCCAGACGTTGAGAGCCACATGGCCTCCTGATTGAATCATTGTCATTAACAGTAGAACTATTTATCTAGAAAACATTTTTTATTAAAATTTCTTACAATACTTTTTAGACTATATTTGCTGGTTCTTATCATCTTTATAGTACTACACCAAACAGCAACATAAGTCATTTACTTTTGTAAACGTGAAGAGTTTTTCTTTTTACTGTAATTAACGTATAACTGATTAGTAATCTAGACTACAACATCAGCCAACGTGACTTTAAATTTAAATAAAATCTAAGTCCCAAATCCGCAGCGTATTCACAGACTTCTTCTGCAAGTAGGTACTAATCTATACTAATATTATGAATGCATAATTTTAGGTGTATAGATGATTTTGGTTGAAATTTTGTATAGAGAGAAATTATGGGCTGGAATAGCACATAGGCTATTTTACGAAAAAATGCAGGTACGGTTCCCGTAGGACAGATTTTCAAGCGTACGAAGTCGCTGGCAGCAGCTAGTGCTTAATATAAACCATATCGTGTCTAGACAACTTAATATAACAAGGAACAAGCATACCTAATTAAACTGGCATCGTGAATCACTCCCTTTAGTACCAAACTAATTACCAGAAGTAGGCAATATAATTCTATGTTGGAAATGTAGCAGCAGTTAATAATCGACATTAGTAAAGTGGTTCGGTAAGGAGAGCCTCCCCTAAGGTACCCACAGGCACAGTATACCAAAAGTACAGAAGACAACCTATATAGATAACGCTCTTGAGCGCACGCAAGCATAGACATCGCACACTGACGGTGCGTTCCCACTATGTCGTAGCGACAGATTATCGTGTCGTTTAAAGCGGCGTGTATGTTTAAATAGGTGTTCACAAATGTAAGTGAACACCTCCTTCTAAATACGCGTATACACGCCTGCGAGTGTTAATCGTGTCGTCCCATACTCGTATATATAGGACGACACGATTAACTGACGTCCACGATTTTTTTCCAGTGACAACAGATTGTTAGACTGGCTAGCACGACAGTCGTTATAATCGAAACAGCTGTAACCGCAGATGACAGTCGTCCAACAATAAATTAATAGTCTCGACATAGTGGAAACGCGCCGTGACGCGGAAAGTGGCCCACAGTCTTCGATTCATGTTCGTGAACGATGTTTAATGTACGTCGCTTAAGTCAAGTACGTATAAATATTGCCTTCTAAACTCTCGGTGTTCTATGGTACGAGTATCAGTGCATAGTGGTCGGTAACGGTCGGCACTGCCGCAACTTGCGATAGCATCGCCACTTCCACAGAATCGCAAGTACATAATTCCTCAATTAACTGCAATTTGCAAAGAGAATATCAATGTTACAATACCATTGTGCCTCAAGTATTCGGTTGAAAAGCTTTGTTTGTAATTAACTGTCTGAGAGTTTATTGTATTGTGTTCTCGTGTAATTGATACTAAAAACTTTGATTGAAGATTAATAACTTAATATAATAAACTACTTGTAGCAGAAAAACTCACCGAGAGCCGCCGACGATGGTACGGTCATGTCATGAAACGCCCTGAAGACCAAACAGTCAAAAAATAGGCCTGGCAAATAATAATAATGATCTTGGGACAACTCACACAAAGCTATCTGATCCTAAACTAAGCAGAGCTTGTACTATGGAAACCAGACAACCGATAAACATTTAGTTTCGACTGCCTCTGTGGCGCGGTGGGAGTGTGTCCGACTGCTACGCAAGCGGTCGTGGGTTCGATTTCCACACGGGACATCACTTTGTGTGAGCCATAAATTGTTGTTCCGGGTCTGAGTGCAATTTGTGTTCGTGACTTGTATGTTTGTATAGTCCCCCGCGACACAGGAGTCGTCTTTTTTAAAAAAAAAAACATACTTATATATTTCTAAAGACATACATATTATAGATAAATAACACCCAGACACAGAATAAACCATCATGCCCCTCACACAAAGTTTTATCCTGGGTGGGGATCGAACCCACGACCTCTTGCGTAGCAGTCGGATACACTCAATAATAAGATAAGAATAATAAGAGCATTAGCCACCTGGTGTCCACGGTATCCAAGGACTTAGAGCTTGCCCAAATAAATATTTCGACAACCCAGGGCAGAATGTCCTGGCGCCGCAAAATAAGGAGAGCCGACCGAAATAATGGGAAATGGCTAGGACAAAGAAGAAGACAATAAATAACTTAAATAAAATAAACTACTCGTATAGAACACTGACAACACTCAACGTAAATACGTTGAAGTTGCCATTTAATACGTCAAAAGTGAACTTTTAAATGTATCGTTTACTATGATAACTCCAATGCTTTCTAAACATAAGCTCCTGCTTCGTTTGAGAAACTGTTACTACCTTTGCTCTTGCTATAACAAAGTCTTTTGGTAGTGCATACTACTGAGCTCCTAAATAAGTGGTATTAACGCTAATGCAATAGAATATCACTAAACAGCAAAACTGCAAATATGGTTTTTTTTTTGTATAAGTTTCGTGGTTTTGCGCGCACAATCACGTCATGCTGACGACATTTTATTAGATTATATTTTTTTTCGATTGGCGTTTATTCCACTTGTCTTGGAGCTCTGCTGTGCAAGAGATTATGAGTTCCCACAGGAGCTTTGTGTGATCCATAAATCTTGGATGTCGTTCGGGTCTGTTATTTGTATCATTGTCCCCCGTGATACAGGGCCTGTAACCAAGAACGGGAGCTCTCTTTAAAAATAAAATAAAAAGGTTTTATTTTATCAACAATATATATTTTTTTCTTTTTTAAGATAACTAGCAACGTGGAATAGTGGATCCCACATTACTAGCAATCATGTTAACCCTACCAGCTAAGCTCAATAGCTTGTATTAGGAGTGGGTTCACGTCGGTAGTATAATGGGTACGATTCTAACCCACGAACTCAAACTCAAACTCAAACTCAAATATCTTTATTTCGTAAAATCAGGTTAATGATTGTTTGAAAACGTCAAATTAATACATACTAAAAAAATTATAAAATTACGATTGTTTGAAAAAAAAAACAAAATGAGGTTAGGTGGCAGTTCCAAGTGTAAAGCTCATGAGAAGAAGCTGCCAAGAAACTCATGTGCCACTCTTTTAAAATCATCAAGTTTTTTCTTACAAAAAATAAATTTTACTGAATGAACCAGTGTGTTTGGTGAGTGTAATCGTTTATAAATTAAGGATAACTAAATAATAATACTATTAGTAACTCTAAAATAAGTATATATAAACGTATTCAGCAAACACAATACTTCACTTCTTACAAAGTAAATATGTATTACATATAATTTTAAAGTACATTTTAATAGCCTGTGAGAGAAAGCAGTTCAATCCCAAGCGTTTTTGTCTTCCATATAATCAATTATTGAGTAGTAACTTTTCATACACAATTTTTTCTTAATGGTACACTTAAATTTATTACGACTTAATTTTTGAATATCGCTAGGGATTTTATTGTAGAAACGTATACATTGGCCCCGAAATGATTTGTTTACTTTTTGTAACCTTGACGCTGGTACAACAAGTTTATGTTTGTTCCGCGTGTTAATATTATGTATATCACATTTCTTACAGAAACTATCAATATTTTTGTGAACATATATAAGGTTTTCATAGATATACTGACATGCAACAGTCATGATATTGATTTCCTTAAATTTTTCTCTAAGTGAGTGTCTACTACTAAGATCGTAAATTGATCGAATAGCCCTCTTCTGCAAAACGAAAATGGTTTGAATGTCGGCAGCATTCCCCCACAGTAGAATACCGTACGACATTAAACTATGAAAGTAACTAAAATAAACTAATCGCGCTGTTTCAACGTCTGTTAGCTGACGAATTTTTCTAACTGCGTACGCTGCAGAACTGAGTCTATTAGACAATTCACTTAAATGTGGGCCCCACTGAAGCTTAGAATCTAGAGTAATTCCTAAAAACTTTGTGGTCTCTACAGGGTGCAACTCATCTTCTTTTATTTTTATAGTGGTTTTTACTGGTTTCACGTTAGGTGTTATAAATCGAATACATTTAGTCTTGCCCTCGTTTAAGAGTAAATTGTTAACATCAAACCAGTTAACCACTTTTGAGATAGCCATATTTACATCTTCAAAGTCTTTTTGCTGGCGTTTTAATTTAAATAAGAGTGATGTATCATCTGCAAACAGGACTATCTCATGATTATTATTTACTAAATATGGTAAGTCGTTTATGTAAATTAAAAACAACAACGGCCCGAGAATAGAACCCTGTGGGACTCCCATTTTGACCACAGACCCCGGGGAGCGTTTACCATTAACATCAACTTTCTGAATCCTGTTACTCAGATAGGACGTAAGAAGATTCAGAGCTGTGTTTTTAATACCATAATGTTGCAATTTCCTGATTAATGTTTCATGCAGAACACAGTCAAATGCCTTAGATAAATCACAGAAGACGCCTAAAGCATCTTGCGATTCCTCCCAGGCGTCAAAAATATGTTTTAAGAGCTCCACACCAGCATCGGTTGTAGAGCGACCCCTAGTGAAACCAAATTGTTTAAAGTGTAATAATTTATTTTTGTAAAAGAAGTTCTGCATCTGATCATATATTATTTTTTCAAAGATTTTACTAAATGTTGGTAGTACTGATATGGGTCTAAAATTAGTGGGGTCAGACATACTACCCGATTTATACAATGGTATTACTTTACTATATTTCATTAAATCAGGAAATACACCACAATCTATACATTTATTAAATATAAAAGCCAAGTCCTGCGCGATAAAAGAAATTATAGACTTAGTAATCACAACTGAGTTACTCCAGAGGTCGGTAGTCTTCTTAACATTAATAGAATTAAAAGCTTTTATGACATCTATATGTGTAACATAATCAAATTGAAAAGTGATGTCACATTTATTAACATTTTTAATCAAGATAGACTCAGCAACAATAGGTGAGGAATTCAATGACTTTGTAGTGGAGACTGGAATGTCAGTAAAGAATTTTTCAAATGCAGTGGCTACTTCTATGTCCGATGTGATGGTTTTACTATCTATTTTAAGACAGTAATCATTATTCTGACTTCTGACTCTTCCGGTCTCACTATTTATAATATCCCAAGTCATTTTAATTCTATTATCACTGTTTTTAATTTGTGAACTAAGGTAGCAAGCTTTTGCTGTTTTGCAAGTCTGCCTAAATGTTTTAGCATAATTTCTTACATAAGCTTGAAATCTTTCACAACAGTTATACTTTCGTTCATCATACAGCTCATATAATCTTTTTCTACTTTTATGTAGGCCGACAGTAGCCCACTCACTAAAAGTTGCATTCCCCTTAACCATAATCGTTTTGGGAGTGAAAACCGAATCGAAATTATGACAAAATTTATTAAAGAATGTTTTATATAAAATGTTAGGATCACTGTCCTCATTCAACAGCGGAGGGTTACAAATGAGGCGGCTTTTGAAATTCTCAAATCGACTGACAGTTTTAGGGATAACAGTTATACATTTTTTAGTTACTTTTCTAGTTTTAATATCAAAAGAAATAAGTTGACCACAGTGGTCAGAATCCATTTGATTAATTACTCTCTTGTTATCTACAATAATATCTGTGAATATATTATCTAAACATGTGGCTGTAGTGGCAGTTATACGGGTAGGCTCTAAAAATAAATTACACAGATTAAATGATTTGAATAGAGCTAAAATCCTCATACTTGAAGTAGTATTCTCTAATAAATTAACATTAAAGTCACCACATATTATTACATTTTTATTAAGGTTTGTTACCTTATGCAAGACTTCATCCATAACATGTTCAAAAATATGATATTGTGCTGAAGGTGGTCTGTACACAGTCAATACAATAAACCGCTTCAACTCTACACAGGCTATTTCTATGCTACGTTCAACAGAGAAGTTAACAATATCACGGCGTTCTTTGAATTTAAGATTTTTATTTATTAATATTAGTGAACCACCATGTACAGCCAGTTCCCTGCTGAACGAGCTGCCTACCTGGTGATTGTTGAAATTGAACATGAACTGATCGCTCTTTAGCCAGTGTTCAGTAATACATAAAATATCAATAGCTTCAGCATTCATGAACAATTCCAATTCCAAGTCTTTTCCTGTCATTCCTCTGATATTCTGATGCACCAGGTTAATTTTATTAATATAACTATTGTTCTGTTTTGACATAACAGAATAATTTTCAAGTGGTAGTGCACAAGTATGTGTGCAAGAGGTACTCTCTATTGTCTTAAAATTTAATTTAAATTATTTGGTATGTCAATATTATAATTATTATTAATACATAAATTATCATTATTAATGTCAGGTGCTTTAGCCAAATTGTTGGCTAAGTTAAAATTAATGTCATAATTTTGTTGCTCAATAGAAGCAACTTGAGTAGCCAAATTCTTGGCTGAAGTATTAATATAAAAAGATAGCGAAACAGCTATCTGTCTTTTACAACTATTTTTAAGATAATATCTATCTTTTGTCAAATAAAAATATTTACTAACAAGTTTGTTAGTGTCAAAAAAATGAAATTTATTATAAAAAGGTCCATTAATTTGGCATGTCAGTTGATGCATAAGGTTATTCAAATTATATCTAATAGAATTTTCTTCCTGTGACAATCCATTACTCAGGGGAAATGAAAACATAACAATTTTTTTTACATTTAAATTGGACAACTCCTCAAAATAATTTAAAAACTTATTTTTGTTTACATTTCCCCTATCACCGACAAAAATAATTATAGTGCTGTCCTGACTAAAATTAGATCTTAAAATATTTTCCATGATATTACTATAGGACAAAGCAGGCGTGCAATTATTGATGATTCTAGTTTGTCCCGTACTCAACTTTGACATTAGGGATCCAATGCCCTTACCAATTTCATCACTATACATCATAATAGTACTTAATTTAAAAGAACTGCTTGTTTGTACATAGTTATTATGGAGTGCTGGCAGTGGAGAGGGATCAAGTGCTAGCGATTGGCAATCTAGTGATAATCTACAAATTAGACTATGCCTACTTGTTAATGGAGTTGATTGCTCATTGCTGCAGTTGCAAGAGTTGACCAGCTTACCTATAGCCAACACCTGCTCCCTGCTCTGTTTTTCAGTTACTTCATATTTCATTGTTAGAGTCTGTAATGATTCATGGAGGCGGTCAATCTCTAATTGCATAGCCCGTGTATCCTCAACATACTGCGATGAGACATTGTCCAGCTCCAGTGAATACATTTGAACCTGATCGATTAGTTGCAATCTCTGTCTATTTAATGCCATGCTATCAATAAAGAATTTGTGTTTACTAATTAATTTTTTTGTTTTTGTAATATATTTCTTAATTTTTATATACTTTTTGAGCTTATTTCTGCTGCATTTAATAACCTTGACAGATTTATTAGACTTTTTAAATTGCACGGGCCATCCTCTCCGGTAAGATCGATAATAACTGAGGAATGTAAGTTACCAACTGCAGCATCATTTATGACCGGGCCAACCAATTCACTGAACAAGCTATTGTTACACTTTACAATATGATTATGTTTATCTGACTCAAGTTCTGATATTTTGTTGTGCGCTTGAAGTAGTTGTCGTTTCAAGGAGGTTATGTGGTTAAGAGTCTGTGTGTATTCATCCATACAAGCATCAAAGCTGTCTACTGTGCGTTGGAGTTTGTCCCGGTCATTTAGGATATTGATATATTCAGAGTGCAACTTTGCCAGTTCATCTCTCAACCGTTCATTGATGTTTAAAACGTCTAACAGTTCTTTTTCATTGCCCTCTCTTTCCCTATTAAGTTGATCACATCTTTCTTTGGATGCCTGTAGTTCCCTCAAAGTCAGTTGTAGTTTAGTTTGTTCCTGACGAGCCAAGGCTTTGCGAGTCATCATTTTTACTTTAATAACAAGTTAAACAGTCTATTAAATTAATGCCAATAAAGGTGAGATCAAACAATAGGAGGTTAAGTATGGTATTTGGCATAAAAACAAAACTTAAAATCGTTACTAAAACAGTTTGTAATGCAAATAAAACATAAATAAATACCGTACCTTGTAAGAGAAGACAATAATACACAAATAATCCTTTAAAAAACCTTTGCCGGTGTCCAACCGTCACTTCACAAAATAAAACTTTTAATTTTGTTTGTACACTTAAAAACCTGTTAAACTTTTGTACGCTTACTTGAAGTTAATCAAAACGTGTGAAATTGGTTTAATAAACAAGATTACTATTAGATTTTTAATAAATTCAATTAATTTATTCGGGACAAATTTGAATCAGCTCACGATCGAGCTCCCTTTTAAGCTTCAGAGCCTGTGACAGGAAGCTCCGAAAATAGTAATAAAATTATTAATACGATTGTTAATGAACACACACCCTTACACATGTCATAAAATTAATTGCAAACGACTCTGAGTGCCACACTACCGAATACCAAGTCGTTTTGCTTATAAATAAAACCATAAACGTCATGTCAAAATTAAGCACCTTGGAACATACACAAGAAGTTACACCCTGGAGCGCCATACTTCACATTGATAAAGCGATAAGCTAATATAGCATGCAGGCTTTTTTATTGCCAATAAATAAAGGTTTAAACATATATGCATAACTTCAAATTAAACATACCTATAAGAAAATAAGACGTAACGCTCAAGTAATGGCAACGCTAGACCGGAAGCGGAAAAACGAAACGGACTAGTATTTACGAGCAGTACATCCGCCCAGTGGGCCTCATTAGCACACTCGCTGGACAAAAAATATATTTCTTCTAGGCACATGCATTCATTGAACTTTACTACTTTGTTTTCTTCCTTTTTAATGGTTTAATACAATGTTTTGTCTGTTTTCTTTACTATATATTTTTTTACAAAACTTGACTCCAATTTACAATATTCTAAAGCTAGACTAGATTGTCAGAATACTTGTTTGTATTCAAGTCACAATTGAACTGTTGCATGATAACTTAATAACTGCTACAGATGACTTGTCATGCTTTCCGGAGCATGTTATAAGTAATTTATTAATTATCAATATTTTAACAAACAAAAGGATTACACCATTATTACTCAACATTTTGTAAAGGAATAAACAGTGGGAAAACCTAGAACAAAAAGTGCAAAGACATGACATTTACCAATCCGGACTTAGCCTGTGTGAATATGGCCCTTCTCAAGGAAGAGTCTAGTACTCAATAGTACGAATGTTACAAAGTTGATAAAGAATAATCAAATAATGTTTCCACTTTGGCTTTATCGCTATCAGTATCTTGAAGTAGCCCATTGTGGCTACGCTTGGCCCAGTACCGCGCTGCTAATTAGCTGGCCACAAGATAAATGTCAGCAATCACGAACCGCCGCCAACTGTACACGCTACCCTCACTCCGCGATCAACAGATTACTTACGAACTACCATCTTGCTTCACCAGAATAAACGTTGTTGTAATAGAGGCGGTGGTGTGAGAATCGATCAGAAGTTATTTTCCACCATTCTTTGTTTTATGGTTGATTACACCGCTGAACAAAACATTGGGCATGGAGCATATTTTTTATTAGAATAACAACTTGCAGTTGTTTGTTTTCTTAGCAGTAGGTATTTATATCGGCGTTGTACTAGGAGTATCTATTACTTTGATAAAAGTTCTTACGTATCTTGTTTGACTTTGTTGCTTTGTACATTTTGGATGTTTTTTTTGTGAGAATACTAAAACCATATTGAACATTAATTGGCGAAAGATGCAGAGAGTTCAGGTAAAAATAAAGTTGGTTAAATCTTTTTTCTCTAGCAAATGTTACTCTTTGTACTCGAGTAACTTTTAACTAGAGGCCACAAGCAATATAAATAAAAATACATACAAATTCCGTTTGCTCAGAATTGTGAACTGCACTGACATGTTTTTCTCGTTAGTTGGATTTTTCGGTTTTGTGGACATTTTTCTCCTCTTCGAAATATGGAACACGAAACTGCATGATTAGCGCACATGGTACACAAATACAGTCCGAAAACGTACTGTGAGAGTAGCTGTTAATTAACTGAAGGCATGATGTAGTTTTTAAAGTTCGTAGGTTGTAGTTTTCTTAAAAATATGATTACAAAGACGTAGACGGTTTAATTTCATTAGAAACTTTAAAATTCCAAGGCAGTATGGAGAAATCAGATCATATACATATCTTAATTATATTGCTCTTTAGTTCGTTATATTTTAAAACAACGTAGCCGTAAAACGGAGTATCTGCGTTTACGACGGTTTATGACCTATGTGTTTTGCGGTGATCTATCTGAATTAAACATTAATTAAATATTTTTTTCATCACGAGTTAAAATTATCATTTGACCCAAGTTAACGTATTACGTTTGATTTTTAAATGAATTTCAATAAACGGGAGTCAGTTAGACCACTTAACGAAGCCTTTAGCATTTCCAAAGATTACGGCACCGCATCTATTTCCCAAACGATTAGTCGTTTTTGTATCCATCTCTGCCTTCAAGCACTCTTGCTCATGAACTATATTAATAGATAACAATCAATCATCCACTATCACAACGATAGCTCAATAATAAGCTTTGAATTGCCTTCATAATAGTGTCTTCGTTGCAAATGTCAATTGTTGAACTTTTAAAGGGCTCTGTAATAATAGGGGTTGGTCTTGTTGAACCATGTCGTTGTAAATCAGTGGTTCACTTTATTTTGAAGGTAAATTACTTTGTTGAAAGTTCAGGCTTGTGTGTACTGTCACTGTGACGTGTTGTATTTTCACAGGTGGTACGTTTCATGATGGCGGATAACATTTTAGTTAAACATTACACTGGTTCTCAATTTAATCTTTAATATTTGGACGACAAAGCTCTCCAGCATGAAAATAATTTGATTTTTCCTCCTCCGAACATTCCTATATTATTATAGGTAAGTATATATTATAAAAGTTAAGATCTGTTGTTCAAATTACTATTATGTGCTTTAGTAGTTGGATTGACATATGAGGAGTTGGTACGACTAGCGCATGAGCTCGTAATTTCGATTTCTGCACGGGAAATCACACTGGGTGATTGACAAATTTTTGTTTTTTGTCTGTGTGTACTTTGTTTCTTAATTAAATGTTATGTAAAGTCCCAGTGACACAGGACTTGTATCTCTACACATGTAGGTAGTTGTTATCATTGCATTAGGTAACCTTTTATCATAAATTGATTGTATCAAAAAGTTTCTTTGACTCTTGCAGAAAATATTCTAAAATCCTGACACTAACACATTTACACGAGACAAGTGCAAATGTTAGAATTTCATACACAAATTTATTATGTTATGTAAATAAGCATTTAAATGATTGTTAAGAAAAGTATTCAATTAAAATTACGAAAACAAAGCTTAAATAATATTTAGCGTGTATTTGGGGTAAGTATTTAATATTCATAAAGAAGTTTTGTATAACGAAGCATGTGCAAGTTCTAAATATCTTAATTACCTGGAGCCGCAAGTTTGCCCCTCGAAACTTTTCACGTTATATGGCTTTGAATGTAGTTCATAATATAAATGACGATACGACCTACATAAGAAAACAGCTAGGTTATAAAATGTAAGAAAATGGTTTTTAGGTTAAATAAAACTGTAACTTTATTCTGCTAGATAATATTTCCTTATTTGGGTTCCGTGGCCAAAATGGCAAAACGGAACTTAACCTTATAGTTTCGCCATGTCCGTCTGTCCGTCCGCAGCTTATCTCAGAGACTGTTAGTGCTAGAAGGCTGTAATTTGCATGGATACACATATTGCTTACGCCGACAAAGATATAAAAAACTTTTTTTTGAGGGTACCTCTACTATTATGTAAAGTGGGGTTGTGATTTTTTTTCTCACCTACCCCGTCGTTTCGGGTATCATTAGATATATATTTTACACGTTTAGGGGTTGTGAAGACAATTTTTAGATTTAGGGATCCGTTTGTGAAATATTAAGGTTTAAAGTGCAATTTGTTGCTGCTAGCTAAATGGCTGATGTAGGGTATGTAAAAAAATACATGGTAGTAGTACCTACACATAGTGAAATTAAAAGGAAAACTATCAGAGCTGAGTAGGCTTTACAAGTTTACGAGTCACAACTGATCAAATGAGAAGCAATAAAATTTTCGTACAAATTTCATTGAAAATAATTATTAAGTACCTAGGCATAATGTTGTAAGTATGAAACAAAAACAATAGAAAACCCACTTCTTAAACCGTATTATTCGGATAGGGGGACTACGGAACCCTACATTGTTCGTGGCCCGACATGCACTTGCCTGGTTTTTTTTATTAAGGTTGTATTACAGTAGCTAACTACAATAAGTTTTTTTGTTGAATTTGAACTGTCGGTCCAAAAAACCTTCATATGTAATATGAAGTTTGTAAATAAAATAAAATAAATGCTGTAATACATAGTAAGATAAGAACATTAAAGGTAATATGATGCCTTAATTCATCTTAAGAACGAATACCTCTGTGTTCCTGGAAATAATAAGGGAATATTTCACATTTTCCTTTACAACTTACAGCCAATTTGTAAGGGAAACCAAACAACTATAGAAAAGCTTTTTTTATTAAAAATATTTTCATTTCACAGATAATAAAAAAGTATAAAGTCAAAGTACTTTATTCATTTAGGCTACAAAATGCAATGCTGATCAATGTCTGACAAAATTTGAAATATAATGATTCTACATTTATTGCCAAGTTCGCAAGAGTAAAGCCGTGAGAAAAGAACTTGGCAATAAAAACAAATAGCCACTTTCTTTTAAATTTCAATTTCTACAATATATTTGTATATATACAGTTATGCCAGTAAGGCGCTGTAACCATTACACCATAAAACTCACGCAAGCAATAACCATATTACGTGAACTAGATATAATCAAGTTTTAAATGACGTACGTTAATAGAATAATTGATGAATCAATAAATCCTTACTATTTAAACTTTTTTTTCTGAATTTAACGTGAGCATCATATGACTCAGTAATTTTATATTTATTTTTATGTTTTATGTAATTGGTTTCTGTCTGGGTACTCGGACGAAAATCTTATAAGCTATCCTGAACTTAGGATATAAGTCCAATTTATTATACATCGCACTCGTAAACCTATAAAATCTATCTCAAATCTAAAATTTATATTTCTATTACATATTATTTCTATTGATAATAAAAAGTTTTGTGATCATCCTTTTGTTTATGATATTGCTTTACATTTAAAAAAGAATTGAATTTGTGCCACGTTTTTATTTAAAAACTAGCTGACCCGCGCAACTTCGTATGCGCCACTTTTCCCCAATATTGATAAATAAGCTATCCAATGATTTGATTTGATTATTAGAATCAAATCAAATCACAAATAATCTTTCAATTTGAACCAGTAGTTCCAGAGGGCGTTGCGTTTAACCAAACAAACAAACTCTTCAGCTATATAATATTAGTATAGATATCGAAGGAATTCGTGGCTTGTGACTCATTGGCAACGTTCAATAGGTACATGAGTGACCGTTGTTTGTAAAAGTATCCCACCAATCTATGCCTCACGATAATGATAAAAACCGTCCCAACTAATCAATTCAAAAAATAATTTTAACTAATCTGAGTCTTATCCTATACAAACCCTTTTTTTTGTAATTGTACATCACCAAAGGAGGTCATGAACTTGTTTAAGCGAAGCATAAATACATATTTGACCACCAATAAATATGTCAATCCCTTTTTATTACTGACACTATACTATATTTTTAAAATGTTAAATATGCGATTATCCAAATATTGTGGATATCTTGTCGATTCAAAACCTTTATTTTAATATGTTCTTTAATTTGAGGGGAGAGTTTACCATATAGACGGAATAAACATTATATGGTTGACAGGTACGAAACCCATGAACATTTTGTATGGGAATTTTATTATCTTTTATTTTATTTTTTTGTCAATTTTCCAATGTTTTTAATGCCTTATATCCTATTCCGGATGAAGACAAATCTAAAAACACAAAAATCATACATATTGGTCCAGCCGTTCTTGAGTTATAGGTAAGTAGTGTAACTAACACGACTTTGTTTTATATATATAGAAGATTAATGTTTGTAAAAAAGGTAAGTACGGATAGAACACTCGAGCAATTAAGGGCATAAAATTAGTTCGTAAATACAAGAAGTTATTTTGACAGATTTAAAATAAGAAAAATTGTCTTATATGATAGAAAATGAAACTCAAGTAAGTAAATTATCTCCTAATGAAAATGATGACATTTCAGAAAGAATTTGAAAATTTGTCCATTCGTTCGGTGTTCATGTTAATCTCATCCAACTTTTTGGCATACTGCGCAAAAGTTATTCTACATCTCGATAATCCTGGACGCAGGCACAACTGCTACAGATTTATCTCAATATTTTTACTTTGATTTGATAGCTCATACATCTTTTCCATAAAATCTTTTCCAAATCCTAGATGGTAATTTTATTATATCATAGATTAGTTTCGTTACAGTTCAGCTTATTATTTCTGACAGTTACGCATATCATGTAACTAATTTCATTAATTGATTCCTAAAAAATAATTAATTACCAAACACACATACGAGACACACACACACACACACACAGATACTCTCTCTCTCTCTCTCTCTCTCTCTCTCTCTCTCACACACACACACACACACACACACACACACACACACACATACACACACTCACACACACATAGAAACACACTCACAGAGAGAGAGAGAGAGAGAAATACACACTTACACTCACACACGTCGGAATGCTGCCTGCTTGCTGAAGAAAGGAAAGCCCGTTACGAGCGACAGAGGTCATCTGCTTCAAGTCCTGATGAACTGAAAATTGAATAACGGCAGCACAGCATACGTCGATGGCAGAAGCAGTGAAATACCGTAACAAAGGGTAGATGGACGCACCGTCTGATACCTCAGATAGATGCCTGGCTGAACCGAAACCATGCTCTCAGGACGGGGTTGCTTTCGAGCATATCTCCATCATTTTCCTGTCCCGAACTTCATGAAGACGCGGAGCACGTCTTTTTTGCGTGCACATATTGCCACGTAGTGCTCTGGACATTGTCCTGAAACCAGTCCTGTCCAGACACATTGGTTGATGTGATATTCTCATCAAGGGAGATCTGGAACGCGATCAATACTCCCACTTACCTTATCGAGCCCGACATAGCAGGCTTGACGAAGCGTAAAAGTATTTTTCTCTTTCTTAATAAAAAATACTGTGTGTTTACACACACATACACCCACGCACCCTCGCACGCACATTGTTAGCTTGTAGACATACTTTTTAAGATCTCTTTTCATTACCTTAAAAATAAATAATTAAGTTTTATTTGTTACATAGTGCATAGATATCGAGGAGCAGAGCCTTCTAACACAAGCATTTCTATGCTTAAAAGGAGGCCTAAACACCAATCTATGTTGAACTAATACATGTGACAATAAATTATTATTATTATAAAATTTTACCGTTTACGTTCATTTAATCGCGTATATATTTAAGGATAAATACTTTCTTGACTGTAACAAAATTTTCCTATTTTGCTTAACATTTATTACACCAGGTATGAAGTGATCCAATATAATCAAATTTACTTACATTATTATACTCACAAAGCCTAACAGGCTTCTTCAAATAAATTCCAAATTATACTTTGTCAAAATTACCCTTGAAAGGTAACCATTTAACCTACATACTAAATAAATCGCTTTTGTGTCCGATCTAGTTTAACAGCTGATGTTCATTGTAAGCAAGCTTTACCAACAAACGTATCGATTTAACTAATACAAGGTTGTTAAGTCGATGCCGTCAATCATCAAAAACTATTAGGCCATTTAAAAATACGTTAGTTCCAGTAGCTAAAGAGTTGAATCATCGTTAATTCATGCCAGTATCAAAATGTCCTTATTTCATTGAGCAACGGATCGATGTGATTTTTTTGCCTAGACATACGTTATGGACCTAAACCTCGAGACTCTAACGACACTTACGTTTAAGACGACCTTAAAAGTATTTCTGTATAATAGTATGATATTTAATGACGTTTTATAATTGAGTTACGTTTTACGTTGAGAGTAATTGCATATCATAATATTTTTTTTTCCAGACGACTTCCGCAGTAGAGTACAAGCCCTGTGTCGCGGGGGACTTTAGGCGCCCTGAGAGTGGCCAGTGCCTTTCGCACGGTGTCGGAGGAAGTGGTAAGCGTTTTTTTTTTTAAGACGACTGCCGCAGTACAAGCCCTGTGTCACGGGGAACTTTACAAACATACAGTCACAGACACAAAGTACACCCAGACTCGGAAAACAATTTGAGGATCACACAAAGTGGTGTCCCATGACCACTTGCGTAGCAGTCGGATACACTCCCACAGCGCCACAGAGGCAGTCTAAAAAAAACTTGAGAGGTGTCAAGGGACACGGATGGAACGAAGTTCCTTTCGATTAATTAGTGAAGGAATTATATATATATATTTTTTTTTTAATTTATAAAGTTTTTTTTTATTATTAAGAAATATAATGTAATATAAACTTAATCATAAAGTAATAATTATTATAAGAGAGAGAGAGAGAGATAAACATGCGCACGCCGCACGGCTTACAATAGCTTACTATAGCAAAAAGTGTCGTTACAACTTTTCGTATGATTTTTTTCCGTCTAGTCCCCTTTCACAACGCGCGATAAGGAACTTCGTTCGAATAATAAATATGCATAAATATGCATTACTTCCATAAAACCCAATCTAATTGATTGTAAGTTAAACATATAAATGCTTGAATCTATTCTTCATTGTACGCCGTGCACACAATCGATTCAGAGTATTCTCTAATTTTAGCTAAACAACGCGGAGACCACGTGTTCGGAACTTTCCTTTTAGGCACAGTTCTGCAGAACAATGTTCAAAAAAGATCAACTTTTCTTGTACTATATGGGTTTGCTTTTAACGACGATCCGATCCCACTGATACTTTGTATATAAAAAGGTTTAACGCTTTTCGATATTATTTTAGAACAATAAGTGTCATAAAATAAAGTTTGGTGCTTTAAAAGGATTAAGTTCTTTGTGAGGCAAAATAAGGTCAAAGTGTAACTTTACTTTAGAGATACTTTTATGTGAAAAATGAAATCTGATTTTAATAAAACATTTAGCGTTTTTATTTTTAACTGACAAACGTCTAGTATTTTTGTTAAACAAAGAAAAAATAAAAATTCTATATATTTGGCACTAAAAATAAGAGGTCCTAAGTCGCTAAATCAGAGGTAAATCGACTTAACTTAAATTCGGAGATTTTCACAAATTAGCCTTGTTGTATCGTTTACACTGTGAATGAATTTTTAAAGAGATTTTCTTTACCGTGGTCTCAAAAGACTCTCGTTTCAGTCTGTTTACGGAAAAACGCCTTAAGTGGCCTAAATCTGAAGCCAACACTTTACCCGTAGGCAACATCTTACCCAAGAGATATATTTTTATTTTTTAAACGACTTGACAAAGAGTTGTAAATGATTATGCTATAAGACTATACTCGTACAGCGCTTTATAAAATTCTTACTTACTTTAACTTTTTAATTTTATAACTAGTTCTAATACCTACAAGTAGTTTAGGAGTAGTTTAGGAGTAGTTTTAAATTTGAAATGTTGTCTGAAAACATTACACGCTGAAAAAGACTGGGCTGATTTTGATAAAATTTGTTTTGGAAATAGCTTGAGGAAATAAGTGGGTTTAATACATTTTATTACGTTTATTAGTGGAGCCGAGGAACAGCATCTTGATAATAAAGATTTTGTTTTGCTTTTTTTTAACTCCTTTGCGTATAGCCAAAGGAATTATTATTCCAATGAATAAATGTCTTACATCGGACTTGCAATCGTGAGGTCGCGGGTTCAAATCCTACCCATTATACTACCGACGTGAACCCGCTCCTAACACAAGCCTCTGAGCTTAGCTGGAGGGGTTAACCGGATTGCCAGTCATGTAATAAGACTCAATCCCATTGCTCGTTATCTTATTAAAGAAAAAAAAAACTTTATCGATAAAATAAATGCATTACAAAGGAAAAATCATGAATGCATCCTTAACAACTTTTCATTATTTATTCGTTAAACATTAAGCATACTAGAAGCAATAATAAAATAAACTAATACGATCCCGGAATTAAAGTGTAATTGAGTTGTACGGTATAAAAGCAAGCGAAATTGAAATCATAATTTATGCATTTAAAAGTTGAGTAGTTTTCATACTAAAAGATATTATATTACCAGCCGTATTAGTGCAATAATAGGAGCAGAAACTTTGAGCCGGATATGTACCGAGTTGTACAACTATTTCTTGTGGTTGGCTTCAAACTTTTTGCCTTTAGGAATACCTACTACACTTGTAGTTACATTCTCTGTAGCTACAAGTGCAGTATTCTACTAGTATGATCTCAAAATATAAAGTACACGCATTTTTTAAATAATATTAGACGACTGCCTCTGTGACGCGGTGGAATTGTATCCGACTACTACGCAAGGTGGGTTCGATCCCCACCCAGGATAAAACTTTGTGTGATGAGCACGATGGTTTATTCTGTGTCTGGGTGTTATTTATCTATAATATGTATGTATTTGTTTTATTTATTTATTTATTAAAAACTTTATGCACAAAGTTGTACAAAGGTGGACTTAATGCTAAAAGCATTTTAATCAGTTGTATATATATCAGTTGTCTGGTTTCCATAGTACAAGCTCTGCTTAGTTTGGGATCAGACAGCGTTATGTGAGTTGTTCCAAGATATTATTAAAAAAAAAAAAACTCTCATATTTAAAGGCGTATCCCTTTCAGGTTGGGTATTCACTCTGTAGGTAACCCTCCTACACATAACATAATCTTTATAAATCTGCTTTTAAATTCGTATACAAAAATGCTGAACATCGTTGTGTATTTTTATGAACACGATTCGGATTCTATGATTACATTTGGATCAGCGTATTAATTAGGTCAGAGCTACATCGGTCAGTCGGTGTATTCATTTGTAGAATGTTTTATTATTCGGCTGTTTTAGTGCGAAGGAAAATAAGTGGCAAATTATAATTACGCTTTATTTTTTTTATTTATCTAGGTACTGTTTTCTTAAACTATCCTATTATTGAAGCAAACAAAACAAAAAACTATCAATACAATATAACAAAGAGTATATAACACTTTGTTTTAAATATACAAATAGGTTTTTGCACAGACTAACAACAACGTTGTTGTGCCCAAATGTAAAAAAATATTGAAACGCATTTGATAGAAATATAAATTACAACATGCTTGTTGATTTATATTTTATGTCAAAAACCTCAGCGACGATAGAGCTTTGCAAATATTTTTTATATCAAAACAAATAACCCAAATAAATGGCATATTGTGAAGTTATAAAAGTTAGATATTTTAAGCGACATGTGAAAGATTCATATTCATTTTAAAATTCATATTCAATTAAAATTTGATGCTTGCGCTCGTTTCATACAAGAAATTGGATAGTGATTGTATTTCTAAAAGCTTAAATGCAGTTTTTCTGTTCCCTGAAATTTCAAGCTAGGCAATATCAAAGTAGAGTATCC
Source organism: Herminia tarsipennalis (assembly GCA_945859575.2). Taxonomy (NCBI): domain Eukaryota; kingdom Metazoa; phylum Arthropoda; class Insecta; order Lepidoptera; family Erebidae; genus Herminia; species Herminia tarsipennalis. The sequence continues at coordinate 16,436,682 of OX243835.2, forward strand.
AAATTTTGAACTGATTTATCTATCAGACAGCAGTTCTTTGTTCACAGTAACATCGATATCGAGGCGACGCTTGCGCTTGTTATTTATTACCGCTTCGCATCGTACCAATTTTATCCCACTCTGATACCGTATAGAATTTTACGAGCGACTTCGGGAACAGATGCACAATTTTATCTCGACAACATACCCCTAATTTTTGTCGTTAAAATCTCGGGGCGCTTGAATCGACTCGGCATCTGACGTCGACTTGCTCTGAGTGATGAAGCTGTTCACACACAATGGCCTTATTAATCTCACAGTGCTCGAACAAATCACGCGGGCACTAGAAATAATAATGGCGTTCATACAAGATTTGGATTTAAGCGCATGCAATGCCTAATGGTTTTGTAATAGCTCATCTTATTGACAACTTACTTATGTGGTGCTTCAATGAATAGATAGACAAGATTGTACTGAGTAATACCTAATAATAATTTAGGTTACTGCGTCCAGTATCATCAGATGTTAGCCAATTACGCACAATATGTTGTAGTGTGTGGCTGTACGCCTATGAAAGTATACTCTCTATTCCTTTGCTTTTGTAGTCTGATGACTAACGGCTTAACGTGCTCTCCAAAGTGACATTTTCAAAAACGGTCACACATCTATGAAATATGATATCGTTGCCTAACCATGCTGATCGTTCGATCTGCTCAGTTGTAGGTCAGTAGACCCGGTGAGCAAATAACTGCGACATCGTGCTTGTTTGTGATCTGCACGGGTTCGCATATAGACGCACTCGTGCCTGTTACTGTACCTATACCTGTAATAGTTGCAATTCTTAACACATTGGATGGATGCTCCTACTATATTATACCCATTAAGGTTCGCCCCGAGATTTTAAGGTATATCCAATCTCATGTGCTCTTCCCATAATATTTTTGATCTCTTGTTTTTGCATCAGTCCTCTAATATGGTGTATATTAAAATAGTGGCAGCACCCTAACTGCATATACAGTTTATGAACAAAGAAACATTGTAAACACTGAAAATTTTAAAGAGTGATAGCGAGTTTTTATTATGCCGTTCTTTTCTCCGACTTTATCTATTTTTTGCGAACAGGCGTAACAAATAAATGTAGAATCGACTTTTCACAAGAATAGTAATTGGCTTCCTAAATGAATAAAGATTTTTTAATTATTTTATTACAATTTGAATAGAAATTTATGTGTATTTCTAACCTAGTTAGGAACCTAGCTACATTATTATTGTAGGAATAATAATGTACGAATAAAATCATAATTTTTTTGTCGTTATGTATAATGATTTTACCATTGTTCCATGGTACACGTACCAAAATATATACCATACGTATACCAAAATACGCTCTTTCAACGTAAATTATTGAGGTAAAAATATTCTCCTCAATTTCAAGGTTGGTGGTTTTTAAAAGCCCTTATAACAATACCTACGTACTCGTAGCACGGTTCCCTTCTTGCTAGATGTTCGCCTATGATACCAGAACCCCTATTAATATCTTTCTACATCTTGTATTGTTATGAATATGAGAGAAAATCCTTGGTTCAAACGATTTCATTCAATTTTCTAATGTTATACAGGCATTGAATGAAAAAATCGAACGTTCGGTGATTAATCAGTGGTTTTGTGATAAATCGACGCGTCAAAAAAGCTTTTACCTACTTACATTGCTCAATGTGGATATTGTAATAGTCCAATGTAGGATGAAATACTGAAGTATTTTGGCCGATAAATAATCTTAAAGTGAATAAATGAATTGCGTACCTGTCATGTCGTCCACCTCAGATGATACATACCTTCAGTAAGAACATTTTATGAGCAAATACAAAAATTTCCTACATTCAATTAGTTTTTTATAATTCCTGAAATATGATGTTTTGTTATAAACTTTGCATTTGATAGATGAAAACAAAAAAAAATGTTAGATTTCATTGCCGAAAAACAACAACAGTGCAATAAAAACTTTTGAACATTGTAATTTAAACCTACAATTTAATTAAAGTTTTTGTTTGCTTGAAAACTGATATAACGTATTTTTTTAAACATATTTTGCGTCATTTTCTGTAATGTGTGAAGTTTATTAAAACAAAACACCCAAATATCATAGAGTAAGATTAAATTTTTAAGTACAACAATAAATTTAAGAAGGTTTGTGGAAGCGGTCTCGTACTGGCGTAGTCGCAGCTTAGCCCGGTGCATAATGGCAAAGATAACGATGTCAAGAGGCGGAAGAAGCAATTACGACCTCGAGCCGTTTGCAATCACGTCGAGAAAATTCTCAGAAAACAACACTTCCAGACAATTCCGAGATTATATTTCTCCTGAATATTATTGTGGTAAGTATCTCTCGTCTCGATGAAAGAAAAACTGTTATCTTACTGTTTTGTAGGCGATAAAAATGCCTTCTACGAGGGAGCCGCAACGGCATTATTAGCTGTACAATAGTTCAGACTTCAATCATGTTTGTATGGCGTAGTTTCTATAGAGTCGGATATTGAGATGTCGGCTGAGAATAAATAAACTAGGTATCACGTAAATTGGATATCGTAAGTGCCAGCTTATGAAGAATATTGGATTATTACAGTATTCATCTCAATTCTAGATATTATGTGTAGATCTGTGTGAAAGTCATTGAAAGTCAAATATTATAAGGTGACATTCACAAGCCTTAGTGCATGATTTATTCTTAATGCTTTATACACCGTCTCAATTATATATGTTACAGTCAAAATTCCAAACTGGTCAAAAGTACTTTTAACTGGCAAATTAAGTCAAAAGTACTATTGCCTAATGATGCTGGTCAACAGCAGTTTTGAACAACAGATCTAAAAAAAGTACGAGAAAGTTGAGGAGGTCCCTAAAAATAAAAACTATTTTTTTGACACTCGGCGGCCGCTGCTTCGGTACGCTCTTTTAGCTCGTTTGCCTCGTACGCAGGAGGTCATAGTTCTAACCCTACCTAACTGAATCGATTCAGTGCAATAGGCCCCTACATACGTTTTATTTTTATGTAGCTACTATTTCTAGTCTTGTCTGTGGCTAAATGTTGGACGCCGCTTTGTTGAATGTATCATCACCACAATCCGACTGAGCGTGACGTAGCCACATTACATTACGGCGACGTTTTTAAACCCAGCGTGTCGTCTCGTAACACGGCGTATTATACGATATGGGTGTGAGAGACGCAAGACAATAAAACCACTAAATGGTCGAACGGTCTCACATACCTGTTAAAAGTAGTTTGGATTAGAAGCTTCAGTCAAAACGACTTTTGACCGGAAATCAAAAGAAAGTCAAAAGCATTATTAATCATTGATTTTTAGGTAAAATTACTATTGACCAACCTGCAGTCAGAACTACTTTTTCTTGTTTTTTTTTTTTGTTTAAAAGTACTTTTGACCGGTAAAGAGAAGGTTTGCCTGTGACATATACAATTAGTCCAAACATAACTCAAGTCGACAACAAAACATATATCACTCATAACTGCCACCTAAACTCTACTCCGACAGTTCATTTAACACTTACTTAAGAAATAACAAAACACAACGCAAGTATTAATTTACGCCTGAGTAATAGTACGTCAAGATTGTCAAGTAATCCGCTTAAAGTAGATAATGTATTCTCGTAAAATAAAGTCGAGTTAAGTCTCAAAGTAATTTGTATTATTTCGCTTCATGTTTTGCTTAATTATTCGCTACATCTAGACAGGCAGGTGCGACGAATCTGTATTTATTTGCATTAAAAATAAATTTGCCGAGAGACTTGCGTAATTCAGGATTATGATCCGACAGCTGTGTCAGACAAATTCGAATTTGCGGATTAAGACTTAATTTTGCTATCAACATGATAAATAGCTTTAAGCTGAAACATGTGTGGGCAAGCAGGGAAAAATATTGAGATACAACCTCCGTTAATATATTATGTTAGACCTTCCGGAAAAATATCACGAACAATATGTTCAAAATATGAGAAATATCTCACAGATAAATCTATGTAGAGCGCTCCGAGCATACAGAGGCATCCTCGTAAACCGATATCGAAATTAGACCACTTGATATAGCACTTTTTATAATATTATCTACTTGGTTTGATTTCAGTACCTACTAGTTTATGTCTAACTCAGATGAGAACAGTGTAGAACTTGTTGAATCTATAAAAAGTCTTTAAAAAAAATATTACCATTATATGCAACATATAATTCCATATTTCGTTATTTTCCCGTCCCCGCAAAAATCAAAGCCTTTGAAGAATTTTTCCCATCATATAGTTTGGATATTAGGTAATGCATTGCAGATCTGCATACGACTGCATCACTATACAATCATATGCTCACATATACGCAATATACGTCCGCTAGAGCCACACAAAAGATTTGGCTGCCTCTGTGGCGCGGTGGAAATGTATCCGACTGCTACGCAAGAGGTCGTGGATTCGATTCCCACACGGGACGCCACTTTTTGTGATCCACAAATTGTTGTTCCAAGTCTGGGTGTACTTTGTGTCCGTGACTTGTACTTATGTTTGTAAAAGTCCCCCGCGATACTGGGCTGCAAACTTACAGCGGGAGTCGTCTTTAAAAAAAATCGTCTGTTTATTAACCTTCATAGTTAAGTATTTCATAATGTCTATCGCATTTTGAAATAAAATTCTTTAATAACATCTGTGTGTTCGACCCATGTCCACATATAATCCTAAAGAGACCGAATATCGCTTTCAAAAGGCATATGCCAAAAATGAAATAGTGTTCCCAAGCTGCTAGCCATCAATTTCTTATTCGTAGCTACAACATTCAAGTCTCAAGAGTCGTGTGTCACCGCCCATATCAGCTGAGTCATATAATATGTAGATATTAGTTAGAGAGCTATCTATCCGTGCATCTTCGCTGAAGAGGACGTTAAGCTGAGAGTTAGGGGCAGTCAAAAGCCTTAAAAATTCTGGCAACTAGTCAAATGTTAAGATACCCACCATCGTACACTCAACGACGTGACTTTGTCCTTTAGTTTCGTAGAAACACAAAATGTGATAAACGTTGCAATAAAAATTACTTCTTAATTGAGTACATTTTTATATTTTTCTTTTATGTAGCATGAATTTATTTATGCTGACTAACTGGCTCCTAACATGCAAGTCTGCTAATTTTATTCCTAAGTTCAGTAACGTGAAATACGAGTATGCCATCAAAGATGATGTCAAGTGTGAAGTTAATTGTCACTGACTTGGAATATAGTATCATAAGTAGGTACAATATAATGATTAATATTACCTCGAATAACCAAAACCATCTTACTACCGATTTGATATAACTATACTTTGCCATATTAAGATGTGCCATGTCTTCGACGGAATATAATATTTAATTAAATTATTACTTACGTACATCCTTATTTGATTAATACAAAGAACACAAAACGCGTAAAAAGCATGAAAGTACCTCTCTTTCAATGTCTCCTTCTTTTGATATTTTCGTCGTATTTAGTATTTCTTTTCCTGAAAGCTTATCAGCGGGCTTGCATCGTTCCTAATAAGTTTCTTCGTTAATGTTGGTACAACGTACGTATCGCAGTTTTCAGAGCATTAGCGACACACGGTTCGTTAGTAACAAGCGGCTTCTTTTATATTACACTGCAGTATTACAAGGAAAGGGACCAAATTATTTTTTATAAACTTTTCCGTCCTTTAATTTTTTTTTAAAGCATTATTATATTTCCTGTGTAAAAAAATTGGTTTCTTGACTTTATACTAGCGGAATCAAAGTAGCTTCTACTTTGATTCCGTTGGTAAATTTATTTTCATTAAATTTCCTTAGGCTATTGCCATTAAATTTTATTTACCCATACTAATATTAAAATGTGGTTTCACGCCCCGAAACCGATTTAGACGTTTGGTGTGGAGATAGTGTGAGTCCCGGGGAAGGACATAGGATATTTTTTATCGCGATAACCGACACCCACGCGGGCGGAGCAACGGGCCAAAGCTAGTATTATATAATGTCTTATACTTCTGCTTCAGCTTATTACTATAACTAAAAATAAGGCATAGGAAACAGTTACTTATTAAACTTAAAAAAAACATAGCGATTCCTGTACATAGTACATAGTCCCTGAGCGCCATACATCAGTCAACGTAGAAAAAAGGATATTTACCCTAGAAAGAAACAAGGATAATAGCAATAATCTCGTAAAAGCCGAAAAATACCAGTAAGTTATATATTTGACCCTGGTACACAAGATTGTTGACATGTGAGATGAGGATTCGGCGATCATTTCTCCGACGGTCGTATCAGTTGATCGACTTGCTTTTAGCTTTAACTAACATTTACAGAGACTCATTTAAACATAACCTCGGGGTGGACCACCCCGAGGTTACGTTTAAATGAGTTATGTCTCCAAGAGGTCTTGGCTTCTAGGTACCGCACGCATAGAAAGATTCCTGTCTCTGGAATCCTGTCCATTGTTGCGCTGCGAGATACGTTACATAGTTTGTATTTTATTGATAAAATAATTGTAAACGATACAAAATTACGTTCCGGCAGGGCTTGAGACCTAATGGGAAACGGACGTAGAGTGTAAAAAAAGAATAAAGTTTCATTATTCGATCACGATCACCTTATAAATTTAAATGTACGGAGGAAAACTTCGTCTCAGGCGGGACTTGAACCCGCGACCTTAGGGGTACCGGACCTAAGCCATTACCAACTCCGGCACGGAGACATGGCCGCAAAAGTCGAATTTTGTCTCCACATGATTTTATGGCAATCGTGACGTCCTGCACTGCGTTATTTTTTAAAGCATTTTTATAATTTAAAAGTTATGCTAATATTAAACATATAAATTTAAATGTATGGAGGAAAAATTCAGCCTCACCTTTTGTGTTTGTATTAGAGTTAGTTTCGTAATAAAACTTATAAAACTATATTTGCGAATCACGATTCGTGTATTTCATCAAACTTTGAACAAACACAAGCACTTTACACGAACAATAGCACATAGACAAATGTGTGGAATACACGAAAATCATTACCATGTTCGCTTCCTGTGTAATTTTACAGTAAAACACCTAATTTCCACGTAAAATGAAACAACCTAATTTCCCATTCTTCATATTTACGCGACGTGAATTGTGTAATCACAACGTGAACGTAGAACAGTGACTCTTTGTAACAAAACTGATAGGAACCACAGAATAACGAGAGTACAGAAGAAAACCTATATAGGAAACGCTTTTAAACACATAGACATCGCATACGGCCACGGAATCGGGCAAGCCTTCAGAATAAAGTGCAGCGATGTGGTCTTAGATTAATGTCCATCAATCAATGATGTTTAAGTAAAAAGGTGTAGATAGGTTACAGGCGCTTAGAAAGCCTTACCTGCCCTACCTTAATTTATTTAATTTAATTTATACAATTGACTTATATGTTATATGTCAGTGTCGCATCGCCAGCTTCAACAGAATTACATTTTTCTCTTTTTCACTCGTGATAATTAAATTATGCTTTCCTACTTTTACTACTTTTTGTATGATAGTGTGACATTGCAATATATAGGTTATCTGTGAGTGCATTAGACATCCGATTTTAAAGATCGAATATTGATAATGCTATCTATACCTTTTTACTTAAAACATCAACGAAATGCCGTCAACAAAGTCTGTGTGCGTCCCTCGACTGAAATGCGTACTTATATGTAGGTTGCTCTCTCTGTATTCTGTACTCTCAGTCTTCTGTAAAGAAACGGTTACATTAAACAACAATATTTAATAACATATTACCCATACAATTTAAATGAAGCTCATAATAACGTATGTGTTGTTAGAATAATAGACAAATATCTACATAGATACTGCTCGAGCTATGGCTCTCTGGAACAAAGGACTGCCACCGACAAACAAAAACGTGATTTAGGTGAGTGTGAAATTAAGGTACCCTTACGAAACTCTAAATTGTTATGATACGGCAATAATGCAGTAGATTTTTGACATCGGGAACAGAAACATTTTTTTTAAATTCTATTGGATTATTTTTATTTCCTACTAGTTGACGTGTTATGCTTGTAGGTATACTTGTAGTATTTTGGCAAATGAGAATATTACCTTAAAAACTGCAAAAAGTTAATGAATATTTTATGAACAGAGTCTTGCGTAAACCCCGAATGAATAAACAAGCAAACAGACAAAAAAGGAGGTTCTCAATTCAGATGTTTATATTTCTTTTTATGTATGTTCGGTCATAACTCCGTCATATATAGACGTATTTGTAAAATTCTTTATATTTTTGTTCGAAAGAGGTATAATTCTGAAATGGTCTCATTTAAATTTCGTAAAGATCTGATGATGAGTTTCGGAGACATTTTTTTAAGTTTTTATTATAATAGTAGAAAAAACTCTGTGTTTTGTTTTTAGTTTTGTATAAACCTACCTATTGCAAGTTGTACGGTGCTGCATTTTATGGTTCGAAGAACAATTAGTCACAAGAAAGTAACAAAGTTTTATCGTTCCCACTTAACTATTATATTCGAATAATCATGATCAAAGATTTCGATCAGTGCAATACCTAGAAAGTATCTATCATTTATTATATCTAAAGTCAAAGTCAAAAAACTTTATTAATTTAGGTTACAAAATACAACTCTTACGAACGTGCATTTAATGCCAAGTTCGCAAAAAGTAAAGCCAGTGACAAAAAAACTTGGCAATAAAAACTCATGGCCTCTCTAATCATGTGTGCCAGTTTCTAAAGTACAAACAATCGCGCCGAATTACAATTAGTAAGCATTCAAAATAATTGCAGCCTTAATAATCTAAATATACAAAGCAATTGATACAGGCAAAGGTATTTATCGATAAACCTTCGCAGGCTGCTCACGTACGTTCCACCTTCCACATCATTTACCTGCGAACCTACACCTGCTGACAGATAAACAAACGATTCGATAACTGATTTTATTTTGTTTGAGGAAATATTACGATTTATGTGCCAATAAAATACATTCGCCGTTTATATTGTTAGCTGTATGGCGTTTTCATTTACGGACATACATCAAAATTAACAATGGGAAAGAGAACAATATAGGACATCATCATATAAACATAATATTTCCACTTGTATATACCTACAATGGTATAAAAAAGTATTATCTTATTTAATTTTTGTTAGTTAAGCTTTTGACAATTATCAGGAATTAAATACGAGCACCGTGCAACTGTTTCATTAATATACATTAAATGGACATAATAGTTGAGCTTTCTATTATTCACAAATTCCTCAATAAACGGAACTAATAGGAATCAGTTAAGCCGCGTAACTTCTTCCACGGAACTACTGGGAATAAAGGATTCAAATTGACAAGCTTTGAAATACAACCAATGGTTAAAGTTGTCCGGGATTAGTAGTCAAAAAGTACTCTAAAACTCTTTGGTATTTAATAGGTAATCAGGACTTCATCACGAGAAATATTTACAGGGGGCATGTTGCTTTTTAATCTTTATTAGAACATAGTGACTGTATGATCGTAGTTACGAGTCGAGCCATGACCACGACAGGTGCAATTCGATCGAAACATGCGGTGAAGTAAAAGTATCATACCTACGTATTTATTACTCTTCAAATTAGACAAGTTTCGTCATAATCAGGGTCGTTATTCACGTTCTTTTTTTCCGTTTTCGCGGCAAGCCCGTGCGAACTGGCGCATGCGCGGTGCGCTCAAAGATGTCCACCGCGCATCCGCGTTGATGCATTTCTTAGCGGAGCTCTCTATTTACCATTTTGACAATTGCTGCGAAAACGGAAAAAACCGGGCAAGAGCATGTCGGACCATGCTCAGTGTAGGGTTCCCCAGACTCGAATAATTAAAGATAAAAGATTTAAAAAAAAAAATCAGCTACTATTACATGTATGGAGTGCCCTCCCTAAAAATATTTATTTTTATTGTTTAGCTATCAAATTAAGTAGCGGCTACTACAAGACACCTTTTCAAAAAAAAACATTAATATTCATTGAGTAATCTTTGAGTTAAAAGCCCGTGACATACGGACGGACAAACAGAAAGACAGACGAAAGAATAATGGTTCCGTTTTTGCCATTTTGACTACGTAACTCTGAAAAGTAGTGAATAAGGACCCAGTAAACTACAAATACAAATAGCATAACTGAGAGACTGAGATATAGGTAAAAGCAACACTCTATTTCATGACTTACGTATGCTCTAATTCCATTTCTAAGAGTGTTCCTTTACGCTATCGCTAATTGTCTTAAAAGGGTTTTAGGAAAATGATGGTGCGTTGCAGACAGACGTTCCGTTTTGTGTGAGCCGGGGAAGACACGCGTGGGAACTAAACAAGGTGTACGTATATACGTTCACGTTACACCCAATAGTAAGCATATAATGACCCATTACCTTTTATTTTTATCTCTTTATTATCCGATTTAACTGCTGTTATCAACATTTATGTTACCGGCAGGCGGCCAGGACAGTAAATACTTGCGCAGCCTTCACGAATTTAACGTGTCAGTCAAAAGACAATATCTATAATATTTTTATTCGTTATTTATTAAGCTTCGTACGTTATACATATACCTGTATTAAACTTTGCCGTTCGACTCTGCTGTAAAAGTTTACATTATTTAGCGAGAGCGATATAACTTCAAGTGACAATAATATCGTTGAGAATATTACAGCGTTTTAGCTCTGCTCTGGAATGGAAACAGGGAGAAACTGGTCCGGTAGGTACTCTAATTCAATGAAAAATAAAATTCCATCTTGAATTTCAGTAATGAGATGACAATATTCAGAGCTAAGAAAATTATTTTAATATATTCTTTTAACATTATTGTCAACAGAAATAAACTTCTTGTGTATATACCTAATAACGTCTATAAACTTTTCAAAACTACGAGAGTTAAGTGTCTAGTTTCAAGAAAATAGAGTACTAACAAGACCTAGACCTAGAAGTATAGTATCTAATTATATAATATTTCTTACTAATTAAATCTTCCATTTTGAAACGCTAAATTCGGATTACTTTTTTCAAACAGAAGGAATCTATAGCAATAGTAAAATGTATAATACAAAGAGTGCATAATATCGATTGATTTGTTTAGATGCGCTAATATCCATTTACTTTTAAAAAAATCGGGCATGTCGGGCCACGCGTAATGTAGGGTTCTGTAGTTATCTACTACTGTACTACTAATAATGCGAACTAATAAGGGTTTTCTGCTGTTTTTTTTCGTGCTACTAACTATGTTATATTATATAAACTTGTAAAGCCTACTTAGCTGTGATAGTTTTCATTTTGATTTCGGAATATGTATAAACATATCCCTGATTTCACCGTTCCAAAGGCAATCATTTAGTTAGTAGCCGGGGACACTTCACTCTAACAAAATACTTTATATTTCATAAATGGATCGCTAAATTAAAAAATCTTTATCATCACCAAATATTTTTAAGACCTATCCAAAGGTACTCTTTACGATGGAGTAGGTGAGAAAAAAAATCATATAATCACCATTTAATATGTTTTGTTTTTTTTTAAGGTTTTATACCACTTTGTCGGATGGTATATCCACGCAAACTAACAGCTTTCTTGTACTTTTCTTGTACTAACAGTCTCTGAGCTAAGCTGCGGATGGACAGACGTACGGACATGGCGATCCTTTAAAACTACTTAACCAATCACATGACTGAATTACAACTAACATGACTGAATGTCAACAAAATACATTTTGCTGCACAATACAATACTGCATCGAAACAACCAAAACAAAATTCCTCACAATTGTGCTCCAGCAGTAGTTGCGTTCCAATCACACTTGAAACCCAACTCAATACTCTTGGAAATCATAAGTCTAAGTTGATTGGTTTGGGGTACATAATGATTCCGGCGGTTGTATTTACGGCTGAGAAGCATCGAATTGTGTGCAACCGAGGACACTAATTGCGGTTTTTATTTAGATAAACGCGCAATTGCTGGTAAAGAAGACCTTGGAAATTGGTTCGGCTCTTTCGCTTTTATTTTTCGCTTACCTTTGTATACAATTTCGTCGACCCATCGCTTTGAATTAATTTCACGCCAGGGCGGTCGTTTGTATTTCTTTTGTTTGCAAGGTGGGGACGCTTTTGGTCCCAGTTAAAGATATATTTGGCCCGTTAGCACATTGCGACAACTTTGAAGCCAGCTATTTATTTGCTTGTCTCAATAGATGCCGCCGCGGCTCGTATTTCAGATTTAATCAAGTCTGACAGCTTGATTAACGTCACCTTACCCATTCGTTGAGCTATCAATGAAATTGCCGAGCCACCGATTTTGGAAATTTAGTTTACTGTTTTTAACAATAGTCTATTATTGCTTTTGTTCCAAACTTTATCAGATAAAATGATTCGAACGTTCTTTTGTCTCTGTAGCAACTTTGATGAATCATTGGAACACCCTATAAATGCTTTAGGTGTGGACGCGGACCCATGATCAGTGGTTGAACAGTAATGTAAATGGTTGAATGTTTTTATATCTCCACGGCCGTCGGCCGATAACTATTAATACGGGATGCTCAGCCTCTACTCACTGCAAGCGCATTTGCAATCACTAGCCGCCAGTAAAACCTTAAAATTAATAATGTGTGTGACACTAACAGGTTAGTCCACTGAAAACTATTAATCTATGGGACGGACCGAGGTCAAATGGTTACATAGACTTCTGATCCGACAGATCTACCTCAATATATCACAATTCTAAATCAGTCCGTCTCAATCAATATTTCGGTAGTATTTTTACCGAGCATACCCCATTAAAGATGGATCCTGCTTGTTCTCAATGACGTAGCTTAGCCTCAGATACGTCGTGGGTACGAACCCGTACTTACATAGGAAATACGAGTAGTTTGTCATCGTTCTTATACAAATAATTACAGCAGCATTGTCTAGAGTTCTTTTATTTTTCTCATTTGTCTCCAGCACAAAAAGCCTACATGTAGTAGATAATTGGAATAGTTAGAACGAAACTATGCTAAACAAAGTAATAATAATAGTAAACAGATGCTTTAATTGCGTGTACTTGCGTGAATAATTACGTGGTACGTTCATCTCGATCGTGGCTGACTTATGGGGTAAAGTTGTTCAGGCATTGCGGCTTGCCTCTGACACCTGGCAGTAATTAGGTTCAAATTTATTGCTTTTCCTTGCACCTTCCGTCGTCACACAATATAAATCATTGCGTTAGTTCTCTGACAGTAGAGTGGCAACGTGTATATTATGAAAATTTAATTTCGCCCCGTTGAAATGTATACCTTTTCAAACAGATAACGAATTGTACACAAATTTATTTTAGACCAACTATTGACGTTAGTATTTTATTCATATCGTTTTACTAAAAGCCACATACACGCTAAAATTTTGCGACTAAAATGTAACAGAAAAGTAACTCCATTACGGTAATGGAAAACAGTGGCCTCTCGCGTTGCTAGATTTTTTTGCTTTAGACCGATGCCGCAGTGCAGTTACAGGAATACATGTATCAAAGCTCTCTTTCATTTGGATACGCGCAGCTCCCAGCTGCTGCATCCCAGGAAATATCGGCTTTTATTAACATTACACCGTACCACAAATTATGAATTGAAACCGACTGCACATCGCCTTTTACCGTAATCACGCTTAAAATAATATTTTATACCTTGCATTTATTCTTTAGTTTCTATTTAGTGAGATAATATTTCCTGTTTCGAAACTAGCCGTATTAATGTTACGTAGTAAACGTGTAAAGGATGAGCAATCTAGTAATTTATTTTAGATAGAGCGGCCAAGTATAGCAGTTTTCCGAGTTCCCAGCGCAATAAAAACTATTCTTTTACTGTGTGTTTACAAACATATGCAATGTTCCGCTACGAGCGTCTGAAAATTAAGTTTCACCCTGGAAACGAGCTGCACGGCACCTACATAAAATTATAGGTAACTACGTAGACATATATACAAACTATGTGAATGTTTCCCTCCACAGTTTAATATGAAAATATTAAGTGAAAAATTTAATTTACAGCCCGCACGCTTGCCGAGTTTCGATTTTTTATGAATACTCCATCTCACTGAGTAAAATAAAAAATATGTGTATTGAAAAATTGGGCAGACGTGTTTGTTATCATCTACTCTTCGTTGTATTACTTTAAATATAGTATTTCATAGATATTAGATGGGATTGGTATAAAGATTTAATAAACCCACATTGTACTTCCCATGAATTTAATGTTAGCAATTACTTGTGTCAGTTATTTCTCATGAATGAATGAATGAATGGGTTAATATTCACTCACCTCTATAGTACAAGTACGCTGAACTAGCTACTCCGTACATAGTGACAGCAATTTCAAATGCCGAATAGAAAAACCGTCTGTTAAGTGTCTTATGAACTTTTTTGACACTTATGACAAAAGGCCGTTTTTTTTTTATTATGTCAACGATGCCATTGTCGACAATTCTGCCAGTGTCAAATGTGCGATGGAGTAACGCGTAAATTTTTAAGATTTTTTATCGTTGCATTATTTGTGGAGTTAGTAGACTGTAACAAACAAAAAATAAACAAGTATATACCATAAACGTATAAAGAATTAAATTACATGATAAATGAGCATATAATATAATGAAAATATAAGATGGTTAGATACTCGTAAAATGTATACCTCACCAACATTAAAAGATGGACCTATCAGTCAGATAGAATTTTGACGGATAAATGAGATCAAAGCAGTAATAAGTTGAGGAGAAGAATGTGTTAGGAGTGAGGGGAAGTTAATAGGAACAGGAATTTGCAATTCCGTTATGTGCTGGTAAAGATCAAATGTCTATGGCCGTTGATGTTAACTTTGTTACACAAGTATAGACTTCCATTTGATTTTGACAACTTACAGTCCAAATGTCAAAATCTTATTGTTGTCGACATTAACATGTCTAGTGTAAATACTATAGACAAAGATGTTTTAAGTAAAAAGGTGTAGATAGGTTACACCTTAAAATTTATACAATTGACCAAATTTATATGTCGGTGTCGCATCGTAGGCGTCGTTTTCGCTCGTGATAATTAAGGATTGCTTTCCTACTTTTACGACTTTTTACAATAGTGTGATATTACATATTATAGGTTATCTATGTGTACATTAGTTTTCCGTTTAAACGATCGAATGTTGTTTATGTAAAACATCATTGACTTTAGAGGTCAGTGTTTAATATTATAGTCTAATAAATATTACATCATTTGTATAACCAATGTAATATAACCTTATTGTTAACTAGCTGTCCAGCGCAACTTCATCTGCGAAAATTTTCCCCCTTTTTGCAACATTTCTCATTGCTGCTCCGATCCTATTGGTTGTAGCGCAATGTTACGTATCCTACTCTCTCTCTTAACAATATTAGTACTGATATCTTAGAAACTACAATGCTAAAGTAATTAAACTGTAGTACGCGTGTATGTATAACATCTTTGGTTTCTCGATTAGTACCTACTTAAGGGCTTCCTGAAATTCCCACGGGCAAGATTCTACCTTTAGTTATTTATACGTTTCCAAATACTTAACATAATAATTTTCCTCGTAGTTCTATACTACATACTAAGCTATAACCATTTTGTAGAATTTCGGACGCGAACTGCTCGAATTTAAACAAATTAAAACATGAAATAAAATAAAAGGCAACGTAATTTAATTACGAAACCAAAGTGGCTGCGTGTTTTACAAATTGTCGATGTACCAAAAATGTGGTTGATTGTTCATTAGAGGTATTTGTGAATTTGAAACGATAACAATTTCCTTAAACGTAAACAACTGTAACAGTAAACAATTGCCATACAACCTCCACCGTAACATCCTGTTTTGATTTAGAAAAATAAATTGTTTTAATATAATTATACTAATATTATAAAGCTGAAGAGTTTGTTTGTTTGAACGCGGTAATCTCAGGAACTACTGGTCCGAATTGAAAAATCTTTTTCTGTTGGGTAGCCCATTTATCGAGGAAGGATATAGGCTATATAACATCACGCTACGGT
The DNA here is from genome assembly GCA_945859575.2 of Herminia tarsipennalis. Classification (NCBI taxonomy): domain Eukaryota; kingdom Metazoa; phylum Arthropoda; class Insecta; order Lepidoptera; family Erebidae; genus Herminia; species Herminia tarsipennalis. The sequence goes on from OX243835.2 coordinate 16,452,729, forward strand.
CAATAGGAGCGGAGCAGCAATGAAAAATGATGCAAAAACGGGGAAAATTGACGATAATTTTTCAATTCGGACCAGTAGTTTTTGAGATAACTACGTTCAAACAAACAAATAAACTCTTCAGTTTTTAATATAAGTATAGATGTATTAAATAGAAGCTTGCGGTGACACCGCTGATATATTTCACTTCACTGCGATAAGGTTAACCTCTCCTTTCACACGTAAAATGGAACTACTTCAAAGATTATTTGCGAGTAAAACGGAAGATAGAACCTTGCCTGTAACCACAACGCTCCGTGTCCAGAATCCCCCACCTTCTGTATCGTCCCACATAATCCTACTGCTGAAAGGCAGCGTTTTAGATATTGATCAAAGCTTCTCGCTATTAAGCCGTTTACCAACACGACTATCGATAGAATAACATTGGAAGGAAAATGTCCGCTTGTTAGCTAAGATAGTTGTAGTATTTTTACTTTAGTTAATTTGTGAGAGAATTTCAGCAATTCTCCAACAAATTATTTAAATTCAATAAAGTTTAGTGCACAAATTAGTTTATCATTGTCAGTCAAATATTGTGAATGCGAAAGTATCGTGTTCGGTTCTTATACAGGGTGGTTTGTGATATACTAATAACCTGCCACTTGTGGCTTCTTTACATTTCACACAATAACTGTATAATATACTAACGGACGCTTCGCGGTTTCACCCGTGTTGTTCCCGGTCCCGTGGAAATACAGGGATAAAAAATAGCATATGTCACCCGGGGTTAGTGTGCTTCACAACGATGAAACAATTTTTCTAATCCGTCCAGTAGTTTCGGAGCCTATTCAATACAAACAAACAATCAAATCTTTCATCTTTATAATATTAGTATAGATATAGATATAGAAGTATAGATAGAGACTAGTTGAATTCGGCTACGCTTCGCTGTGGCTTTTAAAGCCAGGAACACTCGCCGGCCTTCCCAGAACATTCTACTAAAGTTTCATCAGAATCTGATCAATGGTTTCGGAACGCATAGAGGACATACAGACAAACATTCATTTTTATATATATAGACTAGCGGCCTGCTCCGGCTTCGCACGGACTTATCTCCACTATATATAAACGCAGTTTTTGTAAGGAGATTTTTTTTTTGAGAATAAAATATAGCCTATGTTACTTTCCGATAATGCAGTTTTCTTTAAGTGAAAGAATTTTTCAATTCGGTTCTGTAGTTTTTGAGTTTATTCGTTTCATACAAAAATATAAATCTTTCCTCTTTATAATATTATATTATATTTATATAGTTATAGAATATAGTATAGATATAGAAAAAAGACAGATGTAACCCTTATCATTTCGTTTAATTTCAGCCTGATTTCAATGAAGTTTCGTATAGAGGTAGTATGTAACCCTTAAACGACTATCCGAGCGAGCTTAAAAAAACCGTTTAAAAATGTGGCGTTTTAACATTAAATCTGGCAGCAACCAAACGCTAATCATCAACAGCATCATCAACCTTTCACCATCGACTTTTTTCACACTTTGATTGCTTTATTTGCGCCAGGAAACCCAGTCCTCTGCCTTCGGCAATCAATCCACCCAAGGACATTGACTCATTGAAATTTTAAGGCTAGTATTATCTATTACAATATTTTATACCTATGAGTCGTGCATGTACATTAACATTCAAACACTGAGCGACGTACGACTAAAAACGAATAGGTATCTAGTTCAAAAACATCGGCCGGTTGGCTATTCTGTGTTATCACGATAGTCACAAAGATAGACAGATAGTCCTTTGTGTCTTGTTATACGACCAACATGACATGACATGACAGTACCGCGGTGCCTTTTATAAGAAAATAATTCTAAATACTTTGATTATATAATGTCTAGATGGAGCATTCTCTCAATAAACGTATAAAAAAATGAAGCATTCCCTCTTTGACGTTTGACAGTCGTTGGTGAGAACAACTTTGACTAACGTCTGGTCTTGAATCTAGCTCACGATGGATTTAGCTACTAGAGATATATTTGACATAAGCTCCATACAAAATATGTTAAATTTCTACCTCTAGAAGCCAAATCCATCAATAGGTAGATTATTGAGAACAGCCGTAAAACATCGAATGGCAGCTTTTTACCTGTCAAAAAGTACGTTCACTTGACCGTACTTTATTAGGAATCTAGACATTATAAAATCAAAGCCTAAATATTAAACAACGAGAAGGAACTTAAGTTGGTAGGATTTATACTCAAATATTTTTATTTCGTAAAACCATATTTGATGTGAATGATTCTTTGGAAAATATATTTTAATAATCATTTAACAATGATAAATTGTATCGAAGTTATTTAACTGTAAAACTACGTTTATAGGAAGTCTCGCATAGTAATTTTAAAGCGTAATACATTTTTGTGCCCGTGTTTTTTACCAAATGACACCGGTCGTGGTCACGTCTGAACGAATTTAACAATCAAAATGTGAAAGAAAGTTGACCGAACCTAAAATGACTAAAATGAAACCTCTTGTCGGAAACAAAAGATCATCCTTTGTTTTATAGACTTAGGACTTTTATTTTTTCTTTTATCTGCTCGGTTCTTAGCAAATTACTTTTATGTGTACAAGTCGTTTTCGTTAATTTAATTAAAAGAACAAAGACGCTGCTGAAAATAGAATGTCCTTAATATGTATTACAAGCCGAATGTGTTCTAAGGTAATTATTTTATAAGAATTCCTTTTCCATATACCCTCGTACACTTTCAATCAATACAGAAATCCCCTGTTTATTGTGTTTATCAGTTTATTATATATTCAGTAACTGAATTTTGAATTTTAAAAACTATGAAAATAATTTCAATGATCAAAAATTAAATTTAAAATAAGAACAGTTCGGTTGATCTGTACCAAGCACACTAACACATAAAATTTAATTGTATGTGTTAGTGTGCTTGGTACACTGGAGAGCTTGAAAAAAAAAAAAGATTCCCAAATTGAAATACACCTATTTCTTCGAGTAGTAGAATGCTTAGCATCTTAAAAAGAAAAACTTACTTATCCACATTAGTGCTGCAAGAAATTACGAGATAGAAAAACAGTCGCAAAACGGAACGTTCCCGGTTTTAAGAGGCTGAATTTAAAGAGACTTGTTTGAAACTGGAACGTTTATAATCAACCGTTTACAATCTTATTTCAAAGATAATCTTGTTAGTCAATCAGGAGCTATTGTATGGGCATCTGGTACCGTCACGACACAACTTCTTCACTTTAATAAAACCCATTTCGTGACGCAGTAAGAAATAAAGATATTAATTTAATATACAAAGTAAGTAATGTTCATTTCGTTTAATGTAACTTACGACATTGTTACAACTGAAATAATTATAGCTTAATGTATGTAACTTGACATTTACTTTTAAATTCAAGATAAATCAGGTGTAATCTTCCGATTTTCACAACTTTTTACTTGCATATCTGAATTTAGAATTTTAAATAGTTATTCTACTCTTACTATAATAGATGCAAAGGTAGGTAAGTGCATATGAACCTACCCTTGCGCATAAGAGTTATTTTTCAGAATGTAATATTACAACCAAGAAAATACCTACAAGATAAACTGGACCGCACAGATGGAGAATGAACGTATCCATAATTAGGTATCCAATCCAATAAATCAAATCATGATCAGATTCACAGGATTCATTCGGTCCATAACACAAGGATATGACCTGTAACGCAACGGAACATTCCCTAACATCGACCAGGCAACAATGGTGCTTTTACATTCCCAATCAGTGCGTGACTGCGTGTCCTGGTACATACAGTTGGGTGCTAATAGGCCGGTTGTCTCCGTACTACGGAGATTTACGGGTTGAATTTTACACGCTAATTTGCATAGTTGTAAATAACTTGGTGTGTAGGTCGTACGGCCCGCTTATTTAGACGTTATAACTGATTACGCACTCGATAACGACACGCTACATGTAAATGTTCCGACTGTAATGTGTATAATATATCAAAGAATTATTTATTAACACCGTTCTGTTATTACGGTGGAGTTTTTTATGTCTTTATGTTACGGGTTGGACGGTTACGGGTTGGAAATAAAAACTGATATTAGGCCGATATTCCAATTAGTTTGACGGAGCGTCCTGCTTAAGTTCATCACTCATTGTTATTTTAGCGCTGTGGCACTTGGCACCGCCCTGACACAGCATATAATTTGTCATTTAAATTAAGGCTTCAAATCATGTATTGTCACTGTATTGTTGTCAAGATAAATTTAGCCATTAAATTATGGTTAGTACTGATAGTGTGTTTGAAAGAGTTGCGCTTGACGTAAAAGAGACTTAACACAACATTAAAGCACTATAAAATAAATACAAAGAAAAGTTGCAATCCGGTAGCCTACTGGTCGCTGATAGGTCGCCAATGCAGAAGCAAGGCTTTTAAAAACCTACTTACAAAACCATCTAATATATAAAATTCTCGTGTCACAGTTTTCGTTGCCATACTCCTCCGAAACGGCTTGACCGATTTTGATGAAATTTTTTGTGCTTATCCGGTATCTATGAGAATCGGCCAACATCTATTTTTCATACCCCTAAGAGTTTGTTTGTTTGTTTGAATGCGATAATCTCAGGAGCTACTGGGCTGCACTGAAAAAATATTTTATTGTTGGATAGCCCATTTATCGAGGATGGCTATAGGTTATAATATCACGCTACGACCAATAGGAGCGGAGCAGCAATGAAAATTGTTGTAAAAAAAAAGAAATAAAAAGAAAAAAGGGAAAATTTACGCAGACGAAGTTGCGCGGGTCAGCTAGTAATTTATATAATTCCCTATTAAAATGGTTTATTTATTAGCGTTTTATTACCTTTCAGTAAAAAAAAATATTTCTTATTAGAACAAACAGAGCTATGTCAATAACAATGTAGTGCAAACACGTGAATACATATATTTGTGATAAATTTTGATATGCTAACATTATTAAATAAACATCAATTTGATTACAGTATATTTTATATAATAAAATTGTGTTTTCTTGAAAAATAATGACGTTGTGTTTTCATTATGGCAACATTTTTATTTGTGTGGAGGCCAGTTGTTTACTTTACCCTCGACCTATAAACTGGCGAGAATCGAGTGAATGTGCAATTTTCCATTATTGAGAATTTAAATTTGCCATGGCATGCTGATGAATTGGTTTTGCAATGATTGTGCGCCGAGTATTGGATACACAGTTTTTGTGACATTACATCCGTCCAATTATAAATTCGCTTACATAAATTATTCACACTTTTTTATTCATACGATTGCGCAAGTATAATTAGTAATACTTTTTCATATTGTGACCTTAGTGGAAATATTGACCCATTATGAAATAATTACCTAAACTTTAATGTATAACGAGATAGAGGACTTAAACAGAATAAGTACAACATTAAACATCAGGGGGCTTAGACAACGTACATTCGTTCTATGGCGAATGGGGATGTTGACTGTCAAGTCAAATCAGTCTCTTTTTATGAAATGTCAAAACGACAACCTCTATAGAAATTTGTATGCAATAGCAACCTATGACGTCATAAGTTCCTATCGTCTAATCATTACTTTTAGTATTCGTTTTCATGCTTTTAAATTCAAAAACATGTTAAATTGTAAAATAACAATTTTTTTCAGAGCATTTTAAGATTATTACCTGATTAGTATATAATAATTTACCTTTATTGTAGTCAACTACCCAATTCGCTAACGCCAACAAAAGGTCAATTCCAAAGATTGTTCGCAAAAAAAACAAAATAATGTCTATGGTTTCCACCACAAATGTCAAATTCTTAAAAAAATAAATTCATATTTTATTTCGTTTTCTGCATGGTCTCTCCGTTCGCTAGATTAGTGATCAATCGAATGGAAAACATAGCGAAGATACTGTAAATAGAGTAGATTATCTACGCATCGAGTTGGATTGACCACGTGACATATTTTAATTCCATACATTATGTACCTACTTTTCCATTAACGATATCGCAATTCGAATGTGACTTTGTCCAGGCCAGTTCCACTAACAGGCTCATAGATGGTTGTACATAATATATCAGTTACAACCAATTCTGCACAAACTAATTCGGATAAAAGTAATCGATATTGGAAACTGAGGTAAGTTCTTGTAGGTGGTTAACTTTGACAGCGCTTCGGCGCGGCGGGGGTCGCGTTTCGTGGAGAACTCATCAATAAATCACAGTAGAACCCCTTAAACTGGAGACTGCATTTTATCTGTCACTTGTCACAGACGACTAGCTCGACAAATTGATGATAACGGATTCCTTCAACATCGTTAGGATCTCTTGAAAAATACTACGTATTAATCGCGTATTATGTTAACAAATTTTATCTATTTTTATCTTTTGTAGGTCTATCACTAGCTAGTGAAGAGTAGGTAGTTCTGAAGTGTTGCCCGAATGGCCGAAAATATGACTAATATCACACATAGATCATAATTAACTGCTTGCATTATAAATGAGCATTGAAAGAATAACATGCATTTTTCCGGAAAGCCGTTTTTTTTTAGTGATCCTACAAAAGTTCCGTTTTTGTCTATTTGAAGTAAAGAACCCTAAAATGTACTTTTATAAAGAAATGCCCAACATAGGATCAGCCGATTACCAGTGTGATTACGTATATGTTATGGACTTTTGACTGCCTCTGTGGCGCGGTGGGAGTGTGTGCGACTGCTACGCCAGAGGTCGTGGGTTCGATACCCACTGGACACCACTTTGTGTGATCCACAAATAATTGTTCCGAGTCTGGGTGTACTTTGTGTCCGTGACTTGTATGTTTGTAAAGTCCCCCGCGACACAGGGCTTGTACCCAACTGCGGGAGTCGTCTTTTAAAAAAAATATAAAAAACTAACTACAGCAGGTATATATATATATACTTGCTGACCCTCGCAACTTCATCTGCGTCAAACTAACCCGTTTTTGCAAAATAGGGGTAAATAAAAAAATAGGGGTTGATCGTAGAAGGGTGAAAATTCAGGGTTGTATGTATTTTTGAATCCGGTATCATAAAAAAATAAAAAAATATCTAAAACTTAAAAAAAGAGAATTAGGGGTGGACTACCCTTGAGATTTAGGGGGATGAAAAATAGATGTTGTCCGATTCTCAGACCTACCCAATATGCATACAAAATTTCATTAGAATCGGTAGAGCCGTTTCGGAGGAGTTAAATTACAAACATCGTGACACGAGAATTTTATATATTAGATATATATATATATTACGGGTATTATATATATATTACGGGTCTTAATCCCGTGAATAATTTATTTATATAGCAACGGCCGTGATCACGGGTAGACTGGCAGTCTTATCGTGACCACGGCCATTGCAATACGTTCGAAACGTCGGCAATAAACAAGGTATTTTACCTTAAATTATTCACGCGATTAAGACCCGTAATATATATATTTTCATAATGTGTACAAATCGTGGAAGATATCCAAAATGGTCGTTTTAATCACAATACTGCACCAACAACACTTTTTCAAAGTAACCTCCATTTCCCCCAGACTTACCTACCCATATTGCATAATATTTATAGATATGTATGTACTTAAATTGTAATAAATAGTTGGAAATAATATTGATAAAACTGTTTCGTAAACATATTTAAGAATTTGCACGGTCACTGAGATAACCCAAAACTTTAAGATGCCTCATGTTGGCTCGTATCAATATTCTCATGGTCATCTATCAACGTTTCTGAAGCATGATCTGATTTATGAAGCTGTACGAAATACGCTTCGATGTGCTAGGTATAGTTTATAGAAGGCTAGAATTTTCTTTTTAATCTTAAATATAGAAATATACCAATTTACACTGAGCCTGACTAATACCGGAGTAAATAGATACCAATGTTTCATAAGTATTTAATGCTTGCTAGGCGCTTTAGAAATACATTAATCACATTTTAGTTAGTAGTCGTCTTAAAATAATTAAAATTGAAGTGTCCGTTTGTATATATGGTACATTCATATGAAAGTATATATGGTACTGATAACAAAAACACAATTTTTACTTTTCGTAATCCATCTGTTTGTTCCGGGTAAACTCCGATACGGCTGTACGGATTTTAGCGAGACTTTCACTGTTAGACAGCTGAGGATGTAAGGAGTAACCTAGACTAGACTTATCATCACGCTAACACCTATACGGAGAGAGCAGCACTGCAACTTCACGCAGACGAAGTCGCGGGCACAGCTAGTCAAAAATAAAAAAAAGCTTTTATAAATCGGGCAAGTGCATGTCGGGTCACGCACAATTAAGGGTTCCGTAGTCTCCCCACCCCCTCCGGATAATGCGGCTTAAGAAGTGGGTTTCCTGTTGTTTTTGTTTCATACTTACAACATTATACCTACTTAATAATAATAATAATTTTCAATTAAATTTGTACGAAAATTTTCATTTGAGGTCTTAACTGTTACTCGTAAACTTTTAAAGCAAAACTATATTTTTCCTTTTAATTTTACTGTACGTATGTACCACCTACCGTGATTTTTTCACATACCCGACATCAACAATTTAGCTGGTTCAAGACTCAAAATTTGCACTTTAAAGCTTAATGTTTCACAAATGGATCCCTAGAATTGATGAAATGAAAAAATGATTTTAACAAGAACGCTTTTAAAAGACCTATCTAATGATACCCCACACGATGGAGTAGGTGAAAAAAAAATCATATCCCCACTTTACATATAGGGGAGGTACCCCAAAAATGCTTTTCAAGATTTTATTCTTTCGCTTTGTCGGCGTTAGAAATATGTGCATCCATGCATAATTACAGCCTTCTAGCACTAACAGTCTGTGAACTAAGCTGCGGACGGACGGACAAACGCGAAACTATAAGGGTTCCGTTTTGCCATTTTGGCAAAGGACCCTAAAAATAGTATAAGTAATATGATTATTCCACTATCTATTGCATAGTTGTTAAAAATAAAGCATGCACAATTACATAACTAATACATATCTATATTTATTATCTTATATTGGTACTTGAAGAGCTTCACAAACACACAACCGAGTTTCATTTTGGTTCTACCAGTCATTTGCAAATATAATTATTACGTAAGTACGCCTTAACCTTGCTTCGTTTTAGTTTTACAAAATGCTTTCATCGATACAGTTTCAATAGCACTTATTAACTGATAATGGGATGAACCTTCTCAGCGAGTGAGTAGTCTGAGATACCTACTCCTTTTGTGAATTTATAAGATTTACGAGTTCATTTTCAAAGTCTTTGTCAAATCCTTTCAGCCATCTATGTGACGCAGCACTCTCATCGAACCGTCATTTCATAGCCAACCAGGAAGGTGATTCAGGGCAAACAAACGCTTTGAGAGAATACACGGAACACACTACCTGATAATACCGATATTCTTCCAATAGAGAAAGGTTCCGGCAATATTTGCAACCCATACACGCCAACAGAAAATGGTTTGATGGATAGATATAGAAGGCTCGATATTGAGTCGAAGTTATGGTGTTGCTGGCGTACTTAAGATAAGCTATGGTAGCTGTTTACCAACAGGCAGGTTTTATTATCGTGTGATAGATAACATAGTGAAACATAACACATAATTAGTCCAATATATATTATTATTATAGTGAGTAAATTTGCATTTGCTTAAACTGCTGAACCGATTTAAATTAAATTTGGTATGGACATACTTTGAGTCCCGGGAATGAACATAGTTTTTATCGCGATAACCAATATCCACGCGGACAAAGCAGTGGCTGAAAATAAGTGATTCTTTAACGCCATCATGCTTGCCTCTTTTTCTAGTAAGTTAATTAACGTAATTTTAAAGGGTGTTGCTCGCTATTTTTTAATATTACTAGCCAGAAGAACATCTTTTATAATTTTATAATAGTGCTTCCTGTAATGTTTATGTATACGACTAATACGGTATTTTTCTACCAGGTAGCCGGAAAAGCACCGGAATAATGAAAACCCATGGTAACGCTGCGCCGCCCGTGTAGCCGCGCGGAAACTGGATAGGAAATAACTTTATTTACTACAATTTGCATTTAATTTCATTTTGTTGTGTTTATTTTTACTTTAAAAATACGTTTCGTATTATATTTTCAGCTTTAAATATGTGCTAGTAGGCTTAGTACCTACTAGCTAGTAATATAAAAATGAACCATCTTCAAGGAAAAAATAATTTCAAGCACATCCCCGAATGCAGATTTTGTTGACTCACTCCTATATTTTATTTTATATTTCTGGTGTTTTATGAGCTATTAAAACGTTTTATAAATTAAAACCTTCCATAAAAAATAAGCAATCGAATAATGCAAACCGCATTAAAATCGGTTCATTAGTTTCTGAGAAAATCGCGAACATACAAACATGCATATATACGGGTTAAACAGAGAACCACCTTTTTTATAGGCGGTTAAAAAAAAGAAATCACTATATAAGCATTTCTTATAAACTAACAGATAAAGAGCAAAGCTAATATTAGGTACTTACCCTAAATCAGTAAACATTAACATTATCATTTATAGGAAAATAAATTAATTGACTGTGTGTCATGTTTTTAAATTTTCCATTACAACATTCCTAAAATAGTTGTGTGTTGTTTTACATTATAGAGACTATCTCGCACAATAAAGCCGCGTTTTTACTGGAAGACATTTGTTTTGGGTCCTTATTCACTATGTTTTTTTTTCGTTTTCGCGGCAAGCCCGGCGCGAACTGGCGTGTGCAAAGATGTCCGTATTTCTAAACGCAGCTCTCTATTTACCATTATGATATGATTTTGACAGTTAGATGCGCGGGCTTGCCGCGAAAAGGAAAAAAAGATAGTGAATAAGGACCCTGCGATCAGAAATTCACGTGTCCCGCGGGATTTGCCCGATGTCACACGTCGCCTGCGGTGTCTATGCGTAGCGGTACTCTTTCTGGTGGTACCTGTTCGTATTCGACAAGCTTTAAATAGTGAGGACTCGTGTTGCTTTATGTTCCGAAATGGCAGTCCAACACTTTCTGATAGATTAAATACTTATACTGGTAACTACCTCCTCGTTCGACATATTCATTACCACTGAGAAGTGTAAACGCAGAGACACCACGTGAATGTCGGACAACATACAACATGTCCCCAAGTGAATACCTGGCTTTATTCATCACACTCGGCGACAATGTGTTTTATTAATATGTATGCAACTCATGTGTTTATATCGGCTGGTGACATTGTAATCTGTACAACACGCCTTACATAGTATATTTCCGAGGATTACAGGTCAATGGTTATATTTAGCAATATATGATAAGCCTCGATAACGATAATTGCCGGTTTTTTTTTTATTGAAACGTAGATAATACGAAAATAATATTATGGATATATTTATATTTTATCAGTAGGTTTAAAGAGTACTGCACTCGTCTTCCACGTTTCTTACGCAACGGCAAGTTAACACACATAATCTACTTATTATAAAACGTAGAAAATAGCTCGTCAAAAGCCGGGGCAGATAACTCATAATATGGATGTTGACTGTCAAGTCAAATCAGTCTCTTTTTTGAATGTCATAACGACAAGCTCTATATAAATGTATATGGAATAAAAACCTGTGACGTAATAAGTTCCTATCGTCGTCATTACTTTTAGTAGGTATTCTATTTCATGCTTTTAAATTCAAAAACATGTTAAATTGTGCAAGAACACTTATTTTCAGAGCATAATAAGATCTACTATTTCCGGAATAATATTAAAAAATATATATTGTAGTCAACTACCCAATTAGACGAATACGCAAACCAGTAATATCAAATTCCACCTAGTCAAAACACCAACTCTTTAAGAAATGTCAAAATACAGATTTCATACAAATTTTGGACTATGGCGTCATATTTTCTTTTTTACTTAAATCACTTCTTTTTATGATATGATTAATAATAAAAAAACTAATTTAATTGATAGTAATGTTACTTTTATTTACTTTTTCGTCCATTGTTTTTTTTTCGTTTAATTAATGTTCAAGTGGTCAAATAATGAGTGGAACAAGAACATACTTGAACAGAGAGAAACTGGCCTATTGTAAGACAACCTTTGAAATAGTGAAACTTTAAAGTTCAAGCATTTCTCATTTAAAGCCCATGAACTTTAAACCTACATGTAATCCCTTAAATTCGCCTATATCTTCAACACCGGTCATTGTTGACAAATCACAGACAGACATCAAAAGACTCGCAAACGTTTTCGCAGATAAGTATGCGAAGAATTTCATTGCATTTGATAAACGCTGACCGCTTCACATATCTATGTATGCAAAAAGGGTCCTTATTCACTACTAGCTTTCGCCCGCGGCTCCGCCCGCGTGGATGTCGGTTATCGCGATAAAAACTATCCTATGTCCTTCCCCGGGACTCAAACTATCTCCATACCAAATTTCACCTAAATCGGTTTAGCTGTTTGAGCGTGAAAGCGTAACAGACAGACAGACAGAGTTACTTTCACATTTATAATATTAGTATGGATAGTATGGATGTTTTCGCGGCAAGCCCACGCGAATTGGTGCATGCGCGGTGCGCTCAAAGATGTCCGCGCGCATGCGCGATGGATTTCTAAGCGCAGCTCTCTTTAAACCATTATGTCAAAATTTTGACAGTTAAAAGCGCGGGCTTAACGCGAAAACGATAGTAGTAGTAAAAGAAAGATAGTGAATAAGGACCCAGCCATTGAATGTACGAATCTTTTCACGCATAATATGAGGGACCGCGGTTATATACGAACGTTTCACAGACTGTTGTCGACTCACAGCTATAGATATGACATACCTCTACTTTTGAAGAAGTGCGTAGAACGAACCATTTGCGAACATTGCGGCAATGTGTAACATATCGACATTATCAGATAGATTTATTTTTATAGATATAGATACTAAAACAAATATGATTATCAAGTTTACAAGAATATTTTAATAATAGCTGATTCTCAAAACGCTCCATGTAGATTAGGGAGCTAGACTTTAAAAAAAAAACGGCCAAGTACGGTTGTGCACTGACGTTGCCGAGCATACATATAGGTATGTGAAATGTAAATAATTCGGGAATCTATATAAACACACACACTGTGTCAACCAGTATGCAAAAAGCATTTCAGGCCACAGTAATGTACGACCCACATTGCTGATACAATCCGTAAAAAAAAATGGAATATATGTACGATTTTTAGAACGTAGAAAAAAAAATCTGTTAAATCATTTTTTTGTAATTAGCACCTAACCTTAAGCCGACTTATCATATTTTTGTTTTAACGGGATCTCTGTAACAAAACAATATTGAACGATTTATTTAATGTCAGACAACTGACACAAGACCATATAAAAATAATTTTGAGAGAACCTCTACTATAGCAACAAGATAAACAACACAACAGTATTCCAAAATATTATTATATGCAAATGACATAAAAATTATGAAAAACATAGATACACCCAAAGACACACTTCTCCTTCAGAAACATCTAGACCGCTTTGAAGCTTACTGCAAAGTTAATAGGATGGATTTAAATATCGCGAAGTGCTACGTATGTACATTCACCCAAAGATAAGTGTGTTCTGTGCATTCACCCGTAGACCTCAACCTGTTTCCTACAGCTATAACCTCTCAAACACATCACTCAGTAGAGTCAATCTGATCAAAGATTTAGGTGTTAGTTTTGACTCGAAACTTCTACTAAGGCTTCAAAGGCACTAAGTTTTATTCTAAGGCTTTCGTCCGAATTTAAGAGCATCAAAACTATAAAAATTCTGTATTGCTCATTCGTTCGTAGTCACCTTGAGTATGCATCACAAGTTTGGAATCCCAATTACAACACCTATATTTGGTTGGAACGCATACAAAAAATTTATGAGGTTTATTCAGTACCGTTCAGGAACCTATTTACCGGACTATGAAAGTCGATGTAAGAAATTTCATATTCTTTATCTTCACCAAAGAAGAAATATAGCTGATTTAACATTTCTTTTTAGTATTGTTAATGGATCAACTGATATTCCCGAGTTGATGAATAAAATAGGCTTGTGTATATCATCCAGATTTTTGCGTAATCCAAATCTTTTATACATACCTCGGGTTACGACTACGTATAGACAAAACTCATACCTATTTAGAGCGTACCGTAATTATAACGCGACGAGTCGTGATGTTGACATCGATCTTTTCAACACTAGTATCCCTAAGTTAAGAAAAACCTAATACTTTGGTTTTGGTTTCTCCTTTTTTTTAGTATTTATTTTTTATGGTATTTTTCTTTTGTATTGTATAATTCTCACATATCTTTAGTTTAATAAATTAATTGTCTACTGATATAATTACTATTTTATATATTATGTTCTATTAGCGAAAACTTTTAATTGGCCTTCCTTATGTTAATTGTTATTCTTAAATATTGTATTTAGCTGTAAGTTTTCTTAATTTTTTATATAAATAAACATACTTATACAATTCTAAATAAATACATTAATATCTATCTATAAATATAATAAATATAAAACAATTGGTGGGTGGGCCGATTTTTAAGATCTTTGAATACCCAGACAGAATAAACAACCGTGCTCATCACTCCAATCGAACCCACGACGTCTAGCTTAGCACAAACAAATAAATTAGCAGATGTTCATTCACTAATTATGAATAAGGGGGCCTTTATTCATAATTAGTGAACGAATGTCTGTTAATTTATTTGTTTACTGTAATTATGATTGTAATCAAATTGTACTACAATGTTAATACTTTTATTTTAAACTTAAAAACATATATATTTGATATCCTTACACTTGAGAACTATTCAACAAAAATTTAATAAAATTTGGTACCTACAATGCTAATTTAAAATCAAGCGGGAGAAACCAGAGGAAACTTTGTTTGTGACATACAAACAATTTTTCCCCTGGTGTAATGGGTGATATTTTTTTTTACTATTACTGTTAAAGTACCTATAAAATAGGCTATTTTAGGGTACATTACGCTATGATCGGTAAGAGTGAAACAGAAGAATACGATACTGTGGCTAAATTTGAAAGATCTAACTTTAAAACTGACGAAGTTTCATACAAACTTGTCACCCCTATTTTACCCCTTTAGGAGTAGATTTTCCAAAAACGCTGGAACACTTGTTGCTTTATTTTACGACGGAGTTTGATAAAAACTTACAACCCGTAGTTTACCCCCTTAAGAGCTGTTTTTCCAAAAACACTGAAACCTGTATTTCATTATTTTAAACCAAAAAACTGTTAGTGCTTTTACAAATTTACAACCACAATTTTACCCTCTTAGAGGATGACTTTCCGAAAATCCCTTCTTATCCGATGCTTACATTATGTACTCAAAATTTCACCTATCTATAATCAGTGGTTTAGGCTGTGCGTTGATTCATCAGTCTGTCAGTTAGTCAGTCAGTCAGGACAGATAATTATATATTTATAGATAAGTTAAACTTCTATTTGAACTGACAGTAACCATTTTCTGATCAAAGTAGAGTAGCTAAAAAGGAAATCATAGGAAGACCATAATGTAATGTTACAATATAATTAATTCAGGTCAATGCACTGTTATGAAAGACCGTAGCAGTGCGTTGACCTGAATGAGAGAGATTAATTCTACGGTCTTAAAGGTGTTTTGATGAAAGACAACAAAATAAGTTTCCTAACAACGTTGTTGCTACTTCAGCTGATGCTTATAATAATAATAATAATTCATTTATTTGCATAAATACGGGATTAGTACATGGGGTCTATAATATAATTTGAAAATAGTTTCACCATATTTTGCTCTAAGGCATGCAAAGTACAAGCTATCATTACAAACATTATTTTGATAATAAAAACAATAAATATTTTCAATTGAGCCATCTAATGTTTCCATTAATTTACAATATTTTTTTTACAATAATTCAACTACCACATAAATTTATCCATGACTGATTCAAATAAATTATACACAATTCAATCTCGATTATCTGAATAAAGATATTGTAAAAGTTTTACTCGTTAATAACATTATCATATGTATATTATTCTGAAAACATGGACTGCCCTACTACAGTTGCCTAGAAAATAAATAAACTAGTTTTACCTGCAGGAATATTTTCTCGATTTAATTTCACCCCTTGTATTTCAAAACTATAAAAATAACAATTTATTGATACTTTGGGTTAATAAATTGACAATATGCGGCACGAATTTAAAGAGGCCTATGTTTTTACTATGCGAACAAACACTGGCAATCCCGATACGCACGCTGCCCATATTTTATGTAAACTTACCCAAAGGCCCGGACATAGACTAAACTTATTAGGTTTTTGGTTCCAGGTTAGTTTTATATTTTGCTTATTTCTTTTTTAATAAATGTGGTTATGAGTAGTGAAGTACTTTGCTGGACCTACAACTACGAGTAGTTGTGCAAAACGCATGTAGATACTTAATTAGACTGATTTTCATAAAGAGATGAAGACCTTCTTTATGAGTAATAATTACATAACCACAATGTCATAACGGTAAAAGATTCTTTGACTTTGAATCCTTCTTCGAGTGTTGAATGAAGACTGCAAAGAAGCAGCTAGCAGCTGAGAACGAAGTATGGAATCAGCACCGCTAGACATGTGATATTTGTGTGTGTTCCTACCCATTGTTTCTGAACTATATAGGTACAATCTTTCAGTCCTAGTTGGAGAAATGTAATAATAATGGAAAAATACCGACTGCCTCGGTGACGCGGTGGGAGTGTGTCCGACTGTTACGCAAGAGGTCGTGGGTTCGATTCCCACACGGGACACCACTTTGTGTGATCCACAAATTGTTGTTCCGAGTCTGGGTGTTCTTTATGTCTGTGAATAGTATGTTTGTAAAGTCCCCCGTGACACAGAGCCTGAAACTGAGTCGTCTTTAAATAAAATAGTATTTTTTTAATATGTGTATTTTAATGTGTGCTTCACTCGTGGCTGCGCCCGCTTGGATGTCGGTTTTCGCGATAAAAACTTTCCTATGTCATTTCCCGGGATTCAAACTATATGTATACCAAATCACATCTAAATCGTTTCATCTGATTAAGCGTGAATACGTAACAGACAGACTGACAGACCTCTGTCTGTCAGTCAGTTACATATTCACGCTTCTGTTCTTCTGTTTTGCTCTTATGTACGTATTACTTTCACATTTATTACATTATAGAATTTTATAAGCGTCGATCGCGTAAATATTTTATTTTAAGGCTAAATAATTTTGTTTATTGCCCGACGTTTCGACCGTATTGCAACGGCCGTGGTCACGGGTAGACTCTTTAATGTGTACAAATCGCGAAAGTTTACGACCCTATATATACCCATTTATAGTTTACACTAGGCAATTAGATTTTAATGATCACAACATGTAACGTCTGAACATCTCATTGCAAAACACAATTAAAACTAAGTACGCTTTTAACCTAAGAAATACGAGCAGCATACTAACCTACTTTCTTGGAACTTTAAAAATAAAAAGTTAACCGTCGACAACCAGATAATCCAAAGTGCTTTCCATTCAGATAAACATTAACGTTTCCTACTCTACTTTTAAATAAAGATAGTGAAAAACGAAACCTGTCTCATTAGAGGCTTCCACAACGCATTGTTGCGCTCTTCGGCTTCATCAACTTTGACTTCATTGTAATTATGCGGCCCCATAATGCTTAAACAATTACTTCAATTTATCCACTTCATATCTACAATTTAAATTTAAATTCAGGCAAAAATTCCGTTCCGAAGTAATTGAAAATCTTATTATTTGTTACAGCATAGTTCGAGAAACATTATGAGGTGCATATTCGCTATTAGAATAGGGTAGATGACTGTCAAGTCAAATCAATATCTTTTTAAGAAACGTCAAAACGATG
Source organism: Herminia tarsipennalis (assembly GCA_945859575.2). Taxonomy (NCBI): domain Eukaryota; kingdom Metazoa; phylum Arthropoda; class Insecta; order Lepidoptera; family Erebidae; genus Herminia; species Herminia tarsipennalis. Next base: position 16,470,657 of record OX243835.2, read on the forward strand.
CGCCTCATACTAATTTATATAAAATACAAAACAATGGCGTCATTCCTTTGTATGGTCAAATCATGTAGTTTCAATGTTTGTTTTGATGTTTATAAATTCATAACGACGTAAAATTGTAGAGAAACATTGTTTTTCAGAATATTTTTGCAAATGCTATTTCCTGTATAGTGTAAAATAATTTATTGTTATTGTAGTCATCTACCCAATTATATTTCTGCGTCAGCCAGCCAGTCTTATCTTATTATTTTTTTATTAAATCAATGCACCCTAGCATGCCTTCTAACATTTATTTATCATAGGTAATATTACAGTCAAATTATTTGTTTCAAGTTTATCGTACTTACAGTGTAGCTCCGCTGAACCTAATAATTTTCGATAAGAAAGTCACGACAAACCGTGACTTATAACTAAATAATTTACACCTAACATTAAACTAATGTATTTTGGTTTGTAAAGGCATATTTAAATTAACTTTGATAATTACTTACATACTTAATGAATTATAATTATACGTAGCGTCGTCGCTTAATCTTTATTAAACACTAGCTGTGCCTGCGACTTCGTCCGCGTGAAGGTGCAGAGCTGTTCTCTACGTTCATAGACGTTAGCGTGATGATAAAAGGTAGCTTAAGTTACTCCTTACATCCTTAGCTGTCCGACAGCAAGTGTCCCGTCAAAATCCGACCAGCCGTTTCGAAGATGACCGGAACAAACAGACAAGACAGACTGACAAAAAAAAATGTTTTTGTTATAGTATAGTAGTGGTAAAAAACCGGACAAGAGCATGTCGTACCATGCTCACTGTAGGGTTACGGAGCCGTTGCCGTATAAAAAAATCCGATTTGAATAATTGCACTAGCAGAAGATGCACTTACGCCCTTTTGTTGAGAAATGCTAGTTTTCGGCAATAACTTAATGACGGTATATCCGATCATGTCCGAAATAATTTTAGTTTAAAGTATTTGTTAAGCGTTACCATTTAAGTTTTTTTTTAAATATTTTTGGTCACACGGTTCAAAAGATAAGGGGCGGGAATACAATTTATGCAACTTTCGGAGCGATTACTTCTAAAAATAATCGCATAATTAAAAAGTTTATAACAAACCTTAAAATATTTTTAAACGATCTGTCGAATGATGCCACACGTTGATGATTGCTCAAAAACATTTTTTTCAGCTTCTGTTACATGCATGGAGTACCCTAAAAATATTTTTATTATTTAGCTATCAAACGAAGTAGGGAGGAAGAACTACAAGAAACGTTTTTACAAAATTTAATCAATACTCATTGTATAATCTTTGAGTAAAATTCCTATGACATACGGACGGACATGCCAAACTATAAGGGGTCGTTTTTTTCCATTTTGGCCACAGAAACCTAAAAACTGTTATTTTAACTTACTTACGCAAATTTTGTTTCAAAGATTGAAACAAGATTTGCGCACTCAAATAGAATGCTATTAAAGCATAATATTACCTGTTAACCTTTACTGACATGTTTAAAGACCATATTAATTACCGTTCTGGACTCCAATATCAAACCACCCTAATTGTGACAACAATATATATTTTCCAATACTATAAAACCTCTTTAGTTCTCTAGCCTTTTTCACAGAGACACAGTTTTTAAAGCATAGAAGTAGTTTCTTAATTACAGCAATTTAGGAACTACCATTATACATTTTACTATGCAAAGCACCTTACCTTAGTAAACAAACCTAGAGCTTAACTTTTAACTAAATCTATTTTATTCTTCGTGGGTACTCTAAAAGAAAAACACAAGTAGAGCAGCTGCGAATCTTCCCGCACTAGTATTGGGTCAACTCCGTAGCCGGTAGACATGCAAACTATTGGTGTTTATGCGTAAACGGCCTTTGAATACAACGCATAATTACTAACCATGATAGTATGTGCTTTCAAAGTTTGGAAAGCCTCCAGCGATAAAGTGAACGGAACACGTTCTGGTTATTATAAAAGGCAATGCCAATTTTAACCTCCGTAATTTCTGTTGAGTATTTTTTTACTTTGAGTTTGGCATCAAATTGATACCTAGCCTCTCATACCAATATTATAAAGCTGAAAACTTTGTTTGTATGTTTGAACGCGGTAATCTCAGGAACTACTGATCCGAATTGAAAAAATATTTCACTGTTGAATAGCCCATTTATCGAGGAAGGCTATAGGCTATATAATTTCATGCTATGATTAATAGGAGCGGAGCAGCAATGAGAAATGTTGCAAAAACGGGGAAAATTTACGCAGACGAAGTTGCGCGTGACAGCTAGTGTTACATATATCGACCAACCTGTTTAATGCGATACATCAATCAAAGCGTTACAAAATATATTTGTTGGTCTAGTGGTTAGTGACCCTGACTACTAAGCCGAAGGTCGTAGGTTCGATCCCCACCCAGGAAAAACTTTGTGTGTTGAGCACGCTGTTGTCTGGGTGTCCATAGCACAAGTTCTGCTTAGTTTGGGTTAAGATAGCGATGTGTGAGTTGTCCCAAGATATTAGTAGATAAATATAAATAATTCAATAATTTTGAAATATTCTTGCCACAATATTATTTAAAGTAAGTAAGATATTTCCACCATTTGTTTCATTTTCGTAGGTATTTATTATCAATAAATTTCAGACATCGCTCAAGCAACCCCAGCTGTCGGCGGACGAGGTCGCGCAGCAAAAGGTACTTAATTGTGGCTTTTGTGAATCAGTTATCTGCATTGTACTCCAACTAGGAAGTTCCAGTCGGTCTCGGCTTGACCTATTTTACTTGAGAGACAAAACTTTCGAAGAGTTGATTGGATAAAACAAAACGTAGTTTGAGGAACAGTTTAAATAATATTAGTTGTAGGTTGGTCCCTGTAAATAGATTTTAGAGATAAATGTTTTGTTGTATAAATCTTCTTGGATTTGGAGCAGGCTGTAAAAATATAAAGGCAACAAAGTACTTGCTAGAGACGTCCCTTCTCTAGCAACTTTGTTGCCAAGAAACCTCAGGGTGTTATTTATCTATAATATGTATTAAAATATATACAGTACTCCCAAATTAATAATGCACATGCAGATCTTCGCTAATTGTCGTATTCCCGGAAACACTCGAATCATGGAATCGTAAGAGCCCTAAACAAGGCATTTGCATTTTGCACCTTGTTTAAAAGAGATAGGAGTCAATATCATGTGTGCACAATCGAAAACAAATCGGGCGTTCGGCAGCTGTCGCCGGTCAGCGAAATGTCTGTCAGTCGTCTTTATATATTGGTAGTGACTGCACGTGTTCTCTATTTGTGGAAATATATAGAGCTGCTATTACACACCCTTCTTGGTAAATATAATTTCAACATTAATTAGCTTATTCAGATTTAAATAGTATATTTTGAAAAAAGGAAAATAAATAACATATTTCACGTTTTTTTAATATTAAAAAAATAAAATACCTACATTAAATACATATTAAGTACTAGAAAAACATTTAAAAAATGAGATTTATTTAAATTAAATAAATAGATAAACATGCATAAAAAATATATACCTAACTCTGCCCATGCCATTTTCTTTCAGACGAATTCTTCCAAAATGGATAAATTTAAACGTGGAAAACCGCTTAATTCACAAGCACGGCAAATGGTATTTAATGTGTACCTTTATTTCTTAAATGAAGCCAATGTTTTCAACAGAGACCATGATGGTTATTTTAAAAAAATTCAAGACCGTGTTACAAAAGCTACAGGAATTTCGCGACGAACTTTGAGTAATATCTTAAACGAAAAAAAACATAATCAATCAAAGAAATTTTCTACACCGAAAAAAGGAAGACCTAAAAGTAGATTTCGGCTGGTACTTGATGATTTCGACTACTGTGTTATTCGTAATATGATATACAATTTTCAATTGACGCTGAAAGAACTTCCAACTGTAAATAATTTAAGAATAAAGTTGATCGAAGCTATTAATTTCAAAGGCTGTGCCGAGACTTTAAGGTTGATCTTGAAAGACATGGGGTTTAGGTTTCTGAAAACTGATAATAACAGACAATTACTTATGGAAAAACATGATATACGCCTAAAAAGGATCAAATATCTCAGAGAAATACAACAGCTGAGGAGTTCTGGTAGAAACATAGTATTTATGGACGAGTCGTATGTGCACACATCACATACTAAGGGTAAAACTTGGCAAGATAGCAACAAAAAAGGTATCAAACAACCCATTTCCAAAGGAGAGCGAATAATTATTGTACACGCAGGCAATGAAAAAGGCTTCGTCCCAGGGGCTCTAATGTTACATAAATGTGTCGACTCAGAAGGTGACTATCATAAAGAAATAAACGCGGAACGTTATCAAACTTGGCTACGCAATCAATTGATTCCCAACTTGCCTCCTAATAGTGTGTTGGTAATAGACAACGCCCCATATCATAATAAGCTGTCTGTGAAACCACCAAACTCAAACACATCTAAACCACAAATGACAGCTTGGTTACAACAACACAACATTCCGCATGACCCAAAGAAACTGAAACCCGATTTGTATAAAATTATACAAAGATACAAAGAAAATTACACAGAATTTGCCATTGACCGTATAATGGAGGAACATGGGCATAAAATTATACGATTGCCACCATATCATCCCGATTTTAACCCTATTGAAAATATTTGGTCCCAAATAAAGCAACACGTGGCCAAGAGAAATATTGCAATGACTGTGACGTCAGTTAAAGATGCTATATTAGAAAAAATCAATAAAATAGGACCAGAAGAATGGAAAAAAGTTTCTGATCATGCGGTTCAATGCGAAGATGAATATAGAAAATTTGAGCCAAGAATCGATAGTTATTCCGATAAACTGATTATTTACACAGGTGATAGCAGTGAGGAAAGTGTAAATGAACAAGAGCATAATGAAACTTCTGATGAATCTGCGATGTCGGGAATAGAGGTCTTCCTCGATTCTGATTAATTTTTTTATAATTGTATTATTTTTCTGGAATGATTAGTGCTGTAAACAAATTTGAACTGAGATTTTGATTATATTTTATGTAAACCTCTATTTGAAAACGTTTTTTTCTCCTTCTAATAAAACCTTATGTTATTTAAACCTTTTCCTCCATAATTACACCAACTTCGGTAAGACACTTGAAAACTAATCACTCCAACAATGATTGTAGCGTTTTCGCTATTTACTTACATGGAATTATCGAATCAAATTTCGTTACAGGTAAATCAAATCTGTTTTAGCACAAAACACATAATATATAAAATTAGGCATAGAGAAATTGCTCTTAACCACTCTATATAAATATCGTCTTTCGACGCTCGGGTAATACGACCGTTGCCGAACAATGACGAAGATTTCCGAAGATTTCTATGCGCATTATTACTTTTGGAGTACTGTAAGTATGTTTATCGGTTGTCTGGTTTCCATAGCACAGTAATTATGTGATTGTATAATTATAATGTAATTTAATAAGTGTGGTGTACAATAAAGAATTTTCTATCTATCTATCTATCTACAAGCTCTGCTTAGTTTGGGATCAGACAGCTTTGTGTGAGAGGTCCAAAAAAAAAAAATTTAGGTAGGTGTAACCTTTACTGCCAGATCAGAAAAATCCACCGACTTGGTATAGGACCCAAGCGATGTTGCGATGTTAACATGTCGTTTGAGGTCCTTTTATTTTATTTTTTAAAAGACTTCTCCTGCAGTAGGGTACAAGCCCTGTGTCGCGGGGGACTTTACAAGCATACAAGTCACAGACACAAAGTCCACCCAGACTCGGAACAACAATTTGTGGATTACACAAAGTGGTGTCTCGTTTGGGAATCGAACCCACGACCTCTTGCGTAGCAGTCTGATACACTCCCACCGCGCCACAGAGCCAGGCATTTATACTTATATACAAGGTAATTATCTTATTATTTGTTACAGCATAGTTCTAGTAACGTTAAGAGGTGCATATTCGCCATTAGAATTATATTTCCCTGTCAGCCACCCAGTCTTAAGTTTAATAGAAATGCACCCTAGTATGCATGATAGCATGCCTTCTAGCATTTATATAACATAGGTTAATTATTTTTTATGACTATATACGAGGTGTTAAAAAAATATTATACTAACTGCTGATTGCATTCTAGGTCAAGGTAAATCTGAAATTAAAATGTATTTTGACTCAATCACCAACCGGATGGTTGGCGTCAAACTATCCATAATAACTTTCAAATGTTGCCTAGATTTTCGTTATTTTTTTGATTTCGTTAGAAGTTTCGTTATCAATATCAAATAATCTAAGTCAACAATTGCGAAACTATACCAAAGTTGGACGATTGTTCTTTCCATATAGCACTTATAAGCGCACTCAAGCACGTCTAAAAAATAAACAAAGCAATGAAAACTAATAACATTTTATTTCTAGATTAATTAATGAAAATATTTACACGGTAATACAATTACAATTACAAAATAAATCTAACATTCGTGTGTTTTATAATTACCCTCTTTCTCTGCAATAAAAGCTTTGGTCGAGTCCTCCTCAGTTTTAATCGAGTCTTTAAAATAATTTTCTATTTCTTGCAGGGTTTTATCTTTGGTTTCGGGCAAAAATATGTACACAATTATTGCAAAAACTGAAGCAGATACCGCATAAAAAAAGAAAGCTCCATGCAATGTAAGAGCTTCAAAAAGATGAGGTGAAACTTTAAGGACTGTTGCCATCAATAGCTCAGAAAATAACGTTAATATGAGTAAAGACGAACTTTTGTATCTCAAAAAGATTATTTCGCCAAATATAGTTGACGGCATAATCATTGGACCGCACGTAATAGATACTGAGAATGATGTCAGTAACACAATAGAAATTATTCTATTTTCCACTATTTTATTCAAATGGATCAGGAACAGATATAATGAAATGATAAACAGAAATACAATTCCAATAAAAGACGATGATAGTAACAATGTCCTTCTATTCACTAACTTGGATAAAACACATCCAATTTGCATGCCGAGTATTGTAACAGCATCCAAAATGAGCATGCCAATAACGGCTGCCGAGTCGCTGCCGGTTATTTTCTTTAACAAATCTATCGCATACATAGAACATACGAGTTTGCCTGAAAAATGATATAGTGACATAACTGCCATCGAAAGTAATAGTGGTTTATAAAAACCTTTAGTAGTTACAGTCTCTTTCATATTATCAAGTAAAGATTTAGTATTTTTACGCTCTGCGCATTTCTTTAAGTATTCTTTTTGTGCCTTTATTAGACTTTCTAGTTCATCTTCAGATTCTTTGTCGTATCCTTTTAACCAATGATGTGCTGCAGCACATTCGTCGAAACGTCCCATCATCGCAAGCCAACAAGGAGATTCTGGCATTACAACAGCAGTCATTGAGTATATGCAACACACAAAAGCTATTAGGGCAATATTTCTCCAATGGCTGAAAGTTCCAGTTAAATTTGCAACCCAGACGCCCCAAAAGAAAATGGATGATTCTATCATCATAAATACTCCTCGATAACGAGGTGATGAGTACTCTGTTATGATACATATCAATACTGTTAAATTACTAGCTAGAGTTATGCCTTGGAGTATCTGACTGATTAAAAGATGTGTTGCATTGGTACTGTAGTAGAAAATAATAAAACTTATAAAAGTCAGTACGGTTACGATCAAAAACGGGATTTTCCTTCCGATGAGTCGTACTAATATTGGTAGAATGATCACCCACGGCATCGAGGTATACCCCAGACTTGAGGCTGAAAAATAAAAATCCAGAACTTAGTTAATATTCATTACGAAATTTTAGTGTTTCTGTACTGGTTCATAAATTTAAAATAAAAAAAGAAAACGCATCAGCTGCTTCAGGGAACTTGAAAATGTAAACGGATGTATTTACTAATTAGAAATTATTCCTCTTAGCTTTTGAAATTGTATTTCGCTAGTCTAGTTGTGGACGTATTTTTTTGAAACATGTCATATGTACCTATACTAGTTTTACTTTTAAATCATAAGAACATATTATAATCATGACTATTCTTTAAATAATAGGCAAAAGACAGCATGAGAATTCTAAAGTGGTGGCAAACGGGCTATATATTTTAACGTTTTAAATTTAAAAATCATGAAATACGTTGTGTAAAATCGATGAGATTGGTTCTTTATGCTGTTACAGTGTACAATAAATATTGATAAAATTATCTTAAAAATCTCGCACGAACTCAAAAATATGCAAAAGCAGCAAAGACAATAGTATGAGTATGAAGGAATGTTTCGAAATGTTTGTAAATGTTAAAGTTTCACTTGTCACACAAAGCTTTTGTGAGCCACGATCGTGCTTCTGCTGTAAGAACAGAACGGAGCACATTTCCCTGAAACGTGCTTCAACCTAGCTCGTACACTTAGAAAGAAATTGTAGTCCGTAAAACGATACTTACGAATTTAGGAGTTTAGTAATAGATCTTACAGTTCAGATCTTTTAGTTTTTTATCCGGATCTTAGGTATGTAGATAGTACATGAATGTTAATAATACACCTACTATACGAATTCCCACCTTTTAAAATTTAAATTACCTGAAAACCAACTTATTACACCATTGGCGTACCCAGGGGATTTGAGGTTTCAACCTTCCGCCCTTCGAAACGGTTCACCCATGGTTTTGTTGTTAGAGTAACCCCCGTCCCCCTCCTATTTTACACAGAACTAACCCTCCCCTCCCCTCAGAAAAAAATAATCCCAATTACGTCCATAATCTACCCGGTTGCCTATTAGGGTTACGGTAGGTTTTTTGAAAAAAAAAAAAAAAGATGTCTAGCAATGCGGGTTTGTGGTCCCACATTACTAGCAATCCTGTTAACCCCTCCAACTAAGCCCAATGGTTTGTGTTAGGAGTGGGTTCACGTCGGTAGTATAATGGGTAGGATTCGAACCCTTGACCTCACGATTGCGAGGCCGATGCTTTAGCCATTTTTCTACTGCCGCTTTGAAGGTACAAGAAGAAAGTTCGAGTACTCACATAGCCAAGACACCATATTTTCGGTTAATGGTTCAGACGCATTTGCTTGTTCCCTCAGCTTAGGTATGATCACTGTGGGTGCACCGAAACATAATCCCAGCACAAAGTAAATTGATGTCGCTACCGTACACACGTATAACTGAAATTTAAAACATGATACTTAAAATACGTACCCAACGAAAATCCTGCGTACGTATAATTAAACGGCTACCGAGCCGATATTGTTAAAAAAAAAAAAAAAAAAAAATCTCGCAGATCCATAACATTTACATTTACCTTAATCTAAACTTAAAACTAGCTTATCTTAGGAAACTGCTACAGATAGGTACAGACTCAGCGTATTGCTGTGTTGCGGCGAACCACATCACAACGCTGATTTTCAGTGTGAACCTTAGGGAGTCGCACGGACAGGTTAAGTTAGCCTTTTGTCCAATCTTTTACAGAAATTAAAAAACCAAACCAAAATTAACAACTAATTAACTAACAAAAAAGGATAACGAAAAAAAATATTTTATCTTGTGTCAACTCATACATCCGATCGTAAACTAAACGAAGCCTACTAGGCTCCGACTTGTTTGGGATCGACTGTGTGAGTTCAGACTCTGTCTGTCGAGACTATCTTGCCGACGATGTGTCTTGACTACCGAGATGATCTTTTAAAGAAAAATAAGGTACTTATTCTTGTTAATTTGAGTTGAGTAGTGTCGCGGAATGAAAACGTTCGTCAGTTTTCAAAAACACTCATTTCACGCTTTGCAAGTACATGTTACCTTTCAAACTATGTATCACACCAGACAGTTGTTTATCCCTATGCTGCAAATTGTGTATACCCTGACTATGAGTAGTTGAACTAAAACCTCTAGGATTATTGAAATATAAGAATAGAGGATGACTCATTATCCCCTATTACTCTCTGCCACTGATTGCAATACGTGAAAATAATGTGTTAAAATAATACAGATATAGGTAGCAGTATTGGTCAAAGAGCATATAAAATAGTATTGGTTCCGTAAATGTTATTTTTTCTTTGGTTCATCATGTTCTCTTTACGCGAATCGAGAAATAGTCGTATAATGTTAATACTTGCCATTGTTCAAAATAGCCGTGCTATCGTGCTATCATACTTGCCTATCATGAAACTGACAATTAATTTTCTCAGTTCTCAGTCTATCACCTTGAAATAAAAACTTTTTTGCATGTGGTTTATATCCACTTCCTTATCGAAAAAGTATTTTAGTTCAAGGTTCCATTTATTTAGTTTATAATATGAGTAAAACCTTATTATTATTTTGACAACATTGACATGTTGACGTTATTGTTCAGCCTGACGCAACTTCCATAAAAAAATGATTAATGGAAATTTATGGACATTGACATAATCGAATGACATGTTTGTTAAACTTAGTCTGAGATCTCTCTTTAGATAGAGTTCAAAGAGAATATCACTTCGTTTCATGGAGTTCTTTGCTTTGGAGTTTTTTAGTTTAGGGTTTCCTAGAACAAATTTTAAAATGATACATATCAAGCTGGAATTGCCATGGCAGCTTCGTTTTGACGAGACGCCCAACTTTATGTATACGACAACTTTATATAGTGGTACGTTAGTGAAAAAAACAGATGTTATATATGACAAACATAACTTTGCCTTTGGAAAACTATTATCCCCATACATCAACATGCCGCGATTAATTTACCAACCGTAAAAAAAATTGTAATAAAAAAATATTTTTTGTGATGCAACGAGAGATGAGATTTTGTGTTGCCATAATTAAGTGGGTCCCTGGATGATTTTAAAATATAATTGAACCCTATTCACGTAAAAAAACACGTGATGACATGATTTATTTTTGTGTAGATGTATTATTATTTTTTGTTTTTAGGGTTGTATACCTCAAAAGGAAAAAAAACGGGATTATTTGATGTCCGTCCGTGCGTCTGTCAAGACCCTTTATCTCGGGAACGCGTGGAGATTTCTAGTTTTCAGGTTTCTGGGTTAAAGTCCCTTAAAGCTGTAAAAATCAAACTTCTGAGTTAACGTAAAAATCACAAGCCATAGAGCTTAGCTGGAGGGGTTAACAGGGTTGCTAGTAATGTGAGAGCACAATCCCACATTGCTAGTTATCTTTAAAAAAAAAAAAGATACGGCCGTTTATTTTAAAATCTGCGTAACTTGCGTTATTGCTGTAATTAAAAGCAGATACACTTACAGTATTGTTATTTAGCATTATTTTTGCATGACCATTATTTTCATGATCTTTACTTTATGTAATCGTTGAATAACAATTATATTCACGTTTAAAATGGTTCGGGACTCCGGGGTCTGTGAAATGTATGGTAGATGCTTATGGGTTAAATAAAAGCGATAAAGACCCTAGTGCCTTTGTTATTTTATTGTAATGACGGCACTGGCCGCTCCAAAGATAACTTTAGGTACACTGTGCTTGGCTCTGTGTTAGTCTATGTTTGCGTTAAAAAGTTGTAATGATATTATCAACCGGTTTCTAAAATTGGTTGTCAATTGCAAATCGGACGTTTTATATGGAAACGTCATTCGTCATTTGAAAATAGTGGTCATGCAAAAGTAATGCTAAATAACAATACTGTAACTGTTTCTACTTTAAATTACAGCAATAACGCAAGTCTTGCAGTTTTAAAACAAACAGACATATCTGTTTTTTATGTTAACTTAGAAGTTTGTTTTTTTACAGCTTCAAGGGACTTTAACCCTGAAACCTGAAAACATGGTTTTATTTCAACTAGATACCTTCACGCGTTCCCGAGATAAAGGGTCTTGACAGACAGACGAACGGGCAACAAAGGATCCCGTTTTTTTCTTTTTGAGGTACGGAACCCTAAAAACAAAAATAATAAAATACACCTATACAAATATAATTCATGTCAAAATTTGTAAAGTACATACTAATTGTCCCAGCGAACTTCGTATCGCCTAACCCAGAGACTCAAATGTCAACACAAAATCTCATTCAAATAAGTTTAGCTATTTAGGAGGAGGTAGGTGACAAACAGACCTACAGTTTCTTGAAGTCACAAGTCTATGTCAATAAGCCTTAGACTCTTGAAGTCCTTAAAGAGAATGTCTGTCAGAAATGCGGGCACCTATCGCTGAAAGTTCTGGCAGGAGAAATAGCTACTTGATCTATATCATTTTATCTTCATAAAGAAAAAAAATCTAGATCAAATCAAATCAAATAACCTTTTGTTTGGGGAGATAGACGTATGCTAGAGATTTGTATGTTAATAGGTGGTTAAGGAATTACGTTAAAGGTTGGTCGCTGTGCAAAGAGTTTTTGTCATATCTAGATCAAATCAAATTAAATAACCTTTTGTTTGGGGAGATAGACGTATGCTAGAGATTTGTATGTTAATAGGTGGTTAAGGATTGTTTTAGGTTGTTTGCTGTGCAAAGAGTTTTTGTCATACGATGTGTTAAATTCTCTTTGTTATACGTAGCTAACGACCATAGCAAAGAACTCCATGAAATAAAGTACAAAGTACCAAGTACCTATTATTCTATTTGAAATTTGAAGGACAGATGTCAGTCTGAGTTTGACAAACATGTGATTCGATTATATCCATGACCGTAAATTTCCATAAAATCAATGTTTTGTATTGATGTTGCGTCAGGCTGTTTGTAATTGCAAAACAAAACATCTTACAATAATATTCTATAGCGTTATTGTCTATCTTTTCTTTACTATTATAATTCTTGTTTGCCTATTACCTAAATATAAATACGTCCATATACAAGTAGGTAGTTTAGAAACGCTGGGCTGTATAGAATTAACACTTTGTGGATAAAGCGAAAATTTAGTTCAATGTCACAAGACTTTAATAATATCTATACCAATATTTTTTCCTACCGCTATGCGATGGAATGGCAATTATTTACATAAACTCAAACTCCTAATAGATACTTTCGAATATCAACATTTTCAATCATCGAGATATTATGTACTGTTTTCAATCAACAATTTCATAAGTTTATGATATGAGTATTAGCATAGATATAAAAAATAAAGATATTAGTAGAAGATATATCTTACTATTATCTATATTTTTTATCTTCCAACTATAGTCGGAAACAGATAAATGTTTATTTTTCATCACTATTTTATATCTGATCCTTCTAAATACTATCAATAAATAAAGAGATTATCAGGTGTACCTAATGAGTTTCAGGGATCTGTCTTTTGCTTTTGTGTACTTTTAACCCCCGACGCAAAAATGTCGGGGTGTTATAAGTTTGACGTGTCTGACTGTGTGTGTGTGTGTGCGTGTGTGTGTGTGTGTGTGTGCCTCCCGTGTAGCTCCCGAACAGATAAACCGATTTTGATTATTTGTTTTTTTTATTTGACTTGACAAACATATCTTGAACTAACGCATACAAAGTATACCAAGAATTGGAATCAATATTTATGGTTTTCACAAATCTCTGTCCATGTGGGAATCGAACCCTCTTAACTACATACTTACTATACATAATATGCCTTCCCTAAATACAGGGCCGGATCTAGGTAGGGACCTAGATCCGGCCCCGTATGTAGAGAAGCCGGGGCCCGGGGCCTGATTTTGCTCGGGCGCCACGTCTGAGGGGCACCAAATGGCATATTGAAGGGGCGCCTCTCCCCCTCAAAGGCAAGTTCTCCGAAGATGAAGGGCGCTATCATCAAGTTTTTGTCCCGCTTCGAAATAATCCTAGATCCGGGTCCTTATTCACGATCTTTATTTCGTGTGCGTGACAAGCCCGTACGAACTGGCGCATGCGCGGTGCGCTCAAGGATGTCCGCTGCGCATGCACGTTGATGCATTTCTCTCTCTATTTACCATTAAGATAATATTTTGAGAATTCGCACGGGCTTGCCGCGGACACGGGAAAAAAGAACATGAATAAGGACTCCGGCACTGCCTACATAGCCGTCCGTATGCTCAAGTGATACTTCTTGTCGAGGGTTCCATGATCCAGTGGCGACCGGATTGAGATATCAGCTACGTTAGGCAACTTTACCTCTGGCAGTACATAGATGAAATTTGTTCCCAAAGATTGACACACCCCTAAGTGTCTCGCAGAGCACGTTTAGTCTTCTAACCTAATCTAATCAGGCTCCGCTCCGCCCATGTTGGTTTTCCGTTTCATGACACTATAAGAGTGCACTTGTGTGTAAGTGTAGACTATTATATCTCCTACATCGAGATATCTGCGGGGTTAAGCAACGTTACCGCTGTCGATCCATAGATGGGTGACCGTTGCTTAAATATGTCATAACCTAGTGTCTACCCTAGTGCCTCGGAGAGCTCGTTAAGCGCCCAATTTCTCTCCGATATGTCGGATTTCTGTCCCATCAGGCTATGAGAGTGATAGAATAGAGAGTGCACTTGTGTCTGCGCATACACTTGTGTATTATAATATCTCCTGCGCAGTTGGCTAGTCTCTGATGAGATTAGCCACCGTTACCGACGTCGGTTAGGAGACCATTATTTTCTATGAGATTGGCCGCCGTAACCGACGTCGGTTAGGAGACCATTATTTTCTTTAAGATTGGCCGCCGTAACCAACGTCGGTTAGGAGACCATTATTTTCTATGAGATTGGCCGCCGTAACCGACGTCGGTTAGGAGACCATTATTTTCTATGAGATTGGCCACCGTAACCGACGTCGGTTAGGAGACCATTATTTTCTATGAGATTGGCCGCCGTAACCGACGTCGGTTAGGAGACCATTATTTTCTTTGAGATTGGCCGCCGTAACCGACGTCGGTTAGGAGACCATTATTTTCTATGAGATTGGCCGCCGTAACCGACGTCGGTTAGGAGACCATTATGTTCTATGAGATTGGCCGCCGTAACCGACGTCGGTTAGGAGACCATTATTTTCTATGAGATTGGCCGCCGTAACCGACGTCGGTTAGGAGACCATTATGTTCTATGAGATTGGCCGCCGTAACCGACGTCGGTTAGGAGACCATTATTTTCTATGAGATTGGCCGCTGTAACTGACGTCGGTTAGGAGACCATTATTTTCTTTGAGATTGGCCGCCGCCGTGACCAAAATTGTTTAGGAGAACATTACATTAGTGATAAATAACAAGTATTTATACCTAGCCCTTACTTGCTACCATATACAAATATTGTGAACAGTATGATATTCACTCTTCTTATCCATTAGACGCTGCACTGGAAAGGGCGGGGCATCAACGTCAATGGTGAATACATTTCTCACTTGCGATTTGCAGATGACATTGTCATCATGGCGGAAACGCTGCAGGACCTACAACGGATGCTGAATGACCTGGCTGACTCCTCTGTACGCATCGGCCTACGGATGAACTTGGATAAAACCAAGGTCATGTTCAATGAACATGTACTACCGGAACCGATAGCGGTGCACGGCGCCGTTCTCGAAGTTGTTCAAAAATATGTGTACCTAGGGCAGTCATTGCAGTTAGGTAGAAACAACTTCGAGGACGAGGTGAACAGGAGAATTCGGTTGGGTTGGGCAGCGTTTGGTAAGCTACGTCAAGTCTTCTCATCGTCGATCCCACAATGTCTAAAGACTAAAGTCTTTAATCAGTGCGTCCTACCCGTCATGACATACGGAGCCGAAACGTGGACACTGACGGTACGGCTGGTCCACAAGTTCAAAGTCGCTCAGCGGGCTATGGAACGGGCTATGCTCGGAGTTTCTCTTAGGGACAAAATCAGAAATGAGGTGATCCGGCAGAGAACCAATGTTATCGACATAGCCCACCGGATTAGCAAGTTGAAGTGGCAGTGGGCTGGCCATATTAGCCGAAGAACCGACAACCGTTGGGGTAAACGAGTTCTTGAGTGGAGACCGCGGCTTGGCAAACGTAGTGTAGGACGCCCTCAAGCCAGGTGGAGTGATGATATACGCAAAACGGCTGGCAGGAGCTGGATGCGAGAAGCCGAAGATAGAACAAAGTGGCGTGCAATTGGAGAGGCCTATGTCCAGCAGTGGACTGCGATAGGCTGATGATGGATCCATTAGACACGTTTTTATTAGATATATGGATTACTTGTATAGATGTAGATACAATAATAAAGTATAGCTTAGATAGTTGTAAAGATAATAAAAATAGTATAGACAAACCGCACTTTATCTATACTAATATTATAAAGCTAAAGAGTTTGTTTGAACGCGGTAATCTCAAAAACTACTGATCCGAATTGAAAAATTCTTTCTCTGTTGGATTAGCCATTTATCGAGGAAGGCTATAGGCTATATAACGTCACGCTACGACTAGTAGGAGCGGATCAGCAATGTGAAAAACGGGGAAAATTCACGCAGACGAAGTTGCGCGGGTCAGCTAGTAACTAAATGAAATGTATGATACATGGCACAAAATCTTTACGGATGGGTCAAAGAACGTCATACTCGTAGGTCAGGGAGCAGCGTATTTTGACCCTACGCTTAAAAAATCAGCTTTATTTAAAATTAATAACTGTAATACATCGATTATGACTTTGGAACTTATTGCAATCTTAGAGGCTGTGTATAGTATTCGGGATTTAAACGATGGTAGAATTTTAATCTTTACAGATAGTAAGAGTGCCTTCCAACATTATAGCTCGATCGATTCGCCTGAAAGTTTTTTTTTTTTTTTTGTATGTTTGTTCGCCGATTACGCAAAGACGGCTGGACCGATTTGAAAAATTATTTTTGTGTTTGAAAGGGTATACTTCCAAGTTGGTCCCATTGTCCCCAGATCACGATCTGATGATGGGATCCTGGAGAAATCGAGGGAACTCTTAAAATATTAAAAGCACACCTACAGTGATTTAGGTATATTTCATAGTGATTCGTGCATTTACTCTTAAAAAACACCAATTGGTGAAGTGGAACTGATGATGAAGACCAAAAATTACGAGCAGACCTATTCAATATTTCACAGTTTGCGATTCAATTAAGTACTTTAATATGGTATTGAGTAGCACTTTAATCTCGATATACTACTATTATACAATGTAATGAAGCTGATAGTGAACTCCTCAACAATTAACGGCCCTGCATCGGGGCAAGCAATATTTCCTAAAAGGATTTGAGCAGATGACATAAGCCTATTGTAACTTAAGTGAATTATAAACCAACCCACTAAAAAGTGACAAATAAAAACTTTTTAACAAAAAATATTACCGACTTCAAAAATAAATACAAGGCAACTAAAAAGCAAAAAATAATATACCTAGAATAACAAAAACAAATTAAACATTTTGAAGTTGGTGCCGAATAAAACATAAAGACTACTATTTCATGGCACCAACTTCAAAATGTTTAATTTGTTTTTGTTATTCTAGGTATATTATTTTTTGCTTTTTAGTTGCCTTGTATTTATTTTTGAAGTCGGTAATATTTTTTGTTAAAAAGTTTTTTACTGTGAATATCTTGGTGAAATTAAAAATATAATATCAGATAGATTTAACGAATATTTTGATCAAAGAAGTCAAGAGAAAGGCATCTGGTTTAAAAGAATTCAATGTCAACCTCCTCGATCCTGGTTATGTATTTAAAAGTAAGTAGAAAGATTGTAGTCGTAGCGCATAGACTGCGCACAGGACATTATCCTTCTAGAAAATTTGGTCATCTAATGAAAAAAATTGAGTCGCCAAACTGTGAAATATGCGGAGTACTAGATGATATCCAGCATATAATAAAAGATTGTAGAAAATACCAGAGTCAGCGGGAGTCATTAGTGCGAGAATTTAATTTAAATATGATGGATATGGGCGTTCGTAACTGTTTTAGCAAACCCTACATGATGATAGATGCTGCATTGTCACTATATAAGATGTTCGGGTTTTCGTGATTCCCTAAGACTCATATTTTTATTTGTATTGAATGTATAGGTTAAGCCTTACAGGGCTGACATGTTCCTAGAATAAAAACCCAAAAATAAAGATTTCAAAAAAAGGATAGGTATACCTAATTATAAGAAATTTTACAAACGCACTGTTGATCCCAGGACTGAGACAAAACACCGAGAGAGATCATTTCACAAGCAATTTCACAGTAGACTATTTCAAGGTATTATTGAAATAAAGTCGTCATTATTTAATTTATTATAGTAAAATTTGAAAAGTTTTCATACATTTGGGCATTAATCTTCTGTAAAATTGAAGTTCCTGGGATACAACAGCTTACGCAGGAGGTCGACAAGCCTTAATATAAACTACCACTTTCTTCCGAAGGTGTTTGATTTTGTCTGAATAGTTCGGAAGTATTGAAACAGTTTATCGGTTCTTTTGTGAACATAAACAGCTTAACGCGTTATCACTTTATTATATACCTAATTGCTTATCATGCGTTAATATTGTGACTCTGAGACCCACTTTACTTTCGATAAATACCTACTTATGCAATTTGATCATGGACGGAATCATTACACTTTATTAGCTTATATATTACGATACAAAATTTATATTACATATCGGTATATCCGTATAATAAATATTCGTATTTAATTACTCATACTGACCTGTCTTAAGAATGGTTGCCAAGAAAACCTCATGTGTGTTGTACATTCCTCCGTGTCATCAATTTTGACCCCCTCATAACTGCATTTATCCATCATGAAGAGTGTCGTATGTCTTAATTACGAAGTAGCGGCACGGATTGTTAGCATAATCAGTAAATCAATTTTCACCGAACGTCATCTGAAACTATAATAACGGTTATTATTAAAAGGTATGATCAAACTTGGATGCTAACACAGTGTAATTTGCGGACGCAAGATACTTTCAATGTCTACGTGTATATTGTAGGTACTCTACTCGTGTAAGTAAAAAAGGTTCACAGTTGCATAATTAAATGCACGCACTTGAACAAACAATATAAAAAACTTTTGTTTATGCTGCTTGGCAGCTGTGACACATTGAAAGAAATATGTGTTTATTTATTATGTTTATTTCGCCCGATGTTTACATCAGAAATTACATTAAAAATGTGTAATTTTTCTGATGTTTTTTATAAGCTATGTCATTGTAAAATTTCAATGATATACATTGAGTAGTTTGAAAAGTAACAAACATCCGCACATCCATCTTCATAAATTTCATTCTCATAAATTTAATACTATTAGTACATTTCAATGCGGTGTCTTTTTATCGGTGAATCATTAAGATAAGTAATTATTTATTTGCTTGTGAGACAGTGGAGACAGAGTATTGCTGTCTTACAAACTAATACGTAAACTAGTGATAATAATTAGGTACCCATGACAAAAAGTTGAAAGTGATTACCTATAATTATTAATTACGGGTGATTCAAACTATTATTATTTATCAACTATAAATAATAAATTGTCTGACTTAAATAAAATTAAAATCACTCAAAAGTTTTTGGGTATAATCATTAGGTAATCAATATAGCAATTTGTAGTCACCTTTTACTATGTTTTTGAGATAATACGCAAATGAACTATCCTAATATAGAAAAACAAGTAGGTGTGCTTGAGTATAGCTAGTTTATAATTGCTTTATTAGGACAAATGTAGGGAAATAATACATAAATTAATAAACATCTATAGGTGATAAATGTAAGGATGTATAAAACATAATAAATACATTTAAGTAAATCAGGTATGTACGTAGGTTAGATGAATATTCTAGTAATTAACCTTTTGATAGTCATTATGTTAACAATTTAAAAACTCATATGCCTAATAAAAATAATAAAAAAGCATAAAATTATGTTAAAGGTTAAAAGTGTCTAATATTTTTGGAATAAAATAGGTAGGTACCCACCGAAAAGTACCTCCTACATCTTTAAAACAATAGGATCTTATAAATATAAAGCCAATTATTTCAACAAACATCTTACCATAAAAAACATAACATTTTTCAGCTTAACGAAACGTAACAAAAGTACCAAAACAAATGCACAGAACAAAAAAACACCTACTAAATATTTACATTTCTCTCACATCACAAAACTGTGTTTAAAAAAAATAGAAGACGGAGACAGTACGCTCACTGTCGTAATAACAGTATCACTGAATCGGATTACTTGTCTGATTAAGGTACAAACACATTTCTGCGTCCGCGCAATACAGTATAACGAAGCTCACAAATGCATACACCCGATCTACCCACTCGTTTCAATGTATGAACTATCTACACTTATCTCCGTTATAAATATATTATGCTTTGATTTATCTTGACTGATATTTAAATAAAGAGTTCTTTGTAAATTTAAAAGTTTTGAGGACAAATCGGTATGAAAAAATGATTTATGGTTTTAATGCTCTTTATTAAATGCAATCAAGTTTTAATATTTCTGAAATAGAATAGATATGTACAAGACAACGAGGTACTCAGCCAAGTAATGTCTGAGAATAATATTATTCAGCGTTATCAAACTTACAATCACTTAATAATGTAGGTTTAAAGAAATAATAAAGAAAAAGACAAATCGAAGTCTGAAGCAAAACACAAATATTTTATTCAGAGTCACGTAGTTTACGTAGGTACTTTGAAGTCTATTGTGACAAATAAAAAATGTACCAAAAGAAAAAAGATTTGCTTACATTTAATATTTAAGTTGTAAATGTCAACTAAACCTATACTGGCCTCTTGATCTATGTTTAGTGACTCTGACTGCTATGCTAGATCGTGGGTTCGATCCCAACCCAGAATAAATCTTTGTGTGATGAGCACAATGGTTTATTTCGTGCCTGTCTGTCAATTTAGAAATATAAAAGTATCTTCAGTTGTCTGGTTAGCTCTGACTAGTTAAGGATCTGATAGCGTTGCGTGAGTTGTTTCAGGACATTATTATATTAATTCAATGTATATACATAAAAAGCTAGATGGCAAAACCATTTTGAAAACATATAGGTATTATTGTAACATAAACCAGTGCATTTTTATTTAGGCGAAATAAATTTGCATCTACGAGTGCCATTCATTTCAATTCACATGCAACATCTCACTCATAGTCGTAAACAACATGATTAATTAAAAAAATAAAATAAAGCCACAATACTAAGTTCGTCGCGGTTATTAATTAAAGAGGTTCTCAATTCAACTACTAAATTATAAATTTTTTTTAATGTTTGTTATCCGATTACTCGTAAACGGCTGGACCGATTTGAAAAAATATTTTTGTGTTTGAAAGGGAAGCTTCCAGATTGGTCTCATTGTCATCAAAGTTCGGATTTGATGATAAGATCTTGGAGAAATCGAGGGAAGTTTTCAAATATTAAAGGCACACCTATAGTAATTTGGGTATATTTTGTTGTAATTCCTGCATTTAATTTTAAAAAACACCATTGAGTGAAATGGAACTGATGATGAAGACCACGGATGAGATGAGATGAGACTGAGTACCGTGTTCGATACCTGATTCTTCGCCTCCGTCAATCATGAAATGGAACTGATGGTCTAGTACCAGGTGAACTCCTCAAAGATCAACGGCCATGTATCCCACAACGCAACATTTTTTAAAAATAAATGAGCAGTTTGGATTATGCTATTGTAACGTAAATCAAGTGCAAACCAATACACTTAAAAGTGAAAAATAAAAACTTTTTTACCAAAAATCTACATTATTTTCTGCTTTTTAATTACCATATATTTATTTTAGAAATCGGTTTTATTTTTTTGTAAAAAAGTTTTATCATAACTTGTATCTTCTTCTAATATATAAAATTCTCGTGTCACAGTTTTCGTTGCCATACTCCTCCGAAACGGCTTGACCGATTTTGATGAAATTTTTTGTGCTTATCCGGTATCTATGAGAATCGGCCAACATCTATTTTTCATACCCCTAAGAGTTTGTTTGTTTGTTTGAATGCGATAATCTCAGGAACTACTGGGCTGCACTGAAAAATTTATTTTATTGTTGGATAGCCCATTTATCGAGGAAGGCTATAGGTTATAACATCACGCTACGATCAATAGGAGCGGAGCAGCAATGAAAAATGTTGTAAAAAAAAAGGAAGAAAAAAGGGAGAATTTACGCAGACGAAGTTGCGCGGGTCAGCTAGTAATTATATAAAAAAACTAAGCTTGTAAGATATAACCGACGTAACTTTTCAAGTATTGAAAATTAAAAAAAGAATGGTTTTTATCTATGCTAATTGACTTTTAAGTATTACAGTCATAACCGTGTCATAAATTTTTGAAATGATAGCAATAATTTGATAATGTGTGACTGCTACGCAACAGGTCGTGGGTTCGATTCCCACACGTGACACAACTTTGTGTGATCTGCAAATTGTTGTAACGAGTCTGGGTGTACTTTGTGTCCGTGACTTGTATGTTTGTAAAGTCCCCGACACTGGGCTTGTACCCTACTGCGGGAGTTATCTTTTTTTAAAGAAAAAAAATTGTTTCTTTAAAAGAAAGAAAGACACACTTTTTCACACCTCTTGTTTTTGACATCTCTCAGCCTCCATGTTTGTTTTTTTTTCAAACGTCACCTATTTAAGAACGGGAAGACAAATCTAACGACGACTTAATTGTTTAAATCCGTCTTGTGATTTGAAAGATATGAGGTAATAAAGAATATTACATACATACATATATACATACAATACTTCCTTACAGTCGGGTAAAAATATAGGTAGGTAGGTAATCTAACGTTGAATTGTGCGACACTGAAACCTATGTGAACAATACTTCAATGTCGCACTATCAAGCAATATGGCTTATAGTTAATGTTGTTTAAAATAGTTATGATGTGCCATTGCATTGATTAATCTAGTTGAAACAAATGCCTTTGTAAAAATAAATACAAGAAGAATAAACAGCCTTTCAGTTGTATACGCGTGATGGTGTGATTGTAGCCTTATTGTTTATAAGTTTCTGAATGGAGTATGCGAAACGTTTGTTATGGATTTATTCGTGTGATCCGGCGTCACAATAACACTGCGAAACCAATCAGATGATTGATATGATTCATATTTATTATCTTATTAAACTTGGGTCATTATCTTCTTTCTAAACGTCTCTGAAGTCCTGCAAGGGTTCTAAAATAAGCTAGGTGAAAAGAAGTAATTCACCAATCTATCCATAACTTCGTGTAAACATTATATCTAGTATCAACCTAGACCACCAAATATATACACATATTATTGTTTATTTATTCTCTTTTGAAGAAGAATTACAGATTGGTAGCCATTATGCCACCTACTTTAATACCACCGTTAATTATGAGTGAAGTGCCTTAAAGTAGTCCAATAAAAATTATGATAAATCTAGTATCTACTTTCTTAACTATTTATCTGTGGAATGGTGTTAGTCAAGATTTCATCACTGTTCTTAATTAAACCTATTGATTTGTCGGGGATAAGGGCAGCTCAATGCCATAGCTGTAATATGTTGCTACTGTTTACAGAAATTTTAGTTGCAACCAGGTTTTTTAAAGTGTGTGATGTCCTAGTGTGTACAAAACTGTCTATCATTATAGTGTCCTTCAAGCACATTTATGCACACCATGCTGAGATGAGAGAATACGGACATACATATGGTGCAGTATTAGTTGATCCTACCAGATCAAACCGCATCACCTGTTCTGAACCTAGCGTCAGGGTACTGACGCTAGCTCCAGAACACATATCAGCAATAAACGATGCCGTTGAATATTGAAAATAATTAGTTGGATTGTTTTTTTTTATTAAGTTATAAATATTAGTGTGTAGCAACTGGAGTAAACCAGATATTACTGTCAAAGGCCAAAAGAGATGCAGCAAACATTTTGCCAATGGTTTTTGTGTATCAATAAGTTTCCCTGTGGAATGAATAATAGGTGTACATATTTGTGTATCATACATTCTCCCTAGAGCTTAAGTAAGTAGGAAGGTTGGTGTTAATAATGAAAGACGGAGTTTCTCGTTTCGACAGACACCGGTTACGGTATTCTATCTAAGCATAGCTCGGTTATTTTGCACCAACTCAAAAATTCTGACTGAATAGTTGAAGTTTTTGTGTTTGTTGAAATCACGGATCATCTTTTTTTAATTTTAAAGGTTAATTTATTTTGACATTTTTTTTTTAAATTAGCAAAAGTAGATTTAAAAAAAAAACAGAACATTTATTATAAAAACCAGTATTGAAATTGATACAATATTTGTAGGGCAATAAAGAGTTAAGGAAGATAATAATTCGTTTAAAATAACCATAGGCTTCAGTCGAATGTGTATGTAATTATGCACACACTATCTATACACATGAACCTGTCATTGACACGCCGCTAAAATAGACTAACACTTGAATAAAGACTTTATTCAAACATCTTATTACATAAATCTATACAAATACTAGATTGATTAAAAAAAAATGTAATTTATGTATAGTTATTTAGTGCCATGAAATAGTAGTTTTATGTTTTATTCGGCACCAACTTCAAAATGTTTAATTTGTTTTTGTTATTCTAGGTATATTATTTATTGCTTTTTAGTTGCCTTGTATTTATTTTAGAAGTCGGTAATATTTTTTTGTAAAAAAGTTTTTTATTTCTCACATTTTAGTGGATTGGTTTGTAATTCACTTAAGTTACAATAGGCTTATGTCAACTGCTGAAATCCTTTTACAAAATATTGCTTATTCCGATGCAGGGCCGTTAATTGTTGAGGAGTTCACTATCAGCTCTATTACATTGTATAATAGTAGTATAACGAGAATAAAGTGCTACTCAATACCATATTAAAGAAACTGAATCGCAAACTGTGAAATATTGAATAGGTCTGCTCGTCATTTGTGGTCATCATCATCAGTTCCACTTCACCAATTGGTGTATTTTAAGAGTAAATGCACGAATCACTATGAAATATACCTAAATCACTGTAGGTGTGCCTATAATATTTTAAGAGTTCCCTTGATTCCTCCAGGATCCCATCATCAGATCGTGATCTGATGACTGTGGGACCAACTTGGAAGTATACCCTTTCAAACACAAAAACAATTTTTCAAATCGGTCCAGCCGTCTTTGCGTAATCGGTGAACAAACATACAAAAAAAACACAGACGAATTGAGAACCTCCTCCTTTTTGAAGTCGGTTGAAAAAAATACTTACGAGCTTTTCTCATACCTCTTACAAAACGGTCGAGCCGTTTCGGATTTCGACCACAAACACCGTAACATGAGATTTTTATATTTAACAGAAGGTTGTATACGTAAATACGAAAGTTTGACTATATGCATAGATGTTTGTTATTCAATCACGCCACAACGGGTAAAACGGATCTGGACGAAATTAAAAACAGATAGATTACAGTCTGGAATAGCATATGATCTACTTTTAATCCCGGAAAAATGTAATATTTATTCCACGGGAACATCTTACAACAGTTTGATCTCAGGAACTACTGGTCCGAATCAAAAAAACTCGCTTTTACTCTTGGATAGCCCATTTATCCAGGCTATAAGGCTATATAACATCACGCTACGACCAATAGAAGCGGAGCAGCAATGAAAAATGTTGCAAAAACGGGGAAAAGTTGCGCAGACGAAGTTGCACGAGTCGGGATAGTATATAATAAATATGAAAGTTTGTAAGAGCGTCACGCTAGAACGGCTGAACAGATCTCGATTAATTTTGGCCCACAAATAGATCATAGTCTAGAATAGCACATGGTCTACCTTTTATCTTGGAAAAACGTAAAATTTCCACGCGAACGAAGTCGCAGGGTACAGCTAGTTATAACATAATTAGGACATTTCTATTTTAGGTTTATTGGAGGCGAACTAAATATAGCTCTCAAATATAAACATTCCACGGTAGAGATTTCAGCCCAGGCACTTAAAATTAGCTCCGGGTTCGGCATTTTATGTACATTTTCAAAAATATTCCGTGTAGTTGCCTATTTTATTTGTATTATTAGACGAACAGCCCACAGCAACAGTGTAATCGTATACTCACCCCTTTTTCGAATCAGATTAAAATTTAGAACCACTTTCACCCTTTAAGCTTAATTTTCAAAAATACGTACTTGGTAGAAGCCTGCATTATAATAACTGTTTGCCAATTGCATTTGCAGCCCAATCCGATTTGTGGTTTGATCTGTGTATTGATATGTTTATTTCTATATTTATTGCCTAATAGCTAAGGCATTGTACTCGCGATCGTGAGGTACTTGTTCAAATCCTACCTATTATACTACCGACGTAAGCCCACTTCTAACACAAGCCATTGAGCTTAGCTGGAGGGGTTCACAGGATTGTTAGTAATGAGGGACCCACAATTCAACATAGCTAGTTTTCTTTAAAAAAAACTGATATAATACATTAGTGTGTAGGTGGACTAATGTACCTATTCATCATTTTGAATGTGCAAATACATTTTATGATTTCCGTTGGTAAACAAATTCAATTACCAATTAAAAATTTTCCGGTTTATTTACATTTTCATTATCTAACACAAAGATAATTAGTAGGTACTAGCTGCCCGCCCCGGATTCGCACGAGTTTTTTTTCAAATTTCTTTTATATAAACCTTGTCTTGACAATATCGAATACACTAAAAACAGATTTATCCAATTTGATGCAGTTTTTGTAAAGTTATGCGCGTACATACATTTCGGCGATTTATTTTTAGGGTTCCGTAGCCAAAATGGCAAAAACGGAACAGTATAGTTTCGTCATGTCCGTCCGTATGTCACATGCATTTTACTCAAAGACTACACAATGAATATTTATGAAATTTGATGATAAGGTGTTTAGTAGCTGGTACTTCATTTGATAGCTAAATAATACCTAAATGTAAATATTTTTAAGGGAAATATTTTACTTCATACATGTAGCAGAAGCAGATTTTTTTTGGGCAAACATGTGGCATATCATTCGACAGGTCTTTTAAAAACATCTTAAGGCTTATAATAAACTTTTTTGATTAAGTAAATATTTTTAGAAATAATCACTTCGAAAGTTACATAAATTGTGTTGCCCCCCCCCCCCCCCCTTATCTAACCGTGTGACCAAAAGTTATTTTGAACATGATCGGGTATATCGTCATTCATTTATTGCCGGAAAACTGCGTTTCTCAACCAAAGGGCATAAGTGCAATGAACATACGCCCTTCTGCTGGTGTAATTATTCAAATCGGATTTTTTCATACGGCAACGGCTCCGGAACCCTACACTGAGCTTGGTCCGACATGCTCTTGTCCGGTTTTTTTATATAGATTTAGCAGATGAGCAGACAGCTTGTGAAATTATGTGTAGCTAATGGTCTCCTGCCTAACCAATGGCGTTCGTGTACAGTTCATCAAACGATAACAACATAAACAATGCCCGATAGTTTCCTCGATTGACAATTTTCAATAGCACAACGAATTGTTTAAAGTACACTTTAAAATTTGATGTCAAATATTTTGTTATTTTTGTTAAAGTCAAAATTCAAAACAGTCTAAAAGTTTTTTTGGCTTGTTTACTCTTTATCCAGGAGCTGCTTAAAAATAGGGAAATCCGAAAATAAAAACCGAAAAATAAAAATCTAAATTAAAATTGGTAATTCTGTATGCAAATTGCCACTTCGGATTACATACCATTTTAAGTAGTAGAAGTAATCATTAAACTCAAATATAAGCTCAATACTTCACATTTTATAAATATGTAAATAATGTCATAAATCGCTGAAGAAAATGTCAAAAATGTAAACGTAACTGTAAAACGCGTGAGTAAAAAAGCACATTTTCAGCCTTCACACAATAAATTCGATATCTTATATTATTATGTCACGATATCTTACTATTAAGACTGTGAGCAAAGCAAAAACAACCCGTATTTTAGCGTTAACGAAAGATGTTAACGACCTTTTGGCACTTGTACAAAAGATAAGACAAGCCACGTTTACACCCCACTGAATTCACAGATTATTATGATAAAAAATAAAACAAGAAACATACCTTAAAAAAGTAATCAGATTAAAGTTTAATTTCTGGACTCAATGACTTCTTATCCTGATAACGACCAATCGTTGTTTGTTTTGTTCATTCCAGTTTCACACTAGTTTGTATTTATAACGTGGACTGAGGAGCGATGAACAGCTCGCTATTTATTGATACCTACTCAACACAGTGTGCTACTGAAGTTTATTTATAGTAGGTACCTAATTTTGGCTTCCGGAAAACTACTACTATTACTCAGCACCCGTGTTTCTACGGACGTTGTTCAGTATCAGGTAAAGAATAAACTGTCTTTACCTACCATAGTTTATTTTTAATTAAGTACTCTCATTAAGTATAAATGTGTCTTATTACATAATTATATAAATGTTGATAAACTTTCGCGATTTGTACAGACTATAAAATTATTTAAACTCTTAATCGCATGAAAAATTTAAGGTATAATTGCCCGACGTTTCGACCGTATTGCAACGGTCGTGTTCACGGGTAGACTGTAGTCTACTTGTAACCACGCCCGTTCCCTCCCTACCACCATATATAATGTTATAATTATATAAAGTTGGGTAAATTGGACTTCGAAGTACCTATATGTAGTTTCTAGACACAAATGGCTTGTATTACTCCGGCCCAAAACCAACTTAGATTTCTGTTGCAGATAAGAAAATATAACTACCTTTCATTGAATAGATAGTATAAAACTAACCAAATATCCAATCAACTTACCTTGATCGTCATTTGAGAGAAAACAACATGAACACCCGCCCAAGTTGTTCAGATCTATTTTAAAAGACGTTCATTTTTGGCTAAAGAACTAAAAATAGTTCTCAATGTAATGAAACGACCTACAGTTCAGGATTTATAAATAAGTAGACTTTGCCCACGAAGACAGCGTGGGCTTTGATTCTTATCGTCTCGATCTATGTCTGTGCTAAATTGTTCTGGATAGTGATTTACTCAGTCGAATCTCTGCGGGAGGAATCACACCATAATACTCTACCGAAATCAATAAAAAATAGTACCTTATTTTATATTGCCTCGGCAAAATTTATTATTTTTTTAGTAATTTTGGTACAGTCAATGATTGTTAAAAAGTGTAGATAGGTTACATATACAACATTCGATCTTTAAAAACGGCAAACTAATGCACACATATATGAGCTATATTGCAATGTCACACCATTATAACAAAACAGGGCAAGTGTATGTCGGGCCATGCACAATGTAGGGTTCCGTAGTCCCCCTCCCCCATCCGAATAATGCGTTTAATTTCACTATATAGTGTGGTATATTGTGTGTAGTATGTAGTGTAGTATATATACATATTACTACCGTGATTTTTTTCACAATACCAACATCAATCATTTAGCTGGCATGGCGGGGCACACTTGACTTTAACAAAAATTTTCACTTTAAAGCTTAATTTCACAAATATTTCCCTAAATCTAAAAATGGTTTACGCAACCCCTAAACGTTTTTGAAAGACCTATCTAATGATACTTCACCCGATGGGGTAGGTGAGAGAAAGATCACATCTCCACTTTACATATAGTGGAGGAACTAGTTTCTAATGATTTTATTCTACAAAATTACAGACTTACTTACAGACGGGTAAACAGTAAGGGTTCCGTTTTACCATTTTGACTACGGAACCCTAAAAAAGTCGTAAAAGTAGGAAAGCATGATATAATTATCACGAGTGAAAAAGAGAAGAATGTAATCCGCTGCTTTCGGCGATGCGACACTGGCATATAAAAACTAAGTCAATTAAATAGATTTTAGAGTGCCGCGCTGAGCGCTTTGTAACCTATCTACATATTTTTACTTAAAATATGATTGGGTACAGTATCATAGTGTGATCCCTCTCCCACGGGGATTCAACTATCTAAATCGGCATCTAGTATATCTTATGTGTTCAGCAGTTACAGTGGTACTATACATAAACATATCCAAACATCATTCACATCAGTAATATTAAACAAATACAATAGGTACTAGTTAGTAACAATACCTTTTAATTGTATCGTCTTAAGATAATGAAGTGAAATTGACACGTAGTGATACGGGACAAGTAATAAAATTACATAAACAGACTTTCAGTTTAAAGTTTTTATTATTTTCAAGACAATACCAAACTTGAAACTAAAGTTAAGGACACCAAGTTTTTAACTTAGTTCTCAATTTCAAGGTGTCATACTTGATATCTCTCAAGTTCCTTATATTCATTCTAAATATTTACCCAAAAGACAAAATTTAAATGGACAGACTCAGCCTGAAAAATAGGCAAGTGCTGTATAATTTGAAACTTACTATAAAACCGCGACACGAATCGCACAAGAACCTTTTTTAAGGTGTTGTAGGCGAATCGCCAAATTACTTTTTTTAGATCTGGGCGATTAGTTCCGTGGTATGAAACACCGAATGATGATTTTGGCAATGTCGATTTATACCAACTGCGTTTTATGATCACAAAAGTGCTTACCTGATTTGTATAATCTACGAAAAAGGTACAAAAACTTCTGGAGAAGAAAACATGTTTTATTAAGTAGTATCTAAAATAACTGTCAATGGTCAGCCAGAGTATTACCTAAAGCATGCAAAATTTAAAAAATGTTTTTGTTTCAGATCATACCATGATCTAAAACAAAACCATTTCTTAAATTTTAGTTTAAATATTTGCATAAGCAGATAATATTTAATTCATTAAAACCCTTAATTATGTAAAAAATTACGTAAAACTTGCTTATTAAGCCTACGGTAAGAAGTTCCTAAGTAAATGCAAACCCCTTTGTTAAATAACCCTTCCTTGCAATCAGGTAAAAGTAAGCCAATCAACGACCATTACGTCCTTGTCACTAAGCATTAAATTGTTGCCGGGCTAGAAACATACACTCCAGATTGGCAGACAGTAACTAAACGCCTACCGATTACTAATTTGCAATATGGCGTTAATGTTGAGACTCGTGTCATGCATGTGAGGTGTATTTCTTATTTTGAGTTATATATTTCTGTCTCTTATGATACAGGTTACCCTAGTATAAGAGACAGGGTTTAACATTTTATGCAAACAGATCCGAGTTGTATCTATGTAATACCTTACTTCTACCAAGCTATGTACTGTACAACTATTTTATGCATTATTTGTAGAATCTGTTATAAAAACTCTGTACTTTTTGTGGCACAATAAATAATTATTATTATTATAAAATAAATTCAGTATTCCAAACTACTTATTGTTTTTTCGCGATTTTTATCCATAATATATTTTGGGACTTAAATGCGTGTATTATTTAAAGGTACGACCTTACGGGCGTACGATCTACTTGTTTACATAATACAATTTATAAATTTTAGGAATAAACACTAAATTTTCGTACTTAATCTATTCTAATATTATAAAGCTGAAGAGTTTGTTTGTTTGAACGCGATAATCTCAAGAACTACTGGTCCGAATTGAAAAATTATTTTACTGTTGGATAGCCTGTTTAGTGAGGAAGGCTATTTGTATATACATAACATTACGCTAGGACCAACAGGAGTGAAGCAGCAATAAAAATGTTCCAAAAACGGCGAAAATTTACGCAGACGATCCTGCGCGGGTCAGCAGTAGCAGAAGACAGCAATGTGTTAGATTTGTTGACTTGTATATTCTGTATTTATGAATAAAGAAAGATGTGTAATGTACACTCCCCGTGATTTAAATACTTATTTACTTATTTACAAAAAGGTGATTTTACAGAT
Organism: Herminia tarsipennalis; assembly: GCA_945859575.2. Lineage (NCBI taxonomy): Eukaryota > Metazoa > Arthropoda > Insecta > Lepidoptera > Erebidae > Herminia > Herminia tarsipennalis. The sequence continues at coordinate 16,502,292 of OX243835.2, forward strand.
TTTATTTAAACTTTTCATACAAATAAATAAATTGATGAGCTACTAGTGATAATAATCGTTAAGAGAAAAGCATTTTTTAATAATTTTGTTTTAAAATTGAACTACTATGTTCATAGATACATAAAATAATTATGACCATACTTATCGTTGCTAAATTTTAATGACACTTTACCTATTATAAAATATATATTTTTTATTTTAAACATTTTAGTGATTCGGCCATTGCGGTCATAATTATGTTTTACCTTTTTAAAATTCTTGCAATGAGTCATGAGCCCTTTCATTTGTTTGATATCCATATTGCAGTATACAAGATTTTTTTAACACCTCTTGTTTTTGACATCTCACAGCCGCCATGCTTGTTTTTTTACCCGACTGTATGGTTACATTTCTCGCATGGGACGTGGGTTATATTTTTCGCGCGTATCTTACATGTACGTATGTATGTATGTATTATTCTTTATTACCTCATATCTCACAAACCACTGGACGGATTTATACAATTAGGACGTCGTTAGATTAGTGAAATTTGAAAAAAACAAACATGGCGGCTGTGAGATGTCAAAATAAAGAGGTGTGAAAAAAAAGTTGTTTCGATTGGTATCAAATTAAAGGGCTCATCATAAGGATTTAAAAAAATTATAACACTAAAAAATAAAAGTTAGTTGTTACATCCTACTTACTACTCAAAAGTATTAATTAAAATAAATAAATAAAAAAAATAAAAACCCCGCCTGCACAAAAAAAATGGAAATAAGATCCTCTACATAATTATGTAATTTCATGCAGTCGGATCGCCAACCCGCCTGCCCAGCGTGGCGATTATGGGCATTACCCCCATATGCACCAAGCACAAAAGCCACGGCCCCCAGTTCCCGGCAGTCACGCTATTCCTGGACATGGTGGCGTCCACGGTAACGGCGTGGCCCCCGCCACGCCGTTACCGTGGACGCCACCATGCCATGTGCTAAGAATCTCCGGGCTACGAAAGGCCACCACAACCGACTGGCGACATATAACGGACGCACGCTACGGTTAGACTCGCATCTGGCACAACTTGAGGTGGAACTTGGGATGATTAGGTGGCACATCCTCGGGTTAAGTGAAGTCCGAAGAGAGGGGGAGGACACCATAACTCTTGAGTCGGGCCACCTTATGTACTTTCGCGAGGGAGACCAACAATCCCAAGGTGGTGTTGGGTTTCTGGTAAATAAGTCCCTTTCTGACAATGTGGTGGAAATGTCCAGCGTGTCGAATAGGGCAGCGTACCTCATCATTAAGCTCACCGAGAGGTATAGCCTCAAGGTGGTGCAAGTGTACGCTCCGACCTCTGCACATCCAGACGACGAAGTGGAGGATATGTTCGATGACATATCGAGGGCCCTCCACTCCACCACTAAGACCCACTACAACGTTGTTATGGGGGACTTCAACGCTAAAGTGGGAGTACAAAATTGCAGCGAATTGGTAGTAGGATCCCATGGATTTGGAAGCAGAAATCATAGGGGGCAAATGCTAGTCGACTTCCTCGAACGGGAGGGGCTCTTCTTGATGAACTCTTTTTTCAAGAAACAGCCCCAAAGGAAGTGGACGTGACAAAGCCCCGACACTATGACGAAAAATGAAATCGACTTCATCATGACGGACAAAAAGCACATATTCAGAGACGTCACCGTGATCAACAGGTTTAATACCGGTAGTGATCACCGACTTGTCCGAGGCTCTCTGAATATCGACTTCAAGGCGGAACGTGCCCGTCTGATGAGGTCCAGGCTCCAGAAGAGATAGAAGCTTTCCACTTCGGAGAAGACTGCCGGCTTCGAAGAAACGACTTCTGCACTTGTTGTGGTCAACTTCGTCAGGTGGCTTCTTCCAAGAGATTGTACGAACACTTTTGACCCCCGGTTCTGCTCGATCGCTCTAGACGTAGGTCTATAAGCTGTTTTCAAGAGTCATCACAAACCGCCTTGCGCGAAGACTTGACGAATTCCAACCACCGGAACAGGCCGGATTTCGGAGCGTATATGGCACCATAGACCACATCCACACAGTGCAGCAGATTATACAAAAGACCCAAGAGTATAATCAGCCTCTGTGTCTAGCATTCGTGGACTATGAGAAGGCCTTTGACTCGATTGAAATCTGGTCCGTTTTGGAGTCCCGGCAGCGATGCCAAGTAGATTGGCGATATATCCAAGTGATGAGATGTCTCTACGAAGCCGCCACCATGTCCGTCCAAGTACAGAATCAGCCAACAAAATCTATACCATTGCATCGAGGAGTGAGGCAAGGGGACGTTATTTTCCCGAAACTGTTCACAAATGCAATGGAAGATATGTTCAAGACGTTGCACTGGAAAGGGCGGGGCATCAACATCAATGGCGAATACATCTCTCACCTGCGATTTGCAGATGACATCGTCATCATGACAGAAACGCTGCAGGACCTACAACAGATGCTGAATGACCTGGCTAACTCCTCTGTACGCATCGGCCTACGGATGAACTTGGATAAAACCAAGGTCATGTTCAATGAACATGTTCTACCGGAACCGGTAGCGGTGCACAGCGCCGTTCTCGAAATTGTACTAAAATATGTGTACCTCGAGCAGTCATTGCAGTTAGGTAGAAACAACTTCGAGGACGAGGTGAACAGGGAATTCGGTTGGGTTGGGCAGCGTTTGGGAAGTTACGTCTAGTTTTCTCATCGTCGATCCCACAATGCCTTAAGACTAAAGTCTTCAATCAGTGCGTCCTACCCGTCATGACATACGGAGCCGAAACGTGGACACTGACGGTACGGCTGGTCCACAAGTTCAAAGTCGCTCAGCGGGCTATGGAAAGGGCTATGCTCGGAGTTTCTCTTAGGGACAAAATCAGAAATGAGGTGATTCGGCAGAGAACCAAAGTTATCGACATAGCCTACAGGATTAGCAAGCTGAAGTGGCAGTGGGCTGACCATATTAGCTGAAGAACCGATAACCGTTAGGGTAAACGAGTTCTTGAGTGGAGACCGCGTCTCGGCAAACGTAGTGTAGGACGCCCTCAGGCCAGGTGGAGTGATGATCTACGCAAAACGGCTGGCAGGAGCTGGATGCGAGAAGCCGAGGATAGAACAAAGTGGCGTGCAATTGGAGAGGCCTATGTCCAGCAGTGGACTGCGATAGGTTGATGATGATGCAGTCGGAGGTACTTTACTAAGTTAATCGAGATTTAATAATGTTACTTATCTAAGAACACTTGGACGTTCAAGAAGGATTTAATGCTGTCTTAATTTACCTACCTTATGTAAAAGACTGTACTGTCCCGTATGTAGTTTGTGTTGTATTTCAACTAACAAATAAGTTTTTTTTTTCTTTCTTTCTTGATATGAAGTCATCATCAATCTCCCGGCTTTTTTCCCTATTTGAGTCAATCCTCCTGATACTTTTACGCCATTCTTGGCAATTTTAGGTCATTTTTTTCTGTAAGGCCTATCGTCAACAGGTCTTTCTGGATTGTTTCAATCCAGGTAATCCGTGGGCATCCTCAACCTTTTTTGCCTTCTTTAATGGCCAAAACCTGCTGGTTGATATGGTTTTTCCTCCGTCGCATTATGTGGCCAAACCTGCGTAGGCGGTTTTCTTGGAAATATCCTGTATTTTAACTATTTTGAAGGACCTACTTATTATGGGCCTATCGCAGCATTTTCATTTCATTCTTTGCTCATCATACTTCCTTATCCTCCTGCACTAGGACCCATTGCTGGTTTAACTGCTTGTTTATACATTCATTCAAAAAGTGTTGGTATACAATTGTTTTTCACTATGGCGCGGTATTTGAGTTGCATCTATTATTTAGATTAAATACTACTACTAACTGTTTCAACAAGATCATGTCTAGTGTGTATTGCGTATTTAAATTTTGCTTTACATGCAATGGAATTTCGTATTCGGAGTCCCTGAAAATGTTACAAAAGGCTTATGGTGAATCAACTTTATCAATAACACGTGCTTATAAGTGGTATGTGATGGAAGATTTGCTTCACTCTATTAGGTCATCAAAGTCTTAAACTGAAGTTAACATTGCAAAAGTGAAGAAAATGTGACTAAAAAGCCTCATTTAAGTTTAAGAAAGCCCCTGAAAGTTCTGTGTCACGAGTCGATTCGTACTATTTTAAATAATCAATAGGGTATGAAGCATGTTGCCGCTCGGCTAGCCCCAAATGTCCTGAATATTCTCCTAAAACTGGTTTCGGACTACTTCGGAACTCAAAAAGCTTCTGAGAAGTGCCTGCCCACTGAATCGAAACCGAAAAAACCACGCCAAAGTCGATCAAAGTCAAAGTCATGTTGACTTTTCTTTGACTATCGCGGTGTTTTTATGGCATCTGCCGGGGGCGGCAATGATCATTTTTGTGTGTCAAATTAAACGATTCATTATTATTTAAGGTTAAACATATAACATGCGTTATAATAGTTAGGCTTGAAATAAACCATGATTATATTATAATAGCTGACTCGCGCAACTTCGTATGCGTAAATTTCCCCCATTTTTGTAACATTTCTTATTGCAGCTTCGCTCCTATTGGTCGTAGCGTGATGTTATATAGCCTATAGCCTTCCTCGATAAATGGGCTATCCAACAGTGAAAGATTTTTTCAAACAAACACTTCAGCTTTATAATGTTAGTATAGATAAAATAATCTGTCGTGAATAAAACTCATATGACTTCGGTTGAGAAAACGATATCTTCTATCGTTTTCTCAACCGAAGTCTTATGAGTTTTATTCGCGACAGATCATTTTATAAGGAGATTTTTGTTGGAACCGGAATACCTAGTTCTGGCAACTGCTCATACAGATTAAACGAGGACCTATTCTTTGGACAATAAAAAAATATATGTTCTAAGCTGCCCTTGTCTAATCCGCATTTGCAGAGAGATGAATCCCGGATACGTATTTTATGTAAAAACACGTGTGAGCAACAACCCGGAGTCTACAGATGGTGGAAATCACAGACTTGGATAACTTTTTAACCATGGTTTGATGGTCACATTTAGCGGTATTGGGACATAATAATGTTCCCTTTTTGCAGGTGTTGTTATAGTTCCCTTGCCATGAAAACAGGAGCTGATTCTGAGCATGATTTTTCAGATCATACCCATGATAGACAAATGTTTGAAATCGCTAAAATCGGCAGAGGCAACACCTTTAGCATGCGCATCTACACGTTCTTTACCCGTAATACCAATACAAACTACACACTAACTGAACAGGATCCAAACTAGCTGAACTGTTTTTGGGTTCCTAGAGCAGGACGAAAGAGGTCTTCTTATATTCATAAGTAGAAGACTATGTGTTTTACCCCTGAAGGGATTCCGGAGCAAGACTTTGAGATTCAGTGAGTCTGTAAAAATAATACCCTTATCAATGTTATGAGCCTCTATGAACAGATAAGCTTCTAGAATGCCTACGTATTCCCTTTCGTATACCAATGTCTAGAATTATATCTCGTTTATAATAGAGAACTTCTAAATTACGATTAATGGGACCAGCTAATTGATGGAAATAATTGTAAAGTTTATTTATGTAGCCAATATTTAATAGATCTGGAGACATCATTTAAAATATTGATTTTTGGGAGAAGAGGATGTGATGATTTAGATACACACTTAGCTATGAAGTGAGAAGCTAGATATTTTCTTCTCTGAGATCTGATATTTTCTCTAAGGGGGGTTTCAGTATACTCAACCTGTAGAGCACTAATTGGGGATGACTTCATGCAACCTGAAACTATATGAAGGCATCTATACTGGATCTTGTCAAGAGCACTCAAAACTCTTTTGTTGCAAGGTGGATAAACAAAAGATCCATAGTCCATAATGCTATGGATTAGGGCTTATATACTAATCTTATAAGGAAGGGATAACCCATTTGCATCTTTTTGCGAGGTAGTTAGGATGTTGGAAACCTGATCATTTCCAGTCTAGTTAAACACCTAGGAATTTAAAGTTTTTAACGATAGGAGCGTCATGGGTGTTTATGCATACCTGGACTAGAGGGACAGTTTTTTTCCCAGAGAATATCACTACAGAGTGCTTCTGGGCAGACAAATTCAATACATGGTTCAACAGTCCAGAGAGTCCAAAGATAGGTAAAGAGATTGGGCCGCGTCCTGAATCGGCTATATCTAAGGCCAAGTCATCAGCGTACTATAGTATTTTATAATTACTATTAAGACATGAACCAATGTTGGCTATATAAGTTATGTAGTAACGGGCTAAGGACCGAGTCCTCTCCATGCCAGCCTCCATCGATCTCTTCCCCTCGAACTCTGAGAACCAGAGATCGAGACATTAGGATCTCATATATGCAGTGTATCATTGTTGCCAGAATACTCAGCTCTAGTAGCTTCTGCCTGAGAACTGGAAGAAGAACATTATCGTAGGCAGATAGAGTGTCTAGCCACTTGACCGTCATTGGCTCGTATATTAGCCAAACAGAAAGTAACCTCAAATTTAAGAAATATTTATTTGCTTTTGGCCCTGAAAATGAATAAGGCACACAATTATTGCCTGGAGCAGAGTTTTTAACATGGTCGAGAATCATATCTAGTTTGATTAAAGAGAACGCGGTCTCAAGTGGATCTTTAGTTATGGGTATTTTGGGGGACGGAGGCAAATAGAACTTTGTCTCAGATAGGATATATGTGGGGCAAGTTTGTCAAAATAATTCACCAGTCTCCCGATTGAGTGGAGAGGCATTTGATGTAACGTAACGGTCTATTTTCCTCCAACAACAGATGATGGGGTATTAGAGTAAAGAGCTGAACAGAAGTCAACTCAGCCTGAGCGCTTCTTTTGCCTTAGTAACCTTCTGCATTCGTTCGTCAAATGCTTTTAATTTAACAAATTTTAAGTGCTCATTTCATGGTTGTATTTTTTTCGACAGACTTTCTTTATTTTATAATGCTTGATCATTCTGAATGGTAAGTCAGAGTGCCAAGAAGGAAATGGTAGTTTACCTTTATAGATATATTTTTAAAGGAAAACATGTCTCAGTAAATTTAATACTACACATTTGAACATGGTGGAGATCTAGGGGAGGAAAGTTTAAAAAATGTAGATGAGGGAAAGATCAAATTATTTCTTCAAACACCGTAGGAAAATTTGACCAATCTGGATTAACGAGACTAAACTTCAAAAGAGGGGGAGAAGATTTTTCGACATATGTTGAGGTGATGAAACGTGCTCATGGGTTGTATCAATATTGCAGTCTCTTTTTCTAAATTGAATAATCTTTCAATTCGTGTTAGAGTTAGTTAAGAAGTAGGTAAATTAGGTACGTAAACTATTTCAAGTCTTCAAGTTTTCAACCAATCAAGTTGTAATCTCGATAAATAGGTAGATGAGTAGATACTTGAGACGACACTTAAAACACTTCCGTAATTGTACTCGTGCGTGGAGTATAAATAAACACTTCATTTTACTTAATTCCTACTAACTGCATTAAACTAGTCATTGCTTTACTCAACATATAGCATTGCTATCGAATCAACAATTAAAGGTTATAACAAAAATATTATTTCGCCAGTTACAGTTGTAATACCAATTCACAAACTAGAAAAGGGTATTTTTCTACAATAAATGTTATTCCTAGTTTTATACAGACCCATGGCAATTATGATAAAAACGTACCTGGTCATCAGTAGTAGTAAATGCTTAGGTACTACCACTGATGACCAGGTACGTTTTTATAGCAAATGTGTGTAAAAAATATCGCACAGTGTGTAAAACAAAGAAAACCCTTTGTTCTAATTAGTTTCTAATTAGAACAAAGGGTTTTCTTTGTTTTGTTCCCCTCTTAAAAATCCACTGCGTGAGTGGAAGTTTTAGAAAAAGGTATCTGCGCTAGCGGAGGGTGCGAACTTTGGCGACATTGCACGATTGCTAGGTAGGTTCAGTAGACGGTTCTTCGGATAGACGGGTACCAACCCTTTACTGGTGGCGTCAAACGAGCTGCAAGACGACTTTTTAAACATATGAAATGTTTGATTTTAATGTCCCCGCGTAGGTACCTCGGTTGCAGCAGGGCTCTTAAAGTTAGTTTTTCTGTCTGGTTTTGTACCATTTGTGCTGCTCATTTTAGCAGTGGTTACAGTTGCTCGCCAGCAGCCCCTGCAATGTCGTTTTGGCGTGTGGATTTCCCCTGTACCTAGTATGGCCATAAGTTCTGTTACAAATGAAAATACATTTTTTTTAATGAAGTAATCTAATCTTACTAAAACTTATATGTACGTATTTATGAACGTCTCAACAAAAAATAAAAACAATATTCTATTCAAAATGGCCAACTTTGGCTTTTATACAGGCGTTTAATATGTATGGCCACGAATCTATGGATTTATGCACTGTTTCCATGGGAAATTTTGGCACTGCTTCGCCCAGAGATTTTTTAAGAGACTCATAGTCGACGTGTCGTTTAAAGCAAGCTATGTCCTCTAAAACTGACCATAATTTGCAGTCTAAAGGGTTGAGGTCTGGGCTAGATGAGGGACAGTCTTCCGCTCTTATAAAGTCTGGAACGTTGGTTTCAAGCCAGGCTTGGGTAGTTCATGGCTTGTGACTAGGTGCAGAGTCCTACTGGAAAGTCCACGGTACATTTTTAAAAAGTGTATTGCTGAAAGGTTTCACAACACCATCCAAGACTGTCTCTTGATACACTTTGGCTGAACTTTTTACTTATTTTTTCACAAAAATTTAGCTTTGTGACGCCTTAATAGGACACTCCCCACCAAACCATCACTGACGCAGGATGATGACCACGCTGTACCTTACCGACCACTTAACCAGCTTCTTTAGAACTATGACGTACACTATCATTTTGCTTATTGTAGTACTCTTCAATCGTGATTTTTTTTTCATCGGTAAAGAGGATATTTCTGTGCCCTTCAACTTAATTAAACAGTTGAAAGAAAGAAAAGTTTTTTATGTAACAGAATTTATGACCAAACTTTGACAAATGTACACGAATGGGCTATAACTAGTGTACGAGCTACGCTGTACATTGACCTCTTTCACCGCGACCTAACACTTACGTAGCAATAAAATACATAACATTCATACATTGTACATAGCATTAAGTTTAGTAGCGAATAAATTATCAAACGTGCTAATCGTCTACTCATTCTACATAAACAATAACAAATTACGAGTTTCGACTCAAAACATTCTAACAAACATTTCTGTTGGGATCGTACCCCAACATTTGGTCCTTCGAGCAAAACCAGAACCAGAAGAGTGGAAAAGCAGCTCACTCTCACATCTGAGTCCGAGACCAATCATTTGGTCCTTCGAGCAAAACCAGAACCAGAAGAGTGGAAAAGCAGCTCACTCTCACATCTGAGTCCGAGACCAATCATTTGGTCCTTCGAGCAAAACCAGAACCAGAAGAGTGGAAAAGCAGCTCACTCTCACATCTGAGTCCGAGACCAATCATTTGGTCCTTCGAGTGTAGTGTTGTGTGATTTGATTCTTTCGCGACATTCGAACGTTGGTCTGGCCTCCCAGAAGCGGGTCTCACCAGTAACCAACTAAGAAGATCGTTGGAGACAGTTACGCAACACCACGAACCAGGAGTGTGGATAAACAGCCCGCGCTCTAACGTCCGATTAAAACAAAAAACAAGAAACAACAACATGGTGTCGGTAGCAGATATTTTGGAAAATCAACATGCAATCAACGAAAACATCAAGAAGGTTGGCATCAACATTAAAAAAGATAGTTCGGAGAGAAAAACCCCGGACTATTTTAAGAGACGTATGCAGATGCTGGAGCAATTCTGGGGTGAGTTCCAGTTCAATCATGATCGTCTCTCAATGGAAGGAGATACAAATCATCCTTACTTTACGAATGATTTCTTTAACGTGACATTTCAAGTTTATACAGAAGTCAAGGAGTTTGTCATTCAACAACATCAACATTTCACAAAGCCAACGCAGTTTTTGGGAGATTTGATGGGTCAAAAAATAGTTGTTCAAGGTGCTAAGCAGGAAAGCGTCTTGACTTCATCCGAACAAGCACAGAGAAAACCACAAAGTGAGGAAGAAAATGAAGCCAATCAAGGCCAGAGTTCTAATAGCGGTGACCAGCCACCCTCTCAACAACAACAAAGCAGTTTGAAAGCGGACATGGCATGTAACAGCAAACTGGATGACATGTTACGCAAACAATCGGCACACTTCAAAGCTTTTATGAGAACAGCAGCAAACATTCAAGTGGAGTTTATATCTGAAAAGTGGGAATTTCAAGACGCCTTACAGACATTACAAGCACGTTGGTCGGCTATTGATGATCTTCACTGGGAAATTGAGAGTGAACTCAACGGAGAGCAGATTACCATTTATGACGAGCGATATGCTCGATTCGAACGCCAACACATTGATCTAAAAAAGGCCTTGAATACAAAAATGTGGTCGGGTGCTTATCGTGATAAAACAACTCCGAAACTGGAAATACCCACGTTCAATGGCAGCTATAATCAATGGGTCTCATTCAGAGATCTTTTTATAGAAGCTATACATAACAACCCATCTCTTTCTCAGGCTCAAAAAATGCAGTTTTTGAAGAGCAAAGTGCTAGGAGAAGCGCATAAGTTGATACAACATTTACACATCAGCTCTGAACATTATCAAGTTTGTTGGGACATTCTCAACCACCGGTACAACAACAAAAGACGTATAGCTAACGCGCACCTCGACACACTTTTTGGCCTTCCCAACATCCAACAACAGTCAGCAGCACAAATCAAAAGACTTCATGATGTCACTTGGGAGTGCTTACACGCAATAGACAATATAGGAGTGGATAGAGATACTATTCTTGTTAACTTATTGTCGCAAAAATTGGACTCCGAAACAAATTCAGATTACATCGAATCAATGCAAAACTCTCGGGAGCTACCTCTGTTAAAAGATTTTCTTGGCTACCTGGAAGGAAAATTTACGGCATTAGAATCAACCCGACGAAAACAAGATAACACGCAGAAGTTCAAGTCAATAACAAATCAATATCAAGAATCAACGCAGTTCAAGAAACAATCAAACATTTACAATCAGGTCAACAACAAGAAGCTTGCGAAATCATTTCATGTGTCAACATTTACATGTCCGCTTTGCAACGACGAACATGGCATATACAATTGCGCAAGGTTTTTAGAAATGACTAATGACAAAAAACTTAACACGGTCAAAAAGCTTCACCTTTGCGTAAACTGCCTATTTAGCCACAACGGAAACAAATGCACTTCAACCAAACGATGTCGCAATTGCCAGTCCGCACATAATACATTATTACACGATGCATATGACAAAAACAAGGTACAAAGATCAAACAATTCTTCTCATGTATCTCATGATGATACGGCGGAAATCCTATTAGCAACTGCCATGTTAAATGTAGAATCAGCCGATGGAACACAACATAACATGCGAGCTCTGATTGATCAAGGATCGCAAGTATCCTTGATAACCGAAAAAGCTGCTCAAAGGTTGGGCGTCAAACGTCAGAGTTGTAAAGGAGTTGTTTTTGGAGTCGGTCAAAAGGAAAATAACTGCAAGGGAATGATAACCATCACATGCAGCTCTATTTATAACGACTTCAAATTCGAAACATCTGCTATAATTATGAACAATTTAATCAAGAATCTACCAAACAAAACCTTCCACAAGCCGTCCTGGCCCCACATTCAAAACATCAACCTGGCGGATCCTGAATTTTATAACAGTCGTCCGGTGGATATGTTACTTGGAGCAGATATTTACTCGCGAATCATACTAGGAGGAATGATAAAGGGGGATGACAGCGCTCACCCTATCGCCCAACAGAGCTACTTAGGGTGGTTATTGTGTGGCGAAGTCAAAGCATTTCAATGTAACGTGGTATTGAACAACTTGGATGATATGAAACAATTTTGGGAATCCGAAGATATTCGAGAGGAGTCAAATCTATCGTCCGAAGATCAAACATGTATCGAGTACTACAATAACACCACACGACGCTTGCAAAACGGAAGATATGAAGTCAGACTGCCCATGAGAAACGACTTTGAGTCCAAACTGGGATTATCTAAGCACATGGCTATTGCCCAATTCAAAAGTTTGGAAAGAAAATTAGAAAAACAAGAACAATTAGCTAAATCATACAAAGAATTTATGATTGAATACATCGACCTCAATCATATGTTATACAGTACAAGTAACACGATGCCCGAGTGTTATTTACCTCACCACGGCGTACAACGCGCTGAATCAACAACAACGAAGTACAGAGTGGTGTTTAATGCCTCGGCTAAAACATCTACAGGATGTAGTTTGAACGATCTAATGTACAAAGGTCCGAACCTACAAAAAGATTTACAAACATTATTGATCCAATGGAGACAATATAAATATGCTTTTACAGCCGACATAGAAAAAATGTATCGGCAGATTATGGTGGCTCACAGTGATCAAAAACTACAGAAAATTGTCTGGCGAGAATCCCCAAAACAACAGATTACTACATTTCAACTAGCAACAGTTACCTATGGCTCAAAAGCAGCACCGTTCTTAGCCATGATGACGTTAAGAAAACTGGCGGCCGATGAACGTAAACAATTTCCTGAAGCTTCAAGAGTGTTAGAAGATTCCTTTTATATGGATGACCTTGTCCACGGAACCTATAATTTAGAACATGGCAAGAAAATAATTTTAGAAATAAAACAGCTACTCAGAACAGGGGGTTTTAACCTAAGGAAGTGGTCTTGCAATGATCCGAGTCTCTTAGAAACAGAGTATAGGTCAAACAACAATGAAGAGGGTGTCTTCAATTTTAAAACGGAGCAAACATCAAAAACTCTGGGTCTTTGCTGGAACTCGAAGCAGGATACGTTTACCTTTCAATGTTCGATTTCACCAGTAAACAAGAAAAACACAAAGCGTAGCTTACTGGCCGAGATTTCAAAATTATTTGACCCTCTTGGCTGGTTGACACCCATTTCAACAAAACTGAAACTATTATTTCAAAAATTATGGGAAACAAAATTACAATGGGACGACGAAGTGCCCGATAACATACAAAAGGAATGGTACAAGATACAAGCGGATATCACAACAATAAACACTTGTGAGATACCAAGATGGCTTAGATGCGATGGAAATCAAACAATTGAGCTTCACGGATTCAGTGACGCTTCCCTTGATGCCTATGCATGTGTTATCTATGCCCGTATGCAAAACACAAAAACAGTCATACTCGTCGCCGCTAAATCTAAAATTGTACTACACAGAAAAGTAACAACACTACCTAGATTGGAACTAAATGGGGCGCTCCTTCTATCAAAATTATTGCGTAAAGTAAAAGATTCGCTTTACCAACACAACCAGAGAGTCTACGGATGGACGGATTCTATGGTGGTATTAGGGTGGCTTCAAGGTGACCCATCGCGCTGGAAAACATATGTTGCAAACAGAGTACAAAAGATCAATGACGTAATACCGCATGAATGTTGGAGTTATGTTAAGTCCAGCGAAAACCCGGCGGATGCGGCAAGCAGGGGCCAATATGCCAGTCAGCTGAAGTCTAGTCCGCTGTGGTGGCAAGGTCCATCGTGGCTATCGTTATTTGAAGCAAGCAAACATTACGTCGACCAACCTTTTTATCATACAAATCAAGAAGAAAAAACAAAGCTAACGAAACAAGTAAATGCAGCACAAAATAACACGAATTCGTTCAACATTATAGATCAACTATTGAGGAAACATAGTTGTATAAATAACATAATTCGCATTGTAGCATGGCTACTTCGAACATTGAACCCGAAACGACGTCAACTGCCGACATATCTTACGTTGCAAGAATTGAACAAAGCGAGTCAGGTCATTGTGAAACATACTCAGCATATGGCATTTGAAACGGATATTGCAAATTTTTTAAAACACGGCAAAGTGATGTCGAACAGTAAATTATTACACCTTAACCCGCTAATCGATCAAGACAAGATACTACGAGTCGGTGGCAGATTGAGAAACGCAACCTTAAGCGAAGATATGAAACATCCCATGATCATTCCTCACGAGAGTCGTTTGACTCATTTACTTATCAAACAAGCTCATCAAATGACGTTCCACGGAGGACCCCGCCTTACGTTGTCGCATCTACGACAAAAATATTGGGTTATCGGTGGCAACCGCGTCACGAAAATGGAGGTTAGAAAATGCGTCACGTGCCGCAAGAATAGTCCCGAGAAACAAAAACAATTAATGGGAGATCTACCGTACGCAAGAACAAACACAGCCCCACCCTTCTACCATACAGGAGTGGACTACACGGGATTTGTGGATATCAAGATGAATAAGGGAAGGGGAGCAAGGACGACAAAAGGATACATAGCCGTCTTCATCTGCATGGTTACAAAAGCTGTGCACCTAGAATTGGTCTCTAACCTCACAAGCTCTGCATTTCTAGCAGCCCTGAGTAGGATGTCAGCACGGCGAGGGGGGGTTTGTCACATGTACAGCGATAATGCTACAAACTTCGTCGGCGCCAATCGACTATTGATGGAACAATATGGAGAAATTGAAAACAGCTACAGAAACGAACTACTACAGATCGGTGTCACGGAGATGAAAATACAGTGGCATTTCAACGCACCTGCCTGGCCGTCTGCAGGAGGGTTGTGGGAACGCGCTGTGAGAAGTTTAAAACACCACTTAAAACGAGTAGTGGGCGAACAAAAACTAACCTTCGAGGAGTTCACTACAATACTAACAAAAGTGGAAGCTTGTCTAAATTCAAGACCTCTGTGCCCACTTAGCGAGAATATAGAAGATCTCGATTGCTTAACACCTGCTCATTTTTTAACTGGAAGATCAGGAGTAACCGTCATACAAACTCAAGAGGACGCGAGAACAAGATGGGAGTTAACCAGGAAAATGTTCGCAGACCTTTGGAAAAGATGGAAAGCGGAATATTTGTGCCAGTTACAAGTAAGGTCAAAGTGGCAACAACCTCGAAACAATATAAGAAAAGGCGACATGGTGGTGATTCACGATGATCATTTGCCGACCGGAAAATGGTTATTAGGGAGAATAACAGATCTTCACCCTGGCGACGACGGATATGTTCGTGTAGTCAGCCTTAAAACTAAAAACGGCTACATGAAAAGACCAGTGGTTAAGCTATCTGTCTTGCCTATAGAAAGTTCCGAACAACAACAACAAATTTTATCAACTAAACAAGCAGAGGAGACAACAACTCGTGAACAAACAAACACAGCAACAAAACGACAACGTTCCGAAACAACAAACAGGCGAGTTAGCTTTTGTGGTTTAGTTATGACCCTGTTGTACCTTTTGGGTACCGCAAAAGCCGCCAATACAACAAACATCGTTGAACTTGAAAAAAGCCTGTACTTCGATAAGATAACGAATATGCAAATTATTCGCGACGAATGGAAGATAGTCGTATATTACGACGTCAAGCCTTACTGGGACGGCATAACAGCATTTGAGAAGTTCAACGATCACATAGAAAACACATGTAGTAAATTAAAACAGAGGACTTATTGTGACATAATTTCGTTACAATTACATCACGCATTAGCAGAGCTACTACATTACAACCGCATTTTGCTGAATCCGCAAGGGCGCAGGAATATGAGACGCAAGCGTGGACTTATCAACGGTATCGGTAACATTGCGCGGTCATTGTTCGGAGTACTGGATGACCAATTCGCTGAACAATTTATATATTTTTTATATCTTGAGACAACTCACACAACGCTATCTGATCCCAAACTAAGCAGAGCTTGTATTATGGAAACCAGACAACTGATAAAGATACTTATATATTTCTAACTACATACATATTATAGATAAATTACACCCAGACACAGAATAAACCATCGTGCTCATCACACAAAGTTTTATCCTGGGTGGGGATCGAACCCACGACCTCTTGCGTAGCAGTCGGATACACTCCCACCGCGCCACAGAGGCAGTCAATTCGCTGAACAATATCAACGGGACATTACCCTTATCAAACAAAATGAAAAACACCTCGCTTTACTAGCAAAAAATCAGACGTCTATGATTGAGGCAGAATATAACTTTTTGAAGAGATCTGAAAAAATAGTCGAACGACAGCACAAGCTCTTCAATCAACATCTTCTCAACCTGGACAAAACAACCAACACCCTTCAACAAGAAATAAATGCACAAGAGTTGTCTATCGAATTCGCACTGGTAGCCATTTCCGCGAATAGTTTGATAGAACATCTACGCAATATACAGGAGACTCTGCTAGACACAATAACGAACATTTATAACGGAAAAATGGATTTGCATCTTATAACTCCGGAGGAAAAAAGATGCATACCTACCGATGACAGAACTCGATCTACAACAGTGCGTACAACACGACAGTACCATTAGACTGTGCCCGCTGAAAAAACCTGTGTACGAGATGAAGTCTGACGAAAGCCTCTGCGTGAAAAATAAAGACCAAACAACCTGCAAAATAAAACGAGAAGCTTGTCGCGACAAGTGGTATGGATTACAAAACATAAACAGACACTTGTACTTTTGTTGCGACCAATGCAAAATAAATATTATATGTGAGCATCAAGTTTCTACGCAGTTACTTCAAAAGGCCGGAGTCATTACACTGTTCGACGATTGCGTCATCAAGGGCGAAACTTTTACAATATATTCCCATAAGGAACGAATTACGGAACTTCAGGCTCGAGTCGACATAGTCTCACCAGAAATTCCGCCAATCAACAACATAATAAACCTGTCACTGCCAGTTTCGATACCTAACAACGAAACAGAAAGTGCGGCAGTAGAACAAAAGGATTCATTGAAGAACTTAGAAGCACAAGTAGAACATATGAAAGCTGCGGTTGCAGACGACTTCCTGTCGGAACCTGTAACACTTCACGACCTACACCAATACGTCGTACTTTATCTGTTGGTGGGAGTAGTAATCCTAGCAGCTGCAAGTTATTTATATCATCGGTTTTGGAAACGTCCCACGGGTCAACCAAGGGTGGAAACGATACCAGTTCCAACACCACGACGGAGGTCTACAGCCAGTATTGCAGACAGCCCTATAGCCTACGTGACGAACGGCGACGGATTGCAGTTATCAAGTACACCTGCACTTGACAAAACAACCTCACCGATAGCCCGTAGTGAAATGTTAAACCTGTATACTAACAAATAATACTAATTATGGCTTTTTAATTAAGTGTTGCATATAACTAACATTTTTACTTCTTTTATATTTTTTTATATTTTCTTTTATTCTTACTTTTATCATAATATAAAAATGTATAACATTGTTATCTTTTTGAGTGGGCAATATGTACGAGCTACGCTGTACATTGACCTCTTTCACCGCGACCTAACACTTACGTAGCAATAAAATACATAACATTCATACATTGTACATAGCATTAAGTTTAGTAGCGAATAAATTATCAAACGTGCTAATCGTCTACTCATTCTACATAAACAATAACAAATTACGAGTTTCGACTCAAAACATTCTAACAAACATTTCTGTTGGGATCGTACCCCAACAACTAGTATAGCCCATTCGTGTACATTTGTCAAAGTTTTCTCATAGACTTCTTAGTTCACGCTGTTTTCATACGCTCGCGCAGTGATTTCTAAGTTTACGTTGCAGTCCTCTGCAGGCTCCACATTTGTACAGGGAAGTTCAAGGTTGCGCTGCTACCCTCTGCTCGCGCTGTGGCTTCTGTGTTTGGGCTGGAACTCGTGGTCTACGCAGTGGCTTTTTAATAACGCTGTATTGCTACCCTCACGCTTCGAATTTTAAGACTGCGCGGCCGGCATTTACGCTGCGTTCACCAGCTCTAAGACTCACCCCCTGTTCCTGATCGCTCAAGGGCTTTCACCTTTGCGCTGCTCCTCTTTGTCTGCGTACTGACTTTTAAGGTTGGGCCCCTTACTCACTTGTAGTTCGCTCAAGGGTTTCTTTGTTTGTTTTTAGGGGCACAGTGTATTTTTCCTTCAGCGCAGGTTACACCGCCATCTGGCGAGTGAGCGGGAGAGCTGGGCGAGCAGCGTTTCACCTCTTTTAATGTTTTGGTTCACACCGCGAACTACAGAGATAAGCTACGTCAGCGATTTAAACGATGCGAACGAATTATCCAACGATTCCAAAGAACCTATTCGTTCACCTCGTTAGCATAGCTCTATACGTCGTAGTGTGAACCAATGTATGAAAAAGGTAAAATTACATTCGCGCGGCGCACCCGTCAGCTATCTCTCCCACTCATCGTTTTCGATGTGAACCAACATAGTTTAGCCCACTCGCTAGCTGGTGTTGTGGTTTGCGCTTCATGCTGTGACACTTAAAATCGCTCTGCGGCCCCCAGTTTGCCCAATGGTTCACTATGACTTTTAAGTTCGCGCTGCACCCCTTTATTGCGTAGTGATTTGTGAGACTACGCTGAGTCCCCCATCGCGCAGTAACTTTTAAGACTGTGCTGCGGCCCCTAGTTTGCTATTTCGAAAGTTTGCGCTGCGCTCGCCAGCACTGCAGTGACTTGTAGCGTAGTGACTTCTAAATTCGCGATGCATCTTTTGCTTGTCAATCTTCAAAGCCATAGAGGCTTTGAAGATTGACCTATGGCAGCAACTTGTAGTGCGACCAAATTCTTTGCCAGCGGTGAATTTTAAGTTTGGCGCTGAGCTCACCTGCTCGTGCTGGGAAATACTCGCTGTGCCCTTCTTCTCGTGCTCTGACTTTTGTGATTGCGCTGCGGCTGCAACTCACCCATTGGTTTCAAACTGAACGCTGCGCTTGTCAGCTCTTGCAATAACCTGTACCTACGCACTGCATGCGCAGTGACTTCTACGTTCAAGTAGTACTCCTCTTGTACAGTAACTTTGAGGATAGTGCACTTATTCGTGCACTGGCATATAAGATTACGCTAGTGCGCTCTCACTGTGAGAGCGCAGCGAGCGCACTGTCAATACAGGCGTCCCGTCTCGAAAACGTGACGATTCCGTTGCAGACACGTGGCGATTCCATCACGATTCGCAATGATACGCTGGCGGAATAATCGCTGGTTCGTGGAGACTACCCGACGATAGGACAAAGATCCCTAAGGGCGCTGCCTCCCAGTGAAACACACGCTGTACACTCACAATTCGCTCAATAGCTTCTAAGTTCACGCTCATTCAGCAGCTCGTGCAGTGACTTCTGCCTTTGCGCTGCGCCTCTCTATTTGCGCAGTGCATCGCGCAGAAAATTTTCTCACCAGCTCGACTCGCGCAGTGGATTGAAATACACGAATTAGATTTTGACTGGACGCAACTAGAGAATCAATTATATTGACACGAACAAACTTGAATGTTCCCAAAACGCGTAAAATACTACTAAGAATACGTACGAGTACGCTCATAAACATGTCTTAATAAACAAAACATGCGGTTGTTTACCAAAAAACAACTATGTATGTGTGCGTCCGACGCGGGTGCCTACGCACTGCGAAATGTAACCTGCACTTGTTTGTGTTGTGTGACATTCCCGAATATGCCTGCTCGTCTGGACTTTTCTGTCTATTATTACTTTTTTACCCAATAAATACTCGCACGTGGCGCACATGACAGTTCAGTTTTGAATAAGATTTCAAAGTGTTCAGTTTGGAAGGGAGTGAAGTTTATTGTACTGTGATTTACGGCCAGTCTCAATAATCTACCTATCGATGGATTTGGCTACTAGAGATATAAATTTGACACAAGATCCATTTAAAATATGTCAAAATTCTACCTCTAGCAACCAAATCCATCGATAGGTAGATTATTGAGACCAGCCGTTAGTGTTACTGTCAGTGTTCATTTTAATAGTGATAAGTGTAAAACAATGATACAATAAAGATGTCATAGCCGAATATGGTATTTTATTGAAACCTACCATCCCGACACGTAATAATATTATATTTATCTTAAAACATGTCAATAAAAACTAATTGTTCAGAGACTAGAAATAAAAACTAAAAGGCCACTAAACCTTTACTGTGAATTCAGGTCAAAATAAAAAGCAAAAACATTTTTTATCAAAGAAAATTCTCGTCGTTTTTAGTGCTGCGTTTTATTTATCCCTTGTTTTATGAGGCCGTTTGATATTTTATACAAATATACTTTATTCACATGGTTACCAAAAAGTGCTGCTAAATAAATAAAACTACATATACAAAAGTATCACATAAATATATTTTAAATAAACATTAATAGTACTAACTTATTATATGAATTAAACATAACTCTTATAAAGACTAAGATATTATCTAAGTTGTATTTTACAAAAAGTATCACCTCTCTTTATCTAAATTATTTTGTACCATCAGCTTCTTTGTAACATTTTCATCCCTCCGAGTTTCTATAAAATAATTTTCTATTTCCTGCAATGTTTTGTCCTTACTTTCAGGCAAATATTTATACAGAATAAATGCAAAAACAGACGCCGAGAGTCCATAAAAAAGAAAAGCGCCGTGCAAACCAAACATTTTAAAAATATATGGCGATACTTTCAGTACTGTTGCCATCAAGAGTTCAGAAAATATAGCGAGTATTGGTAAAGATGAGCTCCTGTAACGTAAGGGTGTGAGCTCACCGTACACAGAACAAGCTAGTATCATTGGCCCGCAACTAAACGTCATAGAAAACAATGTCAAAAGTAATAATGACGTAACTGAATCTTCCATGATCACCGATAACTTAATGAGATACAAATAAAGGGATATCATAAAGAGAAACGCAATACCGATCGTTGAAGACGAAAGCAGCAACGTTCTCCTCTTGAGGTACTTTGACAGGACACATCCGATTTGCATACTAAATATTGTGACAGCTTCTAATATTAGCATACCCATATATGCAGTGGATTCACTCTTCGTAATTTTCTTAATTAATTCTACGGAATACATACTACATACAAACTTCCCAGAAAAATTATAAAGCAACATGACTGTCATGGATAGCAAAAGAGGCTTGTAGAATGCTTTAGTGGACAACGTTTCCAGTATAGCTTTAAAGTGAAAATTACCAGATTCGTTACTTCGTAGTGAACGGGCTTTTAAATATTTTTTCTGTGCTTTTATCAAACTTTCCAATTCATTTTCGGACTCCTTATCGTACCCTTTCAGCCAATGGTGCGCTTCGACGCAATCGTCAAAACGACCTTTCATTGCCAACCAGTATGGAGATTCAGGCCAATAAAATGCGGTTAAAGAACAAGTACAACATATAAACGCAAGAAATGCAATATTCTTCCAATGGCTAAAAGTTCCCATTACATTAGCAATCCATAGTCCCCAGAAAAAAATGGTGGATTTGACTGTCATAAAAACCCCACGGTATCGCGGCGAACTGTATTCAGTAACTATAAGTATCATAACTGTCATATTGCTGCCCACGAGCATACCTTGCATCATCTCACTAATTAATAGTACAATATTGGAATCGCTTAAATAAAATACTGTGTACGCTATAATAGTACTGACACATAAGATAAGAAACGGCAATCTTCTTCCATATTTCCTAGTGAGTATTGGTAGAATGAGTATCCATGGTATTGCGCTATACCCGTGGATTGAAGCTGGAAAAGAAAAAACTAAATTAAAAAAATATCTTTGTTCTCCCTATTATCCATATTATTTGATCCAAAGTTCAGTCCCAAATTTCATAAAGTATTGACTTTGAAATTTATTTTTATTGTTTTACAAAGATACCTACTAGGGAACGACCCCGGTACCACTATCACAGCCACAAAGAACATTCAAATACGGACAACAATTATTGGATTGTAGAAAGTTGTATCCCGTATGGGGATAAAACCCACAACGTCTTGCAGAAGTCGTATGCACTGCACCATCGAGGTAGTCAAAATTTTAAAAAAAAATTAAAACCTACAACCTAAATACAGCAACATCCATTACGTAATATTGCTAATCCCAAACGAACAGGAACTAGATATAAAAGTGCAAAAAGAGTACTCACTCAACCATGACGCCATATCTTCACTGACTGCTTCTGTCGAGTTAGCTTCCCTCCTTATTTGTGGTATAGAAACATTGGGGGCGCCGTAACACATCCCGAGCACGAAGTATATTGTCCATACTCCGCCGGCCACAAACAACTGTAACGATATTAAAGCAAATATAAGTTCTCTAACAATATTTTTATGAGAATGTATGTCGTTATTTTACCTTTGCGATAACAATAGAGAAGATTAGAGGTAACAGCATACTGTCACATAATGCCGAACCTAATGTTTGTTTGATTATTGCCTACCTATTACGGACTCGTGACATCCTGTTCCTATGCTAAAAGTATTAATAATCTAAAGGTACATTCATAGGTACAGTGAATTGTTATTAATTACTCTAATAAACAAACTGTCTTCTAAGTTGGTAATTCCTCTGACGCATTTTGTTGTGTGGTCTTAGGAGGTTTATGTTTACTGACAAACTTCTGCCTAAACAATGATTAGTTATATACAATAGGTACCTAAGCAGAAATCCGGTTATTGTGTTTGTCCGAATCGTAATCCTTCCGTAAAATTTGAAACGTGTTTGATTTTTTATAACCATCTATAAACGTCATGTAAGGGGCAGCCTAACCGACTTTAGGCAGAGAGACTAAAATAATAACAAATCAATAATTTGCAAAAGGGTAGATGTCATAAAAGACATTTGCCAAAAAAAAACAGAAAAATACTGAATTAACTTACTTAAATTCTGTAGACGATAAAATAACACTGTTTCAAACACTAATATCAAAAGGCAGCCTATAAGTTTATATATTTAAACTATATTAGTTTTAGTCATTTAGTATTTAACGTCATCATCACAATATATAACTATATACCAAATTGTAATTTATTTTATTTATTAATATTTAATTGTAGGATGAAGTTAAATATTAATAAATAAAATAAATTTAAAAACTGCCCATTGTATATCTACATTAAAGAAGCTCAATAAAATATAACCAACCTGAAAAACAAATAAGAACAGTAATAAAAAGTAAGAATCATAATATAAAATATACCTGTCTTAAGAACGGAGTCCATGAGTTCTTCACTGGAATGTCAATGGATATTTTATCCTCAGCATCAGCTCTTTTATAAACCGCCTTCGGCATTATTACATTTTATTATTCTTTCTGCAGAATTAATACACATCCACCGTAATAAACTAAAATAATGAAAACGCATTTAATATAACCTATAAGTTCACTAATTAAGTCTTTATAAAACGTGTTTACATTTACGGCGAAAACATTTCACGTAATGAGAACGAATCCAATTCAAGACTATCTATATGGCCTAATGTATACACATATCTATTTATAAGTCAAATATATGAGTCAATATTATCGACTATTACCTACTGTTTTGAAGCTGCAAATCAGCTGATTACATAAAGTTTTCCAAAACAATGTCCACTATATAATTATCACACCTACGTTGATGGTAACAACAAATTATCATACATTTACTACCTCTTCCTATTTGGTATGATTATATGTCGGTAATATGACTTTTAATGTTTCTTCTTTTCCAGCCCGTAAAATATGTGTGCTCAATTATAATAAAATATTTAAATTTGCCAGGAAAACGTACTGACTATATAAATTAACAAATAAAAAAACGATAACAGTAAACCATAGTGGTGACATTAAACATCTAATGAACAACATCGACTTACTGACGATGCGTCAGTAAGTCTATCTATGCAGTTTATAATTACCTACTACCAACTTTCTTGATTTTATGTTACTTACAGGGTAATGTTTAAGGTAAATACCCTCCAGATTATTGTGCCGTAGGTTATTGACAAAGATTTTAAACTATTTTATGCATCATATACCTACGACTTCGATAAATCTGTTTATTGTCCTCCTTAATTAGCCAAATCTTACACTGTGCAATGCAGAGATTATTCTCTAAAACAGCATTTCTATCATACATTATTAGAAAATAACTAACTGTTGTCATCACCTACCATCCACTAATAATATAATGTAAAATGTTAAAGTGTATATTTTAGTCAGTCCTTCTTTATTGCAGAAAAAATGTTAAACAACATTAATTTAAATTAATTTTAACGACTTTATTAATTTAGAGAATTATAATACAACCTTGGGACATCTGCCAGAATTTAATATTAATTTCGTAACTACCCCTAAAACATTACAAAATTAAGCCTTGTTAGCAGATTTTGGTCACCATTATAGTCCTCAGAAAACATACAGAATATAGGACAGGAAAACTGTAGGCCTTTGTACCTGCTGGTGTAGGCCTAGTCTAGCGGTACAGGGGGGTTAGACACGGTACATTCGTTCCGTGGCGAATTCGATCACGCCGTACTAATCATTCGCAAAAAAAAATAAAAAATGTCTATGGTCTCCACCGCAAACGTCAAAATCTATACTATAATTCTTTGCCATTATCGACTTCGCTTTTCTAATGTGACTTTGTCTAGACCCCCAGTTCTTCATTGCGCTTTATTTTTTGGTAAGGAGACACCTTTTTGATAAATTGACTAGAAAATACATTTTTGTCGGTGTTCATAAACTCGCACTAAAATACTGTATCCATTGAATACAGATGTGTATTTTTTTAAGACAGCTGCCGAACTAGGTTTCAAACCCTGTGTCGCGTGGGCTTTACAAACATACACATAACGGACACTAAGTACAACCAGATTCGGAACATTAATTTGTGGATCACACAAAGTGGTGTTCCGTGTCGAATTGAACCCACGAGCTCTTGCACAGCTGTCGCACACACCACACCGTGTCACCGAGGCATTTATTTGCAACCCACTCATTTACAATGAGTGCAGCATTGCTCATTCAATATTTCAAAACTAGATACTTCATAGTAGATATTTTTCAACCAAATCTGACAAAATAGAAACTAGTTTTAAAATAGCAAAACTGAACCAATCGAGAATTTATCAATTTCTGTATCCGTTTTTACATATTTTTGCCTAAAACGAAATAAGCTTTGATTTCATACTATGAAATTGTACAAACCGGAGACAAGTTCAATATTTTTTTTGCATTTTTATCATTTTAGTTGCACTATTTTTAGAAGACCATGCAAATTGGCGTCAATATATTAGAAGCGTTATGTAGTTCCTGCAATATTGATTGCAGTTTCATTCTGTTATAATTATGACGGGCGTTTTTGGACAAAATGTTGTGCTTGACCGTTTTATATACTTAGACGATGGTAGATATTGCTTGAGTGTGATACAATTGCCTTTGCTTTAAGTTAATTATAAACTCCTTTACGAGTCAAAACTTAGTAAATTATGAACTCTACCCATTGTAATGCGAACTACAGTATTTTTCTTTTGTTAATGTAATTGTTGGATGATGTCCAACTAGAGTTTCTGTCGAACGTTTTGAGGATTGATACTAATAAAATAAGTAGGTGCCTACCTATAATAAAACTGAATACCACAAGAAAACACTTCAAGATACTTGAAGAAAATTGAACAACAATGTTGTTCGCTACCAAAAATTTGAAGTAGTTACATACCTTAACTTTATTGGAATCACAGTCACACACAATGAACTAGCATAGCGTTATTTGTAACTTCTACTAAGTCAGCTGCCCTATGAACAAAAACTGTAGCTATTAAAGAGATAAGCTGATTAAATATTTGTGTGCTCTGTTCGAAAATAGATGATGTAGGTACATACTCCATTACCGTCCTCTACGTCATCTCATGCCATTAAAATAAACATTAGCAAACAACATTATATTAATCAACATAATTGACCTTGGTGTCGCGTTATTGTCACTGCAAGCGAATTTAAATTCTTTACTAAGAAATATCGATAAATATCTATCGGTTACTCATCATGCGGGGACTCATAACGATCGAATATTTGGCAAATGTAAGCAAAACAAGAGCGTACGACCTATGATTATGATATGATGATTGTGTGAGTTCCGGGAAAACTGGTAGTCAATGTCAAAACTTATAGAATAAACAGCAAAGTGCGTGTCGTAGTCACACACAAAAGATTCCGGCCCACCGTACTATATTATATATTGTTGTCGTAGTGGTTCAAGTAATATAAATTGTGTAAAAATTACAAGTACCCATTAAGATTCAAGAGATAGGTATAGACTTGTGACATAAATATGGACGGACGAATGTCTAAGTAATAGGGTTACGTTGGCAGCCTTTGGGTCCGGAATCCTAAAAAAAACAATTACCATATCATCTATTTGGATACCATAGACAGGCAGGATAAACATGTTAAACTTTTATCAATTTTTGCGTCAAGGCTTCAAACTAAGAATTCACATGTGAGATTTTAATGCGGAAAATTTATCCTACAATCATGGAATTATTAAGTAACGAACTCTCTGTGCAAAAACATCTTTCACTTGCTTGCGTGCCTGAAGATAAAGTTTTTGAATTAATTTGCCAAATAACGTCGAAACACGAGATTTAAACTTGCCATCCAACTTTGCTTGTTAAATGTTAATTGTTATCAAACGAAATACCTTATTAGACTTTCTTATGAGGTAGGAAGATTTCATCACTCACATTTGTATTATAATGAAAAACATACACTGTCCAGAATTTCATTTTTAACACTTTTCAGTCGCAACTGTTTATTCTAAACCTATAAAAGTATATATACAAAGTAATTAGGAGTGTCTTTTTTTAGTTGTATCTAAATGTTGTCAAAATGCACTCACAATGAACACAAATTTATTTTTATTTAAGGACGATTGGGTCTAATATGGGAGAAAAACATACATAAGAATCGAATAATTAATGTCGAAATCCCTTCGTATAAATGAAAGTGAATTATGACTAGAGACTATCAAATAGCCAATCAGAGATAGATCAGAGAAAGACACAATAAATACCCCAAAAATAAAGTCAACAACGGCATTATGAAGTGGCAGTAGTTCTCGTAAAATTCAAACCCTATCATTCCTTCATCCATAAACAAGCGAAACCACAGCAATACAAAGAATTAGGAAGCCGAGTTTGATAGAACCACATTTCTTTTATCTCGGTCATTTCAAATCAACCATCTAAAGTGGTAACAATGGTTCCTTAACGAAGACTTTAATAAACTTGATAAGGTAAATTCAATTTTTAAAACGGAATCATGAGGTCGCATTACTTTCTGTAGGAAATGGAATGTCGCCGATTTATTTTAACCACCTCGACTTGTTCCAAACCATTAGCTTTTTCAATCCAAAGATGAGTGTAAAGTGGTGATGATAACGTAAGAATTATTCTCTCGATATGTTATATATATACTTAGGTATTATTGTACGGTCAACGGCTATTTATTGCGGTATAATGTGTTGCTTAATAGGTCCACTCTACACTGAATGAACAATCATTTAATTTGTGCCTTTTTTAGGGTTCCGTAGCCAAAATGTCCATCCAAGACAGACCGTCTGACTGTCTGTCTCCAGATTAACTCAGAGACCCTTAGTAATGGAAAGCCGTAATTTGGCATAGATATACATATTAGTTACGCCGACAAAGTGGTAGAATAAAATTTGATAATATTTTTTTTCGGGACCTCTCTAGAAAAAAAATGATATCTACACGTAAAGTAGGGATATGATTTTTTTTCTTACCTACCCCATCGTGTGGGTGTCGTTGGATAGTTATTTTAACAACATTTAGGGGTTGTTAATGTGACTATTCGATTTAAGGATCCGTTTGTAAAATATTAAGCCTTAAAGTGTTTTTTTGTTAGAGTGCCTCCCCCCCTGCCAGCTAAACGGTTGTTGTAGGTGATGTTGAAAAATTAGTAGTAGTAGTGTATATAATTAAATTAAAAGAAAAGCTATCACAGCTAAGTAGGCTTTACAAGTTTGTTGTAAATTAAACAGCAGAACAAGTGAGAAGGAACAAAATTTTCGTACAAATTCCATTGAAAAATACTTATTTAGCGTTGTTAGCAGTAAGAAACAAAAACAACACAAGCCAATTCTTAAACCGCATTATTGTGCTGGGTAGCTACGGAACCCTATAGAGCGCGTGGCCCGACATGCACTTGTCCGGTTTTTTAATTGGAGTATTCCACTTTGATCCACTGAACAGATCCACTAATGGATCTATTTTCACTCTAATCCATTACCGCAATGGATTATTTTCCACTCCTTTTTTTATTCCACTCTGATCCACGTCTGTAATTTTCCACTACTTTTTATGGTTCAGTATGGTATACTTTCAAATATTTTGTAGAATTCACTTGTTTCTAAACCCGATGTTCATCTGTTTTTTGCTAATATTCATTTGTTTTTATCGATATATGTTTTATCGTACATATGTTTTACCAATCATCAGTGGATCAAAGTGAAACAAAAAGTAGAAATAAATCCATCGATAAATTAGAGTGGAACAAAAAGTGGAAAAAAAACTATTAGTGGATCTGTTCAGTGGATAAAAGTGAGAAATGGTGTAGCTGGTTTTATTTGTGGCAGTTTTATTTTAAAGGTTTGCAAGTTTTCGTCAACTTACAATAATGTTTCCGTTATCCCCAAATACCCTAAATATAGATAAAAATCTCAGAACAAAAAATGTTTTAAATTAATAACTTCAGCATAAAGTTATGGAATAATTTTAAAAAACTTTAAATTAATATTGTTAGTTTGGTAATAAGTCTTGTAGGAAAAAGATGAATAATTGAGACTATTAACATAAACTTATTCGACATTATTATGAATCGCAATCATTAGTTTATCAAAGAACTGTGCTTTGTTAGCATTAAAACATCAAATAGCAAAAAAACCTTAATTTAACTTACTAAACATAAAAGTATAAACATTAATTACGTTAAAGTTACATTAACTTTTTCTCTAACAAAACTTCTAGACGCATCAGCAATATCTCATAAATAAACTTAACTATTTCACTTAATTCAAAAGTTTTCTTTCAATGGGTGTAATAAACATTGCAAAAAAATAAACGAAAGAAAAATACGAGGTATATAAAAAACGAATTGTATAAATTACATCAAATAGAACTTATAGGTCTCATACCCAATAAATATACCTGCCAATAGATTCAAAAGGGCAAGACTCAGACGAATAGTATCAACGTATTGAGAAGGGATGTGAAAACAGTTTAAGTAAAAAGGATAAGTGTGTTTTCGTACCATGTGTAGAGAAATTCGACACCCACTTGGCTATTTACGGGCGATGGCGCGATAAGCATTTTCTCTTTCAATACCATCAAAGAGACTGGCCGCCTATTCAGGGCTTCACCCGACAAAATGTAACACATAAAGGGTATACGAAGATTGCAACGCTGTTTCTGACTTGGCTCGCAAAAACACTGTAAAACTCCATTTATATCTCATACACCACCGGATCTACAGCGGACTACATCGAACTTTTTCATTTATAGGTCGCGAAACGAAACATTATCCGAGCTCTCTCGACTGCTGATGAAGCCCATCAAATCATTTGTCGGCATAGCGACGCGAAACTTCAGCTATTATTCCGGTCGGTTTACTAAAACAAAAGTGCTCTTAATTCTTGATCTGGGATTTCATGTGATCATTACTTTCCTCGGTTCGTTTGGCTGGCCTCGTGGCGGGATGGAGGGCTCGTTTCTTGTGACAAATTAAATTTTATCAAGCTACAACAATGGTCCTTGGGCATTATGAACCGTAATCCCTTAAGCGCGGAGACGTCTAAATATCTGAAAAGCAAATTAGGCGATCGCGCTTTCAAGGTCTATTTATAAATTATACCCGGGGAAAATTTTGCACTCCGATTGTTAAATAACTTGCTCTAGGCAAATGTCTTGAGAATAAAACGTTGAACCCGCAAACTGTGAAAATATTTGATAAAAATTCATAAGAAACAGTTTACACTTTCGCTGAGTCTTGTGTTTCTTATACGAGACGCGAGATGTAGTACGAATTTCAACTGGTCCAGTTTTAATTTTTCAGTGTAAATCGAAAAACATGTAAGCATTTTTGCACGTTGTATCTTTCTCAACGAAAAATTCAACTAACAAAGATGTATAATCAAAGCCGATGCATATTGCAATTAGCTGGATATTTCTTAAAATCCATAGCGTACCTAATATAATAGGTACTAGCTGAGCCCGCGACTTCTCCCTCACTCCTTATAGACGTTAATATGATAATGAAACCTACGTAGCCTACGTTACTTCTTACATCATCAGCTGTCTAACAGTGCAGGTCAAAATCCGTCCAGCGGTTTCGGAGATTAACCAGAACAAAGAGACAGACAGACAGACAAAAAATTATAAACTGTGTTTTTGTTACAAGTACCTACCATAAATACTTTCAGATGCATTTGGTAAAAAAGTATTATTTTGACATTACAAACCGACATTCAATTTTATTTATTTGTATGTATATATGTATAGAAGATGCCGCTAATAAATGCTACTACCGACGTACAAAATTTCATAAAAATCTGCCTGTGAATTAACCGCGTAAACATTTATAATCGTTTAAAACCGCGAAATAACTTTCTGACATTGGAAAGGTTTCTATTAATATTAACTCTAACCAACTGCCAACCAGTTGTAGCATAGATTAAAAATAAATTTGAAATTACGGAAGTTTTCTGACAGCGCGCAGCACCTCTAAGCTGGTGCCTAAAAGTCTAACTTTCTATAATCATAATTTAATATGAAGTAGTTATTTAAATTGTTATGTACAAAAATGGTTGTAGCGTGAACGTCGAAAACGGCGGAAGCTTTTTCCCTCGTAAATTCAGACGAGCGGCTCTTCCGCTCCCACGCCCGCTCCCGATTAAATTCTCCAACATTAGCGCATTCATGGTAACAGATAATATATTCAATCGACTCGTCTGAATCTCTGTTCAATTCATTGATTTATTCGTCAGGCACTTTATTTACTTTGATAAATCTCCACCTAGATATCTTTGTTGGCTTCTACTGAGTTCATTCACACAAGTAAGATCAAATCTGCTAAATGAAGTTTCCATTTCAACTTTCGTTTGAGCAAATATAATATGTCTATCATTTTATCTTCATCTTTGTTTATCAAAAATATTTTACTTTACAAACAAAAGAAGTAGGTGTACTTATTTTTTCAAAGACGTTGTACTTACAAAAACGCAATAAATGCAAAAATGTTATAAAAATTGTAACAATATTTAGGTGTACTGGATACCTTCTGTTAATATTAACTAAACACAGGGCAGTCGTTCGTACAATATGAATGTTTACGCCCGCGAGTCACAGGCGGCCGCAAATCAGCGGTAAATCACATTTGGTCATCCATTGGTAATACATTTGAGATAGCAATCAAAATGCTGAACGTGACCTTATATTGCCCATACTTGAACATTTACATTAAACGAAATAGCATCACATCTGTTTCAACTTAATAAATACAGCTCTTGATTTTTTAAAACGACTACGAGCAGCGTTTGGAACAAGAAAAAAAATATAACAATACATCAACACAAACATCTTTTTACGATAAATTGAAAAACACATTATTTTTTTTTAAACTTAATTAATAAAACAATGACTTTTTAACTGAATTTTAATATTTAAATGTATACGCTTTTTACGGAATTAAATTAATATATAAAAGTTGGACAGTTTCCAAAAAGCGTAAAACAAAAAGTCACTATAAACATGCAGCTTAAACCACAGGTTTCATACAAACGATGCAATAAGTTATACAATATAAAAATATTTAAATATAGCATTACCGATAAATCCCATACGATTGTTACATTCTCATAGCTACGTTTGTGAACAACTTTTCGATTCCTAAACTTAGAAAATAAGATTGGGCCTCGCGTCTACTGGTAATGGCTTTGTTGTGTACCGGTTCTAGTTTGACGGGCAACTCCGATTCTCTACCAGGATATTCCCGTGATACTACTGCGAGCACAACACGTGTCGCCTTTATACCAAGTTCTAAGCAATTCTTACCTCAATAGAAAAGACAGATGTCCTTTTTATTGGACAGATCCTCATCTTTCAAAATATTACGTCTGTTCAAAATTTTCACCAGCTATTATCATGAGTCGAACAAAAGTTTTGTTCAATAACCAATAATCGTTCCCTAATATCTTGAACGTAAATGATTTCCGAAGTTCTATCGTTATTTTCACCTCAACTTGCCGTACGACAAAAATTCTTCCGTTATTTACGGTGATAAAGTGATTTTTTCGTTCTACAAAATTTGACTTCATTATTCATCACAATTCGAAAACATTTAAGTAGGCATGTTAAACTTACATTTGGGGAAAACTTTAACAATACAAAGTACGACATGATTTACGGGGAAAGTTACGCCGATTTGACACAAAAGTACTTAGAAGTATATAATATGTATTGCACCAGTATCTGTCTCCCATGTCGGGAAATGTGGACATAAATAAGTAGGTGTTCGCCGTAAATGAAACAGGTTTGACAGTTTGCCGAGATTCTAAACCAACTTCGACATCCTCATTCCTGTCTATAACACAATCCAGACAGTTTCGAGTAACGAGATACAACAGGGCAACTACTATTATTGCCTTTTTCTTGTTTTAACTTTAAAATTCTATTGTGTCATTTATTGGCGATTTAGTTTCACTGAATCAGGTAAGCAAGAGTTGAAAAGTAAATAATAGGGACGCGTTCATGATTTACGAGTAATCTGATCTACAAACATAGAATGGACTTTGAAAAAAAATAAAATCGTAACAATACTCTATACTCTTTGAAAACAAATATTCTCTCACCTGTTATTTTTACTATAGAAATTCTGTCAGATTTTATGTATGCTGTTAAATGAAATCTGACAATTTCGAGGGCTTTGCAGGACGAACTTTGGTAATATATTCAACAATAAAGGATACATCATCGTGAGTGATAAAATCGTAGTACGGCAATATTTCAAGTGGAACGACAAGTTATATGAGTTATATTTGGGAACATAACTTGGTTGGTGCAGTAGATGGGGTAGGTACGTGTGGGCAGTGGACGCGGTACATGCCCGTGGCCGCACCTGACCACAAATCAGCGGTAAATCAGATTTCGAATGTCCACGTCCGTGATTGCAGAAACGAATTTGTGTTGTGTTGTGTTATGCCGACAACCACTAACAATGTAACCGCTTACGTCATTTCGACTGCAACGTTTAAATGCATGGAATCCGTTCAGTGCCACAATCTTTTAAATGCCTTTTCATCACAGATGAAGTCAAAGTTAAAACAAGCCCTACAATCAATGTAGTACTAATTGTCCCTGTACATTTATATCCCACATACATACATACTTTATAATCCCATAAATTATGCTGTCCTTATTTTTTTACTCTTTGTTACCTACTTTTGAAAGAAAGTAAAATAAGTAAAATATTAAAAAAAAATTGACATGTGTGTAAAAAATTGGATCTCACTCAGCATTGTGCTGCCTCTCCAGTATTGCTACTGGAGTAAGCGCTGATTTTCAGTAAGATCCGATCGATCAGTGAGACTTTTGAACCGGCTTCAAAAAGGAGGAGGTTCTCAATTCAACTGTATGTGTTTGTTACCCGATTACGCGTTAACGGCTGGACCGAATAGGAAAAAAAATGGTGTTTTAAAGGATACACTCTCGGAATTTGATGATGGGATCCTGGAGACATCGAGGGAACTTTTCAAATATTACTGGCACATCTATAACGGTTTGGGTATATTTTATAGTTAATCGTGTATTTACTCTCAAAACGTTTATTCTTTGTAATTAACTACAAAACTACAATACAATGGCATACGCAAAAAATGAGTATGCAGGAATAAAAACAAAAATGATGAGGCTATTGTAACTTTGATCAATTACAAAGTAACCCATTAAAAAGTGGGACA
Organism: Herminia tarsipennalis; assembly: GCA_945859575.2. NCBI lineage: Eukaryota > Metazoa > Arthropoda > Insecta > Lepidoptera > Erebidae > Herminia > Herminia tarsipennalis. The sequence goes on from OX243835.2 coordinate 16,536,212, forward strand.
TATTAACTACTAGCTGCCCCTCGCAACTTCGTCTGCGTACATTTTCCCCATTTATGCAACATTTCTCATAGCTACTCCGCTCCTATTGGTTGTAGCGTGATGTTATATAGCCTATAGCCTTCCTCGATAAATGGGATATCCAACAGTAAATTAGAATTCTTCAATTCGTACCAGTAGTTCCTGAGATTACCGCGTTCAAACAAACAAACTCTTCAGCTTTATAATATTAGGATAGATTTAACAAAAAAATATTAGACTTTATTATGTTTAATCTGGTACCAACTTATTTATTTTTTGTTGTTTTATATATTTTTTCTTAGTTCATTATTACATTTATTTTATTCTAGGTCTTATAAATTATTTATACTTGCGTATAATTTACTTGATTACGTAATCAACAGTTTACTTAATGTCTTACTGTAAATTACGCCCTACAACAAATTATAATACAAATATTTATAGTTACAGTTATAAACTTATATTAACATTGTAGGAGGCAGTCCATTATAATTAAAACTGTATTCTATTGAGTATTAATCCTTTCTTAGAAACGATAATAAACTGAATTGTAATAACAAAATACTAAAGTAAACTAATTAATTCATCCAATCTGTCCTAATTCCGCATTGAAAACGGCACAAAAGAAACAGATCAAAGAGTGGTGTGTACATGAGTACAACAACTTGTAGCAGGGTTTTGCATAGCAGAATTTACTCTCGGATTGTTTGCGTTTCATTAACGCCCGGCCAACAAGGCTCCTTATTTATCCGCTTGTACATTTCAAGCAGTGATGACCTAGTAGAACGATCACAGAGAAAGTTTACTGACTTTGAAATGGCATTAGTAGGTAGGTACCTTTTTTTTAATATTGGTGATTTTTAATAAGTTCCACGAAAAAAACTCAAAGTGTAAAAAGCAGCTACCTACTCAGCATTTGTAAGATTTCCAAACAAAAAGATCAAGGTTGGCTGACAATTCGCAGCGATAAAGTTCTTTTTAATTTTATACAGAGAAAACATAAATAAACATTGGCATGGTTCTTCATTTGTTTTAGGTGATGTATTTTATATGTTTTCCCCATCTATTCACGTATTATACATATGTTATAAGCTATTAAGAAGAAATAATCTGAATTCTCTCCATCCATACTCATTGCGTAGTTTAGAAAATCTAAGCATCCATAGGGACAGATGGCGGGAAGCGTAACATTTCTACTATGCAATTACGTAGTTCAATTGAAAATATTAGTCCGAATATTGTTTTGCACTCATTTTCACCTTGGACTTCATTGATATTGTTAAGTAAGTCTGTTTCTAACGTTGTTCTTCTGTTTAACCGTTTATATGGAATTAGTACAAAAGTAATTAAAGCATTTTCGTAGTAAATTTGTGAACCATTGAGCTATATAATTATTCACCCGTTATTCAAAAAAAGACTAAAAAATAAAAAAACAGCCTGCACAAAAAAGATGGAAACAAGATCCCCTACATAATTATATAATTTAATGCAGTCGGAGGCACTTTACTAAGTTCACCGAGATTCATTAATGCCTCTAACTAACCAGCTAGTGACTGCAATATTCCTAGATATGAGCAAGGCTTTCGACTACGTTCATCATGAGCTGCTATTGGTACTGCTACTGCAAGGTACGGAATCAGAGGGAATGCTCAAGGGATTGGCTCAAGAATGACCTTTCCGGTAGAAGCCAGTGTATCGAAGTAACAAAAATTCAGAAAAACAGTAAAGTTAGCTATCGGTTTGATTTTAAGAACAATAACTACAGTGTTCCGCAAGTGAGTGTTCTAGATCCATTTCGTTCCATTAACGTCACTCCTCACAAAACAGTGCTGTTTGCGGATGATACTATTCTTATTATTAAGTGCAACAACAGGTCCACGTATAAACAAGAAGTAAATACCACTATAAGTAAAATTATTTATTGACTTAATACTGATAATCTTATAATCAATTTAAGCAAAACAAACATGGTTTAATTTCAAACTTATATTCGCCAAATAACTAATCTGGATATAATACAAAAATGGAAGAGGTAAATACTACAAAATTTCTGAGAACCATTTTAGATAGGTTGGAAGGCGTATACAGAATACGACTGCGACAAACTAAATAAAATTGTATATGCCATAAAAAGACTTCGAATTACAATATCGACAGAAGCAGCTCTTAGTGCGTACTATGGATAATTATTTATGTATCATCGGTCTTAGCGTATGGTATTTTTGTGGGAAAACTCGATTGAATTTGAAAGAATATTTCGAGTACAAAAAAAGTGCATAAGGGCAATATGCGGGGCGTTGTTTATAGAGAGTTGCACACCTATATTTAAAAAATCCACATACTTTCCTTAGTCTGCTTAACAGACTTCTTTTATACACATAAAAGAAGTCTGCTGAATACTTTGATATTCAATCATAGGTAATAAAAAGATATGTAGTGCCAGTAAACCAACATAAACTTCATCTACCTCATTGTAAATAAAAACTTTAAAAAAATAACTGTTATAATAATGGTAGTTTATTGTAACCTTAATGTACAATAAACTACCTAATGTGTTTAAAGATCTATCATTAACAATTTAATATTGACAAAGTGCCTCTTCGATAAATGTTTTTTATAATTTGAATGACTTCATGACATATACGCAATAATCTAATTTAATTAATGTTAAAATGTTATATATATTATTATTATTATCATTGTAGTAATTAATTTATTTGATTGACTAAAACTGAGATTTGTATACAAGTATTAATTTTGACATTAATTTACAAATTGCTTTATCAAAATGTACGTATATTTAATTATGATCACCTGCTTTGTACTACATTCATTTCATATCATTAAACTCACTTTGACTGCCTCTGTGGCGCAGTGGGAGTGTGTCCGACTGCTACGCAAGAGGTCGTGGGTTCGATTCCCACACGAGACACCACTTTGTGTGATCCACAAATTGTTGGTCCGAGTCTGATTTGTATGTTTGTAAAGTCCCCCGCGACACAGGGCTTGTACCCTAATGCGGGAGTTGTCTTTTATAAAAAAAAAGTCATACGTCAAACATTAAACAAACAAACGGGAACCTGGTTTTATTATACTTACTTGTAGTAATAAAATCACTAGTAACTGAACAAGCATTGTATAGTTCTCTGAAAACTACACGTGATACGCCAAAACTCGTACCAATATCCATAAATCCTTATTACTAACAGATAAACTAACTAAGCCACCTAATTGCTAGTTACGTAAGATAATTCGCGGAAAGTTATCCAATTAAGGGAAACTAATATTTTCTAAATGAGCGACGATCAGTCTCTCAAGTACCGTTAATGTTGTAGAGCCGTACATTGAGATGCTGTGACATTAAAACAAATCTATTCAGATAAGTAAGTGTGATTAATAAAATAATATACCTACATATACCTGGCCTTTGCTTGCGATTTTGTCCGTATAGTGGACAAATATCCCCTTTAAGTGGAATATCAAATCACAAAATCTTTCCTCAGTGGATGCCTATTTCATAAACCTACCACAATGCCTACATTGCTGAGTTGTACGAGGGGTGATTGTTTTCTAAAAAATATTCACACACCTCCGCGTTCATTTTAACCACTCGGTCCTGCGCCTAATCTCTTTACGGCCGTGTCGGATTTTCATCCCATGAGACTAAGGATGTAAAGGTATAGAGAGTGCATAGGTAACAGTACACTTGTACTGCGGGGGCAATCGATGTAACCGAAATTAGTTACATTGCTATTTTATATATAGCTTTATACTCGTAGATAGCTATTGCCTACATATGTCAACGTTTATAATCTCGACTATAAAGTGATGATATCCCATCAAAATAAACATAAATTAATTAAATAAAAAAGCCTTTATTCTAACTACACCTACTACAAAAACTTAAAACAAAAAATAAAAAATTTTTTTACTATTTTTTTTTACTCTAACTAATTGTAGTAGTCGGCTCCTGGGGCGTAGGCCTCCCCTAAATCCTTCTATTCATCTCTCTCACCAGTTTTTCTCATCCAGTTTCAAAACGAACATAACCTTCTGCAAAATATTTGCTCTCTACACACTGCAATGCAGCTTCTTCACGAGACCAATATCTAGAATTATTATCACTCGTTCAGGTCGACCGTATCCCACCTATATTATGTTAGGTATCTAAGTCCTGCCTACCAGTTAAGTATACTAGTTTGCTAGTTACCTACTGGTATAAACAACTACTTCCTCCTCCTCTCGTCGTTTGTCTTCAATGCTGAGGGTCATGGCCACTGGAAACAACTTTCTCCTTAACCATTTCTCGCCAGCCCACTCTGTCCTCGGCAGCCGGATGGCTTTGCAGAACGAGGTCTTAAACACCCCGAAAGGATCTGTTCTGTCCAGTGTGTTGGGATCCTGCCTCCTTCCGCTCACTTTGCCTGTCACCATCAGCTTTTCTAGTTCGTCACCTTTCTTACTGGCAATGTGGCCAAAGAACTTAGGACCCCTCTGCGGTCAGGTGGTAAATACATTTCGTATATTATGTTTGTTTATAGCGAAACTTAAGTATTAAATACCTAAGTTTCGCTATAAACTGATGGAAAACTCGTTGAAAAATTCCCATCTAAAATAAGAGCTGAGGGCTTTTAATATAACATTTAACAATTATGATTCAATAATATAAATGCCCCGCTATCGGAATTTATCTTGATAAATACGAACTCAGCAATTGCTCTTGAGCAGATTATAAAATCCAATTACAGTTTGGTATTATTTGAAGTCGAATCAAAAACTTCACAAGCCTGCGAGGCTGTTATCTCTGGACCTTATTTTAATGAAACGGTCCCCATACTAGTGCACACTTTTGTATCGTAAAAGTTCAAAGCGTCGTTAAAATCAAATAGAGACGAAAAATTGTGGAGAACATTTTTAAAAATCTACAACGTATTGTGAATTTGTGAACTAATTTTCATTCAATCTATTTTATCGATTTGTAAAAAAGTAAAAACTGACAGACTAGTATTGCACAAGTTCCCTTTAATTTATAAGCGAGCACGTAAATCAATTTTTGCAAAGTCATATAGGGGGTGAAAGCTTATTTATAAAAGATACGCTTTTAAGTTGCAGGCTTCTGTTTAGGTATTACCAAGATTATACGCGGGAGCGGGTTGTATTTGGTACGAGCTGTTCCCAGCTCGTACTAAATACAACCTATGTTGGTAGAACATATAAGGGCGAAAAAAAGTAATTCGAAACACATTCCATAGACAAAAGGATTACAGCTATAATTAAATACGTTTCCTCTTTCTACTATCAAAAAATCTATTTGCAGGTTTAATTCCTGCACGGGATAAAAAAATGAGGAGGAAATGGTTCTCCACAAGAACGAGCGTTATTTTTTTAATCACTATTCACAGCCCGCAGTTACTTACTACTGAATATTGGTCTCTCTTTGCTTTTACCATTTTATACGCCCCCATACTAATTGCATTCGGAATATAACTGTCCGTCTATTTTATCTAGTGAACGAAGGTATAAGTATTCAAGTAGTTTTTCTTTATTCTATACTAGCGGACGCCTTGCGGTTTCACCCGCGTGTTCCCACGGGAACGGGAACTACGCGGGTGAAACAGCGAGGCGTCCGCTAATTCTTTATAAGTCTGGTAAACAAAAGTGCAACGATTCAATAAGACTATCCATGTATATAATGTCTAGTTTCAAGTCTCTGCACCAACTTTTGTAGCAGAGCATTCCAATGCAACATTCGCGAACGTTTCACGGGCCGAGAATTGTCCAATTTTAGTTAATTCAAATTCCTATCTATGATTTTTTTGAAAGGTAGAGGTGTAGATACAGATCTAATTTTCTGTGAAGCTAGAAAACTCATGTTGTCACAACAAATAGGCTCTCGAAATACCTTTAAGCACCACGTTAAATTTGAACTCTTTATTTTATTTAAATAGACTCGTAACATAGCTCTTTTTGATAGTCAAACTTTCACCCGCTTGAGATCATGTTATCGCAAAGAAACGGCACAAGTAACTCCACAAACGATCCTCCTGGGAAACCAAAATATTGCTTTAATCTATGCATTACGGATAGTTATGGCCGACTCCAATTTCATTTCTAGAAAGCGTCTTTTAAGACTTCTGTTTTACAATAAACGCAATAAGCAAGAAATGTACAAAATGATGATAGAAAATGAAAGCAAGGGCGAGTCTTTGTGCCGGGGACGCGGACGCGACTACCGGGGGAGGACTAACGTAATTGCACCGCTTCACTCAGTTCAATAGGAGTGTACTTACCAGCTTAAGTTTTTGCCTTCAGTTTTTAGCCGGTCTCGGGCTAAGCGCCCAAGCAAGGCAATAAGTCTATTCAAAGGCTCTATTTAAAGTTTACTCACGACTAATTGTCTCACACAAATGCTAATCGAAAATTAACTGCACTTATGCCGGGGTAACTAGGTTAGCTCCACGGTGCTACGAAATTAAACAGACTTTGTATACAATCAACTAAATGTAACCTTTCGCGCCAGGTTTTATCTAATTCAGTTTTATTATGATTGTTTCGTGGTAAACTCATTTGCAAAATAGAATTTTTAAGTTACTTTTCGCTGTGCATTTTCAAATCTTATGCATCTTAACTTTCAAGTTGCGTATTAAAACTTAGACAGCATATTATAATACATAAAAATCGTCGTTTTCGACAGAATTTACATGATATTGACACGACAGGATATTTACAAGAGCTGATGAAAAAGTTGCTATGAAATGTAAATGAGATTAATTCGCCCATTTGAAATGGGTTTTTCTTTTTAAGTGTAGGTAATAACGTTAGAGAACGTCAAACAAATAAGAGCGTCAAGATATTATTAACATCGCACAAAGCCTTTTATAATATCACAAAGATTACAACTCCTTCCAATGAATTGGTAATCAATCAAGAGACACTAATGATCTAAACGCCTCGATCATTAGTGTATCTAACAAATATGTATGACGCCTACGTCATACATATTTGTTAGATACGTACTAATAATAACAATTTATACATATACGAGTGTAATACCTACTGTTTATATTAAGACAAACGCCCACGTTATTGTGCCTGACAGATGTCCAGGTTGTTTACGAAAATTACAGGCAAAGTGCCTATCAATGAGTTTCAAGAGTTAAGTATGAAGTTTCGACCGTCGGGAGAACCCTTCGAGTAATGTCTTGACATCCTCTCGAGATACATACATCCGATAAACTTTATTAGGTACCTATAGTCACTTATGTTTTATATTTTTATACGAAGTAAACATAAAGACATCTCCATAACTTCTTGTATGTATAATACCCGTGGGACTTACCCATCGTTTTAAGATGGAAAAAGTAAAATGGAATATTAAAGTTATATCGATTTAAATACTTTTCGTTCTTTTAGTTCTCAAAGTTATATGGGCAGTAAATACATAGATAGTTCATTGTATATTGCTGTCAGTACTTACCTACGTATACCCAAAAAATATTAAATAATTAAACAATAACCCTTCCTTACAGTCGGGTAAAAAGCCGTCCACCGCCGATGACGTCCTCCGCCTATGACGCCTGAAGATGACCAAAGGTGCGCTCTCTTAGTTACTATAGTTACAATTAATAAATATTCTTATAACTTTGCCCATTCAGTTCTTCACTAAACCACTCAACACTAACAACTTTAATAACAATCATGGTTATATAAATGTTATCTTATGTCTGTCTAAGACGGCTCACTTGGCCCGTTCTTACCTGATTACGGTATACTTGCCTCCACTGGGCAATTTAACGTCATAATACGTTAAATAATTCAATTGTATGCACCCTGCTGGGCATGAAAGCCGACGGATTTTACTCAGAGCATAATGTAATTTTCTCGTATGAAACTTCACACAAACTGGCGTGGATTTCGTACCTCGTAATTAAACTACGATGTGGTGGAATTCTAAGCACTCTGTTTTATTAAAAAGTGTTGCGTATTATTTTTATAAGTAAAATAAAGTAGGTACATACGTCTTGTTCTATCATTCTGTTGCAAGATTTTTCCCGTGAGGTTAGAGCAATTGAAGTGTAATTTTCCGTCTAGTCTCGACTAAGAGTTGCCACCCCATCAACTCCCATGAGTGTCATAATAAGTACTAAGGGACGTAAGGATAATAATGGGGCCAAGATAAACATCCCACCTGTTTCAGTGGGTACCTAATACAATTGGTTCTTCAAGCTCTGCCCCGCAGAACCTTTTCTAGCATTATGTGTGTATGGGGAGAACTTTGTTTAACTTAGAGTTGTAAGCTGATTTCATACACAAAAATATTACTTACTTAGATTACTTATGGCAATACTCGTAGAATACCGTAAAATTATCATATTATTACTTAGTAAAATCATAGACCTGAGACCCGTGGATACTCTAATATTCCTTTCAGTCTACAAAGTGTCTAATATTCTCTTTGAGAATGCCACAAACGTTTATCAAAACAACGATATCACTTTTTTTATCTAAAGGTAGATAGCCAACATCAATTCGAGATTTGGTTGAAATTTCAACTTTAAATTAATAAACATGGGCTCATTGTAGGACAATAGCGACAGCTGTTGTCATTGTCGCAAAAGTAACCATTTGCTTTTGTTCCTAAGGTGACTATTCAAGCAGGGAAAGATAAAAATTACGAACTGCGAGGTGCTTCGAGCCGTTTTTATCAAAGAAGAAAACAAAGGGTTGTTTAATGACGGTATTAGTGGAAAGTTCACGATAAATTCGGGGTCGTTAGGGGTTCTTTGTCACTGTTGTATTGTGTCGCGGCTCGTGAGTCAAGTACTTGTGAAAACCTAATTCAATATTAATTTTTGAATTTACTTCTTATCGGTTTAACCCCTGGAATATATAACAATATCTGAAATATTTCATAATAATTGACAGTAAAGTTTTATTAATTAGCAAAATGAAAATTTACAATGTTAATAACTACAAGCTAGATAACCCTACGTACGAACTATATACATACTATTAACATTATTTACAACTTACCTAGTAAACTACAAAAAAGAGTTAGGCGTCGAAGAATTCCTCCCCATTGATGTCTACCGATATAGTGCCCAGAAGGCTGGCAGCATTGCCATGTTGTATGGCAATGCTTATTCTTTGTGCAAAGAAAAAGCCAGCCTTCTGGTCACGAGATGCACTGACAAGACGCTGGGAAATGTCTTTCATAATAATAATTAACTATCATAAAAATAACTATATATACAACATTATTCTTGGTATAGTGCAAACGTGAAAATAGTTGGCTCAGAATCAGTAACGCAATCCATTGGGGTAGTTTTTGGACCATGTTATATTTTTAATTAATCAATTATTAATTAATTCATTAATCATTCTAACAGTCCAAATCTTGTTTACAATGTAATGTGAAATGTTATCGTCACTTATGATTCAATAATAACCATGGATTTCGTACTACGGGACGCTATAAGCACGATAGCGCGAAGAACACGAGACAACTTGAATTGCTTATAACTCTGCAAGTTTTTAATATTTTCATTTTCTCATGTGATTTCTTAAAGTAAAAATCTTGTTGGGGTGTCTGAGCTTTGCACTATTTTACAAACTAACTAACAAAAATAGTGTATCGTGCAGGAATCGATAATGTATATGCTAGGTTAGGTAAAAATCGTTATTTCGACCGCGCTAGAGAGTACCTTACTTAGGTACCTATTTATTTATACTGGAGTGGTAGTTTTCACAGTGGCCGTGGCCCTATTTTATGTGACATCTCGCATTTTGAAATCATTTTCGGTACAGTGTATTAAATAAACAATTCAATAATACGTAGGTATATATTATCACAACATTGGTCTGTTATCAATCACGTGTGAGATAACCTACGCAACTCATCAATGACAAACGCCTCATGAATCGTGATGAGGTTATAAATATTTGAAAGAGTAAACTACCGAGATTATCCTATGTAAATTTGATTCTGGTTAAAAATTCAATGATTTCTAAAACTATCATGTAACTAATGTCCACAGTTACTTTAACTGAAAATGTAACCACATCAAAAACATTTTCATGTGAATAGACGCTAAGACGACTAGGCACTACTTGCACTGTAAATAAAATTACCAGATCATATGGAAAGCCAAGCACTACACGCCCTAACATAATACTCTCATGACTACCTCTGACTGGGAGTGTGTCCGACTGCTACGCATGAGATCGTAGGTTCGATCCCCACCCAGGATAAAACTTTGTGTGATGAGCACGATGGTTAATTCTGTGTCTTTGACTACGGTGTAGCGTTTATAGAGAACTTAGACTAGAATTCACGCAGAACGCTATCCGTTATAAGAGCATTAGGATATAGGGTATAGGATAAGAAAGTATTCGTTTAGGGCATGTAGAGGTATCCGTAAGATTAAGTAGAGAGTAGTAAGAAAAAAAAAAAAAACACATTTATTGAGTTACACATTTTAACAAACAGAGTAAACGTTGGAGTCTTCTTTTAAGCAAGGAATTGCTTGTGATAGGAGACTCCGCTCTTTTATTTCACAATCAAATTATGTGTACAATACAAAATAACAAAAGGTACCTAACTATGGTGTCACATATTAAAGTTAACTGAAGAAGGATAACTCGTGAAGGATAGGCGTGTCAATGTTAATGAGTGGTATGTGTGTGTGTTTGTAATGTGTGTGTGTGTGTGTGTGTGTGTGTGTGTGTGTGTGTGTGTGTGTGTTTTGAGGATTATTTCTACATACACATTAGCCCTACGACTAAGTCTTGGGGTCGGTATAAGTTAAATTTAGCGTTTAAAATATATACCACTAGAAGTGTCATTTATCAGTGATTTAGTGATTTAGACTGTGATTAAAGAAGCGTACTTATTATAGTCTCAGTTTCTTCATAGTTTTTGGTTAGTAAGAGAAGAAGAACTTTATTTAGAGTGGTAACAATATGTACCTACTCCTCTTGACGTCAATTGAAATCAAAATGTTTTTGGTGGGATATCATTTATTTTTGTAAGTTACATACTTGTCGTAGTTTTAATTAACCATTATGTTTATCTTCTTTTACTTTTTTAGTTTGTTATTTTTATACTCGTATATAGCAAAGTTCCTTAAAGAATATCGTTTTATTTTAACTGAAAATATCTTCTATAACAACATAATGGGTACTTCCTCGTGCTCCACCTAATTATGTTATTGTTGAGGATATATTGGAATTACATATGACTGGTTGGTTTTAGTCTGTGGGTACATGCCAAAGAAAAATATTAGATTTAAAATGTTCAAATATTTGTGAAATGGAGTTGACATGTAATTTTTATTTGAATTGTCGTAATGATTTTTGAAGTAGACTTGAAAAGTTTTAATAATTTAGCAGTACTTACAATGGTATTTATATAAGAATATATGTGGAAATAGAAAAGAAATGTAAGTGACAAAATTTTGACAGTGTTATAGAAGAAAATTGAAGTTTAAATCTCAAAATCAGTAAAAGAACAACATCACATACACCTTATTTGTCATTTTGATAGACTAACTAGATAGGTACATAAGATGAAAAGAAAATTTTTCATGACAAGAAGTTCGTCAAAATTAGGGTTTGTCATATGTTATATCAAGAAATGCGTTTCGTTACTGATAGTTTTTTTTTAATTTAAATATTCTAACAAAATATTAAACTAACACTAAAATATTAATTACGATTATTAATCACGATGATTTATAAATAGATACCTATTACTTGTAAATACATATATTTAAGAATATTTATTCAGTAAAAATAAAACGTATAAATTACATTATTTTATTGTTCCAGGAATTGCAGCGTATTAAACTGTCTTTTAAATACATGAATAATATCGGTGCCTAAAAATCCAGAATTATTTAATGCAGCTGTTGTTTAATCGCCACCTTTCTGTTAGTGGGTGAGACGTATCCGCTCTAGGTCCTTTCCATACAAACTTTCATCCCCCTATTTTAAGGAAAAGAAAGGAAAAATGTACTATAACTTAATTTTTATGTTGTTTGTGAGCTTGCACACCAAATTTAGCTTTCTATGACTTCAAGAAGTACCCTAATGTACGATTTCCACAAAGAAGGTGACACGGGGGAGCAGTGTAGGGGATGCGCGAGCATGCGAGAGTAACCGACCGCGTCCGCCCGAAGGCCACAATCTGCTGGAACCCAGACGCATGCGCGTACATACGCGCGCGTGCTCACGTATCCGACAGCATGCTCTCGGCGACTAGAGACACTACTCACTAGCGCGTGTGGCGGCAACCGACCGGACGCGACAGTAGCTGAGAGCCGCCGCCGTCCACGTGCGCGAGCATGTGCCAGGAGCCGTCCGGCTGCCGCGGCACCCGCGTGAGGATGCACGCCACGACCGGCTGCGGCAACATGTGCGCAGAAGTACCGAGTTCCAAGTAGTGTAAATTACATGCAAATATGAAACTTATGACTAAGTTTGGAAGTTTGAATTTCCTCTGGCACTGTGTGAAATACGCTGTACTGCGCTCCTGCGTCGCCCGGTTGGTGGACATCGTACATAACAGTCGGTGATCATCAGTCAATGAGTAACGATATCTGGGTATTTTAGATATTAATAATTTATAAAATATACTCACTGTTTTGACATCAAAGTCTGATAATTTGCACTTTCTGATAGACCAAATCTATAGGGGTACAAAAATACGACTAAATGCTTCGAGAAAAGGTAGGTAGTATCCTGCACTTTCGTTGTCTCGTATTGGCGATGAAATTGTTTGTTGATTTTATTTTCTAATAGCTACCGCCGGATAGGTGCTGTCTACCCAAATGTACAGGACTAGTGCTGAACTAAGAAAATGAAACCAAATCTTCCGTGGAGGCCCAGGCTCATGTAATGAAGAATAACGTACAAACAGAACAAAAAAGAATTACCTAGCCAAAAAGGTTCGTTCTGAGTGATGAGCCTACATGCTTACATACATTCGGCACTTGATTTTTATTTATTTTCTGTACTGATGAGTACAGAAAATAAATAAAAATCAAGTACTTAAATTCTTAAAGCCTTACACTGGCCCCACAAGTTGACCCCAACATCAGTCCCAACTTGTGAATCTAGAATAACGTCGTCCCAACGTTGGTGCCAATGTTACTTTCTAGATATACACGTTGGACGAGTGCTTTGGCGTGTGAAGACGGTGTTAGAAATAGATGGTTGTTACGAAACATTTATAATATGTATAGTCTATTGAAAACTCCCGTGATTAATATCAGTACCCAGATATTTATATTTCTTACCTTTTTAAAAAAAATCAACGATGAAATACGCGTATTTTTGTTAACCAGTTGAATACAACGACGCGTATAGTAACAATACAGGAATAATGTTTCCTGTTGTGTCATTGGATTACAAGTTTCTTTTTTATCACTAATTAATATAACAATAAAGTAAATAAAGCGATAAACTTGGGCCTTACTCAAACACTCTTAAAACATTAATCGATTTGTAGCATTGTTTGTTGTGCGCCGATTTCTATGTGGTGATTTCTTCAGCTCGTTTAATCGAACTTTGAGAGCTATTTTTTATGAGAATCGATACAATCGCTTTTCACAATGTTTTAATATATACTAGCTGTCCCGCGCAACTTCGTATGCGTAAATTCTCCCCGTTTTTGAAACATTTCTCGTCGCTTCTCCGCTCCTATTAGTCGAAGCGCGATGTTATATAGCCTATAGCCTTCCTCGATAAATGGGCTATCGAATAAAAAAAGATTTTTTCAAATCGGACCAGTAGATCCTGAGATTAGCGCGTTTAAACAAACAAACAAACAAACAAACAAACAATCAAACAAACAAACTCTTCCGCTTTATAATATTAGTATAGATTTATTATTATCTAGTGTTGTTTCCAGAGACATGCCTAATTACCACGTATTGTATGTATTTAGTTCATTGATATTCTATTTAACATTAAATAACTTCCTTTTATTACAAAAATCAACACAACGCTTCCCACACAAAGTAAATAGATTCATTTGCGTACGACTTTAACAATTATATCGAACAAAACGCCTACACTGTAAATATATACAAATTAAAACAGCTTTTGAATCCTTTTAAACCAAACAAACCTTTTTAAGGCAGTCTACATTTGGAAAAAGCTACAAAATGAACATCATTCGTAGATAAAATAAAGCTAATGTCTAAACATGACATGTGTACGAGGTACCTAAAGACCACAATCCATTAGCCCGGACTGTTATTACTTTGCGGCGTCCGACACAAGACTGACATTTGCACCCGCCGCCATCCTACTAAAGGCCTTCCGCGTGAACTACATTAACGTACGGTTTTTTTTTCTGAACTGAATTCAGCTTTATCGTTCATATTCGAGATTTAAAGGTATCATTTTAACTAGTCACACGTAAATATTAAAAACCGGGCAAGTGCATGTAAGGTGCCTTAGTCCCCCCCCCATCCCCCATCCGAATAATGCGGCTTAAGAAGTGGGTTTCTGTTGTTTTTGTTTCATACTTAAACGTTATACCTACTTAATAATAGATAATTTTCAATAGAATTTGTATGAAAATGTTGTTACATCTCATTTGATTAGCTGTTACTCGTAAACTTATAAAGCCTACTTAGCTGTGATAGTTTTCCTTTTAATTTCACTACATGTACTCCTACCGTGATTTTTTCCTATACTCAACATCAACCATTTAGCTGGCAGGGGCAGCTAATTTGTATTTTAAGGCTTAATATTTCACAAACGGATCCCTAAATCTAAAAATAGTGTTTACAACCCCTAAACGTCAAAGAAAGACTTTTCTAATGATACCCCATACGATGGGGTGGGTAAGAAAAAAATCACATCCCAATCAAAAAATATGATTTTTTCCAGATTTTATTCTTTAACTTTGTCGGCGTAAGTAATATGTGTATCTATGCAAAATTACAGCCTTCTAGCGCAAACTAAGCTAAGGTGCGGATTCACGGACGAACATGGCGAAACTAGGGTTCAGTTTCCATTCCGTAGCCATTTTGGCTACGGAACCCTAAAAAAACAATATCTTGGAGGTTTTAAAATCCCATCTAAATCCGCCCAACGATCATCCATTCAGGGAAGGAATAAAAGGACTGATTTTTGAGCATACCTAATGTTGGTTGGTGCCTATGACCGAAATCCCAAATTAAATTACATAAATGGTTTTCATTTGCATTATTATAACATACAGACGCGGCTAATTTATTTAGGAATATTAAATACCTGTCTAGTGATGACGATTACATTTGTTGTCTCGTGTACGCTACGAGCTGTGCCAACTACCGACGACGGTCCCTCTTTCATTAGTCAATAACTCGGTCAACACACAGCATGCGGGGCCTTACCGTAGCTGAGATAACCACTAGTGAAGTGAAATCAGCCAGTCGATAAACAATATGCTAGGCTTTCTCGCACCTAGATAATCAAGTTATTTCATTAAAAACACCAAAGCATCGATCAAACCTAGGGCTTGAAGAACAATATGACAGTTAGATAAGTACTGATTATAGCGGGAACTAACTAGGTTTCTATTTTATATTAATCCTAGTGAATAGCGACCCGACCACGCCACGACACCCGGTTATCTAAATGCGTCCGGTTCATACCAGCGACTTCGGTGTTAAACACGTAAGGTGAATCCTACGGGTCGTCATAGAACAATATGAAACTCCAATTACGTAACAATTATAAAATACTGTATTGATAAAATGATAACCGCGAATTAACAAAACTTAAAAGTAAAATGTTGAAAGTGAATATCATTACGGATGTACGGCGGACGATGGCGCAGTGATGTCAGCTGAGAGCTGCGCCGGCCGGTCGACGCGTAGTCTCCCCCCGCGCCGTACCTCATGCTCCCGGCACCAACTCTAGCGCCGACGTATATGTTGCCAACAGGGGCCTTTTGTACCTCGCCGGTCTATATGGCTAGAGGTCATCCTACCTTCACGGTCTCCCCTCTAGACATCGTTTGCTCCCGTGACCGTCGGTCCTTAGGCAGATACGACCAGCCAATTGCCACCTCAACGTGCTTAACCTGCGAAGTATGTCGATAACTTTGATCCTTTATCGGAAGACCGCGTTAGTAATTTATTTTATACAGAGTTTCATATGAAAATACCACACAGTTCTGCGATTTTTACGTGGAATTTTCCAAAAAAATATGTTTCCTTACAAAACAATGTTCTGATAATTACGAAAACAGCAATAATCCACCAAATCGGTCGGCCCGTACCAACTCAAGTATATAGGTAACTAGGTACTTTAAAAGCCAATATCCATCCTTTCCAAGAATCAACATACTCACGATATCAAAGATACAGATAAAATAATTAACCTTTACTTGAAGTTAATAGCGGTTAAATTCAAAGCGTAAATATGAGCCAAGTAACAATTTACGAAGAATTGGCTCACTTTAGGTTAGACCAAAGAGTTCAAAATACTTATTAAGGTTGTAAGTACCTATTACCCTTCCCGAGTGAACATCCCCGAGTGTATTAAGTACAACAACAAATAGGTACCTTTATTGCTTTACTTAATTCCCGCTTACTACGGTGTTCAGCTCGTACCGAAGTTAATCTACACAATTAGCAGGCTTGTAAATAATTTGTTGTATACTTAGCATACATTCTACATTTATTTAATGTTTATTTCCAACTTTAAGTTGCTTTATTTATATTTATACTGATTGATTTTGCCCACGGCCTGGCCCTTGTGGGTATTGGAGAAACCTAAGCTAAAAGGCGTGGAGTAGAAGTGTAGTCGTCTTGTTCTTCAAAAAAGGAGATAAGACCCGGCTGAAGAACTACCGACCTATTTCTCTACTAAGCCACGTCTATAAGCTGTTTTCAAGAGTCATCACGAACCGTCTTGCGCGAAGACTTGACGAATTCCAACCACCGGAACAGGCTGGATTTCGGAGCGGATATGGCACCATAGACCACATACACACAGTGCGGCAGATTATACAAAAGACCCAGGAGTATAATCAGCCCCTGTGTCTAGCATTCGTGGACTATGAGAAGGCCTTCGACTCGATTGAAATCTGGTCCGTTCTGGAGTCTCTGCAGCGATGCCAAGTAGATTGGCGATATATCCAAGTGATGAGATGTCTCTACGAAGCCGCCACCATGTCCGTCCAAGTACAGAATCAGCAAACAAAACCTATACCATTGCATCGAGGAGTGAGGCAAGGGGACGTTATTTCCCCGAAACTGTTCACAAATGCAATGGAGCAGGAGGAACGCTGCACTGGAAAGGGCGGGGCATCCATCAATGGTGAATACATTTCTCACTTGCGATTTGCAGATGACATTGTCATCATGGCGGAAACGCTGCAGGACCTGCAACGGATGCTGAATGACCTGGCTGACTCCTCTGTACGCATCGGCCTACGGATGAACTTGGATAAAACCAAGGTCATGTTCAATGAACATGTACTACCGGAACCGACAGCGGTGCACGGCGCCGTTCTCGAAGTTGTTCAAAAATATGTGTACCTCGGGCAGTCATTGCAGTTAGGTAGAAACAACTTCGAGGACGAGGTGAACAGGAGAATTCGGTTGGGTTGGGCAGCGTTTGGTAAGCTACGTCAAGTCTTCTCATCGTCGATCCCACAATGTCTAAAGACTAAAGTCTTTAATCAGTGCGTCCTACCCGTCATGACATACGGAGCCGAAACGTGGACACTGACGGTACGGCTGGTCCACAAGTTCAAAGTCGCTCAGCGGGCTATGGAACGGGCTATGCTCGGAGTTTCTCTTAGGGACAAAATCAGAAATGAGGTGATCCGGCAGAGAACCAAAGTTATCGACATAGCCCACCGGATTAGCAAGTTGAAGTGGCAGTGGGCTGGCCATATAAGCCGAAGAACCGACAACCGTTGGGGTAAACGAGTTCTTGAGTGGAGACCGCGGCTTGGCAAACGTAGTGTAGGACGCCCTCAAGCCAGGTGGAGTGATGATATACGCAAAACGGCTGGCAGGAGCTGGATGCGAGAAGCCGAAGATAGAACAAAGTGGCGTGCAATTGGAGAGGCCTATGTCCAGCAGTGGACTGCGATAGGCTGATGATGATGATGATGAAGCTAAACCTAAGGTTAACCTACGAGTATATGCTACGCCAGGTGATAAAGTAACTACAGCAATTTGCTTAAACATACGTTTAGTTATTGTTGTGAGAAGCTCGAACAAATAGACACGAATAAAAAAACAAAGCATATCTAGTTTTTAATTAAGAGTTACCTCATTACTTAGTTTTTTTTAATATTTTCAATGTTTTACACATAGGTACTTTACAATGTTATAAGCTATATCTATACTAATAATTTAAAGAGGAAGGATTTGTATTTTTGTAAGTAACGCATAAACTTAAAAACTACGGGACCAATTTTAAGATTCTTTTACCATTAGAAAGCTACAATAACGGGCAGTAACATAGGCTATACTTTATTGTCAAAAAAATTAGGTAACTCAAGATACCTATAAAAACTACGATGTGACACCCGTGCGAAGCCGGGCAGGCAGCTAGTACTTAGTAAAGATAAATTTCAAAGAGAAGAATTATCTTTCGACTGGCCTGTTGGGCTACTACTTTGTGTGATGAGCGCGATGGTCTATTTTGTGTCAGGGTGTATTATCTTTAGTATGTATGTATTTAGAAATATATAAGTATGTTTATCAATGGTCTGGTTGCCATAGTACAAGCTCTGCTTAGTTTGGGATCAAATAACGTTGTGTGATTTGTCCCAAGATATTATTATTATTCTTATCTTTGTTTAAACGAGGTAATCTCAGAAACTCCGAATACGATCCGCAACATTTTTTTGCATTAGATAACCGGTTTGTCCAGAAAGTCCAACCATAAATGTCTAATAGAGCTTCCAGAGAGGGGCCCCACTATTAAGAAAAAAATGCATATTTGAAAATCAAAATTACAGAGTGTTGAAATTACACTAACACTGTACTAGGTTTTGATGGTCTGGAGAGCGCTGTATTCAAAATTTGGAAAATAATTAGGGGCCACCGCTCCGTTGTTGCCCCAGGGCCTCCACACCTACAAATCCAGGTTATCTTTTAAAAAAAACCCGGCCCTGAATAGTAGGTATGTATGCAATGACATAAACTAAAAATACTGCTGAGGCCGAGGAGCACAGTTAGTACCTACTCACATTAATACAAAGTTTTCATGTTTAATATTTACTTTTACTGCGTCGTTCATCTGCAGTACCTAGTTCTGAAATCCCATGTTGTATTTCAGATTGAGCAAAGTATTATTTGGTTTTGCTAGCAGGAAATTCTGCAGATAGGTTCGCTCCCTTTTGCAGTGAGTGGAACTCGAACATAACAGGTAAAATGAGACTGTTAAGGCATGCTTGTCTTTAAGTATCGGATCTATTGTAAATTGTAACGTAGGTATGTATATCTATTGTAGGATTATCTATAAGGAGTATCGATTGAAGCACCTAATAGTTGGTAGATTTGTGAATAAAAACATAGCATTTTTGCTAAAAAAAGGTGTTAGTTTTTTCATAGACTTTATTTATTAACCACTTTATTACAACTAGTACCTATGTATGTAGTTAGGGTTGGATGTTTTTTTTTTACTTATAGTAGCCACAATAAGCAAATCGTCTTTACACACTTTCCTTGGTAGGAAAGTGTGTAAAGACGATTTGCTTATTGTGGCTACTTTCTAAGAAAAGGAAAAAATCTTGAGATATGGGAATCATGTAGGCCTTTATTTTAAAAGCTAAGTATATTAATATTGTCTAGTATGTATATTTTAATGTGCCACAGTTGTCCGACACAACCATTACCATTATTAAATAAATGTTTAAAACGTATCCTATTTAAAATGTAAGTTCTACACACGTAAATACGCACAGATAGTTAGAAATTTGTAGAACAAACTTTTACAAAAATAACAAGAACCTCTACGTTAATCAATCGTAATAGTAACAAAGAAAATATATTCTATCAAAGTGACAATTTAATTTATAAACTTTACAATTTTCTGGGAAAAATCAGATAAATATCAATAATGAATAAGTTAATGGATGAAAATCGAATAAATAAATATAAACATTGAAGGTAAGAATTAACACTACAAATTATATGTAAGACATTTGTACAACTCTATTCTAATTTTTGCACGCCACATGTACTGGAGTATGCTGTACATCATAAAAACCAAAACACCATGTATCCTACCATATTTCAATCAAACAAAAATGTTATTATTCATAATATTTTTATTTATTATATACGGGTAACATAAGTTTTCTTAAATATACAATAAAATAAATTATAAATCAGAATTAAGTAGGCATGTACCCAAGTAATAGGTACGTCCGCAAAATGAAGTAACAATAAACACTTGGTCCAATCTGAGGGTCGCCGAAAATCTCTGTGAGAAAACGGCCACAATATGCAAATTATCTTATGAATTATACCAAATAAACTGTTCAGTTTCCAACTACAAAATCCCATCAAAATACTCTCTTCCATAATTTTACTCTGACGAGAAATGTTGGTTAATTGAAGTCGGCAAGCATCTATGTTTATGTTGGTACGTTGTTGCAAAGACGATTTGGCAAACAATCGTGATATCCAATTAACTATGCAACCGCAATGCTTCATGCTGTTAAACCTGTAGAATATACTCGTATAACATCAGCTAACTCTGTTACGTGTAATATTAATTAAGGCCAGGATTTTCGGGAAGCATGAGAAAACCAACCACAGGTCGTAGGTAGATGATAATAAAATCTCTTCGTTTATTTGTTAGCAGCAAAAAAATTAGACTTTGTCACAAATCTATACTAATATTATAAAGCTAAAGAGTATGTTTGTTTGTTTGTTTGAACGCGGTAATCTCGGGAACAACTAGTCCGAATTGAAAAAATATTTTTTTTTGGGTAGCCCATTTATCGAGGAAGACTATATGCTATATAACATCACGCTACGACTAATAGGAGCGGAGTAGCAATAAAAAAATTTTGCAAAAACGAGAAAAAATTACGCATACAAAGTTGCGCGGGTCAGCTAGTGATTGATATAATACTATGATTAAATAAAGAAAAAAAATATTACCTATTGTTATAAAACTAATATTATTCTATACTGTAAGCCCACTAAAAGCTTGTACCTATTGACGTTCATGCGGAAGAGCAAACACAAAAGTCTTCAAAAAGCATTCTTCTAGTATTAGGAGCCCTAATAACTGCGACAAGCTTAATACTTAACAATTTAATTTGTAACCATGTTTTCTCTATAGAACTATATCGCCTTTATATTCAATCCAGGTACCCTAGTGTATAATAATAGGGTTGTGCAAAGTGTAACCGATATTTCCGAAGCGTTGCCGCCATGCGGCTGCCTGGTGTTGTGACCTACATAGTAGAAAATAATAATGTAACGTTTTTATTAGCAGTTATTATTAACGTTGAAATTAATTTAAATTGTTGCAATGTTCAATTTTTGCATAAAAAAGTAGGTAGGTACGCCAAAAACCTTTTACCCTAAAATGCCGGCAACGCATCTGCTCTGCCTATGGTGTCGTATGGCAGTGGTAATCACTTATCATCAGGTGAGCCGCATGTTCGTTTGCAAGTGGACATCGTACCACGCACAATGTAGGATTCCGTAGACCCCCTCCCCCCCAGCCGAATAATGTGGCTTAAGAATTGTTTTTTCTGTTGTTTTGTTTCATACTTACAACGTATTATCTACATAATAATATTTAATGGAATTTGTACGTAAATTTTGTTACTTCTCATTTGATCAGATGTTACTCGTAAACTTGTAAAGCCTACTAAGCTGTGATAGTTTTCCTTTTAATTTCATTATTTTTCGTGATTTTTTTCTCATACCCAATATCAACCATTTAGCAGGCAGGCAGGAGAGGGGGTCACTTAACTCAAACAAAAATTTGCACTTTAAAGCTTAATTATATTTCACAAACGAATCCTTAAATCTAATGATACCCCACGCGGTGGGTTACCCTCAAAAAAACTTATTTTCAAGATTTTATTCTTTCACTTTGTCGGCGTAAGTAATATGTGTATCCGTGCAAAATTACAGCCTTCGAGTACTAACAGTCTCTGAACTAAGCTGCGGATGGACGGTCATGGTGACACTATAAGGCTTCCGTTTTGCCATTTTGGCTACGGAACCCTAAAAAAGTGTACAGAGTTTACTTTAAAAAATAAAGTGTAATATCATAATCTCTTACAATATAATCACTTTATCTTTAAAGTGAAATCAGTCAGCTTTGACTATTGCTTGCGGGCGTATTCTTACTTTTCTACATAAACAGACAAGATCCCTTTCATGGAAAACCGCCTTGGAAAACGATTTGTCAGCAAGGACTGGAATTAAAGTAAAGAGAGAGTGCGAGAAACAGAATAATTCAGAAGTATATTTTATTTTACATAAATAATTTCAAATATTCTCCTTGACATCGAGATTTCAACTTTATACTATTCTGCAATATAGGTACTGTACTGTAGATAACATAAATTAGTACCTGCCTAAATAACCAAATTTACATACAGACCTATAAAATAAGCATGCGTATTGCTACAATGTATTTGGTAGAATAGTGCTACGAACGTAGACCTCTGACGTAGCTGCCTACGAAACCTGCCCGTGATTATTGTTATTTATGATCGGCCAAACATTTCTTACTATCCATTGAAAAAGAAAATAGAAGGTAGAGATAACATACACAGGAGGAACATCTCTGTGAAATAAAGTGTCCGTCGAATGTGTTTACTAAGTAAATCCCCTAAATGATATGTTAAGGGGGCATTACACTGAGAGAATTATTTATTTAGCGCTACGTACACAGCGACACGATCGCCGTCCTTGCTCTTCCCACACAACCATTACTTCACAGTGCGCAGGAGCGCAGGTCAAAATAAAGTAGAATATTCGTTCGTACATATGTTAGATTACGAATGCCATGACTATGACAATACGAAAATGCTCGTTTTTGCATTTTTCCGCAACTTCAAGATTTATTTGCGGGATCATATTAAGACATATCCTTAAATTTCTTTATTTCATCTACTAGAAAAACTCTTTGACTAGTGCCACATTTTTTTTATATATAATATTTAGGTTTTCTATATAATTTTTTGAGAGAGCCGAACCCTGTTTCGCGTAATCTACCCTTAATATGGACTTACAACGTTTTTAAATTATTGAATCGTCAATAAAAAAATAGTAGCTATAAGAAATGTAAAAATCACAGAACCATACAAAATATTTATATAGGAGTATTTACTATTGTATCGTAACGCCTTAGCAATTATTTTTGTTATGAAAAGCTCTAAATCTCTAGCTAAAGTACAAAACGTTTAAATTCCCTGGATTTTGAGATGAGGTGGTATGTCCACATTATGCCACGGTTGACATATCTCGATGAATGGCACTACCCACGCCGATTACTTAATAAGGGTTCGCTATAGTTGCAAAAGGGTAAAACTTGACCAATCGGCACATTTCATCAATCTGTTGTATTCTGTACAATTGAGACAACTCTGTACATTCATACCGTAATGCCACTTTGGAGGGTTTTCGAACTATTATTTTTAGCTTACAACTGGACGCTTTTTCCACTTGTCTTCCATATGAGGCTCTTTATAATAATAATAATAATATCTCGGGACAACTCACACAACGTCATCAGATCCCAAGCTAAGCAGAGCTTGTACAGTCAACCGCAAAAGTAGATGATCAAAAACGGAATGTCAAAATTATTGAATGATATTTGTGGCAAATCTAGCTAATGCTACAATGGCCCTAAAGTAAGTGATGGAATAAGTTACCGATGAAATTATCTGATTGTACTGTCGCCAGAACTGGATGATCAAAAAAGTTCTAAACTAAGTGATCGAATTGAAAATCATAAGTTAATGAAATAGTATCATTTGGATTCTTGGATTATGCTTTTTTATTCTTTGGCGAATTGCAACTAACATTCAAATTTGTGACATTTCGTTTTTGATCATATTCTTTTGCCGTTGACTGTACTATGGTAACCAGACAACTAATAAATATACTTATATATTTCTAAATAAATACATGCTATAGATAAATTATACCCAGACATAGAATAAACCATCATGCTAACGCAAAGTTTTATCCTGGGTGAGGATCAAACCCACGACCTCCGGCTTAGCAGTCAGGGTCACTAACCACTAGACCAACAGTCAGTCGAAATCTATTCTAACCCTAAATAATAGCAAACAAGATATTCAAATAGGTAAACACTACATAACTTCTTTAAAAAGATGCTAAGTATGATCAACAACTTTTCTTACACAAATTATGAGAAATTGACTTAGTAGAACAAGCTGCTGTTTACTTAAGTGACCTTGTTGACTCAACAACTTATGCCAAACTTCAAGTGACGCAAGTTCCTTCTTAGTACTGGTACCGTTTACCTACTTAAAATACACTGGGAAACAAATACACTGCAACACAATTTAGATGATTTACGAGTAGACGATTTTAGGCAAAATTAGGTAGGAACAAAGGTATCCTAAAAACACAGGGATTGTCATTTGATGATAGCTGGTATAGTATATATAGGGTATTAAAATTTTAAGGATGTATAAGCACAAAATATCGAGAGTATTCTGTGGTATAGGTAAAAGAAAACATCATTATAAAACCGATGTGACTAAGAACCATCCACCGTTCCACATATCGATAGGCCTGCTTCCCTGTAGTTTGTCGTTCATCGTTTAATTCAATTCACCATTTGTAATATTCAAATGGAAAAGTAAACTTCCTTCACCATGTTGATAAATCAAAATTATTACCTAGATATTACACACACCCGTGACCCGTGAGGCGGTGTTACTGGCATGCTAGGCACAGGTCTAGAACAGCGCCCTAATCTGCTAATAGCAAAAACCTTTTATTTCAAAATCTCGGATAGATAGCTGAATAATAAATGAAGCTCCGTGCCTACATTCTTAATTTTAAAAAAAACATGGTTTTAGTAGCTATATATAGTTACCTACATACACGTCAGGACAATGAAGCCCGTTAGAAACTTAACATTCAGTGTTACCATTCGAACACGATATAAGCTTTCACTACAATGTCAATAATTTTATTTAAAAATAGATATAATTATACAGTATAGCTGAAAAAAAACAGCAATTACAAACATTGTTTTGTCACGCTACACCATCAAAACGTTGGTCGATCAATCTTCAATTTGTTGACCATATACCGCACCGCACAATAAATTTCCAACATAAATATTGCTTTAAAATGAATATTAGGCAAGGAACGCGTCGTATAATTGATTAAAAAAAACAACATGTTTTAAATTACGGTAGCTACCGTAGCGGTAATTACATAAAATACTGGGAGTACAGAAAGTAACCTTGGTACGAGTATGTACTTTGCTCGAGCTACGCACACATATCCAGGATTTTGTTTTAAGGGGCAAGGGAGGCTGCATTTGATTCATTATTGTGGGTCGCTCGCGCGACGGTGTATGGAGTGAAATACATGAGTGAGAAAGATATGAGTGAGATCAACTCCGACCAAATATATCACAAAGACTTAAAAGTTATCTCCTCACCTCCTTGAATCCATTCCTCCTTGGATCCTGCACATATCGTTCAATGATACGGTAGGTATTACAGACCACTTCATACCACTTTGTTCGCAAAACGTCCCAGATTCCGCGTTCGTTGTGTTTCTTATGTGTTAGTTGCTAGCGCGTGTTGTATGGGGATTACCTTCTGTACTCATAGTAATTTGTGGTAATTATAAATACCGTTCGAATACCGAAAGGTTTTATAATAGCTATTTATTATTTCCCAATAATGGTTATGAAGGTAATTTTAATAATATGTAAGTACTTACTGTAATACCTCCACATTACTTATTGTTTGTAATGCGATATGCCAGTAGGTATTGCTTTGACTGCCTCTGTGGCGTAATGGGAATGTGCACGGCCGCTGCGCCGAAGGTCCGGTCAGGTTACCTTAGACATAATAAACTTAACGTAGCTAATGAAATATGAATAAATAAAGACTTAAAAATAGACGTGCAAAAGGAAGGGTGTTATAAGTTTAACGTATGAATCTGTGTGTCTGTCTGTACCCAGGCGCAGGTACAAGGGGGTCAACACGGGCAATTGCACGCTAATGATCTTTTTTTTGGGAACTTGAGTGAGAGAGTGTTTAGGCAGGCAATTGCCCCTACCCCCCTTGGTAGTGGTGAATGGTGTACCGGTGTTGAATCAAATGCACCCCCCTCCCCCCTCCATCATGCGAGCGACTCACACTTGACCGGTTGAGTCAAATGTTGCCCCCCACCCCAGAACAAAGGTCTGGATCCGCACCTGTCTGTACCATCGTAGCGCCTAAATGGATGGACGGAATTGGATGCAGCTTTTTATTAGGAAGCTCGATTAATCGAGATGGTTTAATAACAATCCGTTTAGACGTTTTGAATATAATCATAATATGATTAATCAATCAATACTTTATTTGTGAGCACAGGTACGGTACAGTTCTTGTCAGTGTTATAAAGATTCACTATGTTCTGTTAGAGATTGGCGTACAAAATTGAGGTTAGTTATAATAAATTATAAAATTAAAACAATCACAAAATAGCTTGATATACCAAATTACATTAACAAATAAAAATATAAGTGTTAAAGCAATTAAATTGATAGATCTAAGTATACGAGTGATAGATCTAAGCCATAGGCCGCTTTTGTCGGTAGCACAACAGTGTCAGTTTTTTTTTTCGTGAAAGGCCACTGTAGCAAGTGTAATTCCTGCGCAAATGAGAACTAGTACGAACTGTCTTAAATGTGGAGCGGGGTGCGGTGACATTCACATCTTTGCCAAATAAGGATTTGGGTGGCACTGATACTGTTATGGGCTAACGTGACGGTTACCATCAGGTGCACGACCTGCTCGACTCTTCATTTCGTTGTATAAAAAAAAAGATTTTAAAAGGATTTTTTTTATATTTAAGTAACAATTTACCTAGTGGGAATATTATAGAATAGAATAGAATCTTTGTTTGTCATAAAGTCTTTATTTTTCATATTAACTAAGTGAGGAAGAAAAAGGTTAACTTAATATTTGTAAGAGGACCTTCTTATATTTCAAAATGTTCCTGAGGTAACTCGATACAAATTATATCTCGCTGGACATTCTTTGTACCTAAAACATTAGGTTTCAAAGAGAAGCCTCCCTCTGAATTCTAGATAGGTACTAACCTAACCTAACCTACGAATTCAAAGGTCGTTCGGGAAGCTTAGAAAAAAAATGTCCTAACAAACTAAAGGCACCCTTTGCCCTAGTACGTACTGAGGTAGGTACCTACATAATAGCTTATAAGACAATATTAATAAGCTCAATTAGTCCCAACTCATCGCTGCATGAATCTCCTTCCAACATTTGAAATTAAATACTGTTTGCAAAGCAGGTATGCACATTAGAAATACCTCGACAAGGTAAAAAGATCTTTAAAATGGATTTTAACCATTCAGTTAGCAAGCTCTCTATCATTTTTAAAGACAAGTCTTAATATAAACTCTATGTCGCAGGGGCCTAACAAATATACTTGCAATAATGCTGTAATTTGATATTAATTGCTAATAAAGTCCTAAAATGCAATCTTAAAAACCACATACAAATCGTCCCGTCCGTTTGTTTGAGCGCTACAATCCAACAAACATTATAGAACGACTCTTATACAAGTTAGACTCTTATTAAGTACATAGTTGACTCTTATAAAGATATACAAGTCAAACTTATAACTTGGCTAGGCACAATTCGTTTAAATACCTAATGTGGATTAGCAACCGAGTCGGTATCTGCTTTCTCTTCAATCTGTACAATTCCAACACATAGCTCAGCTTCCTTAGCTATAAATATCACTTTGATATTATATACTAGCTGACCCGCACCACTTCGTCTGCATACATTTTCCCCGTTTTTGCAACATTTTTCATTGCTGCTCCACTCCTATTGGTTGTAGCCAGATGTTATATAGCTTAAAGCCTTTCTCGATAAATGGGCTATCCAACAGTAAAGATTTTTTTCAATTTGGACAAGTACATCCTGAGATTATAGCGGTCAAACAAACAAACTCTTCAGCTTTATAATAATAGTATAGATAAAATATTTATATAAGTAATGTCATTTTTTTTATCTTGGGACAACTCACACAACGTCATCTGATTCCAAACTAAGCTGAGCTTATACTATGGCAACCAGACAACTGACAAACATACATATATATTTCTAAATACATACATAATTATTATGGATAAATTACACCCAAATTACCTTCAAGTCCCTACTAACAATATCTACCAGCGTAGGATGCGAGTAGGTAGTCATGTACCTACTACTTCTCCTTTAATCATCATGACAATAAAAACCTTTGTCGGCACCTTAAGTAGATAGGGGCCTGTATAATGAAAAGCTATTTATTTATTCATAACTCTCAAAGTCGTAACTTGTTTAAACGAGAAACAAAAAGCCGTTTTGCTGTAGGTAAATGAAAACAATGGCAGCTAGTGGTTGCTGTTGCAAATCAAATTACAACTTTTACATTACGCGGCTGAATCCTAGATTCATTCAACACATAAACTTGTGAGGCCTTTTGCACTTAAAACTTCGTCTGGGGAAAACTGTGCGGTCACATTATATCGTTGAACGAATTGTTATTGTTTCTGAAGGGAACTTTAACCGCTGCGGATTAAATTCAACCGAAGTGGCTCGTCGGCTTTCATTGTCATAAACTGTGCCAACATGTCATCTCAATGTGTCCTATATTTTTTGTTAGACCATTTCAATTTGCGTATTTTATTCTGTACCGCAAATAAAATGTTTTATCAGTTTGTGTAAGTATTTACTTTCATTTTAATACACTGTAGGTTATTAAATAAACGAGTTAAAATGTTTTTTCAATAAAGCAAACATTAAGTACTAGAGTTTATATTGCTTTTTATTTGAATACTAGCGGCCCGCTCCGGCTTCGCACGTGTATAAAATATATGGATGTTATTATACATATAAACCTTCCTCTTCAATCACTCTATCTATTAAAAAACCGCATCAAAAACCGTTGCGTAGTTTCAAAGATTTAAGCATACATAGGGTTATAGGGACAGAGAAAGCGACTTTGTTTTATACTATGTAGTGATTACCTTTGTCCTGCGGCTTCACCAGGGTTTTGTTTTTTTGTAGGCTATGTGCTATTATTGTTGATGAACTTTCGTGATTTGTACACATTACGAAAATATATCATGTTTACCCGTGACCACGGCCGTTGCAATACGGTCGAAACGTCGGGCAGTAAACAAGATATTTTACCTTAAATTATTCACGCGATTAAGACCCGCAATATATATTGTCATAATGTGCTATTCTGATGTTTAATTTACATTACTGTAAATTTTCATTAAAATCCGTTTATTAGTTTTTGCGTAAAAGAAAACATCCATACATACTCACAAACTTGCAATATTAGTATAGGTATCTACAGTAACAAGAAGCTCCCAGGAGAGCAGATACCAGGATTATACCTTAGGATCGTAGATTAGAATGTGAGAATCAAACACAAGATGGCTGGCCTGTTGGTCTAGTGGTTAGTGACCCTGACTGCTAAGCCGGAGGTCGTGGGTTCGATCCCCACCCATGATAAAACTTTGATGAGCACGATGGTTTATTCTGTGCCTAGGTGTTATTTATCTATAATATACTTAAATATTTCTGAATAAATACATATTATGTATTTATTCAGAAATATTTAAGTAGGTATGTTTATCAGTTCTCCGGTTTTCATAGCGCAAGCTCTGCTTAGTTTGTAATTAGATGGCGTTGTGTGAGTTGTCCCAAGATATTACTATTATTATTATAGGATTTCCCCGTAAAGAATATAATTTTCTTTAAGTCATACGTTGAATTAACGCGATTTACTTGCTTATAAAAGTAATTATTCAACAATACAATCGATACGACTTTTCAGGCTATCCACCTTACAGTTCTCTTATTTTTTCCTACTTTTTCTTTTATTCAAAAAAGATAAAAAATCCAAAGTTAAAGAACGTCAAACCAGATAGTTCAGACTATATTCGAGGTTGTCATATTCGATCATTCGACACATCTACCACAGTAACAACGTATATTTCCTATGGATAATCAATAATAAACTTAACTTAAGTAATTAAATACGGGAGTGCGTATTTACTGAGCGTGCCAAAAAAACTTAGGTAAGAACTAATTAAGAAAAGTTCCTCAGTTAATGGAAAATATAATCTGTTCTTGAACACTAACATTTACCTAAATACCTAATTTAATTAGATTTCTGAGAGTGTGCTAATAACTGGCAATTAGGTAGTAGGAAGTTACAGTTAGGGAATGGTTAGTTCCTCACTGAATAGGTGGCTAGGTACCTATTGCAGAGTCTCATCAGCCCAATGGCATTTCTTTTTCTCTTCTTAGTTAGACTAGAGTAGACTTATAATATTCCAATTATATAAGTCCAATTTGACAGCCTCAGTGGCACGGTGGGACGTGGGTCCGACTGCGACACAAGAGGTCGTGGGTTCGATTCCCACACGGGACACTACTTTGTGTAATTTACAAATTGTTGTTCCTAGTCTGAGCGTACTTTGTATACGTGACTTGTATGTTTGTAAGATCCCCGCGACACAGGGCTGGCATCCTACTGAGGGGGTATCTTTAAAAAAAGTAATTAAAATTTGTTCTAGTAGTAGGGTACCTACATATTTGTGAATTGCAAAATGTGTTTTTTTTTATTCTTGTTAGTATTGAAATATCATTTTTAATTATATTAATCCCACTCCCACTCTGCAAAATGTGAGTTCTTTGTCTCACAGCATTTTATTTTCCTGTCATTTCCACACCCTCCCTTTTTGTTAATATTAAGTATATTAACAGAATTACCAAGTACTGCACGAAATATAGGCACATTCCATATACAGTATGTACGTAGTTTTTTCATTAAGACCTATTTAATTTTCAGAGCAGCGTTATAAATTATTCATTACTTATATGAAATGCAAATTTTTAAGCAATGCTCGAAGCCAATTTTGAAGATAAACTCGTGGAAAACATATCCCACGTTACTAGGTTTCTTTTCACATGAGGGAATTCAAAACAACCATTAATGTTACTCTGGGCAATCATGAATATTCCATTGGAAAACCCTTTTAGGAGATAACCTCCTGCGGACCGCTTTTAAAAAATATTTCTAAATAATGAAAGCTCGAGATGAATTTTATAATGACTAGTTTACGATCATATCTTCGTATAAAAATAACAACGAGATAATGGCTTGGGTACTCTAAAATTTGTTTGATAATCAAGATGAGCACAATGAAATACCC
The DNA here is from genome assembly GCA_945859575.2 of Herminia tarsipennalis. Lineage (NCBI taxonomy): Eukaryota > Metazoa > Arthropoda > Insecta > Lepidoptera > Erebidae > Herminia > Herminia tarsipennalis. The sequence goes on from OX243835.2 coordinate 16,567,688, forward strand.
CGCTGTGATATCGTCTTACAAAACAAAAAGAAAGTCAAAAGTGGAAAATAAAACGTGAGCTTTTATACAAGTTGTGGAAACGGAAAGTTTTCCAATTGATAATAATTTCCATTGTGATGCAACACAAAAGGGAACAGGAAAGTATGAAGTTGTGAAATAAATTCTTAATTTAAGAGCTGACTGAACGCTATCTGAAAGGAAAGTCGGGATTAGAAGAACAAAGACCACGGCTCAGCTCACTGTGAAGCTTAATTTTTTGTTGACTTCTGTTTCGCTCTTTACTGTTTGCATAAATTGGACTCGGAAACTTCGTTAACAAACTTTATAGCAATAGCAATACACCGAACATAATATCTCTACCCTCAAGCTTATCATTCAAGATATAACTTTCACAAAGACAACAACGCCGCTGTCTGCGTCTGTACCACACAGTAACTGATAAAACATTGATATCGTAAGTCGTAAATCTTTAATAGACCATTCATAAATCATAACCGAACGCTTTGACTTTAATTGGACATGAATAAATCAGAGAACACTTTGTTTATTATAATCAACTCGTTGGTAACAGAGACAGTGGGGGAATCGCAAACAAAAGTAGAAATCATATAGTAGGTAGGTACTGCGAACACTTTGCATACAAGTACGACGCCAGTCTGACGTCGACAATACATAAGCGAATAGCAAGGAACTCAAGGAAGAAAAACTAACAACAGTGGACAAATTGGTTGGACGACCGCAATTTATTCCACTTATCATAAAAAACGTATTCACCATACAAATAGGTAAGGGGTGTAGTTTTTGAGTGTTTGGGGTGCATGGTGCGGAAGCGTCGGTGCTCGTAAATCCTAGTTGTTCCGTTCCGCCGCGCCCGCTACCCGATTACATTCTAATTTCGACGTACCGACTTGCTAGATCCAGCCGAACGATAAATACACGCAAATTAATATAGGTATGTAGTGACGTCATTCTTTGAAATATAGCTATGTTTAAGGTCTAAGAAAAATATGACTACATTTTTCTTAGAGGTAAGCTATGTTTCAAAGACACATACCTATATTTGTTTCCACAGTAGGTTCTTATATATCTCTATTATTATCACATTGATAACAAAGTATCTTGAATTGATATCTTTGTCTTTTCCTTTACTTATTCAAACAAAATACAGTTCAATGAACAATAACTCGATAGAGCAACTTATAAGAAATACATTTACCAGTACCTCCCTACTGGTGATTTCGTAGATACCTAATAGTATTAGGTCTTTTCACCATAAATGTGCAAGTAAGCTAGGCTATCAGTATGACTAAAAAATCATATTTAGGTTCCGTTCTTAACACAGTTAGAGCGAGTTTTACACCAAATGTAGAGTAGAGAAAGATGAATTGCTAAACTGAAACGACCATATAGTTTCGTAGCTTAGTTATACCCTTGACTATACTTATCTGCCTAGCACATCTCTGGTGGAAAAATAGCATTAATCCTACCTCCCACAAAATGGTAGGTACCTACCGATAAATGTGCAAACACAATGTGTGTAATGAGTTTGTAAAACATGATCGTGCATCACATATTCAGTAATCTGCAATGATAAAAGTCGCTAACAGGATTGGATTATATTTAAAACGAATCGTATTATTTGATTCAACACCACACATACATATTATGATATTAATTAATGAACGCAAAGCCTCGATACAGTCCCATTAGTGTTCCAAATAAATTATAATTACATTTTGTGTATTAATGTTTCTTTTTGAAAGCTTGTAGATAGGTATACCTACTTAGCAATAACAACAAAACAGATTTGTGTAAACGATGTGGAAAGAAGGGTGACGATGACTGTACATTAAGTTTAATTACTTATTTTATTTGCCAGACTGTTTGGTAACGGCTCATTTACGTTTTACATTATTCGATTACGACCGTGAGAGTCCTTAGTACCTATCTAACTCATTATTCAGTTATTACATAGCAACTTATTTTGACACGTTCAGTCGATAGCTAATCGCTATCTAACTCATAATGAGTTAACTGAAGAAGAAACAATAGATAGCAATAAGTACCTTTTGCGATCTTGTTATGAAAATGATAATGTAATTCATTACTCCTACAAATATTTTACCAAAACAATAGTTATCGCAAAAGCAATTCTGGCTCTTTTCTATTTCTTGTCTTTTGTTCTGCCGTTCTTGTTACTAGTCGATGTATATTGTTTTAATTAAATTTTACGATAGGCACTCTGTTAAGATGATTTGTGAGAGGTTCGTCGACGGTTCAATAATAGATTCATTAGGTATTTCTTTGTTTATTATTCTTTAGAAAATGATACTTACCGAAGTCAGTGATATAACGAATGCCCAATTTACTACTGTTTGTTAAACTGAATATCTATCTAAATACTCCAGCACGTCTATAGTTGGCTTGTTATCGTTTAACTAGAAGGTTGAATGACAAACTATTACCTACCTTACATTATATTATGAACGGTCCAAGTAATAGCTAACTGACTTACTCAAACCATTAGAACATTGAAGCAGTCAGATTTGCACCTAATTCGTATACAGGAGGAAGACCAACGGACCGTTTGGCCATCTTAATAATTTATTGCCATGCAAATTACACATCCGTCCTCAGTGACATACCTACACAAACGTACACAACTGCGCTGTATTCACAAGAGAGTATCATAAACATAATATATGCGGTGGTAAGTATTTATTAAGTATGACAGCAATGCAGGGACATTTATACAATCTAAGTGGAAGTCACATTTGTATCTAGTAACATTTTAGTATATAGGTCTGTGGCTAGATAGATCTCTCTTTTACCACTACAAATACAAATATTTTTATTTGGCATAAATAGGGTTGATACATAAAGTGATCTTATAAATCAAACATCATTTGTGCTAGCCTATTTAGCCATTATCAATAGCATTCAAATGTTAATTATTACATAAAATTAGGTTTACAATATGAATAAGAGAATTATTTAAAGACACACGACACGACGTTTCGATCGAAATCACGATCGGTGCAATTCGATCGAAACGTCGGGTAAATAAAAGGTTCGTACCTTTAAATAATTCACGCGATTAAGTCCCGAGATATATCTAATATGTATAAAAAGCGACAGTTTCAAAACCATAACCGCATTTATTTTCATACTCTTATAAAATGTCATTATTTTCAAAGAACTCAAATGAGTAGAATGATTTCACGATAAGCCAACAACCAATAGCTGACGGATTTTTTTTAGGGTAAGTAGTTTTAAATTATTACGGATTTTATTATAAATTTTAACGCACATTGCGTAACAATTGTTTTGAAACCTACTACCATGTATCATGCCCATTTCAAGCCGAACTCGATTTCTTATATTTTCTCTCCTAGTGGTATTTCTTGCTAGCTTGAACAATTCAGGGTGGTGTTTGACCATATTTCCTACTTATCTATACTAATATTATGAAGCTGAAGAGTTTGTTTGTTTGAACGTGGTAATCTCAGGAACTACTGGTCCGAATTGAAAAATTATTTCATTGTTGGATAGTCCATGTATTGAGGAAGGCTATAGGCTATATAATATAACGCTACGACTCCTATTAGTCGTAGCGTTAGCGTTAGCAGAGCAGCAATGAAAAATGTTGCAAAAACGGGGAAAATTGACGCACACGAAGTTGTGCGGGACAGCTAGTAAAATATAAAGCAAGCAAGAGGGAGTATTTTTTAAGGTTTTGAAGTAGGGGCGACATATATATATCGCAAATGGACCACTTTCACCTTTTCTGGTCAATAAAAGCTTTCTGTATATCGGTAGATATCATTTCCCCAAATCAATAAAACCTACCGCAGCACTGATTCGATATATGCAAAATAAGCTGTACCTACTTACCCCTGTACACGCAGTTCTTGTATTTGCAATTTTTGCTAATTTGTAGGTACGAAGCAAAAGAAAAACATTAACTTAAACATACGCATGGAAAACATTACCCATACCTTTGGATCAGTGGGTAACACGTTATAGTTCACAATAGGTCGGGAAAACACCTAAAGAATAATTCTGTCTTTGCTCGTCAAAAAAGATAAGTTTGTCCTAGAGCAAAGAGCATAAAACCTTAGGGCGACTATCCGCCTAAGTAAACAGGGCGACTATCCTTTTTGATACGGATACTTGCCTTTTTTATTCCCGAAATAAATAATAACTTGTTAACAATAAAACGTAATAAACAGTGTTATTTAAACTGTAATACATGCAATAAAACAAAAGAATTACTGAAACCGCACTCAGTGGAAAAAATATTCAATATAAATTACTCATCAATATAATTTCGACGCCCGTCAAAGTAGCGCCGCGGAATTTCTACATATTATAGATAAATAACACACAGAATAATTCATCCGGTTCATCACACAAAGTTTTATCCAGGTTGGGGATCGAACCCACGACCTTCGGCTTTGCAGTCAGGGTCACTAACCACTAGACCAACAGGCCAGTCATAAAATAGTTTTGTAGTGTGCAAATAAAATAGTCTTTTCAGTAGGTATCTCCTTTATGGCATTACCTACTTGTAGTGTAGGATGTTTTAGATAGTGACGTGTAGACAGTACCTATGCACATTTATACCCACCTTATAGATAGCATTTCCTAATGACATTGCCATTAAACCCGTCTTTGTTATGTTTACTTACTTATTAAAGATAAGATCAAAAATACCTCTCAATTTAAGGCATACCTAACATTTTTTAAATGGTGCATGTTTTTGCCCAAGTAAAAAGCTCTTGTCACATAACGCTTACAGCCTCACTTAAAACTTCATGTAAACCGCATAGAAAACAACAACAAAGAAAATCGAATACGACAAACACATGTACCTATTACTTAGATTAAACATGTTGGTTATATGAAAGAGGCTCGTTTACGTGAATCAAAATAATCCTCTCAATAAATCAGCTTCACATTGAGAGTGTAGATAAAACGTAAATACAGAACGGACGACTGTTAAAAGGGTTGTATTCTGGTTACTGTAATTAACATACCGCTGACGAAAACCCTTTTTCTTTTCTATTTACGCGAGATGGGTGGGATTAATCCGAGAAACGTTTTTATTAGAGATTTTCAAAGGCTTTTATTACAATTCGACGGGTCACTCAAAATTGTCTTTGGCGACCCAAATCAGTTAGAAATGTTTCCAAAGTTTGGTTGTGCAAAAATATCATCGCAATTTTTTATCCATGCTGATATCTCGTATCAACCTACCTATCTACGTTTTCAATCTAGAAAGTTGTGTTACATTAAAACACTAGCGGACGACTCGCGGTTTCACCCGCGTAGTTCCCGTTCCCGTTCGTGGTCACCCGGGGTTAGTGTAGCTCCACAATGATGAAAGAATTTTTCAAATCCGTCCAGTAGTTTCGGAGCCTATTCAATACAAACAAACAATCAAATCTTTCCTCTTTATAATATTAGTACAGATATAGGTAGGTACCTGTCTTTCGTACCTACATACAACAGATCATTGATTTAACTTATTCCCATCCAGTAAGTTTCTTCTAACAAAGAAGAACTTCATTTACAGCACAGACTAACAATTTGCGGAAATCACTTCAAATTATTTAGGTCTCTAGAGGCGAATGGTTAAATTTTTTCAGCGGTAACCTAATACAAATATATATCTTGGTGGACGTGGTTCTATGTACCTATAATACTAAGTAACTACAATCCAAATGGAAGCCGAAAGTAATAGTATTCTAAGGACCCTCCACCACCGGTCTCTACACTTATCTTCCCTATAAACAAGTACACATACAACGAATCACTATAGGAAGTTATTGCCGCCTCGACGTCCGTACAGGATACAGCATAAGATGAATCCTCACTGTAAAACATGAACTGATACAATCAAATAGCTTAGTATCTAACACAGTAAAAAATGAACGAAAAACTGACGATGATGTGAACTGATGTGTCTCATATTATGTAAGTCATCAATCTAAACAATTTTAATCTAACACTTTGTAAACAGAAACCTGACAAAACAAGTTTTTGTTTTCAAAAGTTTCAATAACGTTACATTTCAATAGGGATAAAGCAGATAAAAGCACATAGTTAATACTTACACGTTTGAACACAAAGCGAGTAGCACGTCAATGGCTCAGTAAAAAGCGACAAGTGTGAAATCGCCTTTCAAGCATGATCGCATTTCCATATAATCACTATTGGAGTATCACAACCCTCGATTCCATGAGCCAACTGTTACATTCTCGCGTTTCCTCATATCCGTCCAATAGATATTTTAGTAAGGATACTTACTAAGGAGGTACTTATCTAACGTAAGTATGTATTAGATAATGTTATCTATTTGTAGAAATTGTGTTTGTTGACTTGCTCTTCTTTTACGCCTCTTCGGTTTGATATGATTTTATGGATAAAGATAGTTAGGTACGTACCTAGGTACTATAGTTTAGAGGCCTACGTAGGTACAGTAACATACAAACAACTTTATAGTTTATTGGTCGAAGAGATAGGCGACTACCTGAAGTCCTGACTGCTACTTTATATTTCTGAAGGGTTTTTTCAGATATTATTTATGCCAAGGTACTGTGGTAGATGGATCAGAGGATCGAACATCTCACATGAAACCTCAATGAGAATTGTAAACTATTTGCCTTGACGTTCTTTTACAAGACTATTTGAGAATTTGAAACTGAGTACAAGAAAAACAATTTTAAGAGAGAACCGTCACAGCATTTGGCCCGAGCCTCAGAACACACTCTATTATCTTTGGTCTACAGCCGATTGCCTGAATAGCGCATTCACAGAGAAAATATTATAATCACTACGTTTTAGTCGCATTGTAAAGTTATATAATATTCTTTTTAAGTTGGAAATTCTGTATATTTAAATGTTTGTTCAAAGGGGAATTATAGTTTGATATATCACCAAGGAAATGCGATTTACGAACCCCCTACCGGTACAGGCATTGGTGCCGTTGTTATTGTACCTACCCGATTTTCAACCAATTCTATCAGTCTGCACTACCTATTATTGTATCTTTAACTGCTTAAATGCAGACCTGTGAAATTGACGACATCACAGTTTTCCGCCACTTTCACAACTCCTACTCAAACGTTTATTAGGTACAACGCCGTGTTTCCCAAGAACCAGAAGTGTCCGAATTTTTCGTAATGGACTCTCATCTATAGAACCCGCTATGAATCAACGTGTCTTTGAACATCAATGAAAATAAATTGGTAGGTAGATACTTAATATCCATGATCATAATATTCCAATCAACAATGAATTATTTCAGGTTTAATTGGACCGTTTATAGCTGTTAGGTACACCTAATTTATGTATAAGATGTCAACTTCAAACAGGTATCTAAGTAGCTATGTTGTAGTCATTAATTACTAACTACTGCATAATAGAACAATGTGTGTATATTACAGTAATTTGACCCATTGTAACGCTCACTGCCATACGGATTGCATCGGACATCTGTATAATGGAGTATGTACTTGAGTAGCTAATGTGTCACAACACATAATAAGTACAAATAGATCTGCTTTGACGTAGTGTAAGAATATATCGTTAAACAGAACTCGAACAGCGTGTTAGTGTAATAGGGCTGGCAAAGTTGTAGTCACGTGCCTCGTGTCCAGTCAGTTGTGACTTTAAGATGACTGGGCTACGAGACAAGTACCTCCTTAGCTCTACAGTTTAGAGCTACTCGAATTTCTCAACATTCATATCTCGCTCGGAAAATTGTTATAAACGGTTATTATCTATGATGTCCAAGAGCTTTTATCCAGAACCGGACATACGAATCTTTTGGGCTGCAGCTCAGACCTCGTAGATACAATGAGTCCCCAACCTCCGTTATAGATAATAGCCAAAACTGCCAATTAAAAAAAAGGGTTAATTCGGTAACATCACAGTCCGCCCCTGATCTCTGGGCGCACGAAAAGAGCAAGCGCGAGCTCAATACACTCAAACCGATTAAACTTTTAAATGTTGATGTTCCACTGTTAGGCCAAAAATATTTTTTCAACTATATCTGATACATATTTTTTAAATATCCAAGTAACAGTAGGTATGTACTATATCTAATAAAGGTACAGTTATAAACATATTAGATAACTTTTATCGTACAGTTAGAAAGAGTATTTGGTAAGCAAAATCAAAACGGACTTTAACGAAGGTGTCTTCAACATAATATTTACATTAACACTTATTCAAAGTCAGGGATCCGCATAACCCCGTTACCGTACCTACAATAAAAGTTATGAGGACGGTAACTCGCAGGCCGATGTGCAGAAAACGGATATCGGAGCTACAATATGGACAAGGTAAACTCTCTCACTCTGTTTGCTTTTAATTAACCAATGGTCAACAAACGGCTTTGCGCCATACACTTTTCATGAAACAATTTTGCTGCACTTTATAACGAATGTTTGTTTAATGTAACGTGTTTAAATTAGTAACAGTACAATTTCCAGTCGGGGTGTATCGATTAAAATCTCGTTTATTCTTCTCGTGGATGATGTAGAGTTGGAAAAAACACGAAATAGGTAGGTAGGTATTTGCCTGTTTAAGCCAATTAGGTCTTTTTGCAGGTACCTACTAAAACTAAGATACCCATTTTTTAAGGTATTTAAGGCACCTATAAGACAACATCTTTTTGCCCTGCCGATGCCAATCTATGATTTTTAAAGGCTCTATTTTCTAAAGCTTATAACCTACCTAATCCAAAATATGATAATAAGTAGGCAGGTACTAAAATTGTGTGTGTAATGTCATTACCATTCCTTTTCCCCAGATTATAACAGAGTGGCATTTGACGGACATTAATAATTGCGTCTTCAATCAATTCGATTCACGGAATGATGAATCGGTTTTATTACACTGCAAAAAGGTCTATTCGAAACGTTTTAATGTAATTACGTGGAGCAGGTAAGCGAGCAGCAACATGTTCTTGAACTCATCAAGCTTAATAAGATTACTACGTTTAATGAACGTGCTTCTATTGGTACACAGTGTACACACACTGTTTACTCAAGTCCTTCACCAAAGCTGTGAAAAGTGGGTGTTTATTTTTTAAATAGCTGATTCGGGCAACAATCGCTTACGTAATGGTATTTTGCTACTTTTTAGAGGGTGCCTAATCTCTAAACAAAACCTTTGAAGTGAAGATTAGTTGTTTTTGTTTCGGTTTTGAGCTTAGAGTAAACATTAAGGGTGCTTGAACTACGTTTTAGAGAATCACAAAAACGGGGTAAGTAATATTATATCTATAGGAAACCGTAAAACTAACCTATTTAATTCAAAAAGCCAAGCAAATAGCGAAGATGCCCTGTATTTCTTGTGCTACATACACCTAGAGGTCTACCTACCCTATACTTCGTAGCAACACCTACCTATCCAAACCAAACTGCCAATTAGATAAATTGCTAGTGAAGTCAACCTCCCTTTCTTCGGTATGTATATTTAAAACCACCCGTCCTATTATATAAATTAAAGTCTTCTTTTCTGAAGTTTATTAAATGCACAATTATATCTTTCAGCGTCATTTTAATATTATATTCAGAAGCAGTTGGAGTGCGTTTTATAATCTGCATCAATAGTTAATTTCCTAGATATTGAGTTTATACCCAGTGGACACCGTCAAGTGGTCGAGCGGTCTCCGCCCACGGCCCGGCCCTCTCCCGCCGCATTTATGAAGATTCAACTTTCCACTGAAAAAGTTAAATGGCGTGGAATAAAGCATCGGTAATAGAAAATGGACGACAATCCTCATTTCCTTGTTCTATATTCAGATCAAAAGAAACTTTCACGATGGTCATAAATATTATTTGATAGATTCACGCATGATAAATGTTTGTCTCTAAGTATCTTATAGAAATCTCGTCCGAATAGGTCAAAGCGTAGGTAAGACTTTTGTATAAGTAGGTAGTTAGGTACTTTTTTTAAAATAATAAGATCTGACTCACAAGGTACGAGATGCTAAGCAGGCGCAGATGTTACTGCAGCGTTATACTTACTTATAATAGCTAGTGGTTTGATAGGTCTGGTTTGTGACAAGTTTTTTTTTTACACTAGGGTACCTGGATTGAATATAAAGGCGATATAATTCTATAGAGAAAACATGGTTACAAATTAAATTGTTAAGTATTAAGCTTGTCGCAGTTATTAGGGCTCCTAATACTAGAAGAATGCTTTTTGAAGACTTTTGTATTTGCTCTACCGCATGAACGTCAATAGGTACGAGTACGTATGTACAAGCTTTTAGTGGGCTTACAGTATAGAATACTATTAGTATTATAACAATAGGTATTTTTTTTTTTTCTTTATTTAATCATAGTATTATATCAATCACTAGCTGATCCGCGCAACTTCGCATGCGTTAGTTTTCCCCGTTTCGGCAACATTTTTCATTGCTGCTCCACTCCTAATATTCGTAGCGTGATGTTATATGGCCTATAGCCTTCCTCGGCTATCCAGCAGTAAAAAAAAAACAATTCGGACACGTAGTTCCTGAGATTATCGCGTTCAAACAAACAAACTCTTCAGCTTTATAATATTAGTATAGTAGTAGGTACCTAAGTAGCGTTTTGACGCACAATGACCAATAATACAATCTGATCCGCGCAACTTCGCAGCGTCAATTTTACCCGTTTTTGCGACATTTTTCATTGTTGCTCCGCTCTTATTGCTCGTAGCGTGATGATAAATAGCCTATAGTCTTTCTTGATAAATGGGCTATCCAACAGTAAAATTACTTTTCAATTTGACCCAGAAGTTCCTGAGATTATCGCGTTCAAACAAACAAACAAACATACAAAATCTTCAGCTTTATAATATTAGTATAGATATATAATGTTAGTATAGGTATCTAAAAAATACTTACCATAAGGTCGTGTGAAATGAGTTAAGACTTCAGAAAGAATAAATCACATTCTTGGGTAATCAAGACTTTTATTATTTTATTCGCAGGCTAGATGAGTGAGATATGACAACAAAATATATAATAAACGCCGACAATTTTTTTATGGCATTTAAGATATTTCCTCAGTTTCAATGTCAAATTGCTATTATAACTGCAATCGGCCATATGGAAGCGCGGGAAGCTCCAACTTACGCATGAAGGAGTTCAAGTTGCGAAGTTGGCAGAATTTACCGTAAATACCTGCAGATTGTCCAGTCATTTGGGAGTTTTACCGGAGAATATTGCCGGTAGTTTGGAAAATTGGTATTTTTATAGATTTTAGTGTACAAAATGGTGTAAAGTGACAGATTTGAAAGAAAAATATAAGAATGGAAATTGTTCGATATTTGGAATGAGATTATTCGTCAATGCGCGTGCTGGTGGAGGTACTACTCTACTATACTTATACAATACAATTTTACTAAGACGACTTTCCTCAGTTAAGCTTAGTTAGAGCATATTGGGTTACTGGGTCGCTCTATGCATAATACTGCAGGCAACGACACTAACTACGTCACAAGTTTCTATACTATCCCCAAACAAGCCTTATCTGCAAGGCATTAACACCCAGTGCTCCTTTGTACGCAGGTACGAACCAAAACACCAAGCCGTCTAACATTAAAGGGTCTAATTATAAATTGCCTAATGAGAAATGTTTGCATTCATGATATATATTTTACGGAATACGATTTCCAATCGGAAAACGTTCATATTTCCATAATAACGATGCTCTTAGGTTGTTTCTAACCGTATATTATAACACATACCTATAAAGCTACGCTCTGAGCGCCCTCCGGAAATTAACATTTTCTAAAGCGCTTGCAAATGAAGGCGCATACACATCGAAATGACTTTTCAAAGCCTTTGTTACATCTACACACATTCCTCATGAATTCTGCTTTGCTACGAAATCTAGACGAAAAAAAGATACAGTGTAATGAAACGTTTTACTTTAGAGCTATTTGCTCAACACTCGATCCGGTTTCAATAAAGGAATCGCTAAGATACGAAGGAATTTGATAGATATTCATAATGCAAAGGAAAGGAAGCACAATCAGATTTTCAGTGGAGATTCTCAGCGCTCGTGGGCCGCGGCGCCGAGGGGGGTGGAGAAATGAATACTTATTGCGAAAATGAAGCGAGCCATTAATGAACGCCGACTCCGGTGAACCGATCAGCCGCGATTTAATTCCCTTCGAAAAATATTCAATAAACGCCGCAAAGACCCTCGCGCGGGATCATCCGCAAACAGGCGGAATCCAATGAAGAGGAAAAATTGCATAGACGGGGGAATATTCATATTTTATCAAAGAACCAGTAATCCTTACAAATCTGTTCGCCACTGAATGCTCTTCATTGACATATTAGACGACGCGCAAAAGACGCGACACAGGTATTCGATATAATAAAATGTTTGAAATACACCTAATAAGTATAGCAACAAGATTATTCGCATCGATTTTCATAAAAACCCACTTTTTCAATGCTCACAATAAGAAAGAATCATCTATTACGTTCCATTGTTGTGAGTGCTCCCGTAGTAGCTACGTTTCAGTTTGCTCTTTGTGTGTACGTACAGCTTTAGTTTGAGATTTTTTTCATATTTTTTATATTAAGAATAGCTGTCCCGCGCAACTTCGTATGCGTACATTTTCCCCGTTTTTGCCACATTGCTGCTCCGCTCCTATTGGTCGTAGCGTGATGTAATATAGCCTATAGCCTATTCTTCGATGAATGGGCTATCCAACAGTAAAATAATTTTTCAATTCGGATCAGTAGTTCCTGAGATTACCGCGTTCAAACAAACAAACAAACTCTTCAGCTTTATAATATTAGTATAGATGTGTACACTCATTTTTTATTCCAATGCAATACATATAGTTTTAATAATAGTATGGATTGTACTCAGGACCCGTAATAATGAAAGGAAACATAAATACGTAATCATTTCTTAAATACTTTATTACATATCTTTCAACGCTTTAACGACGCAAATATTATACATTAACTGGTTTTGCAACTTAGACCATGCTAGCGCCGAAGTCTCTTCAACTGCGACTAAAGAGTTTCGAAGTTCCTCATTCTGAGATATAATTTTCGTGTGCATCTTCAAAAACAAACTCATGTAAGACTGAGCTAATTCGAAATCTCTGTTGCTCTTCAACATAACGTCCAACATAAGAAGGAATTGTTTCATTACGTCTAAATTGCCACCGGCGTCGGGGGCCATACTTGTCACTTCTGCCTCAATAGCTGCGGGCGAGAGCGTCTTCAATCTCTCGATACACTTCTCATAATTTTCCTCTGTCTCACATACTATTAATTTCTTTGCAAACACTGTCAATGTTGATAAAGAATCCGGAATTAACAGCTTTGTTTCCTTGTTGCCGTCCTTGTCTTTCTCTAAATCAAATTCTAGTTCGAGACTGGGTATAGTGGGCAAAAAGAATGGTGCGGATTTTGGCACAGTGAGCGGTGTTTTAGGTTTATTTCGTTTCTTTACTATGTCTAGATGTAGTAAATTCAACCATCGCGATGTGGGTTGGTCTGATAATGTAACGAGTTCTTCGCTAATTTGAATCGGTGATCTATATTCGGGTTCTTCTCCTAAATCTATAATTCCTATATCTTCTATGTCGGGTTTTTCTGGAGCTGTGCTTGGTAATTCTAAAAATAAGTACAAATTAAACATCAGTTAGCTATTTTGAGGAGAAAGTAATCAAAAACGAAAGTCGTTATAACTAGAATAAATATTGTTTACGTGTACTAAACAAATACTTACTCAATCTAGGTACGTTAACAGCATTTTTATCTATCGGCTTAAGAAATATTCTCTCGTACAACAATCTATTGGCCCAAAGAAATATTCCTAGTTCACCCACATGTGTCGTCGCTAGAAAATCTCCAGTAGGTGACATACTCAGTGATGTGCAAGGTTGCTCTACCTAGAATAAACATTTTGTTTCAATTTATTTACGCCAATGGTTACAAATAAATAAATAAACACGTAGTAGCAACTTACTGAGAAAATGTCGACTAACTGGGCGCTCGGTATGTCCCAAGTACATATTGTGCAATCCATAGAGGAGGTAATTAACCATCTGTAAAGGAATATATGTATTACTAACTGTCCCGAGCAACTTCGTCAGCGTAAATTTACCCCGTTTTCGCAACATTTCTCATTGCTGCTCCGCTCCTATTGGTTGTAGCGTGATGTTATATATTATATTATTATAGCCTTCCTCGATAAATGGGCTATCCAACAGTGAAACAATTTTTCAACTCGGATCAGTAGTTCCTGAGATTACCGCGTTCAAACAAACAAACAAACTCTTCAGCTTTATAATATTAGTATAGATAAGAGAAACATATAATTCTACTACAAATAATTACATAAGCAAGTACCTTACTTCAAAGACTTTTGACCCTAATGCGATCCCTGCGCGGGACTGAAATGTCTGTAGAGGACAAATTGTTGTTCCGAGTTAGGTTTAGGTACTTAGCGACCGGGATTGGTATATTTATGTTGTCCTCCACGACACAGGGATTATTCCCACTATAATAAAAATGTTATAGGTTCACCAAAATTAGCTAAAAACGCTTTCGTTTACTTTAAAATAATAACTTAATAAATTCAGTAAATCTGTAAGTAAAACGCCATCTCTCGGATAGTCATTGAAAGTTGGATTGCGTAGCATAATAATATGTATCGTAAAAAATATTTTATCACTAGCTGTTCGAGGCCGGTCCTCGGCTCCTCCCATGTGTTTGTTGATTGCGATAAAAATGTTTGTAGGTACACAATTGTCCTTTTTACAAAATTTAAGCTATTATATATATCTTCCAACACACAACACAACAAGCGGACTGCTTGTGACCACGACCGGTGCAACCTGGTCGAAACGTCAAGCAATTTTAAGGTAAACAATGCGCAGACGCCGTGGACACAAGCAGTCCGCTTGTGACCACGGCCGGTGCAACCTGGTCGAAACGTCAAGCAATTTTAAGGTAAACAATTCCCGTTAAATAGTTATAATACATTAAAACCATCAAATAGTTGCGGCAATTTACTCCTAAATACAAACTTTATTTCTTTATGATATAAGTAGGTTTAATTAGACCTTTTAAAATCGTACACTATTCAAGCAATTATGGTGAAAATTTAATTTGTTACCATTCACAGTTTTAAACATAGACATGTCAAATTAACAGAAGTGCATTACAAAACGAATTGATGCAGTCAATAAGAGGTGCAGTGTTGATGATGTCACGCCCGTATATTCATTCGCAGAATTAAGAAATATGATATGGAATTAGTCTGCCTCTATTTAACTAACAATTTTACATAAGTAATTGAGAATGTTTCAACGAATTAATTATCAAAACAAACAATTCCATCACTAGAAATTAACTTCAAGAGAAAATTAGGCACGGTCCGCGACAGCTCGGCCTGCCAATTATCTCATTCATTTTAACACACAAATACGAGTACATGCGAGCGTGCTATAATTAATAAATACATCCAAAGTGTGTTCAGAGTGGGAATCGAATGTGCGACCTGTTAAGCAGTCAAAAAAATTAAGCATACCAAATTATTTATTGTAGGTCGTTATTGCAGTTTATGAATGAGAAAATAAATTTCATAAATCCGCCTGTTGAAGAAAAGATGGAAACAAGATAACCTTACATCATGCAGTCGGAGCGGAGGCATTTTAGTAAGTTCACTGGGATTAATGAACACCTCATATGGCCTCTGGCTGTCGCCATTTTGAATTTGGATTGCTGTAATGTGAGACTCGCAAGATTAATACGAATCGATTGACGTGTGAATTATCAAAATCGGCCCATGCGTTTGATCTATATAGTGCCACAAAGGAACACACATACATACATAGACTGATAAACGCTTTACCTCCTTTGCGCAGTCGGGTAAAAAAGCATTATTATCGATAGCCAGGTTGATTTTACGTCGACATAGTTTGACATAATAACTGAAGAAAGATTTGGGCATTCAAAGTGGTACTTCTAAAAGTTTAACGGCTAAGTTGGTGGAACGCTTTCAAAGAATGCTGGTTAAAGTTGTATCTTTATTTTGTTCATATTTTTGTTGAATAGGTACCTACTGAACGTTTAACGATTACTAATGGTCGGAAATTCGAGTGCAATTTTTTTTTAAGATAACTATCAATGTGGGTTTAAGTCCCACATTACTAGCAATCCTGTTAACCCCTCCAGCTAAGCTCAAAGGCTTGTGTTAGGAGAGGGTTTACGTCGGTAGTATAATGGGTAGAATTCGAACCTGTGACGTCACCATTGCGAGACCTATACCTTAGCCATTAGGCTACCACCGCTTCTAAATTGTACATAAAGTTGGAAAGCTAGAGCAATATGGACATGCCCTCTTGAATCAACTTATAAAATTATGAAATCGTAAATTAAGATGCCTATTTAACTAAAGTTTATTTGTTAATTAATTTGTTCTTGCTTTGTTTGCTTTAGGCGCAAGATCAACCAATCGGTCCTGCGCCAAGTCACAGTCATGCAAAATGCATCAAAATCGACATGGCCGAAAAATGAGTAGACGCAGGATCGACCGAGCGAAGCTTGTATTCAGAAAGGCATATCCACACTCTTTATTTCGTGAAGTGAACAGTAGGTATAATTGCACCCAAATTTCCGATCACTAATTATTTAATTACCTACATACATTATATTAATATAATTGTAAACATAATAATAGGTACAAAATAAAACTAGGGTCTATCCAATCAATTCAACATGTTACTTTCTTTAACATCTAATCGACATGTCTTTTCAGATATCTAACACGAAGACTATAATAACATTTTTTATTAATATATTTCGTAAAACCAAATTACTTAATTATTGTTTCAAAACGTCAAACTAATCACTACATAGTTAAAACTACGCAACGGATTTTGGTGCGGTTTTTTTTAATAGATAAAGTGATTAAAGAGGAAGGTTTATATGTAATGTATGTAATAACATGCATATATTTTATACCCGTGCGAAGCCGGAGCGGGCCGCTAGCACATACTAAAAGAATAATAAAATTATAAAATGATTGAAAAAAAAAACAACATGAAGTTAGGCAGCAATTCCAAGTGTAAAGCCATTTAAAATCATCACAAACTCATTCACTCTTTTAAAACCATCAAGTTTTTCTTTACAAGATTTCTAAGATAGTTAAAGCACAGCACTACACACATAAACATTCACTTAACTGAGGGTAGTTAGTACATATTCTTACAGAATACCGCAGCAGGTATTTGTGCAATTGAATGAGGTCGTCAGAACTTGATGCAACAACCTCACTGTACGAAAACATTGTCCTCGCTAAACAGTCACTGATATCTCAGACAGTGATATCTCTGGTGGCACCTCACTAAAAACACAGCTTTGCTTGCTAAAGCGGGCTGTGTAGAGTAAGTCGAACTTTGGCAAAGTTGAGATTAACGGTGTCGCCTTGTCTTGCATAGTAACATATACTTTGTAGTCGTGTTCAAACATATAGTCCGCGAAATGTTGACATGGCAATCGGAGTATGAGGCGACGGAGAAAACGTACACATTCCACACCCGAGCAGAGCCCTCGACATTTCAATCTTAGCGCTATACCAGTTTCAGACAGATGCTTTTATTAATTTCTATCTAGCTCACATTTTTGCCTGTAGGTATAAAAACAAAGTCGCTTTCCGCTGTCTGTCTATTTAAATCTTTCAAATTACCTACGCAACATATTTCAATGCGGTTTTCACAATCAATCTGGTTTTTCTCCCAGATGGTTTAATCTATACTAATATTATAAAGCGGAAGAGTTTGTTTGTTTGATTGTTTGTTTGTTTGTTTAAACGCGCTAATCTCAGGATCTACTGGTCCGATTTGAAAAATTCTTTTTTTGTTGGATAGCCCATTTATCGAGGAAGGCTATAGGCTATATAACATCGCGCTACGACTAATAGAAGCGGAGAAGCGACGAGAAATGTTTCAAAAACGGGAAAAAATTACGCATACGAAGTTGCGCGGGACAGCTAGTCTATACTAATATTATAAAGCTGAAGAGTTTGTTTGTTTGTTTGTTTGTTTGAACGCGATAATCTCATAAACTACTGGTCCGAATTGAAAAAATATTTTTCTGTTGGGTAGTCCATTTATCGAGGAAGGCTATAGGCTATATGACATCACGCTACGACCAATAGGAGCGGAGCAGCAATAAAAAATATTGCAAAAACGAGGAAAATTTACGCATACGAAGTTGCGCGGGACAGCTAGTCTATACTAATATTATAAAGCTGAAGAGTTTGTTTGATTGTTTGAACGCGGTAATCTCATAAACTACTGGTCCGAAGTGAAAAAATATTTTTCTGTTGGGTAGCCCATTTATCGAGGAAGGCTATAGGCTATATAACATCACGCTACGAACAATAGGAGCGGAGCAGCAATGAAAAATATTGCAAAAACGGGGAAAATTAACCCATACGAAGTTGCGCGGGACAGCTAGTAATATATAAAATCTCATGTCGTGCTGAAATCGTTTATTGTTGTTTTTGTTACCTACTTACGAGTACAACGCAACATTATACCTACTTAATAATAATTTTCAATGGAATTTGAACGAAAGTTTTGATTAGTACCTACTTCTAATTTGATCAGGTGTGTACTCGTAAGCTTGTAAAGCCTACTTAGCTGTGATAGTTTTTCTTTAAATTTCACTATATATACTACTAGCTGTGCCCCGCGGTGTTACCCGCGGTTTATAGCCTATGTGTTAATCTAGGGTGTCAGCTAACTTCATACCAAATTTTATTAAAATCGCTCCAGCCGTTTAGACGTGAAGAAGTAACAAACATACACACTCACATACTCACAAACTTTCGCTTTTATAATATTAGTGTGATTACCGTGATTTTTTTCACATACCCAACATCAACCATTTAATGGCAGGGGTTCTTTTTTTCAAACTGTTATTCTTTTCCTCTGTCGGTATAAGTAATATTCATGCAAAATTACAGCCTTCTAACACTAACAGTCTCTGAGCTAAGCTTCGGACGGACGGACGGACATGGCGAAAATGGGAACCATTTTGGCTACGGAACCCTAAAAACGAGGATAATTAACGCAGACGAAGTTGGAATTAGCTAGTTATAATGTATAGATAGTGGACAAAACTCCGCGCGAAGGAGGGCGAGCCGCTAATTGTGACTTTATGTACAGTACGATCAACGTATCTTGACCGAATTGAAGTTAGGTTTTTATCACTTTCGCGTATGGCATATAGATGCGACCCTAAAATTACTTACGAAAACGATTATTCGATTAGAAATACTAACAACATTTTAATTCAACAATATAAAAACACTAATTTAATGAGTTCATAAAAGTTTAAATTTAGAACAGTTACAGTAAATAATAAAGAAACTTTGAAAAACAATTTCTGAAACTAATCACAAAAAAACATGAATTAGTAATAGTACCTAATTATGACAATGTAATGCGTAATCGCATCTTTAATTCTCTTGGTTTAGTTACCGCCCCCGCCCCCCGCTTCCTGTCACCATTTACCTCCAAAAAATGCATGTGCGCAACCACTTGTCGCCTACTTTAGTCCGGCCTAGTTACGTTGATCGTACTATATAGGTGGTATTTTGACTTACCGGCTCTGAGCATCGAATTCAATATCAGTTATCCTTCCATTGTGTCCGTCAAATTTCCTCACAACATTCATAGTATCGATATCAACGAGGGTAAGAGAAAAGTCTTCATTTGCAAGCGCTAATAATCCGCTGTCTCTATGACATTTTGTACTCGACACCGATTCTTCCAATCTTAACACATGGTATGGCGTTGTTGCTAAAAGAAAATTTTTGTTTAATTATCTAGATAATTACTTATTTGTGTTTAAACATCATCATCACCCGACCTTATGGGAGCGTTTTCAGTAATGCGGAGTGAACCGTGAATTGTCCAATGACAGTGCTCAAAATTATCCGAGGTATGATATCGAGCACTGTGATTGGTTAATTAACGGTCCACTCCGCCAAGTCAGTGGAAACGCACTTTAAATAAACATCGGTTCACAACTTTGTTACAGAAATATACAATGCCGAAAACAGGGACTGGCAACTTAAAACAATAATATAGAGGAAAAATCTATAAAACCTTCTTGTGTCGATTTTTATTTAAATGTGTAGCACATTTAGTTGAACGTAAATGTAAAACATGCAACTGAATAAACAATTACTAAATTAGTGATTCCAGTTTCCAATTGCAATTCGGAGAATGGCTACGAGGTAAACATGGAAATAATCCAAATTAACCTGAATTGGAATCCACAAAAACTAATCCAACATTCGAAAACCGAATTTCTGCAAGCGATATATCCTGAAAATACCTACTGGTAAAAGATTTATACGACGAATATCCAGTACACGAGAATATACAACAGCAGTATACAGAAAATTCGCTCGAAGTTCCACTTGTGTCATTTCGAGAAACGCATTGAGAAAATACAATGGTGTTAAGATTAAGAATTTTCATTTAATTGATTACACATATACTTACAGGGAGTCCCAAAAGTATGCCACACGGAAAGAAAGTACATTAAATATTGTAGAAAGAACATTTTACTGAAAGAAAACTTCATTTTGATTTAAAAAATAATACGAGCAGCATTCAAAGATTTTTAAAAAATCGTCTGTCTTAACCGGGAATCGAATCTGTAAATGTGAAAAAGCTCTATTTTTTATTTTTATAACTCCGATCGAAAGGGTCTATCATAACATTTTTCTAAATAACATGGTATCTTAAATAAAAGGAAGACTATGCGATTTAATCAAGTATAATCTCCATAGCTAATTACAATGCTACGCCCAACCAGAGCCGTTTATACGGCTGATACGGCCGAAGCTCTGTGGCTATAATACAACATGCAGGGCTTCGATCAAAGATATACTAGATGATAGATCAGAGGCTCAAAAACGGCCGAGCTATTAGAGGCTCTATGCAAAGTGAGACTCTAATTTGATTTAGAACGCATACCACGACGTCAACATTAACACGTGCGACAATGCCTCAGTGTATCTGGTAGATACCCATCACAAGATAAAAAGTTCCTTAAAAATAACTTTTATATTGATTGCACACGAAACTGTAAGTGTAACCACAGATAATATAATACTATACTAGTACAGATACCTCATCCCATACAAAGGAATGCGATCGTCCTAACTCGGGCTCGTTTTCGGGCTCGTTTACGGAGACGTTAGATGGCATTAGCAGTGGTGCATAGCAAGCGACATCTAGTGATTCAGGCTACAGCTGATTGATTTTAATGGCCCTCCTTACTAAAGTCGCCAAAAGATGGCGGTAAAAACATCGAAGGATGAAAATTGAGGCCTCCGCTTGGTTTGTTCTAGGTCGTGCGTTTACTTGGAAATAAAGTTGGTTGCTATTTGCTACTACGCGGTCATCGGCCGTGCTTAGGTCCGTAATAATAGATGAAGCTCAGATTCGTTCTAAAGAACGATATCATCTGAGTTCCCTTCTAAGTGCGGTTAGCGTCTTACTAAACGGCACTAATTAATAAACATGTATTGATAGCTTATATCGCGCCCGTACAAATAACGCAGAAAATCGCTTTAAATGACGTCATTCGAGTGCAGACCTCAAAAATATTGTAATTTGACCCTAATAGGCGACGACACTACATAATTACATTAAACGAATTTGTTATTGCTAAAGTAACTCGTCGGTGTACACCTCAAAGTTGAACCTACTTCTATTATGATAGAATGTTTGCGTAAGTTAAGTAACTTTACCACAGTCGGTGCATAGATGGGTGACCCTTATCTAAAATGTTATACTTACATCAATCATCTTTTTGGTCTTGGTTTATTGTCAGAGAACATTTTTTTATACTTATTTAAATGTAATCGTGAAAAGATTATGCATAATTTCACAAAATCCACAATTTAGGATTAAAATTGACTTAATCAACGACGATTTTATAGTATTATATTATCTGTGACGATATCAATGGCAATTTTTTTTTTTGCCTTAATTTTTCTGTAATAAGACTTATCTATTGAATAGAACGGAGCCTCGAACTCGTGTTCAAGGTCGATCTTACGTTTGAGATCGTTTTAATAATACGGGCCTTGAGAGTGTAACTGTCAAGAGTCCTTAAATAATTTTATTGTAAATATTCATTAACGACCACATCGGGAGTAGGTATTTAACTCTTTTTTTAACCCTCGACAAAAATGACGAGTGTTATAAATTTAACGCGTATCTGCTTAATGATGTATCTGTGTGCCTGTCTGTAGCAACGTAGCTTCCAAACGGATGAACCGATTTTGATTTAGTTTTTTTGATTGAAAGTTGACTTGATCGAGTGTTCTTAGCTAAAATTTATGAAAATCGGGATTTTCTACTTCATTTCAATTACTTACTTACCTAAGGACGAGGAACCCTTCTTTAGATTTCCTCGTCGTTCCGGTTTGTTAAGATCTTTGTGTCAAAACTTTACCGCTTTTATATTACGAACTATAAGGCGCAGACCCATCTTGTTTCTACTTAAACTTCTTGTTTTGACGAGATCTACGTGACCACGGGGTCAAAACTTTAAACGGCTATATTTTACGAACTATGGGGCGCAGACCCATCTTGTTTCTACTTAAACGTCTTGTTTTGACGAGATCTACGTGATCGCGGGGTCAAAACTTTGAACGCCTATATCTCACGAACTATAAGTCGTAGACCCACCATGTTTGTACTCAAACTTGATGTTTTGATGAGATCTATGTGATCACGGGGTCAAAACTTTAAATGCTTATATCTTACGAACTATGGGGCGCAGACCCATCTTGTTTGTACTGAAACTTCTTGTTTTGACGAGATCTACGTGATGGCGGAGTCAAAACTTTGAACGCCTATATCTCACGAACTATAAGTCGTAGACCCACCATGTTTGTACTCAAACTTTATGTTTTGATGAGATCTATGTGATCACGGGGTCAAAACTTTAAACGCTTATATCTTACGAACTATGGGGCGCAGACCCATCTTGTTTGTACTGAAACTTCTTGTTTTGACGTGATCTACGCGATGGCGGGGTCAAAACTTTGAACGCCTATATCTCACGAACTATAGGTCGTAGACCCACCATGTTTGTACTCAAACTTGATGTTTTGATGAGATCTATGTGATCACGGGGTCAAAACTTTAAACGCTTATATCTTACGCACTATGGGGCGCAGACCCATCTTGTGTCTACTTAAACTTCTTGTTTTGACAAGATCTACGTGATCGCTGGGTCAAAACTTTGAACGCCTATACCTCACGAACTATAAGTCGTAGACCCACCATGTTTGTACTCAAACTTGATGTCTTGATGAGATCTATGTGATCACGGGGTCAAAACTTTAAACGCCTACATCTTATGAACTATGGGGCGTAGACCCACCTTGTTTGTATTCTAACTTCTTGTTTTGACGAGATCTACGTGATCGCGGGGTCAAAACTTAGAACGCCTATATCACACGAACTATAAGTCGTAATCCCATCTTGTTTGTACTCAAACTTCTTATTTTTTTTATTTTTTATTTTTTAATCTCACTTTAATTTTGGGGTTTTTATCCTGTAAGGACATGTCAACCCCATCATAACTCATTACAAGGTGAGTTCTTATATAAGGTTAACTAATTAACTTTACTGACATTAGGTTAGTTTAATGAGACGAATCGCTGCTTACCCTATTGTCACTAAGCGACATAATTTTTTAGCCTCCTCCGATGCTGGTCTTGCCAATATACTTTGAATTATGCCTACATCCAGCTTATTTAATTTTAACTCAGTCAGCAGCAATTCGCGTTCATTTTTATTTCGGACACACTCCATCAGCAAATGTTGTACATCCTCAATTATGTTGCAGGTCGTACAGTTTGGTGATGTAGTTTTCTTCATTAGGTATGCAAATTTTGCCGATGGATAGTGTCCAGATCTAAGTCTAAGAGCTAGCTTAATATAATTCCTACTTAAGTTAACGGCATCAAACCAGGGCGTGCGAGGAAGCTCATTCTGTATGGTCCTATACCATATACCTTTATCTATAGATGTTATTCCGAACTGCTGATTCCAGTCACTAAAACATTTTTGTTTAAATTTAGGTATTAATTCCCAATGGTCTGGTATATAATTAATTAAATTGCCATCAACAGCTGCTAGTTTAGCCGTACGGTCAGCTTCCTCATTCCCTTTCAAGCCAATATGTGCTGAAACCCATTGCAATATAACATCTTTGCCTTTTACATTATAAGCTATAATGTTTTTAAGGATGTCATAGGCTATCGATGCACCTCTGCGGCCAGAGGCGCACCGAGCCACATGTTGCAATGCACTCTTACTGTCTGAAAATATAACTATTTTGCTCACATTTAAATTAATTGCGTAAGATAAGGCCTTATATATAGCAATGAGTTCCAACGACATTATTGATACATCAGCATTAATTCTAAAACCTGCTTTATAATGTAAGTTTTGGTCGTAAAAGGCGGCTCCTAGACCATGGTGGCCTTTAGATCCATCAGTAAATATACGGTGCCAGCCGATATATTTGTTATTTAATTCTACGATTACATTGTTTAACAATACATTCGGGTCTAAACATGTTTTGGGATATTGAATATTTTTGAAAGTTACATTGATAATGTTCGTAATATCTATACTTGTCATCCACTTGTCCAACTGAAACATCTCGAGAATATTGGTTGACTTAATGTTAATTTGACTTACATCTTTGAAAGTGTTAACAAGTAAAGGTTTTCTTTTATTTTGCCAATATCTGTTATTACAAAGAGCACTTAGATCTGAAATCATGTCGACTGTTGTGCTATTAGACCAAGAAACTAATTTTAAGTTATATTTATAAGCTAAGTACAATCTTCTCAATGACAATGGCATTATGTTAAGCTCACTTTCCATGACATGGATCGGTGAGCTTTTAATAAAACCTCCTATTAATCTCAACGCTTGGTTTTGTAATTTATCTAATTTGGCAGTATGCGTTTTCGCACAACAATCATAAATGAAACAACCATAGTCCATTCGGCTTCTGATTAGTGCGATGTATAATCTACGCAAATGGGTCATGTGTATGCCGAAACTGCTACCTACAAGTACTTTTAATACATTTAGAAGTTTTGAACATTTTTCTGTTATCTCATTTATGTGCTTGCTCCAACGCAGACTTCTATCTAACCATATCCCTAAGTATTTGATACATTCAGCAAAGGCTAGACTATGCCCGTATACTTTTAATGTGGGTAATATTCTTCTACGACCCCTACTAAAGAGGCAGTAATTTGACTTCATGGGTGACAAATCTAATCCTAGCTCATCTAACGAAGAGACTACAGAATCTAGTGCTCTTTGCATGTACATTTCACTTTTATGAATATCTTTGTCTTTAATATACAGAACATAATCGTCTGCATATTGCGACAACATAACGAAAGGAGGTAACCGACCTAAATGACATGTTATTAAATTAAAAATTAAAGGAGACAAAGGATCTCCCTGGGCTAAACCTTTATTGGTCCACCTGGTTATTGTTGAATCACTGTTATTATCCACCTTAATTTCCAGCTTTCTTTCGCTTAAAAATGACCAAATATAAGTGCAAAATTTTGCTCCGATCTTTAATTGATCTAACATTTTTATAGCAACATCAATCGACACGTTATTATAGGCGTTTTCAATGTCTAGGAAGCAAGCCAAGGTAGATAAGTTTTCAGAAAATCCTATTTGGATGTAAGTTACTAAATGAGTAATCGCGTCTAGGCAAGAATGGGACTTCCTGAAACCAACAGTATATGGTGATAAAATCCTATGTTTTTCTATGTACCACTCAATACGTTTAAACAACATTAGATGAAAAATCTTACATAGACAAGAAATTAAAGAGATGGGACGGAGTTTAAGCTCTGCGCTACTATTATTAAGTTTAGGTATTGGAATGATTTTAACATTTCGCCATTGATGAGGGACAGAACCGGAATCGAATATTTTGTTGTATATGTTAAGAAGAAATAATTTAGCTATATCCGGTAGATTATAAATCATGGAATATGAAATCCCCAACTTCTTATTTTGATGAGATCTATGTGACCACGGTGTCAAAACTTTAAACGCCTACATCTGACTAACTATGGGGCGCAGACCCACCTTGTTTGTGTTTAAACTTCTTGTTTGGACGAGATCTACGTGATCGCAGGGCCAAAACTTTGAACGCCTATTTCACACAAACTATAGGTTATTTGTACCAACCAACCAAACTAACCTTATTTGTAATCAAACTCGTTTGAACGAGTAACAAAGTGTGAGAGAGAATCAAAGTAGATCTGCGCCCCATAGTTCGTGTGATATGGGCGTTCAAAGTTTTAACCCCATAGTCACATAGATCTCATCAATCAAAACAAGAAGTTTGAGTACAAACATGGTGGGTCTATGCCCTATAGTTTGTGTGATATAGGAGTTTAAGTTTTGACCCTGTGATCACATTGATCTTGTAGAAACCAGAAATTTGAGAACAAAAAGGTAGGTAGGTCTGCGCCCCATACTTCGTAAGATATACACGTTTAATAAATAAAAAAATAAAGTCGGAGCCACTTTACAAGTTTGTCGAGATTCATTAATGCCTCCGACTGCATGAAATTGTATAATTATGTAGTATTTTTTTATTTTTATAATTTATTTATTATTTAATACTTTTTAGTTGTTGTAGGATGTAACTGATGTAGCAACTTACTTTTATCACAGCTATTGTCAAGTATTGAAAATTGAAAAATCAATGGTTGCTAACTAAGTTTTTTAGTATTACAGTCATAATCATGTTATACCTTTTTAAAATGCTTAAGATGAGCTCTTTAATTTGATACGCATATTACAGTATTCGAAACATTTTTTTTTTCACACCTCTTTATTTTGACATCTCATAGCCGCCATGTTTGTTTTTTAAAAACATCTATCTAAAAACACTTGGGCAATTATGACGAATCTGACAACGTGTGAATTGTATAAATCCGTTCAGTGGATTGTGAGATATCAGGTAATAAAGAATATTACATACATACATACATACAAAATACGCGCAAAAAACATAACCCATCTTTACAGTCGGGTAAAAATGACAACATTATTTTGTCCCCGTGATCCCGTGTCGAAGCACCGTACTGCACGTCTCGCGGGGCCTCTTCGATGCATTGATTTGTAAATATCGAATATTATCTTGGCGCAAGACCGACTGGTCGATCGAGTTCTTTTCGGTCATTTCGATTTTGATGGATTTTAGTCCTGAGTTCTGCAGGACTGTGATTAGGCGCAGGACCAATTGGGGCGATCCTGCGCCTATTTCCTCTTCGGTCATGTCGATTGTAATACATTTTCGTAGGAACTGTAGGACTGTGATTAGGCGCAGGTCCGATTGGTCGATCATGCGCCTATTCCCTCTTCGGTCATGTCGATTGTAATGCATTTTCGTACTGCAGGACTGTGACTAGGCGCAGGACATGTCGATTGTAATGCATTTTCGTTTTGTAGGATCTCGAAAACAGTGCTTTCAATCAAAAAAATAATAAAAGTTAATACATTGTTCAGCTTTGATGCAAGTATTTTTCGATTTTTCGCATTATGTCCTTTTTTTATAAATTTGCGCATAACTCGGAAACGAACGACACTGTTGGACCGAAAATGGCATAAACTCGTAGGTTGGGTAGATTGCTATCAACTCAAATATAAAAAACAATATAGTCTAGTCCCATTTTATTAGTATATTTACGTATTTACTATTTGTAAGATAACCTTGACCGATCCGAAAGTTAGTTCCTCGGGTAAACAATACGAAAAATAATAAAAAACATTATTACTTAACAATCACGTTGTTAGTAGGCTCATTCAAAATGAAACAAATTTTAAGTTGTGTCGTATAACCATTAGGGTAGTGTAGCAATGCGTCGGCATTACCAGGTTTAAGCGCCCGACCGCCCGACTGACCCTACCGACATAAAATAACGACACTACAGAAGGCATGCCATACAATGCATGCTTTACGTACTTTAGACTACATAGACATCGTTCACGGGCATTGCTTTTTTTGGAATATTATTATATAATTGGCTAACCGTGCATTCGTCCCGTGCATTCGTCTAAATTATTTTCGGTTACTTTGTAATATAGGTATGGCATTCAATATAAATTAATTAATTATTAGCATATTTAGCAACATATCTAAAACAAACTACAAAAAGGTGTGTTTTACTTATTGTATAACCCAAAGTTTATTGAATTAGCGCGGGCGGTCGCGCTAACTGTGCGCGTCTACTGTAGGTATAATTAATGAAATACATTATTATGAGCTAACTTTCTCTATTCTCGGCATTTTGTGACATCGGTCGGTACATTTGATCGGAAGCCGGCGTCTTTGAAAACACCGCTGGTACGTACCTATTTATAACCTGACGATGATTATCATTTTTATTTCAAATATTTTTTTTCGTTCGCAAAAACATGGACTTCGGCTGTCCGGTTGGTTTTGGTAATTTGAAGAAGGATTTGACGCAGGATCTATGTGTCATAAATGTGTCAATAAATCATAAAATTTGAGTGGGACAAGGCGCAGGATCGACGAGTAGTCTTGTCCCTAGTTATAGCCCAATAGAAGTTATTGGAGTCATAGGGCAGAAACCCATCAAAACCGACACCACCGACGAGCGACTAGGCGCAATACCAACGAGTCAGTCTTGAGTCTTTGTTTAGTAGTTGGTTGACTTAATTTTTTTTCTTTATCACAATGTGGCGTCTGGCTGTCGCCTTTTGAATTTAGATTGCTGTCATGTCTTTACAAGATTAACGAATCGATCGACGTATGAATCATCAAAATTGATCAAAATCACATACATACATACATACACGTCAAACACATTACCCTCCGTAGTCGGGTAAAAATACACATTCAATAGCGGGTCCTGCCTAAGGCGTTGAGGGGAAGTGTATGATTATGTACTTATTAACCCTCTCCCTCCCCCCTCGCCACATCGAACTAACTCACTCTTGGCCGGTGTTACCCCCTCCCCCCAGAACATGATGGGCAATGGAACAGGAGTCTAGTTCTTTTATGGGGTTTAAAAGCCTCCAATTCTTTTATCTTTAGTTCTAATTTACTACAACTTCATGTCACTCTTACTTCTCGTCGAAAAATAAGTAAAATATATCAACAAAATGTAGGTATGGTCAGAATCGGAATTCCCAAATAGTGCCATCTATTGTTAGATTGAACCAGTTTAATGTTTAAGTTGTGCCTATCATAACGTAGTACAAATAAATTGCCGCTAGAGTTATGACTTTGTCAGAAACTTTGTAAAGTTATGGAAATTTGATTTAGGAACCTATTATTTTACAACCCCTTGTATAGCTTAATAATAAAAAAATAATAATACACATTTTTTGTACCTATCTTCTGATATTCCAAGTTTTAAAAAACTTCAATATCAAATCAATACTTATAACGCCATCTGTTGATATTTATTTGACCTACATTTCTGTTTCTTCGTGATGAGACCCCGTGGTGTAACTAATATTTAGTATTAAAATAATGAATTATGTTGTAAAATACATTTGGCATTTGACTATAGTTTCATATTTATTTACCTATTACTTAATTTAAATTTTAAAAAAATTGTGTAGGAGCTTTATATCGGTAGATGATGACAACCCTGGTTAATGTGTCACAACTCACAGAGACATAAATGGCGGGAGATGTTTTTATTTTGTATTTTTTTTTTATTTTAAAGCCTGACAATAATTGTACAATATTTATTCAAGAATGTTGCATAGTGCAAGATTACAAAAGTGAGGGGTGCCCAGAATGTGGACTCTCTTTTCACTCGTAAGTATTTAAATTTATGTTTGATTCCAAGATTTAAATTTGAACCATTTCATGTATTATTATGTGTATAACGACGACTTTAACTTTGATACGACCGCTAATGACCGTAATAAACCTAATTTGTGTATTATGCTATACAGTTTAATATCATGTTTTCTTTAATCTTTGCTATAAAGGAGCGTCTAAACGAGCCATTTTTTACGGCAATTTGTGGCGGCACTATAGGCAATAATTGCTCAGCCAATAGTGGCAATATGTCTACAAATGTATGGCGCATGATCCAGTCTCCTAAACGGGCTACACAACCCGGCAACAACAACAAAATTGGCCGGGCAACATTGCGGAAAATAGATCGCTCAGCGATCGTCTGGCAACCGACAAATCAATAATGGAGAGTACTGCCATGTTGCCGGCCACAGCATTGCCGCCACAAATTGTCGTAAAAAATGGCCCGTTTAGACGCCCCTTAAGCGCCAGATGAGTAGGGTGACCATATTTTTCTGAGGAATTTACAATGATATGTTCGTGTTTGAATATTGATATAATTTAAGTGTTAGTAGTATCTAACTGTAATTATTCTTAACCCGCTATATCTTTTCTAACCAAAAGAAAATAAAGTTAAAAATAAGTTAACAAAATTACGTTTTAATACCTACTGAACTGTAATTTATCAAAATTCGATTTCCGTAGGTACTTTTTAAAAAATTTGGCAACACGCAGTTTTATGTAGGTATTGTCTATATATGTTTATGGGTTCCTTATGTGGATTTTACGATGGTGACACCTACGGGCGGTGCAACTACGAACCTGGCATGTATCTCTAAAACAATTTGACGGATTCGGATAGATGGGTTGGTGATTCATCAGTGATGGTTTTTAGATTATAAGAGCCACGAGTGTGCCGGGGGCGCTGGTGCACACATTTTTGCTGGTCAAAGGGGTTTGATTTGTTGCCTACCGGGTGCAAGCAGTTTATGTACTTGCAGAGCTGTTACTTACTACTATGCGTTTTTAATGAGTTAATAACTGTTACGATCACATTTTGTTTCGCATTACGACTGCAACTTCATTGTATGACGTAAGGTCGGCAATAAAATGATTCGCTAAAAGATGTCAATAATATTACACAGAAGTACCTATCTACTTTAATGAACCATATAAAAGCACTGTATTTTACAATTTGTTATGTTTTAGTTTAAAAAAATATTACGTCTGACTGAAAGGCCACTAAAGTGTAGAGCATTCTTATATTTTGCCTATTAACTTATTTCTGTTTGGTGTTTATTAAAAAAAAAAAAAAAAAAAAAGATATTATAATAAAGACTAATTACGTAGGTACCTACGTAGTTCAAAGAAAATAAATATTACGTCCGTTCCACTACCTTAATACACGTACGTACTTTACCCGACTTGGAAGTTTTTTGCTAGCGGTACAATTTTGACAAGTAGTTTACAACTTTGTTTCTCTCAAAAATATTTCGAATACATAAGAAATCTTATCCCACATTAACATCCAAGCACACACAAAACTCTAACATCTTATTTCAATCTCTTTCGAGTATACAAACAAAAAATATTACGATAAAGTGACTTCACTCGAGCGTTTTTGACATATTTTACAGTGTTTCTGCTTTCTCTAACAACTGGCATTATAATTTCATTATAATTCCAAACATCCATCATGTTAATATAAACAAAGCAACAAACAGCAATAGTATAAGAGTTTGTATTGGTATACAGCAGCGGCGAAAGGTTAAAATCATCCTAAGAATCGAAAGAACTGCCACTGCTGTACAGTTTGAGTTTTTGTAAGTTAAATTCATTGTAAGTTGCTGTTCAGTGTTACTTTAACTTAAATGTTAAATTTTATGCTTTTCCTTCCATTCACTATGTTATTTAGAAAAAAAACTGAATGTAATAATTGACCCTTTCGATTGGTATCTTAAAAATATAGGCTGATTTTTTTTTTCACATTTTCCATATTCGATTCTTGGTTTAGACAGGCGATTATTTGAAAATCTTTAAATAATCGCCTGTCTATCTCTCTATTACAATCATTCTATTACAATATTTAAGGTACTTTGCTTTGGTGTGGCATAGTTTTGAGACACCTTGTATAATAAGCACCGAAAATATTGAATTGGTGTAAAAGCTAGCAAGATTATAGGATCAGAACAGGATAAAAATTGGCTTCTTACTAGGTAGTAAACCTAGATAGTCTAGTATACCTAAATAAATCCTTATCCTAATTAATATTATAAATGCGAAACTAAGTTTGTTCGGATAAATCGATTTCAAAAATAAGCAAGCTACATTATCAGTGAGTAACATAGGCTGTATTTTTTTATAAATTAGAGATCTCAACGAAAATTACAATACTGTAAACCAAGGTATCAAAAATTTACCAATAAGTCATTATTTGATGTGCATTGCCATTTTGTTATTTGTTAGAAAATTTGGGTTACTATGGAGATTCATTTGCTGCCAACAGACTTTGGCAAAATTGTGAACTGTATACATATATAATTGCGAAAACATAGGATAGTAAAGGCTAGTAAATCTGTGTATATCTCATAAAAAATAATATTCTAATCTCAATTAATACAAATAATGATGAATATTACATATACAGTATTTATTCTATTAAAACAAGCTATGCTATTAGTTTGTAAGAAGTTAACCAAACAAAGGCAACTGAGCACACCTTTTGTGGAGGACGGAAAAAATCTTACAGTTTTGAGAAAATTCTTACAGACAAGTTCTTACAGTTTCATAATACATACCATCTTTAAAATACCAAAATTTCAATTTATCATCTGCACCAATGGTCATAACTTTTTGATTACAAAGGTCTGTCTCTACGCCTCTGACTGCACCTTTGTGTGCCAACATATTTTCTTTCCCATAGTGCCCACGATGCATGCCAGATTGCATGTTGAATTTGTGTACTTGTCCATTGCTGTACCCTGTTAAACAATTAAGTAATCATAATAATTACACAACATGGCATCAAAATAGAACTGATTCTGACTAATATCCAACTGACAAAAATCGTTATAATAAGAATTGTAACATCTTTATGTATACCAATAGAAGGTTGAACAGTTTGTTTATTTGTTTAATGTGTTAATCTCCCAAGATACTCAGCCAATTTCAGTGAAATTTGGTGTGGAGTACAACAGCTCATAATTAAGATTTATTATTAGAAGAAGCAAGCTATTTTCACTGACCAATAACCACAAAATTTCCACAATGTGTGACAGTCAAGCAGTTTGCAGTAACTCCTTTATCTGCTACAGGTGGCTTCAATTTATGGTCTCCCATTCTCATTTTGTTATATGACCATGTAGTAGCAACGAAGAAACCTTTGTGGAGTGATGCAATACTGTCCCATTGTTTGTCTCTTTGCATACATGAACTGAGGGTTGTGATTGATGGTAATATTAAGTGGTCTACTTGTAATCTCTCTGAAAGAAAGGAATATATTATTAATATCTAACCATGGCTTATTCTTAGAATAGATTCTTACAATGTTGTTGTTGCCTAGAGAGTGTAGTCAACCAAGAAAGTGGTCTACCAATGACCACTTTCTGTGATACCAAATGTACTATACATCTACTTTTGTCTATAACTTTATATCTATACTAATATTATAAAGCTGAGGAGTTTGTTAGTTTGAATGCCTTAATCTCAGAAACTACTGGTCCAAACTGAAAAAATATTTTTCTAGTAGCTCATTAATCCATGAAAGCTATAGACTATATAACATCACACTACGACCAATAGGAGCTGAGCAGCAATGAAAAATGTTGCAAAAACGGGGAAAATTTACATATATGAAGTTGTAATAAATAAACCAAAACTTACTTTTCTTCTTGGACGCTTTCCTGTTATGTGATGCTTTGCCAAGACTCTTATTAAATGTTTCCGAAACAGTGTTCATTATGTGAAGGCTGCTGTCACTACCAGCAGCTAACAGGTTATGACCAGTTGGTTCACAGTGGGAAACCATAGTTGGGGGTTGGGAATGACCTTCTCTATAAACAAACAAGTAAATTGCTTAACAATATCCTGAGAATATGGGAAAGAATTTCAATTGCAATACAGATTCTGTAAAATGAAAACAAGAAGTGAGTGAGTTTATTATAGTGTTTATAACTAACCTTTTCCTCAAAAGTCTTGCCCCACCATCAGGCAAATCAAAAATCCACAATTTCAAAGAATTATCTTCAGAATTTGTTACCATCAATGGCTCTGATGGCAAACACTGCAATCCAGCTATCTTAGAATAGTGTGCAGATTGTATTTGGGACAAAACTCTCTTTTCCTCTAAATCCCACATTACTATATGACCTAAAGTGCTGCCTGTAATCATCACTGGAGTCCCATCCAGTCTAAATGATAAACTACTAACCATGCCCCAATCATGGACAAACTCCATAACAGCCTGATCAAATTTTAAGTTATGCAGTTTAACTTTCCCATTAGCCAAAGCAATAGCAACTACATCAATCGCCGGAGCAGGCTCTACCACAGTTACAGGCGAATTCCAACCTTTGAAAGTAAAAATCAACTTTGAAGTCCTCACATTCCACAGTTGCAACTGCCCTTGTTGACTTCCAAGTAGTATTTTGTTCAAATAAGTCGGTGGATGACATAATGAAGTTACTTTAAAGTTTTGTTCATCGAAACCAAGCTCCAAAAACTGTGTCTCCTCTTTTATATCAAATATCTTGAGTACATTTTCTTCATCTATAGAAATAAGATGAATACCAAAAGGAAACATTAAGTGTATTGGAGCGGTATGTCCTTTGTATACATGTTTAAGTTCGCAACCGCGTCTCCATGCGTAAATATTGTTTTCGCTAGCGGTATATACGTGGTAACTATCACCACTCATACAGGTTATAGGACCGGGATGTTCGCCACTTACACTTAGCAGACGAAACTTGTCGCAACCGTAGGTATGGAACCATTTTCCTACACTTGTACATAACAATGTTTCGCCTCTTCTTTTGATAAATCTAGCAACAAACGGCACATGGGTGCTAACATAACCTAAAACTCTTGCACCGGTGAAGATCCGGCTGCTTGAACTTTCCGGCATTATCACATAAGGTGGGTGAAGCGAAGGTTTTCACAATTAAGGAATACAAAGATGTCACACAACAAATTATTTCACAATTACTTGAACTTCACAAATCACAATGTAACACGCGTGTGTTTGTTATTGAACTACTGTCAGTTAGTTGTCAGTCACTGTCAATTAATGAAATGTCAAAATTCAGAAGAGAGTTATTCTCTTACGGCTAGTTTATATTCCGTAGACAGAGAAACCTAGTCTACGCAAAATTATGTACTGTGACTCTCCTTCATTCGAGAAAAAAATATTATCATTAGTAAACAACAGCGATATTAAATAGATGTGTACATGATATACAGAAACATGAGTCTATCAATCAATCAGCCTGTATCGGCCCACTGCTAGACATAGGTCTTTCCTAACTTACGCCACAACATCCGGTCCTCCGCCTTCCGCATCCAATTCATTCCGTGTGCGTTACCCCAGCAGAAAGTTGTCTCCTTTCAGGATATGAATGATACAGATTTTCAGTGCAACATGTCGTTGAAATGTGCACAACTTAATAAATTTGTGCATTCAGTCGTTTTTGAGCAATTTAAGAAAAACAGATTCGAATTAGAAACTACTAAACGGTGTAACTATATAGAAAAGAAACAAGTCTTATAAATAGCACAAATTACCACCTACTCATGTTAAAAAAATTATAATATTTCACTAAGTTTAGTTTGCAAGATCTAGCCATCAGCAAAACGTTACTCCGGCAAAAACTCAAATAACATGAAAACCATACGATGCACAAATTTAGCTTTTGCATGCACATTTCGCACAAATTAAAAGCTATCATCTTACCTATTTTATATCCCGAAAAGTCCATTGCAAAAAAAAATCTTCTGGAGTAATGTTACTCCAGCAGAATCTATTTTTATTGAATAACTCAAAAACGACTAGATGACATATTTAAAAAGTTGAGCAAATTCAACGGCATGTTGCACTGAAAGTTCGTATTATTCATATCCTGAAAGGAGACAACATTCTGCTGGGGTAACGCACATGTCGTGATCTCCACTCTAGGACTCGTTTGCTCCATCGGCCATCGGTCCTTCGGCAAATATGGCCAGCCCATTGCCACTTCAGCGTGCTTAACCTGCGGGCTATGTCGGTAACTTTGGTTCTTTGTCGGATGACCTCGTTGCGAATTTTATCCTTCAAAGAAACTCCAAGCATAGCTCGCTCTATAGCCCGCCGCGCGACTTTGAATTTGTGGACTATGTCATAACAGGTAGGACGCACTGGTTATATAACATGGTCTTCAGGCATTGCGGTAGAGGCGAAGAGAAGACTCGACGATGCTAAACGCTTCCTAACCCAATCGGATCTTCCTGTCAACTTCTTTCTCGAAGTTGTTTCTACCAAGTTGAATAACCTGCCTTGCCCTTCGACATAAATTGATCTCGGTATCACATTAAACGTGATTTTGGTTGAGCTCTAAGAGCGGGCGGGATCCCAGTCCTGAAGACTGGGATCCCGCCCGCTTTTAGAAGCTCTGTAGTAATTCCGTCGTCACCTGGCGTCTTATGTTGCTCGAGAGCTGCCTCGACCTCGCTCAGGCCGACATCCGGAATGCTCTCGGTGTAGTGGCGCGTAATGAGTAATAATATTTAAATAGTATATATAAATTGTATATTCTCAAGTGTAGCCAAAGTAATTTTATTTATTTACAAAAATAATTTAACACCATTGCAGTTACCAGTAGTGTTTTATTGTATATATGTAATGTAATAGGATGTGAACAATTTTCAACGTCATATCCAGTACTACCAACTTTCAGGCCAAAGGACATATGATTATGAACGGGCAGGTAGGAGGTAATCACTCCTTACGGCCGGTCTAATCTATCTAATCTACCTATCGATGGATTTAGCTACTAGAGGTAGAATTTTGACATACACACATCAAAAGTGTCTAGGGATCAAGCATTTTTATGCGGATTTCTTGAGATTGAGATGTGGCTTTGTAATAAATTTATGATTTTAT
The DNA here is from genome assembly GCA_945859575.2 of Herminia tarsipennalis. Lineage (NCBI taxonomy): Eukaryota > Metazoa > Arthropoda > Insecta > Lepidoptera > Erebidae > Herminia > Herminia tarsipennalis. The sequence continues at coordinate 16,604,752 of OX243835.2, forward strand.
AAATTTATATGGATCCTTTTTGGTGCATTTCATAATTTGAATCAGGAACTGTGAATCAAATTCGAGTAAAAGATGAAAATCAGCTGTCAATATTTTCCCTATAAAAACATACAACGCATTGAAGACATTATTAGTGCTACTGTTTCCCTACTACTGATTAAAACCAACGTTATTATGGAGCGGCGACGTCATTTAAGCAGGGAAGAAATGCTCAGAGCCGTGGGAATGATAGAAGCTGGTTCCCGGCAACGTACTGTGGCTTTAGCTCTGAATACAAGTCAGAGTGTTATCAGTCGACTTTGGACACGTTACCGAAGCACTGGTACCGTGGCTGAGCGCCATGGAGGACGGTATCGCTGCACCACACGGAGACAAGACCGATACATTCAAATCTTAACTCGAAGAGGTCCAACAATAACCGCCATGATGTTAGCCGTGAGGCTTCATCACTCTTCAGGGAACTTAATTAGCGACCAAACAGTCAGAAACCGCTTGCATGAAGTGAACCTTCATTCCCGAAGACCGCTACGGGTACCACCTATAGCAATGCACAATCGTAGGATTCGATATCAATGGGCTCTTGAACACAGAAATTGGGCAGAAGAACAATGGCGTTTCGTGTGCTTTTCTGATGAGTCTCGTTTTGGTATGAGACCGGATACAAGACGTATACGACACTGGAGAACCCCTGGACGCCAACAGCGATTAAAATCCTGCCAGGAAGTCCATCCTTATAGTGGTGGAACCATCATGGTATGGGCGGGTATTTGGATCGGCGGAAGAACTGAGTTGATTTGGATCAGAGGCAACCTCAACGCTCAAATTTATGCTGAGACGATTGTATCAGACGTCATCGTTCCTCTACAAGTGCAAATCGGTCCCTTATTTCAGTTAATGCATGATAATGCACGACCGCACACCGCAAGAGTTGTAAGACAGACTCTCGCCGCAGCTAACATCAATGTCCTGCCCTGGCCTGCTCAGTCGCCAGACTTGAACCCGATTGAGCATGCATGGGAAATGCTACAGAGAAGAGCTCTGCCGAATATGGAGGGTATCCAGTCGCAAGAAGACCTTTTTTTGTTGTTGCAACGAACATGGGCGGCCATTCCACAGCGTGATTTGGATGAACTCATTTTGAGTATGCCAAACCGATGTTCTTGTGTTGTTAGTGTTCGCGGTAGAAACACGGATTATTAATTGTTTAAGTTACCCAATAAAATTTTAAAGAAAACTGTTATTTCAGTCTTTTTTTCGAACTTTAATGTTAGTGGTTCAAATGTCAAAAATCCCTTTATTAGGAAAATGGCAAATTTCTTTATTAATGCAAAGGTAACTTGGTTTATCGTTACTGTGACAAACGAAAACACTTTATTTGATGAATCCTTAAAGAAATAAAAAAAAAAAATCAATCAGGAGAAAAGTTATTGCAAAAATATATGTTGATCCCTAGACACTTTTGATGTGTGTATTTTGTATGGAGCTTAGGTCAAATATATAACTCCAGTAGGCAAATCCATCGATAGTTAAGAGTATTGAGACCGGGCGTTAATCACATTACCCCAATAAGCTAACAATGAGGTCAATGCATTACCTAATGCGTGTGCATTTTATCCAGTGTTACCACATGACGAGACACTACAGACAGACTCAGGGGAAAGAGATTAGTAGGGAGCTATGTAGTTTGGAGCCTAGGACAAAAAATAAGTATCCGAATTTTATTATGTAAGTATATCATAATATTTATTTTAATAATATCTCATTACAATATTTATAGGAGTCCTTGTCTCTTCAAGTCTTCATAGGTCTTACGATTTACGACGTTACCCAGTGAATCTTCAAACTCCTCATCGTTTTCAGCAACAAATCTCTCATTCTCCTTTTGATGTTTGATTTTTTCCCACACTGGAGAACAAAGCAAATATCATTAGAATTTATATAAATCGAGCATGCATACCACAAGATAAAACATCTGTTATGGTACAATAATTGTATTTTTAAAATATGGAAAAATTTGAAGTTGTCTGAACTTCAAATTTTTCCATATTTATCCAGGAATCGAACCCTAGACTTGCGTGTGCCGAACCGGGGCCGGAATCGCACCATCTATCATTCCATCGGTACTATGTTACTAAACCTCATTCTTTTCTATCCTTTCATGCATGCGAGTTGGGCCCTCGTTTACGCCATCTAGCCGCTAGTTTAAGAACTATCACGGCTTTTGTTATTGCTTCGTTACAGAGAGCATTTTATAACGAATTAAGATGTCGCAGGCCGAATATTGTAGTTATTTTTATAGGCATTTCTTGCCAATTACTTTATAGTATTTTTTTAAAGTAATTGGCAAGAAATACCTATAAAAATTACAATCAGATATGGTAACAAAATTTAGGAAAAAATTTTTACATCACTTTTTATTACTTACAAGCAAGAGCATCTTCAATTTGGGTGACATTGGCAAAATGTGCTGTATTTGGAATACCCAAACATCTCATGCCGTGAGCGTGACGCCATTCAGCGAAGTGACGTTGGAATGCTTTAGGACCCTTGTATGTGTAGTTACCGCAGATCTCGCAGGTGTAGCTGATGTTCAGCCCATGTAGCTTGTAAAGCCAGTATGGGATGGGCTGAAACAATCAATAAAATCCCTCCGTATCAGAAGGGCAATTTAGTAAAATGTCTTTGTAGGTTGGTCGTCATAACGGCAAAATGACTGACTAGTAAAACGTCTGAAATTTCAAATCGTCATACTAGTAGAACGTCTGAAATGGAAAATGTCATGTTAGGCAAAAGACCTGGTACACTGATAAACAAAATAAATCAAAGATAAATTTAAAATATTATATATTTTTCTATAATAACAAAAATGTTTTTCCTGAACCTAGTAACATTTAGAAATGTTATAGATTAAAAAATAAATCACGTGCTTCGAGAAAACCGGTTTGAACATGCGCGCCGGTCTGCGTCTTGTAGGTACTTGTAGAAACGGAATAAGGTAGATATTTAATTAACACTTACAAACTGCTCGCGCAATTTGTAGTTTAGCAATCGACTCCGAAAATAATGCGATTTAAATGAGTCACACGTTTTAAAAAATTATAGGGGGAAATTTCATTTTCTTCCAATTTTCTCACTTCCCTTTTATATTTTGCATCAAAAATACGGTCATTCTTCCTCCGTTTCTGCCCCTCAAATATTGTGCGTTTATATTTAAATTCTTGCCATTTAGCTTCTTTACGCAGTGCGTGAATATATAACGGTAAACCCTTTTTTTGTCCCACCCTAGCATTATAACGCCTGTTCCATCCCTCTAATGCATTATTGGTTCTGTGTCTTTGTTTAAAACAGGTGATATTGTTCGGCTTGGTTTTAACAATCCACTGTTTATTAAAATACTTAATAAATTCAGAAATGCAATTAGATTCTATTTGTACTGCTTCCTCAAACTTCATGAATAAATATTGATGGAAGCAGTGGAAGGTTGGCAGACAATCGTGTTATCTCTCTTCCCTGTTTCGTATTAGTTACATTCAATTTACGAGATTTGCGCCATACCGCCTGGTTAAAATGATAGTAGCACCCTGTCAGTTCTGAATCGGGGAATACTATTTGAAAAGCATTGATCTGTGCAACCTCATAGTCACATTTGAAATGTTTTATGGCAATTCCGAAACGATACTTGATTATGGAAAACATTCGTTCGTAAGTAGATTGTGTTTTATTTGGTAACAACATGAAAATTATAGGTACAACATTGGTGGTCTCCTTACAACTGTCTATATCAACATGAAGTGAATATAATTGGTAGAATGGTATTGGAACCTTAAAAGTACCGTCTCCGAAATACCATGCATCACCATTATTTAAATTCGCCATTGTTCGTTGAATAAATTTTGTTACAAAAACAAATATTTTGTCATTTTCCGTCCCATCCACACAATAAAGAAAGTCATTGGCTAATAATGCTGGTATTTCAACTTCACTTATATTAGAAAAATCAGTTTTTTGTACTTGCAAAAATTTTCGCCGAGCTCGATATAATGTATCTTTTTTGGAGTCACTGCATGGCAAGATGTCGAGATTAGATTTTGCAAAGTGATGCTCAAATATTTTCGTAACAGGAGTAAATTTTCTACAACATTCCGTTTTACACTTATCCATTATATAATCGAATTCATTCTTCTCTTTTTGCCTTTTGCATGAATGTAAAATTTCCCGGATGATTTCTGTTTTATTCGCGTTCAATGTCAAAGAAGCACTGCACTCATCTCTCTTTGAACATCTCCAAAAACTCGTACCATTCTTATTTTTAACACTCTGGTTGTATCTATAACCATCTCGGAGTAAAACATTTTTACCCTTTTGACTGGTTATAAAAATAAACTGGTCCTTATTTTCTTCCATTTTATATTTGCAAAAATGTAAAACAATTCTCCATATAACAATATATTTAAATTGTATATTTGATAGACATGATTTGATTGTCATATTATTACATCTAAAACTGGCCAGTACTAGATCAAGCCAGTCCCATTTATAATAAGGAAAACAAAGGAGTATTTAATCTGGAGTAGAATACCTACTTTTATAGAATGCATTAGGCTTGAATGTACAGCCAAGTCCTTTTGCCTAACATGACATTTTCCATTTCAGACGTTCTACTAGTATGACGATTTGAAATTTCAGACGTTTTACTAGTCAGTCATTTTGCCGTTATGACGACCAACCTACAAAGACATTTTACTAAATTGCCCTTCTGATACGGAGGGAATAAAATTTCATTTTGATGGGGGGGGAGCGGAGTTAACCCGGAACGCCTAGGACGAACACAGTACGAAGAAGAAGAAGAGGCCTTTTCCCATGGGCTAGTAATAAATAATAATACTTTTGATAAAAAAAAAACAGTTTCTTAAAAGAGTGGTACATGAACAAAATTTTTTTCTGTGGAATCTACATAAATCAAAATATTAGCTGATAATGAATTCTGTAGTACACATAATTTATCATATTCATCATCAAAAGTGAAATTACATGAATTAGCTTTTAAACTATGAGTTTGATTTTTACGCCTCTTCGAACATAGCTCAATAGACTTTTTTTTTTATAAAGATAATGTCCGTTCAAACAGAGCTTAAATCAATAAACTGCATTTTTTTTTCAAGAATTACCTTTCCATCCCACCCGAGAGGCAAATTCTTAGGATTGTAAGGTACTTCATCGTCATCAGAATCGATATCAGGAGCTGCTGAAGCGTCGCTCTCGTCGCCGCTGTCGTCGCGCCTCTCTCCCGCGGCGCGCGCCGCTCGCCGGGTCACGTTCTCTATCGTGGCGCCGCGAGTGCTGCTTACGATGTTTGCGAATCTGTATGGTACAAGCAAATCATTTTATCAAATCAACAAAATTACATGAAAATCGCTGGAGCCATTGCTGAGATCGTCTGCGTAAATTTTTCCCGTTTTTGCAACATTTTTTATTATTGCTCCGCTACTATTGGTCGTAGCGTGATGTTACATAGCCTATAGCCTTCCTCGATAAATGAGCTATCCAACAGTAAAAGAATTTTTCAATTCGGACCAGTGATTCCTGAGATTACCGCGTTGAAACAAACAAACTCTTCAGTTTTATAATATTAGTAAATATTAGTAAATACCGATAAATCAATCTAGCTAGGACCATTTTTAAAAAACGTTGTTTAAAAAATATCGCGAAAGTTTATCAACATCAATACACATAGTTCTTTACCTGTATACTTGGGCTTCAATAGCAGAAATATCCTTATGCCGTTGTTGTGTTGACGCTTTCGCCTTGTTGCCTCCCTTTTTCGCAACTAAAGATTTGTCTAGGGATGTCTGACCCTTGGTACTAAATAACCTGAAAAATAATAACATCAAAAATCAAGTTCATTATACTTAAAAACGTGATTTGTTATTTTTCCACCAAGAGTGGATTCAGTCTTCCTCTTAGAGGTCATGGGCACACATATCAAATCGGAAAAGGATCGGAACTGTACCAATGCAAGCCTTTCAGTATTCTTTATTTCCATTCATCATTTCCCTACTGCAATACACATTAATTTAATTCATAACATAATTGCCTCGCCTCGCCTTGTAACAAGCTCACGATCAGTGGCGAACGGCGACGCGATACCGTGAGGGTTCCTTTCAGAGTTGATACATCTGCTACGAGCCATAAGGAGAGGGAATCATATAGTAGTGTACATGGATTTATAAAGACTTAGACCCCATCAAGGGGAGTCTTGACCCTTCTAATGGATTCACTATTGTCTATCACTCTTACATACCTCTGTGCTCTCTCTTCCAATGTGCCACCACACTTTAAGCCTAAAGCCATAAGAGCAGACTTCAATCTATCCAGACCAAGTGAAGCAAGTTCTTCCCATGACGAGAAAGCTGATAAATCCAAATGGGCTCCCACATTTGTAAGAGCACCACCTGTTTCTTTCTGGAAAAGATTGCGATATATTAATACAATCCTTTGATTATTGCATTAATGAAAGATTTCATATAAACATCCTTTTATTTTACACAAAAGTAAACTCTCAAATGGCTGGATTTACAACAAAAAAACCAAAAATACCAAAGACAAAAAGAGATGGTAGGCTAATGGCTAAGGCATTGGTCATGCAATTGTAAGGTTGTGGGTAGGAATGCTACCTATTATACTACAAACATGAACCCACTCTTAACACAAGCCATTTAGCTTAGCTGGAGGGGTTAACAGGATTGCTAGTAATGTGGGACCACAATCACACATTGCTACTAAACTTTTAAAAAAAAAATTAGGAATGGCCTATATCAGTAAACCAATAAAAGCTGATGATGATGTTCTTTATTGGAGATGAGATTACTTACTGGCCATCCTGGGAAAGTTCCACTTTCCCACTGCTTGATAAACTCTTGATGAGCCCCAGCCATTTCTTGTGCCTGGTCCAATAGAGGTCTTATTCGACTAACAAAGTCTTTCAAGTATGTCAGAAGAGCCCTTATGTAGTTTCTGTATTCACTGTTTTTGCGCTCACGCGGAATATCAAAAAGATGGTCAAATATGGCCAAGTATGTGATATAGTCAACTTTCTGTAAGGATATGAGTAAAATTAAGATTATATATAATAACTGTGACACTATGAATGAAAAATAAGTAGTTATTATGCACGCAAGTAAAGACATAATACAAGCAGGCCAACAATGTAAATTTTTGGAGGAGGCATTTGTCAAGAGGCTCTCTGGCCTTAATTAACCTTTTGACCGCCAGGGACGTGTACAGACGTCGAATAAAAATGTGTGGTATGACACGTCAAAAATAGTACATTTTTACATAAAGTGGCGTGGAGAACATGGATTTTCGGTATTGACGTGGCAGTCAAAAGGTTAAGGAAAACAAGTTGTTCTTACAACTAAATAAGCATATAGGAATCAATATAAAAAGGCTATTGATTGATTTTCACTTACCTCAATACCTTTTAAGTTAATGTACTTTTCATAACATTCATGCAAATCCAAATATTTGCCATAGCCCTCTTCATCAGTGAATTCAACAGGTGCTGCAATTGAAATAATCATTTATTAGCATAATCTTTACATAGTATAAAACAAAGTCACTTTTAATGTATAATGATATCTTGGGCCAACTCACTCAACGTCATCTGATCCCTAACTCAGCAGAGCTTGTACTTTGGGAACCAGACACACCAGACTAATATATTTCTAAATACATACATATTAAAGATAAATTACACCCAGACACAGAATAAACCATTGTGCTCATCACACAAAGTTTATCCTGGGTGGGTTTCGACCCCTCAACCTCTTGTGTAGCAGTTGGATATACTTCCACTGCACCACAGAGGCAGTTTTTTTTTTTTTTTTTTAAATCAAAGATAACTAGCAATGTGGGATTGAGCCTCACATTACTAGCAATCTTGTTAACCCCTCCAGCTAAGCTCAAAGGCTTGTGTTAGGAGTGGGTTCACGTCGGTAGTATAATGGATAGGATTCGAACCCGCAACCTCACGATTGCGAGACCAATGCCTTAGCCATTAAGCTACCGCCGCTTATTGTTGATGTATGTCTGCTTAGATCTTCTAAACTGCACAATGGATTTTGATATGGTTTTCACTATCATTCAGATAACTTCTTACAAATGGTTTATATATTTAATACATGCATATGATTTAGATAGGTGGGAGAAAAGTCTGTGCAAAACAGCAAAGGGCCACTAGTATACACATAATTACAATCAATTAAAATAATGTCAAGTGTAAAACTTACTTGTGTAATCTTCTGCTGGATTTTCTCTTATTTTTGCTAATTCTTCAAATTCCACTGACATAGGTACACATATCTGTAATCAAAGATAGTCAGACGATAACAGTCAAGCCACTAATGTTTTTATAGGGACTTTACCACACCCCATACTTTTCAGCATTACACTTAGGTATCGAGTGAAATATGTATAGTAGTATTCTTTACACTTTTCATATACAGTAGTACTATGCATTTCAAATGAGAAGATAATCACGATCGCGACAACTTCACTCTGTACTTGTCAAACTTGTACCGCTAGCAACAAAAGCACCCAAGTTGGATAGAGTATGTATGTGTATGGTAATGGAACGGATGTAATATTTATTTTCTTTGAACTATGTACCTAACATTTTTCTTTGTTATTATTAATATAATAACAAAGAAATTAGTATTCTTTATTATTTAATAAACACCAAACAGAAATAAGTAAATAGGCAAAATATATGAATATTCTACACTTTTGTGGTTTTTTAGTCAGATGTGATATGTTTCTTAACTAAAACATATCTCTAATAATAAATAGCAAAATACAGTGCTTAAGTATAGTTCATTAAAGTAGATAGGTACTTCTGTGTAATACTAATGATCTTACATCATATTATGAAGTTGCAGTCGTAATGCAAATCAAAATGTCATCATGACAGTTATCAAGTTATTTGAAATCGTAGTATATCTCTGTGTATGAGAAGTGTCCATAGAAATGTGTTAACTAAGACTGGTGCATCAGTAACAATAGTGGAACAATTCTCCAATTAGACACAAGATATATGTCAACAACATACACCTTGTCTCCTTAAACAGGTAGAAGCAATTGAAAGAAACTCTTTAATCCATAGTTGAGCTTTGATCTTACATAAATGCATAAAATACCTGAAAATTACTAAATGTAAATGTTATTACCTCATTGGGATGTTTTCTGTGAAACTCTTTGATTTGCTTGAGTCTGGCATAGAACTCTTGAAACTCATTAGGGCCAGATAAAGCAGCAATCTCTTCCTTTCTTAAACCATCTTTGTCTTCATATAATTCCTTAAGTCTTATAGTAGATTCTACATATCTCTAAAAATAAAGATTAATGGGTAACAAAGTTTTAAGATTTATTACTTAAGTCTTACTACATTAATTTAAGTGAATTCTAACAAAATAATAATAGAGAGAGAACGTAAATTGCTTAATAAGGACAGAATACGAAACTTACATCATGTAGGTTCTTCAAACGATGATCACCATTTATAGTTTCGCGATGCTGAAATAAAAATAAACAATGCAATTACACCGTTGTGATAAACAATAATTTTAAATCCTAACTTCTAAATTTTACATTATGTTTAGTATTTTATATTTTTATGAAACAGTTGTTATAAAAAAACTTTATAGTTTAATATATAATTACGATTTTGCAATATATTTACAAAATACTAACCCCTGTCTTCTTGTGCAAAATTTCTTTAACCATGGCATCCATGGTCCTTTCTCTTTCCTCATGATAACTTCGTTGTTGTTCTAATATGGTTTCCATTATTTTCACTTTATCGATTTGCACCTAGTTAAATTTACGATTCATAAATCATGGAAAAAATTTCATTTAGCACATAACCCAACTCCACTTTTGACAAACAGACAGAACGCCATTATTCATAGACACACAATAATAATATTGCCATAGACAAGTTTGGTTTTTTCTTCTTTTACCTGCGCTCTGTGAATAATTTACATGCTTTTTGTTTATTTGCAATTTTATTCGGTATCGGTCACAGAGTAAGTAATCACTTCGTATCAGTGGTATCGGCGGGTGTTTCCTCGTAGCCAAACTATTTCGCCAAACTGATTTGGCTACGAGGAATTCCATTTCCTTGTGGCGAAACTCGTTTCAACATAGGTAAAGTATTCTCGCCAACGTTGAGGATACATAGGATATATTCTCTCTCGATAATGCAACGAAAAAAGCGGCCTTTGACCTTGTTGAGGTTATTGAATAAAATTTGTGAAATGGAAGAGGACAATATGACACCGTCACCGCGGGTGAAAGCATTTATTGAAAAAGACGATTTCATTCTAAACTGCCAATTGCAATTTAGTCAAACTTTGAGTAGGTACTCAATTTGTGTATTTAACTGTACTTACTTCACCTATTATTTTGAAACGAGTTTGGCCACAAGTAAAGAGAATTCCTCGTAGCCAAATCAGTTTGGCCATAAGGAAATGGAATTACTCGTAGCCAAATCAGTTTGGCGTAATAGTTTGGCCACGAGGAAACGTTCGTATCGGCAGGGTTTTTTTTAAAATTTGAAACTGTGTTTTGGCCAGTTTCAAGTTTATATTCTTTCAAGTTTTCTTCTTTGAATCACAAAGACTCGATGTTAGTTCCAAGTTTATTTTTGAAATGATAACTTCTTTAGAGGCGTTGTGCACTTTAAAATGGGTAAAAAATGTTAAACTCGCGTCAAAAAGGACACGTGACCTGATCGAAAATTCGTAAGACGGAGGGAGAGTAGACCGCCGGCGCGGGCGCAGCGTAGTAGAGGAACACCCCCCGGTAATAACCCCCTCTCTTTCTACTGCGCTGCGAAAATGTTTGCCTGCTGCCGATTCGTATAAGCGGCGCAGGGCGCATGCGCCTGTATGTTTGTACTACAGCTTAGTTCTGAAGTGTTATATTTTTTATGTAAAATTTATTGTCATGTTTGTGTACGACAGCTCCAATAGATGAATATTGTATATAATGTATGAACGATATATGTTTATCATAAATAGTCCTACAAAAAAGTTCGTGACAGCATATGTTTATCTCTTAAGTTGAAGCAATTATCGTCAAAATAATGAACCACAATTACTATAGAAATTGATAATTTATTTCTGATACATATTTCTTAGTAACAAATTGATCTATATCAAAATAAATACTTTTATTACCATATAATAAAATATATAATAGATAACTTTTGTATTACCACCATATCAATCCTAATAAAATATTATATTTAAATGTGAATGGGAAATCGTAATAAATATTGGTGTGATTACACATAGGTACATATTTCCAGCTAGAGACAATATATCTCTCAACACAACGCGGGTAAACCGTGGGGCGCAGCTAGTATAGAAATATATATTGACATCTGCCTAGATCTGCAGTAGCGGGTCCAGGAGTATCGGTTGGGGGGGGGGGGGGGGGGGTTGAACCAGATAGGGCCGTTGTTGCACTACTTATGCTATCTTCCTACCTATTTTATACCCAGAAAGAACCATTGCGAAAAAAAAATCTCTTACAGTAACCTTACTCCAGCACTCTTTTTTTTTTGAGTATTAAAAAACGACTGTATCTATGCACAAATTTAAAAAGTTTTCGCACATTTCAACGGCGTGTTGCATTGAAAATTTGTATCATTCATATCCTGAAGGGAGACTACATTCTGCTGGGGTAACGCACACCGCAGGACAGTGTATGGAATACTTTAGAAATTTATTACGTTTCATTTTTTAAAAAAATGTGGTTGACTCTGGTTGGGTAACGTCAGCGCTGTCACTTTTCTACACGTTCTATTTATCTATTGCAAATTGCATTATAACGAGTGACCGGTGTTCAGCAAAAACGGTGTTTTAATATTATAATCATGATCTATTCTACATGGGTCAATCAGTATCACTCGGTTATTTTAATATTTAGTTCTGTTATAAGTTATGTCCAGTCCGATGTGCCGAGACCCCGTGGGGTTTCTTTATCTAAAGCACCGCTATATTCACCAACAAAAGACTTCACCTGCTTCGATGGAACAATCACCATACCGTTCAGCTATGTAAATGATGATTACTGCGATTGCTTCGACGGCAGTGACGAGCCTGGAACTTCAGCCTGTCTGAATGGTGTTTTCCACTGCACAAATGCCGGTCATCGACCGCAAAATATACCAAGTTCGAGAGTCAACGACGGTGTGTGCGACTGTTGTGATGGCACAGACGAGTACGCCTCGTCCGTAACATGCAGTAACACTTGTGAAGAGCTCGGTAAAGAGGCTAGAGCTGAAGCTCAAAGAATAGCAGAGTTATACAAAGCAGGTAGTCATTTAAGATTAGAGTTAATTGCTAGCGGCAACATGAAGCGAAATGAAATGGCAGAGCAACTGTCACAGCTTGAAAAGGACAAGGCTGAAGCTGAAAAGATCAGAGAAGAGAAAGAAGTTCTAAAGAATGATCTAGAAGCTAAAGAGAATGATGCACTTAAAGTGTACAGAGAAGCTGAAGAACTAGAAAAACAAAAGAAACTTGAACAAGAAAGGCAAAATACTATAAAGGAAGCTATGGAACATTTTAATAGATTTGATTCAAATCAGGATGGAGTGTTATCAGTAGATGAAATAAAAGTAGTTAATGTATTTGATAAGGACAAAGATGGGCAAGTAGATGAGGAAGAATTGAGGTTCTTCATGGGTGAAAAGGATAGTGTAGATAAAGATACTTTCCTTGAAAACACGTGGTCTTTGGTGAAGCCATTGTTAATGATGGAGCAGGGTATGTTTAAACCAGCTGAACAGCCAGAAGACGTAGACCATGGCGAAGAAGCTGATGCTGAGGATACCATGGGTGACCTTGATTCTGAAGATCTTGGACAGGAAGACGAAGAGGGTGCTGACTTAGATAATACTGATCATGAAGTTGAAGAGCAGGAAGCAGAACATCAGACAGGTGTCTATGATGAGGAAACACAAAAGCTAGTCAATGAAGCTACTGATGCTCGCAGAGAACACACTGATTCTGAACGCACTGTTAGAGAAATAGAGGCTAATATTAAAAAGATCCAACAAAACCTTGAAAAAGACTATGGATTACAACAAGAATTTGCTACTCTAGATGGTCAATGCTGGGAGTATGAGGACAAAGAATATGTTTACAAATTGTGTCTCTTCCAGAAAGTCACTCAGAAATCAAAGAATGGTGGTGGAGAAGTTGGACTTGGAAATTGGGGAGAATGGGGCGGTCCTGACCACAATAAATACTCAGTGATGAAATATACAAATGGTATTGCCTGCTGGAACGGGCCTAGCAGAATGACAACCGTCAATGTCCTTTGTGGGTTAGAAACAAAACTCTTATCTGTAACAGAACCTTATCGTTGTGAATATAAGATGGAGTTTGAGACACCGGCTGTGTGTGATGATGTCAGTAATGCCCCACAACACACATCACATGATGAACTTTAATATAACCAGTGTTCTATTTTTAACACCTTTATGTGATGTGTTTAACACTTAAGTTACAAAATGTAAAACGGTCATAGTCCATTATCATGTTTCATTAGGGATATGTCTCAAATCTCTCTTCATTTGTGAGTAATTCACAAACTGCAATCAACTTGAAAATAAATTTAGCATGATTATGTAGAGAAGTATCATGAAGTAGTAAATTAATTTGTGTTTAAGTGGAAGTGTTTGTTATTAGAATAAAAACTTTTTGGTATCAACAGTGATTATTCATCAGTGTTCCTGGTGTAAAGACTGAAATCATAAACATGCATTACTTTTTCTCACATTCCTCAGATACAAGGCTGTTTTAGTTCAAGTAGAAGTTAAATGAACAAAAAAACATTTGTGAGTGATCAATAAAATTATTGTTTTAATATTACCCACTTGTTTGATATATTTACCAGATAGGTACCAATAATAGATAATTTGGTATTCACAAACCAACCAAGTACCCCCAGATGAATAATAAAACAGAAACCATTTGAAAGATTATTAGAATTATTATAAGTTGGTATGTTTTGTACACACTCCCACTCTGGCACCTGGTATAGGCCTTCTACAACACCAGTTCTTATCAGTTTCCCTTATGATTCAATTTTTCACCAAGTATGCAGTTAACTTTAATTGCTTCATAATATTTGACCATACCAAACCAAAGCTTATTACACTAGCTTTCGCCCGCGTGGATGTCGGTAATCTCGATAAAAACTATCCAATGTCCTCTGGAACTTGCACTATCTCCATACCAAATTTTATCTAAATTGGTTCAGTGGCTTAAGCGTAAAGGTAACAGATAGACAGAGTTACTTTCACATTTATAATATTAAGAATGGATTACATAGGTACCTATTAAAATGCGCGTCGTAATAATATTATCAAGTTCCGTTAAATACCGACCTACCTTTTCTATTTTCGTCAGTGGATGTATTGTTGAATGAAGGTGGATGAGGATATATCATATAGAACCCGACACTTCCGAATGGCGTTCCTACGTCTCGACTTTTTCTATCTTTCAAAAATGCAATTGTTGTATTATTAAAGTAATTGGCAAGAAATGCCTATAAAAATGACTACGATATTAATCTACACTTATTTACCTAAAATATTATAAAGCTAAAAGGTTGTTTGTTTGTTTGAACGCGATAATCTCAGGAACTACTGGGTCGAATTGAAAAAATCTTTTACTGTTGGATAGCCCATTTATAGAGGAAGGCTATAGGCCAGGGTTTATAGAACATACTAGCTGTCCCGCGCAACTTCGTATGCGTAATTTTTCCCCGTTTTTGAAACATTTCTCGTCGCTTCTCCGCTTCTATTAGTCGTAGCGCGATGTTATATAGCCTATAGCCTTCCTCGATAAATGGGCTATCCAACAAAAAAAGAATTTTTCAAATCGGACCAGTAGATCCTGAGATTAGCGCGTTTAAACAAACAAACAAACAAACTCTTCCGCTTTATAATATTAGTATAGATAGGTACACGATACAACCAAAAGGAGCAAAGCAACAATGAAAAATGTTGCAAAAACAGGGAAAATAAGCCGAAGTGGCGCGGGTCAGATAATTATTTATAAAAAACGGGCAAGTGCATGTCAGACCACGCACAACGAAGGGTTCCGGTTTCCGTAGTCCCCCCCCCCCCATATCCGAATAATGCGGCTTAAGAAGTGGGTGTTCTGTTGTTTTTATTTCATACTTACAACGTTATACCTACTTATCAATATTTTTTAATAGAATTTGTGGGAATTACTAGTCAACTTGTAAAGTATGTAAGCCTGCGGACGGGCGGACGGATATGGCGAAATTATAAGGGTTCGGTTTTGTCATTTTGGATACGGAACCCTAAAAATGTAGGTAAACGTTTGTATGCGTTTCGTTACACGACGAGCGCCTCTCGGTGATTTCGCTTCGTTATGTTCTGTCAAAACTGTCACTTTAGCAATCAAATCGATGTGATGTAAACAAATACACGTGTAGCTTCTTCAAATATTTTAAATTAATTGAGCAGGATATCATTATTACTAAGGATATTTATTATTAGTGTACGTTGAATATAAACAGTGTTTTAAAGTAAAAAAGTATTTTAATACAGTGCGAAATGGATATCGAAGAAATAGTTTCGCAGTCTTCCTATTCAATGTTAGAAGGAAAGATCGACAGTAAAATATTATCTGCTTTGAAGTCGATGGGTATTGATAAACCTACCCGTATACAAGCTGAGGCTTTACCTCACTTGCTCCGAGGGCAGGATATCATAGGAGCGGCCAAGACTGGGAGCGGGAAAACATTGGCTTTTCTAATACCAGTTGTTGAGAAACTAATCTCTTTGAAAATAACTACAAAAGAAGGTAAACTAATTCATAGATTATGTTAACGATATACATAATAAAATATACAACTTATATAAAAAGTTTTCTTTATACAAGTAGAATATCATATAAGCTATTGTATAGCTAGACTAGCTACATATTATCTAGTAGAACTATTTGATAAGCTCTGGTAAGATTCAACTTAAACTGAACCACATTCTTTGTATGCTTTAGTTATAATGTCATGCTTCTAGATTATTATGTAAAAATGGCATAATTTAATGTGTTTTACACTTAATAAGCAGATCTGGCTCTCACATCAATTAACTATTTTTTACTCTCCAATTAAATAGTAAGTATTTCTAAGATAGAAAGAAGGTAAAAATGGTAGAACATTAGACCTCTAACACTACTAGTAATCATAATAGCACCAAATTTTCATTCATTCAAATTTTTTTTTTTTTTTTTTTATTATTTTTAAATAGGTTTATATCTCTATTTTTAACCTATTATATTGTTGACCAGGTACTGGATGTATAATTTTGTCACCTACTAGAGAACTGGCATTACAAACTTTTGGAGTTCTGAAAAAGTTACTAGCCAACATTGAATTGTCCTATAGCCTCATTGTGGGTGGAGAAAAGAAGGCAAAAGATATCTTGAAATTAAAGAAAGGTAAGAAATTTGATATAAGTTCAGTAAAAGTTATAAAAACCTTAAGAAATTAATTCATATTAATCAAAGCATTTGTTTGTTTGAACATGAAATCTGTGAAGATACTGGGCCCATTTAGATGAAATTTTGTATGTGGAGGTAGCTTGAATCTAGTGGAAAGTTATAGGCTACTTTATTGCAATCTAATCCAGGGCGGCTAATTGCAGATAGAAGCGTAAAGTAGATGCACACATGTTGCCAGCTCAGTTTGTGTGTCTGATGTTGGCCCTTAAGCTGCACACAATCCGAATTTAGGTATCGGAAGGGTATGAAAGAGATGGGCGGGGAATGACATCCCTGCGCCGAACTACACTCGAAGACAACTTCACACTTTCACACACACACTTTTTTTTTTAATAATGTAATTTAGTAATTATGATAGCTGATAGAAGATGGTATCTTATATATATCCCGTGGTATGCCTTATGGACAGACATTGAAAACCTCCTATATTAAAGTATTTTATTTTAAAACAGTAAATCTGAAATTTCTATAACAATTGTTATGAAGTTTTTTTTAGTCAACTGCCCATGGGAACAAGCCCTGTGTTGCAAGGGACTTTACAAACATACAAATCACAGACAAGAAGTACACCTAGACTCAGATCAACAATTTGTGGATCACACAAGTGGTGTCCCATGTTGGTTTTACCCTGTCTGCTAAACCAGAGGTTGTGGGTTCCCACAACCTCTGGTTTAGCAGTCAGGGTTACTAACCAATAGACCATCAGGCCAGTTGTGTGTATGTAACATTACATTTGAGTTATTTATAAGGTTGTGTGCTCATGTACAGTTGTTTAGAATAAAACTGATAAAGAGATCTAATAGAAAATTGATTTCTAGGTGTAAATATTATAGTAAGTACACCAGGCCGGTTATTAGATCATCTTCAAAACACTGCAAACTTCAACTGCAGAAATCTTAAAATACTAGTGTTGGATGAAGCTGATAAGCTATTAGAAGCAGGTTTTGAAAAGCATATTACTGGTATTATTAATTTATTGCCCAGTGAGTATATTAATCTAAAACTATGAATTTGTAATTATAATCATTTTTATAGGCATTTCTTGCCAATTACTTTATAAATACAATAATTGCATTTTTGAAAGATGAATCGAACCCGAATCTTCCGTAAGCCAAACCGGGGCCAGAATCGAGCTACCTATTTGGACTATGTTACTAAACCTCAAATTTCTCTATCCTTTCATGCTCGCGAGTTGGGCCCTCGCATGCGCCATCTAGCCGGTTTTTTTCTGTGTTGTCTATATACTTTTAAATATTAATTGCTAACATAGCTAGTAAAACAAGTAGGTACCTAAAATAATTATTAATCTTTTGCCCTACAACCTCTTCAGCATCAATATAGATTCGATTTTATGCTATTTCAACAACTTTTTCGAACCATAAAGTCATGTGAGATTATTTCATTTTACTTATATAATATTATATCACAATGTATAATTATTATATTCTAGCAAAAAGGCAAACAGTTTTATTTAGTGCAACTATGGGCGAAAATGTGAAGAATCTTGCGAGATTGGCAATGAGATCTGATCCAGTTTTAATATCAGTGACTGATAACAAAATGTCTACAGTGTCGGGACTTCAACAGGGGTAAGTATAATTACTTATGTTTGTTAGCCATTTCAAAAAGTATGAGTAAGTGTTTGCAAGGGCTCATCCAGTGAGAGTATGGAGTTTTCTTGTAAATATATATTCTGCGACAGGAGGCCTACTCTAATTCAATGAAAAGGAAGTTTTGATCAAAAATGAGGTGGTGATATACAGAGCTAGGAACATCTACTTATTTAATTCGCTCGTTCCTGAAAATCGTCCATTGGTTCTTTTTGTGCTTATAAAAAAAAAAGTAGTCCCCGTAAACTTAAGAAATTTAAATAAACGAAAATTCATGAATTTCGTTTTAAAGAGAGTAGGCTTTCTGGTAGTAGGTAAGTGATTACCGCTTGTTCGTTTGTTTTCCCATAAAAAGCTAAAACATAAGCAAGATTCAATTGTGCGGTCGTTGCACGTGTCATTTTGATTTCCCTGTCCAAATTCAAATCCTGCTTGCCATGCCATGTCCTATCGCGGACACCAGAACCTATATTTTTACATAATAATAATTTATTTCCAGGTTTTATATTTGCCCAGTCGAGAAAAGGATGTCATGGTTATATAAAATGCTCAAAAAAAGTAAAAAATTGAAAGTAATGGTATTTTTCTCATCATGTAAATCTGTTGATTTTCATTATGAGTTTTTCAGAGCGCACTGTAAAGCGTCCGTTATGAGTATACATGTAAGTATAACGACCTTCGTATAAATTAGGTGAAGGTGTCTTTGTAACAATATGTAGGACACGAAACACCTACTCAAATTTAATTACTGCATGCATGAATGCACTCGATACAAGATGCATATAGTTAAAAAAAAAAATGCATGTTTGTAAAGTCTGTTTACATACAATAATTTTACGTGATAACGTCTTATGAAAACATTAGTAACATATCGCCATTCGTGTTGCTTGGCAACCAATCAATAACGTTAGTTACAATTGTATCGCATGTCAAGTCGCTGCAATCGCCATTCGCTGTTGCTTAGCAACCAAACGTGACTTTTATAATTGACACTTTTTCGTTAGTGCAGTCGGTCATCTATACTAATATTATAAAGCGGAAGAGTTTGTTTGTTTGCTTTGTTTGTTTGTTTAAACGCGCTAATCTCAGGAACTACTGGTCCGATTTGAAAAATTCTTTTTTTGTTGGATAGCCCATTTATCGAGGAAGGCTATAGGCTATATAACATTGCGCTACGACTAATAGGAGCGGAGTAGCGACGTGAAATGTTGCAAAAACGGGCAAAATTTACGCATACGAAGTTGCGCGGGACAGCTAGTCGATTTATAAGACGTTATCACGTCAAAAAATATTACGTGATAAATTTGTAGTTATATTTATACAGTACTAATCAGGATAAAATGTGAATTTAAATTAATTTTGTGCTTCTGTTTACACGCAATGCAACGCCTACGCTAGCAGATAACACACTGATTACGACTGCGGTACTGATGTATAACTTTTACGTCTTGTTTTTTTAATTTTCAAAACGTTATTCACTATTTTGTATTATAATTACATTTGCTTAGGTATCAAATAGAAAATTCAACCTGGCAACTTTATCCGCATAGCTTAGTTGATTGGCACTGGCTTCTGGTGAGCCGGAATCCCAGATGCAGTGGTTTCGGTTCTCACACTGAGTGTTAAATTTTGTTTCATGAAATTACTTTGCTGTTACCTGCACCTAAAAATTACTTTAAAGTAAGATTGTGTATTATTAAAAACATCCATTTTCCTGTTTTGATGTTTTTAATCTCTAGTAAAGTGCCTATCTAATTAGAATGGTTTTTTAAGACTTTAATCATATATTACGACTTAAAACGCAGTATACGTAAATACTTAACCCAGTCAACAATCAACTACTTACCTACATGTTGTTTTAGAAAACTTACCGCATTGTGCTACGTAGTACTATAAGGTACTTATGCATAAATTACGACTATCTCATATTCTTAAGTATCCGGATGATCGAGCTTCGCTCGTATTTTTAGGGTTCTATAGCCAAAATTTCAGAAACGGAATCCTTATAGTGTCGTCATATCCGTCTGTCTGTCTGTCCGTCCGTATATCACAGGCATTTTACTCACAGACTGCACAATTAATATAGATTAAATTTGATAAAAAGGTGTCTTGTAGTAGCCGCTACTTAGTTTAATAGCTAAATAATAAAAATAAATATTTTGTGGGGGTGGTACTCCATACACGTAAAAGAATTAATAACAGAATTTTATTTTGGAGCAAATATCAATGTGTGGCATATCATTCAACAGGTCTTTTAATAACATTTTAAAGTTTCAAGTAAACTTTTTTGATTAAGTTAATATGTTTTAAAATAATCGCTCCGAAAGTTGCGATAATTGTGTCTCCTCTAAACATGGCATGTATCTAAACACTGAGGCACCTAATACCTACTGACACTATGACACTAGGTACCTATTTCGTGAGAATAAAAATAAACCAAGCGTTGGTAGATAAACATATCGGAGCAGATGTTTAAATATCTATATTTACATTGTTCTAAGTGTCTTATCAAGTCTATCTTAAATCCCTCCTCACTATACACGACATAATATTTATTAGTAAACTTATGCCACGTAGCAAAATCCACATCATCGACAATGCACTTGATAAAATAGACTCATTATATCCAACTTTATCTTGTTTAACAACATCCACGTAGCCTATGATAAAAATTGGTATGATAAATAGAGTAAAGAAATAAAATAAATTATCGTACTACCTGTTATCTTAATTTTAAGATCGTAGTGCTTGTCTATTATTTAGTAGGTAGGTAGGTACTACTATTTAAATGTATGTAAACTTATTGGTGGTTAAAAAACCTAAGTTATGTCTTTGACCTGTAGGTACTTACGGAACATTTTTATATATGACTAACGGCCGGTTTCAATAATATACCTATCGATGGATTTGGCTACTAGAGGTAGAATTTTGACATATTTTGTATGGAGCTTATGTCAAATATATAACTCCAGTAGGCAAATCTATCGATAGTTAGAGTATTGAGACCGGCCGTAAGCAAATCAACACAACCTACTACAAACTCAAATACCGTAGACAATATAAGGGCCGGACTTTTATTTGTTATCGAACTTTCATTGGTTTATACATAGCTACAGATAACTTACCTACATAAATCATAGACTTTCATTAATCTATTCTCTCATATAATCACAACTTGACCAACGAGTATAACAACTCGCATATATAAGAAGCACGCGCAGTTAATATATTACTAGCTGTCCCGTGCAACTTCGTCTGCGTAAATTTTCCCCGTTTTTGCAACATTTCTCATTGCTGCTCCGCTCCTATTGGTCGTAGTGTCATGTTATATAACCTTTAGCCTTCCTCGATAAATGAGCTACCCAACAATGAAAGATTTTTTAAATTCGGATTAGTAGTTCCTGAGATTACCGCATTAGTATAGATATTGAACTTTATCAAGCAATATTCATTTTAAGGGCCAACAAAGTCAAGCTAGAAGGAAAGAGGCGTATTATAGCTTTATTGAAGCTCAAAGTGGGGTACTATTCTGTACCGATGTCGCAGCTAGAGGCCTTGATATACCTTGTGTCGATTGGATCGTGCAATATGACCCTCCGAGTGACCCCAAGGTAATTAATAATTAAAAAAACAAAAATATTATTAGCTATAAATATTATTGAACAGATAGCGAGTCTTAATGTTAGATAGCTATGCACTTGAGACGATTTCGATGACCTTAGGTTGTTATGTAGGTATTATTCTGCAAAAGAACATTTTATTTTAATCCAAAAGCAAGTCAATGAAGAATAAAATAAGAGAAATCTAATTCTTGATTAGTTGCACCGGGCATATTGATGAAATTTGGAAACAATACCTATCTTAAAGTTTACGCTGGGAATGATTTCATTATAAAAGCCAGGAGAGATGGGGGCTGAACGCAACTTGGAAAAGATGTAGGTAGCGCCGATTTAGATGAAATTTGGAATGGAGGTGATGTACCTTTTTTACCTACGAGGGCGAATCTGCATAACTGTTTTGTAATAAATAATTATAATGTATCTTAGGGTGCTTTTCCACCAGTGATGTGCTATGCTCGTTGCTATGGATGCGTTTGATATCCACCAATAATATTCATTGGTCTATATAGCTATCCTATATACTATAGCACATCTCTGATGTAAAAGCACCCTTAATATTAAGCGATTTTATCTTTTAGGAATACATTCACAGAGTAGGCAGAACAGCTCGCGGACTTAACAATACTGGAAATGCCGTAATACTACTCAGACCTGAAGAAGAGATCTTCATAGAATTCTTACAAAAAGAAAAGGTGTATTTAGACAAATATACATTTGATACGCCTACTGATGAAGTCCAGGACATGGTAAGAACTTGAACGTATAGTCAGAAACATAAGTTGCTTAGAACTTACAAATGATTGCCTGGATGGCGCAGTGGGAACGCGTACGATATGGGTTCGATTCTTGCACGGAACACCACTTTGTGTGCTCCACAGATTGTTGTTCCGAGTCTGGGTGTATTTTTTGTTCGTGATTTGTGTAGTAGTCTTTTATAAAAATAAAGTTACTAGCACTTGATGGACTCGCCCGCCGAGGGTTCCGTACAAATTTGTAGGTACGTATCCATACTTAATATTATAAATGTGAAAGTAACTCTGTCTGTCTGTTACGCTTTCACGCTCAAACAGCTAAACCGATTTAGATGAAATTTAGTATGGAGATACTTTGAGTCCTGGGAAAGGACGTAGGAGTTTTTATCGTGATAACTGACACCCACGCGGGCGGAGCCGCGGGCGAAAGCTAGTTATAAATAGTTCAGGAATCTAGACTCGCATTTTTTTAAGACTATATTTTTTATGATTTAATTACAAATGTAGTTTTCAGAAAATGCCAAATTTCATAGTTATAGGTCAACGGAAAAACCCTATAAATTTTAATTCCTTGAGAGTATCGAAATGTACGTTTTTTGCGGCATAAACAGTATATATTTTTTTAAACGTTAACTTTAGAAGTTTAGGGATAAGAGACTTGGATTTGACCTGAGTCATTTTAACTCGATAGCTTCACACGTTCCCGAAATACTTCATATGTAAAGAGACGGACGGACGGATGAACGGACGGACAACAAAGTGATCCTATAAGGGTTCCTTTTGAAGTCGGAACCCTAAAACATAAATTCGTTTCACAAATTTATTCGTTTTCCTTTATTGTCATTTACTAAATCATTGGTTTTGGAGTTTTGAAAATTTAGATTTGTTAAGCGATTTACGTTGCCGTCTGTTCACTGTTACAAAGAAACCTATATAGAAATACAACTCTAGGTATTTAATACTTAAAACTTCAGTCATAAGTATTTCAAAACGTGTTCTATTTATTATGAAAATATAAATATTACGGGTCTTAATCGCGAGAATAATTTAAGGTAAAATACCTTGTTTATTGCTCGACGTTTACCCGTGACCACGGCCGTTGCAATACGGTCGAAACGTCGGGCAATAAACAAGGTATTTAACCTTAAATTATTCACGCGATTAAGACCCGTAATATATATATATATATATATATATATATATATATATATATTCATAATGTATACAAATCGCGAAAGTGTTCTACTTATTAGTTCAGTTAAGTCTTGGCATAGGCGTATAATATTTGATTTTATATTTCCCTTATTATAGCTAGAAGATCTAATATCGAATAATGGCGTAATGAAGACACTAGCAAGAAAAGCGTATCTGTCATTCCTAAGATGTTACAAAACACATCCACTCAAGAAGATTTTCAATATAAAATCATTAGATCTGAAGTTAGCAGCGAAAGCTTTTGGATTTCAAGAACAACCACATGTGGACTTTTGTATCCTTTTTACCTGACTAAGGGAAAGCAAAGGAGGGGTTATGTTTTTATTTTCATATAAGTAGTAAAAAACGAAGTCGCTTTCTGTGGTCTCAGGTGCGGATCCAGCCCCCAAATGAGGTTACGGGCACGGTAGCCGAAAAAAATGATTCTTATTAAACTTTTACAGTTTGAATACATTTTTTGCTTATTGTAGTATGTTCCAATTCATACATGGTTCTCATTTGATCAGCTGATGCTCGTAAACTTGTAAAGCCTACTTATCTTTGATAGTTTTCCTTTTAATTTCACTATCTAAACTACTACCGTAATTTTTTTCACATACCTACTCAACATCAACCATTTAGCAGGCAGGGAGACACTTGACTCTTAACAAAAATTAGCACTTTAAAGAACTTTTAGATCCCTAAATCGAAAAATGGTCTTTAAAACCCCTAAAATGTTTTTAAAGACCTATCTAATGATACCCCACACGATGGGGTAGATGACAAAAAAAAAACAATATAAATATAGAAGAGGTTTCCTCAAAAAAATTGTTTTCCAAGATTTTAGTCTTTCACTTTGTCGGCGTAAGTAATATGTGTATGCTACAGCCTTCTAGCACTAAGTCTCTGAGCTTAGCTACGGATGGACGGACATGGCCAAAGTATAAGGGTCCTGTTTTGCCATTTTGGCTACGGAACCCTAAAAACGCATTAAGTGGTTATAACAGGTTTCCAGAGGCTAAAAAAGTATGTAGGTAGTCTGGTTTGTGTAGGTATGTTTTTGTCTTGTTATCAAAATATAAACAGCTTATCGGACATAAATATTTTGGTTTCACACCTACACTTTTCGTGGAGCTATTTACATCACGTTCATGAACATGGCCGAATACAGGATTTCATTATAAATAATCTAGGAACAACTATTTAATCCCCTCGCTCTAGAAAATCGGGGAAGCCAAATGGCAGTGCCGGTCTAAGATGCTTACGACACGGGAGGGGGGGGGGGGGGGGCATGAATCATAAATGGTGTGTTCAGCGACATTGCTTTACAAAGGCTTTAAAGTATAAAGTAAACCATGTTCGAAGCACTGTATGTGTAGGTACTGTCGGTGTTAGAGCTTCTTTACTACGACTCTATCACCTAGGTATCTTCTACTTAATATAATGTGAGCGTGGGATGAAGTTATCTTAAACATTTTTGGGAATTCAATGCATAATTTGAAAAGTAAATTGGAAGGTGTATCTTCCAATGTGTTTTTTTTATTGTGGATGTACATTTTACATTCGATTAAAGAGTATATTGAACAAGCTAACAGTCCATCTCCGTTTCGTTGCTGTTGTTTAGAAAAGTGAACATTTTTACATTCGTCCCTAGAGGCCTACTCTAATTCAATAAAAACGAAGTTTCGATTAAAAATAATCTAGGAACAACTATTTAATCCACTCGCTCTAGAAAATCGCCCATGGGTTAGAACTTCTTGTGCTTATCCAAAAATTAATTAGTACAGTCCCTAATTTAAGTGAACGAAAATTCATAAATTTCGTTTTAAAGAAAGACAGTAGTTTCCTGATCTCCCCTGCGCCGAAAAATATCCGAAGGTTTTCTTAATGATATTGAATTATGCTTTGCAGTTTCAATTTCTACTAAGTATATATATTTTCTTGACTATCTACTCAGTACCAAAGAAGAAGAAATGACAATTTTATAACGCCGATAAATGTGGTGTGATCTAGAAAACGAAGATTGTTTATCAACAAACCAGCATTGAGAGTGTACGAGATTACGTTATAATGTGACTATCACTACAGCGTCGAGATATTAATGTTTGATTTATCGGGTTAATGCAATCGTGTACTGAATTGAAGAATGACTTAGATAGCAAACATTGTAGTTTGAATTATGTTAACGTAGGTTATGTAATGTGTTATTAACTTATTATACCTAATAGATATAACTATGAGGACCAGATAACGTAATATGTATCATGTATATCCAAATAAAACTATTATTATAAATAAAACGGATTTATTTATTACATAAATTAGCTGACGGGTCTTTTATTGTTGCCCTTTTGTCGGTATATTTTTGTTTTCTCCGCTTTCTTTTTAAAGGTTGTTGGGGCATTCAATGACTTGAAATAGCCATATCCTCCACCGCCTTTCCTCTTTTGAGGCGGTCCTTTGTTAGCCACCTTCAGTTCAATGGCTGGCGGTACAGTAAATCCAAAAGATTTTGATACTCTTGCCATATCGATAGTATCGATATCGAATATAGTTTTGAGATGATGGGAGTCGTAAGCTCGTAAATAACTCTTGAAGGCTTCCTTCGCAGATTGGTTCAAGAAGTAGTTTCTTGATATCAGTTTCTCAAGCTGTAAAAGGAAAATTACTTAAAAATAACTCCTAAATATTTTTATTTCGTTAGTATTTTGAGTTGTTTACAAAGTCATCTGAGTCTGGGATTATTTCCTAGGACGAAGTTTAAAACAACAAACCCTCGACCTTTATTAGCCTCTAGTCTTTGAATTAATTGCGGGAACTTGTTCCTCACGTTCTAATAGAACAAAAATGAACCCGTACATCTTTTTGGTTACTGTCACAGACAATCACACATACATGCTAAAGTATAGTATACTAGCTGACCCGCACAACTTCGTCTGCGTAAATTTTCCCCGTTTTTGCAACATTTCTCATTGCTAATCCGCTCCTATTGGTCGTAGCCTTCCTCGATAAACGGGCTATCCAAACGTGAAAGATTTTTTCAATTCGGACCAGTACTTCCTGAGATTACCGCGTTCAAACAAACAAACAAACAAACTCTTCAGCTTTATAATATTAGTATAGACAAGTCTAAGTCTATTGGCTTTTTCGCTAGGGTTTTATTGGAATACTGACCTGTAGTTGTATATCAGCAATCTTGTTCCAAGAGAATTCGAACTCATTGAGCGTTACTCTAGACTGTTTTAAATATCTGAGAAAACCAAGTTCCTCTGGGCGTAAGAATAACAAAGCGTGACCGCTTGTTCCAAGACCTCTCGCAGTTCTACCCACGCGATGGATGTATTCCTAAAACAAGATAATATTCGAGTAAAATTTTGTTATAAAGGTAAGGTGTTTTATCAGATACCTAGATCACGATAAACCAAAAAAACGGTACTTATTACAAATTAAAGATTTCAGAACTGACAGAAAGTCAATTTTTAAAGTTCAATAAAAACTTGTATGGTCAAGTTTTTATAAACTAAACAATGAGTTGGCTTTGTTTGCCAATTGAGCAATTTGCACAATGCCAATTTGTTGCAATCAATTATTGCTTTTGAATATACTAATAATGGCATCTTGTTTCCCCATATTAATAATGTAATGAGGTTGTTTGTTCAAAGAATAAAATCTTTATCAGACAAATCAATTTCATTTCCTTGGACTGCAAAAGTCCACCTTCGGTCAACAATAACAATTTGTTGATCAAAGTTGTTATTGTTTATCGTATGTTTGGGACGGATCCCCTTTGATCGCGAGTTCTGGTCGTCGAATTATTCCTCCATACATTTAAGATCGTATGTTACGATTATAAAATAATGTGTTAAAACAATCCATACCTTAGGATCATCTGGAGGGTCATACTGCACGATCCAGTCAACGGCAGGTATGTCAAGACCTCTGGCAGCTACGTCTGTACATAACAGTATACCTGACTCGGCGTTGCAGAATTGGAAGAAGGTAGTTGTACGTTTTGTTTGTTGTTGTTTTCCCTGGATGACAAGAGAATACTTTTAGTAAAATTAACAAAATAATATAAGGATACTCAAGACTTCCATCCAGTACACTGTATCATATAAAGACTACAACCAGTCCAACACAAGCAGAATGTTGCGACAAAACAATGTAACGTATCATTTCTTAACTGCTTGCGGCATGCTACATTTACAACCTGCTGTAACTTCCGACACGTGAGATAAAACTTTGAATATCTACTAAACAGCTGAATGGATTTTTATCACAGCAAAGGGTTCGCACATTAATCACGTGATGTGTTTTTAGATATTTTTTGAGCCCTGGTGGTGGGGGTCAAAAAGTGTCTAAAAACATATCACGAGATTATAGACTATCCTCTGCTACTAAAAAAAATGTGTGAGTGTGAGTTTCGAACGAAGGGGACGGACGGACTGCAATTGGTCCAACAATGCTCAACTGTGAGTTGCTCGACTCGGTGCAATAGATTCAACGCCCGTGCCGCGCAAGTTTCAGGAGTCAGTCACTTTTTGGTTTAAAAAATCCCGCTTTCAAGAAAAATATGTATTTCTCATTACACTTTGGTTCCCTCCTGATGATATTTCGTTATATTTTCGAACACCCTCCCCCATTTCGAGCATCACGTGATTAATGGACGACTCCTACGAATCGTCCCAAATAACGATTTTTCTAACAAAAAAACCACATCCAAATCAGTCCAAGCATGTAGGCGCTGCAATTGCCAGATACACACGTTAATGTAGTTCATTTGTCAGAGTTATAATTTCTATAACGCTGTGTTTAACGGGTTTAGCATGCCAATCAGCAAACCCAGGATAATTTTTCGGAAGGCTTTCGGAAATTCGGCGAGGGTTTCAACTCCTAACTTCCCCCCCCCTCCTCCCTCTATATACGTACTCTCGGTATTCTGAATATGAACTCAATAATAATAAAGACAATGAATATTTACTCACATGTATAGACATAACGGGCAGATCAATATAGTTGAAGAGCTCATGGTGGTACTTGACTGACATACAGGTTGAAAAGAACACCATCACCTTTTTCTTCCTGTTCTTCTTGAGGAATGTGAATAGAACCATCATACGTTTTTCTGATGGGCATACTATGTAACTGGAAATGTAAAATAAAATATATTTACAAATGCAAATTTTGCCATTGTTAAGGATACATATAGACTTTTTGTGTTGAACGCACAAAAAGTCTATTCTCTGGCTTGTATTGAAGAAATGTTCTATTGTGTCTGGTGCAATTAATTCAAATCTGGTTTTTTCATACGGCAACGGCTGCGGAACCCTACACTGAGCGTTGTTCGACATGCTCTTGTAAATAACAATTTGGAAATACAAATTACATTTTTCTTCGATCTTAACGACATTGACATAATAATAAAAAAATATGAAACAAAAATGAAAAAAATAAAAGATAAATAAAATAAAAAAGGGAAAAAAATAATCACTTGGACTCGAACCGCCTTCTGTTTTCTGGGCCACCCGATTTTCCACCTGTGCTATTATAACATTGTAGATGATGGCGAAATTTACCTTTGTATTCTAATGTAGCAGTTTTTCATTGCTTAAAAATACGTTTAAAACAACGTTTTCTAAAAATGAAACCTAGCTAGAACGATTTATCGCGAATATAACGACCTATATATATATATATATACAAGAAACGAGCAAATCTTGTTGTGAGATAGAATAAGATGTGTATTGATACTCTTTCAGTCAAGTCCTAGAAACTTATATAATACCCACCCTTGTTCTAGAGAGTCAACAGTCGCCTGTTCCCTGTGGTCATCAACTCCTACATAAATTGGTTCATGTTTCACAGCCAATGCTGTCAAAGCTTCAGTTTTCTTTGTCTGTGTGGCACTGAACAACATAGTTTGGCGACGTTCTGAAATTATAATTCAGTGTATGGTATCTTACATAAAAAATATCAATTGACATTTCATTTCCTTACAAGCAAAATATTATGTTTTGTTTGTTTTGTCGTAGGTATTCGTATTTTAATATCTGATTAATAATAAACATACCATGTTTCGATAATTCAGAATTTAATTTGAAATCTTTAGGTATAAACGGACATTCATGTCTAATTATAGGCAGTTCTAACTAATCTTTTCAACTATTTTACTGGAACTTACTGGGTAATAACTTGATAATCTGTTTAACTTCCTCTTCAAAACCAATTTCCAATATCCTGTCAGCCTCATCAATGACAAGACATTGTAGATTCTTGTACAAGAAGTCTGGTGTGTTTTGTAGGTGATCCAACAGACGTCCTGGTGTTGCTACCAATATGTTTATACCTAGAAAAGAGTAGAGAAGTAGTACCTATCACTGCTTGTCCAACTAGTGTTATTCATAGTCACTTTATAAAGACGACATATAATAGCTGGCCAAAAGAAATAATTTTTTTTTCTATACACTCCATGCAGTTTTGTTTAATGTTTTAACATGACAACAAAAAAAGTAACCCTTCACCCACCACACAAGAACAATAGAGGATATAGAATGGAGAATACACATTTAAACAAACACACTTTTTATCTCTATAATATTAGTAGACAGATTTTAATATTACCTTTAGACAACTTCTGAGCTTCCGTACTCCTGTTAGCGCCTCCCATCACCAACCCATATGTATGATGATGATGTTTCATCAGCTCCATTAGCACTCCAAATGTTTGCATAGCCAACTCTCTTGTAGGAGACAAAACTATAACACCAGTACCTAAAACAACCAAAGAGTTCTCAATCGTTTTGAAAGGAGGATGTTCACTGAAGTGAAAGGTAAGAATAACTTCAGATATCCATTCTGAGTTCAAAAAACAATTGTTTCATGCTCTTGCAGCTGATGTAGGATACCACACAACAAATGTGCCTCAACAGTTTTCACTGGAGACTCAATCTGTTGGTGACAAAGCTACATCAATTGTCTAAAGAGGATGACAATTTTGTTTTCACATTCGCCTTTGGTCATCATTAGAACATAACTGATTAT
Organism: Herminia tarsipennalis; assembly: GCA_945859575.2. Lineage (NCBI taxonomy): Eukaryota > Metazoa > Arthropoda > Insecta > Lepidoptera > Erebidae > Herminia > Herminia tarsipennalis. The sequence continues at coordinate 16,635,579 of OX243835.2, forward strand.
TGTACAGCTTCTTGTATCACCGACTGTTGACTTACTATTTTAAGTGTTGGCTTTCTTTGGGTTTGAAAAACAATGAGAATAAAGAGTGACATAATCATCAAGACTATGGTTTGTAGGTTTCAATTTTTAAGCTGTTATTTACTTCATAAGAGTTTTACATTAATGGTTTGTATGTTAATTAATTCTAGTATCTACAAACCTAAATTAAGATTTAGGTGTGCAGAGACATGTATAGAGAACAGTACAGTTGTTGGTGGTAGTCTGTCCAGCATATCAGATGCTGGACTACCATCAACATCAACAAGACCTCCATTAGATGTTGACATTTGGACGGTAAGTTGTCAAAATCAAATAGAAGTCTATACTTGTGTAACAAGAATAATAACAACAATTATTCTATTCAGCATTTGAAATTGCAGTCACATTGTGCTAACCCAGCATACATACATGTCTACCCCCCATGTTTTGTGGGATTGCAAATTGTTGTACTGAGTCTGAATCTATATTGCTAATAACTCACCATTCCTTGGTTTAAACTGTAGCTTGTAGATCAAATCAATAGCTGGTATAAGAAAGGCCAATGTCTTTCCTGAACCAGTCCTAGCTGCACCCACAAGATCTCTTCCTTCAAGCAGTGGAGGGATTGCCTTAGCTTGGATCTCTGTCATTGTTGTAAAACCCATATCTTTGATGCCCATTAGAGTTGCTTCACAAACTGTGCCTTCCAATGATGTGAATTTTTGATCAGATAATATACCGAGACATAGGCTGGAGCCGGGCACTGTAATAAAATATGAAATTGCAGGTTTTATTCTTGTTGTTGTATTTTACAAATAAATATGATGTACTGTTACTTGCAGTAATACATTTATCCCAAATCCCTGGCCGGTCTCAATAATCTACCTATCAATGGATTTGACTACTAGAGGTAGAATTTTGACATATTTTGTATGGAGCTTATGTCAAATATATACCTCTAGTAGCCAAATCCATCGATAGTTAGATTATTGAGACCGGCCGTAGGCCTTCAAACTAGAACTCTAGCCAATTTCATTAAAACCATTGGTGTGCAAACAAGAAAACTAAAAAGGCACACAGGTTATTTTTCCATTTATATATTTGGTGATTGGTTTTAACACATGTATTAATAAAGTTTTTCTATCATTGTAATGATTAAAATGATGTTGTTTGATAATATCTCAGGGCCTGAATACAAACCATTCAGAAATAATTAAACCTTGGAAAGAGTCAGCCTATAATCACCCATGTAACCTGATCAGAAAAATCTAATGAATTAAGATGAATTAGTTACTTACACTGACTTTCTTCTGTGTTATCATTATCTTGTGCAACATTTTCTGTATCACTATCATCTCCTTCACTTTCTTCCTCACTATTTACAGAAGAGTCTTCTTCTTTGACTGGTTCTGGCTCTTCCTTTATTTCCGGCTTCACCTTCTTTTGTTTCTCTAAAATATAAATTACTGTTATTAATTTTGTTTTTTTACTACACCTGCAATTTTTTGCCTAATATGAAATAGGCAAAAAATTGCAAATCAGGTGCGGCACTTGTGCCAAACAAATATAATTACGAGTTTAAACACTCGCAAATTGAATTACTTTCAGCTACTAGTATTTTAAAGACAATTACTTAAAATGTGAGATTATATAAAGTGTGCATTTAACATAACTATCACAATTATGTTTGCCTATTAAAATAACGAATGTTCCTATGCATACATACTTTTAAGGGCGGGCTTTTCATCTTTTTCACGTGGTCTTTTCTTGCCCTTATTTTTTAAATGGATCTCAGGTTCTCCTTCTGTAAGAGTTGAATGGATTATAAGAGGGTAGGTAATACATGCATTAACTTGCAGTTTTACAAATCCTGCATGACTTTGTGTTCGCATTAAAGTTTTGTATAACATGATGTTAGTTTTTTTACGACTTATTCAATTGCAATTATTGCATAGAGGTTATGTTACCTGATGCGTCATTTGAAACTCCATTAGCTTTCTTGTTAATTAATTTCAGTTTCTTTTTCTCACGTTTTTTTATTTTCCTCATGAGGATCTTGTCTGGCGTAGGCATTTTGGATTTATTTTAACAATTATCTAATATTTACTACACATGGACAAAGACATGCTTTGCTGTTGATAATGTCAAATTCAAATTGACACTAATTTTTTTTGACAATAGCCCTGGGCTGTTTGGATTACAATTTTCCATGCATGAACTTAATTTTTAGCTCTACTGTCAAATAATCGACTAAACTTTGAACAATTGGGGGAATACATAGCTGGCAACACAAAAACTTAAAACACAGGGCTGCCAATGTAGGGCTTTCCCCCCTAATTCTAGGTGAAAATGAGGGATGGGGACTTTTAGGGGGTTTTCTTTAGGATGTTTTTTGGCCATTTGCATTGCATCTCTCGCCATGAGAACGACTCACACTTGACCGGCGCTGATGTGATGATGTGAAGTGTGCAGTGTCGATTTTAGGGTCTTGATTTAGTTCCAGGTGGTTCCAGGGCGATAAAAAAATAGAAGTTGGCAACCTTGCAACAGGCTGTCATCAAAACTCTTGACACATTTGACTGAAGTGTTTTGAAAATGCTAAGGTTTAGATGTTGTTTTGGTCTGGGAAACGGGGTTTGAATATTTCTTCTTGTCTTATGTATAAAAACCAACCGAGAAATAATTAAGAGGAGGTTTATAGTATAAATAGAAAATAAATCATTCAAAAACATGGAAGACCACAATATAAATCCAAGAAATAAATTCAAATGTTTGAAAGATAAAGTTTCCTTAGGTACTTTCGAAGCTGTTAGACAAATGGGATTTCAAAAAATGACTGATATTCAAGCCGAAGTTCTGCCCGAAGCTTTGGACGGATTCGATGTTGTGGCTACTGCTAAGACTGGATCTGGTAAAACATTGGCTTTCCTAATACCAGTTGTTGAGGTTGTGAATAAATGTAAAGATAAACACATGGCAGGTTAGTTTAAAATTTAAATTGTTAGTTATGTACCAATTTTAAGGTATTTTATCTATAGAATGCAATTATTTATAATATCTTTTTATTAATAACATCTTCGGACAACTCGCACAATGATATCTGATTCCAAACTAAGCAGACCTTGTACTATGGAAACCAGACAACTGATAAACATACTTATATATTTCTAAATACATACATATTATAGATAACACCCAGACAGAATAAACCATCATGCTCATCACTTACACACATACACTCCCAACGCGCCACAGAGGCAGTAATAATTTAAAATATTAAATACAATAACTTATTTATTCAATTTAATATTTTACATTATTAATTAAATAATTGCCATCACTAGACAAACATTAAAATAATAATAGTTTCATTAATGTTAATTCTTAAATAAACTTGGTTTACTTCATTAAAAAATACTTGCATATCCACACACTTCTCAACCATAGGTCTTTTCTGTTTTTTGTTCAAACTTTGTTGTCTAAACTTTAAAATAATATATCATTAGTCTAAATATTAAAATCACCCATGTTTTGCAAGGAAAAAATGTGTTGTACTGTAGTTTGATAAGATATAGAATGCATAGAGATCCGTAACACAGGGTTTCCCTAGTATGGACTCCAGTCTCTCACAAAGGATTGTCTTAACATAGTATTAATATTTTGTAACCCTTTGTGAAGAGAAAAATAAACATATATTATTATTATAGAGACCTTATTTCACAGAAAAATAACACTGGAAATTGGTATTTCAGGCACATTCTGCATAATAGTGTCACCAACAAGAGAACTGGCAATTCAGACTTATAAAGTTCTACAAGAGATTACTGCTCACCATGAGAACATCACATCAGCACTTGTTATTGGAGGAGAAAGTAGAAAAAGGCAGAGTGCAGAACTTGCTACTGGTTAGTTATATTATGGTACAGTACAGGTTAAACTGACTGCCTCAGTGGCACAGTAGGAGTATGCAAGTATGGCTGGGTTGGGGTGTAGCAAAGGGATGCACTAAAAATACAATTATTATTTCTTTAAATATTGAGAAACAAGGTGTTCATTCCGCTTGTGATCACGGCCGGTGCAACCTGGTTGAAACGTCAAGCAATTTTAAGGTAAACAATGCGCGTTAATTCCCGAATAATAAATAATTATAATCATGCAACGCGAAAGTTTAAATGTTAGTAAGGTGTTCAAAAACAAGAGCCAAAAAAAAAATTTGAATAATTTTCATCACATTTGCACTAAATCAATCAGTTAGTTTAGGTTAGAACTGTGACCCCCTACGTACGAGGCGAGCGCGCGAAGCGCTCGTGCCACGGCAGCGGCCGCTGAGTGCCAGAAACATCTCCATACAAATGTGATAAAAATTTTTCCTAATTTTTTATTTTCTGTTTGTTTTTGAAACCAATGTTTTTCGATATTTTGAGAAGAAAATTGACATTTTTAGTACACCTTGACGGACTGCTATGCAAAAGGGGTTAATTCCTATACAAAAAATAAGAGATTCAATTTTTTTTCTGGGTCTAGTCCAAGTGTCACTCACATGTTTGTATTGTTAAATTTGAGTAAGTAAAAATACTCAAAACATATCATAAATCATTATGTCATTGTATTTATTCGTAGCACTACTAATAGATACAAGGACATAATGATTTATCAGCTTATAGTGTGTAAATAAAAGCTTCATGAGTCCATGAACAAGTGTTATGTACCAAATGTCACTACTAGATTGAAGTGAGGTAAGGCTCTTTGCAATTCCAGGAGTCCACATAGTTGTTGCAACTCCAGGCCGATTATTTGACCACATGAGAACAAAGGAGTTTGACTACAGAAATGTTTGTTGTCTAGTATTAGATGAAGCTGACAAAATATTTCAATATGGATTTGAAGAGGATTTAAAACAAATTACCAGTCGCTTACCAAGTGAGTCCGCATGATATAGATGAATAATGAAGAAGAAATACCTGCCATTTGCATGCAAATTAAATTAATGAATAATATCAAAGGCCTTAATGTCCAGTCACCAATGCCTGACAAACCAAATATGAACTTTAAAGTGTCTTTATTGTTCTAGTTTCAAAATAGCAATAGATTTTAGCTTTGACAACCTTTCAAACCAGGTGTTATTGTGATTAATTTCCTTTTAAAACTAATTTTCACATATAATATTAATAATATCTTGGGACAACTCACACAACATTATCTGATCCCAAACTTAGCAGAGCTTGTACTATGGCAACCAGACAACTGATAAATATACTTATACATTTCTAAATACATACATATTATAGATAAATTACACCCAGATACAGAATAAACCATCATGCTCATTCCACAAAGTTTTATTCTGGGTGGGAATCGAACCCACATCCGTACGTACGTTGCGTAGCAGTCGGACACACTCCCACCATGCCACAGAGGCAGAGCAGTCATCAACATCTTTATAAAATATACTTTTTATAGAGGAGAGACAGACTATGCTGTTCAGTGCAACTCAATCTGAGAGAACAGAAGCTCTGATTAAATCAGCAATGAAGGAGAAGGTTCATAATATAAATACTGATGAAGATAATCTTATAGCTACAGTTGAAGGTTTGAAACAAGGGTATGTAGATTTTATTGATATTTAAAGGTCTTTAAATAATCCCTCTTGCATTAGGGTAGAAGCCCAGTGTAGCAGGAAACTTTACAATTATAGAAGTCATTGATATTACAAAATTAGAATCTCAATTTGTAGATCACAGTGGTGGATTTAGGAATAAAAAAACCAAGACCTCTTCACACCCACTGTCACCTCATCAATTCTAATAAATTAATGATTATTTAATTGGAATGAAATAAGCAATCTATTTGGGAATGGAAACCTTCATAATAATAACAACTTATTAATTAATTTTGACTATTATAGTCTATCTCCAAATTTTAGAAATTATGGATACCTGTCTATTTCAGGTATGCTGTATGTGAAACTGAATACAGATTGTGGTGGCTGGATAAGTTATTAAAAAAGACGAAAAATTTCAAAGTAATGGTGTTTTTCTCTAGTTGTAAGTCAGTTGAATTTCATCACGAGTTCTTTAGCAAGTACTGTCAAGTGTCAATATTATGTATTCATGTAAGTAGAAATAATATTTTTTTTTTTTTTAGACAAAAATACAATGACCGAATATACTTTATTGCGCCTAGGGCTTCCACGTTCTGGCTAAAAATAATATGAACCCAGAACTTGGCCAAGTTCTGTGTTCATATTATTTGTAAGGATATGAAATAAATTTTCCTTTTTAGGGAAAAATGAGTCAAGTAGATAGAACTGAAGTAATATCAAATTTCTATAATTCAGAAAAAGTTGTACTATTTTGTACTGACCTTGCAGCTAGAGGGTTGGATATACCTGCAGTTGATTGGATAGTACAGTTTGACCCACCGGCTGATGCTAATGTGAGTATTAGATATACATACTATGCGTGAGATGAGAAGATAATTAAGTTTAGCTCCAATTTGGCTTACTTAAAACCTTGACAAAGCATTCAGCTCATTGTTGTCGTTATTGATTTTATGCGAGCACGCGCAAGCTTAGACGCTTGTCTTCAAAGTATGTATATTCCTTGTCAAGTTTTACTTATGTTAGCCAAGTAGGTACTTGGCTAACTTAGGAAAGCCAAGTTGCTTGGAGATCTCAGCCTGAGTGTTGTAAGCAATATTTACTTCTAGTAATACTTTTACATATGTCACATAATTTTTTATGACAAAAATAGCATTCACAGTGACAAAAAATGATTGCCATTCATGAAAAATTATTTATTTCAGGAATATATTCATAGAGTTGGCAGAACCGCAAGAGGGATGGGTGCTGAAGGAAATGCCGTAATACTCTTACGGCCGGATGAAGTAGAATTTGTTGACTATCTAAAAGAATCGAAAATATATTTAGACAAATATGAATCCTGGGATAAGTTAGCGAATCTTCAACCTAAGGTATCTCTTTAAATTACCTGATACTATCTATACATATAATAATATTGTAAATTTCACGTGTCTGTACATGGGCGAACATAGCGAAAAAAATTGTATGAAAAGAGTATTTAAACACAAATGTCTACCTGTCTGTTTGTTTGAACACGCATCACGTATAAACGACGCCTGGTAGTTTTTGCGTAATGCGTAATTGATGGATTCGGTTGAAATTTTGCATGCGGTTTTTTATAGTGCTGGATTAACATTGGGAATAAATTATTAACTTCGCTTATAAAGTGAGCAGCAAGGTATTTCTTGGCGAATCATAATGGTTTATCACATTTTTTTCTCAGTTAGACATTATCCACAATTGTAACCGATGGAATACATAACTCCACGTTAATAACTATAAGGAGGTAAACACAACATATTAAGTTTCATAAGAACAGCTATTATAATTGACATCATAGTAGTCAAGAGGGTCTCAAGGCTAAGCTGGCGGTCATGGAAAACGATGTCGTAGGATCTGGCGAGATGGATTACTGCTCTTTTTGTTTTTTTTTTTTTAAATTGTCTCTTTCCTTTTTTTTATTAATTTTATAATTATTTTTCGACTACAACTTATTAACTTTATTTAATAATATTTTTATAGTAATTAATAATGTTCAATAGGTACCTAGATACCTATATTATTGTATGCACTGTCGAGAGCGATAAATCGTAATTATAATATACTAGCTGTCCCGCGTAATTTCGTCTGTAAATTCTCCCGTTTTTGCAACGTTTCTCATTGCTGCTCCGCTCCTACTGGTCGTAGCGTGATGTTATATAGCCTATAGCCTTCCTCGACAAATGGGCTACCCAACAGTGAAATATTTTTGTTAATAAGTAGTTCCTGAGATTACCGCGTTCTAACAAACAAACTCTTCAGCTTTATAATATTAGTATAGATAATAGGTACAATACCTACCTTAAAACCATGCGGAATAAATATCGGGCACGCCGCAGTATTGCCCAGTCCCGTCCCAAAAAATGGTGGACATAAATGTTTCCGAAAGATAAAACAGACCGTTCAGTAAATATGCGCAAGTTGTAATTTTAAAGCACTGAAATTAGTTGACCCATAGCTCATATTAGTCAGAATTCATCTCAGGTACTGCAAAATATTAACAACAATAGTCTGATTAGAAACAAAAGCCGCATGTTGACGAAACTACTGGTATGTTTACGTAATGTAGGTAGATAGTTGGTAAGTTTTAAAAATGTACTACTTTCTAAACAGAGAAGGGACGTTTTGACTACCTAAATACGTCCCGTCACTGCGGCCGTTGCAACTAATAGCTACTGAGGGTACGTGGCGTGGAAAACGCACCGCCCCGCTCACCGCTAAGACCGAAGTCGTGACCAGGCCGTAACGGCGAATTCATACGCGATAGCCCTCAAAGTCTAATATCAATAGATGGCGCTGAGTAGGTATATGCAGTCATGTTTTGATTTGCGGTGGTAATAAGATAAGATAAGATAAATTTATTATTACGAAAATATTTTTTACAAAAACATATACATAAAATTAGGTAGCAGATACATAATAACGTCTTAATAATATCTTAGAACAACACACACGGTCATCTGATCCCAAACTAGGCAGAGCCTGTACTATGGCAACCAGACAACTGATAAACATACCATTTTAATAACTAAAAATGTATATAGTTCATAAAAAATAACTAATATAGGGATAACAACAGGGTGCCTGTACTAGGGTAAACCTGTGCCACAGGCGTTAAGGGCACTTGTAGTAAACTATTAGAACCTATTTAAATATATATCTATAAATAAAACATGTAGGTACATACTTATAGGTAACAAATAAAATATAAATAATTAGCAATGTTTATATCATATTATGACGCGTTTAGGTGTCCTCATTATAGTCTATGCTATTTATATAATTAGATTCAGCAATCTTTTTCGCCGGACATTCTGAGTCACCTGTTTTGTGATCGCTTGGTTTTTTAAAACGTACGCAAGTTGCACATTTTGGCGAGTCAGTTTTCTTAGGGCACTCATTTACCTGGTGACCTAGTTCACCGCACTGTCCGCACGTGTATGTTGCTTCGCGACAAGTTCGAGCTGCGTGTCCATATTGTTGGCATTTGAAGCATCTGGTCACTAACGTGAAGTCCCGAACTGGACAGGACGTCCAATTGATAAATACACGATCTTGGTTTATAAGGGCCTTTCTTATGCTAGCCGACACTTCCAGTACAAAATTGCATGTTGGTGCGTCTTTTCTTCCCGATTTGTGACTTAACTTCATAGAGGACATGTACGATTCACGCGTAAGGTTTGGTATCTTGTCAGTTAGGTTTTGCTCAAATATGCAGTCAAACACTTCCTGGTCGCGTAGAGTAGCTGGAACTCCGATGACTGTGATTCTAGGTCTTCTTTTATGCGGCTCTTCCACCTTCAGCCCGGAACTGGTTAGTTGGGTCGACTTACGAAGTTTCTCTATATCGTCCTTTGTTTCAGTGCTGATAATTACACCGCCGTTCTTGGTCCTACGTAGTCCTCTTATATGCAATTTTAGTTGCTCTGGGCAGATAATTTTTTGGACTAGACATTTAGTGTCGTCACTGGATTTTTGTCCATCTTTTGGGTATATTGCTATTGAGCTGAAACTTTTAGGCCGCAGAATATTATTATTACGGGTCTTGACCATTTCGGCAAAGGAGAGCTTGTCTTGACTTACAGGTTTATTGCAGGTTTCTTCCATGGTCTGCTTGATAGATTTTTTGAAATCATTAAGGCATTCAGCTAGGTCCTGGTTTTCCTTCAAGGCTTCTAGTGAAGTATGAATTAAAATAGCTTTTTCCTTTAATGATTGATAGTGCACAGCCATTTGAGAGACTCCATTTCCCACCTTTCGCGCAATAGTATTTATCCTTAGCTTTTGCCCTGAGTTCAGTTTCCCGTCTGCAGCAATCTGACATACCTCATTCAGACATTGTTCAATTGATGTCATCCAGTGCTTGATATCGCTGGTCCTCAAGGCTTCAACGGTGAGGTTTTTTGTCTGTTGAGACTGAGGTGTGCTGGGAGGGCTGCGAGGGCTACTTTCCATAGTAGCCATAGTTTGATTTACTCGATTGTCATACTAAAATTTACTTATTCGCAAGTGTGTAGTAATCTAGGTCACTGATTTTAATAAACATGTATAAATAATGCTAATATTAAAACACAGGATTATTTCGAGGCGGGACAAAACCTTGATGCTAGCGACCATCACGTTAGGAAAACGTACTTAAGATTGGGTTGGTCGGGCTGCAAATCATTTCGGCCGAATTGGCCCCTTCATATCGCGGCTTGCCCGGCAGGACGGTTTTCAAATTATTTACACAGAAGTACCTTACTTTAAATCCGACTTTCACGCGAACGAAGTCACAGGCACAGCTGTCCTAAGTAGGTAAGATACTGAACTGAGCTTTTGATTTCGAATCAAATTAGACAACTTTGTGTCCGACAAAATGAAGAATTTTACTGGAAAATAAGTAATTTAAGTTAGATGCAACACTGTATTTTAAGCCGGGGCGGGCCGTGAGTTATAGCAACTCACGGCCCGCCCCGGCTTAAAATACAGTGTTGCATCGGCTTCGCACAGGGTTTTTTTCTACTATTTGTACACATGTATATACTTACGTACAAAACATCCAGAATAAATTAGCTAAATGATAGTGAAAATCGCATTAAAACCTTTAAAGCATTTCTAGGGCTTTTTACGACGATTATCTCACTGTTTACATACGAGGGTGGGTCAAACAGTTAGCGGAATGGGGGCATGGTGGGAAGAAGGTTCACTTTTTTTACTTGCATTAACTGTGACACTCATAATGGGTATAAATACGATGTTTCATAAAAATCAGATCATTATTCACCGACATACCTACTGTTCAATAAACAAGTCAATCCAGAAGAAAAATTGAAACATGGAGAAAATAGAGTATCGCGCAGTAATCTGACTATTTTGGAAGCGATGTCTTCTGTTTAGAAGGACTCTTGGATTGGTAAAGGTATGGTTTAGAAGTGGCACAACCTCTTCACGTAAGGCAGGGATTCGATGTCTAGGCGACCACGGTGGAAAACGTCGACAAACTTAAAAAAATAATATTGGAAGATACCCATTTAAAAAAGAAGCAGCTTGCAGAAAGATCGTAATGTCAGCTACAGCTTTTTTGAACATCCTACACGATTATGTTAGCATGTCACGCCACAACATTTGTTGTTGAGTGCTGTCGCGAGTTTTTCGCTGTGACAACTTGTACGGGTGCATTGTCGTGTAAAAGATTTGGACGACAATGCACCCGTGCAAGTTGCGGTGGCTGCTGTACAAAGAGTGCCCTTCGAAAATTTGGAACATCCTCCTTATACATTATAGAATTTTATAAGCTACGGGTCTTAATCGCGTAAATATTTTATTTTAAGGCTAAATACCTTTGTTTATTTCCCGACGTTTCGACCGTATTGCAACGGCCGTGGTCACGGGTAGACTCACTCGTGACCACGGCCGTTGCAATAGGTACGGTTAAAAGTTTACGAACATATATATCCTTCTTATAACTCAGATTAGTATTATTATCTGTTCCCAAAAGTTAAAAAAAGACTAAGCTTCGAGGGGGAGAAAATTTACTGCGATTAAAAGGTGAATAGCGCAATTTCGACAACAAATACAAAACATAGGTACATAAAATTAGATATAAACAAATTAGATGATAGATTTAACAAATGTATTAGAGTTAAGGGAGAATACATTGCGCGAACTTTTTGACCCAACCTCGTACGTTATTTCATAGAAGTTATCTAACTTCTCATACAAGTGGAATGTAGGTACCTACCTACTGCTATGGAAAGCAATTTCTTATTCGTTAACTAGCTAAATATATTTTTTTACAGTTAGATGCTGCAATGTCCGATCCTCAATTTCATCAGTTAGCTGTCGAAGCATTTGAAGGCTACATGAGAGCATTTGAAGTAAAGAAATTGAAGCATATTTTTAATGTGATTACGATGGATGTGGATTCTGTAGCGAGATCATTTGGGCTAAAAGAAAGGCCAGATGTGGATGTCCGTACGTATCTAGGTTATTCTTAATTTTTGCGGGAGAATTTAATTCGTCTCGACACTGGCTACGACGAGGGTGCATCAGATTTGACTTAACCGTCTCAGCGCATAAGGTCTTTTTTACTTTGTCATTTTCTCTAAATGACCTTGGCTCAGAATTAATTAATTTTAAACATGCACGTAATTGTAAGTTCAGAGCGTAACGTGAAATCAGAAAAAATGATTAATTATGAGAAAAGGACATTTGGAGAAAAGGCCATTTCGAGAAAAGGACATTATGCGCTGAGACGGACCCAACATCACCCAGTGGTCCCTTGATGGCGTTCAGCGACTCTTCGACGTGGCGCTCAATGTGCGTAGTGCGAGTTTGTTTTACGTTAACGCGATCGAATCGTTTATCGCGTTTGGCTCTCAGATTGGTTAAGAGACTGGAGCGGGCCAATCAGAGCCCCAAATGTTCTAAAGAGACCTCGAATTGTCTATCCCTAGATCTGGCATTGTGTTATTAGAATAATTATACTGATATGTATCATTTGTTTCAGGGATTGGATTTAGTAAAAAACATAGGCCAAGGAAAAGAATGGCAGCTATACTTGCAGAGAAATCTACTGGAAATAAGCGCATAAAATAAATTGACGTGATAGCTCAAGAAATATGTATATATAAAACGTGTGAACATGTGTATATGTTATTTACAGAATCAGAAAATGTAAGATTTATTTAAAGTTAAATAAAACATGTATAATGTAAATAGGTATTTTATATTAGTTATTCCTTATCTAGGGCAGAAATATGATTTTCTTTACAAGGACAAAATAATCTATCTTTTGACTAGACGAGTCTAAAACTTTACGTATAAAACCATTTTGAATTTTATTTATAAGTACATACATAATATATTACAGATCAAATAATTGGTGAATAAAACGTAGGAACTTTTTAAATCCTTAATATTGAGGTTCATTCATAAAGAACATTTCTAGCTCGCTGTTATGTATTAAAATATTTATTTTACATACAAGTAATACTTTTTATTTAGGTAGTTTGTTAACCATACATAAGAGGTGCTTATATCATGTATGAGGCATGTGTAAAGGATACTGTTTACGAGTTAGGTTGTCTTTTTACTCGTAAATATTATGATTCGCTTCAATACACAATTACAATCCTTACAGAAAATCCTAAAAACAAGACGACGAGTTACTTATTCAAATAACTGATTATAAACATACAGCAGAGTTAGAAATATCTTCTATTTAATATGTTTAACTATACTAATAATACTATATACACAAAACTCTTCGTTTCTATTTTGGCGAAACATTCATTTCATAAATATTATTTTTTGATAATTTTTCATAACAATCTTCATGGTTGTGTTGATGATTTATTGCATAAATCATAGAGTCTATGGTTTCTACAGTAGCTGGACACCGATTTAATGAGAAATACTGCACACATCTCCACGAGGTCTTCCCATGTGTTGTTGAATGTTTTGTATAAACAAAGTTCATATGCACTAGTTGTTTGTGCCCTTTTCTACTGTAAATATATTTATATCGCACTGGTAACTGCTGGTTTTCGTTAGATCCATTCACAACTAGAGAAAGAGCACCTGTAATAAAAATTATGTATTACAGTATCAATGCATATTCTTAAAAGCGTGTTGCAATTGTATGCTAGCTAATAGAAATATTATGAAATAATGAACTCCAAGGGCTGAGTTAATATATCATTTAATCAAATATGGATATAAAAATACATTCGCCTTACAAATATAATCATTCGAAAACACACTTTTAAGTAACATCACACGTAAAAAAGCATTTGCTTATCAAAAATTCTAAAATAATACGTAATAATTACTTCAAGAAAAAGCTTAAGTATTATAAAAATCACGAATGTAAAAAATTAGGAATGTAATCTCAATTTTGTTCATAATACAATAGTACGTGTAAAACTGCTCTTACAGAGATCATTTTTAAGTCATTTCTTGTTGAAACACTATTCTAAAATTTAATATAAGTATTACAGAAAATGATTGTTGGATACCTTAATTAGTACAATAAATAGACTAGAATATGAGCAATAAAGTCTTTATAAAAATTTATGGCGTCATGCGATGGCACTAATCAAATAAGAGCGAAATTAGATTCTAATTGGTTGCAGATTTATAAAAATATGTTTTCTTTTAAAAATTAATTGGCACATGAGAGCAATGTCTCATTATCACAGTAGTTTATTAATTAATTATTGTGCTTTACGATCTTTATTACTTCAAAATGTAACTGGTACATAACCATAACCTACACTAAATATATTTAAATGTATCTTTTTAAGGTTTTCAATTCTCACAATCATCCAGTTTTTTATAGATTTGGTCCCAAATCTTTTGAATCTATGATTCAACTTTGTGTAGACTAAGCATATAAATAATAGGCCTCTATAGTGGCCCACCAGACAATGTTTTGGTTACCAATTATTTTCAATTTAAAAATTGTTGCCTCTTCAAGAGGTGAAAGTGTATAACATAAAGTTAATTTGCATAATAATCTCCTTGCAACTGTGATACTTTGAGTATATCATTGAAATGTATTCCAAAGCAGGGTGACTTGCAAAATGGTAATTCACAAGCACTGCACATGAATCTAGTATCTCGTCGTCTCCCAATTTTCCAGCATAGGCGGCACGAACGCTGAGGATATTTCTTTTTTCCATCTTCTTTTTGCGGTATTGTAACAAGCCGGTGTTCAATGGAGGGTCTGGAGTATTCCTCACTCAAGTTAGTTCTCAGCATGTTGTTAGTCACCTTACCATTCACTAAGTTTTTAAGGTCGGTCATAAATGAACTCAAACTCGTATCTGAAATCACGATGGGCATTTTCATTGTACCGCTTTGAGGACAAAAAAATAACAAATAATAAGATTATATAATGTTGAAAATGCCATCGTGTTTTCAAAATAAGAAGCTTTTTGCAAAGGAAAACAGAAAAAAATTCTTAATGAAAACTAATTACAATGATTGCATTTTCAACACAATCTCTAATCATTAATTAGGGTGAGGTAATGAAAAAGCATTAGTTAGTGTAAAAATTAAACTAAAAAGATGTAACAGATTACATCGCTAGTGTTTGAAATTGTTGTGATTTTAGAGATTGTAAAAGGAGGTATTTGTGTGGTAATAAATAAAATACTTACTGTCCTGTGGAGATGGGTAGTCGATTGGAACAGAGTGATCTTTCTTTCCATCCCGTGAATTATCATAGTTTTTAGGGGTAGAGCAGACAGCAGGATCTGTTACTATAATGTCACTGTCATCACATTCTGTTTTGAGCTCTACTCCATTATCAGACAAAGGCGGGTCTTTACTCTTTTCACACAAATCCTGAGTGTTTATTTTATGCAAGTGAGTGTTGAAAGTTGTAGAAATATCAACAGGGATTTCATCATATAAATTTTTAACATTTTCAAAGTTGTTTGTTTGAAATATCTGGCTATTTTGTTTGTAAACAATCTTTTCTTTAATTTTAGGCCTCTTTTCAGGATTAAGTATATCTGTGAAATAATTCTTTTGTAAGAACTCATCAGACTTCCTTTTAAGGTTACTAAGTCTTTGTAGTTTTTCAATGAGTTGTCTTTGTTTTTGGAGTTCTAATTCATTGTTTTGATTTGATTCATCATTGATGCCAGTGTCATATGTATCTGATACACATGACTCACCATCAATTGTATTATTATGAGTCTCTGTCCTTTGTTTTGTTAACTCCTGCTCTTTTTCACTATCATCCTCTTCATCAGTCTAAAAAAAGAAAGGAGGTTAAATGTAATAAAAAAATACAAAACAGAAAACTTTGAACACTATTATTACTGGCCACAAATTTGTACTTTCCTCTGTTTTTGCATCATTTTTCATTGATGCTCTCTCCTATTGTTTATATTGTAAATAACATGGCTTACTATTGGTAAAAGAATTTTCAAAATTGGTTCAGTAGATCCAGAGATTATCCCCTATGTCACAAACTTTACCTCTTTTTAATATTAGTATAGATATGGGCTATCTATACTAATATTATAAAGCTGAAGAGTTTGTTTGTTTGAATGCAGTAATTTTCATTTATCGAGGAAGGCTATAGGCTTTATTATGTCACATTACGACCAAAAGGTGTGGAGCAGTAATGAAAAATGTTGCAAAAACGGGGAAAATTTACACAAACTAAGTTGCATGGCACAGCTAGTTACTATTAATACTAGTAAATTAGAGTCTGGAAGTTTTAAAGTTGCATAAGTGGTAGCAAACCACTGACCTCTACATACTAGTACACTGGACTGGCAACCCCATAGAAAGTGACAGCAATTTCAAATTACCAAATCGAATGACCATCCCATGAACTTTTTTGTCACTTATCTATTACAAATGGTCATTGTTGTTACACAAGTATAGACTTCTGTTTAACTGTTGACTTTCTGTGTCAAATGACCACCAAATATCAAAATCATTTGAAAGTCTTGTTGTAGTAAGTGGTAGTCTCTCCAGCATACTATTACTACAGACATCAGTGTGGCAAACTGAGCTGTCCTCATTTTCACAGCTCATTTAACATGTATACATACATGATATATGCGTAAAATTCGTAGGACCGAGTCTATACATAGCTAGTTAAGTGTACAATAACTTCCAAACACTGATACAAATTAGCTAAATTGCAATTAATTTAAAAATAAAAAAACTAGGTACTAACCTCTTTATTAGTCAATCCTTTGATTTGCAATACTTCTGCAGTACCTATAAAACTAGTGAGATCTTCTCTTTTCACACTAACTTCCCCATGATACATAAATTGTAATAAGTCTCTCATTGCTTTGTGAGTCACATCTCTCAGTACAACTGAAAAACAAATTAATCTAGTTAGACTAGACGAAACATAATCACACAAAGAAACTTCACATTCATTCAAATTTGCAATTACCAATTGGATGTTGACATGGATTCATTTGAAACATCTTTTTGAAATAAGGTGAACATATTGATAATATCACTTTATGTGCTTGTAACAAGTGGCCTTCGACGGCTATAGTAACGTCGACAAATTCTCCATTTCCTAATAAACCGGCGAATCCTTTGGTCAGGTTCCCGTGAAAATTATTCCAGGACAATGAAAATTGTTGGTCCATTTCTAACCACTGTTCAGTTGCATCTAAAATGTAAAACACAGTTCGATTATGAGTTTATCATAGTTTTAGTTGTTAGAAGTTGATATTAAATACAATACTAACAATTTATTAGTGTTCAACGTGAAATTTATTTGATAAATATTTTGTAAGAAACGTGACAGATGTGAACGGCGCGTCGCGTATGCGTGGTGTTGCCAGTTTGCTACTTGGCATTTGCCATATAAAATAATTTATGTTTATTTTAGTCGATTTTGGATTTCTTGTGTAATAAGATATAAATCGACTCTTGACACATTACCTTTCACATAAAAAATAATCAAGTTGGTACCTAATTATCCTAATACATTCGATTATCTTTTTAAAGATTATTTAAACATTGGATGATTACTTTTTGTTTTCAACATTAGTGATTGCTAATATGGCTAATTCTAATCAAAAATCGTATATAAAAAGTAAACATAGTAGTTAGTTAAGTATACCAATTTTACTCAACACCAGTCTGTGCTATTTTTAATGGTTATACAAAACGAGGTTTTTTAATATTATTTCCTTTGGTAAGTAAGCATATTAACTGATAAGCAAACACTAAACCGTGACCATTTTCATTATCCAATGGGGTTGTATAGCGTTCTTGTATTCCAGACCATTATTTTTTCTCTCATGTTAGTACCTACATTACTTAATTATGCCTGTGTGCTCGTTTTATGAAATTAAGTTGCATCAGTGGTGAAAAACTGTATACCCTAAGTAGTAGAATTGTACGAAATGTACCTAATTTTAAAGACAAGCAGCGTCTAATACCTAAAAACTACTACTAAAAGCGACATCTAGTTAACCAAAACCATCTAGTTAAAATAGCGCTTGCTACTGCATCATTCGTGCCCTGCGTGTATACCTACCTAAAGTTTAGTGGCTTCATGCAAATAATTCTTGATGAAGATATAAACTAAACTAAACATGTAAGTAGGTAGGTATTAACCATCACGTATAGCTTAGTTTATAGATGGCTTCCAGTTATTTCGTTCCCCTTCCATTAGTACAGAGCTTTGCTAAAACTTTCCATCAGCGGTCGACGACTAGTCCGGCTAAATTAAGTTTGAACCAAACTTTTAGGAGTTTGTCGACGCAGTGGAATCCCAACGAAGATGTTAGTTACACTTACACTGACCAAGTTTTGTTTGTTATCTATCTACGTGCGATTTCCTCTATTTCGCGACTGAGTAGCTCAATAGTTTTCATAATATAAATTTGTTTATAAACAAGCATGTTCAAATTTATCTAATATAGTTGCTTACTTAAAATATAAGACAAAGCGGGAGAATTAACCTACTTGCCTTATTTTCCTGAGACCCCTAGATGGGGCAGGGCGTCTACAGTGCGCCGCCACCCCGTTCGGTCTTAAGCTTCGCGCTTCAAGTCTTCCCGATGTTCTTCGTCTCCGCGATGATCGTCCGCCGTCAGGTCTACTTAGGAGAGCCACGTTTACGCTATCATTGGGGATTCCAGTCTAGGCCTTGCCTCGATATGTATTCAGAGTCCCTTAGGTTCAGTTCTACTTGCGACGTTCTATCGTATCTACGGTACGTAGTTTCCAAACTTCCAAAACATCACGAATCACTTGATCAAAACACTGTCGAATTGTAAGGTCTGTGTGTTTGTAGAAAAATAACTGCAACACTTTTCTTATACTCGGTTATTTTCGTTGACTTAATTTTTTACATGAAAAACCAAGCAAATATTTTTTTTTGTAGCCATTTAACTGATAACTATCGAATGTACTAAGAGAAATAAAGAATATAGAGTTTCTGAAGATATGTGTTACAGACACTGACGATTTGACAACTATACCGTATGATCTCGAAATCATAGATAAGATAAGATAAGATAATCATACTTTGTCTTAGAGTTTTGTAAAGCTCAAAGACTCTATTTTAAGAATATAAAATGGTTTTTGTAAAAAAATGCGTAAATGATGAGTAAATTCAATAAGAATTTACGCTATCCTTGGGGATTCCAGTCTAGGCCTTGCCTCGGTATGTATTCAGAGTCCCTTAGGTTCAGTTCTACTTGCGACCTTCTATCGTATCTACTGCTTGATCGGAGTCTAACGATACCCCACATGATGGGGTAGGTGAGAAAACAAAATCACATCCCCACTTAACATAAAGGGGAGGTTACATACCCCAAAAAGAAAATATTTTCAAGATTTTATTCTTTCACTTTGTCGGCGTAAGTAATATGTGTATTACAGAAGTACAGCCTTCTAGCATTGACAGTCACGTAGCTTAGCTGCGGAGACGGACAGACGGATGGACGGACATGGGGAAGCTATAAGGGTTCGGTCTTGCCATTTTAGCTACGGAACCCTAAAAACCGGGCAAATGCTTGTCGGACCACGCACAATGTACTATGTAATACCTACCCAGCACAATAATGCAGTATAAGAAGTGGGTTTTCTGTTGTTTTGGTTTCATACTACTTTTTTCATACTAACAACGTTATTTATGTAATTTTCAATGGAATTTGTATGAAAATTTTGTTCACTTGTTACACCTGTTACTCATGTTACTTTGTCATACCTGTTCATCCTAAACTTGTAAAGCCTACTTAGCTGTGACAGTTTTTCTTTTAATACATACCTACCTATAGGTACTATTATCCTGAATTTATTTACATCTCCAAAAACAATCATTTAATTTTAGCTGGCAAGGGGGAGGGACACTCTAACAAAAAATTGCACTTTAAGGGTTAATTCCCAAACGGATATATAAATCGAAAAGCGATATCCACATCTCCAAAATATTTTTAAAAGATCTATCTAATGATATTACACATGATGGAGTTGCTGAGAAAAAAAATCACATTCCCCCTTTACATGTACAGGCGACGTACCCTAAATAAATATTTTTCACGATTTTATTCCAATTTGTCAGCATAAGTAAAATGCAAAATTACAAATTTACAAATTTCTTTTGACATAATGTTGCGTTTTGAGATACAAGGCCGTTGATTTTTGAGGAGTTCACCTGCTACTAGACCATCAGTTCCATTACATGATTTGACGGAGGCGAAGAAACAGGTATCGAAAACGGTAGGTTACTCAGATCGCAACTCCCAATATTTATTATTGAATAGTTTCGCTGGTCATCTGTGGTCTTCATCATCAGTTCCATTTCACTCAATGGAGTTTTTTTAAGAGTAAATGCACGAATTACAACAAAATATAACCAAATTATTATAGGCGTGCCTTTAATATTTGAAGATTTTCCTCGATTTCTCCAAGATCTCATCATCAGATCCGAACTTTGATGACTATGGGACCAATCTGGAAGTATACCTTTTCAAACAGAAAAATATTTTTTCAAATCGGTCCAGCCGTCTGCGAGTAATCGGATAACAAGAGAGAACAAGAGAAAAAAAAATCACACCCCCACTTTCCCACTTTACGTATAGGGGAGGTAGCCTATAAAAAAATGTTTTTAAGATTTTATTCTTTTACGTTGTCGGCGTAAGTAATATGTGTACCCATGCAAAATTACAGCCTCCTAGCAACAGTAAAAAACAACAAACAGTTAGATAAAGCAAAGCTGCGGAGGGACGGACGGACATGGCGAAACTATAAGGGCTCCGTTTTGCCATTTTGGCTTTGAAACCCTAAAAAGAGCGGGAAAAACGCAAAACCTCCGTATTTCTATCCCTGGCATCTTCTAGAGTTACAGACTCACGTGAACTAGTTCGTTAGCTTTTGCATGACATGAGTACTAATAAACACATAGGCCGCGTAACGGTATTATGTAGGTACATAATACGTAACAGCTAGTAGTCTATACTAATATTATAAAGAGGAAAGCTTTCATTGTTTGTTTGTATTGAATAGGCTCCGAAACTACTGGACGGATTTGAAAAATTCTTTCATTATTGTGAAGCTACACTAGCCCCGGGTGACATAGGCTATTTTTTATCCCTGTATTCTCACGGGAACGGAAACTACGCGGGTGAAACCGCGAGGCGTCCGCTAGTATGTAATATACAGGTAGGTAGGTACCTACCTGTATATTACATACTACTAGCTGTTACTCTCGAAGCCGCCCGTGGATGGTGGTCGCATTAAAAAAAATGCCTCATTCACTTCTATAACAATATGATGAGAATCTCGGCATCACCATCCCTCATGACGAGAAAGCCGAAAAAGATAAACAATATGAAATATCTGGATCTGGCGCACGAGATTGTCGACATGTGGGATGTTGATTCGGCGATCATTGTACCAATAGTCGTATCAGTTAATGGTCTGATTGCCAAGAACCTCGACCAACACCTTGAGAGGCTCGCGTTAGGCGGTTAGATCAAGCGCTTGATGCAGAAGGCAGTACTTTTGGACACCGCTTGGTCTCTGTATCCAATGCCGGTGGGTGGCTGTTTTTTATATTTTTAAAATATATATTTGTTATTTTATAAATATATATATATATATATATATATATATATATATATTTAAAAATGTAATTTAACATGGTTAATAAAGAGCATAATAATAATATCTTGAGACAACTCACATAATGCCATCTGATCCCAAACTAAGCAGAGTTTGTACTATGGAAACCAGACAATGGATAAACGTACTATCATCGATCGATCATTTATTTCTAAATACATACATATTATAGATAAATATCACCCAGACGCAGAATAAACCATCGTGCTCATCACACAAAGGTTTTTCCTGGGTGGGGATCGAACCCACGACCTCCGGCTTAGCAACCAGGGTCACTAACCACGAGACCAACAGGCCAGTCTATAGATATATAAAAGATAGCTAGGGTATAGAATTTCAAGGTCTCTTAATTAGATGGTGTGCCTCGTAAGGTTCAGACAAACGCGTATATTGAACTAGCCTAAGAATAAAATAAAACGAAAGTGGGTGCTTAACTACTATAACCTATTTAGTTTAGCCGGCGCTTATTAGTTTTAAATAGGTAGGTAGTTACATCGAATGGCTCCCTTCTCAATATTCTACGTTTCGCTAATCTTTTCAACGACACGACGACGACGCGACGTTGTGAGTTATCCACCTATTAAAACATTGACACCGTTGGATCAACGTAACTTGACCGGATTGAAGTTATGTTCTTATCCCCTTCGCGCATGTCATAGAGATGCGACCATAAAATTACTTACGAAAACGATTAATTATGTATAATCGATTAAAAATACTAACAAAATTTTAATTCAACAATATAAAAATACTATAAATAAGAGTTCATGAAAGTTTAAATTAAGAACAGTTACAGTAAATACTAAAGAAAGTTTGAAAAACAATTTCTTTACGAAAATAATAAAAAAAACATGAGTTAGTAACACTAATTATGACAATGTCTCTTGGTTTAGTTACCGCCCCGCACCCCCTGCTTCCTGTCACTATTTACTACAAAAAAATGCATCTGCGCAACCACTTTTTGCCAACTTTAATCCGGTCAAGTTATGTTGATCAACGATCCTACTGTAGTACATTTGTTTTAAATTCACAACTCACGCACCACAGTAGCATCAACTACGCACACGCTTACATTTACAAATTTTTAAATCGGCTTACTGCATAAGCCGTCTCTGCTTACCTTCATAAGTACCTACCTACTTATGAAAAAGTTAAAAAAGTTAAACACCTTGGTTGTGCCATTCATTTCGGAGTTTTTTCTTCTTTGAGTTAAGCAACTTGTTTGGCTGTCTGTTCAAGCTCTGCCCCGCGAAGGAATCGACCACAACAGTGATTAGGTACCTCACCAAATCTCATTCCAATATTACAATCAATTTGCAGTAAACCGTATGACTCTTATCAAATCCATTAAACTAGTGCTAAAGCTACGTCTCTGGCTGCTCGTGCACCATCGATTATATGTCATTCACAGATGTGAAGACGCACCACCAACGCTTTTATGTCCAAAGAGCTCTGTTTAATGTTTACGCACTTTGACGTTGTCTAGTGTATTATACGATATTATTACAAAAGATTTTTGAGCTGGGTTGTTAAGATTAAAAAAACAATGCAAGCAAAGCAAATAGAAAATCTAACCTAAAAAAATGTGTAGGTATATAATAATAATAATAAATTTCTGTATGACTTTTTCTGGAAAACCATTTACGATTTAAATGACTGTGTAGGCATGACGTGTAGACTCAAAATGAAAATATACTAATAACACATTTGTAATAGGAAATTAGATTTGTTTAATTAAAATCACGAGTAGTTATCTCAAAGATACACATCGGCACCTTTACTTACATATCTGTGTCATCCTTTCCGTTGTTTTAGCATTAAATTGTCGTAAGTTATTCAATTATTTCTTCAAAACTCTAAAAGTCAAATCCACTACACAATTTCGGCAAGTCCACAGATTTAAAATATTGTACGTATAGGTTACCAACATTTTATTTAAGTTTTCTGAAGCATTCCTCGTATTCACCCTCCATATCGATTCCAGGACATGTCCGCCGAGCGGCTTAAGCGTCGATTAATTAAGTTCAGTAAGAGCACAGTCACCCTATTTCCTAAGATAGCCCAACCATGACACCGCACTTTTAATTTTCTGGTGTCACGAGTTACAGCGATAAAGCCATCCCCTTTCTTCTACACTTCTCCACTAATGAAAAGTATGCGATGAATGGGCTTCTTATTAAAAGTGTAGAAAAGTTTCGTCAAGACAAAGTTCTCTCTATTGTGTTGTTAACACCATAATAATAAAATTGCTGTGCACAGGAGCGTAATATGAATTTTGAATACCTATTAGTTATTTCTTTTTGAGTGCTTTAACTATATTTTTTGGTTGATGAATGTTGAGCAGATTCTTCGAATCATGGTATAAATCAGCCGTATTGACTGACGATCCAACTCATTCGACTAGGTTCAACCAATGAGATAGACCAATGCGTTAGCGTATCCTTCATGCATTTATTGTTTAATTACGAGCCCATACGCGTACATTATTGACTGTAGGTCTAGTGCATCTGTTGGATAATACCAAGTTGGATCGGTTGTTTTAAATAGATATACGTTGTTACCAAATATGTTTTAAGTAAAAAGGTGCAGGTAGGTTACATAAACAACATTCGAGCTTTAAAAACGGCAAACTAAGGCACACATAGATAACCTATTAATTGCAATGTCACACTATTATTTAATTATCACGGGTAAAAATGGGAAAAATGTAATCGGCTACTTTCATCTGTTGACGCTGGCGATGACGGGCGATGCGACAATGACATATAAAAGCTAAGTCAATTGTCAATGTAAAGGTGCCGCTTTCTGAGCGCTTCTAGCCTATCTACTTACACCTTTTTACTTAAAACATAATTGGTTGTTACTTGTTACCACTACGGTAGTGGACGGTTATCTTGCACCGGTTCCTCGGCTGTCAGTGAGTCTCTTCAATCTATATTGATTGCGAATAGCAACAAAACACATCTAAAACAGTTCAGTCTGTTCAGACACTTCATGAAAATAAAATCTCGTAGCTACATAATTAAATCGGTGGTTGTACATAATCAGGACGGTCTCGGGCGGCCCTGGCGACGCGGTCACTCCATTGGAGGCTGCCATTGACAGGTAATCGATGCGGTTTGCTAGTTTATTTGGCTATCGGTTCCGCTCTCGGCATGTGTATCTACTCGATATAATCGATACAGACCCCCAGCTTAATACGGTTATGAATCGGAGCGTATTCGATTATAGCGATTTCGATATGACTGCGCATTTAATAACGTGCGGGAAATTTGGCTACCTGGTTTAAATGGTTCAGGAAACTTGTGGATCGGCTTGACAGGCTGTAAGATATACTTCTCCATTTGGAGGATGTTATTGTTAATCGTCTGTTGATTAGTTTAATAATGGAATAGATTTAGGTACCTATTCAATGAAGTTTAATGGTAGCAATTAATAACACTAACAAAAAAAAAACACCGTATAAATACTCAGATTATGGACACGTATGAGGTGTAATAAGCCTACTTAGAGACTTTTATAGTTAACTAGCTTTCGCCCGAGTGAGTGTTGGTTATCGCGATAAAAAACTAACATGTCCATTCCCGAAAGCTATCTTCATACTAAATTTCATTTCAATCGGTTCAGCGGTTTAAGCGTGAAAACGTAACGGACAGACAGAATTATTTTCACATTTTTATATGATTAGTTTGGATTAGCTTCCGACAGGCTTTGCTTTTAGCTTTTTTTCTCTGATATTTTTTCCAATTACTTAATCCTCGGACTTCAACGAGAATGGACGAATTGGTTCAGCCGTTCTCAAGTTTTGCGCTTAGTAAAGAATTTGGCGGTCCATTTTATTAATATATATTGTTAGGTGCATATTGCATGCCGTGGGCGACAGGCCCACGGCATCGTCCGCGTGAATCACTTTAGCGCGTCAAGGGTTGATTTTAGCTTTCAAACGCTAAAAAATGTGTCTCTTTATCCACAAAGCTAAATTCTCACAGTACTAATCTAAAAACTGGTGAAGTTAAATACAAACTTGCAAATCCTATTTCACCCCCTTAGGCGATAAACTTCCAAAAATCCCTTCTTATTAGATGCCTACATTATTTAAGGAATTCGTCCCCGAGATTTCACGTCTCTACGATCAGCGGTTTAGGCTATGCGTTAATCTATGAGTCCAGTCAGTCAGGGCTATGAATTTTATGTATATTCATTGATTGATATTTAAAAAAAAACAGTTTATGATGAATATAGGTTCATTGATACTGACGTAATATGGTAACAATTAGCCGTAAGTAAGTGCCTACATACAAAAAAACACAAAAGTCTGTTTATAGATTCTCGTATAGTATAGTTATCTAGTGAGAAGCATCGAGACGGCAGCTGCGTTAGACAACTGTAAGTTCTGTTCGGCACGCGCCTAGAGATGGGACAACTTCTAGCCGACCTATTTACTGCGCAAAACGGGATTGTGCCTTGTACCGCGGTGTTACCTGTAACTTTGTATCGCCTCCTACTTGATGGATATAGCTGATACAACTTGACAATCTTACGTATTGGCACGTACGGGATTTGTGCATTTGCGTTACATATCAGTACCTATAAGATGTTTTATGCATGAGGTTTCGTAGTGTGCAGTTTTGTGAAGAAGGTTTACGTATAATGTGATATTTTTCAAGATTATATTATTCAGATTTGTGGGTAAAAGTGTATGACTGTATCGGCTCAAAGCTACTGAAACACTTCACTTCTCTTTACAGCAGAAGGGCAGTTAAGCTGAATCCTTGACTTTAGTCTTGTGGGAAACATGAAACGAAAAACTCAATAAGAAGGTATTGATCTCAGTAGGTAAGATTTTGAATTAGGTGCACAAAAGAATGTGGGACAGCTGCGAGTGATCTGTATACAGCAGTGGGATGCCTATGACGTGTTACCTAGGTAACACTAGATACATGAGAACCTGATAAGATACCTTGCGGTATCTATATCTAGACAGGTCTACGTATCTAGACATAGATTCTGTAGGGTATAGAATTGAAAACCTGTTAGGTACTACTTACTACTACAGAACCAATTCTTATGTACATAGTCAAGCATATATAAAAGCTAGGAAGTATTAAATATAACAAAGTTTCCGTTACAAATATTGTGTAAGTAGAGATTTCTTCAGATTTTCCTCATAAATTACCCGTAATCCGTTCCTCATAAAACTCATTATTAGTTGGTAAATAGAATTAGCGAAAATTCTCACGGCTACGAGGTTGGAATAAATGATGGCAGATATCATTAAGTTTATTATGATTTGTCGATTGATTGCGGATTTTTCTGACTGAATGTTACTTGGAGAAGTATTCGCACAACTCGGAAGTGCGAGAACGTGCCTCTCCAGGGGTCTTGGAAGTTGGCGGCGCGTGATTGGCCCCATTGTTAAACCTCAATAGTCCGTCTTGAGACCGCTAACTGAACCGTTTCATACTCCATCCGTTGTGATCATTTGATTTTTAACTGACTTAAAAAAGGAGGTGAGTGTAAAAATGTTTTTTTTTCTTTATGTATGTCCACCGATTACGCGAAGACGGCTAGAGCGATTTGAAAAATTATTTTTGTGATTGAAAACGTATATTTCCAAGTTGGTCCCATTGTCATCAAATCACGACCTGATGATGGGATCCTGGAAAAATCGAGGGAACTCTTTGAATATTAAAGGCACATAATGATTTGTGCATTTACTCTCAAATAGCCCCAATTGGTGAAGTGACACTGATGATGAAGACCATATGATGACTAGCAGAACTATTCAAGATTTATGGTTCGATTCTATTACTTTAATACGGTATTGCTCTTGCATTTTATGCTCGTCTTGCTAGTAGGTATTACATCATGGAATTGAGCTGATGGTGAAGTTTTATGTGAACTCCTCAACAATTAATGGCCCTGCATTGGGAAAATTTTGTAAAAGTAAATGAGCAGTTTACATTATGCTATTGTAACTTAGATAAATTACAAACTGACCCTAAAAGTGAGAAAAAAAACTTTTTTACAAGAAAATATTTAACCGACTCCGAAAATAAATACCTAAATAATAAGCAAGAAACAATACATATAGGTACATCAACAAAAAAAAAATTAAACATTTTGAAGTTGGTGCCTAAAACATTTTTTTACATTAACTTCAAAATGTCTTCAAATTTAACTGAGAGTAGTTTTGACTTGTGGTCAAAAATAAAGAAAAAATAAAAAGAAAAATAATCTACATCCAGAAAAGAAGAAAATAAAGCCGTTCGTGATTTACCAAGGGAACGATTAACTTATTTAACTAGCAGACTCTAATGTTTTGCAAGTTCATAGATCTATATGACATATATAATAATAATATATAATATAATATCTTGGGACAACTCACACAACGCTATCTGATCCCAAACTAAGCACTACTATGTACAAGCTTGTACTATAGAAACCAGGCAACTGATAAACTTTAAACTTACTTATACATTTCTTAATACATACATATTATAGATAAGTAACACCCAGACACAGAATAAACCATCGTGCTCATCACACAAAGTTTTATCCTGGGTGGGGATCGAACCCACGACCTTTTGCCGTGTCACAGAGGCAGTCATATAACTGCTTATCAATGCTCGTAGATTTAGGTATATATATATACATACATATATATATATATATATATATATATATGGATGCATACCTATGATGAAGCTTTTCTTAAAACTCCATAGATACTATATAATAGGTATCTTAGAAGTTTAAACTTGATAGAACCTACAAGAGGGCTTCCAAATTTAAAAAACCGTTTAAAATAGGAAGCTGTTGTTGTCGATTGAAAATACATAATTGAATCCGTCACAACCCGTAATTATACTCACAATAACTCAAGAAAGAGAGTTCAATCAGGCGCCCGCCGCCGGCGACTGACCGTTTACCAATATCTCAGTTGAATGGACCTCAATTAAGGCCCGCTGACTAACCTAGAATAAATCTCACCCTTAAAATTACATCCCTTAGAATAACGTAGTTAACAATCGAAACGTAGATTACTTCATATCTTGAGAGGATTTTTTATGATATTTTTTCCAAGCCCCAAATTTTCAAGTCACGTTTGAATGTGAAATGCTTGAAAATCTTGCGTCTCTCATACAAAAATCTGGCAGCTACTTATTGATATGGCACGTTCATGGTTTGCATCTTTGTTTGGGATATCTGTTTTTTTTTTTTACTTTTGAATAAAAGAGCTCCTATTTTATGGTAGCATTCACTCTCAATATGGCTGCCATCAGTGTCTAGTGGCTTTTTGTCTTTATATTGGACGTTCCGAGCGATATTTGGGAAGAATCCAAGAAAACAATGGCCAGCTTTTATTAAAATGACTAGAAAAGTATCAGTGATTACAGTGGCTGTTACTTTTCTGGTATGGACATCTTAAACTGCTAGATTTCGAGTGCTCATTGTGTAATTGCTTACATTGTAATTGCTCATGATTTTGAGTGTTTTAAACAATAAAAAAAATCTAAAGATTAAAATATAACACCAATTGTGCACTTACCTATCGTATAAGTAGGTATAAATTGTCAGTTTTCAGTCATTTTTTTGCGTGTAATGTAATAAAATCTGACTAAGGTACTTTTCTTATATCGTGTTTTCTAAAGAGGACATTTCTAAAGAGGTTCTGGGAATTCTTTTTCTAAATGTTACCAAATGTACTTAGTAACCGTAAAATAAATGTCACGGCAATTTCCAGTGTTTAATAAACCCAAATATCTTTATTTCATAACCATCGCCTACCTAAAAGTTTAGTCTGCGAAGAAAATCATATTCGCGTGCGTTACAAGGTGTATACCGTGTTCTCTACAACTACGTTGCATAAGAAGACGTACGTCAAAATGCCAACACTTGAACACAATGCAGGTGCTTATGTATAGTCAGGCGGGGGGTCTCCGCAGTACGATAATACCTCTTCAGTGAGAGGATTAAGCTGTGAAACGATTCTACTTATCGTCGGCTACCGTTTCTGCCACTGCTCTACCAAGTAAACAGCTCCGAGATAGTTTGCTGCAAGCTAATATCTAGAAATGTTAAATTATTTTACTTTACATTTATATACTTATTTACTCCGTTTTTCTGCAAATTGTCAAGAGCGACTTCAACTAGAAAATGTTGAGAATTAAAAAATAAACTAATAAATACTTTGGAAAACTATTTAAAGCTTTAGACTGAGTTAAATTAAAGTATGAAAATGCACTGTTACGGTATTTGAGGAGGAAGAGCCGCGCAGTGCGCGGGGAGAGTGCTAATGCCTCTCGGAGTGCGGATTACTTCATGAAATGGTCGCGCTTAGCGCCACTCCACCGTAAAAGCTGCCTGGCGATCTGTTTGCGCCAGCCACTCAACAATACACCCAAGTGTCAGTCAAAAGATATCGCCTACGGAATTATGTCTCATTGTCTATACGATTCAACACAAAAATAAAACTCTTGTAAACTCGTTATCGTATAAATAACAGGGATGTTATTTAAAAGGGTACATTTTTACGGGAAAGTTACTTTTATTGACATCAACTGATATGTACAAACTAGGGTAAATCCTACAGTTCCCTTGGGACACAACCTTTTATGCAAATTGTAGTGACTACTAGCTATCCCAAAGTTTTTATTTTATTGTATTCCATTTTTAAAATGCACATATACTATCCTTTAATATACTAGATAGATATAAACATAGATAGTATTTGTTTTAAGTATTTCCGGAGTCTCTTGCACGTCGATAGTTGAACTTTGGTTGACACTTCGGACAAAGTTGGAAAGAACTTTTTATTTTCTTTTCCTCTATTGGCTTCTTTCTGTGAAACTTTGTCTAGTGGCAATGCGAACCAACATTGATTTAAAACAGATGAAACTTGTTAGCGCATTATTGTCGCCTCACTTGTTTCATGATGAACAAGTTTTTATTCGCGATTCTGCTCGCCTTCGTGAATATCAGAAATAACGAATAAAATAATGTAGCTCGTCTTAAAATTCAGATTCGTTCAGTAGTTTTTTTTTTTTAATTTAAGCATTAAAAAAATCTGACTGCAAAAAGACAGAAACTATAATATCATGCAGTCGAAGGCATTCCTATTGAACTTAAAAACGTGCCTCCGACTGCATGATATTAAATTTAGAATAAATCTCACCCTTAAAATTCAATTCCTTAGAATAACGTAGTTACCAACCGAGACGTAGATTACATCATTTTATTTTGATATCCCACTCGATAGGTTTTAAAGATTTTTTTTAAACACATATGTTGGTGGCAAAATTATGCCATTTGTTTCTTTTTTTTAATTTTAAAGTACCCAGTGTCACTCTCACAACTAATACGAATCTAACGACACCTCTCAAGCTAAAATCTATCAAGCTGTTTAGGCCCTACGGCGTGCCAAGGAAATGTACAGTCATACATACCTATATAAACTCGAAAAACATAACTCTCCTTCTTGTGCAGTCAGGTTAAAACCTTTGAGGTTTGTATATCAGTGGGGTTAAAGAACAAACATATATGTACGTCATTCATATATCCATCTTCAACATTAAGGTATCGGTATCCTCTAGGCTTCTAAAATTCTGATGAGAAAGGTTTTAAAATTTAATATACCACTCTTTCACATCGGTCCAAATCGTACCTTTTAACAGCAATCATAAATATTCAAATAATAGTTCTAAGATGTATCTTGGGTCCGCATACCCGGGATTTTTGGCTGATAACGTTTTTTTTCCAACAGCGTGTATTGGGTTGGATACCTACATCTAAACCGTCTTACAAAAATAAAGGATCAATAAATCTAAAATAAAACCCTGTGCGATTCGGCTCAACAAAATGTCGCTGTGTGATATTTTAGCCGGTTTTTGTTTATTCTTTCTTTATTGGGCAAAAAGCAAATCGCCGTTTCCATGACTTTGCCTTGATAAACTTGTTTGCTTGTCGTATTATAGAAAAACGTAGCTTTGCTTATGGAAAGCTTATTTCTTCATCTAGTCGTTAGATACAGGCGGGGTGACTGCGAAGCCTGGATTTGTTTTGCGCTGCTGCAATTACCTTTGTTTCTGTTGGATTTTCTTCAACAATTTCTGAAGTAGGAAATGTTAAAATAATAATTTGATATTTTCCTCGAAGCGGATTTTAGTATAATGGTAACAGTGAAGTTTAAATTAACTTTAAAGTTGCTTTACGTTATTAGGAATATATACTTACAAAAGCTTTACAACGGTCTTTGAATATACGTTACTTGTATATAAGGACGCTTGAAATGTTCGTTCTACATAAGAACTTACTTATGTTAAGTATATTATCTTCTGTTCGTTTCTAAGTTAACTGAATGCCAGAAAGAGAGAGGTTGAAACTAGTAACTTATCTCAATGGACTGCCATGAAAATATATTATGAATAACCATGCCTTTTTGGCTTGGCCGAAGTCGGGTAAAAATATTTCATGTATATAGATTGTTTTTTATATCATAGGATTAGATTAGATTGTTTTTCATATCACACATTATGGAATTTTGACAAAATGGAGTAAGTATCTATAGGCCGACCGCTTAACTCGTATATCGCCTGCGCGGTGAGAAGGGAGCGCGGGGTGATGTTAACGGGTGGGTGAGCGGGGTGCGCGGGACAGAGAACTCACGTTCTCTGTCCCGCGCACCCCGCTCACCCACCCGTTAACATCACCCCCCGCGCTCCCTTCTCACCGCAGGCGATATACGAGTTAAGCGGTCGGCCTATAGTACCTAGGCCCAATATTTAAACACAAAAACAAAGTGCATATCGGGCCACGCACAATGTAGGGTTCACTAGTCCCCCCTCCCCCAATCTGAATAATGTGGCTTAAGAAGTGGGTTTTCTGTTGTTTTTATTTCATACTTACAGCGTTATACCTACTTAATAATATTTTTCAATGGAATTTGTACGAACATTTTGTTACTTCTCATTTGATCAGCTGTTACTCGTAAACTACATCAGCCATCTAGTGGGGGGGGGGGGCTGCCCGCTAAATGGTTGTAGAGTCAAGTGCCCACTTGACTCTAACAAAAATTTGCGCTTTAAAGCTTAATATTTTACAAACGGATCTCTAAGTTTTTAAAAGACCTATCTAATGATACTCCACACGATGTGGTAGATAGGTAAGAAAAAAAAAATCTTTCACTTTGTCGGCGTAAGTAATACCTATGTCACCTATGTGAACTCACGTTCTCTGTCCCGCGCACCCCGCTCACCCACCCGTTAACATCACCCCCCGCGCTCCCTTCTCACCGCAGGCGATATACGAGTTAAGCGGTCGGCCTATAGTACCTAGGCCCAATATTTAAACACAAAAACAAAGTGCATATCGGGCCACGCACAATGTAGGGTTCACTAGTCCCCCCTCCCCCAATCTGAATAATGTGGCTTAAGAAGTGGGTTTTCTGTTGTTTTTATTTCATACTTACAGCGTTATACCTACTTAATAATATTTTTCAATGGAATTTGTACGAACATTATGTTACTTCTCATTTGATCAGCTGTTACTCGTAAACTACATCAGCCATCTAGTGGGGGGGGGGGGGGCTGCCCGCTAAATGGTTGTAGAGTCAAGTGCCCACTTGACTCTAACAAAAATTTGCGCTTTAAAGCTTAATATTTTACAAACGGATCTCTAAGTTTTTAAAAGACCTATCTAATGATACTCCACACGATGTGGTAGATAGGTAAGAAAAAAAAAATCTTTCACTTTGTCGGCGTAAGTAATACCTATGTCACCTATGTGTATCCATGGCGAAACTATAAGGGTTCCGTTTTGCCATTTTGGCTACATATCTATAAATGTTATATTTGTTACCATAGATATAGCAGCAATGAAATAACAAAGCAACTAAATTATGTGGTTCCTAGATCCATCATTAGGCGAGAGGTGCATGGTCGTCCTGTCTTTGCTGTCACTTATTGTCGAACAATCGCTGGTGTTCGTGAATCTCTGCGCTGTTCATGTCAAAATCATAATACTTGTTCCAAAGATTAAGACTTATTTGCCACAGCTACTAATAAATTTCGCAATAATTTAAGTCGGTAGCCTAATGGCTAAGGCATCGGTCTAGCAATCGCGAGGTCGCGGGTTCGTATTCTACCCATTATACTACTGACGTGAACCCACTCCTAATACTAGCCTTTGAGCTTAGCTGGAGAAATGCTATTTACCTTTTATAAAATAAAAAATGACATTTCAAACATTAATATTTAAAATAATAACTTGAATAAGTATTACAATTATATATTAATGTTTCTTACTAAAATACATACTATTTACTATTTTTCTATTTAATAGTTATCACAATTTATATTTCGTGAATAACAAAGTGAGTGCAGATGTGTTTTATACAATTGTTATAAAACTTTTTTGTTTTTCTTGTGTGTTGTTTCAAATAAAAAAAGAAAACAAGAAGAAAAATCCATAGAATTATGCGAATCTTAGACTCTATGCAAATGTTGACCAAATGATCATGTTACGAGTTAAAAGTAAGGAATAATACAAAACTTATGTTATTACGGATAGTAAACATTAAACGATGTTTATTATTCATAAAACTCGCAAAGCATCTCGCTCGTAGAAGCTATCGAGTAGAAAAGTTGCTTCCGTTTAGTTTGTTCTGCGCGTCGACGGAATGGAAAATTGCACTGTTTATATAAAGGTTAGTATAACATAGATAACTCGTTTCTATCCGTACTATGATCTAGCTACAAATCTCTGTAGGAATTTTGTAAGGTGTCCTCCTGTTTTTTAAAAAAGAAGGAGGTTCTCAATTCATGTGTTATTTTATTCCCTTTCTAAGTCTTTTTTTAGGGTTCCGTAGCCAAGATGGCAAAAACGGAACCCTTATAGTTTCGTCGTGTCCGTCTGTCTGTCTGTCCGTCCGTATGTCACAGGCTTTTTACTCAAAAACTACTCAATGAATCTTGATGAAATTAGATGAAAAGGTGTCTTATAGTGGCCGCAACTTAGTGTGATTGCTAAATAATAAAAATAAATATATTTAGAGGGGGCACCCCATACATGTAACAGAAGCAGATTTTTTTTTTCGACTAATATCAACGTGTGGTAGAAAAAATCACAAAGATAGCGCTTAATAAATACTTTAAACTAAAATTATTTCGGAGAAGATCAGATATTGAGTTATTGCCAAAAAACTGCGTTTCTCAACAAAAGGGCGTAACTGCCATGAACATACGCTCTTCTGTTGATGCAGTTGTTTAAGGCTGCGGAACCCTACACTGAGCATGGTCCGACATGCTCTTGCCCGGTTTTTTTTAATTTTAACATAACTCGTGAGGCGTACCTACACTTTATACTTTTTAAAGAAAAATATAGTATTAAAGTATACGTTTTACTAGTTTTAATCTGTAGCAAACTTAATTTTATCTCGGTAGTGTACAATTAATGTTAATACATTGTACGATTGTTTGTTACGTACTGACAATCGTACAATGTAGGAACATTGTCGGTAACAGTACATCGGCGTATCAAAAATGAAATCTATACTTAAATGATATAGCTGAAGAGTTTGTTTGTTTATTTGTTTGAACGCGGTAATCTCAGGAACTCCTGATTCGAATTGAAAAATTATTTTACTGTTGGATAGCCCATTTATCGAGGAATGCTATAGGCTATATAACATTACGCTACGACCAATAAAAGCGGAGCAGCAATGAGAAATGTTGCAAAAACGGGGAAATATTACGCAGACGAAGTTGCGCGGGACAGCTAATGTTAATATAAATGAATACTTATTAACGACTCTGTTTGTTTTTAATGTGAGTTTGCTTGTAATTTTGTCAACAATGACTAGACTGCTGAAGTAGTACGAATGGAAACGTAGAAGTTCCAGGTTCACACTAAAATTGACAAAAGTCGGTTTACGGATGATAATTTTACGTGAAACATCTTATGAAAACATTAATGACATATCGCCATTCGCATTGCTTAGCTACCAATCAATAATGTTAGTTCCAATTGTATCGCATGTCATACCGCTGCAATGGCCATTCGCTGTTGCTTAGCAACTAATCAATAACTTGACCGTTGGTTAGCAAATAAATAACGTGACACTTTCTCGTGCGTGCACCTGATCATCGATTTATAACATGTTATCACTCTCATGTTATCACATTGCTTTTTAATTTACATTCCAAGAACTGTTTTGACATTGAAAACAAAGGTTATAAAATAACAGTACACTTCAATTTTATTTCTACAAGTAGGCACCTACTTCGTTTATTTCGTACAGTTAGTTATTCACATTCACTTTTAGGCAAGAAAAGAATAAACGCATGTATTTTTACTCCGTAACAAGAATGAAATGTATTTTATTATTTTCTTTAACTTATTCTTGTCATAAGTACGGTATAATATTATGTTAGTATTGTAGCAAATGGAAAACGTTATCACGGCAGCGGTAACATTTCCTGTGATCTCACGTAAGCCCAGATTAGGTCGGATTGAGTCGAACCGTGCTACCGAACCGGTTATATTGAAGACGTATGTAGGATGTCTGAACACGCTCTTAATTCCCATTAGCTTGTAAGGTTCATTACTAATTTATTACTGTTCAATTTTCTTAACTATAAAATAGTTCAAATTTGTCTTTAACATTAACAATTTAAGTTGGTATGTATCTATATTAATTAACCATGTAAAATTGGTACGGTTTTTAGTAAAATGGTATAAAGGAAGAAGGTCAATTTATGATCAATTTGTGTGTGTCGACTTTTCCCTCGTGGACGTATTTAGACACGCTGGAGTGTGTCAAGCCAAGTCCAAAGGAACTAGCGGACAGCACCCGTGTGTGTTACCTACCACGAATAATAGTCAAATGTTGATGTTCAATAGATCATAAGTTATTTATTTGGGTCAATAATTCGAATATCCGAATTGAAAAAGTAATTTTTTTAAATAACAAATATGGACATTGTTGTATAAAAAAAATGTGTGGCACTTGGGGACTTCCGCGGTAAAGCAGCATTTTTATCAACTTATGCAATTATAATTATTTATTTATGATTTTTTTTTTCATTACATTTCGGAGCAGCTTGTCTCGATCCGTGCGAGTTTTTATATTGTGTTATTTGTTGTCTTAACTAAAATTATGTATTGTGTATTTTTCCTAATTAATTTAGTTAATTTGGGCTAAAACATTTAATTAATTTATGAATCATATAAAATTGTTTATTTTTTACTTGGTATTTATGTAACATTTAATAATTATTTTTATCTGTTTAATTTATTTTGATTGGTTTTTGTACTCGTACCTATAATGTTTTTCTATGATTCTACATTTTTTTTAGGTTCTATATTCTGTTTTTTTAAATTATTTAATTCATGTGTTGAAGGGACGGGCTGAAAAGCAGCGTTGTTACATGCAATCTCGCATATAGCAACATTTGCTGAGCTGGTTTCTTTTGCCACAACACTTTTAATTATTAGTTTAAATTAGGAAAATAATTGTAAATGTACTTACAAGTGTTTGGATAGCAATAAAAAAATCTTTATTGGCTACCATTTTTACATTTATGTTTTTGATGGTATTTTTATTTGGTTCTGTTTTTCAAACAAACTTTCATTTTATTTCTAGGGGGTCGATTTATAAAAATTCTTAAAATAATTTTATTTTAGCCAAAAGCTAAATACCGGTTTAGCGTACTTTAAAATCATCATATTTTCAAACCCCTATAAACTATGGTTATAGTTTGACTAATTCATCATCTCAATTCTAAAAGCATCTCAGTCAGAAAAGATTATGTATAACAAATTAATGTTTTTTTAAAAAATCATCCTTTCTTCCTGTGAAGTCAACGAAAAATGTCGGTTTCGGTTTTTATTGTTCCAAAACATCGAACTTTTGTTTCAACTTGTGTTGAAAAACAAACATGTCGGTAGATAGACAGTTGTATATTATTGGGTGGCGATTCAGGTAGTCAAATGCTTGCAGGGGGGTGATAAGATACTGAACTGACATCCAATTAAAAAAAAATAAAAATAAAAAATGGTTTATGGGCGATAATTTTACGTGATAACGTCATAAGAAAATATTGATGACATATCGCGTTGTTTAGCAACCAATCAATAAAGTGATTTTTTTTGGACACTTTTTCGTACGCGCACCCGGTTATTGATTTATAAGACGTTATCATGTCAAAAAAGTACCGACCTAACTTATATAATTTTTAAAAATGTTATTTTAAATTTGAATCCGAAGATACGCGTTTCAACCCGTGATAATGGTTAACAGTTAACCGCACTTCAACGTGTGACCTTGTGCTTTAGCGAGCGAAAAGAGTTTTTAATATTTACCAACATATAGTCCCAGAGGGGAGCGTCAAAAAATTCAAGCACTTTATAAAGGCTGTTTTTTATATTATGTCATATTTGTGGAGTGAAAAAATACCCTTTCGTTAGTCAATCAGCTCGTTTTTTTTAGTTTCTTAGGAGGTCCGTTTTTTTTAACGAACTAAACATTAATTAATTTATTTATAATATTAAATACTTACGTATACCATTACAGATCTATATCTAATGTGGTATACGTAGACAATTTAGTTTGTAATTAACAAATTAACTATTACTAATTATATGATAGGTGACCTTAAGTAACTCGCTCGGTGAACAAATAAATACGTCAATGACATCGTCCACCGCATTGAACGTGCACACTGCAGCAGGTTGGTACTCGCGCGGGCACATATCGTGAAACAGCTTTCTAAAACATAAAAAATAGTTTTCTAGCAGTAAATTAATTCCAAATAAGTTTAAAGTTTGTCAGTCATACAAGTCGTATGCGTGATCTGAAATTTAGAATATCCGGTGAAAAATATTATCAGAATTACATAACATTACATATACATGACAGCATCTGTGTGACAGATGCTGTCAGCAGACGATGAAAGTCCAGCTTAGGAAACGCTAAAGAATCTAGTTGACTGACGAAAGGATATTTATTTACTCCTCTAATGTGACATAATAATAAAAATCAACCTTTATAAAATGCTTGCATTTTTTGGTGCTCTCCTCCCGGTCTATTGGTACATGTTGGTAACCGTTGTCGCGGGTTGAAAAAAATTAAGTTAGTAGCCAAAATAGCAAAACGGAATCCTTGTAATTTCATCATCTTTGTCTGTCTGTCCGTCTGTCTGTTTCCAGGTTAGCTCAGAGGCATGGATATACATAAATTTAAATGAATGGAGGAAAAATTATCATAATTATATACATACATACTATACATTATAGGTACTTAAGCCGACAGGTTTAAGTACCTAAAATGTGGTAAAATAAAATCTTAAAAAAAACTTTTTTGAGTACCTTCCCTATATCTAAAATGGTGGTGTATTTTTTTCGGGTATCCTTATATAGATCTTTTAAAAATATTAGGTGGAGGTTATTTAGAAATTCATTGTTTTTTAAAAATTTTCTCAAGTTTTCTCAAGTGTTTCATTTAGCTGGCAGGGGGCACCCTGCCAGCTAAATGGTTATTTTTGGAGATGTAAAAAAAACCCAGGGTAGTTGTATATATAATGCAATTAAAAGGAAAACTATTACAGATAAGTAGGCTTTACAAGTTTACGGGTAACAGCCGACCAAAATACCAAAAAAACCCACTTCTAATAGGTCCGTATTATTGTTCTGGGCAGCTACGGAACCCTACATGGTGCGTGACCAACATGTGCTTGCCGGGTTATTTACAAATAATTCTGTTCAGTATCATGTCTGGTTTTT
This sequence comes from Herminia tarsipennalis, assembly GCA_945859575.2. NCBI lineage: Eukaryota > Metazoa > Arthropoda > Insecta > Lepidoptera > Erebidae > Herminia > Herminia tarsipennalis. Next base: position 16,675,117 of record OX243835.2, read on the forward strand.
TTCAAGAATAAGTACCTTTTATATTTTAAGGTACCTATCTACGGAACGCTTAGAACAAAATACTCGTATTAGGATGTTACTCACATTTGGAAATATCTAAACCTGTGTCGCAACAATGTCTGCCTCTGTGGCGCAGTGGGAGTGTGTCCGACTGCTACGCAAGAGGTCGTGGGTTCGATTCCCACACGTGACACCACTTTGTGTGATTCACAAATTGTTGTTCCGAGTCTGGGTGTACTTTGTGTCCGTGATTTGTATGTTTGTAAAGTCCCCCGCGACACAGGGCTTGTACCCTAATGCGGGAGTTGTCTTTTTCTAAAAAAAAAAAAAATATCTTAATTATTACCTTTTTTTTTGGAACATCACTTAATTATCTAATTTACTAATGGCCCGCGCCATCTTCGTACAGAGTTCTTATGTATTAAACATAAATATTATGTGTATAAAAAATATTAATATGTCTTAAGGCTCTACAACTGATACATTTCTATCCACAATAACTTACTTTAGTTCCCAAATACTTCCACGTCGACGGCGTCCAAAGTTGTAGTACACGCTAGTTACCATAAATGTTATTTATCTGATAATAAATAAGCATAAGTATTGTTCAACATAAACTTAACAACAAAAACGTAGGTCCGTACCTACTGACGTAAGAAGAAGTACCTATCTATATAGTATGTATAATATTCGTGTAATTTTCAGTGGCATGCAACCTGAGCCGAATAATCTCACATTTAGAATTAGAGGTTCGCTTTAAGTCATCGTAAATATAGCGCAACATAGTTATTTTGAAAAGGCTTGCACGCCGTGCCCGCGGCGGTTCGCTTGGCGGAATATAATAATAGTCGTCGGGGCACCGCGGAATATCATCTCAGTACATTGTGAGAGGCAGGATGCTCATTAGATGAACGCCCCGGGCCGCCTCCCGCACCGCACGCCGCCCCCGCTTAGTGCCTACCTTCAGCTACACTAGTCAGCTCTGCCTACCACAGTATTGCACTTCACATTCTAATTAGTTTTATTTTTAGTGGTCCTTCGAGCCATTTAACTGCTCGCCGAAAGCCCCAAATTGGTGCCCCAGTTTTTTCCGTCCACTGCATACTAATAATATAAATTTGAGAATCCTTTCCAACGACGTTCTGATAAGACTGAAACGACCAACTGAAACGGAAAGTGTTCCATTCTGAAGTTATGTCCTGCGATAAAGTTTTAGTTAGGACCTATTAGGATATACGACTTGCAGATCTAATAGGCTTTAACCTCTTAATGTTATCGTTTAAGTTGAGTGCGGTGTTAACATTATAATTATAATGACTGGTGTAATTCAAGTCTGGGGTAATGTTGAGTCAGTTTGTCGAGCCGGTGTAATATTTTAATCTTATCATTCGAGTCAAGTTTCATGTCTCGCGAGGAAAGTTTGATCCGTGGTTCAAGTTTCAAGAGGAACGATGAGCTTACAACTGTGACTGCCAGCCTCTCTACATTGCTCTATGCGCTTAATAGACTATATTAGTGAATGTTCTGTGATAAGTTACCTCTTTGAAGTTACTGCTTAGCAGGTTCACTGGCCACGAGCCTCTTTTCTGGTTACCTGTACGGCAGACGGGTTCAGAAGATTTATTTATTATCTTCCAATTTCTAACTTCATATAATACTGGCAAAAGGGTATGGCGGATTTTTTATGGACCCCGTCCCCACCCTCCAACAGTTATGGAATGCAAGTCAGTTTGTTCATCCTAATGAAATACTTTTTTGTAAACAAATGTATATTTTATATAAAAAAATAATGAATTTAAACAAAAAGAAAATGTTATAGAACTGAAGGAGTTATGAGCTGAAATTACAAAGTTTCAGTTAATATAATTAGGTTAATTATAACCTAAAATTAGGTGAAATATTGTGTACATCACACAATATTTCACTTAATTTTATGTATAATAGTTACGACTTCATGTAATAGTTATTGCTAACGGTAAATCATTAACTATTACATAAAGTCACCTATTATAATATGATCAAGCATATAATTATAGTTTATAGGGCCTATACACTATACAATGGATTAGATTGTAAGGCAAGTGCAGTATCAATAAGCAATAGCGTGTCAGTCAGGTAAATCTCGGTCTATTAAAATACGAAGTGTTAAAAAATTAACTGCAAGAATTTCATGTACGTAATGACTAAGAAATTTTTTTCATCTGAAAATACAATTGAGCATAAAACTTTTATGTGGATCGTGTGTATACATTGTCAGTCCAAGTTTGAGAAATACGATAGGAAAATTAGAATCAGCTGTTTTAAATGCGCGCGGCCAGTGACCCTCGGTACAGTGCGCATATGATTTTATAAGAATATGAAAGTAAAGAAAATAGCGCATAACTTTAAAACGAATTGTTAAATACGATTTTTGTTTTCGTAATTATATTTTTAAATAGCACTTGGCACCGCTGGTTAAAATTCTTGCAGTTTATTTTTTAACACCTTATATAACTGTTATAAACACGTGATCGAACATGGCGGGACTGAATTCCTACTCTGACTGACCAAACATTAATTTGTAGGATAGCATCGCAGTAAATCGTTTAACTCATTTTCACGCTATAACTATATATTATAAAGCCCATTGCGTAGATACTCGTCGCAATAAAACATTGCAAGCTTAATGTGATAGCTCCCTAGTGCGAATAAGAATACTTCAGCTTCAAATAAACGCGGGAAGTCTTCGAAGTCAGAAATATTTGCTATCATACCTTTGAAAGCCACTCTCTGCCTGTTTTTAAATGCACGTATCCATGCAAAAAAAAGGTCGTGTCCAACGCGGACACATAATACACCGGCGTCCTGTTTTCATTACTGTATCGAAACGTTCTTCTTAAATCATAATCCTATAACTAGCCAAGATTAATCACAAAGGTATCCTAACAGTCCGGTAAACAAGCAAGGGTCGGTAAGCGTAAAACAATCACGATATTAGCAAACGAGCGAATGAACTATGGCGTCATCCACATAAATAATAACAAAAACTCGTCACTATGGCAACAGCGACAGATCATGTCAAATCCTGTACCTATTATTGAAGATTTCACAGCTGCTAGCTATAGGTATACAAATCCCCGACCGACATTAACTGTTGGGCCGCAGCTCACCAGGCAGAGGAGAATCAGGCGGTCACCTCGCCTGGTCGGAATATCCTCCCTTTGTGTCGAAGATACGTGACACTGGCCCGTCACGCTGATCATAATCTGCCAGCGTCTGCGCAAGCTAAGATCAAACCTATTTGTATGCGCCTTCGTAAGCATCGCTATCGTTATAATTATATTAGCGTTTACTACTTTAATAACGTCCATATTCCATTCCTTTTTTATTGGACACAAAGTAAATATGTAGTTCAAAATGATAAACTAAAATCTATTCTAATATTATAAAGCTGAAAACTTTGTTTGTATGAACACGATAATCTCAGGAACTACGATCCGAATTGAAAAATTATTTTACTGTTGGATGGCCCATTAATCGAGGAAGGATATAGGCTTATATATAGCCTATATCCTTCCTCGATTAATGGGCCATCCAACATCACGCTACGACCAATAGAAGCGGAACAGCAATGAAAAATGTTACAAAAACGGGAAAAATGTACGCAGACGAAGTTGCGCGGGTCAGCTAGTCTTCTTTATACAGGGTGTAACAGAAAGGTGGGGTCGGCAGCGGATAGGGTATGTTATCAGTATTGCGCTTACCATGGTACCTTAGCTGGTTGCGTTATTATTACATAGTTATAGCATATTCTTTTTGTCAAAATTCATTAGTGAAAGGCGTATGACATAAGAATTATACCTCCCCAGATACAAAATTCATATTAATAAAATATTTTTAAGTCATACTACTTTTTATTAATAACTTTTTCATTCATAAATAAACGAATGAAAAAATAATAAATACTTTTTAGGGTACTCCGATTTTGATAAAATTAGGTATGTGCACTCAGTATCATGGGCACATACCAACCCTTGAATATGACCACACCTATCTGTTATACCCTGTATATATAATTCTACAGCACGTATGTATGTCACTGAACTCCTCCTAAACGGCTGGACCGATTTTGACGATTTTTTTGTGTGTTTCAATGGATTCGAGAATGGTTTAGATTCAAAATTGAAACCTATTCACAAAAAAAAAAATAGGCGGAACGAAGTTTGCCGGGACAGGTAGTATGGTATAAAACCTAAACCTCATACAGTTGAGGTATGTCGTCATAGTAAAAAAATATCTATTCCACTAGATGTTTCGAAAGGCACGTGTTTCAAATCTGTTGGTGTGGGGACAGTACTACGCAATGCCCTTTTGTATCAATCAAATAAATAACTTTATTCAAAAACATACCAAGAATCTTGTCTGTTAAACGTACCTATACCTAGGGCTTCCAAAATTACGGAAATGTCAATTACGTAACTAATTACGCAACTTTTTTCTCCAATTCCGTAATTACGTAATTACGTCATTTTTCCTATTTTTTTTTAATCGACTATGAATTTTTGTAAATATTGTAGATCTACAATTTTTACAATTATCTTTTACTATCTCAAATTCAAGGAATTATCAAAATGAACACAATATTTAAACAAAAAATATTTATTCAAGAACTTACCATCGTATTCGTATGTACATCGTTTAAGTTAAACCATTTTGTTTCGTCCCGAATATAATTTTTCTTCCTGGAAGTGTGCTCTCATAAATGACAAGGCATTTAAGGTTTTGTCACTCAAGGAACTTCTTAATTTACTACAAAAATATCCGGCGGATGAAAAGGCTCGCTCGGCTTCAACACTTGTAGGCGTTATCGAAAGCAAATAATTATACGCTGCAGTCAAAAAAACTTCGCGACCGCCGCCAGCGCTGTCGTAAATGCACATTTCCACCCTAATAATGGAATGGAGATCTGTGTTTACTGTTGAAATTGGTTTATTTATAGTAACTTTGTTTATTTCTTTCTCTAACTGTTGTGCGATTGTCAACTCCTCGTCATCATCGTCACTGGTGGCTATTGCGTCCGATGCACTCGGTTGTGGTTGTGAATTTGTACATTTTTCTGTAGAATTATATTTCAACCGTTCGAACAGTTCCACTATATACATTCGTATATCATCCGACGAAGGTTTCGTGAAATATTCTGTGGCAGCAGTTTTAAAAAAATCCTCATTGTTATGCAAATATTGCAAAACACCGAATACGTTAGTTCGCCTTTCCTTTATTCTCTTTCTAAGAGATGTGGCTAGTTTTCCACTGAGATCGTTGGGCTGAAGATCAAGTTTCTCTAGCATAAATCGAAGCGCAGCGTCGGCCGTCAATAAGTTTGAATCACGGCGACATAATGACAAAACTGTAGTTTTTATTACATCCAAGCTGTAATGAATGTCGTGAAAGTCTTGGATCTCTTCGTCTGTAAATTGTACATTTGATTTCAAATCTAATAACGCCTTAAAAACGCATGATTTTAATTTGAGAAATCGGCCTACCATATCCGACAAACTATTCCAGCGCGTTTTACAGTCTAGTATCAGGTCAATATTTTTACCATGTTCTTCTAAAATGTACTTTTGCAACAAGTCGTTTTTCAATGGGGAGTTTTTAAAAGATTTTATTAGATCTCTTAATTTTTTTATAGTACCTTTGTATAAAAACTCCGATTCTGGAACTCTGGCAGATTCTACAATAAACGCACCCTCATCTTCTTCAATTTCCTCTGCTTCTTCAGCGCCGGTATTTGAGACATCCTCCTGCACTTCAGGTACTGGAGATTTTTGTGTTTTATATAAAACTTCCAGGACTGCTAATTGTATTCCATGAGCCAAACACAATTGGTGGTGGCCGTCAAAATTTCTGCCCATTTTGACCATTACACTTGCTCCATCTGTTGTGAAAGCAATTATGTCGTCTTCCAGACTTAAACCGAAGTCACTCAAATGCTGCTGTAATAATTGAGTGCCTACTTCAGCTGGCATTGATCCCTGTATCCGTACAAGTCCCAAATTTTTATATTTGGCCATATCAAAGTCTTTATTGTGGATATTTATATTCATATACCTTTTATTACGGGTAGACGTCCACTCATCAAAAGTGATTGTAAATCTTTTATTTTCAGACTTCATAATTTTCAATTCATTTTTCAATTTGTTTTTTGTGTTATAACTCTGTTTTAGAATTATCTGTGTTATAGTTGTAGAAGATTTTGGCACATCGTAGCCAGAGTTTTTAAAAAGGTATCTCAGATCTTCTGAAGTACAAAATGTGCTCAATGGTATCCCATCCAATGCAGCCATTCTGGTCACTCGTTGAAAAATAATCAGTGAGTTTAATTTTCTTTTGTGAAGGTTCATTCGTACGTTTTCGTGTTTGAATTAGACCACTATTAGACGTTGATGTACTCGGCCTTTGCGACTCCTGTTCTTGCGGCATCTCTCCGATATGCTTGGCACGCATGTGAGTGTGTAACGCTCCAGTTGCGCCACCAGGAGTTTTCAATATTTTTTTGCAATGTTTACATTCAACACTCTGTCCATTATCAGCTCTCAAGAAATGTTCCCAGATAGAGCTTTGTGTGCGTTTGTTCAAAAACTCTTTATATACAGTCTTATTTGAAGAAGACCTGAAAAAAAATAAAAGGAAGTTAGGTTAATAATCATGATATTGTTAAACATAGTTGCCCACTCATTACAAATATACTTTATTTTTATTTTTATAATTACGTTTACAAACACAGAAACACACAAACACCCAGATCCGGAACAACTACTTCCAGATCATACAAATATGTATTTGTTTCGTGCGGGGATCAAACCCGCGATACGCTGCGCAACAGTCGATCACTCAGCCATTACGCCAACCGTGTCGTCAAACGTATTACGTATTTTATAGCCAAACGACAGAGCATGCTTAGTTCATTCATTCCTGATTTAAAGACGAGCTATATCATTTAATTTTTTTGATAAATAACTTATTTTTCTTAGAGGTATTTTATGTTTTAATCAGTGTTCTTAATTAATATGTATTTGGGAACCTAGATATTCTATAATCTAATCGGAATAAATACACCTTAAGAAAATGTTTTATTTACAAATTATTTTGTATGAACTATGCATGCTCTACGGGGTTTTTAATGCCCTTTTAATACTACATAGACTTATTAAGGCTTTGGTTTAAGTACTTACATCTTTCAAGAGATAATCCACACCTTCAAAGTCACTCACGATAAAGATACAACTGCTATAAATTGTTAATATTTGCACGCATTTAGCACCAACTTTTAATTAGGTAATTTGATCAAATTTCAACTGTGAGAATCTAGCGATGTGAACTGAATAACCGACAATTGAGCAATGAAACTACACTTTCATTTTAGCTAAGAAAGTGAAGAGCATAGTAGTTCCCCGTGGTCGTAGGGGCTTTTCGCCAGGGACTCCCCGGCCCTACCGACTCGCCAAGTTAATATATTTGAACTCTATTCTGTACGTCTTAGAACAATTTTTTGAAAGATTTAACGAACGATAAAATAAACTGCGGGGAATCCCCTGTTTGTATAGTTTCGAAGTAGTTATAACGTAGTGTTGCCACATTATAACTGGTATGTATAATCCTTTTTTTATTGGTTGACTATTTTGATTAATTTATTATACCAATAATTACGTAAGTACGGAATTGACATCTTCAGTTACGGAATTAAAAATACTTTAAAATAAGTTCGTAATTACGTAATTGCGTAATTACGTAATTACGTAATGGAAGCCCTACCTATACCTAACAAAATTGTTTCTGTGTAAACTTGAAGTGTGCCGTTGTTTTCTGAAACAATCTCTTTTGCCCAAGCTCGGGAGTGACTAAGCATTTTCAAAGTTAAGAAGCCTTGTTTGGCCGCTTCCGATATTTGTTAAGCCCGTGTCGGTTTTACAAGATGCCAGCTTGAGATAATTAATGTGTAGCTTCCTAAAACCCTTCTTAGTAATTTAACAACTTCTAATTGAATAAAACTTAGCAACTTCAGTTACTAAGTTCACTACTAGAGTGAGCTTAAGTTGTAAGTAAACTGGGATTCATTAGTAGTATTAGGTTTGAATAGCACTTATAGGACTCTGAATGATAATAGGATGGTGTAAATAGCGTAAGTATTGGTAGTCTAGGCACACCAGACGCCGTTAGTCACGATTTTCATTTCGAATAAGTTTCAAACAACTTGTTCAAACTAGGTTCGTCATAAATTCCTGCTACCCTTTTAGCAGCTTTTCAATGAAGGTGAGGTATTCTAGTGTTATGTAGTTATTCTAGTTTTTACTCGACTGTGGAGGGGGTTTCGTCATAAATTCCTGCTACCCTTTTAGCAGCTTTTCAATGAAGGTGAGGTATTCTAGTGTTATGTAGTTATTCTAGTTTTTACTCGACTGTGGAGGGGGTTTATGTGTTTGACGCGTATGTATGTATCCTTCCAATGTTTTGTATTTCCGCTCATAACTCCTCAACGGCTCAACCGATTTTAATAAATGATACGTCATTAGATTTATCTCAACGTCTCAAATGTCACTGGGTTACATTTTTTATTTTAAATATCTTAATGGCGGATTTTATGCGCTTACCCCCCAGCACCAGGTGAAGCACGAAGAACTACAACCTCGTGAGTTTTTTTTTTGAAGACCCTCAATTGGGGCATCAAATTAATGGCCAAATAAAAGGTGAGTTCGAAAATATATATAATTCGAATGTATAAAAAGTTTGGAGTTACAAATCATTAAAAAACAACGTTGATAACATTTAATTATTTTACAAGAACTACAAAAGTACTAAATAAAAAAATTAGGTCACACGGCACAAAAGATAAGAGGGGGGGGGGGGGCAAAAAAATGTTGACAACATCTGAAATAAAATGTTGTTTCTTGTTTTAATATATATATTCCAATAAATATTTTTAATTATAAAAATGCTGCCTTTTGGCGAAAAATTGACTGCCTCTGTGGCGCGGTGGAGGTGTATCCGACTGCTACGCAAGAGGTCGTGGGATCGATCCCCACCTAGGATAAAACTTTGTGTGATGAGCACGATGGTTTATTCTGTGTCTGGGTGTTATTTATCTATAATATGTATGTATTTAGAAATATATAAGTATGTTTATCAGTTGTCTGGTTTCCATAGTACAAGCTCTGCTTAGTTTGGGATATCAGATAGCGTTGTGTGAGTTGTCCCAAGATATTATTATTATATTATTATTATTTATTGGAATATTTTTATATTTAAAATGTTATTATTTCATAGCATATGTATTAAAGAGTATAAAAAAAACTGTAAGTAAGATTTAAAAAGTTGCAGGTTTTTGAGATGCTACGCCCCGTTCTGTCCCATAGTGAGGCGTAGCTCCGAAGTTTATGGATTTGTTTCCATTATGTATCGAAAAGTTTTACTTAGGATAGTTCTCAGCTGAGTTTAGGAAAAATCTGTTCGGCTTGTTGAAGATCACCCGTGAACTAGCTAAGGTCAATGGCAAGCTTGAAGGTTTGTGGTTACCACAGCTTATGTGAACACAATCTAACCTGTTTGTAACGTGTCAACATTGTGCGGCTTTCCCATGGCTTTTCTTAATTCTCTTTTTGGAACGAAGTTCCTTATCGTGCGTTGTGAAAGGGGACTAGACGGAAAAAAATCTCACGAAAAGTTGTAACGACACTTTTTGACACACAGAAGCCGTGCGGCGTGCGCGTAAGATATGAACATCTAATTTGACGAAGAAGTCACCTGTCGATTTGGTCTAGAGGCATAAATTCGGTACACAGTATTGGTGACAATTGTGTAGTTGTGGGTTCGAGCCTTCGGTATACAATCGTCTTTTTGTAAGTTATTTTCGTTTCGTCTTTCTATTTCGCATTGAACAGTGTGGTGTTGTGACGAAAACGAAGATTATAAAAAAAAAATAAGATAAGAACTTCGTTCTATCCGGGTGTCCCTTGACACCTCTCAAGTTTTTTTTCTTCTTATTATTTTTGAGTTAATGGTAATCTAGCCAATTTTTTCGTCAATTTCTGCTATTGTCAAGTACTCTCTAATTGGACTTGATTGGATTGCTGAGCTTTGAAAATTAACCGCCATTTTTATAACTCTTTATATTTTTAATACAGTGTTAATGTGCAATACAAAGAGGTTGACATTAAGAGATTTAGTAACGGATGCGCTTGGTACTCGCTTATTCCATCAAGATGACATAATAAATGGAGAGCGGCAGCACAATTAATTGCTTCTAAGGAATGCGCCCAGCTGCAGCGGTGCAGTGATAACATACATACAAGATGAATAGCTTATACTTCACTCTCACTTTCCGCTATATTAATTTTCGTTACTATAATTAATCTTCAGCTAATTTAGCTTTACTTCGATACAATATTGGACATTACTCAGTGTTTTAATCAATAAACTGTTCCGAACAAAACAAAACATATTCTGTGATAAAATGACACAAATTCATAATTCTTTAATGATATAATGGCTTTGATTGGTGGGGTTTGTAGAGACTCTGATTTCTCCGAAGAATATTCAGTAGACCTTCACCATTATCAGAACATTGTAATGAGCGTTCAATATTGCTCCCCGCAATAGTTGAGACTCTGTAATCTTATAACGGCGCTTTACTGAGAGGCATTCGAGGTAACGAGACCATAACTCCGTCTTGTCTGGATACGGAATAATCCCGGCGCTCACGAAACTCCACAGAGCTAGATAGAGAATAGAAATACGATTAGTGCGGTTTGTTTAGTTTGATTGGAGCCGGCTAAGCCTGCATTACTTGGAGATAGCACGATTTCTTCGCGACCGTGGTTGATAACTTCAATTCGGTGTAACAGCGGGATCAGTGACAGTTAATCTGTAAGCCGCTGGGTTCCCACGATACACATCTAAGTCAGATGTTGTCTATCTTGCTTAGGACGGGTGGGAGTGGGTTAATGACTCGGAAATCATTCGGGTTAAGTTCGTACGGGTACGGATTGGAAGATAAGGGCTAACAGATTTGTTGGTGGCGCGCCTCTATCGAAATTCGTGACTAGGGTAAAATGCTGAGACAATTGAATTGGATTTGATTGCCATTTTAATTGAGTTTAATTGTCTAAACCAAACTTTAGTTCCAAGCTCGTGGATTGTACTGACTTGTGTAAGTAGTTAGATGATGGACAATTCTTAGTATTTTTTTTTTTAAATATGGAGTCGAAACGCCAACGCTGGATCTCAAGTATTATACTTGCGTTGGCGTTTAGAGTCGGTCCGCATTTTGAGCTCTTTCGGTAGTGAGAGCTCACAAAACATCTACCATCCATTAATCAAATAAGGCTTATATTTTCTTAGAGTTTTTTTACGCAGACGGCAGAAATAAAAGAAAAATAATAACCAAGGCATTATGTTGAAAGAAAACACATTCTATACAAAAGACAGACGTTTCTTAACACACAACAGTGCACGGCGTGTTGTGTAACTAAGAGCCAAGATTTCCGGTTCATTTATCTGGTGCCTCATCATAGTTCCGTTGCAGCCGGATGCAGGCGGTCAACGGTTAATTGATTATCCGGCAGTTAACCGGGTAAAGCTAGCGTTCTCGCAACACTCCGGTTATACCGAACATGGTTATGTTGGTAAAGAAGCTTAATGCAAATTATTTAAGCCGGTTATGTCAGGCTTTTGAAGTGTTTTGATGGGCTGTCATTTGGTTGGGATGCCTCACGACTTTGGATGTTTGACGTTCAATGTTGTTTATTTCGTAAAACAATTTCAAACATTTTTTGAGGCTATTCACAGCTGAAGTAGGTATTTTTTTATCCTGGTTGCTAGGTCATGTGAAAAATCAATCTTTATTGACGTGATAACGTCTTATAAATCGATCGCGTTATTGATTGGTTGCTAAGCAGTCACGTTATTGACTGGTTGCTAAGCAACGCGAATGGCGATTCCGTCTACTGATAGGCTGAAGTATTGTGGCCGTTGGTTCGGGTCCACTTAAGCTGTCACAGACATGGTTGTTTATTACAATGTCATCATGTTTTCTTATGACGTTATCAAGTCGCAAAATTATTGTCCGTAAACAGATTAGAATAAAAAAAAAAATTGTCTTGTTAGTAATCAAACCTTGGTTGTACTAAATGTAATTGGATGGTTTTAATACCATTAAATGTTGACATTCTGAAGATGCAATAAATTTAAAAAAATGCCATTTTTCAATTGTTTTTTAAAGCCAGCAAAATGAACATAAGTAACGAAGAAATTGGGTACATTTTAAAGTTTTATTACAAAAAAGGTAAAAATGCGACGAACGCCGCGAATAAAATTTGTGCAGATTATGGACCTAATGCGGTATCAATACACTCGTATTGTGTGTTTTGATACCGCATTAGGTCCATAATCTTTTTGTAAAATGTGTTTCAAGCGTTTCAAGTCTGGAAATTTTAATGTGAAGGATGAGGCTCGTTCTGAGAGAAATTTAATTCAAAGTGTTTCCATTTCTTCTGTTTGAAACGTAACAATTCCGACCCATTTCTTAAACGGTTGATTACGGGTGATAAAAAATGAGTTACTTACGATAAGAATGTCCGAAAAAGATCGTGGTCAAAGCATGGACAAGCCCCACAGACCGTGGCAAAGCCCGGCCTGACTCGGAACAAAGTGATGTTGTGTGTATGGTGGGTTTGGAAAGGAATCGTCCACTACCTTTTGCCGCCGGGTAAAACAAGCAACTGACAAGGTTAAAAGAAGCCATTGAGAAAAACCGGCCGGAGCTGGTGAACAGGAAGGGCGTGATGTTTCATGATGGCAACACCAGACCGCACTCATCTATAGCGACTAAGCAAAAATTGAGAGAGCTTGGCTGGGATGTGTTGATGCATCCTCTGTATAGCCCTAATCTTGCTCCATCAGATTTCCACCTGTTTCGGTCACTTTAGAGCTCTTTAGAAAGCATAAAGTTAACCTCAAAAGAACACTATGAAAACTACCTGTCAGATTTTTTGATCAAAAATCTCAAAATTTTTACAGTAATGGGATCATGGCACTCCCCATAAGATGGCAACAAGTCATTGATCAAAACGGCACATACATATTAAAAATAAATAAAAATATATATGTACCTATTTTTTTTTCTTTATGTGAAAAATACGAAAATACTTTTGTCCCGACTTTATATTAATCTTTGTAAATTTCGTCGTGAACACATAACGAAAGAAGAAGGTATGTAGAGATTCAGAGAGAGTTACTAAGCTTATCGTAGACTAGCTTTCGCCGGCGGCTCCGCCCGCGTGGATGTCGGTTATCGCGATAAAAACTATTCTATGTCCTTTCCCGGGACTCAAACTATCTCCATATTAAATTTCATCTAAATCGGTTTAGCTTGTTGAGCGTGAAAGCGTAACAGACAGACAGAGTTACTGTCACATTTATAATATACTAGCTTTCGCCCGCGACTCCGCCCGCGTGGGTGTCGGTTATCGCGATAAAAATTATCCTATGTCCTTTCCCGGGACTCAAACTATCTCCAAACCAAATTTCATCTAAATCGGTTTAGCTGTTTGAGCGTGAAAGCGTAACAGACAGACAGACAGACAGACAGACAGACAGACAGACAGACAGACAGAGTTACTTTCACATTTATAATATTAGTATGGATGGATGGATGGATGGAATGGATGGATGGATGGATTAGTATGGACTATAGTATATATTAGATAGATAGATTATTCATTCATGCATTTGTAATATTCGCATAGATGTATTTATACATGTCTACCACATCCTATGCGATTATGTTATACAACGTCTATAAAGTACTGAATAATACATACAAATACGTACATACTTTGTAACGTACTTATATACTGTTGTGATAGTATACACACGACTTTGACAGATGTTGTAGCGTACGAGAGTTTACTTAACTAAGTCAATTCAAGGTAATAAGGCGGGAGGATCGTTGGCGCGCATATTCTCTATTTAAACTGAATAGATACATTGAAACGTTTTGTTTGATTTGTGGTGTTACTGGCTGAATGTATAATGAGGGTACTTGAGACTCTACTTCGAATTTAAGTTTGGAATTATTCCGAAATGAGATATTAACGGATATTTTCTCTTTTGTTTCATTTTCCCCATCTCCGATTCCTGAAACGAAAGTTTTGTAAACTAAATTAAAGACTAATCGGCAGTGCCGATTAGTCATTACTCTATACTTACCTCTATACTACAAATAGGTATTAACCACTTTTGTGAAGTTCATGTTGCTTATTCATAATCCGTTAATAACAGTATTTTAATTATCGAATGTATTGTTTTCGTTTATTTTATTTTGGAATTAGAATGAAAAATATACATAATGCATTCGATAGCTAGCATTATGTATATTTTTCATTCTATAATAAAAGCCGGTATTTATAAATTTGTTATGAACTGTGTTCGCGACTTCGTTCGCGTGAAGTTGCAGTGTTGATTACTCCCTATAGACGTTAGCGTGATGACAAAAGCCAAAGTTACTTCTTACATCATCATATATTATCTATACATGGTGAAAGCCCGGTCAAAATCCGGCCAGCCATTTCTGAGAGACACTTCAATTTTGTTCAGGTATTTCTATACTCATATACAAGGACTTAGATAGGTAATTACCGTACCTATATGTATAACAAGATCTAGGTAGAAAGTAGGCTGAAAAAATCCAAATGTAGCATACTTCATTTTATAAGATTGCTAGCTTGTTTAATCAAGTATGTTGAAAGAAATCTAAACTCACTATCATAGCCCCCGATAATTGACACGAAAAACTAAAATCTGATTTTCATCAAATATAATAGCTGGTAACCAATTAAATAAATAAATAATTGTATTTGTAAAGTAATTGGCAAGAAATGCCTATAAAAATTACTTCAATATTCGGCCTGCGACATCATAATTTGTTAAAATGCTCTCTGTAACGAAGCAATAACAAAAGCCGTGATAGTTCTTTAACTACTGACTAGATGGCGCATGCGAGGGCCCAACTTGCGAGCATCAAGGGATAGAAAAAATTGAGGTCTAGTAACATAGCCCAGATAGGTGGTTCGCTTCTGGCCCCGGTTTGGCTACGGAAGTCTCGGGTTCGATTCCTGGGTCTGGACTTCAAATTTTTCTATCTTTCAAAAATGCAATAATTGTATTTGTAAAGTAATTGGCAAGAAATGCCTATAAAAATTACTTCAACTAATCGGGCTTTAATAAAAAAAGTGTTTGTCTGTAAAGTCGGTTTACGGACGATAATTTTACGTGATAACGTCATATTAAAACATTGATGTCATTGGATAAACAACCATGCCTGTAAAAAATGTTTTAAAAAAAAGTCAAAGTTATCGACTTAAAAAAAAAAACTTTTTTTTTATGTTTTTTTCCAATTGTATTGCATGTCGCTGCAATCACCATAAACATTGATGAAATTGTAAAATACCACCATGCCTGTGACAGCATGCCCACACAGCAGGTCGTGCCGGGCGATATGAGCGGTGACGTCACATCTATTCGTGCGTGCACCCAGTCATCAATTTATAAGACACTAGCTTTCGCCCGCGGTGATGTCGGTTATCGCGATAAAAACTATCCTATGTCCTTCCCCGGTACTCAAACTATCTCCATACCAAATTTCATCTTAATCGGTTTAGCTGTTTGAGCGTGAAAGCGTAACATACAGATAGACAGACAAACAGATAAAGTTACTTTTACATTTATAATATTAGTAGGGATTACCACGTCAAAAAATACGCATTCAAATCTGTACATGGATTCTACGATGCAGTAGACAGAAATCCGTTTAAATAATAACACTCTTCTGTGCGCATCGAGGGTTAAAACTAATACAGGTAGACCTCTATATCAATCAAACCAAACCCTTCAAATCTACTTCCTCATTGTTCCAAGTTAACACCAAAAGCTTGAAGTTCAACATCATAAGCTCCTTTATAATAAGGTGTTATCAAGTGTCATGACAGTAGGCCCTCGACCGCGCAGCGTCTCCTGATAATTGACGCCCGGGAAATTACACGTCGGGCCGCAGACAGTTGTTGATGACGTCACGACACTTGATTATAAACGATTTATTTCACAAATGACGCCAGCGATACAGTGCCAAGTGTGCGCGTAATGTGATTAGTTAATAAAACTCGAGGTGTATACGTTATGTATGAGTGTGATATGTGATAAGAGGCACGGTTTGGGAAATTGATAGATGTAATTTCTTGTTGTAATAGTTTAGTAGAGATATGAATGGATATTGTAATCAATGTCTGTGAGCTACAGTGGGCAGGGCTCGATTTAGGGCAGGTTAAGCCGGGCTAGACTAGAGCGGAAAACTTGAGGGCACCAGGCGTCTGCACGAAAAATCCCATCTTTTTACCCGACTGGAAAGGAGGGTTATGTGTTTGACGCGTATGTATGTATGTATCCTTCCAATGTTCCTATGTCTGCTCGTAACTCTTCAACGGCTCAACCGATTTTAATAATTGATAATTTATTAGAGTGTCACTGGGTACATAAAATACTTAAAAAATCTTAATGACGGATTTTATGCGCTTTATTGTGCGGTCTGACTTTATGTATACTCGTAGATAAGACATTTTTTTTACTACTTTATCAAATCTTATTAAATGTAATTATTTTACAAGAACTAAAAAGTAGTAAATAAGTTGGAGGCATTCATAAATTCTGTTAAACCGAATATCGTGCTTCCATCTTGTTTTCAGTATTTTTATCAAGATGTGATACAGTAGGTAAACCGGGACGAAAATTTGGTGTTATGCCCGAAGCGGCTAAATGGATCCATCTAACCATTTAGCCGCTTCGTCCGTTTGAACGGACAATAAATAAATATGCCTTTTACAGACGTTCACCAATTGGAGGGAAAGCAGTAAGTATGTAGATGACACAAACTTTTGTCCTGTACTGGAATTGAAGACATGGGTCTTAACGGAATGGTTAGATGGAGCCCTAGCGATGGCGCTAGGGCTCCATCTAACCATTCCGTATAAATATGCCTTTCTTACTAATATTTGGCAACAGGATTGCCGGTCGGTTTTTATGAACATTCTTAAATAACTTAAAAAATACATATTTGAGACCCTTACACCAAGCCTTTCATATGTTTTCATGTTACACTATACCGTTTTCATAACGGTTTTGCCCCTAAAATGGCGCTGATGTTCAAAAGTCAGACCTCTAATAGGTTTCCTGTAATCTATAGATGTATGAAGAATATACTTATCCTAGATGGCAATCAAACCCACAACCTAGCCTAACAATCAGGGTCAGTCGATTTACTACGTTATTTTAACACTATAGACTTTCTTTTAAAAATGTAGGCTGCCTCTATGCCGCGGTGGGAGTGTGTCCGACTGCTACGCAAGAGGTCGTGGGTTCGATTCTCACATGGGACACCACTTTGTGTGATCCACAAATTGTTGTTCCGAGTCTGGGTGTACTTTGTGTCCGTGATTTGAATGTTTGTAAAGTCCCCCGCCACACAGGGCTTGTACACTACCGTGGAACACTTGTTTAAAAAAAATCAAAGAGGGAGGGGTCGGTTTTTATGAACATTCTTAAATAACTTAAATAATACATATTTGAGACCCTTACACCAAGCCTTTCATATGTTGTCATTATGTTTTCATAACGATTTTGCCCCTATAATGGCCCTCATGTTCGAAAGTCAGACGAGAAAGAGGAGATAAGGGGGGAGGAAGGTCTATTTTCATGATTTTTCTTTTTAAACCTTAAATAATACCGATATTAAAATTATAAAAAATATATATATTTGATATCATTACAACAAGCCCTTTCATTTAATATGTTACACTATACAGTTTGCGACTTAGTTTTTCTCCTAAAATGGCTCTCAAGTTCCAAATTCTTGTATTTACGTTAAGCCCGTATTTGGGTCACAGAAACACATATTATGTGTACCAAATTTGAACTTAATCGGTCCAGTAGATTCGGTGCAAATTGACTGTGACAGACGGACAGACAGAAAACGAGTGATCCTTTAAGGGTTCCGATTTTTCCTTTTGAGATACGGAACCCTAAAAAGGTGTGAATAAATAGATAAAGATTTTTTGACAGGTGGTTATGTCAACTATAGGGAATATAACCATTGACGTGGTAACCCGGACTGCGCAATAACCTCACAAAATTGACCACTCTCTAGAAAGAGAAAACGCTATTTTGTGCACAATGCCTGTCAAAGGCCGAATGAGTTTTTTCTCTCTTTCACCCTTTACAGTCAATATTTACTTTTTAATTGAAAAGGATGGCGCAGTCGGGAGATCAATCTCAAATACGCTTGCGTCAAGTATGCGTCTCGACAGCGCACTAACAACATTCTAGTACGATGCGCAAGCGTTTTTAAGATCGATCCCAAAGTTACAAGAATACGAAAATGGCCGTTTTAATCGAAACTTAACTGCAACTGAACTGCAACTGCACTGCTTTAAATACGTGAATTGACCCGTTGGTCTTTACGTCAACGGGCATAACCTACTCAACAGTTTTCTTTATTATTGCAAGCTGTCACGGCTAACGTGTGGGTACGGATATATCCGTGTTGAGTATGGTCCACATGACTGACGCAACGACGTTAAAGGCCAATAAAAAACCTTTATAACACTTTCCAATATAAAAGCGTGTATCATTTATATTTATTATGTCAACTATCGGGCTGGACCGGTTATATCTACTCATCATAAAGCAGTCGGGGCCGCATGGCACCATCCGGTTAAAGTGGCCGGGTAATTAATGTTCCGCCAAACGACTGGTCCCGGAATTCCCGGTTGCACCCGGTTTATGGTAAAATTCCCGACTATCATGCTATTGCAATAACACTGAATGTTCACTGGCGTTCAGCACTGCGCCTCGATTTAATTGGTGTCAAGACTGTTTAATTGTTGTACTATTTGATTGTAATTTAAGTTAAGTAGTCTTGTAATTACCTATCTACTTATATAATGAACCCTGTTGAACTTAAAAATTGTACCTCCGACTGCATGAAATTAAATGTGAATGGTATCTTGATTCCGTCTTTTTGATTAATAAAAATTATCGTGAAAATGCTTTAAAAATTACAAAAAAATAGCTTTTTGTAAAGTTGGTTTACGGACGATAATTTTACGTGATAAAGTCATAAGAAAACATTGATGACATATTGCCATTCGCGTTGCTTAGCAACCAGTCAATAACGTTAGTTCCAATTGTATCGCATGTCACTGCAATCATCATTCGCTGTTGCTTAGCAACCAATCCATAACGTGACCATTGCTTAGCAACCAATCAATAACGTGACCGTTGCTACATGACACTTTTTCGTGCGTTTACCCGGTCATCTATTTATAAGACGTTATTGTTTCATGGACTTAATTTGTAATTGGATCAGTATCTGTCTGTTATTGATGTAGGTATGTTTATGTCTGAATGTGTATAAATGTAGAAAATATTGAACAATCATTTCAGTACAGTGTTTCTCGAAAATATAAATGGAATCTCGCGAGCTCCGTTGTTGTTAGGGCCCATTAGGTATGGTAACTGCTTTTCCTCCGTATATCTGTTTTCCAGGATGAGACAAAAATCATGGAAGACTGTTTTCCACGATGCGGCAAAAGTCATGGTAGACTTTTGTCTACTATGCGGCAAAAATCATGGAAGACTGTTGTCCACGATGCGGCAAAAATCATGGTAGACTGTTGTCCACGATGCGACCAAAATCATGGAAGACTGTTTTACTTTGAGCAAACTGCACGCTTTACGTTGGTCTTAACATCGCATTTCAAAACGATGTTTTTAACAAATTTTCACACTCTCCCAAATGTGAGCAGGTATTACACAGCAAGCTCAAATGTTGCATGTTGTTGGAAGCGCAGTGTCGGACACGGAAACGGAACAGCGAAATTCAATAGCGCGCGTGAGTAATAAAACGTGGCCTGTTGACAACGGTCTGCTGCACTATAGTTGAGACTTCATTTCAGTTGGTAAATTTGTCGAGCGTCCGTCCGAAATTGCGAGCTTATTGCGTCCACGGTTTGTTTGTTCGGACGGTCAAAGCTTTGTAAGCTACAAGGTGTGCCCACAATCAAATAAATGTCGCAAAATAATGACGTTTCGCTGCCGCATGTGCCGGCTGTTGATGCAACAGATGTAGTTGTGTTGTTTAATCATCATTACACGTTACAATTGTATTATTGCCAGCGTTATTTTGAGCGTGCAAATAAGTACACTGGGAAAGTGTTTCCTATCAGAATACTGTACTGAAGCAACATTATGTATTTCTGGATGGAAGTAACGTTTCTCCTCATTTATATATGTATAAACACTAGGTTATGTCTACGGTTACGCTCGCGTGGATTCTGGATTAGGCGAGCTCTCTAAAATACGGAGCTAGAGCAGAGGATCAAGCTTGAGTTTCTCTTCAAGTTTATTGAGTATCTACCGTTATCTTTTGATTAAACTTGCAACAGTAGGTATTTAAGTTAGAATATTACCTTTAAATTATAACTTTTAAACTTAGCGGAATAAACACGTTTAAACTAGGTAAAATGTAAGTGGTTCGTATCATTACAGAAATGCACTGTTCTAAATAATATATTTATATTAAAATTAATGTTATATTATTATTCCAAATATTGACATTATTTTAAGTTTCAACATTACTTTTAATCTATATGTTTTACATTTGCATGCCAATTGTATGGCGTTACGTATATGAACTATTATAAGTTATTTTACCACCTCTATACCAAATAACATACAAATAAATATATTCTAAATATAATGTAATCTATTCTATTCTAAATATTTACCTTATGCTTGACGTTTCGACCGGGTTACACCCACCGTGGTCACAAGCTGACTCACACACGACATAGTATCAATCAGCTTGTTCCAGTGTAAAATTGTGTATTTTACCTTTAAAACTGCAAAATAATCAATACCAATTTAGGGAGCTTCGTGCCAACCACAAACAAAGATGAAAAAAAAAATAAAGCATTGTTTCGAATTCAGAAACCCATTCTACAAGAGCTGGTTTTATTTTTTAATTACCTATTTGTATTGTAAAAACCTTCTTTACAATGTTATAACACAGTATTGAAGGGATGCAAATGAATCCGCGTGCACTGGCTAGAATCTAATACCTAACCTAATTATGTACATTACTTGCGCAAAAATGCTTCCTTCAAGTATCATTAGACAAGCGAACCATTACTAATATTTTATCCACATTCCAAGCAAGAACTCTGCAGAGGCGATCGGCTCGCAGTCGCGGCACTTGGCACAAGTTAAATGTAGTGTAAACAGAGGTAGTTATCGCTACACAACGCGGTACTAAATCTTCCACTACCGTCGGGGCACGGCCGCGACCGTTTGTCATGTCACCTACCGTCGCTCATGCTCTCTATACTGTGTATGTCGTGTGTGATTACGATGACGATTTATCAATTCGAAATAGGGTAGTATCAATATCTACTTATATGAAAATATGTACTTACATGTTTCACTGTTTGTTTATAAACACACATACCACTGTTCTATTTATCCGACAACAAATGGTAGCCGATGAAACTGCAAGGTTTTTGTGTACGCTCCCGCCAAAGAATACCTACTAACTATTACTCCCGCGCTATTTAAGGTGATGTCGCTGGTAAAACCTGATTAATTATAAAAAGAATCGAATAAAATTTATGGACAATAAGTTATATGTGTCATAACAATATGCTTATATGTATATTTCGCGATTGCAACGGCCGTGGTCACGGGTAGACTAGTACAGTCTACCCGTGACCACGGCCTTTGCAATACGGTCGAAACGTCGGGCAATAAACAAGGTATTTTACCTTAAATTATTCACGCGCTTAAGACCCGTACTATACATATTTTCATAATGCTTATATGTATTCGAATTTCGGGCACAAAGAATTAATAGGTACTCGTACATTAAAATCAATCACATTGTTGCTTCTGCAGTGATAATTTTGTCGGTTTTCGTTGCACAAAGGAAAGTTGATCCGAAAACAAATATTGCCACGATATTGCATCGTTTTCATAAATAGTTACAAATGATGTTTCTGTTCCGTTATTATATTTTAATAACAGGCGTATTCTCTCAACAACGTTACACTTTTATTATTTCAGTTAACGAGTTTTCCAATTTGAAGCTAAAACTGTTTTAGTTTACTGTTTTTATTACTTTTTGCGCGAGTGCCGTAGCTGAGAGAATATTTACATTTCACAACTGACATTTGGAAGGGGTCGATTGACGACCTTCTAATGGTGTGAATGTCAGTTATTACGACGTAAAATGTCTTCACAAATGTGAGGGGAAAAAGTAAATTTGAGGCTTCTGCCGGCTGAAGAACGTCGTAATCCACACGATTAGTATAGGTACACTTATTGAAAATGCTCTCCAGAGGACACTTACAAAGTGGTAAATTGTACATTGTGGGCATTTATTATGTTAAATTACTTATACGTAGATTGCCGTGTGGTTTACACTGCCTGTGGGGGTCGTAAAATGTTGTAATAGATTATACAATGTGTTTATCCAGATGTTAGTATAATACCAGGATTTCCGTTCGTATGGAATACTTTCGAAGAGTTTGGGAGAGACCTATGATGACTTAAAATGTTCTATTTAAAGGCTCAGAACAGAGTAAAGAGTACTCTGTTCTGAGCCTTTAACCAGAACACCTTTGGAAATTGAGTATTTTGGAATGCAGTTATTTTTGAAGTTTTAGTCATAAATATTTCATTGAAAATGACGAATTAAGGAAAAGGTCCCCACCTTGATTGAAGTAGTCAAGGAATACTCTCAATACAACAAACGAAGTGTATTGACTAATTGAATACCCTCAAGGGCATTAGTGACAGGTATTGTCACCAATTCAAGTGGCAGGTATTTTCGGACCCTTGATATACCTGTAGGTATTCCGGTTCCATGAAGTGATATTTCGAGACTTGTTTACTCTCTTCGCGAGGCAGCTTTGAGGGTTAATATGTGTTCTCTTCTTAATAATCAATTTAAAATATGTATCAGTATAGTATAAGTCGGAATCCTTAGCTCCGACCTATACTCTTACTGTGGTTCTAGTTCCCTGTGTTGTGGGATAGCTGTCTTGATACTTCATGATAGTCGTTCGAAAAACAAGACGCTTTACATAAATGAAATCGCTAAACATAGGTTGATGTTTAAACAATATAGTCAGTTTTAATTGGTCATATCATGAGATAACACCATTTCATGATATAATTGGCCACATCGTCAAGTGATCAATTCTACGATCAGACAACGATACATACAACGGTTATCGGTTTACGTGTCATGGTCACAACTACAACGTACAATACGCAATAGTTATAATAAATCACTATAATCGACAATATTTATACAGACATTAAATGTACTTAAAACGTAATACAATAATATAACAAACACTGTTACCTCTTCCGATCGGAAGAGACTATTTACTCGATACATATTTACATAAATTTCCTCCGAGCAAACAGTTTCCGCATGACTATAGACGTTAAGACCTCAATAGGGTAATATTTCCAATGCTACGAAGTGAGTGCAGCAAGCGGTGGGCCTGTCGGAAAAGGCAAGAGATTGCTATATAATATTGCAATCTCCGTCTGCAAACATTCACCATGTGCGTTAGGAAGCAATACTTATTCGCGTCGAGCGCTTGTGGTTAAACTTTCCCACATACACCAATCCGCTCTTTCGTATTTAACCACTCGCGGTTAAATCGTCTTATTTTGTATGTACAGCGAGTATACGCATTGTGCGATGTAAATTTCGATTGCTAAAGCTGCTGTTTCTGTGTTTGTATTCTGGTTTACAGCAGAACAGTAGATGTGACAGTTTCCTAGGTTTTTCAGCTTGTTCTATCTTTTCAAATGCTTACTCTACTATAATCAAATATAGATTAATTGTCTTTTTTAAAGCCTCTTATCTTCTCGACTGTAGTTAACATCACTCCTTAATTGAACTTTGTGGACTTATTGAAAATATTACTTACATGATTGTTTAAAATGTTATGTATTTTGTATCAAATAAATTATTGTTGTTTTGTTTCTCATTTCCATGTTTTGGGTCTTTGAAAGGCTACATCGACAATTTAATCTGAGGCTGTGTGATACCAATGAACCTACCAATTATTATCGCTGTATACCTACAATAACAACACACTCAACAAAATATATTGTACCAGAAGTGGTCACTAAAATAACGATAATGGAGGTGCTAGTGGATTGAAGACTGGGAGTCTGTCTGTCTCTTCAAACACATGCTGAAAATAGGGACAAATGTGCAGGCGGGACTTGCCAACCCAATAAATAGGCTATCGAAAAAGGTTTCGCACGGAACGACAAGCAACATATCCTGAGCTGATAGTTCAGAGACGCCTTTGGGCTTTGAAAGGCAATAACGCGCATCCTGGGGGTCCAGCATCACGTGCCTACTCGCCACTTATGTGACACATCAATATTTCGAGCGTGAAGCTGTTGCAGCTCCACTATGACCAGCCAATGAAAGCAGGCTAAAGGTGGGAGATCTTTTACTCGTCATTGTTCACTCCAGCCTTACCCTGGGAGCAATCAGGTCCGTGGGATCCTTACGCCCCAACGCTTGCAACAACTTTTTTGTAGATTCTGTTGAATATTGAACATAGCTAGAGTAGCAGAAAATTTGGCTTCTTTTGTGTTAAATGATTTTGCTCTAATTAGTGAATTAAATCTTCGAACAACTAGTAAGGGATACATATGCAGGCAAAACTTGTTGTAAGTAGTAGTAGGTACTAAGTATAGAATAGAATTTTTGACTATTTTTGACTTAGATATTTATTGATTTTTATAGATTTTTTCAATTTGTTTTAAATAAATGAATGCTTTCATTATTTTTAATTATTTTCAATGATAAATATCTAAGTCAAAAATTCGAACCACACTTAATTATTGTTTGTTTTAGTATGTTTTTCTTGTTTGTGTAGAGCTTTATATTCTAGACCTTCATAAACCAAGCTATTAACTTTCTAGGAAGTTATTATTATAGTTTCGCCTATTTCTACCGCAAAATGCTAGACCTTGTTAACTCAATTCTTTTGTAGAACAATGCCATTCACACTAAAGTTGTTAAGAGAAAGGCAATTACACAGATTGACCTGATATTTTATATAGGCTGTTACTTCAACAAAACATTTTATCTTAACTACATTATGTTTGTCCTGTTAGTGATTACGGAATGGAAAATACAGAAATTAAGGCAAAGTTTCGGCGGGTGGCTCTTTTATGACGTGTTCTTATCTCTTGGGAGCGGCGCGTGTGCCGCGAGTGTAGAATAACCATACTAAGTTTGCGTGTCAAAACTTTCATATACTGTTACTCATACAGTATTACCGTTGCATAAGGAATAAAATGCCTCGTTTGTAACAACCCGCTTGCATATATAAAGTGGCTGTTGTTGTACAAGTGGTACCTATTGTGGTAGCGTTGCTTTGTTTGCGAGTGTCGCCGATATATCTCGAAAGTTTTGCGGTGCAGCAACGCATCTCTATATGCTGTTGTGTCTATATACTGACGTCACAAATGATTAAAATATGCTGTACTCTATTATCTTTGGTTGTACTGTTACAATAAATAAAAAGTAAACAGTGTTGTGTCACAATTTTTTTTTATAACATTACTATAAACTAACAGTTAGACGCAATACAACTTTGTATGGTAAAAGTGTGTTACATATGGGTCCAACAAATTACGATAATATACAATGAAAATAATTAAAATTAATGAAAACATTCATGTATTTAAAATTAATTGACAAAATCTATTAAAATTAATGTTTGTCTGTATGTCCTATATGCGTTCCGAAACCATTGATCAGATTGTGATGAAACTTTAGCAGAATGTTCTGGGAAGGCCGGCGAGTGTTCCTGGCTAAGCCGCAGCGAAGCGGGGCCGAGTTCAGCTAGTTACTTATGCTATTATAATATTGAACATTATCTATTATAGTGTAACATTGAATTACAGTGACATATTATATTTATTTCCATTTATGACTAAAAGTTATTTTTCACTACCTGGGTCCTTATTCACGTTCTTTTTTTCAGTTTTAAAGGAAAGCGAAAGTGTGCGGATTGGCGCAAGCGCGGTGCGTTCAAAGTTGTCAGCCGCGCATGCGCGTTGATGCATTTCTAAGCGCAGTTCTCTATTTACCATTATCACAAGATTTTTACAATTCGTACGGGCTTGCCACGGAAACGGAAAAAAAGAATGTGAATAAGGACCTTGTTCCTGTATCCTAATGCATGGCAAGACATGAAGATACAATATAATAAATTATTTATGACCTTATGTAGCCAAATGTGTTTTACAAATGAACTGAATTAAATTGAATTGTCATATGTAATTACAGTTAGGTACTACCGATAGACAACAACCATAATGATAAGCAGTCCTTGGAAGCTAGAACTAGCAATACTAGCGATAACTCTGAAGTTACCGACATAGATTTAGAAGAGAAGAATTTCTCAGTTGTAGAAAATATCTTCTAACCCACAATAGGATACCTACTACCCTTAAAGCACGCAGGATAATAAGCGGAAATTGGTGCTCATCGTTTGTGCATTGCAAATATTAAATTGTCAAAAATTTGAAGTAGGAACTATAATTTCTGTGCATGGAAAATTCAAACTTTAAAAAATAAAGCCTCGATTCGACATTAAAAACGCACTTAATGGTATAATGGCAATGGAATAGATTAAAACGAAATCGAATTCAAATCGAGTCGCCGTCGAATGATTTAAAAATAACGCTTCGTACGTATCTCGAGAATGCCGAATAGCTTTTAATGTGTACATGTGGAGTGTTCGATAGAACGGATTGCAATGTTTGTTTCAATTTCCTGAGCTGTGAGAACACTCGGGCCTTCTATTTCATAGATCCTCAATCCTTTGGTGAAATGTTGATGCATAAATGTATGTAGCCAATGCCTTTGCAGGGAAATATTGAAGTGAAATTTTCCAAGATTTTGTAAGTAGAAATTCTTATAAAGCCTTTGGTAATCACAATCACAATAGAGATAATTATTCGTTCTGCTCTCTTTCTGTTACTTTTATTTAATTTTGAACTTCTTACAAATATGATTTGACGAATTTAATTTCTTAACCATTCTCTATCGGTCGATGCGAAGTGCTGCTACGTAAGTTGGTTAACATTTGTAAATATTTAAACCAACACAACACAAATACCTTCTACCGTATGGTCAAATAATAAATTATTTTCTCTTTTACTAATAAAACATCTAACCGACTTCAATTACGATTGATTCACTGGCATTTAGAAGAGTTTCGGTGTCTGTCTTCGAAACTCATCATCAGATCTTTACTAAATTTATATGGGACCCAACAAAAAAAGAATTTTGAAAATCGACGTAGTTATGCCCGAACATTTGAATTAAAAACCTGCTCATTTTTGAACTCTCTTAAAAAAGTAAATAAAGCTCATTGGTTCTTTTTGGTGCTGTGATAGTTTAAAATATTGCTTTCGTTAGGAGGGCTTACAATGGTAAACTAGCGCCACTCTCTTAACAAAATATTGTCTCGTTACTGATAAAGAATTATGAATATCCTCTCTGATATGACCCCCCATAAGTGTATCTAGAGATTTCTAATGTCTTTATTAAAGTTTTATATTGCGATTCGATCTACAGAAATGTGGTCACTTTTCTCTAGATCGACTTTTGCTTAGCGTCTCAAGGTTATATCAGAAAGGTTAGTCATAACGTTCTCAGTCACGAGATAATTACTTTTTTAAAGTAGTGGCACTAGTGTATCAATCTTTGTACGCCCTTTTAATCGACTTATGCAACTGACTGTACATTGGGTAGGCAGACTACTTTCAAAGCCTAAAATTTTCTGCGAATCGTATGTTTTGATGGTATTTTCTTTTATTTTTATAATTCGCTCCGCATATTTTATTTATTGGATGACGAGTTGACTTTTCTAGTTGTTGTTTTCTGTCTTAGTCTTGTCATTAAGGTTCCCACAGTTAGAATTGGGGTCTATGTTACACACAATGGTGTAACATATACCCCAATTCTACAAAATAAAGAGTTTGAGTGTGAGATACTCGGCCTGAAAGAATGACAAAAGTTCTGATATCGTTTGAAAACTTAGCTCTTTAACGTTACATTTTTTTAGCACTCGTCTCCCAATAAAAGTGTAATGTTTTATAAATTTCGATTGAGGTATCCGTGCTCTGTTATGGAAAAATAAGGAAAACGTCTATGATATGAATTCGATGAGTAATTGGATCGAGAGCAGAAGTAATGTAGTTCATGTTACATTTTTTATAGAGCAGTCGGATTAAGTGATGTGTTCTATTTATTTATTGGAATTGGTTTTCGTATTTCCTTTCAGTTTTTTGCTTGATGTTAATCATTTATAGACAGGGTAGGGAAACGCGTTTTCTTGGTAAAATATTGATGTGTACTTATGTCTACTCTTTGTAGGGCTATTCCTTTACTTCTCAGGGGTGTTCTAGAGAGCTATTAAGGGAATCTACCAGCTGGGCAACCGCTTCAGTGTTATATTACTTTGATTACTAATCCTTCTGCTGAGCCCATTAGCAAAATTACTATTGCAATTATGATGAATCCTATGTCACCCCTTTCTGTCTTCTGGAAGTTAATAGAATTTCATTGTTGATATACATTTAACGAGTTCTTGTAATGGTGGTTCCTTCGTGTCGGCCGTCGCCGTCGGTCTTCACATACTCAGAAGTTTTCGCCGGTTGCGCAGCGCCCAACTATTTTCATCAGACTTTGTGCCCAATTGTGCAGCTGCATACTTTATTCTACAAAATACATGTGGCCATTAACTTTTGTTGTGGTTTGTGGGTTTTAGAATTACATATACGGTTCTGCGACTATTCTATTAGTTACGTCTATTATTTCCGATGTATCAAAAATGTGACAGATAATTATACAATGCAATTACAATGATGTAACCATCCCTTTTTAGGGTTTCGTAGCCAAAATGGCAAAAACGGAAACCTTAGTTATAGAACCTATAGTTTTGTCATGTTCGTCTGTCTGTCTGTCTGTCCACCCTATGTCATATGTTGATTCTGTTTTTTTTCATCAAACATCAACGTGTGGCACATCATTCGACAGGTCTTTTAAAAACATTTTAAAGTTTCGAAATAATTTTTATGATAAAGTGAATATTTTTGGAAATTATCACTCCGAAATTTGCATAAATTGTGTCCAGAGGAGACACAATTTCATATAAACTTATTTAAATATACCTTATCTTTACACTTTACAACTTTTGTACTTAATAAATACTTTAAACTAACATTATGATCGGATATACCGTCATTGAGTTATTGCTGAAAAACTGCGTTTCTCAACAAAACGGCGTAAGTGCCATAAACATACACTCTTCTGCTGATGCGAGGCTGCAGAACCCTACACTGAGCATTAAGCAGTTTTTCCCATTAAAACTGATAATTATGTTGTCATTATACCTACTAATTTCTAGCGTATGATATTAAAGTCCATTAATACATCAAATAAAACCAGCACGACAACAAAAGGACGTAAACACTTGAACCGTCTTTTATCTACAATGATCTCCAAATTAATCAAAACATTCTCATTGTCGAATTTCTAATAAACGGTTTAACAGTGAATTTTGCCAGACAATCAGGCGTTAACGGGCTGGCTGGAGTGTTCATCGGGTGACAATGAAAGTGTTTCATTGAGCTGTCCATTTGTTGGGGGAGAGAGGCAGGCACGTCGCATCGCGTAACGCAGTCGGCGCGGAAGGCACGTTAATGGGTCCTTCGGCCGCCACCTGTCAGATGACTGTCGCAACGTGCGCCTGTTCTGGATTTGTACGGACATACAACTGCGTAAACTTGCACTCTTTACGCTTCCACAGTTTACGAAGGGCTCGATACGCTGTGGGGAATAAATCAATTGATCAAAGACGTTCAAAAACTGCGTCCAGCGCTCTAAAATTCACATTACAAAATACTTTAGTCACACCAATGATTGAGCGTCATGCTTGAATTCATTATAGGATAAGACGATGCTTTGGTTGGTGTATGATATCTTGTCATTGTCGAAGTAGGAGTAGGTACATAAGTGACTGTTTACGCCTCACGCTCGACTCCTCTGACTGACATCCTCATTGTTGCAATGTCAATCAGTTTGTCAACTATTGTGTTGTGAACCTGCTTGTTTATCTTTACTGTTATAAAACTGTAACGGGGGGTGTACATCTCACATATGTAATTACTCGTACATAGACATATTCTGATCGAACAGCTTTTGCTCTGTCCAACCATTAAACCCATCGCCTAAAAATATGATGATTTAACTACGCTATACATAAAAGTAAAAAATTGAAAAACAAATAAAAAATCAGGGGATCAGAGTAACTCCGACCTAGCAAACAAAAAAAGCCATTTCGATCCAACTTTTCAGCTAGATTTCAACCGAAGCGCGTTCGTCCACAGTTCAATGGAATTCAGAATTCTATTCCGATGCAGTGTTAATGAATTCGCATAACGAAAGTTCTGTGTAACTAGTTACACGTTTTTGATATGTTCAAAATGAAACGTCACTCAGGGTCGCGTTTGTGTTGAAGTTACAAAACGGAAGCTTATTTCACAAAACTTGGCTAAACTGTCCCGTCCACGAGTTGTGTAGCAAGTTTTCGACATGTTACTGAGATCGCATTTCGTATTCATCAAACATCCATTCTATTCTCAATATACGTGCCGAAACTTGGTATCGCCCTGGGGTTCATCTTAGTCCCCGCAATGGTGTACAACTTGTGAACTCGGGCTGGCGAACTTACAGACCGCTTGTTTACAGCTCTCTACAAGGTCGACATGAATATTAGCGACACAATATACACTTTTAATTACATTATGTAACAATGGGACAAGTATTTAATAGAACTTTGATTCTCATTTATTGGAATGTTTTATTATGGAGCAGAAATCACATTAATGTGTTGGGTACTTTTGGTTTTAAAATGAGATGAACTTGAAGTCATAATCCGTACTAATATTATAAATGGGGAAGGTATTCTGTCTGTTTGTCTATTTAACAGTTAAACCCTTGGACCGATTCTGATGGAATTTTGTGTCACGGTCACTGTCATACATACGAGCGAAGCCATAGGCAAAAGCTAGTATACACTAAAGATAATAAAAGTGTTATTACAACGAATAATTTTGGATATGTTCATGATAGTACGTAATACGTTTCCGTGAAAAGGGTAAGAAAGGAAACATAGAGTTACATAAGGAATCAAATAATTCGATATCAAGTTACACTCGAAGATTTTGTCTCTAAAATATGAAACAAGCAATGAACTGTGAAGCAATTCAGCGCAATATCTGGAGTTTTTTATAAGACCGCAGGTGTATTTTATAGAACATTTTCTGTTCCTTTTAATGCTTGCTAACACCTTTCATATTGTGTGTTTGGCCCATTCCAGTGCAGATATTGTACGCTCGGCATTTATTTAAAATTGATGACTTCTCTTATAGCAAATATCTTTTTATAATCTTGAACGTATAACAGCGAATATATATTTATCAAGTTATTGTAATAATTCGACAATTGAAGTTTTCGCAAAATGGCTCGAAACTTATAATTTTGCAATATTTGAATCCAGTTGTGCACAATCGGCACTTTATTATAATAGAATAAAGCTTTCAGAAATTTTGTTAATAGTTTTAGAAAGAGTATTGGCCGAGGAATAATTGAAATTTTATTTGAGGCCATGAATAAATATGGAATATTTCTATGATAACTTTTTCATTAACGTAGCGTTTTAAAACGAAATGTATTTGATGACTATTACCCATTGAGTCAGCCAAAAATATTTGCGAACAAGTAATGCGGCCTCGAGCAATTCGCGGCATTTTCACTGGCTGGAATAAAACATTTCGATTCCGATTTAAAGTGAGTGGAAGGAACTGAATCGAATCCATAGCTTTAAACGTAAAAAGGCGTTGGCAATACTATTATGGAACAATCATGTTGGCACTATTTTGCAAATAAGATTTTGAACGATTGTGTCAATTTCAAGATTTAAAATGGCGAATATTTAAAAATAAATTACACCATTTTTTAAATGTACGCCATTTTGGACAAGGTGTCACTTTTTAGAAAAGTATTTATAGATTTATAATTCGGTGAAACAATACAAAAGATAAACAGTAGGTAGGTACATCATCTATAACAAGATCGCAACTGCGAGTTAGTTTGTCGGATGCGGTGAAACTATTCCGTAAGTGACATCTTCCTTCGTCATAAACCACCTTGTGACTTTTAAGTCGGTTCGAATCTGAAGTACTATTCTTAAATCGTTGTTGACAGAGTGGCATTCGTGAGATAAGTAAGATAAGTATCTGTTTAATATTAAACTAGATTTTTAGCCTTCCGCGCCTAAAACGAAGATATCAATTCAATCTCTTGGAGTTTGGTTCTATGGCTGTTAAAGCCGCCTATATTGATACTGACAGGGAATCAAACCTATAGAACACTTTCCGTTGTTCAAGAACCATCAGAAGCAATGGCTTATAGCACATATTAAAATCACCAAAAAACAGGTTTTTACGGAATCCTCGATGTGCGAGTCCAACAAGCAGTTGGCCTTTCCAGGTTCCTGAAGGAAATATTGCTTGCTATGTATTATTATCTTCTTATTCTAGCATATTCTTTCGACAAAATAGTGGCACTTCTAGCTATAGTAGCCAGGTCAACGTGATTCCGGCTAGCGTCGCTCGGTCACGTCCCGAAGTGCGGAGCGATGTACCGCGCAACCACCACTCCACAGTAAAAAGACCGCGCCATTCTCCATTTAAATAATATATAGCAACTCTTTGATTTGCAGCTCTAAAAAGCATACGTGTGTCTTTTTGGACTAATAGTCTGATGAATTAAATGTATTGAAAAATTGTCATTTTAGGCATTAGGCAGGCAAAAAATTTAGGCATTTTAACTAACTGTTAGCAGGGTAATTATAGGAAATGTTCGAAGATGTGCAATTTGGAAAGTAAGTACTGGATGTAATTTTTATTGGGAAACTATTTCAAACAGATTTTATCAAAATATTCAAAATGTTTGCTATTATTAATAATAACTACTTTAATTTAGAATATTAATTATTTATTTATTTTTTACAGGAAAGCTTCTACGGTCTGAAATTCAACTGTCCTAGTTACAAATAAATATAATATAAATTGCCATTTACAAGCTTTCACACATTATAATAAGTACCTATGGGTTATTTATTTTTTCAATATTTATGATTAATTTTTTCAATATCACATAGCCAATTTCAATCACCATTCTGTATAACGATCTAATAAAACTCATTATTCTTTTTCATATCGTTCAGACTCAAAATACAATCAGATGATTAAATTGGAAATTCAATAATACGTCTAGTATATCAGACAATAAAACGAAGCCAAAGATGTGAAAGGGCATCATAAATAAAAGGCTTGAGTATAAAAGTGTTCTTTATGAAGTGTCGCCACAGAGTGGTAGAGGCCGCATTGCCGCCGCCACCACCCGGCCGGCTGTCGTTGATACCTATTTGAAAGTCCTGTAATATTGAACCGGGCCGTCCCTCTACCACATACCTACATCACGATTATCGATAGTTTAACTATTATATCGGTCATACTTTTATACAATGTGAAGTAGACCGTCAAATTGCAATAACTTGTGTATGGCTTCACCATTTTAAGTTATATTTATGACTAGCTGTGCCCGCGACTTCGTTCGCGTGAAAGTCGGGTTTAAATATTAAGGTAGTTTAGGTAACGAAATAACTTCTGTGTAAATATGTTGGAAACAGTCCTGTTTACTAAATACTTACTAAATAAAAATCGATCTGTTCTATTCTTTTAGATAGTTAGTTTGGTGTGCGGCTTGAGAAGTGGGTTTTCTGTTG
Organism: Herminia tarsipennalis; assembly: GCA_945859575.2. Taxonomy (NCBI): domain Eukaryota; kingdom Metazoa; phylum Arthropoda; class Insecta; order Lepidoptera; family Erebidae; genus Herminia; species Herminia tarsipennalis. The sequence continues at coordinate 16,709,169 of OX243835.2, forward strand.
TTTTTGTTTCATTCTTTCAACGTTATACCTACTTATTACCTAATAATTTTTAATAGAATTTGTGCGAAAATGTTGTTACTTCCCATGTGATCGTAAACTTGTAAAGCCTAAGTACTTAACTGTGATGGTTTTCCTTATAATTTTAGTATTTATACTACTACCGTGATTTTTTTCACATACCCAACATCAATCATTTAGCTGGCAGGGGGACACTTGACTCTAACAAAAATGTTCACTATAAAGGCTAATATTATACACAAAGGAATCCTTAAATCTAAAAATAGTCTTCACAAACCCTAAACGCTTTTTAAAAGACCTATCTAATGATACCACACACGATGGGGTAGGTGAGAAAAAAATCACATCCCCACTTTACATATAAGAGAGGTACCCTTAAAAAAATAATGATTTTCAAGATTTTGTTCTTTCACTTTATCGGCGTTAGTAATTTATTCATGCAAAAGTTGCAACCTTCTAGCATTAACAGTCTCTGAGATAAGCTGCGGACGGACGGACATAAGGGAACTATAAGGGTTCTGTTTTGCCATTTTGGCTAAAAATGGGGTGTATTTCATATAGTGTTACAACGCAATACTAATAATAAAACTGCTGTAACACTTTAGTAAGCAAACACAGAGCGTGTCATGTGTGTCATGCCCGCGAAAATGTCAGATATCCCTAAAGGTACGGTTGACAAACAACGACCCCCCTCCTCCCGTCACCCGAACTACTCACACTTGACCGATGTTGAGCCATTAATTATCGTTGAATTGATAAACACGTGATCTCCAACCATAACCTCAAAACATGATCCTCGATGCACCTGTGTGATGCTTGGTCAAACAAACGGACAGACAGACAAACATTTCTAAAAATCATAGCAATGTGTTTCTTTTTAAAACTTCTTTTACTAAGTATAGAACGTTATTGAATACAACGCCATCTACTTTCAAGAATGTTGCCACTCAGCAAGAAACAAATCCTTCATATCAAGCACCCTAATAAATGTTTTCACAAATAAGGAATTATTTGATCACGGTGAACAATTTGATTTCATAGATGGCGCTACATGTTTTTTTTACGTGTGTAATGTCTTTTTTTTAGACGAACACATTATTTCTGGAAAATGTCAAATACTTTTTAATTATAATGTAATTTTCTTTTTCATTTCTATTACGATTAATTCATTACTCTCAGCAGTGCATGCAATACCTATAAATAACTTACCTAGGTGCATAATTTACTTGATTTTTAATATAAAAAAATAATAATCAAAGTAAATAAGTTACTTACGGTCGAAAAAATAACTAAAACATTGAGAAAAATATTAAAAAAGGATAAAGACAATTTAAAAAAATACAAAAAGAACATAATCAGACATCGGATTCGAGCCCGGGACTTCGTCGTCAAAGTCCGCTAGTATAGCTTCGAGACTATACTGTTCGCTACTAACCACGCCAAAGTAACTGTTCCTATGAAACTTAACAATGTTGTGTTTAGCTCCTTTTAGTTTTAGCGTGAAGTTATGTATTCCATGGGTTACAATTATAGATAATGTCTAATTGTGGAAAATTTTGTGATAAACCATTATGGTGCGACAAAAAATACGTTGCTACTCGTTCCCCATAGACGTTAGCGTAATGATTCATAGTGTAAATAATGTCCTATAGTATTTACTTTAAAACTGCAAATTTTCATAAAGATCCGTCTAGTAGTTACTGTTTTACAACGAAAAATAGCTACAGACATTATCCCTTACTGCTTAGCTCCTATGGGAAAAAGCGTGATAATTTATAGCCTAAATGTTAATCTGCATCTATTAGATTGCACGTGCAAAATTTGAACCGAATCTGTACGGTAGTTTTTGCGTGATGCGTGTTCAAACAAACAGACAGACAGACAGACAGACAGACAGACAGACAGACAGACATTTCTAAAAATGCAGCACAGTGTTTGAATACTCTTTTCGAACATTTTCTAATATTTTTTTTCACTAAGTTCGGCCATGTACAGACACGTGAAATTTACAGTTTTATTATATGTATAGATACATTCTGCTTAGAGTTTAATCGAATAGCGAATAGTGTATTATGTCAAAAGATGTAGTATTTTACCTACTTAAAATAGTGTTAAGTAATATTTTTATCCACGAAATGACCTCGTAATAATTTGAGATGACGAAACTATACATATCTCTACCTTAAAAAAAAAAAAATTGTTTGCTGCAAATACGTTAAATAACATGCTTCATTTATTGTAGTTTTAGCAGGGTTTTATGTTTTGATATATGACAGGGCTGGAATGTGAAAATGAAAATATAAGCCTTCTTAGAACTCTTATAAAAATTAAATAAACCATTTTTGCCTGTACAGTTTTACGCGACTGCTTATTTGAAACTTCTTTTTGCCCTCCAGATGGCCAAAAAACTGTTTGGTCTGTTGTAGGACAAATATTGCAATATCATACTAAGATTTTAAGTAAGAAAAACTATAACAAATGTGATTCGGTGGTATGGAATTTATAATTGCCCTGTCACTTTAGGTACCTAAGATGTGAATCCGACTCACATTTTACCGGCTGTTTTTAATGATTACTTACCTTTTAGTATTATACCCAAGCGGTTCAAATTGTTTTAGTATACTACGTTAGAATTTAATCATGGTATATATATACAATAGGGAAGGGAATAAAGAACGTGACGTAATGTGATTCTTCAGCATGAAAACACAGTAAAGATTGTTGGATATAAATATTTTATTGGTTATCCCGGCTTAGTATAAATATAAAGCTCGTATGTCGTAAATATTTTCTGTATCCATTATGTATATACACTACATCTTAATCCCACAAAAGGACCAGTGAAATGTTGGTATTTTGTTGAAGGTATTTCTGGAGTAAGATTTGCCTTTCCTTATGACGAGCTATGAGGGTACGGGTAAAAAATGTTCGGTTTGGTGTTTAGACAACCTCCAGTCGATTAATCAGTCCACCGTAATATTGTATGTGAGCGAATTAACCGGAAGTATAATAATAATAATATCTTGGGATTACTCACACAACGCTATTTGATCCCAAACTAAGCAGAGCTTGTACTATGGATACCAGACAACTGATAAACAGACTTATATATTTCTAAATACATACATATTATAGATAAATAACACCCAGACACAGAAAAAAACATCGTGCTCATCACACAAAGTTTATCCTGGGTGGGGATCGAACCCACGACCTCCTGCCAGCTTAATAGTCAAATGACAACTGAATCTGGACAACTAAAACAAATCGTAAAGTTCGTTCGTGTCGCAGTTCCTTAGAATAGAATTTACTTAGTTAATTACAAGTTAATATTTTCCACTATAGATTTATACACTATACATAGTATTTTTTTAAAAGGTAACTCCTTTTTTTCCTCTATATTTCTCTTTATATTCATGTTAACCGCACCAGGTCACAAAATAAAGACAAGATAAGTATGTGTATAATGTAATATCTTGTTTTTGTTGTTTTCTGAAAATAAAAAATAAAATAATCGTTTACAAAGCTAATAAATGTAATCACTTAAGAAGGAGGTCTGGTATTCTGAAATACAACCCTTGAGCCTAGTTTAGGCACCAGTCTCCTACAATATTAAAATAAAAAAATATTGTACACCAACATAAATATTGTAAAATAATTCTATTGTGGCGAGAAAATATTTTTTTTTATTATTATTACAAGTTTTACGTTAGAATTTAAATGTGCAGCTACGGATAATATTTACGTTTTTTATCTGTACTGCTAGAAAACAAACAAAGTAAGCAGAAAGCAATTTGTAATATATGGATGTTATGGTTCGTCGTTATCGATTAAACAAGGGATTGGGTCATCTTAAAACGATATGTCTGGTAATATCGATATGTCTTACGAGGTAAGTAGATGCATCACTAGAACAGAATGGTCCCGACCGACAGAGGGTCGGGGCTGGCGAGGGAGAGTCTAATAAAATATGTAGATTTGATGACTTGTCACATTTTTTGTTACAAATCTGAGATTCAAAGTTTTTTAGTCACTTTACCAGACCCTTCGGTTCTTTTCATTAAGACTTTAATAATGTGGAATTGGCGTACTAAAATCTTTTGCATCTACGATGGCTCGATGAACTCGGAACTCTTTCAATTTAATTGAGTGAGAATTCAACTCCCTTTGTTACATGAATACAGAATAAAACCATGTTCAAGAACTTGGTATCCATTGTACAAAGAGAATTTAAATTAATTAACTATTTTAGTCTATGGCTTGGCTATGCTTTGAAATATGTAGAAAGAAGATATTCCTTTGGTATAGCTTATACTTTGATAACTATTTTAGGCTCTAGGTACAACCTTACAAGTTCTATTGAATATAATATCTATATAATATCTTTGGACAACTCACACAACGCTATCTGATCCCAAACTAAGCATAGCTTGTACTATGGAAACCAGACAACTGATAAACATACTTATATATTTCTAAATACTTACATATTATAGATAAATAACACCCAGACACAGAATAAACCTTCGTGCTCATCACACAAAGTTTTATCCTGGGTGGGGATCGAACCCACGACCTCTTGCGTAGCAGTCGGACTCACTCCCACCGCACCACAGAGGCAGTCAATAATTAGTCCCACACAGACAAGGTACCATAAACTGAGCATTTTTAACGTCCAGTTTGTTTCGAAATGGTATACAGCTTCACAGTACGTGTAAAACATTAGTATCTCAATACAGCCTTAAGACTTGTATTGAGGTAAGATTAGAACGACCATAATATATAGTAGTGCGGCTAAGACCATAGTGTCTGGAACTGAACGATTAGATGCTAATCTCGTGGGATCCGTGAGTTAGCAGCAACCAAGTAGATTGAAATCAGAAAGGTTAAGCAATGATCAGTTATCGCTTTCTTTCTTTGGTCGTGTTCGATTTCCGATCCATCTGACTAAGAAGTAGGGCAATGAGAGTGCATTTCTGTCTGCACACACACTCCTGCGTAGCTAGCTAGTCTCTGATGATGATTGGCCGCCGTTCGATTTCGATTTGAATCTGGAGGCCTACTCTAATTCAATGAAAACGAAGTTTCGATCAAAAATGAGATGGTAATATAGAACCAGGAACACCTATTTAATCCACTTGTTCCAGAAAATCGTCCATGAGTTCGAACTTTTTGTGCTTATCCAAAAATTAATTACAATAGTCCCTGTAAACTTAAGAAATTTAAGAAAACAAAAATTCATGAATTTCTTTTTAAGGAAACAGAGAAGGCCTACTGGTCGTATTTCACATAACTAGGAGTCGCCTAGTTGTCGAAATTCGATTGAAGTTCACTATCGCGATTGTGTCAAAAACATGCGTATTTGTTTGCGAATGCAGAGTGACCGACACTCGGCATAAACAGTTTTATTGGACAACTCCCGCAGTAGCGACACAGGGCTTACATATCTTGTACCCTGTGCCTCGCGGCACTATACAAATATGTATGTGCACATCAAATCTCGAACACAAAGCACACCCAGACTTGGAACAACAATAACTACAATTTATTCCCGTATTCAAATTGAAACTATGAACATTTGCGCAGCAGTTGTACACACCGCGTCACCGAAGCAGTCCTAAACGTATTGTGAAACAGTTAGGTATAACTCACCGAGCCATATCAAAGTGTAACTCACTAAACAGTTACATAGCTAAAGGCATAGTGTCGACATATCGGTTAAGCATGCATGCGTAGGGCGGTCGCAGTCGTCATAAATCGCTCGGAGGCTTCACCGTGCATCGGCACTCGCTATAGCCGATTAGCCTCCTCTCTCAACCGGTCCTTTTAATATAGGTTTGGGTTCGACCTCGCTGTATGGAATGTTATATCCTCATATTGGTTCTACTATAAATAGATTTTGTTGGTTTATTACGTGGTCGGAAATATGGCCAAAGTAAAAAAAGGATTCAATATCATCACAATTAATTATAGATAATTTAATACAAAAATCCTTTTTCAAAAATCTATTAAACTGACTTCAAAAATAAAGGAACTAAAAGGTAACTAAAAAGCATAAATAATTTTGAAGTTGATGCCAAGAAACGTAGTTATGTTTAGGCACCAATTTCAAAATGTTAATCTCTTTTTGTTGGAACTTAGTTCCTTTCAACAAGATATCATTTATTTGCGGGCTTGGAGGCAAGACGAATAAAAGCGTAAAATTTTGACATCGATCGTAAATCTATTATTTATGATTATAAGAAGCTGGAATAAGAAGGCTGTGATATATACATTGTGTGTTTCATAAAGGGTTGTAAATCCTCACGATCTAAGTAAGTATACACATCTGACAAATATTGTTTTTCCCAATGCAGGGTAGTTAATTTTTGAGTAGTTCACCTGATACTTGACGCTACTTGATGTGATGGAACCAAAGTATCAGGTGCATCGTCACGAACCATATTAAAGTACTTAATCGAATTAGAAATATTTATTGCTATTACTTAATGGTGATATTTGGAAGTAGATGCAAGAATTATAACAAAAAATACTAAAATAACTGCAGGTGTGCCTTTAACATTTGATTTCTCCAAGATCCCATCATCAAATCCTAATTTTGATGACATTGGAATCAATCTAAAAGTACACCATTGAAAACATACAATTATTTTTTCAAATCAGCCGTCTTTGTGTAATTGGGTAAAATATATTTAAAAAAAAACAGTCGAATTGAGAACCTCCTTTTTGAAGCCGGTTGAAAATATTAATACATTTGATAATAATAATAATCAAATTTATTTGCATAATATGTCGTGGTTACATAGATGGTATAGGTACATTTTTTATGATGTTGTTTGTATAGAATCTTAGATGTAAGGCAAAAGTATGTAATATAGATTTAGAATTTAGCTATTAGGTTTTATTGTTACACCACTATAGCTTAAGGTAAATCCTTTAATGATAGATGTGTCTTGTAAATAAATAAATGAATAAAAAGCAAGACACATTCCGCCATATTACAATAGCATGCAAATATTTTATAGGGTAGTTGAGTTTAATCGAATCGTTCGATCGTGGTTTAATCTATCGTTTAGTCGAATGATGTGCCACACGCTCATATTTGATGAAAAACAAAATTTCAGCTTCTGTTACACGTATCGAGTAAAGGATAGCTAAATAAAAAAATATTTATTTTCATTATTTAGCTATCCACCTAAGTAGCGGCTACTACAAGACACCTTTTCACAAAATTTCATCAATATTAATTAAGTAGTCTTTGAGTAAAATGCCTGTGACATACGGATGGACAGACAGACAGACAGACGGACATGACGTTTCGTTTGACGGGTTCCGTTTTTGCCATTTTGGCTACGGAACGAAAAGTTTGTATAAAAAAACAGTAACATTTTAAATAATAGTTTTAAGTAGCTTGCCTTATTATTTCAATGAAATTTGTAGCGATAGGAATGAGTTGCATTTGTTTTTATAAATTTATCCACATAATAATAACTCTCAATTAACTATTTCGGCAAAGTAGAACATTTATGGTAGGGAAAAAAATTAAAATTTACCGGTAGAGAATTTAAAATAAGAGGTGCCATATACATGCAACTCACTCTGAACATTTCAATTCGTAGCGCCGGCATTTTTAAATAGGAGTAAGTGATTTTTCGGTGGTTGATTTAATATAAAAACCTGCGTTGCTATAAAGGTTGCGTTGCTGCCATGACAGGTAAATTGGCACACGAACTTCAATAGCAGAAAGAAGACGCAAGAATCAAGCCCACTTTCGTTGCAATACTATTTTTTATGTCTATAATTCTTTATTGGTGATAACAGTTACTAGCTTCAAGTTTATTCATCAAGTACGAATAATATAAACATCGTAAAATTAACAGACATTTAAAAAATGAAAACAGTCATGTTTGAAAATTTATATACTGTGTGCATTTTTAATAAAACTACAAAATATACTCCAAAAGACTTTAAAACCGCTGTGATGACAATATAATAAATTTATCTTAGTACTCAAATATTTGTCTATAGTTACAACCAGTAATATACGTATAGTTTAAATATGTTTTGTTGTAGGTCTGTGCCTAGAGTTGCTGTTACGTTAACGCGATCGAAACGTTTACTGCGTTTGACTGTCTGATTGGTTAAGAGCTTGGAGCAAGCCAATTGAAATGCCAAAGGTCTTAAACGTATCGATCGCGTTAACGTAAAACAAACTCGCACGCTGTTATTTATGAAACTTGAAGAAGCGGTGAACTTCGTACTACCACAGCGAAATTTAAATGTAATCTGAAGTGATAATGCCCATACAACATTTTGCGTAATCAATTTTTTGGTTGTTCCTTTGTTTTTTAAATTTCGTTTTTTAAGTTACCCAAATATTGAGGCCAAAAACATTTTCGCCATTATCGCACTTATATTTATTACATGGAAAATATTGAAACAACCTGCCGTGATGTTGACAGAAGGACAGCTGGATTGCCATTGCTTAAGCTTTAAACAAATTGTAAAGGTGTTTTCTCACATGAGTTAAAATGTCTTAGTAAACATTCGTTAGTGAACATTTTATTGCAAAACAAAAGCCTATTTAATATTTTCTTATTATTAAATGCTAACTAAACATTTTTACCAAAACGTAACAATTTGTAAATTGTATTAGAAAAGTCTTTTCAAAATATAGAACCTTAGTAATCCGAAATACTTATAATATATTAGGAAATATTTTATAAATTGTTTTATCAGTGTAGAAGCTTTGAAAACAAAATGAATGTTAAAAACTTTTCATGTTAAAAATGTAATGTAATGTTGTCAAGCATTTTTTAGCAAATGTATGGAAGCACACAGTGGTCTAAAAATGTTAGGGAACGCCAACTATGACAACCTGAATGATAACGACAAAACCAAGTTGTTCTTCAACTCTTCACAATAAAGACACGTTCAAAATTATAAAATATTAGTAAACTATTATATAATCATCTTATCTATTTTCTTAATCGTATTCTCGGCAAAAACACTCCAGTTTTTATTTAATTTAGAGCCAGCTAGACCTAGAGACCTTTTATTCAGGGAAAAATCGTTTTCCCTGAGTTGTCATACACCTGTTCCAAGCGAATCTAGGCCGCCAATATTAGTTGGACACACATGTACATCGTGGGTCCATGTTTCGACTTACTTATAGATTTAAATAGGTTAACAAATATAATTTTTTGATCTAACTCTATACAAATAAGAATTAGTTGCCGTATTATGTATGAAGGATCATTAGAAAATTTTGTGGAAAAACTTCAATGGTATTATTGTATGAAAGTTCTCTATAAATAAATCTAACAATCTGTTTGATTTCGCAGACTACGTGGTTTGCTATTATTGAGTAAATAAAATTAAACTACCTTTCGATAAACCTTAATGTTAAACCAAGACTTCTATCTACAATGCAAATCAAAGTCGTACAATTTCGTGCACAAATGAAGTCATCAATTTATGGCTTACTGCCATATTAGGTAGCTATGTTTGTGTATTGGCCTATAGGATGGTAGCGAATCAATAGTCCAATCGTTGGCAAGCGCGTACCACTCTATCAGCGATTAGTTTTGGTCTGGTGGACACTCGCCGTTCCTTGCCGTTATAGCAGGAAGCTTGCCCATGGGTAAATTACTACTTACTTCAACCACAATGAAGCTTTATCGGGGAAACGTGTATGACGTCATTTCTAAAACAATGGCTATTGGTTTGAACAATATAACGGTCTGATTTTCAATACCCAATAATCTACACTAACCCATCACAAACAATACGTTAGACTAATACATTTTCAAGAGTATTAATCCCAAAGAAGGCCTTATGACGAATAAAATTAGTGGAAATTATTAGAACATAACTGTATTGCAATGTATTTTTCTAACTGTAAACGAATACAGTAAAACACGTTAACCCCATCTGTAAACAGACAATACAAAGACATTAAACAGAACCAGGTAAAAAGGGAAAATCCGTCTCTAGAAAAATGTCAACTAGAATCCATCCTCGGCTCAACCACAAAGAATCGGCCGAGGTCCATTATGATAATGAAAGTGACTCCCGTTTGTCTTAAAGTCGTAGCTCAATTTGCAAGGCGAGAGATAAACGCTGTTAAACTGTCGAAGTTCGTGACAAAGCCTGAATAATGCAGATTACACTGGGAAAAATACGGCCGCAGTCAAATCTGCATATTTTATTGGTCCCTTTCCAATGTCCGCTCTCACATTCCAGTAAAAATCATATCTCAACGTCGCTCTGCTATCTCGCTGTAATGACTCTCAACACGTCGATCGGGACTTAATCGCTTTAGTTTGCACCCACAATCCGGAGCCTTTATAAAGTCAAAGTCGTTTACCGGTACCTCATCGAACAGTTTCTCGCACTATCAGGACAAAGTGAATTAATTTCTCAGCAGGGTTTAGTGTTTAACTATTTGCAGAGAGATTCAATTCCTGAAGTCAAAGTACAAATTACCGCAGGTAGATGCGACTCTACTCGACTCGACTTGCGAGTTTCAGAAGCTCCGCACCTTTCTAAATATGTGGCGGCCTATGTTTAAAGCATTCACCCGCTTACGAACAAATTTACGTTTACGAGTTTCGGCCCCGTATTTTCTAAACAGCGAGGGTTCGAAGAATATCTTTCTTAAAGAAAAGAATACGTAAACGAATTCAGGACTTAGAAAGTGAGGAATGGTAATGCGACTTTATCTTTCGTAGATTAAACGATTAGTTTAATTAGGTATACCAATATTTACGATATAGTAGCCAAAGTCGTATCGTACAGGGGATTAAGTAAATGTGTTTCGACCCAATAGATATTTAGATGTCTACATTTGATTTTACACACCTGTGCGTACGGCCGACCCTTTTAATGTCTTTAGTTCGGTTCATTCATTGCAAGAGCGAAAGTAGTAAACAGATATTTATGTAAGCAAATAGTTTGGTGCCAATTAAGTAGACGTAGTGTTTGTTTGTGTTGGCGTAATGCTGGTACAATAAACACAAACTAAATAATGTATTACGTGATTTCATTTCGTGGTACGCGGGTAACCACATCGGTACCTTATTGATATAATGTTTGGCAAATATTATATTGAACATGAAAATTGCTTTTCAAGAAAATCAAGATACGAATGTGCGAATATCATATATCGAAAATGAAAGGCTTCTGAATTTCTTACAAAGCCTTTAGATTTCGGGTCGCAAATTATTTTGTGATATGCGGCGTTACTGTGAAATATGACTATAGTCAAATTGGGTTTAAATGTTTTATTGCTTTGTACTCTTTATTGGTGGTCACATTATTCTTTCATTTTCGGACACACAAATAATATTTTTTTAAATAATGATTAGTCAAGTAATAACGTATATGCATAATATCTATAAAAATTAAAAAAAAAATGAAATGCCAGTTCTTCATAAAATCCATTATACCACTGTTCTCTCTTTAATAATCTAGCTCTTAATATAAATTATGGTTTGAAATATTGTTGATTATATTTTGTAACAGCTAACGGTTTTCAATTTGTCCGCGTTTGACAAAGATTAATGCTGAAATCACGAGACATCGGTACTTGTATCGGTTTTATGTGAATTTGGACAGATTCGGGCTTTAATCTAAATAAAATTGTTTGGATAATGTTTCAAATTCTTTAAGCCTTTTTATTAATGGAAATGAAGGGTTATCAACAGGAATTATGAATCTCAATATTTGTTTTTTGAAAAGATTTACTTTAAGTAGGTAGGTATCAAATAGTTACATTATATTACGTACAAAAGTTCTGTTTACGATTTTAACGAATGACCTGCTAATAATGTCATTATTATTTATTTTTTCCGCCCTCTATAATACCGGTTTGTAATAAGTATGGGTAAAGAATTCTTTTGAATCGTATTATTCGGCATCATACTTTTTGTGGAGGTACACGTTTCTCTTTATCTCAGAAATCTTTTCTCAAAGGACAAGCTGGAATGCTTAAGAATATTCATTCATCTGATTATTTTTCTTAAAGAAAAGACAGCAAGGGGCTTATAATTAAGATGAACTACGGAAGTTATCAAAAAATATTCAACGATACGATACGATTCGATAGAACGATTCAACTTATTCAAATAAAAGTTTGTTGACTTTAAAATTTAAATGTAACTTTTCATGTGTCAATTACTCGTAATTATGTAGGATTAGATACTTTTGAAGAAACCGAGCATTTTGTATTTATCTTCAAAAATATCGTTGGTAGGAACGTCTGGTCTTCGGCTTAACTGATGCTATTAGCCCTGCCATAAATATCTGGGTAACGTATTTAAGGGATTTAGATTTAGCTTGTTCGCCTCTGATGGAGGTTCAGCGGGTTACAGTTAGGCACCGAGCGGTTTTATGTTTTTTAAGTAGCCCGAGATTAGAGACGAGATTTAAATCGGTGTCTGCGTAATTTAAAGGTGCAAGAACATGTGAGGATTATTTAAATTTAAACAAATTAGTTTTTAAATTAAAAAATCGGTATTTACGTTGATTCTATTTTATAATTATTGTTTGGCCTAATTGTTCAAGAAATACGTATCTCAGTTGTAAGGCAAACGTCTTGGGCAGTCGAGCGGAGTAGCGTCTCTGAGCGAACACAATGCATCTGTCGCGTCCCGCAAAAGTTGTCCTAATCTAAACGTAGATGATCGCGATTGTCGGAAGATTCAGCGGCGATTAAGCGTATTCATAGCGTTTACGTTTTGACGTTGCGCGGCCGTCAGAAGCAACAGGGCCGCTATTGGAGGGCGGGCGGGCACATGCGCGCGGCCGGCGCTCGGCGGGTCGAGGCGCGCGGGGCGCTCGCCGTCGCAGCCTCCACGCTCGTTCTTAATGAATCGCCGGTACCCGCGGCTCGCGCTGCGCTCGCTCCATCCGAGTGCTCCTTTTAAAAAGTTGTTAAGGAGCTTTTCTCGCCGTCTCACTCGCGCCCTCTCGTGTTGCAACAAAATAATATCCGCGGGTGGTGGCTTCCGACGCTGCAGCACGGTCACGAGGTAAATGCATGCAATCGTGTTTTAATCGGCTTTTGTTTCTGAATAGTTTTTATTTGTTTTAGTAAATAAAAGATTAGCGTAAAACTTTTTTTTCAGATTAATTATAAATGTTTTATTGGTTTTTAAAGTGCTTTTTGTTTGGGTTTGTGTACGTTTATACTTTCTAACAGACTTTTTTGTGAAAGTTGTGAACAGTGTTACCAATGAAATTGTTGTTAAGTAAGGATTTTTCCCTAAGTAATGTTTATATTTTATATGTGTATAAGTAATAGTTTTAATGAAAGAAGAACAAATTAAGTACATACAACGATAATAATCTCAGATGTATATAATGGAAGGGTCGAAAGAGGTCGGTCTCGTGACGATATTAAACTGTATTGTTGATTATTTCATTTTCATATCAGTGACACTGTTTATAATAAGTTTCACTATTATTTATTATTGTAAAGCAGAAATAAATACTAAAACATTATCCTTTCTTAGACATAAAGTGGTGAAACTATACCTACTGTAATAAATAGTTTATCAAAATATTATCTCATATTAAGGATGCCTTACATCGCACCGCTTATTAGAATTTCTTCGTCAAATACTATCGAAGATTGAATACAATTTTGGGCCAATAAAATTGCGTATTATCAGAGCTATTCGCCACTTTAGCGTCGTATTATGAAAAACGATCCTTACAAATTTGTATGGAGTCGCTGCCATTGTTCGTACTTATAATGGGTCTGTCAATGTTTCACTCGAGATGAATGAACTGTCGATGAATAACAAAAACGAACGCTTTGGTGCTTTCACTGACAGTAGCTTTAAAAACTTACCTAGTTGTCACTTCTTGTTCTTCTACAGCAATAACTGGGATACGTAAAACATTTTCTTACAATTACCTATACAAGAAAAACAATCAGGACGCCGTTGTCTTCATTGTTTTGTTTCAAAACGATCTTCTGCAACTAATCTTCAACTTGGTCTTGAACTAAATTCATAGTTAGCGTTTTTATACGACGGGCTGTTACCTACATACACACGAGGAGACATCTACATTCATAAGAAGCTTTCAAGATATAAATTGACTTAGAAATTAACTTACGGTCTCTTGTTATAAAAACTATAGTAACTAAACGTATCACGTTGGGTTCATTAAACAAAAACTTGATACTAAAGGCCGGCCTTTAAGTATTTGCCAACATTACCTCTGCAATAGTTTATAATTGAGTTGGCTAGCAAAAACAAACCATAATAGACTGCATATAGTTAGATACAGACAATATTTCCTTCAACATCTGAGATCTTGAATTCAATATGCATATGCTACATGTCTTCGAACGTACCCTCGAATCTCTCACCCTGTATTTCGTTAGAATATTTAAATACAGAAACATTTCGATCTATAGGGCTCCATGAATCTTTTAAGGCAACACGCTCCATCCAATAAGAGCTCTTTGTAGCATGTGGTACCCATACGTAACGCTCCCTATATTTTCCTTATCAATTCCTTTCGGCAGTTATCGAGAGTTCGTTATTGCGGTATCATTACGATTTTTATTACGATTCCTCTCCCCTTTTACTTACATTATGTGTTTCTGTAAGTAATGAAGACAGAGAATTATCTAGTCGCGGGTAAATTTAGTACGTTTAGTGCTCAAAGAAATCTACTAACTACTTCAGTTGGCACGTTCTAGGTAAATTAGATAGTAGGTTTTAATCAAATTACTTTTAGCGTACACGCCTTCAATAGTTCTAAGCTTATTTTTTGGAAGATGCCTTTTTAGCTGATCTTATATAATGGAATAGATTTACTTAAATATATTCTGCGAATGGTATATATGTAAGTAGGTATAGATATATAGTAAGCAACAAAAGGTTTTTAAATATTCTCAACAACAATTACAGCTATGAGGTTTAATTACTTGTTTCGTTAATTGGTGTGTAGGGACTTATATCCCTGAAATGCCTATGCAAGTGTCTGATGGTACTTGATGTACATAGCTAACCATTCTCCAAAGTCTTAGAACACCAATCGCACTAGAGATAACACTCGCTTTGCATTGTAGGTATGGTTTATATTATAGGTGATAAACATAAACAAATTTTGCAAAACATTTGAAAGTTCTGAAACGAATGGAATGGACAGTGGCGTTGACATTTCTTGCATTTCTGAATGCAATGTTGTATTCTGAAATGTTCCAAGGTTTTAATACTAAGTCAATTTAATGGAACTAGATCACCTTATTTATAATACGATAATAACAACATATTATAATAATAATATCTAATAATAATATCTTTATTGACATATTAATTAGCAAATAATTGAAATTATTTTGAAAATAGAATGATAAACAATCTTAGTTTATCATTCCATTTACATAATAGAACAGAAGAACACAAAACATTTGCTACAGTTTTGGTAAACATAAACGATATAATTAACTATCGGTCAAATTGGTCTTAAGTTATTTGTAAAACCGATATAATATTGCCGATGTTCCAAGCATGATACGGCCAATATGGGCATTGCATGACGGCAATCGATCATGGCGCTTAGCTGACAAGGCTGCAATAATTTCATTTTACTTCAAAGGATTCTAAAGTGCACCGTTCTAATAGTTTCTATAACGTGAAAGTTCATTAAAAATGAAATAAAGACATCTTATTTAAAAAAAAATTGTATGTAAAAACAATATTAGTATACATGAATGTCAAGTCAAATCAGTGTCTTTTATAAAACGTGAATTTGATAAGAGTATGTTTCGATGTACACTGCGAGCACTGTTCAGTGCTTTTACTGTGGAGAAATTCGTTACGTTTTGACTGACAGTATACTGTCGCAGTGTCCTAGGAAAATATGTGATGTGATAAATCGATATTAAATTGTAGGCATTATGCAATTAATTCAATTGATATTCAATTTTTAAATATAACTAGGTAAACTCAAACAATATTTTTTCTTGTTGTACAGACAGTTTGTACATTTGCAATTGTTTTCTGAAAACCGAATTAAAAACGTGAATGATGGTGTATTGGAATGAGTTCCATTTTAAACAGTAACCAGTATATATATAGTACGGTAGTCGCAGTATACTAAATTGATGTTATACCTTACAGAGCTCCAGTGCATATCGAAACCTACCCTAGAGTTGTATGAAATGTAATATTATGAAGTCAAAATCTCCTTTCGTCAATGTATAATAATCAAAACAAATACTAAAATTACCTAAATTATACTTTTAGTATTTGTCTTGATTATTTTAAATTCTAAAACTTATTAAATTGTGGACAGGCCCGAAAGGTTATAAGACTTATAAGAATATCTAATTAAAAGTATTAGGAGTAGTCTTTCCCTTAAACACATTGTTTAAAATATATATTATATTTGATACTATATTTACACAAAAGAAAGGAGTTTAGTATTAAAAAAAATACTGTATGTATTAAAGCTTAATATTTCATTTCAAGCGCTTTTGAATGAAAAGTCATGAAGGAAACTGCGACATGATTTAAAAAGGCTTATTCAATGATACCCCGCTCGATGGGGTGCGTGAAAAAAATGTTTTCATCTCTACTTAGTAGGCATGTGTGGGAAAATGGGGTAGGTAAGAAATATAATATATTATAGCTATACCATAGGAGCTACCTACTTTAAGACTAGCAGTGCCCGAGAGTTATTTGACGCAAAATGTGCACTTTATAATAAGTACCTTTTTATAGTTTGTAAAACTGCCCGTTGGCATGCAAGAGTTCTAGGTTCGTTCCCACATAGAAAACCACTTACTGTGATTTACTTATTGTTCTTCCGAGCCTAAGTATCGATAGGATGTTTGTGAAGTCACAGAGGCAGAAATTAAACATAAGTGAAAGTTTGTCTTAAAAAAATAATCTATAATAATATTATAAAGCGGAAGAGTTTGTTTGTTTGTTTGCTTTGTTTGTTTGTTTGTTTGTTTAAACGCGCTAATCTCAGGAACTACTGGTCCGATTTGAAAAAAATAATAAAATAAACAAACTCTTCAGCTTTATAATATTAGTATAGACTAGCTGTCCCGCGCAACTTCGTCTGTGTAAATTTTCCCCGTTTTTGCAATATTTCTCATTGCTGCTCCGCTCCTATTGGTCGTAGCATGTTATATAGCCCTCCTAGATAAATGGGCTATCGAACAGTGAAAGAATTTTTCAATTCGGACCAGTACTTCCTGAGATTAACGCGTTCAAACAAACAAACAAACTCTTCAGCTTTATAATATTAGTATCTCTCACTACATTCTACTTAGACGCCATCATCATAAAATAAAATGAACTTATGAATTAAAGTTTATTTCAGCGTCTGTGTTTGTGCGCTTGGTTCATCTTAATTACGCAACGGATATTAATATGGTATTAACTATTATGTAGGATTTTTGTTCCGAAAATTATATGTTTAATGCATGCCGTCATAAGACGTCATCAGTACTAACGGACCAATATCGTTAGTATTGATGACGTCTGTATTAACATTATAAAGCTGAATAGTTTTTTGTTTGGTTGACTTTCTTTTTCTGTTGGATAGCCCATTTATCCAGGAAGGCTATAGGCTTATAAAACACTATAGCTACAGCCAATAGGAGCGAAGCATCAAAAAAGGTTTTTTCAAAATTCACCCCTTAAGGGGATGAAACGGGGGTCCAAAGTTTGTATGGAGAAACAAGACCCACGCGGGAAGAGCCGCGGGTGAGAGATAATATTGACATATATTTTAATGCGCGTGATACGAGATTAAAAACTCGTTTTAATTATTTGCCGGGTATATGGAGTTACATCAGACGAATAACTACGCGGAGGTTGTTACCACGATACAAATAAAATTTATGCATCTGCAGTAATTGGAATTGCACTACAGAAATAACTCGATACGGCACGTTGGCGATACGGTCAGTTACGGTTTTTAATTCGCTGATTAATATTATGGCTTCCGAAATTGTATTGATACAATTACATTTTGATTAATTAGTAATGTCATAATATTGGAACACTTTCGTATAATAATGATGTTTTGTTTAACTAAAGCATCACGGCTGGCAGGAGCTGGATGCGAGAAGCCGAAGATAGAACAAAGTGGCGTGCAATTGGAGAGGTCTATGTCCAGCAGTGGACTGCGATAGGCTGATGATGATGATGATGATGATGATGAAAGCATCATTTTGAGGTCAGGGATAAAAATTTGTAGCCAGGAGCTTTTTTGTTCTATACTTTACTCTACTACTTTTATGATGATGACAGATATCAAATATACCGCTGGGCACCTAAAACGCATCATTTCGCAACTTTTATAAAAGTAAGTAAGTGCCGTGTGGTGCCGGCTTAAGAATAGTACCACCCCATCTCTTCCCGTGGGTGTCGTCAAGGCGACTAAGGGATTTCACACCGGAGGACGGGCAGCAGCGTCCTCGGAGTACTTAAAGCCTTACTGCGATCACCAACCCGCTCGCCAAGCGTGGTGATTATGGCAATTACCCCCAGGATCTACATACTAGTAGGTTCTACTGGGGAGACCCGTGCCCAGCAGTGGGCCATCATATGGGTTGATATGTATAAAAGTAACTTTTTTGTACTATTTAAATATTAAAATTAAATAATTATAATCAGTATGTCAGCATCACCGCTGTTTCAAACATATCAAGATGACTTATTTCCTCTTAGGTCAGTGTTTTCCGTATCCATGTTTTATTTTATTTTTCGACTGGCCTGTTGGCCTAGTGGTTAGTGACCCAGATTGCTAAGCCGGAGGTCGTGGGTTCGATCCAAATCCAGGATAAAACTTTGTGTGATGAGCACGATGGTTTATTCTGTGTCTGGGTGTTATTTATCTATAATGTGTATTCATTTAGCAATATACAGGGTGTATTTTTGAAACGGGTCAGTAAGGGCAAGTACCTTAACCGTTGCAGTTACAGCAAAACGTTCTTAGAAGACCTTCCCTAACTTTTTGACATACTTTGAACTGCATTCACAGATTTTGTAAAAAACTTACAGTTGGCAAAAAAAATGCAAAAAGTCCAAAAAATTTTTTTTTATGCCAATCGATTCTATTTCATGTGGGGATCAAAAAACTCTATGAAACCATTTTAGCTTTCAGTACTAGAAAAGACAGAAATCGCCAAAAACGTTTCCCATACATTTCGGCAACAGAAACAAATTTCTACGATGGTCGAACTTTTTGTTATGGCCAGGAAGTGGGTAGAATTGACTGTAAAGTAAATAAAAATAATTTTTACCTTCAAATTTCGAATTTCATTCGAAAATCTGTGTGTCAGCTGAGAAACTTCGTATGAGTTATTATTAATTAAGGATTTTCGCTAAAATGTCTCCTAATCGTGAAAAAATTGACTTATTAGAAGTGTATTTTGTCAATAATCGAAATGCGGGAGCTGCATTAGTGTGGTACCGCAATAAGTATCCGTTGCGACATGTGCCAACAAGAAAGGTTATTAGAAATCTTTTGAAAAACCTGGAATTGCAGGGTTCTTTCAAAAGAAAGCGGCAGCCTCGTGTGGACATGGACACGGAGATTGCGGTTCTGACTTATGTCGAAGCATATCCAGAGGTATCGTCCAGGCATGTCGCCTTTGAAGTAGGTGTATCCCACTCCCTTGTGATAAAGATATGGAAGAAATACGGCTACAAGTGCTATCGATATGGGCGCATAGTTCAAGTGTTACATCCGGGTGATGATGTTCGAAGGCTTACTTTTTGCAGGTGGCTAAGAGGAAAAATAAGCAGAGATCATGAATTTTTAAATTACATACTGTGGTCAGACGAAACGAATTTTTCCAATAACGGTATGTACAACAGAAAAAATCACCACTATTGGTCCAAAGAAAATCCACTAAGAGTTACGGCAAGTCATAATCAGGTTCGCTTCTCATTCAACTGTTGGTGTGGTATAATGTCCAATCGAGTTATAATGGTGGAATTTTATGAAGGGAAACTGAATTCTGCCATGTATAATGAAGTCATTTTACACCATCTTGAAAACGAGATGGACGAATGGCCCCTGTCGGAATTGCGAAAAGTTCATTTTCAACAAGATGGTGCTCCGCCACATAACAGTCACCTTTCACGTTCCAATTTGAGCCGCCTATTCGGTACACAGTGGATAGGTACACATGGTCCAACACAGTGGCCACCTCGTAGCCCCGATCTAACACCACTTGATTTTTTTTTATGGGGCTTCGTGAAAAACGAGGTGTATAAGACGACGTACGCCAGTGTTCAAGAGCTCAAGGATGCATTAATGACCATTTTACGTAATATTCATCCCAGAACATTATTAGCCGCCATTCGTTCAGTGCAAAAAAGGATAGACTTATGTATTCGTGAAAATGGAAATCATTTTGAGCAATTTATTTCATAAACCAATTTCTAAAATGTTTAAATGATTTTTTTTATTTAAAAAAGTTTAAAATTTTACCTGTCCTATGAGTTTCGAGTTGATTTATCATATTTCCGTAGGAAATGTATGGGAAACGTTTTTGGAGATTTCTGTCTTTTCTAGTACTGAAAGCTAAAATGGTTTCATAGAGTTTTTTTATCCCCACATAAAATAGAATCGATTGGCATAAAAAAAATTTTTTTGGACTTTTTGCATTTTTTTTGCCAACTGTAAGTTTTTTACAAAATCTGTGAATGCAGTTCAAAGTATGTCAAAAAGTTAGGGAAGGTCTTCTAAGAACGTTTTGCTGTAACTGCAACGGTTAAGGTACTTGCCCTTACTGACCCGTTTCAAAAATACACCCTGTATAAGTATGTTTAGCAGTTCCAGTTTGTTTTTACAAGCTTTGCTTAGTTTGTATGAGTTGTCTCAAGATATTATAATAATTATATTTTTGTTAGAGAGAACAAACAACTTGTGTCTTACAAAATACATCAAATCTATGTGTGAATTAATGTACAGACAGCAACGTTTCCACAGTTTTTGCACTTAAAGCTAAATACGCGATTATTTAGACT
This sequence comes from Herminia tarsipennalis, assembly GCA_945859575.2. NCBI lineage: Eukaryota > Metazoa > Arthropoda > Insecta > Lepidoptera > Erebidae > Herminia > Herminia tarsipennalis. Next base: position 16,730,210 of record OX243835.2, read on the forward strand.
ATACTTAAGCTATCAATATCAATTAATAAAGACTTAAAAAATAATTTATCATTCAAACTTATAATGCTTCTAGAGGAGTAATTTACCAAAACAAAACCAAATGACGTACCATTTCAAATAATTAAGAAATATAATAGGTATTATAGGAAACATTATGTAGGAATCAAAATCAAAACAGGCCATTGCATCGTAAAAATGTCACTGTTCTAGCAGGCATGACCTGAAATCATTTACGCCTCTAAAGGTCTGAAAAATGCCTTGTTATAATTGGCAATTGGAACTGTGCCCAGTTACTGGCATTAGGCTTGTATGGTACTGGCAAACGACGTGTTTACGATGTCGTATTTCTCTCTAACTTCTAGAATTATCCCTTTCAATCTAAAGGTGGCTCCTAAGCTGATCCAAAGAAAGGGACTAACGTAAAAAAGCGTGACAATGTAAAAGCACTTAACATTCAACGGAATAATTTAGCTTACATTATGTTATTATGGTATTATAATAGTTAGATAGAAATAACATCGAAATATAGCGTGGAAATTAATGATACATTTCTTTCTGCTGCTTTAAAAATAAATACAACTTCCAAATTATTCTTGTTCATTTGGCACACAAAAATATTTTATATGGACCTCGAGCGTCGACTTGCTTTCGTGAAATAATTTTGTAAATCCAATAATTGCCCGACGAGCTTTTGATTTGCGACCAGAGGGGAGTTGTTCAATTTTAGGTGCCCGCAGTCTGTTTCCAGTATAATTTTAAAAAGTTAGACCTTTAATATTGCAATTTCAAATTATCTTGGACTTAAATTTGATTGACAAATAAGTATAGTTAAAAAAGAATTTAAACTTTAAACTTGTTTTAAATTTCGAATTTGATGCGAAGTTATATTAAAAATTGAATTCATCAGAATGTATTGAAACGGTGCCAACAATATCTTCTGCTGACTATTGTCGGTTTTGCACTTTCGCAGCACATTGAGCAGCTTACTATTGGCAAGGCTGAGGTGGGTTCAATATGCCCTTTCCTTGCGGTTCATGTAGCCAGGTCGAGAGTTAGCGGGGCATAACTATAATAGCAAGCGGTTGCGGCAAAGTGCACAGATGCAAACATTGGTATCGCCGAGCGCGGTCGAGCGTCGGAAGCATTTTGATAAAACGTTGCACAGTTTCCGTCTACTGCGGTATCGTCCACAACCGTTGATTACGCAAGTAGGTTTTAATAAAGTTGAATATTATTTAAGTATGTCTTATGATGTAAGCAGATAATACCTACACAAATAAAATTCTCATAAACGGTCTTCGTGTTAAGATTAAAAATAAAATCACTCTGCGAAATCTTCCAGAAGGACATCAACATTTTGAAGTGTCTCCTTTTCATTTAATAAATTCAACACACACGAACAAGAGATTTTAATGAGATTTACGAATGTCAAGTTTCATATAGAATACTACCTGCTAACCCAAGGACGTACTAATAAGTCAAATTCCTTCACGAACGACATCAAGTATGAATGGTATTTTCTAATATAAACTTCAATAAAATGTACAACGGGACGGGTATTAGCGCCGCGAAATTCCTTGCCGCGTAAATAATAACATAAAGATTTTCCAATACATGTCCCAATAAGAGCCCCTGTCGCTGGCGGCGCACGACTCCCGCCTCCCTCCACTCCAACACATTAGCTAACTGTCGCAAAATACACTCTGTGTTTCTTCATAACTCTGCTCATAAACATTATTATAATTTACCAAAGCCTAAATCTTTATTTTTGTTCATGATTTTGAAATTATGAATTTAAACACCAGCCGGCTCTGATATTTTAAACATTGTTAGCATTTTTTCTTTATGAAGAAGTAAAGGAATGTCGAACTTTGATAATAAATATCAGACGCATATTTACTTTTTATAAGCTGTAATAAATATAAAGAATTTCCTTTTACAAGGGAAAGCGTAACAACAAGTGGAAGATTTAAATTACGATCAGTGGAAAGAGAAGTTGTTGAAAATAATTTCGGTTTAACGGAAGATATGAAAGGATGGAAATAACAAGGTTCCGACCAACGAGAGAACAATAATTTAGTCGGTTGTGTCGGAGAACAAATACAGTGTCAACAGATAATAAAGGCAGAGCTGGCCGATACCCGCCGCGAACCCAATAACAGAGCCTTTGGATATATAAGAAACTATATTCTATGGACTTGTATAAGGAAAGGATGTCGCCACCATAGTTATTGCTGCAAACTTGGGACCAACCAGATTTGAGCCAAATGCGTTATGAAATCTCGAAAGCCAAAATATGAGTAAACAAGCCCGTTTATTGAAAATAATATTTGGTGTATTCTGTCACAGGAGGCTAGGGAGACAAAACAAAACCATGGGAGAATCCACGACGGTTAATCATTCATGTTAATCGAATTTTCAAACAGCTGTATTCGAGGTCTTAGGAATTTGTCTTACGCAGACTAGCTAACAGTTCCGTACATACTTGAATCTCTTGCCGGGATTCTACAAATTCCACGGTAACCCACTCAAATTAACTCATTATTTCCTAACATAGTTTTGTAGAATTAAATACTTATTTTCGGTTTTGCGTACGTCATTAATTCTGTAGATTAATTGTGTATGAATGGTATTATGTGTAAAATGGTTTTATATGTTTACTTTTATGTTATCAATGTTTACACGGTAACACGCTGAGTCCATATTTGTCGAGTAACCATATTTGAATGTCGAGTAACGTCGATTCCATACAGAGAATAAAATAACTTGAGAGGAAAATTTGGTAAATCTCATTGGCGCTGTCTCCGAGGAAATCACTAGCAGTCGTTGTGACATCGCTCGCTGCGCCGTCGAGCACAAACAATAATATAGTGGAATTCTTAAGCATTTCGGGAACTTTGGCGAAAAACAAAAGATTTAATCGAAAACACAAAAGCCTACAGGTCTTTATAGACTTAAACATTGTTGTTGTCCTCAGAGATTACACTCATTACTTTTATGACTTATTTAACAACTACATTAGGTTTATCTTAGACAGTAAATTTACAGATATTTTAGTATATGTTTATATAGTCAACATCTCAGGTAATATATACTTAAAACATGTAAAATCATGGCAGATAAGGAACAGCGCTTTCGATGTTAAGCATCTTAATTGGATGTAGCCCCAGAGATTACGTTTGTTTTAGCGTATTTTCCTTATTAGTGAAAAGAGCATTTTGTTACTGTCACACTTATACTAAGCGTTATCCTTATTCGTACGAATACATTTCTATTCGCATTTCATTTATCTGGGTGATGTTTCAATACTTAGACTTTTATTACAAAAAGAAAAAAAAAACATTACCTCTCCATTCTTTTGTTAGTTTACGGCCATTGCCTCTTTTAGTCGATTATACCCGGAGTGTTCATGAATATAAACCTTTTACTATCAATCATCAAACAAACAATATTCGTTCAAAAATCCAGTCCCTTCCGAAGGAAAATACGATGAAATATGTTTTATCAAATATGCCAAGCGCGTTTGGATAGTTAGGTATGTCTAAATATTCAAAGATGCCTTAATCAAGTTTAATCGAAATATTGAACTGACAGATAAATGAAACGAGGGTAGACCCTTAAAGACAACGGGTTCGATCTGTAATCGATACTGGGTAGAAATACTCAACCCTTTAGTCCAATAAGACCCTGGCTTTGTAGAAGGCTATTAACGGATGATGTTATCGGTACAATAATAATTTCCACGGTATTTGTTCTGATGATCCGATTAATGCGCAAATTAAAAGGTACAGGAGAAACTTTCAATTGATTGCAAATGATTTTGGGCGATAACGAGGGTAAACTGTCTAGACAAAACCTTAAACAGGCCTCATATACCCTTAAAAGATCAAAGAAAATTGGGAGCAAGAACAATGAATTAAAATTCAACATTCTTAGAACAATTAAACAATACTTTATTATTAGGTACCTCAAGAATTTATTAATTTTCTTTTGAAGATTGTTGGATTGGTTTCTGCCAATAAATCTGGGATAATGCCCATTTCTTCGTGATTATCGTCTCAGATTAATCTAATTGAAAGTAATCTGCCAGTTACCTTTAAGACTGTGAACAGTGATTATATTTGGTGAGCGCTATTCCCTCTCAGAAACAAACATATTTTAAGCATTTTTAGCTTTCGCCAAATCAATTTTGATGAATTGTTGCGTAGTTAGTAATAGTTTTACCTCGATACCAGATCACATGCCCCGGATCAAGTGGCAGTCCAATATTTGGGATGCACTTCGTTCAGTGACGAGCCAAACATTTCAACAAATGGAATTTTGGTAATACCTTTACCATTTCCGATTTTGTGTGTAAGCAAAATATAAAGGCCTCAGTACTATTTGTAATTTGATTCTGAATGGTTCTGTGTGTTTTAATTGGTGACTTAATTAGACAGAAAGTGATTGTTACTTTTAGATCATTATAATGCACATCTGACTTCATACTTTAGAATATCAAAACCAAGTATTTACAAGATAAAAGTTTTAAAGAATGTAATTTGTCAAGTAAATAAATTGTATTCTGATTAGTTACGAAAAAAGATTGTGTTGATGTTTTGCCGATATAAAAAACGCAAACTGTTTTATAAGTGTGGTATGACATATTTACATAATCTGTATGGCTTTATACCTCCTCGCCTTACAAGAAAGAGAATTGGTTAACCTAGCATGTTATTTATTTAGATGAAAGCCTTGTTATATTCTGTCTAGATAGATCTATTGTACGGCTTACAGCTCAAGAGGTGAAAATGACCTAAAACGCTGAATCTTAATTTATGTTAAGACTATTTGAAAAATTATCTTTTCATGAGAATCTAAAGACGATGCCTTTGCATTTTAAAGTAAGGAGTTAAATATTATGTAAATCGTCAAATTGCCAAAAGCGTTTTAAATTAAAATTAATGTATTTTATTTATCAATTTAAGAGTATTTTTATAATGCTTTGCATTTAAAACGTAACGCCGTATTTATAATCTTATAAATCCACTATTTGATTGTATATAGAGTCACCGTTTCAGTATTTTGATGATAATATGTGGCTTACGTACGTGATGACTATATTCATATGGCCATATTTAACAAATACACGATTTATTTAAGAATTATCCTGTTTAGTGTATAAATGTAACTTAAAATTTCAACTTTAAAACACTTGAATTTTGAAATATTTTAATGTTATTCAAGAACTTAGTGGTATATCTAAAATATAACGTTTAATAAATTCGACTAGCTCAGTACTTAATTATAAAGAAACTTGCAAACATTCTTGATATTTAGTTAGTTAAATCCTAGACTTAAAGTTGCAATTCACTTATTTGAAAGTCAATGATAAAAAGTTTGAATCACTCTAAGGTAAGTAAACTAAACGGAGCGTCTTTTCGTCGTGTCACTGACAGATCAATACTTCTTTTGAAAAGTTCCAAAAGGGATTTAGTACTGAGTCGGACCAGATTTTAAGAGAATCGCCGGTAATGAGCGAAGTTTTTGACCACAATGAATGTAATTAATCGTAAATTATTTTTTAACTTTGTCTTCTATTCGTTAATAGTGATTGAGTTTTAAAAATCGAATATTTAAGTAAGAATATTCATTTGTGTTTTATTCTGAGTTGAATTTTCTTTCGCTTATTTTTTAAACCGTAACAAATTATTAACGAAAGCCGTATTTGCTTGACTGCTTATTGTGAATAATTTATTTTGGTAAAATCAGAAACGTACAGCATACCATGTATAAATATCGCAGCTTTTATGATTTATGATAGAAAGGCACTTTATTTTTTGAGATTTTCGTGCTGTATAAAATGTTTTGTAATTTTCGAAAATTAATTTTGTTACGATTTCATACTCTAAAATGGGGTGAAATGGGGCGTTCTACGCCGTAGAGTCGTAGCTATTTGGCTACAGGCTCCTAAAACTCACTAAAAGGGTGACTAATTACAAACAAATTCCGTAATTAGCAGTAATTAGAACTTTGTTTTATTTATTAGATTGTATCACAGCGCTTTGTTAAAGTCTCAGGAATTTATGTACTAAGTACATTCCAAACAGTTTAGAAGTTAAGCATACCATATTTAAAAAATATTGCTATTATATTTGAAATCAAGCTGTGGTAGCCTATTGGCTAAGGCGTCGGACTCGCAATCGCGAGGTTGCGGGTGCGAATCCTATCTGTTATACTACCGACGTGAACTCACTCCTTTTTTTTTTTTAATTTTTGTTTTTTATTTTTTTTTTTTTTGGCGGTCAAAAATTCCTGACGAACACCTCCACCATCCGGGGAAGACGGTGGAGGTAGTGTGGGACTTGTTGTAACTTACTGACTTGTGGTAACTTAGCAGGAGGGGTTAACAGACTTGCTAGTAATGTGGGACAATCCAACATTGCTACTTAACTTTACAAAAAATACATTTATTTATTTTTTTAGTAAATTGATCGTACTCAAGAAGAAAAGTAGATTATGTGAATTTTATATAAGATTAGTTACATATAAGTATATTATTCGTTGGAAACGAAGAAGCTGAAGAGGTTCGTAAATAGGCTTATAATTACTTAACATTAATTGTTTTTTGTTTCGTTTGTTTCTTGTAGGTGCGCTGCTAACTTGGAAATCGCTGTTCCAATTACGACAATATTTAAACCGTGTTTATGAGCTTGATGTAAATTTCATTAGCCTGTATGTAACATTTAATGTAATGGAGTCTTTCGACACAATTTCCACCAACTTCCCGATGTCCGAAAAAAAAAAAATCTACTCGTATGTATATAAAAGGAGAAGCTGACTGACTGACTGACATATCATCACAGGGCCTAAACTATAAGGGTTAGAAACTTGAAATTTTGCACAGGGGTTCCTTTATAACGTAGGGGAACACTAAGGAAGGATTTTTGAAAATTTACTTCCTAAAGGTTCATTTCATGTATGGTGCCGTTTCCGAGGTATGCGACAGACGCGCGCGGCCGATGCGACAATATTCACAGTGCGCGCGCAGCCTACGTCAGTCGTCGGCCGCGCGCGTCTGTCGCATACCTCGGAAACGGCACCATACATTCTTATACTCTGACTATTGTCGCATCGGCCGCGCGCGTCAGTCGTTCGTCTTAAGCCGCGCGCGGCTCGCGATCGGCCGCGATGCACGGAAATGAACCTTTAGGGGCTAAAACGGGGTGCAAAGCTAGTATGAAACTTTGCCGTTAAAATATTTTGGTAACAATCTGGCATCTACACTGGCGAAGCCAGAAGATACTAGTTACTTATGTAGAGAATCAACTATCTACACAAATATACACCCATCTTTCATCGCCAGCAAAGCGCTAGTACCAACCAACTATAAAGAAACCCAGAAGAAAGGGAATTATAAAACATAGTGTTTACGGATACGGTCAGTCAGTAAGCTATATCACAGAAGCTGTATCCATTTATTGCGTACGCGCTACGAGATACACACAAAACATAATTGCTATTCGGTAGTTTGGTTTTATTCGTTATGGATGTAACTTGTAATGTTGGGACTTCGCCTATTGTTTGGAACTAAGGAATGTAAACATAAGGAAGTAATGGAAGACTTCCTACTTTAAATATGCAGTAAGGTAAGAAAGAGACGACTGAATAGGGAATACAGTAATTAGAAGCATATTCTTGTGGTTTACTACTTTTTACTCGGCTGCGCCTGAAGGATTATGTATGTATGTCCATTTCTTTGGCACGTTGGACAGCTGAAGTTATTGAGATAATTCATATTTTCACGTTAGCCGAAACGGTTTGACATTTCAAATTCAAGATGTGAAGTGTTATTGGATTTATCTCTAGTGTAATATAGAAAATGACATAGGTTATATAACTATAAAATCTTAGGACTCACACAAGGCTATTTGATCCCAAAATAGGCAAAACTTGTATTTTGGCAACCAGACAACTGATAAATATATGTATATAGTTTTAAATACATTCATATTATTGATAAATTATACCCAGACACAGAATAAACCATCGTGTTCATCACACAAAGTTTTATCCTGGGTGGTGTTCGATCTCACGGGTCACTACTAGACCAACAAGCCAGTCGAATACAGTTAATTTATTTTAAGTGGTAGGATCTTTGCTAGTATAATATTTTTACTCGTGTGTTGTTTAAACAACAATATTTGCCTTAAAACGTTCCTAATACTTCAGCAGGCCTAATACGGTCGATTATTAGAGCAATACTATTCACTCAATATAATTTCGTGTGGTACCGGCTTAAGAATAGTACCATCCCATCTCTGCCCGTGGGTGTCGTCAAGGCGGCTAAGGGATTTCACATCGGAGGACGGGCAGCAGCGTCCTCTGCGTACCTACTTTTTAAAAACTTACTGCAATCGCCGTCCCGCTCGCCAAGCGTAGCGATTATGGTAATTACCCCAGGATGTATAATAAGTAGGTTCTACAGGGGAGACTCGAGTCAAGCAGTGGGAAATTATATGGAATGATATGATTTGATTTGAATATGACTCAATAATACTGATCAATATAAGTACTCCTTACACGTACAATATTGTATTAATATGAGGCTTGTGTCTATAGCTTGCCTTCGGAACAATATCGATATTGACCACAGGCAAGCTTCAGACACAAGCCTCATAGTTGAAAGAGAGTATAATACGAACGGTAATCTGTGCCGAGGTCCAGTGCGTATTGATGGTACCCACATGTTTTAATGATGTTTTCAATCTTGAAGTGGCGGTAGCCTAATGGCTAAGGCATTGGACGCGCAATCGTGAGTTCGCGCGCTCGAATCCTACCCATTATACTATCGACATGAGCCCTTTCCTAACACAAACAATTGAGCGTGGGGGGGTTAACAGGATTGCGAGTAATGTGGTACCCACGATCCTACTACAACTACACTGATTGTGTAGTTAATTTCTATTTTTATGCTTTCTGTTGTTGTTATTATAACAACCAATATACCAAAGAAAATGATTTATGGTTAACAATACCTGTTTTATGTAACACAATGTAAATAAACTATCAAGATTTGTACAATTTATAGACTACGGCTCTTATGGTAGATTTTTAATGGTATATGCGATGTTCTGTACATTTCATAATAAATTAAATAGGAGTATTGAAGGAGGAGAGGTATTGAAACTATAGTCAGAGACAAGTTCTTAGAATGTTTATACGAGACGCCACGTGGACAACAAAAAAGGAAGTCAACTAAACGTTTTTACTTTCTTTACAAAAGTCAAACAGAATAAACTAAACTGCTTTCACTCTGATCCGTAGACAAAAGGACTTCCCCGATCTTTGTCTTACGCTGTGGCTAAGCGGCGGCCGAGGGCTAATACAACTACTTAAGTCAATATGGGTTCCCGGTCTGCTGTCCTTGACATAACTTGTATCGTATGTGATCTGGACCAGGGGTGACGGACAAACAGTTACATTAAAGAAGTTAACCCATGTTGCCGGTGTACCGTCCAAGAATGATCGTTTGCCGAAAATGTACACAGTACCTACCTTTATTTTTTGTAAACTTTGACCAAAATTGGGGCGTTAAATCAAATACGGGTGAAAGCTGTGAACGTAAAACACTGGTTTGGTCTTGAACAATAATTATATTTGAATGTTAAAAGCAAGGTAATCAGTTTGAAGTAACAAATTCTCCATTGTTTGTTTTTTCATTGTTTTTTACTTTACTTTTTCTTTTCCAACGTCTAACATGAAAGACTTCTTGTGAATTGTCTAAAAATACTTCATCGAATTTTCCGAATAAATGATTTCAGAATTAGAGTTCCTATTGTGATACAACTAGGGCGTTTGGACAATCGCGTGATATTTATTTTCAAGCCGCTATGTATTATGTTATTATTGCTCGTGGTGTTCAGTGACTGGCCTATTCGTCTAGCGGTTAGTGACCCTGACTGCTAAACCAGAGGTCGTGGGTTCGATCCCTACCCAGGATACAACTTTGTGTGGTGACCACGATGGTTTATTCTGTGTCTGGGTGTAATCTAAATAAAAAATCTTTTTCTGTTGGGTAGCCCATTTATTGAGGAAGGCTATAGGCTATATAATATCACGCTACAACCAATAGGAGCGGAGCAGCAATGAAAAATGTTGCAAAAACAGGGAAAATTGACGCGTACGAAGTTGCACGGGACAGCTAGTTTATCTATAAAATATGATATTATAAGTATGTTTATCAGTTGTCTGGTTACCATAGTACAGGCTCCACCTGGTTGGGGATCAGGTGGCGTTGATTAAGTAAATAAAAGTTGTGACTGAATAACATGTTTTAAATAACACGTCAACCAGACACATACTTTCGTACAATGTACCACTTGGTAAATATCCATTCGAGCTCAACTTAAACATCGGTTACAAAGTCAACCAAGAATTGGGATACTGTGATTTATTTAATCCAAGTTATTCACTTCGTTTATTAAGCAGACTGGAGATTAATACTGAGAGCTTAACGTAAGACGTGAACTCGCCACCCTCCCCCTTGGCTCGCGAGACTGGGAGCTCGCGCGTGACGCCGACAGATAAGCTAATTACTTATTGTGATTTAGCAACCGGTTCTCGGCAAATTTTTCATCAAATTTTCAGAGAGCAATTCTGAATAATAAGTAGACGTCGTCCACCACAATGGCAGCAATTAACCGGACAATTTAACTTTTTAATTGCGAATTAAGAAACTGGAGAGTACAAAGGTTGAACACGGCCCGTGAAATTAATTGTCAAGAAAGGTTTTTGTGGCGATGCTACTATTACGCTGTATGTCCACATATTCGTAACTAGAATCTCTACGTTGAGAGTGCAAAAGATTGTTTCAAACATTCTACCTGGCAATGTGTGAACTTTAAAAAAAAAAAAAATTGTAACTGGCAATGTGTGATTATGGGTACCACATTACTAGTCCGGTTGACCCCTCCAGTTCAACTCAATGGCTTGTGTAAGGAGTGGGTTCACGTCAATAGTATAATGGGTAGGATTCGAACACCTGACCTTACGATTGCGAGTCCGATGCCTTAGCCATTAGGCTACCGACGGTTTGGTATTAGGTAGTCGAGAAATATCGGTCGTTGTGTAGAGTCACCTCCTTCTTTATTTTTGGATTTTATTGTCACGCACTGTCTTCCAAAGTTTCTTGGTCATAAAAATGTTTACAACAGTTTTACAAAAGTTTCCTTTTTGCTGTAACACATGTACCAGTTTTATATCTGAAAGATTTGACTTTTAGGACTTGATTTAATCAAGAAATGCAGATAATTTTATAAGGTATACTTAGCAAAATACATAAAAATGATTGACTACTAAATTGATCGGAGTTTTAAATAACATTTTCATTTGATTCTTTCACTCAACAATAAAAACCTCGTTTGTCCTGATCTTCTTTTAAATAACAGACTTTATCAACAAACAGAAAGCACAAAATAACATATTTTGAAATAAAATATTCCAAGGTTGCCCAACACAACAGTTTTAAAAGTTACACTAAGTAGTTTTTATCGCGTTCTTTGTTTTCACCCATAATCCCAGTTTTTCTTAGTGTCCGTTGCAAACAGAGGGAAACTTTCCGAAACTTCAATTCATAAAGAAACTTTAAAGTTTCAACGAACTTAAATAAAAAAACAGGAAAGCTTAGCTCATTTCGTAGTCAAAGCCCAGGCGATATTACCTAATTGTGAATGTTATCTATGTAACTGATGCTTGAACGAGAAACAGTATATTAATATGAAAGCGATTTTAGGTTTGCGTTAATCGGAATTCGAGAATGAGCATAGACAATGTAAACATCACAATAGAAGTAGGAGTACGGGGCTGGTTGGAACTCGTATCGGTGGCGTGCCACTCGTGAGATAACACAACGCGGCGTCTTTGTGGACGGATGTAAAATTATTAAGCAACGGAATGCCGTAAATGGGGTTTGCCTCTGTAATATCAAGGGTTAGAGGCGACTCCTAATATGGGGTTTGATACGATTAAGTTTATCGAATTCCGGGCGTAGGTACCTAATTATGTTTCACGATATCGTCGGCCAGCTTACATTATGATTTTTGGGACACGATATTGTGATTTTTCCTTATCCGCCAAAAATTATAATGTATTTTACGAACGACTGCGAAACGGTTTCCCTTGCCCACTTTTAGCTCAGACAAATTTTTTCGTGCATATTTCAAGCGGGATTAAATTGTTTGAAACTTTGTCGGACAGTCTGTCGAATGGGAGACGGCTGAAATCGATTGACACTCGGATGATTCTGACGTTATGAAACCTCACTGATATTGAATGTCGATCGTTTTTAAAATGGCGTCAAAGTTGAATTTCGAATGCGAATAAAGCAACCGCAATGTAAACACCATTCAATTTTATTACGGAGAACAGTCCCCTTTGAAAATCCCTCGGCGGCAATCCCGTAAATCTCTATTTGTCGCAACTAAAACAGGTCACGGCGGAAGGCTATTACGTTCCCTAAATGCTGCCGAACTCCCTGTAGAGCGCTCTAATCCACTCCGAACGGGCTGGTGTCAAACGCAGGCCAGGGTTGTTTGTATTGTTTATTGTCGCGACGCTCGTTCGTACGGCAAAGACGCCGTCGCCATTGCAGGCACGGGAGAGCATGTTTCAATTGATGGAGCCGAATAGTCCCCGGAGTGAACTATTATATTCCTGCCCACGAACGATACTTATCCTCACTTAATGTCTACTTTACCTTACTTTGAAATCTCAGAAAGCTTTAGCATTTCAGTTACAGAATGAAGTCGAAATTGCTCGGAAAATGGAATCGTGTATGTGAAAATGTTTATACGAGGATATCGTGTGTGGCATTGTAGTTTATTATTCAGTCTGACTTAAATACAATAAGTGCGAATATTTTATTCTATTCTGTTTTTGGAAAGATTATGTTAAGGCTATTTTGTTTTAATATCGAGGTTTTACTCAAATGTGAAGTTTATATCGGCAAAGTGGTGCCTCGTCTGTCAGATCGTTTTTTATGTGACAGTTTGGCGTTCGGGTGTAGATGAATAAAAAGCACCGAAGAGCCAACAGAATGGAACAAAACACTTGAAACAATATCGCGACAGAGCGGCAATCATTCCTGTTTTATCTCAGTTTGCGCACGCTGCGCCGCGGAAACTGCTCTAATAAAAAACTACCATGTGTTCTACGTACATGTGTGTATTGTAAATGTACATACGTAAGGGTTACTGCAATGCTGCACCTGCGGTGGTGGTCCTTGCAGATATGAAACAAAAAATATGGCGCTTTCGATGCCGTAGCTAAAGGGATTTCGGTATTGCCTATTTGAATTCACGAACAATACCTGGCTCCTGCTTACGGAGCTCAAAACGGATGAGCATAAAATACGTTTTTAACTGTACGTGTGGCTCGAAACAATATTTCCATATTTTCAATGAACAAACAAGTATTTTTGTCAATACGTTTGTTACCCGGAGTCTGTATTATTTTGTAAAAACTTCAAGTGAATAGAAAACTGGACGATATTTACGAGCGTTTCGTATTTTATTTCATTTTACGCATCACCGGCATGGACGCAATATACTGTGTTTATTTTGAGTAACATCCAGTTGCTGAGAGTTCGTTTTGAAATAAATGGTTCGTTTTAAATCTAAGTGAAGTTAAAATGTTATAGAATTAGCTAAACTGCTGTAATGCAGTATCATCGTGACCAAAAAAAATATTAGTTTAGCAATTCGTAAAAAGCGATAAGTGATTCTTACAAAAAGCTAAAATGGATTTTAAACAAACGGCGCTGTAATAAGACGATATGTATTTAGTCTACCCGTGACCACGGCCGTTGCAATACGGTCAAAACGTCGGGCAATAAACAAAGGCATTTAGCCTTAAAATAAAATTATTTACGTGATTAAGACCCGTAGCCTAAAAAATTCTATGATATGTATTTACTTATGATTAATTAATTGCATGAGCGAATAACATAGCTTACCCGTTTATTTGCCTGTCTAACGGTAAAAGAGTTCCCGCAAAAAGTATAATATTTTCAAACGGAACTACGTTTCAATCTTTTAGTCTTTTAATTCCTGAGTATAAGTCATATCCATTGCAAAATCTCTTTCAAACCCAAAAAATCACTGGTGTAACGTTTGGACTGACTTTTTGAGCGATTCTGTAACCTTACGAAGCAACTCGCTTCGTGTTTGTACTGAGCTCGGTCCACACAAACAGTGACCTCGTCTCGGAACTCTATTGTAATAACGCTAGTAAAAATGTTATTCAAACGTGAAAGTGCAAACTACTTATATGTTTTATCACCATAGATATAGAAAAGTTGCGCAATTTTTAGATTAGTATACAAATGTTGATAAACATTCGCGAAATAAGTGTTGGTGAAATGCAAAGCAAGTTCTTTTACAAGTGCATTTTTATAATCCATTTTGCATCCGCCCCTGCTCCAGTTTTTATAAAATTCATGCTGTTACATAAACAGCTGGACACCTACTATGTTGAACTTACGACCTACAAAATTAATATTGTATAAAAAATCTAGACGTGGTGGTATGAAAAAATAAATCAGGCTTTATTTAATACGATTCTTTTGACCGTAAAGTTGTGGCTCGACTGTTGGCGAGGTTGTTACCTTATAGGTAATGTGACTTCAACTTGGTTTATTTCGTAACTTTTTCACGGCTAAGTTACTTATTTATGTATTATAACTTCCTTAAGTACGGCCCAAGTCGCGGACGAGACCCAGCTTAACTGTTAGCGGTTGGAAGATTGTTGTAACGAAACAGTTTCGCTAAGTAACATAACCAGACTTTTCTCTGTGAAGAAAAGTTTAAGATCACGTATTCTCTAATATTAAAATCAATTGATTTCGTGCTACTCGTAGCATCGTTCGATATCTGACCTCTTCGAATACAAAAAGAAAGAAACCACACTTAATTGATTTCTATTTTTGTTCCAGATTTGCAGAGCGGTGCTAAAATGGAACAATAATATTGTAAATTTACGAGACAATAACTTACTGTTTTAAATATACGCCACCGACGAAATATATATATATTATGCTCTTCAGACAGATATATTAGAAATGTTGAGACAATATAAACCTCGGAAGGAGGGTTGTTATGACAATTTCGCGATGTGAAACAAGACTAAAGAGCTTATTGATATCAAATGTCCTTTGACGTCATGAAGGCGGAATCATCGCGACGCTCCATGGAAACCGGCGGTCTACCATTGGTTTCGACGTTTGCTCTGCTTACTATTGTTGCAGGTAAGCTCGTAATTAAACTATTAGTAGGAATTTACTATAGTGGCATTGTGTGGCCTCTATTAACATTGTTAGAAAGATCGCGGCTGTTCGAAACATCAAGAAATGTTCGCAACGAGCAACTCGTTGCGAACATTTCTTGACGTTTCAAAAGCTGTTTGTTATATTTTTTAACAACTTCATGAAGTAGGCTTATAACTAACACGTTACTTTAAGGCCTTGATAATCACTCGACAGTTACCGTTATAAAGGGGCACGGTTTCATGCGACTGTTTCACTTAATACGCCACAGTGACTTTAATTAGTAATAAACATTGTCTAAGCTTCAAGACGGAGAATTAACGCATATTTTGAATAAAATTACCTTAACGTGTCTAAAGAACAGCGTACCATTGCCCAATATTATTCCTATTACCTCGTAGCAATTTAAAGTCGAACTTTGTTGGAAGTAATGTATTTCACTCATTAGTTATAATTACGACTTAGTTCAAAGCTTTTTGCATACAGTTGGAAAATTAGTCGAGGGTTGCAACAAGCTATTGGACGGCAGTGAGTGGTGAACTGAACGCCCCACTAATGGCGAGTCTGATGTAAAGCTTAATATCCTATCCGGCATCGCTGCCTCTTTGAAAACATTAATTTTCTCTTCCTGTCCTGTATAAATTATTGCGAATATACTAAAATGTTTTACCATCCCATTCGTTAGCCGAAACTGTCATGTATACTGTTGTTGTTTGTTGAAAATTAATTTAGTCTTAGTTTTAGGTTTGAGTATGATAAACAAGGTGCTAAAATTTAAATGTAAAAGGCGGATATATCTAGCTGCGCAATTCGCAGCTGAAAGATTTAAAATTTATACATTGACGTTGTGGTTTATTGCCTTCTTTAGTTATTTCATTAGATCATTTAGTTATAGATTACAAGCCTACGTGTAACTGAAAGGCGTGGCTAAATAAAATTAATAGACATTGTATGGTATGAGTATTGGACCTCCAGTCATGCCAAATCCATGCAGTATAAATAATATCAATAAATAAAGGCTATTTCTCTATCGAGTGAGTAACAAAGGCTCATCTAACTGTTTAAATTAACTGTGTTACAACTAAAATGGTATTAATTGAATGGGCGGTTTACCTTATTTTTAGAATGATAAAAATGAGAATCAATTATATAATGAATGTTGATAAACTTTCGCGATTTGTACACATTATGAAAATATATATATTACGGGTCTTAATCGAGTGAATAATTAAAGGTAAATTATCTTGTTTATTGCCCGACGTTTCGACAGTATTGCAATGGCCGTGGTCACGGGTAGACATGACAGGCCGTTGCAATACGGTAGAAACGTCGGGCAATAAACGAGGTATTTTACCTTTAATTATTCACGCGATTAAGACCTGTAATATATATTTTTTCAATTTTATAATGTTATACATTTTATTAGTCGATTGTAATAGGTAGGTAGATGTACTTACTAACCTAACATAGAATAGAATATGCTTAGACTTGCTTCCTTGTTACAGGGAGTGTGATCTTAATAGTAGAACTACTTTCGAAGAACGCTCCAACCTCTTGAAATTTCACTGTCAGTTTTATAGACGTGTGCAAAATTTTAATATAGTCGTTGCAAAAATGGCTTTGAACGGGTTCAATATTGTTTAGTTCAGGGATTCTGCATTATGATTCAGTCGATCCAATATCGCAATAGCAATCTATTGTTTAAAAAAGTATAATGTCAAAATAGAACAGAGTAACATATTGTGTAGCTTTTGGTATCTTTGTACATGTCTGTTCGGTACGCGAGTTAAAACTAGACCGCACTTGACGTGATGTAGCAAATTGTTGCACTTTAACGAGTGTCTACAGCGGCCGAGGCGGCTGCAGTTTCGAAGCAATACCGACCCAGATTCCCTCACGTGCCGGCGAGCCAGACGTAAGAAACTCGTACTCAGCGCTACCCTACCGGATTCCAAGTTTAATTGAAAACGCTTTATATAACCTTTTCTTTTAATTGTTTAAGGCTTTCACCTCTTCCTTGCCCCGTACTCTGAAATGTTTAATTATAGTTTCTAATGAAAACTCGGCAAAGGATTAAATAAACACGTACAATATAAATAATGATGTTTGTGTGCAACGCGAACGATATGCGTAAAACCCACATCGGATTACAGCTAATCATTAGATTAATTGTATGGAAATTAGTGTTCGTACGCGTGGTGAATTTAACGCAATTCTATCAGAATGTAATTATAAACGTCGATGAGCGTGAAATACCGAATAATTGGTACACGTAATCGAATACGAAGGGTTCGACCGATGAAATGTAGCAAAAATTGATATAATTATTTAATTTATTCATATTAACAGTCGATTTATTAAGTTTGTATTGGGAACCATTGTATATGAAATTTTATTTAAAGTTGTGATTGACGTTTCACATAATGTAATGCATGGGTGATTTATTGCTGAAGATATAATTTTATCCACGGCTCGGGTGCTAGATATCAAGATAAAGGGGTCGTCGGTCGGTGAAGTTCGTTGTGGCGCGCGGCACAAGGACGCAGAGCGGCTACTGGCCTCAAGTTATTAATTTTCATTCGACTCTGACAAAAGCCTTACTTATTGTCTATGGATTATAAATGTGCGTACAATTTTGGGTCATTTCTATTATATTTTATATCAGTTTTCGATTTCAACACCCAGTGACGATTTTTTAAATGCTACGAGTAAAAATTTGAACTAAATACGACAAGAAAAATATTCAGTCACATGTGGCGCGCTGGGAGTGTATCCGACTGCTACGCAAGAGGTCGTGGGTTCGATCCCCACCCAGGATAAAACTTTGTGTGATGAGTATGATGGTTTATTCTGTGCCTGGGTGTTATTTATCTACAATATGTATGTATTTAGAAATATATAAGTATGTTTATCAGTTGTCTGGTTTTCATAATACAAGCTCTGCTTAGTTTGGGATCAGATAGCGTTGTGTGAGTTGTCCTAAGATATTATTAAGATATTACTAATTATGTCGCCACTTTCTTTTAGCTAGTATTTATTTTTAAAAGGCAATAAATAACATCATAATACAATCAAGGGTTGAGAATACTTTTGTGAAGAAATTACACATTTTCAAACAATCAATCAGCCTGTAAGTTAGGAGAGACCTATGTCCAGCAGTAGACGGATAATGCTGGACATAGACCTCTCCTAACTTACGCCACAACATCTGGTCCTCCGTCTTCCGCAAAATTCTATTTAATTCTAACGACCTTCTTTAGGTCGTCGGTCCATACGGCTGGGGGTCGTCCTACCTAACGTTTACAAAGTCGCGGTCTCCATTACTCCATGGGACTCGTTTGCTCCATTCGCCATCGGTCCTTCGGCAAATGTGGCCAGCCCATTGGCACTTCAGCGTGATTAACCTGCGTGCTATGTTGTTGTTTGGTTCTTTGTCGGATGACCTCGTTGTGAATTGTATCCTTCAACGAGACTCCAAGTATAGCTCGCTCCACAGTCGATTTTGTGGACTAGCCCAACCGTAAAGTGTGCATGTCATGGTACCGTAAGTCATAACAGGTAGGACGCACTGGTTAAATACCTTGATCTTCAGGCATTGCTGTAGAACTTCATCGAGTCTTCTCTTCAGAAGACTCGACGAAGTTTGCTAAACGCTGCCCAACATTGGTTCCTCCTGTCGACTTCTTTCTCGAAGTTGTTTCTACCAAGCTGAATAAACTGCCCTAGGTAGATATATTCTTGAACAACTTCGAGCACCAACCCTTCGACATAAATTGATCTCGGCATGACACGTTGATTAAATATGATTTTGGTTTTTTCCAAATTCATGCCGTGACCAACACGTCTAGAGGTTGCACTTAAGCCGTGCAGCATCTCGCTGTGCTGTTCCAGCGACTCCGCTACTATGACGATATCGCCGGCAAACCAAAGGTAAACCATGTACTCACCGTTTATATTTTTGCCCTGTCCAGTCCAGTCCAGTGTCTTAAAGGCGAATTTAAGAGAGTTGTTGAAGCTTTTCGGGGATATGGCATAGTCCTGAGTTACACCTCAGCGCAGCTTTATTGGTCTGGTCTTGTGGTCCTGAATCTGGATAGTCATGGTGACGGTGTCATACAGGCATCTCAGCACCTCGATATATCGTTAGTCTATACGACATCGTTGCAGAGCATCCTGAACCGCCCAAGTTTCGATGGAGTCGAAAACTTTCTCGTAGTCCATAAAAGCCTCATCAGATAAGTACTCTTCGGTTTTATGAATAAATACACATTTAACGAGTAATAGCGTCATCAAATTATTGTACCCATTTTGTTTCACCACAAAATTGTTTTGGCTTCATATTTTAATATCGAACTACAAAAAAATGTTTATTTATTTTTCCAGTGGATAAAGAATGATGTGTGGCCGGAGACGCGAGTGACGAATGTTCCGGTATCGGGTGTTATTAATTTTCATTTGACACAGTCGGGTCGCACTCTGGTGCGGCACGGCGCGTCAAAGCTTCCCATCTACTATAAACACTGTAGTTTTGTTCCATTATCGCTTCTCTAAGCCGACAGTGATTCCAAATAAAGTGTAGCACTTGTTACTCAAAGTAGGTTAAACATTACTATTTTTCATATGCGAAGTGCTCGTATTTGCAACGGAAACCGCAGCCACAAAATCGTTCGGTGATTTAATTTTGGATTGTTATTGGGATATGTTTATTTCATTTGATTGGTACGGACATTCCATGTTCATCCATTGTTTTATACGTGCAGGTAACTTGTTAATTAGTTTCTCATACTTGGGTGCTAGTTGTATTAAGTAATCTGAGGAGGAAAATGAGTTATATAATGATTAAACTCTATGTGCGGAATGTACTGGTTCTCCACATAATTTTACGCTTGATGGAAGTGAGGTTAATAAACGGAATAGTTTGGATGACTCAATTTGGTATTAATATTGCGGTATGTTATAATATTATAGTGTTGTTTCGTTATAAATGTATCTCCAAGTTTTGTTTCTAGTTACGTGGGTATGCATGAAAATTTTGATGTTTAGATTTAGATTAGGTTTGTACCTTTCAATTAGGTATCACGGGATATTCGAATTTATGTATCTATATTAACAATATATTTACTTGTATTATACACACGTCTCAAATTATACATATACTGAGGCAAATGTAGAAAATGAGTCTTCCTTATTTACAACAGTCCGCTTATCTTCTTTAAAAATAAATGCCCTCTTCAGTCACTCACTTTTATAATCTCAGTTTATTTAAAGTAAACTCCTTAGTACCTCCCATATATTTAACAACATTACATAAAGTTTTACACTAGAATTCACAACGGTGAAGCGTTTTGAAAGCGACGAGATAGAAAATCTTAAGTAGTGAAAGCGAGTGAGTTCGTAAACACCAAGTTGAAAGAGTATTATAAGGAGTATAAAGAGGAAAGTACTAAGAAGGGCTACTAGAGTGAATCAGGGCCATTCCCATTTAATTTACAAGGGTCATATTACCACCATTGATCCGGAAATCCATTACCCGGCCGTGCGATGAAATAATTTTAATTTTCTCTTCGTTTTATCTTTTCGATACATTGCACTTTGGGAAAATGTTTTGTGCTTTCCAATATTGAGGTACAAAAAATTTCGTGAAGAATGTTGTAGTTGCTTTTAGTGGTAATTAATTTTTGATAATTATGATGTTGAATACTATATTTATAGTTTTCATATTGGATTTTTTTAAAAAAGCTTATACAGTAAACGACTGTACTTCGAAAAAATCGGGCAGTACATATTGGTAATTTTATAATAAAATTATAATAAATTATAGATGCAAATTTAATTGGGTGGAAAATATATAACTTAATTTAATACGATTTAAGATGCTGCATGTTATTTTGTAGGTAATAAGTTATAGTTCTACATTTGTGTGTTTTTTAACTATTAAATACTATATTTAAACTAGAAATTAAGACTAAATCAAACTAAAATATATCCAAAAAATTGGGACCCCTGGGCATGGTTCCACTAATACTGGCGGCATTTCCTCGCTGTATAGCAATGCTGATGCGTTGTGCGAAGAAGCTGTTGTGGATGTGTTTGTGTAAAGTTTGGTAGGATTCGAACGATTAGGTTTGTACCTTTCAATTAGGTAACACGGGATATTCGAATTTATGTATCTATATTAACAATATATTTACTTGTATTATACACACGTCTCAAATTATACATATACTGAGGCACATGAGGAACTAATGTATTTTTTGCTGTGTGATAAAGTGGTGTCCAGTACTGTGATCCCGCAACAGTTAGTTTCACAATTGTGAATTCGTTCGCTGCACTATTTGAGCAAATCACTCTACCTCCTATACGGACTGATAACATGAATGATACATAGAATACTTTTATCTTGGAAATTGCAAGTGCACGATTGATATAGGATATTAACTTAGATGGAGACGTGGAAACAAACTGATATTTTATAATTACTTAGTTCAACGTACAAACATAAATGAGTACCTAAATTATCAAATTGTATAAATTGATTATGTGCCCTTGGTTTTGTCATCTATACTTATATTAAAAAGCTGAAGAGTTTGTTTGTTTGAGCGCGATAATCTCAGGAACTACTGGTTCGAATTGAAAAAAATCTTTTAGTGTTAGATAGCCCATTTATTGAGGAAAGCTATAAGCTACATAGTATCACTATATAACTAATAGGATAAGAACGATGAAAAAATGTTGCAAAAATGGGGCAAATTGACGTAGATAAAGTTGCGCGGATCACCCAATTACGTATAATGCTCTGTATTTTGATTTATGTAATTTATAAAAAATATTTGTATACCAGATCTGGTAGAATACAAGCGTAGAAACTTTGTTAACACCATTACTATACAATATTCTTAGAAATAAACTATTCCATTCTTACTCTTAACAATATAAGGTGCTATATGTGCATAGTATATATTGCGATATGTATTTGCTCATGCATGTTATGAATTTACTATAAAGTTCAACGCCCTTTTTTATGTTTGTAATATACGAGTACATACGTCGTAACATTTAGTACTAGAGCTTATATGAAACTTTTCCCCACGGCTTCACTCTTGCGTTTGCTGGATATAAATTTATAAATGAAAAAAAAGGTAACTAGCAATGTGGGATTGGGCCCACATTACTAGCAATCTTGTTAACCTCTCCAGCTCTCAAGCTCAAAGACTTGTTTTAGGAGTGGGTTCAAGTCGGTAGTATATTAGGTAGGATTCGAACCCGTTACCTCACGATTGCGAGTCCGATGTCTTAGCCATTAGGCTACCGCCGCTTCAAATATATAAATAAACTTTTTAAACTATTTCTCTCTAGGGGTAAAATTAAAAAAAAAAGTTTTTAGCTATGTTATTCGACCTATGAACTTACGAATGTCAACGTATTAAATCAAGTTATTTTCTAGACTTTCGGGTTTAGTCCAATATCCCTGAACACTACATGATAGTCATTTTAAAAAACCAAAAATGGATATTCAAAAAAATTGAGGAGGTACATTTTTAAAGAAACATTTCATACGAGAGAAACATTACTTATTACTTGCAAAATTAATTAAGTTTTGTATGTAATTGTATTTTCAATAATTGAAGTAATCCAAATATCTTAAAATTTATCAAGCAGATATTAATAAACGAATTTTAGTTTTAAATTAATTTAATTTAAACTATTTATTACCTTGATTAACGTTGCTTTAAACGTACTTAATTTACTTTAATTACTTTTATTTTATTTACATCATAGCTTCATAACCAGATAGTATTCTATAAACCTGTAATTCTACTGCGTAAAGTCGTTTAATTTTATTCTTCGCAGATATCTCACTCATTACAAATGAATGAGAAAAAATAATGGAGGCGCCACCATTTTTTTAATTGATTCATTTTGTGGTTCGGTGTAAAAAGTGAAAAATTTATTTAATCTCAGCTTCGCATTAGCCGAATTGAACGAAAATATTCGGCGTTCCAAAATCCCGCACGAAGCCATTAATCGTTTTGATGTCACAGTATGGGACATTTAGTGTGACCCTTTTTATGCGCCAACCTTTCCCGATTTACGTCCCTAATCGCCGAATACCGAACGCCGAAAACTGAAACTCGGCGTTCATACGACCGACCGTGTTGAATCGTCGGTTACTGAGCGCCGCCGGTTTATTGTGAGAGGATCCTACAAATGATGTTTTAGAATATGAGTTACTGTTTGCTTCGCAAATCGACATTCAGTCATTTGCATGATTTATATTCATGAATATGACAATAAGATACAGTTAATTATTGTCCGCAGGATGGATTCAAAGTAATTTAATGACGCTTAGTTTGATTCATGCATGCATTACAAACTAAATGCAAAAGTTTACAGAGCAATCGTTTCGGATACTGCAAGGATAATAAAATGACTATTAATGGCTTTTTGAAATGCAATCTGAAATGAATGGTTCACATTATTTTCCTGTGAACAAAGTAGTTGCAGGCGATTTTTGGTTACGTATGCAAAGATTTATTTAATGAAAGTAGATCAATTGCTATAGAATTCAGTAGCATCAGCAATTCCCCCACTTTTGTTTGTGCAAGCCTGACCCAATTTAAACCAATTTGAAAGGCCAATTCGACCTGTATTTCTTCTGATTGTATTTGGCTATCGTTGAATATAAAGCTGATCCAACTGTTCGTTGTATTGTTTATCAAGAGCTTCTGCAAAGTGGCAGTTAATTTATTCTAGTAATTGTAAGCATTGTAGATTAGACGTTTTTGTATAAAGAGAAAATACCAACATTTAATGGCCAAGGAGAATTTATGATCACGACAATACAACGAGAATTTATGGATACACAACGTTAATTTTCTTCTCCATTCAGGTATCTTATTGTATTGTTTATGTCTATACAAATACATTTTTAGGGTTCCGTACCTCTAAAGGAAAAAAAAGGAATCTTTATCACTTTGTTGTCCGTCCGTTGAAATGAAAACCATATAGTCAGGTTTTTAGTCCCTTGAAGCTGTGAAAAAAATCAAACTTCTAAGTTAATATAGAGAAAAGATATGGGTGTTTATGCCGCAAGAAACTTACATTTTGACACTCTCAAGTAGTCAACATTTATAGAGTATTTTCCTAGACCTAGAACAATAAAATTTGGAGAAAATACTGTGTTACACTACAAGTATACGGAAAAGTCTGAAAACTATACATTTGTAATTAAATCATAAGAAATACAGTGTTTAGAAAACTGCGAGACTGGATTCCTGGAATATTTATAATATGTACTTACAAATTAGTACGGAACCCTCGGTGGGCGAGTTCGACTCGCACTTGTATGTTTTTTTTTCACTTACGAAGCAAAATGCTACACTCAAAGTGTTGCAGTTATAAGTTGTACTACAGTTGTGCATATAGTGCCAAGTTCGCAAAGCAATAAAAACTCGCGATTCTCTTTTCAAATATTTTGTTTGATTATAAACTAACATAGTTTATTATATAAGATTAAAAAAAATTGCATTGCAGTCTAAAATGAGTATTTCTGTCTTTAATAGGTCAGTTGCAAGGATCGGGGTATAGCGACCAAGAGCCGGAGTTTCTGTCACCTCTTGAAAATTTGACAGTAGCTCAAGGACGGGATGTGCAGTTCACATGTACTGTCCACCATCTTGGTGGCTATAAGGTAAGAAGTACTCCGTACAAATACGCCAAAAAAAATAAAGAAAAATCTAGTACTCTAGTCTAGGTTTAAGTTTCCTCAAGGTCAAAACAAAAAATATTTTATGGTGAACGCGATCCTGTATGCTTATGATATTAAATATCTAGAATTCAAAAGGGAATGCTAAAATAATTGTGTTCCAAGGACTCTTCGCCATTACTTGATGCTCAGTTGATAGACGAAATGGGCAAAAATACACACACATATTAAATATACAGTGACAATGAGATTAGATAGTCTGACACCGGCTCCACATGTTGGCCCCAACGTCGGTTCCAACCCCACTCGTCCAACGTGTGGATCTAGAATAACGCTCATCCCAATGTTGGCGCCAATGCTATTTTTTAACCACGCGTTGGGGCCAACGTATTGAGCCGGCGTAATTGGTAGAAGCGATGACGATATAGGTAGGTACTTAAATATTTTCTTAACATTTAAATTTAAAGTAAAATACAATAGTTACACATTGGACCTTGTTTGGACTTTAACCGATAAAATTACTTTATGTTTGTTCAGTAACATTACGCATTATCATCGCTGTTTAACAGTATAGAAAGTTTTATAACTAATGTCATAAATTGAAAACTAAATATGTATTAACTTCTAGTTTCAAGTTGGACAATTTCATTTCGAGTTATGTCAATACTGTGTTGGAAACTAGTTTTATATCATCATGTATATTAAAATGACCTTTTAAACATATGTTTCCATGTTTAGGAGAGGTATATATATATATATATATATATATATATATATATATATATATATATATTTTTATAATTTTTATGCTTAAAAGAATGATCTACTGTCGACATAACGTCAGTTTTCTATACTGGTCAATCTTTAATTGGTGCAGATTTAAAAGACACGGCTTTCTATTATTTAATGTTATAAAAATTGCGTTAAAATACTTAATGCCTATGTGGCGCAGTGGGAGTGTGCCCAACTGCTACGCCAGAGGACGACTTCTTGCGTAGCACTCGGACACACTCCCACCGCTCCACAGAGGCATTAGCTTCGATTTCCACGAGGGATACCCCTTTGTGTGATCTACAAATTGTTGTTCTGGGTGTACTTTGTGTCCGTGACTTGTATGTTTGTCAAATCTTCTGCGACACAGGGCTTGTCCTCCTATTCATACTATTGCAGGAGTCGTCTTTTTAAAAAATAAAAAATATAAAGAAAGTGTAAGTGAAACTTACGGTGTCCATTTTAAAATAAGAAAAGATTTGTTTTTTGGAATTTTAGTTGTATGATCTAGTAACAACTAAAGTCTTTGTGAAAATTATTTCTTAAAATTTACTCCGCAAAATACAGGTCAGTTATTACTGAAAACGGCATTAAGGGTTAGATTGCATCTTACCGTCCAGTAGAGGATTTTTGCTTGCATCTTAAACTTGACTGGAAAAGTGCACTGTACGTTAAAATACCTTTCAGTTCTCAAGTTTTTTATGATTGCAGGTGGCATGGATAAAATCAGATACGAAGACAATCCTCGCCATACACACGCATATGGTGACTCTAAACCCCAGGCTGGCGGTGACTCATAATGGTCACAACACTTGGAAGCTGTACATCAACAGTGTCGAGCCTAAAGACTCTGGCACTTACATGTGCCAACTAAATACCGACCCTATGAAGAGTCAGGTAGGTTCAGTTTTAACTATCCTTTAAATAAGTTTTTTGCAAATATTTCGGTGCAAGGTATGATTTTATAAAAAATGTATTAATGAAATAACCCGTGTGATCTATTTTTTTTATATAACTTACCCCTTTTTTATGGTGCTCTTCTCTACGGCATGCTAGTATACATAATTAATATATTAATTGTTAACAGTAGGTAGCTGTATTCTAACTGAAATGAAGGGTTTCGTAGCTCAAAACGAAAATACAGAAAACTTATAGAATCATTCGTGTTTCTGTCTGTCCGTCTGTCACTGACAATTTGATTCGAGTCTACTAGACTGAGTTGATTTGGTACGTGTATTTCTGTAACCCATACGCGGACGCATAACATGGGGTGCATTTTTGGGCGTCAAACTTTGTAATTGAAAATAAGATTACAGGAAAATGTATAAAAAGTCTATGGTCTGAACATAATTATATCCGAACATAATAAAATTCCAATAAAGTAAAAAGAGAAAGATTCACACGATGATGGAAGACCTATTTACATAACTTTAAGTTTGTAAAAAAACCGCACTAGGCCGTTTTTACAAAAACAGAAACAGGTATACAAAAACAAGTATACTTAAGATAGTTTTCAGTAAACAGTCATAGGACTAAAATCAGTGCCCAGTGCACTGGGCATCTCTGGCTCAGATTTTAAGGTTCACCTTTGGTGCAGTCACAGAGACGTCAGAAATGATATTGTCGACCTTACTAACTTCTATAAGAACGACATCAAATAGTTTCACTACGGGCTTTTGTAAGGTAGAGTTATTGTTCCAGTCGAACCATCCAATTCGAGGGAAGCTCGCTGTGTCCTATCCCAGCGAACAAATTTTATACATTACATTATTGTCACTGTCACACAACTTTTCATATCTCGATGTGAAAAGTTGAGACCTTGTTATACAGAACTATGCTCCGTGAGTTACTACAAAGTAAAATGGGTAGGTAGGAGTGTTAATTTTAAGTGATATAGCATTAAATGCAAGAATAATTTATTTCATTCGTGGAAGAGGAATATTGCGAGTCAAGGGTCTGGAGGTGCCTACCATACTAGTTGGTGAGAGTACCTGTCACTAATTTTCTTTGCAAGTCTCTCTTATTGAGTGCGGTCTGCCAATCTATTTCGTTTGTGGTATTAGGGCCATTTTCTTACTATTTTAATCGTGGTGATTCACATATCGAAAGTAGGTGGTGGCATACCTTATAATCTCCTTAAGATGGATTTCCACCATGTGACAATGATTCGATCAGATTCAATTAATTAAGTAAAGTAAAATATTACAAATTAACTAATAATGGATACCATAAAATCCTCGTAAAACAATACCCGGAATTTCAATTACGAAATTCTTAAGCTGTTATAGGCAATTACCGAGAACAATAATTTTCTCAAGAGATACCGATCTTGTAAATTGCATACACGAAACACGAATTTATCAGAGAATTGAATATCCAGCTCATAATAGTAAATCATTTACACTAACATAGTTTAATCAGTGCGTCAATTGCTTATCAATAATGGACAGTAATTACAATCGGTTTCCGTTTGAGCGGCGACCGCTGTGCAGAATCCGTGGCTAATATTAAAATTTATGCAATCGATACGAATCGCCAGCTTGCATTCAGTCCACGAAGTCACGTGCTGAACGTTCGATCAGATAAATTATATCCGTAGTCTTTATGTTTCGATTCTCGATTTTTCACACACGAGAACTATTCGAGTGACTGTCGCTTCGATCTATCAGTAGACATGTGCGGATTCTTGTATTCTTCCACTCGTAATACAAGATCGATATATTTAAAGTCATGCAATTTTCCTCAGTCATATGGTTTTCTAGGCGAAATGGCATGTTCTCTACAGGAGCTTCTGTACTTGTTACAATTTTTTGGTGATCTCTGTTACACGAGTTCACAAGTTGCAATACAGGTAAGTAGCGATAAAGCTCTTAAAATATGAGCGATAGCTCATTCGATTAGGAATGAGCTATAGAAAAATGTATTCGCAAGATTTTATAGCAGAAAAAAAAATTGGGGAAATACAAGGTATTTAGTTTTGTGACAATAGCATTTTAAAAAGGTGCAAATTTCCTAAAAAAAGGTCTGACTCCGCAGCTGTACCACCGTTAGGTATTTATAGTTTCAATTGAACTCTGAAAATATGAAATAATTATCTACTGCTCATTCCGAATGAGCTATCGCTCATAATTTTAGGAGCTTTATCACTATTTAACACGTATTGTAAGATGTGAACTAGTCTTTATCATCGACTAATACCTTAACTATCTAATCTCTACGATCATCATCATATCCAAGTTTGGATTACATTCCTCAACAAAGAATGGTCCAGACTTAGAGTTTCTCATTTTCGAAATATTCCAAGTATTGGAGTGTATTGACTATTGTCAAACGATATTAAGGTTTATAAATACCTAATATTGATGTTGGTAAATTGAAGACTGTGTATTAATACCTATATTAAGTGACTTTTGTCCGATAGGGTGAAAAATACTCTTAGTAAACGAATAGATTAATGATCTGTCGGTTCTACTTGGATAGTCACACGGATATATCTGGCTGAGACATCGCTACGTGATTTCAACAGCTAGTAGGTACCTGGGGTACATGTGTTGGTAGGTAACACGGACTGGCGAATTCATTTCGCGCTCTGAAATAAAATGTCCGTGGCTTTTGGTAAATATTTGGAGATGTTTTATATTTTGTAGTGAAAATTGCAGCATACGTTATGCAGAAACATATTATGCATACGATTCATGAAGTAACAATGTATAAGTTATAAGTTAGAGATACTTTTTTTATAATTTCAACCTAATTCAAAAAAGGAGGTGGTTTTCAATCTGTACGCGATTACTTGATGACGCCTGGACCGATTTGGAAAATTAGTTTTTGTTAGATAAGGTACTTTCAAGTTGGTCCCATTGTCAGCATGTTGGGCTCTGATGATGAGATCCTGAGGAAATCAAGGAAAATCTTCAAACATTGCATACCAATATGGCCTCTAGGTGCAATTCTTTATTGTATATACACGATGTTTGTCCGCGATGGACTCCTAAACCGCTTAACAGATTTCGTTCAAATTTGCACGCAATATGCAGTTTGGTCCAACTTGAGAGTTAGGATAGCTTACATTTAAATTTATAGTCGCAATTACTAAAAAAATGAGCGATCCCATGTCCACCCGTGCGAAGCCGGGACGGGCCGCTAGTGTTTATATATAAATCTCCTGTCACGATGTTTGTCCGCGATGGACTCCTAAACCGCTTAACAGATTTCGTTCAAATTTGCACGCAATATGCAGTTTGGTCCAACTTGAGAGATAGCTTAGATCTTTAATTATAGTCGCAATTACTAAAAAAAATAGGGATCCCATGCCCACCCGTGCGAAGCCGGGACGGGCCGCTAGTACATGTATAAAATCAAAGCTAAGTTAATTTTGTTTGACAACGCTTTTGTCAACTTCTCGTTGACAACAATGAGTAAACAAGCCATCGGAAATTCGAATATTTTTTAATTAAATAATATGGAATATTTTCCAAACCCAGGGCAATTAATGTAATTTGAATAATTATTATATCTTAGAACCACTCACACAACGCTATCTGGTCGCAAAACTAAGCAGAGCTTGTACAATGGAAACCAGACAACTGATAAACAATAAATATTTCTAAATACCTACAAATTATTCATAAATAACACCCAGACACAGAATAAATCATCGTGCTCAAAACATAAAGTTTTATCCTGGGTGCGGATCGAACCCACGACCTCGGGTTAGTAGTTACGATCACTAACCACTAGACATTATTTAGTAAATATCTGTCTAAAAAAGCAATTCATATTGAAACAAACAATCCAATAGAACTATGGTAAAATGTTGCATAAATACGAGAGTTATAATGACAACAAATGATAGGTACGGGACATCCTGAAACCGTTCGACTGCTGAACCAATGAAAACGATTTATAAGCATACAATTTTTTATTCAAAATAATATTATTATGTGTAATGGATTCTTGAGTTGATTCTAGTTGCACACGTTTGGGGTCCGTATTCACTTTATTTAATGTCCACGCGGCAGTGGGAAATGGGGAGCTGCGAGTTAATTTTTAGGCGCAGCTCTTGTTTAAATTTGGTCCGGCGTCGCCGTAGTCGTAGCTGTCGCGAACGTATAGCGACCGGATCGGACAGACGCCGGAACATATGAAAGTTACACATCGTGCCGGGTACCCGGTCCTATGAAACTGTTAACTTTAGTCCTTGTAAACATTTTCTTTATTATATACATTTCCCAGAATTTAATATTAAAATATATATATATATATATATAATTTTGATTTGATTTCGAGGAATATCTGTTTCTTTTGGTAATCTAATGGCTTAGTTAAATTATTGGCAACAAACAAAAGTCTAAACTACAGCCCCTAATTGACGGACCATCACAATTGCGGTTTCAATTAACAGCCCTACTTCGAGAAAACCAACATTTGGTAATACCTACTTAAAATATGATCAGTTGGCAAAAACAGTATGTAGGCTATAGTAATTTTGACAAATGTCGAGCAGACACACAAAACAACAGGCGATGAGGAACTAGGTACGTTCCAAAAAGGAGAAATGAGAGGTCAAACTGAAAAAAAAAAATCAGCTTTTGTTACATGTATGGAGTGCCCCCTCTAAATATATATTTTTTTATTATTTAGCTATCAAACTAAGTAGCGGCTACTACAATATACCTTTTCACCAAATTTCATCAATATTTATAAAGTAGTCTTTGAGTAAAATGCCTGTGACTTACGGACGGACAGACAGACATGACGAAACTATAAGGGCTCCATTTTTGCCATTTTGACTAAGAAGCGAAATATTTAAATAGGTATGCGTTTTATCATTATTAGTCTTATATGTATACTTATCTACCTATAAAATAATATTTGTGTAGGTAACTACAAGTATTTACTAACATAAGTAAAAGTTGATTGTTATTATACAAGCATTTGTGATACTCAAGACTTCTTTGGCGGCGACAAAAAAAGTTATCTGATAGTGAACTTTTTACATCACTTCGAGAAGTTTTGTGTGGACCTCGAACAACAAAAACTTTCCTCATTATGTCATTACTATGATGAATGTTTATCTAGACCGTAAATCACCAGTACTGGCAGTTCCTGGGAAACTACAAAATAAAATACATTTTAATCAACATAACGTCACAGTTACAATTTAAAAATGTTCTCGTACATTAACAAGCGAGTAATCCCGTGAACACGTCATGTCAAAGTGTAGAGAAAATTGTTATAGCGAGGCGTCATTCCTAACGTGCCAGTCAGCGAGGATGTAACTTTGATACAATATTATTATCACCGGAAGCTGCGGCTTACCTGCCCGCCTGCCGTTACCTACTACTGTGTACTGTGCATTATTCACAGTACGTGTAATCTGCACATTATGTTTGGCTTGTGAAAGTAAGTGGCTTTCATACTTATGCGGGCGTTACTGAACGCGGACGTTTCACTTACCCCTGATATATGTAGATACTTTCTATTTATTGCGCTTGTAACTTTTAACGAACAACTTTTGTTGAAGGCGAGGTAACCCTTACCGTAGTTTTGTTTTGTTTGTTCTTCCTATCTCCGTGATGTAATACATGTCGTGTTTGTTGATATAAATTCGGGAGTAAAACTTTGTACAAGTTACAACTGAACTGATGAGAAGCTATTCTTATTATAAATGTTCAAATTATTCTCCCTGTCTGCCTGCTATGTTTTCACAGATAAAATGTTTAAATAATGTTGTTGAATCGTGAGGAAGTTTATAGATTATTAATTGAAATTTTGCAAAATTAAAAGCCACTACAAAAGTTACAATACAAGGTTTTAGCTACTAAGATTTCAATAATGTTTTAAAAACTTGTCCTTAGCTCTTATAAAATAACTAGCGTGATAGTGGTGTTATGATGGACATTGGCAAACTAATATGGCAATAGAGAGGTAGTGATTTTATTCTTACCAATAAGGCTAACCTTTTCATAGGCCCACACCTGTTAGACATTAATAAAAATGAAATACACGCTTTCTGATTACTGCAATAGCAAGCTCTGTACAAACATACCCTGACACTTATTAAGTTATTTACCTTTTGCGGCGCGTAGTAGACGTAACAACGCCCCAGGGACGCCCGTGGAATTTTGTTAAGTCGTGCGCGGAATGCACGCGCTTGCCAAAGGGAACCGGTGGAATGTCACCGCGACATCTTCATGCGACAGACAACTTTCAAATGTGCCACGCTGTTTATGTTGCAAAGCTACAACAAGCCTTTTGGGTGCAGACATTTTCGTGCGATAGTTAGTATGGAATGTACAAATGTTATGTTGAAATTGTAAACCCGTATGTCTACGGCAAGTGACGTTTCTTTGAAACCGATTTTAAGGTGTTCATACTGAAAAGGCGCAATATACTTAATCAAGTATTGTGGAAAATTAATGCAACATTTTTTTATAGGTAACTAACTTTAGATACTTTCTCTACGTAAAACTATAAGCTCACAATACATGTTTGTAGTGCAAATACAAAAATCAAAATTGACACAGAAGGCAGATAGGTAAACAGTGCTAGAGTTACGAATCTATAGGTTATGAACAATAAGCATTAATTTATTAAGCAGTTTCAGTAGAGGTTTTCCAGTAGTTGAGAGTTATAGACGAAGAAAAGAAGTAAAAGGACAACGTCGTTCGTATAATGGATTTAATAATAGCACAGCGGAAAGCAATGTAACCCAAGACTACGTAATAATATTAAATGTCCCGCTAGATGTCAAGTAAATGTTGTTTGATATTTAGAGATCTCTAGATAAATCTACTTACCAATCAGTTTATTGTAACATTGCCCATGTCTGTAGCGTAGGGATCAGACAAATGGAAATGGAAAATAATAAAAACAATCAACTTTACACAACACTCTTGACTGACAGTCTTAAAACACTCAGTATATTATAGTGAGCTAAAAAAATGCTTGGTATTCTTAATTTCAAAGTCAACGAAATACTAAATAACTAAAATCGTCTAGTCTAAATAAATAACGTCATCATTGACTGGTTCACTTAATTCTTAATTATAAATGCGGCAATATTCGTTTTAAGGATTTTTTATCCATCCTACTTTGTTCCATCTGTTTGGTATTTTATATTCATTACTTTAAATTGTGATTCTTTATTAGGATTTTTTTTAACTTCTGGTCTTAGAATTAAATAACCATTCTTATTTAGATAAATTGCAAGTTTCTAGTTTAATGAAACTGAAATATAATTAATTCAAGATTTCATTTGCGAAAAGATTTTCGTTGTTTGACTTATTAATATGAAATAGTTTTAATTTTTTTTTGGACTTGTACACAAATCAAGGAAACAAAGTAGAACCAGTTTCGAAACTACAATGAGAGCATCTCCCAAATTTGAGAATCCAGCCTCGTGTGAGGATTAAACCGAAAAAAAAACAACACACCGGCTTCCGATTACTGGCCTAACCGTGCAGTCATTATTTAGCACTCGCACAAATGGTAAATGGTAGATAAATAGCATTCATAATAAAGAACTGTGAAGCGAGACATCTACAAAAAACGTAGTTAAGCAGGGTCAAGTCATTTTAGCGCTTTATGAAAGATTTTGCTTTGGAACATTTGACAAAAAAGGCCGAATACGAAAGGTCCTAAGCCCTCCCTTATATATACATATAAGTCTTTGGAGCCAACTGTATCCTTCTTCTTGTGATAGGGTACTTAAAACTAAGTTCGGTCAAGTGAATCTTATTGAAGCTTATAATATGAAAATAATGTAATATGGGTCATTTAAATTTAGGGACTAACAATGTATATTATGTATTTAGGTAGACAGGTATAGGTCTGTGTGTACATACTTTACATTTCAGGGTCACATCGAAATGTATTGTTTTCTCGTAACGGTTTTTTTCTATCGTATTTTTGTAATATAACTCTAGTTTTGCTGTATTGTTTTCTCATAACGGTTTTTATCTATCGTATTTTTGGAATGTAACTCTAGTTTTGCTGTATTGTTTTCTCGTAACGGTTTTTTTTCTATCGTATTTTTGTAATATAACTCTAGTTTTGCTGTATTGTTTTCTCGTAACGGTTTTTTTCTATAGTATTATTGGAATGTAACTCTAGTTTTACTGTATTGTAAAAGGAAAACTATTTGTTCTTAAAGCCTAAACAGTAAATTGTAAAAAAAATAAGTGCTTAGTTAGCGGCTCGGCCTCGAAATACATCAAGCGTGTAACTTGATGAAGACCAATAAAGACAAACGAGCGGGTACTGTCTAACCTTTTACCTTTTTCTTAACCATTGGAAATAATTTCATTGTGTAGTCCCAAATGTAACCTGGTCAAAGTGCAAGGAAACGTTAAATAGACCACTATCTTCGAAGGATCTGTGGGAGAAATCAAATAGTTGATAATAATAATCTTCTCCTTTCTTATTATAAAAGGAATAAGTTGTATAATGAGTTCATTCGGATATATTGATAATAATAATAAAAATTCTTTATTCACTTAGGAAGCAAAATACTACTGTTGTGAAAAGTCGATTCTATATGTACATCTAATGCCTGTTCGCAAACTATAGGTAAAGCTGGAGAAAAGAACAGGCAATAAAAACTCGCGGCCACTCTTTACAGTGTTGCTTTGTTTAGAAACTGTATATGAACGTGAGATGCTGCTGCTATCACTATATAATACACCATATTAGATGACTGATGCAAAAACAAGAGATACAAATATTAAAAGCTCTTCTTTTACATGAGATTGGATATATCATCCTCAATGGATACAACACAGTAGGATCCTCTTACAATGTAAAAACTATATGTGCTTAAATATTGGCCAAGTTTGAGTATTATTGGGTAATAATACGTTTTTGTTAAGACAATATCTCCTTAATAATACGAGTATTTTTGCGGATAATATTTTTATCTATGTTTTTCTAGAAAAAAAAAAACTACAAAGAATGATTTAATCATTACTTCAAATAAGAATGAAAAGAGACAAACGATCAATGAAATCAAAGGTTTACTAAATATGTCTACAACATATTCGCATAAACTTGTCTACACTTCAATAATTCCACTAGAAATTCTCATTCGGTTCGTTATTAAAATTCAAGTTAAAACAATCGAGTTAAATAGCACCACTATTTGTGAACGTTTAAACACAATAGTGTGCATTTGTAATTTACCTCTTTACTTAAACACTTAAGAGGTATTAGTCACAGCTATTGTAAATAGTGGAGGGCTTTTTACTAGCAACCGTAATAGTGATCCTAAGCAAATACGAGAGTTGTGTAGGGCGCAGGATCTTTTGTACGCCTTTAAAGGTGTACCTACTTGAATTCTATGTCAATTGTACTTGTGTGTTGCCAGTTGCTATCATAGGGCTCAGCTTTAAAACTCAATAACTATAATAATAAATAATAATAATAGTATATTGGGACAACTCACACAAAGCTATCTGATCCCAAACTAAGCAGAGCTTGTACTATGGAAACCAGACAACCGATAAACATATTTATATATTTCTAAATGCAAACATATTATAGATAAATAACAACCAGATACAGAATAAACCATAGTGCTTATCATACAATGTTTTATCCTGGGTGGGGAAGGAACCCACGACCTCTTGTGTAGCAGTCAGTTACACTCCCACCGCGAAGTGAATCGGCAGTGTGTATATGGCTGTGGTGGCTATAAATCACTGAAGCGAAATAATATAATCTCACTTAGGTATAGCGACGAGAGTGTTTATTTACTAATAACATATTATTTGTATAGACTAGCTTTCGTCCACGTAGATGTTGGGATAAAAAATTTCAGGTGCTCAAACTATCTTCATACCAAGTTTTATCTAAATTAGTTCAGCAGTTTAAGCGTGAAAACAAGAACAATAATATAATAATTTATTTTTGTAAAACATGTGTGTACATTACAAATTATTATGTATGCAAGGTGTTCAAAATTAAGACTATATTATCTACATGTTATGCCATATGACATAAAAAAAAATCGCAATAAAAACAGTGACTGGCCTGTTGGTCTAGTGGTTAGTGACCCAGACTGCTAAGCCAGAGGTCGTGGGTTCGATCCTCACCCAGGATAAAACTTTGTGTGATGAGCACGATGGTTTATTCTGTGTATGGGTGTTAGAAATATTTCAGTACGTTTATCATTTGTCTGGTTTCCATAGTACAAGCTCTGCTTAGTTTGGGGTTCAGATAGCGTTGTGTGAGTTGTCCCAAGATATTAATTATTATTTAAAACACATGCAGCAGACAGACAGTCAGAGTTACTTTCATATTTATAGTTTTAGTTTGAATTATACAACGTTATTCTTGGTATAGTGCAAACCTGAAAATAGTTTGTTCAGAATCAGTAACACATTCCGATGCGGTAGTTTTTAGATCACAATATATTTTTCGATTAATTAATTAATGAATCATTAGTTAATTCATTAATCATTCTATCAGTCCAAATCCTGTTCACAATATAATGTGAAATGTAATTTAATCATCACTTACCTATTTTTCAATAATAAACATGAATTACGGACTACGCGACGCAATGAGCACGATAGCGCAAAGAACATACGACAACTTTATTGGCTTACTAGAGGACGCCTCGTGGCTTCACCCGCGTAGTTCCCGTTCCCGTGGGAATACAGGGATAAAAAATAGCCTATGTCGCCCGGGGTTAGTGTAGCTTCACAACGATGAAAGAATTTTTCAAATCCGTCCTGTAGTTTCGGAGCCTATTCAATACAAAAAAACAATCAAATCTTTCCTCTTTATAATATTGGCTTATAACTCTGCAAGTTTTCAATATTTTTATTTTATTTTTTATATATGATTCCTTAAAGTAAAAATCTTGTTGGGGTGTCTGAGTTTTGCACTATACCAAAAATAACTTTGTATACTGCACAAAATTGAAAACGGTTTCCCTAGGATCTTTGGAGATCTAACTTCAAATTTGTTACATGTTTAATCTTGATACTACGTCATTATTTTAATTGAGTTGGTAGTGAGAAATAAGTTTAAAATCCTATAAGGTACAAAAAATCCAAATAAACATTGTTAATTGGAACCAAAAAACATTGAAGAACAATTTTTTTTTTTAAAGACTACTTCCGTAGTAGGGTACAAGCCCTGTGTCTCGGGGGACTTTACAAATACACAGGCCACGGATACAAAGTACACCCAGACCCGGAACAACATTTGTGGATCACACAAAGTGGTGTCCCGTGTGGGAATCGAACCCATGACCTCTTGCGTAGTAGTCGGACACACTCCCACCGCGCCACAGAGGCAGTCGATTAAACTAAGTCTGGAAGTATGGAAACCTTTTATATGAATTCGTATCTACTTGGTCGCTTTTTATGAACCGCCGCTTATTAGGTATCAGTTTTATTACTGACATAAATATTTTATTCGTTGCTCTTCATAGAAGTCACTTTCGTGGTTTGTGGGGAG
This sequence comes from Herminia tarsipennalis, assembly GCA_945859575.2. NCBI lineage: Eukaryota > Metazoa > Arthropoda > Insecta > Lepidoptera > Erebidae > Herminia > Herminia tarsipennalis. The sequence goes on from OX243835.2 coordinate 16,768,456, forward strand.
GAAGTTTATCGTATTAATAGATACTACTGGATTGTTATTACAGTTTATGGGCTTTACCTGAAGACGGTACACAAATAAATATTTATAGTTCTACGAATAGTCTTACATTTATCACATATCACACTTGGTGAACGTAAAAAAAATATCTTCTCATTTCTGATTCTAAGTTATTTCTTACTAGCTGTCCCGCGCAACTTCGTCTGCGTAAATTTCCCCTATTTTTAAAATCCTATGTTACTTCTAATACTTCCAAGAATAAGTGTACAAAGTTTCATGATGATCGGTTGAGTAGTTTTCGCGTGAAAGCGTAACAAACAAACTTACATTCACCTTTATATATTAAGTAGGGATTAAACATTATTATATTTATTAGTCATTCCAATATTGATTAACTAGCTGTCCCGCACAACTTCGTCTGCGTAAATTTTTCCCGTTTTTGCAACATTTCTCATTGTTGCTCTGCTCCTATTAAAATATTTTTTTAATTCAGATCAGTAGTTCCTGAGATTACCGCGTTTCAGCTTTATAATATTAGTATAGATTTGCTGTGATCCTAATACAGTTGCTGCACTACTTAACAAATAGTAATAGTAACTTATAATTTTAAATAGGCATTCAGCTATTTAAAATTAATCTTTATATAGCCTTAAATAGCCATTCAGCTTTCATATCAATCGGTCAGGTCGGCAGTACATCATTAGAATATAACGATTATTTTCATCGTCACACAAAGCATACAATGGTGTTACCGGTCATCATTCATGGCGGCTCGGTTTCAGGCAATTAAATAAATATTGACCTACTAATTGTTTTTGCGGCATTGATGGGGCGCCTTGTTGACAGAGGCTATGATGGACGACCGTGGTTTTTGTAATCCAAACCCCTTTTTCTCTCCTTAGCAAGATCGCATTTCAACACGCTCAAGTGCCTTTCAAAAACGAATAAACCATTTTTCTATCAATCAACCAAATTTTCCAACTTTCAAAGTTGCTTAAATAAAACTCATTCGCAATTTAAATCCGTTTTAATAGCAAATACTTTGCATAACTTAAACAAAAGCAATTTTGTAATTACAAATCAATACGCCGGCAGTTTGTAAGTCTGTCGGGGTGTATTAAATTTAAGAATTTAACGATTCAGAACGGCTTTAAATTTAATGTAGGTAGCTAGGTTTTTACGTGCCTTCGTCGAGGGGAAGTCTATACACGAGCGTATAAATAAGCCTTCAGCTGGCTGTTAGCGCCGAAGGGTATTTTCAATATGGGTAATTTCGCCTGGAACACAAATACTTTACCAGCTTTATTGCATACTCCAGGATTAACTCGGTATATGAGCGTTGAAAAACGAGAGCTACTGGCTTCCAGTTACATACAAAAACTCCTGGTATTTTATCTTAATTACTTAGAAATCTTTGTGAGAGAAAATCCCTACCCTTATGTTGTCCATCGTCGCGTAACTTTATGAGCGGATTACTTTTATGACCGGGATTAAAGTCCCGTTTGCGAAATGTTTACAGCGTGAACTCGCTGCCTGTTAGACGGTCGATGTCCTAATACCTACCTATATTAATAGAGCACCACTTTAAAATGCTCGTAACAATAAATATAATTAACGTCAATGTTTCAATTTTGTCAAATGTTGAGAGTCAGTTTGTTTACCGGTGATGCAAATGATAATAAAATTTCAAAGTAGAAAGAATGCTTACAATTTTAAAGTTTATAATAAAATCGCGCCTCTACCTCATAGGGTAATATTTAAGGAATTTTCATAACGAAAGCTTTGCAATTTAACAGGTAGCCGAAAGGCTTTTTCGGTATTTGTTAAGGTCAGTTGTGGAATTACGGCGGATTTTGTGAGTAAATCTGAAATGCAGGTCAGGAGCCATCACAGATTTAAAAAATACGTTAAGTTTGAATTAAAATGAAAAAGAGAAATGTTGAAGAAGTCCTAAGTCTGACTCGTTGTAAACATGAAAACCTCGACACAGGCTTCACCTAGTGGGGCTATCATACGTATAATTTATTATGTAATTGGGACCGTAAATAGACATTATTATTATTATAAAGTACGAGTATTTATGAATTTGGGACCCAGACATTTTAAGAACACAGACAAAATTTTGTAAAATACTTAAGGGCCTATATATTTTATCGTATGAATTAATATAGCACATCTATTGTATGTTACTTCAATTATATAAGTAACTATGGTATACAAATAGTACATGTGTCTCATCGTTAGTAGATTATTCTAAATCCATACCTGCCATTATTATTTGAATAGATGACGCAACCTAATGAGCTTAATCTATAGAAGTAAAGCTGTAGATACTAAGTAATATTATGTAAGTAGCTGTTAGTTGCGCTAAGTGCGGTCTTGATGTGTAATATAGATAATTCTGTTTCCTATTAATGGTTATTATATTCGTTTCCTATATCACATGTATATATACTATAGGTACATTCGACTTAATAATAATCGACCTATATACATACATAAATATATATAATGTACCTAAGGCAGTGAGGTTTTAAGTATAGGTCCGTGGCGACCGAGCTCTGCTCGGCTTTTTTTAACGCGCTTTTATTAGCCTCATACGAATCCCAACAAGCAAAATAAAGCTCTCAAGACAGTTTTGAGACTATACTTAAAAGCAACTTCAAGTATGCTCTAGGATTATAAGTCAGTCTTGTAGCAAACTATACGACTGAGATAACAAAAACGAATGCTCTTGACTATGTTATGAGTTGTCAAATGCTTTTACAAGTAAAAGAATCTGCTATAATGCAATTATGAGAAGGTTATTAGGACAAATAGGGTTATAATTTTTGCCTATAGGACTACTTTGCTTGTTGGAATGTTAGTATGTAACGGAATCGTTGAGCGTGTTTTTCACCCACTTCAGAACGTCCGATTTAATTATTACTTCGCACACTTATCTAGGACAATAGAAAGGGATTTTGAAAATTCATCCCCTAAAGGGGTAAAATAGTGGTTGTAAGTTTATATGCAACTCCGCCAGTTTTGAAGTTAGATGTGTGGAATTTTGTATTTGGCTGTTTAAAATAAAGAAAACATGTTTCGGCGTTTTTGAAACCCCCATAAAGGTAAAATATAATAAAAATGCTTGTGACGATATTGATTTATAATCACCCCAGGCTTTTGTACGATAAAATGTTTTTTTTGCTTAATAACTCTATTTTGTTAAACTATTAAAGATTATTCTTTACTTTTTAGTACAGCTATTTACACGTGTTTTTTTGTTTTTTTTTAAACATCTCCTTATGAAACTATTATGTCCAACCGCAAACTGTAAATTTAAATTTAAACTTGACTGTCAATGACGCTGAAATTATTTTTCCTGTCTAATGCAAAATTTCATACTTTTTTTAAATCGCTTAAATACGGATAATCCTAGGTTCATTAACAAGGAAATTTAGCCAAATCAATTTATTGTCCCCGAATCTACCAACCTACATACAAAATCTTATCAAAATCGTTGGACCCGTTTCCGAGATGCTTGTGCATATACATAAATATACAAGAATTGCTCGTTTAAATATATTAATAATAATATAATGTACGGAATAGTTTATATTCCGTATATTAAAGGTTGTTCAAACACAAATGAAGCCGTAACGTTTATATAGGTAGGTACACCCGGACAAGAGCACAGAAACCCCGCTGCTGCTAAGGAGCTTCATTCTTGGCACCATAAACACATTCTTCGACACATAGTTGCCTCGTGATGTCGCAACTAAGGCCCGCCGTAACAAACATTTAGTAATACGCCGACAGAGGAATTTGAGACTGCTCTAAGGAATCCTTCCTTGTAAAGCGTGAACCTATTATGCATTAACGTGCACGTTATATAATTATTTAACTTTGAACACAAAGCCGAAGATTTAAAACGACCGCCTAAAATCCAGGCCGCTCTAAATACTATGGCAAGCTAAGCTTCCTATTCAGAATTTACGATACATGGTCTCAGGATTATAGCAAAGCCCGTTGAAATATTATTTCGAGCGATGTTTACTAGAAGTAGACCTAGATGTTATAGTCGAGATATTTCCAAACAAGGTACAAGATATTGCGTCGTTACTAATATTTTGGCGTCAGCGCTGTGTAGCTACTTACGCTAACCGGATAACGTGCCAAAGCTTGTTGGAAGTAAAATAAATAATACATAAAAGGAATGTAAGCTAGAGAGAAGAATCAACAAGTGAATTATTTCTTAGCCGAAAAATCGGCAGGCGTTACTCAGCATTCTTTTGTTGTGTCGGGCTACAGGTGCGAGCTCAGGCAAAGTATTTGCTTTTTCATAAGGGTTTGCCACTCCACGTCTGAATATGGTGAAAGCCGTCTCGAGAATACATCAATATTTATAGTGTCTAAGAGATTTTTCTCGTGTTATACAAAGTTTTCCCTTTTACGTTTATTCTAACGTTGCGGATTTGGTAACACGATATGTAAAAAGTTTTTATTTTGACAAAAGATTCATTTCTGTTGTAGCTACGTAGGTATAGGGTGGATCGTAAATGCAGTGGTATAAAAAGCCGCTGCGACGGGTCAAGGGGTGAAAAAATGGGCAATAAAGTGACGGGTGTCGTCCATCATGGCGTCTGGTGGGGCCGTCCATTAATAATTGGTTGGCGCATGGAGTACCCATTGTCGTACTCGAGAAACATTGGACAATTCGTCGGCATCTCGAAAATATTTCTCTATTCAAATTTATTAAATAATAATTGTCTGTTTAGGATAATATTTAGACTTAAAAGCTTCTCGGAATTAGTATAGGTAAATTAGAAAATAATTTTAGAAGGCGTTTATTTGAATAATGTTGTCTAGCTAATTACCTTTATAAGACAACTAGCTGACCCGCGCAACTTCGTCTGCGTAATTTTTCGTGATGTTATATGACCTTCCTCGATAAATGGGCTATCCAACACTAAAATATTTTTTTCAATTCAAACCAGTAGTTCCTGAGGTTCGTTCCAAACAAACAAACTCATCAGCTTTATAATATTAATATAGACAAAGGATTGGATTATGAAAAAAATAAGTAAATAATAGATAAGAAAATACCTATGTTCTTGGCAAAATTACAAAGTACTGTTGGATCACTTGAATGATTCTTTTAAATAATATAGCGCTTAAAATACTTCTTTTCACAAATTCTTCTTTTAATAAGTATTTAATTAGTAATTTAATCTCGATAAGATCATAAATATCATTAGCAAGATAAGCTTTCGTTCGTTCTTAATTAGGAAAATGCGTTAAGCCACTTAGGGCTGATGTTGCTGAGTTTAAAAAATGTACACCGGAAAAGTGGGCAATGTTCCGGTTCGTAATGTGAAAATATAGCGATCTTGGGTGAAGCACAACGATTTGTGCTGCGATTTTTGTGCTTCAATTTGCTTACAGATACAGATCTTTTATTACTAAATTCTTGTACAATAAGTACTTACATTTTTAATATTTATAAGTGTCATCATACTACGTTTTCGATATCTTAATCAAAAAGGAGACTAAATAATAATAAGCATTTATTTGTTCTTTATAAACAACTTGTTCTTCTAACAATTTGTTCTTTATAATTTTGTACACAAACAATAAATAAAAATAAAAGACAAAAAGGTCTTGGACTCAGTATATAGTTAGCAGCATTATAAACGTATGTTTTTGGTTAAATTTTTAAATATTTGGCTGTAAAAAATTAAACTTATTGATAATTTTTAATTTTTTATTGATAATATGATTGAAATTTTTAAAATGTACAGAGGCAGACTTAATGCTAAAAGCATTCTCTGCCCGTCTACCTTATGGTGATGCAAATATGAAGTGGGTCGGTGAAGTAAACTTGTTGACATTATAATAAACCATACATATAAAAGTAAAAACAGAATAGTGTAACAAATCCTTATTAAACATACATAAATAAATACCTACATAAATACATACCATAAATACAAATATACCTACATATATTACATAAAGTTACAAATGTTGTGGTGATACCTACAACCAGTTCATCAAGGAACAGAGTACTTACTTTCCATTTAAAATTAAGGCGATTAGGTGCCAATCTAATTTCGGGGGGTAGCGCATTCCAGAGGGAAACAGACTGAACAAGGAAATACGACAAATTCAGAAGAATAATATCTTGGGACAACTCACACAACGCTATCTGATCCCAAATTAAGCAGAGCTTGGACTATGGCATCCAGACAACTGATAAACATACTTATATATTATCTAAATACATACATAGTATAGATAAATAACACCCAGACTCAGAATAAACCATCGTGCTCATCACACAAAGTCTTATCCTGGGTAGGAATCGAACCCACGACCTCTTGCGTAGCAGTCGGATACACTCCCACCGCGCCCCAGAGGCAGTGAAAATTAGAATGAAAGGGATATAAAAGGAGCAGATTGTTGGTAGATCGCATATGGCAGTAGAAGAATTAAAAATTGAATAGAGTGTAGTGAGAGCGCGCAAACTACGTCGCTGGTGAATAGGGAAACATGGTCAAACTTGCAAACATTAAAAATGAGTATAATGCTTTTGAAGGATTATATTTTTGCGTATTAGCAGTATGGAAGCAGGATTTCACTTAATAATATTTTTTGCCTTAACTTTTCAAAAAAATTATGACTAATGCTAAAACGCACCCGGACTCGGTAAATTAATTACATTTTTTTCTGTCAATACTGCCTCGCACTACTTCACAACATAAAGTGCACTGTCAGTAAAACTATTATGCCCTCCGCACATACAATATATTTACAAGTAAAAACCCTCACGTAGAATACTTTTCGCAACAGGCTGAGAAATATCGCAAGCGAAATAATAAGAATTGCCCTTAACATTGATTCGGGGTGACGTGTAAAAATGGTCTACAGTTTTAGCACGTGCAAGTTGCTTGTCCGTCTTCCTGATCGTATAACGAGTCGAGGCGCATGTCAGGACCTAACTCAGCCGAGATGTTTCACCGGGAAAACAAATGGCTCACTTACCTGTTGATGCCCAACCTACGAAGCGGAACGAAGCTTTGAATCTATAACATGAAACGATACTGTACGTGACTGGCGTCAACCTCGTGACAATGTATTTTTATTGTAATTCTGCCTCCACGCCGTGATGAGAATAGAATACTGGAAAAGCATTCGAATTGCTTTAAATGTTTCCGAATTTCCATATTCACTTAAAACGCCAATAAATTGCTGCTTTCTGTTACCTGCTATAACAATAGAACTCGCATACGAATCAGATCTACATTGCTATGGTTAACGCGTTTTAAACTTCCAGAAATATCTTCGCAATACAGGAAACTCAACTGCCATTTACGAATTCGTAATTTGGCATTCTTTGCAAAGTTTAGAATCTTGTGCTGCCAGAGGTTACATTGTACTCGTACAGTCGTTGACAATGTGGTTACACGAATCTACTTATATTATTCATAATGTCAGGTCGCACGTTTTCTGGATGTAAATCTCGAAGCCACTCGGTTCTCGGGTTGCATCACAAATCTGCATAATTCATGCGACATGAAACCGTCTCTAAGTATTTACACTGTGCAGAAAAGTCAAGGTAGATTATTTCTACATTATAACTTCATTTCTTCGAAAGACACGCATTACAGTATATTCGAAACATCAACAGAAATGTAAGTGTAAGTTTTAAGTTTAAAATGGACAAAGTTCAAATTATATCTGAGAATATTTGCATGAGGAATGCGACTCATTCAGTTGAACTCACTCGTGCATAGGTCGTGCGGAATTTTGTCAAAGTCCGTCGCGTGGCGTGTGTCACTGAGTTTCTTCTGATATTGTAATGTGGGACAATACGTGTTCTGTTACAGCGTATTCTTAAATAGTTACATATTATTGTACTATTTCCAGTAATGCCCCACAACCTGTTTAACAATAATATATTTAACAATATCTTGGGACAAGATACAAAGCTATCTGATCCCAAACTAAGCAGAGCTTGTACTATGGAAACCAGACAAATGATAAAAATACTTATATATTTCTAAATACATACATATTATAGATAAATAACACCCAGACACAGAATAAACCGTCGTGCTCATCACACAAAGTTTTATCCTGGGTGGTGATCGAACCCACGACCTCTTGCGTAGCAATCGGATACACTCCCACCGCGACACAGAGGCAGTCAAATATGTGTTTAGGTGCGGAAAGTTCATTGGTTGTTCGTAGTATACTTTTAAGGTAGCATTAAGATACTAACGTCTATTAGGTAACGTATACAATTGTACATTGAATGGTAATCTATAACTTCTGCATCCCATTCTCAGAATAAAAGAAAGAGTCTTACTCAACGCATTCGATTTCATAACCATAATGTTTATACAGAATGAAAATCGATATATAACCGAAACCCAGGATCCAGCCAGTACAAATTATAATAAGGTATTCCTATCAGCGGAAAACTTATAATATATATTGTACTAACATCAAAACTATGCAAATTTCTAGGCCGTTTAAATTTATTTTAACCTATTATTGCGTACTTAACGTACCATTATACGCTTTAACGTTAAACTAGTCTACTTGTTGAGATTTATTGCGGGTAGGTACACAAAAACGTAATTATTTAAAGCAATGAGGTAAACCTATCTACTTTATATTCAAAGTATCTCACTTTCTATTAATCTTAGCCTAGTAATGTGAATACGAAAACTGAAGGGTTGGATGTACAGATTTTTATGTAATCACGTTCGTATTCGGAACGATTCCTTTGTTTCGAATGAAACTGTAAACGGTTGCATTCTCCGTTCTATGCTTGACAGGTTTTTTTTAGGAACTATAAATGTGAGATTTGGTCCCACATCACTAGCAATCTTGTTAACCCCTCCAGCTAAGCTTAAAGACTTGTGTTAGGAGTGGGTTCACATCGGTAGTTTAATGGGTAGGATTCGAACCGCGACCTCACGATTGCGAGACCGATGCCTTAGCCATTAGGCTACCGCCACTTCTACTTCAAACTTATTGCTAACTATTGGGATAATATGTAGATTGTAACTTTTTTTATTTTGTTAATGCCATTCTTTATTCGTCATAAATTGTTGACAATTCCAACCGAAATTATAAACCTTTAAGCGAAGAACATTAGATTTGCAGGAGATTTATTTTAAGGCAGGTACAAGATGGTTTATTACTGACCTAACCATCAAAGGACATGACTATAGCAACAAAAATATCTAAATGGCGATTTTGTCCGTATCTACCTGAGCCCTGCAAATACCAGGGGAGGTCGGCAGTCCGTGCGTCCGTAGAATTTTGTCAAAGTCACTCCACAACGCGCCATGGAATGGGGACAATACGTCTTCATGCAACATTCACGGTTCCCTGCCCTTACATTATTAGAATGAGGGACACTCAACCTATATAAACTATAAGATTCCTATCATCCTTTGAAATTCTATGAGGCCTAATCGTCGAGAGGTTCCTTAATTTCGCTATTCAATGGTTTGATAGTAAATTGTGTAGTAAGCAGACAGTTAATCTATTCGTGTTACACAAAGGAGTTACGTTAATGTTATCTATGCTTCTATTGTATGTACTAAGCTTTGTATGTAAACGGTGCAGTGCCACATGTATACAATTGAGATTAATATCTATTAACTAATGGTTAGTGGTTTATAGCCGGTGATCACTGACGGCATAGTTTGGTACCATTCGGAAGTCTAATATCGAGGGATGGTAAAGCATGCCGAAGATGATGACAATACTCTTTGTCATCATCTTCGGCATGCTTAAGCACCCGCATGCGATTGTACTCTATAAAACTATAAAAAATAATGAATTATGTCTTGAGAGGAGCTGAGTGGGAAGCTTTGACATACTGTAGCATGCGTGTGACTAACAACACACTTGTAGAAAAGATTGCAGACTGTGTTGCGAATGTTAATATTCGGTGAAGAAAATATTTTAGTCCGTAACAGGGTTTTATAATACTTTCTACGAATACGTGCATCGGTTAGGGCTTTTATTACGCTTTAATTGGAAAAATAACAGCAATGAAATTGTTAGTATCCAAAGCTACAATTATATTTGACTTCCTTCACCCGAGACGTCCGTCGGGCGTTAGCGTTGCTTTCTCGTGGGAGCGCCCTCAGTAATGGCTGTGTTTTCCTTTGTCTACATAGTAGTCTAGCTGCCAGTATGTTTGTAATGTGCCGATTAATATCCATGTATAGCATTGCGTGCAACTTCGGATAGCTTCGACTTTTTATAGCACTTTAGCTGGCTTAATTGACTTTAACAAATAGCGTCTGTGTAGCAATTTGTAGCAGTGCTACGGTACTACGTGCTCGTAGCATTCAACCCGCCGTAGCTGCTAGGTGAGACCGATTTGGTCTGCTACGCTGCATTAAATTTACTTTAACGAGTTTAACTGCATCTCATCCCATTAACACTACATTTTACATTCAGGTTACATTGAAACGTTACAAATCGTTACTTTCGACTCTAATTTCGAAGTAAGATTTGTAAAACAATTCAGTATTTTACTACAAAATGTCAAATAAACTTTTATGACGACAAGATTTTGATTAACTGCAGAACTTGGTAATCAATCATAGGACAAAATGGTTGGTAGCTCAGATGGCAAATACGTAATAAATGAAATATACACTACACGAAGTTGGCAAAAAAGCTATCTTTATGATTAATTCATCAACATTTATCTCAGGAAAAACAGCTTCTCGATAAAATTACTGAAACCCTACTTTATTAAGGTAATTAATTGATATACTCACAGCAAAATGAACGAGAATATTAACACATTTCATGTTAAAATATAACGTAATTAAATAGGAAGTCACTCGTTACTGCTACGATTCTTGAAGGCGGCTTCTATAGCTTCTCTCAGTTCCTAAAACAAATCATTAATTAAAACGTAACAAAAATATTTAATTAATAATTTGTTTACACGAATCATCAATATACTATTTATAAAACATCTTCAATTTAAGATTGAACCCATAGCTGTCAATATGTGACATTGACAGTTTAATAAAATGACAAAAAAAAAACATTTAGAAAATCAAAACGTCGAAATCGGTCCCTTCAGTCCATTTCCCGCTTCCCCAGAAGTGATGAAGAGTCGTTAACAAAATGATTGTGAAATACACGAAATATAGAATAATATGTTTTTCCTTCGAAGAAAAAAGCAACGATAGAATAATGTTTAGACCATCGGCTTCGCAATCGAGAGGTCGCGCGTTCAAATACTATCCATTATACTACCGACGTGAACCCCACACAAGAAATTTAGGTTAGCTGGAGGGGTTAACATTACTAGTAATATGCGAGCCAGATTGCTAGTTGTCTTTTTATTTAGAAAACAAAAAACATTTTGTGTAAGGCTGTTTCATGTCACGCAATCTTGTCATGCACGTCTTGCTTCAAACTAGAGCCTAAAGTTTCAAATGAATAAGTACTGTAACAACTGAATACTCAAACATCACTTATTTCTAGTACTCATGCTGCTCAAGAGACAGGAATACTTTTAAACGTGACTCAAAGTATCGTTTGAGTATTTGTGGGTTAGTCTTCATAAGAACAGTTTGTAATCTTGGCATACTCGTACGTATGAGAGAAGAGGTACAGAGGATAACCTTCTTATGCCAAACCGGGGCCGTAATCGAACCACCTATCTGGACTATGTTACTAGACCTCGTCGTATGCAATTATTGTATTAATAAAGTAATTGGCAAAAATGCCTATAAAAATGACTATAATTGCACACATAGACATCGTTTATAGACAAGGATCCTAGACAACGGCTCAATTTATTTGAGGAGTTCCGAGATATCACGTTTGCAAGCGAATTATATAGTTATGTGTGTGTCCATCGAGTGATAATATGGCTATGATTACCTTTTGTATACTTTGCATTTTCTTTTCATCTGATTTTCCAAAACGTGTCTCATAATCAAGTTTTTCTTTTACTCAGATGGGTCATCTGTCAGTGGTGATTCCGCCAGACATCGCAGATGACGACGGCTCCGAAGCCAGTGCGCCTGAAGGCGGATCGGTGGAACTACGCTGTACAGCCACCGGAGTTCCACCTCCATCTATAGCCTGGAAACGGACTGCGGGACGGAATATTGTATTCCGAGACGATAATGGAAAGGAGTTGAAAGGTGAGGATAGTGTTTCTATCTCTACCTCTAATTACAGTTTTATGTCCATTACTTTACATAGAAACGGTCCACTTTACATTAATTTTAAGGGGTACAGAATTGTTAGTGTATTTTCTATGCTGACCACTGTGACGGTTTTATTGTCCTCCTGGTATTTTCTTCATCTTAATTACTATATTACACTGTATTATGTAATTATGATGTGCTGATTATTACGAAGAGGTACTTACACATAACATAATATAACATATAATAAGTAGGTTGGAAGACATACAGGAATTTCATTACTGTATTAAGGCTTTCATGAAATATTTCAATGAGAATTTTTTCAGAAACTAAGTTTCATAAGAAATTTAATTTATGAAGAGAATTGTTTCCTTAAATTACTTAGACCAAAGATTATACAATTTAAGAAACCGTTACATTTCTATTAATTAGATAATAATCACCTAATTACACTCTATCATTATATAGTTCGGTTAACTTATTACTGTGTTAAAGGATGAAGAATTTAGATATATGATCTTCTATCGCAATTTTTCCAATTGAGAGAGTTTTAATTCTTTGATAGGCTTACATGCGACAGTGATTGATCGAAGGAATGCCTTATTTTAGAAGTTAAAATAAAACCGGTGTTTTTATTTTCAAACGTCGCATCATTGGATACAAATTCAACGTCATGTAGTTTAAAAACAGAACTCCTTTTAGCATACACAATAAGAGTTTAATTAAAACCGTTTACTTACAAAATCTTACATCACAAAAGCAAACGACAGAGCAAGAATATAGGTACGTATCTCACTTCATTCATCTGTGTTGCAAATGTTTCGCATAAAAGATAATAATCAACGTATTTTTCAAATGTAAAAAATAAAACGTCATTTTCCATTGAATTTTATTCGCATCAGTGAGATCCGGCTAAGTGGTAAAAAAGAAACAAGACTAATTTTGCATTCAAAGCCCGCCCGAAGCGGGCGCAGGTGCCGGCGCGGTTAAAACATTGGAGTTTTATGGGATTTATTAAGATATTGCCCTAAGATATTGGAAAGAAAATTCCAATTCGATATAAATGTACGTCATGTTCACAGAATGACGCCTGAATAATGATGTTATGGGATGATCGTGTTCATGTAGACATTGAATATTTACTGTTCGGCTTTTATATCAAAATAAACGAATTATTAAGACAAAGCCTACGAGTATGGTAAATATGAACTGCTATCTGATATAGGCTCTAAAACTGATTTATTTTATTCCCAAATAAATATTTTTGTTCGATGGTTCAATTAAACCTATGATTCCGCACAATAAATCATTTGTAAAATATTCACGTAATATTTAAATTCAATGGGAATATTCTTTCCACGATAAAAATTGGGGGCTGTCAACATGAAACAAAAGAAAGCGACGTTTGATGCTCCTGGCTGGAATTCATTTCCGCGGAAAAAACGTGTTCAAAGAACTCAATTACTACTTAAACAAAATATTACAGCAATCTGGGTTTCGGTCAGGAAATTAAACGAACGGCTTAGTGAAAACTGGCCTGACAAAAGGTTGTTATCTCTTATAGTTATAATGACATACCCTTTACGACGCAGGCAACACACTACGTGGAAAGACATAGGAGTTTAGAGCAATTATAGGGCTAGTCATTTTAACACATACCCTCACTGTTGTATTTCTAATGGCGTGTAATCCCATGGTCTAATTTATACCTTAATGTAAATGTATTAGGTACAAAATTGCCAGTCCCCGCTGGCCTATTTAAAACCTTTTCGGTGTGGTGTTTTACGAATTTGACCCGTTTTATTTAAGCCATTAAGCGTAAACAAAAGACTGGCGGCCCTCTGTAAACGGAGGGTGGTTGTAATAGTTAACAGAGTGGTGGAGCCGGCTCTGCCTTTGTATTAATTGGACATGTTAAACACGCTTCACTAAATATGTAAGAATTGCCTTCGCAGTGGCTGTTCAAGTTTTCCTTTTTCTATTTTTCTTGTTTTCCTCTTTTGTGGGGACTGAGACTGTATTGTATTATTGTTTGTTGCTCTGCACATTAATCAAGGTAAATCAATGATTGCTTCAGTACAATAGGTTTTGTTTTACGTAAGTACATTTCTTATTGACAGAATTGTGAATGTTTATTTTGATTTTGTATTCGCAGCATCTTTGTCAAGCGTAAATGGGACTTTTTAGCCAAGTGTTTTTTTACTTTACCTGTCAGGTTTTTGGGAAAAGAATGGTTTTATTTGTTTATTTATTTTTGTGTTTTACTTCTGGCTGCTAACTTGACTACCTGTCCGTAAAAAAATGTATTGAATCACAAAGTTATTTTCATAAAATCAAATTTGAAATTGTTTTTTTCTTCTCAGGCCACACTTAATATATTTATACTTTAAAAACTATATAAATATGATTAAAAAGCAGTCCTTTGTAATCTAAAATGTTACCATTCAGATATAAAATATTGCATTGTTATCTAATAACTTGTGCGAAACTTTTAAATTATTCGGAAGTCAGGAAGTGTTCATTCATAGTTTATAAGCCATCTACATAAGTGACGGGGTAATTCCTCTATACCCTCACGCTTCTGTTAAGGTTCTATATTGTTTCCGCGTTGTCAAAACTTTAGGTACGTAGCTAACCTTCCTCAACTTTCACACGGCAGTGTGTTACGATAATACAACCGGTTCCCATTTGGGGATCCTCTTCGGTGGATTACAGGCGTAACGGTTATTTATCTTTATTAACCATCGGTATCCGATAAAACGGTGCTATAGGGAGTTTTCGACACGTTTTAATGAAATTGACTACATAAATGGCAAATGGCGCAGCCTTCACTGTTAAAGATTTCCGGATTGAAACAGTGTAATTATAACTAGAATGGGGCACGCTAAAATGTTTTTTTACTCAAAGTTAGAACAGCATTAAAAGCTCTATTAAATCCGTACGTACGTATGAGTTGTGTATGACAGTCACAATAGTGTAAATAACCACAAGCAAGACGCTGATATCGTATACAAACGGTTACTGTCATTGTGAGAATTACTGGCGAATTGAATACGAAAACAATAGCTTAGATATAACCACAAATGAAAACTATTGTTCGCAATATGTGGATGTTAAACAATAATAATACCTAACTTTATGAAGCGGCTTTATCAGTATAGGATAACATATCTTGTCGCAAGAGGTCGCATCGCCGCCTACAACTTAATTAACTAGGCTCAATTGTAATAAAACGTTGTAAATGTATAGTTAAATTAGTACAATTGAGTATGTAGATTTTACTATCTGAGATTAAAAGTACCTAACTTAAGTCCTTACTTAAGTCTAAGCTGACGTTGATAGGTATAATAAATAAGAGCATATCTACGGAATGCGATCTTCAATTGTGATTTAGAAAGCGAATTTATTCTGTTAAATAAGGTGAAAGAAATTTTGCGATCCTATCTATCTACTGATGTTATAAATGTGAAAGATATTCTACTCAATAAAACAGGGTTTTTTTTCTTCGGAACACTTGAGCTTCTTTTAGTCTGCTATCATTAACCTCTTAACTTATTGTTCTCCGTAAACTTAAAACTCTTATCGGTAACTTAAAAGTAACGGTACATATTGAATAAATTACAATAAAATCTGTAACGTTACGATAATATTTTAAGGGAATTTTGTTGCTCGTGAAATGCTTGCCAGTTAATCTGTTTAGTTGCAGAAAATTCTTGAGGCAGAATGAAATCGGAAAACAATTAGTTTGGGAGCAATAATAACGTTGGAATTGCTGAATCAGGACCGACGTCTGGAGTAACAAGTTGCCAACGACATGTCGCAACCGAACTTTATAACCCCTTAATAAAACACAATTTCATACAAGCTCCCGCTTCAGATATTGTTCGCGTTACGAAGTAACAATATTTTATGTCTTCGCCCTGGATTTAGCGGGGGGTCGTGTGCCATAATAAAGCAATAAATTATTTCCATTTAAATTTAATTTGACAGCCATCATGAAATAGGGAATTACTTTCACAATAATATTGTTGATTAAAGTGGTCTGTTGTGATTAGTAAAATGAGATAAGTTTCTCAGATAGCCGACTAACTGTAGCAATGCAATTATTACTTTTCCTTTTTGAGCTCTTTCAGTTTCTATTCAAAACTATAATAACGAATAGTTTCAATGTCAAAGCTATATAGATGTCACAAATACGCGTTTGACAATAGTAAGAGCCACAACTCAACAGAGCTTACCGAGAAAGCCAGTTCTCAGTATGTAAACATCGCTGATCCGTCTAAAGCTACCTGACCTGACTTTGTGTAAAAACTACTTACTTATCTTACATTTTATAGGAAGTAATATCTTTCCTATTACGAGGACTCTAGGATGTTCCAATAACAGGAGACTACGTTTGTGCCTCATAAACTTACAATCTGTGATACGAACTAATAAAGGTGGCAATAACGTCTCAGTATTGATATTTCGTTGACTTTGAAGTCAGCGATCTTCGGTTAATACGAAGAGAGGACTGAAATAATTGATATTGATACTGTTTTGGTTTTCTCTTTAAACAAAATTAAATAATCTCAAGTATTTTAACGTGTAACACGCGTCTATCGTTTTTAATAGCATTCGTTTATGAAATTCGCAGTTTCGTGCGTTCAATTTCAAAGTTCATGTAATAAAATGTAGCGGGATTTTGCCTCTATAGTAAATTTATTCATGTAAGACACATTCGGCTTTATTCATAACTTGTGAAGTGCTAGTTTGTTTGATGTTTTGTATTACGTACGTGTTGAGCACGTAGTCTGCAGTATGCGATATCAAAATGAAATATAATGCCAATGACCTCTTACATTTTTTTTCTTTATTGCAATAAATGATGTACATCAGTTGTTAAAAACTATAACAGTTGTACTAGTCATTTGTATACTAACTAGCTGCTGTATAATAGTAGTACTACTAGTCACTATGTAAATAGTAACTTATCGTGTGTAGCAAACGTAATGAAGCTTTTTAAATAGGTATTCAAATATAGATAAGATAAATGATACTGTACTATTATATCACTATTAAAAGTCACTTATTATCTCTACTATCGAAAATCTCTGAAAATCGAAAAAAATTGAAAGTATAATGTTGAATAAAAAGTTGAATTAAATGATGTGTGTATTTAATAAATGATTGATGGGTCTTTTTTATTTTGGAAATAATATGAATACCCCACTCTCAGTGAACATAGTTGTGTTTAAATTGGCTTTTAAAAACGTCACGGAGTGGATTGATAAGGGCTTATTACAAACAAATTATATTAACATTTTGTAATTCAAAATTTTTTGAATTACTTTTTCATAAATACATTTTTTTGTTTATGCAGTGGTGGACAGTTTCTCGGGCTCAATTCTGTCATTGAAAGGACTTCAACGGAGTGATATGGGGACATACTTGTGCATCGCAGCAAATGGTGTACCGCCTACACAGAGTCGGCGCTATGAAGTTGCAGTGTTGTGTAAGTATAACGATTGCACTGTCTAGAAGCATACTTGAATTAAACACCTTGATAAATCTGTCTTCATAAATATCTAAGTCGTATAAATATTATTTTTATAAAAAAGGTAAACAAACATCCAGAGGTTTAACTAAAACTCAATGTTAGAAGGGAAAATAATCCATTTTAATTAATAGCCTTTTCTGTGCAGTCGAACCGATTGTACGAGTGACTAGTCCAGTGGTGATGCGGGCAGTGGATATGCAAGTCACTCTGCAGTGTTACGTGGAAGCTTCGCCGAAGTCACTCAATACCTGGCAGCGAGGAAAATCCCAAACTGGTGAGTAAGGGAACATAGAAAAACAATTTACCATTGTTAAGAAATATTTCCTGTTTGGGGTAAACTCTTTTATAGCCAATAGTTTTTGTTCAGTGATAAGTCACTTTTAAAGTTACTTTTGGTCCCTGTTTGGGTGCCAACTAGTGTAATTGGCGCCCAAGCATGGGACTGTAATATTAAAATTAATTTTTCGCCAAAGAAAATATTTTATGATTAAGTAGGTACGAAAAATCTAAAGTCACTTTTTATAAATAGCTTTTATGAAAGACCAAACAGACTTAAGTAGGTTAGTGAAAAGTAGGTCGTTAACCCGTGTTATCTCAGCGTGATTTTAATATTTATGTAAGGTTTAAGAAAACTTGATAATAGTTTCTTTTTCTTTTCTCTTTAGGTGGGAAGCTGCTAAATAGTTCAAAATACGTTATATCGGATGAGATTCTGAATGAGTATGCGTTGCGGATGACTATCACTATCAACCGGCTGAAGAAGCAAGATTTTGGTGAATATACTTGTGGTGCGGCCAATGCATACGGAAGAGCTGAAGGCGTTATCACATTAAAAGGTAAATATTCAGCCTTTTAGTTCAGTATACAGTTAACAAAAATGCAATTTATATGTTTATTATAAGAATATTGTCTTCGTACTATATGTTAACTATATAAACGTCCATACTAAATACTATATTTTGAATTATTAATATCAAACGCTTAATTTACTTACAAATTCAAAGAAATAACTACCAATTCTAGCGCCTCAGCTTTATTGGAATATTCGCTGAATACAGGCAGTACATAGTATGTACTCACGGCACGCGGTATCAATTTAACAGTGTCTAGTTACCTAATTTTAAATTAATCAATATCTTCTGGTCTTCAACAGAGACACCACAGCGGACTACGACCACAACAACAACAACAACGACGACAACCACCACAACAACAACTCCTCCGCCAACAACAACAACGCTGGCGACCACAAAGTTACCCAAACGCTACCTCAAGAAACCACAAGATCGCACAAGTCAGAACTCGCTCGACTCTGACATGCGACAGGCCGAGTTCAACAACGCCTTCAACTTATACAGCAATGCCTTCAATCCACTCAACAACACCCAACAACTCCATAATGAGTATGCACAAAGAACCGAGAAACAAAAGGTGCGACCCACTCAGGGATTAACACGACACTATGTTGTATACAACAACGCCAATACTATTCATGCATTTCTACCTATCATTTCGCTAATAAAATTCATTGTATAGAAAGAAATTAGATTTCTGAATTATTTTTTAAAATAGTGTTAACATGTAGTGATAAAAACATGGCTGTTGAATTTTATATGTATAAGGTACGTATTTTGAGGTTGTTGTAAACGTTTTAGTGAATCTTGATGTTAATATTGTTATGTAAAAAGCATTATCGGTGGCAGTTATTGAATAAAAATAATGAGTTTCAGCCTTAAAATGTAAATGGAGACAATAAATTATGAATCCTCTTGTAAGAATAAGGCTCGATTATTCTTATTTTTTCTGGTAATAATGAATATTGATGATAACTAAATGAAGTACGTAATGACAACTTAAATTTTGGAAAATATCACTATTATCATATCAAATGGCGTATATTTATATAAAAATGAAAGTGGAATTCGATAGACTTATAACGGATCGAACGTGTATAATGAGGTATTAGAAACTCTGTTTAGCTAACGTTTTAATTATTCTCGTACTATTATTCTATACAATTCTAGTTATACAGTAATTATGTTATAGTAAAATATGAAGGTAACTACTATTTATGAATGAAAATTATGATAATAATAAAGCTAGTTCTAATAAAGTTTGTATGTGACAATACGACTGTAAAGACAATAGCCCGTAGAGTTAATTTAGTGACCAGCTTAATAATATTAGAAGGTTTATGTAATATGCATTATAAATACATAGTTCATTATTGTTTTCTGTACAAACCATGCTTTAGTTTGAATTAAATGGTACTATACAGGTACCGAACACAACGAAAGTATAATGACCAAGTATTACAGTCACGCTATCCAGGTTTTATTATTTAAAATTAATATTTATAATTTTGCTAATAATTCCATTATTAATGTTTATTTATTTAATAAAATAAATTAAAAGATACATTGTAAATTTTATTTGTTATATTTATGTTAAGTATTTTATTTTAATGATGTACCTACAATAAATAGAATGTATTTAAAATTCGACGGTCTAAATTTAATATTTAATTTTATAAACATAAATGTGTTAGAAAATAAATTTGATAATCGTAATAATAAATTTATGTCTTCCGGATAGTATATTAAAGTAACAATATATTCGGCTCATTCGTGTTTATGAGTTAAAAAGCGAAAAAATATTAAGAGAAGTTCCTTTTGGACTTCAGAATAATGTAGTCTTATGTAAGTGACGAGAAAGAATTTATTGTAGGATAGTGTTACGATGAATATAAAATGAATTTTGATAAGAATCGATTCTACTGTAAAAATGAATGAACGAGTATTTAGTATTATAGAGTTGAATATGAAAAATGTATCGGTATTATGTTCGATTTAATATTATACAGCATTTACATAACTATTGCATGATTATACAATATGAAGAAAAATATAACTATAACAATCGTAATAATTGTATTTTGTAATTACTTTGTTGAACAAAATGTGCATGGCTCTTAACTAGACAATGACAATAAAAAATACTAATAAAATTGAAGTAAAACGAAATAGTTTCAATCAAATATGTCACTTGATTTCATAAATGTAAATATATTCTTTTCATTTACGATAAGTAATTGAATTTTGAAGTTTAATGTCATATTTTTCACTTATTTTATAAATAATAATATAAGTAATGACAATAATAAGACAATCATTGTAAATAATGGAATTCATGTTAAACCAATTTACTAGTACGAAATGCGACTATTTATCAATGTTAACTTTAAGATGTTGATATCATTTTATGACATTTTAAAATAAAAAATGTAATCAAAGTAATAAAATTGAATAATGTTATTTATTTCAAACCCCTTACACCTTTTTAATTGAAGTAGTAATAAATAGTAGATACACAGTTATTTTAGTGCATGCAAAAGCGAGCAACTTCGTAATTGAAAATTGATATACACTCCCAGAACTTCTACCTACCGATAATACTACATAAACATAGGCAAATAGAACTGAAATAAACATCGTAAAAGATACTAAATATATCTTAGGCACTACTGAATGTACTTACGTCGTATTATTACTATTATTCTACAACAATGAAATGCTTTATGAGACTTATTCTCAGCCACGAAATGCCTTGCAAAGCCTACTGCTGGCGAAGAAATACATTATTTGTTCTATACATCAATTATTTACGTTGCTTTCAGACTGAAGTAGATAAAGCTAACAAAATACATAGGATTTATTTAAATTAGACTAGCTGACGCGTTGCCGACTTTATTACCTAACCATGGGACTTTTTTAGATAAGTAGGTAAGTATTACTAATATTAGTTTATAATAAACAGGGATTATTTCAGCTCAACTACGGTAAAGAACGAAAAAAAATACATATGTTAAGTACTATTTGAGCCCTCTCCATTTTTATCTATATAAATGTTTAAAAAACAAAAGAAAATGATCGATTTCTGTCAAACTCAAAGAAAAATTACACGCTTATTTCACGCTACAAGTCAACAATATCGTTCTTCTAAATATAAACTACTGTTCAATATCCCTTGAACAATAGTTTCCATATAGAAGAACGACATAGTAGACACTTGAAAACATCAAGTGACAGGCATTCATCACATTGATTGGCGTTCCATTGAAAACCTGTGGGCCAAAACCGCTAGCGTGCCTCTAGATATTTGGGTGATATGTCTATACTGCACTCGCTTATTCGACGATTTTTTTGGAACAAGGAGGTTTTATTAAAGTTATCCAGCTGTGCTTACTTGCCACTAAAATGGCGTAAACAAAGTTATAGACATAATAATTCCGTATAGACCAACATATTCATTATATTGTTGCCCTTGTGCCATCGGTTGAGAATGAGATAGTATGGCAATAGTGTTCGTAATGTACACTCTTTGTTGAATTTAAATAAGAGATTGTTCTACTAAAATACAAATAAGGCAGACAAGTGGAAAGCTTATTTCTTAAGGAAAACTGTTCTTAAAAAAGCGAATGTAGAATAAAATAAAAGAGAAAGTAAAACCACTTCAAAACGAATGAAATGAGATATTTTACTAGTGAATTCTTCTAGTATTATAAATGTAACAACAGTCATATCTCAATGATTGTTACTTGATGATGCCAAACAGAACTGTTTTTGTAAAGTTCATTTTTATCTTTAAATACATTTATTTCCGTCTACAAAAATAGTGTTTTTAGTAAAATCTATAAAACATAAAACGTGGCTCTATAAAAAATAAATTGACATTCGTTCAGGATGAAGAAGTGTGACTATCTTACGAAGCATTGCCCCACATGTCCCATGAATATATTCATACATTTGAGAGGCACTCTGGTAGCTTGTTGCGAAAAAACAAACTTTAGACGTACTTATTGGCTTCACGCCCAGTCACATTCTTGTCACGATCAAGTGGACAGACGTTTCTTTTAGTACTAAAGTGAGAAAAGCTACACTCCTGCCAAAGCCGGACATGTGTGAGTCGGACTCCTAGGGTTCCGTTTTAGGTCAACAGAAAATACCCAATATATTTTAATTGCCTTATAAGTGGCATAAACGGCTAAATCTTTTTTTGCTTAACCTTAGAATTGTGATTTTTTCGCAGCTGGACTGTAGACCTGAGTTCATGGTTTTAATTTCAACTCGATACCTCCACGCGGTCCCGAGACAAAGAGTCTTGATAGAGAGACAGACGGATGGAGAACAACGTAATTTTTTGTTTTTTTCCTTTTGTGGTACGGAACCTTCAAATATGTAAAAAGTATGTACTAAAGAAAGACTGGACAAGGTATTACTTTACGAAATGCTATACTTAGTATCTAAATACTATAAATCCATCATTAAATTAAAACATTACACGTTTTGTGTTTATATGTAGCATCTACAGTGTGTTTGTTGGATGTAATCCACTTGATTCCTTTGGAAAACTTAAGCTCGTATTTGTAATGTACGTAAAACATAATAGATAGCGCTACTATCGCTTTTCAGGTGCGTTATTACATGAACTCGAGTTGGAAGTAATTGTAGTTTATATGAATATTTTAAGGTATTTTTTCTTTGTTCTTGAGAATGTTCTGTAACGAATTATAATAAAAGAGAAAAAAATAGTTGGGTACATTACCATAATTTATAAAAATATGAAACTTTCGTTAGGAAGTTTGCCTAAACCTTGCTCAAAATTCATTATTGGTAATAATATGTATTCGAATTGAGTTTGGCTTTATGTGAAAATAACGTAGGTACAGACACACAACCAACCCTAGAAAAAAAAGAGAGAGAGAGGTGTCTTATGGACACCCGGTTGGAACGTAGTTCCTTTTGCTATTTCTTTGGAGAAAAAAACTTTTAAACAATTTTTCTATTTCAAATTAAGATTTTTCACATATACAGGATGTAACAGAATGGTGTGGTCAAATTCAAGGGTTGGTATGTGCCCATGAGACTGAGTGCACATACGAGTAGGTACCTAACAAAATCGGAGTATCCTAAAAATATATATATTATTTTTTCATTCGTTTATTTATGACTGAAAAAGTTATTAATTAAAAAAAGTATGACTTAAAAAGTTCTATACTATTATAATCCAATCGAATTTTGTACCAGTGGAGGTATAATTCTTATGCCATACGCCATTCACTACTGATTTTTTACAAAAAGAATAATACTATTACTATGTAATAATAATGCAACCAGCTATGGCACCATTGTAGGTGCAATACGGACAACATACACTATCCGCTGCTGAAATTTGACCACACCTTTCTGTTACATCCTGTATATTACACACAGTCATTGTGACATAAAATAAACATTACAACTTTTTAAAAACCTATACAACATAAACTCCTCGTAGTAGCTTTACATCATCATCATCATCATCATCAGCCTATCGCAGTCCACTGCTGGACATAGGCCTCTCCTATTGCACGCCACTTTGTTCTATCTTCGGCTTCTCGCATCCAGCTCCTGCCAGCCGTTTTGCGTAAATCATCACTCCACCTGGCCTGAGGGCGTCCTACACTACGTTTGCCAAGCCGCGGTCTCCACTCAAGAACTCGTTTACCACAACGGTTGTCGGTTCTTCGGCTAATATGGTCAGCCCACTGCCACTTCAGCTTGCTAATCCGGTGGGCTATGTCGATAACTTTGATAAGTAGCTTTACATAATCATAAATAATAGATTTTTGATTGATGTCAATATATAACACTTTAAACCGTCTATCCTCTCAGCCCACAAACAAAAACGTGCGATAATGAACTACGTTCCAAAACCATTAAAGAAAGAAAAAAGTAATGCTACAATGTAATCGTTCATATTAAATTAAAATATTCGATTCGATTCAACAGTCCTCATTTAACTTACACCTACCAATACTAACTCCTTTACTCATCAATACATTCAATTAAAACGTGGCCACGAAGCAGAAGCTACAAGGCGAATGGCGTCAGTAAATTAGAATACTTGTCTCATCGTTATCACAATAAACAAGCGCACAGACGTCGCAACTTATAACTTAATTATAATTTTCATTGTGATTCAACACGTTATCGCGGAAACGGCGGTACGTACCGACCACGTCACGTTTCTAAGTTCACCAGATTTATTTGAAAGTAATTTTCAGTGAGCATCTGGCGTGCGGTGTGAGAGATTCAGCTGATCAATATTCTGGAAGTCGCCTCGAAGAACTGAGAAATATGTCAGTCTCTCACTCAATCCCAGTGCAAGTTATTTGTAAGTGAACTGTATTATTGAACGTACTTTAGCTAACCCACGGATGATAAATTTGAAATCGATATGCGTATAGAAAATTTGAAACGGGATTGAAATGAATTTAGAATGGGTTATTTAACTTATAGGGATTGAGTCTAGATTTATTCATTCTCAAATAATTTATTCCTTTTAACATTTGTGCTGTATTTAAATGTTATTTCTCCGGAATTAAAACCGCGGCAAAGCGGCGACTGTACGTCTAGTGTTATATAAAACGCCAAGTAACAAGTAAACGAGTACAGAATTAAATGCATTGCTCATGAGAACTACACTAATTTATTTCCTTCAGTTGACTCAAGCCCCGGCCGCCACGATACAGTCTTTTATTGCATTTATTTAATTTAAAACGTAAAACAAACAGACATTTTGGAAAAGTATCAACTGACTAACAAAAACTGAAGAATAAACTACTGTAATGGAAAGAAAGATGATAGAGAGGGATAAATATTTCTATCTCGTGATAAAAATTATCCTAAGTCCTTACCTAAAAAGCTATCTCCATACCAAATTTCATCTCAGATCAAATTCAGATTCAAATCAGATTCAAATCAGATCGAGTTTAAGAGTGAAAACGTAACTAACAGACAGACGAAGTTATTTTCACATTTATAATATTTGTTTGGGTGACAACTAACCTTAGTCGGTTATAGTAAATTGTGTTAAAACGTTATTATAACTAACCGTATGTGTATCACTTAGTTAGGGGTACGCTTGATCGCTAGGCACAGCGGCAAACGTAGTTAGTCCGACTTGGATTACGTAGAGGCTTTTATCAAATTATCCCCACATGCCTTCCACCCTTGGCCCTTAAATATACACCGTTAATAGTTACCAAGACGTATGACACTATTATTCATATATGAAAATTTATAGCTGTCTCTATTAATTAAAGGTCGCAACTTGAGGCTAAAGTTTCTTAAACAATTAAGTGTCCCTCTACAAATATCGTGTGTTAGTTTTGGTTCGTATCCAAAGTTGTTCACTTGTGGTTTGTTTTATTAGCTTTTGAAGCAAATAGGAGGGAATAATAAATATAGTCGTTTATGGTCTAATAGATATCGAACTATTTACTGTTGTGTTATTAAGGGTGATTACGATATAATTTCCTTATTCCTAACACTTGAGTTACCTCATTTTGACTAACGAATGTTTCGTTTTTATTTTTTGTCCATTTTTAGGGTTCCGTAGCCAAAATGGCAAAACGGAAGCCTTATAGTTTCGCCATGTCCAGCCGTCCGTGCGTCCATCCGCAGCTTTGCTCAAAGACTGTTAGTGCTAGAAGGCTGTAATTTGGCATGGATACACATATTACTTACGCCGACAAAGTGAAAAAATATAGTCTTGAAAAATATATGTAGACCGGGGATGTTATTTTTTTTCTCACCTACCCTCTCGTGTTATCGTTAGATAGATCTTTTAAAAAAGTTTAGGAATTGGAACAACCATTTTTAGATTTAAGGAGCCGTTTGTGAAATATTAAGATTTAAAGTGCCCCCTTACAGCTAAATAGTTGTTGTTGGGTATATGAAAAAAATCGCGGTAGTATATACTACCGTGAGTTTTCTTTTTAATTACACTATATATATAGTGTGATTAAAAAGAAAACTATCACAGCTAAGAAGGCTTTACAAGTTTACGAGTAACAGCTGATCAAACGAGAAGTAACAAAATTTCGTACAAATTTCATTGAAAATAATTATTAAGTAGATATAACGTTGTAAGTATGAAACAAAAACAACAGAAAACCTACTTCATAAGCCGCATTATTCTGTTTGGGGGGGGGGGGGTTGACAACGGAACCTAGTAGAATAGTGACAGTAATGAAAAAGATTGACATATTTTTTGGTTGTCAAATATTTATAAGTGCGTTTGAATAAGTTCATGACCTCCTTTGGTGATGTTTAATAACAAAAAAGCTCGGTTTTAAAAAGTGGAGATGAGCGACGCCAACATTCGTAAAAAATTACATTCAAATTAGTTTAGAAATTCTTTTTTGAACTGATCACTTGGAACTTGGATACTTTTACAAACAACGGTCACTCATATACCTATTAAATCTGATAGGAAACGATGCTTTACATTGCTGAATTCTCAGATTTCTAGACCGCCATTAAGTCACGATTTCGAATCCTTTCGAAATCTGGCTAATATTATATAGCTGAAGAGTTTGTTTGTTTCATTTGTTTTTTTGGTTCAACGTAATAATCTTTGGACATCCTGGTTCGAATTAAAAAAAATATTTTAGTATTGGATAGCCCATTTATAAAGGAAGGCTATAGGCTTCATAACATCCCGCTACGACCAATAGAAGCTAAGCATCCTAATTTTTATTCGTTTCTTTGTATGAATAAAAAATACGAAAATAGGTACTTTTGCCCCGAACTTATATAAAAAAAAATTGTTGTCTGTAAAGTCGGTTTATATCGCCATCAGCAACCAATCAATAACGTTACGTCTAATTGTACCGCATACAATCGCCATTCGCTATTATTCGGAATATGATAGTTATGTCCTATTTAAAAAAAAAAAAGTATATATTTCGATATTAGAAGTTCATCCAACCATTTCAATTAAACCCGGAAAATTAGATAAATCATTGTTGTTTTTTCTGAAAGTATATATTAATGGCTACATAAATCAGTAGTTTTCATCTTGGCACAACAAATTTGTACTGATACTAAGTTCCACAGTCACTTGCCATGACCACGGGCGTTGCAATACGGTCGAAACGTCGGGCGCGATTAAGACCCGTATCGTATATATCATTTTATATTGTTTATAAATGTTTACTAATTTCACTTCATGATATATTTTATTAAAACTCTTTACAATATTATACGAGATATATCTACTGCATCTACCTATATTAAAATTGTAACTAAATTATTATTTAGGCCAAACTGCGGTTGCAAATAGCGCTTTGGCACAAATTTGTAACTATATTTGCCCCAGTAATACATAAAGCATGTTGCATTAATTAAGTAGTTTAATTTCCCAGTTAGTTCTACAGTTATAGTCTACATCAAAGATAGGTCTACATGTTCCGCGAGTATATAGAATAGAACCGCTTTCTTTGGTCTTATTTTATTTATGTTCTATTTTTATCCTCTGGCCTAAAAGGAAGGTTGATGATCTCCTAACCGATGTCGGTTACGGCGACTAATCTCACCAAAGACTTACTAACTACGCAGGAGATATTATAGTACACAAGTGTATACGCAGACACAAGTGCACTCTCCATTCCCTCACTCTTACAACCCGATGGGGCGGAAATCCGACACGACCAAAGAGAGATTGGGCGCAGGACCGACGGTTTCACGTGCTCTTCGAGGCACGGAAGGTTGTGACATTTTTTTAAAACGGTCACCCATTTATAGACCGATAGTGGTAATGTTGCTTAACCACGCAGATATCTCGATGTAATCGGTTGCCAACTTGCTACTGACTCAGAGACCCCAAAAATAATAATAATAAATTATTTCAGGCATCAGTGGTTATTATAATTTTGAAGTGTGTGTTTGCATATCTGTCTATCTATGTGTTTGTTTGTGGCAAGGAAGTGCGCAAATGATTGGACAGATTTGGATGCGGTTTTTTATGTTAGAAAGGTGGTATAATCGAGATGGTTTTAGGTTTGTTTGATTAAAATCCGTTCAGCCATTTTAAAGATAAATAAGTTTTTGTCTACACGAGTTTGATAGGTAGGGGGTATGTTTATGACTTTTTACGTAGATAAATAGCCATTAAAACCATTAATTGAGATAGATATTATACCTGTGTATTACGGGATGAATATGTCTGATGACATATTCATCTTAGTTTGTCAATAAATCGTTGACATAATGATCACTTTAATAAGGATTTCTAAATACCACTGTAATGTTATTAACTGAACGTTATGACAGAGTATATTGATATTATAGAAGTAGCTATTAAGGTACAGTTTTGTTTATTTGATAATTATAGACATGGCTGATATGCAAGTAGCCATGTCTATATGTCAATTGTGTTGTAAGTAATGTGAACAATAACAACATAACCTATCACGGAATAGTATAGGTATGAGAACATAAAAGTACTTACAGTTTATGTATAACACATTTTTAAAGCACGACATGACAAATAAGTTTTCACTGATCACAAATGTATTGTATTGATTGAAATTTCAAATATTGTAATGTTGTTGTGATATTTTATTTCATAAATTGAAAATTAAAAGATTAAAATTGTGTTTTATCTGTGTAACAGTTTTAATATTATTCATTTATTTAAATAACTAAATTATTTTATGGGTTAAAATATATTAATAAGTAAGAATGTTCGCGTAGTATATTTTTAATATTCAGTGTAGGTATTTGTCCTATAAAAGGACTGATTGAATGTGATCGAGACACAGTCTCACACCATTGGCTATCGAGACAAGTACGATCTTAATGAGTTGCTTAATTATAACACTGTTGTAATATTGTAATATTATTATGTTTGTGAATATTGACTGATGACAAGGTATTGCAATGTGATTTGGTGAATATTATCTTGTGTAATACGTATCAACTGTTCTATAGTGATATGGTTGAACATTGCAATGATATTGTCATTTGGTTATTTTACTGAGTTTGTAATATGTAACATATGAGACGTTGAATGGCAAATGTTTATTAGAAGACGGGCTAGTTTTCTTGTTGGCTTTTTTCCTAGTCAATAGGTCCTATTGGAAGTAACATTAGTATACCTGCCTACTCTTGAATCCTTGATACCACCAGACCAAACAAGTGTGAGAAAATATCATACTTGTCATTTATTTCTTTGTATTATTGATGTATATCAGATTACTTACCACTATAAATATTGAACTGATTGATAAATATCCAGACACAATAGTAAATGTAGTTTTACGATGAGTCGTAGTAGTCTACAATGAATCGTAGTACGTCTACGATAAGTCGTATCACGTCTACAATAAGTCGTAGTACGTCTACGATAAGTCGTAGAAGTACTACGACTTATCGTAGACGTACTACGATTCACTACACTACCATATATTATACATTATACTACCATACCCAAGTTTAGGTGTTTAGATGTACTTCATTCAATCACTCCCGAACTACAAAAAGCAACACACACATAAACATTTTTCACGTGCACGAAATTTCAAACCACCTCAAACCACTTTGTCCTGTAGGTGATCCCGCGTGCTCGAGCAAAGTACTATAAGTACTTTAGTTAGTTATTGTAAAGCTGTCATTTTCTACTCTCGATGTTTTAAGCCCGAACTGTGATGAAACAATAACACAAAGATAGTTTGTACCTTTACGGGATTAACTAACAGGAATAGGGGTACCGAAGACCCAATCGAGCGGAACCGAGGGCGAAGCCTAATAAAACATAAATAAACAAACAAGGCACATTTCCTTGCTAATAAAGCCATTTAATAAGGGCCGTCCACTTAAGGATACAACTGACAGTGTTATCTATTTACAAGGGACAGCCATGAATGTTGTCCCAAATCACGCATTGTTGCAACCTTTAATTGTTGGGATCTGTGCAGTTTTGTACAAAATGTGGAAATGTCTTTCAACAAATGATGTTTTGCCATGTTTTTCTTAATTAAAATGTAGGTAGGTAATTAAAATTTGGTATATGGCTGTATAAAAATTATTTGTCAATGCGATCAACAAAATTTATTAGCTTATGTCTGTAAAGCTGCCAGCATGGTTTTCGAGTTTCCTGCGTACGTTTTATTTAAGGCTATGTAAATTGGCAAATTAGACTCAAATTCATAAACCCCTTCTAGATATGACCTCAACAACATTACTGAACCTCACTCACCGACCTACGCTCGCCAATGTTAAGTGCCTTAAGTTATTACAGCGGTACTCATTTTTCTTAGTTAACCATATATTTCTATAGTAACACATACGATGTAATAAATTTTCATATTGCAAGTGAACGCAATATTACGAGGTGCGGTAAGTGCGTTATATTTCATGTCCGCGGCCGCTCTCCCTGCCTACTTGATAATACAGTTATTCCGCGTACCTATTGAGATATTGTCTTTGTATGGAAACTTGATCATTCTTTAACTATATCAGATCGGAGCTTTACAAGAAACATAATAGACTTGCTCTAGTATAATGGACGTTGTAATCGATTTGATGTTTTGTGCGAGTATTATGAGAAGTGGGTAGAGATTCAATAGTATAAAAATACATTATGGGCCTTTGAGGAACTAAAAAAATAATATGAAAGATAAGCGTCTACATAAAGGATTCTTAAATGTTATAAAACTCTGTAGAGATAGCAGTTGCCACTAGGAGCCCAGTAGTCTTAAGAATTCGGGGACCGAACTGTATCCAAATTTGTCGCGTAGTTTTTTTTTAATTGAAAGTAGAGAGGCTTGTGGTCTACAAGCGTCTCTACTATTTTTTTTAAGTAAAAACTTCTTTAGCGGCGTTGTGCACTTTTTGGGATGGGTAAAAAATGTTAAACTCGCCTCAAGACACGTGACCTGATCGAAAATCATAAGACGGAGGGAGGGATAAAAAACTGCTTCAATATAATTTTCACCACCAACTACAATGTTATTATAGCTCAGATGGCAAATCGGGCTGTCCAGAAACCAGAAGACCCCAGTTTGAGTCCGAGTAACGATTATATTTTCCCCTTTTTTATTTTAAGTTTTGATTTTGGTTTTTGATTTGTGATTTATTATTTCATATTTTTTTATTATTATTTAAGTAAGATCGAAAAATATTATCAGTATGTAATTCATTATTATTAAAAATATTATCAGTATGTAATACATTATTTCATATTACGGTGCAATAGCAAACAAATAAGGCACGGACACAAAGAACCTACCTATTAAGCTGATTCAAAATAATAATTGTGGATGACACGAAGTTGTGCCTCGTATGGGCCATGTAGCAGTCGTACATTGCGCCACCAAGCCTACCATTTTACGTAGGTATTAAATGAACTAGCTGATTTTGCAGTAAATAGCTTTTAAACGAAAAATGTGAGTAGATAGGCACGTTAGAATAATAACAGCTACGAAGATAGCTAGGCTAAGTAAGTCTCTGCTCCTTTATGCCACGTTTTCGATTCCGCGCACATGTTTCGAATATTTCCCTTTACGTCAAAGTTTGTACACTGTAATATTTGACGTGAATGTGCGACAGATTCCCCTTTAGAGAGCTTGTGTTATAAGTTATTTAACTTATGCTTCAAAATTAAATTAAATTATGGAATTGTATTTAGATTATAATGTTATCTACTCGTACATAAATGTTGTGGAATTTGGAACTATTTTGATGGTGATAACATGTAGGTACAGAAAATAGTTAAAGGAAAATTTATACTCGTAAAGTCAAATGTTAAGAAGTTGTGACAAGAAAGAAGTTTATACTAAGATACTCGTAATATTCCGAGTATTTGCATGTCATATATAACCCGTTGCGACGACGTAAAGGGGGGGGGGGGGGGCAAGTCACGTTTTTTTTTATTTGAATACCACAGCAGCGTTACAACGCGCCTTGCTTATTATTGCATTAAAACATGTTATTTAACTTATTATTTATTTAGAAAGGTAAATTGCGTACCATAATTTCTAAGTTAATTTTAATTTACGCTAAAACACTGCTCGCATGAACTTATCGTACTAAAGGTATTTTCAGTATCTCTCGGGCACTAATCCGATACAACTTTTGTACCCTTTGATTCTTGTTTAATTGAACTCATTGTCCGTATTATATTTTCCGAGATGTTTTTCGGGCTTTCGGTCGTGTACATTGCAAAATAATTTTATTCAACTGAAAATACTAAAACTATTTATTATACGACAATTAACTCGCATTCTATATCCCTTGAAATTGCTTGACGTTTCGTCTTGAAATTGCACCGACCGTGGTGCACGGACTGTCGCAGCGATAGCGCAGATTCCGTGAGACTACTCTCACTTTTTAGGGTTAAGTAGCCAAAATGGCAAACACGGAACCCTTATAGTTTTGTCATGTCTGTCTGTCCGTCCAAATGTTACAGGCATTTTACTCAGAGACTAACCAGTAAATATTTTTAAGCTATTGAATAGCTTTTATCGCGGGCTTGAAAATAAAACCTAACACCCCCGACTCCGCGTACCATGTAGCTCGGCCGCGCGTTAGTTTAACGTATATGCATATGGTACGACTGTACGAAGCTCGCACGGATCGAGACGAGCTGCTTCGAATTGTTTTTTAATACTTATAAACATTTATTGAGCAAAGAGCAAACAAGTCCCTACACTCCTACCAGCTTTTGTCCTATGTTGTGAGTTAAGAACATAGGACAAAAGCTATGTTATTTAAATTTAGTGAAAAGTTGTCTTGTAGTAGCTAAATAATAAAAATAAATATTTTTAGGGGGGCACTCCATACATGTAAAAAAGCTGAAAAAAACTCAAATTTTTTAGCATATTTTAACGTGTGGCAAATATTTCTACAGGTCTTTTAAATTAAGGTTTCATAAACTTTTTTGATTAAGTGAATATTTTTGGAAATAATCGCTCCAAAAATAGCACAAATAGTGCCCCAACCCCCTTATATTTAGAATCGTGTGAAAAAAAAATC
Source organism: Herminia tarsipennalis (assembly GCA_945859575.2). Taxonomy (NCBI): domain Eukaryota; kingdom Metazoa; phylum Arthropoda; class Insecta; order Lepidoptera; family Erebidae; genus Herminia; species Herminia tarsipennalis. The sequence continues at coordinate 16,802,049 of OX243835.2, forward strand.
AAAAGAATAGCGCTTAACAAACACTTAAAATTAAAATTATTTCAAAAATTATCAGATATACCGTCATTGAGTTATTGCTGAAAAACTGCGTTTCTCAACAAGAGGGCGAAAGTGTCATAAACATACGCTCTTTTGCTGGTGCGGTTATTCAAATTGGATTTTTTTATATGGCAACGGATCCGTCCGGTTTTTTTTAAATATATTAGCAGCCATTGGACACGGAATATGTCGCGTTCTATTAGTTAGATTCTACCTCGTAGTTTCAAAGATTTTTTTCAACCCTTTTATAGTATTTGTAAATTTGACAGTTATGAGGTAAGATAACTTTTATTTGAGAAAAATGTACCGACATTAACTGAAAATCAAAGGAATGATTAGGCGACAGAATCCGCAATGAGGATATTCGTAGTAGAATTAAGGTTACCGTCATAGCTCAGAGGATTGGTGGTTGAAGTAGCAATGGGCAGGCCCCACAAGATGTACTGACAACCTGATTAAGGTACGAGTAGCAGGGAGCCGTTGGATGCAGACCGCTCAAAATCGGTGGCTGTGGAAGACCTTGGGAGAGGCCTATATTCATCAGTGGATGTTTTCAGGCAGATGATGATGATGATCAAGCACGTCATGGTGGAAATTTCAGTGACTTACTCCTGTTTTAGTTTATATCTATTTTGTACACTAAAAGTCCAGAAAAATATGCTGTCGAATAGCGAAAACCCCATCTAAATCGAATAAGTAGCTTTTGAAAATATCGCGACTATACATACGTGTCAAACAGAGAACCTACTTTTTTTAAAAAGGGGCATTGAAGGTGCTCATTTTTAACCGACGTGACGTATGTTACTTATAGTAGTGGCGGATCCAGGATGGTCATTTTGGCGCTTAAACCAGATAGGGCCGTTGTTGCACCACTGACATGAATCAAATGGGTAAATGGTGAATGATTTGGGGAAGAGGATGCTCCCCCAATTCCTAAAATGTGAGTGTAAGTAATTCGGTGTTGAGTCAATTGATCACATTAACCTCCCTCTACCATACCTGAAATGTATACAGTACGTAGAAACCCTGGACAGAAATGTTATTTTTCAAAACAGAAAACCGGGCAACTGCATTTCGGGCCACGCACAATGTAGGGTTCCGTAGTTGCCCAGCACAACTTAGTAATAGTATTTTTGAAAAAAAAAAATTACAAATGAACCCTTCACCATCTACCACCTACTTTTGTCACACAACCATTTACCACACATCTGAGAGACCCGGAGTAAAATCGATGTTTCTTTGTCAGGTTGAGGGCCTAAACCTCACAATAAACAATGATTTTACTCCAGTAAAATAGTCTGTAGGTGGTTAAGGTCATAACTCCAAAAATAAGTGGTAGGTGATTAATTTTCCAAAACTGATATTATGAAGTTATTTAGTGTTGTGCCACCAGCGGAAGGTTATTAGTATATTAAAAATAACCCTGTATAAGTATTTTTTAATGGATTTTTGTACAAAAAAAAATGTTACTTCTCATTTGGTCTGCTGTTACTCGTAAACTTGTAAAGCCTACTTGCTGTGATAGTTTTCTTTTTAATTTCATTATACCTAGCCCGGCTATAAGTTCTGTTACAAATGAAAATGCATTTTTTTTAATGAAGTAATTTAATATTAATAAAACTTATATGTACATATTTATTAAAGTCTTAGCAAAAAATAAAAACAACATTCTATTCAAAATGGCCACCTTTGGCTTTTATATAGGCCTTTAATCTGTCTGGCCACGAATCTATAGATTTACGCACTGTTTCCATGGGAAATTTCTCCACTGCTTGCTCCAGAGATTTTTAAAGAGATTCAATGTCGCAAGCAAGCCGTGTCCTCTAAAACTGACCATAATTTGTAGTGTAAAGGGTTGAGGTCTGGGCTAGATGAGGGCCACTCTTCAGCTCTTATAAAGTCCCTAAAGTAAGAACGTTGGTTTCAAGCCAGGCTTGGGTAGTTCGTGCCTTGTGAGCAGGTGCAGAGACCTGCTGGAAAGTCCACGGTACATTTAAAAAAAATGTATTGCTGAGAGGTTTCAAACACAATCCAAGACTGTCTCTTGATACAATTTGGCTGAAGTTTTCACTTCTTTTTCAAAAAAATTTAGCTTTGTGACGCCTTAAAAAGACATGCCCCACCAAACCATCACTGACGCAGGATGATGACCACGCTGTACCTTTCCGAACACTTGAGCAGCTTCTTTAGAACTGTGAGCGTACACTTTATCAATTTGCTTATTGTAGTGCTCTTCAATCGTGAAATTTTTTTCATCGTTAAAGAGGAAAAAATGTAATTATAAAGGGTCTTTCAACAAAGACGGGTCGATGTTAAAATTGAATAAAACTAGATGTGTGTGAGATATTAACGAAATTTATTTTTTATTTGAAAGGCCCGTTTATGCCATTATGCATGAAATATGACATCGTTCAAATGTCCGCCGCGGCTTCGCATGGTGGCACAAATCCGAGAGGTCCAATTTTTAATGACTCTGCTGCATAGATCCGGCTGAATCTGAGCGATGTCCTGCGTTATGTTGGATGCATTGCTATCTGGTGAACCTCATGTGGGTTGTGGTCATCCCATATACGGCAATTTTGCTTATTAACAAAACCATTCATCCAAAAATATGCCTCGTCGCTAAAGATTATTTTTTGGCCAAAATCGGGGTCCTCTTCCAAGCGTTCCGACGCCCATTCAGCGAACACACGGCGTTGTCTATGGTCATTAACTTTGAGCTCCTGGGTCAGTTGGATCTTGTATGGATGCAGACCCAAGTCCCGACGCAAAATTCTCCAAGTTGAAGTCTGCGAAAGGCCGAGTTCTTGTGCACGGCGAGAAATCGACTGCTTCGGAGTCTCCTGAACACTCTCACGTACAGCGGCGATGTTCTCGGCCGATCTGGCGTTCCTTTGACGTAAAGGTGTTGGTTGGTTGTTTACCGAACCGGTCGTCTCGAATTTAGTCACCAATCGTTGGAGAGTAGACTTTGAAGGGCCACCGCGTCTGCCGTAAAATGGGCGCAATGCGCGCAACGTTTTCACTAACGAACACTCATTTTGATAATAAAGTTTTATCATTTGCACATGCTGCTCAACCGTGTAACTTGCCATGGTGATTTGGCATCAGTGACTGAATAAGAAAAAACAGATTTGACAGATGCCGCCAAATCAAAATGGCCGCCACAGATTATTAATATCGACCCGCTCTATTTGAAAGACCCTTTATATGTAGGTATGGAGGAAAAAATCGTCTCAGACGGGACTTGAACCCGCGACCTTAGGGGTAACGGCCCTAAGCCATTATCAACTTTGGCACCGAGACTATAATCTGAGTCGAATTATGCCACCACATGATAAGATTTTCGGCGATCGTCGCGCCACCAACCGTGTCCCCGACGAACTTGTACGGCTCTGTGAATTTCGTTGCAGAAACCATTTAAACACAAATATGCGATGACATTGTGCCTCAACATTACTTATTGTAATTTTTAAGGCATATTTATGCTAAATTTCTAAACATAATTTTAAATGTAGGTACGGAGGAAAAAAATCGTCTCAAGCGGTGACCCTGACTGCTACGCCGGAGGTTTCGATCCCCACCCAGGATAAAAGTTTGTCTGATGAGCACGATGATTTATTCGGTGTCTGGGTGTTATTTATCTTTATTAAGTATGTATTTAGAAATATATAAGTATGTTTATAAGTTGTCTGGTTGCTATAGTACAAGGCCTGCTTAGTTTGGGATCAGATAGCGGTGTATGAGTTGTCCCAAGATCATCATCATCATCATCATCATCAGCCTATCGCAGTCCACTGCTGGACATAGGCCTCTCCTATTGCACGCCACTTTGTTCTATCCTCGGCTTCTCGCATCCAACTCCTGCCAGCCGTTTTGCGTAGATCATCACTCCACCTGGCCTGAGGGCGTCCTACACTACGTTTGCCAAGGATACCAAGACATTATTAAGATATTATTATTATTAACTCTGGCACCTAGATATGTCCATCTAAGTCGAATTTTGCGTCCACATTCACTTTCAGCGATCGTCGCACCACCAACCGTGTCCCCATCTGATTTGAAGGTAATTTATACAACATACCTATAGCCTATAACGATCAGGAATTACCCTTTTTCAAATGTGATTGCGAAAATTACCTAAGACATATAAACCAACTCACAAAATTTGGCCTCTCTCTTTAAATCATTAGTAAGTTCCGCCGCGGAGCTTCCTTCACGGAACTACTGAAAATAGTGGGGATTACTTAACAAACAACACAACAAACCCAAAAAATGCAAAAAAATAAGGCTTAAACACGTTAAGGTTACCTTAAGGTTTTTAAATAATATATGTATATTTTGAATTTATTACTTAATACAAAGACATAAAAGATTTATCGAAAGGAACTACGTTCTAACCGGGTGTCCATAAGACACCACTGACTTTTTTTTACCTATGGAACAGTACCTGATATCGAAACCCTTTCTCAATTTTCAACGTAACATCTACGAGTACAGTAACAATTGTACATACAACATAACACCTTGAAGTTTTCCAACAGGTCCTTACAAAACTTGGTACAACTTAAGTTTGTTTAAGTAGAATTGCATTCAATACTTTTCAGAAGTACAGGTTGAGTTTTACTTCATAATTTTCTCACAACCCATGAGACTGATCGTAGGTGAAAAATAGTAAAAAGTTATTAACAAAGTAAAATGAAGTCTTAAGATTGTGAACGTCTACATCAACACCTTTGTCCATGAATTAGGTACTTAAAATACCCAATAACAGTTACCTAAATACTTTTTATGTACAAATGTAAATTATACTGACTACATCTTTGAAATGATTGTGTATTATTTTACTAGAAAATTTGTTGTTATATGATATTGAAAGTTCATTCGCCCGTTTTGAAATTAAATCAGCTTCATATCTCACGTGTCAAGGGTATTTTAATGAGAACACATTATGATTATCTCAAAGTTTTGTTTCAGAAGTAGGTACGTGTTAGAATTTTACCCCATACCTTATTTCGACATATGTAAGTACGAGCACAATACGCGGTCATATTAACGTACTTATATGGGAGTGTGCAAAACAAACTCATCTCTTTAGAAAGTTACTCCTCAAAGTAATTCGCTTCTGGGGCTCTAGAGTGCAAAAGTCGTAGTTTATGAACCTAATTAAGTGTCGTATAATAAGCTTCAATTAGTGCGATGTTTATTTTATGACTGTTGAGCCTTTGTTTACATTATGCGTGGTGGGTTAGCCAACGGGGTTACTTGATGGCATTCGCTAAACGTGTAATATAGTTATTGGGTTTTACGAATTCTCATTAAGTTTGTTACGGTATTTAGGGTTCTAAGTATCACGCATTATTATAGAGAATTATATATAAATTTTAGAAACAACTTTTTAAAAGTTGACTAGTAATGTCTTGTCAGACTGTACTTCACTTGCAATGAAGTCACTTGCAATCTTTTAAACTCCTTCAACTAAACTAAATGACTTGTTTTAGTAGTGGGTTCACGTCGATAGTAGGTACTATGTTATAGGTGTAATTCGAATCCGCGACGTCTCGATTGAAAATCGTATGATTGTCTTAAATCGTACATACACGTGGGACGTCAAGAGATTAAGCATTATTATGTATATCATAAAAGTAGTTCTCGCCCGTGGCTAGAGAAAAAAATCAGACCCTGATATAATTATGTACGCTTGTAGTAACGTATTGAGGTTTTTGAAACTTTATTTTCTCTAAAAAATAATACATTATTCGCTTAAAAGAGGAAACTTAATAACTATATAGATAAATAAACATTTTTTGAAGCGTACTTAAAAAGCTATAACATAAAAATATTAACAATATTGAAATGATTAATTTATCAAGATGATAATTTACAAATGACGGTAAAGTAAAATAAAGTGTAGGGGCTCAAGCGTTGTTTGTTAGGTATTGCTGGATGCGACAAAACGTATTCCCACACAAACTTTTATAACTTTTCTGAATAATTTATTAAAAAAATGTTGGTGTATTTATTTATACTGATGTATTGCACAGCTTGGAATTGGCACCAAAGTAAAATATATATCTAGCTATTATTTTGTCAAACGAAAGTAAAATCGTTAGTTCTTGAGATATAAGCATGTTCAAATTTTTACCTGTAGCGTTTGTCGTTAGTTTTATATATTTTTTTTGAGATACAAGCACGTTTAGATTTTTACCTTTAGCGTTTGGCGTTAGTTTTATATATTTTTTTTGTTTTTGCGATACAAGCACGTTTAGATTTTTACCTTTAGCGTTTGGCGTTAGTTTTATATATTTTTTTTGTTTTTGAGATACAAGCACGTTTAGATTTTTACCTTTAGGGTTTGTCGTTAGTTTTAAATTAAGTTTTTGTGTACTTTTGTGTATGTTTTTAATAAAAATGAACAGAGACGTTGTTTACACTTCCATAAATAATGCAAACTGTCTCATATAAATAAAAATTCTCAGTGCGCTTGCAGACGCATTTTTAATTCAATAGCGCAGTGCAATATTTATAGCGGTGTTCCTTGGCTTGACAATTTTAGACTTAAGATTATTGTGTTGCGATTTGGTTGAGGTAAATCATAGAGAAGTTTTGTCTATTTTAGATTCACTAACGTTTTGGCTCATTCGTGGGGTGCCCACTATAAAAAGCACATGTTTAATATCAGCCTATAATGGAAAAATATTTTGGTTTAATAGTAGGTAATGTATAACTGTCAAGAAATAAAGAAAATAGAAATGACAACACAAAATTCAATTGAAATTATCGACGCTTGGTTATATAATAATAATAATAAGTATAAAATGAAATATTTTATACAATACTAACTGACCCGCGCAGTTGCGTCTGTGTAAATTTTCCCCTTTTTTGCAACATTTTTCATTGCTGCTAACAAACAAACTCTTCAGCTTTATAATGTTAGTATAGGTTTAACAAAGTACTAATCATCCGTTACATCACAATAGTGTAAAGATACGGTGTATCCTAAAACAAAATTAAAAATGTTAAAAAAAACATTACCCTCCTTCTTGTGCATTCGGGTAAAAACATGATTTAATCAAATGAAATTTTAAAAACGCACTGACCAATAGAAAGTAAGTAACCGAAGTAAATCCTTCTTTTTACGCCCGTCATGGTATTAATTTTGTTTTTGATTTCAAGCTTTTTAGAGATTTCGTACAAAATTAGCTAACCCTCGCAACTTCGTCTGCGTCAATTTTCCCCGTTTTTGCAATTCATATAAGTATATAATAAAAAATACTTTACTACCTTTTCCCATACCTACCAAGAACACAAAAAAAATATTAATCGGTCGAATCGTTTCGGAGTAGTTCGGCGACAAATCATTACACGAGACACGAGATTTGTTTATATTAGGAAGAAGATACCAGTTCATCGGATTTTGTGGATATGAGCGGAGCTATAAATATGAGGACGACATAGTGAGCAGCCATTGTCATAGCACCATAACTTAGTGCTATGACAATGGCTGCTCACTAAAATTTGACATATTAAACAAAAATTAAAACATATATGTTTAAACATTTACCGACAAAAACAAATTCAATCAATATAGGTAGTGTGTGAGATCAAAATCCAAGCGCACACGCACATCTACCTTCGAGATATACCTTAAGTAATTCTAACAGCATCAATTTTTCGGGAGCGTTTCTCTTGCACCCTGTACAAAGGCGACCTTCAATTTGTAATCCTTTCCAGTAATTATGCTGTTCCCAAGTCATGGCTCACCGACCTCTCTGTTAATCTAGATGCCTTTTATTTAGCTTTTGAAACATGCCGCTCATACCAAAGCCGGGTCTGTAGTCTGTCTTTGTAAAAGAATCGAGACAATTTATGACTAGGTACAAGGGAAATAATGCTTAGTTGGTGTCAGTAGTTGTAATTGTTTCCCAATGAATGTGAGCTTCGGACGCAAAGATGCTGTATTTTTTTAGTTTTATTAAACTTCAATCACCACAATTGTGTTTTACTTTATACGAATCACTGTTTAAGAGTTCCGGAGCCAAAATGGCAAAAACGGAATCCTAATAGTTTCGTCATGTCCGTCTGTCTGTCCGTCTGTATATATAGGCATTTTACTCAAAGACTACATAGTGAATATTAGAAACTGAAAACATCATTCGACAGGTCTTATAACAGTATAAATTGTTAAAGGTCCCCCACCTTATCTTTTGAACCATGTGACCAAAAAATAAGTGAAATTTAAATTATTTCGGATATGATCGTATATACCGTCATTGAGTTATTGCCGAAACAAACGGGTGTAAGTATGACTGAGACTGAGCATGGTCCGACATACTCTTACCCGGTTTTTTTGAGACCTATAGTGCCGGCGTCACTAAATTACAAAGTACTGTGTTGCAAAAGACTTTACAAACGTACAAATCACAGAAATAAAGTACACCCAACAATTTGTAGATCACACAAAGTCTTGCGCAGCAGTTGTGTACACTCCCACTGTGCTATCGACTTAGTCAAACAAACTTATTTTTTATATTCTGTTGGGTGTCATTTTATGCACGTTCAATATGGACTATGAAATTTGATATGCTACGGATTAATTTATATGCATACATAACTTATGTAATATCAGTTTGTTACAGTCAAATTGAAAAATATCCTTTAATATAAAAATATATTTATTTCTTTGTAATGTTTCTGGTTAATGCAACGAGTTATTTGTTATACTTTGTCATTTTTTTTGGATAAATGGGTGATACAAAACTGTTCATTGCAAAGGCTATTCACATTTATAAAGCCCAAAATCCATACTAATATTATAAATGTGAAAGTAACTCTGTCTGTCTGTCTGTCTGTCTGTAACGCTTTCACGCTCAAACAGCTCAACCGATTTAAATGAAATTTGGTGTGGAGATAGTTTGAGTCCCGGGGAAGGACATAGGATAGTTTTTATTGCGATAACCGACATCCACGCGGGCGGAGCCGCGGGCGAAAGCTAGTGCTTTATAAATGTTTGTACCAGCTACCATCTCCATAACTTTGCTATGCTTTGAATATATATTAGAGGTTTGTGCTTCAGTTGCGGCCGAGCAAATCAAGAAATAAGATAGATGGGTGACCGTTTTCAAAAAATGTTATAACCCTCTGTGTTTCGAAGAGCACGTTAAACCGTACGCCTGATCTCTCTCCAGTCGTGTTTGATTATGAGTGCACTTGTGCCATCTTTAGTGTCTGGCTATACTTTGATGATATTGGGCGCTGTAACTAAAATCTGTTAGGAGACAATTTTTATCAGTATTATTTGAAACCAAATACGTAACCAATTACTTTTTTAGACTGATATATCTTCCTACTAACTTAAAATGAAACCAATTAGTTAGTATAACTACGAGTATCTCTAATGCTTTACAGATTATGGAAAAACAAATCAATTTTCCAAAGAGTCCGTTCTTATACCTAAACAAAAAGGTTTTCTAATATTTTAGTTGTGCATACCTCCAAGTGTGCACGTATCACAAGCATCGGTGCATTACGAATAGACCTCATCATTTAGAGTAAGGAGTAAAAGATGAATGAGCGGTTTTATCAGCGCCGGGTGGATAGCTCAGCATTAAAATATTGCTGAGATACTGAAAATGCCTTTTGGCGCTCAAATAGATTCACAAATTCTTTTAGGTATAATATAATATGTTACTATTAAAGCCCAAACTATGGGAATCTTGAGATCTTTAAGTTGAACTACTTTATGATTTGGGTGCGGGCTATTATAGTCTGATATACATGTATATTTATTATTATGAAAGCTTTAGACTCACTAGGACTCATTGCAAGATAAGGAACCGGATTGTTATGATAATTCTGACATCGTAAAATGAAAAACTTTGCCCTTTATTTTTTTTGTGCTCTTGTCATTCAGGTAGTATAAGCCTCAACTATAAAAGCTTTAGCGGTTATATAACAAATATCTATTCAACGTGAACTTGTTTATAAGCCACAAAGAATACCTTTCACGCACAAAAGTCTAAATCTAACAACAATTCATGCGTTGCCAAAATGAAACTAAAATGTTATTGTGTTGCGAATACAGTCGTAGTACGTTAGAGAAAATCAGATCGGGTGGCAGTAATACAGGGCGTTAGATAATGTTTCCTCCCGGGAGAAATCCGACGGTCGACAGATAACGCCACGACCTCGGATTTGTCTCTGATGTTACGCTCTGTAATAATATTACGAGCGGTTATTTAGACCTTTGTCCACCGCTCATTGGACGTCACGTGAAATGCTACAAGTTAAACAGGGTGCGATTGCAATTTATCTGTAGTATATTGCAGTGTATCTGTAGAAAGGCAACTTGATTGTCTAATAAGATCTCTAGGTGTTCTTATTATTGCTATATTTAAAAAAAAAATATGTAGAATTCATAGTAATAAAATTATGTTATTAAAGCTTATGCTCGCGGCTCCGCCCGCGTCATAAAGACACGTTATTGCATAAGTCTTAAGTAAAGTAGGGTGATGATATATAGCCTATAGTTTTATCCGGACATAGGAGATTTTGCTTTCAAAATTTGAATAGAATCGGTTTTTGCGTCAACCCCAAAAAAAACTAAGCATGGTTTTGGATTCAGAAACCTTTAATTCGTCGATCTAGATTACTTTACAATTTTATAATAGTAAAGATAGATAGACGTTTGTGTATATCTTTCGTAAATGTTCAAATTTAAATGCTTTGTGCCTTGGCATCATATATAAAATAGGGATTTTTCCGGATATGAAGGAACGGATGCTTATATCTCGAAGACGAACTTCGTTTGAGCGTTTACACGGAATCCTTCATTTTCCATAAGAACAACTCGTAAACTCAGGAGTACCCTGTCGCATTGTCAATATAGTATTATGGTATGATAATACAGCGAGTCGGTCACATGAATCACAGGGCTCTTCCCAGCCGAGTCTTTGTATTCAGTTTGGCGGATGACGATAACCTTAATGTAAGCGCCGTCACGGCTGGTGGTCCGAAGAAGGATCGCTTTTGTCGTGGTCCCTTCCGCGCGCCCCATTCTTTTCTCTTTATACCGTTTCTCACTTGAGTAATTCGAGGACAATAAACATTTATTGTGCTCGTTTATTTGACAGACGATGAAGAAATATCGAATGAGTGAGTTTGTTATATTTGGCCGGCGGGAATCCGCCGCAGTTGTTTAACGATCGCCGTACTTAAAAAAGCGTTGACGTTTAGGGCACGGAAGGCACTTCCTCGAAAGTAAAAAGGATAAGAAAACGATTCAGTCATTTTAAATCCCAACCAAATTTGCAAAATGTCTAAAGATACCGTGTTCTCCCAAGAGACCACTCTCGAAGGGAGACATCCGCATTCGTTTTTACGAATTTCATTTTCCTACGAAGAATGGATTTTACGACTTCCTCTTTTAATAATTAACTGTTAGCTTATTTAAATGAGATAAACCGAAGGGACTTTATTAGTTATGTTTCTATTTATTGGTCTTAAATCTTAGCAACGTAAAACTTTTAGTACCAAAAAATCTTTATAAAAATATATCAATGAATAGGTTCCATCAAAAGGCGGCCTACATAAAGAATACCTACAATGCCATTCTCAACAGCAGCTAATCATCTTAACAAGGCACATAGGAGCGAACAACACAAGCCCGACGCCCCTGCATTTGTATTCAGTTTGGCAGACTACGATAACTTTAATCCGGGTAAAGTGTCACCTTGAGTGGCTTACAGAGAAAGAACCTTTGTCTGGGAGTAGGGTACTCTGACCTTCTTATTTTTTCCGTCAGGTTTTCCTCCATTGTCACAGGGTAATGTAAAATCCAGCCACTTAAAAGGCGAGCTTTTCGTCGGATTGCCGGGAACCTAGACTATTGCGGTGCTCCGTACAGCTAGTCGACTTGATGGATTGTGATGGAAAGGCTCGTTGATCATACTACATGTACTTGGTCATTTAACGTTGCGATATATCGCTGGTCAGGGAATTGAAAAATGCTTTTTATTTTCCTATTTGCACTACGGCTTAGAACCGTAACTCTTACAAAAATATTTATGTTTGGAGTGTATTTTGGTCAGCGAATCATCTTGCAACAACTTAAACTTCAACTTAGTAGGCAAACTATTTCAGCGTATCTGTTCCATTTAGTAAAGTTTTGGTTATGTTTTTAGTGGATTTGTTTCCTAGTGAAATGTTTGTTTAATATAAGGTTGATTTTTGCTCAATGGTTATTAGGAATTAAAAGGTGAGGAAATGATATGGTTCCTTTGTAAAAGTTGCAATGTACGTGACAAATCTTCTAGTTTCGACTTTGGATTGAAAACTGCGATAGAGTCGGCCCCGACGTGCCTCGAATCTGCTATTAGCCGCCCATTTAGAAATAGGTGCACAGACTTTATAGGTATTATATTAGAAATGTTGGCGAAGTAATGTAACTTTGTTTCATTGTAGTCACGTTCCGTACACTTCATCTTGTGTACTGTTACAATGCAATTACACCACCAAGTACTTATCTGTATTAATGCAATTAGATCAGGCAGTCAGGCGTAAACTAAACTGAAATCTAGTGAAATGAACACAATCGGAATCAGAATCTGTTTGTCTTGTACCTACTTATGTACAATGTTGGTACAATCGAGGTTAGAATTATAAACACGTATATAATTACACGCGTAGCTTTCCCTTCCATCAAGTTATCCGTTTTATAGGGGTCTGCTGCACTGACATGGCTTAATTATTCCTCGAAGGTAGTCGTAAGTGACGTTATAGGAGATTAAGGTACGACAGGTACATTCGCTAAGCCATTAAAACGGCTTTAATAGTTTATTTTTAAGCCTACTATGTTAGCTTAATTTATATTTCAATTAGCGTTTTCTGTAAATAATAAACATTACCTTGGTACAATTTGAGGAAATCGGGATATGACAAAAATATTGTTCTTGTTTTAAAAATAAGTATTAATCAAGCTAAGCCAAGTCATTCGTTTTTGGTAATTCTAAGAAATTTTACAGAAGAAAATCCGAAATTCACCTGAGGATATCAATTCCCTGAATTTCTTTATATAGTAGGTACAAGATAATAAATTGGCGTTCACGATGATAAAGAAAAAAATGTTTTTTAGACACCCGTCTGCTGAATAGGGACTTATCTACCTACTTTGTATATAATTTATTAAGCCTTGTAACACCTGTGACTAACATTGAACTATCGTGAAAATCAAAGGCACTGTAATTTATGAAGTGCGACGGCGAACATATTTCAATAAATCATTAACAAGTCCACAATTAAGGAGCATTCAATTGCAAATGCACGTCTTTCACAACTTAACTAGAGTTTCAAAGTGAGCCGATTGTTAGTCGACTCTTATTAAAACTAAATCCGACTATTGTTTACATTGATTCACCTGAAAAGTTACGTTGTCCGACTTCTAGATCTACTTATATACTGAATTAGCGAACATGTTCGACTACAAATAAAAAGGTTTTTACGCCAGTGATGCGAGGACCGCCAAACACAGAAAAGCTTTGAAAAAAATGTAAGCTGATTTACCGTGGCTGACCAGGGGCCTCTTGTGTCCGCTCGACCGGCAAATAAAGGCGACCAGACAAATGCTCGCAAATTGACTCGACGTTTTTCACTGTATTCCATATTTTTTACGCAAGGAGAGCATCTATATAGTTGCTGAAACGTCAGAACGAAAACCCAGGAGATAATTAAAAACGTACGATGTTTGCAGACGTTAATTAAATTTCATTAACAAAGAGTCTGCTTCAATATAAAAAGTGTCTTTTCAAGCTTTTTTTATGACATATAATGTGTATAATCTGCTTCTGTATTCACCAGCTTTAGATGACTGCCTCTTCATAATGACAAGGGCATAATATATAATGTTTGACCAAGATAATCCTTAAACAATTGAAATAAAGGAGTAACAAAGATACCATTGAGCGCACATTGTATGACGAAAATCAAATAAGGAAGGGGCTTCATAAAAACCGCTTCATTACCGAGCTTGAAGGTATTAAGTCGCAACAACGACCAAATAAAGCTAAGATTACAAGTTAACCTCATGTTAGTCGGAAACCCCAATGATAAAGCATCTCAGGAAAATCGAGCCCGAGGAGGGTACACTAATCCCTCTTTAGCAAAAACGCTTCGTTCCAAAAAGTGATGGGCGGCTCACGAGGGATGGATCTTCATTACCCAACCGTGTTGTCAGTTAAGCCAAAGGGTCTCAGGATTACATACTACTTAATAAAACTAAAAAACGACGACGTAATAGCTTATATGTGCTCCCTGCTTTTACTTACAATTTGTAACAATTTACTAACTACTTTATACAAAAGAAAGTCCACCACGGTTTTGTAACTTACTCATAGATTTATGTTCACGAGTACTTACTCGCAGTATTCTGAAACCAATTGCATTTGCCCGCAAAAGGATGTTGAGTTATTTAGTTACTACGTTATTTTGCTTGGGCCAATCGTGACGTGGAATCAACGGCTACGTCACGATTACTACGATGTTCACCGTCGTGGAAAAAAGCTTCGCTGAAAATAAAGTCACCATGACTGGCCTCTAAGCTGCTAAAGAATTTTTTGTGCCCGTGAAAATCGTGCCATGATGACTTAATCTCCTTTTAAAATTGTTTATTTTTTCGTCTGAACCTATTCAAGTTTAGGTTAATAGAAACTCGAGTTATCTTAGGTTATTAATAGTTCTAGAGCGTCTCGGTTCTTATCGTTACTTTGTTAGAATGTGGTTTTACTGAGTTTGTAATGCGTCAAAGTTTCAAGTAGTGCCTGCCTAATAGTTTGTGCACTCAGTTATAAAGCCTCGGATAAGAAACTCGGTATGTCTAACTCTTTACGTCATTTTGAAAACTACTGTTATATTATACACAAGACATTGAAAATGAAACAGGATATTTACGACACAAATTCAAAACAGTGCAAGTGATTCCGTTTAAACGTACGAATGAATTGTTTTTATTTTTGTGGATAATTTAATTTTCCCCTAAATTGTAAGATTCTGAGTACTTATAAATTAATCCTGCTATAATCCAATAACGATGCACCCAAAGATGCCTTTTTAATCTGCTGGTTCGCTTAGTATGTCACAAAACAATGGGCAGAGACCCTTTGTTCCAAATTAAGTGCACGTAACCAGATTTTATGACAAAATCGAAACCATAATGGCTTCGAGAATATATTACAACAGCACAGGTGAAAATTTACGCTTACGATTCTCTTCAATAACAAGAGCATATCATTTTTCCATACAATAGCGTCATAAAAAGATTCACGGCAGTGCCTTTTTCGTATTTACCTTTGAAAATTTATATTCCCATTGGGTTCAAGACCGCGACCGACCGCAATAATACACAATGGGCAATCGAATTATCATATCATTATAGGCCAACGAAAATTCCTAATACTTGTTATTTTCTCGTCACCTACGCTATGGTGTAGGTATTTTTGTTTGAATGGGAAATGATAGTATTGGTTATCGTTACTATTTAGACCTGTGTGTTGCCTTGAGAATTTTTACTCACACGTACTAATATTTAAGATGGTAGGTACTTACTGGTGTTTAATATTTAAGAAGTCTATAACTCTTTACCCTACTGCTATGAATCGGCTTTATCAGTCTAGTATTTAGATGTACACCTCTAAAGTTAGGAACTCGTAGTTCTTCCGTTTATTTAGTTCAATGAGTTTCCGCTGGAGGCGCTGGGGAACTATCAAAAGTCACATAGGGTAGTTACATATACGATAAATCTTTGTTTACCTACATTTTAAACAATAACTAGTATCTATACTAATATTATAAAGAGAAAAGATTTGATTGTTTGTTTGTATTGAATAGGCTTCGAAACTACTGGACGGATATAAAAAAATCTTTCATCGTTGTGAAGCTACAATAATCCCGGGTGATATAGGCTATTTTTTATCCCTGTATTCCTACGGGAACGGGAAATACGCGGGTGAAACCGCGAGGCATCCGCTAGTCATTCATAACATTCTGACTGCTCTCTTGGTCTATTCTAATGTTTTTTTCTGTGTTTTGGTGTAATTTATTCACACTACGTATGTATTGAGAAATGTATACCTATGTTTGATTAACAGTTGTAGGTATGGTTGCCAAAGTAGAGGGTCTGTCTAGTTTGGAATCAGATAGCATTGTGTGAGTTGTTTCAAGATATTATTATCTCTGTGATAAGTATGGGATTTGATCTACCATGTCGACACAGTCCGAATTGGTTTCACATGCCTTTAAATTTTTGATTGGTTTCTTTAAGATGGTTTCTTTATATATAAAACAATTCACACAAAGTGCACGCTTGCTTGTCGCTACCTAGGTCTGGTATATCTATTACAATTTTGAAATGTTCGAAAAAGTAGGCATGTTATCAATAGGATACTTCTATTAGGTAATCTTATTGGAATTGCGTGATTTACACATATGATGATCTATTAGGGCTTCTAAAAAAAACTAAATAAGAAAATGTATTTATGTTAGTATATTTGTCAACGTATTTCTCCGAAACTATTGATTAAGTTGTCGCCATTTTTTTGTATTAGCTTATATTTACCGAATTTGATAAAAGTTGTACTGTTCCCTAAGTTGGGCTTTACAACTTTTATCAAAATCGGTTCAGTAGTGTGGAATATAGAAAGCAAACGAAAACGTGTAAATTTGACGGGCTTAAAGGAAAACCATCTCTAAACCGTCATCAAATAGTAATTTAGGAAATATTTTTTAAATTATAAAATAATTTACGAAAAACCTTTTTATTGGTTACACTAACCTCAATAAAATGTAGGTTAATTTCGTGTATATAAAAGTATTAATTCATCATTTTCAGTAAATTTTGGAAGGCGGTTTAATTTTTCAATATCACTTTTTTATACCATAATAAAGTTAATAATAGATTTGAATAGCGAACACAGTTTTATACTTTTTAACACAAAGCTTTTAGGGTGACACGACGTAATTAATTTCACAGACGTTCAAATTAACTTTGACTAAGTACTGAGTCTATTAGGCCACTAGAGATAAAGTAACCCTCTATTAAAGGTATTAATAGAGCTTTCATAAATGATAAAATCTAACTCCATTACAGATATAGGATTACTAGATATAAGAGAATATTAACAGCGGCTTATAGTGTATCTATTAATATCGAATCATAATTTTTATGAAGTGCAATATTAATTATTATCAATATTTTTTTACTAAAAAATCTCTAAACTATAAAAAACAATTAATAAAGACTAATCAAGTGGCAGTTAGGCTTGCGCTTGCAGACAAATCTATCCCAGACAATAAAGGTAGGTAGGTACAAAATTTGATTTGGACTACTAAAGATTTTATTATTAATAAAAATCTTTGACACGAGTAGAACTCCCCTTTGACCAGTATTATTGTTTTGTAATTACAAAACAACAATACTGGTCAAGGGGCAACAAACGTCCAAACTGTCACATTTTATAAAGCTACTAGCTGTCCCGCGTAACTTCGTTTGCGTAAATTTTCCCCGTTTTTGCAACATTTCTCGTTGCTGCTCCGCTCCTATCGGTTGCAACGTGATGTTATATAGCCTATAGCCTTCCTCGATAAATGGGCTATCCAACAGTAAAATATTTTTTCAATTCGTATCAGTAGTTCCTGAGATTACTGCGTTAAAACAAACAAACTCTTCAGCTTTATAATCTTAGTATAGATTGTATAAATAATTGTGAATGGGCAACTAATTGCCTACTTATCCTTTTTTACATACGAAGCCAAAACTGCTGTTTTTTTAGTTTCAAATTATTATTTTGTCACACAAAGTTTATCAATCACAGCCATACTATTTGTATTTAATGATCAGTTAGTTATAAGCCCCATCGCCCTTGGCGCTTTCCTCAGGAAACTCGAAGCTGAAAAGTTTGCTTTCCAGTAAAAGTTTGGTTCTGTCATCAACTAACGAGTTATCCATATCGAGCTTTTGGAATTCCATAGGTACTAATATTGTAAATGTTTAGTGTGAGTATCTGTTGTGACTACATCAGAACTTAATGGCTGAACAGTTCTTTATAAAATTTGACAAGGAGATACATTACAGATTTTTGTGGCTATAGCCGTCATTAAACACTGTGAAAGCTACTTGGTATGTTGCACTAAACCATAACGGTATTTAAGTAATGCTCATGACAATGAATAATGAAATTTTCATCTAAAGTAGCATTTAGAACCATTTCATTCAGAAGTTTCAATTTATCTTCATCTCAAACAAATAAATCAGAGGATGACTTTTATAACTCGAAGAAATTTTGAGCGGATTTCAATTTGATATGTGTTTAATTGCATTGCTTAAAGCGACGAGTTTTTGGGGACTTAGAGCTGGGTTTTGTATAAACGGACCGCTTTTTAGGGATCCGTGACCAAAATGGCAAAATGGAACCATTATAGTTTTGCCATCTCATGTCATGTCTGTCCGTCTGTCCCCAGGTTATTTCAGAGACCCTTAGTACTAGAAAGTTGTAATTTGCCATGGATAAACATATTAGTTACGCCAACAAAGTGGTAGAATAAGATCTTGTACGTGTATCTCCCCAACACGTAAAGTGGGTATGTGATTTTTTTCTCATCTACCCCATCATGTGGAATGTCGTTGGATAGGTCTTTCAAAAATATTTAAGTAGGGGTTGTGAATTTCAGTTTTTGATTAAGGGATCCGTTTCTGTAATAGTAAGCCCTAAAGTGCAAATTTTTGTCAGAGCAAGTGTACCGCTAACTGCCAGCTGTTTTTGGAGTTTTTGAAGAGGTTCTTTTTGGAGATGTGGAAAAATTCAGGGTAGTAGCATATATCATAAAATTAAAAAGAAAATAATCACAGCTAAGTAGGCTTTACAAGTTTACGAGTAACAGCAGACCCAGGAGAGAAGTAGGTAACACAATTTTCGTACAAATTCCATTAAAAATATTATATAACGTTGTACTGCATTATTGTACTGGGTACCTACGGAACCCTACACTACATAAACTTGCCCGGTTTTTAGAGTTCCGTAACTAGGATGGCACTAACGGAATCCTTATAGTCTGTCTATCCGTATGTCACAGGCATTTTATATTAATATTTATGAAATTTGTTGCAAAATTCATTTATATAAATCCACAAGATAAGTTAACTGTTAGTGAAGCTTCAAGCACATTAGGCTCAGGATCCTATTAAGTAAATAATATACCTGAAATTTTTGGGCTTTGTTTGTCTAAAGAAAACATGTCAAAGTCAAAATACTCATTGATCAAATAAGGAGGCGGTAAATAATTCAGCTAGTTGTTTATGCATCTTGCAACCTATTATTAATATTGAAAGGTATTGAAATCTAAAAAAAATAATTAGAATAATTGATTTAGTCAAAAGGTTTTGCTTTAATATATGAAAATCCTAATAATAAGCAGTTTTTGCCTATGAGTGTGCCTTTTGGCTCTGAGTTAGGGAATTCATTTCATTATCTTTGTCGCGTGTCGTGCCGTTATCTGACTTTATAAATTCTGAAAAATAAAATTCATATTTTCATCCGCGCACGCTTCTTACCTCAGCTGCATTTGGGAGGCTAAGGTGAAACCAGCTAAATATCATATAAGGAGTATTATGGGTAATACCCATCTTACTTTTAAAGAGCTTTCCACTTTGTTGTACGGACTCAAGCCCACACCATATAACACATGCATTGATCACTTCATGGTCAAGTGCAGTTTCACATGGAAGACATTAGTATTAGAACAGCAACTGACTGATAATTTACCAATATTATTGTTTAGTAACAGATCGAGAATTGTTAAAAAGAATAAAAATTACAATAAAATGAAAAATCAACGAAACACTTACTGACCTTTGTTGGGACAGTTTGTATGACTAGGTACAGCAACACAGCAACTGACATGATTACAACTATACTGCTAAATATAAATGACAGTTACACCAAAGTTTTGCAAGTCTCCAACCGGTTTAACCCATGGATAACCAGAGGCGTAGTAAACTGTATAAGAAAAAGGGATAGGTTACATATGTCGGTCAAAAAGTTATTGAATAATTTACAATAGATTAAATGATTAAAAATACATAAATATAGAAATGTTGCATACATT
This sequence comes from Herminia tarsipennalis, assembly GCA_945859575.2. Classification (NCBI taxonomy): domain Eukaryota; kingdom Metazoa; phylum Arthropoda; class Insecta; order Lepidoptera; family Erebidae; genus Herminia; species Herminia tarsipennalis. Next base: position 16,822,239 of record OX243835.2, read on the forward strand.
AAATCAAATTATAAAAAAAAAAACTAGCTCCTCCGAGAGAAACTACATACCAGGGTCCTTATTCACTATGTTTTTTTTTTCGATTTCGCCCGCGCGCATGCGCGATGCATTTCTAAGCGCAGCTCTCTATATACCATTATGTCAAGATTTATACAGTTAAAAGCGCGGGCTTGACGCGAAAACGAAAAAAAGATAGTGAATAAGGACCCGGTAAGGGCAACATGAAAGATACCTGGAAAGTTAAAAAGGAAGTCTGTGATCTAAATCGTAATAATGTCCCGGCGGATGGACTGCTCTATCTATTGATGATTCTCAGAAACCATCGTTAGACACGGTTTATTTTGCTTCAATAGGATACTTTAGCTAACCAACTTATAAGAAAAATTTAATGTCGCTGACACCAACAGACCCGCACGATGTGCGAGGTATTGTCTTGGGACTCAAATAACACAGTGCATTGGGTTGGAACAAGACTAACTCGACTATCCTAAAGCAAAATATAACTGCGCTTGCACCACCTATCATCTTCCTGTATAATTTTAATTTAAAGACAGGGATTTTCCAAGCCACTTTAAAAAATGATGTGATCTGTCCTGCATACAAATCTAGAAATAGAAACGCACACTTTTGTTTACATTATTTATTTGTTGACATTAAATACTGTAATGTACACAGTTATTACTAGAACAGGAGTCAGACAGTTCTTAGTTGTTTATATGTACAAAAAAATAAATATTTATTGACATATCAATGTTTATAAGTCAATATAGAATTATTAATATTATTATTGTTCGCTTAGAGTGGAAGCAATTTAAAACAGATGTCCTTTGTCCTCTAGGCATTTTTTAATAGGCAGGCCCCTACGTTCACTACCTGGACCCAATTTGATACAGTTTAAAGAAACCCAACTTGAACGATTAGATCGCCTACAAAAATTTCCACAACGCTTTGGTCGCGTTGGAAGCGCGGATACCTTTGTCCTCTGCTCACTGCAGATACGAGTATATTACAACGTTGAAGTATTAGTCCTTCAACGGGTGGGACGATGTTTGGGATACACTCAAACATACATGATATATAATTAGACATAATATAATAATCACAAATAGTTAAAGTTAAACACATTTACAACTGAGTCTTTTGGCATTTAATAAGATTTTTTTTAAACTGACAAAGCAAAAGTATTTGCCGGAAATGCATTTTTTGGTGCAAAAAGTAATTAAATTTCAAAATAAATATGTATTCTACATAGACATAATGATTTATATCACTGGCAAAACATTTACATACAATAAAATTTAAAGGTATTTATTCTGAAGAAAAATACTTACCTATTTATTCACCACGAAATAACTTTTTCATATAAACAAACTAGCTTTACCGACACAAGTTTTGATACCCGTATAATCCCCGAAACAAATACCAGAGTCCTTATTCACTTTCTTTTTCTCTGTTTTCGCGGCAAGCTCGTGCGAACTGTCAAAATCTTGTCATTATGGTAAAAAGAGAGCTGCGCTTAGAAATGCATCAACGCGCATTCGCGGTGGACATCTTTAAGCGCACCGAACATGCGTCAGTTCGCACGAAATTGCCACGAAAACGGAAAAAAAGAACGTGAATAAGGACCCTTTGCCACAAAAACATAACAAAAAGCTGAATGATCTAACTACTTTGGCAAAACTATGTACTTCAGGTATATAAACTCTACATGCCGACTATAAAAACATATGCAAAGTTGTCACAAAAACGGTCAACCCTTAGCCTTTATTATAGTACATATTTGGCTTCAACGACGTACTTAACACTGTTGTACCCAACATATAAATAAAGAAAGCTTATAAAAACCTAGATAAATAGCGAGCAGTGTGACTGACGATATTATAAATTTGTTCAGATAACATTGTAGGTGACATTAAAGCACCTCTGCTTGCCCCGGGCGGATTTTGTGTCCCTAGTGGGAAAGTTATGTGTTGACACTTTTTGCTTTTTATCTCAGGTGAACCTCCTATCTAATATGAAAATAAATATGTATTTGGTCGTCTTGTACTGTAACACAGTTTTATACTAGTACAGCGGTCAACGACAACCCCTTTATTTTTGAAATAATTATCTGTTTAATGTATATTTTTAGAAGCCTTGAAAACTTGAATATTATATTACATACTGATGAAATTTGAATTGTATTTTTCGATCGTACTTTCATATTAATAAAAAATATGAAATAATAAATCACAAATCAAAAAAACAAAATTAAAAGGGAAACAAGGCTTCTGGTTTCTGGGCCACCCGATTTCCCAGCTGAGCTATAATAACATTGTAGATGGTGGCGAAATTTACCTTCGTATTCTAATGATAGTGTAGCAGTTTCTCATTGCTCTCCCTCCGTCTTACGAATTTTTGACTAAGTCGCGAGTCCTGATGCGAGTTTAACATTTTTTACCTATTCCAAAAAGTGCAAGTGTTGATGCAAACTATGACCATTATTTAGCTTAGTTTGTAAATGACATTTCAAACAACTCTCAGAATAAGAAGTTTCTGAACAAAATACGAATAAATGTAAGAACCCACTCGATATACATTTTGACTCCTTTGGCACATGAATTGGGATACAGGCATACATCTGCCTGCCTGATTAATGAATAAAAATAATTTAGACAGTGAGTGGGTAAAAAATTTAATAAGTTATTAATTTAAACTGAAACTTATTCAATAAACTTCCGGGTCCAACCAATCAATATGTCTTGTATAAATTCGTGCACTCAATAACATTAGCAGCTAAAGAATGGTCAGAGTAGAGGTGAACTATATTTTTTGTGTTATTTATAATATAGCCAAATTCACCCATTACTACGAAACTGATCAGTGGAAGTTTTATCAAAATCGGTTAAGTAGTGAAAGATTTGAATTAAAACGGGTATATTTGACGCCTTGGCTTTATGTTACGAGGTACAAGTACCATAGTCAAATAGTAATATAAGAAATATTTATGATTTTTATTTACATAAAAAAAAATTATAAAATAAAAGTAATTTTAAAAAAAATAAACATTCTTTAAACTGTAGTGTGTAGAATAATTGTTTTTAATTCCATTGATGGTGACAATTCGATCGACCTTTAAATATTTGACGCGATTAAGTCCCTATAATATTCTAATATGTAAAGAATAAACAAACATTTTGATGTTGATGCCAGGAAATTATGGTTTTTATTCTTATTGTACCTACTTTTCCTTTCCCTTTTTAGTTATTAATTACACAGTACAGTTTTGAAGTCTGTTTAATTTTCTAAAATTAATTCTTATTATATCTGTGAACTTTTCTGAAAGCGTAAGGCAAAACCGCGAGCAATAGTTTGTTAGATTGTATATTTAATTGGCCGTAGCACTGTACGAGTATGTGTAACGATTAACTCGGCTGTAGAGATGTAAAGCTGTTATGCGTATTAATGTGCTTAATGCGCAACACGTTTAGCTTTTAGTGTATAGTGCTTAAACCCGCATAATAAATGCATAGCTTAGTACCTACAATAAATATCATAACTTTCATTAAACCCTGGCTTTACCAAGATCGCGGTTAATGCCTAATAACTTTAAATATAAATTATGTGTACTAAAACATTCACGCACGAATGCTTTTACAATTTATTTTCTAGTAGTTTTGCGTGTAGCTATGTAAAGAAAATATAAATAAAACGGAGCAGTGGTTTCTGAAAGGCTAGGGTATAGGTTCGCTCGAATGATCAAAACTGCGAGATCTGTCAAACACAGATTGCTTTGAAAAGAAGTTGGACAGGCGGGCAATATCCGTTACTATAATACGTGAACAAGTGAGTGCCCACGACAAAGCCAACTTGAAATATGAAACATTATATCAAACCCTTCATGTAACTTATTATATATAACTGTAAAGATAGGCTAACTTATACAAATTCACAGATACAGTAATTAAGTACTGATAAGTCTAAAACTTTTTTAATAAAAGTTCGTTGAGAAAATACCCGCGAAATTTTCAACATTCTTGTGCTGATTGTTTTTTAGTTACGGTTTTTGTAAGAACGGGATATGAATTTAAAATACACTTTCTAAACCTGATTGAATTAACTCTAACTGAGTAAAACACTGGAAACAGAAAATCCTTCAATAAATAATTGGAAATAAATCGTTGCTTGTTAGCATTAATCGAATAACTTTTCAATAGATTAAAAGTCGTAATACCTTTTTACCGTCAGAGAATAAATGCTAGTGACGGTTATAAAACCACTTTAAAAATGCTTACCTATTTATCAGTAAAAAAACAAATTAAAGTAATAAAATCAATTTGCTACAAGTAAAATAAATAGTTCTAGTAATATATTAGCTAAACATTAAAATCATGTTCTTATCTCTTTTATGTTTTCTAGAATCATTATTAAACGGTTTGGTTGAGTAAGCCCAGGATTATTATAGCTTAGGCCTTAAGTCTTATACCCACTCTATTTAACATTGAAACAATAAAAACATTTTATCTTTTAATGTAAACGGGCGATTTCTTGCTCGTTTTTATTTTATAAACACTAGGGTTGCTTGTCAGAGTTGTCACATCAAGACAAAATTAAATGAAATAAGCTTCGAATTTTCAATAGCAATGTTTCCTTCTCCCTGCAGTCATTGTCAGCCATTCTCATGCCTTGTTTGGCGTGTAATTGAATAAGACGATTGCTATCACCAGTCTCGGGGAAAAGAATTTAATAACATGCGATATAAACGGCCCCCCGAATATATCGCGCTCTGCCATTAAACGACACATCTCCGCGTCGCGAGGCCTCGCCTCCCGAACACCGTATTTCCCGGCACATTCAATAGTTTTTTTTATTTAAATAAAATTCCAATAATTTTAACGCTTACTGCTCGATGCTCCGACAGAGGGCGCATTCATTGTGTGAATGGCGAACACGGCAGATATGCGTGGCCGGCACTGAACAATTCTAAAAATAAAATCGCATTCAGCCGAATTATTTTAAAAGCCTTTAACAGAAAAATATGCAATCAAAATGAAATAATTTGAATTTACGCTCGCAACACGCGATTTTTTATAAAATGTATTAAGTTGGTATTTTATTTAGTAAGCTCCTTTATATGTGTCTGATAGTTTTCAACGCCTTAAATGTCCCATAAATCGTCTAATATTACAATTATATTGTAATATGTTCAGATGTGCCGAAAATTTCCCTTGTGGTTCGTTTTGTTTGTGTGCAGTTGTATGTTAGCGCTTTCCTTTCGGCACCGGCCTTTAAAGGAAATTAATAAATGGTAACCAAACAAAAACAATGTAATGAAAAGGGTAAATAAACAAAACAAAAAGCTGCGTTGGAATAAGTTGAAAAGGACCGGTCAAGTGTGAGTTTAGCTCTCACATACGGTTCCGTGTCGTTAACTTTGACTACCTGCTCTGTGAAAATAATTACAACCTGTGCTCTAACTTTATTCGTTGGTCATAAAGCATTTTTTTTGGAAGATGAACCATTAAGTCCTTCATAACTCTCCTACTTTATATTGTTCGAGTAGCTTACAGTTCATCTTTCGTTTTTAACACGTATTTCAGAATTTGATTTTAAATTTTGGATCACTTGACATACTTATGAAGCAATGCGTTGCAACCGTTTTCAACGTACATATTTCGGGTTTCATCGGGTACTCATTTTGTGCGTACGATAATCGATAATTTAAGAAAAGTTTCCTTTTCTGTAAAAGTTATTGTACTGGTAACTTGGCTGAGGAACCTACAAGAGTAGACTGGAATCTCGAGCGCCGTGGAACTATTCCATTTTGCCAAAGAATAAGAAAAGTATATAGAGCTGAATGCCAACCTTCGTTGTTCGGAGAGGAACTATAAGAAGACGACTGGTAACTGATAGTCGTTGACTAGAAAGGCAATTAGTCTATTATGGAATGTGAGCAGTACCTACTTTTAAAAATCACTGAGTGAAAGAAGTGTTATTAACCGTTACCGACGCTACAACGAGTACTTCAGTCGACGAGTCGTCAAGCTACCGCAATATTAATAACTTATTGATTATTTTATTATTGAAAACTATTGTATTTGATTATATTCAGATATAATAAATAATAGTTTTAACAGAATATTAGATAATTGATGTACAAGATAGATATAAAATAAGTTGTTGTACGAACACTAACATTCAAACTTTCGCGTTGCATGATTATTAGTTATTATAATTTATTTAGTTATTTATAAGCGGTCAGTCCACATGTGCCCACGGCCGGTGCAACCTGGTCGAAACCTCAAGAAATTTTAAGGTAAATAATGTGCCTCAATTCCCGTATAATAAATAACACTATAATAATAATAACTAATAAATAGTTATAAGCTCGAACACTCTCCGTGAAAACATCGCTAGAACGAAACTCTGTTAGAATACATCTCGATCAGTACATACATTGAGTATTATTTCGTTATCTTGGACCCACCTTTGTACTAGAAGTTATCTTACTATTGTTGCAAGTGAACAGGCTACGAAAACTTTTCTTCCATATGAAAGCCTGTATCCTATTTTTCATCTTTATAAATTCTATTGAGGCACTTTAGAATCGAAGGCTAAACACGTCTCAAATCACAAATGTCACTTAAATAATTTCCAATTCTATAGAACCACCGCTTAAATCCAATAAATTATATCATAAGTCTTTTCGATACAGTTAGGGAATAGCACATTTTCTGTAAACGTTTTTATATAGAACAGGAGTGTGTTGGGTCAAATGGAACGGGCAATAAATCTGTTAAAGTGACAGTGTAGGAGCGATAACACGCGATCGCTGGTGTGTGTATTTGATAATGGCTCGACACCTGCCGTTAAAATCACAAAAATATATCTAATGATACCTATACCGATCGTTACGAATATTCACCGAGATTCAGTCAGCGAACAGTATTCAAATTCTGTTAGCTCTATAGAATAGGTAACAGATCTATTTGGGCTCACAATTTATTCACTTCAAATTCAAATTTTAAAAGTTTCTTAAGAAAGTTACTGGTAGTAAATTATTCATTATCACTTTCGACTTTTAGAATCTATAGCTATTTTAATAACTTCGTCGGTGATAGTAATTAAAAAGGGTTAATTTAAAAATACTCGTAATTCTCACAGATGACTTGTTTTATACAAACTTTTAACATTTTGAAGTTTAATTGTTTTGAATCCAGAATAGGTTTCAGCCGTTGCTTACTTAAATCATTTAATTTTCAGACTATATTCAACTACTTACCTACTTTATTACCTACTTGTGAAAATATTCCTTACTAAAATAACTACAAACCATTGTAATATTAAATGTTTCTTAAACTTCTAGAAATAATATTCAAGTCACATTATTTTGAAGTACAAAGCCTTCAATAACACTTATTTTAAAACTGTGCATTATGCTGGCAGTAGAATCGACTAATCCGAATGCGGAGCGTTTGCGACCATTCTACCATTCCGTTGAAAGTACCTATGTCTACGTTCACCTAAGTTAACATACCTTTACCTATAGCAATCCACTCCAATATTTACTTTTCAGCTTTTCAAACCGTCCCTGACGTTTCTATCAAATCCTAAAAAATACAAAACATTCGCTTACGATTGAAGCTAGATTTGCTACAATCGAGTCTCTTGTTCTTTGGATTCATTCAGCCTAGAATGAATGAAACTATAGCACTGATTGAACGACATAGACAAAAGACTTGCATTATCCTGTAAGTGGGGTGATCCGCTGAATGCCTATTGGAATCTCTTTATATCGGGAGACTATCGAAGTACGCCGATTTTTCACGAACGTGGGATAGAATCGCATAAAACAGTCACGTATTTTATAGTGTCAGTGGCTTCGCTAGGACTCGATCCTTAACAATATCATAACCTGGCTAAAGAACATCGTGAAAGGGCCCCCGTACATCGGCTTATTGAATTTCTCAGTGAAAAGGGTTCAGTGACTGTAAATTCTTAGTTTCATTGCGACTTTCCTTGTAATCGACTTTTTTATTATCCTCTCAAAAGACAAATTTACATGAAAATTGCTTTGTTGGCATTCAGGTCCTTACACGATATGACGTTAAATATGCTTTGTTGCTTAATACACATAGATGATATTTATTTTTAAGAGTCTTTGTTATCTTCACCGAAGTTATTCCTTCTTTAGTTACTCAAAAGCCTTTAGAACGTTTGACTAGATGATCGGTTATTTCTTCTCTACATTAAACACAAGAAAAGCAATTACTGCTTCGCTCCTAGCGACTGTCAAAAATATGTTCAGTATATTCCATTCCACAAATGCATCATGCCACTTAAACAAATCGAATTAATGTGGACTGAACATTTAAACCATAGGACTCGTTAAACGAATTTCGTTGAAATCGGTACAAACCGGAGCTACGAGGAGAATTTTCTAGAACTTTGTTTTGTTCTAACAGAAGTAATTGATTTTAATTCCACTGGCAGTACGTTGAAACGCAACCGAGCGTTAATGAAAAATAATTTTCTCATCTGAAGTTGTAAGTTAAAGAGTAGAGCGAACTATGTTGCCTGCTGGTTGGCCACAGCAATACCTACCTAACTAAAATATCGTACATTAAAAATTCTCTTTTACTCACGGAATATAATAAACTTGTAAATGAGCATTTTCTTTGCAATTTGTCACTCGTAGTACGATGTCTCTGCACTTTCAACTTCGAGTTCATGCTGGCACAACAAAGTGACTTTAGAAACGGCGAGTATACCTACTTTATGATATAACTCATCTAGGGCTTAAAGAATAATACAATAGTATTATTTTGTATTCATTTTAGCTAAATGGACAGCCGTTTGAGTTACTTTCTGAGATTTTCCTTGGATACCTGGTCTAATGGGTAGGGACTAACTATCCACTACCAAGAATTATAATTTTAATATTCTATCTACTGCTAAAATAAGATTAATTAACTCAACCATTGAACTTTTGGGGGCAAAAGGTCGCAGACCGGACAATGTTTGGGTGATAATTTCAAAGAATTCGTGTGTAAGATATTTTGAGTGGTTAAAGCAATCTAGAGAGTCTCAAACCTACGCATTCACCCACTCTTAATACAAACATTCTGTTTACTTGGAGACGTTTACTAAATTACTGTTAGTGCAACCCACGCTAAATTATCATCATAAATATAAAAAAAATAAAAATAAAGAATTACTGACTAAACTTTAATAAACGTTGTTGAACAATTGCTTAGTTTAACAGCATTTCATTTGTTTTACGATCCCTTAACTGTAAACCAACTATTAAACGTAGCTGCTGACGCCTATAAAAGTATTACTTTGTAACCTAATTCTATCTTAGACAAACCTTCGACTTCATCAGTGAGGTAGAGACTACTAGTAAATGATTTTGTCTTTGTTTTTCATTCTTATTTCAGAATAGAATAGACAAAGACAAAGCATTCATTAGTTAAAATGCTGTTATTAACGTACTATGCACAAGCGAGAATATAAATTAGCCTGACTACCTAACTTGTAGGTACGTGTCCTGTAATGAACTATCTTGCCTAATTATTAGTATCAACTGCATGATTAACTTTTTCGGTCCTCTTCATACATCAAAGACTCAGTTAATACGTAAATTCCAAATACAAGTTCCCATTAGGTCTTCAGGTCTCCGAAATAGATTGATGAGTCCGTTTGACGTCGTCATTAGGTCTCGGCTTGAGCCGACGTTTTTCCTACCCATCGCTCGGCCTGGATAATTGGACCGAATGTTTTCGTCCGTTCGCCCTAATGACTGGCACTTTTGTTTACCAACGGGACACGCCGGCTTTTATTGAGCCGTTTGCGTTTAGCCCCCGAACAATTGGTGACTGGTTTTATACTTTTTTAAACTTTTTTTAAATCTAAATAATGTTTGAGGTTTTTTATTGAATCGTTAAATCAAAGTATGTACGTAACTGTTGTTTTAGATAGTTGATGCAACGTATTTTGTTTCATTTAGGAAATTGACCATACTTATATATCGATCTTGTACTTTGATCGATTTGTATGTAAGTCAAATAGATGTTAGTTGGTAGCAGTGGATACTCCTAGATTTTTGCGAAAGTGTTTAATTGTACGATGGATTAATCAAATACTTCTGTAGTACAATAGGACTACGAGGTACTTCTGTAGTGCAATCCGACAGGAATAATGAGATAATAGGCCTAAGACCGACGGCTTATTGGCAAAAAATGTGTCTTTTGTAAATGGTTTGCCATATTTAGCCCGACAGTGGCAATGTTGCTTACCTCTTTGATTTATAGACACGTTCACAACTACTATCAAAACCTCGATAGCCCAAATTGCGTTTTCACACACAGCTGCCAAAGTCATAACGTCAAAGAACAGTACACAAAAAGTCTGCACAAATTCTTAAAAAGCCTCATTTAAATCAACTAACTACACCTACAACAAAAGCATCTAAAGATCTAAATCCGTAAATCTCCTAAAGCTAAACCTCTCTCAATATCACTGATAGACACTTGAGTGGATCGAGAATTCGTACAATATGTACTACGAGAGAAAAGTATGTAAAAAGGATCCCCATCCTCGACTGTACCAATCTAAGTAATTGAGCGATACTAAAATATGTACACATCTATTTATACTTAGGTGTTTTTACGTAGGGTCGTGTGGGAGTTCGCTATCGATATATTTCGCTGTCCATCGATGCGTCACTTCACCGAGACTGATAGATTGATCACCGCACTGAACGACGTCCTCATTCCGGCTCCCAGTGCCCACGGTCCGAAAATCTTATACGCACAATTGTGAATATTATAATAATCTTATTTTATACCCTTTCTGTTTAATACATAACCTTTACTTTTCTCGATTTTTTTTATTATGCTGAGTACGTATATAAAATAGAAACACTCTTTCTTTATGTAAAGTTAAGAATACGGTACAAATCTCTTCAATAAAAGGGGTTCCAAACGATTTCTGTCGCGTTAGTGAATTAGCTTCCCCTGTGCCACATGAATACAGAACAGTTTTTTCATTGAAACGTCGATGTTAACTTTATACGTAACTTATTTGTATCCCTATTTCTTAAAAGGTTTTACTTACTCAATCGAAATCGTAATCACAGAGTTCGTAAAGATCTATAGCACTCTGTAATAATAATTGGCCGTTCTAATCTCTGAGACTGCCTTGTACAGTTATCCTAATTAATCCTATGTCAGATAAGTATTTCAAACACTGTTCCAGTAAATGTAAAAAGAAATCGGTTTCATTTAAGATCAGATAGCTCGAGGACTTACCTTCAGTTTGTTTTTGTTTTTATTCCGCCTTGACGCCCGCCTTCGCCATTCATCTGGATTTTAAGATTATTTTTGATGTTTATTGTTTGGTTTGTAAATTGCGAATGACAAAAAGCCTCGATCTCGTTTGCTTGCAAACAACGAAGACGAGCCGGTACACAACATTGAGCTATAAAAGTCCGCTTAGCTACCTAACATCGGTTTTGTTTGAATGCCTTTTGTGAAAATTTTCTCGTCGACCGCTAACGTTTCGTATGACGTGGTAAATCCCATTCTAGTGCAGAGGCGTTGCTTGCGGCAAAACTGTCAGGAGCGTTTTCAAAGAATTATTGTCGCATGACAGCATTGGCCGCGCGGACGAATGTTATAAAATGCCGCAAATCACAATGGCCGCGTTTGTTTATCAGACTACTATGGGATTTATTGGTTGCTGTTCAAACAATCGTGACTCTGTGCAGTTTGTGAATATTTATTGATTCTTTGTATCTATGGCGTTAGGCTATAGGGAGTGCAAGTCTGGAAAGTTCTGGTGAGGAATGAATACGAACTGCTCTATAACAATGGCGGTTGATTAAAGTAGATCATGTTTATTGACTAAAGCAAATAAATTCGTTTAATCCTACGAAAGCTTTTGGCGATATCGAAAATTGTTCTCGTTCAATTCGAACGGTTACTCTAAAAGTTCTGTATATTAAGTCACGTTGTTGGTAGCTATCAGCGCGCCGGGCGCACATAAGCACGCCAGAGGGCTGCCTATGACATTATTAAACTCAGGCGCATGTCTGCTCGAGTGACGCTAAAAACTACGTGACCGCGTTGCACAATTGAAGTTCCCTCTGAAAAATCGCTCGCCCCAAAATTCAGAGCGTATCCTGAACGAATAAAGAAAAAAATAGCTGCGGAGTCCGCGGGCCACTCGGTGGAGCGTCCCGAATAAATTATGTTGATGAAACTTTTAGTTTGAGTGTTATACGCGCCCACCCCGCCATTCCTTTTAATAATCATTTGATATGAATTCGAAAGTGACACCATTTGCTGTTAAATTACCTGTATTAAAGAATGTTAGCAACTACTTGTGCCTGTAATATCTTAAAGTTTTCAATCAATTTACGTTTATAAACCTCTTTTTCGTATTTCTTCATAAGTCTATTATTTTCTGTATCATCATGTTTTTGCTCATGAAACTATTACTAATATTTTACTCAATGTTTAAACTATTTTAAGCAGAGAACTGCTGTGAAGGTAGAATATTATGTAATATTATATTTTAGGACCTACCTACCTAATTGCGAAGATGTTTCAAAGGAACTCCAGGGCTTGTTAATATTTTAATTATAAAGTGGAAGATATTTATAAATTGACTCTTTGTACAAATAACTACAAAATTCAGAGCAACATATAAATAAATGCCAAGAAGTTTAATAAAGTCGAGCGATATAATACTTGAAGATACTGAAACTTGAAACCTTTGGATTTAAGCATTTCATTCAGTATTCTCAGAAGCACTAAACCTGTTTATTGAATATGAAAAGAGATTTAAAGACGCCGCCATATCCACGGTACCGCATCTTAAATTCGCATATACTGCGACTGTATCGTAAAGTGGATATTTCACAGTGACAGCCTGTATCAACGTATCGAGACGAGATAAACGAACGGCCAGTAAAGTTCACGTAAAATAAAATGATTAACTTTATACGACCGTTTCACGGTTATTAAACCCGCCCATCGCCGGCGCTCCCCATGAAATGAAACTGGAGACGCATTAATTCAAGTGCAACACGAAAAATGCATTAGCTGCTCGGATCGACCATTCGTCATTGTCCTGCAATATCTCGTTTCGGATGGCTCGATAAATTCCTCCAAAATTGACTTTAAAATAGTTTTTAAAGTGATTCTAATTAATCAATCACATATTTTTCAGACATCTATTTCTAAAATATTGTTTGGCAATTGGGATTTTAATTTTAGTCATAGAATTTTCTTAATTCTAATAAATAGATTGCCTGAGGAAGCCCCTTAATCCATACTTACTTACTGCAGTGAAACAAGTTTATCTTAATTTGCTTTGGTGAGAGGGAACAAGGCCACAACGAGCGGGTTAACATTAGGCCTCTAATCATTAAAATATCTATCGTGTAAATGATTTAAGGTAAAATACCTTGTTTATTGCCCGACGTTTCGGCCGTATTACAACGGCCGTGGTCACGGGTAGACTGATTTGTCTACCCGTAATATATAAAATATATATACATATCGGCCGTAGTCACGGGTAGACTCATCAGTCTACAGTTGCAATACGGTCGAAACGTCGGGCAATAAACAAGGTATTTTACCTTAAATTATTCACGCGTTTATGACACGTAATATATATATTTTAATAATGTGTACAAATCGCGAAAGTTATCAACATTTATAGGCGTCACGTTTTACCTGTATGCATTTCATGAGTACTATTCACACGATGGCAATCCGATAAAACTGTCAGATTCGGCTCTTTTACCGGATGTTTGGTTAAGATTTCGGTGTCGTCGGTTAATAGGCATATAGTTTTGTTTGTTTTTGGTACAAAACGTGGGAAAGTGAGGATGGCATGATTATAACCGATCAACAGTAAAACGGTCGGTCTGACTATGTGAACATGGTGTAAATAACTTCGGGTAGTTGGGTACTGAAAGCGCAAGGCTTGCCGGTAAATATGGGGTCTATATTGTCCTGTTCATACAATTCTCATTAAAATTAGAGCCTCATAGCTGGCAAATTCGCAACATGCGTTATCAAGCTATAGCTTTGGTTGTAACCTATCTGGCTTATTTATAAAAGAAGCCACGATCTAATACCTTCTTTTCACTTTACCAAATAATATAGATATTATTTGGTTACGTAGACGTAAGCAGAAAAATAAAATAGATATTACTTCTGAATACCTATTTTTGTACATTTCACGCGCTTTATATCATTGTAAATCTTGTTGTTTGATTTTCCAATTATTTGATGTCAAAAATTTTCCTTTGAAATTAACAAATTCAATAAGGTTTCATAAGGACATTTATTTCAATATTATATTTCATAAATTACACATTTATTGTCAAAGTCAACGTAATGTTAGCACAAGATTTTGAGACAAGTTAAAACAATCATGAATATCGATCAATATTTGAAATGTTTCTAACAGTAATATCTAATTGCTTATAATATAAACTTATACTAATCAGTTAAATACATTATGATATAATATTACACATTTTATTAGGTTCGTCCGCAGTTGAAGTTGTGCGAATGTGATGAGGGATGACTCGAACGGCAAGTGAGACGGATCGCCTCATCGGACTTCCTTGTCGTATACGACGGACCCATCGCACCGACTCATTAGGGGTAGGAGCGATGAGTCACGTCGTAGAAGGTTGCGCCACCTTCAACTACGCACGCAATTAAAATCCGGGTATTACGCTGAGACTATCTTAGATACTATTGAATTTCACATCGTATAATGTATATAACATTTTTGGAATAACTCCGGTTTTTATACGTTGTATATTCATCATTTATGAAAGAGTAAACAACAATAAAATAATTGAATTTGGCGCATTGACTTTTCTTAATATTAACAAAATAAACTTGCACTAACTGAATTCATATTGATGTTATATTTACATTCCATTTATGATTCACTAACTAACAAATATTTTGTACTAAAAAAGTTAAAAGCAATTTAAATATCATTTGCATATTATTTGAACTATTTAATTAAAAAATATTGTAACAAATAGTTGCCTCAGTAAATTATTTAACGGAAATTTCAATGAGATGTAACATGTAACAACTATAAATAACAAACGAATTACCTATATGACTATTTCAACAATGCAATGCGGTCAACAACATAATAAATTCTATTGAGAACAGTCGCATAATAATGGATATTTACTATTTAACAACAGAATTGCATAAAATTGTTCGTTATGAATGGATTTTACCTTTTATTAGTTACCTATAATTTCTTTTACAAAGATCCAATACATCGCTTTTCAAAATCTGTACTCTGTACATACACGACAAGTCCAATACACTGTCAATAATTTTTGACATATTTTCCGTGAATTTCTTAAAACGTTTGATTACGTTTATAATTTAGAAGGTATGTATGTATCGTATGACGGTGAGGAGTAGCGCGTAAAGTTGCGGTGGTAGTTGTTGTGTGAGGAAGTACTGCGCGTGCGACGCTGCGGGCCGCGCGCGGGCGGGGAGGTTGCGCGCGCGTTGCCAGGCCGCACCCGATACCATCGGCTCTTCAGCCCCGAACCCGTTCATGCTTAGTTCTAGTCCTGTGTACAAAAGCAATAGCATTAATTGTGTGTAAGCTTTGATTTCAGAGTTATTTGTTAATGATAACAAGGAACCAAATCTAGCTATAAGGGTGTTACGTGTTGTGACAGTTTCTTTTTCTAAAAAGACTCCCGCACAAAAGTACAAGCCATGTATCGTGGAGGACTTTGCAGAATTACAACTTACTAGCGGCGGAAGCCTAATGGCTAAGGCATCGGTCTTGCAATCGTTAGGTCGTGGGTTCGAATCCTACCCATTATACTACCGACGTGAACCCACTTTTAAAAGAAGCCTTTGAGATTTTAGCTAGAGGGGTTAACAAGATTGCTAGTAATGTGGGACTCAATTTCACATTGCTAGTTATCTTTTTATAAGAAAAAAACCTAACAGTCGCAAAGTACACCAACACTAGCAATCAACATGGATCTCAGAACGCTCTGTTCTGTGTGGGATTCAAACCCAATCCCTACTAATATATAATGTGAATGTAAGTTTGTTTGTTACGCTTTCACGCGAAAACTACTCAACCGATCATCATGAAACTTTGTACACATATTCTTGGAGGTATTAGAAGTAACATGGGATTATATGTATAAAAAAAGGGGAAAATTTACGAAGACGAAGTTGCACGGGACAGCTAGTATTATATATATGAGGCAATCAACGGTTTAGACCAAGAAGTTTGACTCAAGCCCTTTTTTAGTTACTCTAGCACCCATATTCTATGACGTTTCCCCAAGAATACTCGACTCAACTCAATTTTACTCAAGCAAAATATATATTCTTAGTTGCAAAAAATCTCCTCCACATACTCCTACTCGTAACCTTTTCTCATTTTAGGCGAGGAAACAATTGTCAAACTTAAGGTACGTCGGGACCTTTTTTTTTTTTTGTTCGGCGGGAAAAATTCCTGACGAACACCCCCACCATCCGGGGAAGATGATGGAGGTAGTGTGGGGTTTGCACCCACTAAAAACCCGCCGTGTATCGCTCGCCACCTTTGCGAACGGGCCGCCGGAATTCGTTATACCGTCGGCGGCCCGCCCAGTGGCAATGCCCGGACGCGATGTTGTTGCGTTCCGGGCATTTCACACCTACGCGGCCCCTGGATACACACAGGGCGCCGCGCCTCCACGGAAGGCCGCGGGCGGGGCAGATTACCCCGTACGCCCGCCCGCAGCCCCACCTAAGGCGGCATCAAGCGCAGATA
Source organism: Herminia tarsipennalis (assembly GCA_945859575.2). NCBI lineage: Eukaryota > Metazoa > Arthropoda > Insecta > Lepidoptera > Erebidae > Herminia > Herminia tarsipennalis. The sequence goes on from OX243835.2 coordinate 16,839,066, forward strand.
TCGCGCCGACGCCGCCCGGTTCGCCGGCGACGGAGCGGGTCTGCCAGGGAACTCTCTTCCCTGACGCGCTCCGCCGCCTCCTTCTGCGAGATGACGTCCTCGCAGAAGGATGCGACCGCATTCCACGACCCCTCGCCCCGGACCATGGACAGAACCACGGCCGGCAACGAGAGGTCACTTCCGACCACTGCGGTGAGAACTCGACGTTGCCCCTCCCAAGCTGGACAATGCTGGAGGGTGTGCTGCGCCGAGTCCTCACCGCAGTCGCAGTGGTGGCAGGCGGGACTCGGTTCCCTCCTAGCGACCGTGTGCAGGTACTTCCCGAAGCACCCGTGCCCGGAGAGGACCTGCACCAGCCGGAAGGAAAGGGTCCCGTGCTGCCGCCCCGCCCACTCCTCCAGGACCGGCCGGAGCGCCTCCACGGTTCGAACACCTGCCCGTGGAGCCTCCAGCCGGCCCTGCCAACGGGCCATGATTGCCCGGTGGGCCTCACCGCGCCAAGCGCGTAGCTCCTCGGGCAGGGGCACCGAACCCCCTGCCGGAACAGCCACCGCCCGCCGATGCACTTCGGCGAGCACTTCCGCATCCAAATCCCACGGGGGTGTGCCGGCCAATGCGCACGCCGCCTCTGCAGACACCGTGCGGTATCCGCGTATGGCCCTGACCGCCATGGTCCGCTGGGGTCTCCCTAAGCGGACCCTATTCTGGGCGGTCAGGGACGCCGCCCACACGGGTGCGCCGTACAAAGCCATTGACCGCACCACCCCCGTGTACAACCGTCTACTCGAGGCACTGGGTCCGCCCAGGTTCGGCAACAGCCTCCCCAGTGCGGACGCCGCAGCCTCGAGTTTTGGCGCCAAAATGCGAAAGTGCTCGTCGAAGAGCCACCGCCCGTCTACTACCAGGCCCAGATACTTCATCTGGGCCCGGACCTGAGGTACGTCGGGACCTGCCTTAAACACAGTCGAGTATGACTGAAGGAAAGGTGTTAATCTTCCTAGTTAAAGTGGATATTATACTTATTACTTCATCCGCAGCAGACGACAGTGCTGAAACTTTCGGTATACATAAATATCTAGAGATGAAACGCTTATCCGGTAACAAAACGGATACCGGATTTAAAGAATACAAAATAATTATGATTTCGTTCAGTATTTTATTTATATAATTTAACAATAGAATTAGTAAACACCAAACTTTCATTTTACCACTTAGAAAATTAGTTCCTACTCATATACAAATTTAAAGAGTTTTTGCATTGAAAAGTAATCCGGCTGCTGGTTATCCAGTTATCCGGCTAAAAGCTTAGCCGAATATCCGGTATCCGGCCAAAATGCTATCCGTTTCATCTCTACATTTAGCATAGATCGATGATGCACTGCAAGAGTACCTTTCTGTAATATAATGTCATCGGCCACTTACTATGCAAACTGACTTGGCTCTCCATCTTGCCGAGCGCATTGACAGAGGCGCATACATAAGTTCCGTAGTCTCCGGGTGCCAGAGACTTTATCGTCAAGTTTATCCACAGTGAGTACTCGTTCATTACAGTTTCTGATACACGAAGCTTCGGATCCTCCGATAATTTGTCGCTTAGTAGCGCTGTAAAGGAACTAAATGTTAGTATTAACTCGCTATATGCTTATTAGAACCAAGAACAGCTTAACCGTAAATAATTGGAAGTATCTAGGAATATGTAACCAAACTTTTTAGTCAAACTAGCGTACTTTTAACTTGCGGCTTTGCCACTGTCGATTGCACAGTCATGCAAAATTGCAAATTTTGTCTGGACTTATAGGAATGTTTTGAATTTAAGAAATATTTTTAACAGTGTAACCAAGTTGCTCCAAAAATAATAAGAGTTACTAGATGTAGGCTTGAAGCTTCACGTTTAGACTTAGGAGTTGTAAATAGTATTATTTATTAATTTAAATAAAGTGTTTTCTTACAACGGCTTACATTTTACTTAGCGTTTAATAAAATGTCAACTAAATAACTTGAAGACAAGGATTATGAAATGTAAAAGCTTTTAAAGAATCATAAAAATGGAATAATTACAGTTACCGTCTTCCCTGTACCAGGAATTCATAGCCTTAGGCGAGGCTTCGATGTAGCATTGGAGCTCGACGTCACTACCGAGGGGAGCACCTACTAGTTGATTGGTCACTTTCACCTGGGGAATAACTGTCGGGAAACAAGAAACATGGTTTTAGTTTATGTTGCCTTGGTACATTTTCTGTTGGCATGAAATAAAAGTTCCATTTACATGAAATAACAGATCAATTTAAACATCTTCTACGCATCTTTCGCCAGTCAAAGTGCTGTTTTCTGCCACCACTAGCTTTATGCGGCTTTCGTGTGCAATCCCAATTCAGAGTTTTCGAGTACGTGTAACTATGTCTTCTTCTGAAGTATTTGTTTTCTTAAGTTTGGCTATGGAAGTCTCGGGTTCGATTCCTGGGTCTAGATTTCAAATTTTTCTATCTTTCAAAATGCAATTAATTGTATTTCTTATGTATCTATATTTTTATGTTTAAAAAAATATCAGATATACATGAAAAGTGTCTTTCAATTACGTGGCAAACACGTATTTAAAAAACACACGGGACATAATTTATGCAACTTTCGGAGTCTTTATTTCCAAAAATATTCACTCAATCAAAAAAGTTTATTTGAAAACTTAAAATGTTTTAAACGACCTGTCGAAAGATGTGCCGCACGTTGGCGTTTGCTGAAATATTTTTTTTTTAACTTCTGTTACATGTATGGAGTGCCCCCCTAAAAATATTTATTATTATTATTTAGCTATCAAACTAAGTAGCGGCTACTACAAGACACCTAATCACCAAATTTCTTCAAGATTCATCGAGTAGTCTTTAAGTAAAATGCCTGTGACATACGGACCAACAGACAGACAGACAGACGAAATTATAAGGGTTCTGTTTTTACCATTTTGGCTACGTAACCCTAAAAAGGCCGCAGCTATTACTTAAGTGTTTTAACGGGGCTACAGAACCGCACAGAACCGCCCCTTTTAAATCTTACAAGAAAATTATGTATTCTATTAAGACAATAATATATTTCCCGATTCACTAAGCGCATAGTGAAGTTTTAAGTGAAACAGTAAGCGACCAGTATCCATGATACTTACAGTGCACTTCGACGTGATATCGCCGGCTCACTGTAGGCGGGACGCCGTTGCTGGCAATGCAGTAGTAGGCGCCCATGTCTGTCCGCTGGACATGGGCCAGCTCGAGTGTCTCGCCCCTGAACATGTCCACCACTGGAAATTTTTGGGTTTGTTATTTTTTTTTAGGTAGTAGTTACGAAGTGTAAAAACTCTTTTATCTCTCAACACAAAAAGAAAAAGCTATCGAAAGGGAAAGGGTTTTACAGTAACTAATCATTTTAATTTATTAATGCTTTTCAAACTTGAGTTTGTTTCAGTACTGGGCAAAGAGGGCTGGGATGCGTAATATTAAAAAAAATACAAAATATATTATCGACTTCAAAAATCAATTGATAAGGTTTACCTTATCAATTGATTTTACAGATTTTATTTTTAACAGCAAAAAATAATACTCAATAGAAAATATTAAGTGGCATTTTAAAGTTATTTTCGGCTTGACTGTCTCTGTGGCGCGGTGGGAGTGTATTCTACTGCTACGCAAGAGGTCGTGGGTTCGATCCCCACACAGGATAAAACTTTGTGTGATGAGCGCGATGGTTTATTCTGTGTCTGGGTGTTATTTAAATATAATATGTATGTATTTAGAAATATATAGGTATGTTTATTAGTTGTCTGGTTTCCATAGTACAAGCTCTGCTTAATTTGGGATCAGATAGCGTTGTGTGAGTTGTCTCAAGATATTATTATTATTATTATTATTATAGGTACCAAATAAAAGTTTTATTCTAAGTATGACATCAACTTTATAATGTTGTATTACTCAGCACAACCGGCGAATAATCCAAAGGTTCAAAAATAAAGTACCCAGGGATGTCGTAAATGGTACATGGTACATGAGAAATAGTGATCTCTATCGGGATCTCAACATGGACAACGTGGATACAACCATTCAGAAGTTTGCTGCAGCCCATATGGATAGACTTCACCATCATGTTAAGGCAATTTAGCTCCTCGACAACACTGATATATAGTAAGAAGACTTAAACGGACAAAACCATTTGAGTTAGTGTAGCTATAAGCCATTTAAGTGTAGTGATAAGTGCTGCCTACAAAGAACACGTGAACAAAGTATCTTGGCCTTAACAATAACTAAGAAAAAGTGTTAATGGACGCATTCTTACACATATGTTTTTATAGCAAATTAAGTTAGAATAAAATTACTTATTAGTCACTAGGCTACATTGTAATATGAATAAGGTAAAAAACTTCAAAATGTTTATATATTTTTTGGTGTTGCACTTATAGCTATTATTTATTGCATACGAGCATAGCCATGGGGGATAGCTTGATCGAGTCGAGTTGTCCCACTGGTAAACTTTCGACGAGATAGCACATATTAAGCTTAGCTTACTGTACCTAATGTCAACTGATCTATTCAAGGTGACACGGCAGTCTAAGTTATATTTAATAATAGACTTCTAAACTAAGCTCTATAATTTAATATTTCAGCTACCAAGTTTCACTTCCTAGCTCTATCTATTATTAAAATATACATGATAACTCTAATACGAATTATTATGGCTACGTCTAAAATATTAAATGTCTTTCGTGAAAATTAATAATGACTGGTTTTAATGCTGAATTGAGGTTGTTCTATGAAAAGAAATTTCCCTTAAAAGCTTTAATAGAAATACTATATTTAGGTTTATGCTTTAATAATAGATTTTTAGTTGTCAATTAGATGTTCATGCCTTCTGTTTTCTTCTATATTTATTTTCACAACTTGTTCATCTAATAAAATAAATATAGCTTAAAGTGGGGCAGCTATTATTGTGAGAAAGAAAGTCACATAGGCCTATAGCCTTTTCTAAGGTTCAAGCTGACTCTATGGAAAGTTTTATACATCATAACATACTCAAGCTTATATAGTTTGTAAAAAGAAAATTTCTATGTTCTTACAGATATTTCAGTATTTCAAACTCAGGCAATGAAAGCTCTGATATAATAGTATTTCTCCTAGAAACAGTCTAGAAAATCTTCAGAGCAATGTAATAGTTTTAGGTGCTTGGTCCGAGATTTAATGCGATAGATTCAATTTCCGTCCTTTAGCGTTCTCGCTTCTGTAGTTCTCATTGTGCTTTTATACAATCGTTAAAAAGAACTTTTAATGTCTTGCGACTCCGACACAGTTTGAATTGCGGCCAAGAGAATTCAACACTATTTAATTTGTCCTATATTCAATTATGAAATGTTAAATAAAGATGTCATTATTAAAATTATGATATTTGAGAAAGTGGGTTTAAGGGTTTGATCGAGAGGTCAGAGAGGTTCAGCACCGTTACCACGTCCAGCTCGCAGACGGATGGCTGCTTACTATAATAGGTACAATTCTCCGTGACTCGCTCCTAGAGCACGTTACGCCCTCAGTTCAACGCCTAATCTCTCACCACGTCAGCTTTGCGACATATTGGACTATTATTATTTTTGACATAATGAACATGTATGGAAATAAAAAGTAAATGTTTCTTTCCCTTATGTAACTTTTTGGTTTCACTTTAATATCTCCTGCATACCTACTTAACTTAAAACTTAAAGACAAAATGCAGTTATCAACAATAAGAAAATAAACCAATATTATCTAATATCTTTAAACGAATAATTCTTATTTATCTATACTAATATTATAAAGTGGAAAAAGTGTATTTTGTATGTAACGAATAAGCATAAAAACTACTGGACCGATTTTTAAAATTCTTTCACTACTAGAAAGCTACATTATCGGGGAGTAACGGGATTATTTTATTGTCAAAAAAATTAATGATCCCTACGAAAATTACAATAATGTAACTGAAGGTATAAAACATCATGATATGACACTCGTGCGAAGCCGGGGCTGGCAGCTAGTGTATATATACAATCGGAATCGCGGCCACTACTCAAACGATTTTCTTGAAATTTAGTACATAGGGTTTCGGGGGTTGTAAATTGATTTAGCTAGGTTTCATTTTTAGAAAACAAACAACTAAAATCGAAATGGTGTGGACATTTATCACGAACTAAGACAGAAAAATGCACCAAGGCAGTAACCGAATGGTATAGGTATCGAAAGAGAAGCAAAGGTAGACAACATCGCAGATAGGACGACGATATTCATAAAATGGCAACGATTTAGACAAAGAAAGCAAGAGATAGATCTCTGTAAAGAACACTTGGGGAGGCCTATGTTGGAAAACAAGACAATCAGGAAACCGGTGTGTGATACAAAAATGATTATTACCAACCAATACTGTTGGTCTAGTGGTTAGTGACCCTGACTGCTAAGCCGGAGGTCGTGGGTTCGATCCTCACCCAGGATAAAACTTTGTGTGATGAGCACGATGGTTTATTCTGTGTCTGGGTGTAATTTATTTAAAATGTGTAAGTATTTAGAAATATATAAGCATGTTTATATGTGGTTCTCAGTTGTCTAGTTACCATAGTACAAGCTCTGGTTAGTTTGGGATCAACGTAAATACGTTGTGTGAGTTGTCCCAAGATATTATTATTATTATTACTTATCTAAACTAAATTTAGTGACACTAATTAGAATTATAACGAATTGTAACTTATACAGAAGATTGTTAATAAAAGCTATTATTATCTATACTATTATTATAAAGCTAAAGAGTTTGCTTTTTTGTTTGTTTGTTTGAACGCGATAATCTCAGGAACTACTGGTCCAAATTGATAAAAATATTTTACTGTTAAGAAGTGAGAAAGGCTATAGGCTATATAACATCATGCTACGGCCAATAGGAGCGGAGCAGCAATTAAAAATGTTACAAAAACAAGGAAAGTTTACGCAGAGGAAGTTGGTCAGCTATTATAATACCTCTTGCATAGTTGATCTATTCTATTTGTTGAAATTTACCACCGTGACTGAAATAGATTAGGAGAATACATAAGTACGAATTGGTGACCTAAATTATATGTATTAGTAAGCCGTAAAAAGGAATACAATATCAATTTGGTTTTATTTGCGTATAGAAGGTCTTTTTATATCAGTTTAACTTGCACAACCAACTGTATAAAAAATTCACATCGTAAAGTACCAAACACTTAAAAAGAGTTTTTATTCCTTTACAGTATACAAATTTAGAATTCTTGTATTGAATAATAAACTAACGTAATCAATGCAAAAGGTTAAACACACGCACAAAAATAAACCGCACGTGGGAATATTTTATGTGCTAAAAGGCTTTTGGGATTGTTGATAGGGATCTACAGAGGAATTCACTTACACAGATTTATTTTAGGAAAATAGAGATACGACACTTCATACATTGCTTCCTCTCTTGGGATCTATATACAAACATCATAGCGAACAGTCAATGGGTAACTATGAGAAAGTAACAGTGAAAAAGTATGAGAAATAAATTGATGACGTTATTTGTTTCGTGAAAATGAAGATCATATGCCAACGTTTGGATTAGGTACGCTATTTAAATTAAAGAACATCCTGTTGGCCATTAATACATAAGAAAACTGACCTGCGAGTTGGAATCGTACATGAAGGGTTCCGTGGCATTATCTATATATCATTACAATATCGACCTTCGCGACACTATATTATAATATCGAGGAAAAACACGTTTGTGGTATGGCCCCACTTTAATATTTGTTTTATTCTGTTTTTAGTAATTGTTCTTATTGCAGCAACTGAAATATATCATCAGTGACAATTTCAACTATCTAGCTATCACAATTTGACTGCCTCTGTGGCGCGGTGGGAGTGTATCCGACTGCTACGCAGGAGGTCGTGGGTTTGATCCCCACCCAGGATAAAACTTTGTGTGATGAGCACGATGGTTTATTCTGTGTCTGGGTGTTATTTATCTATAATATGTATGTATTTAGTAATATATAAGTATGTTTATCAGTTGTCTTGTTTCCATAGTATAAGCTCTGCTTAGTTTGGGATCGGATGACGTTGTGTGAGTTGTACCAAGATAGATACCAAGATATATCACGTACAGACAGACGGACAGTGGAGTCTTAGTAATAGTTTCCCGTTTTTACCCCATGGGTACGAAACTCTAAAAACTAGCACTATAGAATACCTACTTAATAATCTAGGCTGAATGTGAAAAACATTTCAGGTACACCAGAGAGTTATCAACGTTTCAAAGCGAGTGCAAGGTAAAACATTTTTTATGAAACTGAATTCTCTCCACCGAATGCAATCGTGATCAAAGTCCAACTATGCGAACCCTTTGATGATGAGCCTAAAGTGACGCAGTTTTTTCCGACATCGCTTTGGGCAGTAATTAGGCACTTTAAGCTAGCTCACCCGTTTGAAAAAAAGAGAATTTCGTGTTTTCTTTATTAACCTTATACGAACGGACATTGCGGTTTATAAAACGGTTCATAGTGACTTAACCGAACTTAATACTGTGACAGCAAAATAATTTTTCACGGAACTTTTCATATGCGAATAAAATTATACGAAAAAGAGCCGCGCGCTCGTTTTACGAGAGTATTTAAAGTAATCTGAGAGTTATTTGTATGTGGTGTTTTCTTAACTTTATTCTCTCAGAATTGGGAGCCGTTCGAGCGCGAAAAAAATATTCCGACTTTACTAGAGACGAGATGAAGCGTCGACGTGGAGTGCGGCATTTTCTCGTTTTACGGAAATATCGTCCATTCTGAAATCGCTTTTGAGTATAAAATCTTTTATTATGCGAACACGGTTCATTTAACGCGGCATTAAGTGAATTTGTCGAACATCGTATTTTTAAAATGAACGGGTAAAAAGAGCTGTAAAATATGGACGGTGAAGAGTGAGGGGGGAAATTACCAGTCGCTGTGGAGGTATTGTTCAAGTTCCTTTTAGCGCAGTTTACCGATAATTTATTAAGCTGCTGTTTATTGCGGAAAATACAATGTGCAAACCCCTTTACGTGTAGTGCACGGGCTATTACTCATTACTTTGTACCAAGGCTAGTTAAAGGCGTACAACTTTTGAATACGGTACTACTATAAATTAAACATGGGTGTCATTGTTTATGTTTTGAAATAAAATCGGACTCGCATACGAAGGGTTCCGTATTAATATTTTTATAGGACACTAAAAATGCTGAAAAATACACGTTTCTTCGTTTCATTTATTAAAGAGTGAATTCCTGAACCCCAAAATTACATTGTTGTAATATTAAATAAAAAGTAATTATACTTTTTAAACCTTATAAAATAAAGTAACGATGGAAGTTAATCTTTACTTATTTGAAAATATTACTTCTCTTCATCTTAAACTAAATTATATGTATATACACGGGTCTCGCGTGAATTGCTTAGGGTAAAATATCTCTACACGTGACCACGGCCGTTGTAATACGGTCGAAACGTCGGGCAATAAACAAGGTATTTTACCTTAAATTATTCACGCGTAGTAAATATATTTTTATAATATGTACAAATCGCGAAAGTTCATCAACACAACCTGCTCATTGAACTACAACTTTTGTGGACTAGATTAAAATCTAGCCCGCAAAAGTTGTAGTTCAATAACAATGTTCCTAATTCGTGACGGCCGAACAAGTCGGTATAATTAAGAGGTGTAGAGCACAATCGGACAGTAACTGTGTATGTGTTATATTAACCCGACGTGTGTCGGATCAGACCATGAATTAGTCGCATTTGATGCGTGAAACAGGACATTAGCGCTCACACCCGGCCATTCATTAGCACACATCATCATTAACGGGTGGAAAAATACAGATGTATCGCTTTTGCTAATGTGATGGCCGTATCAGTCTTTACGAGAATAAAATATTTCCTAAGTTTACTAAAAGTTAGATTATTTTTTAAAATGTAAAATATTTCATTATTTAAATATTATTCGATGTAGTAGATACGTAGGTTACTTAATAAGTTTTGAGATGTTCGTAATTTAAAAATGGAATGCATTTGTATTATATATTTTAAAAAGCAAAATTGCTGCGTTTGCCCGCAGAAAATTGGTGCTGCGAAATGCGTCTATGGTTTGAAAATGGAACGTCAAGTCGTGTTTCGGAAATCATAACAGACGACGAAACGTGGATATATCAATATAATCCGGGAAATAAGATACGGTTTGTTGTCAGTATGGGTCTTTTCAGAAGAAAAGTTACCGACAAAATGACAAAGACCTCGTATGGTAAAAAAATGGTGACTAGTTTTTTATCTCGCAGTAGGCATGTGTCGGCAACAATGTTCGAAAATCATAGATCTATTAATTTGGAATGGTATAAAACAGTAGCATTGTCAAAAGTTTATAAATATTGTTAATATCTTGTATAGTTTTTTCTTGTCTCAAAACTTATCGAGTTACCTACGTATATGAGATATTGAAAATCTTGTTATTTGAAGGGACATAGATAGGTATTACAGTCATGATTTTAGTCGAAGATATGGACCGATAAGTCCTATACGATATACGGTAGATGTCAAAAGTACCTAAGTAATATTACCACTATCATTACATTATTAATTTTCTAAATGTAATTAATGAACCTTTACGTTGTTCAATGTTCAAAATGTATTGTGATCAATGAGTAATTTGAATTTTGGAAGAATATTTCGAAATACACTTGGCATCATCGATTCGATTATCGAAATATTTTTGATCACACTACTACACTGGGAGTCAAAAGCTTACAAGTAGCATCGCAAGCTTTCAGCTGTTATAGTAAGCTCGTCGTCAATTATATCAGTTTTCTCTGCTCGCACACTCGATGCTGATTTTGCAATATGCAATTATGATGCTGGGTTAACTTGTATTGGCGTACTTAATACAGCCACCTTTTTTGGCACGCTTTCATAATATACGTCGTCGGTGTTTTAACATGAAATATCGAATGCCACACTCACGCATTTATAAATAATGTAAGGAAATTGCACTTATGCGACAATGAGTACTAAAAAGTATGAAAATGAAATAAAATATGACATTTATTGCAGTAATTAGATACAGTATTACAATGAATAGACTAAATTAAGGATTCATCCACAATAAGGCTAGGAGATAGGGTTGAAGCTGAAATCTAGAGGGCGTGCCTTTGGCGAGTTTTTATTAAGTTCTACATCAAAGATTCCATTTTTTTTTTTTTTTTTTTATTTAGTACTTTTTAGTTCTTGTAACGATTTGTTTCATTGTTAACGTTGTTTTTTAATGATTAGTCACTCTAAACCTTTTTTAAACATTAGGATTATGTAATACTAGCTGTGCCCGTTGTTACCCGCGGTTTATATAGCCTATGTGTTAGTACAGGGTGTTAGCTAACTCCATACCAAATTTTATTAAAATCGCTCCAGCCGTTTAGACGTGAAGAAGTAACAAATATACACACTCACATACTCACAAACTTTCGCCTTTATAATATTAGTGTGATTTTCGATTTTACCATTTTTTTTTTTCTCAGATTGCACAATAAAGCGCATACAATTCGCGGTAAAGCTATTTTAAGAATTTTATGTACCCAGTGACGATCGCGATATCGAGGACAATCTAAGAACGTATCATTGATTAACATCAGTTGAGCCGATGATGTTATGAGCGGACTTAGGAACACTGGAAGAATACATACATACGCACAATTTGTCACGGGAATAAACGCGTTTAACCTAGGTAGTATTTATTTTACGCTTGACGTTTCGACCGGGTTACACCGACCGGGGTCACAAGCTGACTGGGGGAGGGGGGGGGGTCATATCGCGTTTATTTCCGTGTGAAATTGTATTTATAATGCAACGCGTAAGTTTAAAAGTTATACATGTCATGTCAATCAGATAACCCTAATTGTAATGAAAAATTTATACCATATTACTTTTATTATGTATTTATATATTTTATATATATCTATATATTTATTATATTCCGCTTGGTCACGATATAACTAAAGAACGACTTCACTGATTCAATTAATTCTTTTTATTAGTTTTCTAATACTCTACTTCGAGTAGAAAGTTCTTATGTAAAAAAAAAAACAAAATGACGAAAAAAAAAAATAATAGGGCGTTATGAAGTTCGCTATAAGATAATGTCCATCTCATAAAATTTCAACCAGTAGGTAGGTAAGTGTAACTATTTTTGTTACAAAAGCTATATTGAAAAGGCGTGTTTCCTTAATTAAGTACTTTCAAATATTATTCTTCGTATACTTAGTGCAAACCAGAAAGTAGTTTGCTCAGAATCAATAACAAATTCCGATGGGCTAGTTTTTGAAAGATGTTATATTTTACAATTTATTTATTAACCAATCAAGCATTAATTAATTAACTAATCATTGTAACAGTACAAAGCCTGTACCTACACAATTTGATGGAAAATGTAAATCACCACTTATTTTAAATTAGTAATCATGGAATGCATACTACGCGACGCAGTAAGCGCGATTCTGCAAATAACACAAATTTCACGTAACCCAACAGTTTTTGTAGAGAAGTCACCAGGATTTCGTGAAATATTTTTTGACGTGATAACGTCTTATAAGTCGATGAAGGGGTGCATGCACGAAAAACTATCACGGTCCGTCAAATTCCGCCTGCTGATAGGCTAAAATATTGTAGCCATGGGGCGCATGTGCCCGGGTCCACAAAAGCTGTCACAGGTATGGTTTTTTATTACAAAGTCATCAATGTTTTGGCGATTGCAGCGACATGCGATACAATTAAAAAAAAGCGGTCATAGGCATGGTTTTCTGTCACAATGTTTTCTTATCACGTAAATTTATCGTCCATAAACCGACTTTACAGACAACAGATTTTTTTTAGATATATTTATAAAAAGACTATTGCCTGCATAGAAAGATCAACATTCATTTAATTTGGCTATCATAGTTAGAATAATTGTAATCCCATAGTCCGAAATCCTAACCTAATGGTTAAGGCATCGGACTCGCAATTGAAAGGTCGCGGGTTCAAATACAACCTATTATAATACCGACGTGAACCCACTCCTAACACAAGCAATTTAGCTTAGCCGAAGGGGTTAACATGATTGCTAGTAATGTGTGACCCATATTGCTAGTATATTTTAAGAAAAAAATAAAGAAAGTAAAAGGCAATTTAGAGCTCCGTGTAATAAAACGTAAAGTAAAAACACCGACCAAAAATGGTAGGTGTTCTACTATGTTAAAAGTTGTAATCTAATATATAAAATTCTCGTGTCACAGTTTTCGTTGCCATACTCCTCCGAAACGGCTTGACCGATTTTGATGAAATTTTGTGTGCATATTGGGTAGGTCTGAGAATCGGACAACATCTATTTTTCATCCCCCTAAGAGTTTGTTTGTTTGTTTGAACGCGATAATCTCAGGAACTACTGGGCCGCATTGAAAAAATATTTTATTGTTGGATAGCCCATTTATCGAGGAAGGCTATAGGTTATACCATCACGTTACGACCAATAGGAGCGGAGCAGCAATGAAAAATGTTGTAAAAAAAAAAGGGAAAATTTACACAGACGAAGTTGCGCAGGTCAGCTTATCCGGTATCTATGAGAATCGGCCAACATCTATTTTTCATACCCCTAAGAGTTTGTTTGTTTGTTTGAATGCGATAATCTCAGGAACTACTGGGCTGCACTGAAAAAATATTTTATTGTTGGATAGCCCATTTATCGAGGAAGGCTATAGGTTATAATATCACGCTACGACCAATAGGAGCGGAGCAGCAATGAAAAATGTTGTAAAAAAAAAGGAAGAAAAAAGAAAAGAGGGAAAATTTACGCAGACGAAGTTGCGCGGGTCAGCTAGTGGCTTATAAAATCCTAATTTTCGATATTATCATTTTCTTTTATTTTATATAATTTCTTGAAGTAAACATTTTGTTGGACCTTGCTCTTACTAAAAATAACGTTGTATAATCAAAGCAAAAATATACCTATCCAATTTATCGTACAAATAGAGAGGTAACGCAAATAAATGCTAATGGAATCGATAAACACATTAATATTTATTTTTCATTAGTAGGTGTATACATCCCCTTTGTGTGCATATACTCGGTATACATAATTATATTCGTCTTGTTGAAATTCATCTGTAAGTGACGTTTTAATCCAAAAAAGAGGCCGCCTCTGTAGACAATAAAATTTGGTACGTGACCGACATAAAAATGTATATTAACTCAGTACTATATTTTTTAAATCAGACAGTTAGATAATGTAAAATTTACTTTTTTAAATTCAGCTCAGAGTACAAAGTAATCCTATTCGGGTTATTGAACTGTTCATAGTTCAATCTTTTTAAACGAAATCACCTAGTCAATTAGATTAAAAAAATATGTAAAAAATATTTTACGAGAAATGTAATGTTCTATCACTTAAGTTTTCATGGAACTTCCTCCCTGGTGCGTTATTTAAGTTAGTTCCTTTTAAACTGTTCCCATTTGACTAAAGGAAGTCTCATTCAATTTACTGACTTAGACTTGATTCTCTTTAATAGGTTTTCTGAAAGTTCTTGCAAAAAAGTAATTAAAGAGGTTTTCTATTACGAGTCGTAAAGATGTGATGTGAATAAAAATGACGTAATTTTATAACTTAGATAAAATTATTTATAAACGAGACACTTATAAATAAATTGAATTTGAAATTGAATTAACTCAATCGATAAACTTTCGCGATTTGTACACATTATAAAATTATATATACTACGAGTCTCAATCACGAGAATAACTTAATGTAAAATACCTTGTATATTGCCCGACGTTTCGACCGTATTGCAACGGCCGTGGTCACGGGTGAAAGTACTGGAAAGTCAATAGCGATATAGAAATCAATCTTTGACATTAAAGACATCGGTAATTGTATCGTTAACCTATGACTGATAGATGTGAGGGCGATAATTACCCATATAGTGATACTTTTATCACTCCCGCTAATGATAGAGTATCTAAAGTAAAAGTGATTGGTAAGGTGGCTTTATGATAGCCATTTTGAACATTAACTGTAGTATCCGAGTGACATAAAAAAATCGATATTGCTACAAATTATATCGATATCACTTCGATACCGGTGACGTGAGATACCTATCGGGTTCCTATCTTTAAATATGAAAAACTCATTGATAGTAGATTTCGTTAAGTGTGAGTTCTAAAGTGCTTTTTGTATTCTTAAAGCATTATCGTAGGGAAGTGTTGCATAAAGAGCAATGGTATTTGTTAAACCATCGTGGTAAACAACCGTCACAAAGAAACCAAATACTGAATGTAGTGCCATCTAGCGGAGGGAGTAGGAAGTACGTGCCCAATATTTAGAAGAGTATTGTCGCCTCTCTATATTCTCAATCTTGTTGTTACACGTCCTCCAATTTCTGACGATTTTTTTAACCTTTTTTAAGCTGAGACGATAAAACATATTTTTATTATAAAATCCTTCGTCTATAACAGCATTTTAAAACCAAATCAAGCAACTTGTAGTTCTGCGTTTGTTAGGGTCGTGTGTAGAACAGTAGCTGTTAACAGAAACCCTTACGGCCATGAAAAGAAATGACACCCGAAGTATAAACGCACAATTTTTATTCTAGTCTCGTTTTATTACTAATTTTTATTTTCCATCCCGTATCAAATATCGTCAGCTATCATAAAGGCACTTAAGTATTATGACCGCCGAGATCCGATCACTTGCCCTCCGATGATATTAGCATGAAATGTCTATGAACATTTTCCCTTTGACCAACAATGAAAATTGAATATATTCGCGCTTATCTTGTAAAATATCGTTTATGTGGGTATTTAGATTATATAACCAATTTGTTCCTACATGCTATTCCTACTTATTTGAAGTGTTTACGGCGTGAAAGGAATATTTTATTTCAAACTAAGTTTTGTCCTTATATTTGTCGGCATGGGGAGTTTTAGTATAAATATCTCTATGAAATAATTTAACCATTCTCTACATATTCATGACATAAACAACCGCTATTTTTATAGCTTGAATTTATTATACAATGAAATGTATGTAAATTTAAACATTAGCCGTATTCAGGGGTCCCCTTTATGCCTATTTAATACCGAACTTTCATGTAACTTGAATATATGGAACAAAAACTCATTGGCTACGTAGTCTTATAAACAACTTAAAATATATTTGAAGTTGAAACGTAAAAAAAAGGACTTTATTGTTATGACTCTAATTATTTTTTTAAAACTCTGGCAGCGACACATTAATGAAGGTTTTGGGCTAAAATATTTGGACGTGAACTAATAAGTAACAAGTAAACGACAACAGGCACGCGCGATCATCTAGGAAACGGTTTATGTGGAAGAGAACCACAAAAATCTTTCTAAATTAAGATCTGAACAATACCTGCACCAGGATGAAAAAGGTTAATTATTTAATTAGGTACACAACTTCCTTTCTAATTTAATTTTGCCATGGTTGTATACACTGATAAATATTTGCTTCATTTCTTCTTCTTACCTTAAAAATGTAAAAAGAGATAATGACAAAATAAAAAAAGTATTAACATTTCATCTTTTGATGAATAAAAATTAATGTTTGTATGTTTGCCCTCTACGCTTTCCAAAACGATTGATCAGATTGTGATGATTCTTTAACTTTTTATAACAATATTCTTTAAAACTTTTTCTCGAATAGTAAAACATAAAAATAAATATTCTACTTACACTGTAACATTTAAGCAGCAATAGAATATACACGCTAGATATATCTCCATTCTGTGATTAGAGATTAAAGTGACAACTTACAGCAGTTACCGAATAACCGCTTGGATGAAGTAAAGACCGACTATTATTACTTAAGAATCTTATAATCCGATGAATTATTACTTTGGTCTTCCCTTAATCAGTTAAATTAAACTACGACCCGTATCGACTATTCGACCTTGACAACCTGACCTATGAATACGAAGATAGTTATTTAAATATTTAAAATGTTCATAAATATTACAAATGCATATCTTTCTAGTCTTTATTTTTTGAGTAATAGTGATTGTTTTCATACTTAATAAATAATAATATGTAAATATTTTAATACTATTTTGGTATTCATTCGTCGTTTGTGTATAAAACATCCATCCCCGTAATCGAGCCTTACGCATAAAATAAATTATTGTTGGAAATCCGAGCACGGGGCGCGATGTATCTGTGATGTTATCGCTCGGCTCTCACTCCGCCCTGGTTATGACATTATTAAACTACACCGTACGGATCCTCTGACGCTAAAAAATACGTGACCGCTTTACACAATTTTTCCACGTTGAAAAATAGCCTTCCACAAATTTAAGACCGGTACTGACAGGCGCGAATAAATTATGTTAATGAACACTTTGGAAGCGCATTCGTTGATTCGGCCGATTGGGCCGGCGAGCTTTTTCTTTCATTTACATAATAACCGGGCGCGGTAGTGCTGCGGTTGCATGCTACTGTAACCGATATTTACTTGCATTATCGAACGATAAACTGTGCAAAATGCTCCTTTTATTACCTTTATTAATAAGAAATCATAACGAATACTTGTAATTCTGACCATCATTACTTTTAAGTCGGAATCCATTTTAATTGAATTTAAAATAATTTCAGTTATACCACAAAACTATTAGCAAACAAGCTAATTCATTGCAAAACAAAACACCTGACTGCTTATAATTAATAGCTGAAATATTTTGGTGCCAAAAATCCGTAATTTTGTTTTTTTTCTAATTTTGATGCACCCAGTGTCACTCTCACAACTGAGAGAAATCTTACGATACCTCTCAAGCTAAAACCCATCAAGCCATATTTAGGCTCTAGATTCTAGAGCGTGTCAAAGAAATATATATAGGTACTCGAAAAACATAATCCTTCTTCTTTCGCAGTCGGGTAAATATTCTAATTCTGGGTCCTCATTTATGGTCTTTTCTCTGTGTCTACGGCAAGGCCATTTACA
Organism: Herminia tarsipennalis; assembly: GCA_945859575.2. NCBI lineage: Eukaryota > Metazoa > Arthropoda > Insecta > Lepidoptera > Erebidae > Herminia > Herminia tarsipennalis. The sequence goes on from OX243835.2 coordinate 16,857,098, forward strand.
ACTGACCAAATCTTGTCATAATGGTATATGCAAAGCTGCGTTTAGAAATGCAACAACCTTTTTGAGCCGGCCGGGCATGCGTCTTGATACATTTGTAAGTACATTCCCCTATTTACCATTATGACATCATGGCCTTGCCGTGGTCACGGAACAAAAGATCGTGATAAAGGACCCAGATGTCCAAAATAAAAACAATATAGAGGTTAAATGTTTTGCACAATAACTAGTGGGTTGTCTATTGCGTAAATGACGAGAAGACGAATGGAGAAGACTAGTGAAGGTAGTATAAGCTCTCTATTCACATTCAGCAGTCAAGTATAAAATTAATGATCATGGTTATCAATTCAATTTTGGAATCAACTATTGAAACTCCCAAAATAACTGTAGGTTTAAATAAGTACCTAAAGGACGCTAATATATTAACGCTACTTGTTGCACAACTTAAGGTGAGTTTCGTGTATACCGCAAACTTAATTAAGATATCCACGGGTTCATTTACTTTCATAAAGAAACAGAATAAAGAATAAAAGTGTTTATTTACTTTATTTAAGCCGACAATAACGTGTTTGCGGAGCGGCTACTGCGATTATTTTGCATGAACTAAGTCCCCTAAATGCAACTTACATGCTAAATCCATTAGGCTTATGTTCTCATTCTACTCGGGGCGTGCAGGCCGGCAAAAATAACACTTTATTTACTAAGTAAATGTGTTCTAGGAAATTAAATTTCTCCGGAACCTTATAAGTTTATAAGTTTTTTCATAACGCGTGCACTTCAGGGAGCCATGTAGATATTGTATTTAATATTATAGTCAGCTAACCACGTTAGCTTAACGACTTTTTAACTATTCATAAAATATTTTCTATCAATTTTCATCTTCTCGCTACAATCTGAGCAAATTTTAAAAGGAATATTATAGTTTATTTCTGCTACTTAAGAATTTAATAATATTAAAATAAACATTTGAAGTTTAATTGAAAATAAAACGGTTTTATGTTGTTGGTAGCTTTCACAAAAGCAAGACTCTAAAATGAAAATGTTAACAAAACGGAGATTCATAGTATAAATTTAGTTTTATTTCCTTTAGAAATATTGCCTTAAATGTTAGATAGAATAACAATATATTAACGCTTGTGTCTTCAATTTAAGGTACTTTCGCAGTCTTTCAACAGCTCAACGAGTGTCTGCAGTGCGAACTAAAGCCGTTCTTATATAAATCTGCTTTACGGCACTCTACGAAAAGTCTACCAAAGCTGAAGTTTATAATATACTAGCGCCGAGTGACGTCGACATTGATATCGCGATTCATAAACGTTACGCTGGAGTTGAGAGACATTCACTTAATCTTATTCAGAATTCGAAGCGGAATAAGGAACTAATTTAGGAAGTCCTAAGCCAAGATGATTAAATGGTGTAACAGCATGTTAATAAGTCGGGGTGTCTGTCACCCCACTAACCCCCATATTAAACATATGACCATGATTGGCGGGGTACATTATACCTACATTATTACATTCCCGTCACGTTCAACGTACGCTTTTATCAAATAAATGTATACGATACATTCCTAATGTCACGTGATTCATCCAATTTGGGCTTGACAGGGTTTTGGTTTGACTCAGCTATTTTAGTCGCAAATTCAGCGAGAGTCTTTCAACCCTTCCGATTTTATTTATGTAGGCATGAATCGTATGGGATTTATATAAATGTGTTGTGATGTCTTAGTGAGGTTGCGACAACAAAACAATAGTACCCTAGCACCATTTAAAGGCGAACACCTATAAAAGAGTCGTTAATATTTGCAAGTTGAAAACTGTGAAGTACCTACAATATCTTATTCCTAAAAATAAATACTAAACTTGACAAAGTCTCAAGAAATTCGTTAAACCTCTCGTCATAAAAATCTTAAAATTTAAACAAGGTTTCTTTTCAAGTTAGGTTTTGTATCTTGTAATATTTTATAATACCTATATTAAATACTTTATTAAAGCTTGACGATCAAGTTATATTTGTTGAAAATAATGCATAGGTACTTATTGTGTAAAACGTTTTTTTTTGTACTAAAGTGACACAACTACCTACAACTAAAAATAATTACATTATAAACACAATCTTAAGTTATATACGCTACAAAGTCTCAAACAACCAGTAAATTAAGAAGCAATATGTGACAAAACACTTAATTAAAAATATCAAATGACGTTCAACATTACACTTTGATGTAATATAAGCAAGTGTGTTCACACCTTTAAAGGTTTCATCGATTTGTGGAAGGTATTTCCCATTGAAATAAAACTTGTGTATTTTGGGTCAAATATACCAAAACGAGTGTCTGTAGCTACCTTTAAAAAGGGTTGAACAAGGACACAAATAGACAGGTAGACGAGGCGAGTGTCTCCATATGTGTACAATTTTACTAGGCTACGGTGAAGCGAAGAAAGAATTGTAAATTGAATAGTGTTTGTATTTCCCAGTGTGCAAGTGTTTTGTTGTTCTACAAATAGCGTGTTTTTAAAAACTGCTGGAGTATTTTGTAGCTGAAATGCCTATAGACATGTTCAGACTATTCTAGACGTTTTAATTGGTTTTGAGGTTAAGGAGCAACTGGGACTATTTGTGGAAGCGATATTAACTTTTTAACTGACAATTTCGATAATTAAACTTGGGAGCTAGTCTTGTGTTTCTTATTAAAAGCATTTGCCAAATTATAATTTATTTTATATAAACTTGCTACTTTGATAAAAAGTCATTATCCTCGTCATAAGTTAAAACTTAGTTAAAACTTTGACAGATATAAGTTTAATGGAAATGAAATAAATATAATTAGGATCATACAAAACAGTTACAGCAGGCTGCAAGAGGCTTTAATTAATAGTTAAACTCAAGTATAAAATTAGTATGCAAAATTAAAAAGCGTGTAAAATATTTTAAAAGTCAACTGTGTAGGGTCTGAAGCGGATATTTCAGTTAATTCGTAAACTTCATAGTACTGAGCTCGCTGGCACCGAGTTAAGACGTTAATTAAAACACTTTGCCCAACTTTTAGTACTGAATTTCTAAAGTACAGCAATCAACTTAATGGCTCAATCAAAGATCAAAACAACCCTATCACAATAAATATATAATTTAGTCCGTTTGTTTCAAGCCAGATGCTACGTATTGCTTTGTATTGTTTCAACGATTTTTGTTGCTTTTATTCGATTTCAATTTCTTAATATTAGGCACATGCATTGCAAACACAGTTGCATTACATACAAACATTAAGATAAGTGTTTTTAATTGGCAATAACTGAATATTATTATGCTTTTTGTTGCCAAGAACTAACATTATATTTTTAGCGCTAGAGATAGCATTTTCTTGGTTCTATATGACTTTTTTACCCCACCTGATTGAATAAAATTATCAGCTGAACTCTGAACTCTATGTCACCATGTACGTTTGTTTTATTTTTGCTCTTCATTCCAACCAGCTAAGCAACTATGTTAATAAATAGGTATGTATCTATTAACAGAGTGCTGACACTTGAAAATGTTACATCCATTTCACAAATATTGCATTCCATGCTTATTACACAGTACTAGCTGTCGCTCGCAGCTTTGCCCGCGCAGTTGATTTTATCCCTTGAAGGGATAATTTATCGCTTACGATCTAAACGCTAAAACTAATGTTTCCTTATTTACAGCCACAAAGCCAAATACAACATTTCCCAGATCTAACTTAAAAACTGAAGGAGTTCTATACATTTTGCAACTACTATTACAGCCCCTTAAGAGTTAATTTTCCAAAAATGCTGTAACATGTGTTTTCTTTATTTTAAACGAAAAAGCCAAATATTAAATTTCATAGATCTAACTTCAATACTGACGAAGTTTCATACAAACTTGCAACCTATATATCATTTTCCAAAACGGTAAAATACGTATTATTTATTTTAAACAAAAAAAAGTCTCATTTGGAATGTGGTTAAGACTGATGGAGTTTCACACTATCTTATGACGGAGTTTTACATAAACCCGCAACCCCTACTTTACCCCGTTATGGATTGATTTTCCAAAAACGCTGAAACACGTGTTTGTTTATTATAAACGAAAAAGTTAAGTAAAAATTTCACTGATCTATCTTTAAAACTTACGGAATTTCATACAAACTTGCTAACCCTATTTTATCCCTTTAGGGGTTGATTTTCAAAGAAACCTGATACATCTTCATCTTTTTTTTTGTACTAAAAATTTAAGTACGAAATTTCACAGACCTTACTTTTAAACTGACAGAGTTTCATACTATCTTGCGACGGAGTTTCACACAAACTCACAACCTCTAGTTTACCCCCTTAGGGGTTGATTGTCCAAAAACACTGAAACACGTGTTTCGTTATTTTGAACGAAAAAGCTAAATACGAAATTTCACTAATCTACCTCCAAAACTGACGGAGTTTCATACAAAATTGCAAACCACTTTTTTACCCTCTTAGAGGATGATTTTTTTTTTTTTTCTTAGTGAATATCTACAACATAAAAGGCATCAACTAGCTAAATGTCAGGTTTGTCACAGTTTGGACTCTGCGTTGATGAATCAGTCAGTCAGCCGTTATTTCAGTTAGACCTAAAGTTTGTTTTATTGAAAAAGAGGTCAGTTTTCCAACTACCAATGCACATAGGAGCGCAAATCCTCATACGATACAAAAAAACTACACGTGAAGATAATTTGGTTACGTTTCCAGTTTGGACGTATTTTCCTTGTGTTTATTATTTTACTGTTTGTGAAACCTTTCGTGACAGAGGGAATTATTCCATCGCACAGGGGATGGATTAGATGAATACAAATGTATTACAAGTAACAAATAGGTGGTCCGAGTGTCTACCGCCTGCGGTAACGATTTACCGTAACGCGGGCCGTAGGTAGTTATTGTATACAATATTATTTTGGTACATTTTCTTTAGTCTTTATCAACCTTTCAGCCTTCCACTTTTGAAACATATACATTCTATATGAGAATGATACCTTAAAACAAAAATACAACCCATACTGGGTTGAATTTTTGTTTTAAGTCTAAAAAGATTTTTCTTTTCGTCGACGTTTTCTTTCAGTGATCAGTTTGCTACCCAAATTATGTCTATTTTATACTAATATTATAAAGCTGAAGAGTTTGTTTGTTTGGTTGAACGCGATAATCTCAGGAACTACTGGTTGAAATTGAAAAAAAAAAAAATTGTGTTGGATAGCATATTTATCGAGGAAGGCTATAACATCACGCTACGACAAATACGAGCTGAGCATCAATAAAAATGTTGCAAAAACGTACGTTTGCCTACATAAAAATATTCAAGGTATAGGGTTAATACTTCATTTATAATCGTGACATAAGTATGAACAGCTTCATTTACATAAAAATGATACCTATTTAAATTAATGGCTCTGAAGGTACATTTCCATATAATTTCCTCATTAAAGAATCGCTGATTTCTTTTTATACTTCTTTCGTTCATCTGCCTAATCAAGATTACGTTTATTTATTTCTTGAGAGAATAAAAGATGTTCGGTCAATGGCACTTGATTTGGAGGGTGAGGGCACAACTTGGTAGAATTTTGCCCGAGGATGGCTATAACGTGGAATACCGACAGGGTGAAACAGTACCGACTAATTAATATCATTAATCTTCTTTTTGTTATACTTGTTTATTGCTTTAGGAGTTTATGAAAGATGCACACGTTTACTAGAAACTTATTAGTAATTATTTTATGATTTGAACTATTATCGAGATAACTATTTGACTGTTTTTTTTTTTAAAACCAAGCAAATGAAAAAGTTTTGTTTCGTCATCACGATTTGAAATTGAAATTGTAAAGTATTCGTTCATTGATATACTCTTCAGATGTTTTAAAACCACTAAAATCGAAGGCTACGTTAGGTAGTTATCGCCTGCCTTTAAATTAATTACACCAGTTTGTGTAATAAGGTATTTGGCTGAAGTCAAAGTCAAGCCTCTTTTTAGGAAACATCAAAAAGGATCTGCTCCTTACAAATTTGTATGAAATGCTACCATGTGACGTCACGTTTTCAATGGTCAAATCATTTACTTTTAGTGTTTCTTTTTATGATTAAAAATTAATAAACACGTTAAACTATAGATGAACATGTTTTATCAGAACACTTTTTGACATATCTCTACATGGAAAGTATAAAATATTTTATTTATAAAGTAGTCAGATACTCAAGTCATATTTCCCAGTTTAATCATCCATTCGTATGTATTTGCTTTAATAAGCGTTCTATTATACTGTCCTATTTCATTCGATTCAATGTCCATTCTGATCCACATTACAAAAATACACAATACGGTAGTTGAATCGAATATATTTTATTCGATTGCATTCACTTTTATGACATCTAATAAGCAGGAGTTTTTCCAAAAACTTCATACCCGACTACAATACTAATATGTTTACACCGTTTATGAATTTTTTTACACCCCAAATAATCACAGAGAGGTCAGAATATTTCGATAAATTGTTTACTTATTAGCAAAGAGATTTTACTGTCAATCAAAAACGTCAAAATTATTTTGAAGTCTATGCTATTTATTTGTTCCTATTTTATGAAGAAATACGGAGATACTACGCAATTTTGGAGTTAATGAAAACAAAACTAGCAATGTGTTTGATATTAAATAAATGTCATAAATACCCCATATTTGAAAAAATAGCCTATTTACATGCCATACGCTATGTGATCATCGTAATAGGAGAAAATGTAGCCTATGTCACCCGCACCATATTAATGAATCGCTTTACACCTCACTCCTCGAAATCAGATGAGTATTTTACGCGCTACAGTGGAACATAAGTAAATACAAATGTACAAACAAATCTAGACTGCTAAAAATACATATAGATATATAGATCAGCTGCTGCCTTCCTTTTTGGCATCGCCGTAGTCGGGTAAAAACATATACCTCTCCTTTACGTCTTCACTGTAGTCGGGTAATAAGCCTTCCTTTTGGCTTCGCCGTAGTCGGGTAAAAATACGTCTGACACCTTTTTATATCTAGTATATTAATCATACGAAACCATTCATTAACGTGCATACATTCACATACGAGTACAATGTAATATACAACTGAGAGCTTAGTTCCATACGTTGGTCCATAAACAATGGTTCAATATGAGTAAATAAAGCAACATTACATACCACACATGTTGTTTATAACGTCACGGCCGGTTTTTAATATAAATTTAACACCAACACTAGTTATACGCAAACCCATTATTACTGCCACCACTATTCTCTATTTGTAGTCGGTGAAGCTTACAGCGCCGCCGGTCACGTAAAGGGTTGTGACACGCTGGCATATCGATGTTTACGTTCAATTTTCACATTAAATGCTATGTGAATTTATGCGGTAAATTCTAATGAATTAATTTATTAAAGCGATGCTTCGGTGGCGTACAGAGTAACCCAGAATATTCGATTATGGAATATTGCTGCGAATATTACTAGACTTGACTGTCTTGCAATTTGAAGGCTAATTTTACCTTTAGATGGTCTAAATAAATTTACATTTACTCTCAGTTTATTTGTAAAATATCGAAGATACTATAGAGCTTTGTTTGATAATGTTTTCGTTTGAGATATTCGACGAATTCATTTACCGATTTCTTGACTTAAAAGTTGAGCAAAAAAACCGCTTTGGAATGGCAAATATTTACAGGAGCTTAATCCAAATACAATGACGGCAGTGCCAGTTGTTATCCGAGTATCTACGGCCACTTTATCTGAAGCCAAAAGCCTGAGAAATAGTGACACTTGGTCTAGCTTTAACTGCCGGTGTCCCCACTAGTTTGTCGTGTAGAGGTCAGGCGACGTAAACTTTGTGGAAAATGTATATTATACAGCAACAACCAACGTTTAGGTGAGGGTATAATGCAGGTAAGGTGCCACCCTACAAGCAGTATAGTTAAAAGTAACGTAGAGCTATTTTAAGTAGACATTTTTTATACTATTTTGATAGCAAGCGTATTACCCGCCTGGTAGGCAGCGTTACCATAACTTAAAAGCTAAAATAACACCAATTAATGTTGATAAACTTTTGCGATTAGTACACATTATGAAAATATATATATTACGGGTCTTTACTTTACCTTAAACTATTCACGCGATTAAGACCCGTAATATATATATTAAGTTAAATATATATATTAATTCATAACAACACCAATGGTACTAGTAAAAATTATGTAAGCCATGATGAAATGTTGTCATGCAATCCAAATTTACTTTCCGATCTATTATAATAATAATATTTATTTTCAAAAAGCACATAGTAACATAGAAATTTTTACATTTTCAAATTGTGTAATGTAACTCTTACAATATTTAAGGTGCCTTGCCACTAAAACAAGGCTAAAACTTGTAACTTCTATTTTGTACTTCTAAAACTTAATGAGCTGAAACGACCATCGAGCTATCTTCAAAAAACTACAGATGTACCTACCTACCTACTCGTTAATTTTCTATCTAGAGCATGTATTATAAAACATGTAAATAAGAAAATCGCATTTTTTAAAATCAAACCGTATTTGTAAATCGCGAAAGTTTATCAACATTTACATGTTGATAAACTTTCGCGATTTGTACACATTATGAAATTATATATACTACAGGTGTTAATCGCGTGAATAATTTAAAGTAAAATACCTTGTTTATTTCCTTACATTTCGACCGTATTGCAACGGCTGTGGTCACGGGTAGACAGCAGTAGACAGATCAGTCTACCCGTGATTTCATAACCATATTCGTAGTCAATATTCTTGATTTTTTATTTTGTTTGCTTAGGATTAAGTGTCAAGCAGTATAAAGGTCCAGAATTCTATAACCTTTTGCAAAGCTTGTACAGATACTTAGTACTTACAAGGGTTAAATGCTTAAGTAATCCTACTAAGGATAATCCGCTGTCTCAGGTCTCAGATGACATGATCAGCGGTTTTTAAATGAAGCAGCAAATTAGGTGAAACTTAGACCGAACAGAGATTGTGGTGGAGATTAAATACGGTCACGTTTGTAGAATAAGCCATCTCGTTTTTAATTTAAAATTATAATAATACGCCTGGTTTACAAAAGTACTAGCAACGACTTTTTATTACCAACAGAAACTGTAAATTTTTTGTAATAATCCACTGTGTATGGCCTATAAACTTTACCTATTTATGCATCAATCACACTGTTTGTTGTGACACACCATTTGCTATAAAAACCGTGATCGAAATAAAACTAACAAATCCACTTCAATAATATTAGTTGGGCAGATATTGTATAATCGAAAATAACTCAAACAAACTACAACAATAAAATTAGTAGTAATATTGTTACAGGTTTTATCAATTATATTATTTCCTAACGTTCATTATCACGGACAGCTTGAATAAAGATATATTAGAGCAGTCTGTATGATGGATATCGTGGAGCGTCGGTGCACAGATATCAATATTGACTGCAGATAGCCGTAAGCGATGGTCCGAGCGATATTGCAATAGTTTTTCCCCTTGATGATCGCCGCCTGAGGTCATAAGTTCACAGGTGGCCGCTCGTCCATCCTTCAGTTACAAATCCCTTATTCAGCACACACGAATTCGAGGCACACAAAGAGAGAATAAAAATCAAAAAGTTAATATAAAGCGGATCGTTTTCACACATTTCTCAACTCTCGAATCGAATGAAAGAAAAATAAAAACATCGACATTCAATTTTCCAGCTATGTTTAAACGCTTCAGCTGTCTTTAATAAATAGCGATATTTTTCTATCCTTAGTAATAGAAGTCTGTGTCAGCTAACTTTCACATTATTCTCGCAATTATTGCTATGACTTTGTCTAGTATACTTTTTATTATTTGCTTTGAGGGCAAACAAGTGGCTCTCGTAACGTTTGTAAGCATTATGGTAGGCTGTTATTAGTTTCTTCGTTTATTGCGTATCAATATTGGAACGAGGAAAGTATATTCAATGTATGCTTGTAATTTTTTCTATTGTTTTCGAAAAAGTATGAGTATTTATGCTGGTTAAGATATAATAAAAGGAAAAAGTTGTAGCTAAAGTATGTTTGTCATAAACTTAATCGTTGCGTTTATTTTGTTTGCGGGTAGTTGGGGATCCATCATCGAGGGTCAGTTGTTTTGACGAGGACGAGAAAGAATATTGTTGACCTCGCAATAACTGTTTATGCCTATGTGTAGGGACAAAAACGCGTAAGTAGTAAGTAAGTAAAACAATAGCAATGTTTATGTAACTTTCGCGATTTGTACACATTATGAAAAAATATATATTACGGGTCTTAATCGCGTGAATAATTTAAGGTAAAATAACTTGTTAATTGCCCGACGTTTCGACCGTATTGCAACGGCGTACGTCTACCCGTGTCGAGTATTTTACCTTAAATTATTCAAGCGATTAAGATCCGTAATATATAGACTTAATAAGATAATATTACTTTTACTTATAAAAAAACCCCGACACTTGAAGCAAAAGTTGATTATGTTCAAAACAGCTCAAAGAATTATCACCAAACAAAGCTAAAATCCATATATCGATATAGATTTCAAACTGTATCCCAATCGTCTTAACCATTTCGGTGCCCTGATGCCACGAACAGACATACAGGAACATATTAAATACCTTACTGATATAGACAATAGTCTGTAAGTAATCTGGACTTCAAATCTCTACATATATAATCACTTGTCCTGATTGCTAACTGACTGACCGTTTCATCAACGCAGCGCCTAATCCGCTAAGGTTACAAACCTAACATTTTGGCAGCTGATGCTTTTCATATTGTAGGCTCCCACTAAGAAAGAATTTTTAAAAAAATCACCCCCTAATTTAGAGGTTTAAGATTGTATTAAACTCTGTCAAATGAAATATATATTAAATAAATACATATTTGGCTTTTTCGTTTGAAGTAAAGAAAACACATGTTTCTGCGTTTTTTGGAAAATCCATCCCTTAGAGGGTAAAATAGGGGTAGCAAGTTTGTATGGTACTTCGTTATTGTGAAGTTAGATCTGTGAAATTTCGTACCTGGCTTTTTGACATAAAATAAAGAAACACATGTTTCAGCGTTTTTGGAAAATTAACCACTAATGGGGTAAAATAGGGGTTTAGGTTTATGTAAGACTTCGTCACATGATTGTATAAACTTCAGTTTTAAAATTAGATGTGTGAAATTTCGTACTTGGGTTTTTGGTTTAAAATAAAGGCATACGGTTTCGGAACACGTACGTTTTTGGAAATCAACTTCTACGGGGGTCATTTTATATGAAACTCCCTTAGTTATTAAGTAAGATCTGTAAAAAATCGAACTTAGGTTTCTGGTTTTAATTATAGAAACACGTGTTTAAGCGTTTTTGAAAAATCTGTATTAGGGGTTAAAAATTATATAGAACTTCTTAAATTTTAAAGTTAGATCTCTTGAAATGTTGTATTTGGCTTTGATGTAAATAAGACAACTCGTGATTCAGTGTTTTGATCGAAAGCGATAAGTCAACCCTTCAATGGGTAAAATTATATACCCGCGCGAAACCTCGGGCGACAGTTATACCCAGAACATAAAATAAAAATGTTTTTGCCGACATTCAGTGGTACCTGCCTACATCAAATGTTTGTGTGGCGAACAAAATTACACGATGTGGAAAGGTAATAAACGCCGCAATTTTAAGACGAAACATTTTCTTAATGTACCTGCCGTAATAATCTTAAAGGATGGAAACAAATAATCGTTATACAACAAACAGTTATGAACTCATGTAAAGGTTTCTAAAAATAATTATTTTAATTACAAATAAGGTAAATTTTAGATATGTGAAAGCTTGTTATTAATTTGTATTTTAATTGCGTATTTCCTTCAAAGTAATAAGCGAGATCATGCAAGTATAATAATTTGTTTTCAGACATCATTATTTTATGTTTTTGATGCTTCGTTGTTGCTGTTTTAGTAGAGATTATGATCTTGCTTTTGGTATTTTGAAGCATGTTGGTAATAAACGGTATTTGTCAGATAGTTAGGTTAAATATATATATCTCATTTGCGTACTGCGTAAATTACTGTTAAACAGTTAAGTATATCTAGTCCTAAACTTTTCACACTTCATGTTTTTAAACCTATGAATTTGTCTTAGTTCATAGGTTTAAAAAAATTAAGTAACTATTTTGCAATGTAAAAAAATTGTATTATGTAAAAAATTGAGTAACTATCACACGCTTACAAATTGTTAATAAGTACATGAATATTTTATTAAGAAAAATGTTTCGTCTTCAAATGAATATCAAGGAAAAAAAATCAAATACATGACTAAATGTAAACTTTGATGAATCACTCCTATGTTTCTTCGTTAATTTATATCTTTGGTGTTTAATGAGCCAGGACAACGTTTTACACATTATAATCTTCCCAGAAAAATATGCAGCCGAAAATACTTCATCTAAATCAGATTACTAACACTCGAGAAAATCGCGAATATACATACATATAAGTCAAACAGACCCACCATTTTTGAAGTCAGTTAAAAAAGAACACCTGATTTTGTCAAAACCACTAACAAACTAACATCAAATCATAAACTAGTAATAGCCTTAGTCCGTCTGTCCGTGTCGATACCAATCCCGATGTCATGTAGAGCATGTTAATGTCTGTATGATACATACGTTAAATTTATCTAACCTATCTATTTTTGTCGAAAAACTGAACTAATTTGCTCTTGCACCAAGGCTTTAGATTATTCACATTGAGTAAATCACACGAATAGCTTGCAATAAATTAGTAAAGGTGGTCAGTCCACCTCCTGAGCTTAATATCTCCGAAAACTAGAGTTCACTTGCCAAGCCGTGCTTGCCAAGTGGATAATAACTCTGGCAATACATTTGACCATTACATCAGTTGTACATTGTGGGAGTTTACTGTCGTATGTCATCATCATCATCTACCTACAATGTTACCAGATTTTTATTTTGAGTTGATGTTATTTGTTCTTCTTTTCGTTTTCTCTGTCAACTGTCGTATGTGTCAATCGTTTTAATTTCAGTTATTTTAAATTTCCTTTCTTTTATTGTTAATATGTCAGTCCAACCTGTGGGATTTAATCGACGAAGACGGCTATTGTTAGATTCGTACCATTGTGGTTTAAACTATAATAAAATAAGTGATATACAATCACAATTGATCGATTGCTCTTGTCAAATGGATGGCTATATTCGCTGTGGTCAAGATAATAAGCTGCCAGCCTAGCTTGGCCTGTGACATCGATAAGCATAACTCTCAGACTTTCTCAGCTTGTTATCTCATGACTACTTTTTTAACTCAAACTTTTATCATTTATTTGAATAATGTTAAAAGGCTCATTTTCCTTCTGAATTTAGCTGAATTAACAAAAGTACAGTAGCAAATAAAGAGCTAAAATAAATAATTTGTAATTTACTGTGGGAGCTCTATATATATATAACAGGATACTACAAAACATTAGACGATATCACGGCAGGCCCAGGATGACGAGAGGAACTCAGAATTCATAAAGTAAAGACTGGTCAACCTTAGCTCAGGAGGTCTTAACCTTGGCTGTACTTTAAATAAATAAATATTAAGCATTTCAATAGTTGAGGGTTTCTTCATAACTAGACATACACACAAACAGCTTTAGACCGTTTTACCTGCTGCCAGGACACAAAACTCTTCTCAAGATAATTTAATGATAATTTCTTTGTTATGAGAACAAAAATACGACATCTAAACATAAGTACTTCATTTTTTAATGCTACTTCACCAATCATAGTAACACATACGTTCACAAATCGTGTACAAAGCAATGCTAGTATATCAACATTAGAACGGAAGAAAATGAAGACAGTCGGTAGTTTCAGTAGCAAATTGCAATTACCGTTATTGCGGTAATTTGGAGATCCCGAGACCGTCGGGTGGCGGCCGACTCGCTCGGCGCGCAACTAACATCTTGAAACGGCTACCACTGCAATTTATAGAACACCGCTGTTCATTTTAATGCACGCTTATATAATATATACTTATATTTATATTAATTTTGAAGGGGTGTTGTGTATAGTTCATTTGTAAATGCTTATAGTTTGAAGACTGAAGAGTCAGATACTATCCAAGGCGAGCCACAATAAAGACATTATGATAAAAGTCGTAGGTAATCCATCACCTCTTGCACTACTACTCGTATATATAAGATCAGTGTGGCTACATACGACTAGTGGTCGAACGTGCAAGAGCCTGGCCTACACTTGAAAGTTTTTTTTTCCAAAGAAAGCTAAGCTTCATCGCGCGCAGGTATTAAACTAACTTTTATGCTTAAACCCCATGCAAATACGTCGATCCATCATTTGGGGAACTACCGTACCACACATAAATATACATATACTTGAGTTTGAAATTAAGACCGTAATCTATTTTGTTGTGAGTAATTTTTATTTTATTTTATGACGTATGTTGTACATTCGTACAAATACAATAAATCCATACTTATTTACTAATACGACAATATAAATAAAATAATTAGGTATAGTACCTATATACTACACTAGCCACCTGGTGGTCAACGGTAGCCAAGGACTTAGAGCCTGCCCAAACAAAGGTTTAAACAACCCAGGACAGACTGTCCTGGCGTCGCAGAACGAGTAGAGTCGACACCAAATAATAGGAATTGGCTAGGACAAAGAAGAAGAAATATATAATTGGTGTTCCCACTCAACAGCTTACGGAGCTTACCATCACTATAAAGCTAGACAAGTGGTATAAACGGTAATCGAGTAGAATGAAAATCCAATCGATAGACGTCAGCTCAGCGTTAGGCTATACAGTCATGGTTGTTTAATACAATGTTATCAATGTTTTGGCGATCGCATCGACAGTAATAAAATAAAAAAGAATAAAAAAAAAATAAACTGAAAACCTGTCACGTGGATGGTTGCTGCACAATGTTATCAATGTTTTCTTAAGACGTTATCACGTAAAATTATAGTCCGTAAGCAAACTTTATAGAAAAAAAATATTTTTTAAGATAACTAGCAAGGGTTAACAAGATTGCTAGTAATAACTAGCAATCTTGTTAACCCTTGCAGCTCCTGGCTTGTGTTAGGAGTGGGTTCAAGTCGGTAGTATAGTAGGTAGGATTTGTACCCGAGATCTTACGATTGCGAGTTGCTACCGCCACCCAAATCAATGTATGTCTAATATTCTAAAAGTGAAAAAATCTGCTGTTAGTTCAAAGTAAGGTATTACTTCGAACTAAAAGCAGAATTCTTCACTCCTAAAATATTAGAGATACATTGATTGCCTAATTTTATAATAACACACAGACGCGGATAAAAGATCAGCCCACCGAGTTTTATAACCTATCAATATGTTTGATATATTATTGATAGATTATGTATATGTATTCTGATACATAATTTCTAACCCACATCACAAGTAGATTAGACGTAAAGTTGGAGCGTACATCACTTGTGTACTGAAAGGTATTACATTACACGCCTACTGCGAAGTATTTTGTAATAATTAAATCTTACAAACCCATGAAATTGTGTGTTTTACGCGAGCGAAGTAATGGGTAAAGTTTCATTGCGAGCTTTTATCTAATTTATTTTTATTGTTATATGAGCCAGTTTATGCCCCATTTTATATCTAGTAGTTACAATCAGGAGTACCGAGCGTGATATGTTTTCTTAATACTTCACTTATTGTGGATATCAGTTAAATTTTTATTTATGTTGTTAAAATTTTATTGTTAATTATGTTCAACTACTTTCTACTACAGAAGTCGTAAAATTTGGAGAGATCTTACCAACGACATCAGTAGCATTCTACTTTAACGTTAAAGAGCGCGTTCCCAATATATCGTTGACCGCGACGATTAATTTATCGTTGGACGACTGTTGTCTCTAACTGTTCTCTTTATAACGACTGGGGTCTTAGACAAGGTTCATTCGCTCCGTGACGAATTCGCAACGCATAAGATGGCGATACTAACGATCGTTGGTAAAAAAATGTCTATGGCATTCACCGCAAACGTC
Organism: Herminia tarsipennalis; assembly: GCA_945859575.2. Lineage (NCBI taxonomy): Eukaryota > Metazoa > Arthropoda > Insecta > Lepidoptera > Erebidae > Herminia > Herminia tarsipennalis. Next base: position 16,873,171 of record OX243835.2, read on the forward strand.
AAGTTCTTCAAAAATGTGAAATACGCCATTTTATTTCATTTTCTACATGGTCTTGCCGTTTGCTAGATTAGTGATCAATTGAACGGAAAAACTAGCGAAGATACTGTCAATAGTGCAGCATATCTACGCATCGACTCGGATTGACCACGTGACTTATTTCAATTCCATACATTTTGTACCTACTTTTCCTTTAACGACTTCGTTTAGGCCCCTTGACGTGCTAGCCTGTCTGACAATCTGTCGTCACTGCAAAAATGTCGTGGACGACAGTTAATGGTGTCATCCTATATGTGTCCAGTGTCCTGTATTTTTGTAAGTTGATGCCCATCCACACCGTAGGAGGCTAATTCATTTAAAACTTGATTATACCTACTTTACGTACTATGGTTATTGCTTGCGCGAGTTTCATGGTTGCAAAACCTTACTGGGACAACTGTATAAGTATATACAAATATGTTGTAAAAAATGGCATTTAAAAAAAGTGGCCATGAGTTTTTTTTTATTGCCAAGTTCTTTTCTCACGGCTTTACTTTTGCGAACTTGGCATTAAATGTAGAATCATTATATTCCACACTGACGTTCATAAGCATTGCATTTGTAACCTAAATTAATAAAGTACTTTGACATTGACTTTGTGACCCCCATTTAAATACACAAACCACGACAGATTAAAAGACACGATAATCTGTCGACACGATATAGTGGGAACGCGCCCTAAGGTTTTATTGTGTTCATCAATCCTTCTGTCAAAGTAGCAAACAAAACCTTCTTGAAAACTAATATAACTGCAATGCTGCAATAATGCACACAATTTAATAATACTAAAAATTTGAAAGCTAAATAAGTTTTTTAATCATCTAAGTATGTGAAATTGGTTACCAAATAAATTAGCTCTGAAATCAAAATTCTAAATTCGCGACGCTTGATAGGTCACTCTACATGTAAATGTTATGCCAAGTTCACAGAGCAATAGGTAAAGAGAGAAAAAAGAACAAGGCAATAAAAACACGCTGCAAATATTTTTAAAAACCTTAAACCGTATTTTAATATTGTAACAGTGAGTTTATTTTTAGATGCTTTAGGTGCCTCTCGAGTCCACCAAAGAATCTATTGCTACAAGCATTATCTACGTAGTCCCCCGTAGCACCAATGTGCTACGGTGCTACGGCAACTACAAATTAGATAGTGTATCGAGACCGGGCCAGGTTACTACATATTTAAAATTAAACAACTTCAGTGGCGCTATGATAGTGCGTGCTTTATATTAATAATTGAAAATGAAAAAAAAAATCTTGTAAAATATTAGGATAGGTACCTCCCACAAACTTGAAGTGGCGATGATTTTCTCAACCTATCTATATAATTAATATATTATACCTTTGAATGAGTAATTTAATCTGAATCTCGGCAACGACTCTAGCGATTATTATACAGATGGCTTCAGGGGCGCTAAATCACTGAAAGCATTTAAGCGACGGTAGCCTAATGGCTAAGGCATCCGTCTCGCAATCGTGAGGTCGCGGGTTCGAATCCTATCCATTATACTACCGACGTGAACCCACTCCTAACAAAAGTCATTGAGCTTAGCTGGAGGGGTTAACAGGATTGCTAGTAATGTGGGACCAAAATCCCACATTGCTAGTAATCTCTTTTAAAAAAAACGATCTAGCTAGGTTTCATTTTTAGAAAACATCGTTTCACCTAGGCACTAACCATAGTGTTGGGTGTCGTTGTTTAATATGCGAAACCAAAGATAATCTATACAGGCTGTAACAGAAAGGTGTGGTCAAATTTCAGCAGCGGATAGGGTATGTTATCAGTATTGCACCTGCCATGGTACCATAGCCGGTTGCATTATTATTACATAGTTAAAGCATATTCTTTTTGTCAAAATTCAGTAGTGAAAGGCGTATGTCATAAGAATTATACCTTCCCTGGTACAAAATTCGAATAGATTATTATGGCGTAGAATTTGTTAAGTCATACTTTTTTTAATTAATAACTTTTTCATATGAAAAAATAGGGTTATTTTTTTAGGGTACTCCGATTTTGATAAAATTAGGTATGTGAACTTAGTATCATGGGGTCATACCAACCCTTGAATATGACTACACCTTTCTGTTACACCCTGTATATCAATCGTAAATAAGTATAGTACGCAAATATATTTCAAAGCTTCTACGTAATTACACTTAACTTTTTCAATTTCAATGTTTTATATCCTCTAGCGTGATTGAGTTAAGCTGGATGTAACAACGTTTTGTGATTTACAATAATAAATTGCCAGAGGAAAAATATTTTCATTAATTTATTTGTTTGTACGCTATGTGAATAACGCTGACAATGTATTTTAAATTAATAACTTCGTGTGAATAATAAAAAGTAAATGAGCTATTGTTTAATAGATATTTAGACATAATTTGAAAAGGTGTTGGAAAACTGTAAGTGCGAATAATTTTTATGATTGTTGTTGTCTTATAACATGGTTATTGCTTGTCTAGCATACACTTTACTTATCAAGAGAAAGTAATTAAAAATGATAACGTCTTATAAATCGATGACCAGCTGTACGCACGAAAAAGTGTCATGTTACGCTTTCGCTGATACGCTAAAGTATCAGCCTATCAGTGAACAGAGATTGCAGCAACATGCGATACAATTGGAACTAAAGCTGTCACAGGCATGGTTGTTTATTACAATGTCATCAATGTTTAATTATCACGTTATTGCGTAAAATTATCGTTTGTAAACCGAGTTTACAGACAATTATTTTTTAAACTATATTTTGTTTCTTACTATGCTATGGTACAATAATAATAATAGCAGTATTTTATAAAATTAGAAAGAGACTTTAAATTGTAAAAATATAAGGCATGGCAAAACGAAATTTAATACAACGCCATCTGGTGTTGTACTAAATTAGTTTCGTCCTTATTCACTATCTTTTTTTTTTTTGTATAAAGAGCTGCACTTAAAAATGCATCGCGCATGTGCGCGGATATCTTTGAGCGCACCGCGCATGCGCCAATTCGCGCGGGCTTGCCGCGAAAACGAAATAAAACATAGTGAATAAGGACCCAGGACACAATTAGATAGTGTCCTGTCTTTCCTGACCAACAGAAAAATATTTAGTTAATAATAGTATTTTTTGATAAATAAAGATAAATATTAAGTATAATAAAAAAAATACTACTTTGTTTATTTTTTTTTGCATATTTTTTATAATAAAATAACTAACAAAATCCTAGTTGTGATAACAGTGCATTCTGAACGGTGAATGCACTGTACGACGATTGGAAGACACTGTAAATTTAATGAAAAGGTTCCCTTCATACTAGTCAAGCTAAAGAAAGGCGAGCTAAAGGGTGCACTGCACTCTAATAGTACAAATAATGAATCCTATAGACACTAAAACAGAAACAATTTCTTACTGCTACTACCTAAGCAGTAGAGAAACAAAGGTGGATCACACTAAAGTGGGTTCCCTGAAGCACAATTGTTAGTGACAATAAAACATAGTGGTAGCTTTAGATAGGTATGATGCGATTGAATTTTATGGACCTAGAGCGAGCTGGCTAGCTCTCAGACTTGTAGTGTAGCCGTGTTCTGTAATATATGTGACGTATACAGATTTATAACCAGCTTAGATATTTATTGCCACAACCCTTTTAGATTCTCTATGAAGTATAGAGTGGACTTTTACTTGGAAATTAAGTAGATTTCATTGCCATTGACAATGGTTTAGGAGCATACTTTTGATGTCATAATGTCTTATAAATCGTTGACCGGGTGCACGCACGAAAAAATCCGTCATGGTCCGTCACGTTTTCGCCTGTTAATAGGCGGAAATTTTGTGGTCATCGGCCGCATACGCCCGGGTCCACTAAAGCTGTTACAGGCATGGTGGATTATTACAATGTCATTACGTGAAATTGGGTAGTTGACTACAAGAAAAAAATATTAGGTATTTTATACAAATTAGGCAATAATAGATCTTAAACTGCTTTAAAAATAAGTGTTTTTTTCACAATTTAACACGTTTTTAAGCATAAGAAGCAATGAATACTAAAAGTAATGATTTGACAATAGGAACTTATGACGTCACAGGTTGTTATTTCATACACATTTCTATAGGGCTTGTCGTTTTGCCATTTCATAAAAAGAGACTGCGTTGACTTGACAGTCAACATCCCCATTATCGTCTGTAAACCGACGTAATTGACAACCATTGAAAAAATAATACATTTTAATAAATTTAAAATTTAAACTGGTTTTACTCGATGTTCTGGCGGGTCCTGAGTGAGTAGAAAGTGCAATCGACAGTTCAGAGATTCGTAAGCGCTTGAGAACATTAAATCTGCTTTGGTCTTTACTATTGTCACATTTTCGTAGAAAACAATATTACCCACTCTACTGCCAATTGATACTACTGCTTACAATTGCTAAAATTTACCTGCAAATCAAAGAAACAGGCAAATAAACGTAGTCTCTATTAATATTAGTTTCATACATTTTAAATAAAAAGCAATTAGCGGACTCAATTACGTTACGTGGATGAGTACTTAATTTTGTATTCATCAAATTATCTTTGTGTGGGTGTGAATGGCTACAAAACTTATTAACCAGTGAAACTCGATAAATATAAATCTCAAGTAGGCGGTACACCCACCTCTTTTCGTTCACAATTCAGTGAGCGATTAGTGACATTAGATTATAAGTACATGTAATTATTTTAAAAACAATCATCCATCTCCGGACTACATTCCCTAACCTCACTATTTCAAGTTATAATACTCATGAGCTCATACTCAAAATATTAAACTTTTTTTACACGCTCGCGTTCAAAGCGTCGTTTAACGGGATTTGATGGTCACGGGTAGACTCAACTGAGAGTGACCACGGCTGTTGCAATACGGTCGAAACGTCGGGCAATAAACAAGGTTCTTTACCTTAAATTATTCACGCGATTAAGACCCGTATATATATATTATCATAATGTGTACAAATCGCGAAAGTTTATCAACATTGACCGTTGTAACTATAATCACGAGCGTGAGCGTGTGAATAGGCATGAAAGACAGAACAAAACAGTTTTTTTGTACGGACTACCGACCCGTGTCGAGCTGCTTACCGCGTTACTTGCTGGGCCGCTTGCCATGCGTCTGAACGCACTATTACGTGTTCAAAAGTATTTCAGTCGCTACTATTTACCTTGACGTCACAGTGACAGCACTATAGTAAACGACTACGTTTGAATATTTGGACCGTCAGCTATCTAAACCTTAAGTTCTGCCGCTCATGTACCTATGGTGTACTCGATAATATTACACTTAACTGAGTAAAGTCAACCTCTAGATTTCCTTCTATTTGTGAATTAAGCTGTCTACACATTGATCTTTACTCGCTTTGGAGTAAAACTATCTAGTAATACCGTTTGTGAGTACGGAGGTTAACTCTCCCGAACGTACTTCTACGTAATTCTAAGTACGACTAGGTAGACTTAATGGATTTTATTACTAGACTTCAGTACATAGGTACTGTGTTACATTGAACGGTTTATTTTATTGCGATTCTCGTTCGTGATTTTATGTTCACTTTGTCACACTCTCGGGGGTATCGGGAAATTAATTGGTATCTATCATTACCGCGCTTTTAAAATGACCAGATAGCTTTGAAAGGACAGTTGTAACTCAACATTTGTATACCTACACTATTATCGCACTCATGTTGATGATAGGCTTCTAGTGTGGAGCGAAAAGAACAAGTTGGTTTTTCTAAGTTTAAAGTAGCATTTGTAGCTTATAAAAAAACAAAAAAGTTTACTCAATATTTTGAGTCAATTCACGACAAAAAAATCTTATAATTATTCCAATTTTAAAAAAAGTTGTAAATAATAACATGCTACTTTTTCTGTATTACAGTGAAAGTTGTGTAGAAAATTACTATATTCTTCAATTAATGAAAAGGAATTCCGTCCAAACGAAAAATGTTAAATAATTAGGTATTTATTTTTAAAATCAGTGAATTATCTAAACGTACAAACCTTTTATTTACCCGAGGTTTCGATCGAATTGCACCGATCGTGGTTACGCGATTAAGTGCCGAAATATATTCGCAAAAGTTTAAAAATAATTATATAAATAAACTTTCATTAAATATTTTTATAGTGAAACTAGCTGTGCCCCGCAGTGTTACCAACGTTTTATTGTTAATCTATGCCTATGTCTATCCAGGGTGTTAGCTAACTCCATGCCAAATTTTATTTAAATCGCTCCAACCGTTTGGACGTGAAGAATAACAAACATACTTTCGCCTTTATAATATTAGTGTGATAGTAACAAATATCCATTTTGTGATCATACTATTAGTTACAATACGTTTGGCATTATCCAAGGCAAAGCATTATATGTAATAACCACGTTTGATTATTCTAGAAATGCAACAAATTGGTTTTATGTAAAAGTGGAAACTTCCAAGACAAAAACTATAAAAATATGCAGTTAGTATCAGAATAGCTTTCAATAAAACTATGACAAAATAATCGAGCCATGAAATCAAACCATACTTTCACGCATAAATACATAGGATTTTAATTTCATACATTCGTGGTAGAACATATAGTAGGTATGTTTGAATCATTGCCAAACCCTTTCGAGATAATAGGCACGATTGTTTCATAACCTTATAAATGTCTCGATATCTGTGTGTTCCGCATCAGTAAACCTCTTGTGTGATTTCACTTTGAGTGCTTGAGGAAAATGTGAGCCATGCTTTACCTATATCATTTCTAACATCATGGACGACCTCAATTTCGTTATACACTATTGTATTCTGACGTAAAAAGTATTTTATTAAAAGCTATAAATAATGTGTGAGATCTCTTTGTTAATTGTTTTTTCGGCATTGCTTGTGTGTAGACTATAGTTATTATTAAGTCAGTGTATAGAGTCCATCCCGTGCCAAAACCGCCGCCGCCGTCGCGGGGCCGCACTTCATGATTATTTTCTTAATAATTTAAGTATCATCATAGCATCAGACTCACACAATACTAAATTTGAGTAAATTTATGTAATAATGTTTCGAACACTTAGACTTTCGCGTTGTATGAGTTTAATTATTTTATATTTGGGAATTGACGTGCATTATTTACCTTAGTCCGCTTCTGATCACGGCCGGTGAAACCTGGTTTAAACGTCTTGCAATTTGAAGATAAATAATGCGCAAGACATCGCTAAGCTGCCATCAGTCGACCTGTGACCACGATAGGCGCAATTCGATCGAAACGTTGGGTAAATAAAAGGTTCGTACCTTTAAATAATTCACGCGATTAAGACCCGAAATATATCTAAATAATGCGCGTGAATTCTCGTATATAATTTTTAATATTTCGAGTTAGGTTTGTAATTTTAATTTGTTTTCTGTCTCTGTTTGTTCTCTTAAAACAGGTATCAACATATTACTATTTTGTTTACACCCAATGTCTTTAACTTTACAATATTAATAAATCCATTTCGAGCTTATGTCATATTGAATCGTGTTTTATAATCAATATATATATTTTTTAAAGTTGACAACATGTTGGTACATATTTAACCCTTTTTAATTTCATTTTTACAACTTCAAAACGGCACAATAACTTAGAAAGAACCATCAACAGCACTACAATTGTTTAAAGCTATTTAATTTTTAAAATTGAAAATTCCAAGCCTTCCCACTCCTTGTTCTTGGCTAGTGAAAAACTATATTGCTTTTTTTATTAAAAATACGAAGTGTTCCAACGAGGGGTAAACTGCCACTAAAACGTTATGGTTACTGCGGTGACATTCGCACGAATACCTAACTTATAAAATTGGTAATACCCTACGCAATAGCCACCCTTCTTTGGTACCCGAATACCCGATAAAGTATTACCTACAATGTATTAAGGATTATTTCGGTTCCACCCAGATATTGTTTAACGTTATTTTTACTATTTTTTGTTATTATTCCTTTTATTTAACACAGTTTAGGTGTTTGCGTTGGCGTTTATAGTGTACTTTTGTGTGTAATAATAATGGCATTCCTCTTTGCTTTGTATCGGTTACTGTTGTTAATATTTGTGATTACTTGATATTAATCAGCTGTAAAATAATAATGAGGATTCAAGCTAGTTATTCTAATTAAACTATTATATAATGATTTTTATTATTATAATAATAAAAATAATTTTTATTATGTAGTAGCTGTTCCGGAAAACTTCGTACCGCCTCGTTATTTTTTTATTTTTTTTTATTTAATAGATAACTAGCAATGTGGGATTCTGGTCCCACATTACTAGCAATCCTGTTAACGCCTCCAGCTACGCTTAATGGGTTGTGTTTGGAATGGGTTCACGTCGGTAGTATATCGGTAGGATTCGTATCCGCGACCTCACGATTGCGAGCCCGATGCCTTAGCCATTAGGCTATCGCCGCTTTTATAAGTAAGAACCTTCTACAGATTATTAGAAAACTAAAAAAAATATGAATAAAATTGGTTTAGTCCTTCTCTAATTATTTAGGGAAATAGGGATTAGATATATCTATGGAATATATATATATATATATATATATATATATATATAATATATATAGATTTTAAATATTTGTTTGATGATTCATTTATTTTTAGCCTCACTAAAATCATTACATTCAATGAATAACTGGCTTTTGCCCGCATGCATGTCGGTTAAAGTGATCTATATCTATTTCCCAAAATTTATTAAACTTGGTACAGAGATATAGGTGGGAAAACGTGACAGACAGGCATTGTACTAGATTTTACAAAATTAAGCCGCCTAGTTATCTATAACTATTATTTTTATCATCCGATAGTTACAGTACAGAAGACTTATCACAGTCTGGGGCAGAAATAGTTGAAGTATGGCTAATACATTTGGAACAAAGTAAAAACTTGATAATAAAGTTTGCTCGTTATCTCGTGAGCTACAATGCGTAAGTACTTAGAAGAGATATTGATATTGCGCCCCTAAGTACCAATTGTAGGGAAATGGAGTTGGGGCGAGTTCTAAAAACTGGGTGATATCATTGTGTCAAGTATTTAATGTTGGACGATTTATCAAGAGTTTGACTGCAGATGCGATTGCATTATACGTTGATTGAACGCGAATTATACTTTTTTATTTATGACAAGTTTAAGTGTTGATCGCCTTTTTTTGTTGTTATAGATAACTACTTTTTACATGACAATGTCAAATAACTTATGTGAGGTAAACTCGAATAAAAATACACTCATAAATTGTATTTTATAAATATGGTCAAAAATAAAAGAAGAACTTAACCTTTAATCTGGTTTGAAAAAGCAGATAATTTCGTTTTTAAAAGAATGTAGTAAATAAAATATACATTCCCCATTACTACTTGCAATGGAGCAATTATTAATTTTGGATGTTTCGTATATCCAAAATTAATCATGACTCCTAATGAGTTCACGAATCTTGGAAATATGAGGGAAAATCTACCAACAGTACTGTAATATGGAGCACGGTAAATAGTTTTATTGGTACACATTATTCATCATAATAACATAAATAACTGTTGCGATTCCCATAGCGGCACAGATCGCGAAACAACACATTTACATTAAGAGAACCAATAGCGTTGCAGCGCGTAACGTGAAATTTCCATTTGGTATGTAACAGTTTGCCGAGTGAAATTATTAGTCAATTGTTTGGATACCACGCTATTGTTACGGCATAAATGTTACGTACATTGTCTCGTAACGACTTTTGTCGCTTGCATTTACATGCGGCGAGCGACCTCTGTGCTGCCTCGATTACTCTGTGCTTGTTTTGTAAGAAAGAAAAATGTACGAAGAGAAGAGATGTGTGATTTTATAGTTTAAACAAAGTAGTACTAAAATAATGCATTCGTCAGCGTAAAGTGTACGCTATGGGTAAGTATTGCACCTTTCGTGGTACTACTAGTATATTCAATTATATTATAAGTCATACATCATATTTTTGAACTGCTTACATTTTCATTGAAGAATAAACAAATTTTTTTTTTTTTTTTTTTGGGTATAAAGAACACAGTTCTTTACAATTCATTACGATCTAGCCTATAAGGCTAATAAGCAATTAAATAATAAACAAATGAAAAAAAAAGTTACTTGTAGAAGTTTTCTAGTTGCTTTAACTCATTCAGTTTAATAGTTTAAATAAGTCATCAAAATATTCTTACTTTACAAAGCAAATGAGTTTAAGCATTCATTGCCTTAATTAATGATATTGAAATATAAAATGATAACGTAAACGAAGCATAAAAAGAAAATTCAAAAAGAAACTTAATTTACAGTTTCCTTTAAGATGCAATGCCCTTTCAGAAACCGGTGCCCGCGGTGCTGTAACTTTACATTTCGTCTTAAAAAGGCAAACAAAAAAGTTCATAAAAATTCAGTCGAGAGCGGCGGTTGTCCTTTTTGGCCGGCGCTTCACCAACGGGCCGATGTAAAAGAGTCCGACAGAAACTTGTTTGAAGAAGTCGATTTAAGTTACGCAAGAAGAGTACCTAAATTACATTTTTATCAGAAATTTTATAAAACAATAAAAATATGGTGCGCCCTAAATTATTATTTACACTTGGGACGATTATCCGGCCTCTTTTGAAATTGCTTCGTGAAATTGTATTTGTTATAGTAATTCGTTAACAATGTGGCCAGCACGCTTAGACAATAAACAACCGAGTCACCTGTGTGTTCAAACACTCACAGCAAAATAGCTACCTTTACTAAACTTTAAGGGTTCCAAGACAAACAAAACTTCATAGACCTTATCAATTTTCGCTCCATTGATTAATAAATAAAGGCGGGATACACGCGTGTGCTCGAGTAAATAAATCCTCCATTGAAATGTGAGACCGTATTATTGTCATAACAACGATCTCAGTCCTCAAGCGACAATCATTATTTTCACACTTAACAAAGTACTCCTCACATAAAAAAGCGTCCATAAGCATAAACTCCGCGAATTATTCGATTCATTTCAAAGGAATCCTACTAAAAGGAACGCGAGACTAACTCAAAGCTTTTATATCTCGTTTCGAGGCGCCTTATTGTCTTCAGCGGTATATGTATTAAAGCTTGCTTTCTCTTGCGTAAATAAAATCCATTGGAAAGAGAAGTACTTGGAAGCAAGTGCAAGGGTAGGGGGGGTCTAGGTGTAATGCCTCATGCGAGTGTCGGGGACAATGCAAAGTAGATTGAATTGGAAAAAAGACTTGAACAGAATGGCGGCTTTCGGCACCCCGGGGAAAAGGGAAAACTCGCTCCGAAGGGTTAACAATGAGAGCAGTGTCCATAGATGTTGCCGCTTTGCAGCGTTATGAAGTTCAGCTTACGGTTTTGAGTGGTTTCATTTTCGTATTATGTTAAGGAAAAATTTGGTTAAAAATTTTCCACCTAAAATAAAGACACCTTAAAGTTCGATAAACCTAACCCGTATTTTTGTTTAGGAAAATATTTTTAACATTATTGTCTATTAATATAGAAAAGCTTTTAGGTTGGTATGGGGTATTTGTGTGAATATTTTATTCAATTTCATGTGCTCTCTAGCTTTTAATCGGCTTTTAAATCCATTTTGCATTGCATTACCATACTTTAAATTAACTAACCAATTTAACCCGCTTACCCGATATTGGCATTATAAAAGCCTAAAGCTTGTATTAAAATTAAAGTTTACGGTTTAGGTTAATAGGAATTCTATAAATCGTATAGAAAATGCTTTTCCCAACAACTTCTCCTCCGTTGTTAGATTTTTAATAGCCTATCCAATTAATTTCATCCATTCATCCTCAAAAACTTTTCAATTGATACGTAGTTCTTCAAACAAGAATATTTCATACTTAAGGCATAAAGTGTTGGTCATATACAAGTATGTCGAGACATCAAAGCGAATTCCGAAAAACTTTATAATAAATCGCCCCATGAATTGAAGAAAGATATATACAATATGCAACTATTTAATCGGAAACTCAAACTATATTTACTAGAAAAATGTTTTTATTCCGTGGAGGAATTCATAGCTATGTAATTTTGTTGTAATCAAAATAGAAATTGTCATTATTAATGAATCCATGTATACATATTTTTTAATTTTTTTTTAATACCTTTTGACTTGTTTAATTTTATAATTACTTACTTGTGATGATATGTGTGTCATCTTATTATTTGTGACATGTCTTACTTGTTTAAACTTAATGATCTCTATATTTATTTAAATACAATTTAAATTTCAATCATTAGTTATAGCCACTTCAGCAATTAAGTAGCGATTAGAGTAGTAATTAAGAATTTAATGTCAAACACAATTGTTTTATTGTTATTGATAAATAAATATAAAAATAAAAAAAATAAATCACGCATCATCATCTATATCACTCGATTAAGTCACTCGCAACACTTGGGATTATTCACACCAGGAAAAGAGGATAAGTAAAAAAGCAAAACCAACAGTCAGTCTCTACCATGTCAGAATGTTGTTTTAAACAATAAATTTGCATAGACAAATACTTTTAAAATCTAGATAGAAGCATACCAGTTCAGTTACGCGGAACTGAATAATTCAATTAAAGGTGAATACGTTTCAACTTTCCTATCGCATTTTTTCTTTTCTCGTATTAAATTCTCGTTCTGATCGCAAGGTGCTCATTTACACTTTAACTATTTAAAAAAACATCAAAGTGGAATGAAATGAAAAATTCTTTCGTTTAAATAACTAGTAGCTAACCAGAACAACCCAATGAGAGGTGCTTGAAGCATTCAGTAGTTGCGAGTTACTGGAGTATGCTTTGAGCGAGTTTTATTTAGAATTTACTCGGCTAATGTTTTGCTATTAACTTCATTTTATCGATACAGCTTTCAATTACTTACCTTTATAATGGTTGCAGCCTTCATAGAAATAATAAACCGTTATGATTTGCCTATCGTTTCAAAATGTTGTTAATTGTTTTAACTTTAGTTGCTTACTTCGCGTTCGCGTGGAAATTTTGAAACACAAATCTATACCACAAGAATCCGTCGTTTTTCTAGAGAAGAGTCGTACATTTGGCACAGATATAAACTATAGTCTATTTCTGTGTCAAATTTCATCCAGATCCGTTCAGTCGTTTTGTCGTGATTGAATAATAAACATCCATCCATCCCCTTTTGCATTTATAATAGACTAGTTGACCCGCGCAACTTCGTCTGCGTCATTTTCCCCTGTTTTCGCAACATTGTTTATTGATGCTCTGCTCCTATTGGTTGTAGCGCAATGTTAGCCCAGAGCCTTTCTCGATAAATGGGCTATCCAACATAAAGATAATTTATATCATTCTAGTGGACAATAAACGATGACCTTAAGTATCAAACATCCTCGCTTCCAGTAATTAATTAGGTGCTTGAGGTCAATATTACATGGGGTAAAACTATTGCCAATTTATAAGTACCTACTCGACGGATATAAATTTACAATCGATACTGTAGAGATAGTTTTTCAATCCAAGGGGTAAATAAAGAATTAAATCATAAGTTTATCACTATATTGATAAAGTATACCTACTTATAACCTGCCTCGCTCAGGCTCAGTGGATGTGCGTACGATTCCCAGACGGTAGAGATCTTCTTGATATCGTCAAGGTGTACGTTTAAAAAGACCTCCACGACACAGTCACTGTACAATAATGCAGAAGTTATTGCATATGTATGATTTTTCTGATTCATAAAACTGCTAGCTACCTTGTTAGGAAAGACCGATATAATGAAGACAATGAAGACAATAAGCCACTAAGCACAATTGTTGGAACAGTTACACTCCGATTCGTTTTATTTTTTTTGAGATGGTTGGAAACAATAGACTGTGCTTGTTTAGGCGTGAATTTGATCAGAAATTACCTGCTCTGAGTGAGGAAGTAGCGAACGAATCACGATATTTTCCGCCCCGTTACAATCGTGGATGCGCTTTAATAGTTAACGAGACAATTTCTTTCAAAGTAAAGCTTATTGGAAGGTTTCATATTTTGTTTGTTTTATTCAAAATTGTCAATATTTATTTTTGATTAGTAAAAGAGGTAAAGAAATGCAAGATACTTTATATGTAAAAGAATCTGATGAAAAATGGGGAAGTTATAATTTAGAGTTGGTACCACAGGATTTAGGTAAGTAGGTCCAAGACCTACTTGGATGAAACTTTTTTATCGTTTTTTTTTAATTACTTTAATTTTACATAATGATTTATTACCAATTTTTGTCTTAATAGAACTCAGGATGAAGAAGAAGCTCCGGCCGCGTGAATGTCAGTTTTATAATTGAATAATAAAAAAAGAAGCACACAAACATTCAAACTTTGTTTTTCCCGTTTCTATCCACGACTGGCAGTTTTGGATATCAGCTCGACATACTGCCGCATTTTTAATAAGTAAATTTAAGAATATAAATTTCGACGAAAATACAGTTTGCGAAACTTTTTATTTTATTTCCTAGTTTGCCCCCTAAAAGTGGCTCTTAAATTCAAAACTCCTTTTATTTACGTTACGCGTCGGTGTTGGGGTCACAGAAATAGATATGTGTACTAAATTTGAACTTAATTGGTCCGGTAGGCCCGGAGCAAATTGGCTGTGGCAGATGGACAGACAGAAACACGAGTGATCCTATAAGGGTTCCGTGTTTTTCCTTTTGAGGCACGGAACCCTAAAAATCGTTTCATGAGATTTTGGTACACCTAGACTGCCTTTGCTTATGGCTCCGCCCGCGTGAATATTGGTTATGACCCCTAATAGCCATCGATGTTTTGTGGGTTATGACTTCAAAACAAAAGAAAGTGAGTTATCTATGTTCTGTGGTTATAATTCAAATTCAAAATTCTTCATTCTCTTGAGATGCAACACAATACTTGTGATGAGCAATAAAAACTCACTATTCAAATTTCCACTTTTACAATGTTTATATGCTTATAAATTTAATAAGGTGCTGCATATATGTGTTATGACGATAAAAAATATTTTCAGTGTTAATTTAGATAATTATTATTTTCATTCACATCGTCGAACACCGAATGTATCAAACTGCATACATTAAGACTAAGAGAGACCCACGAATGTGTTGATACTGTATTCCTGTACTCAACCACAGAGTCACAGTTCATTATGCACCACAATACAGTCTGTTGATTACTTTGAACCGCAAGTCACAGCGGCGGATGATGTTGTACAATGTCTTTAATAAGGCGGAACTTGAGCTGTGTGATTGAATGTGAGTTACTGTGATGGAACCTGTGTGCGTTATTATTACGAGAATTTTGTATTGCAGGTTGTGTAAGCCGGTATTTATATTAATGATGTTGAATTTGGTTATTGGAACATTGTTTGTGGGCTGGGAGGCTGGACGAATAAAAGCGTAACATTTTGACAGTGCTCAAAAATCTACTTTTTGTGATTATGTAAAGTTAAATTAAGGAGGTTGTGTTATATAGGTTACGTAATGTTTTGAAAAATTAAAATTATTGCGTCTTATTGCTTAGTGCACATGATGTGTTACGTTTTTTTGAAGTGAAAACTTCTTTAGCGGCATTGTGCATTTTTTGGGATGGGTAAAAAATATTAAACTCGCTTCAGGACACGTGACCTAATCGAAAATTCGTAAAACAGAAGGAGAGCAATGAAAAACTGCTACAATATCATTAGAATACGAAGGTAGGAATAGGTGGGAAATCGGGCGGTCCAGAAACCAGAAGACCCCAGTTCGAGTCCTAGTAACAATTATTTTTACCTGTTTTTATTTTGATTTTGGTTTTTTAATTTGTGATTTAATATTTCATATTATGTCACTTATACCGGCACTCCCGGAGTGCAACCTGTGGTTTTTTAATATTTTAATATTTTTTTAAATAAAAAATGAAAATTAATTGAGACAATTATTATTATTTACTTATATTATTTTTTCTATTAAATCTGTTACCTATGTCCTTGTAAACATTTTTCAAAACGAGAGTATTAATATAAACAATAAAAACTTACCTCTCTGGATCCGCTTTATGTTCAGCGGGACAACTATAATGTTTATTTTACCTATAAAAATCTTAATTTGAAATAGGACAATTTTGAAAATGTTATGTTCTCCCAAAAAAAAAATTGTGTTTTTATTAAGTAATGATTTTACTTAATAAAACCACAAAAAGCAAAAAGAACTGTGTTCCAACCAAGTGTCCATAAGTTACTTCACTCTTTTGTCGATTCATTTTGTGAGTATAGGGGACAGGGTTTACCCTTGCAATATATTTCCCATTTGTTATTAATTTGCGCTTTTTGCTTTAAAAAATCACTCATGGATCTATAATAATATTAATCTCTTGGAACTCTGAAATTACTATAGGCCGACCGCTTAACTCGTATATCGCCTGCGCGGTGAGAAGGGAGCGCGGGGTGATGTTAACGGGTGGGTGAGCGGTGTGCGCGGGACAGAGAACTGAGTTCTCTGTCCCGCGCGTGTCCAGGCGATATACGAGTTAAGCGGTCGGCCTATAGTAAACTTGTACTATGGCAACCAGTCAACTGATAAACATGCTTATATATTTCTAAATACATACATATAGTAGATAAATTACACCCAGACATAGAATAAACCATTGTGCCCATCATACAATATCTTATCCTGGATAGGGATCGAACCCTCGACCTCCAGCTTAACAATTAAACCATTAAACCATCAGGCCAGTCAAATGGGATGATTTTGAATAAGTTTGGAAACATATACGCGAACAGAGCCACGGGGATCTGCTAGTCTTTATATATAAAAATCATTCACTGTTCGTTAGGATCGCACATATTCGAAAATGACTCGCACGGTTTGAATAGAGACAAACAAAAAACTTTTTTTTGGTTGCCCCAATCCTGTTGTGGTTTTAAAAAAGAGAATTATAAAAAAACTCAAGGGGGAAATTTCGAAATTGGTATACTTTTATACGGACGGAGCATATATTGCAGTCTGCAGGGCTAGATGTACTCGAAAAGCTTATGACGCCCTTCGAGTTCAGTACAAAAACGAATTCAGGGGGCTGGTGGGCCTGCCCCGTTTCTCTAGCGCATCGGGGATGTTCGCTGACGATAGAACCGATTGTTTTTACACCATAATATTAAATATGCGATGGCGATCTGAATGTCTGGTGCGGGGCAGTGCTAACAGCATTCTGAGCTTGATTCCGAGCAGGTATGACTGCTTATATGTGAATCACTGCAGTTCTATCTCTCATGGAATGGTGCTGCAGCAGATAATATTAACCTAATATGTCTTGGTCACATGAATAAATAATTTTTAATAAAATATAAATAGAGTTTATTTTTTTGTTTAAACGGTATCATCGCCGAAGATCATGAGTCCATTAAGATAAAATATGGTGGGGAGGTAGCTTAAAGCTTGAGAAAGGTTATAAGCCTTTATACGGGAATAAATCTCCATGCTAAAGCAAAATATGTAATAAAAAAATTACATTTAAGAGCAGTATATCGAACTCTACTGCCCTATTATAAGTACCTACAAGTAAATATCAGATAAATTGAGTGTTCTCCAACGATAAAGCGATACTTTGATTTATCGTTTATGGAAGATATTTTGAGTAGGTAGTCCATCATACCGCACTTGATGGCCCACTCACTCCGCTCAGGACATTAATGGGTTGATGATGATGCAATTTTTAAATTTAATTAGACTGACAGCCCAATGGCAGGCTCTTCCGACCAAGTTGGATGATTACTCCTAGCGTATGATAAATGTTAGGAGTACAAAACATGGGTATCTATAAACTGGTATAAATACGGCATTATTTGATAGTTTTCTTCGAAAGCGAGTAAAAATCAACGTTGATATTTACTCGCGTTTGGGTAAAACTATCAAGTAATATCAAGTGTGAGTCGCGCGCTTCTGAGTTCGTATATTTTATATTTGTGGCTTCACAAAATGCCATATTTGTGCCTATTGATGATATATTACACCACAGGTGTTGCAAAATAAACTTAATGAAACTTTTTACGATAAAAAGGTTCTGTTTTACTAGTTTTTGTTTTATTTACAATAGCTATAGATAGGTACTTGAGACACACACAAAATCATTAACCGCAATTCCATAAATGTGTGCAAAGACTCGTACGTTGTATATATCAGACAATCAACGTAGGTATATAGTATCATATGTATTGTAATTCGCAGAGTCATCTGGGAACCCATTTGCTAATTCCTTTTTAAGGTTTTTAATAGGATAGACAAATGTATGACAAATGAATGGAGAGGATTCGAAGATTCGAGGTTTGGATGCATTGATGTGTGTCAAAAAACTGATACTGCTTGGCAAAACATTGAAAACATAGTTATCCATTCGTGAATGCTATCCTGCCCTTCTAGGTTCACGTAGGTATTCGTGTGAATTCTATGAAAAATAAATGTTTTGCATTTTCTGTCAAAAGATGGAGTTGCTAGATTTAAATGCAAGATATAGACAGTGAGCTACTTAAGCACAGAATGTACATTAGTCAGTCAAATATACTCACTCATATCCCCATAGTAAAATTTTAATGCTAACGAAAGTTTGGTTACGTAGGTACACACTCGCCGCACGCCCGCGCAAGGGTGTAAATAGCCTAACGGCTTACACTCAACACCTCACATAAAAAAGTCAGTCAATACAATTAGTTCAAGAACAGAAGTAAACAAGAATGTAACATAGTGGTGAAAATAAACGTGTTTACCTAAAGACCGGATTATTATATCGTTCACACGAGACCCTACTGAGAGTAGTCGAAGTAAGTTTCTTCAAAAAGAATACAATCACAGTAGTCTATCAGGTCAATCTATACTAATATTATAAAGCGGAAGAGTTTGTTTGTTTGCTTTGTTTGTTTGTTTGTTTAAACGCGCTAATGTCAGGAACTACTGGTCCGATTTGAAAAAATCTTTTTTGTTGGATAGCCCATTTATCGAGGAAGGCTATAAGCTATATAACATTGCGCTACGACTAATAGGAGCGGAGTAGCGACGTGAAATGTAGCAAAAACGGGGAAAATTTACGCATACGAAGTTGCGTGAGACAGCTAGTATGATATAAAATGATAACGGTTGCCAGATTAACGATCACGATATTATGTTTCCTTCTATCGAAGGGTGTATTTTATTCGTGCATTACTTTTATGACCACATGTAGAACTACTGTAGCAGATACATTATTAGATTGTTAGGATTTTTCATGTATATCATTCACAATTTACAGATTACTAATGATGAACATAGATTTGATTTTCCTTCTACGTGATTGTTGATTCAAAATATCTGATTCGATGACACAGATATATTTGTTTGTGATTTGAAGATCAAATGTCCCAAAATAAACGAGTACTGTATGCTAAATATAATACGAGTTTATCTGATGTCGATTCCTATTTCGATTCTCATTATTCGGTGAGCAATTCTGCTTTGATTTGACACCATCTTCATAATAAGTAGAATTCGTCAAATTTATTTCTATAAATAAAGAGTGTAGTCATTATACTACTGATAAGAATAATATTTCTAGTACTGACTTATTGTGAAATATAATTTATACTAATGACTTATGTACTGTGGTACAGTATAAAGCTGCAAACGAAAGGATTCTGATAGAAGTACATATTCAATGCAGTTAATATTTTAAAATCTGTACCACAGATATCTCAATAAGTTCCCGCGTTAAGCGCGACGAATGTTTTAATTATTCGAAAACAGGTAAAAAAAACAGAATAGATTGGATCATCAATCATTCTTTATTGATTATTTTAATAAATAACTACTACGCTAATAATAGATTAGTGTAGGTGTGGCAAATAAATCGTTCGTACAAATTTGAATGACGGAATAATATGGACTTACCTTTCCTCTCCCTCCCTCCGTCGTGCCTAAACACTATAGGCCGATTGTGTTCTCTACGCCACAAAACTGTTGGCGGCGGAACCCCGGTCGCAGTACACGTCAATCTTATACTGCCACCCTCTTGTGCCGAGCTGCCCTCCGTGACCGAGTCCACTATGTCCGGCGGAATTACCACCGACAGATGACCCATCTGGCAAAAATAATTGCATTGCTATTTAGGATGAAAACATGTAAAACAGGGGTCCATACAAAATTGATTGTTAAGTGGCGTTGAGCATAAGTGACAGTATTGTGTGTATAGTATTGGAAAAAAATACAAATATATCTTGGCAACCATTCCTATAAGTAGGGACTACTTACTTATCTTATATATATATCTCTAATGGAAAGTCTACAGTTACTCTAAAATACAGCAATACTTATACTAGTTAAAAGCAGATATTATTTAAATACTGCTGCATGAGGTTATCTCCTCAGAACGAAATCTAACAAAAATACCTAAACACCTACTTGATTCGTGGCAAAAACAGTAATATGATGGTATCGTATATCAATTGATTGAGGATAAATAAAATAATATATTGTTATTGTGTGAGAACGTGACTAGCATAATTTCTTAATAGAATCAAGTACGAATACGTCGAGACTAGGTATTTAATATTGATATCAAGAAAGTAATTCTCAGATTGACATTAACGTAACTGCCTGATAAATAAACGTTATTTAGCCTAATCACATCTCAAATGACAGTTCCAACTCACGCACTTCATTGTACGACACAATGACTTGTTCCTAAACATTCAAAAACAATTCCTGTTTGACTGTTCCTCGATTATTTTTTTGTAGTTCAATGATAATCCTTTTGTAGTTCATTGCAACTTTTTCTATCTAGATATTGAATGTCCTATTATCGTGCAAACATCTATCTACCCAACCTATCTGTACCTATGTAGATGTGATTCTTCAACTTTCTCTACGGTACTACTTAATACAGTTCCTAGTATTATTGCTAGTCGCTGGCTCGTTATAGTACAATGCCGTGAATAAATTATTTGCAATTTATCTAATAGTCGCTTCTTTGAAAGAATCTTTCTATTTTTCTGTAAAGAGACTGCTTTTTTATCATAAGTAATGAGTTTAACTTTTATACGTGTTTCCGTAACACTTTTCTACTTGGCATAATATTCCTTGGGGTTACAAAGTAACTTACCTGACTTTTCATAGGATCTGTGTTGACCTGGCACATGTAAGTGCCGGAGTCATTCGCTTGAACGTTGCTCACGTGCAATTTCCACGTATTGTGGTTATTGTACGTGACGCTGAGACGAGGATTTAGCGCCACCATATTCGTATGTATAGCCAGAATCGCCTTAGAATCAGACTTAATCCACGCCACCTAAAACAATATTATGATTATTTCACGGTTCAGTCAAAGCCTTATTGGATTCCTTATTAGATGTAGCGATAGTATAAATATTGGCATGACAATTCTCAGAGAATTGGCTTCACAGATAAATATTATGATCGTCGTTTTTGTGCTAGTAGAAGTCTAATAAAGGTAATAATGTACCAATTAAACGTCAGGAAGTTATATTTGACAATGCAATTAGAGCGGTGTCTAGGAAACAAAACGTTTCTCTTCTGCGATGCATACGAGTGTGAAATTTCATTTTATATCCAGGATTAATGTCATAAATCGCTCGTATTTCCCCGGAGCTCTTGCGAGTTTTAAATCGTTTGTATTGTTCACAGTGGAGACAAAACTTAATGTGACTTAAACGTTGTAGCAAATGTAAAACTGAGAGAACGACACGTGAAATTGTAGAGAGTTTCACCCGAGGAATGCAGGGCGTCTCATCCGCGCCGCTTCCGAGCATTTTTCATGTGACATCTCGCTTTGTTGCGGTTGGAAAATAAATTAGTAACAATTTCATTGTTTGTTAGAATTATTCTCCCGGAGTTTCAACGTAAGCATCGCTAGTGCTCGACGGTTGAATGTGCACACAACTACCACTATTATTTGCTACCTTTTTGCCTTCTAGTATTCGCCGTTTATTATTAAATGTTTACACGTGTGTTGACTCTGCGTTATTAAGTGGTGTATGAGCACATTTAATTTAGTAGGTTGGTAATAAATAGAATATTATCTACGTTTCACATAGGTACTGTTCTTTTGATTAAATTGTACTACTAATAACCATGTACTTAATTAATTATACCACAGCGATTTTTATTTATGTAGGATTTCTGTTGATGATTATGCCTACTATGTAGAAAGCTATTATGATCAATAGCTTCGACCAGAGCTTATCATTAACCACTGTTTTACAGTGAAACAGTGGTTTAGGGAGTAGGGCTGTACAAAACCTACACCCTCGGTGACCCAATAAGCTCTGGTCGAAGCTATTGAGGTATTTGTAGTGCAGCGTACTGCATAAGTTGATGTAGCCCCCACTCCTCAGGGTTAGACAGAGTTGGTTGGCACATAGGTGACGGCGGTGATACCGGAATAATTGTGGTTTTACATACCAAAGGTTAGCTATTATGATGTTATTAAGATTAAGATTTAATTAAAATTGAAATAAATTTAAAAAATCTTTACTAATGCTTTAATATGACTGTACAGTAACTACTACAGCATATAATATACTGAATTTGTAACCACTCCTACCGTAGGCGGCAGTTTTATATACGAATTAAAACGGAAGCAGGTATTTTTTTTTTAAGACGACTTTTTTGTCTTTCAATAAGATGTATTTTTTTAACATTATTTAAATTAAGGTAAAGGTAACACTATAATGCACTCAGAAACAAAAAAGTATCGACTATTGGCAATTTATTGCATCTTTATCAAAAAGTGTATCTTAAAATATTTTTTATCTATGTTGACTATTTTTGTTGCGATATTAGATTTTATAAGGGGAGAATATGTTTTAGTTCAAGAGGGCAGCGCAAAAAAGTGCAAGAGCTTTATAAAGGCTGATTCTTTGATATTACTTTCGTCAGTCAGCTTTAAGATTCCTTTGCGTTTGGCGCAGAGGCAGGTTACTTTTATAAAATAAACTAAATATATCGTGAAACTGCTTTGTTAAACAAAAAAAATAGTTTTCTAGCACTATATTAATTCAAAATAAGTTTAACGTTTGTCAGAAATGCATTTTTTTTTAACCAAGCGCGTCAGTCACGCATTAAAGTTGTATTAATTAACAGTGCTCGATCTGTGCGTGCCATCGAATACTTGATCTGAAATTTAGGATATCCTGCGCAGAATATCATCAGAATTACATAACAATTAGTCAATTATTATAACTGGCTGACTGGAATTAAAATCGGCTACGGACAGCATATGCTACAGGCATATGCTGTCAGTAGCCGATTAAAGTCCTGTTGGCCAAACGCTAAGAAATCCAGCTGACGAATGGAAGGGTATTTCGTTACTCTACTAATGTGACGTAATATCAAAAAATCAGCCTTCATAAAGTTCTTGCATTTTTGGCGCTCTCCTCCTTGTCTAATATGTTTAAGAATTAGTTTACAAATATTATTTTTGACTTTATAACCTGACTACGGCGAAGCCAAAAGGGATGTATTGTATGGGTGTTTGTATTTAAGTACCTATGTTCTACCATAGCGCTAAACTACTCATCCATTTTTGATGAATGTGGTGTCAATCGATTTGTTATTACGACCCGGCTACTATCTATATGCTACATGTTCTCAGAGTACCAATTGTTAACTGGGAATTTGTTTTTGTCTGTTTTTTTCTCAAGACCATCTTATATAATTATAATTATTAACACATAATTAAATAGGTAGCTACTGACTTTTAATTAGGTGTTAATATTGATTCTATGTTTTCCTGTGTTTGTGTTTTAATTATCAATACTAGCTGACTTGCGCAACTTCGTCTGCGTAATTTCGTAATTCCCCATTTATGCAACATTTTTCATTGCTGCTCCGATTCTATTGATCGTAGCGTGATGTTATGTAGCCTATAGTCTTCCTCGGTAAATGAGCTATCCAACAGTAAAAGCATTTTTTCACATTTCAGATTGTGACGTTCAAGGAAATAAACTCTTCAGCTTTATAATATTAGTATAGATGTGTTTCTGCAAAATATTTTGTATGTTTTTCTGTTTTCTATAAAAATAATCTACGTGATTGCAGTAGTGAGTACTACTACGTCTATTGAAGTGTTGAATAACATATAAACCTTGTGTATGTAGGTACCTATTACAGTAAAGTATGGTATCTATATACCTATGCATAAATTGGCATTACAAGCTAATGACAATATTAATCATGATGTCTGTTATGATAAATGTTGACATCCGATGTGGTCCCTTAATGCATTTGTAAATTAATCTAATATATTCCTAATAATCTCATGTAATGTAATACGCCTATTGTATATTGTAATGTTAACATTAACATTAGTCTATAGATAGATACTAAGTAGTTAGGTAAAATTATAAATGGAAAGACAATTTTACGAACCAGAAATGGTTGTTGGCCTCGATTCAAAGGGCTATGAGAAACAAGGGGATCCCGCCGGAACAAGGTGTGTTCAAAAGAAAATTCTTTGAAAATCGAAATATCTTATGACAATTCACACACGGCTATTTAATCTCAAACTAGGTAGAGCCTGTAGTTACTGTCCACAGGAAAGTCGATTTTTTTTTAAAAGACGATTCCTGCAGTAGGGTACAAACCCTGTGTCGCTGGGGACTTTACAAACATACAATTCACGGACACAAAGTACACCCAGACTCGGAACAACAATTTGTAGATGACACAAAGTTGTGACCCGTGTGGGAATCGAACCCGCGACCTCTTGCGTAGCAGTCGGATACACTCCCACTGCGCCACAGAGGCAGCATAATATGATGGTTTCTTCGAGAACTAATAAGTTTAGCGAATTCGCTAACGCAGACAAAAGACATATTCCAAACGATCGTTCGCAAAAAATTAAAAATAAATGTTCAATTAAAATTTGGTACCTACAAAATCATACATTTTGTAGGTACCAAATTTTCCATTAACAAGATCGCTATTCGAATATCACTTTGTCTAGGCCCCCAAGTCGCTAGTAAATTATATATAATATATACTAGCTGACCCTCGCAACTTCGTCTGCGTCACATTAACCCGTTTTTGCAAAATTGGGGTAAATAAAAAAATAGGGGTTAATCGTAGAAGGGTGAAAATTTAGGGTTGTATGTATTTGTTGTAACGACAATCGGTCGAGCCGTTTCGAAGGAGTTAAATTACAAACACCGTGACACGAGAATTTTATATTTAGACTAGCTGACCCGCGCAACTTCGTCTGCGTAAATTTTCCCCGTTTTTGCAACACTTTTCCTTGCTGCTCCACTCCTATTAGTCTTATCGTGATGTTATAAAACCTATAACCTTCTTCGATAAATGGGCTATCTAACATTTTTTAATTAGGACATTTTTTATTTAGGACAAAGATTTGTTTTAATTAGGACCCGCAGTTCCTGAGATTATAGAGTTCAAACAAACAAACAAACTCTTCAGCTTTAAAATGTTATAGTATAGTTATTAATATTAGGGGTGGGCAATGACCCGCGCAACTTCGTCTGCGTAAATTTTCCCTTTTTTTTTTACAACATTTTTCATTGCTGCTACGCTCCTATTGGTCGTAGCGTGATGTTATAACCTATAGCCTTCCTCGATAAATGGGCTATCCAACAATAAAATATTTTTTCAATGCGGCCCAGTAGTTCCTGAGATTATCGCGTTCAAACAAACAAACAAACTCTTAGGGGGATGAAAAATAGATGTTGTCCGATTCTCAGACCTACCCAATATGCACACAAAATTTCATCAAAATCGGTCAAGCCGTTTCGGAGGAGTATGGCAACGAAAACTGTGACACGAGAATTTTATATATTAGATATTTATATATTATATATAAATTATATATATATTTATATATTATATATAAATTATATATAGATACAATTTAATCTTTGAAGTAACGGAATATAGTTTATTAAATTTTCTAGCTCAAGACTTATAGAAAGCAAAACGGTACAGGCACGTAACGAATTACGAACTTTATGATGGATGAACTTTCGTTTCAGTTGGTCGTATGCAGCCAAGTGTGGGCCACTTATTCCTTGCTCGGTTTGACATCTGGTGCTCCCACTTGCCTATTACGGTTATGTAATAAAATGCACAGCAGCCTATTGATGAAATATGGCATTATAATACCAAGATTACACTTTTTTGAATGGAGGCACTTTTGAATTAACTTCCGTATCAGGGGATGATGGGTGTCTTGGTCAGACTATTTTAGATGTCAGTAAATATCATACCAACGCTGATTCAATAGAAAGTATTCTAAAATCGCAAAAGTTTAAAAACAATAAAATCAGTCTTCAAACAGATAAAGTTACAAACTTTAAATACCCTCTATTAAGTTACGGGTATTTTAGAACTTGCTGGACTTTTTATCTACACAGATAGTGTAAAAACACGAAATAGCTATATATTGATAAATTAAATGACAGATATAATAAAGATCAGGTGCTGAATTCATGGTTTTATATTCCATCTAAACTATATTTATGTAGCAAATTAGCTATTGATTTAATAACTGTGAAATATTTAATCAACGTGTGAAGTTTGTGGACGCATTTGTCGTTCATGACCCCATTTGTCATTTAATAATTGGTGTAGATACCTACCTATTATATTTTGTGCTGTCATGTTTATTTTTGTTTTGTTTATTTTCTTAAAAAAACAGTTACTAGTGTGGGATTGTTGGTCTCACATTACTATTTATCACATTACAAATTAAAACATATTTTATTGTCTTCGCCCAGCCTCTCTAGACAAGTAAACATAAACGCTAATTGAATAGAATGACTTCGTTGCGCGTGCAAAATCGCAAATATATACATATATATATATTCGCGTGTAGTTGTCGTGTATATATATAAATATACACGACAACTGTAGTTGTCGTGTATTCTTCGCGCTATCGTGCTCAATGCGTCGCGTAGCACGTAATCCATGGTTCCATCCACTCTAATGTGAAAGTATTTTGTCCATTTACATTCAATACATTAATCTGAACCTACCTAGAACAAAAAATAACTCCTACAATTGGTGCATTATGGACAAGATAAAAATCCTGTACAGCCTAAGCAAATAGTAATAGCCCTATAAGTCTTAAACGGTAAGTGATACAAAAAAATATAACAAATAAAAAAAGAAACATAAGAATCTACAATAAAGCTTATTACCACTTTCGGACTCTAGTGCACGGTCGCAACATGGCGGCACTTCGGCCCTCCTAATTTGTAAGTATTTTGTGCATTTATATTCCGTACGTCATACTTAACTTACCTAAAAAAACAAAATAACTAGCAATTTAGTGCAAGAAAAAAAAATCGTCTATTGCCTGTATTAATTGGCGAGGTTAGGCGGAGACAACATATTCCAACCTCGCACAAGGTTCGAGCATTCTAATATATAAAACAAAGTCCATCGCCGCGTCTACTGTCTGTCAGTCTGTCTGTAGTATGTATTTTCGCGATAATCTCAAAAACGACTAAACGGATTCATATGGTTTTCACTATCATTTAGATCATTAGTTTCGGATGGTTTATAATACATACACATATATTATGGAAAAAACGCCGTGTGAAGCCTGGGCGGACCGCTAGGTTATTTTAATTTAATAACGTTGTTGGGTACTAAAAAAACCGGCCAAGTGCGAGTCGGTCTAACGCTTTGAGTTTGTTGTATGGGAGCCCCACTTAAATATTTGTTATGTTCTGTTTTTAATATGTGTTAAAATATATTTTTTTATACGAAAATTTCAACTGCCTAGCATGCGTATCATGGTTCATGAGATACAGCCTGGTAACAGATAGTGGAGTCTTAGTAAAAGGGTCCCGTTTTTAACCTTTATAGTAGTTGGTAGCTCCACACGCGTTAGCGTTTCATAGTAAACTCGATGTTTCACCATATCATATCCGTTCCGTCGCTCGTTGACAATTAATGTTCACCACAGTTAAACCTCTGGACTGATTTAGGTGAAATTTGGTATGGCCAACATCTATGCATGCGGAGCCATGGGCAAAGGCTAATAATTTTATAAAATGTCAATGATCAAATTGGGAATACAAACCGGAATCAGGGGTCAATGATCGTTTGCTCGAACCCTAAATAATGTATGTCGTAAAATCACCTTTATTATCACTAACTGACCCGCGCATCTTCGTTTGCGTAAATTTTTCCCGTTTTTGCAACATTTTTCATTGTTGCTCCGCTCCTTGGTCGTAGCGTAATATTGTATAGCCTTCCTCGATAAATGGGCTATCCAACAGTAAAATATATTTATAACGCGTTCAAACAATCAAACAAACTCTTCACTTTTATAATATTGATATACATCAGTGGCAATGGCAACAAGCTTAGTGGGCGTCCTATGAAGTAAATGCGATGCGATGAACGAACACGAAGACTCAAACAAAAGGCCAGCGAGCGTGCGCTAACCAACGCTTAAAATATACTTCATTGGTGTTCCGGTGTGTACGCAGCATTAGAATATGATTATGGCCCAGGATTGTCAGAAATAGAAATGGCTGAGGGTAGGCTAGGGGTAGGGGGTCTGTAGGCTGAACGGTGTGTAGTTTGTGACAGTGCTATTAATACGAGGTAAGTTTGTTTAGCATTTTACCCAGGTAGGTATTCCGAACAGCATGTCTCGTATCGTGCTATTCCTGTATCAGGTTGGTCCGGTGATAGACTAGTATTATAGGCTTCTAATTACCAATACTTTTTGGAACTGTTACAGTCGTAGTGCAGGTAAGGTACGGTACGGTGTAAAGTGCGGCGAGCATTAAACATTTCCATACTCTTTTGTTTCAAATATGTTTCGGCTATTACAAAATATTTTCAATAGAAATTAAATCCGCATATTAATGAACCTAATTATTATTGCTGTAGGATTTATTTGAATGCATTACATTAAAACCGTGCCAGCATAATTCAATGCTTTTCTACTAAAATATTGGGCTAACATTATAGATAGATTTGTTAGTGCACGAAATAAGGAGGTTAATAGTAGTTCTTAAGCAAGTCTCACCATTAATTTTTCCGAAGTGCAGAAGCGCGAAATAAAAAAAAAAAAAACTTCAAAACATAAACAAAGGCACATGATTAAGACTAACAATAATACCTACTTGTCTCTTTGTATCATCATCAACTACGTAATTTCAAAATTAGGACAGTAAAAGTAGTGCAGATCGCAATATCTCACACCTATATACTGTTTTGTATTATACTCGTACTTACGAGTACATTTGACTACGATACGAAGACTTCTTTGTGGCACAATGTTGGTGGAAAGCTTCGACACACATTGGAGAAGAAAGTTGAATAAAATCTCAAAAGGATTAACTTGAAAGGAAAGTGGAGTACAAGAGAACGGTTGGAACGAATTGTTACCAAGTTTTTTTACGAGTAAATATATCTAGAGATTTCAAAATGGTGCCTACATTTCGTATCTAAGATGCTCAGATTGCGTTTTATTTATCTAGAAGATTTTTAGAAAGTTCAGTGTAAAGATTTATATTCTACCTATTCTGATTCAACAGACACCGAACTATCAATAAAACATTACAATAATGAATTGGTGGAACAAATAGATATGCTAGATTTTTCCTAGTTCTAAGCTACCAAAGCCACATCCGTCTATTCAATTTCATATAGGTATAGATAAATACGGGGTATAGAGCCGTACCCTATCTATTGCGTTTATTCAAAAGTTTTGATAAGCGAAGAAAATTTAAAACCTTAAGAGTACCTTTTTTGTAAATATCTTATATATATTGTATTATTATAGATGTAATTTAGAGTAGTTTTTGTCATTGAAGTATATTATAAAAGTATATAAATAATATATTAATTATAATAAATATAATAATTATAACAATAAGAGTACCTATATGATTTTTTGTTTTGGAGAAAGGTTTGTTTGCCTACTGTTGTATCGTATTAATCATCTCGCTATCTGCAGCTATCTCGCCATATTTGGTACGTATGTTACTTCATGTATTACTCGGTCAAATATTTGAAGACGAGCGCACCTGCTCTTTGTTTCGCTTCAAGAACCGTGTATTTTATTAATAATGTTCGTATCATATAAAACAGAATTAAGATGTATAACTTAAACACGTCGGGTAAATAAAAGGTTCGTACCTTTAAATAATTCACGCGATTAAGTCCCGAAATATATCTAATATGTATAAAAATCGCGAAAGTTTAAAAACAATTACTTAAACATTGTTTATTTTATTACTAAAAATAATGCGATTGCTGAAATTAATAAATTATAATGAAATTATTTGTTTTAAATTTTAAGCCGGGTGGAAAATCATATATAATATGTGATATAAAAAGATAAAAGAGGCAAAATGTATAAAAATAGTACTTAGCTAGGTACATACTCGTTATTGTTTGTGCCTCAGTATCTAATAGGGGTTTGTCCCGTTATGAAACCCCTTCGGAAGGTATATTAAAGACGCTTCGTTCATTTATTATTTAATCAACTTGGATAATGGAAAATGAGGTGTATTTTACGTATTAATATAATTTTGTGTGGCAATCACATGTGGCCCAGTTACACGAAATAGCGTTAATAATTTGTAATATTTATGTATATATCCTTAATATCTTCCAGGGTAACAATAGCAGGAATCGTTGTACGCTAATACTGTTTATGTTTGCAATAAAATCAGTGGTTAACTTCCTAAGTATTATAAAAAAAAATCGACTTCATGTACACTTTAAGAAATGAATAGAATGAATGTAGATTAAGAGATGTTGTAATAAATTGTATGTATCTATTTTAATTTTTCTGTGCTTTTTACATATATTTTTTAATGTAGTTTATTTTACTCATACAATATTTTAGTGATTTTCGACACAAGTATTTTTTTATTAAGTTTATTGAAAAACAAACACTGTAATTAAGATTTTTTTAGAGTTATTTTGAAATGTAATACTTTGCTCACCCTATAATTAGAGAGATGGTTGACAACGCACGTAAAGTGTACGTCCCTTCCTTGTGTCACTGTGTGATTCTCAAGAGCTTGGAGAAACTCTGGTTCCTGCTCCGTCTGCATCGGCATTTCACCTGAAAACAATGATATATGTTAGTATAATTTAACAGTAGACATATTTATTGTTTTTTTCGAAAAACAAAAACCATAAACCCAATTCCAAAAAAAGTCTTACATTCCAGATCGATTATATTATCTATACTAATATTATTAAGCTTGAAGAGTTTCTTAGTTTGTTTGTTTGAACGCAGTAATCATAGGAACTACTAATCCGAATTGAAAAATTCTTTCACTGTTGGATAGCCCATTTCTCGAGGAAGGCTATAGGCTATATAACATCATGCCACGACCAAAAGAAGCGGAGCAGCAATGAGAAATGTTGCGAAAACGAAGAATATTTACGCAGACGAAGTTGCGCGGGACAGCTAGTTTATAATATTGGAAACGGCCAAGGAACATATAACATAAGTTGTCTAGTTTTTTATCATGCGCGTCTCTGCAAATAAATCCTACAGCAATAATAAATACTCTGTGAAAATCCAAAGTTGGTTATAGTAAAAAATATCAAATCACGATACGGAGATGTCAAACACTTTTAATATTTTTTATCTCTTGTTTTTGCATCCTTTAATATGATATATAATATAATGGTGGCAGCACTTTACCTACATACAGTTTGTAAACAAAGAAACCTTGTAAACATTGGCAATTTGAAAAAAGTGGCCGCGATTTTTTATTGCTTCGTTTTTTCTCCGGGTTTACCCATTATTTGCTAACAGGCATTACATGTACATGTAGAATCGACTTTTCACAAGTGAAGAATAAAGAACTTTTATTGTTATTTAAATTTAGACTTATAGGTACTAATTCCAAATAGTTTCTAGCAAGAGCTCTAAAATTAAATAATACCTAAATAGAAATAGGGGGAGTTCCCCCAGTAGCGGACACTTAAGGTTTATTCTACATAAATAAAAACAAAATTAAAAAAATGTATGTTTAATCAGGTACAAATCAACTTAGTTATATTAGACATTAAAATAAAGCAACAAAATACCCAACTTCTAGGAAAATCTAACAAAAATTTTAATTTAACTTTGGCATATAATTTTGCACGAACGTAATTGTGGCACCTAGTACCGGACATAGTGATTGTCGAATCCCTAGCGCCGGACAATATTAAAATAATAAGCATCGATCGCAAACATAACCGTCGGAGCATTCGGGTACGTCAGCACAAGCTTCGTGAACCCATCCTGAACAACTTCCACATTGGATCCAACTTTCGTCATGGTCCTCCAAACAGACCTCGCAAGTGGTCTGAGGGTTTGCGATCTGCGATAATGGCTCACTTTTATCGGACTTATTTTGGTTCTTAGGTTGCTTTTTGTTTCCGTCTTTAAGTGTTTTCAAATTCTTTGTAATCTCTTTCTTGACTTCCTTAATTTTCCTGTCATTCTCTTTTTCTTCTACTGCGTTTTTATATGGGGACGAAGTGAGAATTGCGCTTTTTTCACATTTCCTTTTTCTAGCAGCCGAGCGTTTTTTAGCAGCGTCTGGTATAGGAGATAGCTTGTGAATTGTTTCAACGATAGTCATGGTTGAACTAGTGGACGGCTGGACTTCAAAATTGGCGGGCAATTCGACAATGGCGCTAGTGGTTGGCTCTGAAACTTCATCATTTTCAGGAACAATGGGTTGCAAACATTCAGATTCTTCGAGTGGAATATTAGTCAAATCAGCAGGTAAGAAATCGAGGTCTGAAAAGACATTTTTATCAAACGGGTAGATACCCGTGCATTTAAAACCTGATACCGCAATCTCTAGTCGAGCTACTTTTCTAAATGCATTATTAACCAAACCGGCAATATCGTAATCGGTTATTCTTGCTCCTGCATTTGCTCTCATCCACATATCGCATTGTTCATGATATGCATTTTTAAACGGTTTCATAAACGTCCTATCCAGGGGTTGAAGTTTATGAGTTGTATGAGGCGGTGAACTCATTAAATGAATATGATGCTCACGACAAAAATTTATGACACCCAATGTCTTATGACTGCAATGGCCATCCAGCAGAACTAGCACTGGGTTTTCCTTTGTAGGGCGTGAGAATTTTGAAAAATGATTCATCCACTGTAAAAAGAAGTCACTATTCATCCAACCCTTCGGTTGTGCTACTCCTACGCTTTGAGCCGGAGCGTTAATCATAAGCCTGTCATTCATCCTTTGTCTTGGGAATATAAAAAATGGAGGTATAAAATAGCCATTCGCACTCATACAAAACATTATGGTAATATTTTTGCCTCTCTCTGCTGAAGTGAGTTTTCCAACTTGTCTAACAGCTTTGGGAGCTATGACTTTTGAATGTTTTTGCACACAACTCACACCTGTCTCATCACAATTGTAGATATTAGAAGGTAGAAAATTATGAAGAGTCATCAAATGTTCCAGATTTGAGAAGAAAAGGTCAACTTGTGGTTTGTTAAATCCAACTGTGCGCATCAGGCTGGTAGACTCTGGCCTTCTCAAAGACAATTCAGGATATCGGGCCATAAAATCAAAATAAAAATGCTTACCAGCAGTTTTTTTCTCGTTATTGAAGCGATGTGGAATCTTTAACGCAATTGCCAAGTCATAAGCCAACTTCAGGAATTCTTTTTTTGTCAGCGGTAGACATCTGTTAGAATTTATCTACGTGTTGTACCTTTACGTGTTTGACTAATAACTGTTCATATTCGGGTAAAAACGTTTTTTCGTATCTACCTATCTTTGGTGTGAATTTTACTTCTTGTCCAGACTTAATAGCAGCTATTTTATCATGTAGTGTACTTCTGGGGATGCCATATTTTACTGAAGCTTGTCGCAAACTTAACTTTTTCGATATAACCATATCAACACCAGTTTTCAAATTTTGTTGACACCAGCTTCCTTTTTTCTTTGGCCCTTCTTCACCGTTTCCCTCCATGATTGTTTGGTGTGCTTTGTTTTATCCTATAAACACAAAAATGTTACATATTAGTAAAGAAAACGTAAATAAAATAGACATGTTTATTGTCCGGTACTAAGGGACAAAATCCTGTCCGGTACTAGGGGACTACCTATTTTTAAAATTGTTGGAATATTTTCTGAGTTTAGGTAATATAGTAACAGATTGTTACATATTTTGTGAGATAACAGTCACAACTACTTATTCAAAGTAACATTAAATAAGTAAATACGAAAATATTCTGGTAATACTCACTCGAATGTTATCCGATGCCGCGTTTTCCCGCCAATCGCTACGATCGACCGCTCTCACTGCCGTCTTGCGGGGGACTGAGAAGCCGCGTCCCGTGTGTTCACTACGATACCCGCCCCGCACCCTTTTCATTCTATACCCGAGTCGATCGTGCTGTTACTTGTTCAGATAATACATGTGTCCGGCGGTAGGTGCCGTCCGGCGCTAGGGGTATTCCCCCTACGCAACTGTAATTATTTCGAAAACTTGAGTAGCTATTGTTTGTGAAGTGGCAAATACGTAATTAATTTGCTACTATTAATTATTTACTAAAACTATTGGCTAATTAATTTCTTATGAAGTTTCAGAACTGGAGATACCCACTTTATTATTGTCAATTAATTTAATGTTGCCAAGGGTACCCAGTAATAGCTACTTAATCTGTTTCAAGAAATTTTCTAATA
This sequence comes from Herminia tarsipennalis, assembly GCA_945859575.2. Taxonomy (NCBI): domain Eukaryota; kingdom Metazoa; phylum Arthropoda; class Insecta; order Lepidoptera; family Erebidae; genus Herminia; species Herminia tarsipennalis. The sequence goes on from OX243835.2 coordinate 16,907,859, forward strand.
AATTATTAATATTCAATTTACTTAGGCCGGAGATTTTGGCTTGTCGATGTCGTAAAAGGAAAAATGATTTTGTTAAAATTTGTCCCAAGAGCTCTTCAGTTTGGGTGTAATATTTAATACAAGAATTTGGCATATTAGATGTTTATTTTGACATATTTTGTATACTAATATTATGAAGGAAAGATTTGTGTTTTTGTATGTAACGAATAAACTTAAAATATAATGGACCAATTTCAAAAAATATTTTGCCCTTAGAAAACTACAATAACGGGGAGTAATATAGGCTATACTTTATTGTCAAAAAAATAGAGATCTCTACGAAAATTACAATAATGTAACTATAAAAAAAACTACGATATGACACCCGTGCGAAGCCGGGGTAGGCATCTAATCTATATTATTATTATAAATTTGAAGAGTTTGTTTTGTTTGTTTGAACGCGATAATCTCAGGAACTACTGGTCCGAATAGATATTTTTTGAATAGCCCATTTGTCGAGGAAGGTTATAGGCTATATAACATCACGCTACGATATAAAATAGTAGTAATACGAGCGGAGCAGCAATAAAAATGTTGCAAAAACGGGGAAAATTTACGCACACGAAGTTGCGCGGGTTAGCTAGTATTATATAAAGTGGCAACAACATTTGTGGACTTTACAACGGTCGTTTCAAAGTTTGTGTCTGGGATATTTTGGTTTTGCCTATCTTGTTTGAATGCAAACGGACTTCTTACTACGACGTTTCGAGCGAAGATACCGCAGTCAAAGACAAACAGGCAAGCAAGCCAAATTGCAGCTAAGCCAATGTGTGTTAGTAGCTTTAGTTTAGTACAACTCAAGATATTAAAGCTAATTTGCATGGTACTCTTCACATTTCGGGTAACTAGGTCCAATTGTCGTTATTTGAGGACTATCTGGAGCATTTATGTTCTAAAATATCGTCTGGTAAATTGAAGCGCAGTTTTAAAAATGTCTATTGTTTAAATTCTGAACATTTCTTTACCAGAACAACGCAATACGTGATTCATATTTCTCATAATTATGAAATGTGACTTTTGAAGTTTGACTTCTGATAGACATACGTAATATAAAGGCAAACAGGTACATATCCCGGAACCCGGGCAAAGACATTAATGTGTAAAGTTTGTAAGGACGATGAAACATAAACGAGCTGTGATATCTAACGTATGTTGCGATCGAGCTTAGCGCTACTTTATGCAATGTGCTTTACCTAGCTTTGTAGAACAAAGTTGCGACGAGTGCCATTTTGTCTGAAAGTTTTGTTGCTAAACGTGCATGTTGCAATGTTCGTAACTTTAGAAATACAAATTTATGTAATATCTTCATTTTAAGTGAGCTTTACATGTTGTGATCATATTGCATCATCTTAGACTGGCCTTCTATATTTTCAGGCGTCCGTAGCCAACATTGCATAACGGAACCCTTATAGTTTCACCTTGTATAAAATAATAAAATCTTGAAAAACATTTTATTGTGTTTAAAGTGGGGATGTGATTTTTCTTAGGTAGATGAGAAAAAAATCACATCCGTGGGGTATCATTCGGACCATGCTCAGTGTAGGGTTCCGCAGCCTTAAATAATTGCATGGGCAGAAGAGCGTATGTTCATGGTACTTACGCCCTTGTTACGGGAAATAGTTTTTCGGCTATAACTTAATGACGGTATATCCGACCATGTCCAAAATAATTTTAGTTTAAAGTATTTATTAAGCGCTACCTTTACGACTTTTTTCATATTTTTCGGTTTCACGGTTCAAAAGTTAAGGGGGGAGACACCATTTAAGAAACTTTCAGATCGATTATTTCCAAAATTATTCACTTAATCAAAAAAGTTTATTAAGAACCTTATAATGTTTTAAAAGACCTGTCGAATGAATGATGTGCCACACGTTGATGTTAGCCGAAAAAAAAATTAAGCTTCTGTTACATGTATGGTGTGCCCCCCTAAAAATATTATTTTTTATTATTTAGCTATCAAACTAAGCAGCGGCCACTAGAAGGCACCTTCTCACCAAATTTTATCAATATTCATTAAGTAGTCTCTGAGTAAAATGCCTGTGACATACGGACGGACAGACAGACGGACATGACGAAACTATTTGCCATTTACCCTGAAAACCAGGTCGAAATTTAGAACCTTGAAAACCAGACAAGAAGTGGATTTTCCGTTGTTTTTGATTCATACTTCCAATGTTATACCTATTTAATAATATTCTTCAATGGAATTTGTACGAATATTTTGTTACTTGCCGTGTGGGGTGCGGCGTTAGAATACAAACCTCCACCCCTTCTCCTCCCGAGGGTGTCGTAAGAAGCGACTAAGGGAACAGTCGAGCAGGTGCAACTTCTGCTTAGAGATGGAAAACTCGAAATAAACCCTATACCAACCCGTCTGGTCAGCGTGGTATAGTAGGCCAAATCCTCTCAAATATTAATTGAGAGAGGCCCATGTCCAGCAGTGGACTGTAAAGGGTTGTTGATGATTGATGATGATGATTTTGTTACTTCTCATTGCTATGTTTAGACTCAAATACGTACCTAATTTGTGGAAAGTTGCAGAGGTAATAATGATACCCAAGCCTGGTAAACCACCTCAAGACGCAACGTCTTACAGACCAATATCTCTCTTGCAAATTGGCAAAACTATTTGAAAAATTATTCTTGAGGCGACTGAAACCCCTGATAGAATAAAGAAACTTGATTCCCGATTACCAATTTGGATCCAGGGAAAAACATTCTACCATTGACCAAATACATAGGATTACGAACATAATAGAAAAAACATTCGAAGAAAGAAAAGTCTGTTCTACTGTCTTTCTAGATGTAGCACAAGCATTTGATAAAATCTCTAAACTCCCCAAACTAAGAAATATGCTCCCAAAGCAGTTTTCAGATATTATAGAATCTTATCTGACAGATAGATCATTCAGAGTAAGACAAGAAGATGAATATTCAGAACTTAAACAAATAAAGGCTGGAGTACCACAGGGAAGCGTTCTTGGTCCATTTTTGTACTTACTGTACACCTGTGATATTCCAAAACTAGATGAAAACACTATTGCAACATTCGCAGATGATACAGCCATCATGACCACAGGAGTGACACGAGGATGCAGTAGAAAAGGTTCAAACATAACGAAACTATAAGGCTTCTGTTATGCCATTTTGGCTACGGAACCCTAAAAAAATGTTACACATAATTAAAAAAACAACTTTGAGCATTTTTTGATGTAGGTATTGCAAAAAATACCTAAAAGTTCTAACATGGCATGGTAAATGGTATTTATTATTAATATTTTACCTTAAATTATTTACGCGATTAAGACCCATAGTTTAGATAATTTTACAATGTGTACAAATCGCGAAAGTTTATCAACATTTATGGGAAATTCCATTTAAAATTACACAAAAATCAATGAAATACTACTAGAAGAGCATAATTCGTCGGTATAATAGGTAACTAAATAAGCCAAAGCGGGATTCGCATCAGGAACCGCACCGTTGACACAGGAATTATGTGTGTAATTGGTGTGCCAAAGTTCTCAAGTCTCGTTGGTATACCGGCTCTAACAGCGAAAATTGGTAGAGCTCTGTGTCCAACAGTCCTTTGCTATGGGCTGATTCATTTATTGTGTTTTCATTTGCAGGACACTACCGGTTTGCTGAAGAAGCAAAATGCATAGAAGTATAACTGCAGTAAAGTGTTGTTTTGGTTTCATGATTTTTAATATATTTTTAACCTCGGACGTAAAAAGATATCGTGTATTTGCGTGTATCGAAGCGCCCAAACGAACGGAAAGATTTCGATGAAGTATTTTAGAGGATAGTTTTAAGTTTCGTTTTTATAAAAACTCGTTCCGATATTTTGAAGACAATAAACTTATAGACTCGCATGTCGAGGTTTTTTGAAGGTATCTTGTTATCAATGTCGTACAATTAATAAATGTCAAAGTTTAAACGATTATTTTATTATTTGAGCTCATTTTCTATTATGATTATGATAATCATAATCCAAAATGAGCTCAAATAATAAAATAATCTACTAGACTTATTACATATATATTGGGACTTAATCGCGTGAATTATTTAAAGGTATGAACCATTTATTTACCCGACGTATCGATCGGATTACACCGATCGTGGTCACAGGTCGATCCGTGATCAATATATATCTAATACAAGCTTATATGCCCGTGGCTCCACCTACGCGGCAATATACGCTTTTGCATAGGTTCTAAGGAAGTAGCATGATGATATATAGCCTATTACTTAATCCGGACATAGGAGATTATGCTTCCAAAATTCGAGTACCTAGAATAAGCTTTGGCGCCAACTCCGAACAAACAAACAGAGACAAAAAAAAAATAAGCATGGTTTTGGATTAGGAAACCCTTTATTAGTCCATATATAATATTTTTTAAATACAGGGTGTATTTTTGAAACGGGTCAGTAAGGGCAAGTACCTTAACCGTTGCAGTTACAGCAAAACGTTCTTAGAAGACCTTCCCTAACTTTTTGACATACTTTGAACTGCATTCACAGATTTTGTAAAAAACTTACAGTTGGCAAAAAAAATGCAAAAAGTCCAAAAAATTTTTTTTTATGCCAATCGATTCTATTTCATGTGGGGATCAAAAAACTCTATGAAACCATTTTAGCTTTCAGTACTAGAAAAGACAGAAATCGCCAAAAACGTTTCCCATACATTTCGGCAACAGAAACAAATTTCTACGATGGTCGAACTTTTTGTTATGGCCAGGAAGTGGGTAGAATTGACTGTAAAGTAAATAAAAATAATTTTTACCTTCAAATTTCGAATTTCATTCGAAAATCTGTGTGTCAGCTGAGAAACTTCGTATGAGTTATTATTAATTAAGGATTTTCGCTAAAATGTCTTCTAATCGTGAAAAAATTGACTTATTAGAAGCGTATTTTGTCAATAATCGAAATGCGGGAGCTGCATTAGTGTGGTACCGCAATAAGTATCCGTTGCGACATGTGCCAACAAGAAAGGTTATTAGAAATCTTTTGAAAAACCTGGAATTGCAGGGTTCTTTCAAAAGAAAGCGGCAGCCTCGTGTGGACATGGACACGGAGATTGCGGTTCTGACTTATGTCGAAGCATATCCAGAGGTATCGTCCAGGCATGTCGCCTTTGAAGTAGGTGTATCCCACTCCCTTGTGATAAAGATATGGAAGAAATACGGCTACAAGTGCTATCGATATGGGCGCATAGTTCAAGTGTTACATCCGAGTGATGATGTTCGAAGGCTTACTTTTTGCAGGTGGCTAAGAGGAAAAATAAGCAGAGATCATGAATTTTTAAATTACATACTGTGGTCAGACGAAACGAATTTTTCCAATAACGGTATGTACAACAGAAAAAATCACCACTATTGGTCCAAAGAAAATCCACTAAGAGTTACGGCAAGTCATAATCAGGTTCGCTTCTCATTCAACTGTTGGTGTGGTATAATGTCCAATCGAGTTATAATGGTGGAATTTTATGAAGGGAAACTGAATTCTGCCATGTATAATGAAGTCATTTTACACCATCTTGAAAACGAGATGGACGAATGGCCCCTGTCGGAATTGCGAAAAGTTCATTTTCAACAAGATGGTGCTCCGCCACATAACAGTCACCTTTCACGTTCCAATTTGAGCCGCCTATTCGGTACACAGTGGATAGGTACACATGGTCCAACACAGTGGCCACCTCGTAGCCCCGATCTAACACCACTTGATTTTTTTTTATGGGGCTTCGTGAAAAACGAGGTGTATAAGACGACGTACGCCAGTTTTCAAGAGCTCAAGGATGCATTAATGACCATTTTACGTAATATTCATCCCAGAACATTATTAGCCGCCATTCGTTCAGTGCAAAAAAGGATAGACTTATGTATTCGTGAAAATGGAAATCATTTTGAGCAATTTATTTCATAAACCAATTTCTAAAATGTTTAAATGATTTTTTTTATTTAAAAAAGTTTAAAATTTTACCTGTCCTATGAGTTTCGAGTTGATTTATCATATTTCCGTAGGAAATGTATGGGAAACGTTTTTGGAGATTTCTGTCTTTTCTAGTACTGAAAGCTAAAATGGTTTCATAGAGTTTTTTGATCCCCACATGAAATAGAATCGATTGGCATAAAAAAAAATTTTTTGGACTTTTTGCATTTTTTTTGCCAACTGTAAGTTTTTTACAAAATCTGTGAATGCAGTTCAAAGTATGTCAAAAAGTTAGGGAAGGTCTTCTAAGAACGTTTTGCTGTAACTGCAACGGTTAAGGTACTTGCCCTTACTGACCCGTTTCAAAAATACACCCTGTATACAGAATCTTCAATATACAGACACAGCTATTTTACAATTTTATAATAGTATAGATAGATCTCGAAAGTTTAGTAACAATAATCAGGTAGACTGTAAATTATAACAGGAATATAGGCAATAAAATATATTATGTAGGTTAAGCCGCGATAAAAGGCAAGTAACGAATAATGTACCTACATAATTAAGTACCTTTTTGATAACATTAACAAAGAGCAACACAGGTTTTCGCTCCTAAATGCAGATAAAATCATGTTGCGGATGTAGTTTTCTAAGTGTTTGTAAGTTTTAAAGTACCTTGTACACTTTAATTAACAACTTGTTAACAACTCCGGTTAAAATAAACTCCGGAAAATTTGCTTCGCCTTTCAACTTTTTTTTCGTATTTATTTTTACAACGTTATGACAAAATTACAAGAGCAGTACACAAACGTTACATTTTTATTTTTAAACCTATTTATTCGTTAAATATGTAGAGAATAGAATGAAGTAAAGAACATTTATTAGTAAACACACACACACACACATACATAGCTGTAAATAGCTTTATTTTTTTGTGGTAGAAATATATTCAACTACCAGACCAAATTTAAAAAAAAATACGCAAATGAAGTTTTAGCCTTTCTCTATAAATGGGCTATCCAACAGTAAAACGCAAATATCTCAGGAACTACTGGTCCGAATTGAAAAATTATTTTACATATAACATTTACATTATTGTATATATAACATCACGCTATGTGCAAAAATGTTGCATAACCGGGGAAACTTTATGCAAACGAAGTTGCGCGGGTCAGCTAGTTTAAAATAAAACAAAGCCAAAACATATTACTTCTTATTGTACTTACAGATATTAACGTGCTTAGTTCAATAAGGGGGTAAATGTATAATTAACCCATAAATTATGATAAGTAGCGACATTGGAAGCGACACGACATAATTTGTATTAAAGCCATTAAAATCAGAAGATGCATCTACACAACACACTTAAATACAAATAAACAACATTTTGTAAAACCAAAATCCTATTATGGCGGCAAAACCTTTAAGCACTTTCAGCAGCAGTTATTTAGGTGGAGTCACCGTATACTGAACACTCTAAATAAGGGTGGGCTTTAAAGCGAACAGTAGCACTGTATGGATAAAATCTACGAAGTTTTACCATAGCCGATATAATACCGACAGCCTTATCAATTTTTATTTATTATTGAGTTTTGTTTAATAATATTTTTATTTATGAAGTTTTCATTGCAATTTTTTTAATTTCTTTTGGCTCATTGGCGCTCATGGCGCATGCAATCAGCGAGATCATCATATCAAATCCATTTGCAAATTTCATTTAGACGTTTTTATCCCACTGCAAGGAAGGGTTATGTTTTTCGTGCGTATCTGTATGTATGTAGGTAATATTATTTATTACCTCATACAACATTATTATGACTGTAATACTAAAAAAGTCTATTAGCAACCATTTTTTTTAATACTGTGGCAAGAGCTGTGAGAAAGGAAGTTGTTGCATCCGTTACATCCTACAACCACTATAAAAAGTAATCAACAAAAAATAAATTTAAAGTACATCACGCAGTCGGAGGCATTATTGAATCTCGATGAACTTAGTATTGTGCCTCCGAGTGCTTGATATTATATATGTAGGGGATCTTGTTTGCATCTTATTCGCGCAGGCGGGTGATTTTATTTATTTGAAATTACGTGAAAGTTGAGGTTCGACGCGATTTTATGTAGGTAGGTATGTTAAAGTTGACACTGCCTAAAAACGTGTTAAAAACTTCGCACATTTCGGAAATATACCACATTATTGTGAATTTGTAATCTGTAGAACTGACACAATAATCTGACGTTAAAACCAAATTATCAAATACTAGCTGTCCCGCGCAACTTCGTATGCGTAATTTTTCCCCGTTTTTGCAACATTTCTTGTCGCTGCTCCGCTCCTATTAGTCGTAGCGCAATGTTATATAGCCTATAGCCTTCCTCGATAAATGGGCTATCCAACAAAAAAATATTCTTTCAAATCGGACCAGTAATTCCTGAGATTAGCGCGTTTAAACAAACAAACAAACTCTTCCGCTTTATAAATTATAATATTAGTATAGATTAAGGCAAACAAAGCAAAACATAACGACATAACATTAAATAATTATCATATTTACTGCGCAGGACATAAGATCCGTGTATCCTTGCAATAAATAAATGCGTACAAACGGATCGTATCGCCACCGTATCGTTCACAATAAATAACTAGTGAGCTACATTGTACGAGCCGGATTTGGCTGGTAACAAGTAAACTCGACTAATAGGGGTTAATACCTAAGTGTTGCGCGAAACAGGTGTGGGACGGGGTTTCTTCCGAAACTCGGAATTAACATATTCGCAGATACAAGATTCAAGGGTGCACGTGATTCTTGGCGGATAACTCGATGTTTGCGGAATTACAAATAGGTTTATTTATGGTGTAATGATTCCAAAAGTGTTTTAGGTATATTTCGTTATGGTAATATGTTGTACTTGATTTCATCTTAGCGTTGGATTTGCCAAACCTTTTTTGGCCAAAGCGTATTGCAGACTATTTATAAAGAAAGATCTTTTCGTAATTATTGTCGTAAATCTATACTAATATTATAAAGCGGAAGAGTTTGTTTGTTTGTTTGTTTAAACGCGCTAATCTCAGGAACTACTGGTCCGATTTGAAAAAGTATTTTTTGTTGGATAGCCCATTTATCGAAGAAGGCTATAGGCTACGACTAATAGGAGCGGAGAAGCGACGAGAAATGTTTCAAAAACGGGGAAAAATTACGCATACGAAGTTGCGCGGGACAGCTAGTACGAGTATGTTATAAATGTTGATAAATTTTCGCGATTTGTACACATTATAAAATTATATATACTCGGGCAATAAACAAGGTATTTTACCTTTAATTATTCACGCGATTAAGACCCGTAGTATATATAATTTTATAAAGTAAATATGTTAGTAATGTAGAGTTAATATATAGATTAAGATTGACTCACCTGTAACAAATACACTAAAAAACGTTGCAAGCCACCAGGCCGCTTTCGTCGACGACGGAGAAAACATGTGTCTGCTGATCATCAGTCTGAAAATAATAAAATATACTTTTATATAAAATCTGCCCTCGTATTAAAAGGATTTACTTCAAAGAGGAGGGATGAGTGCTGGAAGTGTTACGCTTTAAAACACTGATCACAAAATGTTAAATAAATAAAAAAATGGTTGCCTGTAAAGTCAGTTTACGGACGAAAATTTTACGTGATAACATCATAAGAAAACATTAATGACATTGTAATCAACAACCATGCCTATGACAGCTTTAGTTCCATTTGTATTGCATGTCGTTGCAATCGCCATTTTCAGTTGATTAGCAACCAAACAATAACGTTAGTTCCAATTGTATCGCATGTCACAGCAATCGCCATTCGCTAATAGGCTGATACTACACTTGTATCAGCAGGCGGAACGTGACCGAAGACAGTTGTGAGTGACACTTTTTCGTGAATGCAGCCGGTCATCGATTTATAAGACTTTATCACGTCAATATGTTATAGGTATATTCATTACTAAAGACGATCGTCAAAAATGAAATGATAATTCTTAGGTAAAATCTACGTAGACTAAAATAAAGTAAAAGAAAATTGATATTGAAACTGGTGAACGTTAATTAATGTACATCATTTATTCAGAACGGAAGACGTTACACTGAAAATTTCAAGCAAAATATACCGCAATAATATTTAATACTCAAAATTTGATGACACCATTACAACTCTCGAGTAAATCTAACCATCACTCACAAAACATTATCTCCACAAAATAACAGGAAAGGGATCAACAAAGATGTGCCCTCAAAGGAAATGAGAGCTCATCCCGACTCTAATCATTTGAGTTTTATTGAAACAGATGGGTTGAAAAACCGTACTTTTTAACAAATTATTAGATACCGGTAAGGTGCATATTTATATTTTCGTTATGCTCTTTTAACCTCTTACGCAAAAGAGATATAATTATTTATGTCTGTGGCACCGTAGCTCTCTAACAAATATACCGATTTTGAAGCGGATTCATTTAATCGGGATAGATCAGATTTTTAAAATAATAATAATTTATTTTTATTTTCTCTCACAATGTTTTTATCATTATATAATTGTAACAGTAATTGTGAGAGACAGGTGCCTGGGGCCTACCACAGGCACTCGAAAGAATAACCTGTATTACAGGTCACCAGTGCTCTACAGTGCATACAAATATGATTAGACGTTTAAAATATAAATAATCAACTTTTTGTTCAAGTGTCGGAGTTTGTTTAATGTGTACAAATAAATTATTTGTAATATGGACGCAAACAGAGGTGTGTGGGGTAGCTTCACAAAATATATTTGGAGGCGAGGTTTTTTTATTAGAAAGTGTGGTTTAATAGCGCTGTTTTTTTTTTCTATGTTTCATAAAAATGCGTTTAGTCATTTTGAATATTAATTACCCGCTTTTTATGTCACGTGTCAATGCGGTGGTTTTAAAAACTAAACACATTAAGTTGTATCTTTCTTTCTTTTGTAACAACATAATGATGTTGTTACAGTATTAAAGAGAACCAAGTTTTAGTATTCAAGAATCTTGGCTTTACCAACTGTACGGACTAACGCCATTAAAATTTAAAAACTTTAAACTTCGATGGCTCCGTAACTTACGTTTGAAAGTGTCTCTTTTATAACAAGCAATAAAATAATGAAGGATGGTACTGTTATTTATTTACATATCTACGCACACATAGTCCAGCGGGGTCCGATACGGGCTGATGATGATGAGACAACATCCGCATGAGGAAATAATCCCAATCACGGGGGACTTTATTAATAACTAGCTGTCCCGCGCAACTTCGTCTGCGTAAATTTTCCCCGTTTTGTCAACATTTCTCATTGCTGCTCCGCTCCTATTGGTCATAGCGTGATGTTATATAACCTATAGCCTTCCTCAATAAATGGGCTATCCAACAGTAAAATATTTTTACAATTCGGACCAGTAGTTCCTGAGATTACCGTATTCAAACAAACAAACAAACTATTTAGCTTTATAATATTAGTATAATTAAATCACAAATGTAAAAGGATATCCAGCCTTGGAAAATTATTTCGTATGGGAATAGAACACACAATCTTTTGCGCAGTCATACATAGGTACACCCGTCGCGCCACCGAGGCAGGCAACTGGCAGAAAATCACACATTAGGAAAGCATAGCTTCATAATAATAATAATAATAATAATATCTTGAGACAACTCACACAACGCCATCTGATCCCAAACTAAGCAGAGCTTGTACTATGGAAACCAGACAACTGATAAACATACTTATATATTTCTAAATGCATACATATATTATAGATAAATAACACCCAGACACAGAATAAACCATCGTGCTCATCACACAAAGTTTTATCCTGGGTGGGGATCGAACCCACGACCTCTTGCGTAGCAGTCGGATACACACCCACCGCGCCATAGAGGCAGTCAATATAATCATTTGTACTTATATGTTTCACAGAACATTCCAGCTCCGCAACTTTATTCAAGGCAAACTAACATGGGGATCACAGACGTTAGTAGAAATTGCATTTCATATCTAGATCGCAATATGTGTAAACTAAATATTTTAGGAGAGTTATAACATTTTCACGTATTCATTATGCATATTAATTCCTACAGCTATTTCACAAACTATGTTTAAATGAAGCTTTGATAGCAACGGAAGCAGCCAAATAATTGCATTTATATAATAGTTGTATGCTGTTGTGTAAACACAATGGCTATGTGGACAGTGGTATTATTGTCGAGCTTAAATAATTTAACACAGCAATAAAAACATTCAATTTAATACAATATTATCCCTGTTAATGGACCTAATAGTTACAATAAATATTGCTGTAATAAGTATCTATCTAGGTATACTAATATTATCTATACTTATATTATAAAGCTGAAGAATTTGTTTGTTTGAACGCGATATTCTCAGGAACTACTGGTCTGAATTAAATACATATTTTACTGTGGATAGCCCATTTATCAAGGAAGGCTATCCATACTTCTATACTAATATTATAAATGTGAAAGTAACTCTGTTTGTCTGTCTGTATGTTTTCACGGTCAAACAGCTAAACCGATTTAAATGAAATTTGGTATGGAGATAGTTCGAGTCCCGGGGGAGGACACAGGATAATTTTTTACCACGATAACCGACCGCCGCGTAACGGTAGCCGCGGGCGAAACCTAGTAAACTATTTAGCATCACGCTACAACCAATAGGAGAGGAGCGTCAATGAAAAATGTTGCAAACACGGGAAACAATTACGCAGACGAAGTTGCGAGGGTCAGCTAGTATTAAATATATAAAGATACAAGAAATATAAAGACATGATTGTCTTTATAGCCTGTTTACGGACGATAATTCTACGTGACAACATCATAAGAAAACATTGATTATATATAGCCACTTTGCTTAGCAATCAGTCAACAACGTGACTGCTTAGAAAGCAGTAAATAACGTGACACTATTTTGTGCGTGCGATCATGGATTTATAAGACTCTAAAGTCATATAAAATAATATTGCTATAATGCACCATGGTTAGGTTTTTCAAAATGTTCAGAAATTAAACGCATATTTCTCATGCTACATATCGGCAAAATCCCAGCCCGTCGATTTTGGGTAGGCTACTAAGGAAATGAAACTATCATACGGGAGACTTTGATTGGCACACTAACGTGTATTACATCGAGGGCCTGTTCACTTTAATGTTGTTTTAATCGTTAGAGATTACGCTTCAAATAAATTGATGTTATGTTGTAGTCTCTATACTACACTACTACTACTACTGGGTACTACATTCATCAGAAGTCCCATAACATGACTTCTAAAATAATCATTTAGATTTTTTTTTTAAAGATAACTAGCAATGTGGATTGTGGTTCTACATTACTAGCATTCCTAAAGCTGGAGGGATGAATGGCTTGTGTTAGAAATGGGTTCACGTCGGTAGTATAAAACAAAAAAGTATAATAGGTAGGATCCGAACCCGCGACCTCACGATTCCAAGACCCATCGGTCTTGCAATCATGAGGTCGCGGGTTAGCAATTAAGCTACCGCCGCTGATATGGTTAAAACTTTTCAGATTTTGAAAAGATGTCTCCAAATCATAGTGCGTGAAGTACCTACGCGGCAGCAACACCCGGATATTAGTGCATTCGGCCGGTCAAAGTCAAGTCGTACTGACCCGTACTGACAAACAAGTCAAAACAACAACTTTTTAAGAAATGTCAAAATGCAGATTTTATATGGAGATCTCATACAAATACCGGACTATGACGTCACTATTTTTGTTTAGCCAAATCGCTTCTTTTTTTATATAAATAATAATAAAAAAACAATTTAACACAAAATTATATAAGGAATTAATCGTTCGCTTTTATTTATTGATTCGTTTTCGGGATTTTTTGTTTACCTAGGAAACAAGCCTATTAAAATACACATTATAGTAAGAAGAATAATGTTTTAAGGTGTCGTTTTTTACGTAAAGACAAGATTTGCGTTTGCCATATGGAAATCCAAAAGCAAGAATATGTTATAATCGTATAATTCGACGCAAAACGCAAGCAGAGGTTCGCTATGCACGTACCTGGTTTTTTATTGTATTTTAAATAAAATTATTTAAAAAACCAGGTAAGTGTCGGGCCACGCACAATGTAGGGTTCCGTAGTCCCCGTCCTCCCCATCTGAATAATGTAGTTTTAGAAGTGGGTTTTCTGTTGCTTCTGTTTCATACTTACAGCGTTATACCAATTAAATGATTTTTTTAATAAAATTTGTACGCTTTTTACTTCTCATTTGATCAGCTGTTACTCGTAAACTTGTAAAGCCTACTTAGCTGTGATAGTTTTTCTTTAATTTCACTATATATACTACTACCGTGAATTTTTCACATAGCCAACATCAACCATTTATCTCGCAGGGGGGGGGACATTTGACTCTTACAAAAATTTGTAAATAAACGTTTAATATATTTCACAAACGGATCCTTAAATCTAAAAATGGTCTTTGCAACTCCTAAACATTTTTAAAATACTTATCTAAAACTCACATCCCCACTTTACATATAGGGGAGATACCCTCAAAAAAATTCTTTTCCAACATTTTATTTTTTCACTTTGTAGGCGTAAGTAATATGTGTATAAATTACAGCCATTTAGCACTAACAGTATCTGTATCTGAGTCTGCAGCTTGCAGACGGACGGAGGGACATGGCGAAACTATAAGGGAATATATAATTCAGTTTTGCCATTTTGGGTACGAAACCTTAAAACGGGGGTCTTAAAGACATCAGGTTTTTTTTGAAGTACGTCATATTCAAATTACGATTTTTTACACAGTCAGTTTGACATGGGTAAAATAAACATTTACAAAAATACAAACAACATATAAAACACAACCTTCTTATTCTCACTTCACATAATCATAAATACACGAACACTTTTTTCCGTCTATCCTCTCAGCCCGCAAACAAAAACGTGCGATAAGGAACTACCAAAGGAAATACGTTCTAAAAACTCTATGAATAAAAAATAAAATATTCTACAGTTCTCTACTATTGAAAGTTTAATCTTTCTGTTCCAATATAGTTCTAGGAATGAAAGCAAAATATAGATTGTAACAGCTGCATATATTCCCGCAGAAGACGTATGAATCAATTGACGGAAATGGTTACCGGCGAAGCGAAGGCGAGTAATCTTTGCTGCTTGTACATTATTATATACGTAGGCCACTCGATAAGTTTTGAGATGCTCGTAATTTAAAAATGGAACGCATCTGTATTATAAACATCGACGTAGAGTCCACTCTCTAGAAAGTGACAATGCTACTTTGTGGACAATACCTGTCAATACCCGCACGAGATTTTTCTCTCTTTCACGCTTTGCAGTCAATATTTACTTTTTAATTGAATGGAATAACACGGTCCAGGTCTATACGTCAAGTATTATAAATTTTTAAAAAACTAATTTATTTAAAAATAGAACGTCCGTAGCCAGATTGCTGGTATAAAAAAAATAATTATGCTCTAGTCATTTTACTACGACAGTTCCCGCGTTTTTCTTTGCAACGATGGAGCTTAACCGCGAACATTTGTGTGAACAATATTTTACGATTTTAAATTTAGTTTAACTGCAAAACTTAGCCTTCAACGACTACAATCAGCAATTTGCATAGAGAATGAAGGAGAGCATTTCGTAAAAATGTAAAATAAATAATATCTTGTATAGTTTTTTCTTGTCTCAAAACTTATCGTGTTACGTAGTTATCCTACTTGGAACCGATTATGTTGTTACTGCGAGGTTAGAACACTATCTATAATAAGTAAAGTACTGTATTATGAAGTATTATTTTCTTGATATAGTTAGGGTACTGTTTCTGTATGATTGTTGATTATGTCCTAGGTGAGAAATTGAAAAGAGTGGCCGAGTTTTTATTGCCAGGTTCTTTTCTCCGGCTTTACCTATTGTTTGCGAACTTGGCATTACATGTACATGTAGAATCCCGACGTATCACAAGATTGTTTTGCATCCTTAGTGAATGAAGAGATTGCCTTATACTGCAAATCTTATATGTAGCTGTAGGTTTTGGTAAAGGAGAGGGGTTAAAGTTGACTGACGGAAAATGCGATGAGTTCTTCTTTCATATAAAGACAATTGCGTATATCCCGTGATACGCGTAGATTTTGTACAAATAAATACTTTAAACTAAAATTATTTCGAACATGATCGGATATACGTCAGTGAGTTATTGCCAAAACACTGCGCTTCCCAATAAAAAAGGCGTAAGTGCCATGAACATACGCTAATTGATTTTTTTCTTACAGCAACGGCTCCGGAACCCTTAGCATGTTCCGACATTATCTTGCCTGTTTTTTTTTCAGTCTATTTCCCTTTAGGTTTTTTTACTGTACTCTTTAGGTTGTTCATAACAGTGAAAGTGGCAACACAATTAAAAGCCACGGTGCAACTTGAAACGGTTCTATTAAAAGTTTGCTAAATGTGGTCTGTAGTGTCGAGTTGCAAACCTCTTGATTGTTTCCTTAAACATTTACAATCTGTTTACATTAAAATAATTATTAATTATATGTTGTGCAGAGATATTACTACTTCTGGACTAGTGAAAAGTATGAAAAAATCTGATTTGAATAATTACACCAGCAGAAGAGCGTATGTTCATGACACTTACGCCCTTTTGTTGAGAAACGCAGTTTTACGGCAATAATCAATGTCCCTCTCAAATGTTTAGCTATTAAACTAAGTAACGGCTACTGCGAGACACCTTTTCACCAAATTTAACCTATATTCAATATGTAGTCTTTGAGGAAAATGCCTACGACATACGGACGGACAGACAGACAGACATAACCAAACTATAAGGGTTCCGTTTTTGCCATTTTGACTATGGAACCCTAAAAAATACAATTTCATTTTAAATGCTTATATTACCTACATACTTAGGTACTTACGAGAGATTTGGCAAATATATTTGTTATATTAACAAGGTGATTGAGAACTAGAATTGATACTCTTCACATACACGCACTACTCACACAACCAAACATACATCCATTACTCATACATTTACACATAACACTTGACACAAACCAGTATCTTACAATAACCTAAACATAAAAAAAAAACAATACACTTAAACCCAAATCGCACAATCGTCCAATTCACACCACGTGCTATTGTAAACCAAACCATTCCGAGGGACGGGACTGTTTATCCCTACCACAGGCTATCCTGTAGCCTATCTGGGAGAACAGTACTCAACCACATCACTATTGTAGTCTTTAAAATAGTACCATAAGCCTAACATAATTATGAACATTGTGTAAACCTACAATCTTATTTAAGTACCTAAATAAATATTTATTATTATTATTATTATTATAAAATTGATTTAATATTCACCTAATTTCGGGACAGGTAGTCTAGTATCTAGGTCACGCCAAGAACACGGGCCACTTCCAGTCCATAGATCAATGATGAAGATATATGCCTGTAAATAGTAGTCAACAGTATATTATATGCCACATACACTATTATAATCTACTAGACAGGCGGCAGTAACTCGTAACAATATAAGCGTTATTATTATGGACTGGCCTGTTGGTCTAGTGGTTAGTGACCCTGACTGCCAAGTCGGAAGTCGTGTATTCGATCCCCACCCAGGATAAAGCTTTGTGTGATGAGTACTATGGTTTATTCTGTGTCGGGGAGTAATCTATATTAATTATTAATTAATTAATTAATATTATAAAGAACTAAAGTTTGTGTGTTTGTATATTTGTTAAATTGTAAGGGGTAATCTCGGGATCTACAGAACAGATTTTAAAAATTCTTTCACCAATAGAAAGCCACATTATTGCTGAGTGTCATAGGTTATATATAAAAAACCGAAAAATAAAAAGGCTTTTACGTGGTAGTCTGTTTTGCAAAGTGAATCGTAGAAAAAACGGTCGAATGAAAGCGTTTCTTACAAACGCTGCCTTACCCCGTTTTTGCAACATTTCTTATTGCTGCGCCTCTCCTTAATTCTCTTTTGTTTAATGAATGTTATAATACATTTAAACCTTCCTCTTCAATATCTATTAAAAAAAACCGCATCAAAATCCGTTACGTAGTTTTAAAGATTTAAGCATACATAGGGATATAAGGACAGAGAAAGCGACTTTGTTTTTTACTATGTAGTGATATGTACGTATTTAAAATATATAAGTATGTTTATCAGTTGTCTTGTTTCTATTAAATATAAATTATCTACTCAATTTAGATTAGACATTACAAACAAAAATGCACTTTCAATCCCCTTTTTCTTAAAGCTTCATGGGATAGATATCCGATCAAAGAGAGGTTAGGCATAGGAACGTCGTCTTCACGTGCTCTCCGAAGCTGAGAGAGGTTTGATTTTAATGAGACCTATCGACATGAATAGTAATAACATGACTTAATCTCGATAATTTCTAGATTTTCTTAGTAGGTAGCCATTTTTTAACAAGGCCGTTCTTCATTGTCTATGGTCTTTTTACTTTCCTACTTTTTGTAGTTCTAATGAACACTGTAAATCAATGGTTCTCAAGGAGTGTTCCGCGGAACACCAGTGGTTCGCAGAATTAAATTCAAATTAAAAAAATACTATAATTCAAAATGTATTTAATTTTATTTTCAGCAGCAGTTACATTGTATTGGTTAAGGTGTATTTTCGGGCTGATCTAGTGTAGAGAACTCTTCAATTAATAAAGGTGGTGATCCCTTCGAACTACAAAAAACTAAAAGTGGTCCCTGTTCAAGAAAACGTTGGCAACCGTTGCTGTAACTGTTTATGTAATGTATATTAAAATGAAAACCATCAAATAATGCCATCCATTCACGATACAGAGCGGCGGGCAGTTTTTATAAGCGTTCGCGGTGCGCGGCCAGAGCGCGCCGGCGCCGGACCCGCAAGATTCAATTACACGCGCTGACGTAGCGTCACAAGTTTAATAGGACTGCAACGCGAACGAACACACTGTACTATTATTGTATTGATATAGAAAGATTGGATGATATTTGATTTTCTCTTTAAGTGTGAGCATGTCATTGTGTGTTGTTGAAAGGATATCGCTATGTTTTCTCTCAGAAAGCTGTTAATCTACAAAAACCCATTGAAATATTTGATTACAATGCTATCATAATCTTTTTTAAGTTATTTAAATGGCCTGACTTTGATTTAAACTTATTATTGATGATTTTGTAACTGATCAGCGGGACAATTCACGTATTTAAAGCAATGCAGTTGCAGTTCAGTTGCAGTTAAGTTTCGATTAAAACGGTCATTTTTGTATTCTTGTAACTTTGGGATCGATCTCAAATACGCTTGCGTCAAGTATGCGTCTCGAGTGCGCAATAACGACATTCTAGTACGGTGCGCAAGCGTTTTTAAGATCAATCCCAAAGTTAAAAGAATACGAAAATGGCCGTTTTAATCGAAACTTAACTGCAACTGCACTGCTTTAAATACGTGAATTGACCCGGAGAATAATAAGGAGGACGATCCAATGTATGAAATTTTGATGATTACTTTATTTTTATTATTTGAGTTGAGTTGAGTTGACAACAGAATAGACAAAAATCTTACTTAATTCGTAAAAAGTAAAGAACAACAATAGTAAAAGTTGTATGAAGTTTCCATCGCTGCATTTCAATTTCCAAGCTGAATAACACGCTTGGAAAAATTTTCAAGTCAATTAATTCTTAAACCGCAAATCGTTGCAAGAACGTAGTTTCAATTGATCTGAACGGCAATCAGTAAACATGGGGCAAGGAATAAATATCCCGCGTGGGGGTATCCCCGGGGAACTAATTGCAGCCCTAGCTGTATTGATGGCACACCACCTATCCCTGGATCAATGTAAATTATCTATCCCTAATCCACAAAATGTGATTATCGTACATCACTTTTGGTTTATGTAGTATTTTTAACAAGTTTTCATTAGCTTTACGTGAATTTAAGTAGCATTAATAAAAACTTTTTAACAAAAAATATTACCGACTTCAAAAATAAATACAAGGCAACTAAAAAGCAAAAAATAATATACCTAGAATAACAAAAACAAATTAAACATTTTGAAGTTGGTGCCATGAAATAGTAGTCTTTATGTTTTATTCGGCACCAACTTCAAAATGTTTAATTTGTTTTTGTTATTCTAGGTATATT
This sequence comes from Herminia tarsipennalis, assembly GCA_945859575.2. Lineage (NCBI taxonomy): Eukaryota > Metazoa > Arthropoda > Insecta > Lepidoptera > Erebidae > Herminia > Herminia tarsipennalis. The sequence goes on from OX243835.2 coordinate 16,928,021, forward strand.
ATTTTTTGCTTTTTAGTTGCCTTGTATTTATTTTTGAAGTCGGTAATATTTTTTGTTAAAAAGTTTTTATTTCTCACTTTTTAGTGGGTTGGTTTATAATTCACATAAGTTACAATAGGCTTATGTCATCTGCTCAAATCCTTTTACGAAATATTGCTTGCCCCGATGCAGGGCCGTTAATTGTTGAGGAGTTCACTATCAGCTTTATTACATTGTATAATAGTAGTATATCGAGATTAAAGTGCTACTCAATACCATATTAAAGTACTTAATTGAATCGCAAACTGTGAAATATTGAATAGGTCTGCTCGTAATTTTTGGTCTTCATCATCAGTTCCACTTCACCAATTGGTGTTTTTTAAGAGTAAATGCACGAATCACTATGAAATATACCTAAATCACTGTAGGTGTGCTTTTAATATTTTAAGAGTTCCCTCGATTTCTCCAGGATCCCATTATCAGATCGTGATCTGATGGCAATGGGACCAACTTGGAAGTAAACCCTTTCAAACACAAATTCAATTTTTCAAATCGGTCCAGCCGTCTTTGCGTAATCGGTGAACAAACATACAAAAAAAAAAAAAAAACATACAGACGAATTGAGAACCTCCTCCTTTTTGAAGTCGGTTGAAAATAATGGAGTCTTTCAATAAAATTGTCTTCTGTTTGATATATCTAAATTATAAAATAATTTCATAGTAATATTCTTATATACGAGTACTTTACTAATTTATGCTGCCTGCCACGATTCGCGGCGGTGATTAAAAAACTGTAAAATTGGTCTAGTATCTTCGGAGATTAGTATGTACCTACAAACAAAGTCTATAGATAGATTATTTAGTATAGATAGATTAGTCTTTTGTTAAATATTTGAATTTTGTTAAAATGTCCTTTGTAATCTTGACCAGTAATTTCTACTACACTCGCCTACAAGCTTTGGCCCGCGGCTAGATGTTCGTTATCGCAATAAAAACTATCCTATGTCCTTCCTTGGGACTCAAACTATCTCCATATCAAATTTCATCTAAATATTTTTAGCTGTTTGAGCGTGAAAGCGCAACAGACAGACAGAGTTACTTTCACATTTATAATGTTAGTATGGATTAGTCAAAGCGAGTTCTGTACAAGTTTACTTAATATTACCAAAGGAACAAATGATTTTTTTATTACTTATAAAACTACAAATTAAATATTTCAGAACATCAAGAAGAAAATATTTTTAGCGCCGGAGAAAAATCTTAGAGTATATTTTTAATTTCATTTTGTAGTTACATAGTAACTCCAATAAATAACATTTCATCCTTGTAATTTGTAATTAATTATGGGTATTGTACTTTAGGTATCAGTATTTGACTTTGAAGAAGCTTCAAAAACAAAGACAAAGTTGTTTCAAGAGTAATAAGAAACAAAGACATTGTCCAACTAATTTAAAATCTATTTTTGTACCTATCTAATATGATGTCCTACTGAAAACTAACGAACGGATCTTATTAGGTCAGACATCCAGCCCTTAGGACATCGACAACCAATTACATTGGTTTTCTATGTGATTTGAGAGTAAGGGACCTGTCCCACCAACGACGATGAGCGAGAAGCAAGTAGCGATTTATCGGTCAAGAAACGTACAACCGATGTATTTTGTAGATCTCGTCCGTGTAAACAAAAGAGATGCAGTATGGAGCAAGTACTCACTGACAGTGTGAACACTCAGCGATGAACTATTAATATCTGTATCTTTTTTGTTTACACGGAATCTACATAAGTATGTACATGTCTTGAGCGATAAAATCGCTAATCGCCTGAGGGACCTCTCCGAACAACGGCAAGAAAAAGAGTAGCAAGTAGTCATTTTATCGCTCAAGACATGTACATACTTATGTAGATCGCTGAGGGTTCACACTGCCGGCGAGGACTCGATCTATACTGCATCTCTTCTGTTTACACCAACGGGATCTACCAAATACATCTGTTATACGTTTCTTAAGCGATAAATCGCTACTCGCTTCTCGCTCATCTTCGTTGGTGGGACAGGTGCCTAAAGGTCTAGCTTTAGCCTTCAACGACTGAAAAATTACTTTATTAACTATAATAGTCGCCTAACCGATTTCGACTATCTACGCAGGAGACACTATAGTGCACAAAAGTGTATGCGCAGATACAACTACACTATTTTCCCTTCACTTTCATAGTCAGATGGGACGGAAACCCGACAAGACCGGAGAGATCAGGTGCAGAGCTGACCACTTAACGTGCTCTATAAGTCACGGAATTTGACAATGTTCGAAAACGGTCACCGATTTATGGACCGACAGTGGTCACGTTGCTTAACCTCGCAGATATCTCAATCTACTCGGCCGCCACTGAGTCAAGGCCCTAATAACTATTAAACTCGTGAAGGGTATTCAATAGAGTGATCAATATCCCCAGTTTATATACTCCCAGTTATTCGTTTAAAATAGCACTGATTTCTTATTTAGAATTTAATAAATGTCTGTGTATTCCAACTACGAAGTCCCTTCTGCTTGGTGTCAAATTATAGAACACTAGTGCTTTATATTTTTATAGTTTTCATTATTATGCATGTCGGTAGGTATGCATGCCACATTCATTACAATTATTATTAAGATTTTGTTCTTTCACTTTGTCGGTGTAAGTAATATGCAAAATTATAACCTTCTAGCTCTAACAGTCTCTGAGCTAAGCTGCGGACGGGCGGACCGGACATGGTGAAACTATAGGGGTTCCGTTTTGCCTTTTTGTCTAAGGAACCCTAAAAAACTTAGATTGTATATATGAGTGGATTGTGTAATATTTTGTATTAATTGTGATATCTTCAAGTGATGATTTGCTGCCGTTAACCATTTTCATTCAACAATACGAAATCCTTATAACAAATAAGGATTTCGTATTTGCATTAGAGTAATTAATTAAGTATAATAAAATAATGAATGTTAATCGCGACGTCACCCACGTGAATTGGCTTAATATATTAACTATCATAATGACACTCATTCATTTTTTTATAATATTAATACGTATTGCTACAAAGAAGAATAATTGTGTTTAAAGAGAGGAACAAAAAATAAACGCTTTTTAATCATGACCAAATTGTTAGACGAAAATCTTACAAAGGATTACAAAACAGAATACGAAAGGGATCTTCGCCAATAATAATTTGTAAAGAAAAAAAAAACTGAAGAGAATTATTATACCTAACGAAGGTCTCCAATTAAAGGATTTAAACCTTGGAAACGATCGCCACGCGGGAACAGAACTGTAATTAAAACTTTGTTCCATAAACTATGATTAAAAACTCAGAGGTTCGTGTACGATCTTACTTTTTTTTGTTTCAAACTTATGACTTCCGAAACTTCACCGTATTTTATTCTTGAAGTGTAATGTATTATCGAAAAATAATGATAAACTTTCGTTCTTTCTTAACAAACAAAGTCTATAGATAGATTATTTAGTATAGATAGATTAGTCTTTTGTTAAATATTTGAATTTTGTTAAAATGTCCTTTGTAATCTTGACCAGTAATTTCTACTACACTCGCCTACAAGCTTTGGCCCGCGGCTAGATGTTCGTTATCGCAATAAAAACTATCCTATGTCCTTCCTTGGGACTCAAACTATCTCCATATCAAATTTCATCTAAATATTTTTAGCTGTTTGAGCGTGAAAGCGCAACAGACAGACAGAGTTACTTTCACATTTATAATGTTAGTATGGATTAGTCAAAGCGAGTTCTGTACAAGTTTACTTAATATTACCAAAGGAACAAATGATTTTTTTATTACTTATAAAACTACAAATTAAATATTTCAGAACATCAAGAAGAAAATATTTTTAGCGCCGGAGAAAAATCTTAGAGTATATTTTTAATTTCATTTTGTAGTTACATAGTAACTCCAATAAATAACATTTCATCCTTGTAATTTGTAATTAATTATGGGTATTGTACTTTAGGTATCAGTATTTGACTTTGAAGAAGCTTCAAAAACAAAGACAAAGTTGTTTCAAGAGTAATAAGAAACAAAGACATTGTCCAACTAATTTAAAATCTATTTTTGTACCTATCTAATATGATGTCCTACTGAAAACTAACGAACGGATCTTATTAGGTCAGACATCCAGCCCTTAGGACATCGACAACCAATTACATTGGTTTTCTATGTGATTTGAGAGTAAGGGACCTGTCCCACCAACGACGATGAGCGAGAAGCAAGTAGCGATTTATGAAGAGCGATTTGTCAAGAAATGTACAACAGATGTATTTTTAGACCCCGTTCGTTTAAACAAAAGAGATGCAGTATAGAGCAAGTACTCGCGCGCAGTGTGAACACTCAGCGATAAACTATTAATGTCTGTATTTTTTTTGTTTACACAGGATTTACACAACAAAAAGAGTAGCGAGTAGTGATTTTATCGCTCAAGACGTGTACATACTTATATAGATCGCTGAGTGTTCATACTGCCGGCGAGTACTCGATCTATACTGCATATCGGCGATAAAAAAAGTAGCAAGTGTTGTACCTGTGTTGTAGTCTGTGTATGTTTCTTGAGCGATAAACTTACACGCTACTCGCTTCTCGCTCATCGTCGTTGGTAGGACAGGTGCCTAAGTGTCTGGCTTTAGCCTTCAACGACTGAAAAAAAAACTTTATTAACTATAATAGTCCCCTAACCGATTTCGGCTAACTGCGCAGGAGATATTATAGTGTATGCGAAGATACAACTGCACTATTTTCCCTTCACTCCTATAGTCAGATGGGACGGAAATCCGACACGACCGGAGAGATCAGGCGCAGGACTGACCACCTAACGTGCTCTATAAGGTACGGAGTTTGACAATGTTTGAAAACGGTCACCGATTTATGAAGCGACAGTGGTCACGTTGCTTAACCTCGCAGATATTTCAATCTACTCGACCGCCACTAAGTCAGGGCCCTAATAACTATTAAACTCATGAAGGGTATTCAATAGGGTGATCAATAGTCCCAGTTTATATACTCCCAGTTATTCGTTTAAAATGGGTCTGATTTCTTAGTTAGAATTTAATAAATGTCTGTCTATTCCAACTACGAAGTCCCTTCTGCTTGGTGTCAAATTATAGAACACTAGTGCTTTATATTTTTATAGTTTTCATTATGATGCATGTCTGTAGGTATGCATGCTACATTAATTACAATTACTTTTAAGATTTTGTTATTTCACTTTGTCGGCGTATATAAGTAATATGCAAAATTATAACCTTCTAGCACTAACAGTCTCTGAGCTAAGCTGCGGACGGACGGACGGACATGGTGAAACTATAGGGGTTCCGTTTTGCCTTTTTGTCTTAGGAACCCTAAAAAACTTAGATTGTATAAATGAGTGGATTGTGTAATATTTTGTATTAATTGTGATATCTTCAAGTGATGATTTGCTGCCGTAAACCATTTTCATTCAACAATACGAAATCCTTATAACAAATAAGGATTTCGTATTTGCATTAGAGTAATTAATTAAGTATAATAAAATAATGAATGTTAATCGCGACGTCACCCACGTGAATTGGCTTAATATATTAACTATCATAATGACACTCATTCATTTTTTTATAATATTAATACGTATTGCTACAAAGAAGAATAATTGTGTTTAAAGAGAGGAACAAAAAATAAACGCTTTTTAATCATGACCAAATTGTTAGACGAAAATCTTACAAAGGATTACAAAACAGAATACGAAAGGGATCTTCGCCAATAATAATTTGTAAAGAAAAAAAAAACTGAAGAGAATTATTATACCTAACGAAGGTCTCCAATTAAAGGATTTAAACCTTGGAAACGATCGCCACGCGGGAACAGAACTGTAATTAAAACTTTGTTCCATAAACTATGATTAAAAACTCAGAGGTTCGTGTACGATCTTACTTTTTTTTGTTTCAAACTTATGACTTCCCAAACTTCACCGTATTTTATTCTTAAAGTGTAATGTATTATCGAAAAATAATGATAAACTTTTGTTGTTGTGATTTTCTATTGAAGTGGTTTAACTATAAAATAAGATGTAAAATTCAAGAAATATTAGTTTCAATCTTGTACCTACTTTTATCCATTGTTTGTAAAGACCTCCATGATTTCTAAGTGCGAGAGTTGTCTTTTTGACTCTAAAATGATCTTTATAACGTTTTGTTAACAGTTATTGTTTCTTTTTGTTATTTAAATTGTATAAGCTAAACGTTCTATTAGATACAATCAACCTTTACACATGCCTTTGAGAAAGAAGGCCAAGTCTTAGTTTCTGAGACATTTTTTCATAGATATCTAACAATGTGGGATTAGGTCCTACAATACTAGCAATCTTGTTAACCCCTCCAACTAAGCTCAAAGACTTGCGTTAGGAGCGGGTTCGCGTCGGTAGTTTAATGGGTAGGATTCGAACAAGGGACCTCACGATTTCGAGACCGATGCAGAAATTAATGCCGACATTATGACATCTTAATCTATCCGTAGGCCGAATCGACTGACATGACTGTCCCTTCACTAATTATTGTCAAGACAATTGACCATGTTAATTGTTGTTCTATTACCTGTTCACAACTGATAGTAAAATTACAGTAAGAAAACGAAACAGTACGGCATCGGTACATGAACAGGTTCATTCATAAGTAGTTAGGCGTCACAAAGACAGGGCCTCGGTGGGAAACGTTGGCCTTCATTTCCTTTAAAATCATGTCTGCCTTACTGCTAACCTTTGTCTAACATCTAAATGGCGATCTGTTTTACCTAACGTTCATAAAAGAAAATATCAACAGGACCCAATTATTACGCGCTTGTAATAACCTTTCATCGCGTAAATTGACAAAGTTGCTATTTATGATATAAATCTTATATTATAAAACAGTTTGCTGGAAGCAACGAGCCGTTTTAACGAGTCTATTAAATTTGTTGTTCAAACACGATTTCTTTCATTCGATGTTTAAGAGCATAACGGCGTAATAAATTCTTGCGAGGCTTACCTTAATAAATCCAGTTCGACTCAGATTCTCTAGCCGCCATAAATTGTTAAATAAATCGTTCGAACAACACGGAATGGATCGGTTGTGGACGATATCAAGTTGTAATTTGGGGACCAATTTTAACGCCTCAGTACTTTTTAAATAAGCCTCAATGAGGCTTAAAGCGGAACAAAGATAAATATTGTGGAGGGAATGCAATACTGTTTATTTAGTCAATGTTACATTGTGATTCTGTAATTAAGCAATGAAATTACTGTATTAACGGTAACATAATATAGATAAGGTTAGCACTATTGAATTGTATCAAATGGGTGACTGATTTACCGGTTGCAAAAAACTCGTACAATTTTCTAAAAAATACTTACGCACTTAAAAAAAAACAGAAACTACATAATAAGCCATTTAATGATCTTTTTCTTTTACTACATTCTGTGATACTGACCTCGCCTCAGAGAGTGGGCACGGGTCGTAATTCACCATGCGGCTCCAGTACGGTAGAAAACAAATTTTCTCTAAAAATGTATTAGCACTAGGAAACATTTCTTCTATACATATACCGAAAAATCACTGCCCAACACAAGAAAAGTCATCAATAATGATAAAGTACCTACGTATAATGTACACACACATAATTGTTGTTACAACCAATCAGCTGTAATCCCTTTATTGTCAGCGTAATCTTTTCATTACACGCGAATCCAGTCCCTGAAGCATGATCTTTCTCATTCTATTCTTTCTTTGCTGTTGGTCGGCTTTACCATTCTTTAGGTATATTGTTAAAGTAGTCTCTTCGATTACATTCTCACTTTTAATCTGACCGCGTCAATCGAAAGAATTAATAATAACAACGCATGAATGCTATATGTCCTCCGAGACCACGCAGTGGCGAAATTGGTTATTGTTTTCAAGCCCACAATTGGCAGTAACACGTATATCATTTTGTTTGTTTGATTTCATGGTAACCGAATATTTTCTTTGCTATATTTCAAAAACTGTATTACATTCTGAAAGGGAAGGAAGGACATTGGCTTTTTAAACAGCTGAAGCTAATCCTGAATTATATGCAGGAACAAAAATCGCCGCGAGTAAGAAAGACCAAAGACTATCAACTTGTATTATAGGTTGTTTAGCTTCTAATCTTATTTAATGTGCTGCTTAACGCCACGGCTTACATTTTAAAGGTTCATGAAACAGTAAATCTTGAGTTTTTCATTTTGTTTCGTCTTGTCTATGGTATATTTTTTCGCACGATTTTCCTTGAGATACGATAATAATTTTCTTCCGTCGTCCTTATCCAATCACTTCTAGTTAACTGCCTTTGTAATAGTTTGATCCACCTATTTGGAATACCTAATGAACTAATCAGTACGATTACATTTTGTTTTCCAGTTATGACTTGTTGTTACATTCTAATAGGTAATCGGTTTGTTATAGGTATGAATAAAAATATATACTTACGTATATGAATCTTTGTTCGTTATAATGCGAATGGTTTAAAACAATGCTACGACGTCGAAGTGTAACTTCTTAACAATGTTAAACTTTTAAGATATACAGACTTCAGAGTCTTCAACGTTTCAATCTAGTTTAACATTGAAGAGAACCAACTGTATTGCAAGATTCTTGCAAGCTACAGCAAAAACCTAAACCAATTCCTTATTTTCTTAAAGTTTTTACAACACTGACAGAGACTCCAAGTCTTCTACGTTTAGTATACAAAGAAGTTTTTGGCCCAGTTACGTTAAGAAATGTTGAGTTCGATACTTGTATTTAACAAATACTTGGGTTATAGCTCTATAATAAATGTTCCAGGTGTATAGATACTTTGTGTTAGAGAATTTCTTTTTATTTTCTTCAAAGATACAGCGGCGGAAAATGGTAGCAAAATGTAGTTTTACACGAAGAATTTGGTAAAATATTTAAACTAGTAGACACTAGTTCTTTGTTGTAACCGCATCGCGAAATATTTTCTACACTAACTATATTAAGGGTCTCAGTCCCTACAATATACAAAATGTTTGATCCTTCTCCGGGTCAGTGATGCTATGCGGAGCTTATCCCGACAGTCCGTTGACAACTCGTCGCCTAACCATTATTCATGGCGACAATTTTCCACGTGTCACCGGCAGCCTACCATAAATGATAAATATTTTTTTGTTTGTAACCATATTCTTACATCAGCATCACACTATTATGTTGCGAAAAGTATATTTTTGTGTAGAAAATGTATTGTAAAAGTTCCATTTCTCACCGCACATTAGTATACGCTTCAGAAATTCACAGTTAACCAACTGTAATTTAACATTGCCACAGCCAGCCCTTTGATCAGGAAATGACATGCCATTCAAGTCTATGTGGTGACTTTACAATTTGCTCATTAACCATTACAAAGCACCTCTAACGCGCTAATATTAAGCTAGATGTCAAGCTTCATTTACTATGCTGTTCTTAATCATTAGTATTGATTGAAATTGTTAAGGAAAAGCCAATGAAAATGAAAATTGAATTTCCACCTTCTTCCGTAGTAGACCTCTGGCTGTTCGTGAAATTATCAAAATAAATGGCTTGTGTAATATCGCATTATTACTCCCTCAACGTCTTTGTATTTGCAATATCCAACAAAGATAGGCTTTGGAAAATTTAAACAGTCGCAGGATTCTTGGATATTGGCGAACATTGTTAGCTTGGCACAATTATCACACGCGTAAACCCACTGTATATTATAAGGAAAAATCGTAAGAAAATATACACTAACATTAAATACGTATATTGTTTAGACACGCAGATGATCAAATTACGCGTATCATATTACGCAATTCTAACCTCTACCGTTGAAACCCAATGCAGAAATTAACACATACCTTAAGCGGTGTGATTGGTACGTCCTAGAAGTGTAATTTCTTTAAGGCTTCTTTATCTTATTAAGTATAATTACAAGCGTAATATAAAACTGTGACTGACAGGTCACACTACTGAAAAGATTGAATTGTAAGTTGGAACACGATGATAAAATTGCTTCTTGAAAATTTAAACCCGAAGGGGGAATTGCATTTCAATCGAATCCACGTTAAAGCCACGGAAAAAAGCACTATGATTAGTTTGTCAGTCAGTCATTTTCGGTTATAGATCTCTTCATACACATTCATGAAGTTATATCTGAAACTGACTTTTAATTAACACACCATATTTGGCAGCCGAATTGCCAATCTAAACTTAACCTAACCATAAATAAAAACCATTTAGAACATTCTTAAAATCGGTTTAGTGTAGTTTGCCTATATTTTTTTTGCCAAATAACGCCATGTCACATAATGTCAACCTCCATCCAAGTACTACACAAAATCACCACTTTCATACGAAAAAAGAAAGCACAGGATATTTATGTACAACCCAAAAATATTGACAAACGAATAAAGTGCGGTACATTATAACGCTTGACGTGACGTAACATAAATCTGAGTGACCTCCGTCTATTGAATAAGCCACGGTTCTGCATGGGCACACCCCATTATTACACAGAGCGTTCGGCTTCGGCTATTGTACCAGTCAGAAAACCTATACCAAATCGATTCGGCAAAAGTGAAAATAGTTTGTATATTCAATGTAGTTCCTATTTTTGTGTGACTAGAGACTCGTGAATCTTTGAAATAGTGGCAGGAATTACAAAACCGGGCAAGTGCATGTCGGGCCACGCGCAATGTGGGGTTCCGTAGTCCCCTACCCCCCTCCCCGATCCAAATAATGCGGCTTAAGAAGTGAGTTTTGTGTTGTTTTTGTTTCATACTTATAACTTTATATCTACCTACATAATAATATTTTTCAATGGAATTTATACGAAAATGTTGTTACTTATCATTTGATCAGCTGTTACTCGTAAACTTGTAAATCCTACTTAGCTGTGATAGTTTTCCTTTTAACTTCACTGTATTTGTTACAACCGTGAGTTTTTTCACATACCCAACATGAACCGTTTAGCTGGGGGGACACTTGACTGTAACAAAAATTTGCGCTTTAAAGCTTAATATTTCACAAACGGATCCCTAAATCTAAAAATGATCTTAACAACCCCGAAACGTTTTTAAAATACCTATCTGAAGATACTCCACACGATGGGGTAGGTAAGAAAATAGATCACATCCCCACTTTACATATAGGGGGGCCCTCAAAAAATTAAAGGAGTAACAGTCTCTGAGCTAAGCTGCGGACGGACGGACAAGACTATAACCGTTTTGCCATTTTGGCTACGTAACCCTAAAAAGCTTGACTATGAGATTTAGGGAATAGCAAATTCACTTATGTTTGAGCATACGAGCATACATTTGTACAATATTTCTGATGAACTTAACCGCCGTGAACGATTTTTTTAATTAGTCAGTCATCAGTCATGGTCTCCTAAGACTGGCTATTTCATCATCACAAAGCCTACATTACCAAAGCTACCAACACGTGTAAAAAGCTAAATCTCAATCGCGACGAGTATCTTATCATTATTGCATTTGGTGTGCTTACCTCCTACCTACAGTTTTGTGAGACCCCCGTTAAACTTAGACAGATATATGAACGGCTAGTCTCTATATGGGCAACCAACGTTTACACAACGATACCATTCCTTGCCTCGGATAGAACGTTAAACTGTCGCAGTCTTGCTTTTCCAATATCTATGACAATCGTTACTGGAAACCGAGTCCTGAATAATCTTGACAAAAGCCAGTCTGGCTTTAGAGTGTATTCTCCTGTTAAATTACGAAACTCTGTCGGCAATTTGCTTGTTTGTTTGGCTGATTACCATCAGCTAATCTGATATAACGTTGCGACCCTAAACATTTAGGCTAAGGACATTTTTATCTCGGTAAGCAGTGTTTTCATAACTACCTTTAGCCTGGAGCTCTGTATAATATAGCGTTATACACAAGACAAGACGAGTGTCTCCGTTTGTGCGTATTTTTGTTAGTAATTATGAAAGTAACTCCATCTACCTGCGTCTTACTTTATTTATTTTATTATGTTATTCTGCCATGGCTAAATTACTGAGTCAATGTTGATGAAATTTGTCTTGAAGATAGTAAATAAAGATATATAATGACAGGAGAAAAACAGCCGCAGGCAAAATATCTAGGACAGTTAAAGCGTCCCTTCTATTAACAAAATGTATTCATTTACAGCTTATTTTTTGCTAACCGAGATATTTATAAAATACGTATTAGTACCTAGTACTTACAAATTTTCAAATAATATATTAATGACCATACAGATGGCGCTACTTTTAAGGTTAACCACATGAAAGTATTATAGGTTTAATCGTTTAATCCTAGCACGGGATAGATTATGTGTTCGTGAATTGAATTTTCGAAAGGCTTTTAAGAGAATTTATAAATATTTTATCACAATGTAATAAAAGGAAAATCTTACTTATATTCTAAATCCGAAAGAGTGCGATCGATGGCAGGATGTTTGTTACTCTATCACGTAAAAACTATTGAATGAAATTTGATGAAACTTTACTTATATTAATTAAATTAAATAATAATAATAAATAAATATTCTAGTAGTTTGTGATTTTTTTTGTAATTTGGACGCTACTCATAGCGGGGTGAGTTTTGATAAAGCCAAGACGGAAGTAATTGACATGAAAATTGCTATGTTGTTTGCACCAAAAAATGCATTTCCGGCATAAAAGCCTTAAAAGTTACTAATAAATGCTAAAGTAAAAGGCTACTTTAGCTATACGATAATTATTTAATTAAATTAAATATATAATATACATGTTTGGTGCATATTCCAAACAGGCTATAAAATTCAAACATAACACAGACGAAGCTGCGGGGGAAAGCTTGTATATATATATATATATATATATACATATAAATGAACTTTAGGTATCTACACAATGTCCTAATCTATAATATAAAAGGAATAAAATTTAAATGATGTTTAGTGACGACAAGTTACTAAAAATGTATCGTTTCTTGAACAAGGATCCCCTCCCTAAGCGTTGTTACTTTATTACGAAGTTCCGACGTGGATCGAGATTACTTAAGAACTTCAGATACTTTCCCGAAACCTGAAATGAATTTAAAAGTTTAATCTTTATACTCAATAATTTTTGGGTTTTATGTTGTGCCAATTGATTGAAAGTAATTTGATGGAGGTAATTATAATTATTGCGGTTGATTTTGATTTAATAATAAGGTTCTTAAATAATATGCCAACTTTAATGAACAAAACGAATTAAATTGAAATTGTAAAAATGGCGGTAAACTGACATGTCACTATTTATTCAGCTCGGCGTTTAACGTGTAAAATATACTTGAAATATTATATTGCCGCACGTCGTCGGCCGCGATGAATGAACCTTTAAAGATTTTTACCGAGTTGGCAGACGCAGTGTGGTCCAACCTCACACCAGATGGACAGACAATTTGGTCACAGCAGACGGGACCAAATGGACGATTGTGACCCAGAATCGTCAGGAGAAGAAACGGTTGAGGATGCATTTGCTCAACAATAGGCGTATGTATGCTGAAAAAAAGACGTTTTCAAACAGTCTCTAACAAGACTCAAATCGTCTTTGATTACAGTGATAACTTACAGACGGATCAATATCTAATATTCTAACACGTCAGAATAACTGTAATAAATACTTTATGACTGTAATTTAATGTTTTACAAGGTTTTCAACGCGATTGAAGCCATGGTGTTGTTTGCGTCAACACCAGCGGCGTCACTCTCACTCACGTATAGGGATTATTTCATAATTCGGGATTTGCCTTTTATAACATGTTTAAACGAGATTTACCGAGTAAAATTAAAATTTCCGTAAAATAATGTTCCTGATGATAACTCATGTAGCTCGATGGTTAAAAATCCAGACAGGTGAATGATTGCGAATTTGTTTGACTAATTTGCGGCCTAACGATTTTGATGCTTAGGCATCAAAATCGTTAGGCCGCGGGTTCGAATTCTACCCACTAAACTACCGACGTGAATTCACTCCTAACACAAACCGCTGAGCTTAGCTGGAGGGGTTAACAGGATTGCTAATAATGTAGGACCCACAATCTCACATTGCTAGTTGTCTTTAAAAGGTGGTCAACCTTTTTGCTTCACGTTTTAATATATAGACACTTATTATATTTTTCATTGAATTACAAATATGAATTAAACATTAGAATACAAATGCCCAATATATTAAATTTCAATAAACACCTGGTTCCATTTAGTAATTAGATATCCTCAAAAACGTCAATGCGTTAAATCCGTTTGAAATCCGGTGTCAGATCAGAACCGCTGTGCAACCTAAATTAATTAACAAATACCTATGCAATTACCGAATGTAATCAATATTAAATCCGAGGCTTGTGGTCATAACAAAGAGTAGTCATAGCTAATTATGTTACATACACTACATCAATAATATTTTAAGTAAAAAAAAACCGGGCAAGTGCATGTTGGGCCACGCATAATGTAGGGTCCTGTAATCCCCCATCCGAATAATGCGGCTTAAGGAGTGGGTTTTCTGTTGTTTTTGTTTCATACTACTAACAACGTTATATAAGTATTTTTCAATAAAATCTGTACGAAAATTTTGTTAATTCTCACTTGGTCTGCTGTTACTCGTTAAGTTGTAATGCCTACTTAGCTGTGATAGTTTTTCTTTTTAATTTCACTATATATACTGCTACCGTGAATTTTTCACATCAAACATTTAGCTGGCAGTATAGACACTTAACTCTAAACAAAAATTTGCAATTTAAAGCTTAATATTTCACAAACGGATATCAAATCGAAAATGATCTCTACAAGGCTTATCTAATGATACCCCACACGATGGGGTTGGTAAGAAACGAAAAATTACATCCCTTCTTTATATTTAAGGGAGGTACCCTATAATATTTTTTTTCAAAATAATTTTGCATGAATAAAAGAATAAGGCTTTTACTTTGTCTGCATAAGAAATATGTGTATTCATGCAAAATTACAGACTTCTAGCACTAACAGTCTCTGAGCTAAGCTGCGTACGGACGGACATGGAGAAACTATAAGGGTTCCGTTTTGCCATTTTGGCTACTGAACCCTCAAAATAGTTGTCTGTAAAAACAACGGACGATAATTTTACCTGATAACGTCAGAAACAAAACATTGATGAAATATATACCATTCTCATATCTTATATCTACTTTAGTACATATACACGAGTAGGTAATAGCTGACCCGCGTAACTTCGTCTGCGTAAATGTTCCCCGTTTTTACAACATTTTTCATTGCTGCTCCGCTCCAATTAGTTGTAGCGTGATGTTATATACCCTTGAGCCTTCCTCGGTGAATAAGCTATCCAACAGTAAAAGATTTTTTCAATTCGAAACAGTAGTGCCTGAGATTACCGCGCTCAAACAAACAAACAAATGAACTCTTCAGTTTTATAATATTAAGAATAGATTTTATCCCAAAATACAGAGTCTACAGAAGGTAACTTTTATATAATGAGCAATGCTCAACGAACACACAAATATACATCGTAAGCCGTGTACGCACCAATGAAGAAAACATGGTGAACGCGAACATCGATCACGGAAGATTGACTCGTAAATTAGCAAAGCGTACACAAAAACCTAGCGAATACAGTCAGAAACGTAGTAGCGTAAGTAGCAAGTAGATTCATAGTTGGAAGTGATGGACAGTGATGTAGCCAAGAAACAAAATCAAAGTTGCATGAAATGTATTGGAACTCCATCCGCGTAAAACCACTAAATAGGTTCGCCACAAACATTTTGGTCGACGACAGTGTTTGATGTTTGTGTTCATGTTTGGCTGTAGGTACACGGACGCGAAATCGGAGTGTGCCTTTCGAACAAAACCCAAGTCGTTAGGTGAGTATACACTTGAGCATTTGCTAGAGCATAGATAGGCAAATGCTCAGTTTTCTAAAGTAACGTTTGACATAATTACAATGCTGTAAGGCTAGTGAACATTAACCTGTAGCATTTCTTTCTGTCTTGCATACACCCCTGTCACCCGCGTTCTTGTCTTTGTTCGATAAAACGTTACGCCAAAACGCTTATTGTTTTTTAAAATCAGGTTGTAACAAAACATCGAGCGTCATGTTCGAAGTGTGGTTCGAGTAAGTTTAACAAAAGCGAATGCTCGACGTTCTGTTACTAGTAAATGCTTAAATGTATACTCACTTTTCGATTCCTGTCCGTAAACAAAGTACGTATGAAGGTTCTGTACCTTTTCTCGGCATTTTGTATTTACGTTGTTATACATTATAGAATTTTATAAGCTACGGGTCTTAATCGCGTAAATATTTTACGGCGTATTGCAACGGGTTAACGGGTGAATCTGTGACCACGGCCGTTGCAATACGGTTGAAACTTCGGGCAATAAACAAAGGTATTTAGCCTTAATATTAAGATTAAGACCCGTAGCTTATAAAAATCTATAATGTGTACAAATCGCGAAAGTTTACGAACATATATTACGTTGTTATATTTTCGCGATTTGTAGGTATTCATTATGATAGTGACATTAATTAAGCGAGGGTAGTTCCCAAAAGGCCGCTTCACCGAGTCGATGTTGAACACCGACGCGTATCGTATTCACGGCCGTGGTCACGGGCTGACTTGCATTAGTCAACCCGTGACCACGGCCGGGCGTTGCAATGTGATACATGTCGGGAACCAAATTAAAGGTATTAATCCTAACATATCCACGCGGTTAATACTCGTACCTACTCTATAAAATTGTACTTACGTATTCTCCTACTAATTAAAAAAAACTTCGGAACTAATTGTAATATCAAAAGACAAACGTACCTGTACACTATCACCCTTATTCATGGTACCTACTTTATTAACTGCATTTTGTCAAGTGAATATTTTTATATTCTAGTTTGAATATAATGAAAAATAAAGACAAAACATTCACTATAAAAATATTTTTTTATTCTACTTGTCGCTTCCTCGGACAAGTGCCACTAAAAGGCACAAAGACCTAGAGCAACTGAAGCGTACTAACATAGTTATGTATCGTTATATTTATTAACACTTATTGTAATATTGTATGTTTTTTAGTCTGTAAGGTATATATTTCTACAAGCCATTGATGCCTGAAATAAATAGTATTATTATTATTTATTCTGCTATAGCATAGTAGTCGATTACAAATAAAATGGTACCATAAATTATGTCCTAGAGTAATAGAGAGAAATTGATATACCTAGAGCTAATCAGGGTCTGGCGCTTGCGCGGTGCACTCTAAAATGTCCGCCGAGCATGCGCGTGAGCACCGCTCTTCTTTTGCCATTATGACAAGATTTTAACAGTTCGCACGGGCTTGCCACGGACACGGATAAAAAGATCGTGAATAAGGACCCTGTGGTATATGTATAAGGGCTAAGGACGTTGAGCTCTCTTCAGTCTTGAGAGTGGTTACAGAGTTGCAGTATTTGACCACCCGTAATAAGTGTATGCCTTCATTATCCGCGACGACCAAGGAGACGGTATGTGCGTTTGGGGTTGTTGTGTGTTTGTGTATGTGTGTGTCACTGTTACTATTTTTCTGGGAAACGTCTGGGTCGATTTTAAAACGCGTTGTATAAGTCTCATTCTCGAGCATGTTATTAGCTAAATTTTAATGTTCCAGACCACCAGGGGGGCTACAGTTAAGTGCTCATGTTTCACCAAAACGGTTATTATTTAAATCTCGAAGATGGTTAGGACAATTTGGGATCGGTTTTATGCTCTGTATAAGTCTCATTCCTGACCATGTTCTAGTTAAGTTTTAATGTTACAAAACACCAGGAGGCGCTACATTACACGCTTTTGTTTCAGAAAAAGGGACAAGCTAATCTTTTACTATCAAAACGAATTGCGCATTAGTTCCGCTACAATGAAATGTTTGCTCTCAATAGAAGTAAGTAGGTACCTAGTATATTTTGTAAAAAAAAAACTAAAAAGTTTGAAATAAAAAAAAGTTTTAAAACATCGTGCGTAAAAATTTTCGAATAATATTTTAAAGCTCTTATACTTAAAGGGATAAGTAACTGAAGAAAATCCGTCCGGGATCTACTATTTACTGACCTGTCATATGCACAAAAAGTAGGGGCATTTTGACCCCAACGGATTCGAAAGTCTTTAGTACAGAAACCATGCTTTACAAACTCCGTAACGCATCTACGTCGTAGGCGCATACGCGCTACGCTGTTCGGTCCTTCAACCATCTTCATATAACCGTTCATAGACACTCACTACGAAAAATGGTAAAGTCCAGTTGATCCCCATTTTACAAGCCGCGTCATAGTTAGAGAGCTCAGGGTAAATGGTCACAAATAACAGACATCCACTCTTGCGGAGCCGCAGGCTTTAGCTAGTTAAAAAGGTAACAAGAAGTGATCAATTTGCTTTGTTTTGATATTGTTTAGTTTTGCTTTCTTTAACCTGTAGGCATTTATGAGTTGTGATGAATTTATGAAATATTAATGTATTTCTAAAATAAAGGTTAATAAGGTACTTGTAAATTTGTATTGTGATTATATTATGTTAATGTTTAATAATAATATGAGTTGTGCAAATTCTATCGCGGAAATTTCCATTTGAATTTCCATATGTAATGTAATTACAGGTGGCTAAATATGTATTATATAATACGTGACCTATACTACGCCTTCTGTGTTAGTGATATTAATAATAGAAACAAATTAATTGGATAACATGACACAGAATTACAGTTCGAAATTTAATGACGTAATTATATACCACTGATGTTACATTGTTAGTTGGTCCTCTATATTCGCAAGATTATGCGAACCTACAAAATACCGCGTTTGCGAATAAATTTTTAAAGTTTTCCCTTTCAACAACACGCACGTCGATCATCCTAAAAGCGTCAAAAACATATTAGCAAATGAGTTAGCAGGTGATTATGCGAATAACATGGCATTTGATGTGAATAGTCAGTGCATTAAATGTTGATAAACTTTTGCGATTTGTACACATTATAAAATTATATATACTACGGGTCTTAATCGCGTGAAAATGTAAGGTAAAATACCTTGTTTATTGCCCGAGGTTTGGACCGTATTGCAACGGCTCTGGTCACGGATAGTGTCTACCCGTGACCACGGCCGTTGCAATACGGTCGACCGTGCGTGCATTAGCATCTAACATGTTATCTTAATTATTCGTGCAAATATTCGTAGAGTTACTTACGAATCTTTTATGCATTATATATTATGAGAGTCCGTCGTAATACTAAGGGAAATTATTTGGAAATTAATAAAAAATATTTGAATATCAAAGAACTGAACCAATTGTTGACCGAACCAGAACAAAAAAGCATAGATGAGAAAAGTAAATAGGATTTTTTTAAAAGTCCATAAACCCAATAAAATAAAAACCTAATATCACAAGCTTAGAAACTTTTTTACGCACATTTATGTAAACTGGTTTGCGTTAAAATTTTATATATGGTCACATTTTTTTCTCTAACTGTGTTTTACAACATCTCGCTTGCGTGAGTAACAATAACTTCTCGGTATCCATGTCAACATACTTTTACGGGATGATAAAGAGTTAGTACATTCTTCGTTTTATATATTCCACACGTGAACGAGAGAATAAAATGAAAATAAATAATATTTCAGCTGATACGGTAAAATATTTGTATTTCTTTAGCTTCCTTTTGAAAGGTTTTTTTTTGTTTAAGATTACAACTACCGCAGTAGGATTCATACCAAAAAATAAATGCGATGTCAGTGATAGTAACTAATATACACACATCAAAAGTGTCTAGGGATCAAGCATTTTTATGCGGATTTCTTGAGATTGAGATGTGGCTTTGTAATAAATTTATGATTTTATAAATTTATATGGATCCTTTTTGGTGCATTTCATAATTTGAATCAGGAACTGTGAATCAAATTCGAGTAAAAGATGAAAATCAGCTGTCAATATTTTCCCTATAAAAACATACAACGCATTGAAGACATTATTAGTGCTACTGTTTCCCTACTACTGATTAAAACCAACGTTATTATGGAGCGGCGACGTCATTTAAGCAGGGAAGAAATGCTCAGAGCCGTGGGAATGATAGAAGCTGGTTCCCGGCAACGTACTGTGGCTTTAGCTCTGAATACAAGTCAGAGTGTTATCAGTCGACTTTGGACACGTTACCGAAGCACTGGTACCGTGGCTGAGCGCCATGGAGGACGGTATCGCTGCACCACACGGAGACAAGACCGATACATTCAAATCTTAACTCGAAGAGGTCCAACAATAACCGCCATGATGTTAGCCGTGAGGCTTCATCACTCTTCAGGGAACTTAATTAGCGACCAAACAGTCAGAAACCGCTTGCATGAAGTGAACCTTCATTCCCGAAGACCGCTACGGGTACCACCTATAGCAATGCACAATCGTAGGATTCGATATCAATGGGCTCTTGAACACAGAAATTGGGCAGAAGAACAATGGCGTTTCGTGTGCTTTTCTGATGAGTCTCGTTTTGGTATGAGACCGGATACAAGACGTATACGACACTGGAGAACCCCTGGACGCCAACAGCGATTAAAATCCTGCCAGGAAGTCCATCCTTATAGTGGTGGAACCATCATGGTATGGGCGGGTATTTGGATCGGCGGAAGAACTGAGTTGATTTGGATCAGAGGCAACCTCAACGCTCAAATTTATGCTGAGACGATTGTATCAGACGTCATCGTTCCTCTACAAGTGCAAATCGGTCCCTTATTTCAGTTAATGCATGATAATGCACGACCGCACACCGCAAGAGTTGTAAGACAGACTCTCGCCGCAGCTAACATCAATGTCCTGCCCTGGCCTGCTCAGTCACCAGACTTGAACCCGATTGAGCATGCATGGGATATGCTACAGAGAAGAGCTCTGCCGAATATGGAGGGTATCCAGTCGCAAGAAGACCTTTTTTTGTTGTTGCAACGAACATGGGCGGCCATTCCACAGCGTGATTTGGATGAACTCATTTTGAGTATGCCAAACCGATGTTCTTGTGTTGTTAGTGTTCGTGGTAGAAACACGGATTATTAATTGTTTAAGTTACCCAATAAAATTTTAAAGAAAACTGTTATTTCAGTCTTTTTTTCGAACTTTAATGTTAGTGGTTCAAATGTCAAAAATCCCTTTATTAGGAAAATGGCAAATTTCTTTATTAATGCAAAGGTGACTTGGTTTATCGTTACTGTGACAAACGAAAACACTTTATTTGATGAATTCTTAAAGAAATAAAAAAAAAAAAATCAATCAGGAGAAAAGTTATTGCAAAAATATATGTTGATCCCTAGACACTTTTGATGTGTGTATATACTTTTATAATCTATTTAACATGTAACACTTTTCAAAAGTGGATTGTGTTGCGTAAGCATTTTGTAACTTTGTTAGAATGAAAAGTTAGAACAAAATTTACTTCCAAGTATTAAATTGCATTGGTAAACTATTCATGCTTGTATTTCAAAAGACATACAAAGTTGTTTCTTGACTAGATAACAATATGTCAGGAACTAAAGCAATGTTGCTTGCACATCATGTTTACATTGTACAAATTCGCTTTGAATACTTAGTTTATTGAAACTAATAATGATGGGGAATGGGAATAATACAGGACAAATTATTATTTACAAAATTTGAAAAGGGTTTGATTATCACCTTTGATTATATAAAGTCTAGATTCCTAATCCAGCATCTAAAATTGAAGCAAAGAACTATCAAAAAGCACGGTCAAATGGACGTACTTTTTGAGAGGTAAAAAGTATCATATCAGATGTTCTAGCCATAGTTATTCAAACGTGCCAAACGTCAAAGATAGTAGCTTCATTTTTTTTATTGGCTTACTGAGGGAATTTTAGTAGTAGTCTCCGTCATTAAATAATCGAAGATTGTCACATAGCAAAGGTCTTTGTAAGATCCATTACCTATACGTCGGTTCCGAGTCAGGGTGTACTTTCGTCCGCTAACTGTATGTTTGTAAAGTCCGCCGAGCACTGACCGTTATAGTAGGTACTCGTACGCTGGACTGGCTGCCCCGTACAAAGTGACAGCAATTTCAAATTTCGAACCGAATGCCCGTCTTGTGAACTTTTTTGACACTTGTGGCCGTTGTTGTTATCTTTGTTACACAATGATATTTCAAATAAAAAGGTGTAGATGAATTACAAGCGCTCAGAAATCGGCACCTTAAAATCTATACAATTGACTTAGTATTTATACGTCACTGTCGCATTGCCGGCGGTAACAGATGAAAGCAGTGGATTATATTTTTCTCTTATTCGCTCGTGATGATTAAATCATGCTTTTCTACTTTTACGAATATTTTTTATAATAGTGTGACATTGCAATAAGTATATAGGTTATGTATGTGTGTATTAATTTGCCGTTATTAAAGATCGAATGTTGTTTATGTAACCTACCTTCATCTTTTTACTTAAAACATCATTGTTATAAATGTTGATAAACTTTCGCAATTTGTACACATTATAAAATTAAATATGCTACGGGTCTTAATCGCGTGAATAATTTAAGGTAAAATACCTTGTTTATTGCCCGACGTTTCGATCGTATTGCAACGGCCCGTCTACCCGTGATCACGGCCGTAATTAGTCACGCGATTAAGACCCGTAATTTATATAATTTTATAACATCATTGTTGTTACATGAGACTTCTATTTGATTTTATCAAATTACCGTCTCTTAATGTCAAGAACAAATGGACGTC
Organism: Herminia tarsipennalis; assembly: GCA_945859575.2. Lineage (NCBI taxonomy): Eukaryota > Metazoa > Arthropoda > Insecta > Lepidoptera > Erebidae > Herminia > Herminia tarsipennalis. The sequence continues at coordinate 16,950,764 of OX243835.2, forward strand.
TTGTTAGTGTTGGCGGTAGCCTGTACAGTGTACCTATTAGTTTCTATAATACCCCCGAGGCACGGTGTAGCTGGTACTCTATATTTTAGATGAAATATTAAAAAAAAAAAAAAGGGTAAGGTATATTACATTTTGATGTAAACATATTCACTTTGGTTTTAAAATGCAACTCTTATGAACATCGAAGAAATTGAAATAGTATGAGTCTTAATTTAATACCAAGTTCGTAAAAAAATAAGACAAGCCAGTGAGAAAAAACTTGGCAATCAGAATTCACGGCCACTTTTTTAAAATGATTTTAAAAGAAGGAAAATGTATATAAGGTTACATCGACCAGATGTATCTAAATAGGAAATTCTTAACATTATTTTGGAAAATTAACAAATCAACAGCGAAATTACGACACCTCTGTGGGTAGGACTTAATTAACCGAGCAGCAAATAAGATAAATGAACTGTCAGAGTCGCTAATGCGCCCAGCGGATGCCGGACACACGGTCGTGATGGTTAACACACACTGATCAATAGCTTTATACACACGTACATGTTAATGTATGGTGGAATTCATTGGTAGGTACTTAACTACTTGACACCGCTACAAAAAAATCGTTTGTTTTTGTTGATAGCTGTTTAGGTTGAGATATGTAACAGCCATTGCTATGTATTAGTATGACATATCTATGACATGCTCTGCTTATAATATTATTCTACTTCTTAGTCGTACATTCCTGTGGAGCGGTCGTGATCATGAATCATCTGGTGAGTTGCAAGACGTGTGGATATTATTACAAATTTATAAAAACTTGAGCGGGTTAGCATTTTAGTTGGAAATTACAAAAGGTCAATTTCAACCTAAATCTATAAAGTAGTTTAACTATAACTACATTTTACTTTAGTTAATAATTAAAATAAACGTGATACAAAAAATGCTGTCTCTAAAGTCGGTTTACGGATGATATAATTTTACATGATAACGTCATAAGAAAACATTGATGACATATCGCCATTCGCGTTGCTTAGCAACATGTCAATAACGTGACACTTTTTAAGGTTTTATATAGATTGAATTTTATACTACACGGAGATTTTAAATTGGATTACATATAATATAATTTTAATTATAATTATTATAATTTTGAAAGTGCGATTAGTATAGTATCATCAATTTACCTTCTATTCAATTTATATCCTATCTCTGCAGTAATCTGTAATGGTAGATGATAAATAATAAAAGATTGCTATTTCACAAGTACTTTTGAAAACTGGACACTGGAACTGTGATTTAGTAAGTATGTTCTAAAACAAAGTGTTAATTATAGCAATTTCTCTAAAACCATAAATCAAAGTTTAGTTTATATAGCCTATAGCCTTCCTCGATAAATAGGCTATCCAACAGTAAAATAATTTTTAAATTCGGACCAGTACGTTGCTGAGATTATCGCGTTCAAACAAACCAACAACCGAACAGACAAACTATTCGTCTTTATAATATTAATATGGATATAGATTTAATAGATTACTCGTTTCAATATAATATTTAGTACGAACTATTAGTCTTAAACTTCGAGGTAACTAAATCAATAAGATTGATTAATTTATAGTTTCTAATATCCACTGAAGTATAAAACCGATAAGGTAATTTGGGTCGATATGAAGTTTAAACAGCTATTGGCCGAACCTTTGTTGACTATTTAGGACTATCTTGGCTTAGCCTAATAAACTGGGCTTCGGTACACTTGAATAAACACTCTTTCTTCTCATCCTTAGTAGGTTAACTGCTGATTCTACCCACGGCTACCACGGTTTATAAATATCCATCAGCATATAATATACAACGTGTAACAGAAAGGTGCGGTCATTTTAGCAGCGGATAGTGTATATTGAAATGAAATGAAATGAAAATGCGTTTATTTCGGCCTGGGCCTACAAAACAACAAAAAGTGTTAATAATAATTTAAACCAAAAAAATAATAATATTAATAATACATAAAAAATAATAAAACAATATCAATCATACAAGTAGGTGTGCTGCTCCGCAAGCCGGTTCCGAAAAGGTCATATTGTCAATATTGCACCTGCCATTATCGATTGCATTGTTATTAGTTTATTACATAGTTACAGCATTCTTTGTGACAAACTTTAGTTGCTAAAAGCATGGTATAACACCGGCTCCACACGTTGGCCCCAACGTCTGTCACAACGCCACTTGTCCAACGTGTGGATCTAGAATAACGCTCGTCCCAATGATGGCGCCCATGCTATTTTCTCCTCAAGTGCAAAATTTGATTGGATTATAATAGCTTTGAACTTTTTAAGTCATACTTTTTTAATTGATATTTTTTTCATTCATAAATAAACAATTGAAAAAGTAATAAATTACATTTTAGAGTAAGTACTCCGATTTTGATAAAATTAGGTATGTGCACTTGGGTAGAGTACAGTGGCACATAACAACCCTTGAATATGACAACACCTTTCTGTTACACGTTGTATACGCCTACTCTACTACGGCTTCCACGGCTTTAGATATTAAGCCAATTCAGAGAAATCCATAACAATCTAACCAAGTCGCTGATGCTAGTAAAAAAAAAAATTACGTTACGCTTTCAAAATAAAATACGAGTACAGTAGAAAACACTAAATGAGAGCGACTAGTAAAGTCCACATTAAAGTAGAACATTCGAGCAAATTCGATATATCTTTTGACCGAGTTAGTATTAAAACTTTACGAACATATTAAGACTAAATCACTTCTGGCTTTTGACAAAGTGTGATATTCTGAATGCTCGTATGTAACGTGTATAGGTCACGTCATGTGATGATGACGAATGCTAAGCTATCTCATTGGACAGAGCCGCTATAGCAGGGTTCGCAGCGTGTCCTACTGACAGTTAACACCATTCATTTTTCATACTGGAGTCATATGTAGGCGCAAATGTTCGCTACAATCCGTAAAATAGCCAGTAAAAAGATTTATTACAGTGTTAATAGCTTTAAAAGTCATAATTGTTGTTTCCACGAACGTTGTCATTATGTTTTAAAATTTTAATTTAAGATTTGTTTTTAATTAGTTGTTTTCGGTTCGTAGTAAGGTTAGAATTATTTAGAGCCATTATTTACGCTCGATTATATAAAACTGTCTGGTCTGATAAAGGTCTTTTTTATAAAGTCATGGCTATGTCTCCCATATAATGGAGACATGGCCTTAAAATTTATAATGCTATCTATAGCATTTCAGTCTAGGTTATTCTAGTTAAGAGCTAAGCTTACAATTACCCTTAGAAGTACAATAACAAACTAAACCACTGCTTTGCGCATGTTTTATTGATATTAAGTAGAAAAATATTAAAAAATAGACCGAAATAAAATTAAAACACAAAACACCATGACTTAATTTTTTGTCTAAATCTATGAAACTAACATCTATGAATGGTATACTTTATTGATGAGACTCTCTAGTCTCATCAATAAATTATTCAATTTTTAGATGTTGTGAATTTTTTAGTGTGGGAGAGCTCTCACACTAAAAAAATGACAAACATTTGAAAGCCATCTGACCCAGAGCTCCATGGCAATCTTAGTCTGAGAGATATGGCTATTCGTTTTTTTTTCTTTAATGACTCTTGAATACGTTTTAGCGAATTACCTGAGCGATTACGACAGGAATATGATAAGAAATCTAAAGTTTTGTTTACTATTAATGATTGTTTTATAATAATAGTTAACCGACAATACCTCTTCCTAGTTAGTAGGAATTACCGTATACATAAGTGGGTACCGCCGCACTTGTAAAACAAATTGCGACAGAAAGACACAGAAATGACATTTGTTCTTCTTCAAAATCAAACCTTTGACTAGGTGCAATGGATCTGACAAGACATCTTACCAACGTGGACTAAAGAAATACAGAAGTAAGAGTGGTCTCGTTCACTAAAAAATAAATCATGAATCTTGTATCTGATATTAAATTTACTAAGGAAATGTTTTGATAGACAGTATATTTCCAAAAATAAAATAAATCTCTGATTATTATTTTTTCATTATGATATGATAGGGATGCTTTAATTAACCTCTTGGGGAAGTAGCCTTAAGTAGTACTCGATCTAGTCAAAAATGAATAAGAAATATAATGTAGTGAATTTTGTTAATTAATTTCTCATGGAACGCAAATTAATATAGGTTTTTATAAACGACATTGACAGGGTTTCAGCGTGCTTAAGATTATTTATGTTGTATTGTATTGTATCTGGATAAAGGCAAGGATATATAGCCCGGAAGTCGCTGCGACCTAAAAGATCTATTGTGACGCCCATTTTTATGTTATCATTTTATTATTTATGTTATCATTTTATCAAAATAATATTATAAAAATATTAATATTTTATAGAAGTTTTCTTAGAGTCTTATTATACTACACATCAATAAAAATGTATAATCATTTACCTGCTCCTATCGGAACATAAAATTTTACCTGTTTTAAATGTGTTTTAAAGAAACTTTTAATTGATAGCTGTTTTTATGATTTGAATGAATATTTTAGTAAAGAAGTAATATACAAAAAAAAACATTTTACATTTATTTAATTGAGTGGTTGGTAAATGATTGAATACAAGTAAATTGTAATTAATGAAAAATCTCATGCATAATGGACATGATTATAATAACAATTATAACAATGAACATAGTACTTGACTAAAACTTACAATAAAATTTGTATGAAAATAAAATTATGATTGGTTTATCATGCATTACGTGTCTTGTTTTAACACTTATGCATGCCTAAATAGGTAAATTGTGTAAATTTTTTTAGCTTCTGTTACACGTATGGAGTGCCCCCCCCCCCCTAAAAATACTTATTATTATTATTTAGTTATCAAACTAGGTCGCGGCGTACTACAAGACACCTTTTCACCAAATTTCATCAATATGCATTGAGGAGTTTTTGAGTAAAATGCCTGTGACATACGGATGGAAAGACATATGGACATGACGAAACTATAATAGTTCTGTTTTGCCATTTTGGCTAGGAAACCCTAAAAAGTGCACAACGCTGCTAAAGAAGTTGTCACATCAAAATTCGGTCGAATAGTTTTTGCGTTAAATCGTAACAAACAAAAAATCTAATCCCTACTCTAGATAGCCTTTTCTATTTTCAAGTCATTCATGTTCTTATTTATGATAAAGTTTACAAACACAAAGCATCAAAGCACTGCCCATTTTCTAAGAGCTTAAAGGTGACTGAAGTCAGTATTAGGTGCGTAAATTATTCAATGTATTTATTAATAATTCTAAGATTTTAGAACTAAACAAATGTAATTTAAAGTTAAAATAACAATGGGCATTGACTTGGTATCAACTTGATGTTAGAGGTCGAAATAGATTATACTAGAGTAAAAAAATATATTCCGCTAGTGGCCTGCCTCGGCTTCGCACGGAGGTTTCTCTACTATTTCTGTAATATTAATTACAAGCGGACGCCTCGCGGTTTCACCCGCGTAGTTCCCGTTCCCGGGGATAGTTTAGCTTCCCAACGGTGAAAGAATTTTTGAAATCGGTCCAGTAGTTTTTAAGTTTATTCGTTAGATATATATTTGAATATAAATTTAAAGAGGAAATAAATTTGTATATTTGTATCATACAAAAATACAAATATTTCCTCTTATTAATATTAGTATAGATAGGAGAAGAAATTTTGGAATGGTAGTAAAAATTGCATTAAAATACGTTGTGGAGTTTAGAACATATAAATAGATCAAACATGGGGACAGCGGGAAATGACTTTGTTATAAATAATGTAAAATTGAAGAACAAAAACTATTATTACAATAAAAAATCATGTTACTTAACATTAAAAAAACCCCGAACACAAGACAAAAAGTTGAATTTCTTGAAAACGATTAAACCGATTTTATTAAACAAACCTAAGACAATCTGATTAAAACAGCTTTCTATGTATTAAAAAACCCGCTTCCAGATACGTCCGCCGATTTTGATCCGCTACGATGGCTCATACAGACACACAGACCAAAATAACACTCCCATTATTTGTCGCAGGTTCAAAAACTATTAATACCACAAATAAAACAATAAAACGCAGGTGTGCAACTACCTATTGCCTGTCTAATAGACAACTTGTATTGCCGACGTGTGGGGCCAGTCCTTTTGCGTGGAAAACTTTGTGAATACGTAGCAATTCACGCGGGGCGACATCTGATGAGAATGGGGTGTCGTTCCGTTTCACGTTCGACGCTCACTGTCACGTTCACACATCCTTTTTGTTCGGGTACAGCCGCAAACCTACCATTTTCTTGGCTTTTACTGATATTTTATTGACTTGCGTTGACATTTTTTTTTTCCTTTTTATAATTCAAAAAGACAACTTCTACAATAAGATATATGGCCTGCGTTGGTGGGGGACTTTATTAAACATACAAATTAACGGACTATTTGTGGATTACAAAAAGTAGTATCTCGTGTGGGAATGGAATCCACGAGCTGTCGCGCAGCAAACATTTACACACCCACTAATTACCAAAATATGTGCGTAAAAAACCAATAATTACCAAAATATGTTCCGACATTTTTTTCATTTTATTTTAATGTACCGTATCTTTTTTTACGTTAACTTAGAAGTTTAGTTTTTTACAGCTTCAAGGGACTGAAGACCTGAGTCACAATTTCAACTCGATACCTAAGTTCCCAAGATCTCGAGTCTTAACAGACGACACAGACAGACGGACGGACAACAAAGTGATTCTCTAAGGCTGCTTTTTTCCTTTTTGAGGTACGAAACCTCAAAAGCAAAGTTAATAAATATGTACCTAATTTAAATAATATTTGATGATGATGATGAATCATAACTTAATATGATGATTAAGATTACATAATAACCTACCTGGTTATTTTTATGTCTGAAGTAGGTGCAGCAAAAACAATACCAGAAGTTAAATTCACGCGCTTCTATCTCCGTAAAACCTTTCAACCTTCATTTCCTAATTATTCTGACACACTTGCTTATTTTATTCAAACGCATGCCATCAATTAAATTGGGCACATGTTAATGAAATAATTAGAAAAGTTAGTTCTTCTTAAACATTAACGAGGATTGAAAACGTACCTGTTTCTTCATTACTGAATTAATTAATGTACTCATTCAAAGAACCTTGAAACTCTATTCAGAATGGTCGGACCAAAAACGAAATATTCAATTGCTTTAGTTACATTACTAATTATTTTGAGAAGTGTTATTAGTATGTTCTGTTGGCTCACTGCGGACACATAAAATAGGATCAAAACCTATTACATTAAGCAAACATTTACCTGTTTGTATTCATATAGTAACCACACAGGATATCGAAAGTACAGAAGGCTACTTTCATACGTACGAACGAGACGCATACAAAGACCACATCGGTGCACTTTGTACAGAAGGCGTTCCCGCAAGCGTGTTTGTTCTATATAGTAGTTAGGCTGAACAGGCTACTGCCGACATCAACAAGACTTCCATTAGAGTTTGAAATTTAGATGGTAAGTATCAATATGAAATGGAATTCTATACTTGTACTGTGTAAACACTGTAGTATACAAAATAAGGTCTTGAAGTTTTACCCGTTATTAAAGACCACACTGGTAACGTGGTTGTTATTAAATGTAACTACCAAAACACAGAAAGTTTAGTTCTGTCTGGATAAATTGAAGAGCGCGCACACACACACACACACACACACATATCACAAATATGGCATAATACTACTACGATAACTTGGCATTGGTGCTGGTACCGATTATAGCAGTGATTTTTTATTAGTTATAAAATAAAACAATGTACAACAATGTCCATTTATCTGTAAACCTATTATATAAACATATGCAATTAATTATTATTACTATTACTTGTTTTTTTTATTCAACATTATTATAACATTTTAATATACTTAAATAAAATAAACAATTAGAAAAAACTAAAACTAACGAACTATTTACTACTAACTTATCTAAACCACTGCACTATACAAAAAAGGTAAAATAAAAAAGGAAGGCACAACCGGTTTAGGCGTCGAAGAATTCCTCCCCATCGACGTCAACCGGTATAGTGCCCAGAAGGCTGGCAGCATTGCCACGTTGTATGGCAATGCTTATTCTCTGTGCGAAGAAATAGCCAGCCCTCTGGTCACGAGACACACTTATAAGCCGCTGTGAAATTTCTTTAAATAATAGGCGAGCGCTTGGACCCCAAGGCCCTAGCGTTTCGACCCCAAACGGCTCAACTCTCCCACTAGCTTACTATATTTGCGCCGTGTGAGAGCCTCAGCAGATATTGCAGCAGCGCAGACACGGTTCACCGTGTATAGAAAATCGGAAGGCACTAAGGTGTCAACGCAGGTTACATCCCACTTCAAAGGTCTGCCCATCTTCCAAGGTAGCAAAGACATACCGTCGGGTCTCTTGCCATCGCCACGCGCCAAACCATTATGTTCAGAAACAGCTGGCACGCCTGCGCTAACAAGAGCCCGACGGATTGTATCATTGATGCAAGTGTGTCGTGATAGGCCATGATGCCCGAGGCTGTCTACGGCTTCTCCACAGTGACATCAATGAGGAGAGACACACAAACGTAAGCAAGCAGCAATGCGGAATGTGATATTTTGCTCTTCCATCGGCAACATAGTGCCTATGTTGGACGATAGAAAAGCCTGAAGCCATATACCTGATTCACCCACAGCCAGCAGTCAAGCTCGCTCCGCAGGATTTGTAGTTGTATCCAAAAGATGTTGTTAAGTAAAAATACACAGCGGGCTGCCCCACTGTCTCTGGGCGAACAGGTTGGCGGGCAAATCAATATTTGGGCAAGTCATTTTCCAAGCGTCCAAGGCCTCAGACATGCACTGCACTTCAGAATGAACCAGTGTAGGTGCTAAAATTTTCCTGGTTAATTCTTCAGTGGCTTCAAGCATCCTTGCCTGTGCAAGGATGCTTGAAGCCACGCTCGGTCGTTCAAGGCCACATTTTGACTATTACTTGTGTTTGTTATAAGTGTGAATATTCACAAGACCGTATTTCTATTCGACATTTGAAATTGATGTCACTTTGTATGAGGTAGACAGTCCAGCGTACTAGTACTATAGAGGTCAGTGGCGTGCCCCAATTCTGCACCCGTGTCTCGCATGCAGAATTGGAGCACGCCTCAAGAGCTTTTTCTGTCTTCTGTACTCTCGGTTTTATGTGGTTGCCATCAAACGCAAATCGGCTTTTTGGGCGCGGCACTTAGCGTTCTCGGTATAAACTACTTGTGTTTCGTTTGTGGTGAACATAAATAAACTTAAATAGTGTAACGGTTCTATTTGCTAGATACAAATGGTACCTACTGTTCGGTTTGTCTATTGAATATGTAAACTTATTTTTTTAGTAATGTTAGACAAGTGTTACAATTAAATTTAAATTTCACTGTTTTTGCTTTTTAAATTTCGAACCTACGATAGATACCTAAGATTTAAAGTTAACAATGTATTTGATTAATACCTATTATCTATACAATTTATCTAGAATCACAATCAGTAAAGTTACAAAAAATAAAAGACATTGAAAAAAAATACTTTTAGCAAACAACGCCAATTCAGAGTTTAATAAGTATGATACAAAATCAAATTACACGACATTTTGATAAAATGGAGTAATCGCCCCTCGGTGCCATATAGAGCATCATTTTTATCTTTCGGAAAATAGTTTATTGATCTATTAACACTGCTGCTGCTGTGTTAATAGATCAATAAACTACTGGTCGATCCAGATGATAGAACTGGATGAAAGTTAAAATGAAAAACTACTTTTTACGCTCTATACCTACAGCATAAAACATTCCTACTAAACGTTTTATGTCTTCGATTTTTTGATATTTCAGCTTCTTAGTAAACTTAGTCTATTATACCCTTACATATACCCCTCCCTTCTTCCAACTATCGTCAAAATCTATTTCTTAACAGAGCGACCAACATCCTTACCACAACTGCGGCAGATTATTACCTTATATTTATTTAACTCTAGCGTCCCAGTAGTAAGACGGTGGATAATTTCTTCAAATAACCAAATGTTTTTATCTTGTGTTATTCTTATTGTGTTTTCTCCATTTTTTATTTATAATCTATACTAATATTATAAAGCTGAAGAGTTTGTTTGTTTGTTTGAACGTGGTGATCTCAGAAACTACTGGTCCTAATTAAAAAAACCTTTCACTGCTGGATAGCCCATTTATCGAGGAAGGCTATAGGCTATATAACATCACGCTACGACCAATAGGAGCGGATTAGCAATGAGAAATGTTGCAAAAACGTGGAAAATTTACGCAAGCGAAATTGCGCGGGACAGCTAGTTAGTTATATAAGTAGACATACTTAAATTTATTGTGGATTTATGTTAAAGTGTGTGGATATATTCATAGACATAATATGTTATACGTTAACGTGTGTTTCTTCATTAAGTTACAATCCGCTTTAAGTTGTAAGAATTAGTTAAATGTTATACAAGAAGGGCCTTCAATTGGCATGTTGGCATTGTTGGTATATCTTATTGTTCGTTAAAACAGAATAAGCTGTTGGATTTCCATAAAATAAATAAATAAATATTTTCTTCGATATCTTCTAAAATTTATTTTAAAGCAAGAATGCGCTTGCTGCACTTTTGGGAGAGTCGGTAATTTAGTCAAGCAATATAACACATACGAGAAACGGATTTGAAATGATTTGAGAAATGTAATCGAAATTGCTTTGATCTGCAGATAGCGATTGGATACGTCGACGTCTGTTAGCTTACTTAATAGAACCACTTACATGTATCAAACCTATTGGGTTTGATACATGGAAATGTCGAAATGTATAGATTACGTGAAGAACTATTCTTGGACCTACTCTCTTGTAGTATATGTTCGTAAACTTTCGCGATTTGTACACATTATAGAATTTTATAAGCTACAGGTCTTAATCGCGTATATATTTTATTTCAGTCAGATCAGTCTACCCGTGACCACGACCAAACAAAGGTATTTAGCCTTAAAATAAAATATTTACGCGATTAAGACCCGTAGCTTATAAAATTCTACTCTCTTGTATCAAACTGACCGGATAAGCAATCAATTTAACTTAATTCTTAATGTAAAAAAAAATTGGTACCACATTACACTAATAATACTTATAAACAATACTTACTTACCTACCAATATGTTTGGGAAAAAAATATTCTCATTATTCAATAAAAATAATATCTTGGGACAACTAACACAACGTCATCTGATCCCAAACTAAGCAGAGCTTGTACTATGGTAACCTAACAACTGAAAAACACACTTATATATCTTTAAATACATACATATTAGAGATAAATTACACAAAATAAACCATCTTGCTCATCACATAGAAGTTTAGCAGTCAGGGTCACTAACCACTGGACCAACAGGCCAGTCAAATCAATGTTATAGTTCTTTTATTAATTTGAAGAAATGACAATTCGTTATCTTTACAACTCGAGTACTTTTCATTCAGATTTTCCTTTGAAAATTTGCTTTGCCTACCTCAAGCTGATCATTTTGCTAATACCAAACCGAAGTAATGACGTCACATAATCGTATCACGTCACCATAGAGATATTTGAACCGACTCTAAGCGTCTGAGAGCTTTGCTAAAATTAAGATCTCTAATTACAACTTGCTGCTATAACGATTCCTGGCAAGGGATCTGCACTAAGTTTCATCTATGATAATAGTAAGTAGGTAACACTTAAAAGCTATGTAATGTGCTTTTATTTTGCATGAAAGCATGCCAAATATCGTAGTAGCTACAGAATTAATTCTCACATAAACGTAATAAAGAAATTTGTAGAATGTAACAGCGTAGAATGGTTTAATTGGATTTCAAAGTGATATGCAATGTGCGGTGCAATGTCCTTCGAAAACAAAAATAAATTGTCAAACAGACTAATCCAAAGAATAAATCATAGCATAGTATAGCTGGTTTTGGAACCAACGTATTTAGCAAATCGCAGTATTAGTTATAAGATTCTAGGTATCTCATAGTCTCTCTATCTCATTACTCTGGCGCGACTTGCGCTGCGGCAATGTTTGGAACCTAACGGTTTTGTACTATTATCAAAATGTCCTAGAATTTGTATTACCTAGCAGTAGCAAATAATTGTGAAATAACGAAAGGACACCTAAATTAAAAAGCCTCAAAACTTGGAATGATAGGTACCTGTTTACAAATCATTACAACAGATCTCTTTTTTCATCAGTCACGCAACATTATTAGTTAGTTTTTTTGCACTACCCGATAAAATCGTGTATGTTGGGTGTTTCTAAACATCTGTACAACTAGAAGAACAAGAGTAACTTGACCTCTTTTAGAAAGAGCGTCTGAAGAGTGGCTGAAGATTCTTTTGAAATTTCTAAGATTTATTAATTTAATATCTTTAATATTTATATTCTGTTATGCTTGCTTAAAGGTTTGAATTACCTTTGTATCGTTTTATTTTATTTAAAATATTCATATCTACCTACCTTTCCATGTTTATTGAGTTGTGTTCAAATATTTGTTTGATTTGTGTGTCATTTGATTATGTCGCTCAGTAATTGTTAAAAAGGGCATTTTTTTTTTAAGACGACCGCCCATCTTTAGGGTACAAGCCCTGTGTCGCGGGGGATTTTACAAACATACAAGTCACGGACACAAAGTACACCCAGCCTCGGAACAACAGTTTGTGGATAACATAAAGTGGTGTCCCGTGTGGGAATCGAACCCACGACCTCTTGCGTAGCAGTCAGAGAAATTCTCGTGTAAATGTCAAATTCAAAATGAGAATAAAGATACTCAGACCCGATCGCTGGCATGTGGCTAGTGTACCTATATCTGGCATCTTTAAGCAAGTATTCATAGAAGAATCAAAACACTATTCAACTAATCTATTGTTCAGTTAAATTTATAAGTAAGGTAGTTGTAGCTGTGTATATTGAGGATTACGCTAATTGCTATGAATTATGTATATTATGCCGATTGTCTGATCGTCAATCAATCTAACCAAATATAATTAATTAAATTTATGTACAATTACACATGCATGTAATGGTTTATACAAAATAATAACATACCTTAATGTTCTCCAAACTGATTTTGGTCACAGCGGACTATCTGATCAGAGACTGGCCAACTACGCAGGATATACACCGAATACTACACTAGTCTATGTGTAGATACAACTGTATCTCTTGTCTCTCACTCTTAAAGTCCGGCACGACTGAAGAGAGTTTAGGCGAAGGACCAAAGTGAAGGCTTGACATGCTCTCTAAGAGACGGAGGGGTGTGACTTTCTGCAGTGGTAACATTGCTTACAGGCCGTTTTTAATAATCTATCTATCGATAGGACTTGGCTGCAAGAGATATATATTTGACATAAGCATGAAGCTTATACTATACAAAATATATCAAAATTCTATCTCTAGTAGCCAAAGCCATCGATAGATATAGGTAAATAATCATCGTTCATTACTTATCTCCCGATTGCTCGGTTGATCCATTAAATCTATATTAATATTATAAAGCTGAATAGTTTGTTTGTTTATTTGAACGTGATAATAAATTACCAGTCCGAATTTGAAAATTATTTTACTGTTGGATAGCCCATTTATCGAGGAAGGCTATATAACATCACGCGACAGCCAATAGGAGCGGAACAGCAATGAAAAATATTGCAAAAACGGGGAAAATTTACGGGTCAGCTAGTATACTTATACAGAAGCCTCTGTGGCTCTGTGTGTCTGGGTATTATTTATATATAATACTAGCTGTCCCGCGCAACTTCGTATGCGTAAATTTTCCCCGTTTTTGCAACATTTCACGTCGCTACTCTGCTTCTATTAGTCGTAGCGCGATGTTATATAGCCTATAGCCTTCCTCGATAAATGGGCTATCCAACAAAAAAATATTTTTTCAAATCGGACCAGTAGTTCCTGAGATTAGCGCGTTTAAACAAACAAACAAACAAAGCAAACAAACAAACTCTTCCGCTTATAATATTAGTATAGATATATTATGTATTTAGAAATATTTAAGTGTGTTTATCAGTTGTCTGATTTCCATAGTTCAAGCTCTGCTGAGTTGTCCCAAGATTTTATTAGTATTATTAAAATGAGGTAAAAAATATAAAGACGTAAAGTTTGTGAGTTTGTGACGTTGTAAGGGTAATCTCTGGATATACTGAAACGATTTTGAAAATTCTTTTACCAATGGAAAGCCACGTTATTTGTGTGTGTCATAGGCTATAACAACAGCCAATAGGAGCGGAGCATCAATGAAAAATGTCGCGAAAACGGTGGAAAATGACGCAAACGAAGTTGCACAGGTCAGCTAGTACTGTATAATTATAATAATAGGTAGTGCTTCAAACATGTATTTCCGATAACGGGTCAAGAATTTATGGCTTTGTAACAAGATATTAAAATTCCCTAGATCCCACAAGACAAAGACATTTGAAACTCAAAGCTGCAATTCTCGCTTGTTCTTTTTTTCTCAGACACAGGTCGCCACCGCAGAACGTGCTAGTAATATCCTATGCGAACGAGTCAGCTTGACAACGGAAAAGGCAAGTAACTTTTATTTCAAACGACATTTTAAAAAGTTTAAAATAATGTTTTAATTTCTACTAGCGTCCAGCCTCAGCTTCGTACGGAATTTTGTCTACACATCATATGTTTGTATTATACATTTATAACACCCTAAAGAAATTGTCTTAATTATAATACCTGAAACCGCATGACAATCTGATGCATAAAAGTCAGACAGTGAGAAATAACTTTTTATACTATGTAAAGATGAAAACCTTCCCAGAAGAATTAGCAGTCGAATAGAAAAAATCCCATCTAAATTGGATCACTAGCTTTCGAAAAAATCGCGAACATGCATACGCATCAAAAAGAACCACGTTTTATAAAGGCGGTTAAAAAAAGATTAAATTTAGAAATATGTAATGCAAAAATGGCAAAATGTACAGTCATTTGGTATTTTTACTTGGAAAGTTTTCCGGGAGTTTTGAAAATTGGCAATAGATTTTGACATGTTCTTTCTGAATTTTAACTTTGCCGCCTCGTATCTTTGCCGCGCGCGCCACCATATGGAAAAATGGCGCCTAAAACAGTTTTTTGATAATTCATTCTTTCCGACTCATTTTACAACAAAAACATGTACTACAGAAATAAACTAGAAAATTTTACCTACAATTTATATAAAACCATATTTTTTTTAAATACTCAATAGTTTTGGCGTACGTGCTACGCTAAATATACATTATTATGAGTTTTAACCAAAAATAAATTTCCATACCATTATGAGGTGTTATTATATATCGCTTTTTTTTCCTGAAATCGAGTGATTTTAATCCAGATGCAATGCATCATTTAGAAAAAAATTAGTACTCTCCTTCATTTCGATTTTTTTGATGGACCAGGTGTTGCATTAGTTCCATCGTCCTCAGATTTAAAACATCACAGATGGAAGTTTCTTCTAATCACGGCCATGGGATTATCAGCTTTGTTGTAATTATTGCATTTGATTTAGTCCTACTGAAGATATCACTATAAAATAAAAACGTGATATGTATTATCATATGGTAGCGCTTTTTGGCCAAAACGCCATATTGGTGTAGACTTTGCCGCTTTTGTAAGCTAAAACTGCTGAGTTTACAAAAAAAATGTTAAAACTCAAATTGTTGTTAGTGTTCTCTACTTTAATTTTTTAATACATATTTTTATCAAAAAATGAGTCGGAAAGAGATATTGCCTTAAAAACTAACTTTAGGAGTCATTTTTCCAATACGGCGGCGCGGGCGGCAAAGTTACAAGATGGCAAAGTTGAAATTTGAAAAGACTAACACAAAACCTATAAATTCAACAATTTTTAAAACTTTCCTGGTAACCTCATTTTTAGCACCAAAATAAGTCTAGTTGCCTAAAAAGTAATCAAGAATCGAAATAGGTAGGTCTTTTAGTATTTAAGCTTCAATGTTTCGAATGCTTTAAGTTATTGTCTTTCTCCTTTTGCCGTACTAAATGTCAAATAACTCGGATCTAGTTGAGGACATAAATGTGAGTAAATAAACGTCTTGGTAAAGACAAATGATACTCTGTTACTAGAGTTTATGCCTTCTCTGAAAATAAGGGAATGCTTTAAATTTGACATAAGAAGTTTTTATTCTAAACGTTACATTAATACACTGAAATAATGTAAAATACTGTAAAACCTGGTAAGAACGCACGTATCCAATTGACAATGATTAGCTATTGCAATGACAACTCATGAAAAATGTTGAATTATAAGTATTTTGGAGAGAGAATACCTACTTACAATGTAGAAGATTTTTAATTGGTTAATTAGGTTAATAACGGCTACCCGTATTGGATCAGTCATAAAACAATCAATCAAAATTACATTGACATATATTAAAATCTATTCTATATGTTTGTGATGGTGTATTTAAATTGGGCTTTATTAATAAGAATTGAAGTTGAATAATTGGTATATTTTATTGAGTAAATATCTTTACTAACAAATATTTTAAATAAAGGCACTTAGTAAGACTTTTATAAGAAGTAACTGGATTTAAGAACGCGTTAGTTTAAAGCCTAACAATAAAATTGACGCGGTGTTACAAATTCTAAACTAAAAATTCAAACATCATTTAAAACTACGCGATAGCAAAGAAACAAAGGCTAAAAAAGGGCAAAAAATGGTAGAAAAGGTATGTAACATAGTTGATACTTGTTAAATTTGCAAGAAGGTGGTGACGTGGTGTTACAAATTCCAAACTTAAAATTCAAACATCATTTAAAACTACGCGATAGCAAAGAAACAAAGGCTAAAAAAGGCAAAAAATGGTAGAAAAGGTATGTAACATAGTTGATACTTGTTAACAATTTGCATGAAGGTGGTGACGTGGTGTTACAAATTCCAACCTTAAAATTCAAACATCGGTCAAAACTACGCAATTGCAAAGAAACAAAGGCTAAAAAAGGGCAAAGAATGGTAGAAAAGGTATGTAACATAGTTGATACTTGTTAACAATTTGCAAGAAGGTCTTGCCTCGAATCTATTTGAATTTCACTAGTCCAGCGTCAAGTGCGTTCACCCACAATTTTGTCTGACGAGAAGCAAATATTGACCGTCCCTGTTCACTTCTCAACCTTTTATGTTGGCTTTATTTGAGCTTTGTGTAAATAAAATTGTCCATTTTCCTTATGTCACACAGATTTTTACGATAAATTGTTATTTAGGTGAATACGTGGGATGTTTTTGCACTAAATGGTTTTGATATTTTCACCACGCCTGTTTCTGATAACAATAAAGGCTTGGGGAAAGTAAACTGTAACTTAACATATTCTGGGGAAAAGGTTTTTTTACTTTGAAAAAGTGCTGCTAGCAATGTTGAGCTGAGGGTCCCAACCGTGGTTCTGTCCATGGTCCGGGGCGAGCGGTCGTGGTATGCGGTCGCATCCATCTCGCAGAAGGAGCCGGCGGTGCGCGTCAGAGTAGAGAGCTCCCTGGCGGATCCGCTCCGTCGCCGGCGAACCGGGCGGCGTCAGCGCGCATATTTGCGCCTGATGCCGCCTTAGGTGGGGCTGCGGGCGGGCGTACGGGGTATCTGCCTCGCCCGTTGCCTTCCGTGGAAGCGCGGCGCCCTGTCCACCCTGTCGCGATCCAGGGGCCTCATAGGTGAGAAATGCCCGGAACACAACAACATCGCGTCCGGGCATTGCCACTGGGCGGGCCGCCGACGGTATAACAAATTCCGGCGGCCCGTTCGCGAAAAAAAAGGCGCGGGTTCTCGTCGGTAGGATTCGAACCTGCGACCTCACGATTGCGAGTCCAATGCCTTAGCCATTAGGCTACCGTCGCTTTCTTTGTAACTGTTAACCTACTAACCTTACTAAAACAATTAACAAGCATCAACGTCGTACGGATAAGGTCAGGCAATATGTCTAAGTTAGCAGTAAAGTGTTTAGTAAAAGGGGAAGCACAATTTAGTAATCGAGCAACCATCTATCTTTTTATTAAATTTTGTTCAGGTCCGTTCAGCAGTCTATTGTAAAAAGCTAACTTATGATTATTTGTTACACCTATTAGTAATTTTAGTTACATACAAACTCAAATATGTTGGTTTCGGAAAATCAAATCAATGATAACTGAAAACGACAACCGTAATAAGGAAACAAAATCCCATATGACCGGTGGACTTTTCCAACACAAAGTTCACCCAGCCCGGGGTAAAAAAAAACAATTTGTGGAATACACTTTGTCCTGTCCGAAACACTTTGACGTCAGGCGTTTGCTTAGCCATAGCGCGATAAAATACAATCGACGATAAAAGAGCTCAACCAAACAACATCAGCTTGTTTTATATTATGATAGGAAGTTACTTAACAACTAAGATTAATCAATTTCTTGATGTACTTATCAATATTAATGTAAGTTAACGTAGAGGGTAATTCGATCACAGTGAGTAAATAGATCTAAAGTGGTTTGTTTGAAAGTCTTTTTCTTGAAGATAAAATGAGAAGAATATTTTGGTAACCTCTTTGTTTTACGTTACGATTTTTTATTTTTGTTAATAATGTATTAGAGATTCGATGTTTATAAAATTGTTTGTGGCATTTTCAACAGTTTTTAGAGGTACTACAAATGGAACCTAACAATACTTAGTAAGTAATAGTTTATACACTAAATGTGCATAGTCCAATTTTTTCCCACGCTTATAAGAGATTTAAACAAGATAACCTGAAATCATGCATTGGCATTCATGAATTCCAGAGAACTTACTAAAATGCCTCCGACTAGCACTAAAAAGTATAATAGCAATAACTGTAACTATCGAAAATTTAAGTGACATTAGTTGTTAACAAACTTTAAATCCTAAACAGTTATTTTAAGTGAAAAATGTTTTAAGAAACCTCATCATAATTTTAAAATACCTACATTATGATACCCCACATGACATAGTTTGTTGACTTTTTTTTTTTTTTTAAACAAAATGCCATCTGGCTATTTCCATTTTGAATGTTGATTGCTATCATGTCTTTAGGTGACAGTCGCAAGATTATTACGAATCGATTGACGTATGAGTCATCAAAATTGGCCCACGCGTTTGGTCTGTATAGTGCCACAAAAGAACACATCTACATACATACACGGCAACAAACACATAACCCTTCTTCGCTGTCAGGTAAAAATGAAGTTCGGACTCAGGAATTAAACATGACATATTCTAGGCGGCAGATGACTAACAAGAAAATTATTAGTAGGTATATGATACATAACGCAACATTCAAATTACAGAAATACAAGTGGGTGTTCCTATTCAAAGATTTTCTCAATCACAACGTGTTAATAAGGTTTTCTTCTATGTCATAGGCAGGCCGCGCTACATTGATCGATTGATGGTACTACGAGTCTTTGACCGACGTCCCTTTCCCACGGCAACATTTTATTCCTAGATTCTTAGTACAGCTGTATAAAACTTCATATCAAAACCGCAACACACTAAGCATAGAAGTTACATACTTACCTTATACTTATATTTCTCTATGCCTTTCAAGTTTCCCAATATTTCAAGACTTGAATACTACATTCGGAATGGGAGCTGTCGGTCTGTAGCCGTATCGAGCAAATATTTATTATTTGCGACTCGATACGAGTGTTGCACATTGATACACGAAATGTGAATTTGTGTTTACATTCCCTATACAGGTAGGTACTCGTATATGTGGTAAGGTTATGCGTGATACGCGTATGGCTGAACGTTCAGTGATATACGAGTATTTAACTTCCATGAACGAGTTACACAGATATCTTCTAAATTAACCTTGACAACCGACTTCGTATGTGTGTTATGTATAAGTAGAGTGTGTGGGCTTAGTGACTTAGTGGTAATGGAGAAGATGTTACCACTATTCATTGATAGAGAAGTGACCGTTTCCGAAAATTAACCAAACTCTCCGTACCTCGGAGAGCACGTTAAGCCTTCGGTCGTGTGCCTAATCTCTTTCCAGTTGGGACAGATTTCCGACCCATCGGATTATTAAGTAAGAGTGAGAAAATAGATAATGCACATAATTGCCCTCTCCATAGTTGACTAGTCTTGATGAGATTGGCAATGATTGGGAAAACATTATTATTGTATCTGTGTACTATTCATGCATCCCTGTGCATTTTATAAAATCTATTTAGCGTGTCTCTAAAGATAGCTAAATAACAGTGAGATGTTTCTATTGAAACACAAAATAAAGACATTTTCCCATTACCAACGCAGTAATAAATTTTGAAAGTGTGAAAAAACTACAGGAAAAAAATATAATATTTATTTGATCAATCAATTTATTTTGCGCCACCGCCGGTTCGTAAATATGTTGGATGGTTTTATTTATTGACACTGCATGAACAAAATATGATCAAATAACACATAAATCCCTCAAAGGTGGCATTTACATTTTTGGTCACAGAGACATGAATTCTCTCAAAATTTAGATAAAGTAATGTGTAGGCTTATTAAGCTTAGTAGTGAATATGAGTAGATAGGTACTACATTTTTAGGGTTTGAAAATAAATTGATTTTTATAGATTGTAGTGAGTTTAATTATAACGTCATAGTTTTATGGAATCACTGCATGCTTATTTTCTATGTGGAATAAAAAACCTAATTTTGTAAGTTTAAAGTAGCTCTTTTAAAATTAATCTACCTATTTCGGAGATTATTCGAAACAAACAATCAGATAATTTGTAAAATAAATGCTTATTTAGTAGGTAAAAGTAAACATTTTAAGACTTATGTTTAAAAAAAAGCTACTATTTTTATTTTTATTTTTTTTTAATCATTTTAATTTATGAGTTAATTGCATATTTGTAGAATACAGTGTAATAGGTTCCTAGTTTCCACATTTACGTATTTTAAACTATTTTGGAGAGTGGATAAACGTAAAATTGAATAGTCTAGTACAATATATATATGGTTGAATTTTTTTCGTCAAAATTATAAAATTTAACGGAATATTTTAATTAGCTGACTCGATGAACTTCCGAAGTAGTAATCCGAAGTGATTATTCCATTATACATTAATTATATAGGTACATGGTGACATTACATGTACAAATCGGTTCAGCCGTTTCTAAGTTTTAGCGAGATATATTATTAAATATATTAGTAGGTATGCGATAAACCAGCAATAGGTAAATAAATAGAACTAAACTCAAAGGGAAAATCTCGATAAACATGGTAAAGAGAAATGTCGTCGTCCGTCCGTCCGTCCGTAGCAAGTTGATGCGTCACGCAATATCAGAATGATTGATGAGCAGTCGCCGAACGACGAGTCCGGATGACCACAGCTTTGTGCCCATGTGTGATACACTCTGTTTACGGTCCGAATTAGTTTGCGAGTCCAGTCGGCTGGCAAAAATGAAAGTTAAATATGACTCTGATGATACATTGCTTAAGGTTTCATTTATGGTTTGGTATATTTTGTTAACACCAGAGTTTAAATGCCTGCAATTAATACAAAATAAAAAAGTGTTTGACCATTAAATAAACGAAATATATTGAAAGGATTGAGGTACTATGACGGGGGCATCCATTAAGAACGGATTTTTAAAATTCAACCCATAAAGGGGTAATACTTACGGGCTTCCAAATTTCTATTAAAATCTAACTTAATGCGCGCGATAATTAGTATAAATAATAATAATAATATCTTGGGACAACTCACACAACGTCATCTGATTCTAAACTAAGCAAAGCTTGTGCTATGGCAACCAGACACCTGATAAATATACTTATATATTTCCAAATACATACATATTATAGATAAATAACACCCAGACACAGAATAAACCACCGTGTTCATCACACAAAGTTTTATCCTGGGTGGGAATCGAACCCATGACCTCTTGCGTAGCAGTCGGACACACTCCCACCGCGCCACAGAGGCAGTCAAATGCGACGAAACGTGTCTGTTTGCTACCTTCTCATGACTAAGAGGCTGAATAGCTCTTAATGAAATTTGGCAAAGAATAGATTATATCTTTAAAAAGGTCATCTGTCGTGATAATGGACTTTCACGCCGGCCGGCGCGGCGATGGCGGAGCCGCAAATGAAAACTAATATAATATTACGTGGTTAATGTGTAAATTTATGACAAAAATTAACTTAATTAATTCAGAAACACTTTTAAAATATATACTAACGCCTAAAAAAAAATTTATGGACGGCATTTAGATTAACATCATTTTATATAAATATCAATTTGTACGTCATAGCTTATAATTATATTTGTCATAGCTATATAATTATAATTATAAACGAGTCGAATACAATAATGATACTACTAACTAACATTTAAACTTTCGCGTTGCATGATTATAACTATTTATTATACGGGAATTAACGCGCATTGTTTACCTTAAAATTGCTTGACGTTTCGACCAGGTTGCACCGGCCGTGGTCACAAGCGGACTGATGATGCTGCTATTTTGAGACAAGGACTTTATTTTAAGAATTATTTGCTATCAGCTACATAAATAACTAGGACCTTGGTAAATACATAACAGTGACGTATTTATATATAGCAAACAACTACTTAAAATGTAACATTGTGATATAATATTATGTCACTGCGAATCCCTCAACGTCTATCGTTGTTTGTTCATTAAAAACCGCAAATATGAATATTTATAAAAGAACATAAAATACTAGCTGTCCCGCGCAACTTCGTCTGCGTATATTTTCACCGTTTTTGTAACATTTCTCATTGCTGCTCCGCTCCTATTGGTCGTAGCGTGATGTTATATAGCCTATAACCTTCCTCGATAAATGGGCTATCCAACAGTGATATTATATTCGAACCAGCAGTTCTTGAGATTACCGCGTTCAAACAAACAAACAAACTCTACAGCTTTATAATATTAGTATAGATAAATCATGATTTTCATATTCGCAGTTATGTATCTTGATAGCGATGCAATATTTCTGATGACGATGTCAGTTACAGGGCGAAGTGCAAAATAAAAGAAGCAAAAAATAGCACACTTATATTAATATTATAAAGTGCTTGTTTGTTTGAATGCGATAATCTCAGGAACTATTAGTTCAAATTGAAATAATATTTTATGTTGGATAGCCAATTTATCGAGAAAGGTATAAATAATATATGTAAATGGATATATTTATATGTGTGTGTTTTTATTTTTATAATAATTAATTGTGGTCGAATTTCGACCACGGGCGACCACCAGTTAATTGAATTATAGTTTATTTTTTCTACTAAAGTTCACGAAGAAAAAGTTCGCGACTCCCAGCTAATATATGTACTTTACTAGGTACAAACTTTATATACCTGTAAACTTCCAAGTAGTAGATGCTAACTTATTTTGTGATTTTACTTTGTCTTTACTTCCCTCAGTGTTTAAAGCCCGACTAAACTTTATATGGAACGATTTAACCGCAATGAGGTAAGTTTATTAAAAGTAAATGAAGATGAAAACTTTGATAAGAAACTCGGCGATGAATTATTATTTTGCTGTACAGAATTATTTGCATTTCGAAATTAAAGGTAAGAAGGTACTGCCTACTTATTGGTAAGTATATTGCTTAGTTACTTGGAATAAGCAATGTATTTAATTCCAAGTAATTTAAGTTGATTTGCAGTAAATATGCCTGCTAATTTAATCGTTGTACGTTTTGAACTTACTGCTTTAGAATAAATCTAAGGTATTCTAATGAAGTTTGAAGATTTTGCAGTCAGAATCTCCTATTCAGAATTTGGATTGAGAAGCGATTTGATCCAGTTCGCGATCCAAGGTTTTGATTGATGGAAACTAGCGACTAATTAGTATTTTTACATGGCGGCGAAGGAAACGATAGCTCGTGTACTTCTCGAGTGCACCGACATCACCCAGATCCGCAAGGATACACTTGAAACACCAAGATCGTTAGCGGATATCCTAAGAAGACCGGGACGAATGATCTGCTCCTGGAGGGAGGTAGGCTGGCTGAAATACCGGCGGCCATGGCTCACGTACCATGGTCCACTAACGTGTACCGATTTAAGTAAACTGGTATGGGTTCCGTAGCCTTATAGTTTTGCTATGTCCGTCCGGCCGTCTGTCCCCAGGTTAACTCAGAGACCCTTAATACTAAAAAGATTTAATAAGATTTAATTTGGCATGTAAAAAAATTGTTTGCATTACATGTAAAGCGGGGTTGTGATTTTTTTCTAACCTATCCCATTTTTATAACTATTAAGGGGTTGCAACGACCACTTTTTACGATTTATGAAATAATAAGTGGTATTTTTTGTAAAAGTTAAATGTGGCCCCCTCCCTGCCAGCTATATTGCTGTTTTTGGAAATGTTACAGAGTGGTGTGGTCAAATTTCCGCAGCGGATAGTGTATGTTATCAGTATTGCACGCTACCATGGTTCCATAGCTGATTACATTATTATTACATAGTAATAGCATATTCTTTTTGTCAAAATTCAGTAGTGAAAGGCGTATGGCATAAGAATTATACCTCCCCTGGTACAAAATTTGATTATATTAATATGGCATAGAACTTTTTAAGTCATATTTTTTTAAATTAATTACTTTTTAATTCATAAATAAACGAATGAAAAAATAATATATATTTATTAAGGTACTCCGATTTTGATAAAATGACATATGCACATATGTCATTTTATCAAAATCGACTCAGTATGATGGGCACATACCAACCCTTAAATATGACCACACCTTTCTGTTACACCCTGTATAACCAAATTAAAAGGAAAACTATCACAGCTATGCATGCTTTGCAAGTTTACGATAATAATCGACCAAGTGAGAAGTAACCGTAATTTTCGTACAAATTTCATTGAAAATTACTTATGTAATATAAGTAATTTTCAATGGAATTAATAAAGTATGTAAGTTTATAACGCTGTTAATAAGTATGCATTTTTTTTTGTAAGATAACTAGCAATGTGGGATTGAGTCCCAAATTACTAGCAATCTTGTTAACCTCTCCAACTAAGCTCAAAGGCTTGTGTTAGTAGTGGGTATAAGTCGGTAGTATAATGGGTAGGATTCGAACCCGCGACCTCATGATTACGAGACCGATGCCTTAGCCATTAGGCTACCACCGCTGTGAATTAAAATGAATTTTCCGTTGAAGAAAATGAAAACAACAGAAAAATGATTTCATAGGCTTCATAATTGTAATGTGCAACTACGGAACCCTACATTGTGCGTGACCCGACATGCACTCGGCCGGTTTTTTTGTTCTGTTAAACGACCATTCAATCAATTATTCACTCATTAATCCAATTACAAAATGTGTAATTCTATCAGTTGGTAGGAAATATTGTTGTTGCCTGCCTGTTTGAAAATCAGTACACGTATCTATTTGAAATCTATTGATATTTTGCATTATCCTCATTTCATTAGAATACAAGGGATCAAATGTACGTTATAATACTGTTATATGTGTGGCGTATCACCAATATCCGTGTAATGGGATGCGTCCGGTGTTGCTAACATGACGTTGATTAGAACAAAAACATATTGGAAAATTGGCATGTATTTTGATATGTTTCTCTCTAATTTATTAATAGATTAATGAATAATAGAGGTTGCAATATTTATGTATACTAGTGGTCGCCCAGTGGTCGAAATTTGATCATAATTAATTGACTAAGTTTTTTTTTTAAATATTCATTCTGCACTCTATTTATACCATAAGTGTGAGAAATTTCATACTCCTCCACCACGCTATTCTCGTTATAAGGAGTAAAACATTTTTTTTAAAGAGACTCCCGCATTAGGTTAGAAGTCCCGTGTCGTGGGGGACGTTACAAACATTCAACTCACAAAGCCCAGACTCGAAACAACAATTTGTGGGTCACACAAAGTGGTGTCCCGTGTCGGAATCGAACCCACGACCTCATCCGTAGCAGTCGGACACACTCCCACCGCGCCACAAAGGCTTTTTGCTTCACGTATTTTTATTTATGCATGTTATGCACTAAAACTTAAATGTAATTTATAGCTTGTAATATTTTATATGTATTGCGTAAACAATTGTTGGTTAGGCAAATAAATAAATAAATATAGATTGTCACATTGAGTAATGCATGGAAAAAATATTTGTTTTATTTAGAAATACCTAAAAAATAAAATTGTATGTAATGCCTATTTAAAGTCACAATGTAAAACCAAAATAGAGAACTAAATTGTACACACATAATAACGGGTACGGGTCTCCCCAATAGAACCTACTTATTATAGATCCTGGGGGCAATTGCCATAATCACCACGCTTGGCGAACGCAGCAGAGCTTTAAAATATACCTTTATATATTTTAAAGCCCGACACTTTGAAAACGCAGCTGCCCGTCCACCGATGGGAAATCCCGTAGTTGCCTTGACGACACCCACGAGAAGTGATGGGGAAATTTTACATGATCGCTGTAAATTCATTTTTTTAAGACCATTGAATAAATAATGTAATTGAGCAAATAGGCATTTCGAAATCAAAAAGCTGTTTGTTTATTTTTTCACAGATTACAAAAAAACGGTATACGTAGTAAAAATCAGCAAAATCTTCCACATTACTTATTTTAAACAGGACGAGCCCTTGAATGGTAATGAAATAAACCTTTCTTAAAAGGCTGGTTGCTTTTCATTACGTATTCAAATTGTGTGTTAGACTAACATGTGTGGAGATAAAAGAGCTTCGTTAACAGGATTCCAGTTTTGACGGGATCGTAAAAAGCGAAACGGTACGTCTGATCTGTCAGGCATACGCAATATCGGAGTGATGGATGGTCCGATGCCCAGCCACATGTCCGGGGCAGAATACTTGCATTTATACATACATATTATCTAGTTTTGAGTACAACAAAAAATGAAATCGTATTTTTGTGTTTGAAATTGTATTTTGCTGTTTTTGTTATGGATTTTTTAATATTACAATCTTTACTAACATTATAAAGAGAAAGTTTGTGAGGTTGTAGGGGGTAATTTCTGTATCTACTGACCTTATGTTAAAAAATACTTTACCAATAATAAGCTACGTTATTTGTTAGTGTCATATGCTATATAACATCACGCTATGATCAATAGGAGCGGAGCATCAATGAAAAATGTTGCAAAAAAAGGGGGAAATGACGCAAACTTCGTTTTAGTACTGCATAATTAAAATAATGGGTAGTGCTTCAAACATGTATTTCCGATAACGTGTCAAGAATTGGGGAAAAATCAATGATCCAAAACATGCTATAGTAGGTATTAATATCCAACACCTAGATTGAAAATATACACATGGCTATTTACATAGAAGGCTATGTGAATAGCCACATGTATATAGAATACTAGCTGTCCCGCGCAACTTCGTATGCGTAAATTTTCCCCGTTTTTGCAACATTTCTCGTCGCTACTCCGCTCTTATTAGTCGTAGCGTGATGTTATATAATCTATAGCCTTCCTCGATAAATGGGCTATCCGACAAAAAAAGATTTTTTTAAATCGGACCAGTAGTTCCTGAGATTAGCCCGTTTAAACAAACAAACAAACAAACAAACTCTTCCGCTTTATAATATTAGTATAGATTAGGCTATATGTATATAGCTATATAGCATATATGTATACAATCCAATACCAAATAATAACCAACACATGGATCGATTATATATATGGCTATATTTATGGCTAGATATATGTCTATATATATGGCTATTTATATAGCCATTTAAATAGCCATGTAGCGCCATTTTTCATTAGGAGCTGGATGCGAGAAGCCGAAGATAGAACAAAGTGGCGTGCAATTAGAGAGGCCTATGTCCAGCAGTGGGCTGCGATAGGCTGATGATGATGATGATGATGTAGCGCCATATCTAACACACGCATCACCAATAGGAGCAGAGTATCAATGAAAAATGTTGCAAAAACGGGGAAAAATTACGCAAATGTAGTTGCGTGGGTCAGCTAGTCTATATTAATATTGTAAAGAGGTAAAATTTGTGAGTTTGTTATATTGTAGGTAATCTATATAAAAAGCCAAGTTATTTGTGAGTGTCATAGGCTATTTACCATCCCGCACCTATCAATAGAAGCGAAGAATCAAACAATGCAAAAACGGGGAAAAATTACGCGAACGAAGTTACGCTTCAATTTTTTATAAATTTAATAAAGTCGACGGAAATCTGACACGACCGGAGAGAGATTGGGCGCAGGACGCCACCTCTCAGTGCAATATGGAAATATGTCACACCCTTCCGGTGTGACATATTTCCATTTTTCGAATACGGTCACCCATCTATATTCTGATAGAGATAACGTTGCATAACATCGCTGATATCTCGATCTGCTCAGTCACTATTAAATCAGGGACTCTTCATATGCAATACAATACCAGTCTTCCCGTGACCACGGCCGTTGCAATACGGTCGAAACGTCGGGCAATAAACAAGGTATTTAACCCTAAATTATTCACGCGATTAAGTCCCGTAATATATATATTTTAATAAAACAATACCAAGACTTTATTTTTTGAAATGGGCGTTATTGAAAAACAATACTAACGCTCAGTTAAATTTTAATGGCCTCGGTGGCACAGTGGGGGTGCGTACTGCTATACAAAAGTTTGTATGTTCGATTTTCTTATGGAACTGAGTTTTGAGAGATACAAAAATTTCTGGGAGTAGGTACCTACTTTGTGCCTGCTGTTTGTACCTAATGCGAGTATTGTCTTTAAATAAAAAAAAACATACAATTAGTCAGTTATTAGATAACGAATAATTTTACACCTTTTTTTTTTCTTGTCCTCCATTCGTTCATTTGCTCCAGGAGGACTATGGCTCGCACATTCTTAGCATCTGCCAATTTCAAGTTTTATTTTCTTTAAAATTTTGTAACATTTCAATGTTTTGATTTGCTTGAAAGCTTGTAATAATTTTAGTACCTATAATTTTTCAATTATTTATTAATCAATATTTTTCACATAACCTACGTACGTACATAATAGGGAGAAATTATTAATGGAACATTGTTACCCGACTATTTTTTAAAACTGTCATAATCGTTGCGTCTGTCACGTTAATATTCTATTTATATATAATTTCAGTTATTAAAATAAGTGTTCAATTGTATATACAATGTTAAACTATAATATGCAAGCTGTTATTTAATGTCGGTGAAAGTTCTTGACAAACTTGTTTTCATAAACAATTCAGAACTATTAAAAGCTGGCTGAATGCCCTTTGTGCCTATGCCTAAAAACCTAATAACTGTGCGTACATTCTAATTGAACCTTTCAACTTGAAAAAAATCGAACTACGAACGAGTTCTGACGTTAGAAAAAAAAATCTATCTGTGTGTCATTCAAACATGATACATAATGCTGATTTAATGTCTCTAAATGTACTTTTTTCGCAGTTATGTCCTAAATTGGGCAATTAAAAATCTATAGCAAACTTAGACTGTAAATAATGTGTGTAACGTAGATTTGATTAGAAAAATCAGGGTTATTATGTAGCTAGTAATATTTCAAAGTTCAGTACCTACTACATTTACACAATTATTTTTTGTATAAAATCATTTAACAAATAGTTTAAATTTGAAACCTAATAGTTTTAAATCTAGTGGGATACCAATTATTCACCTCACTATTTTAACGTTGTGTGTACCTTATATATATTAAATCCTAGAACACATTTGGTTGTAATCTAAAAAAGCGAAAGCTGTCCTAGCTGAATAGCTTGAATAAATGAAACGAGACAATAAGCCCGTAATACAATTGCACTGAAAAGACGCTCGGGCCTGTGTGCTCTAGTTCCAAACAAGAGGCACGGTGGTTCGCAGGTGCAGGGCACAATGCACGCTGCACGGAGTGGCAACAATGCGTCCCAGTGATTGCTGGATGCGCGCGATTGCGCTGCGCCACTTGACTGACAGTTGTTTGGGCATGTGCCTTCCATATTTATTTTTTGAAATTAGAACCGAATTTTTACCTATGCTCGCTTTTCTTTTTCTTTTTTTGCGAGTGTACATATTCGATAAATTCAACCTTCTTAGTCGATTTTTAAGTCTTTGTATTTTCAAATAGAGTTCGTATTTCGGACAGAAACGTAACAACCATTACATACTAAAAACGAGTGTTATTAAAACTTTAAAAAATACATCGTTAGCAAAGTTTTGCGCGAACGTTCGAAAACGGTAAAAATTTAAATGTCGGAAAATATAGAAAGTTAAGGTAACTGGGAACTAGTTCCCCTGTAGAATACACCATGAATTTGTAGTCGTTTTGGAGCTAAAAATTTGGAACTCCATATCAATAACCTAGTCTATGAAAAATATCAGTTTAGCGCTTGTGGTAACGCGACTAAATTTCACGTAATAAGAATAGGCACTACGATATCAAGATAGATGATATAGTTTTCCCCCATCCAAAAGTGCTTCACGCGCCACTATAAGCAATTTAAGGTAATTTTTTATATAAAAAATGTTAAAATTTTATTAAACTGATATTTTTTATGGACTAAGATATTAATAGAGTTCAAAATTTCTACAAAATCACGGTGTAGATTCACAGATTTGATGTTAAGTTTTACGTCGTGATGTTTAGTAACAAAAAAACAGGGCTCTTTTGAATCGTATTAAACTTTTGAACTTACGTAAACTGCGGCTTCGCGCTCGTTATTTATGATTATTTAGTTATCTATGTGTTATTTTGATGTATAAACTACAATACTGTAAATTTTCATCAAAATCCGTTCAGCAGTTTTCCGTGAAAGAGCATCAAACATCCATCCATCTGTTCGCACAAACTTTCGAATTTGTAATGAGAATGTTTATATTGGAGCACTGTATCGGGTGACGTCAATGTAGTACACTGCGAAGCCGTTCCTTTATAGTTAGCTATAGTGGTTACTGTTTAAAACGGAATGCAGTTCAGTGTACTGTTATTCATGTTTATTTTATAATTTTATAATAATAATAATATCTTGGGACAACTCACACAACGCCATCTGATCCCAAACTAAGCAGAGCTTGTACTATGGAAACCAGACAACTTATAAACATATTTATATATTTCTAAATACATACATATTACAGATAAATAACACCCAGACACAGAATAAACCATCGTGTTCATCACACAAAGTTTTATCCTGGGTGGGGATCGAACCAATGACCTCTTGCGCAGCAGTCGGATACATTCCCACCGCAGTCAATATGTACAACTTAAAAAGATTTTTGTTTCTTTTTTAAAAAGATGACTCCCGCAATAGGGTACAAGCCCAGTGTCGCAGGGGACTTTACAAACATACAAGTCACGGACACAAAGTACACCCAGACTCGGAGCAACAATTTGTGGATCATACAAAGTAGTGTTCCGTGTGGGAATCGAACCCACGACCTATGGCGCAGCAGTCGGACACTCCCACCGCGCCAAGAAACACAACAAAAAAATATATGTTTTGAATGTTATACTTAAAAATTGAATATTCAATTATCGTAAGTTTTACAAAAGCATTCTGGACTTCTACTGAACTCGTGACAGAATAAACCTAGCTAATTCCAGTGAACTAAGATAAAGGCTATATTATGTACTAAATACCTACATAGCATCTTAGACGAATGACCACTACATATTTCAGACGTAATAGAGCATATTAATTTCCCAGTTCCGACTTCCCTGAAGTCCTGCTATAGGCAACTATATATCTAGATATTATTGCGATGAAGGTAACGTGGCAACGTTTAGACGTTACCACGTCTCAACATTACTCTGTAAATAATTAGTTGGTATATTATTTATCATTCGTAATTTAGTTATTGTATTGTATTGGAACTGTATTGTAAGTACTGTATTGTAAGCCGGAACTGGAAAATTAATATGCTCTATTACGTCTGAAATATGTAGTGGTCATTCGTCTAAGATGCTATGTAGGTATTTAGTACATAATATAGCCTTTATCTTAAATCCAGTAGACTGGAATTAGCTAGGTTTATTCTGTCACAAGTTCAGTAGAAGTCCAGAATGCTATAGCAAAACTTACGATAATTGAATATTCAATTTTTAAGTATAACATTCAAAAAATATATTTACTTGTAGCGTTTTTTGGCGCGGTGGGAGTGTGTCCGACTGCTGCACCATAGGTCGTGGGTTCGATTCCCACACGGGACACTACTTTGTGTGATCCACAAATTGTTGTTCCGGGTGTACTTTGTGTTGTGGACTTGTATGTTTGTAAAGTCCCCCGCGACACTGGGCTTGTACCCTATTGCGGGAGTCATCTTTTTAAAAAAGAAACAAAAATCTTTTTAAGTTGTACATATTGACTGCCTCTGTGGCGCGGTGGGAATGTATCCGACTGCTGCGCAAGAGGTCGTGGGTTCGATCCCCACCCAGGATAAAACTTTGTGTGATGAACACGATGGTTTATTTTGTGTCTGGGTGTTATTTATCTATAATATGTATGTATTTAGAAATATATAAGTATGTTTATAAGTTGTCTGGTTTCCATAGTACAAGCTCTGCTTAGTTTGGGATCAGATGGCGTTGTGTGAGTTGTCCCAAGATATTATTATTATTATAAAATTATAAAATAAACATGAATAACAGTACACTGAACTGCATTCCGTTTTAAACAGTAACCACTATAGCTAAAGGAACGGCTTCGCAGTATACTACATTGACGTCACCCCATACAGTGCTCCAATATACCTAGTCTGGCCATAAATACTGTTACAATTAAAAATAAGAAAGATATTACATTTGAATTTGGAATCTGCCTTTTTCATACGATTGTTCATTGTATTTTCTAATTTTGGCGCCAATACATTGTACAATATTTTGCTATATTAAAATGGAGTGGGGTGATAAAGAAAACCGAATCGCTGTGATTGCATTACACAAAGTTGGTATGGAGCCGAATGTAATTTTTAAAACTCTCCATACGCTTGGTATTAGTCAAATGTTTGTGTACCGGGCTATTAATAGATACAATGAGACCTTCTCTGTTTGTGACAGAAAAAGATCTGGCCGTCCACGTAGTGTTCGTACGAAAATGGTGGTCAAAGCAGTAAGGGAAAGAATTCGAAGAAATCCTGTCCGAAAGCAAAAGATTTTATCTCGGGAGATGAAGATAGCACCCAGAACCATGTCACGCATTTTAAAAGATGACTTAGGACTTGCAGCCTATAAGAGACGCACTGGTCATTTTTTAACTGATAATTTAAAAAAGAATAGGGTGGTAAAATCGAAGCAACTACTGAAGCGGTACGCAAAGCGAGGTCACAGAAAAATTTTGTTTACGGATGAGAAAATCTTTACAGTTGAGCAACATTTTAACAAACAAAATGACCGTATTTATGCTCAAAGCTCTAAGGAAGCTTCCCAATTAGTCGACAGAGTGCAACGTGGGCATTATCCGACTTCAGTGATGGTTTGGTGGGGTGTTAGCTATGAAGGAGTGACTGAGCCATATTTTTGTGAAAAAGGTATCAAAACATCGGCACAAGTGTATCAAGATACCATTCTTGAGAAGGTAGTTAAACCCCTTAACAACACCATGTTCAATAACCAAGTATGGTCCTTCCAACAAGACTCAGCGCCGGGTCATAAAGCTCGGTCCACGCAGTCTTGATTGGAAGTGAACGTTTCGGACTTCATCAGAGCTGAAGACTGGCCGTCGTCTAGTCCCGATCTTAATCCGCTGGATTATGATTTATGGTCAGTTTTAGAGAGTATGGCTTGCTCTAAACGCCATGATAATTTGGAGTCCCTAAAACAATCCATACGATTGGCAGTGAAGAATTTTCCCATGGAAAGAGTGCGTGCTTCTATTGATAACTGGCCTCAACGTTTAAAGGACTGTGTTGCAGCCAATGGAGACCACTTCGAATAAGCTTTTTATATTTTGAATTGTTTTTTATTTATGTATTAAACTAACACACTGTTAAAGTAATAAATATTATTTGCAATAAAAAAAAATGTTTTTTCTTCGTACCAATATTTATGGCTAGACTAGGTAAACATACTCATTAAAAATTCGACAGTTTGTGCGAACAAATAGATGGATGTTTGATGCTCTTTCACGGGAAATTGCTGTACGAATTTTAATGAAAATTTACAGTATTGTAGTTTATACATGAAAATAACACATAGATAACTAAATAATCATAAATAAAGAGCGCGTAGCCGCAGTTTACGTAAGTTCAAAAGTTTAATACGAAAAAAAGAGAGCCCAGTTTTTTGTTACTAAACATCACTACGTAAAAACTTAACACCAGTTCTGTGAATCTTCACCGTGATTTTGTAGAAATTTTGAATTCTCTGAATATCTTAGTCTTTACAGTTTAATAAAATATTAACATTTTTTATATAAAAAAATACCTTAAATTGCATAAAGTGGCACGTGGGGCACTTTTGAGTGGTGAAAAACTATGTCATGTACCATATTATCGTAGTGTCTATTCTTATTACGTGAAATTTAGTCGCGTTACCACAAGTCCTAAACTGATATTTTTCATGCCGAAAATCTGGAATAAATAGTCTTCACTTTACGTAATTGCAACCACATTATGACATACAGCATATACCTCGCTTATCAATAACTAATTCATGCAATATTGACGTTATACAGAAGCAAGACTACGCCCGACAAACGCCCGTAACGTTTAATAACGTCTCAACTAAAACGTCACATAACAATAAATACTATCTACAGTTTACTTGTATCCAATCTCCGTTAGGAAGCTAAGGTGTTGCATAAATAGAACTAAATTGGAATCCTCTGAAATTCAGCCACACACGCGCTGGACGTTCGACGTATCCTCTGGGCATAAAGGGAGGGGCGGATAGCGGGGCAGATCGGGGACGAAGTTACAAACTTCAGAGTAAGCACTGTCTGTCTCGACCGCTATGACTCGAACTAAATTCGCGTTGGGATTAAATTGGACATTATGTACGCTATACGTGAATTAATTTTGTGTCATCGTGCATAATTTTAGAGCAATGCGTCATATCTATTGATTAGATAGAAGAGTTATTTCGAAAATGGCGGCCCTCTTAAAAACCAACACATTTTACACTTGCTACGACAACAATTAGAACTTAAACCTAAGTTTCTTTAACAATGTTAACTAAACTACAATAATTGCATTTTTGAAAGATAGAAAAATTTGAAGTCCAGACCCAGGAATCGAACCCGAGACTTCCGTAGCCCAACCGGGGCCAGAAGCGAACCACCTATCTGGACTATGTTACTAGACCTCAAATTTTTCTATCCCTTTATGCTCGCGAGTTTGGGCCCTCGCATGCGCCATCTAGTCTATAGTTAAAGAACTATCACGGCTTTTGTTATTGCTTCGTTACAGAGAGCATTTTAACAAATTATGATGTCGCAGGCCGAATATTGAAGTAATTTTTATACGCATTTCTTGCCAATTACTTTACAAATACAATAATTGCATTTTTGTTTCTAGTAGTCTCGGGTTCGATTCCTGGGTCTGGACTTCAAATTTTTCTATCTTTCAAAAATGCAATTATTGTATTTATAATAATAATAATAATATCTTTGGACAACTCACACAACGCTATCTGACCCCAAACTAAGCAGAGCTTGTATTATGGAAACCAGACAACTGATAAACATACTTATATATTTCTAAATATATACATATTTTAGATAAATAACACCCAGACACAGAATAAACCATCGTGCTCATCACACAAAGTTTTATCCTGGGTGGGGATCGAACCCACGACCTCTTGCGTAGCAGTCGGATACAGTCCCACCGCGCCACAGAGGCAGTCAAATTTGTAAAGTAATTGGCAAGAAATGCCTATAAAAATTACTTCAATGTTAACTAAAGTTCTATTTAAAAATAATAGTGCATACAATGACAATTTTACTTGGATAGTGAAACAAAGACATCACCGCAAAAGATTTACGAGTTCGTCTAAGTTATGCAAATGTCGCAAATTTATGTTATCCTATTAAGTTCATTTAGTTACTAAGAGTCAAGTCACATTTTGTTTGTAGTTTAACGAAGGAATAGAATGCACAACTGAGCGCAGAATAACTCGAGAGTGCCACAACTGAATAGTAAATAGAACTTTTACAAAACTGAGACTAAAATCTTCAAGTTTATGATACTTATTTGCTTAATACATACTGCTTGAATATTTTCAGAAAGTTCCTCCACGGCAAGTAAAACACGTGGATCCAGTTTTAAAACTGTTCGCCAATTCTAGATTGCGCGCTCCGCCAACTCAAACTTTATCTAACAGCTGATTGCGACTCTTTTCTTGAGAAGAGTATCGTTAGAATCTTTCCTTTAGTTTTTTATTTTTGTTGTGACTGCAGCCAACTTACTCCACGTTATACATAACTGATCAACTTCAAGCTCCACCGGGCTCAGGACACTTAAACGTCTCTATTCTGAGTCAATTACAGTTTTATTGATTTTTATGATATCTTTCGCATGTGAAGTGTATTTTTGTTTTAAGACTTTAATTATTTAATGAAGCAAGCTTTAAGTTAACCACGCCGTTATTTTATAATTATTAGGTATACTCAGAAGATAAGGATTTGGCACCTTATTTAATGTGTCCAAGTATTACGAAAAAAAAAACATTTCCTGTTGTCTATACTAATATTATAAAGCTAAAGAGTTTGTATGTTTGTTTGTTTGAACGCGGCAATCTCAGGAACTACAGGTCCGAATTGAAAAAATATTTTTCTGTTGGGTAGTCCATTTATCGAGGAAGGCTATATAACATCACACAACGATCAAAAGGATTGAAATTAACGCATACGAAGTTGCGCGGGTCAGCTAGTTTCTTATAACACACTAGCTGCCTGCCCCGACTTCGCATGGGTGTCACATCGTAGTTTTTCAAACCTTGAGTTACATTATTATCATTTTCATAGAGATTTCTAATTTTGTTGACAATAAAATAAAGCCTGTGTTACTCCCCGATAATGTAGCTTTCTAATGGTGAAAGATTTTTTTAAATTGGTCTAGTAGTTTTGGAGCCTATTCAATGCAAACAAACAATCAAATCTTTCTTCTTTATAATATTATTATTGGTATAGATTGACTTACATAAATCAATAAAAGGGCTACACAAACAACAAAATTACTAGTTACTTTTACAAGCTTGCATTTTAAAATGAATATAACTTACATTATTGAATGTTACTTTGTAGCAAGCGTTCTTTGTTCCACTGTTCCGGTACACGGACAAAAGCATTCGTGTTCAAATGCAGCTGAAAATTTCAAATACACAAAACGGGTGGTGACGTTGTATTTACGAAGACGTCGGCGTCGGTTCTGGTAATGATTGCAGTCGCTTTCCATCAACTTACTGGGTCGTATTAAAGTTTGTTTGCTTTTGTTTAAGTTCACTATTTCATGGGATTTGCATAGATAGTCCGTAAAGTGTTCGTTGAAAGCGGCTTATATATAGTACTGGACAAACAATGAGACTTGCAAAGATGTTGACCTAGTGCCTCGTGGAAAGGCTTTTAATTTATATCCATGGATATTGAGAGTAAACATATTTTTAGTCAATTTTATTTAATACTTGTTTTGTCAATACACTAGTGGTTTACCACTTGTGTTGCCTATTATTTGCTGCGATATATAAAAAATACAAATAAAGCTTATCTACGCGTTGATTGATAGATTGATATACCGCATAAAGTAAGGTAAGTCATCTGAAGTTATAATAATACTCGTAATATTGAACAGTTACACAATTTTTAACGTGATAACGTCTTATAAATCGTGCACCCGGCACGCACTATAAAAAGTCACGTTATTGACATGTTGCTAAGCAACGCGAATTCTTTTTATGTTATGTTATTATCAATCTTCAATATTTTTCAGCAACAAGCACAGTTCGAACTAGTTTTAATATTATTAGATTAAGCAGGTTTGTAGCACCAATACTCAAGATTATTTGTATTATACTTAATTGTTGTATTACAAACCTGAGCCCCATAAACTTTAAGGTCCTTTTCATACGTTCAGGTTTCAATCCGGCGTCTGGTACACGGCGCGAAGTGTATAGTGACGTACGGTAGCTTTCACATGTTCCGGCGTCCGTCCGGTTCGGTCATCATGCATTCGCCGTCGGGTAGCTGGCGCCGAATCGTTACCGAAACGTATGAAAAAGACTTTAGGGAGCCCAGCTCCTATTTAAGACAAGTAATAATGTTGCAAATAAAATAAAATACTCTGTAGATTTGGTCAAAATGACAATTAGTTTAATTTGTTATGTAGGTCCTCAAGTAGTGTTAGACCTAGGGCCTGCGAATTTATTTTTATTCCTAGTCCGCGCCGCGTCTGTTTGTATATTCGAATCCAAGTCTTTATCTTGAAGAAAGTCCTTGGCCATTCGGCCAAAGAAATAAAAGAAACGTGAGACGTGGACAAGGCAAAAACATCGCGTCGCATCCCACCTCTTTTATTTGTTCAGTATGGCGACACTTTTGTTTCCAAAGAGTGCCGCGAATTGGCCTTAGAAACAAAATCATTTTTTTTTATTTTACGGAGAGAACATAGGTGGTATGTAGTGATGTTGGAAGATCCACAAATAAAAGAACAGAGCAGTAAAAAATAGAGTTTTTTTCATTTTAGGTTCAGACGCACATGTGGGGGAGACCTTTACCCAGCAATAGGACAGTACAAAAAAAAAGGTAGTCTGTAAAGTCCATTAGTTCCATGTATGGAACTAATGAGTTGCATAAGTTCCACGTGGAACTGGCTTCATGGAACTACTGGGAATAATCCGATTTACGGACGATAATTTTACATTTTAATGCCATAAGAAAACATTGATTACATTGTAATAAACCACCATGCCTGTGACAGCTTTGCTACGACGTCCACAATACTTCAGTCCATCAGCAGGCGGAACGTACGGACCGTGACACTTTTTCGTGCGTGCAACCGATCATTGATTTATAAGACGTTGTCACATCAAAAAGTTGTTAGTTTTCATGCAAATATGCCGATTCCGAACAGTTCACATTATAGAATTTTATAATAAAATATTTATGCGATTAAGACCCGTAGCTTAATCGCGTAAATATTTTATTTTAAGGCTAAATACCTTTGTTTTATTGCCCAACGTTTTGACCGTATTGCACAGCCGTGGTCACCTGTTGACCCGTGACCACGGCCGTTGCAGGGCAAATCGCAAAGGTATAAATAAAAGGTTCGTACCTTTAAATAATTCACGCGATTAAGTCCCGAAATATAACTAATATGTATAAAAATCGCGAAAGTTTAAAAACAATAAATCGCAAAGGTTTACAAATATATAGGACCTAGTTCAGTATGTTAACTAGTCTGATACTATTTGACGACTCTTTTTTGTAGTAACATACGTTCATGCATAGTTTCAAAACATTAGGTACGTCTTATCTCTAGGCCTTACGCCATAGCTAGAACAATTTTTACTCTAGTTACACCTGATGTTATCGCGATCGGAATCAAACAACAATAGCGCTCAAACAGTAGGAGTATATAGCTAGTATAGCTTGTTAAAACTGTAGACTGCTACAACGTAATCCCCCAGTTGGCCAATTAATATAGGTCGCACGGAGTTGCTACGTATTATCACAAAACATAGAGAGTACAGAAGGTAACCTTAAAGCGCGATACCAAACCTGCCCGGTTGACTGCTTAGGGAACTTGTCCCACCAACGGCAAGAGAGCGAGCAACTATAACGATTTTCTCGCTCAAGAAACGTACAATAGATAAAAGAGAAAAGAGATTCACTAGCTATACTGTGGTACCGGCTTAAGAATAATACCATCTTATCTCTTAATGTGTGTGTTTTCGTCAAAGCGACTAAGAGATTTCACACCAGAGGACGGGCAGCAGCGTCCTCTGCGTACTTTAAAGCCTTACTGCGAACGCCAACCCGCTCGTCAAGCGTGGCGATTATGAAAATTACCCCCAGGATCTAGAATAAGTAGGTTCAACAAGGGAGAACCGAGCCCAGCAGTAGGACATCATATGAGTTGTTATGAGTTATGAGTAGATATACTGGATACACGGGATCTACATCTTTTGTACGTTTCTTGAGCGAGAAAATAGTTGATAGTTGCTCGCTACTCGCCTGCGATGGGACAAGTGCTTTATGGGTACGTACCTCGCTCGAGTCGCATAGACGTCATTTACAGACACAGAAATAAAGAAAATAAAGACTGCTCAAGACCACTTTGTTCGGTAGGCGGCGTGAGATTCCGTGTTCGTCAATGATGTCAATTTGTGCGTTGTATGAAGGTTACCTTCTGTACTCTCCTTTTTTGTGGTATTATATTTTTTGTGTCTATCTTCAGTTTGTATGGAAACGATACCGACTAATTACGGACTTTATTTGTGCCTGAAAATTTCTGTTGAAGGTTTTTTTTTATTCTTTCTAAAGCTACTTTGTGGTTTAGTTTTAACCATAATGTAATAAGCTCTTTATATAAACTTTAAAAAATTATTTGTTGGTAAACAAGTTAATCAGTATTTTATTAGAAATTAAGCTAATAATATGCCACGGAAGTAATAAAAATAGTGTCTTTATTAGAAACCAGGAGTTATACTAGAACAGAATTGTTTTGATCTGTGCGGGGATTAAATTCAATACTCCGGGAGTCGACGTTGCGACTAAATTAAATCATAACGCCATCCGTGCAGTCACTTGGAGAATAATTCAAATGTCTGGTGTAACTTACAATGAAATTACTGGTACTGTGTAACTGAAACGGCTTCACCGATTTTGTTGAATTTTTGTATGTACAGTCAACGACACAAGTTGCAATCGACTCCGTACAAGTAACTCCTAAATGCAGACTAAAACAAAATAGTTACGCTTGAATATATTAAAATAGACTGGCCTGTTGGTCTAGTGGTTAGTGACCCTAACTGCTGAGCCGAAGGTCGTGGATTCGATCCCCACCCAGGATAAAACTTTGTGTGATGAGCACGATGGTTTATTCTGCATCTAGGTGTTATTTATCCATAATATGTATATATTTAGAAATATATAAGTATGTTTATCAGTTATCTGGTTTCCATAGTACAAGCTTTGCTTAGTTTGGGATCTTATAGCGTTGTGTGAGTTGTCCCAAGATATTATTATTATTAATTTAACACGTCGGCGCTTTTTGTGTGGTTGTATTCCTGATGTCGGAATTGCATAAAAAACATTTAGTTTTTTATGCAATTCTGCGCCAAGATTACGTTTGCTGTGATAAGTAGGATAATAATAATAATATTTAATTAGTATTTATATTACATAAGTGTTTCCTTTATTGGTTGTGGGCTGACTTTACTCAACAAAAATATGTTGAGTAAAGTTAGCCCACCACCAATAAAAGCCAAGTATCTACAGAAAAAAACATTAAATATAACCTACAGTGACACATTCACTTAATAAAAATATATTAAATATTCTGTATATATAACGATTACCCAGTTCAGAGATTCTCACCAAGATTTTACAATATTTATTTGACATTCAACCCAGCATGTGGCACAACGTAGACTACGATATATGAGATTCTGTGGTGTATATTATTACCTGAAATGTGTGGAATGACATTATTGCCGGCGCTATATATATATGTGTACGATGTTGGGCCTCATAAAGATATGTCACAGTCAAAATATTGCCGTCGGGATACGTCATGTTTGTATTGCGGGCCACTACACCTGCGTAATCCATGTAGACAGGATGTTTCTATACATCGTGTATGGACTTAGCTACATGTTTGTACGGTCACCGACGTAAGTAAACGAATATGTATTTTTAGGAGGAAGAGCTTGGGAATGAGGTTTTTTCGCCCACTAGACGGCATCACTAAGATGTTAGGTCCAGAAACCTGTCAAAAGTGTCAGACCGCCTATACTTTTGCGCCTGTTTTTTTTATTTTTTTTAACAATATTAAATATGTACAATAAATATTTTCTTAAAATCAAAATGCCATAATACTGACATTTAAACTTTCGCGTTGCATGAATATAACTATTTATTTTAAGGGAATTAACGCACATTGTTTACCTTAAAATTGCTCGACGTTTCGACAAGGTTGCACCGTCCGTCAAGGAATTCACGTATAATAAATAGTTAAAATGTCATAATGTTGTGCAATTCCTATGACTTCAAGTTTCATAAGGATAAAATACGTTTAAAGCAATGGCTTTGTAGCCATTCATAGAGATTGGTTTACGCCTACAAATAACTTTTTATAATATTAGGTAGTTAAAATATTATCGGGACTTAATCGCGTTAAATATTTAAACGTACGAACCTTTTATTTACCCGGGGTTTCGATCGAATTGCACCGATCGTGGTCACGGGTCGAGGCGCGGAGTTATTTTCAACTACCCTCACTTGGTCTTGATAATTTTTACTCGCGATACTTCTACACACTACACATATTACGTTTTTACTGAGAAAATTGATATCGGTCCTCGCCATCTTGAAAGGCAACAT
Source organism: Herminia tarsipennalis (assembly GCA_945859575.2). Lineage (NCBI taxonomy): Eukaryota > Metazoa > Arthropoda > Insecta > Lepidoptera > Erebidae > Herminia > Herminia tarsipennalis. The sequence continues at coordinate 16,993,328 of OX243835.2, forward strand.
CAACAAATGCAATCGTCGCAGTACAGGCATCGCGCCTCAGTGTAAAGACGTAGTACCAATTCATTATCGTTAAGTCATTAGTAAATTACGTATTTCAATTTCGGTTAGGGCCCGATAATATTCTAATATGTGTAAAATTTGCGAAAGTTTAAAAACAATTAACAATAGGTAGGTTTTTTAATCAAACACTGAAAAACGATTGGTTGAACTGTGCAGAAACTATGTTTAGACAGCGCGAATTATCTCTTGCCAAAGTGGAGCCAACTGCGTAATTTTTCGTTAACACCCTCATTAATGGAACAACAGTTCATTGGTTTGGATTATTTGTCAATTTAAAAAATCTGATATATTATTTGACATGTAAGAGAATTAATATATATTCTATAGTGCCCTGCGCTTTGGCTGTATCATCTTGGAATGATATCTACAAGAAACACAGTTAACTCATAAAAACAGCTTGTAAATCTTGTAATTGATCTTCAAAATAAACAAAATAATCGGTTCTGTTTTAAATGTGTTGTAACTTCCTCCACATCATTAAACAATGTTTGTCTTTAAGGAAATTGAATGGCTTTGCTATTTCGGAACACTCAATCAATCTGTCTGAATATCGTAATATAGAACCGTTGTCGTGAATGTAACGTAGATTTAAATTCTAAATATTAAATGTGTTACAAAAGAGGACCGGCTAAATGCAATAACTGGCAACGTACGCTACATCAGAGAGTCACGTTCATACTGTGGCTCACACTGAATTGGTAACTTTAGCACGAATATGTATTTAAACCAATATAATAAAGCTTAAAAGTTTGCTTATTTGAATGCAGTTTTTTTTTAAGATACAGGGTCGATTTTGATAAGGTTTAGCATGAAACTACTTCGAAGCAAGTTAGGGACTTTTTATCGTCATTGTTTCCACTCCGTAGTGACTAAAGCCATGGTAAAGGTTGAAATTTGTCACCCATGTAGATACTACGACGAAGGTGCTCGATGTAAACGAAGTTTGAAAATTCAACCTCTAAAGGAGTCAAATGGTGGTTTAACAAAATAATGTTGGTTTAAATTTAATACCGGAAAAGCCGCGATCAATGCTAATCTTATTATATTTTTATACACTTAACTCTTCATGGCATAGAAACTGTAAAAAATGGTTTAAAATACAACAGCTAATGTCTCTATTTGACATCATTCTATCATCTGTTTGCTATAGTTGGCCATAGCAAAGACGCCTTTTCACTGCTATGCTTAAGGTGAGAATTTTAACGAGAACTTGTGTCAAGTAAAAACCCCTCCATATTTTTATTCAAAATTACGCCCACAATGTGCTATTTTCTATGCATATTCTATCCATATTGCTTTACTCTGGGATCTTATTCACGATTTTTATTTCTTGTCCGTAACAAGCCCGTAATAACTGGCGCATGCGCGATGCACTCAAAGATGTCCGCCGCGCATGCGCATTGATGCATTTCTAAGCACAGCTCTCTATTTACCATTATAAGATGTTGAGAGTTCGCACGGGCTTACCGCGGACACGGAAAAAAATAATAAGGACCCCGCTGACTGCCTTGCAGAGGTCCACACTGGAGGTTTGCCAGCGAGCTGTGGAGCGAAGCATTCTATGGGTCAGGATAATAGACCGGATCAGAAACACGACACCCAAAAAGTCGCCAAACCAAAGTGAGGTTGGGCCGTACATGTCTGTCGCATGTCAAAAGAGACGTAGGCAAAAATCATCACGATATTAAACGACATCGCGGCAGACCCAGGCGAAGATGGTGAAGCGAACACGATTGCCACCGAAAAGACTGGCCAGCTTTAGCGCAAGACAGAAACAAGCGAGGCCTTTGCCCTGCAGTGGGGCAATACGGGCTGAAAAAAACTTTAACTATACGATTACGTGCTAGAGTTGATATTCAGTGTAAACCGTCGTTAAGCCCTGCAACTATCTGACTAACGAAATATCTCTGCTATCAATCGAGTACTTATCTAATGTGCCTCATTAGAGAGCTTCCGTTTTCTGATAGAGCCACCCTCCAATCAGTGAACGAACCGGATTATCAAATCCATTTTACAGTTCCTGAAGCATTTACATGTAACTCTATAGTTAACCCTCTACGCTATATGGGGGTCTTATAGACCTATGTGTATATAATGGTAGTCGACTAATAACATACACCAATACGTAGTATAATATTAGTTCATACTTCATTTATATTTTCACGATTTTTATAATTTAATAAGAGGACTTCCGCACTGGGTACTGTGTGGATTTACAAATATGGATATAATCACGGACACAAACTACACCTAGACTCAGAATTAATGGGCACTTAAAAGAACATTTTGTGGACACACAGAGTGGTGTCCCGTGTCGGAAATGAACCTACAACCTTTTGCGCAGCAGTCGTACATACACACTTTTACTGCGTAGGCATTGTGTTAGACTGATAGATAGATATGGTGCGTTTACACGCTCGCGTTTAACCGAGCATATAAATAGGCGTGAATGTAGTGCTCGGCTGTTTGTACCGGCGACCCGTGTCCGGCTGCTTGCCAGGCTAAGTGCCACTCATCTAAATGCACCGTTAGATTATTAGATAACGTTGTTTGCCTATCTGCGTCGACACGGCAAAAAGGTATATCTAGTTTGTATTTATTTTGACTTAAAAGTCTGGAATAAACTTGATTTTATAGATATTCTATTTAATCCTCCTCTTAATTTCCTTTATAGTACCATCTATTCTACCTACTGTTACAATGTGTTCACAACCACAGTCGTGCTACGCCGTAGCCGCTACATTAAGTGCTACATACATTGTAGCATTTTATATTTTTTATAACCTTTTCATTTCTTCAGTATGTGAGTTATACTAATAAAATGGGAATTGGTCTTCTATGTTTTAGTTTTTATTTATATAGCTGACTGCCTGATGGCAACGCTCACACCAGCCTATAGCAGCATCAACGCCGAGTGTCACTGTACCACACATCTCATTCTAAAACATTATTTTTTAATATGTGATAGGATGCAATCGAACACGCAGCTCATTCGATAGTAGGTGTTACTGCTGCCGATGCACATCTAAGACACCAGAGGCATAGCAGATGCGTTGCCAGTCTTTTAGTGAATACTTCCTTATTGTGATTGCCTCTGTGGCGCGGTGGGAGTGTGTCCGACTGCTACGCAAGAGGTCGTGGGTTCGATTCCCACGCGAGACACCACTTTGTTTGATCCACAAATTGTTGTTCCGAGTCTGAGTTTACTTTGTGTCCGTGACTTGTATGTAAAGTCCCCCGCAACACACGGCTTGTACCCTACTGCGGGAGACAACTTTTTTCAGAACAAAAAAAAAAAGACTATTTATTTTATTATTAAGTCTTAGAATATGAAACGTAGAAGAGAACGTTTGTTCTGTCTAAACCATACTAATTATATAGTAAAATGTTATATAGAACACTATATTGAGTAACAACACGACACTCAAGGTAAGATCATAATTTATACATAAACCTTTAATTTGAATGCTTATTTACATAGTTATTGTCCTGAAAGTCTTTAAGAAAATTAATGATTTCTAAAGTTAGGTTAGCTTTAAAAATCACGAACTTTCATACGAACTTTTATCTCTTAATTCATCCATTCAGCGGATAATTTCTATACATTTTTAGTGGTCAATGAAACTTTTTTTAAAAACAAATATTAGTTAAAATTAGTGGCGTGGTTGAGAAGAGCATAAAATAGATATTTTTTTTATTTCCTAAAACAATTTTTTTTACACTAAATACAAGACAGTTTACAAACAGAAACAACGAAAAACTGTTTAGGTTCCAATGGTCGGGCAATTATGATGGCGCCATATCTTAGTTGTTTATTGCACTATTTTTTTAATGATGATTTCATGGCAGGCAGGTAATTAGATTTCACATTCGAATATGATATTTCAAAGTTTTGAGGTAATACAGTGTTGCATTATTAGCACGATATAATTTATTGCAAGACAATTGTACGGTATGACGTTTTTGTTATTCGTCCGTAATGTTTCTAAGAGAACAGATTCTTTCCAGAAATTAAAACCAAAAAAACTAAACTTTGTTTACAAAATAAGAAACTTTTTAAAATAACCTTTTTCTGCTTAGGTATGTACTGGTATACACGCTAGCCAAACCGCGGGGAAAAACTCATTTGCATAAATAAACAAATTATTATGACTACTACATGGGTTTATGGATAGCACCCTTCTTTTTGATGTGATATTTTAAGCAAATTTAAAAAAATAATATTTTACCCTCAAATAGATTCTATATTTACTCATAATTTAAATTGCTTATCATTTTAACGCTTGACGTAACCTTATAAAGGCGTCTTTAAATATATAATTATAACATAATTTCCTTTTTGTCCTTAAATGATGTCAAAAGCAGTTTTTAAGATTTTTGTTATAATTTATGATTTTGGGTAAGTCCGGAGAGTTGAAAGTTAAATGTATTTTTTATTACCAGTTGTATATACAAAATACTGTTGGCTACAGGTCATTGCTATGCTAATGCTAACATCTAAGCAACTGATTGTATCTCTAGCAATAACTCTGAAGCTTATCTGTGACAATGAACAAAAAACTGTGGTGGAAATAAAAGATTTATTATAATAAGCTCGGCTTTGTAATGGTTGCGTTGGTATAAACTTTACATCGGTGTAAGATACTAGATTGTATTTTTTTATTCTAGATACTGGAGTCCAAGTCTATACAACTTTAGTTTTTGTGTACTATGAAGCCAAAACATCGCAATTAAGTTTTGTTTTAAGAAAAAATAAGAAAGTAACGTTATAAAAAAAAAGGAAAATATCATAAACACATGTTAATCTAGCTATTTGGTTCCCTGGCTCCTGTGCTAGTTGAACTATGTAAAACGTCTCTTCAGCGGGGTTAAGTCCCCCCCCCCTCCTCTCAACCAAACCAAAACTTTGGGTTTCTTTATCCTCCCCAATTTTTTCTCCTTTATTGTAAACAAAATGAAAAGTGACTCGCCGAGCTCACCACTGCAAAAAATATTTAAAAAATGTAAACTCCAAAAAGGGATTCTGTTAATCTGTCTGTTTAATACACGGTTACGCCTAAACACACATGAAATTTGTTATGAAGCTTACATCCTTGGAAAACACATTTTTTTATAATTCCTCGCAAACGGAGTTCAGGGACTTGCCAGTTCATAAACATTATTTTTGTAGTAGGTATTTAATAAATACATTGGTTGTGATATGTATGTGATAGATATACGCATATTAAAATATTATATACCTATAGCGCATTTATGAGATGGCATTGTAATAAAAAAACAAACTTTTAAAAAAAGAGAAGTAAAATCAAGCTTTTTTAGGAAAACTAAAATTTAAAAAATCTTAGAAAGCAAATTGTATTTATACACAAAATTTGGAATTATCCGTTGTAATATATATTATATTTATAGATATTTTTGGTTATTAACGGTCTTGAGAGGATATCGACAACTTGGGTCATGCATGATTTTTTTAACAAGTTTACAATGTAGTAATTAACATAGGAAATTTTATCATATATATCTTAATGAAACTTTTACATAATTAAGGGTTGTTGCCACTATTATCATTAATTGCCTCAAAATTACAGAGTTACAAAACTATTTCAAATTAATAATTCGACACGACGGCAAACTTCGAACACATCCGACTGTTGTGGTATATGGGGTTATAGTATATTGACATTTAACCACACACATATATATGTATATGTAAAACCAATATTTCGACGGCAGAGCTTATAAGTACAAATAATAAACATTTCAGAGCGTAGCAATAAGTACACACTCAAACTTATAAGTCTTATTCTTTCGACTTCAAAACGAAACTTCGGCCAACTCTTCGCAAGTGGCGTGGGAAGTAAAAAACTATAAGTAATTCGGGTATTTTGGTAAAGAATGTTTATTATGGTTAAAAAGAGCATTATTAAATAATATTAAGTACTATTAGGATAATGACGGGTGTACGATTTTCGAAATATCACACTCCTTTTTAACAAAGCCCCTTAAGGCAACGGTCCTGCTCTTAATCTCTCTCCAGTCCAGTCAGATTTCCATCTCATCGGAGTATGACTGTGAGAGTGTAGAAAGTGCAATTGTGTTTGTACACAAAAGAGCGCAGTTGGCTAATCTCTTTCCGAATTGGCTGCGGTAACCGAAATCGGCTGAGTAAACAATATTCCGCATTGGCATTTACGTTGGTTGTGTGACCTACCTACTGATATAATTTAAATATATATACACAAGGTTATTTTTGGTATAGTGCAAAGCTCAGACACCCCAACAACATTGTTACTTCAAGAAATCACATCAAAAAAAGAAAATGAAAATATTGAAAACTTGCAGAGTTATAAGCCATTCAAGTTGTCTAGTGTTCTTCGCGCTATCGTGCTTATAGCGTCGCGTTATTATTATGGTTGTTATTGAAAAATAAGTGATGATCACATTTCACGTCACACTGTGAACAGGATTTGGACTGTTAGAATTATTAATAAATTAACTAATGATTGATTAAGTAATTGAAACTGAACATGGTCCTAAAACTACCCCAATGGATTGCGTTACTGATTCTGAGTAAACTACTTTCAGGTTTTCTCTATACCGCGAATAACGTTGTATATCAAACATACGTATTTTATACTCTACCTTTACTTGAACCAGAACTAATGAGAACAATTTAATTTCAAAATAAATTGTAACTGAAATGTAATTTAGTTTCAAAACGTTTACCTAAAACAACTTCTAACCAGCGTACCCACAAATTAATCTAATTCGTTAATACTATAATACTAGCAGTAAACTTGAGTTGATCTCCCCTATGAACACGTCTAAATGGTTTAAACCCTGCATGTGACGTTAGCTCGAAGTGAACTCTGACTCATTTGGCCAGACCACGGATAATTGATGAACAACTACCCAATCAGGGACTCACTGCTGGAGAGCTTTATTACTTTAGTTTGGAATAGAAGTCAGGTTTTTAGTAAAACGTTTGATAAAAATCTAAAGCGTAATTAGTCACTGATTAAGCAGCGTGATAGCTGGGTGTATTAATGTTCGACGTCGCTTTTTAACAAGTAGTCATGTTTTAAATTGGAAAGTAACTCTATCATTCTCTTTTTTTTTTTTATTAAAATACTTTATCCATAATACTACGTAATATAAACAAATGAAGAAACTTTTTATTGTTTTGTGTGTATATAAGAATAAGCAGTCGTAAAAATATGTGTATCTAGAAATACGAGTAATAGCTACTTTAATCAATATATCTATTAATTATATTTTTCAAACATTTTTACAAAACTTACTTTATTAGTAACAAATCACGAGGAGACCAAAATATTTTCTTAAAACTAAAAAGCTTATTTTGATAAATACAAAAAATATGTATAGATTACAACATTTTTTTTTCGAACTACACAGTGTGATTTGTAATATACTAATGCGTGATTCGTGATCGTGGCTTCTTTACATACCACTAAATAAGTTTATAATATCAGTTTTGGATAATCCCTACATATTAACCCATAAGATGGCCCACTGCTGGGCACGGGTCTCCCCAGTAGAACCTACTAGTATGTAGATCCTGGGGGTAATTGCCATAATCGCCACGCTTGGCGAGCGGGTTGGCGATCGCAGTAAGGCTTTAAGTACGCAGAGGACGCTGCTGCCCGTCCTCCGGGGTGAAATCCCTTAGTCGCCTTGACGACACCCACGGGTAGAGATGGGGTGGTACTATTCTTAAGCCGGCACCACACGGCGGATAATCCCTACTAATATATAAATGTGAATGTAAGTTTGTTTTGTTACGCTTTCACGCGAAATCTACTCAACCGATCATCATGAAACTCTGACTTAACATCATGAAACAGACGAAGTTGCGCGGGACAGCTAGTATTTAAAATATTTATATACAAGCTTTCGCCCGCGGCTCTGGCCGCGTTAGTGTCGGTTAAAGCTATAAAAGCTATCCTATGTTCTTTCCCGGGACTCAAACTATCTCCGTACCAAATTTCATCTAAATCGGTTTGGCTGTATGAGCGTGAAAGCGTAACAGACTGGCAGACAGAGTTACTTTTACATTTATAATATTAGTATGGATAGTATGGATATAGATAGTAGTAGTGTAACCCTATACCACGTACCACTTGTTTCTGGAGTTATGACCTTAACCACCTACATACTATTATACTGAAGTAAAATCGTAGGTACCTTAAACCTGACAAAAAAGCATTGATTTTATTCCGGGGTCTCTCAGATGTTTGGTAAATGGTTGAGTGACAAAAGTAGGTGGTGAAGATAACCCTTCCCTTTTTATTTGTAATTTTTTTTCAAAAATTATGATATGAAGTTACTTAGTGAAATGTAAAGCAGCCAAGAGCGGGAAGTCATTACTATATTAAGAATCACTCTGTATATTTATTATCCCTAAACATGATGTTTACCAGTTGTTTTTGCGTATACATGATACCAATATTGGGCGAAGGTATACATAAGTATGCCTATTAAGTAGAAATGGATATCGCTGCTCACTCACCTGGCACGTTCTCAAACTACAATTCGGCTTGACTCGGCTCAATTAACGACAACAACGGAAAGTGCCCGGGCCAATCTATTTTTAACTATACTCTCAATCATATTTTATAATCACTGTAGTTCTTATACTTTAACAGCTACAATAAATAACATTTAATTAAACTAATTATAACAACAACTATAAATGTTTGGAATTAATGACTCGACGCGACATTAAAGTTAGGAGCTTCTGACGAACGATACATGTACGAGTAGTTAATCCTAATGTATGTCTATATTTATTAACTGATGTTCCCGGAGGCGAGATCTGGGAGTAGACATGTGACTAATATACCATTTAATATTCATAGACTGAATTGGTATCGATTTTCCTTTTGTTTTATTAATCGATTACCTAGTCATTTTTATTCATCAACAAAATCGATAATGGGTTAACAATAGGTTAAATTTGATGTGTCATTAGGTGAAACGTTATTATTTGTAACCCAAATACAACTCAATATCCAATTGATGTCTGCGTTTTGATTTCTTTCATTTATCAGCATTCATAGTTTTTAAATCAAAGACAGCTCCATTTGTAAGTGAACAAACTCATGGAAAAAATAACAAAAAAATGTGAATTACATCAATATTTCCGTAATAAAGTTTGAGTTGTTTTCACTTCTGGCAAAAAGGTTTTCAATTGTAATTATATGGTTTTTTTATTCAAAGAACTATTAACTATTGAATGAACTACTTATGTTCATTTTTCATTTGGCATTATTACGACAATAACATGAATAATGACAGTTGAGTGAAATAGGATGTAGTGCGTGAGGCTTTCAATCAATTTCGTTCGCACTAAACGCTCAGGTAATTGTGTATATTCAAAACTTTCGTGAAAGTCGTAAAATAAATCACAGCATTACAAAACAAATTCTTAAAAACTATTTTTATTTTTCGTAATAATTCCGTATTCGTGGATGTTAATCAATGTTCACTAGAAATGTTGCTTATTTAAAACTTTTGTGTTCCTTTGCTTTACATATAATAATAAATTTTGTTATGATCATGAACAGAAAACATTAACTCTACTTTAATATTTTTTGTATCTGTTTTAATTTACATAAGGATCTTAGTTATTTTTATTTAGTAATAAAAAGTAAAACATTAACGTCGCACTGTAAATTCAACATAAGAATTATAGGTATTTTGAAAAATAGATGATAAAATATTTCTGCAGTAAATTATAATTACTTATATATTTTATTATTATATTACTTACTTTCCCATACGACCGAAGACAATGACCATAGTGGCACGACACAATCATGAGTTCAATGTTATGTTTTTAATAAAACTACACGAAAACATTTCGATGACACAGTCCGAAAAGTTTACAAAGTGTTCTAGAACAACGTTTCATTATAAAGTTTTTTATTAGTTAGTCCACGTGGTCAGCGAGAGCGCGGGAAATCGGAATATTTAGCGCCAAAACTGTTCTCCCTCGAGACCACCATCCCTTACCGTGCTCCACAACATACTGACAACTGTCACCGGGCGCCCGACGTCGTTTTGCTCGCGTTTACTACGGTCGCTTTTCCTCTTTTGCCCTATCTTGCTTTAACGAAAATTTATATACACACAGAAATGTACGTACACACATGGACGACAACTTAGTTCGAGTCGTCGAGATTCCGTGTACGATGTATAGATGTGTGCATCCGCGGCGAACATGTGCGAGTGACCCGTTGAAGACGCATCTTCATGGTAACGTGCCAATGCGTTGGTGCACACAATTACAGGTGGACAGATGGAATATGTAACATAAACGAATGGTATAAGGTTGTGTTTCGCGCGTTTTAACAGAGTAATGTTCATTCAGAGAAAACGCTACAGCAGAATTGCGCATGTCCGTTATCAATCTTGTGATCGTGAAACTACGAAAACTATTGCTATCCTTATTTTTCTCTAGTTTCAGTTTGAACGTAAGATACTGTTGGCAACAGCAGTATTTGGAAACATTGTTATAATTAATCAAATTGTTTGAAAACTAAGTTACGTTTGGTATATTTTTAGCTTGAGTTGGTACTTTACTTCGTTTATTTTTTTCGTTTGTCTGTACGCCAGGATATTTTACGAGCAATAAAGTCGGGCCTTAATAAGAGCAGAGGAATTTATAAATAAAATATGAATTAAATTTTAAGATCAGGTGCGTTTATTTTGTGAACTCTGTATTAAATTTAAGACCAACGTACGCGTTTTATAGCTGCAATGAATTTTTAAGTTCATTATGTCATTGTCGATTATAATAATGTGACAATCCACGTGAAAATAATAATGATAACGGGAAAAAAGAGAACAAAACACAATAATTGATTACACTTCATTCAAAATGTATTTCTGAAGAAGAAATCACAATTGAAGTAACAGCCACGTCCCAAACTTTTCGTCTCCAACTAGTTACAAACATAACAAAGGAAAAATAATTTCCTTATAACTGGGGATGATATTAACTGGGAGATAAGAGCGTAAGAGTATGAGTGAAGTACTCTTTCCGAGCGGGCGGCGTTTATACAAAGCTATGAATAACAATTTAGTAAAGAGCCAGGAGCGCAAACACTTGAGCATGGAAGTTTGTTTCGAAGTGCCCAAACTCACGAACAATACCGACACGATGAGCTACGAATGATGAATTAAACCCAAATGTAATAAAACACCGCCACTTGGAAAATTGATCGTAGATTTTTTATTGTTCTTTTGTTTCACTTTCAATGAAATATTTGCATTATCCACAAGACAGCTCTTCTTAATCTTCATTCAATCAATGTTCACTAGAAATGACGCTTATTTAATACTTTTATGTTCCTTTGCTTTTTTATAAATTTTGTTATGATCATGAACAGAAAACATTAACTTAATAAAAATATTTTTTGTATCTGTTTCAATGTACATAGATATTTTTATTTAGTAATAAAAAGTAAAAGTAAATGTCGCACTGTAAATTCCACATAAGAATTATATAAAGTTTAAAAATAGATGAAAAATATTTCTGCAGCAAAATGAAATTACTTATATATTTTATTATTATATTACTTACTTTCCCATACGACCGAAGACAATGACCATAGTGACCATAGTGCATGACACAATCATGAGTGAAAGATACCTACTATATATAACTAGGTAAGTCGGGCATGATATGAAATGTTTAATAACGAACTATGGCTTAGGGTAATCATGTCAACGATTTTTTTTTAAATCAAATTTACAATAACTATGAAAGATATGAAATGTTTAATAACGAACTATGGCTTAGGGTAATCATGAAAACGATTTTTTTTTAATCATATTTACAATAACTATGATTTACGTTTATGTAATGAGTTTACATTACCAGCTATTCATGTAGAATATAGTAACTACAGGACATATAATAAGTTAAGAATTTGCCTAGAATAGATTATAATTTATCAATTCGTTTTTTTTTTAAAGACAACTAGCAATGTGGGATTGAGTTTCACATTACTAGCAATCTTGTTAACCCCTCCAGCTAAGCTCAAAGGCTTGTGTTAGGAGTGGGTTCACGTCGGTAGTATAATGGGTAGGATTAGAACGCGCGACCTCACGATTGCGAGACCGATGCCTTAGCCATTAGGCATGACAACCCTACTTTTAATACTCTTAACCGTGGTTGCTAAATAACTTTATTATTAAATATTTCACATCAATCTTGGGTTTAGTATAGCAGATAATCTAGATTCAAAAATGCTTTAACAAAAAATATGTCTGAACCGAAGGTTTTATAAAGAGCTCGAAGTCCGTCCAGATTGATCGATCTGCACGATCAAACAGCATTCCAGGACAAGTTAAAAAAGGGGTTTCGTTTTCCAAAGAGACGTCGAGAGTTCTCGACTGACAGAGGTGTACAGGTTGATATTTGAGTGAAATGACAGCCCTATAACCAAACGGCTTATATTTTTTTACTATAGAGCTACGGTTATTAAATATATAGATATATAGAAGAAAATAAAACGTGTGGCACTCGGGGACTGCCGCGGTAAAGCTATTGCATAGCATTTTTTATCAACTTAAGCAATTAAAAAAAAAGAAAAAAATTTTTTTTTTTCTTTTCATTACATTTCGGAGCAGTTCGTCTCGATTCGTGCGAGCTTCGTACAGTCGTACCATATACATATACGTTAAGCGAACGCTTGGCCGAGCTACATGGTAGGCGGAGGGGGGGTGTTAGGTTTTATTTTTGTTACGGAATTTCTTGATTCGGTCGCCACGCTCAAAGCCCGGGATAAAAGCTATGCAAAAGCTTAAAAAAAATGTGCCTTTAGAGCCTTCAGTTTTATCTTCAATCATTAATAATAAATTCAACTTCAATTTTAAGAATTCTACTAAAGGCACCTCGTACTAGTCGTATCACACAGGTACCCGGCGGGCGTCTCTCGTTTTCTTTGTTCTTATGAGTGTAGATAACCAAAGTAGCAATCGATAAACGCCACTTAAGTTTCTTATCTACAAACTTACATAACCGATTCAAGTTCTTAAGAACAAATATTTCAAGCACATTAATTCCTAAAGTATTTTTCTTTTCCGCGGTTGATATGGCAATTTGATGATATTATATTCCGATGCCGCATCTCAAACTTATTCAATTTACTCGTTTCGTAACTCAATGACGTCGACATTCAAGTGTTTTGCCGCTTGAACCGCCTTTATAGATGTCACTTTGTCACACTCGCGAGTTCAACCCCAGATAACGACTTCATATCTAAATATTATTTTGTTTACTGGCTGTCACCACGAAAGGCTTCAACACATGTCGTATGGAAAGAAATAAAATGCGAGCCTTAGAGAAACTTGGGACAGAAGATAAACTTGATTTTATGATTACACCTTTCTGGTGAGGTGTGAAAAGGTTAGCCTCGCTGTTGGTGTTTATGGTTGGAGTTGTAATATCAATCTAGGGGCAATGTACGGAAATGCCATAACGCACGATTATATAGTAAGTAAAAACTGTGTAAGCCAAGCAACAGACTACCGCCAACTAAGTCGGTTTAAAGAATTGTCGTCCTAGACATGACATTGCTGTCACATAATGTACCTACTTAATTTCATGGCAATTGAATCATTATTAAATTACAGCTTTAACGTAGAATGATAATCCATCATCTTCTTTGTGACTACCCAAATTTTCTACGTCTAATTATTCGTGTAGCCGAATAAATCCAAACGCGTTTCGAATTTGGGATTGTTATTTAGATTTAAACAGTAAAATAACTAATATTTTCAATAGATAATTACGACAAACTTCTCGGTAGCTAGGTTACTAAATACTAATTTAATTGCCCAATCCAAAATGAACGTTCTTCAAATGGTAATAGATTAATATATCAAGGGAACAAATATCAAAATAAAAGTGTCAGAAACAGCAATGTTTGTGCAGACAATAATAAAACTGTAAGGAATTTATTTTCGGCCATTATACGTTTTTACAGTCGGCGGGGCTCATAAATCAAACCACACTTGGTGAGCTAGATCATCCTAAATCGGTATACTCTGCACATATTTCACAAATGTAAGGTTTATAAACCGTTTACATTCTATTTATCGTCGCGAAGCCGGCTGGAGGGGGTGCTGTGTCAGCGGAAAACTTGTTAAAGTCCTCCCAGTAAAGAAAGAGTTATGAAAACGCCAACTTTGGGGTCCTCACAAAAAAAAGTGAAGACAGTTTGCACAACTTCGGTCCTCAACAGGATTTTATAAATATTAAAATCTAAGGGAGACACTTTGAAAGCGGAAACTAATTTTTTCCTTCTTCACGAGGTATTCATAGCTTCGTGAAAAGTGACTTCCTTGTCATTTATAATGTTTTATAGAAATACCCTTATAATAAATAACTTTGTTGCTTCATAATATCCGAGCCTTATTCGATGGCCTGATCCTTTGAAACTGTTTACATCTTTATCGAAATTTAATTAAGAACTGCCCGTTTCATTTTCACGTAAAGCTCTTGACTACTTTTGATGCGAACATTTTTTTAATTAACATGATCCAATCGATGTGAACAGGCGTATTTGTTTGAGTATAATTGTTGGAAGACGTAGTAATTTGAAAGTATAATGTGCAATGGAAAATCAATTCTTGTCAATTAATAGAACCTCTATTAACTTGGCAAGGGTGAGGATGGCTCTTATAAAGTTATGCATAATAATTGCTTGCTCTTCAGTTCCAATTAAAGGCACTTCAATAATCACGAAGTCCTTGCGGTTGAGACTCGGATTGTAGGCAGCGACCAACTTTCAACCTCTACTGAGTCGTGACGTTCGATACAATTTGGTTAGGAACTATTTGATTTAGCCGTGTTAGTTCATTCGATCGTTTATATTACACTCCTTTAACAAAATGTATGTACATTTTAGAAATTTAACTATAACGATACTATTTCGCTCACCTTAAATCGAAAAAGTTCAAGATTACGTGTAGATGAATTATAAAAAAAATGGTTGTCTTTAAAGTCGCCTTACGGACGATAATTTTACGTGATATCGTCATAAGAAAACATTGATGACATTGAATAAACCACCATGCATTTGAAACTTTTTTTTTTAAATTTCCAATTGTATCGCATGTCGCTGCAATCGCGAAAACATTGATGACATTGTAATAAACAACCATGCCTGTGACAGTTTTAGTGGACCTGAGTTAATGCGCCCGACGGCTACAATACTTTAGCCTATGAGCAGGCGGAACGGACGTGAGCGGTAACGTCACGCTTTTTCCTGAGTGCAGCCGGTCATCGATTTATTAGGCATTATCACGTCATAACCGTTATTAGCGAACACCTCCATCATATTTATTGCCTGTATGATAAATTTCAACTATTGTCAGCCATAGATAATTATGATAAAGATAGTTCAGATTAGATACCAGATACCTATTTACGTTTGGGTCGTCCCGTGACTCACCACAGCCTAATAAGTAATAGATTAAAGTCCTCCAAGCAAATACCCAGAATTAGACTCGCCTACATATAAAACGTTTCATTTAAGGGGCGTCTAAACGGGCCATTTTTTACGGCAATTTGTGGCGGCACTATTGGCAACTAATTGCTCGGCCAATAATGGCAATATGTCTGCAATTGTATAGTGTATGAATTAGTCTCCTAAACAGGCTACACAACCCGGCGACAATAAATTAGAGAGCGACTGAAACAACAACAAAATTGACTGAGCAACATTGCGGAATATCGATCGCTCAGCGATCGTCTGGCAACCATCATATCAATATTGGTGAGTACTGCCATGTTGCCGGCCACAGTATTGCCGCCACAAATTGCCGTAAAAATGGTTCGTTTAGACGCCCCTTTAAAGTAATATATATTTGGATACTAAAACAAACAAAGCAAGGTTATTAAAACCACTGATATTAACAGCTAACTTCGAAATAACTGTTTTGTCAATTACAAATATTTACAATTGATGAAATACTATTTAATTCATATTTTGCAATTAATTTGTACCTACTCAAAATTGTCTAGACGCGTTAATCTCTCTTGTATTTTAAGACGAGTTTATTGCGCCAACCCTTTGTAAAAAGGGATAAGGTTTTTTAAAGATATGGATTAATTATACAGTTCTATTCAACACCAAGAGACTAAGATGATGAGAGAATATTGCTCTCTGTAGAACGTCATAACATTTGAATAGTTGGCTATTAATATCAGACGAATTATATGAGGCTAGCTTTCGCCCGCGACACCGCCCGCGTTCATGTCGGTTATCGCGATAAAAACTATGCTATGTGCTGCCCCGGGACTCAAACTATCTCCATATAAAATTTCATCTAATTCGGTTTGAGCGTGAAAGCGTAACAGACAGACAGAAAGTCAGACAGACAGACATGGATTTTCGTATATTTTAATGCTTTGATGATGAAGATTTTAAATGTTTCGTTAGATAAAAGACAATAGATATATTTAAAAAAGTGGTTGTTTGAAAAGTTCGGTAACGGCGATAATTTTACGTGATAACGTCATAAGAAAACATTTAGTTCCGATTGCATCGCATGTCATCTCATCGCTGCAATCGCCATTAGTCCCAAATGTGTCGCATGTCGCTGCAATAGCCATTCGCTGATAGGCTGATACTTCAGCCTATCAGCGAATGGTCATGCTGTCATGAGTATACCTTGCACTAAAAAAAATTGCGGAATACTGGTCTAGAAGGCACTATGGTGAAACACCGGGAAGTTATAAGTCTCTTCGATTTCGATCAATACAGAATTTTCTTTGATATGCCTACTAGATATAGTGTCTGGGTGTAATTTATCTATAATATTATGTATACTGGTTGCCAAAGTACAAACTCTGCTTAGTTTGGGATCAGATGACATTGTTTGAGTTGTCTCAAGTTATAAAATAGGATATATTAAGATTGTTTTACTTTTTTAAAGAAAATGTAAGTATAATGATAACCTTAGAACGATTACTGTTAATATATAATCACAATAACCAAATTTCAGTGTAAATAAAACATATTTTTATCTAAAACCCACACAGCTAATGCTCAAAATAGACTAAGTTAATTTGTTACACGGTAGTTTTAATCCGAGAGCTTTATTAATAACAGAGTGTGTTGCCAGTGAGTGTGCAGACCACATTCCGTGACAGTGCGAGCTCGTTTACTCCCGTTTAGACGATACTAGTGCAGTTACTGCAATACTGCCTTGTAATTGCCTGCTAAATACGTTACAAACATGTATTTGGAATTTGTATGTATCTAATTGAATTAGACGTCTCTATGTGATTTGGCTGTGAATTTGGAGACGTTTTGTAGACATTTGCACGGTTTATCTCTTAGTAGGGTACGTATTTCGTCCAATTAGGAGAAATGAACTTAACAATTTCAATTTAAAGAGGTTCAAATAATGTCCAAAGTTATGTTTTAACATCATTTATTTACCAAAATGAGAGATGAAATCGACATTTATATGTTCACTAGCTGACCCGCGCAACTTCTTAAGCGTCAATTTTCCCCGTTTTTGCAGCATTTTTCGTTGCTGCTCCGCTCCTATTCTTCTATAGCCTTCCTCGATAAATGGGCTACCCAACAGAAAAAATATTTTTCAATTTGGACCCGTAGTTCTTTAGATTACCGCGTCCAAACAAACAAACAAACTCTTCAGCTTTATAATATTAGTATAGATTAAAATAAATATGGCACAATATGTTCAAAAAAAAACTAAATACAGGCGTGCAAAAACCCTGCCTGTATTTTAGTTTTTGCAAATAGTTGCTGCCTTTATTTTAGTTTTTGAAAAACAATATTAGCTGCTTTGTTAAGACTGTTCATAGTTTTTACTTGTAGTCAATAAATGAAACATAGTTTATAGATGAATTGATTACATAGGATACAAGGAGCGGCAACAAGTAAAGTTTTATATTATGAAACGGATTCTGTACTCTGGGCATTCTAATCCCTATCCACACTTATTTAACTTGTAACATGCGTACTGCTGGGTATCAGGTCAAGCTCTGAAAGAGGTTGTGCGCCGTAATCCACCTATCGGGCGAGGTGGAGGTAGGTTATAACAGTTTTCTCAAGATCATTTTTTCTCCGAATTTCCATAAAGTGTGTGCTTGATTGGTATCTAGAAATTCGAGAATAATAGGTACCACTATACAACAGTGATGATCTATCACTGCTCTATTCAAAACTTAGGGAAAATAACAAGAAGAGATTACTATAAATTGTAGCCTCTTCATTTGGTTTCATTATAATAATTTGTTCAGGATGCTTCAATTGTGCAATATTGCGAATATTCTAAACGTGCTAACAAGGATGTCCTAATAATAGGTGACTGAACTCAAATAGCATCTGCCAGTAGATAAACAACAAAAGAAACAGGATGACTGTCTTTTTTAAATGTATAGCGAAAACATTGGATAAGCCCGCGACATAATTTATTCAGTATCTATTGCATTGCCCAACTAAGCACCATATCCGTTGACAGATATTGAGTAACGAACGATGCGTAAACGCCATTGTTTAATAAAATCGATAGAACAAACCAAATCGTGTCATTTGATAAAGATGAGTAAATGTATTACTGCTGGCTGCCAGACATAATACCATAATGCATGGATCTACAACTTGCTCAAGTACTATACCATTTTGAACGATCCTTATCACGGTGTACCTACAGTGCCTCGGTTGTATTATGAGGAGTTATTTGTTCGCAGCTCGTTAGCCTGACGACATCCTGCATGTAATGACACTCTGGCTACTCATGACTCTCACCAGATTATTACGTCAAAATATTTTCCAACATTTTTGTAAGAAATTCGACGGAAACTTTGAAAGCACTTTTTCAAAGTTGTCGTGTGTGAGCTTTCCCGTCTTGCCTGCTTGTTAGGATCGTTGTATGATGAAATAAAGGTTTGATATTTTGTCTTGTTTGTGTTGTTACTAAACTTACCTCGAAGAAAGCGGAATAGAGTAAAATATTGCTAGGTGCTTATAATGCGAGGTTTAATACTAAACTTTTTATTTTCAATTTTAAAAAACTTTTCCGATTTGTACACATTATATAATTTTATAAGCTACAGGTCCCAATCGCGTAAATATTTTAAGGCTAAATACATTTATTTTATTCCCCGAACAAAATGTTATTGTTTTAAAATTGAAATAGTTATTAAAATACTTAAAGAAGTATACTTATATAAAAAAGTATGTATTTTGGGTGGTCTGTTTGAAATATGAAGATAGTTTCAATACTGACATCACACCAGAAATGGTAGCTATAGGTGCACCAGAATTTCGTGAAACGATTTCTTTTTAAATTTGTGATTTTTACTCGCGGTTTATTAGCCTATGTGTTTATCCAGGGTATCAGCTAACTCCATACCAAATTTTATTAAAATCGCTCCCGCCGTTTACACTTTCGCTTTTATAATATTAGTGTGATGTTTGCCATTTAAAATCGCAGTAGGAATCAATCGTACATAATAATAAAAAAATATGAAATAATAAATCACAAATCAATCAAACCAAAATCCAAAATTGAAATAAAAAAGGGAAAAATACAAACCGTAACTCGGACTCGAACTGGGGTCTTCTGATTTCTAGACCGCCCGATTTTCCACCTGAGCTCTAATAACATTGTAGATGGTGGCGAAATTTACCTTCGTATTCTAATAATATCTCCCTCCGTCTTACGAATTTTCAATCAGGGTCACGTGATATAATGATTTTCGAACAAGGTCACATAACCTATACCAAAAAAAAGTGCACAACGCCGTTAAAGAATTTTCACTTCAAAGAAGAAAGTTTGAATGTCTGTGTGTTTCAATTCATTTTGTTATTCAAAACTGACATTCACGCAGCCGGTACTACTGTAAAAAATATTTATTTTGTCTGAGGAATGGGGATCCTTAGTTCTGTTGAGACAGAATTTGGTAATGAAGCGTTGTAAAATCATAGTAATTCAATAAAAAAATACAATAATCAAGACAGACTTGTGTATCAAGTAGGCCTAGGACCTACTTACCCGAATCTTGTTACCATTTCTTATATTTTAACTTCTCCAGTTTTCATTCGATTCTGGTACACCTATAACAGTAATATTGCATAATAATAATATCTTGTGACAACTCACACAATATTATTTATGCAAATAGAACATAGGTGTCTACTTTTTCAGTCTTAAGGTTCGTTGCTTTATTTTCATTCATAAAATAACTCTCTCTCACTAACTGTTCCCAAAATGTCAGCAGTCACATGTGCCGTATAAATTTCTATGTGTAGTAGAACCAAACATCTCTTTAAGTACTAAATATAATATGGCACACGGAAATCGGACTCCGGTTTGGACGACCGGCGTCGTTTAGCCACAGACAGCGTAATTTAAAATAGTGTTACCTAACCCTCGATGCCTTGAAAATATCGACGTGTCTATCGATAGTATTGCTCAATACTATTTTTTGTTAACTATAGTTAATTTACTTGCAATGAGATTTTAAGAGTTGTTTCGATAAAATTCAATTCTTAGTTAACTATCGATGAAACCTCTATGATCATTTACCAGTGGTAGGTGATACAAATGCTATCAATTTCATCATTAACGGTTTAACTTATAATAATTATTTCTAGATTTAGATATTAACTAGAATTGCCTAACGAATCGTCCACTATGAGCTTTTGACGCCGGGTAAAACTATCGATTCTGACCTCTACTGTCAGCAACTGATAAGATTTGTGCTTTGTGTCCATGACTTGTATGTTTGTAAAGTCCCCCGCGATACAGGGCTTGTATCCTATTGTGGAAGTCGTTTAAAAAAATATATCGTTACATCATCTATCGATAGTTAAACAACACAACGGTTGCTCTTTTACCTTCATTTTCAAAATGCCAAAGGATATAGTTACAGAATAGTGAGCTCTAGTCTTTTAGAAAGCTAAATTAACATTACTTGTCGGTTACTATTTGTCCCGATTTTATATTAACAAAATGAACTACTTAATTATCTACGCTATCCGTTCGGTGGTTTGGGCCTGTGCATTGATCCGACAGGCCCGGTTCTCTATACAGAAGAAGAAGAGCTGTTTGTAGGGGCGGAGGCGTATTTTTTTAAATCATTGCGTTGTCTTCAATCGGTCGCTCGCTATGGTTACTACAACTCCTTAGACGGACAATCTGTCTCCATCGATACTGGCCCTAAGTCCTCACATGGCAGAATTTCGATGAGGAGACCGCTTCACTTGGTCGGACGGTTTGCATAATAGGTAGGGGCAAAAGTATTTTCGTATTTTAAATGTATTGTTAGTAATTAAACCTCTTTGGTTGTACTGAATATAAATGGCTGATGAAAAATAGGTCACTTACCGAGAATGTCTGAAAAAGAACATGGTCGAAGCATGGACAAGCCCCACAGATCGTGGCAAAGCCCGGCCTAACTCGGAATAAAATGATGCTGTGTGTATTGTGGGATTGAAAAGGAATCGTCCACTATGAGCTTTTGCCGCAGGATAAAACTATCGACTCTAACCTCTACTGTCAGCAACTGATGAAGTTAAAAAAAGACATTGAGAAAACCCGTCCGGAGCTAGTGGACAAGGAGGGCGTGGTGTTCCATCATGACAACGCCAGATCGCACTCATCTATAGCCACTTAGCAAAAATTGAGAGAGCTTGGATAGGATGTGTTTATGCATCCTCCGTTTAGCCCTGATCTTGTTCCATCAGCAGATTTCCACCTATTTCGGTCACTTCAGAACTCTTTATGAAGCATAAAGTTAATCTGAAAAGAACACTGTGAAAATAATCTGTCAGATTTTTTTAATCTCAATTTTTTTACAGCAATGGGATCATGGCACTACCCACAAGATGGCAACAAGTCATTGATCAAAACGGCACATAGGTACATATTATAAATAATTTAAAAAATATACCTAAAACATTTTTTTTCTTTGTATGAAAATACGAAAATACTTTTGCCCCGACCTTATAGTATTAAAGGGTTGATGGTTTTTATGTGATTACGATTAGATAAATATTTTACAGTTTACAAACTCGGTGGAAAAGATACGCGTTTTAGAGTGTTTTCTAAAAGTAAACGTTTAACATTCATGTTTCAAATACGCTGAATCCATTCCCGCTCAAAATTTTGTAACACGGCGTATCGCATTGCGACTATGCGATGTGTTAAATTCTTTAGGCATGCCTCACCTAATAATAGGCAGGCGTTAATTACTTTAAAAGATTTCTTTGACTCGCAATCTTCAAACCCATTATGCTACCGACATGAACCCACTCCTAACACAAGTCACTGAGCTTAGCTGGAGGGGTTAACAGGATTGCTAGTAATGTATGACCTACTATCCCACATTGCTAATTATCTTATATAAAAAAATACCTTTTGCTTTGTTAAGGTATACCCTAAACCTATTGGCAACTAACTTGTGCAATGAACACCATAAATAAGTATACATTTTTGCGGGTAGACTGAGAATCAAAGAGATTGTCTACCAGTGACCACGATCGTTGCAATACGGTTATTATAACCCGTAGTCTATATAATTGTATAATGTGTAAAAACCGTGAAAGTTTATCAACAGATCAAAAATAACGTCAACCAATCGAAAAGCTCTTTACCTAAGGGTGAGTATACACTTGAGCATTATAATGTAATGTAACGTTCTTACGAATGATACTATACAGGCAAATGCTCAGTTCCCTAAAGCATTTCCACGTAATGTAACGTGACTTTGCTCGATAAAACGTTACACCAAAACGTTCGTTGGTTTTTAAAATCAGGTTGTAACAAACCATAGAGCATCATGTTCGAAGTGTGATTGGAATAAAACAGCCAAAGTCCACTCCTATTTAACATGTCAATGGATTATCTTACAAGCATGTCCAATCTGCTCTTCTATGGTGCTTTATTTATGCTGACGATATACGTTATAGCCAATAAATTGCAAAAAACGTGCAAAACACCCTGCAAGATTAGAAACACGCACTAGAGAGCAACGGTAACGCATAAGTAGAAACAAAACAGAATACCTGCATTGTAAATTTCACTACGGACCATCATTTATATCTATTGACGGACGACTATTACCGAAGATACAACAATTAAAAATACCTAGCATCAATGCTTAGTTTTTATGCCAACATCGATGCGGACGTTACCCATAGAATACATGCAGCCTTGGTATTATGTGATGCCAAAATGCCAATTCAGCTGAAGGATAAAGTTAACAAAAGGATTTAAAACCAGCAATGATGTACGGTGCCGACTGCTGGGCCATCAAAAAACAGCACTAACAAAAGATGCACACAAATGAAATGAAAATGTACAAGGATTGACAAAGTGCGAAACAAGCACATCAGAGGCTCTTTTAAAATCGTTCCCATCATGGATAAGATGATGGAAAGCCGTATACGATAGTATGGCCATGTTATGCGACGGGAACAAAATAGCGCCGTCAGCCCAATACCTGTTGCCCATTACCGGACAAAAAGAAAGGTAGAGGAAGACCGCAGGCCACTTGGTGGACAACCGTTGCTAAGGATCTAGAACAGGCTTAAATAGATGACCCGTGAACCGAAGACCTGTCTGACGAAGTAAAACGAGGAGGGCCGACCCCAAATAAAGGGTTAAGGTACGGAAAAAGAAGAAGAATGATCGACGTCCTGTTACTAGTAAATGCTCAAGTGTATACTCACCTTTACATGGCCACGTTTAATACCGTTTCCATTCGCGCACATCTCTAATTGCACACTGTGCCACGAAAAGTGTGTATGGAGCTTTAGGTGTAGGTTGGGTAAACCGATTAAGAAGATAAGTGCAAACATACATCATATTTTTAATAGTACACATTAAATAAACAAAGCAAAGTGAAACCTGCCATAAACATTTTATAACAAACTCATATGCAAAGGAATGTCAAAACGCCTATTAAATAAGACTACACTTTGTTACTCAGACAATGGTATAGATCGTCTCAATCACCTTTTAAATCTCGTTATAACTTATCTCTTTGTAACCACTTAAATAATTTCAGTTTTAAACTCTACTTCACGTCAATGTCAGAATAATAATAGAAATAAATGAATATTAATTAACATCAACTTTTAGTATACTGAAACAGTTTCATTTACTCGTATTTACAATTATTTTAAATGTAAAGTTGTGTTTCACGTGATCAATTGCTATTAAAGCTCACGTAAACTGATACAATTTAAATAAAATTTGAATTAAATAGTTTAATTTTTTTTAATTCAGTATTTAAAAACTCTCGCGTTTGCCTACAGTTTTGCATTGTTTTACGTCATAGATGGCAACTTTGTTCCCATCTATTTATGTAGCATTAGCTAAATGCAGATAAACGATCAAATAGATAGATTGAATGATGAAACTCCATAGATTCGTTGTTTATTAAATAGCTCTGAAAACGACAGTAAAATTTTACATTGTGGCATAAGAAATATATCTGCTTCCCTCACATTTTGAGTGGCGGCTCTCAAAATAGATAGGTAAACATCATAAAAAATATAATATCGAGTGATTAATAAAACCTCAGGCATAAGTTTGCAAACAACATTATGCAAACGTAATTGATACGAAGTTATTAAAACAAACGTCAACGTTCAATTTTAATTTAAAAGATGAACATTAAACTCGCTCAGTCGAACTGTGCGCGCCGTAATAATCCGGTTTTTGTTTGCATTTCTACATATTCCAAAATTCAATTTAAATATGATGGCGAGGAGCACAAACATGAGATCAGCAGAATAAAATGACGTGGGCCATTTGTCGGGGTTTCATGCCAGCGCCCGCACCGCAACCGCGGATCCAGCCAATTCACAAATTAATTGCTTTCCAATACTATTTTTTACGCAAGTCTAACAAACGTTCGCGTTAAACAATATGATGAGTTTTGCATTCCAATTGATAAACAAGTACCTATATAAAACGAAATGGGAATAAACGTGGCCATGCTAGGTAAAGAGATTTCTATTGGTTGACGTTATTTTTGAATTGTTGATAAACAACTCTCGTCTCGTCTTTCTCGATTTGTACACTATATTTTTAAGGTTATATACTTTTTATGGTTTAGCGTTTCGACCGTATTGCAACGGTTGTAGTCATGGTCAATCTATCCGAAAAACTGTACAATAGTTTTTATGACGTTAATGGCACAAAACAGTTGCCAAAATGATAAAGACATGAAGCAAGAATTAAACACTTTATTATGTAACGCCAAGTTTTAAAGTCAATAACGCCTACTTTTATGTAAAAATAAATGAAACAGTTTACACAGTTTGAAACAAGGGGATATTTAGGGGGTACTACATCAAATTCTAGTTCTGAAACATCTGAACTGTAAATGAAATCTCAGAAATCGCTGACTATAAAATAAAACAATAAATTCTGCTAACAAAAAATGTAACTTTAATACATCTACACCACACTCAGCATTTTCAAGTGTGTAACAAATCTTAAGATGAACGTTCTAAATCTGCTGTTTTTAGCTTTACTAGCACGAAAATATATTCTTTGACAGGCAATATACATTTTTCACTTTAACTACATGTACAGTCGCGGAATGAAAGTGTTCGTCAGTTTTCAATACACTCATTTATCGCTTTGTATACACATGTTACCTTTTCAAACTATGTATCACATTAGACAATTGTGAACTCGTATGTTCTAAATTGTGCTTAACTACTTGATAACAGAGTTTAAATTTATTCAGACAAATACTCCTTGACTATGAGTAGTTGAACTAAAACCTTTTAGATTAATAACTAAATTAATACATGGGATGTATATATCTGTCTCATTATACCTCTATCACTCTCTGCCACTGATTGCAATACGTAAAAATAATGTGTTAGCTCCTTTGGTTTTCTTTACGCGAATCGAGAAGTTATGTTATTAATTCCCATTGTAGGTGCGACATTTGAAAATAACCGTGCTATCATTCGTGTCTGTCAAGAAGCTGTCAACCAATTTTCTCAGTCAATACTATCAACATTGTCCATTACATATTAGATATATTTCAGGACATAATCGCGTGAATTATTTAAAGGTACGAACCTTTTATTTACCCGACGCGCGACGTTTCAATCGAATTGCACCGATCGTGGTCACGTGTCGAGTTTAAAAACAATAATTGTCCATTACCTTGAAATAAAAACTTCTTCGCATGTGGTTGATATATATCTACATATTAATGAAACAGTTTTTATTTCAGAGTTCCATTACTCGAGTTATTATTCGGAGTAAAACCTTATTTTTAGTTTGACAACATTGACATGTTGGCGTTACTGTTCTTTGATTCGGTTCAAGCCTTCAAGCAAAATTGGGCTTTATGATGACGAACATTTTCATTTCGCGACTGTACATAATATTGTTGTTGCCGTGGTATTGCCACTTTGATGTTACTGAATACAGCAACATAGTTGGCTATATGAGTGGCGTGGCAGTTAACCACGTTTAGTCTCATTGTTGGGCCAATGTTCATAAAAGTCATAAACATACCTTCAGCCAGATGGACCGGCGACCTAAAGAAGATCGCTGGGATGAATTGGATGCGGAATGCGGAGGACCGGGTTTTCTGGCGTAAATTAGGAGAGGTTTTTTTTTTATATCCAGTAGGCCAGCGGCAGATTGACTGAACATACTTATATAACTGGCCTGTTGGTCTAGTGATTAGAGACCCTGACTGCTGAGACAGAAGTCGTGGGTTCGATCCCCCAAAGAATATATCTTTGTGGGGAATATACAAATTAACATTACGTAATCGATCATATGAACGCGCATCCCTAAAGCAAGGTAAAGTCCGGCAACTGTTCTAATCATTTCGTTTAAACAAATGCCACTGCATCACTATATAATAATAATTTTCAATTGAATTTGTACGAAATTTTGATCAGCTGTTACTAGTAAACTTCATTTTGAAGATGCCATAAATAAATAAAAAATCTAGTTTCGGGCATTTATTAATAATTTTTCAAGCAAGCAAAATTAATGTATGCGACGAATACATTTTTAAATTTTATTAAAAAAAAGGTAAAAATGCGACGAATGCCACGAATAAAATTTGTGCGATTTACGGACGTAATGCGGTATCAATACGAGTAGCACAAATGTGTTTCAAGCGTATTAAGTCTGGAAATTTTAGTGTGAAGGATGAGGCTCGCTCTGATATATATACCTACATATAAAATCATTGCCATCTTTAAAAAAGTGGAGCAAGATTGACATATTAGTAGTTACGATATTGCTGAAAAACTGGATGTTGGTCATAAAACAGTTTTACGTCATTTACAAAAGTCTGGGTACAATAAAAAACTTGACATTTGGGTACCACATAATCTCATTGAGAAAAACTTAAAGCAACGTGTTTACATTTGCGATTCTCTGTTGAAACGTAACGATTCTGACCCATTTCTTAAACGGTTGATTACGGGTCACTTACGATAAGAATGTCCGAAAAAGATCGTGGTTGAACCATGGATACGCCCCACAGACCGTGGCAAAGCCCGGCATGACTCTGAATAAAGTGATGCTGTGTATATGGTGGAATTGGAAAGGAATCGTCCACTATGAGCTTTTGCCACCGGGTAAAACTATCGATTCTGACCTCTACTGTCAGCAACTGATGAGGTGAAAAGAAGCCATTAGGAAATCCCATTCAGACCGCACTTATCTATAGCCACTCAGCAAAAATTGAGCAGCATCCTCCTTATAACCCTGATCTTGCTCCACCAGATTTCCACCTGTTTCGGTCACTTATGAACTCTTTAAAAAGCATAAAGTTAACCTCAAAAGTAAACTATAAAAACTACCTGTCAGATTTTTTGAGCAAAAATCTCGAGTTTTTTACAGCAGTGGGATCATGGCACTACCCACAAGATGGCAACAAGTCATCGATTAAAAGGGCACATGCATATATTATAAATCAATAAAAAAATAAAAAATCTTTGTATGAAAAATACGATAATACCTTACCGAATAGTTATATAGGCGTGTCTAAATAAATAAATTCATATTATACAGACACTGAACTCATGACCTCTGGTTTCGCAGAAACGGTCACTAACCACAACTACATCAACAAGCAAATCCTGCAACAACATAGATATATACATAAAATTATCATAAAACGTTGATCTACACTATGAGAGTAACATGAATATAAGAGACTAATATTTTTCTCGTTGAATATTTTGCTTCATTCAACAATGTGAATAGAACCACAAACCATCCAGAGTAGAGAAGAAAAGTTTTATATACACTTATTAAACGCACACATATCACAAAGATGACGAAACACCAATTAGTCATCGTCTGCGGGTGCGAACTAATTCACTAGAACAGAAAATAGCACTTTGAAGGGCACTTTATCACTCCAGATGACGTGAAGTCCTCTCCACCAAGGCGACCATAGTCGAGTTCATGGTTAAACTAAATCTGGGTGATGTTCTTTAAAAAAGAAAGAGGTGTCACCATAGATCTTTGAAGTTGAAGCGGTAGCGATCTTTTCGGGCATTACATCCTGACCTCTTTGCAGATACGATACAATACAACGCATACATGTAGGAGTTGTAAAAATGGCGGCAAACTGACATGCCGTTATTTTTACAGCTCTGCGTTTAAAAACAGTATAAAATATTATAAAATTATATATAGGTACTACGGGTCTTAATCGCGTGAATATATATTTTTTTTACAAACTTCGGCCCATATTGGTTTGCCGGTGGCCCAAATGTTGATAAACTTTCGCGATTTGTATACATTATAAAAGTAGGTCTTAATTGCGATTAAGACACCTATTATATATCTAATATTATAAAGCTGAAGAGTGTGTTTGTTTCAACGCGGTAATCTCAGGAGTGTAGATGGTAGCACACAGTGCCCCTAGATGTTCAATGATGGAAAGAGGCGGCGGAATCAATGCATGCAGTTCTTGTGAGTGCGTGGTACAATCTGTAAAACACCTGCAGGCCACGTTATGGCGATGTTGCAAGTAATTTTTTTTCGGTCAACATATTCGGTAATCGTATAAAATTTTCTTTCTGTACCCTCGATATTTTGTGATAGAACCTTATACAAGCCATTTGCGTAACACGTAAACAATAGGCTACTACAATTCCTATTCGAGATGAGAGCTAAACCCGAGTTACGTCTATATCACTATTATTAGGATCGTTGATAGTGCCAATGAATATTTGAATTGGGTACCCAATTAGAATAACGATAGTTCTTAATCTAATATTCAGCTGTTATAACGATATGAATATAGTTTCTATGGACAATTTACGTTTCCTAATATATTTTTAGGCTCTTTTCTTGTAGATTTGATTATTATGATCAGTAGGTATGTATATTACAAGTATAATTAAATAAATTTTTAAACCGTATTCAAAAAGGAGGGGATTCCCAATTCAGATGTTTGCGTTTTTATAATACCTACATTAAAAAGCAAACATTTGTCATATATAGATGGATTATCAAACTTCTTTTTTTGTTAATAATATTCCATAAGAATTTCGCAAAGGTCTGACAGTGAGTTTCGGATACAGGCAACGAAACTCCTCAATAAATGCCAGCAAATCAACCATGATTTCAATCAGATAAATGTTTTTTGTAAAAAAAAAATTTGCACATTATTTCTTTTTTAGATTTTCTTTCTCATTATGTTAATTTACAGCTTATCAACAGAAAAAGGCAATATAGGCCTTTTTCTGTTGATAAGCTGTAAATAAAAAATGTAAGTCTATTCTAAGTAAATAGAGTAAAAATAACGAAGATACTATAGGGTTTACATAACGCAATATAGCATAGAAACTAATTCTCCTTGTGCGTATTTTTAATTAAAGTTCTAGAGCTATAATGCCTTTATTTGACATGTATACATTATAGACCTATACGTTGTCGGTTACATGTTTAAAATGAGAATTCTGTTATAGAATACTTATGCCAAGAAAAGGCACTAGGTTTTCATATATTTTATATTCTTCATTTATAAAAAATGAGAAACATTACGGTATTCACCATATTGTTTTAACTATACCGTAACTATACGAAATTATATATAAAATTTCTATAGGTGTATGTTACATCAACAGAAATTTTAACGGCCTGTGAAGACCCTAAAATAAAGATTTATCAATAACTAGCTAACTCGACCACAAGCCAGGAACACTCACCGGCCTTCTCAGAACATTCTGCTAAAGTTTCATCACAATCTGATCAATGGTTTCGGAACGCATAGAAGATATACAGACAAACATTGATTTATATATATATTATATATATCTTGGCTTAACAACTTACACAACGTCATCTGATCCCATACTAAGCAGTACTATGGCAACCAGACAACTGATACTTAAAAAACCTGATACTGATACTTAAACTATACTTAAATATTTCTAAATACATACTTAGATATTACACCCAGACCGAGAATAAACCATCGTGCTCATCACACAAAGTTTTATCCTGGGTGCGGATCGAACTCACCACCTCCGGCTGAGCAGTCAGGGTCACTAACCACTAGACCAACAGGTCAGTTGCGACGTCTTTTTTGTATTAAAACTACGTTGTGTACGAAGTAATTCAACTTAAGCGAAAGAAATCAGTGAATTAGAAGGTGCATGAAAGACAAATCCAATCTAAGTAAACAAGCAGGAAGGAGCGAGACAAGCTTTAGTGCAGCGAAACTGGAAACAATGAATAAAGTTTGAAAGGATCCAGTTGCGATGGGCTACGGATTAATGGCTCTGACTCAGGTGCCACTAGATGGCGCCCAGGACGGCACGACAATTGCTTTCTCGTATCCATTGTCTTACGAGTTTTGTTTGCAAATTAACATGTTTATTCTACATTTATTATTCTTATTAGATATAAAAGATGTTTAATGACCTCATTTACGAAGAAATAATAGAAACTATCTAAACGATTGGGCAATGCAATCTAGTTTGTCCAGAGTGTTTTCTATAAATGTTCCGACTCTGGTGATGGCACCCATTACGGTACGACAATGGGTTTCTTGAGTCTATTATTGTACGAGTTTGCATGCAAGTAAACGTATTTATCATTATTTAAGAAATAAAATATATTTAATGACTTAATTTACGAAGTTTATAAATGTAAACTGTTATGCAATGCAATCAAGTTCGTGTTAGGAATTTTCTTCAAATGTTTTTCTTTTTTCTTATAAAGACGACTTCCGCAGTGTAGTACTAGCCCTGTGTCGCGGGGGCTTGGGACAGTTGTGGATCAAGGAATAGAACCCAGCCATATATATATATATATATTTTTATATACATTTGTGCAGCAATCATACACAATCCGTGTGTTACGTTATATTATGTTACATTATGTTATGTTGGTCCTACTTGGAAATTATTTTGACTGACTTCAGTAGTCCGAAATAATATTATAATGCCAATCAAAGTATTTCATTTCATGAGAATCAAATCGAGGACTAATACATTAACCATCTTTAGTCACTATACGAAGCATTTCATCAGCTGTGATGTGATAATTACAAGATACAGTAGGCACGAGAGTCATTAATGGACTTGATATCACATGTTCATTGACCGCTAGCCTGTCCGCATCGCCGAGTACATGCTAATGTTACTATAAGTACTGTACTGTACTAAGTATTATACAAGTAGGATAGCTGAACGTTTCATAATATTATAGTCTTATTTTTAATAATAATAATAATATATATTTATTTAAGGTCCCAATTACATAGCAAGTCATACCTATGATAACCTCACTAGGCGGAGCCTGTGTCGAGGCAATCATGTTTACAATTGGCCAAGCTTAGGACTATTTATCTTTAACATTAAATTATTTGTTATATAAAAGAAGAACAATATTAGATATTAAATAAATCAAAAGATAATGTTAAATTAAAATTTAAAACAATAACACCAAATTCTATATAATCGAAATCAATAAAGTATATAATGTATAATAGAAACATTAAAAGTAATAAAAACAAAATTAATTAAATACATTCATAATAATTAAATTAAAATTATAATTAATGGCCTTAAAACTAATAAAACAGAAAAAAAAAAAAATATTGATGGTACTAAAATTAACTAAATAAAGAAAACGAATTAAAATAATATAGCAAATAAAAATAACATTTGTAATAGAAATACCTCCTTTGTCAGTTGTTTACCAGTCACTATCTCTTGCACATTATTTTATTATTACACATACACACACACAACGCTGTGTGTGTGTATGTGTGTGTATGTGCGTGTGTGTGTGTGTGTGTGTGTGGGTGTGTGTGTGAGATTTTCTTGATAATATTTATTAATAAGCTCTACTGGTTTATTGGTATTGGATAGGCAAATGCGTAAAGTAAATTAAAGTTACCATAACCCTACGCTGAGATGACTTGTATTTTTAACCGCTTTCAAAAAATTACTTAAACCATTTATATGACATAGTTTTGACATAAGCCTGTTGCGAGGTTTCTTAATGCTGTGCTGTACATTACACAAATAAAAAAATAAATATAAAAATCAAAAACCAGCCTGCTTAAAAAATATTGAAACAAGATAACCTTAAATCATGCAGTCGGAAGCATTCATGAATCCCAGTGAACTTACTAAAATGCCTCCGACTGCATGATTTAAGGTTATCTTGTTTTTTAAGCAGGCGAGTTTTTGATTTTTTTAATTTATTTTTTTATTTAATACTTTTTAGTGTTTCGTTGTAAGACGAAACGTAACGTAACTGGTGTGAAAATAGTTGGTTAACAAACTTTAAATCGCTATATATCCTAAACGCTTATTTTAAGTGAAAAATTATTTAAAAAACCTTATCATGATATTAAAATACCTACTCGATGATACCCCACATGAAGTAGTTTGTTGACTTTAATTTTTTTCTCTATCGCAATATGGCGTCTGGCTGTCGCCATTTTGAATTTCGATTACTGTAATGTCTTTAGTGACGATCGCAAGATTAATACGAATCGATTATCATTAAAACAAGGCCACGCGTTTGGTCTATATAGTGTCACAAAGTAACACACATATAATATATATTCAAGTCAA
Source organism: Herminia tarsipennalis (assembly GCA_945859575.2). NCBI lineage: Eukaryota > Metazoa > Arthropoda > Insecta > Lepidoptera > Erebidae > Herminia > Herminia tarsipennalis. The sequence continues at coordinate 17,026,519 of OX243835.2, forward strand.
ACACATTACCCTCCGCAGTCGGGTAAAAAGCAGTGTAGTAACATATTTTATGGTAGTACCTACTGTCAATCATTGGCCTTGAGTAGCGTCAAATCGCTAGAAGGTCTTGGTATCAACCTCGTGACAAGCTTTTATGTCATACTAGTGACCCTGGCCACGCTTCTCTGTGCCTTTTTTTTCTTTTTTGGCCAGAAACAATCGCGGGCGTTCCCAGAACACCCTGCCAAAGTTTCATCACAATCTGATCAATGGTTTCGAACCGCATAGAGACAGACAGACAAACATCAATTTATATCTATGCTAATATTGTAAAGCTGAAGAGTTTGTTTGTTTGTTTGAACGCGATAATCTCAGGAACTACTGGTCCGAATTGAAAAATTCATTTACGGTTAGGAGCGGAGCAGCAATGAGAAATGTTGCAAATACGGGGGAAATGTACGCAGATGAAGTTGCGCGGGACAACTAGTATAATATATAGATAATGTTTAATGTTTGACTGCCTCTGTGGCGCGGTGGGAGTGTCCGTCTGCTACGTAAGAGGTCGTGGGTTCGATCCCCACCCTGGATAAAACATTGTGTGATGAGCACGATGGTTTATTCTGTGTCTGGGTGTCACCTAACTATAATATGTATATGTATGTATTCAGAAATATATAAGTATGTTTTATCAGTTGCCTGGTTTCCATAGTACAAGTTTTGCTTAGTTTGGGATCAGATAGCGTTGTGCGAGTTGTCCCAAGATATTATATTATTATATTAGATATACTAAGGTTATTTACATTGATATGTTTGATTTAATTTAAAAAATATTTTCTTTCTTATAAAGCATTTAAATCAAAGGTTGTTTTAAAAATATTTTTTTAACTTTTGTTTGAGTTCCGAACATTAGAAAGGAAATATCTCCATTAAGCTGTATGCCTGTGCACACTGTCCTCATTATTCTTCCTGAAGAATACAGCTAATATACTTTAGCCGGTTGACATACTTCTGACGAAGTTAACAGGGTATTAACAGGAAAACAGATATTATTTGGGTTTACGTCAAGAATAAAAACTAGGTCAAACAAAGCTGTAGTTCATTGGAAACAAATCATAAATATAAACGGTCTGCGTTTTAAGAGATACTATGAGGAATAAAAGTTGGATTGTGAGCAAAAACCTTTTTACTTCGACACGGCAAACCTAATGTTTTTCTCATGCACCTCAGTGTCTTCAATTGAAACGTTTTTCTTTCAACAAGTGGTCATCGATAATATTACAGCTGGATTCATTGGCTTCTTCAGTGCTTATTGGCTTTTTCTGTCTGTTTTTATTCTAAAACGTTTTTAATATATCTACTTAATGTTCTTGTCTCAAATTATTTAATATTAACACTAAGTGGCTAAGTATTGTAGTACGAAACATTCAATTCACTTGTGTACATTAATTTACTTAGATTGTTGTACAAGAAGTTGTCGGTATGATTTCCTCACGGGACAGACTTTTGTGAGATCTATAAAAGGACTGGATGAATCTTGGACCTGAGACTGTCTTTGTGTTCGATATTTAAAATATTTCTAAACGTCCCTGCCACACAAAACTTGTACTGAAGGACACGACTTATCTTTAATTTAGTTTTTTTACTTAAATAGGGTGTATTGGGAGCACCTAGCGGGTGCTGCTCTGACAATACCTACACTTTTTTTTCTATATAAAAATAGTAGTAGGTAATTATTATTATTTTCAAACTGTAATAGTTTAAAGGAACTAACCTACTTTATCAAGCTATTTTACAATATAAAAACATATTTTATTCTAATGAAAAACCATAGAACACAGATTGTGTTCCAAAAATTTTAACTTGTGCGGCTTTAAACACACAAAGACGAGTAAGTATCTGTTGTATGGAGATTAAGTGTGACAGTCCTTCAAGAGACACGTTCCACGACACGAAAATGTCTGCTCAAGACACATTTAATTAATTTTAACTCCCTCACCCACTCAACGTTTATGTAAACATCGCATTATTTAGTCTATACAACGTTAATATAAGCAATTTAATCGTACTCCGTAAACTTTGATTGTTAAAACTCTTATTTATATTATTTATTATAAGACGATACAAAGATTTATATCCCCTATCAGGCCCGAGGTTTTGCGTGACTGAAACAGTTATAAATAACCTCCTATGAAAATTGGATGAGAATGTTGCGAAAAATGTAAAAATACAATATTTATAAGCTGCTTGTTTTACGAGTTTAGAGACTTCTTCGTTCAAGCGTATATTTCGATTGTTACTAGTTTATTAAATTCTTGTTAACATTTTAGATGTTTGTTTATTTTGTATGACTACTAAAATTGTTTTATTAGTTTGTTTTAAAGCTTATATCTAACAGATTTTTGCGAAGTATTATCGCTTTCGAGTAGTTACTTGTACTGGTGGTTTAGAGATCCTCATCACCAGATTGAAGAGACTTTAATCAATGTCTTTATTACTATCATTATCATATAGATATCAATTTAACATTTATTATAATTATGATTCAATAAATTAGATGAAGTCTATGTCCAGCAGTGGACCGAACAGACGATCATTAGATAATGATGATATTATTCATTAGAAGACTTATTGAAAATTCTCAGTGGTTCGTTATTTCTAGGCTTTTAACTTTTCCAAAGATGGATTGCAAGTAAGAAAAAGATTTTTACTATCCAATTTTTGCATGTCAGATAGTCTTCATAAAACTTTGTCAAGATGCGAGCCAAGACTATTTTTAACTTACCATCTTCAATGCAAATTCCTCTTGAACTTTAAGAGTATGTTTCCACTGGGTTCGATACTTCGATAAGGTTCTAGTAAGTCCACATGTAAACTTAGAAACTTGCATACTCGAAGCTGTGTCGGTTTCGCACAATACGTGACCGATCCCTTGGACTTCTGCTCAACTTTATTACAACTACTTATTACCAACTAGTTTAACATTACTTAGGTTTCACTTGCCCCGAAATTTGAGTACAAATTGGGTGTTATGTAGATCTTAACTTAGATGTATTTATACTTAATGTTTAGCCTATACATATAAATGAGATTAGGGACGTTTAATACATACAAACAAACTGTTTATTTTCTTGTAACAAAGACATTTCACGAGATAAAGGCTGACAAGAAAATGTGTCATTTACTACAATGTTAGTTGGCGAATAAATCATGGCGGTATAAATGCATTAATGAGGCAGTTTATGTCAATAAATATGTGACGGGTACAGCAGGCGATTCGCTCTGTTGGCTTGCAACACGTACTGTCGATTTAACTCTCATAAATTGTATCATTTTATTTTTACGCCAACATTGATTTATTCTTATTTTTAATGGTAACTGAATGAGCATTTACAGGAAAAACATTTTTGTTAAAAGCTACGTGTTTATATTTAAAGTTTTGAACTAAACTGACAAGGCAAATGTTCGTTTATTGTACGAAATAATTAAAATATCTGAGAGAGCAGTTGTAGGTAGATATATTTTGTACTGGCTTAAGAATAGTGCCACCCCATCTCTTCCCGAGGGTGTCGTCAAGGCGACTAAGGGATTTCACATCGGTGGACGGGCAGCAGCGTCCTCTGTGTACTTATTGCCTTACTGCTATCGCACACTCGCTCGCCAAGCGTGGCGATTATGGCAATTATCCCCAGGATCTTTAATAAGTAGGTTCTATTGGGGAGACTCATGCCCAGCAGTGGGACATCATATGATATGTAATGATGTCAGCAGATCTATCAAACATTTGCAAAGAAAGGAACGTTCGTCCTAAAGAACCAACGTATTTGTGCATTGAAGTCGATTACCTATTTTGTTACTAGTAGACGTTTAACAAAAAGTTATACGCGACTATGACTAAGAACTCTTGATATCCAGGAATATAAAAATGAGAGTTCTGGCTTTTTATTCACTCATCAATACGCAGCCCAAACTACTCGTATAAACCTGAAATTTTGTAAAGTGGTTTCTTTTGTGATGTGGGCCAGAGATAAGGAAAGATTTCAGGAAACTCAAGTATTAAAGAGGCCACGTTCGCTGAGCCACGCGCCTTTAATAGTACGTTTTATAGTTACTGTTGAGAAATTTAATGATTATAAACAATAGTTAGCATTATTTTTGCACCGGCCTGTTGACCTAGTGTCTAGTGACCCTGACTGCTAAGCCGGAGGTCGTGGGTTCGATCCCCACCCAGGATAAAACTTTTTGTGATCAGCACCATGGTTAATTCTGTGTCTGGGTGTTATTTATCTATAATATGTATGTATTTAGAAATATTCGAGTATTTTAGATATATTTCGGGACTTAATCGCTTGAATTGTTTAAAGGTACGAACCTTTTAGTAACCGACGTTTCGATCGAATTTTGAATTTGAAATGTATAAAAATCGCGAAAGTTTAAAAACAATAATATTAAGTATGTTTATCAGTTGTCTGGTTTCCATAGTAGGTACAAGCTCTGGTTAGTTTGGGATCAGAAAGCGTTGTGTGAGTTGTTCCAAGCTATTAGATTTCATACTACTAAATAAAGAGACGTCCAGGTCCTGCGGCTGATGGCAAGCGTCACGCTAGCCTATAACACTATCAGCACCATCCAAATCCCTGTTGGGAAAATATCTGAATGTCACCGCACTGCGCTAATTCTTAAGTCTCATTTGCCCAGGACATACTAGTAATTTCACTTGCTAAATTACTCTTTAATCAAAACACAGTGATGCATTAATATCATTATTTAGTGAGTAGCAACCAAGACGGCCTATGGCTTAAACTTCCTACCGGTAAAAACTTATTCGTGGTATCATAATTATTAGTACCTATTCAAAACTATATTAGATATATTTCGGGACATAATGGCGTGAATTATTTAAAGGTACGAACCATTTATTTACCCGACGTCTCGATCGAATTGTACCGATCGTGGTCACGGGTCGACTGACCATTGTGTATTAAATTCGCGAAAGTTTAAATCAATTATTCAAAACTAAGTTTTAAATAACTTATGTATTTTATTTATCCGCAAAACTGTACATAATACAAACCAATAATCGACTGTCAGTGTGTCCAGTTATTAATGTAATGACAAATACAAAATGCCGGCATTGTCGGACACTCATATTTATTTCCATTGAAGCCTTGACCATAATTCATGCAGTCGGTTTCGTTGCATTTTTGATGACGGCGTATTTTATATTACTGACAGCGTTGACCGAACCTTGGGGCGTTGTGATTCGGATAACGTTTGTGTTGTTTGTAACTGAATATGAACAAGAATGAAATAACCGAATTGTAAATAACAGGGAAAAACTTTGACGCAGCAAAGGTTTTCCAACAGGTCATTGTGACAGGTTTTTAACGCGGTTTTGTTTTACAAAATTACAATTTATTTTGGTCAAAGATGTTATTTTGTAATACAATGGTTAACATAAAATAGAAGTGAAAATTCAAAATATTTGGATTTTTAACCCTAAAACACGATTACCCTACATGGGGTGCCGAGGCACCCCAAAGTGGTTTGTTTTCTAATTATTTCTGTTTCTGTAGTAACACAATAATGGTGAAACGTTTGTCTTATGTACAAGTACAGAAAAATCAAGATAACTTAGGTAAAAAAAAACAAATTTTTTAGAGCATCATATTAAAGTACCTATGTAAGACATGCTAAACTTAATATTCAGTTTTTTTATTATCACTAATTCTGAATCATATCAAAAAAAAATTAATTATATTATCATATAATTAAAAAATATTTTAATATGCAGGCTTTTAATCATAAAATAACAGGTTTTTTCATTGGGATGCCCCTGCACCTTACTGTAAGAATAACTAGTACACAAGAAGGGTTAGGGTACTATCTATCTGTGTGTAATCAGATCAAAAAACAGATATACATCACAGATTTCCTTTATAGGATATCTGTGCAACTGCAGGGTAGATTTTGATGTGAGGTTTAGGTATTCGAAATATTACTTTTACATTTAAATATGACTTACATAAAGACAAAATTCCTAATGAAAATTCCATTGAGAGATAGAGAAAAATGTATGGTATGGGGTTAAATATAAGCTAGGTACATTAATAAACTTCTTTCCAAAAATTTAAAGCTTTTTGTTTCATAAACTCTGAAAGGTAGAAACTGAATAAACAATATTTCGTGAAGTCACGAGCCGCAGCTAGTTTGCAATAAATAACATCTGAACGTTTGCGCAATACTCGTCCATGATACGATGCAACGTACAAAAGCAAAAATATATGCTCATGATTTACAAAACCCCAGCTAGCCATTCAGAATACTCAAAAGATGGGAATAGAATTCCACCTGCATGGACATTCCGGGAAACCCTGAAATGTTTCGTTCAATTTGAATTTCAAGAGGTTTCTTAGTACTGGGATATGACGATATTGCAGAACTCATTCATTATTGTGATATTACAAGTATTCCAGAACAAAATTGTACGTACCCAGGTACTATGTTATTTAGTTTTATGAAAATAGAAAGTTGGGTACCTATCCAACTGACCAAATGGCCATTAGAACCTTGATATAGTATAGTACCTATATCTAGGTAGGTATAGGTACTATATTATATCAGGGTTCTAACGGCTATTTTCACCAACAACTCGGGGTCCCCTAACGACAGTTAGCGTATCCGTATTGAGAAAATCTTTGCACTAAAGCGTTTAGTTCTCACCTAAGCCATTTTATTATATGACTAGCTGTCCTGCACAACTTCCTCTGCGTAAATGTTCCAAGTTTTTGCAACATTTCTCATTGATGCTCTGCTCCGATTGGTCGTAGCGTGATGTTATATAGCCTATAGCCTTCCTCGATAAATGTGCTATCCGTCAATGAAATAATTTTTCAGTTCGGATCAGTAGTTCCTGAGATTCAAACAAGCAAACAAACTCTTCAGCTTTTTAATTATTAGTATAGACTAGTATTTTTTCTATATCTTATTTCTATTTTAGCTCTAATAAAATAGCCGAATGAAATCCTACCAAGGAGGCTTAGCGTCCTACTACTGTACTATTTTATATCTCTCATTAAATGCATATTTTTTGACCATCTAATCATGATCACAAAAGTATTTTAATTGAGAACGAAATAAACGTATTTTCTTTCTACAGACAGATACAGTCAAACTTAGAACAGCTCCCTGTTTGCGTCGGGAGGTTATTTTTTTGCCTTGTTATTCCTAACTAATATTATTAATGCGAAAGTGTGTTTGTTTGTTATGATCTTACGCCTAAACCGATGAAAAAAATCTTTTACCAATCGAAAGCTACATTATCAGCGAGTAATATAGGCTGTATTTTTTTATAAGTAGAAATATCTAAAATTTGACTATAAAAGTCAGTATTTGACGTGCGATGCCATTTTGTTATTTGTTAGAAAATTTAGGTTATTATGGAAACGCTTTCGTTAGCGATATACTTTAAGGAAGTGTGAGCCGTAACATATAAATGCGAAATAAAGGATAATTTTTATCACGATAACCGGCATCAACACGAACGGAGCCACTGGCAAAAGTTTTTGATAAAACAACAAGGAAAGAAATGGCAATCTGATCTCAACTCTATAAACAATACAAAGTCTAATCTACCAACGTTGAATCAAAGCATCGAATTAACATTCTCAGCGCATCTAATATCTTGACGCCGTCAGACGCTTTGTTAAGCAAACTATTTCGAATCAAACATTCATTTAATCAAATGAACATAACTGCTACGTGCTTCGCGTGGAGCTCTAATCAAATCTGGTGACTTCGACACTGCGTTTCATTAAGGGCCCGACCGTATTAAGCAACGGGCTTTGTGACAAACCCTACCATTTACTAGATTGCGAAATTTAATAAAAACAAAACAACATTAAAGTTACGCGATGAAACTGACTTATGAAATAAAACTTTACCAGAGTTGATTTTTTTTTGGTCTTGAAACTTACAAAGTTTTAGTAGGTATGTAATTGTTAATAGTAGTATTATATTAAATTGTACGATCTCCATAAATTAATTAAGTTAAACGGTACAAGCAACGTACCTATAAGCATCAAGGTAACTACTATAAATAGTTAAGTAGGTATTTTAAGTTCTTTTTTTTAAGGAGTACTCCCGCAGGGTTAAGCCCTGTGTCGCGGGGGACTTTACAAACATACAAGTCACGGAAGCAAAGTACATCCAGACCCAGACTCGGAACAATAATTTGTGGATCACACAAAGTGGGGACAACCCGTGTGGGAATCGAACCCACGACCTCTTGCATATCAGTCGGCCACACTCCCACCACGTCACAGAGGCAGTCATTAATTAATTTGCAAAGTTCTCAGCGAACTTAAATTCCTAGTATTTTAAATTTAATGTTAAATGGTTTAATTGTATGTCTGAAATCTACGATAATAAAAATATATCAATCATCTGACACGGTTATTTACGTCGCAGTTATTGTTTAAAGTCCAAATTTAACGCCCAAACTTTTCTAGGCCACCTTAGAACACGTATTTCGACAGCTTGAATGGAATAAATATGATTCATCTAAGATTCTCCGACGACCCCAAGACCCTACAAGACAAGATGGAACAACTAGTACATGAAATCGAATAGGTTGTACTAGCAATCAACACAAATAAAACAAAGTTAACTACACTAAAGCTCGTGTTAAACTTAAAAATATGTAGACGAGTATACATACCTTTTATCAAATGATATCTCCTACAGACCCCACAACAAAAGAAATAAATATAGGGTGGAATCTATATCAGGATCTAAAAGACATCATGAAAAACCCGGATATACCTATAAAGGGAAAAAAGTATTTAACTTTTTGACATGGATGTCAGACATGGAATAGCACAAATAAAATTATTAAATCACTAGAAACGTGTCAACAGAGAATGAAAAGTAGCATACTTAAGTTAAAACTAAAAGACAAAATTTGATTACCAACAATATTAAAGACAAAAAATATCGAATCAAACCACTAAAATAGAAGTGGTCTGGACATTTATTATGAACTCAGAGAACTCAGAGCGATGGGGTAGGTGAGAAAAAAAATCACATCCCCACTTTACATATAGGGGAAGTAGATACCCTAAATAAAAATATTTTTCTCGATTATGTTCTTTTACATTGTCAGTGTAAGTAATATGTGTGTCCATGCAAAATTACAGCCTTCTAGCACTAACAGTCTCTGAGCAAAGCTGCGGACGGACGGACATGGCAAAACTATAAGGGTTCCGTTTTGGCCAAAGCAGTGATGGAATGATACCCTAGGTATAATAAGAGAAGCAAAGGCAGACAACATCGTAGACGGGAAGACGATATTTAAAAAAGTGGCAGAAACGACTTGGACGGGGAAAGCAAGGGAAATAGATATCTGTGGAGAACACTTGGGGAGGCTTCTGTTGGAAAACAAGACAATCAAGAAACCATTGTCTTATACTAAAATTAATATTATTTACTAAACTTACCTAAACTAATTTTGTAGAATTAATTAAAATCACAACGAATTGTAACTTACTCCGAAGATTGCTAATAAAGGCTATCATTATTATTATTGTTTAAAGCGTCTCAATCTACTGTATTCAACTACTTTCCGTTTCAAATGAGTTGATACCTCTCGTGATGATATTTTGTTTCGCAATACGACTGCAACTTCATTGTGTAACGTAAGGTTAGCAATCAAATGATTCGTAAAAAGATGTCATTAGTATTACACAGAAGTACCAGTACTATAATGAACTATTTATTACTATTTATTATGTTTTAGGTAAAAAAATATTAAGTCTGACTGAAAGGCCACTAAAGTGTAGAATATTCTTATATTTTGCCTTATTTACTTATTTCTGTTTCATGTTTATTGAATAATAAAGAATACTAATAATATTATAATAAAGAAAAATGTTAGGTACCTACATAGTTCAAAGAAAATTAATATCACGTCCGTTCCATTACCTTATTACACATACGTACTGTACCCGACTTGGAAGTTTTTGTTGTTAGCGGTACAATTTTGACAAGTACAGAGAGAAGTTGACGCAATCGCGATTATCTTCTCATTTGAAACGCATAGTAGGTATTACAAGCCATAGCCAAGCCAATATCCTTCGCCAAATCCAAACATGCCCTAAACATCGGCATATTCACCGCGACTGTACAATTTTGTTCGCTACACGTGTGCCATACAAAGATATCATTAGTAGACTAAGAACAACATTAAGGGGTGAACGACATTACATTTAATATTGTTTTGTTACTTCTATTGAAATAAAATTATACACAGAGAAACTCTTTGTATCCTGTTCTTTTAACGTTGACTTGCAGCATTGTTTTGTAAGTAGTAGTAGTCAAGAAGTCGTCGAACAACTTCTTAACTATTTATCTCAGTATAATTGTTGTATTGATAGTTGATCTTCAAAACTAGCCATAAAATGGATAGGACTTTTCAAGTTACTAATACATATAGTAGATACTAACTATAGTTAGCATTTATATTCTGTTCTTTTAACTTTGACTTGCAGCATTGTTTTGTAAGTAGTAGTAGTCAAGAAGTCGTCGAACGACTTCTTAACCATTTATATCAGTATAATTGTTGTATCGATAGTTGATCTTCAAAACTAGTCATAAAATCGATACGGCTTTTCAAGTTACTAATACCTATAGTAGATACTAACGATAGTATGTATTTATATCAATCGATTAATAGTTTCAGTACTAGATACTGATTTTCAAATCAAATATCAATGTTAATTGTATGAACATTTTTTGGCAAATACTCGTAAAGTTGGTTACCAAAAGAGATGCTTCCAGTTTCGATACAACCATCCTAATGCACAGCTCCGCGTATGTGTTAAACTCATTCACACATACCAATTACAATACAATTATAAATATGTATCGCAAAATTGTCTAAACCAAAATATGTTCAGTAGTATTTAGGTGGCAGTACAACAAACATCTATCCCGACTTCTACGAGTATACTCACTATCTAAGCATCTACATGTTTATAGCAGGTACTATATAAAAAAATCGTGCAAGAGCATGTCGGACCACGCTCAGTGTAGGGTTCCGCAGCCTTGAATAATTTCATCAGCAGAAGAGCGTATGTTCATGGCAGTTACGCCCTTTTGTTGAGAAACGCAGTTTTTTGGCAATAACTCAATGACGGTCGATCTTATCAGAATTTTTTTATTTTTTTTATTTAAATATTTATATTTGTGATTTTTTCCATCATTTATGCAACTTTCGGAACGATTATTTCCTAAAATATTCTATCAATCAAAAAAAAAAAATTAGAAACCTTAAAAATGTTTTTGAAAGACTTGTCGAATGATGTGCCTCCTAAAAATATTTATTATTATTCTTTAGCTATTAAACTAAGTAGCGGCTACTACAAGACACCTTTTCACAAAATTTAATCAAGTTTCATTCAGTAATCTTTGAGTAAAATGCCTGTGACATACGGACGGACAGACAGACAGACGGACATGACAGAACTATAAGAGTTCCGTTTTTGCCATTTTGGCTACGGAACCCTAATAAATGGGGTTTCTTTGAAGGAATGAGATCATTTGAACCACACATGAGATCAATTAGTGCTTTTTGAGAGTAAATGCAGAAATCACTATGAAATATACCTACTAGGATATCATCATTAGATCGTGATCTGATGACAATGGGACCAACTTGGAAGTATACCCTTTCAAATACAAAAATATTTTTTCAGATCGGTCCAGCCGTTGAATTGAGAACCTCCTCCTTTTTGAAGTCGATTGAAATTAGTCATCATCAGATGTCTCTGTAATGATGTCATTACTAGTCAAAAAAAAAAAAAAAGTCTTTATTGTCATTACACTGTTTCACTTATCTAGATTACATATGAAATCGCCTTTTAAGCAAGGAATTGCTTGTAGTAGTATTGCTTGTAAAATTACTAAATAATAAATTACAATGGAACAAAAAGAAACAATTTTCACTAGCAAGGTTAAGCCCAAATGTTCCGAATGCCCTTCTAAAAACCGATCAGACACAAACCTTCTTCAGACAGCTTAGTAATTCTAACGAAAGCGTAGGTATACAACAAGAGTAATGAATCAAAGTTTTAATGATAAAAAATCGCACACACAATATTAACAACAACTATTGGCTGAAGTAAGCAAATGCAAATTTCGAGTGCTAAATGTGCATATGCATTTGAAGATAAACATTATATTTATGGACTTGGGTGGACCCATTTGCATAGGTTCAATTATTTACGAAGGGGACTCTAAAATATTCTCGTCACGATGCCGCTATAGTGATAATCCTGATGTTTATAGTGTATGGAAATATTCCATTTAAATACCTAAATAACCACACATGAGATAAATAATAGTACCTACCTACATTATAATATAAGTGCGGTAAGTTAAAAATTACATTTTTTATTGCTACAAGAAAGCAGAGGCTGTAATTATCAAAGCGCACGTATGTCATACGACGTTTTATAACATATTTGCGAGGAAATAAATAAAAATACTATACAGCCAAAAGAAAAAGCGCGCGGAATAATTTTTACTTGTTTACAAATTAGCGATGCGCGCGCATTAGCGCTTTTTTTTAAGGCAAAGGCACAAAAACCGCCATTATTACTAATAAAGTAAATTAATATTTTTGTGTTTTGTTACAGATAAATGGTTGTAATTTGTGGTCAAAATTAAATAAATTAAAGAATTAAACGTTTATTTAATATATTTTATATTCCAAAGTTAATTTTATTCACAAAATGTTGACCACTTTTCTGACATAAAAACTCTTTGCTAAGATTTAAAAAAGTACCGTTCGTTTTAGACGGAGCATCTTGATAAACCGTGCGTTTTACATTACATTATCGGACAAGTACGTAATGAGATACGTTACGATATTGAAATTGGTGAAATAAGAGACCCTTTACGAGCAAATGTGTTAAAAATGATATTATCTTCAGAACTGGTCAAATATTTATCAAATAAAAACCATCCTCATTAAACTTTACCTACTTATAGCGTTGTAACAAAAAAACATTCTTAAACCGCTCACACGTCTGTGTTCTACAATGCCATAGATATCCAGATAAATAGGAACGTACATATATACATGTTAAATAAATAAATTATACCCCTCTGTTTGTGTGGTTAGGGATTAGGTATAATTAGCTGCAATAAGCAGTAGTAGTAGCCTAGTGATAATCATGAGCTTTATAGACTTACAAGTCCCAGGTCACACCCGAGCAGGCAAGCACATAAGTGCGTGTGGTTGACACATTTAGTAGGGACAACAGCTCAAAATTGAAGAAAACATTGTGAAAAAATCAATGTTATCTGACTCGGGAATTAACATTTGAATACAGAGAATATGCACCAGTTTGTTCACCTTGCGTGGTAGTAATAGGACTGGAAAAGCTCGCAATATTGATTCCTGACTTTGGAATCGACTTTTAATTCGTTGATTCCGAAAGTCGTATAAACTCCTCTAAAAGAATCGATTTGTGGCTAAACTCGAATTCAACTTTTCCATCACACCAATAAAATTATTATGTAGTGTGCATTATGTCAACGAATAAATACGTTTTTTTTTTTCAGTAGGAACAATCTATACTAATATTATAAAACTGATGAGTTTGTTTGTTTAAACGAGATAATCTCAGGAACTATTTATTCGGATTGAAAAAATATTTTACTATTATATAGCCCATTTATCGAGGAAGGCTATAGGCTATTTAAATGCTATGGCAATAGCAGCGGAACAGCAATAAAAAAACTTGCAAAAACGGGGAAAATAGACGCATACGAAGTTGCACTTGTCAGTTAGTATAACTTTAATAATATGCCGTGTGGTGCCGGCTAAAGAATAGTACCACCCCATCTCTTCCCGTGGGTGTCGTCAAGGCGACTAAGGGATTTCACTCCGGAGGACGGGCAGCAGCGTCCTCTGTGTACTTATAGCCTTACTGCGATCGCCAACCCGCTCGCCAAGCGTGGCGATTATGGCAATTACCCCCAGGATCTACTGGGGAGACCCGTGCCCAGCAGTGGGCCATCATATGGGTTGATATGATAACTTTAATAAGATTGAACAAGAATAAAGTATTGTCCGTCTCATTTCTGAATTGAAGTCCGTTCCATCAACAATGTCATCTATACTAATATTATAAAGCTGAAGAGTTTGCTTGTTTGTTGTTTGAACGCGATAATCTCTAGAAGTACTGGTTCGAATTGAAAAATTATTACTATTGGATAGCCCATTTATCGAGGTAGGCTATCTAACATCACGCTACGATCAATAGGAGCGGAGGAGCAATGAAAAAAATTGCATAAACGGGTAAAATTTACGCAGACGATGTTGCGCGGGTCAACTAGTCTTTGTTAATATGATTTGAATTATTGTGCTTAAAGTTAAAATGTCATTGATAAAAAATAAACATAATAGGCATTCTAACAAATATTTATACATTTAATTGCGTTTTACTAGAGCCGAGCTTTCAAAGAATATACTTCAAACGTATGAAAATGTTTTTGCTTATTATTATTCAAAGTTCAAAAGACGATATTATGCTATAGACTCGTTTAAAAGCCTCAAATAAATTAACAAACACCCGTTTTTCTGACTGAATAAGTCACATATTTGCTTTGTATATAAAAAATATTTTTATCTTGTTTTTTATCTACGAATGGAAAAGACTGACAGGTTTTCTTTCAAAAGGTGTTTTGAGGTGCTTTGTTGGACGTTATGAATATTCATGTATATATGGTAATAAGTATATGTTTATGGTTCTTTTTAAATGAATATTATTATCATTATCACTCAGGATAATTTATACATACGAAAAATGTGCTTTCGTTTAGGTCACGTAATTCACTATGCATGAGTTACGGACCTTTTCTTTGATGTAATTGTGAATATTATTTTCTTTTGTGATATCTTCAAAAATATAGTTTTTCGGATTTCTTTTGTATCTGTTCTATGTTTAAATTATGTATACACTAAATTTTATTAATTAAGTAGATTATATTTAAATATAATAGCGCATAATGCAGACCAGAAAATTGTTGTTGTGTTTGGGTTTATCAAGTGACGGTGATTCCATAATAGGTATGTAACGTTATTTATTGGACACATAAAGGAAAACCTATCCAGCTAATTGAATGTAGCACCCATTTTACTATAATAACATAGAACAAAAGCTTTATTATACCCTAAATAATATGCATTCTGTGATTACACAGATAAACGTTTGCAATACCGCTACTTGGACTCAATACGCTAATCCAATTAGGGAAAATTCATTATCTAACATCGGGACGTGTTTCTCTGGCAATAGTGATCCGTCGAAAGAACCCTTGGAATCTTCTAAAGGGCCACTTGTAGGCGATTAGTGTTGGAGTACACTTAACCCCCTAGTGCGGGCTCCGGCGGGTTAGTCCCGTTCTTTGTTCGTGCGTACCCCTCCATTCTCAGTGTATTATTGGCTAGTAACAACGAGTTATTACATTTGCTTTTAGATCACGATTATGAATAATACGCTCTAACAAAGGAGCAATGATGCTTTGTGTTGAATGGAATTGCGTATTTATGCGTTGTTATTTTATAAAAGAGCGACTTAAAAAAATATTTGCTAGTTTTATTTGCAGTTATTTAAATTGTGTAGAGTTGTTGTTCACAATTGCTTTGTTGGAAAATATTAAATTATATGCTGTATATTCTAATCAAAGTTTGTTCAATTTTAGGTTTAAATAATACTTCTTTTGCAGTGAAAACAATGAGAGTTCTTAATGAAACAAAAATTCTTTATTTAAACTTTTTAGCTTAAGTTTAAAATCTAACTAAGTAATAGCAAACAAATTTAGTTTACATATATATATTTAGTTTTGTAAAAAAATGATTGAAAGTGACTTCGAACCTAAAACATTCAATATTGCAACACCCAGAACAATAAATCAAACGTCAGAAACAATAAGCCCATTCTACAAAATGCAATTGCAAGCTTTATTGCACAATTTCAGGCCATTATGTCTCCCAAGTCTCGTCATTCTGTGCGTAGATGCTTTTAAGCGCCGGCACTCGCTCCTCATACTATGCAAAATTACAAGCGAAGAAGTAATTCGAATGCAGCTCACGATTTGCAAGCATAATGGGGCAATTTCCTAGTCATTTCCTGATGGCTGCAAGCAATCCAGCGTCTTGTGGCAACGAGGCACCGGTTTTTGATAGTTCAGACATCCTATTTCGTCAATGTCCAACCGCCTTATGAATATTGGCACAATACGGAATACAGTTTTGTTTGTTTACATTTTAACTATAAAAGCTTAGTTTGTGTGTCCTTTTTTATCTGGTTTTGAATATCTTAAAAAGGAAAGGGGTGTAGCATTGTTAGTACACCGGAAAAATGTGGGATGTGGCTATTAAGTAGCGGTAGGCTCACCTAAAAATAAAAAATATAAACAAAATAAAACAATGACTAAAACTGTCTTCAACCGTAAAATTACAACATAGTTATTTAATACTCGCTGTTTCTTAAGTTCTTTACGCAATAGGTGTAGTCCGCTATATGCCGACATGGGAATTTTTGAACCTAGTTGCATTTTAGTACCTAGAAAGTACAGGAATGCAGATAAAAAAATATAAATGTTGGTGCATAATTATTAAAATGTCACAGATGCCGCGCCAGAAAATACCCTTTATTCGTACAACGCTTTATTAATTCACACATATACATCGTTCATGGACGCGGAATCTCAGAATACTTCGCATTAGCTTGTTTGAAATCAGTCCTCTAACATGGTGTATAATATACTAGCTGACCCACGCAACTTCGTATGCGTCAATTTTTCCCGTTATGCAACATTTTTCATTGATACTCCGCTCCTATTGGTCATATCGTGATGTTACATAGCCTTCTTCGATGAATAGGCTATCCAAAACTAGGATTTTTTTCAATTCGAACCAGTACTTTCTTAGATTATCACGTTCAAACAGAAAAACATTAGCATAGATTAGTGGCAGCATTTTTTTTATAGACGACTCCCGCAGTAGGGTACAAGCCCTGTGTCGCAGGGAACTTTACAAACATACAAGTTACGGACACTAAGTGGACCCAAACTCGGAACAACAATTTGTGGATCACACATAGTGGTGTCCCGCGTGGGAAAAGAACCCACGACCTTGCGTAGCAGTCGGACACACTCCCACCTCACCACAGAGGCAGCCAGACGCCCCATCTCAAATTAATAAACATATAAACATTTAAAAAAATGGCGATTTGAAGAGTGGCCGTGAGATTTTATTGCCTTGTTCTTTTTTCGGCTTTACCTATTGTTTTTTTTTAAACTGTGAAGGTGTTCCGTGATTCCATATCTGTGAGCTATATAAGCGTTTGTATGAAGTTATCTCCTGTACTCTTGGTATTTTGTTACGTCATTCTGACCTCATTCTATTCGATTAGAGTTTATGCTTCTTGTCTAGAGACCCTACATGGTCTTCTACGTATAAACTTGTATCGTGATAGTCATTTCGCCCTGTCCTTGACTATAGGTACCCTGATACGTGTTAAATATTTATTTTTCACATTGTAAAAGAGTACAAATATGTATAAACTAATTCCTATATATTAACTTTGTTTAGGTAAACAAAGATACGTAAACGTTCACAGTAATGTAATTCAAATTTCCTGTCGGAAAATCGTTAATAGCAGTTCAATATCTATGAAATTGTTTCGACAGATAACAATGGAGAAAATAGCTCACTATTCTGCTATTTCATGTTATCCAATATAACTACGAAATTCTGAGTACAATGTTCAATATTGGTTCTTCAAAAATGCATCTATATAATATCATGAAGCTGAGCTGAATGGGTGTTAATGAAATTTGGCAACGATATAGATGACATGTTGCGGAAGTACATGGGATACTTTTATCGTTATTACATCCACAGACGAATACTAGTTAACCATAAATTCCTTTCAAAAAGGTACTAAATGTGAAATGACCTAATTAGAAGTGATTATATGACATTATATTCGTTCATTGTGTTCAATATTAGGTATAATACAACCTCATACTAGCATTAAAAGGATAGGGAAAGTGATCACGAAGTGGTTTACTATGCCATTCGGGAATCGTAACAAAGGACTTTCATAGCAGTCACGCCTTTCCTTATTAACTGTTCAGATAATAAAGATGGTGCCATTCTACGTTAGAATATGTTATCTCTAATCATGACCCAATAATAGTTAGACATGATTCGAACATTAATGTGCGGAACTACAACTAAACTAATGACTAATAGGTAATGCAGACTTGTTATTCTTTTACAATTTTGTTATCTATTTGTACTATTATAAATTCATAAAGTAGGTAGGTACATGTGTGTCTGTATACTGAAGATATAAGCTATAATAACTACATATTAACATATATAACCTAGATCTAAAACTAACTTATGTTTCTTTCCGATAGGTATTGCATTTTGTTTTGTGTCATATCTGCTTGTTTTTGCTAATAAATAGATATCGATCTATTTTTAACTTTAAAATTAATATACTTAGAGTAGGTAATCGTACTACAGGTATGTCGGAGAATTATTAAAACGCTAATTTATTTCCGTTGTTCTAGTATCTGTTTTGATTAAAAGTTTGGACTCATTTAAACATGGCCTCCGCAAGATGGCGTGACTTTGGTTTGACGTTTACATTTGAAGTGTTGGTAGTGGGGCAGTGAGTCTAATTTGCCAGTCTTAATTACCAGTATAAGTATAAAATCTTGGTATTAATCGAGCAGTCGTAGCGACAACACGTCTACCGATAGTCCTCGCTATTTTTATAGTCGTGTGTGCAAAGTGTTAGTGTGGTTATAGGGTCAGTGGCATTTGTGTAATCGAAATGATTAGAACAGTTGGCGGACTTTGCTTGAGGTATCCGCGTTCATATGATCGATTACCATTTACTATAATGATAATTCGAATATTAAGCATATGTATACCCTGGCGCATCGACATGTATAATAACTTTAGAGGTAAAATTCTAACGTAAAAACTGCTATAAACTTCATTATAATTGCTTAGGTACTGAAGCTAGAAGCTTGTCCTCTCTCATTTATTGTATCTCCGTTTAAGTGCACAATACATTAGACAGCTTATTAAAATGGTTGCAATAACCGATATTCAGACGTACGGAGCCGCGAGCATAAACCCATTGGGATAATTACTACTGTACATAGTTATCTAGATCTATCTATACATATAATAAAACTGTAAATTTCACGTGTCTGTACATGGCCGAACTTAGTGAAAAAAAATATTAGGATATGTTCGAAAAGAGTATTCAAACACTTTGCTGCATTTTTAGAAATGTCTGTCTGTCTGTCTGTCTGTCTGTCTGTCTGTCTGTCTGTCTGTTTGTTTGAACACGCATCACGCAAAAACTACCGTACAGATTCGGTTGAAATTTTGCACGTGCAATCTAATAGATGCAGATTAACATTTAGGCTATAAATTATCACGCTTTTTCCCATAGGAGCTAAGCAGTAAGGGATAATGTCTGTAGCTATTTTTCGTTATAAAACAGTAACTACTAGACGGATCTTTATGAAAATTTGCAGTTTTATAGTAAATACTATAGGGCATTATTTACACTATGAATCATTACGCTAACGTCTATGGGGAACGAGTAGCAACGTATTTTTTGCCGCACCATAATGGTTTATCACAAAATTTTCCACAATTAGACATTATCTATAATATTGTAACCCATGGAATATATAACTTCACGCTAAAACTAAAAGGAGCTAAACACAACATTGTTAAGTTTCATAAGAACAGTTATTTTGACGTGGCAAGTTTAGCCTCGAAGCTATGCTAGCGGACTTTGTCGACGAAGTCCCGGGCTCGAATCCGATGTCTGGTTATGTTCTTTTTGTATTTTTTTAAATTGTCTTTATCCTT
This sequence comes from Herminia tarsipennalis, assembly GCA_945859575.2. Taxonomy (NCBI): domain Eukaryota; kingdom Metazoa; phylum Arthropoda; class Insecta; order Lepidoptera; family Erebidae; genus Herminia; species Herminia tarsipennalis. Next base: position 17,046,479 of record OX243835.2, read on the forward strand.
TTTTAATATTTTTCTCAATGTTTTAGTTATTTTTTCGACCGTAAGTAACTTATTTACTTTGGTTATTATTTTTTTATATTAAAAATCAAGTAAATTATGCACGTAGGTCAGTTAATTATAGGTATTGCATGCACTGCTGAGAGTAAATAATTAATCGTAGTAGAAATGAAAAACAATATTACATTATAATTAAAAAGTATTCGACATTTTCCAGAAATGATGTGTTCGTCTAAAAAAAAGACATTACACACGTAAAAAAAAACATGTAGCGCCATCTATGAAATCAAATTGTTCACCGTGATCAAATAATTCCTTATTTGTGAAAACATTTATTAGGGTATAGGTGCTTGAGATGCTGAGTGGCAACATTCTTGAAACTAGATGGCGTTGTATTCAATAACGTTCTATACTTAGTAAAAGAAGTATTAAAAAGAAACACATTGCTATGATTTTTAGAAATGTTTGTCTGTCTGTCCGTTTGTTTGACCACGCATCACACAGGTGCATCGAGGATCATGTTTTGGGGTTATGGTTGGAGATTACGTGTTCATCAATTCAACGATAATGAATGGCTCAACATCGGTCAAGTGTGAGTTGTTCGGGTGACGGGAGGAGGGGGGTCGTTGTTTGTCAACCGTACCTTGAGGGATATCTGACATTTTCGCGGGCATGACACACATGACACGCTCTGTGTTTGCTTACTAAAGTGTTACAGCAGTTTTATTATTAGTATTGCGTTGTAACACTATATGAAATACACCCCATTTTTAGCCAAAATGGCAAAACAGAACCCTTATAGTTCCCTTATGTCCGTCCGTCCGCAGCTTAGCTCAGAGACTGTTAGTGCTAGAAAGTTGCAACTTTTGCATGAATAAATTACTAACGCCGATAAAGTGAAAGAACAAAATCTTGAAAATCATCATTTTTTTAAGGGTAGGTACCTCTCTTATATGTAAAGTGGGGATGTGATTTTTTTCTCACCTACCTACCCCATCGTGTGTGGTATCATTAGATAGGTCTTTTAAAAAGCGTTTAGGGTTTGTGAAGACTATTTTTAGATTTAAGGATTCCTTTGTGTATAATATTAGGCTTTATAGTGAACATTTTTATTAGAGTCAAGTGTCCCCCTGCCAGCTAAATGGTTGATGTTGGGTATGTGAAAAAATTCAGGGTAGTAGTATAAATACTAAAATTATAAGGAAAACTATCACAGTTAAGTACCTAGGCTTTACAAGTTTACGATCACATGAGAAGTAACAAAGTTTTCGTACAAATTCTATTAAAAATTATTAGGTAATAAGTAGGTATAACGTTGAAAGAATGAAACAAAAACAACAGAAAACCCACTAATTAAGCCGCACACCAAACTAACTATCTAAAAGAATAGAACAGATCGATTTTTATTTATTAAGTATTTAGTCAACAGGACTGTTTCCAACATATTTACACAGAAGTTATTTCGTTACCTAAACTACCTTAATTTAAACCCGACTTTCACGCGAACGAAGTCGCGGGCACAGCTAGTGTATAATAATAACTTATAGAATGCTTGACGTTTCGACCAGGTTGTATGAGCCGTGGTAAAATAACCTAATCAATTTAATCTATAGGTATTTCTTAGCCCTTAGCTAGTTAAACATATTTTTAGGCACGTGCAACTATTTATTTATTTATGAACAATTTTCATGTTGCATAACAATTTTAATACAAAAAATCTATATATAAATATATCACTATATAGGGTTTTGTAGTCCCCCCCCCCTCATCCGAATAATGTGAGAAGTGGGTTTTCTGTTGTTTTTGTTTCATACTAACAAAGTTATATCTACTTTATATTATTTTTCAATGGAATTTATACGATAGTTTTGTTACTTCTCATTTGAGCAGCTGTTACTCGTAAACTAGTAAAGCCTATTTAGCTGTAGTAGTTTCCCTTTTCATTTCACTATATATACCTACTACTACTGTGATTTTTCACATACCCAACGTCAACCATTTAGCTGGCGGGGAGGGGGGTGGGACAGTCTAACAAAAATTTTCACTTTAAAGCATAACATTTTACAAACGGATCCCTAAATCTAAAAATGGTCTTTTTAACCCCTAAACGTTTTTAAAATACCTACCTGATGATACCCCACACGATGGGGTAGGTGAGAAAAATAAATCACAACCCCACTTTACATATAGGGGAGGTACCCATTTTTTTTTTCAAGATTTTATTCTTTCACTTTGTTGTCGTAAGTAATAGGTGTATCCATGCAAAATTACAGCCTTCTAGCACTAATAGTAACTGAGCAAATGTGCAGACGGACGGACGAACAGACATGGCGAAATTATAAGGGTTCCGTTTTGCCATTTTGCCTACGGAACCCTAAAAATGGTTGTCTGTAAAGTCGGTTTCGTTGTCGTGTTTCGGTTCGGATAACGTCATAAGAAAACTTTGATTAACATGGGATATTTTTTTTCCAATTGTATCGCATGTTGTTGCAATTGCCAAAACAACAAGATTTTATTCTTTCACTTTGTTGTCGTAAGTAATATGTGTATTCATGCAAGATCACAGCCTCCTAGCACTAACAGTCTCTGAGCTAAGGTGCGGACGGACGGACGGACATGGCGAAACTATAAGGGTTAGGCTTGGCCATTTTGGTTACGGAACCCTAAAAACTCAACAATATGTATGAGACTAGCTGACCTCGCCACCCTTCGCTGTAGCTTTTAAAGCCAGGAACTCTCGCCGGCCTTCACAGAACATTCTGCTAAAGTTTCATCACAATCTGATCAATGGTTTCAGAACGCTTAAAGGACATACAGGCAAACATTGATTTTTATATTTAAAGATTACATTCAAGATATTTTTTCTTCCACGTACGTGTAGACTCTGGAATGAACTACCTGCTGCGGTGTTTCCCGAGCGCTACGACATGTCTTTCTTCAAACGAGGTTTAAAGAGAGTTTTCACTTCACGGTAGGCAGCGGCTTGGGTGTGTCCCTGACATTCCTGTAGTCCATGAGCGGCGGTTACCGCTTACCATCAGGTGGGCCGCTAGCTTGTCTGCCAACCATAGGCAATAGAAAAAAAAAAAAGAAATTGATGGGTTTTATTGTTCAGGGCTTTTTTTAGTTGGACGTAGAATAATGTGAGCGTGCACGTTTATGTTACAAAAACAAACCATATCCAATCGTTTATGCACTCATCTCTCTGCACAAAAAAATGTATTATTGTAATTTTTTGTGTTAATTTTCAAGTTCAATTCAGAATATTTTTATGAAGTATTCCATTCTGTCAGACGTTTATAAGAGTTGCATTTGTAACATAAATTATTAAAGTACTTAGACTTTGACTTTAAAACCATTGTAGAATTGAAATAGATAAGTACGCTATGCTAATGAAAGTGCAGTTCTTTATATTATATGCATATTACAGAAGTAACAAAACAATACCGCGGTAGTTAATATAATCAAAACAGAAACATTTATTTCATGTAACATATAAAACTTTTCAACTTACCTACATTCGGAAATTCTCATTCGTAAAACAAGCCAAACGATATAAACAAAGGAAGTAGAAACTAAGTTATATTGAACAACTTTGCACCTTACGATGTTCTGCACTGGTGGCTGCAATGAATTTTGAATATCTAATTGTGTACAATTTTAGGTCACGTGTAGTTGGAACGACTAAGAGTTTTGTTAGCGCATCTCGGCTTTTAATAAACTAGAATTACTGCAAATTGTATTCCAAAACTTTAAACATTTAATATACCAAGTGTAACTTTGTTGCCTTTCATATTTCCTTGAAAAATGGTTGTCTGTAAAGTCGTGTTACGGATGATATGATAACGTCATAAGAAAACATTGATGACATTGAATAAACAACCATGTCTGTGACAGCTTCTTTTATTTTATTTTTCCAATTGTATCGAGTGTCGCTGCAATCGCCAAAACATTGATGAAATTGTAATAAACAATCATGCTTGTGACAGCTTTAGTGGACCAGGGCGCATGTCTATCAGCAGGTGGAACGGACGTGAGCGGTTACGTCACAGTTTTTCGTAACTGCAGCCGGTCATCGATTTATAAAACATTATCATGTCAAAAAAATTACAACAAGATATAGCTTACAGCTGTAAGCTATATCTCGAACATAGAATTTAGCGGTAATTTAGTTACACCCGGACTCTGAATCACACAAAGATTGATTCCAAGTGAGAATTAAAGTCACATCCTCTTGACCCAAATCCGTGGGCACCAACTCCCACTGCACCACAAAGGCGGTCGGTACTGGTGTCACTCAGACGGAAAACTAGGTTCGTGACAATAACTCTGCCGCCCGGCTGTTACATTGCAGCCAAATAATAGTAGCCTTTAATATTTATTATTACTTAATATTTTCGCAATTGGTTACAACAAACACAACTATCTAGCCTAGGCTCTACATCGTTTTCTTAATCTGTAATAATTATCAATTATTTAATACGATATGTGTGCAAACACCATTCGTGCTTTAGTTATTAGACTCTAGCAAAATAAACGACCAGCAAAAGGCATTGTTCGAACAGGTATGAGAACATTTAAACTAAGACTAAACTACACAATTGTTGACACTTTGTCATTATCACTAATTCATAAGGTCATTTTACGCGATAAATGATATGTTTCATTTACATAACAAGCAATCTCAAGAAATTAATTTGAAGAATCATCTGTTAACACTTTTAGCAGAAAAATTAATGAATTTCTATGAAAAAAATGTTACCAACTGGTTATAAATTCAGGTCGATTCTATTAAACATGTAGGTATCTTTACCATTTCTACAAGTAGATATAAAGGGATAAAGCTTGAAGCCTTTCACGGGCTCCTTTTAGATTCGAAGCTAGACTTGCAAATGGACCGTCTGACTGGATAAAACTGAATATACTAGTAGGTATGCTAAAATACCCTCACGTTACGTAATCATTCATATTTTAACTAATGGCATTTCTATGTTGAAGAATAACATAAAGCTTTTTAACTGTACCTATTAACATAGTTGAAAATTGACCTGATAATTATCATCGATAAAAATATTTTCATTTTTTAAAAAAGTCAATAATAAGACCGATATACAAACAGGGCAGCCATTTAGATTATTCTAACTACAGACCAATTGCGATATTATCCGTAATAAATAAGTTGGTGGAAAAAGTAATAGTGAATCAGGTAAGTAGCTACTTAGAAACACATAATATAATAACAGACGCGCAGCACGGGTTCAGGCGCGGGCGGAGCACCGCCACTGCGCTTGCGCACTTCACCGATTATGTTAACAACGCGCTGAACGAAGGCAACATTGTCGCGGCGCTTTTTATCGATTATAAAAAAGCATTCGATACTCTGGATCATGCTGTGCTATTGAAAGCAATGGAGGAGTGCGGGATTCGAGGCCCCGTCAATCGCTGGTTTAAAGCGTACTTGGAGAACAGAACGCTGTCGACATCCATAGACGGCTCAATGGGAGACGAGGTAAGTGTGCAACTCGGTGTGCCGACCGGCTCGGTGTTCGGCCCGGTTGGGTACATAATGCACGTCAACAGCGTCATCAATGTGATAAAACATTGTAAAACGTTTATTTACGCGGATGACATGTGTTTATTGTATTCATCAAAAAACGCGACAGAAGCGCAAAATTGCATACAAACAGATTTGGAAAATATTACTAAATGGGCACATGATAACGGAATAATTATCAATGTATCTAAGACGAAATTAATGATTATAAATTCACCGTATAGTAGTTATATAAAACAGGACAATAAAATACAAATATTAGGACATACATACCTATGTTTACATAATAATAAAAATGGCTGCCATTGCACATATATAGAAGAAGTCAATAATTATAAATATTTAGGTTTAACAGTAGACAGTAATATGAATTGGAAGAAACATGTGAATGAAGTGTGTGGTAAATTAGAGGTAATTCTGGGTAAATTCTTTCACCTCAGTAGTTTTGTTAATAAGAAAGTTTTGTATGTACTTTACTATGCACTTGCTGACTCCCTTATTGGTTATGGTATAAGCAGCTATGGACTTACATTAAAAACACAATTAGATAGAATAAAACAACTACAAATTAGGCTAATAAAATATCTAGTAAGCAAAAAGGTAAAAACAGCTTGTAAACAAGACTATGACCAACTATTTAAGAAATGTGAAATTTTACCAGTACATGCAAAAGTAGAGTACCAATTAGCAATAGAACAATATAATATAGATATACATAAGAAGCCAATAAGTCATAAGTATAACACAAGGCAGACCGAACAGGGTAAGCTGGTAATACCATCCATAAGAAATTATTACGGTAAGAGAACCAGACGATATATAACGCCAACATTATATAATAAAATAGATTTAATAAGAAATAAGACCAAAGAGATAGGCACAGTAAAGTTAAAAAAGAGACTGAAACAGTATTTCTTATAAACAAAGATACCTATAAGTACTAAGTAATAATGCAATAGTTTTATGTATCATATAGATATAGTTTATATAATGTTTTTTAGTATAGTTATATAGTATAAATAGTATTAAATAAGATGTTTAATGATAAATGTTATAATAGTATGTACTACCTACCTACCTATAAAGAGTAACATTGTTGTTAGAACATGAGCGCCACTATCGCCAACAAACTGTTCAACAGTTTGGCGATTTTGTATGTACAAAATAAACAAATGTATCTTTTATGGTAAATAAAAAAAAATAATAATAATAATAATTTGTAATGTTGATCATTTACGAATATTGAAAAGACATTACCTTGAGGTCAGGTTGGGTATAAAATTGTGAGTCCCACAACTTTTTCTCTGGACAATGAACCCGCTACACGTGATTGGCAAAGGTTTATCTGTAGCCGAGGTCAAATCTGTGTGTATCTGTGTCAAATAAGTGCACATATTTCTACCTACATATGCTTGTATAAAATCGTACAATATACAAAGCTTTCTACACATATGAGGGGTCAGAACGTATCAAATGAAATTTTATTCTATTCACAAATTCATCTAAGAACCCATTCGAACCGATCGGCGAATTTGATGTTCACTCGTTTTGATGTGCGTCAAAAAAGAGAGATGCATTACAGGTTCTAGTATTCGTTTGTAAATGGAGTACTAACATTAGGTTATGTCTACGTAGCTACCTACGAGTACGTAGACATAACCTAGTGTTGGTACTCCATTAGCATTTATTACACACAACATAACCATAGGTACCTATTACTCGTAACTTACTAATATTTTATTGAAGTAATGAAAACGGTTTAAATCAAATATTCACTCAGTAAATTAGGTAACAACTTAACAAGTAAAACAGCTATTTAAGCAGTGTCCTCTGATCGATTTAATAGAGTGATCAAAATTTATTCCCTTCTGCCGACAATAACTTCCCGGGAACATTGTTGCAGAAGAACATTGAAAAGTTTTCTTGTTAAAAGTTCTCTATTGCGGAATGAGAATAATAATTCTTGAAATCACTTCCTTATTTAACAGAGTGTTACTATTTAACTTACAGGATCTATCTATTTGGTATTGATACCTAATTGATTCGATAGGTGTATGCGCTGTAGTTAGTAACACACTTTCCGTCATTTTTACCCGACTGCGCAAGAAGGAGGGTTTTGTTTTTCGAATTATGTGTCCACACTAATATTATAAATGTGAAAATAACTCTGTCTGTCTGTCAGTCTGTTACGCTTTCACGCTCAAACAGCTAAACCGATTTAGATGAAATTTGGTATGGATATAGTTTAAGTCCCGGGGAAGGACATGTTTTTATCGCGATAACCGACATCCAAGCGTGCGGGTTCGCGGGTGAAAACTAGTTTATGTATATTTCTTTGGCACGCTCTGGAGTGTAAATGCTCAACTGACATTTTTTTTACTTTTCAAATTCTTGAAGTTGTGTTTCACTTTATTTCTAAATAAATAAAGCTGGCAAAGTGAGTTATTATATTAGCACACTTCCATTACACATGTCAGTTTTTCATTAAATTTAAATGGCTCATTAAAATTCTGTAATTTTTAAAAAATATATAAAAGCAGATAGAGCTCGTAAAGAGAATGCGTGTGAACACTTAAATATAAATTGGAATTGCCAAGGTACCTTATCGTACGGTAATTGTATCGGATGTCACTACAATCGCCAACACATTGATAACATTGTAATAAACAACCATGCCTGTGACAGCTTTAACGGCCACAGTCAATAACGTGATGACATATCGCCATTCGCGTTGCTTAACAACCGGTCAACGGAACGTGATCGGTAACGTCTGCCTCTGTGGCGCAGTGGGACTGTTTCCGACTGCTACGCAAGAGGTTGTGGGTTCGATTCCCACACGGGACACCACTTTGTGTGATCCACAAATTGTTGTTCCGAGTCTGAGTGTAGGTACTTTGTGTCCGTGACTGGTATGTTTGTAAAGTCCCCCGCGACACAGGGCTTGTACCATACTGCGGGAGTAGTCTTAAAAAAAAAAAACACACTTTTACGTGCACCCAGTTATCAATTTATAAGACGTTATCACGTAAAAAAATTGTAGAAACCAAAGAAGAGTTTATCATCACTTCGCGCCATTCGTACTTTTAAAGAACCTAATTGACGACTAGATAATCCTTTCTTTAAAGTAATTTATTTCCAAACGGATCGTTCAAGTTATTTTTTAATCCGCCATCATTGATTTAATTCTTAGAACAGTCCGCGGCTTCAGACTCTGTAGTGACATTCAATTACCCGTTAACTCAGCGATACGTTTTTAATTTAATTATGGGAACTAATTATTAATTTTAAAGTCGCATTATACAACTTATTTTTAAATATGATTTAAATTTAATTACTGATTAGAGAAGAAGGCTAATATTACCATTCTAGTGTTCTTTTTAAAACATATTAGAATATTATCGGGACTTAATCGCGTGAAATATTTAACCTTTTATTTAACGGACGTTTCGATCGAATTCCACCGATCGTGGTCACGGGTTGTCTGATTGCAGCTTAGCGATGTCTCCGTGAGGCACGGGGTTTTAACGGCTATTACACTACCCTGAATGAAGGTCCTAAATCGAGGTGGCCTTGAAAAATTGTTAGAGAATTAGGGCCATAACTCTTATTACATCGCTCTTTTTAAGGATTTAGGGTCCCTGATTCAGTGTAGTGTAATAAGCGCATTTTAACTACTCTTGCCTGGTCTTGATAATTTTGATAAATTTTACTTCGGTACTTCGACATACTACACTTACTACGTCTTTACACTGAGGCGGGATGTCCGTACTGCGACGATTGCATTTGTTGATAACGCGGTTCCGAGATAGTGAGAGCCAGTATCCATCTTCCCGTTTGAAATTATTGTACTTTTTGATCTCAACTGCCTCACGCACTATCCTGGAATAATAGTGGCGATCGGTGGAAAGGATGCTTATGCAATTCCATCCAGTGGTTTGGTCCTGATTTCAATAAATGCTCATCAATAGCAGACTTGTACACTTGACGGTTTCTTACAGCCGCGATATGTTCCTTGACTCTGTCTGCGATTGTTCTTGTGGTCTGTCGGATATAGGAACTACCGCAACTGCAATCTATTTTGTATACGCCAGGTGTTTGGAGAGGAATAACATCTTTTGCCGTTCGCAAAAGCTTCGTGACCTTAGAGTTCGGACTATATACAGTCTTAATGAATAATACTTTAATACTGTTCCAATTTTGTCCGTCACTCCTTTAATATACAACATAAAAGCTGGCACTCTCTCGGCATTTACTTCTGGTTTCCTGCTCCGTGGACTTCATAGGTAACGTCTGTATCCGTTGACGCGATTAAGTCCCGATAATATTCTAATATGTGGAAACATCGCGAAAGTTTATCACAAATTATTCAAGACATGTATATCATTAACGAACCCAAAGTACCTGTGACCTACGCCCTGATTCGGGACAGCAATTTGTGGATCACACAAAGTATTCCCCCGTGTGGGAATCAATCCCGAAGCGTCGGTAGACTAATGGCTAAGGCATCGGTCTCGCAACCGTGAGGTCGTGGGTTCGAACCCTACTCATTATACTACCGACGTGAACCCACTCCTAACACAAGCCTTTGAGCTTAGCTGGAGGGGTTAAACTGATTGCCAGTAATGTAGGGACTCAAACCCATATTGCTATTTATCTTAAAGTAAAAAAACCATAACCTATAGTGCAAATCGTACACATTTCCATTGCGCCACCGGCAGGTAATAAGTATACCTAATGGTTTCATGATTAGGTACAAACAGTGACCTCTATTGTACACTGGACCTGCTGCCACCGACAACAACAAGACTTAATCTACTACTACTATCTACTTAATAACTTTGGAAACTACTGGTCTTAATCGCGTAAATATTTTATCTTAAGGCTAAATACCTTTGTTTATTGCCCGACGTTTCGACCGTATTGCAACGGCCGTGGTCACGGGTAGACTCTTCTTCTATAATGTGTACAAATCGCGAAAGTTTACGAACATATATTTTAACGGTCATTTTACAAAATAAAGTCCCTTAGTCCATTAATAATGTGAGAGTTTATACCTGTGTAATAAATATAAGAACAACGTTCGTTTGTCAAAAAAGTTTACAAGACGATCATGCGATTCGACATTTGAAATTGCTGTCACTTGTACAGGGTAGCCAGTCAAGCGTACTAGTACTAGTACTTGAAAGGAATCCCTGTTGATGACGTCCCTCCCCCCCAGTCAACAAAATGAATATGGAATTAATCGTTCTTTCTATTACTTTTTTTTTTTTTTTTTTTAAAGACGACTCCCGCAGTAGGGTACAAGCCCTGTGTCGCGGGGGACTTTACAAACATACAAGTCACGGACACAAAGTACACCCAGACTCGGGACAACAATTTGTGGATCACACAAAGTGGTGTCCCGTGTGGGAATCGAACCCATGACCTCTTGCGTAGCAGTCGGACACACTCCTACCGCGCCACAGAGGCATTATAGAGGATTACTGTTTTGTATTACTAAATGACATGAGAACCATAAACGAAATACGCAGGCAATGAAGCTTTTTTCGAAGTGATAACGTTTTATTAATCGATTACCGGCTGCACTCACGAAAAAGTGTTTAAAAAAGTCACGTATTTCACATATTTTTTCGTGTTCATTATCAAATTACAATATGGATTGGGGTGTTAAAGAAAATATCAATGATCACCTTGCACAAAGTGGGTATGGAGCCGTCGGTCATATTCCAGACACTTCAAAAGCTTGGTATCAGCCGTATGTTCAAATATCGTACTATTAACAGTTACAACAACACTTCCTCTGTCGAAGACCATAAAAGATCGGGGCGGCCGCGTGCTGTTAGAACTACAAAAGCTGTTAATGCTGTTAAAGCCAGAATTCGTCGACTTCCCATTAGGAAGCAAAAAATCTTATCGCGAGAAATGAAGATTCTCGTTAGGACTCTGTCGCGTATTATAAAACAAGACCTAAAGCTCGGTGCTTATCGTCGATATACAGGACGTGCCCTAAATCAATCTTTACAATTAAAGGGAGTAGATCGATCAAAACGTCTTCTGTTGCGATACGCAGGTGAAGGGCACAGAAATATCCTTTTTACCGATGAAAAAAATTCTCGATTGAAGAGCACAACAATAAGTAAAATTATAAAGTGTACGCTCACAGTTCTAAAGAAGCTGCTCAAGTGCCCAGAAAAGTACAGCGTGGTCATCATTCTGCGTCAGTGATGGTTTGGTGGGGCGTGTCTTATCAAGGCGTCACAAAGCTACATTTTTAAGATAAAGGAGTGAAAACTTCAGCCAAAGTGTATCAAGAGACAGTCTTGGATCGTGTTGTGAAACCTCTTAGCAATACACTTTTTAAAAATGTACCGTGGACTTTCCAGCAGGACTCTGCACCTGATCACAAGGCACTAACTACCCAAGCCTGGCTTGAAGCCAACGTTTCGGACTATATAAGAACTGAAGACTGGCTCTCATCTAGCCCAGACCTCAATCCTTTAGACTACAAATTTTGGTCAGTTTTAGAGGACATGGCTTGCTCTAAACGACACGGCGACATTAAGTCTCATAAAAAATCTCTGGAGCAAGCAGTGGCGAAATTTCTCATGAAAACAGTGCGTAAATCCATAGATTCGAGGCCAGGCAGATTAAAGGCCTGTATAAAAGCCAAAGGTGGCCATTTTGTATAGAATACTGTTTTTATTTTTTGCTAAGACTTTAATTAATATATACTTGTAACAAAACTTATGACCGGACTAGGTATATCGAAACATTTTCTAAGTATACACAATTGACAATTTCACCTTGACAATATATAAACTATATTTATTATATATAAATATAGTTTATATACTATAATAATAATATTTTTTTAAATCTATACCTATGTAATAGTTTCTAACCCCTGACCAATTAATATCATTTGAATAATATGATTTATTGCTCGTATTTTTTGCTGAGACTTTAATAAATATGTACATATAAGTTTTAGTAATATTACATTACTTCATTAAAAAAAATACATTTTATTTTGTAACAGAACTTATGGCCGGACTAGGTACATACAAGAATTGCTCGTTCAATTTATATATTATACAAATAGAGGTCAGTGGGAATAAACCATTGCGTGCGCGCCGTGTTTTCTAAGGATAAGAATGTTATTAAATCCTAGAATTGGGAGTAAATATAAGGGAATCTTTCTTTTTAATCTAAATCACATTACCAATACTTTATAGTAGGAATCTATTGAGTGTAATATCAAATATTATTCTACCATTAAGTAACACGACTTCGTATCTCGTCTTAATGACCACTCGTACCGATAATAAGCAATTTATCTGACCCATTATAAGATCAGCCAGCCGTTAAGATAAACTTAAGGATATTATCACACTAATTCAAGTAGCTGTTCTACTAATAAGAAACGAATAATGCCTTAAATGCAATCAAAGTTAAGTTACTCGTAGGCACTAGGAACTTCTTTATCTTTATATATAAAAAGAGAAGCTGACTGACTGACTGACAAATCAACGCTGGGCCTAAACTATAAGGGTTAGGCACTTAAAAATTTTGAAAAGGGTTGCTTTATAATGTAGGGGAGCACTAAAAACGGATTTTTGAAAATTCACCCCCTAAGAGGGCAAAACGGGGGTTTGCACCCCCGTTTTGCCCTCTTAGGGGGTGAATTTTAGCTAGGATGAAAGTTTGCCATTAAAATATTTTGGTAACAATCTGGCATTCACGCGGGCGAAGCAGTGGGCATAAGCTGCATATCAACCCATATGATGGCCCACTGCTGGGCACGGGTCTCCCCAGTAGAACCTACTAGTATGTAGATCCTGGGGGTAATTGCCATAATCGCCACGCTTGGCGAGCGGGTTGGCGATCGCAGTAAGACTTAAGTACGCAGAGGACGCTGCTGCCCGTCCTCCGGTGTGAAATCCCTTAGTCGCCTTGACGACACCGACGGGAAGTGATGGGGTGGTACTATTCTTAAGCCGGTACCACACGGCACGCCGGTACCACACGGCACGCCGGTACCACACGGCACAGGCATAATCTGGTTAATAATAAATTTTAAACAGACGTGTTACATGATATACATAATTTACCTAATGCTTCGACCAAGTTACACGGAGCATGGTCACAAGGTAACTGGGGAAGTGACGTCAGCACCCCTTGTGTGAGACTAACATTTTCTTTATCTTTAACGAGCTGTAGCCCGCGACTACAATCGTGTAATTTGTTTCTAAAACAAATTTACCCCATGGTATCATATTTCCGGTATATGGGTCTGTGTGCTGTTCCAGACTATAATCTATTTTCGTGCCAAATTTTATCCAGATCCCTCCATAGGTGTGAATAAACAACAAACATCCATCCAACCATACCTATCTACATCCAAACTTTCGCATTTATAATATTATTTAAGTATAGATTATTTGAGTTTGCCTTTGATAGACTGTGAATTAACTACCCCAGCTAATTATTTCGATGGAGCTTAGTTTTAAGATAAATATTGTCTACCTCGGAGCCCAGTAAGACTGGGCACGACTTAGTTGTATAAGTTCGATGTCCTTACGGAACAGATCTTTCTGAGGTCCGCGAAGGTTGACCTACCAACCAATTAGACCTACCAACCAATAATGACACAAAGTACATCCAGACTAAGAACCAACCTTCACGGACCTCAGAACTTACGATCTAATGTCTCAAATGCGGAGTGCGGTACGGTGATATTCAGATCTTTTCCAAACAAAGATTTGGGTGGCACTGATACGGTTATGAGCTAGCGTGATGCTTACAATCAGGCGTACGACCTGCATGTCTCTTCATTTCGTAGTTTATAGTAAAATAATGGTATGTTGGTAAAGTTCCCCGCGACACGGGGCTCGATCGAATGCGAGAGTTGTCTTTGATAAAAATAAATGTACATCATAATACTAATACTAAGTAACATCTTTGAATTACCATGGTGTATTTAAATATGTGAGGCTTTTAATAACCTGAATAAGCTTTAACCAAATTATTTTCAGAATTACGGCAGAAAGCATTTAATACCAATGTATACGTATAAATTTATATGAAAATATGCAGTCTCATTAATCTGCATCGAATCTTTCTATTGTGTACAAGAATCATCTATCAGCAGGGTTTTGTAATACTCGTGTCACATATAACACGCCAGCTATCGCCCGTCTGCCTTCAGACCTCGTGAAGACAACCGGAAAATTAGAAAGTAAACACTGACTTCCTACACCGCGATTTTGTAACAAAGCATTATAGGAAAAATAAAATCAACTCGAGTATTCAAGGATACGCAGCCAAAGTGTATGTTAAGATAATTACGCTTTATAGAACGAATAAAGAGGTCTTTATTCAATTAAGAGAGACGGAGTACCGCTAGCGTACCCAGGATATACTCCAGAGGCTTAGGAGACAAATTTCCCTGGAAACAAATGCGATTCAAATTCAGACAAATAGTCCCGGCGCGGAAGAAGCCGTTTACCAGGAAATTTGTCCATCAGTCTTGGGCCGAACAAAATTTGTTTTTTTTTTCTTTTTCCTTTGCTAGCCTCTATTACGAAATATCCTAATACAAAATAGGATACAGTACGATTTATTAACAATATCAGGTCGTTTGTTTGAATGAACAATTTATTCTTACAGCTTCAGAGTATATGCAACACTCGTTCATGTTCGCAAACATAGTCCAAAAATAAATGGGGTTACCCAGGGTAGTTAAATATTTTTTTATATTGTATCCATCAGATTATCTGGGATTTATTTGCCCAGATTTAAATCTATTTAGGGAATAATATGATAAAATCTGCATTACTAACAATCTGCCTCTGTGGCGCGGTGGGAGTGTGTCCGACTGCTACGCAAGAGGTTGTCGGCTCGATTCCCACACGGGGACACCACTTTGTGTGATCCACAAATTGTTGTTCCGAGTCTGGGTGTACTTTGTGTCCGTGACTTGTATGTTTGTTAA
Source organism: Herminia tarsipennalis (assembly GCA_945859575.2). Classification (NCBI taxonomy): domain Eukaryota; kingdom Metazoa; phylum Arthropoda; class Insecta; order Lepidoptera; family Erebidae; genus Herminia; species Herminia tarsipennalis. Next base: position 17,062,024 of record OX243835.2, read on the forward strand.
GTCTGCCGCGACACAGGGCTTGTACCCTAGTGCGGGAGGCGTGTTATATAAAAAAATATATATTTATATATATATATATATATATATATATATATATATATATATATATTAACATACGCTGATTTACCGGTCTTATACAAAACTTGTTATAGCTGTTAACTTTGGATTCAATATAAAACTAATCATCATTACAAGCACCTTAAAAATACTTTAATTTACCAACGCTTTGCAACGCTACTTATTCACACATTTTTTAAAATAAAACTGAAAAAGACACTAAAGTTACTTGTAAATATTCATCAAAGTCCACATCATTACCCAGTTCTTAGATCGTTGGAAATATTAAAGTTGGCACCAAAAGCAGGCACTTATGTTCTTGGCGAGCTTAATTTAAAAGCTTCTTTGATGCCTCAGAATGATGGAGCAGAAAATGATCCGCTTGTTGGAACGTCCAATTTTTATGACGTTAAAATTGGTTTTAACCTGTTGAGGTACTTCTCTGAGAAAATTGCACCGATTTGTTCTGAAAGAAGATGTTTCGAAGACTACGTTCTAATAAATTACTACCTGAAATTCTAGACTTTAGTAATTTAAGTAGGCACTTTGAAATTTTTCTTAAATATTATCTTTTGCTTTCTATTTGGAATGTACTAATATTTTAAATAGCAGGTACTTTGGCCATTAATCATCTGATCAAATTTGTCGACTTTAAAGTAAGAGTCCACGAATTTAAATAAGAATTATTGATTACTTGGAAGTTTATTCCATAAGTTTCAAAATGTAATTTGTTCCCCTAAATACTCGTAGGTAATAAAGGGTCTTTCAAATAGAGCGGGTCGATATTAATAATCTGTGGCGGCCATTTTGATTTGGCGGCATCTGTCAAATCTGTTTTTTCTTATTCAGTCACTGATGCCAAATCACCATGGCAAGTTACACGGTTGAGCAGCATGTGCAAATGATAAAACTTTATTATCAAAATGAGTGTTCGTTAGTGAAAACGTTGCGCGCATTGCGCCCATTTTACGGCAGACGCGGTGGCCCTTCAAAGTCTACTCTCCAACGATTGGTGACTAAATTCGAGACGACCGGTTCGGTAAACAACCAACCAACACCTTTACGTCAAAGGAACGCCAGATCGGCCGAGAACATCGCCGCTGTACGTGAGAGTGTTCAGGAGACTCCGAAGCAGTCGATTTCTCGCCGTGCACAAGAACTCGGCCTTTCGCAGACTTCAACTTGGAGAATTTTGCGTCGGGACTTGGGTCTGCATCCATACAAGATCCAACTGACCCAGGAGCTCAAAGTTAATGACCATAGACAACGCCGTGTGTTCGCTGAATGGGCGTCGGAACGCTTGGAAGAGGACCCCGATTTTGGCCAAAAAATAATCTTTAGCGACGAGGCACATTTTTGGATGAATGGTTTTGTTAATAAGCAAAATTGCCGTATATGGGATGACCACAACCCACATGAGGTTCACCAGATAGCAATGCATCCAACATAACGCAGGCCATCGCTCAGATTCAGCCGGATCTATGCAGCAGAGTCATTAAAAATTGGACCTCTCGGATTTGTGCCACCATGCAAAGCCGCGGCGGACATTTGGACGATGTCATATTTCATGCATAATGGCATAAACGGGCCTTTCAAATAAAAAATAAATTTCGTTAATATCTCACACACATCTAGTTTTATTCAATTTTAACATCGACCCGTCTTTGTTGAAAGACCCTTTAGAACTGATCACACAATTTTCTGCGCTTTGTGAGACACGATTGGTAGATCAGTTATACAATAATTACACCTACATTTTAATAATTTCTCTAAGAGGAGTATTTAATATATAGTGTTAATACTTTATCATATTATATTTTCCGTGAAAATCCAGTATATTATTAAAAATACACGAATCTTTTAATATCCGCATACAATACTTTAATATTCTCGAATGTAACGAATAAAATCCGTTTCGTTAAACAAGTACCTACTCTTCACATCACAATATCTCATCGCTGGAACAGAAAATATTGGCTTTAGTTGTCCTCAATGAAAAACCGCATAGGTACTCATACAAATATAACTGCGACCGTATTCACTCTGCATTCGATCAATTTCAATCAACTTGTGTCAATACAAATTATGGATGGACGAATTTTCACATCTAGTATTTACGATGCGGGATTAAAATTACATTATTAGCAGACCAATTTTCCAATTGAGGATCCATTTAGGAAGAAAAGGTGCATAACCGCATATTTAATAAGTATGCATTCATACATAATTGCGGTAGGCAGAGGAGGTGTTGTCGCCCAAATTTGAAGAAACATATGCCTAACAATGGGCTGAAAGGGTTGATGATGATATTTTAGACAAAGCGTGTATACATGGCACCACTCATTTTTAATAGTTTGCCAAAAGGTATCAAGAAAAAGATAGTACTGTGTTGCGAGAGTGAGGAAAGTTTTTATTCCATTACAGATTTATTTAAGAAAAGCTCTTATCGTTTTTGCAAAATCTTGTAAATTAATTTAATCATCTAATTTTTAATTGTCAGCACTAATTAGTCATTTGTTCATATAAATTTAAACTTCATTTATTTACCTATACATTTCCATGACTGTAGGTACAATAGGTGAAATATGTTGATCTATTTTCATATTGTAACAATTATTTATAACTATATACCTTATTTCACGCAAAAAAAATAAAAATAAAAAAAAATCTGTGGCACTCGGGGACTGCCACGGTAAATTATTGTTGGCTATTGAATAGCATTTTTTGACAACTTATTCAATTAAAAAAAAGCAAAATTAAAAAGAAAAAAAAATATACATTTTTATTTATGTTTTTTTTCTATTTCATTTCAGAGCAGTTCGTCTCGATCCGTGCGAGCTTCGTACACTCGTACCATATACATATACTTTAAGCGAACGCTCGGCCGAGCTATTTGGTAGGCGGAGTAGAGGGTGTTAGGTTTTATTTTCGTTACGGAATTTCTTGATTTGGTCACCGCGCTCAAAACCCGAGCCCGCGATAAAAGCTATGCAATACCTTAAAAATAAGATATGACAACACTGTTAATCAAAAAATTCTCTTGTGTATTTGAAGCAACACAGACTGCCAAAACTTGTCCGATTTCCCAAACTCCTACCTTCAGCATTTTGTATTTTCAATGTAAAAGCTAAAGATCTCATTCACTGCATTATATGTAGAGGATACAAGGAAGTTAAACCTAATCATCCAAAATAAAACAACAACGTATTAATACATCGGTCCACAAAACGGCTATTGATTAATCCAAGCGTCTTCGATTCTTGGGAACCATTTCCCAGTTTTGCGCAATAAATAGCTACAATCGTATACTTACGAGTTTCGGCACAATCGAAGCGTGAAAAGAACCGACTCGGTACCATCAGTCAAACGTCAAGATGTGTCGTGACTACATACCATTTTCCGAGTGCCTGGGCATCGGGCCCAACAAATAGATCACGCTGATTCTTGGGCGTGCGGGATGAAAGAGCGATCGTTTTTCTATGTGACTGCTAAATATTGGAGGCCGACCAAAATCACTGCATGTAAAAGAGTTTTTAACAAACTATTGAGTTTTACTTAATATTATTATTACCTATTACGGGCTAAGTTTCTCACTTCAAACAGTATGCCAAGGAATAGAATGGGCAAATTATAGGGGTTCTAGATCTTTTACCTGTAGTATAGGCTTGTTTCCTAGGTAAACAAAAAAAATCAAGAGAAGAAGAAGACTAATTAGTAAATAAACCTGACATTTAAAGTGCCAACAGTAAAGTCCCGATTAAATTTTGTGTTAAATTGTTTTTTTTTGTCATTTATCATATCATAAAAATAATAGTGAAAATAATAGTGACGTCATAGACGCTATTTGTATGAGATCTTCATATAAAATCTGCGTTTTGACATTTCTTAAAGAGTTGTTGTTTTGACTAGTTGGAAACTAGCCCATTCAGGTTAGATCGATCATTAACTGAGCAAGTGGAGTACAACAGTGAATCTAAATGTGAAATAACTTGGAGGTAATAAATCTAATTTCTCATCTCTTAAAACAAAATTTAACTAGAACATTGAAATACCTACAGTCATTTTCTGCGACTAAATTCGCTTAAATGGTCGGATTTTCAATGAAACAAATTTTCTAAGAAACAAACTTTTCCCTCAGTAGAAATTTAACAATTACCTTTACTTACAAGATTATTTACGAAATGTAGAAAGAGTATAATTTAGTTTGTGTGTCTGTAACAAAGTCCAAAAGAAGTGTTAATATAATAAGAGTGGACAGGAATAAGTTGTGAGTTACTTTGTAATAAGATTAGGTGTGGCTTACAGATGTCACCTTCATTGTATCAACCAAAGCCTTAGTACTTTTACTTATAAATGTTCACATACAATAGTTTTAACGATATTGTTAGATATTTTTTATCATGCTTCGAAAAAAGGAAGAATATAATCCTCTTTTTTATCAATTGGGACTATAATAATACATACTGAGAAATCACACATGAGTATTTTGTTTGTTCTAAAGTTCTTTTAACTAGGTCCACTGCACGTTAGAAGATGAAAAATAGTTACGTACAAAGTGGACTTCATACTAGATATGAAGTCCACTTTGTTTTTGTTGTATTTACTGTTAGAACAAATTCTAAATGCCCAGTATGACCACTTGGTATGACCTTATCATGACTCGAACCCGCGACCTTAGGGGTAACAGCCCAAGCCGTTATCAACTTCGACGTCGATACCTACCTAATATAGTCGAATTTTCCTCTATATGATAGGACTTTACGGCAATCGTCGACATCTACCGTGCTACCGTGTCTTTTATTTAATATGTTTACAAATAGCATAAAAATGCGTTAAAAATGACATAAAGTAAAACTTCCTTCTTCTAGTATTTTTTTTTAAATATTAGTTTGAGTTTTTAGTTATTGTAGCTGAGAGTTACGCCCAAGGTAGCTCTGTCCCCTGAATACTCAAATGATACTTACATTTGGCTGCTGGCTTTACCCAAAAGTTTTTCTGCCGCTACAGTTCACCTTTCAATTCACACCAAATGACAGTGACAACATGAGAGTCAAGTATTCAGTCGATACTATAATCAAATTCTAATTTATAAAAATTTGGTGTCACTCGACCGATTTTTTTTTTGTGTATTTATTTGGTAGGTTTAGTATTATTTAAAAAACTAGCTTTCGCCCGCGGCTCCGCCCGCGTGGATCTCGGTTATCGCGAAAAAAGCCATCTTATGTTCCCCGTGACTCAAATAATCTCCATACCAAATTTAATCTAAATTGGTTTAGCTGTTTGAGCGTGAAAGCGTAACAGACAGAGTTACTTTCATATTTATAATATTATATTAAGGATTACAAAAACGGAGAAAATTGACGCAGACGAAGTTAAGAGGGCCAGCTAGTTATTATACGACTTTAAATCACAAATTAAATTTATAATTATCCAGTACACAGTCATACAGGGTGAATCCATTAAGCTGGATAACAACGGGAATGGGTGTCTCCATGGTACGCGTCATCGGATAGTTCCCAAGGATTATCCGAGAGCAATACGCCGTCCGTTTGGACAAGCCATCGTTATCGCCCTTCCACACCCACGTATTTACACTACGCGCTTATTATTTTGACGCACCATAAATGGTCAAGATCGTTCCCATTTTATTTGTTTCATAGTGGACATTAGAGATAGTATCTATTTATTATATGATGGAAAATCTCCACTTGGAATATTATTTTTCTATGAGATAGTGACACAAATATGTATGTAACAACTATTGACTGCCTCTGTGGCGCGGTGGGAGTGTATCCGACTGCTACGCAAGAGGTCGTGGGTTCATTTCCCACCCAGGATAAAACTTTGTGTGATGAGCACGATGGTTCATTCTGTGTCTGGGTGTTATTTATCTATAATATGTATGTATTTAGAAATATATAAGTATGTTTATCGGTTGTCTGGTTTCCACAGTATAAGCTCTCCTTAGTTTAGTATCAGATAGCGTTGTGTGAGTTGTCCCAAGATATTATTATTATTATTGCTATATCAAAACTATCCGCTTATTTGTAGGACTAACCCATGCCCATCAATAAATGCTTTATTTGTTGCATTACGTTACAATGCGGTTTATAAAACGTATTTATCTTCCCAACTAAAATCAGCCAAGTGTTAAATGACTCTTAACTTTTGCAAATATTCAAACCAACTCAGCCCAGTTATCTCCTACTGCGCCAAAATTCAGATTAGAATAGTACGTGGGAAGTCACCGTAATTAAAACAAGTTTGTTATATTTTATTTATATTTATAAAGTTTATGTCATGTTTAGATAAATTTATGATTTGTCCAATTCATTTTGGACCTTTGAAGGAATTAAATACTTATTGGTTTTATTGATCAATTTATGTCTGTATTATTTTGGACTAATGTATGCTGTTTAACGCGCGTTATAATGTGAACGCCTTGAGAAAAATAGAAGAAATTTTAAACTCTAGAATAAATAAAAAACCAGGCATGAGCATGTCGGCCCATGCTCGTTGTAGGGTTGCAGTATGACAAATTCCGATTTAAATAATTGCACCTGCAGAAGAAAGTGTGCCACACGGTTCAAAAGATAAGGGGGAGGGGGACCACAATTTATGCAACTTTCATTAATCAAAAAAGTTTATTAGAAACCTGTAATTGTTTATAAAAGACTACTGTACTATGTCTACTGTCGAATGATGTGTGTGTGTGTGCCACACGTTGATATTTCCTCAAAAAAACCGCGTCTATGAGACATGTATGTAGGATGGAGTGCCGCCCTAAAAATATATCTTTTTATTATTTAAGACACATTTTCACCAAATTTAATTAAAATTAATTGTGTAGTCTTTGAGTAAAATGCCTGTGACATACGGACGGACAGACAGACGGACATGACGAAAAATAAGGGTTCCGTTTTTGCCATTTTGGCTACGGAACCCTAAAAAGTAAAAGTAGAACTAAAGAACTAGAAATGCTACCAAAACGCCCGTCTAGCTCTTGTCATTTGAACCCCGTTATAGTTGATATTGAGACACTAAATTACTTTAATAAATAGATAAGTACTATAATGAACAACAAGTAGTTTCAGTAAACTGGACTTCTAGAATATTATATTGGTATATATATACCTATCCTTTATTATTATAAAAGCCCGGTTTACTGAAACTATTATCGTTGCCATAATAATGCTTGAATCATCAGTAATTCTTTTCGTCACATTGTATTCGGGCGCTTTTGTCATTTATTCGACGGAAAATAACCATTGACAAAAGATAGGTAACACTGATATTATTGTGTAGTAAGTAGAAATAGGCGAAATGAGTTTTAATGCCTCATTTGTGTCGTAGGCAGCCTGATTGCATTTATTTTTTCATATTTTGAATTACAGTTTATTATTTTCATATTTAGAATTACCTTGGGCTTACATCCTTATATACATACAAGTTAATCAATTTGCTGTATCTAATCTAAAGTTTAATCAGGGTGTCTAAAGAGTGAATTTCTGAGTAATCGTAATGGGATCACAGATTAATTATATTCAACATCATAAAATGTATCGTAAAATACGAATTTTCACAAAAAAAGGTTGTCAAACCTTACGCGGAGTAGCCTACTATAATAATAATATGTCCATTTTACGATTTAGATTAGGTTACGATTCACGTAAAATTACATTTACGAGGCATGGTCCAAAAGTTTCCGGCCTAGCAAAGAAAATAAGTACAAATATTTACAAATCATTTTTTGACGTGACAACGATAATTCGATGGAGCCGGCTGAACGTACGAAAAAACATGACACATGAGGCGTTACCTCGCTCTGAGGCGTTACCTCGCTTAAAACTTCTTGAGAACACGCTTTTCGCTCACTTTGTTGCAAGCTCGAAAGAAGTTTGGGCACCCACCTGGCACTAGCATTATTCTTGTGAAAAGGTTCATGAGGAATCCTAAGAACTAAGTCTTCGATAGCCCTGTTCTTGCCGCTTAAGTCTTAGATCACTCAGAATTTCCTCTTCCTCTAATTAATGGTAGAAAATGATAGGGAGGTATTCCCGTACACAGCATTATCTAGTTTTATATTGGTCGGCCCTTTCTTTGTCAGTAATTTGATCACGGAACGATACTTCAACTGAAATATTTCATCAATATTCTTTGAGTAGTCTTTGAGTAAAATGCCTGTGACATACAGACGGACCTACTGACAGGCAGACAGACAGACAGACAGAAGGACACGACGTAACTACAAGGGTTCCGTTTTTGCCATTTGGGAGACCGAACCATTTTTTCTAAACAGTCATATTTCTCCAGCCAGAAACTTTTGGACCGCACTGGTATGTCGCTTACTAGCTTTACCCCACGGGTTTGTCCGCGTGACCCTTCAGAGCTCAAATTTCCAAGACACAAGCAACCACTTTTAAAATAAACTTCTATGCAAAATTTTAGCATAGGTCCAGGGGTTTGGGCTGGGAGTTGATGAGTATTCACTCATTCGAATCAGAACTTTTGTTTTTATCTATTAAGAATATTATATTTTGCTTTTTTCATAGACAGCTAGCCTCCTTTAAATTAGCCTCCTCAGAAGGAGAGACGTCTGAGATGAATTTTATGGATAAACTTATAATTTTGAGCTTTATTTTCTAAACATATAAAAATCAGTTTTATAGCAAAACTCCGGCGGGTTTTTGCCCAACTGATTAAAGTCTTCAACAGAACGGGACAGCGGCGACTGGATATTTGGATGCAGTAGAAATTGATTAAACGCGTTGCATTCAGAGTTGGGATTTGAGCAGCGTTGGGATGTGCGTATAAGAATCCTCTGGATTTAGTACAGTCCGCGATAGGTCAACATGGCAATTTGAATATTGAATTATATCATAAAAAATGAATTAATTTTTGGTACAAGTATCAAATAAAACGTAAGCAAGATTTTAATGAATAAATATAGAAAATGGCACGAGCCTTGCGCGGGTGTAGGTTGTAGGGTGCCTACAATTCCGTAACGCGTATTGTCTTCTATGTCCCCACCATCACCTACCGACCAGTACCGACGCCCGAAGAAAAATGTTTTTTTTTTTGTGATTTTAGGGTCTAAATGTCACAACCATTTTACTCCGGTAAAATAGTATGTAGGTGGTTCAATTCATAATCAGTAGTACTAGAGTTTATTAGTATATTATAGCCTAAAAGAGGAGCGCCAAAAATGCAAGCACTTTATAAAGGCTGATATTTTGACATTACGTCACATTAATAGAGTAAAGAAATACCCTTTCGTTAGTCAGCTGGATTCCTTAGCGTAACACACAGCCCAGACAACTAAAAGGATTGCAATGAAATTCGGCACAGAGATAGTTATTATGACGATATCCGCTAAGAAAGAATTTTCCAAAATTCACTCCCTAAGGGGATGAAACGAGGGTCCAAAGTGTGCATGGAGAAACAAGTTCCCCGCGAGCGGAGCCGCTAGCGATAGCTATTTAATGTACTCACGAGTAAGAACTAAACTATAATTAAGACTAATTTCTAAAGCTTGTTGGAAGTGAATCTTACATTGTATGAATTGCATAGCTACTCTCAAGAACATCGGTCGATATTGTCCCTCGGAACTTTGCCATCTGTTGATGCTAATAATGTAATGGGTTCTAATGACACAGAACATCTATACCGCTTACAATATAATAGAGCCATTAGACATGAATTGAGGAAATGCGATAATGCAATGTTCCTACTTACCTAAGATATGACTTTGTCCGTCTTTACAGGCTTTGTATTAACCTGCTGTTTGTTTGTAGTAGTCGCTTTTCAAAATATACGAAACATTTTTCGACCACTTCTTGGTACTCGTATCTTTAATAACTTAGTTATCTTTAGTGAGTTTTGTACAAATTAAAATGGATTTAAGGTACTAAAGGTTATTTTATTAATATATGTATATTTTTTTCATTTTGAAAGGCAATTTCCACGCTATGATACAAACCCTGCCCACAATCATACAATAATGAACGGACATATGGTCACACTCAGAACTAACATTTACGAAACTTACAAAACTCTGTCACGGTAATATGGGAATCGAAGTAATCGAACCCTTACATAGCAGTCGTTCGCACTCCCACTACGTCACCGAGGCAGTCAAATCAGCCTCCCTAGACTAGTGGCATAAGTAAACGCTTATTTATTAGAATGACAATCAAATAGAATGACTTCAATACGAGGGCAAAACCCCGAATCTCATATAAAAAAATAATTGAAGTATTCCCGATTTTGCACGCGCAATGACGTCAGTCTATTCGATTGTTATTATTTATTTTTTATCATTACTTCGATTAGCGTTTTTGCCACTTGTCTAGGGCCTCAGTTAGGTGATTTAATAAAATTTAATCTTAATAATAGAAGAACAACTGTGTTACTTATAACGTTTTTTTTTTAAACTAAGAACAATTGTATTTAATAAATACTCTTTTATCTTGTGCCAACACATTTTTGTATACCTAAATAAATGTCTTCATCACAACGCTCGGCGACTTTATTTCACAGCTTCATTTTCCGAATCCTCTTGATTCCGGTCAATGCGGACAAAGCTGTGGGTAGGACCAGTTTATTCTATAAAAGCGATTGTACTGTCACATCCAAAGCACTTTGAAGACGAAGCCGCCCCAAACATTTTGATAACCACAAATACGTGTTTCGCGTTACAAGGGTATTGCGCCCTCGGCCGCAAAACAATGACAGCAATATACCAAGTTCGAATACTTAGTGTCTGTTTGGCCTACCTTCGTCATTCGGCTTTTAAACTATGCGGTTGAGATATCGGCACCTATCGATTTGAGCACCTATGGGACAATTATTTTAAGGCGCTTCCCCGTGCAAAACCCAGCTTTAGCCGTTTTTTGTGCACTTTTGTGGAGCTATCTGCTCTTTATCCAAAAAGAAGTACCTATCAGCTAATAAAAATACATTAAATTTTTACATAATTTTGACTCCAAAATTGTACATTTTGTTTTTGTTAAAGGAGTATAATGTTTATTTAATCTCCTCACAACGAAACCACAAAAATGAGAAATAATTATTGATAAAATGCATCTCCTCGTAAAGTCCATTTCTTCGATTTGCTACTTACACTAGTGGATAGGCAATTAAAAAAAAACATTATGCTAGAAACATTTTTTTTCAAACGACCAACTATTTATTTATAAAGATTTTATTCCAAAACCTGAGCGCATTCTCTACAGTACGGCGAAGATGGAACGAATGCTCAAGGTTATTTGGTCAGGGTACGGCCATAAGTAAGTCTAAAGAAACGGACACATAAAAAGCACGAAGATCATAAAGTAACTACATTATGACAGACATCAATACATAAATAGATTAGGCTATGAGGTAAAATAATAACAGAGAGTATTAGTTTATTTACTTATCTTAAAACGTTCGTATGCTTCACTCTGGCCTCATTCGCATGAGTGCTTTCATTACTCGCGTTAAAAACCAGGCGACCTGATCCATCCTCTCGATGTGATTATGTGATCTATTACCAACTCCCATAGTTGTAAATACGATATACGGTAAAAATACGTCGCGTTTTAAAAACGCTGACGTGTAGGAACTGCAATCCTACTTGGAAATGTATTTGTTCTATTTAAGGGTTTTTTTAACGCGCGTTAAAAATACGCTCGTGCGGCTTTAAATTACATGTTTTTTTTAAGTTGATCGCTCATTACCAACAATCTAGTTAATTTCTCCAGCTAAGGTAGGTAAATTGTTTGTTTTAGGAGTGGGTTAACATCGGCATTTTTATTGGGCTAAATCCAACCTGTGACATCTCAATTACGAATCCGATGCTACTAATATATTTTTATTTTGAGCCATCCACATAACACTCTAAAAAAAGGATGTCTTTGGGGCGTCCCCTCCCTCGTGCGTGCACCTCACACTTGGCCAGTGCCAAACGCGAAACCAAACGCACCACCATTACCTGCCTTCGTCGTGCGTGCGCCCACTTGGCCAGTGTCAGGCGAAACGAAATGCATCCCCTCTCCCGAAGGATGTTAGATCCGCCACTGCCATTTCCCTCTCGTGTAATAATATCTGAAATTAATAAAATCCTGGATTCTCCCATGCCGCTGAAAGTTTACATTTTACTAAAAATCGATTTAATTTTCTATTGTTTAGAATAATTTACTGTTGAAAAATATACAACAGCAAACAAGGTTTCGTCAAATTAATTTTTGATTAGTTACTTAGTGTTAATCGGTTTCTTTATTTCAACATTCCAATAGTTATTATAGTTGTAATAATAATCCTCGTATTTATGCAAATTCATAGTATATATTATATTACATAGTATATATGTATATATTACATATTATTTTAAAAAATACTCAAGTTTCCGATGGCTTGTTTATATATTGTCAAGGTGAAATTGTCAATTTACCTAGTCCGGCCATAAGTTCTGTTACAAATGATTTTTTAATGAAATAGTGTAATATTACTAAAACTTATATGCACATATTTATTAAAGTCTTAGCAAAAAAAAAACAATAACTATTTATTTGCCTTTAATCGGTCTAGCCCGGCACTGTTTCCATGGGAAATTTCGCCACTGCTTGCTCCAGAGATTTTTGAGACTCAATGTCACCGTGTCGTTTAGAGCAAGTCATGTCCTTTATGACTGACCATAATTTGTAGTCTAAAAGGTTGATGTCTGGGCTGAGGGCCAGTCTTCAGCTCTTATAAAGTTTGGAACGTTGGTTTCAAGCCAGGCTTGGGTAGTTCTTGCCAGGTTCTTGTGACCAGGTGCAGAGTCCTGCTGGAAAATCTAGGGTACATTTTTAAAAAGTGTATTGCTGAGAGGTTTCACAACACTATCCAAGATTGTCTCTTGATACACTTTGGCTGAAGTTTTCACTCCTTTTTCACAAAAATGTAGCTTTGTGACGCCTTGATAAGACATGCCCCACCAAACCATCACTGACGCAGGATGATGACCACGCTGTACCTTTCCGACCACTTGAGCAGCTTCTTTAGAACTGTGAGCGTACACTTTATAATTTTGTCATTTTGCTTATTGTTTTTTAGATTTAGCTTCACATAATCATAAATAGTAGATTTTTGAGCACTGTCACAATGTTAAACTTTTATTCATCTAGCCTTCAAGTCTGCAAACAAATAAAATCGTGCGATAAGGAACTACTTTCCAAAAATGCTAAGAACTTCTCTATAATTAAAAGTCAGGGACAACATTCATGAACTGATTTACGTATTTAATCAATAACCGAAATCTCCATTCAATTAAATTAAGCGCGTGATCCGCGAACGAAACCAGCTGATACCAACAATTTTCAGTCAGCACTCAACCGTTGGTAATTAGGTTATATATTGTGTGTGAGGAAATTATAAATTTGCACAAGCTGCGCTCCGAAAATCATTATTGAGCAATTTGTCCCGCTCGCCCATAAATGCACACGTTCATTAATTTATTATAAGACCACAGTTCTACATAAATGATGATTGAAACAACAGTTACACACCTCATGAGTGAAATAAAATGGTTGTAATGCAGTATGTACTTACTTAAATATTTCAATATTTTTCATTTTTATGGTTCCGTAGCCAAAATGCCAAAAACGAAATCCTTATAGTTTCGTCAGGTCCGTCTGTCTGTTCATCCGTATGTCACAGGCATTTTACTAAAAGACTACTCAATGAATATTGATGAAATTTGATAAGAAGGTGGCTTGTAGTAGCCGTTACTAAGTTTGGTAGCTAAATAATAAAAATAATTTTTTTTTGAGTTTTGAGGAGTCACTCCATACATGTAACACAAGCGATTATTTTTTTCAGCAAACATCAAGTTGCGACACATCATTTGACAAAACATTTAAAGGTTTCTTATAAATTTTTATGATTCAGTTAATATTTTTGGTAATAATCGCTCCAAAAGTTGCATTAATTGTGCCCCCCTCCCCCCCTTATCTTTTAAACCGTGTGACCAAAAAATATGTAAAAATCACAAAGGCAGCGCTTAAAAAATACTTTAAACTAAAATTATTTCGGACATGACCGGATATACCGTCATTGAGTTATTGCCGAAAAACTGCGTTTCTTAGCAAAAGGGCGTAAATGCCATGAACATACTTCACAACTCCCAACTTACATACTTCTGCTGATGCAATTATGCAAGGCTGCGGAACCCTACCCTGAGCATGGTCTGATATGCTCTTGCCCGGTGTTTTATAATGACTTTACTACATACGCATATCCACATTATATTTTTATTTGTTTGTTCTTACTTTCCCACTTTATGCTTTGTTAGAATCATTCGAAAGGAACAGAAACGCCTTATGGTTATAACAACATGTAATCTAAATATATAAAATTCTCCTGTCACGGGGTGCGTAATCGAACTCCTCCGAAACGGCTCGACCGATTTTGATGAAATTTTGTGTGCATATTGGGTAGGTCTGAGAATCGGACAACATCTATTTTTCATCCCCCTAAGAGTTTGTTTGTTTGTTTGTACGCGATGATCTCAGGAACTACTGGGCTGCACTGAAAAAATATTTTACTGTTGGATAGCCGATTTATTGAGAAAGGCTATAGGCTATATAACATCACGCTACGACCAATAGGAGCGGAGCAGCAATGAAAAATGCTGTAAAAAAAGAAAAAAGGGAAAATTTACGCAGACGAAGTTGCGCGGGTCAGCTAGTCTAATATATAAAATTCTCGTGTCACAGTTTTCGTTGCCATACTCCTCCGAAACGGCTTGACCGATTTTGATGAAATTTTTTGTGCTTATCCGGTATCTATGAGAATCGGCCAACACTATTTTCCATCCCGCTAAGAGTTTGTTTGTTTGTTTGAACGCGATAATCTCAGGAACTACTGGGCCGCATTGAAAAAACATTTTATTGTTGGATAGTCTATTTATGGAGGAAGGCTATAGGTTAAAACATCACGCTACGACTAAAAGCTTGATTAAAAGAAGAGTGCTCAAACATTTACATAGATAGATGCCTCCTAAAAAACTTCCAATATCTTATCAGAGTTTTACAAAATCCCTTTTTGGTGCTTATTTTCGAAATTTAATGAAACTACGGGCTAAATTTTATGCTTTTAGATCCAGTGAGTCGATTGTACGTTGATCGATAAGTAAGTTAATAAGTAAACATCACGCTACGACTAATAGGAGCGGAGCAGCAATGAAAAATGTTGTAAAAAAAGGGAGAAAAAAGAAAAAAGGGAAAATTTACGCAGACGAAGTTGCGCGGGTCAGCTAGTAGATTATAAGTATTTACTATGTACGAGTACCTATCTTATTTTAAGTGAACTATGTTCTTAGGCTTCGGAGGCCTATGCTGTAAAGCAAAACAAACCTACCGATGTCTGGAATTAAAACATTTTATTAATTGAATAATTTATAATGTAAGTTTGTTAATAAAGGCTATCTAAATAAATAAATAAAAATGTTCTTAGGAGAAATGAAATTGTCTTTAAACCTTATTTAAACGAATTATATAAATATCGAATATTGTCACACCGCCACCGCTCCGAGCCTCGGAGAGCACGTTAAGCCGTCGGTCCTGCGTCTAGTCTCCCTCCGGTCGTGTCGGATTTCCTTCCCATCGGACTATGAGAGTCAGGGAATAGGGAGTACACTTGTGTCTGCGCATACACTTGTGCGCCATAATATCTCCTGCATAGTTGGCTAGGCTCTAATGAGATTGGTCGCTGTAGCCGACATCGGTTTCGAGAACATTTTTAAATTCAATTATAACTATTTAGACCGACGAAGTTATGGAATGCACAATACACTTTCAAAGATGTTCTTACAGTACGTAGACCGGATTGAAGTTGGCGAAAAGTGGTTGCGGAGATGCATTTTTTAGTAGAATTAGAGATGCGATTACACCTTACATTGTCTAGTATTACTAACTCGTGTTTTTGTGATTTTTTTCGTAAAGAAATAGTTTTTCAAATTTTCTTTATAGTTCTAAATTTAAACGTTTATAAACTCATATATAAAGTATTTTTATATTGTTGAATTATAATTTTGTTACTATTTTTAATCGATTTAACATAATTAATCGTTTTCGTAAATCATCTCCATGACATGCGCGAAAGTGGTAAGAATCTAACTTCAATCCGGTCAAGTTACGTTGATCCAACTGTAGTAAGGATTAGATCAGGCCTAGCCATACGCGCGACTGTGCTCACTTTGGTCAACGTGTACAAGCAGTTACTTGTTCAGAGGTTGGCAGGGCTTCTGTGTTTTTCCGTGACAAAACCTAACCCCCTTCCCTCCCTTTCAAACCAAAACCTTGAGTTCATCAGCGTTGTCTCCACCTAAATAAAGCCCCAACGTACTCTATAATTAAATTTGATCAGTACATACGATTTTCAATCTAATTCAAATGGACGAGTATAGTCCTGAAGCTCATTAACGAAATCAACTGAATTACTACCGCCTATTTATACCTGACGTTTCGTTTAACATTATACGCCCAAGCGTGGGTTCGAAGGGATCTGGTTTTAATTTTCACACCTTAATTGAAAAAAAAATGTTAAACTATAGGTACCTAGTTTAAACAACTGTGACACAGGCATAGAGGTTGGGCAAACTGAATCAATTTACGGACCGCCTACACTCCGTGCACTAATTGATTTACTTAGCAACGAGATACCTGCTTCAATTAAAAATTGCTTCTTTTAATTGACGATAACTGAAGCCAATAAAGTGAGTAGGGTAATAAATAAACAATCCATCAGATGGCAGTTTCGGTAACGTTTTAAAACCTTTATGGTTACGACTGGCTTCATGAATACTTTGGTATTTTTTGTAGCAATCGATCTAATAAAACATAATATATATGTACATAATATATCATTTATTTATTTTTTATTTTTTTTCTTTTTTTTTAATATTTGTAGGATGTAACAACTAACTTTTTTCACAACTATTGTCAAGTATTGAAAATTTAAAAAAGAATGGTTGCTAACTAAGTTATTTAGTATTATAGACATAATGATGTTAGACCTTTTTGAAATGCTTAGGATAAGCTCTTTAATTTGATACCCATATTGCAATATTCGACACAACTTTTTTTTCACATCTCTTTATTTTTACATCTCAAAGCCGCCATATTTGTTTTTCTAAATGTCACTTAACTAAAAACACTTGGGCGGTCAATACAAATCTAACGACGTCCTAATTGTATAAATCCGTCCAGTGGTTTGTGAGATACAAGGAAATAAAGAATATTTCATACATACATACAAGATACGCGCAAAACATAACCCTTCCTTACAATTGGGTAAAACCAAAACACTTGGTTTACTTAATGACGTACTTATCGATCAACGTACAATCGACTCCCTGGATCTAAAAGCATACAATTTAGCACATAGTTTCATTCAATTTCGAAAATAAGCACCAAGAAGGGATTTTGTAAAACTCTGATAAGATTTTGGAAGTTTTTTAGGAGGCACCTATCTATGCAAATATTTGGGCACTCTTCTTTTAATCAGGCAATCAATACGCAGTCAGCACTTACATTGCAGTTTCAAATTACCATCACAAGGAAGTTACAAAGTGTACTTAACTAAGAGCTTCTTGTACTGAGACTTGTACATTATGCTCATATTATTCTTAATTCATTTTCAAAAAATGTTCCGAACCTTTTTCGATAAGTAAAGTAGGTGGTAAACGACAGTAATTCAACATACATTTTAAGGTTCCTTTGGCAAAATGGCAAAATGGAACCCTTATAGTTTTGCCATGTCCGTCCGAAGCTTAGCTCAGAGACTGTTACTGCTAGAAAGCTGTAATTTTGCATGGATACACATATTACTTACGTCGATAAAGTAAGTTTTTTGAGGGTACTTCCTCTGTGTGTAGTGCGGATGTGATTTTTTATCTCATGTACCTACCCCATCGTGTGGGGTATCCCTACTAATATATAAATGTGAATGTAAGTTTGTTTGTTACGCTTTCACGCGAAAACTACTCAACCGATCATCATGAAACTTTGTACACATATTCTTGGAGGTATTAGAAGTAACATAGGATTATAAAAAAAAAAGCGAAAAATTTACGCAGACGAAGTTGCGCGGGACAGCTAGTCATTAGATAAGTCTAAAAAAAACTTTTAGGGATAGATAGATCATTTTTAGATTTAGGGATCCGTTACTGAAATATTTAGCTTTAAAGTGCAAAAGTTTGTTAGAGTGAGGTGTCCCCCCCCCTGTTAGCTAAGTGGTTGTTATTTTAGATGACTAGCAACGGTTTGAGTCCCACATTAATAGCAATCTTGTTAACCCCAAAAGCTAAGCTCAAAGGCTTGTGTTAGGAGTGGGTTCACGTCGGTAGTTTAATGGGTAGGATTGGAACCCGTGACCTCACGATTGCGATACCGATGCCATTAGACTACCGCCGCAAATGTTGGGTATGTGAAAAATATCACGGTGGTAGTACTTAAAAGGAATTAAAAATAAAACTATCACAGCTAAGTAGGCTTTACAAGTTTACGAGTAACAGCGGATCAACTAACAAGTTACAAAATTTTCGTACAAATTCCATTGAAATTTATTATTAAGTAGGTATAACGTTGTAAGTTTATAAAACAGGCAATAAAAACTCGCGGCCACTCCTTTCAAATTATCAATATTTTAATATAATTGTTTCTTAAATTAAAACATTGATAATTTGAAAAGAGTGGCCGCGAGTTTTTATTGCCTGTTCTTTTTTCCGGCTTTACCTATAGTTTGCGAACAGGCATTACATGTAAATGTAGAATTTGTGTAGAATCGACTTTTCACAAATGTTTCCTAAGTGAATTGTTTTTATTATTATTATTAATTTGACTGCCTCTGTGGCGCGGTGGAAGTGTATCCGACTGCTACGCAAAAGTTCGTGGGTTCGATCCCCACCCAGGATAAAACTTTGTGTGATGAGCACGATGGTTTATTCTGTGTCTGGGTGTTATTTATCTATAATATGTATGTATTTAGAAATATATAAGTATGTTTATCAGTTGTCTGGTTGTACAAGCTCTGCTATTGGGATCAGATAGCGTTGTGTGAGTTGTGCCAAGATATTATTGTAGAGATATATTATTATTACAAAAACAACAGAAAACCCACTTCTTACGCCACATTATTCGGATGGGGGCTACGGAACCCTACATTGTGCGTGGCCCGACATGTACTTGGCCGGTTTATTTTAAGTTACAGGATATAATGCCTGATGTTAGTTTTACATACAGTATTATTGTCCCTAGTTCTACCTGAAATACGAATTTCGTAAATAAATAGGCACTTTTATATTTCGCTTCTTTTTTAAATTGACGAGATATCAAATAGACTCAATCTATTTTTTGTACGGACCGAGCGCCACATTTTCCAGTAACTGAAATAACGCTCAACTACTCAAACCAAAATATAGACTAGAGCTATATATTTTACGAGTAAACCGAGCTTTGATTTTCGTTGGCTCTCTTTCAAAGTCGGTGTGAAATTAGTCTCGCCACATTCGCTCCAAATCCGAACAAAATAAACTGTGGCAAAACTTGTATCTGGCCAGGAATTGCAACAAAATACTAGTAGGAAGGTTGATTGCCGCATTTACTAAGAAAACTTTAAAAAGTGGCCACGTTTATCTATGTTAGATTGATTGTAGTTGGTCTCATAGTCTCATTACGCGTGATATATACCAAGTACAATGATCTACAGGAACCCAGGTACGTATATAAGTACATATGGACCTTGGAAAACCTTTAGTTAGAAAGTATGAGGACCCAATTAAACAACGTCTTTGTTACGACAACTTCTAGTTTTGCATTCAAGCGTATCAACTTAATATAATTTTATACGTTTTAAAGCAAAAAAAACGTGGTACTTAATCTTTTTTATGCTTTTTACCATAATATGGTAAAAAGTAAGAGTATCTATTGTAAAAGCACTCCACAGAATCCCATATTGCACATAGTTACGTCCCAAGAGTCAATTCTAAATGATATCGTATCTCCTTTTTAAACATCAATCTACAGTACAAAATGGAAAAGAAACAAAGATAAATAAAAGATCCTAAAAGATCCAATACAGTCTCGTTCAAATAATCCAGAACATCGAATCGGTGCAAGCGAAGACTCTAATCGAGTAATATTTTACAAAACCTTAGTTAAAACTGCACCTATCCAGCTCATTCCATTCTCCAAACCGTTATTTGTTGGAATGGAAGGCGTTTTAAGTAAAATAAATTACCTGTTACAAGATGAGAGTTTGTGACCGAGCGAGGATCAGCACGGGCGAACGTTACGGAAATGAGAAATGAATTGTGGCGAGATCGGCCCGTGTGTTCCTCGCCTTACCGCCCGACGGCAACGCCTGCTAAGCTATCGTGTTTCACTAAAGTATGAGCATTATCTGGAATACCGGGAATATTTTTAATAGCAACGCGATGTCCGTAATAGTTTTTTAAATCGTTCATGACTGTTTACTTACTGAAAACAGTTTTGCTTTTAAATATTAAAAAGCTTCATAATTACAATCAGTGTTTGATAATAATTTTCGTGCCTATATTTTGGTTTTTTTTTTATGTGCAACCGACTCTTCAGCCTTAATTAGATGTGGTCTCGGATAAACTGATTTTAGGTGTTATTCCATTGAGTAACACCATCAAATGTGTAGGACTATTTTGGTTATGAAATAAGTTTTGTAGTTTTCACGTTAGCTATTAATATTTTACTCAAATGTATATATTTGAATACTGTTTAAAGTCAGTAAAAGAGGTATTTAACCAAAGATACACGAAAAGTCAAGAGAAGTTGTGTAAAAACTTAACAAAGTTAGTTGTTGTTTGATGTGGGAATACGATGTCGAAGTTTGAGTAAAAGCGGGGTTAGTCTCGACGAAAGTAAAGGCTGCGTTACTTATAGAAAACAAACAACCTCTTAGATTTATGTTTAAGTTACTTGAACTTGGCAGTGTCGTAAGTCGTAAGGTACATAAACGACCGTCAAGTGTATTTGGGTTGGAATGCCTGTACAACATTTTGATAAAAGTTAATAGAGTGTAACTTTTTCTTTTCTACTACGACTTATTGCTAGTTCCCGGCGAAAATAATGTGGGTACAGATTGACGCAAATGTGAGCCTGTTTACCTATTTCTCTGTGAAAGTGTAACACAAGTGGACGGATTTGAATTGTTTTGGATCAAAGTTCCTTATCGCACTATATCGTTTGTTTGCGGGCTCGGAAGCAAGACTAAAAAATATACTATTTATAAATAAGTGTAGCTAGAATAAGAAGGTTGTGAAAAAAGAAAGATTGGTAGTTTTGTATTTTTGTAAAAAGTTGTATAGTCCTCTCGATCCAAGTCTACACAATTGATAGCTTCGTGTGATAATCTATAAACAAGCCATCGGAAATTCGAGTATTGTTGAATGAATTAAAATGGAATAGTTTCAAACCCCGACCAATTAATGTAATTTGAATTATATAATGTATTTTAAATGTTTACAATTAATTCTGAAAAAACAATCAAGTTAAGTCAACTATAACTTTACATAAATATAAGAGTAACTATAACAACCAGTAATAAGTACCTAGTTACGGTTGAACTAAAGAAACCGATTAACACTAAGTACGAAAATAAATACAAATATAAAAGCATCCATGGTTTTGTAAAAAATAACATTATTACGTCTTACAGATTTTTGACATGTAGGTATGTAGATAACTACAGTGCAGTTCCACATGATGTGTTACATATATTTTTTTTTTTTAATAAAAAATATAAATTTTATGGAGTTTTTTTTTCTTTTTATGAAACTGTTACTTATTTTCCTTGTAAACATTTTCATCTCAGTATAAATTTTCAAAAATAAAATGTTATTAATACATAATTTTGAATCGATTTTTAGAAAAAATAAATGATTTAGATCACATTGATGATGAATTAATTTTATCTATAAAAAAACATAATTTGAAATACGATAGTTTTTAAAGTGTTAGGATATTCTTCCAGATTTTTTTTTATCATTAGATAGTAGGTACAAACACTAAAAAGATAATATAGCAAAAGGAACTCTACGTTTCATCCGGGTGTCAATAAGACACCTCTCTTTTTTTTGTAAATCTGACTGATTCTTCATTCTTCTATTTATCTCTCTCGTCAATAGTTGACTCCGAAAATGTTGACTTCAAGTAGATATTTGTAACGTAAAGGTCGCCCTGACACAGTGGCGACCTTTTTTTTTATCTTGTGCACATATCCCCACGTATTCACTCCGACGAGCGCACGCAGGAGGGGTAAGTAGTAATACACACACACACACACACATATATATAAATATATATATATATAATAATAATAATAATAATAATAATAATTAACCCATTTATTTCCAACAACCTTTTAAACAATTTTACATATAACAAAGATTTTTTTTTTTATTTTTTATAAATTAAATGCATTTTTTTTTTATTTAAATTAGTTTGTGTTATTTGGGACCCCAAACTGGGTATAGGCCTCCTCCAGTTTACTCCAAGTCTCTCTGTCCCTTGCTTTTATTTGCCATTCTTTTCCTGCTGTGGCGATTATTTCGTTAGTCCATCTGTTCTTTGGACGTCCTCTGCTCCTTTTACCAATTTTGGTCCTTTCCATATTGTTGATTCTAATGTCCATCTTTTGTCTCTGTATCTTGCTAGGTGCCAATCGCCCATATATATATATATATATATATATATATATATATATATATATGTATATATAGTAATAATAGTATAGTATAATAGTAATAGTATCTTGGGACAACTCACACAACGCTATCTAATCCCAAACTAAGCAGAGCTTGTACTATGGAAACCAGACAACTGATAAACATACTTATATATTTCTCAATACATACATATTATAGATAAATAACACCCAGACACAGAATAAACAATCGTGCTCATCATACAAAGTTTTATCCTGGGTGGGGATCGAACCCAAGACCTCTTGCGTAGTCGGACAAACTTTCACCGCGCCACAGAGGCAGAAATGTAGATAAAAAGAGAGAGATATATATATTTCATAACGTGTACAAATCGCGAAAGTTTATCAACATTCATAGATATGTGACCGTTTTCAAACATTGTCAAACCCCTCTGTGCCTCGGAGAACACGTAAAGCCGTCGGTCCTGCGCCTAAACTCTCTCCGGTCCTGTCGGCTTTCTTTCAAGGCCCTTTTCATTTTGTCCCTTTTCATGTAACGGATATTTTATACCACTATGAACACTAGATAAACGATTGTAATGATAATGATGTAACTATGCCTACCGAAACCCATTTAGATAAAAAATACTTCACCTTATTCGCTACAAATGGATGTAGTTAACCTAGCCCGGTTGGCTAGTTAGCTAACAAATTAGAGAAGCAATTTGTGAACATGTTGTCATTATGGTGGCGTTGAAGTCTAACTTTTTAATCAATATGCAGGCTTTGTATCTGTCGTTAGGTAGGTCTTATGCTTATGCATAACGATTTTATTATTGACGTGATAACGTCTTATAAATCGATGGTTGGGTGCACGCACGTAAAAGAGTCACTGTCCGTCACGTTCCGCCTGCCAATAGGCTGAAGTATTATTGCCGTCGAGCGCATGCGCCCGAGTCTACTAAAGCTGTCGCAGGCAAGGTTGTTTATTACAACGTAATCAATGTTTTGGCGATTGCTGCGACATGCGATAAACTGGAAACTAAAAAAGCTCTCCTATCACGTAAAATTTTCGTCAGTAAACCGACTTTACTGACAACCATTT
This sequence comes from Herminia tarsipennalis, assembly GCA_945859575.2. NCBI lineage: Eukaryota > Metazoa > Arthropoda > Insecta > Lepidoptera > Erebidae > Herminia > Herminia tarsipennalis. Next base: position 17,085,884 of record OX243835.2, read on the forward strand.
TTTTTAAACATCCTAATTTTAAAGAGGGCGTTCAGTCTAGCTGTAAAAGGGAGGAAGGCGCATGCCTCTAACAATAATGCGCTTATTACACTAGACAGAACCAGAGTTCCTAAATCCTTAAAAGATTTTGTAACAAATTTTCAAGGCCATCTTTGATTTAAGACCCTGATTCAGGATAGTGTAATAGCCGTTTAAAACCCAGGTTAAACCATTTTTAAATGCCCCTCCAGATACCTACGCCAAGTGAACCTTACATGTAAAAGAAGCTTTTAATCTCTTTATTTAGCGGGTTATATTCTTTAGAAGACATGCGAAGATAAATAGATACCAGTTATCAGTCTTTAAGTCATCATAAAATAAAAGGTCCGTTTGGACATTTCCTGTTAACTCTGTATTTATCTTTGTAGGTACAAACGTATTAACACAAACTGGAAAATTGAATTACCTTAAAATTACTTATTCACAACCTAGAGCAATTACATCATTTAAAAGGCCATATATTGTTCAATTTTCTAAAAAACAATTAATATTTCATGTAACATTGTGGCAGTGTGTTTTTCAATTCCATACGGCATATCCGACCATAGAATTGTGACCATTTGAATCGAACATAACCTAACAAGAATGGAAACAAATACTGAAAATCTAAACAAATATTAATATGTTTGGTTAATTTCTAAATTAATGCAGCGGTTATTTTTTTTTTATGTTCTGTCTTTATAAAAATGAAAATTTACAATGTTATTACATACGCCTCGCATATCGATCGCGAGCCGCTCGCGGCTTACGACAAGCGGCTGAGGTAAGTGACAGACGCCCGCGGCCGACGACTGTCGTAGGCCTGCGCGCGCACTGTGAATATTGTCGCATCGGCCGCGAGCGTCAGCCGCTTGTCGTAAGCCGCGAGCGGCTCGCGATCGGCCGCGATGCTCGGAAATGAACCTTAAGAACGAAATATATACAAACTATTAATTAATTATGTTAATTAATTATGCATAATTTAGTCCTATAAGAAAATGTATTGTTTAATAATAAAAAAAATCTCGTTCCTCATTAACCACAGTGACATTACAGTTAAACTGGTCAATACCAGGCTGGGTTCACGGTAAAACATATATTCTTTGGGGGCAATGAAAGCCGCAAAATATTAAATACTTTTATTCACCTTAGGACAGATTCCCAATACTGACAATATACATAGGTCAATAAATAATATAATCCTTATTCTCTTTCTTCGGGACATATATTACAATCATTTTCAACCGACTTCAAAAAGGAGGAGGTTCTCAATTTAACTGTATGTTTTTTTTTTTGTATGTTTGTTCACCGATTACGCAAAGACGGCTGGACCTATTAGAAAAAATATTTTTGTGTTTGGAAGGGTATACTTTCAAGTTGGTCCCATTGTCATCAGATCACGATCTGATGATGGGATCCTGGAGAAATCAAGGGAACTCTTAAATATTAAATATTTAAGGCACACATACAGTGATTTAGGTATATTTCGTAGTGATTCGTGCATTTACTCTTAAAAACCACCAATTGGAGAAGTGGAACTGATGACGAAGACCACAAATGACGAGCGGACCTATTCAATATTTCACAGTTTGTGATTTAGTTACTTTAATATGGTATTGAGTAGCACTTTATTCTCATCATACTACTATTACACAATGTAATAGAGCTGGTAGTGAACTCCTCAACAATTAATGGCCTTTCATCAAGCAATATTTTGTAACAGTATTTGAGCAGTTGACATAAGCCTATTGTAACATAAGTGAATTGCAAACGTACCCAGTAAGTGACAAATAAAAACTTTTTTGCAAAAAAATATTACCGACTTCAAAAATACCTACAAGGCAACTAAAAAGCAAAAAATAATATAATATACCTAGAATAACAAAAACAAATTAAACATTTCGAAGTTGGTGCCGAATAAAACATAAAGACTACTATTTCATGGCACCAACTTCAAAATGTTTAATTTGTTTTTGTTATTCTAGGTATATTATTTTTTGCTTTGCCTTGTAGGTATTTATTTTTGAAGTCGGTAATATTTTTTTGTAAAAAAGTTTCTTAGTTCACTCGAGCTCTTCTCTAGATTAATAAATATATTCGTTGTTATTTAAATCTATACGCTATAATACCTATAGATACATAAGCTTATTACATTGTAAGTACCATCCATACCTTTGACGATGATCATTCTATACTATCAAATGTACCGTTCTTGTTTACTGTATACCCAAATATCAATACAAGCGTACTATCACAGATCGGAGCTAAATTGATGGCCATGATTCGGTTCGGCTTTGGCTTGAATTTTTATTGAATTTGAGCTCGCTGGCATCAGCTCAAACACTACGTTAGCAGAATTAAATTATGGTAGCGCCAATTACAGCCGTTTTTGAACCGCACGATGGCTGATCGCCAATTTATACGCTTATAGTGCCAGTTTCAGTTATAACACGAATCTGGTGCCCTCTATGGGAGGTGTGCCGTTTGGACGACAGGAGCTATTATCGGTATAACTCTGATAAATTTGTAAAGACTTTGTGGGATTAAATCACCTGAATACCGCAAAATACCGAGGATACAGAATGTAAGGAAAATCTGGGTCTGAAAAGATAGGTAAGTTTTGGTAAAACTTTTGCTTGTCGTAATAATTTTATAAATTTGCAGTTGTGAAATAGTTGCAGAGTCATTCTTTATATATGTAGTTACATAGAAAGTTTAAAATTACACTCAGGAAATACCTTTTGTTATAAAGAAATTCACAACTTTTCGATTGGACGACATGGTCGCTTTCTTTTTGTGTACCAAGTCCTTTTATTTAAATAAAGAGAAAAAAAAATAAAAAACTTTTCGATTGCTGATATAATAAATCCTTGCTTCGTTTTTAAAAAAAAAAGTATAAATAGTAATTCTTTTCTTTCATTTCCATGGATAAAATGTAATATCAAGCGTTGCATACGACGTCATGCCAAAACTTTATCGCCGTAGTTCCTGTTGGTTTCTTTCTATGTTGTGTTACGTTCAAAATTATGTAGCTACCTATATTTTGCTGACATAGGAAATAATGGATTGGGAAATTAATTGGGTTGCAAAGAATTCAAAGTCAGAGTCATATTGCGTAGTTATATAACTTGTCACACTCGAAATTTGCCATAACGCTTGCGAATTCCACTAATATTAAAAAAGAAGAGTTATTTAACAGACGATATAATAAACTAGTAACTATTTCAAGCGGCTGCCTGGATGTAAGATATTTCAATAAACATTATTCCATGTACCTATCATTTTATCGTAAGTAACCTATAAGCTGTATTAATAGGTAGGTACGGGTACTTAAAGCTTTACACAAATCGGCTCATAAGTGGTAATTTAAACCTAGGTGTTGCAAATGTCGACATTTTAAATTATTTAATATATAATTCTGTGTCAAGCGGCGGTATCGTAATGAATAAGGCATCGGACTCGCAATCATGAGGTCGGGTTCAAATCCTACCCATTATACTCACTACCGACGTGAACCCACTCCCAACACAAGCAATTTAGCTTACCTGGAGGGGTTAACAAGATTGCTAGTAATGTGCGACTCAATCTCTTATTAAAAATACTAGCTGTCCCGGCAAAACTTCATACTACTTCTTATTTTGTGAATCGAGTTCAATTTTTAATCTAAAAAGGAGTGGTACGAAGTTTGTTAGAACAGCTAGTATTATTGTGGTACATTCTTGAATCAACTGGAACACACACAAAAAAGTCATCAAATTCGGGCCAGCCGTCTAGGAGGAGTTCAGTGACATACGTGTGTATGTCACTGAACAGCACAGAAGAATTATATATATAAATACAAACAATATTCTGGGTACCCCATACATTTATCCTCCCAAATTTGACTGGAATTGTATTAATACTATAGTTTTACCTTGCTAATCCTTGCTCTATAAACATTTAAAGAAATCAGTGCCTTAAATAAGTTAGCTCCTTTCAACACACGTGTTTCACGGTAACCCCTAGATCTTTAATGTGGTAAAGTCGAAGCAAGTTTTCCTAGGAAATCCGTTTAGTAAAGTTTGTTTTAAAGATAAGAACACGGTTTCCCCAGGAATTCCCTGTCATGAATAGCTCGTTCCTAGATATAAAAACTTCTTAAAACAAATTGCTCTGGAAACAACGGGACTTAAAGTAGTTTGCTAGTGTACATACGCACATACTAAGTGCTATGTACTACATGTAGGTCACTTCAGTTGGAGAGAAACAGAATTTAAATAAGAGTCACTGTTTGGTGAGCCCGTCTCGTAGAAATTGCATTCCATCGTACAACAACAAGGTATTATCACAAAAGGTGTAGTAGTGCCACTATTGTTAGGAGAATATTTGAATGCTTGGCACAACAAAGACGTGCAGTGTTAATTACGACGAGACACGTAAGATTTATTAGCTTGCATAAAGAAAATTAGAATTCCGGAATCCCCTGCCTTTGTTATAAATCACAAAACTTGTTTTAAATGAGACTGGAAGGATTTGAGATGTTTTTTGAAAAGCAAACCTTGGTATAATGAAAAAGTTAATTACTCACGCCCTGGGTAGGTTATTACAATGAGTATGAACTATGTATTATATTTATCTTACTAAGATAAGTATAGAAGTAGAAATATAAAGTAAGTATTATGCATTAGGTAAGACCAAAATGTAGATTTTGAATAGCATAAAACTGGGTGTACTTGGTTTCCGTAACTAGTATGTTTGTAAAGTCTCCCGCGACACAGGGCTAGTACCCAACTGACGGAGTCGTTTAAAAAAAAAGGCACTACGGACGAGGTAAAAGTAATTTGAAAAAATAAAAACGATTTATTAATTAGCTCAAAATAATGAAATAAGTACCTACCTACTACTTTTATAAAAGGTACACGAAATTAAACTACAACTTTTTTGAGGTGGAAATAAAACATCACATTGATGTGATTTTAATTTGACTAAATTGGAACTAGACCGAATTAAAAACATATTAATAAATGATAACGTTTGGTTCTCCAAACTTCTTATAACTTTATAATAAACCGAAATTCCAAAGTCAGTTTAGCCTATTATGAAGTTGGTACTTCAACTACGTGTTGAGCTCTGATCGAACGAGAATAATAAAATCGAATGGAAGCATTACGAACAACTTTATTCACGTGCACCTAGCTGAAGCATTTCCTATATCGTTAATCAAATCAAGTGTTAAATGATCCGTTGCTCTGTGAGGGGGCCCGAGTACAAACAGTAAGACATTGCCTCCACCAAATCACTGATGATTTTCCTGAACAATATTTTTTCTTTTAGAACCAATGGAGTTGCTAACACGAACAATTTGTCAGGAGTCTACTTTGTCTGTTTAGATTTGGGACGTTCATCTTTCACTTTGAATTGGCTTCGAGCTTGTCACTTATTATTTGCTCCTTCGTAGATTATGCTCGTTCGGTTGGCGTTCCAATGTTCATTTTGCTGTATTACCTCAAACATCTGATTTACCATAGTAACAATAGCTTTGTGATTTCAAGAATTCATCAGTCTTAATAGAGTAAAATAACATTAGGAAATGTATGCCCCGCTTGTAAGAAAATTGCGGACACAAACGAAATATAATAGAGTTGATAGGTACCATTGCCTACTTTATTGCTGTATATTTTTTTTGTTTTGTAACATATGGAAAAGCTGAGAAAATAAGGTTTTTATATTTCAGTAAATAACATCATATTTCCGTTCAATCGCTATGATAACTTATATAGGCATGCTGGTAGCGGCGAGGCACTGCTGTAAAGGTGGAAAAGGTCTGGTCAGGTAAAATGATAAACTATCCTTCCGCCAGCTGCCTTTTTTGGATGATACTCGTATTATTGTCATAGTTATGATTCACACGCGCAGCATGCAGCCTGGCAAGCAACCCGGCAAGTAATCCGACACGGGCCGACGCTGCGCGGTGCGGTGGTCCAAACAAGCTCTTCATGAACAGCTGAGCAGAACATTCATACACATTCACACACTCGTGATCGTGTTCGTACCTGTTGAATATTGCTAGTTGTTCAACCAATATTTATTTTTAAAGAAATAAGTATTATAAAAATGTATACCTATATAAATCATCAGTTATAGAATATTATTAGTGTTACGTGAAACAACATGAAAAGTAAATAAATATTATTTTTAGACATTAATTTAGTTTATACGTTTAGAACTGAGACTCGTCAATATTTCCTCTCGCTTGTAGGTGAACGTAGCTAGAGGTCGGTATGTAACGTTTTTTCCCGCCGCGTCGCCGTGGGGATTTTATCCATAGTAAACTGTATTTTTTTAAATCATATATTATTACGAATGCTTAGATAATATGTTCATATAATAATATTACTAGTATCTGAATGTGTATTTCACGCAACTATAACATCAAAGCACAGTATCAGTGACGTTCAGGTAAATACGTAGCGAGTTCGTCCACCTCAAACGCTCTCTGAAAGGAGGTGGCAAATGCCACCGGGAACGTCGGCTTCTCGAATAGTTGCATAGCCTATGTGCCCACCATCCCTACATCCAACCGCAACCTTCGAGTTGACAATGTTAGTCTTGTGCCGACATTCAGACTATGTGAATTATCCTTTAACCACGACTATGAAGCATAAATTTATTGACACCGCTTCTATGAGAGGAATTCAATGGAACGTGCTGGAGAGAGGAGCAAAACTATTTTGAATAGTAACTTTATACGCTGGATAATACGCCTTTGTGTTTCTATATTCAAAAGTAATTCTACATACATTTTCAGGTACACGTTCTATACTATGAAGTTAATCACAAAAGTGTTAATGACAGGGCAAAGGAAAAAAACAAGATTACTCTAAATTGTTATTGCTGAAGTGGTATTAAAAAAGGAAAGCCTTCAGAAAAACAAAGTATAAAACGAATCCTTATTAGAAACAAAGCTTCCGAGTTTAAAACGGCTCTTTAAAAGAGAGAAGGGTTTGACCGCGGACAAATTTAACATCAAATTTAACCAAAAAACTCTCACCACTTAGCGGTACAGGCGTAGCTACCATTTAATGCACTGTACAAGGTACATTAGTATTCCGTCTATTGTCTTCCTTTTTTCGAATGGACAGATGCTGTTGGCCTCTTCCGGCCTTTATAGCATCACTGGGCTTAAGCAGGCGAGCACTTAAGGCGCTCAGTCTGTAAAAAGCAAGGGGGGGGTAACAAGATGTCTAATGGTACCTTAGGGAGACAAAATAATTTTGAGCAAAAATAAGTGTAAAACATTTTATCTTTTTTAGGGTTCCGTAGCCAAAATGGCAAAACGGAACCCTTATAGTTTCGTCATGTCCGTCTGTCTGTTCGCATGTCACGGGCATTTTAACCAAAGACTACTCAACGAATATTGATGAAGTTTTCAGCCAACATTAACGAGTAGCAAATCATTCGATTCTATTTTATTCAGGTCTTTTAAAAACATTTTAAGGTTTTCAAGAAACTTTTTTGATTGAGTGAATATTTTTGGAAATAATCGCTCCTAAAGTTGCCATAATTGTGCCCCCCCCCCCCCTTTACTTTTGAACCATGTGACCTAAATCTATGAAAAAAAATCACAAAGGCAGCGCTTAATAAGCACTTTAAACTTAAATTATTTCGGATATGATTGTATATACCGTTATTGAGTTATTGCTGAAAAACTGCGTTTCCCAACAAAAGGGCGTAAGTGCCATGAACATACGCTCTTCTGCTGATGCAATTACTCAAGGTTGCGGAACCCTACACTGAGCATGGTCTGACATGCTCATGCCCGGTTTTTTTTATTTTTGACATTGATAATTTGCGACGGTTTATTAAAGGATTACTTTTTCAATGTCTTATTATCTTTATGAACTCTTTTTAAAATAAAATAAGTCAACATTGAGTTTTCCGTTTTTGCTCTCCTTCTAATTCTTACGAAAATACTGTTTTATTTTGTTCAATCAGAGTAATAAAACTCCTGAAATTAAATTGTTTGTAATTTGTCACGATATATTATAGTTTATTGTAATGAAGTCTTCTAGCAATTTTCCTTATTAACATTGCAAATTACCATCCGTTTGAAAATTGGGAAACCATTGATCAACATCACCTAACTGGTTGTTGGTATATTTTAAAATATAAAATGTATCAGCATATTACAGGGCACATCCGTGGACAGATCAGTACCTACATAGTAAAGAGTTGACTTTTAATATAATCCCATTGTATCAAGCGTAGTGCGTTGATGCAGTTCCATAAATATCGGCTCACAGTGGCTTTTAATAGCACGTATACAAACTTTTATTGAATTCGCTCAATATATTTTGGCATTGGCGCAAATACGATGGTTGTTGAATTAAATAATGAAAAGGCAGTTTCCCACAGGTTTTAAAGGGGTGAATGGCAAAGAGCCAACGCTTGTGTCCCACCTATCCACATCTACACCAAATAGACATATTTTTAGTCAGTCAGTACCACATGGTGTCTAATCGCGCTGTTACAAATTCTATATCGATTTCCAATAAGAGTACTTTAAGTGGGATTCTGGTTAAGATATCAAAACGTACCTTAACGTAAAGTTCTGTGTTTTCTTATTATTTTGGGGTAAAGTTAAAAGTAAATTTATTCACAAAGTATTGCTTCAAAACTTTGGCCAATTTAATTTTTTTAAGCATTATATAAGGTTATACTTGTTGTAACTAAAAGCGGAGTAGAATTTTAATTTATGTAGGTAGGGGTAGTGAAAATGCCACAAGACGTCTTCTCCTATTAGCGTCGTGATAGAGTGCAACCGTCATATTTTCACAGCGTGCAGGTTGCATTCTTGAAAGTATCACTTTCTGCATAACTACCATTTCTTTTTAAATATTTTGCCAACATTTTAAAATGTATCTGTTCATAGAATATAACATACTCACTAAAAAAATCGAATGAGAGCCATAATATAAACAAAAACTACAGGACTGTCCTATTACGTTCAACATTTTTGCACGCTTTGAAAAACCCAATTTGCTGTAACACAAATCGGCTTTACCATAACGCAAACAAACTTGTGTCACACACCATCAAAACTAAAACAGAAACATAACACTGTCACTGTGGATAAAAATAGCTATTACCTTGTTTTCAAATTACACAGCACCCTGTATGCCTGTACGCAAAATAAAAACGACATGAAATTCTCGCTACGTATTTATTCTAAATAATACAGTTCTGGCATTCAAATAACATTACAGTCCGTTCCGAGTGAGTACAGGTACTAAATGAAATACTAACTGCCGCACTTACAGTCGTTTAATGCTTAGTTAAATCATTCCTTTTTAAATGTTGTCATATGAAATCTTTACTAACGAATGATTTATATGACTCTGAGTGCGGCAGTAAGAGCTAATTCACTATAAGTGAGGGCAATAACGGTCTTAATTGTAATTATTAGTTTTTTATAATTAAAGATGACTAGAAATGTGGGATTGTGGTCTAATATTACTAGCAATCCTGTTTACCCCTCCAGCTAAGCTCAATGGCTTATGTTAGGTGTGGGTTCACGTCAGTAGTTGTCCTGTTTGTCCTCTACATAGGGGAAACATTATAAGGACCACGGTCGGTGCGATTTGGTGTGGTGTGGTGTGAGCATACGGCAGGCCGACTGAGTTTCCCTACGAAATAAATGAACATCACAGAAATTAATGACTTTTTATTGGATTTTGACGTATTATATACATGAAAAATTACGTCCATCGAAATTTTGATCGTACTAAACATATTCTAATAACGAAACAAACAACTTGGCAACAGTATACAACACAGTACGCCGCGCCATTTATTAGCCGTCATAAATCGCTTCTGTGGGTTTACTCAGTTTCAATTAACGTAACAGACTATTGAGGTTACTGACATTAGCTTTGTTAGCTATTGCCTTAGGGTCCAGCTACACTTAGCTACAGTTTGTGCAAATTTGTTTGCGCATGCAAGTCGCTGCGTGTAGACGGACCCTTAGTCAAAGAATGCTTGAAATTTTCCTGTTTGTTCGTATATGACGATGGACTTATTGATTTTAAAAAAAAATCTTAAGACATTAAATTAATTTAAAATAAAATGTCCTTGATTTTTTATTCTATTACAGATGCAAGCGTTAAAATGCGATTTTGCATGGCAGACCACATTACTATACAGTATTAATTTATACGAGACTGATTCGGTATTAATTCATGCAACTGCAACTGCCGTGTGACAGTTAAATTGTCTATTGTCGGATTTGGTCTGACGTCAATCCACTGCGAAATCGTACAGAGTGAAAAATATAATGACTTCACTCCTTGGGCTAAAGTCTCTTTTTTGAGAAGTCCATACATACATGCCAGCGGCTATAACTTCAGGATAACACAAACTCCATGGCTGTTGGGCAAGCCTTCATACCCCGATGAGCTCACTGTTGCTGATAGTAATTTAGCTATTTAAACCTGATGGCGGCCTGGGCACCGACAAGTGTGAAGGAACGAAAATAAGCCTCAAGCGGGTTCGATGCGAACTGGTAGACATTCTACATCTGTCAGTGTATACCACACACATAGATCAGTGGCGTGTAAGTTACCCTAAGATTTTTATTTTATTAAACATCTTTAATAGAGCATTAACAGTATCATAATCTATTTTTCCCAGTAATAAAATGCCCATAAGTACAATCTATGTAAGATCTTAGGGAGCGTCTCCACCGGCCGCATATTTCTATACACTCTCTATAATGTTATCGCGGCAATGCGACGAGTGGCTGAGTGCGAGAGAAACGTCATAGTGCCGCCGAGCGCTCGTCGTGTAACGCGGCGCCCACACTGCAAGAGCGCGCTATCAAATACAGGCGTCCCGCCTCGAAAAAGTTAATCATCACGCGGACACACGACGATTCCGTGACGAGTCGCGATAATACACTGGCGGAATAATCGCTAGTTCTGTGATGTGGTAACTACCCGAAGATAGTACAGCGGAATCGCCGAGATTCTCTCGCCCGTGGAGACGGTCCCTAAGATTATTACATAGATTGTACTTAAAATATTTTTTAAGTAATTAAATCTTAGGACAACCCACACAACGTCTTCTAATCCAAAACTAAGCAGAGCTTATACTATGGCAATCAGACAGCTGATTAACATTCTTACATATTTCTAAATATACCATTATAGATAAGTCTCACCCAGACACACATCACAGAAAGTTTTATAGTGGGTGGGGATCGAACCCACGACCTGCGGCTTAGCAGTCAGGGTCACTAATCACTAGACCAACAAGCTAGTCATATAAGTATAATCTATTCAGATATATTAACTATGATGAATAATCTCAAAATTTAAAATTTATTATGACGAGAGTTGAGAAACAATGATCTAAATGTTAATATGAAAACGACGCCATCTCTATTATGTAGTACTGAATGTTTTACGAGTTAATTACGCTTTTTGTACTCCCACACATTGTAGTCAAAGCATACAAGAAATTATAATGAAATTATGATAAGTTTTTTATTACGTTTGGGTTTTATACTTTTTATGAGCTCTATGAGAGTAAAATTAAATGTTAACCGATTCACACACGCGTAGAAAATTCACACAAAAAACATAGATTACAAAGCGGCGGTAGCCTAGTGGCTAAGGCATTGAACTCACAATAGTAAAGTCACGGGTTCGAATTCTACCCAATATACTACCGACGTGAACCCTCTCCTTTTTTTTTTTTTTTTTTGTCTGGCGGGAAAAATTCCTGACGAACACCCCCACCGTCCGGGGAAGACGGTGGAGGTAGTGTGGGGTTTGCACCCACTAAAAAACCCGCCGTGTATCGCTCGCCACCTTCGCGGACGGGCCGCCGGAATTTGTTATACCGTCGGCGGCCCGCCCAGTGGCAATGCCCGGACGCGATGTTGTTGCGTTCCGGGCATTTCACACCCACGCGGCCCCTGGATACACACAGGGCGCCGCGCCTCCACGGAAGGCCGCGGGCGGGGCAGATTACCCCGTACGGCCGCCCGCAGCCCCACCTAAGGCGGCATCAGGCGCAGATATGCGCGACGACGCCGCCCGGTTCGCCGGCGACGGAGCGGATCCGCCAGGGAACTCTCTTCCCTGACGCGCTCCGCCGCCTCCTTCTGTGAGATGATGTCCTCACAGAAGGGTGCGACCGCATTCCACGACCCCTCGCTCCGGAGCATGGACAGAACCACGGCCCGCAGCGAGAGGTCACTTCCGACCACTGCGGTGAGAACTCGACGTTGCCCCTCCCAAGCTGGACAATGCTGGAGGGTGTGCTGCGCCGAGTCCTCACCGCAGTCGCAGTGATGGCAGGCGGGACTCGGTTCCCTCCTAGCGACCGCGTGCAGGTACTTCCCGAAGCACCCGTGCCCGGAAAGGACCTGCACCAGCCGGAAGGAAAGGGTCCCGTGCTGCCGCCCTGCCCACTCCTCCAGGACCGGCTGGAGCGCCTCCACGGTTCGAACACCTGCCCGTGGAGCCTCCAGCCGGCCCTGCCACCGGGCCATTATTGCCCGGTGGGCCATACCGCGCCAAGCGTGTAGCTCCTCGGGCAGGGGCACCGAACCCCCTGCCCGAACAGCCACCGCCCGCCGATACACTTCGGCGAGCACTTCCGCCTCCAAATCCCACGGGGGTGTGCCGGCCAATGCGCACGACGCCTCTGCAGACACCGTGCGGTATCCACGTATGGCCCTGACCGCCATGGTCCGCTGGGGTCTCCCTAAGCGGACCCTATTCTGGGCGGTCAGGGACGCCGCCCACACGGGTGCGCCGTACAGAGCCATTGACCGCACCACCCCCGTGTACAACCGTCTGCTCAAGGCACTAGGCCCGCCCAGGTTCGGCAACAGCCTCCCCAGTGCGGACGCAGTAGCCTCGAGCTTAGGTGCCAAAATGCGGAAGTGCTCGTCGAAGAGCCACCGCCCGTCTACCACTAGGCCCAGATATTTCATCTGGGCCCGGACCTGTACGAGGACCGAGCCGACGGCAATCGAGGCGCCAGCAGGTGGACCGCGACGGGGCCCATGAAATAGTAGAGCCTCCGTCTTGGAAAGGGCCACCCTAAGCCCCAGCGCCTCGATGCGCCCGACCATTCGGGAAATCCCTAGGTTGGCCAGGCGCGCCGCCTCCACAAAATTCCCACCCCGGGCCGTGATTAGGGTGTCATCCGCATAGCAGATGACCCCTATCCCGGGGGGGAAACCACACCGCAGGGCCCAGTCGTAGCCAATGTTCCACAAGAGGGGCCCCAAGACAGAGCCCTGTGGAACACCGCACGAGACGTCCCTGCGGATTACCTCACCCTCTCGATCCTCGTACAGGATCCTCCTGCCTTCGAGGTAGTCTGCCACTAGCTGCCTCAGATACGAGGGCACTCCATGATACCGGAGCGCCTCTCTGATACAGCTGAATGGCAGAGACCCGAAGGCGTTGGCGATATCGATTGATATCGCCAACATCACTCCTCCACCGGCGACGGCCTCCTCTGATGCAGCCCTCAGGCGCAGAATGGCCCCAATGGTCGAGCGCCCAGCACGAAAGCCGTACTGAGCGTCCGACAAATCGGGACCGACCTCGTTCAAATGCCGAACGATGCAGGTAGCGAGAATCCTCTCCAGCAACTTCCCCGCCTCGTCCAGCAACACGATAGGCATGTAGGCCGCAATTGAGTCGGGAGGCCGTCCCGGCTTCGGAAGGAGCACCAGCTTCCCTACCTTCCAGCAGTCAGGGAACCGTCCGGACGCCAGGCACACGTCGAACAGTCCCCTGAGGCGATCCCCCATGTGGTCGAGAGTCAGGGCCAACACCCGGGCGGGAATCCCATCCGGCCCGGTGGCGGTGTTCTTTGAACGCATTCGAAGAACAGCCGCGCCTACCTCCGCTTCGGTGACAGGCGGCACAGTTGAGTCGGCCTCCCGGTCATCGGTCTCATCCTCGGAGACCATCGCCGGGGGCGTGTGCTCTGCCTGCAGCGGGAATAAACCCTCGACCACTTCCGCAAGGAAGCTGGGCTGGAGAGTCTCGGTAAGGGGGGGGGGCCGCTGAGCGGAGCTTGTTTAGCGCCGCTCGATATGGGCGACCCCAGGGGTCACGGTCGAGACCCTCCAGCATCTCCTCTCTCGCCCTCTCCTTGGCGCGACAGAAAGCCAGCTTAAAGGCGTTCCTCGCCTGGCGATACGCCTCATAAAACTGGCTCTCCTCCTGGACATCGCGGTGACGAGTCCGGCTGCGGGTATAGGACCTCCGCGCACTGATGTAAGCGGCGCGGAGGGAGGCAAGCTCCTGGGACCACCAATATACCCTCTTCCTCGGGGGGCGACGTCGTGAGCGGGGCATGGCCGCATCGCAGATCTGCGTAAACGCATCGCGAATGCGGCCAGCCATGACGTCCACCTCCTCGGTCGGAGGCGGAGACGACCATGATGCCACAATGGCCGCCTCTTCCAGTAGGTCCCTGTCCAACGCACCCACAGCCCACCGCGGAAACCGAGGCGTTCTGCGCGCCGTGTGACCCCTACCTGGGTCCTGGATCCTGGAAGACCGGGAGAGCTCTAATCGGATATATCGGTGATCCGAGAGCGTCTCAACCTCATCCAGGACGACCCAGTTCCTTACTCGCGCTTCGACGGCAGGGGTAGCGAACGAAAGGTCCACTATCGACCCCCCCTGCTGTCGAACGCACGTGTCGGTGGTGCCTCTGTTTAGGAGACAGAGACCCACCGACGCCGCCCACTCCTCAACCGCCGAACCGCGGACGTCCGTACTGGGCGACCCCCACACCGTAGATTTGGCGTTAAAGTCACCCAGCACTAGCACGTGGCGAGGTGCCAACCGCCGTATCGAGGTCTCCAGGTTTGAAAGGAAGACCTCGAAATCGGCAAAACTCCGGTTTGGGGAGAAGTACACGCCGTAGAGCGTGACTCCCCCCCAGTCGGCAGCAACATATCCCGAACCCTTGTCTTTGATCGACAAGGGCAGGGAATGAAGCGCAGCGGAGCTGACGATTGCCACGGAGCCGTCCCAGTCACCCGCCCAGTTCGGGCGGGGAGGAACAAAATAGGGCTCCACGGCTACGGCGACACCTATCGACCACTCCGCCATGGCCTGCAGGAGAAGGTCCTGGGCAGCGGCGGAGTGGTTGAGGTTCGTCTGGAGGATGATGGAGGAGTTACCGCTGTCCATTTAGGAGTGTGGCACTACATCCATCACCTCCACCTCAGTCGGCGGCTGAGCTCCGGGGGCAGCCAGGGTCGATTGGCTGCTGCCCGGGAGTGGCTTGGAAGCCTTGGGGGGCTTACATCCCTTTTGCCCCATCATATGATTGGCGGGCAGATTGCCCGCCGCACACATGGGGCAGTGGGGGGCGGCAGAGCATTCCACCGCCCTATGTCCCGGTTGACCGCAGCGATAGCACATTGTGCTGCAGTCAAAACCGCTGGTGCACCTGGGTCGCAAGTGCCCCGTGGCCATACACTTGAAGCACCTTGCAGGCCTCTCCTCCAGGACGGTGATCCTTGCAGAAGAAAGGCCTACAAGGAGCCGGCCCGCTTCGGCCAGGGCTTTGGCCGAAGCGACGGGGCAACGCTCCCAGGCTGCACCCACTCCACCGGGACCGGGGCGGATGGCGCCGACCTTCACGTATCCGGAGGCATATTGAGTTTTTATCTCAATGGCCTCTCGGATCTCTTCAGCCGTTATTGAATCATCCAGGACCATCTAGATGACCAGGACATTCTAGGATCCTGGCCCCGGTCTGGGCGTGGCGGAAGGAGACCCCCGCGCCAAGATTGTTGGCGTTAAGGGTCACCCTCGCCTGGCGGAAAATCTCAGCGTAGGAGACGCTTCGACTCCTCTCCGCCTCCAGCGACAGCGTCACGACGACGGCTGCCGACTTGGGCGGAGTAAGTTTCGGCTTCCTCTTGGCCTGTTTGTGGGCTGGAATAGCCTCGGGTTAAGCAGGTTTCTTATTTTTATTACCACGCCGCTTTTTGCGCCCGGCCGTTCGCCACTCCTCGCAAGAGGGGGCTGCGACGGCGGGGGCAGGAGCGGGCGTGGTACCAGTGGGAGTAGTCTTCGGCGCATTGGGTACGCCGGGTGCCACACGACGCGCACCCCTTAATGCCCGCTGAGGGAGGGGTTGGGGGTGGGAAGCCTCTCGTTTTTGCTGAGGAGCTGGCTCACGCGGCGTCCTCGAAGCAACCGCCCTCAGTACAGCCGCCTTTGGCGCAGCCACCTTCGATGCAGCCGCCCTTGGTGTAGCCGTCTCGACAAATGACTCCACGCGTCCCCCGGAGCAGGGTAGGGGCGTAGGAGTCGCTACCGTATACCCCGGTAGGAGTTTCGGTCTACCCGCCGCTAACGGTGGCCGGCAGCTTGGCTCGGGGGGGAGACGCTCCTTGATCGTCTCAAGTTTGGCGTCAATCAACGCCCCAAGCATAACTGTCAGCTGCCGGCATTGCGCCTCCGAGAAGGTGTCTGGCGCAGAAGAGGCCTGTGCCGTGGAAGCGGCGGCCGGGACCGAAACGGCAACTAATGGCGTGGCCGAAGTAGCCCGGGCAGCCGAGGAAGAACCGGCCTTTGTCGACTGCATGTCGGCCCGCATTTGTGCGAGCTCGGCGCGTAATTCGCCTAGCTGCGCTTCCAAGCGAGCGTTGTCCGCCAGCAACTGCACCACAGTTTCTGATTCCGTGGCCGTAGCACGCTGAGCCAAAATTTCCACGACCTGCGATAATGCAGTGGCAGAATCTTTTAAACCTTTGGCGAAGGTGCCCTTGAGGTTCCTCGACTTGGTGGCAACCCTACCTATTAGGTCCACCGAGATAGTTGCGGTCCTGACAAGGTCCGCTGCGGTTTTCGGGGTGTCATCCCCTCCCGTCGCGCGTATCTTCTCCGTCAGATCGCTCACTTGGCACTCCGCAACCAGCTCCCCTTCTGTGCGCCCCCGCAGGTATTGTTCCCGTCGAGAGATTACGTTGGACGGGTCCGCCGTAACAACTTCAACAGTCTGGGGGCAAGCAAAAGGCGTCAACGAACGCGTTCTTGCACCCGAACTTCCTCTACTAGAGGATCTTACCTTTCTAGGGACTCTGAAGTCTATCTCAGGAGGATTAACCTCGTCACCTGGTGAGTGGCTGCGCTTTTGTTGTTGTGAGCGTCACGAGCGTCGTAGCGGACTACTTGCGCCGCTTCCACCACTACTAATTATTTCTGATCCCGCCACAGGATCCACTTCTTCTTCTATCGCGACCTCCGCGTTTATGTTGGTACCGGATTTTAAGCTCGGTACAGGGCTTGTTTGGCATTGGTTGCCCCCCCCAGAGTACGTGGGGCTGCCAGAGCCAACTGGCTCCGGTAGGGATTCCCCAGACGCTGCGCGACTGGGACCCTCCTGGGTAAAACAATTTCTTGTAATTTCCTCTGCCATGGTTTTAAGTTTTACGACCTTCGTCGGTTAGGCCGCCCTTGGGACTGAGGACCCCTCAGCCATTCATCCCATAGCCGGGCGACTGGAGCGTAGGATTAGGGTAATTTTTTATAGGGGTTTTCTTCCCCGCGGTCCAGGTGGACCCCCATTCCTGTCCGTTCAGGATTACGGGTTGGACCGGATGGTGGTCTATGTTAGACCGCGTTCGCTACTATTAAGCGAACCCTCCGCCCCTGCTTCTCCTCAACAATGGAAATCAAGGTTTCACGTGAACCCTCTCCTAACACAAGCCTTTGAGCTTAGCTGAAGGGGTTAACAGGATAGCTAGTAATGTGGGACTCATAATCCCAAATTGCTAGTTATCTTTAAAAAAAAGCCGAGCAAGTGCATGTCGGGCCACGCACAATGTAGGGTTCTGTAGTACCCCATCCCATCCTAATAATGCGGCTTCAGAAGTGGCCACGCCCAATGTAGGGTTCCGTAGTACCCCATCCGAATAATGCGGCTTAAGAAATGGATTCTCTGTTGTTTTTGTTTAATAACACCGTTATATAACTATTTTTCAATGGAATTTGTACGAAAACTTTGTTACTTCTCACTTTGTCTGCTGTTATTCGTTAATTTGTAAAGCCTACTTAGCTGTGATAGTTTTCCTATTAATTTCACTATATATACAACTACTTACTGTAAATTTTCTGACATACCCAACATTAACCATATAGCTGTCAGGGGGACTTAACTCTAACAAAAATGTTCACTTTAAAGCTCAATATTTCAAAAACGGATCCCTAAATTGAAAAATAGTCCTTACAACCCCTAAAATGTTTTTAAAAGACCTATCTAATGATACCCCATACAAAGGGCTAGGTGTGAAAAAAATCCCCCCAACTTTACACATAGGGCAGGTACCCTAACAAAAATGTTTTCTTTCATTTTGTTGGCGTATGTAAAACTAGCTTATGACCGCGGCTTCGCACGCGTGGATGCCAGATTGTAACCAAAATTTTTTAACGGCAAAGTTTTATACTAACTTTGCACCCTCGTTTTACCCCCTTATGGGGTGAATTTTAAAAAAATACTTTCTCAGTACTCCCCTATATTATATAAGGAACACCTGTGCAAAATTTCAAGTTTCTAACCTTAACTTCTTAACTTATAGTTTAGGCTCTGCGTTTCTATGTCAGTCAATCAGTTTCTCCTTTCATATATATAGATGCTACGGACGGATGGACGGACGGACATGGCAAAAATTTGAATAAATAAAAAAAAAAAAAAATATATATATATATATATATATATATATATATATATATATTAAAAGAGACGACTCTCGTGGTACGGTACGAACAAGCCCTGTGTCGCGGGGGACTTTAAAAACATACAAGACACGGACACAAAGTACACCCATACTCGGAACAACAATTTGTGGTTCACACAAAGTGGTGTCCCGTGGGGGAATCGAACTCACGAGCTCTTCCTAGCAGTCGGACACACTCCCACCCCGCCACAGAGTCAATCAAAGTACAAGAGGCAAACGGGCAAATAAATTCAATAGAATACAAGAAATTTAGTTTAAAAAAAAACAACCGTCTGAGTAGACCACGTGCCCCTTACCATAGGGTAAGGGGCACGTGGTCTACTTAGACGGTTGTTCTCTCCTTACCAATTTTAATCTAAATCAGTCCAGCGGACAACAGCAAGACAGACAGACAGATTTGCATTCACATTTATTTCGATTGATATTACTCGAGGTTATTTTAATTTGAATATCTATTTTCTTAATGTAAATATGCCTAATTAAGATTAAAGATCCATTGCCAGTGTATATAGTGCATAACATATTGGTGCTCACGCCTCGAGGGATTCTTGACAAGGCCTGTCACGAAGCCTGCGACATACTTGATTGACGAATGGCCGTGTTCAGATCACATCGTACAACTACAATAACTCGGTCATTGTTCGTCTTTGAAAAAAATAGCGCGAGTATTCTAAGGATAAGCTTTATGATAATAATAAATGACTTTATAAAACCCAGCTATTATTAAGTTAAGGATGAGCTACGGTCTACTACGAAGGAGCTACGGATAATACATAGTGACCTACAAATTGGCTACGGATGAGCTACGAAAGAGCTACAGTTATTTTATCGATGACGACAACGGGAGTATACCTATATAATGTGTACCTATATTAATGTTAGCGTATTCGTTTATTGTTTTTAAGATTTAGAGAATGATACACATTTCGGAAACTATTCTAAACACGGCCATTCTAATTCTGATAAAAATGTGGCATGTGGAAGACATGTAGCAATTAGTAATAATAATAAAACGTTTATTTCAATTCAAAAGTGACATAAGTGCCTTACATTACAGAGAAAGAACTTACTATGAAAATAAGAGTACGGTTATAATTAAAGTGATTTTATAGGCATTTCTTGCCAATTACCTTACAAATACTATATGCATTTTTCAAAGATAGAAATATTTGAAGTCCAGACCCAGGAATCAAACCTGAGACTTCCGTATGCCAAAAACGGGGCCCAAATCCGGAATCGAACCATCTGGTTCGATTTCGGGACTTAGGCCCCGACTATGTTACTAAACCTCAAATTTTTCTATGCCTACTGCACGCGAGTCAGGTCCTCGCTTGCGCCATCTAGCTGATAGTTTGAGAAGTATTCAAAAATGCAATTATTGAATTATAATTAAATACACATATTATAATAATTTTACTCTAATTGTACTCTATTAGGATAGTTCTCATACTCGGTCTATCCTGTATTATGTTCTAAAAGGGGTTTACAATGTTGGTGTTTTCCATAAGCGTTACTGGGGTAAGTACATTAAGTTTTTTTTTATAAAGGTAAAAGAATAACGGAACTATAAACTGAAAGTTTTAAATAAGGTAAGGTATGTGTTTGAGTGTGTGCACACGCACACACTCAAACACATACCTTACCTTATAGCGTGTATCCGCTTATTTTAGTATTTATAAGATGTCCTCGGTTTCTTGATAAGACATATTATGAAGCAGTTATCTGATGATATTTAAAATTCTCTTCACACATTGTTTGACATCACGGAGATAAACTATTTTGTATAAAATGGTGATGAAAAAAATTAGTGGCCAGTCAAACAATCTCGAATATAATAAAGCAATTGGTATCCCCCGAAGACTCAAAAAATACTTTATTTTGAGATGTGCTCAAAAGTACCTATCTATCATTCAAGTGACAATGACGGCATGATAGTTAAAAGCGTCTTTAAAATGAGTAGCATTTGAGAATTCCGCCGTAAATCAGTAAAACAATTTCTTGAATAAAACCCGTACTATAAATTGCTGTTGAAGTTTATAAAGTATTGATGGCAACACCTCAGCCGTGAAAACGCTAAATAAAGAAATTGGAAATCGAATACTTACACGTTAATTTATAGACTGTTGAAAAAATAATGGAAGCAGTCACGCGACCCACTTAATACGGGTTAGTGGGTTCTTATCGTAAGTTGGGAACGTCAATAGAAGATACATTTATATTCATATAGGCGATTTATCAGTTTACTGTAATAGTATGTTTATTGGCATAACTTTGAAAGTAGTAAATTGATAGTGAAAATATTGAAAACGAATGTTGCCACTTCGCCCATCTTATTTTTAATTTTTAGAGCCTATGTCCTGATGTTTAAACTATATTACTGTAAAGTTTCACCAAATTCAGTTTAGTAGCTTTGGGTAAAAAAAAATATATAAAAATAAAAAAACCCGCCTGTACAAAAAAGATGGAAACAAGATCCCCTACATAATTATACAATTTCATGCAGTCGGAGGCACTTTACTAAGTTCATCGAGATTCATTATTGCCTTTGCACTTTTTTATTTAATACTTTTTAGTAGTTGTAGGATGTAACCGATGTAGCAACTTACTTTTATCACAGCTTGTCAAGTATTGAAAATTTAAAAAACAATGGTTGCTAACTAACTTTTTTAGTATAACAGTTCATGTTATACCTTTTTGAAATGCTTAAAATGAGCTCTTTAATTTGATACCCATATTGCAGTATTCAAAACAACTTTTTTTTTCACACCTCTTTATTTTGTCATCTCATAGCCGCCATGTTTGTTTTTTAAAAACGTCACCTATCTAAGAACACTTGGGCGATTAAGACAAATCTAACGACGTATGAATTGTATAAATCCGTTCAGTGGATTGTGAGATATCAGGTAATAAAGAATATTACATACATACATACATACATACATACAAGATACGCGCGAAAAACATAACCCTTCTTTACAGTCGGGTAAAAAGCAACAAATATCAATACATTCTGGGGAGTCCTAGTATACCTACTGCGGCACCTGATCCTGTGCGAGACCGGTCTAAGTCCCGCCAGCCGATTAACGCACTTAAATAATAATTTGAGCAAAAACACATCCATTCATATATCCTCACAAACTTTAGAATTTATAATATTACAAGAATTTATTGACGTGATAACGTCTTATAAATCGATGACCGGGTGGGCACGCACGAAAAAGTGTCACAGTCACGGTCCGTCACGTTCCACCTGCTGACAGGTTGAAATATTGTGGCCGTCACCGCGCCTGGGTCCGCTAGCGGACAGCTGTCACAGGCATTGTTGCTACGGTGGCGCAACGGGTATGCATACGACTACTACAGGAGGTCATGGGCGTACCTAAGGGGGAGATTTGGAGGTTCAACCCCTTCATATCCATATGCTCAGGGCTTGAATTGTCTATTTAATGAAATATGCATTCGTATCAACCCATATGATGGCCCACTGCTGGGCACGGGTCTCCCCAGTAGAACCTACTGGTATGTAGATCCTGGGGGTAATTGCCATAATCGCCACGCTTGGCGAGCGGGTTGGCGATCGCAGTAAGGCTTTAAGTACGCAGAGGACGCTGCTGCCCGTCCTCCGGAGTGAAATCCCTTAGTCGCCTTGACGACACCCACGGGAAGAGATGGGGTGGTACTATTCTTAAGCCGGCACCACACGGCACCTTAAGCCGGCACCACACGGCAATATGCATTAATGCGCGCAAATATCTACTTTGTACAACTAATCAAGGAATTGGGCCTCATTATTCAAGAAAACCTAGTACATATTTCAAACACTACAAATTTTGATAAAATACCAGCTGTTTCTAGCCTTTGTACCAATGTCGGCTGTTCTTCTCAAAACATGAACCTATTTCTTTATCAAATTTCTTCAAAGTCCCTGTAGCTTTAAAGATAGCAAGCAATCCTCTTAATCTAATATTATAATAATATCCCCGTATAAGTATAAAAGTACAGATATAGAGGAGAATTTAAATCATAGAAGAATAACGAGGGACTCATGACTTTAAAAGTTTTTATAAAATGAATACTAAAACAGCAAGGATGCTGGAAGCGAAAGATTAAAGTTGTTGTCAGACTTTTACTTAATACCAGGGTTTGTATACCGACCGTAAGACCGACTACCAATGGCTTAACGTGTTTTCTAAAATAAGATGTAATCACTGCTTGGCTTTATTTCATCGACTTGGGTAACAACCGTTCGGCTTTTATACGGATTGGAAATGTAACCTTATGTTTTTTTAAGCTATTGCATAGCTTTTATCGCGGGCTTTGAGCGCAGCGACCGAACCAAAAAATTCCGTAACGAAAATAAAACCTAACACCACTCCGCCTACCGTGTAGCTCGGCCAAGCGTTCGCTTAACGTATTTAAATATGGTACGAAGCTCGCACGGATCGAGACGTGCTGATCCGAAATGCAATGAAAAAAAAAATTCTGTATAATTATTTACTTTCTTAGATATTTTGCAATCTTTGACGATTCGTGATATCATATGACACCAAAACTACGACGATTGTGGACGAGTCAATAGTGAATAATTGTTAATAATTATAAGAAATTAGCTGCTTATAAACTAGAAAATAGGTAGGTTCTTAATTGAACAGTCATAACCAACACTCAAATGTCGAAAATATACTTGTACGATGATAGCATTTAAACCGTTCAGTGGGTTGTACGGATACCGTCAGCTAAAATACAAAAGGGAACATAGAATCAATCCACTCATTATTTTTTAAATCTGAATTTTCTTTGACTTTTTGTGATTGTTTGTAATGGACACAGGGATTGTAACCTACTGCGAGAATGGTCTTAAAAACACATAAGATCAACATGAGTTTTATTAAGAAATTTGCTAGTGCTTCAACAAATAAACACTTTAGAAAAACCGCAAAACAGAACGAATGTGAAGAACATAAACAAAATTAAAGAAAAACTAAACAGCAAGTAAACATCGACGAAGCTTGTCCGGTTCGGGTGAGCTAAGCTAATACTTGCCGAGGAAAGTTAAAAGCTTTAGAGAATCCGTTTCTATCTATATTAAGCACGAATTTAAACCTCGAAACTGTATTTTATTATCGAAAATACAATTTAAAGTGCCTTTTTACGCTGACATAAAGCGTACATAATGTATCATTGCGTTGTTTTATTCACGAATTACTTGAAATATTTATGCAATAGTACCTATGTTAATTGTATTATTTTGATGTTATTTGATTTGTACAGATGGTATTGTTTTGCTTTTATGATAATTAGTACAGTTGAATACTCATTTAGAAAATATAGAAGAAAATACCTATTAAGGTTTATATTAAAGTATGTTATTCATCTACGATAAATACATAAAAGAACCATACAACTTGCTTTGTTCGAAGTATTTATTTTATTTAGGTTATTATGTTTATTATTCGTCGATTAATTTTTGCACTTTGCTCTGCCTTATTCGTAGCAAGACCAGTATTTTTGCAAGATCAACTTTTTATATAAAATAACTTTTAATTGACTTAAACAAGTTGACACTTATCTAATCGCATAACACCAAAACTCGGGATGAAAATACTAAAATATAAACTAACTTCTACCAATTAGCAAATTTTGGCAGCTAAATATTTTGAATACAAAATCGAATTCAATGTTAAACAATTTCGAAATGCGTTCAATTTGAATCAAAGTTGATGACGTCACCAACAAAAAATCGGGGCACAGGATGACAGAATCGAACAGAAGTGCAGGAAAAAGTGGCAATACGCGCCGTAACGAGTAACCGATAGTAAAAGCAAAACCCACCATACAGCCTGAAAGAAACTAACTGCTATTTAATAGCGCAGTTAGGGACCCGAACAAAACTTGTATGTGTAAAAAGCCGATTTAAAAATTGCTTTTAGTGCTAAATTTTGCCTGTGATTTTGTCCGCTTTGGGTTTGTAACACTTTGTCCAAGTCGATTACAAAGTTCCAAAGTATTGTTAGTAACATACTTCCTTAAAATCGGATCAATTATGTTTTTTTTAAACATAATTAGCAATGTGGGATTGTGGTCCCACATTACTAGCAATCCTGTTAACCACTCCAGCTAAGCTCAATGGCTTGTGTTAGGAGTGGATTTACGTCGGTAGTATAATGGGTAGGATTAGAATCCGTGATTAAACGATTGCGAGACTGATGTCTTAACCATTAGGCTACCGCCGTTTATATTGATAAATCCAAAAGACAGATAGCAGAATTATATACCTCTTAGCATAATATTTAGTTTTCCGTCATTAATGGCATAGTTACTAATATTATATTAAGTAAATAAATACCTACATAAAGAAGTTTTAATATTCAGCACACAATTAACCACGATAACATCTAAGCAGGCAAAAATATTGGGATTATACTTTCTCATAAAAAACTTTTATTATGGAAGTAATTAATTTGAAAGAATGCTAATTTTTCTTTTAATCGCTTCTTTAGCGCCGCAACTTTTATCTACTTTGTTTGAATTACTTTCGGCCGAGCAGTTCGCGGCAAGTTTTTCAAACATTTTTATACTAAGTTATAACAATTTTGTTGTAACAAAGCCATTGTCTGAAAATACATTTATAAATTAAATTGAAATATACGACAATATTTTTCTTATAAAGTTATTTTAAGTGATTTTTATAATGTTTAAATTAACAGGCCAAAATGAATAATGCTTTTTATTTTTATAACAACGTGTGAAACTCGATTTCTTTTTATGTATGGAATCGATTCATGCAAACTACGATTTATGGTTCAAAAGTAACCATAACAATTTCCATTTACTGACAGTAATATTTATTGTTTACATTGGGTAAAATAAACAAGAACATTTTCCCTTTAAAACGCCACTGCGTTTCGAATCGGAAACAGAATCTGTAATGTATTCGATCGACAAATTCGTGTCTACTCAATGCAGATCAAATATGAACCAAATTGGATCCGTATACAGAGTGGACCTCCGCAAAAGGTACCTTCGTAACTAGGCATTTCATTCGATACTCTTGAAAAAAAGTATATGGCGAGCGTCGCTGTATACCATGAAATTACCAAATCGTTTGTACACCTACTTGTACTCGTAGGTAAACAAAGGAATCACTACGGACCGAGTTGATTTGATTTTAGATTGTTCATTCTTTGTAGTTTATTTTTGAGGAGTATTCTTTGATTGGAACGTCTGTAAAGATATTCAGATATTTTGGTTAATTTTGGGTAAGTGTGAAATGAATGTCGATTTTTAGAAAAAGAAAATATTACTACCGCATTAGGTGGTAAAAGGTCAGTGTCGCATGAGACTTTACATATATAGAATAAACTGACATAATATACACGCAGTATAGAAACCGAAGCGCGAACACAAAGCTCTGTCTTGTGTGAGAATTGAACACAGGGGAGGATTAGGGGGATGAAAACCCTCCTCCCCCTTAAAATCACACAAAGGTATTAAAAATGATGTTGGGTATGCCCATGTTACAACCTTTTATTGTTTTTAAACTTTCGCGATTTTTATACATATTAGATATATTTCGGGACTTAATCGCGTGAATTCTTTAAAGGTACGAACCTTTTATTTACCCGACGTTTCGATCGAATTGCACCGATCGTGGTCACGGGTCGACTGCTACGACCGTGACCAAAATATATCTAATTACAATCTCTTGCACAGCCGTTGCACAGCACCGAAGCAGTTTACCTATATTTCGATATGGGCGACGGCGACGTTTCAAACTAGGTTGTCCCCGTCATGGGCACAAACCAACTCAGATTCAAATACGTCATATTGGTCTATTTGAATCTGAGTAGGTTCCTGCTGACTGTATGCCCGTATACAGTCAGCATGAACGCGTTTATTCCTATAAGAAATGTTAGTCAATTTATCCTCACAAACTTTCGCGTTTATAACAGGTCAATGTAGGTTTAAAATGAATTGACTATACGAACGTAATTATCACTATAGTCATTAAAGATGCGACCGCTAATGGGCAACTAATCGGCCACTAATTAATCGGAGCGCAAATATCTGATTACGGAGATTAGGGGTTGGTTTAAATACAAACCAATACAATAGTGGTTTGAATTGAATCGGTGAATTACAGAAATGTACTAACATAATCGATTAAAACAGTTCAAAATTACGACTTTGTTGGTATTCAATGAAAATATCCGTTAATTTTGAACGAAACTCCATTTATCATTACGACAAAAGACTTACTTATCTACCCAAGAGACTGGCAGAAGAGGAATCTGACAGACTTTTAGTCAGGGTAGGAAGTCTTGAGCCTTGTAATACAACATGATCAATGTTAATAAGATGAACCTATTTTGTACGAGGCTTCGACGATTACAACTATGAGTCGTCAAAACTTTTTTATTGCAAGCCTAGTTTCTATCGTTAACTGAATCCTTCGAAGGATAGTTGAAGTTTAGCTAAGGTTCATTTCCGTGCATCACGGCTGTTCGCGGCCGCGAGCGCCTGACGACGTACGACTGACGCGTGCGGCTGATGCGACAATAGTCAGAGTGCGCGCGCAGCCTATGTCAGTCGTCGGCCGCGCGCGTTTATCACAGACCTCGGAAACGGCGGCATACATTCTCATACTCTGACCATTGTCATGAAATTAACTTTTAAACTCACATTCTTCATCTTTGCAAATACCTTGTGTTCTCACACTGTTTTGTGATACTAACCGACCGTGAGGTCTGGTAGCTTCACTAAATTCGAAAGATTTTAGTAGCGCCATCTATTAGTGATTTATAACAAATTATTATGACTTTTAGTTAGCATGAATCTTTATTACATATACTTACTTTCGATTAGTAAACGAAAATAATAATTTCCCTATAAATTAATTATTACTGCTGTGCAAGAGGTCTTAGGCTCGATACCCGCACAGGATACCACTTTGTGTGATCCACGAATTATTGTTCCGAGTCTGCGTGTAGGTTTAGTGTCTGTGTTTGTAAAGTCTTTCGCAAAATCGCGACACTGGGCGAGTATCCTACTGCGGGAGCTGTGTTAAAAACATATCATAAGATATAACCTAACAAATGTAGTATCGTAATCGGTGGTGGTTGGTGATACTAATAATATTAATGGAATCACAGGGCAAAGAAATATCACAAGTGTGTATGCGCTTCTTTTATTTGGTAGACAAGTGATTGTCTTATATTAAAGTTACGTCTTAAAACTACTTAACTATACGTCGTGTGCGTGTGTACGACTGATGCTAGTCGTCAACTGATGTGCATCTTCGGCAGATGCTCGTCTTCAACTGATGTCTTATAACTAACTTACAAAATAAAACATCTGAATACTACTGACTACCTGGGCCTCTCACCCCACTTAACGATACCCTTACTTTAACAACTTAAAACCCTAATAACACTTACGGATGCCATTAAATCACCATTGTCTGACATAGGCACCAAGAATTCTTAAGAAATCTCTTTTGCTGACATCTGGTACACATTACGACCTTTAGCTATACATCGTCATTACAAAAGATAAACCCTACATCTGGCATGCATAAAAATCTTAACTATTTGAAACGACATAACACGGATACAAAAATGAACACTCTTAAATCTAAAATACCACATTCGGCCATCCTGCAATGACATTTGCCCTCAAATGTCGTCGTTTCATTTTTCGCCTACTTAACAGTCTATATAACAATAGTACACGTCTTTTCAAACATCGTTGCACAATCTTTACTATTTGTGGCACAAGCAAATACCTACCAGCTATCTTAATATAATATGAAGGTTTCACCATACTCTTAAAAATAATGTTCCCATGATATTCAACGTTTATTTGTAGGACCTGGCATATCTTCCATCCAACTATTAACCCGTTCTGAGCAGCAACTTCTAAACTCATCAAATCCTTTACTACTTTTCGCTCTGAAGGAGCCAATTTCCGCGGTTGCAAAACTACAGGTTTGTCTACAAAAAAAACAAGGTTAATTCGTTTCGTTCTAATGTTGACCTCACTTATTGCTATCGGATTATTACTTACATCAATATCGTCTTTGTCATTTACAGAACACATCTGTTTCTTATAAAGCGGCGGCGCTTCTAACTTTTCATACACATTCTTACATATTAAAGGCAAGTCACTAATTGTCTCTACTAAAGCTAAAACTTTAGAGTCTCTAACTTCCACTTTTTCCTCTTCAAATCGCGACTCTATACAAACATCATTTGTCATCGACGGACTCTCTAAAACTGTGTCTTTAAATTCACTACACTCATAAGACTTTGTATCGTCTATTTTCTCAGAGCACACTGCACTCACACGATTTTTTATACAATGTTTAACAGTTTTCGTCGTAGTCGTCGTAGCGTCGATCTTCTTCTTCTGTTGACATATGTTGCGTTCTAATTTATCACCCTTTTCTTGAATTAATACTTTATTTTGCTTCTTTTGTTGACTACGTTCTCGTTGCACTGGTTTACTTTCAATATTTTTTCCAAATTCGTCTTTCAGCGCTTGTTTCAACATACCCCACGACTTTCTGCACCTCCCATATTCAACGAATTCAACGAATAGCTTCGCTGCCCCAATTAGCAGCGCTTTAGCGCAAATGACCATATGGCCATCAGACCAACCGCAACGTAACGCCATGTCTTCAATCTCGTTAAGCCACTGTTGTACGTCAGAGTGATCCTCACCACTGAACTTCTTCATTGAGTCTTTTACTTCATAAAACGTCCACAATACACGCCGTGATTCACTACGTCTTCGAATTACGGTTGTATAGTTTTCGTCATCGTCGTCGTCGTCGTTATCGTCGTCTTCATCATCGTCGTCTGCTTCTTCTTCATCGTCAGAAACGTGCTCCCGTTCCAGTAGAAGTGCCATCTTTAGCCTTGCCAACAACTCAGGCCTACGACCTGTCACCCGGAGACGCCGTTGTCTAAGCTCCTCTTTGAGCTCAAACACACTCATTTGCGCAAGCTGGACGTCTTCCAGCTCCCCTACGCTTAAGTCTCCTGCAACCTTATCGCCTATACCTGCCATGGCCCTTACTAACTTGCGCACTTACTGAAACTTGGAAGGCAATGCACTGACACGTCTTTTCGTCGTTACGTCTTCATCACACCTTCTTCGTCTTTACGTCGTTATCGTCTTTAAGTATTCGCGTCTTCACCTCTTCACATCTTCATCATCTTCACGTCCTTATACACTCATGATTTTCTTGCTCGCTGTGATCCCGGACGTTGATCTTCTTCAATCGCGAACGATTATCTTCTTCAATCCCGGACGATGATCTTCTTCGATCCCGGACGTTGATCTTCTTCAATCCCGGACGATGATCTTCTTCAATCCCGGACGATGATCTTCTTCGATCCCGGACGTTGATCTTCTTCAATCCCGAAAGATGATCTTCTTCAATCCCGAAAGATGATATTCTTCAATCCCGGACGAGCCCCCAAAATGTAGTATCGTTGGCGGTGGTGGTTGGTGATACTAATAATATTAATGGAATCACAGGGCAAAGAAATATCACAAGTGTGTATGCGCTTCTTTTATTTGGTAGACAAGTGATTGTCTTATATTAAAGTTACGTCTTAAAACTACTTAACTATACGTCGTGTGCGTGTGTACGACTGATGCTAGTCGTCAACTGATGTGCATCTTCGGCAGATGCTCGTCTTCAACTGATGTCTTATAACTAACTTACAAAATAAAACATCTGAATACTACTGACTACCTGGGCCTCTCACCCCACTTAACGATACCCTTACTTTAACAACTTAAAACCCTAATAACACTTACGGATGCCATTAAATCACCATTGTCTGACATAGGCACCAAGAATTCTTAAGAAATCTCTTTTGCTGACATCTGGTACACATTACGACCTTTAGCTATACATCGTCATTACAAAAGATAAACCCTACATCTGGCATGCATAAAAATCTTAACTATTTGAAACGACATAACACGGATACAAAAATGAACACTCTTAAATCTAAAATACCACACAAATGCAGTTAGCATCATGGAACGTCATTAAATTTCGTTGCAGATTGAACAAAACCTACTCCTTTTCCACAGTTCATTTAAATTTAAAACTTTAAAATATTCATACACGAAATGCGGATGACTAAACTATCTGCCAACATGGGCTTGGTCTTTCCTTTAAATAATTTTTCCCATAATATTGGAAAAAATATTTAAAGTTAAATAAAATAAAGTAGTAGTAAAATAAGTAAAATAAAAATAGTAGTAAAATATTTCGTTTCAAATAACTAACTTTCTTCTGCCGTTCCACCCTTGTGGAAATGCAGTCATAAGCGTGAAGATTTTAATCTGTTGTTAGAACTTATCATAAGTTCTAATATTAAATATTAATCGATATATCTATTGATGAATGCTAGAATAATCTAAGTTTAGTCTATACACCCTTTACATTGTATATAGTAGTGTTTATCATAATGGGAAGTGGCAATGGCCCTGAAATGGGCAACGCCAACTTCGAACGTAAACTAGTTCCCTGTCATTGTTCACTTTGTTGAACTTTATACCAAAAAGCATTTTATTTATATTAAACTTTTTGTAGTTTTTGAATCTAAATATAGGATTCAAGTTAATATTGCTGTCTAATAAATCTTAGCAATTTGATCGTAGTAATACCTAAAAGAGAATGAGTAATTTTACATTATTTATCATTCATAATCTCTAAGTAGAGAATCTCTTTTCAAAAGAGTTTTTTTCCTAGTAGGTGTAGTAATACCCACATTAAAACTCTGTTGAAAACTGGTACCTACTGTGGTTATGAGAACCATTTAAACCAATCTTTTTTTTATCTTGATTGTAACAACAAGACAATAATTTGCCAAATTAGGTATACATATTTGCATACCTACTTGCATAAAAAGTGAGGTAAGAAGTTCTTCCTAAACTGGAGAAATCAATACTTGAGAGCTAGCAACACTGTTGTATTATATATATCTGAAGGTAAACTGTCAGCTAAGACCAAATTTCGAGAACCGAGTTATGTACGCTGCAAGAACTTTTAATGGACTGCATTCAGTTAGCTCTATGCAAAACTGCGTCATTTCATGCAGAAATACAATATTAAATATTTGCACACATTCCGTTTATCTAGGGAACATTATTTGTTTAGGTTGGTATATTGTAAGTATATTATTTTGAAATGTACAGTTTAGAATTTTGTTTTTGTTTTATATACGGCAGGTAGGTACGCAACGTTTCTTAATGGAGGTCTTGGACGTCTATAGTTAAGAATGTTTTGTCGTAAGATATTACCATTTTACCTGTTATTGTTTCCTATGTGGACGCTTTCCTCGATTCCCAAGTTATAAGTATACCGAAATCAATCTATAATAACAATTATGCTTATTTCTTTGCCACGCGGTGGGAGTGTGTCCGACTGCTACGCAAGAGGTCGTGGGTTCGATTTAACAAATGTTTCGGGTAATAAAACTATTATATAAAGTCAAGAATTTCACGTTGTGCATCCTCGCAAGCTGCATTACATTGCAAAAATGGCTGCAGAAACAAGGCGAGACTGTGAAATTAGAATTGGTTTTCTTAATCGGCTGAGGTGGCGCCTCGCAGCCTGGTTCAATTCTGTCGCTTCCGAGAGCGGGCTGTTTTCAATACACCTCCAAATTGCTCCATTAAAACTTCCCTAACTGTCTTCAAACCGAATTGTTAACGCTTCACGTATTACTGAACGTTGGACAATGACGGGATGCCCATTGAACATCCGACTGTCTTTTGGAAAAAATGTTTCAAACTTATTTACTCTTTAGAGATTTCGTCTTCGAATTTTCTAAGTAAGGTATTTAAATACTTACATTTACTATCTTAATTCATTTGATTTTGTTCTGTTTTGAATCTATTCAGGTTTAATTCTTGTATGATTAGGCACTAGCAGAAATGAATACGGCTGAGTAATTAACAATTAGTTTTACGTCGCATTATGACGCATTGCTGCAGTAAATGGTATACGAACCAACAAATTTCGTGAATGCTTTTTTAAATATACCGGTTACCTAAACATTCATATTTCTCTGTGTTGAAAATATTTCGCATCAGGTAGTATTCGCCAAACTAATGTGTGCATGAAAGCGCTGCAAAGTATATTCATATTTTCTAAAGCAACCAAGTAAAGTTTTTATAGCAGTGTAATCATGCAGTATACGCACCTATAGAAAGTGGTAAACTTTAACTACTATTTGGCACACTTTCAAACTTGTATCGTGTCGGTTCGTGTCTATTTTTCTCTTTTTGTAGTTCGATTAAAACATGCAGTCGCTCTTTCCCTTCTATCCGTGTATGCGATGCACTTGAATGAATTTTGCAGAAAGGTGTGTGGAAAATAGCAATAGCACCGGTAGTGAGCGTCATCGTACTTAAAATAGAGGAAAACTATCGTAAATATTGCCTCGAAGCACCAAAGAGACTGCACAGTAAAAATAAAACTACACTGGAATACTTACTAGGAAATAATGAAAGTGTAAAGCTGAATTTTGTTGCACACTCAATGCCAAGTATTGCTCTTCGGAAATGAAACTATTTTACTGTGCCATCTAGTTATTCAAAAGGCATAAATATTGGAAGAAAAGTTGGCTCTCGTATAAAAGGTACGGCACTAATGTTTGTTTAAATCGTACTTACCTGGCCTGCCTCGGCATCCAGTACGTTAGGTGTTTTGAATGCGAGGCCAAATTGACTCCATTAAAAGTTTGAAAGCGCTCGTAGCTTAGATAATTTACTGAAAACTAATGAATTTATGTTTGTGTTTATATTTTCGTACTCAACTTTGTTAAGTGGAAGCTTAATGTTTAGATGGTTGGTAAATACATTGGCCCCCGTTCAGAATGAGGTTAATCCACTGAAATCTTAATAAGTACCCACATAATCGTCTACCTAAATAAAAATGAAAGCTGTGAATCATTAATTTATCTACTCATCAACACCTAACCCAAACCATAGTACCTTCCTAGAAAGATGAAATGTTGTAGAGAACTTAAGACATCCCACGTCTACGACAGAATTTCAGAAAACTAGAGCTCTATGCAGTTCCGTAACTAGGGCAGTGCCAACTGTGCCCAGACATAGGGCGCAGACTCTGGAGGGACGCCGAAATGACCATCAGGACCAATACCAAGGGTGCAGTTATGTAAGCTCGCACCGGGCACATAAAAGGCTAGTTACGGCACTGGATCTATGGGGTCATCTATCATCATGATAACAGATGAACTAGAAACTCCGCACGTCTGACTCTGACATGCGGAGTTTAGCTTTAAAATAAATAAAAGCCCATTTATTCCATAACCAAACTGGTTAGGACCCCTCTCGGGTAAAGGCCACCTCTAGTGCTTTCACGGAGCGGAGTTTAGCTTTAGTAGACAATATTAATAAATGTCCTTATGATACCTACTTTTTCTCCTACATAGAAGTTACAATAGAACTTTAATTAGATATTTAAAAAAAAAAAATCTTTATTTACTTAGGATGCAAAACTACTCTTGTGATACGTCGGGATTAGAATCCCGACGTATCACAAGAGTTGTTGTACATGTAATACCAAGTTCGCAAACAATAGGTAAAGCCGGAGAAAAGAACCTGGCAATATTGAGCTATAATCTGCTTCGAACTTACAAGCTTAAGCTGAACAGTAGAACTACAATCATGCGTGATGTTAAATAGCCTATAACTTAATCCGAACATAAGAGATCATGCTCCCAAAATTAGAACAGAATCTGTTCTGTAGTTTTTGCATCAACCCCGAGCAAACAAACGGACAGACACGTAAAAACTAAACATGGTTTTGGATTCAGAATCCCTTCATTAGTCGATCTAGATTAGTTTTTCTTTAATATCTTTAATGTGCAGATACAGCTATTTATTACCCGACTGTAAGGAAGGGTTATGTTTTTCGCGCGTATCTTGTATGTATGTATGTTTAAAATATTCTTTATTACCTGATATCTCACAATCCACAGAACGGATTTATACATTAAGACTTCGTTAGATTTGTCTTGACCGCCCTGGTGTTCTTAATTAAGTGACGTTTGAAAAAAAACAAACATGGCGGCTGTGAGATGTCAAAATAAAGAGTTGTGAAAAAAAAGTTGTGTCGAATATTGCAATAAGGGTATCAAATTAAAGGGCTTATCAAAAAGGTCTAACATGATTATGTCTGTAATACTAAATAACTTAGTTAGCAACCATTCTTTTTTCAATTTTCAATACTTGACGATAGTTGTTATAAAAGTTAGTTGTTACATCACAGGCGGGTTTTTTTATTTTTATATATATTTTTTTTTACGATTATATAATGGTAATGGATTACGTCCGCAATTGGTCAGCACCACCGTTGCCAAAAGCCAAATGTTGTAAATGATCGTTGGTTTCATCGGTTATCGAGGTGATGATAGTGATGATGAATTACCTACCTATAAATAACAATTAAAGTAGGTAATATTTATTAGTTATATATCTAAGTAAAGTATCTATAACTACCAAAACGATTGGCTGTTGAGCCACTTGATGGGTACTCAAACTTTATATCCAATTGCTTAAAACGATCCTTTTGCTAGCACTCATTGGCTATAGGTACCTACTATAAACAGTGGATTGCAAGTTTAAGATACAGAAAACTTAACTTAATTTTATTGACGTAGAAAAAGCATACCTAATATACCTTAATTCTCAAATTTTCTTTAAAATGTAATGTCGTATAAGTTTTTGCCGGCCTTTTTGACAAACATAATGTTTTGCTTATAATTCACCTCGGTACCTACTTATTTACTTTTATTCATATTATATGTAACAGAAAAAAAGAAATATGAATATAAGTTTAAAGACTACAATTAAATACGGCTTCATTTTAGGGATTAAACAATGTGATGTTTATTAGAGGAATATGAAAACCAGTAGACAGGTACCTAAGTATACCTACATAAAGATAGACCTATGATAGGTCTATACTTTTTTAGGGTAAAATGACAAAAATGGAACCTTTATAGTTTCGTCATGTCCGTCTGTCTGTCTGTCCGTCTGTATGTCACAGGCATTTTACTCAAAGACTATTGATTAAATTTGGTGAAAAGGTGTCTTGTAGCAGTGGCTACTTAGTTTACTAGCTAAATAACAAAAATAAATACTTTTAAGGAGGGGCACTCCATACATGTAATAGAAGCTGAAAAAAAATTCTTTGAGCGAACATCAACGTGGTTTATAGGTTTGTAATAAACTTTTTTGATTAAGACATTATTAGTACTAGTAGGGTAAGGTGCCACAGGAGTGCGCGGTCCGCAGGAGTACGCAGGGCTGACATTAGCCGCGATTGTGAACAATTCGTACAGTACTCCAAAAGTAATAATGCGCATAGAAATCTTCGGAAATCTTCGTCATTGTTCGGCAACGGTCGTATTACCCGAGCGTCGAAAGACGATATTTATATAGAGTGGTTAAGAGCAATTTCTCTATGCCTAATTTTATATATTAAGTGTTTTGTGCTAAAACAGATTTGATTTACCTGTAACGAAATTTGATTCGATAATTCCATGTAAGTAAATAGCGAAAACGCTACAATCATTGTTGGAGTGATTAGTTTTCAAGTGTCTTACCGAAGTTGGTGTAATTATGGAGGAAAAGGTTTAAATAACATAAGGTTTTATTAGAAGGAGAAAAAAACGTTTTCAAATAGAGGTTTACATAAAATATAATCAAAATCTCAGTTCAAATTTGTTTACAGCACTAATCATTCCAGAAAAATAATACAATTATAAAAAAAATAATCAGAATCGAGGAAGACCTCTATTCCCGACATCGCAGATTCATCAGAAGTTTCATTATGCTCTTGTTCATTTACACTTTCCTCACTGCTATCACCTGTGTAAATAATCAGTTCATCGGAATAACTATCGATTCTTGGCTCAAATTTTCTATATTCATCTTCGCATTGAACCGCATGATCAGAAACTTTTTTCCATTCTTCTGGTCCTATTTTATTGATTTTTTCTAATATAGCATCTTTAACTGACGTCACAGTCATTGCAATATTTCTCTTGGCCACGTGTTGCTTTATTTGGGACCAAATATTTTCAATAGGGTTAAAATCGGGATGATATGGTGGCAATCGTATAATTTTATGCCCATGTTCCTCCATTATACGGTCAATGGCAAATTCTGTGTAATTTTCTTTGTATCTTTGTATAATTTTATACAAATCGGGTTTCAGTTTCTTTGGGTCATGCGGAATGTTGTGTTGTTGTAACCAAGCTGTCATTTGTGGTTTAGATGTGTTTGAGTTTGGTGGTTTCACAGACAGCTTATTATGATTTGGGGCGTTGTCTATTACCAACACACTATTAGGAGGCAAGTTGGGAATCAATTGATTGCGTAGCCAAGTTTGATAACGTTCCGCGTTTATTTCTTTATGATAGTCACCTTCTGAGTCGACACATTTATGTAACATTAGAGCCCCTGGGACGAAGCCTTTTTCATTGCCTGCGTGTACAATAATTATTCGCTCTCCTTTGGAAATGGGTTGTTTGATACCTTTTTTGTTGCTATCTTGCCAAGTTTTACCCTTAGTATGTGATGTGTGCACATACGACTCGTCCATAAATACTATGTTTCTACCAGAACTCCTCAGCTGTTGTATTTCTCTGAGATATTTGATCCTTTTTAGGCGTATATCATGTTTTTCCATAAGTAATTGTCTGTTATTATCAGTTTTCAGAAACCTAAACCCCATGTCTTTCAAGATCAACCTTAAAGTCTCGGCACAGCCTTTGAAATTAATAGCTTCGATCAACTTTATTCTTAAATTATTTACAGTTGGGAGTTCTTTCAGCGTCAATTGAAAATTGTATATCATATTACGAATAACACAGTAGTCGAAATCATCAAGTACCAGCCGAAATCTACTTTTAGGTCTTCCTTTTTTCGGTGTAGAAAATTTCTTTGATTGATTATGTTTTTTTTCGTTTAAGATATTACTCAAAGTTCGTCGCGAAATTCCTGTAGCTTTTGTAACACGGTCTTGAATTTTTTTAAAATAACCATCATGGTCTCTGTTGAAAACATTGGCTTCATTTAAGAAATAAAGGTACACATTAAATACCATTTGCCGTGCTTGTGAATTAAGCGGTTTTCCACGTTTAAATTTATCCATTTTGGAAGAATTCGTCTGAAAGAAAATGGCATGGGCAGAGTTAGGTATATATTTTTTATGCATGTTTATCTATTTATTTAATTTAAATAAATCTCATTTTTTAAATGTTTTTCTAGTACTTAATATGTATTTAATGTAGGTATTTTATTTTTTTAATATTAAAAAAACGTGAAATATGTTATTTATTTTCCTTTTTTCAAAATATACTATTTAAATCTGAATAAGCTAATTAATGTTGAAATTATATTTACCAAGAAGGGTGTGTAATAGCAGCTCTATATATTTCCACAAATAGAGAACACGTGCAGTCACTACCAATATATAAAGACGACTGACAGACATTTCGCTGACCGGCGACAGCTGCCGAACGCCCGATTTGTTTTCGATTGTGCACACATGATATTGACTCCTATCTCTTTTAAACAAGGTGCAAAATGCAAATGCCTTGTTTAGGGCTCTTACGATTCCATGATTCGAGTGTTTCCGGGAATACGACAATTAGCGAAGATCTGCATGTGCATTATTAATTTGGGAGTACTGTACGTTCTTCAGTTACGTTTTGACCTTGAGTGAGCGACGAACGCGTGCTAAAAAAATCAGACCAAAACAAACGGATTTTGATGGTAAAAGGTAAGATTATTGATTTTATATTGTTTTGTTAAAATGTTTCTCCAGTTTGAAAGCCGTGTAGCATTTTAGTTTTAATCAGGAATTCGTTATTTTATTAGAAACATGTTTAAAACTGTTCATAACCTATTCTCAACGTGATTATTGTAGCCATAATTCCATAGATGGCGTAAGTGGTCATCTTTATTTTTTGTGTTGACGTTTTCGCAAGAGTGCGCACAGCATGAATCCGTGTAATCCCTTGTGTAATCCCTTCTATTTTAACCGACAGCACGTCAAGATTAAATATTGATTCAATACCAAATCAACCAAAAGTCTCTTTTGCTGACATTTCACCACTGCCAAAGGCTTCATTTTTACGGAAACCATCTCAACGCTGTAAGAAATCGGAAATTATAACAAGTTCCCCCTATAAGAGAAAATTAGAGGAAGAAGAAGAAAATGCTAAAAAGAAGATAAAAAAAAGTAAAACGACAAAGAAGAAACCAAAGAAGTCGACATACGGAAAACCAAAAAATCCACCGAAAAATAAAAAAAAGAATTGGCAATGTCCTGGATGTGGAGAGAATTTCAAGGAGCCAATTACAGAAGATTGGATCCAATGCATCCAATGTACTGAATGGTGGCATGATGACTGTACTTCCTATACAGGCATCGGAGCGTACAAGTGCGATTTATGCGAGTAGACTGATTATATAGACTTAGCGTACTCTTGAGGACACTGCGCACTCTTACGGGTAACGTGTGCGCATTCTTGTGGGATAGCAGCACCAAGAGTGCGCATATACCCACGATCTCATTTACACGGAATAATAAAAAACTTATAAGACTTTGTTGATTTTTCTCGTAGATTATTGAAGTTGATTAATTTGTCGTTCTAATAAATATATTGAAGACTAATTATGGCCAGTTTTACTTAAGTTATTCCACTTTAGCCATTAACTGCGCACTCCTTGGGCACCTTACCCTATAGTATTATATTATCTGTGATATCAGATAGTCAGAAATTGTGTCCCACCTCCCCTATCTTTTGAATCGTTTGTCCAAAAATATGAAAAATAATAAAAAGGTAGCAGTAAGCAAATACTTTTAACTAAACTTATTTGGGTTATTGCCGAAAAACTGCGTTTGAACATACGCAAGATCGTATGTTTATGGCACTAAAAATCGCACCAGCAGAAGACTGTTGGTGCAATTATTCAAATTGGATTTATTCATACGGCAATGGCTCCTGAACGTACGAATAAATGGTTCGACATGCTCTTAGGGGGTTATGAAAACTATTTTTAGATTTAGAGATCCGTTTGTGAAATATTAAGCTTTATTGTGCAAATTTTTGTTAGAGTCGCGTCTATATGTGTGTGTGTGTGTGGGTGTATATGTGTGTCCCTGCCAGCTAAATGGTTGAAGTTGGGTATGTGAAAAAAATACGATAGTAGTATATATAGTGATATTAAAAGAAAAACTATCAGGGCTAAGTAGGCTTTACAAGTTTACGAATGATAGCTAATTAAATGAGAAGTAACAAAATTTTCGTACAAATTTCATTAAATATTATTATTAAATAGGTAATTGTATCTGGATAGAGGTAGGGATGTGTAGCGCGGAAGTCGCTGCGACCTAAAAGATATAATTATTGTAAGTATGTAAGTATAACGTTGTAAGTATGAAACAAAAATAAGAGAAAACCCACTTCTTAAGCTGCATCATTCGGATGGGGAGATGGAGGAGGACTACGGAACCCTACATTGTGCGTGTCTCGCACTTATCCGGTTTTTTCACAATAAGACTACGAATACGAACATACTTAAACGTGACACAAAGACTAAAATACCTATGTAGGTTTTTTTTATCGTGTCCAAAAATCCCCACGGATTCCACTCCTACGAGGGCACGCAGGAGGGGGTCGGATGTCGGAGTCGAACCGACTAAAAATCAAAAGCCTATGGCCTATGGCCAAAGGTGAGGGTGTCCTTTGCGGAATTGGTGCCTCCACCATTAGCAGGCTTGGTCGTTGGTTACAACGACAATTTTAACGACGGATAATGTGGGTGGTTTCATTCCCACTTCGTGACAGAAGATGCGCGTGGAATACGTCGCAATATAGGTACAACTAGACTCACCTAGACTGGGGGCTTGACCGTGCTCAGGAACCATAGACTACGGCTCCAGTCAAGCTAAAATTTTATCAAAAAAACCGGACAATGCCTCTCACCAAGTCGAGTGGTTAGGCATCGACGGAACTTTGACTCGCAATTTTTAGGGTTCGGTAACCAAAATGGCAAAACAGAACCCTTATAGTTTCGCCATGTCCGTCCGTCCGCAGCTTTGCTCAGAGACTGTTAGTGCTAGGAGACTGTAATTTAGCATGGATACACATATTACTTACGCCGACAAATTAAAAGCATAAAATCTTGAAAAAAATTGGTTTAGGGTAGCTCCCCTATTCATATTATGTAAAGTAGGGGTGTGATTTTTTTTCTCATCTACCCCATCGTGGTGGGATATCATTAGATAGGTCTTATACTAGATTTAGGGATCCGCTAGTGAAATATCAAGCTTTAAAGTGCAATTTTTAGTGTCAAGTGTCCTCCCCCCCTGCCAGCTAAATGGTTGATGTTGGGTAAGTATGTGAAAAAACGCACGGTGGTAGTATATATAGTGAAATTAAAAGGAAAACTATTTGAGCTAAGTAGGCTTTACAAGTTTACGAGTAACAGCTGATCAAATGAAAAGTAACAAAATGTTCGTACAAATTCCATTGAAAGTCGATATAACATTGTAAGTATAAAACAAAAACAACAGATAACCCACTTCTTAAGCCACATTATTCGGATGGGGGGAGGATACATTGTGCGTGGGCCGACATCGACTTGCCCGGTTTTTAGGTTTTACTTTTTGCGAACTTGACATTGAATGTAGACTCATACTATTCCTATATCTATGAATAGCTGTCCCGCGCAACTTCGTATGCGTAATTTTTCCCCGTTTTTGAAACATTTCTCGTCGCTTCTCCGCTCCTATTAGTCGTAGCGCGATGTTATATAGCCTATAGCCTTCCTCGATAAATGGGCTATCCAACAAAAAAAGAATTTTTCAAATCGGACCAGTAGTTCCTGAGATTAGCGCGTTTAAACAAACAAACAAACAAACAAAGCAAACTAACAAACTCTTCCGCTTTATAATATTAGTATAGATATGAGTTGCATTTTGTAACCTAAGTGAATAAAGTATTTTGACTTTCACTTTGACAATATTCATTAATATTATTTTTACACGTGATGACGTGAAAACTTTCGACGCGTGTTGCAGTCACGCTATACCAAGAGCATTACAGACCGGTATACATTATTGTGGTGTGGTGCGTCGTGACGCGTCAGAATAATTATCGGTTCCATACATTTAGTGTGGTTAGAAACACATTATTAAATACACTGCAATAATGTGTCTCTAAGCATACAAAATGTAGGGAACCGATAGGTACGCTTCTGACGCGTTACAACACACCACACCACAATAGTATGTTTTCGCCTTTGATTGCGACTGGCACTTGTCCGGTGTTAGGTGAAACGAATTGAAACCCCTTAAGCACGTTAATCGAAGGTGAAGTGGCGTCATCATTGCACGGCCGTCACAATTATGAATTAGGTAGGTACTCATATACCAGGCGCGGATCCAGCCCACAAATAAATTTATGGGCACGTTAGCCGTTAGCCGAATAGTTGTGGGCACAGTAGCCGAAAATTCTGATTTTGATTAAACTTTTACAGTCATCGAAATTTTCTTACACCTAAAATGCGTTCCAATTCACACATAGTTCCTAACCATATTAACTTTTAACAAAATACCTTAAGTTTTGAATATAAATCTCCTAGCATTAGACAATGAACCTTTTGGTGTTATGGGCATACCCCCCCGCCGTGCCCACTATGCTGGATCCGCGCCTGCCATATACCATGCTGTATTCCACAAAAAATACCTACATGCCTTTAAAATAGTACTGATCTCACATGAGACAAAACCCCGTAATTGATAAGAGCGGGCTGGGGTCACAGGACACAGCAGGTAATTAGGGAACAAGGAAGCAATTACCACTTTAATTGAAGTTACGATGCACACGGCCGTAGGTATACTACCTACTGTATACTTTATTGTCCCAAAATCGATACAGGAACTAATGTATCGTCCAAGAGTCTACAACAATCGAATCAATTTGCCTCATAATGTGATGCACTCTCGATACCATCACTTTAGTTGTTACTCTAAATTATGAATGAAGGTATTGTTTGAAACTTTCGCGATTTTTATTATAGATATATTTCGGGACTTAATCGCGTGAATTATTTAAAGGTATGAACCATTAATTTACCCGACGTTACGATCGAATTACACCGATCGTGGTCGCGGTCGACTGATGGCAGCTTAGCGATGTCTTCGTCAGGCGCGGCAATTTGATCGAAACGTCGGGTAAATTAAAGGTTCGTTCGATGAAGTCCCGAAATATATCTAATATGATGAAGGTAGTTTACACAAACAGAGAGGCCTACCAATAGATAGTACCTATTTACTTATGCAGAAGTTTACAATTAACACCACTTTAAATTTTAGGTAGGTAGGTATTATTTATAATAATTCTTATTCCAATATACCTTCCAATAAAAAATGTTTAGGTATTATAATAACAAACCATAGTGTAGGCAAAGAAGTTACTGAAATTTTCGTCTGTGAAATTAAAACGAAGTGATTACATACTTACTCTGTGAGTGAAATATTATATAGGTACCTAACTAGCGGTCCAGGCGAACTTGGTACCGCTCCGTTTTTTTTTTTTGTTAATTTATTTTATTTTTTACGTAAGAACTAAAGAAATGGAATGAATTAAATCGGTAATATCGTTCTTTAGCCATCCGTGGCCAAGGGAAATAGAGATTCATTTATATAAATATACATAGATAGCTGTCCCGGCGAACTTTGTACCGACCAGTTTTTTTTCGTTATTTTCTTTTTTTTTATGTAAGAACATTATAAGTAAGTTACGTATGTGTAATCGTATTCGAAAACTAAAGAAGAAAAAATAATATATAAAATCGGTACATATTTAAGTAAAGTTGATTTTTAATTATCTCGTGACCAAGGGAAATAGGGATTCATTTTTATATATTTAAGTGTAATAATAGGGCGACATAGTCAAAACTTACAATAGATTTAAAAAACATTATAATTTTAAATTGCAAGCTATTTATCTATACCATTAAATAAAATTGTGGTGTCTGTTTATAATGTCAAAATAACAGATTTTTATTAAATGCTTCTATACTAATATTATAAAGCGGAAGAGTTTGTTTGTTTATTTGTTTGTTTAAACGCGCTAATCTCAGGAACTACTGGATTTGAAAAATTCTTTTTTTGTTGGATAGCCCATTTATCGAGAAAGGCTATAGGCTATATTATAACATCGCGCTAAGACTAATAGGAACGGATCAGCGACGAGAAATGTTGCAAAAACGGGGAAAATTTACGCACACGAAGTTGCGCGGGACAGCTAGTGATGATAATAAAACAATAACACGTTTTAATTTTTTTTTTGTGTTCCTGCCTGTCTGTTTGTTCCGGCTAATCTCCGAAACGGCTAGACGGATTTTGACAGGACTTTCACAGCTGATGTACGGAGTAACTTACCAGTCTGTTTTGACAGTCAACCCTCGGCGGTGGTGGCCGGTGCACCGGTGTTGAAGCAAATGAACCAGCCATGCGAGTGACTCACACTTGTTGCCCCCTCCCCTTGAACAAAGTTCTAGAATCCACACCTGGTAGCAACATCTTACTTACTTATACAGTTCATAAAAGCACACAAACATTGTTATATAACTACTTAAATTAGTATTTTATAAAATCATGAAAGGGGCATTAGGTTATAGGTAGCTACTAACAGAAAGAGAATATTCGCCAGTTTTTATTGCCTTCTTCATTTTTGCGGCTTTACATAGGTAGGCTCTATTGCTTTGCAAATTTAGCGGTTTGCGTGGAGGTTTTGTGTACACTGCTATCTAGCGAACACCAGGCGAACTATTAGTACGGTAAACATACATAACGT
This sequence comes from Herminia tarsipennalis, assembly GCA_945859575.2. Classification (NCBI taxonomy): domain Eukaryota; kingdom Metazoa; phylum Arthropoda; class Insecta; order Lepidoptera; family Erebidae; genus Herminia; species Herminia tarsipennalis. Next base: position 17,130,611 of record OX243835.2, read on the forward strand.
TTTCGTCAATGCTGTCAGTTTTCTACCGGCATATAAAAACAATTGTAAGCAAACAATAAGCTATAAAAAATATATTACCGACTTCGAAAATAAATACAAGGCAACTTAAAGCAAAAAATAATATACCTAGATTATCAAAAATGAAAACATTTTGAAGTTGGTGCCGATTAAAACAAAACTACTATTTCTCGCTTCCACATTTGGTGTTGCCAGAAAAAAGTCATTCCCTGTTATTTAGGGTAATTTTGTCATATAATCAATTGGGTCAAATATGAGACGTCAATGATTTCAGCGTGCCGAAGGCTGCCCGTGTAGCGATATTATTGATATACATAATACTTGTGTACCTAAAACCAATATGAATTAATCGCATAATGGGTCAAATACCATTCACTGTTATTAACTACGATTTTTATTTTTCCAACTTAGTGTAAATTGCATAAAAATTACATTACTTTTAAGGTTTGTGTTTTATAAATTTCATAATTAATAATAACACTATTTTTTCTTTCTGATTTATAAGAGAACCTAAAAGGAAAAACAGGTTTATTAACAGTGATTGCCAAATATTGAAACTATAGCTCAGTTTCTGAAGTGCATATATTTACTGTTTAATCTTAATAAAAAATCCCGTTATCGGTTCATTCATGTATAAGCTCAAGAAATTCCATTGAGTGAGACATCCTAATTTCACATCACAGGTACAAGAACAAAGAAAAAAATGTGTGGCACTCGGGAACTGCCGCGGTAAAGCTATTGCATAGCATTTTTTATCAACTTAAGCAATTTTTTTTTTTCATTTTTCTTAAATTTTTTTTGACGCTGTTAATATGCCCTTTGACGTTTACAATTTATTTTTCTTTTTAGCTCTTTAAGTTTTTCTTCTCTATAAAACAAAAATAGCTAGGTATAAATAAGAAGTATAAATAATTAGGTATAAATAGAGTAATTACACACCAAATAAAATATTCATTCAATTCCGAATTCGTCCGATCCGAGATCCGAGCAGCTCGTCTCGAGTCGAGTCGTAAAAAAATTAAAAAAAAAAATCAAAATTCTTTATTCACTTAGGATGTAAAACAACTCTTGTGATACGTCGGGATTCTACATGTACATGTTAATGCCAAGTTCGCAAACAATAGGTAAAGCCGGAGAAAAGAACCTGGCAATAAAAACTCGCGGCCACTCTTTTCAAATTGCCAATTTTACAATGTTTGAATGTTTATAAACTTGATATGGGGGTAAGGTGCTGCGACTAATATACTATACACCATGTTAAAGGACTGATGCAAATTGTATTAACAAAAAGTTGAAACATGAGATAAAACAAAATCAGCCTTAGTGGGTACATTATAGTAGGAGCATCTACTTACAACAAAGGTAAAAACTAAATGTGCTTATATATTGGCCAAAATACTTGTAACGAATGATTAAAATATTATTTATGATATCAAAAGGAAGAAAAGAATGGCCTTTATTCGTCACGCAGAATCTTTACTTACAAAAGTCAAATCATGCTCTTTATCAATGTGACAATTAAAACAAAGTGATAATAAAATTCACCCAAGCATATTAAAGTAACAAGGAGCAAGCAACTAGATCCATTTTTCTTTATCATTTAAATATTCATCCACTGTATAATAACCTCTACGTATAAGATGATTTTTGACTACAACTACACCATATACATATACGTTAAAAAAGACAATTATCTCACTGCAATGTAATCCTCAATAAAATGTAGGAATAGTTCTCGCTTCATCGCAATGTAGGTAATTAAGCAGTAGATTGTAATACTTACGAATGAAATGTGATTCCTTTGGTTTTCCTTTCACTGCGTCTCTTACAGCTTAAGATGCTGCAGCCTAAGCCTAACAAGTCCTTCACCTCAGTACACAAACTAATAGGGAAATACACAAATATTCGAATAAACTTAACTCGCGTTAACTTTGTTTGGCACAGTTTCATTGTCCCACAATCACCACAGTGGGCCAAACAGAATAAAACCGGCTACGGTGTTATGGACAAAAAAAAGTTTTTACCCTTTTCTTTTCCATTGGCAACGTAATTAACTATCCTTGTCTATCTTCTTGATGACGTTACGTCGTTCATATCTTTATAGTACTTTTTATTCTGAGATCCAAAAGTTATTAAAAGGTTTCCCACCTTAAATTTAGGGGGAAATTAGTGGGATGGGTTTCTATTGCGGATCACACTTGATCAGTGTTGGGTTAGTCAATTTCAACCCATATTCGTACCATCGTGCGAGCAACTCGCGCTTGTCTTTTTTTTTGGGGATTATCAAATATACTTGTTAATATCTTATTGTCCTCAGTGAGGTCTTTATTTGCTTATGCAGTGTAAGCAAGCCATCGAAAATTCAAGTATTTTTTTCATGAAGTAATAGGAAATAATTTGTAAACCCCGGAGGAACTGGAACAAAAAATAACTAATACTTACTAGTTTCCCAGGTGAACCAAGAAAAATCAAAAGAATAATTAGTAAATAAATCTAACACATAAACTATCAACGATTAAGATTAAGCTCCTATAAAATTGTGTGTTATGTAGAATAAGGACATAGTAGAAGTAGGTAAATAATTACAGTATAACTGTACGGTAATTATACTTTTTTTAAATATTTGGTACCTAATAAAAAATAAAATGAATTGAGAAAATAATTATTTATTTATTCTTTCCTATGAAACTGTTATCTGTTGTCCTAGATTTTTTTTTTCTTATATGCATATCCAAAAAGAGTAAAGTAGGTATCTACTTTTAATCCCTAGCAACATTGATGATGAATTGACAAAATTTAAAACTTACTTGAAACTGGCGGATGCACAGAATGTGCGAGCTATAATGCCTTAATTCTCAAGAAATACGATAAAAAAAGGAAAAAGTTTATACCTTGTGACTACTTTAAGGATTTTTAACACGCTTTTATTAGCTTCATACGTATGTTTGTTTAAGTAGGTATGTTAGTATGTAACGGAATCTTTGAACGTGGTTTTCACCCTCTTCAGAACGATCAACCCCCAAGGGGGTAAATAGGGGTTGCAAGTTTTTATAAAGCTTCGTTAGTTTTAAAAGTTAGATCTGTAAAATTTCCTTTTGGCCTTTCTGGTTTAAAACAACAAAAACTAAATAATAGTTTGAAAGACAAAAGAACAAAAAATAAAACACGCTTTTGTAAATAGCTGTACTAATTAAAGAAAAATCAGTTTATCGTAAAAAAGCGTGGGGTGTTACAAATCAATATCGTCACAAGCACCCCATGCTGTTTTACGATGAACTGATTTTTATTTATTACTTTTTGTACCGTTTTATTACAAAACCGTGTTTTTTTAACTATTATTTATTTAATGTTTATTTAGGGGGAAAATATAACAGTTGTTGGCAGCCCAACAATGTAATATTTGTCAAATGTCAAAAAAATCGCGCCTTTGTATTTTGTTGTTTTGCATTTCGCATTTTGATTTGTGTTTTGGTTATATTTATATAATATTTTTCTTTGGAAATAAGATCCTGTAAGTTCATAATGGCTTACGGTGATGTACACCGATTTTTTCTTAGAACTGTAGCTAGCCAAGGAGTACTGTCTCTCGCAGATATTCAAAAATACTTGCATAAATTTACCGGTGGTAAGTAATAGTAAAATCCTAAATCTAAAGGAATTTTCGACCAGACTGTGAGTACAACGTATTTGTTTATGATAATCATAGACTTGATTTGGTGGAAAAGGTGCCTACAAAAAAAGCAATGAGGTGCAGACTCCAGTCAGGCGTCTCTTGATTATAAGAACTAGATAAAGACTATACATTATAGAAAAGTCACCAGTGACGTCTCAGCGAGGATATTCACAACAAATTTCTTAAAGCTTTCCAACATAGAAATATTTAAATTTTCAGAAAATGAAGACATAAATATTCAAGCCATGGTAAAAGAAGTGAACGAAGAGATACGCCAATATCAACAAGAAATTAAATTGGCAAATGATGAGGTGACAAGTGAAGAGGTTGTAGTCTTCATGTCAGTTGGGGATGATGATACTACAAAATCCCAGAACCTATTCTCGGCTACAGAACTGGAGTTCTTTAGGTCACTCATTGAGCAAATCATGACTACTGAATCTAGACAGGTCACTGCTATTGTTGCATTAAATTTAGTGGATAGCAGGAAGACATCTTTTACTAAAACTGATGCACAAGTAAGTTTATTTTAGAATGTATTGTACCTTAGCGATCTGGGTCCTCTAATACAGGATTTTAAGTTCTTTGTTCCGATGTAAGTACATTTATACATTGTTATTGAAGATTAGCAAGATGATGCAATGTACTTCACATGATTATGGAATATGGGCATACCCAGGATCACTTGTCAGGAGGTTTTGATAATTTGGGGGATATACATGGTATATATATATTTTTTTTTTCTATTGTGTGTGTATTTACAATCAGTCCTGGACTATAAGCAAATCTGATGAGCGCAGGATATCATGTCGAGCGTGTACTCCACCGAGTGCAACTGCTCTTAGAATAGACTCCATTTAGTCAAGTTGCAGAATAGCACGCCGTTTCAAACGCGTTTTGCTCTGGTCTATTACTAACTGGGCTGCTAAGTCATTGGGGTGATTAGCTAGTCTTGTTTTGTAGCGAATAATAGTGTTAAGAACCTCCTCTTTAATTGTTTTTATATTTAAGTTTTCACGAACTTCGATATTTGTAGTGTACCATGTAGCGTTTGATATGGTTCTAAGAATTTGGTTCTGGAGTCTCTGCAATATGTTTATGTTGGAGTCGCTAGCGCTTCCCCACAGTTGAGCACCATACATGTAGGTCGGCTTTAAAATGCTTTCATATATTAACAGCTTGTTGTCTAAAACGTGGTATATTGACCAAACACGGGACAAATGTGTACCATCTGCTTTTTACAATTTTCGAGGGGGGGGGGAGGGTTCAACACCCAAATCCTCCCATGGGTACACTGATGATTATGAATTTTGTTTTTTGCTAACTACTTTCTTAACTCAGTAACTTTTGTACACATTTGAAAACTTGCTTCACAAGTCACAGTGTTTTTATCTGCTATTCATGGTTTGAATTCTGACTAATTAATACACAGTGCCAATTGCCAAATATCATGACATACCAAAGATATTTTTTTAAGGCGGAGGAGAGTATTTATATATTGCAAATGAATCTTTTACAATTTAGCATTGATAGACCTATTACACCTCTTGGTTGATTCTCAAGTAAGGGCTTGAAAATAAAACAAGAGGACATTACGAGTGTACACCTGAGTGTATCTCAAACGGATACACCTAGGTGTCACATGTCCCATATTACTTGTTATTGAGAAAACACTTCCCGTTTTTCAGAAACTTCTTAACACCTGGTGCAAGATGCGTTACTTGGACAAGTACAAGATGCAATACCGGGATAAGGATGAAACTTACTACGCACTTGGTGTAAGGGCTGTCCATGAATTTGAGGGTTACCTGCGTCGCAACATGCCGGACACCATTGAAGAGTGTTGCCTTTGCAAGCAAATTGTTTACAGAGTATGTTTATGATTCTTCATTATTATATTTTGTTTTTTTTAGAGCCAATGATGTTGCTATTAGAATATGATGCCTGTATTACAGATTGTTTCATCTGTACATGGTGTACAAAACACTTAAAAGTACTTAAAGAAACTTACGTTGATTATGGACATGTGTGAATAGCATTTGGGTATTTTACTGTAAATCTTTTCAATACTAATCATACACTCACATTAATGTTAGTATCTATTACATAGATACTATTACACTTTGTTATCTGCCTTAATGGTACAGTGAACTGCTTACAACAGCTGCACTAAATGTCACAAGAGGTTGCATGTTCATTTTCTCATGTGAGACTAATCTGGCTTAAATACTTGTACTAAATGGGAATATGTAATGTTTGTTAGTTTCATATTTTTAAAGCACCCTATGTAATGCCTTGTGGTCTTTTTTATCTAAGAATGTCAAAACCATGTGTTTAAAGAGGAATGAGAATTACAGAAATAGTTACTAAATTGTGAAGTTACAGTGGAAAATTAAGATAATAATTGCATTTTTTAGAAATTTGATGAACAGACCCAGGAACTTCTGTATGCCAATCTGTATTAAATTGAGGCTTCTTATGCCACCAGCGGTGGCCCGAATGAACCATCTATTGTTACTAAACCTCAATTTTTTCTATCCTTTTCTGGACATTAGTTAAGCCCTAGCTTGCACCATGTAGCTACTAGATTAAGAACTATCACAGCTTTTTTGTTATCACTTTGCTACAGAGAGCATTTTTTTACAAATTTTGATGTTGCAGGCAGAATATTATAGTATTTTTTTTATAGGCATGCAAAAAATGCCTGTAAAAATTGCTATAATTACAGTAGAAGCTTAAATAGGATCAACCTTTAGTCTTTCATCAAACAACTAATCACTTAATGTTTTCAACTAATGCTGTCTTTAACTTTTATATAAATCTGTTCTAGGGTTACAATTGTCCAGGTTGCAGTTTGGCAGTTCATACAAGATGCCTCAACAAATACCTAGAGAAGGTGAAGAAATGGCCATGCTGTAAAATTGATTTTATTGCTGAGCAGTTGGAGCGACTTAATAGTGAGAGGTTAGTACCTTTCTTCAATTACGTAAGCCTTTAGTTTAGAGCAAACACCCATTTACAACTTCTTTCATATTATAAGTATAAAATAAAATATAAACACATGTCAAGCACTCAACAGCTGAACATAGGCTGTATATAATGTGTGATGTTTTACTAACATCCATTCATGATAAATAGACAGCTAGGAACTTTGATTCTTCTGTGTTGTTAAAAAACCTTTTGAAATTTGGAATTTCTACATATTCATTATTTAGCATTGAACCTTTTCCAAATGAACATGTCAGAAGTTGATAACAGTTACATAATTATGTATATGCATCACAATTCCTAACTATTTGTGACATGCATGCATGTATCACAATACACATAAATAGTAACATTTTGTAAAACAACAAGTATTTAACATGTTTTTGTTTACCATGTTAGAATTTAATTTACGCTACCTTAGAATTACAACAAATTAGCAGTGACTAAAGCTTAGAAATATCACTCATTAGCAGTGACCCTAAGCATCCCATTCGGATTATTCTGATAAATAGTGTAAAATATTAAAAAATATTGCAGTGCAGGTTGGATGCAATGTGTTCTTTTCCTTGATAAGGTACTTATAAGAGTATGTATTGTAAGACAATGATTAAGAAGAGTAACTGAATATACAACTTTCACATGGGGACTTAACAAACAATGACACAAGGTACCATTTTTATTGGGTTTGGAACCATTATTTAAGGTTCTCATACTGCTCTGTCCCAAGAGGGTCTCAAACTGTAAAACCTTGGCATTCATTATTATACAGTCCCACTGCATCGCCAAGTTGGTCATTTAAGTACAGTGCTCTTCACAAGGTAGTGCAATTATGAATTTTATGGGCTCTGTTTACATGTGTTTGAGGGTTAGTAAAAAGTTTTAATATAAATTTGTTACTGGGAATGTCCAAATATTATATAAATGCTCGATATTCACCAACTCCGATATTTTTCCTATTTAGACTTGATTCAGATATACATCGGTGAATGTTAACATACACAGTGATGTTAAAGTGAATCTAAGATTCAGCAATTTTCAATATGTTTTAATGTTAACAAACGCCTGTGATCACTTCAGCCTGTTAGTATAATTGGCTGTATTACTGTTTTGAATCGCATCTTCTCTGGCGGGAAGTGCAGCCTCTTTGCCCGTATGTAAAAAAGCGCACAGGCACCTATTTGAGCCGTATTGGCCGAGGCTGCGGAGGCGATCGGCATTCCCTCCGCGCCTACTGTTTTAAAAAATACCCTCGGGTTGTCAAAAACAGGTACCTCTTTGGTGTGCTAACTCGGTTCTGTCATGATTTTGGAACCTACCTTACTACATCACGTTTTTATTCAAATCATAATTTATGATTTAGCCCACAACATTGTCCATAATTAACATTCACCAAGTCCATTGTAGACTGAACTAAGTTACATTATGTTGTGCCACTGATTCTAAAAGTATATTTCTATCAGTTCCAGATTGACACAAACTCAATTGCTAGAGACTACTCAACAACTAGCCGCCACTCAGCAGTCTGTCGCATACAACACCACAGTTGAACCAACTCAGAATCAGGAGCAAATGGATGACACAGAAGATTTTATACCCGAGATATCACAAAGAGTTACCAGGAAGAGAAAGAGACAGAATGACTAGATTTATTTAATATTGTTAGGTAAGAAACCAACAGTTAAATCCCCGAATACTCGAATGATACTTTGAGTTGTGTTCAAAAGTTTTCTGTCTCTGTCGTTCTATTTTTTTGACACGCTTATATTTTAATATATGGGCTTGCTCTTGTCTCCGATCATGCCTGATGGTAAGCATTGATGAGGGCTACGATGGAATGAGTGCACCCAGAAGATGCACTCTGGTCCTTAAAGTGTCCAGGATGACAGCATGAGTTAACATTGTCTTAGAACTGAGTGACGTTTGAGTATTCGGCCGTTAAAGTAGTATTTTTATTTGAGTAGATAAGTATTACATTTTAGTTTTTTTTCTTTTGTAGTAGTTGCTACTTAGTTTGTGTTTTTTATTGTTATGATGGATATTATAATAAGATGTTTTTAAACTGATTATTACAAGCGAATGTTATATTATGTTGATTGTGATTTTTGAATGAGACAGAAAATCGATATTGTTTTAGCTCCGAACAGTTTGGCTTAAAGTATTGTAAAATCGATTAATTCGTTAATATTTTGCAAAGTATTTCCAATGTACATAAGCGTTCCTTTCTTTATTGTTGATTAATTCAAATAAAAGGATATTTTAAATATATAACAAACTTTAATATTCTAATTAACATTACATGAAATTACTAATACTAACTATAATATAATTGCCTCACAAACGATGTCGATCATCGTTGCACTTTATTCCTGTACTCTCATAGTCCGATGTCCTGAAATCCGACATGACTGGAGAGAGATTAGGCGCAGTACCGATGGCATAATGTGCTGTTCGAAGCACAGAAGGATGTAATATTACACGAAAGCGGTCACCCATCTTACCGACAGTGCTAACGTTGCTAAACCTCGCTGATCACCATCTCCCCGGTCGCCACTGAGGCATGTGAGGGGCCTCTCTTTATATAACGTTACAAAATTATATAGCTAAGTATACGTTTTCCACTTTCCTTCGAACAAGTTTGGCAGATTTGGGGTAATAGTCAAGCAAATATTTCCATTGATCCAACTTTAAATATACAATGTCGACCACAGTTCGAGCTCGGAATGAAAAGTGATGAGCCACTCCCACGAACAGCCCCTAAAAATAAAGTGAATAGGATATTTGACTAAAGCCTCTTTTTAAGAAACGTCAAAAACGAGCCGCTCTGTACAAATTTGACGTCACGTTTTCTATGGTCAAATTATTTACTTTCAGTGTTTCTCTTTATGATTATAAATTAAGTAACACATTAAATTAATAAATGAACATATTTTTAAAACACTTTATGGCATATTTTTACCTGGTTATTTTAAAATATTTTATTTTGGTAGTCAAATACCCAATTGTTATTGGAAAATGGGTTAAAACCGAAAAATATAAAAGTAAATATGCGTCACCTGAGCAATGCCAAAACTATCTTCAGGTTCTAAAATATCATATATTGATTCCGTCAGATTAGGATGTACGGTTAAAACTTCAACCTGTAAAATATAACTACAGCTATTAAAATGCGCTCATAAGTCACAATGAATACTAAACCATGAAATATGAAGACAGAAATTCAATTAACTATTGAGTAATAACTATTTTAATAGCATTACTGACATTGATGATACCGAAATGACGTCATAAGACTATTAAACATTGAGTACTAACTTGTCCTCTGTGTATGAAATAAATGCATTGGTCTGAGTCACCACACTGCACTATGTAGTTCCCTGGAAAAAACACGCAATGCCTCATCCACATTACCAGCATTCTTCTAAAATCGTCGTCAGTCTTGCTGAATATGACTGATTCTCTGATATGGGATCCGTATACTGCTTCCATTACTTCACAGCGAAGCCGGAATGGCAATTTGTAGATAAGTGCAGGCATCTGGATTTTATAGAAATCACATAAAATATTATTGCATATGACACAGTTTGATGCGTCATTGAAATCAAGGTTGTATTTAATTCTGTTGACTGCGTCATGTTTTGACGTGAACGAGCTTAAAATTAAGAGATTCGGCGTTTGTTTTTGTGGGGATTGTCATTTGCAGTTTGAAGATATGCCCAGTTTTTAATGTTCCATAGTAAATAATGTATAGCGTTGCTTGCCCTTATAGTTTTGCTTTGCCTTTGAGATCTTAAGCACTAGAAAGCTGTAATTTGGCATAGATGTGAATATTATATAAGTAAATAAAATTGATAAAAAAAATATTTGGGGACCACACGTGAAACGGGTATGTGATGTTTTTAATCACTTTGTTAACCTCCGCCTATATAGGAGCGCTTTGCATATAGCATCATAGATCTCCAAGGGATGAATTATTTAGAAGGCGGAAATATAAATTTGATATACCTACCTATTATTTTTCCAAAATGTGTTCACAGTAGCTTGTGCAATCATTAGAAATTTGAATGTTGACAGATTGCCCTCAATTGACTAAATCAATTCTAAAACTCAATTTGGCAATACAACTGATAAATTTTGGCACTCAAATGTTTATGGGCGTGGTTAAGGCGTAGCAAATGTGGTTCTTGCCAAAAAAACTCTTTATTAATAGCTCTGTAATTTAGTTATTGTAACTACGTCTTTACAATCCTACCAATTAAACATTATGGCTACGCCTACGACGCTATGAACCATCAGACCGACAGTAAAACTTAAATAAACACGCTGTGTGTCTCACATCTGAACAAAGGCGTCTCTTTTTATGTTTACCTACACACGACTTTTTGTTCTCTGTTTGTATTTAACGCAGTAAATCTTACTAATATTATAAATCCAAAAGTTTGTGTGGATAGATAGATTTTGTTTTTACGACGAAATGAAGAGACGAGCTGGGGGTCAATTCACGTATTTAAAGCAGTGCAGTTGCAGTTCAGTAGAAGTTAAGTTTCGATTAAAACGGCCATTTTTGTATTATTGTAACTTTGGGATCGATCTCAAATACGGTGGCGTCAAGTATGCGTTTCGAGAGCGCAATAGCGACATTCTAGTACGGCAAGCGTTTTTGAGATCGTTAAAGTTATAAGAATACGAAAATGGCTGTTTTAATCAAAACTTAACTGCAGCTGCACTGCAACTGTACTGCTTTAAATACGTGAATTGGCCTCCAGGTCGTGCGCCTAATGTTAAGCGTTACGCGTCGCTCATAACAGTATCAGTGCCGAAGTAATTTTTATAGGCATTTCTAGCCAAATAGAAATGCTTAAATAACTTCGGCACTGATACTGTTATGAGTTTTACAAATACAATAATTGCATTTTTAAAAGATAGAAAAATTTGAAGTCCAGACCCAGGAATCGAACCCTAGACTTCCGTAGCCAAACCGGGGCCAGAAGCGAACCACCTATCTGGACTATGTTACTAGACCTCAAATGTCTCTTACTCTTGATGCACGCGAGTTTGGGCCCTCGCATGCGCCATCTAGTCGGTAGCTCCCGGCTTTTGTTATTGCTTCGTTACAAAGAGCATTTTTAACAAATTATGATCGAATATTGAAGTACATCTGACATCAATATTCGGCCTGCGACATCATAATTTGTTATAGTATCAGTGCCACCCAAATCCTTGTTTGGCAAAGATGTGAATGTCAACGCACCACGTTCCTCATTTGAGACATTACTTCGCAAGTAATTACATTTGCTACAGTGCTCTTCAACCGAAACACAGTGATACGTTAACATTACTATTTCACGGAACAATATCTGACACTTGTGGTAACAAACAACAAAAACCTCTTTCACGCGAAAAATACAAAACGCATTTTGATGAAACTTTACAGTAATGTAGTTTAGAGCTCTTAGACTATAAAACTCAAACATAACCCTAGTAGATTATACTTATAATGGCGTAATACCACTAAATTCATTCAAAATTAAATAGAGGATGCAGGTTCTCCAAAATTATTAACATTAATACCTGTTTTCCTTGCTGCCTATTCCATAGTTCTCGAACGTAGTCCCACATTTTATTCATTTGGTGTAAACTCAAATCCATGTCCCGTAAGCCATCTCTCAATTCGTTGATATCATAGTCGTATGCAATTCTTGAGGATGAATGTGCTGTTATCATTGCTGACATTTCAGATATTAGCAGGCCTGAAAAGCACTTATTATTACCGAAAGTCAAATGGTTCAAGAGGCCTACTGTAGTTTAATGATAACGAAGTTTCGATCAAAAATTAGGTAGTAATATACAGAGCCAGCAATATCAATTCAATCTACTCGTTTCCGAAAACCTATTCTGACATCTTGTGGTTATCCAAAAAATAATTAGAATAGACCTCGTAAACTTAAGAAATTTAAGTAAATGAAAGTTTATAAAATTTGTTTAAGTAGGGGCACGGGACAGTAGTAAGCCTACATGACATTAAATCGCTAAATAAATTGAACTTATGGTTAAAAAGTAAAAAAAAATGTTGCAGCAATGGATCTATACAATTTTTGGCTTCGTGATATTTTGGCGATGGATTCAAACATTGGAAAAAATAGAAGCTAACTTCGGCCAGAAAGGCCAACAGGATAGCCGTAGGTAGGTGTGCAATCACCGAAAGAGATTGTTGATAGCCATTTAATGTTATGTCAAAAAAGCGATATGGTTTGTCGGCACACTCCAGTATGGCACATATAACAACAGTGCCGTAACTAGGCTTTTATGCGCTCGGTGTGAGCTTATATTACTGGCAAATTGTGCAACCGTTGTCTTATCTTTTGTTGTTTATATGTGATTCGGTGAATCTCTAATCTTGTAGGTATATTCTTTCTTCGAAACGAAACTTCGTAAGCGAATGTCCAGGTAAGTAATTTATTTTCAGTTAAGATCCAGAAGTTTGAATCCAAAGACAGTGTTCGTGAATGCCGCTAGTTATCTGGGTTTATCCGCATTATTGATCCTTATTTTAAATTTAGGTCTAGGTAATTTAAATCTTGGTTAAGTACAAGAAATTTGATGAATAAATTGATAAATAAATCGATCATTGGATTTCATTTTTTATTTTCGATTGAAACTCATTTTTTAAGATGAATCATAGTAAGTCTCCTGGTGGCATGCCATTTCTATCGTGCCATTTGTATCTTTATTTTGTGCTTTTGTACTGTCGTGTAAAAACTTCTGATTTATAAGATTTCAGCTTACCTGTACAAAATTTGATAACGACTATGACGATAATAGTTTCGATAACTTCAAATGTATTTTGTGCTGTTACATCACCAGTTCCCGTTATCGTTAGTAAGTTTATCATGTACCACAACGATGCTACATATAAAGCGAAATAATTTCCCTGAGAATGACAACAATACATTTTGTAATCTCTTATTATAATTGAGTTTGTTTTATTAAGTACCTAACGTTCGCTTCTAGGGTAACACATATTTATGGTTATTGGCTTATGTTCTTTTATAGCTTCAATGGATAGTAAAATCACTAAAATTTTTAAGTCCCAATTTAAAAAACGGAAATGGAACTAGTACATCATCGGTGTAACGATAGGAGTGCTGACTTTGTGTCAGGATTTGCTGGGTTTTACTTTTGTATGTATTCTTTAATTGTATGTTTGTAAAGACACTGCGGGCTTTTTTTTTAAAAATAAACGTTCTAAAATGGTTACTATTATTTAAAACTATACCTCTGAATATTTAGCCCTCAAATTAAGCTCTGGTTTTGACATCCAGTTAGCTGAAGTACAGTGTACCGCGTTTAAACATGACAGTTTGAAAAACAGGCACGCATTTACATGTGATAGTATAGACGCCCAGATTGCAATTGTCCTGCAAACCAAAGATAAAGTCTTTGGACATTCGTATAATAGTGGCAAAATATATAAGTTTATTTAGCCAAAAATTACTATCAGCTCTCGGACTATATTCCTACAATAATATAATCTTACTAATATTGTAAACGCGAAAGTTTGAACGAATGCATGCTCATGCAATGCCTCTGTGGCGCGGTGGAAGTATATCCGACTGCTACGCAAGTCGTGGGTTCGATCCCCACCCAGGATAAAACTTTGTGAAATGAGCACGATGGTTTATTCTGTGTCTGGGTGTTATTTATCTATAGTATGTATGTATTTAGAAATATATATGTTTATCAGTTGTCTGGTTTTCATAGTACAAGCCCTGCTTAGTTTGGGATCAGATAGCGTTGTGTGAGTTGTCCCAAGATATTATATAGATTATTTATTATATTATATAGATGGATGGATGTTTGTTATTCAATCACGTCTAGTTAAATATATCGGTTGAACGGATCTGGATGAAATTTAGCACAGAGATAGCTCGTAGTTTAAAAAAATGAATGGTTCCAATGGAATAGTTTTGTTTTCAAGATTTCCACGCGAACGAAATCGAGGACAAAAAACTAGTTAGGTTAGGTTAGTTTATAAGCAGTAAGTCGTACCTAACGTGGGTTTTTTTTTAATTAAGGTACTTACGTCAATTTAAACAATAAATTCGCAGAACCAATATTAGTCTTCCTATGTGTTCGATAAGTGAATAGATAAGAGATTCTGGCTAACTGAGGCGTTCGGGCATAGCAGAATAGAGACATCTGCATTTCTGAACGCAAAGAGAGAGCGAATACGAAGTAACATATTGGAAGTATTGATAAGAAATCTCGCCTCCGAAGATATATCTTTGAGAAATACCTGAAAAGATGAAATTTTCTGACCATTAGGTACCTAACATTGGGCATATTAGGGCTACATTGCACTTTTCTATAATAGTATGCACTTAGTAGACAATTTCTACGGCCGAGGCTCACTTGGTGTATAGGTAAACGAATATTGCAATATCTATGTATGTATAGGCGGATCTAGGTGGGGGGGGGGGGGGAGGAAAGGGCACGTGCCCCTCCCAGACGAGAGGTGGTTGAGTGTACCGTATTTATTGTATTGAATTTCTTTGCAAATTTGACTTTTGTGCAGCCTGGTTATGCGTACGGTGATGTATTTAATAAAAAGTGAAAAATAAAATCGAAGTTTTATGTTAATATTGTTAGGCTTCAAGTTTTCTTAGTTCTGGATAATCTACAATTACTAGACAATTTTGATGGTATACCTACTCAGTTCAAAGTTTCTGGAATCGCGATACTCAACGTATATGTAGGTTATCTATACTAATAATAATAATAAAGCTGAAGAGTTTGTTTCTATCGATCCGAATTGAAAAATTCTTTCACAGTTGTTTAGCCTATTTATCGAGGAAGGCTATAGGCTATATAACATGCTACGACCAATAGGAGCGGAGCAGCAAGGAGAAATGTTGCAAAAAGGGGAAAAATTTACGCAGACGAAGCTGCGCGGGACAGGTACCTAGTCAAGAATAAAATAAATGAAATGAGAAAATCCAGAACTAGTAGGTAGCCTATTACATCTGAAGGTTTTGTGCCTATAATAACCTTTGTAAACAAACGAAGTTTAAAACTTCAAAGTTTACAAAGTTTCGTTTTCGAAAGATAGTAGGCCTATTAGGTATCAAAAATCTTTTATGGTGTTACATTATTACCAAATTAAGAATTTGAATTGAATACTAACATTTTTCTTACTTTAGTTGGATTCAATACATAGTCTCCGTATCTATTCATGTATCCACTGTGCAAATCCAGAAACATTTTGTACAAAAATATTAGGTCAAATACAATGCAAATATATAAGAAGTTGGGCACTGATAGGAATGTCATTTGATACACTAGTAGTACAAAATCCATGTACGACAAGAAGAGAATGAGATATTCTGAAAAAAAAAGCAAGTGTTTACAATAGACGATTCTTATATTCTTATATTATATTATCGATATATTCCCTACCGCGCCGATTATTATTCGATTGTTCTCAGTTTTATCCGAGTAGGGTGTCAAATGTATGATGCAGAGTTGTCGTGAGATTAGATTTACTTTACACTTTTTCTTTTTAATAATGTCCTTCACTCAGTGAAAGTTATATGTAGTCTGAAGGGGCTATTATCATTTTCTGTACTAGATTTGGTCAGAATGTCCTAGTTGCTACAATTCTCATGGCGTCCACAATTAGCATGCTGGTAATAGTACATTATGATGTAAGTGCGGTAAGTTGAAAATTACAGCCGAGGCGATATTAGGTAGGTACTACAAGAAAGCAGAAGCTGTAATTATCAAAGCGCACGTATGTCATACGACGTTTTATAACATATTTGCGAGGAAATAAATAAAAAAACTACAGCCAAAAGAAAAAACGCGCGGAATAATTTCTATTTTTACTTTTTTTTTTCCTCTTCCCTCCAATATTAATCGGTAGAGATTATGGCTCGCACATTATGTGCATACGCCAGTTTCAAGTATAATTTTTTTCTAGTTTTCTTCTTTCAATCACAAAGTCTCGTTCTTGTCCAGTTATCACGTATTTCAAGTATATTTTACACTGTTTTACACTTTAAACGCGGAGCTGTAAAAATAGCGATATGTCAGTTTGCCGCCATTTTTACAACTCCTAATTTTTACTTGTTCACAAAGCGCGTCAGCGCTTTTTTTTAAGGCAAAGGCCACAAAAACAGACTTACTAGAAACAACTAATAAAGTAAACAAATATTTTTGTGTTTTGTTACAGATAAATGGTTGTAATTTATGGTCTAAATTAATTGAATTAAAGAATTAAATGTTTATTTAATATATTTTTTCCCAAAGTTGACCAGTTTTCTGATATAAAAACTATTTGCTAAGATTTAAAAAAGTACCGTTCGTTTTAGACGGAGCATCTTGATAAACCGTGCATTTTGCATTACATTATCGTACAAGTACGTAATGAGATACATTACGATATTGAAATTGGTGAAATAAGAGACCCTTTACGAGCAAATGTATTATAAAGGTATTTTATTTAGTCCTTCCATCGTATCTACTTTTACACTTACCTACTTACTACGGATGAATTCTTTAAAACAAAAATAACATTACAAAAATGAACTATAGTAAATTTGTTCGTGTTTGTTTTAATTTCAGTATGTGTAGCCGCTATGAAAGTACCATTAATCAACTGATCTGAATAAAAATATTACCCATAAACGTGACAAGTCCACAATCCGGTACAATACTGCTGCGGAACCATCTGAAAAATATACCTACTGGTAGATTTACTCTATCAAAGTTAGATACTGTGTTTCGGTTAAGGGGCACTGTAGCAAATGACACTTGCGAACTAATGTCTCAGAATGACCGCTCATCATTCTGAGACATTAGTTCGCAACTTTGAAGCGGCGGTAGCTTAATGGCTAAGGCATCGGCCTCGCAATCATGAGGTCGCCGGTTCGAATCCTACCCATTACACTACCGACGTGAACCCACTCCTAACACAAGCCTTTGAGCTTAGCTGAAGGGGTTAACAAGATTGCTAGTAATGCGGGATTCAATCCTACATTGCTGGTTATCTTAACTATTTAAAAAAAAAAAAACTGTCTTTTGTGGTGACGTTCGGATTTTTGTTACATAGGCTCGCGGCCCGCTATCCTCTTCATTCAGTTGTTTAAAAAAATACCTACGATTGTCTAAGTTATATTTCTAATTTATTTTATAATAAAAATATTATCCACCTATGAGGTTTCACAATAAGCAACGGTGCTGCAACATAATCTGTACATGTTGCTGATGTTATTGATCTGGATCCGTGGGAATCTGCGATACTCTTTTCAGGGCTCTGAAAATGAAATATTTTATAACTTATCAGATTAATACAACACTTTCACGCATCAATTTCAATCGAATATAATGACTATTCGATTGTCATTCTATTCGATTAGAGTTTATGCCGCTTGTCTAGGGGCTCTGTTGCGATTAACTGACAGGCCGATAATACGGTAGAGGCTAATGGTGGATTTACAAACGTAAGCAAAGTACGCGTTCAAAGCGACATTCAACAGGCACGACCACGAGCTAGCCGTGAATGCCCAGCCCGTGCCTGCCTGCTTGTCGGGCTGCTTATCAGGTTATTTGCCACGCGTCTGGACGCACCATTACACTTAGGAGGAATTTTATTGCGAGGTTTGTTATCCTCTCGAACCACAACTGCGGGCTAAAAAGAGTTATTTAGGTATGTATTTATTAAAGGACAATGTTTAAAAAGGACAATGTCGCAAAATTACGTCTATTTTCTGATTATTATTAATTGACTATTTTCACGATACGAACTATATAGTGAAAATACAAACTTACATCCAAATACTTTGTTGTATCGACCTCATCCTCGTCTTCTTCTTCTTCGCCTGTTTCGTACGATGTAGGAAAGAAATTATTTGGCTGAAACATATACAGTTTTAAATACTATTAAGTAATTAGTTATTTAACAATAGTCTGTGTTTTAAAAACTTACATCCATGCTGCCTCGACTTGCCGATGTACCGACGGTTGGTAAAACATAATCTTTAAGAGCAGCTTCAACTGATTCCTTCACTTTACTTAAAACTGATGGGTAACTCTGAAACAACCATAATTTAATTGGGTATCGCGCTTAATCGGTTAATAAAAGTCATAGTTTACGTATTCTTCCACTATAATTTACAGTATTCAATCAAGAACAATTTTGTAATTTCCTGTAATGGGTTTATGACTAACTACGTCAAAAATATTAAGGAAAGTTTCAGTTAAACCTTTAAAAGGGCATAGAAATCCCGGCCTTCCATACACAGCACATCGATGTTTCTTGAAGCTACCACGCTTGACATTGTCAGATATCTGTTTGCTCCTCTTATGTTGCCGAATATACCTCCTGGACCCATACACGCTTCCACTTCATTTATACTTGACATTATATCCACCTATTACATAAAATAAAGTCACAACATTGGGTACCTATTTAAATGTCAAGTCACATTAGAATCTTATTATTTATTTATTTCTCCTCGCAAATTTTATGAAGGCTCAAAACGATTCACTCAGCAAAAAATAGAGTTTTCTATGCATTTATTTTAGATATTTTGAGGCGGTTAATGAAAAGTTACAACGACCACTTTGTTGATATTGATCTAATTTAAAAAACAATTTTTTGAAAACTTTTTCGCATGTTTAGACGTAGAGTATATTAACCTTATTTAACCTTGTTTTTATATTTTTCTGTCATGTATTATTTTATGGATAACGGTGCTGGTTGTGTAATTACCTAATTGTTTTTTATGAATTATTGTTAGTCAAGCATGATTGCGCAATTGTTTGTTGTCCTGAAGAAATAAAAATACAATAAAATAAAAATGACGTCATTACGTTTTGGTGTCAAATCATTTACTTTGAGTGTTTATTTTGATGATTATAAATACTAAAACATGCTAAAAATGTATTGTTACTTATAAGCGTAAATTAATTCATTGTTATTAAATGACATTCAAATGCCCAATTATTATTTCTCAATATTTCTTTATTCACCTATTCTTAATACATTCAGCTTTACTTGCACAATAATATAATTTTCAAGGACTATCTCAATTAACCGAACTCTGATGTGAGTAGGTAACTCCCAAAATGGTTTTCGTCAATAAATATTCTAATTCTATTGATTATTAAGGAAATATAAATATAATTATTTTATTTGTAAGTTTATTTCGGCTATCACCTATCTCTTCCTATGGGTCCCAAGGCCACTAAGGGATTTCCCATCGGAGAGACGGGCAGCAGCGTCCTCTGCGTACTTTAAAGCCTTACTGCGATCGCCAACTCGCTCGCCAACTCGCTCGCCAAGCGTGGCGATTATGGCAATTACCCCCAGGATCTATAATAAGTAGGTTCTACTGGGGAGACCCGTGCCCATCAGTAGGACTTCATCTGAGTTGATGAGTATCACTCATTAGATAGAACAATAGTTACCCGTGGTGATGGTTATTATTACTTAGTACCTTCATATTTGTGAAAAGCCTATGGTTACATTGTAGACGCAAATCAGTGCTTACTTTTCCTCTATAGATGATATACATGGTGCCTATAACTTCATTTGATCTCATAACCATATATCCTTTCTGAAAGTATCGTTCCCTGAGCTTTTTGGCAAAAGCTCTGAAGAACGAATACTCGACGTCTTCGAATAAAGGAATTTCCCTCAATGTTTTCTCATACATGTGCAAAACCGCGTCTTCGTTTAAATTTGCATGGAGTTTACCGAGTATAGATTGGTGCTGTAAAGAAAATTGTGAATAAAAAAGCATTTTTCTATCTATACTAATATTATAAAGCGGAAGAGTTTGTTTGTTTGTTTGTTTAAACGCGCTAATCTCAGGAACTACTGGTCCGATTTGAAAAAAAAAATGTTTTATTGGATAGCTCATTTATTGAGGAAGGCTATAGGCTATATAACATCGCGCTACGACTAATAGGAGCGGAGCAGCGACGAGAAATGTTGCAAAAACGGGAAAAAAATTACGCATACGAAGTTGCGCGGTACAGCTAGTTATTAATAAAAAGCTACCAACCGACTATTGTTGTACAGTATTGATTTCTTTTTAGAAATTTTTGCTTACGAATACGTGACAGTCTCCCGTCATCGTTTCCCCGTTTTGTCCGTATCCGTATCCTTTCATTGTTTTGTATGCTTTTGACTTGTAAGTGGATACCCAATGGATTCTTTGATTCTAAACGTTATATTTTTTTAAAGTTTGGGAGTAGTGTTCGTGTCTCTGGTCAAGAGTAGCGACCGTATGTCTATGGTAAAGGTCTCTAACGAGATCTACACCACCACCATCAAGTTTACTGAGAGCGGGTGTCCTATATTATTTCCTAGCTTTTTCGCGCAGCTTCGTCTGCGTAAATTTTCCCCGTTTTTGCAATATTTCTCATTGCTGCTCCGCTCCTATTGGTCATAGCGTGATGCTTCATAGCCTATAGCCTTCCTCGATAAATGGGCTATCCAGCAGTGAAAGAATTTTTAATTCGGATCAGTAGTTCCTGAGATTACCGCGTTCAAACAAACAAATTTATAATATAAGTAGAGATTGAAGCAATCTTAAAAAATGAACTCACCGACCATCCTCCCGTTCTTTTCCACTGGTATTTCCAATATTCGAGAATTGTCTTTTTCAATGAGAATGGTATCTTTTCTCTATTTAGAAATAATTCTAAATGTTTAAGGTTCTCTTGGAATTTCGTTACTACCTGATCAGCCATTGCTTTCAGTGATGCTATTCTTGCGTACACATACCTAAGACGTAAACACACAATAAATTTTTGTCCAAACATTACTAGTCACTAATCTGAAAAAAGTGCTCACCCAAAAAATAAGACACCATGTATGTTCACACAATTACATAGTATCATTTGTTGTACATTCTGAGGCACGATATCACCAAAACCAGCCCCGCCAAAGCTAGATGCTGCCCAATAGTAAGCTATTAAATATACTTTACTTGGGGTGAATGCTTGGCTTTTTAATATTTCTGTTCCGTCGAGCCAAGAACCTGGAAGAAGCCCTGAGTAGGAGTTTATACTTTATTACTAACTAGCTGTCCCGCGCAACTTCGTCTGCGTACATTATCCCCGTTTTTTGAAACATTTCTCATTGCTGCTCTGCTCCTATTAGTCGTAGCGCGATTTTATATAGCCTATAGCCTTCCTCGATAAATGGGCTATCCAAAAAATAAATATTTTTTCAAATCGGACCAGTAGTTTCTGAGATTAGCGCGTTTAAACAAACAAACTCTTCTGCTTTATAATATTAGTATAGATTTGACTTAATTAGATACAGAATGGGCGCAAGACCGATGTCTTAAAATACTCTTTGAAGCAAGGTGGGGCGTAGATGAAAACGAGGGTTAAACATGGACACGTGGAAATCAGTGTATAGTACCTACTATATAAACAAGAGCATGCGACAAACCTTCCAGACAAACCATATTGCCATTCGGATGATAATTAGCCTGAATGTATCGATGTTTTTGTGATAATCTAGCCATAGTGTGTGCGAAGTCATCAGGGTCAGTAGCCTTCACGTATGTGCACGATAACGTGATCAAAACTGACGCGTATAAGTTAAAAAAGAACAATGTTAAAAGTAGAAAGTGAACGACGCTCATGATGTATGCCTGAAAAAATAAAATATATATGTTTAGTTGATAGTCAGGTTCAGGAAACTTTTGCTATTGACTCCTTAAGTTATTCAATAGAAGTAACAGGCTGGAATTTTAGTGTAGTCCGTATTGTTCTACCATTCAGTTCTACTAGTAGGGCTAAACGGGAAAAAAAATCTCTTAGTACAACTGATTTCAGTACAGGACTCATTATTAAATATGTATTAGTCTAATAAGTTTTCTATTTATGTATTTGTATGATATGGGCCTTAGTAGCCTGAAATAAATGGTTATTATTATTATTATTAGGACTAAATGGACAATACAAGTAGGACTAAACGGACAATACTAATAGGACTAAATCATAACATCTTGGGACAACTCACACAACGCTATCTGATCCTAATCCGAATCCTAAGCAGAGCTTGCACTATTGTAACCAGACAACTGATAAACATGCTTATAAATTTCTAAATACATATTATAGACATAAATGGACTAAAAGTCAAGTACAGAGTACGAATATTTCCTTCTATCCGTATAGTTCTATCACAGTCTAATCATTCATACTTCGGACTTTTAGTCAATACTGAAGTAAAGGAATTTCCTGCCTCTTTAGCAGCAAGTTTTTACGTTTGCAAGGGCCGAAAAACTAAATGCCAGTCGGAAAAATTCTTACTCGTTTCAAAGCTCCAATAGAATCAGCCCACGAAGCGGCATAAAGCTTAATAATTTGTAAAACATTAATCATCCTTATTGCGCAATGGAAATAATGCTTGTTGATCTCATGATCCTCTAGTCTATGATCTTCATCATGCTTAGGAACAAAAATAATCCACAAGGCGTACCAGGGGAAACATGTTAGGATATCCACTACGAATTGGCCCTAAAATAATTACATTTTAAATTACGAGAAGGAAAATAAGTGTCTGGTGAGAAATTTGACTTCTAACGGCCGGTTTCAATAATCTATCGCTCGATAGATTTGGCTACTCGAGCTATAAATCTATACTTAAATTATAAAGCTGACGAGTTTGTTTGTTTGTTTGAACTCAGCCTCAGAAACTACTAATCCGAATTGAAATATTATTTTACTGTTCGATAGCCCATTTAACGTGGAAGGCTATATAACATCACGCTACAATCAATAAAAGCGGAGCAGCAATGAGAAATGTTGCAAAAAACGGGGGGACGAAGTTGCGTTGGAAAGCTAGTTTGATATAAGCTTCATATAAAATATGTAAAAAAATTACTTATAGTAGCCAAATCCATCGATAAATAGATTATTGAGACCGGCTGTTAATTATATATGTATTATTTGATAACATAAGCAATGTATCTCTCTCGATTTGTCATAGGCCAAGTTGAACACTAACCATAATTGTTAAACACTAATTACCATTTATATAAAAATGAAAATTACGGCCAGATAGGTTGCAAAAAATAGATACACAGTTTAAAAATAATGTAATCCATTGCGCCTACGACGCATCTACATAATTTCCGTTACACCGTAACAATTTCCGTTAGTCCCGCTTAAACTTAATAAGTGCATGTCGGGCCACGCACAATGTAGGGTTCCGTAGTCCCTCATCTGAATAATGCGGCTTAAGAAGTAGGTTTTCTGTTGTTTTTCTTTTACGTTACACTTAATAATGTTCAATGGAATTAGTACGAAAATTTTGTTACTTCTAATATATAGCTCGTAAACGTCTAAGGCCTACTTAGCTGTGACAGTTTTCCTTTTAATTTCACTATATATATTACTGCCGTGATTTTTTTAATCCCAACACCAACCCTCGACACTCGACTCTAACAAAAATTTTCTCTCTAAACCTATATTTCACAAACGGATCCCTAAATTGAACAACCCCTAAACGTTTTTAAAAGACCATCTATTGATACCCCACACGATGTGATAGGTGATAAAAGAAAAATCACATCCCCACTTTACATATAGGGAAAATACCGTTAAAAAACAGTTTTTCAAGATATTATTCTTTCACTTTGTCGGTGTAAGTAATATGTTTATCCATGCAAAATTACAGCCTTCTAACACTAAGAATGTCTGAGCTAAGCTGCTGACTGACGGGCGGACGGACATGGCCAAACTATTAGTTCCGTTTTGCCATTTTGGCTACGGAACACATAATTTTTATTTTTTATTAAACCACTTTAGTAGAATAAAAAAAGAAAATTACAAATGTTAATATTTCAAAATAACCCAAGGGAAGAGCCTAAATGTCGGATTTCCTCCGCCTTCCGCATCCAATTCATTCCAGCTAAAGAAGGTTCGAGGTATGGAAGGTCCATAAATCGTAACGGGTAATTTAAACTTTGTTTGGAATTCGTCATTTCGGATGGTGGTGGTTAACCGAGTCAGCTAGATTTACAATACGATAAACCAACCTGTAGATAATGTTTGGCCGTCAAGTACGGATGATATATAAGTTGATTCTTAGGACCATAGTATGCGACGTGAAGCATCAAGTACATGTCTATATAGCATATAGTTTCCAAAAATATCAGAGGCACATTGAAAGCTCTGAACAGAGGCGCCATAGACACAATTACCTTAAAATGAAATAGTAGTATGTAATCATAATTTAAATGGTCTTCAGATATTTCAAGTAAATAAATAAGACGTAGCTTTTCAAAACAAAACAAGAAATCTACTAGATTTGACTTAGGTATTATCGAAGATATTAAAACGTCTACGAATTTGACAGAGTGTCTAGACGCTCCTAATCGGGATTAATGTTTACAATATTGAAGCTAAAATACACTCTTACAGGTATCATGAGACATAATAAAAACGCTACGCCAATGCGCATTGACGCCCACGTTTTTAAGAATATTCCATCAGGCCTTATGATGATCGGCATTAGAATGTATGGAGCAATGTTGTTTAGCACTTTGAATTGTTTGTAAGATTTCCAGTAGCTTTCTTTCCTTTTCTTGTACTCCTGTAGGAGATCTATAAAAGAATCTGTAAAGATAAAAAATACCCTTTACGTGTTTTGGATTGTTTCAAATTTTAGCATTGAAAATTAGTATTATTTTAAGTGATTTATAAACATTAAAAATGTCTTGACATTGTAGGGTACCTACTTATATTATTGGTATACAATTAGGTAAATGCACTCAGTTAGTAGACAAAATAGAGGATAAAGGATTTGAAGTATGAAGCTTTCATTCTAGCTTAGGAAGACCATAAGAAGAACTATTCCCGCATTATGTTATGGACAAAATAGAGGATGAAAGTTTTGAAGTATAAAGCTTTCACGCTAGCTTGGGAAGAGCTTATGGATAGTTTTCCCCGCATCATTTTATAGACAAAACAGAGAATGAAAGGTTTGAAGTATAAAGCTTTCACGCTTGCTTGGAAAGAGCGTAAGGATAATTTTGCCCGCATTATTTTATGTGAATAGCAATGATTTTGAGAATGCAAACATGTTATGAACATTATTACCGTAGTTATACTCTTCGTTACCCAGGGAAAGTGTTAATAATGTCTACGAAATAAACGTAATCCACGATCTCGCTGCTCATGCTTGTTGTTGTCAAGTTACAGAAACTTACTGAACCGAGTAAATGTCATCAACTTGTATTGGCAACATATTTTAGAAATTCCTAACTTAAAAACGGGGCAAGTGCATATCGGGCCACGCACAATGTAGAGCCCCCCCCCCCCCCCCCATCCGAATAAGCTGCTGAAGAAGTGGGTTTTCTGTTGTTTTTGTTTCATACTTACAACGTTATCTTAATAATAATTTTCAATGGCATTCGTACGACAATTTTGTCACTTCTCATTTGGTCAGCTGTTACTTGTAAACTTGTAAAGCCTACTCAGCTGTAATAGTTTTCGTTTAAATTATATACACTACTACCGTGATTTTTTTTTACATACCCAACGTCAACCATTTAGCTGGCAGGGGGGACACTGAACTCTAAAAACTAAAAAATTGCACTTTAAAGCTTAATATATTTCAGAAACGGTTCCCTAAATAAAAAAATGAGCTTCACAATCCCTAAACTCATTTAAAAGACCTATCTAATAATACCCCATACGATGGTGTAGATGACAAAAAAATCACAACCTCGCTTTACAAATAGGAGAGGTATCCACAAAAAAAAAAAATTCTTCTTTCGCTTTGTCGGCGTAAGTAATATGTGTATCCATGCAAAAATACAGCCTTCTAGCACTGACAGTCTCTGAGCTAAGCTGCAGGTTCCAATTTGCAATTTTGGCTCCGTAGCCATCAAAAAAGAGTTTGTTATTTTTAGGGTTCCGTACCCCAAAAATTACAAACTTCTTTGATGAAGACGAGTTACAAATGTTGTTTTTTTCGGGAAGGACCTTATTATTCTGACGTGCGTCTGTATTCCGAATATATGGCATTACTATTATGTCTGTGGCATTGTACCACCCAAACCGATGCCGATGTAGAAACTAGGTTGCGTCTTTTTTTATTAGAAAGATAGTTAAAATGTTTGACGCAAATCAGTTAAGGCGTTTTGAAGATAATAAACTTTTTATCGGTTGGATGTTTTCAATGTGCTTCAATAAGCTTGTTACTTACTATTGAAAAAGTCTTGCAAGATACTAGTAATTTTAGCTCCAGTTTTATTTTCTTTGGCCCGATTGTAATGTTGTAAGTAAGAATCAGTACTTTGTGATTTGGCCGTCATTTCAATTTGCTTTAGTTCTTCAGGCGTCATGAGTCCTTCATGTTCTTTCATATCAGGAAATAGACTCAAAGCCGATGTGTATGCGCAGTGACTAACACTTATTAACTGGAAAAGATAATTAATATAGGCCTAAATATTAATTGAAAAAATATCGAATTTGTCTGAACTTTGGCGGCACTCTCTCAAGGGTGCTTTATTTATTTGACGAAAAGCTAAAATATTAAAGTTAATGGATTGGCTGTAAGTATAGTTGTGTTACCTAGTGTGGGCATATTTTATAGAGGCCATTACGTTTTACTTGTTTTATAATAGATTGTTGATGTTATAATGTTAGTTATTGAGTTGCTCGATTATTCAATTCAATCGAATCGAATGAACTAGGTGTGTGTGTAGGCAGATGAATTTATATTTTTGATTTGATTAGTGTTTTATGGATATTAATCAGCCAGGATTTCCTTTATTTTCATTCTGAGTATGGACTGGTTCTATTTATTATTCATGTAAATTGTAAATGGCAGTTCAAGCAAATTAATCATGTGTGTTTCTTCAATCCTTGTAGTTTGGTCACAGAGGCCATAGATAGATGTCTATCCGTCATTTTATGTATACTTTTATTTCTTTTTCAAAATATGTACCTAACCCGCTTAGTTGTATCCTATAGGGCTTGACGAATGTGGTAATAAAATACCTGGCAAGAGCATGTCGGATCATGCTCAGTGTAAGGGTCCGCAACCTTCAATAATTGCATCAGCAGAAGAGCGTATTTTCATGGCACTTACGCCTTTTTGCTGAGAAACGCAGTTTTTCGGCAATAACTCAATTACGGTATATCCGATCATGTCCGAAATAACTTCAGTTTAAAGTATCTATTAAGAGCTATCATTATGGTTGTTTTCATATTTGTTGGGCACCCAGTTCAAAAGTAAAAAGGGAGGTCACTATTTATGCAACTTTCGGAGCGATTATTTCCAAAAATACTCTATCAAAAAAGTTTGTTTTTTGGAAGACCTGTCAAATGACATGCCACACGTTGACGTTCGCTAAAAAAAATAATTTTCGGCTTCTTTAACATTTATATCAAAATCTAATATATAAAATTCTCGTGTCACAGTTTTCGTTGCCATACTCCTCCGAAACGGCTTGACCGATTTTGATGAAATTTTGTGTGCATATTGGGTAGGTCTGAGAATCGGACAACATCTATTTTCATCCCCCTAAGAGTTTGTTTGTTTGTTTGAACGCGATAATCTCAGGAACTACTGTACTGCACTGAAAAAATATTTATTACTGTTGGATAGCCGATTTATTGAGAAAGGCTATAGGTTATATAACATCACGCTACGACCTATAGGAGCTGAGCAGCAATGATAAATGTTGCGAAAACGGGTAAAATTTACGCAGACGAAGTTGCGCGGGTCAGCTATCTATGAGAATCGGCCAACATCTATTTTTCATACCCCTAAGAGTTTTTTTGTTTGATTGAAGGCGATAATCTCAGGAACTACTGGGCGGCATTGATAAAATATTTTATTGTTTGATATAACATCACGCTACGACTAATAGGAGCGGAGCAGCAATGAAAAATGTTGTAAAAAAAAAGGAAGAAAAAAGAAAAAAGGGAAAATTTACGCAGACGAAGTTGCGCAGGTCAGCTAGTCTAATATATAAAATTCTCGTGTGACAGTTTTCGTTGCCATACTCCTCCGAAACGGGTTGACCGATTTTGATGAAATTTTTTGTGCTTATCCGGTATCTATGAGAATCGGCCAACATCTATTTTTCATCCCCCTAAGAGTTTGTTTGTTTGTTTGAACGCGATAATCTCAGGAACTGCTAGGCCGCATTGAAAAAATATTTTATTGTTGGATAGTCTATTTATGGAGGAAGGCTATAGGTTAAAACATCACGCTACGACTAATAGGAGCGGAGCAGCAATGAAAAATGTTGTAAAAAAAAGGGAGAAAAAAGAAAAAAGGGAAAATTTACGCAGACGAAGTTGCGCGGGTCAGCTAGTATTATATATTATTTAACTATCAACCTTTTCACCAAACTTCATCAATATTCATAAGTAGTCTTTGAGTAAAATGCCTGTGACATATGGACGGACAGACAGACAGACTTGACGAAATTATAAGGGTTCCGTTTTTGCCACTTTGGCTACGGAACCCTAAAAAAGGATTAATATTAAGATATGACGTTCGTGAAAAAATGCAGTTTAATTGATGTTTATGCTACTTCTTGTTCAGTGACTAGTTTTCAATCTAGATATACAGCCAATACAGGTCACCTAAAACTAAGACATGTTTATTCGTCAGTTGAAGAAACAATTAGTATTTCCTGCATCCCGAATTCCTTGCGTATTTTATATCAGGAAATAGACTCGAATATAATGTAATACTTACTTTGCAGTGTGTTAACGTAATAACTGTGCTAACTGAAGGCACTCCATACAGTAGCACTAATAAACCCAAATGATTGCCAGGACCTATAATTCTTTCTTTTCTCGTTTCCCTCATCTCTTTCGAAGTCATCAAGCAATAACCACTTTCAATTATATAAAGTTCTCTTGTCACTGTGCCTCCATAGTAAACTATTTCACCGGGTGGTAAAATTATATCTGTCGCTGCTGTAACAGTATGTGATTATTAGTCCTTGATTTTCTAACTGCTGTAACTGTGGTTCTTCTCTGACGGCCGGTCTCAATACTCTAACTATCGATGGATTTAGCTACTGGAGTTATATATTTGACATAAGCTCCATACAAAATATGTCAAAATTCTACCTCTAGTAGCCAAATCCATAGATAGAATAATAATTGAGACCGGCCGTGAGAGAGGAATGCTGACTGATTGGCTGCTTCCTCCCGATGTCTTTATTCACTGATTTTGACAGTTTGATTAAGAATTTATGCCTATTCTTTTTTTTTTTTTATTGCCTATGGTTGGCAGACGAGCCAGCGGCCCACCTGATGGTAAGCGGTAACCGCCGCTCATGGACTACAGGAATGTCAGGGACAATGCGGCAATGCTGTGGCCAAAAACATGGCAGTTCTCTCCAATATTGATTTAATGGTTGCCTGTCGATCGCTAAGCGATCTATTTTCCGCAATGTTGCCCGGCCAATTTTGTTGTTGGAAACTGAAAAGTCGCCCTCTATTTTATTATTGCCGGGTTGTGTAGCCCGTTTAGGAGACTGGGTCATGCGCCATATAATTGTAGACATATTGCCATTATTGGCCGAGCAATTAGTTACCAATAGTCCCGCCACCAATCGCCGTAAAAAATTACCAGTTTAGATGCCCCTTAATGATTCTGGTTGCCCGTTCAATGGCCACCTGCCTAAAAACTAATCAAGTGATGGCAACCGAAGGCAGGCTAACAATTTATGTCAAAAGTCAGGACAGTAGCTTCCTCTTAGTTAACTATTAAAGGCCAATTTGTTAGCTTATTGTTAAAGCGGTAAACAATAGGATTATACATTTGACCGTGACTCCTAAATTGTCTAAGTAGTTAGGCGTTAGTTCCTTCCGAACAATGTTTATTAGGAGATATGATTGGTGTCAACTACAAATTGCTTTTTAAGTATCTGAAATTATTGGGCGGTACTTTTTTTAAGGATTTCTATACGCTAGATTAGAACCTTGGTTAGGTATTACGTACTTGGTCAGGAAAAACAACATCTATATCTATACAAATAAATAAAATTGAAATGTCTGTCTGTAATGTCAGTAACAGCTCTTTACTAAATGTATATCTATACTGATAGTATAAAGCTGTAAAGTTTGTTTAAAAGCGATAATCTTAGAAACCACTGGTTCGAATTTCGAAAGAAAAATCTTTAACTGTTGGATAGCTCGTTTATCGAGGAAGGCTATATAACATCACGCTACGGCCAATAGGAGCAGAACAGCAATGAAAAATGTTGCGAAAACGGGAAAAATTTACGCATACGAAGTTGCGCGGGTCAGCTAGTGAAAGTATAGGTATACGGTACTTAGGTACTTATAACAGTTTTAATTTTTCTTGTTTCTCTGTCTGTTCTGGCTCCGAAACGGCTGAACGGATTTTGACGGGACTTTTACTGTTAAACAGCTGATGATGTACTAACATCATCAGCTGTCTAACAATAAAAACAGTGAACCGTGATGACTAAATTAGCCTTAGTTACTACTTAGTAACTTGGGCTACTTTAGTCATCACGCTGCAGGAGCACTGCGATTTTACGTGAACGAAGTCTCGGGCACAGTTAATTAACTTACTTTCTGTTAGTGTTTGAATATACGCTTTATTTTTCACTTGAAAGAATTTTATAGATGTAAGAGCCTTGAATCTTGCTTGATGTAATACTTTTTTACGAAGTTCTGACGGTACGACTGTTTTCTCCAACCAGTTATCATCTGTCAATTCCACTCCCTGGAAGTCAATAGAAATATAAGACACCGGCTTTTCATGGTGAAGTGTGACTCGTTAAACGTCTCGTCTGGACGTTATACTTATAATGAATGTTGGAACTCAGTTTCCACTGAAAATACTGTAATTTTGAAACAGCACATGCAGAAAACAGAATTATAGGCATAGACTTTCTTTGCCATGTAGTGACAACTCACTCACAGTACATAAAAAAACCAGATTACAACTAATGATCTATCATCATCAATTACCATAACTAACGTGTACCTATTCTTTTACACAAAATGTGGTCGTCTACAGTAGGTTGCAGTAAAAATAGTAATAGTTACCGAATTATATTGCCATTGTAATTCGTAAAATGCCATTATCCTTGACTTGATAGCTGGATGCATGTGATTTTCTTTCATGAACTTGTCTATCGTCATAATAACTTCTAAAAATGCGGTTTTAGTTCTGCAAAAGCATTTTTTATTAGTTTCTTTAAATTTCAGAAAATGATCTACCCATCGTAATTGTCCCTGTCCTAAAATAATTACTTACTTCGTTATTAACTCGATCTAATGTACACCTACGATGATAATATAGATCAAGGCTATGAATGATACCTTCGAAATAACTTTTTGTGACTTGTTTTGCTGGAGTGTACAATAACATGTGGGCAGTTACCTTGACCAGTGAGTGACAACAGCAGAGAACTCAGACACACAATACCCGGAGAGCAAGACTCCGTACAGACTAAGAAACGCTACGAATCCCATATCATAGAAATCTCCAGGTACAAAGTCTCCATAACCAACGGAGAGTAAAATTGTTGTTGCAAAATATACCGAAGTCACGAGAGGATATTCGGTTCTGGAAATGCAAATCTTTTATAAATTATGACATTTAGAAAAACAACTTAAAATTATTTGGATGTGATATATATGATACCAAATATAAAAAGGCCATTGAAAAGCCTTTATTTTACGCAAGACATAAGAGAACACCAAATCAGAGAAAACCTGGTACCCAACTATATGAAAGTAATGTCAGAACATCTACCGATGTTTTGAGTGAAACAACAGGTGTTTGTCCATGTTTACTCAGTAAACACATAATTTACATAAACAAAAAGAAATCTTTAAGGCTAATTTAAAATGCGTTACCGCCCTGAAACGGTATCCAACTACACATACAGAAATGAAGGCCATCTGAATTCATAATGACGGCTGTATTTAAAATGAGTCATAATAAAAAGTAAATCATTCGGTGTAAAACTTTAATACAGTTTGAATGCTAGATGAATCATAACAGAAATCCAAAATATAATAAATGTGTTACGTGCAATGCTAGAGCGCATTTTAGTGTGGAGTATTCAAAAAAGTTTGCGTAACCATTGTGTAGAAAAGGCTTATACCATTTTAATGAGGAAATTGTGAAAGCTTGGTCTCACCAAAACCTCGTAAGCTCACCAAGGAAATCGCCTACACTAAAACCATTGATAGAATGCATACGATTAGTGTGCCTTTCAATTTTCGAATATATATTCTCGTATTAAATGTATATTTTTTTTGTATATTAAATGTATATTTAATACAAGAATTTTGAAAATTGCCTATAAAAACGTTCCTTGTATAATTTGACAGGTGGATGTACCATACGGTGTGTTATAATTATGCGTAAGTTAAATATAAAATGTTGTCGAACCAATGATATTATACAGCAATATAATTACTTAGTAGATCTAGATCCGATATTTTGGTTCTCCCATATTAAGGCTTTACTAAACCACGAATTTTCTGAGCATCGGCTTACGAAACAAGACTCCATGTATAGAATGACGCCGCACCAATAGCATAGTAGACCTATGTAGACGCAATACTTGACTACCTGGAATTTTATAAATATTTCTACAGTCACGTTAATCGATCAACAATTAAAGCTAATTACTATAGAAGAGTGGTACATTACCTTGATGATAAGCGAGTTTAACATCAATTTTCTCTCTAAGTTCTCAAAGAAGCTAGATACTCTCCATACCAAACAAAGTTTAACGCCTTTACACAGATAAAATAAGTGATCTCTATAATTATCGTGATAATTTACTGATGTGTGTATTGTAACAATGTATTCGAACGGTATAATTGCCACTAAATCTAGATAAAATCCAAGGGTATTCATTCTATAGCTTAGAATATTTTTGAATCCGGTTATGTATCTCTTTTTGGTTTTCACAGCTGTTATTGACGTCATAAAAAGGTTCAGTATAAGTGAGATTGTTATTACTATTTGGGCGTAGAAAGACACTCCATCGGGAAAAGATCTTTTATATCCTATGTAATACGGATAAACGATGCAAACATATGACACTATACTCAGCATAAACAGTTCCCAATATTTAACTAAAAGACAATCTGCTTCCAATATCCAAGGAAATCTGGATTTCAAACATGTGAACATTGCTGTTTTCTTTTTAACGTGGTCCGACAAAATATACAAGTCCAAGCAGTGTTCGTCAAGATGATCATCCTTTGTAAGTGTGTCGATATCGGTTTTGCCTGAACGAAAATTATGAAAATGATTATCTTAGAAAAGTATCTAAGTCAGAATTTACATCAATCAGAGGTACGAGTAAGTACCTGACTTTTGTCTCTAATATTATATGTATAAATACCTTGAAGATATCTCAATTTATCTTTTAAGCATTTAATACTGCTTTTCTTGCGGTCTTTAGAAGCATAAATATTAAGGGAAAACTCTGTTTGCTCTGCTTGTATTATTTTTCTGCGTTTAGCCCTGGAAAGGCGTTCCTTAATTTCATTTGTTATCACGTCGACAAGATCGGGGTAAGTGATCATCAGTTTTATAAACTTGGTTTTTTCTAGAACTTGACATTCAACATATGTTGCTGCCTTTACTGTACACCGAGCTGTAAGTTATAAAAAATACTAATTATATATTGTATTGCTTTATTTTAGATAACGCACAAATTTAGTAAAGTGTTATTTTGCTTATAACGTTCAAAATAGCTTATCATTAAAATTTACCAGGTATATTATAGACCAGAGAAATTTCACCGAAGCAAGTTCCTTTCGCCAAAGAAATCATTGGACTCTCATCATCTTCATCTGATAATAACTCCAGGACACCGCTGGTAACACATACCTAAAACAGTAAAATTTATTCGTATGATTTCTCACCTTTAATGTTATATCGGGAAATACTTGGTTCATGTATATTTACCATAATAGTCTTGTTCTGATTTTGATTATATACGACGTCTCCAGGCAAAAAGAATTGATGAGTCATATTTAAAGATAGTCTCCTAAGAAACGCCTCTGGTAGCTTCCTAAATACCAACGAGCTGAAGAGTGGAACAGCATTTAAATCATAACAAATCTCCATTTGCAAAGGATACGGCAGCAACGCTAGCAACTTTGGTTTAAATACACCCGATTTTTGGTACCAGAGGTCTTCGTAATACCTTTTAAGAATAAATAAACAGTCGTTTATTGAATGAACTTACAGATTTTAGGACTTACATATGTATGTTAAATTATTACCTGATAATTCGACTTGTAGTGTCCGAATCCATATTGATTAGCCTTAGATGGTTTTTTATTTTCGTGAGCTGTCTCACATATTTAGAACGCCTCGTCGTTATCGTAATAAACTGGGAAGTCAGGGAACCCACAAACACAACAGTTGTTAGCAAAAATCCAACAAGTATGGCCAATATAGCAGTCAGTCTTTCAATAGTCGTCACTGGATATAAATCGCCCAAGGAATTTGTTGTGAGATACATGACTGATAAATATGTGCAAACGCAATACCAATCAAGCCTAACTTCTGTTGGTAAGTATATCGCTGATAACGA
This sequence comes from Herminia tarsipennalis, assembly GCA_945859575.2. Classification (NCBI taxonomy): domain Eukaryota; kingdom Metazoa; phylum Arthropoda; class Insecta; order Lepidoptera; family Erebidae; genus Herminia; species Herminia tarsipennalis. The sequence goes on from OX243835.2 coordinate 17,165,903, forward strand.
CCAAGATGACTGAACTTTATGCACGTCAAAACTTTTGTTAGCAAATAAATACCACACACATGTCCACGTATGAACCGATAATAAAAAAAGTATGAGGTACTGGAACAAGAATGTAGTCCACTGATTACTGCCAGCCTGCGATGATTTGTTGTAAAAGTATTGCAAGATTCTGTAAACTCGCAATGTAGCCATTAATGGTGCTATGGCGTGAAAATTGAAGGCTATCTCGTTACTTTTTAATAAGTACAAAAATGAGTACGGAAATGCTAAAATAATATCTAAAACCACCAAGAAGCTGTTGGGTTCCATTAAATTAAGTGTTTTTCTCCATTTTTTGAAGAATTTTAGACCAACGATTATTACAACGTCAAAAGTAAAAATAAGATTGAAACATATTAAAATCATAATAGCCCAAAATGGTCGTTCCTGGGGTTTGCAGAACGCATAGATGGTACTGTCCAATTTATATGCAATGATTATTGTTGTTAGTATAAATATCCTCCAAGGAGTGTTTGAGTATATAAGCAGAAGGGTTCGTAACTTGCTATTGCTGAATTCTGCTCGGGCTTCTTGCAATATAGCATATCTTTTAGTGCGCTTATTTTCTTCGTCAACACTCTTACTACTTGAGGTGGATTTCGAAGCATTTTCTTCTGAGAATGCATATGTTGGATCTAAGAATTGGTTGTATCTAGCTTTTCTGCGCCTATACTTATATACATCTAGGCTGAGGTCTTCGTCCCCCGCTGACAAAAAAATCAGATGATTAAAATAATAGCAATTATAATATACGCTAATTACGATTTGAAAAACTTACACATATCATCTAGTTAATAACTTCGACTGTATTTATAAAATATGAATACCTATTTTAAATTGTAACCACTACTTTCGTTTTAAATTGTTTCATATGTTTTGTATGGTAATCTAGTTGGTTTAAAGTGAATATGAACTGGTGGGCTCAATCTATACTAATATTATAAAGCTGAAGAGTTTGTTTGTTTGTTTCAACGCGGTAATCTCAGGTACTGGTCTAATATGATTTTTTTTTTACTGTTGGATAGCCTATTTATCGAGGATGGCTATAGGCTTTATAACATCACGCTACAACCTATTGGTGCTCCGCTCCCATTGGAGCGGAGCAGCAATGAAAAATGTTCCTAAAACGGGAAAAAATTACGGAGACGAAGTTGTGCGGGTCAGCTAGTTTATAATATAGGTACTAGCTTTCACCACGTGGGTTAAAGTTTACATACAATTTTCATCCAAATTCTTTTATCCGTTAGTGCGGTAGGTATGCATTATGAACAAATAGACATGAAAAACAAACCATCGTTTCGGTTTATAAGATTCTAAATTAATTGATCTAAGTAAGTTTCTTTTTTAAATATATTGCAGATATTACACATACTTTATAATAATATAATAGATTCGAATCATTCGAAAATTGATAAATTGAAATCAAAGGAGAACTTTATTTACTGATCTAATTTAAAACGATTTGTGTTGTAGTTGACTGAACACGAAAACAGATGCCTTGGATTGAACACAGTGGAAGAAGGAAGGAGAAGCCTTTGTTTCTGTGGGGTAACAAGGGCTATATGATTCATGTATTCGAGTTTACAACTCTGACTCTGACTGACGGATGAGTTATGTCCTAATATGACCTGTTAAGATCGTAATAAGTTCTTAGATATTTAGTATTCGAACAAAGCAATTCTGTGTCATCATTTGGATAAGATCAAGTTGTGAAGTTTCAAACAAAATGGTCACACTTTGGTTGGGTGACGCAATGTTTTCCTCGCTACATAAACCGTAGGCCGAAAGCCGGACATGTAGATATCCAAGACGCAAAGCTGTGCGCACGGCACTCCAACCTACATACATGAACATAAAAATTGTTGCGGACTTGACGTTATTTTAATTTAATTTTGTGCACATGTTTTTTATTGACAAAAAAATACAATGTAGGTATTTTTTTGTAATAACGGCATTTAACGACCCGTTGTGTATATCGATCATTCGTTTACAGAACATTAGCTGACGTAGTTATCCTACTGTTTTTCTCTCTGTTACTTTGTAAGCCAATAATCAGTTTTGTTTTTTAGGATTTCTGAAGCTCTCTTTATTCAATTATCTATTTTGCTTATGTAGGCATCTTCATTCCAATTCGCATTAATATTTTTTGTGGCACAGTATCTCTTGGAAAATAAGTTGTGGGGCTTTTGCCTCTATTTGAAACTCCGTCGCACAAAAATATACCTACTTACAGTTAATAATAGTAATGGGCCTCATTAGGTTTATTTTTTCAGGGTTAGCTTGATTAGATAATTAAATACCACGATTGAATAGACTGAGGCTCTATCTGGCATTGAAATGATTCCAGATAGATTGATATTTGACTGGGTGACTTTGGAATCAGTAGAAACAAACAAACAGATTTTATGGTGTATCGATAACAATGTAAAAAAGTCATAAAATACGTTAAATTTAAAAAATAAACTGAAAATATTAACGCTTTATTAATTTTGTAATGGGCAGGTATAAGTATAAAACCTTAACAAAACAATCTAATACCTTTAAACGAGCAATTCTTGTATATATATATATAATCTCAATTTCAGCAACGGCTCCAGCGAGTTTCATGAAATTTAGTATGCACGGGGATTCGGGGGCGATAAATTGATCTAGCTAGGTTTCATTTTTAGAAAACGTTTAAAAACAACCGAGCAAAGCTCAGTCATCCAGGTACTTAATAATAAAATGATCAAATTTATCTGTTGCGCATGCACTAGTATTTTTTTTTATAACCTTGTCTACACGTGGGTATCTCTTGAAGTTTGTCCACTGAATTAAAAGTCATCCTGTTTAAGTTAAAAAAATATTGCTTGCTGCACTTATATTCATGTGGTTTTATTATTAGTTGGGTATAGCGCCATTATTAGTTACCATCTTCGTATATCCAAGTGACATAGCGCCTAGATAATTAGAGACCGAGCGAGCTACCATAGGCGGAGCGGCCGCATAATCACGATGCTTTTATGGTAGTTCAGCTCGCGTATCGGTGAAAAATGTTGTCATAAAACGATTTTAAATAGTTTTAACATTTCGCAGCACATTTAATTCAATCTAAGTAGCCTCTTGACTGGTTTATTCTGTGGTAGGTATTAGGTGCTTAAGGAAAATTGTCTTCTAAATAAGAAGATGCAGCCATCTTCAGGATGACGTAAACGTGACTGCAGCATGTCTATAGTAATTAACTGCTAGTGCCTAATAATAAATTTATACATGAGGTCTTTGCTTTATGATTTTAAGAATATTATTTAAACACGTACATAAAGAAGTTATTGTTCTCTATGTTCATGATGATAATGTATCTTACGATGGAGTTTATTTTAGTAATGAAATACCGTGTTATTGAATGGTATATGAAACAAAACAGCTCTATGCATGTGTACTAAGTAATAAAGCTTTCAATTTAGAAATAATAGCGGAATATAGAGCGTGGAACTTGTGCTTAATCCGTTTAATTCGATAGATCCACAAGAGCATCGTATAGGGGTCAATTATCCATTTATCCTTTTAACAGAATTGATAAAACGTAACTAACATGGGTGATTTTAATTGATCGAATGTGCTGGCTTTGTTAAAAACTAATTCGAACGGTGATATAAAGTTGATTTCAGAGTTTTTATCACGAGCCAATTCATGTTTAAGAAGATAATTAAAGGTTATCTAGAAGAGACTACCTACAGTCTGTATATTTACCACGATGTTTTTGTTGCTATCATAATAGAACGCATAAATGCGTTATCTTATTGCGTATCTCGTATGCAGCAATTATTTAATATATTTTACTGGTAACTTTAACCACACACATGCAACTGTACGCTGATGTAGGTAGTAAATTTTGCAATGATCTTTTCGGTCTTTGTGTTGGTCATAAGTTTCACCAATAAACTTCCAAAACGAGCAGTTTTACAACCCACAGCTTCCGGCGATAGTCTTCAGGTTGACAGTACCTTTATCTAGTGGGAGGCTTGCCAAGGTTCACTCTTCCGGTTCGTCGTTGCCCAATATCACAATGACATTCACTGACAATGATAAATTATGATTTAATCTTAACCAGTTTTTTCTTTCGATTTTGGTGAAATTCGTTGTAGAAATTTTCATACACTTGGGTAGGCAAAAAAATGTTGTATTTTGATAGTTTCAAACTGCCATTAGTAACGAAGAGCGCACAAGATAAGTAGTAAGAAAACATGCATTCTTAATGCGACTATTACACACAGCAAAGCTCGTTAATACCATTTACATGAAAATAAAGTAAACTAGTAAGTACAAATATTTTAGGTTAAGCACAGTTTTATGAGGTCACTTTTTAATTTGTGTCGAATCACAACAAGGTGTAAAAATTTTATTTTAAAGATCCATTGTTAAAAAGTTACTAGGTGTATATATTTACCTATTATTTTCTTTTTTTCCCTGACTCAGTGGCGACGTACGAGGTTAAGCAACGCGTTCCCACTTAGGGACCGACATTGGTAACGTTGCTTAACCTCCTGGTGACCGTTTTCGAACATTGTCACCCCACACCTCTCCGTGCCTCGGAGAGCACGTTAAGCCGTGGGTCTTGCGTCTAATTTCTCTCCAGTCGTGTCGGATATCCGTCCCATCGGGCTAAATGGGCGGAAAGTGAAGTAATAGAGAGTGCACTTTTTGTGTCGCGTATACACTTGTGCACTATAATAACTCCTGCGAGGCTCCTGCTAGCTAGTCTGTGATGAGATTGGTCGCCATAACCGACATCGGTCAGAAAACCATTGTTTTCTTTCTTTTCATAATACTTATTTTAAATGGCTTGTCATCTTTAGTGTGACGAAATATTGTATATACTAATGAGTATCTATCCTTCGTCTAATGAGTTCCTCTTTGAGAGTTCAAATGGCCATAAAATAATATTAAGAAATCACAGGCTGTTTATGATCATGACACATTGCGTAACTATAGTCTATAATAATATGAAAAACAATTCAGTCTCGCCCACAACCCACTGCCACCTTTTATGTAAGGGGAGAAAAAAAGATCACTCTCTAAACTTGACAGAATACTATGCGTAGGCGCTTGTATAAAAGCAAATTGGACGATTGCTTTTAACGTTGCGAATTAAGTTTCTATTCTATAGATTTAGGTGTATCACATATGCTGAATACCAAGTTCTTTATAAAACAGCTTATTAAAGAACTATTGTTCTATTTCCATAACTGTAGATACACTAATAAACATTCGTTCAATAAGTCTGAGTAATGCATACCTATTTACCTTTATTTTATGATCGGTATTTAATGCTTAATCCTGATAACTTTGCTAACTTATTAACCCTTAAAAGCATTGTAAATACCTAGTTAGCCTTGAAAAAATATTATTATGACAAATTTTGAACACGCTTTATTGACTTCTAGCTGTCCCGCGCAACTTCGTCTGCGTAATTTTTTCCCGTTTTTGCAACATTTCTCATTGCGGCTCTACTTCTATTGGTCGTAGCGTGATGTTATATAACCTATAGCTTTCCTCGATAAATGTGCTATCCAACAGTGAAAGATTTTTCAATTCGGATCTGTAGTTCCCGAGATTACCGCGTTAAAACAAATAAAAAAAACTCTTTAACTTTATAATATTGGTTTAGAAGTATAGATTTTAACCATGTAGGTACCTAATACCATTTTAGAAATTATATTCTATCTGTTTCTTATTTGTCCATCGGTTAATCTATTTTTTTTCCGTAATTTGGATTATAATACAATAATTTGATGCTATAAAGTTGATCTGTTGATGAAGCCAATTAGATGTCAACTTATTGAGTTTATGGTCATTTACTGTCTTAATACTTTACCACTCTGCATCTTAACATTTGTTCTGCTATGTTGAAAAAATGACACCCCTGTCCCTAATATTTTTTGACTTTAGTAGGTTGTTTTTAAATACTAAATAAATCTTTCTAGTCAAAACTCGTTGTTAAAAGTATTTTAAGTTAGTTTTAGACTGACTCATGGGATAACGTTATTGTGTGGTGATAACATAAATCGTTATACTTATAGCAGGGGGGCATACCTACGATTGTTTGCAGCTTTAATGGTAAATGTAATAGAACATACCTACAATATCGGTGGGTAATGGTATCAATGGATAACTTTATTCGTGCACCCGTATCAAAGATTTTGCCCTTCATGTTATTTTAAAACGGTGGTAACCTGTGATGGTTTAGATTGGCTAGGCCTTATCTCTGACACCATGCCCAAGCTATTTGGTTGGTTACCTTATCAAAGAGAATGATGATGTCATTACTTTAAGCAGACAAAAATAATTGTGACGCATTTTAAAAGTTACCTAGTTTTACATGCCCAAAATCTGTAAATGGGCTGAAACTTTCAAAGGTTATTTGCTGGAGGCTAACTCTTATGGGGTGTTAAGTGTTATTATGCTAGTTATTATCGTAGGTCTATTCCACTTCATTATAATTACAAATATTTTGTTTAAAAAATATCCAGTCTAGTTTAAGGAATTCTAGATCTAATGTAATCGAGTGTTCCCTTCCTACTACCTACCTACTTTTGTTTGTGTGGATTAAGCAATCAATATGTCTTACGGTATGCTATTTTCGTACTTTTCTATATTTGTAATGTAAAATATGGCTTCTAAAAAACAATCAGAACGTTTGTGATTTACATTATAAACTAGTACATGCTTATTTTGCCAGATGTTATTTAAAAGACGCTGATTGTAATGTTTCTGTCGTATGTTGTAACATACTATTAATATTTATTTGATCATAAACCCCCTTTATTACAACTTCTCATAATTTTAAGACAGAACTCCGTCATACATAGATGAAAATAAGTACTTAGTGGTAGTAGTTAGTTAGTGTAGTTCAGGCATGTCAACTCATTTCATTATAGTTGTAACTAGGTTGACTAGATGGCGACTGTATCGCATTTATTTTCTGTAGTGTGGGAGCGAGACAATCACAGATAATACTGTGGTGCGAGCGAGAGCAGTGTGTGTTATTATTACGTCTACACTGCGGACAAAGTCGCACGCGCTTACAAAAAATCCATTCGACGAGAGCGCAGGCGCAGCGCTATATTCGCCCACAACTTCACTTCGTTCAACTTCGTCATTTAGTGGTGATCGAATCTTCGATGTGTGTGGAAGTGAATTTAACTTTTCTAACATAATCTCACAAAAATAACAATAATCAGTAACTAAAGTACAATTTCTTATTTGATCGTGTTGGAATAAACATTTTAACGTGTCATTAGTTGTATAAATAGTATTCAAAATGTGTGATAGTAACAGTCCTTCGACGCAAAGTATAGCGGACTACTTAGCTCAGTTGCTCAAAGACAGGAAGCAACTGGCTGCGTTCCCGAATGTTTTCATGCACATGGAGCGACTTCTGGATGAAGGTAGGTCAAAATCGCGTCGAACTATTTATAATACATGGGCAGCAGAGAATACTAGTTCCTATCGTCGATGCTTGTCACCGAGGCGATCATAAATCGGATGCGTCGACAAATGCTACAACGCAAACGATATTAAGTTTATTTTTGTCTTCGCCCCGCCGAGTTATGGTCCAGTGGTGTTTGTAATGCGATCCTTCATTTCGAAAAGCGAAGTAAAGCAGAACGTCTCTGCGTCGATTTGCGGTCAGCGGTCGTTAGGTTGTCGCCGACGAAAGAGATTGGTGAAATGTAAGTAGTAAACGAGTTTGGAGTCTACATTTATGTGTCTCATTTCGCTGGCCACGCAGCTGTTGTAAATAAATCATTCATTAGTCGAGTTATGATTTTGAGGTTATAATTTAAATAGGTACGTGCGAGATGAAGGATCATAAGCCCTGAGGGTAACCTGTTCACAGGGCCGTATTCTTACATTCCGCGCAACTTGGAGGAATGTCGCCTCTCCGTAGGTACCGTACGTCCACCATTCTCAGTCATACGAGATTTGTACGGAGCGCGGTGCAGGCGAACCGCTCCTTACGCGACGTATAGCCTCGTTTATACTACTCGTAACCAGTCCACGGATACTATGTAGCCCTTATCTTTGCTACTGAGCGCTTGCTGTTCTCGACGTTTGCAAAATAATTCTCGCCTGAATTTGAATTCCAAATATTGTTAAGACATTACTTACGTATCCAATTATTCATACTTAAATGAATATTTTCTTGCCAGTTAATTAGAAATTCTGGTTATAACGTTTTCTAAAATTGTTGTAAGTATCTACTAACTATTCACTTTAACTAAAAAGTGTAAACCTAGTGTGTAGATACTAAGTATCTGATACTTATATCAAACGTGAAAAAACAAGACGCCCAGTCTCCGATAAAGCTGGTGGACTGTGATATGATAATCATAGGTCCGATTTCAATAGCAAACTGGTTTCAGACAACTTTGGCACCATATAAGTTAAGTCAGGTACCTGGGCAGTTAGAGTACCTACGCCCGCTCGCTAGTATAAGCCCTAATTGATATTATGAGTCGAGCGATCAGTTGTACATGATAATGAAGTTGGTAGATTGTTGTCGTCTTTATTGCTCTCAATAATGGGCCTGACAATGTATCTATCTATTGGATTGGAACCAGGAGAATTATTGTAAATAAATATAATTGTGATTAGACAACTTTTCGTTACTTCCTTCACTAAATTATTTGTGACAGAGATACAAGACATAAAGCTTGAGAAGCTACTTGATTATTCGAGATGTAAATACCATACCAGATATCCCGTTCGCATTGTCCCGTTGTTTTATTCAACAATGAAAAAAGAATCTCACAAGGAAACATAATACTTAGGTGTATATCTTTATGTTTTGAAACAATATTCATACGAAACTAGATAGGTTATACATTCTCAAAAGAGTGGCAGCCAAGAGCAAACATTCAAAAGCCGACGTGTTACTTTAAAACGCATTACAAACACAAGTCACGTCTCGTCGCAAAGCAAGGTCTATTCTGCCGATACCTCCACATGTCATAATGTCACAGCCATAACGATTTACTGTTAAATGTTGCCCTCTGGGATTAGGCACAGGTTACTTAGTTATTGTGGCGTTGTAAAAGCGTGTAATCTTCTATCTACCGTGGATTACATTTTTATAACACCCACCCGACGACCGCTTTGCTTCTCTAAAATACCAATAAAACATTACCCAAACTCTATTGTTTAGTTTTTTTAAAACTTGAAAAATATGGCTTTAATATCTATAATATTAAGTATTTATAAAAATGAATCCCTATTTCCCTTAGTCACGAGATAAGTAACTAAAGAACGACTTTACCGATTTCGCTCATATTTTTTTTAAAAAGGAAATAACGAACGAAAAAAAAAATAACGGAGCGGTACAAAGTTTGCCAGGACAGCTAATTTCTTATAAAACCAAAACATACATTTTATATTTATGCTACGAGAAATAATGTTTTAAAAACAGAGGCAAGTGTAAGCAAACATTTTGTCATATTGGATCGTCGGCAGATGTCCTCATGTTCTAGTTGGTCTGTTATTGTCCGATGTTTACTCACATATAAATGAGCACTTACGAAATAATGCCAAATGGCGTATGAATCTAATAAGATTGGGTCTCAGTATAGCCCAAGTGGATTGAAATGTTCCATATCCAATGCTTTTGTTCTTGCATGTATTAATTTAAGCAACGGAATCAGTAGGTAAGTATTACGTGGATGTAAGTTTAAAACACGTATCCTGGGTAATATTCTGCTTGCATCATTCTCGAAAACTTGTTGCTTTAACATTTGCCATAAAAAGCGAGAACTCTTGACTGGAGGACTGACTCTTTAATTTGATTTTGATAAGATTGGCAAGCTTTGAGTCACCAAGCGACAGATTGGGAAATGTCCAGTTTTATTCATTGACATTAGTGACTTGATGTTTTTGATGTTTGTGAGAGTTATGGATCGAGGTTGCGCTACAACGGTGTTGTTGAAGTTTTATGGTTTATTTGACATGTCGCGCCGGTCCACTGTAGTCGTTGACGACTTGACGAAAATATCGACGGCAAGCTGACAGCCGACAGGCGTCGCGTATCGCGTTACGCTGAACTAAGAAATTATGTAGTTTATTTTGGTTGTGCGCTGGAATATTAGGCATATGAGCAAAATATTTTCCACTGTGAGCGTAGATTTTATCATACAATCTGCAACCAAAGAACTAAAAGATCATTGGTTGGTCTTGCGAAATAAGGTTGTACCATCTACACAAAATGCAACAAAAAAGGACTGATAAGTAGATACATAATATGTTAAATCTACTAAAGATCATGTTTTGAATGATTGAACTAAAAGTTCAACAATTACAAGCCGACATGAGTTATCCAAATGTCTGTAATGGCTGACATTTTCTAAGTACTTACATATAATATTTGACAGTCGAACAATATAGACTGATCCATGTTTACATTTTGAATCAAACATTTGATTGTTTGCATTCCACGAAGAACAGTGAGCATCAATAGAAGACAATACTCTAACAAAAATAAACATACTTATTCGTCAATCAAAATAATCAATACAGATAAAACATATTGAAAACGTATTACAAGATAAAAAGACATCAATGAACCATCGTGAAGAAATGTTATCATGTCATATGAACAATATAAGTGGATAATAAAAAGTACCTACCAGATTTATAGATAGATTACTGTTATCATGTATGATATACATGCTTGATTTGCAGATTAAAACTTGATAAAAGATAAAAAATGAGTTTAATAGCCTATGAGAATTGTTTTATCAGCGATATCGAACTAGAATCATTTAAAAATGTTAATAATATTACGCTTCGTTAGAAGTAGCTAGGTACTTACCTACTCGTTTATCTTCAATTATAGTTAGGTTGGCTTATCTCAAGTTGCTGGTGTCGCAAAATTATTCAATACAAGTCCTAGTGACCCTGTTTAAATGAATTCCAATTACACTAAACAAGTATTACCTACGTAGTCAATAATAATGCAATTATTGCGTTTTGATGCGTAGGCGTCTTCTACCTTTGATGCTGTCAGTTCCGCAACCCTGTAGCAAAATTGAGTCTTAGTTGGGTCATTATAAGGTTGCTTAGTAGATATGTGATTAGGCGGGTGCACCTACGTCGATGACCAAATGAGGGTAGCCGTGGGTAGCGTGGAGGTGTAGAAGCCAAGGTTGTTCCAGTCGCTTACCGACACGTTGTAACTTGCTGTGGGTTGCTTAATTGCTGAGATTCAGAACAGTCATCAATGTTATATTATACAGTCAATTTTAAGTGTCAACCAATCTTACCGGAATCATACCCATTTTGGGTGTTTGTTATTGTTAGATATGTTATGATTAGGTATTTAGTTCCATAATTAAGTATTTACCTACTTTATACCTTCCTTCTTAGCTAGTATTGTTATACCTAAAACAATCTTAGTTAAACGTACAAGACCCCAACCGTCCACTGATAATATGAGACATTTCAAATAAGTTATACCTAACTGACTCTCAGTGGCGGGGAGTCTTTAAACCACCATTCTTTTCGGTTTCCCTTTGAATTCTAGATACCTACGTATGAAGAACCGTGTGCAGCTATTATTGACTTACCTTAGGATGGGTTTAACCCACCGCAGCTGCTGACTCTATTACTTAGACTTTATAGAAATACTTGCTTTGTTACTTCCTTTGTTATGTCGTAGGTACAGAAAATGTTACAGAAAGCAAATATTGACACGCGACTCATTATCGCGTCGACCTCGATAAGGCTACACTGCATCTTGTAGAAAACTGGATCATACGAGACGCCTATTCTTCGTACGTTCCCACGACACTGCTGCTATGTATCTACGCTTTATCTTAACCGACGTGATCGTTCTACTAATGAGAAATAGTTTTTTCAAAGGCCGTGAAAATCTACGTACTTTTGTACTATAAAACAGTTAGGTACGTGCTACAACTGTGTCATTACTAAGTTAACATCACAAAATTTTGGGTAACAATAACATTGGAATGTTTTAAAATATCATTTACAGAATAAGCACAACTTATGATCAATTGTGGCATACACTTTGAATGAACGTTTGAATGGAAACTGGATGACCATCATACTTAGTGTACTTGAACACACAAAAGAATGCGTTTGGAAAGATGAAGAATGTGTAGGTTGTGCGTGAGTACTGTAATTTGAAATGAAAATCGATCGCTTCAGAATGTAGAGGGAACCAGTCCTGTGGGCGGATTGAAGCCTACGCATGCTCGAACAATCCTTCTAATATCACTTTTACATTTCGGCGTCATAATATCATTACCGCACCACTCGGAATCTCCTACGCATGTTTTATGATTTATTGAATCTGGTGCATTTATAGCAGATAAGTATTGGTAACCTCTTCTGGTCTTCATTTTAGAAAGCTACCGAGGAACTAGAATCATAATTCCTTGATCCAAATACATAATTGATTATAATTTTCTTTAACGCAATTAATAATTGGTTAAACGACAATCAAGTGTGGCGATTATGGCAGTTACCCACAGGACCTATAATAAGTAGGTTCTACTGGGGAGATCCCTGCCCAGCAGTGGGACATCATATGGGTTGATAAGTCTATGTCTAAATGACATGGATTGCCAGTAGGTAAGTAAGTAAACCCTTAATAAATCCACAAGCTAACGTTTATTTGACTGGTATTAAATACACGAGAAAAGTTCGAAGCTGGGTTACATTCTGAGTTGCTTGACACTACTATCTAAACATAATTTAAGTTTATGTGCTCTGTTGCTCTCTCTAAGCTACTACTTAGCATACGTGAATATTCAGCGAGTTTGTAACACAACTAGAAATAAGACTGATTGCTAACTGGTACCTAAACAAAAAGGTCGGAGTCAAAGCGTGGGAGCTGTCAACCCACGAACGGAGGTAACTTGGGTGGACCTGTTTCGTTTAATTGTGGCCCTCGACGCCTACGCTATTGCTAAAAAGCTTTAGAATCGTAAGGCCAGGTCAACAAATTGCCCCAAACTTTAACCAATTTAAGATAAGACGTCTGTGTGTTGAGTTTCAGAACGTGTTGCTGTAAGTTACCTACGTTTGTTACGATACATCCGATTGATAAATTAAGTAAAAAGCCTTTGCTTTAGTGAACCTTCACACAATCCGGCGGATGTCTCATTTATCTCATTTAAACAAAATGTAGGTGTGTTGTGTTAAATGGACTCAACCGCCCGAGGTTTTTATTTTTAACAAGATTGTAGTAAAACAATAAAAAATACGCTTCGCGCAGATAAGATAGACTATTGAAATACATAGTTAAGTAGGTAGGTTATAGTCATATGACTCGTAACACTCAGATCTGACGTTCTCCGCATCTGTCATATTGCGAACCTGTCATTTAGCTAATCTGTCATATTGCTAACCTGTCATTTGTCTATTTACGATTCTGACCATTTGCAACAAAGTACTAGCACTGTCATTTTGCGTTTCCGGCGTTCCACGCCTAAACCGACATGGTGATCGTAAGCATTCTGAAGCATGCGGATAAACTCTAGTGTTGCTCACACTAGAGTTTACCCGCATGCTTCAGAATGCAATTTTATAATATTTTTTGGGTCCATCTCGACAGAAATGTTAGTCTTTATCAAAGGTAGGAGAAATAACCGTACAACATGTACAACATAGGCCTTCTGGGGTGACGGAAGTTGCGATGGTAAAAGTGACGTGAACACTTTTCTGTGAACATCTCCATTAAAGTAGATACTTATCTTCAGTTGTTCCTCACAATTACTAGCACAATGGAACATACATAGTCATTAACTGTGGCAATGGCAACGCAAGAAAAATGAGAAAACACTTTCCTTCTGTGTGAAATTAAACGCAACGGTCCGTTGTTTGATTAGACGAAGCTCTACAACCAAACAGCTTTAAGCATTAGCCGTTACAATGTACTACTTCGTTAGTGGGAAACGTAAATACTGTGGACAGATGACAGATGGAAAACTGTTGACCTACTTAAGACAATAGGCCAATAAATCTTCTTGTTTTGACAAAAAAGGTTTTTGTTGTAGGTGAGCCGATGACTATTGATTCTCGTTTATGTGCTTGCAATGTCCACAAATTATTCCTATTATTGTTGTATAAATAAATAGAACTCACTAAAGTGAAATAGGCGCCTACATTATTCAACTACTTTGTATGTCGAAGCAGAATTTAATTTTCATTAGGTACAACAAATTTTCTAGAACTTTATATCATAGTATCATAAACTTCGATTGACCTTAAGTACCTACCTAGGTAATAGGTTTAACACGACACCAGCCACGTCTTCCTCACAATTACAACCTAAATGATAGGACAATGTCACGGAGACTCATTTAGTTTCCCATATAGTTGAATCTATCGAATATCCTTGTCTATAATAATTAGGTACTAAGTTTTTGTTTCACACCTGTCTGTGTGTATTTATAAGTGTCTGCCTATAGCCTCCACCCAAACCGAATATGCAGAATTGAATAGGGTTTCTTTTTAATATAAATTTCTTTTAGTTACCTAGGTATTAGAAATATACCCACCTACTTGTTGTTTAGATCTTATGTAGGTACCTATAGCTACTTAAATTTATGTTTTTGTAACTTCGCGTCAACAGAAAAAACTGCTGCATGGCTATCACTGATGTTAGTGGTAATTTTAAACAATAAGCTTTTGAATTTGGCTTGGGTTAATGCATACCTACGAATTAAAAAAAATAAACAATTTTTAAATTCAATTTAAATTTTTCTTAATTTATGTTTTGACAGATGAGTGAAGTGGTTATACGCAGATGCTGAGCAATACTTAGGACTTCCGAATTTCGTACGTCATATTTAAAATTAGGTAGATATCCACGATCTTCAAATCGGCGAGAAAATTAAATTGCTAATGTCAACCGATTATTTATTAAGACCAAAAAACAACGTCTTCCTATCTAGCTCTTAATAATATACAAATTCAAGGTTAATGAAACAAGAGACAAGTATTGCACAGTCAGATTTGCATAATCTGGAAAATCCCATTAGTTGCCCGTTGGTTAGAAACATTGCTCAAACTTGTTACTCTTTGTACTTTGTATTAACTATAAATGCATGTAAATCCTGTGTAATGTTTAATGAATTCTATTGAATAAGGCAATAAAAATAGGTAATGTTTATGTGTTAATAAACTGGCGGTACACGAGGACGGAGTCACTTATTGTGATTAATTTATAGACCTAGGTAGGTATTTACATTTTTTTACATCTTGACAGTAACACAGTAGTAGAGGCGAAGGATTGAAATTTTTTAGAGGTAACCCGATGCAAAAATATATCTTGATGGACATGGTTCTTTGAACTCATAATACTAAGTAACTACAATCCAAAGGAAAGCCGAAAGTAATGGTGTTTTAAGGACCCTCCGCCACTGCACAGTAGGTGTACCTATATACATTGTTTCTTTGTAGTTGGAGATAGATAAGAGATAAAATTATCACGGTCTTTATATAAAAAAAAAAGTTTTTAATCTACTTAGGTAACTCAACTATTAACTTCTTATACCTATACATTATGCCATATTGGTGCAGAATTTAAACGAATATCCATAATCGTAAAACAGAAAGAAAAAGAAAAACATAAAAATATTTCCACATTTGCTTTAATAAAAATATTCCAATCAATCTTAATATTTGTTAGTACCTACCTAAACGTTTATTAAAAATAAGTATTATTAATTGTTTACCCTATTATGTGAATGCGATAACGCAAACCCGGCCTTCACGCTTCACATTAATCGCGGTACATGCACGGTGCTCGCACCTCGCACTGGCTCTGTCTAAGTTCTGACCTGTTATTTAATGTTTACATTGACGACAGTTAGATATTAAGATTACTTACTACTTATTGTAATAGATGTTTCACACCGCATTATTGTAATTAATTAAATACATTACTAATTAATTTAACATATTATATTAGGTACCTACCTACTACTATAAATCACGAATGCGCGCGGTTGTTAGGTAGGTATCTAACTCAAAAGAAATACTTATTAAACTCCAGTGTTTTAGAATTTTCGTAAGCATTTAACATTAGACAGAAAATATAAGAATATAGCGTAACTGTATGACTACGTAATTCTTGTTTATACACTGTAATTCGTCCAAACTGGGCCGGTCTAGTTCTTCAACTTTCTACAGAGGCACGTAGGTGGCGCCCGTCAGTCGACATATAAAAGACTTCACGTTTAAAATACGCCATTTATAGACGGGTTGTACATATATAGGTATTCTAAACCCAAGCTGAGCATCTCGGTGTTCAGCGTCAATAACCCAGGATGCGATCTATCAACGAATTTTAGATTGAAAAGCGCAATATTGTTCAGGCCTAATTTGTTTAGCGCTTGGGGCAGTCATAGAGGTTCAAATATTCGACTATTCACACTTGTACTACTTGTCACCCTAATTTATTATAATAATAGTATTCTTTAATGTACACTAATACAAAAAAAAGTATACATTGTATAACTTAAATGGACAATGGGCTGCAATATCGGCGGTAAATAAAACTACAGTGCTTGTGCCTTAGTAATATGAAGGTACCTAATAATGAGTACCTACCTAAGTATTTTTTCTCATGAGCTTCTTAGATTCGCTTTCTATAATCGATTGGCGAGGCGTTACTAACAAGCTATACAAACATGACGAAAGTGCCTCCGTTGCGCCACATGTGTGGGATGCGCAGGCGCCGCTCCGCCGTGGTCTCTAGCCTAGACGGTTTAAGGGTCCCATTCATTTCGCATTAAGCAATTTAGTGAACGCACAGCGTTTACCGGTTCATTCATGCGGTTGTGCAATTGTTTGATTTATAGTGAACAAATATTAAATGCATCCGTTAAAAATCAATAATTGCTATTCCCTATCAATAACAGATTTCTTCAAATTATACCACTATGACGACATTCCGTCGAACTAAGTGTTTACCGAAGTACTATTGAAACAAGGTCAGAGGAAATTCGAATTGAGTCATTGATAATTTAGACGAGCACAAAAAGCTCTGTATGCAATTAATAATTAGGTATAGGAAAAACATATGTAGATATTACTAGTTATTATAGGAACTGTCTCGATATACTTAATAATATTTAAAAATGTCGTGATGCTTATGAGTTATGAATCAGCGGTGAGAAGTCGCCTGCTTGTGTGTGTGTGTACTTTCAGATGCTGTTTGTGATTATTATGATCTCATTCGTACTAGTCTATTAGATATATATCTGTCACCCTCTATCTCAACCAACACTTCACGTGTTTGCTGGCTCGCCTACAAGACGTCATCTGTTAATTTAATTACACCGTCTTTACGCCATTTATAAATGTTCTTGATTTTTATAAATACATAAGTAATATCTACATTGCTTTGATAAACTAATTCTGACTTAATATTTTTTATATATCTAATGGTTTCACTCTTAATCTCAAGGCATTCAGAAGTGAATGGTATGTTAGGCCCCCGCAAAGGTAAATTTTAAAATTCCTAGAAACACACTTGTGTAAAACGGAGTTTAACGCCTATTTATAGATGTTGCCGTAGCGCGACAAAATGTTATCTTAATTGAATAGCTTGAATAACAGTACGTTTCAATACATTGAATAGTTCTAATATATTTGCATTGAGGAACGATTGTACAAGTGACACACAGAATTCCTTGAGCGACATTCGATGTAGGTTATAATGATAGTAATAAAATAACACTTGTATTATGAATATAAAGTCACTGTTTATCTTATTAACGAACCTGCGTGTAGATGAGAAGATTGTGTTTGTGGTGGTAATCTAAGGTCAGTTAGTAGACTTGAAGTATGTTTAATGCCAACTTTATTATTTGTCATTTACGTAATTCTTAGCTAATAACGATGATGATAATTATCCTGTATAAAATGTCGATTCTTCAGGCTTAGCACAACAAGTCGTCAACACACTATTTAATTCGAATATAAAGTGCTTTACCTTTATTATATGTGTCTGACTCAAAGCTAGGACTACAAAGCAGAGAAATAGATGCATTATGTAAGTAAACTGGTAATTTAAATAGAGGAAACTGCATCCAGGCTTGTTCTTTGGATGCTAGCCAACTTCATATAATTGGGTCATTTATATGCATTACAAAATTACTCAAATACTTTCTGTAGAACGCATCTTATTTACGAGGGATTATCTGAATTGAAATAATATCAAAGCTAAACCTATTACTTGGAAATATGTATATTTCTCTCCGACATTCTTTACCTAATTCAGAGTAAGAAAAAAGTATAGGCAAAATTATCAAATATCATGATGAACAAAGTACTCTAAACCTAGAACTAGAATAATTATCCTGTTACACTAGGTAAGTATCTACCTAATTGTATATGAAATAGAATCTGCTCTACAGCAGTGTAACGCAATTGCAGTCCTTAATTTGTAAATTTAATCATTCGAACCATGTTCATTCTTATCTTAAATTCTTTACAAAATGTTTCCACGTTGAGTATTAAAAAGTTAACTGTTATAGTCATTATTTTTGCTACAAGCCCGCATACGTCCACATCGATCTATCCTGCATTTCGTTATATTTATATTTTATCCATAGTTTTACAATTTGTGCATTGTGATAACTTTCCCCCTAGATAATAACACATTGAGGGGAGTCATTGTAAGTTTAATTTTACCATTAGATAAGTGAGTATGTAGGAACTTACCTACTTACTTAATTTTTATTTCATTATCGAAAATTATTATCTACTTAGGATCATAAATTAAAGGCTGCCTTCATGAATGCCCCAAATAAAAATATTCATAGAGCAAAAATATCAAACGCTAGCCGGAACACTGTAACGACTTAAACAGCCGTCTTCTTGATATCTCTGGAAGCAACGTTCAACAAACGTAAAGCATATGAACCTTACTCTCTATAAAATAAGATTGAGTTTGTTTTGCAGATATTTCTCAAATAGGACTTAATACGACTTAATTGGATATTTTTAATGTCATGACGTTGGGTATTTATAAACCATCTGGAGGCGGTTTGGTTCACGGATGCGATATTTGGAAATGTACTAAGTCTGGTAAATAAAATTTCTTATTATGTTTTCTTGTTGCAGGTACGTTGGAGTTAATTTTTTGAGGTTATCATCAAACTTCGTGCACGTGAGTTAGCTGTATTAATTGTCACTACATAGGTATTTCCATTAAAATTGTATCTATTAATTGTGACGTCGTTGATTATTTTTAAATTGCTTTATTCATTTGTATCTCAAGGAATTCCTTCAGAAATATTAAATTACAAAATCTCTACAAGAGCACGTGTGAATGATAAACAGACAGATACATAAACGTTACAAAATGTAGCTCTAATTTATTCCAACTAACAGACCGCGTTTATAAGAGCAGGAATGTCTTTAATGTCCAGATGGTTTTCTCGTCAAACGAAATTCTGTTTGCCATATCCAATATATTTTTATTCTTGGATATACGCAACAGGAACCCAGGCGGCACGAGCGTACACTCATTAAACCCCATAACAATGAAGGGCGGGGTTGCCTGCGTAATAAAAATTACAAGACGCTCAGGATGGGAGTGCCTAAATGGTTCCTTACTCGTCTCCGGTCACGATAAATCTAGTTGACTCATTAAATCTAAAGCATTCACAATGGAATTTCATACGGCTTCAGAATTTTATATTCCTCTATATTAGGTGTGTCTCGGAGTTAGTTCAGCTAGAGAATTATGTTTCATTCGTTGAAATATTTGTTGTTGGAATGGTGTTTACGTAGATGTTGTTTCTATTGTGATTGTTATCTTGGATGTGACGTATGAGAAGCGGATGATGTGTGACATGAATGAAGCGTAGTGATGGCTAATTTTTGAACCGGCAGACGCGAGCCAATGACGCGAGGTTCCGCCAAGCTTCCGCCGCACCCGTCCCGTCGCACTCGCGCGTAAACAATCGTCAGATTCGTTTGTTATCCGTCTCCCCCACTCATTTTAATTTTTATTTACTAAGGGAAAAATATATAACTTCATTGTTATTACCGTTACGAGCAGTGATCTTGATAAGCCCTCCTGCGTTTATCTACTGGTTGAATAAAGTATTTTATCGACTTTTAGGATAGGTTTTGTAATGTAAAAAAAAATGCCTTAGTCGGTTTCCAGCATATTTCGGGTCTTGGCAATCTTGATGCTAATCCATCCTACACGAAATATAATTATTTTGACCTTACACAGTTTTCTCCTGCACAGATCGCGTTTCAGGTTACGCAACGAGAATGCGTCGGCGCAGATTTCGTCACCGCGGAAAGCGCGCTGGCCCATTAAATTGTTTTATTATGAACTCGACGCCATCTTGTGTATTTTTGGCTGAGGTTTAGGTGTTTATCTGGTTGGGACTCTGTCCAAGCAGTAATTAGTCAGTGTAACTTTATTATTGCTGTCCACAAAGATCTTGTTCGAGAAAAGTGAGAATATTAACCACCTTGTCACTGTGTCCTGGCTTCAACCATTAGTTGTATTATATTATGATAAAAAATATTTAAACGTTCAATCCGATGTTACCTTCTATTTTTGAAAATAAAAAGCAGCAACATAAACATTTATGTATAAAATTCAGCTGCCAGAAAACATATTCTTCCTGTAGAGTTGAATGACCGAAGTTTGTTTGTCATCCCACATCTTGTCTTCACACAACTCTGTGTTCCTCGCATCACCTGTTTTATTTTTCACTATCGTTGTAGACGAACCCATTGCTATTTTAATCCTCATACTCTAAAATTATGAATAAGTCGCTACATATGACACTGGATCCACCTCCTTTAATTTTAAATATTTGTATATAACTCATTGTCTGGTCATCTGTCATATCTTGACTATGAACTTGTTATTAACATTAACTAAAATTCAATTTCTTGTAGCATTTTATAATTTTGTTGAGCTTCATTATACTCTGGCATCCTATTTAATTCATTAGCAGGAAAAGCTATAATATCTGTGTATTAAAATTGTAAGACCTTAATGTGTTATCTCCTTATACTTTGCTGTAATTTAATTGTTCTTACCGTATTGAAGACGTCGTTATTCTACCTATTCATAGATTTCGAAACATTGTAATTTGCATATTCATTTTTTGTCACATGACTCACTGAGTTGACTTGTATGTCCACGGCGTTCGTACAAATGATGTAATCTACATTTTGGAGTATTGGACACGGCAGGTCATAAAGTGCCTCCACGTATCGAACACCGTAATAGGCGAAGCACGAACTGTCGTTGCATTAACGAACCCACTTACCTCCTTACGGCTTTCCAGTTTCGCACCATCAGGTTACTTGTTATTGTGTTTATATTAATCAAATTTCATGTTTCTTAGATGTTTTCGTTATCTTTAAGTAATACTTTCAAAAGCGGTGTTATAAGTATAGACTACGAAATTCAATTGCGACTTTTATTTGTTTCATCCTATGTTTTCTCTGGGGCATATCAAATTAGATTATATTAGTTTATTTTGATCGCCTAATGTGGCTTATAGAATTTAAGTACATTTTAACAGTAGTCAAATAAATTTGTTCTAAATTTATATTACTTTATACTAATAGCAACTTACATTATTTGTGTTCCACTTTATCCGCAACCGGTGTCATAAACCCCTATGTCGGCATACTCCGTTTGCACAAAGCGAACTAATAAGATTTATATAATTTACTGTTAATCGATACGTACACCAATTATAGTACTTATACAATATGGGTATACGATTCGAAAGACCTATTTGTTTTGGTAGCCATATTTAGCTAACACTCTGATTTATTTGATTAAATCTTGAACTTTATTGTAATGGCAAATTGAAGCCCAAATACGCGTTATTAATTTGAGAGATACGAAAACGTTTTGTAGATTACGTTTAGCTATGCATTTGTCCTCTTTTCATTATCATCTCCATTAGAAGGTTGATTATTATATTCATATTTTATATGCTAAGTATTTGTGTAATTTTATGTTTTGCATGCGAATGGAGTATTTTATCGTGTAACTGATTTGTAGATCCCATCGTGCCGTGGCAAGCGCGGCGTGGGAGACGAGAGGAACATCGACCCCGCGTGCGACTATAAATATACAACACAGTCCTTATCCATGCATCTGAACATCCTTGATACACCTCTTACATGCTTCAAAACGATATTATAAAAGCATATTAATCTATTTACTAACTAGAATTTAATATTTGTTGATATTAATGAGAATTTCAACCCAATAAGAAGATTCTTGAAATTTACTCGCCACGTGGTTTCAGAAAGAGAAACATGTATTTAAATATATGTTGATTTTCAACAGTTTCCGTTATACGAGTCTCTTTGAGCTCAACGTCTGGACACGCCATACGAGCCGTCTGATACAAATTGTTTCGACAAAGTTCAATGCCGTCTCTAGATGGGTGATAGCAATTGAATCAGTTCCACTTGCAGCAAATTAATGTTCATTAACAGGGAATGGTATGACATGGTTCGCTGTTTTATCATTAATAATGTATCTTGAATAGTACGAACTGCTAAAATTACCATTAGATCAACCTTTTGGATGACATCAGTAGTTTGATATCAGAAGATTTTTTCTCCAACCGATAGCCGAGATATTTTTCTGAGAATTCATTAAAAGTTGAGGTAGCTCACGCAGGCTTCATCATTGATCTCGATGTTGGGCTCGAGTCGGGTCGTGAAACGGAACACGGTCGTCCCTGATAACTTTCCCGGCACTAGGTCAGTTTTGCGCGGCTCGCTTAACGGTACAATCAGGTTGTTGCCGTCCGTCGACACGTAACAATGTGATTGCAGTTTTGAAACGTTCATCGTAAACGATTCGTTACGTTTGTGACCGATGTATACTCTAACGCTTTGTTATAAGAACGCACTGAATTGGAGTCTGCTTCCATAAGCCTTGAACTTGGCGATTGTGTAGACTTCGTTTGCATGAGCGAACTTTGCCACATTGAATAATTCTGACTCCCAATTACACAAGTGGATTGAATTAATATTACAGAAAAAAATAATATAAAGATGTATGTTACGCGGGTGTATTGTTTAACAATCAGTTTAATTGTCGTTTTGGTTACAGTTTTTAACCCCAAACAAAAAAAACTGCCTAATTGTAGGTATTTTAAGAACAACAACGGGTAGTAGAGCTTAAACACCAGATATGCGGGTACTTGGAACTATGCAAAACTGCAAATGAAAACCTTCACCTTTCATGAAAATACGTACGATACATCTTTAGTCAGAGTGAATTCTGTGACAATATATCTACCTAAAGTACTCCATATTTCGTCCGGCACAATCAATGAATGAAATACACTACGTACCTACTATTTTTTTATGCATTTCAAGATCCCATGATTATTCTTAGAGAGGTCAATAAGGTCGAAAATTGCATAGAATTTATCTTATTGCAGCGGTGCATTTTAATATACCTACATATGGACTTGGTAGTTATTTCATGGCCTGAAAATGTTGCGGTAAGTTAGCTATGATGAAACCTTGCCTATTTTTTTCTATGCCTACGTCATCTTACTATCAAATCTTTGAATAGGAGCTTGTGCCATGAGATCATTTTCCGGGCGCTAAAAAGATTAGCAATAATGTAAACAAATAAAACGCCTGACGTTGTATAATCATGATCAGAACCAGTTTGTTTGATTCCTTCGGAAGGGGCTTCGAAAATATCTAATAGGCAATAAATTTGTTATAATCAATAGCCGGAAACCAATACGCAGATTGTCTGGATAAACTTTGCATTGCAGAGAAAACACAGATATCGTAGGTATATTTTGCAAGCACTACTTGTATCGTATTTATATAATTATTACGTTCTTAGAGTATTGAGATATATCTACGTAGTTATTAGTATTACTTCATCAAACAAGAAAATCTAGAATCACGAAGACTGACATGGTACCTTAAGCAAATATTCGCATAAAAGTTATGCAAATAAACAATTGTTGGTTGATATCTAACAATAAAAGAATAACAAGTTGCACCTGTATGCTTGTAACCGTACCTGCTTACAAGTTCTCTTTTGTGTTTGTTCAAGGGGTCCCCTATTATTCAATAGGTGTTCCTTTGCTGATGACGTCATTTCATACGAGGGGCTTCATATATGAGGTAATCTCCAAACGACCTTACAAAAAAGTGTTAGTTTTGTTGTGTTTTTTATCGAGTTTGATGTAAGATTACGGAATCTCATTGCTCATCGATTTTTCGATGTGTGCTATTCATTTAACGTGTCTTTTGCAGTTAAGTTCTGATGTCACGGCAGTTTTACGATTGTCTGAACCCTGACCATTAATCGATTAATTAAAATTCTGATTAACGGTGAAGCCGATGATCGTTATTGAGGTGCACGCAGAATAATTAATTTGTGTGGCAACACCACCAGCTACCACTATGGTGACATATCAATACAGCTTAGTTTTATTAATAATAAATTAAACATGAGAAAACAGAATTTAAATTCCTAATATTAAAGTTAAAATTAGGAACTCAGAGTACGCTTTAGATCATCCTAGTCATAAAGCCCTTAAAACAAAAATATGGTTTTCAATCAAAGAAGGTTAGCGCGAGGAAGTCACATAACAATAACCTATTGGCGAATTAAAAGCTCGATTTAAGTGAAGTGGAGAGAAAACTGCTTGTCAAGTGAAGACTACCTTAGAAGAGATTTTAATGACATTAGGTCACTAGAGCTAAGACCGTAGAGTACATTGCCAGGGCTCAGTCAACTATTGACTAATAAATTCCTCAAAACATTGCCATGTCACACTTTTGGTTACCTTGGCGTATCAATGATGATTAGCCTCCATATAAAGGTTTCGTGAAACTTTACATGCGTAAACAACTTGCTAAATTGTTAATTAAAAATCCAATTATTCCATTACTTGAAGCTTCATGAATCCAGGAAAATGTTTATTTAACAGCAATTGACCTACAATCAGCTGATCGCGAGAACTCGTCTTAATTAGGTTAACGTTGACCAGTTGCAGTAAAACAAGAAACAGCACAATTATGTGTCTCTTTTAACTGTTTTATTATTATATCCACGCTTATTCGAGGTCTTATTTTGTGTAGTGTTTTTTCGTGTGCAGTCCGTTGCTCCCTTATTACGGTATTTTTTTAAACATGCAATGAAATATAAAACATTTTGTGATTTGAATCATAATCACATTCTGTTCAATGGGTTTTGCATCATCTTTGTGTCGATGATTTTTTTTTTTTACATTGTCGTTGGTCAAATTAATCATGCCCATGGTTTTGCCATTGCTATATTTAGACTGATTAGTAATATGTATTTACATTATTTCCTGTTACTGTATTAGCATATTTACTTACTGAACTAACTTAAAGATTGATAACAAGTAAGTAATTACTTAATTCTTCTCTTCAAATTTAAATTCGAAAATCCCAAAGGTTCGCGTTTCTTTCTTGTAAGCTTCATTCATACCATACAGAACAAATCGTTGCTTAAAGCTTAAAGTTTTAGTTAGTAGGTAGTACCTAACTTTTTCAATTCGTTTATTTATGAACTTACGGATATATTTAAACATTCCTTATTCGCTGTAATTCCTCGACCTGTGCGGTCACCATGTCATCATTCTTCTAGAAGTACTTCTAGAAAACCACGCTGTATAATAAAAAGTATTTTCTAACAACCATACCTACTACCTACGTATGCATTCAATCATTGTTTCTATAATATTACCATACAAATAACTGTAGGAGTTTTCATTGCATTATCTTCGTATCTTGCAAAACAATCGTCACGTTGCACAATGATTTCTTCTACTCGTCAAGACAAAGGGATGACCGTTAGTTGCTTTTTTCCCTTTTTTGTCCACCACATGCGATGCGTAGTCTTGACAAACGTTTCTCTTGTTTCCTGCCGTTGTTCCACATTTGCTACTAATGTACTGCCTATTGTTAACTACCAAAGAATTTTAATGACAATAGGCTTGGCTAAGAAACATGTTAAAACACGACTCTAAAGCAACAAACGTCATTTATCGAAAGACTAGTCGTATGGCGGAGTTTCGATCTCTTATTTAAATTGGCAGACCTTTGACTCGGTGGGTGCGAATCATAGGTCATTTCGTTTTATCTCGTCTTTTACTGACTCAACATTCCAATGCAAGATGTAGAAAAAATATTCGACGTGCTTACAGAATACGTGACCTAAAATATTGAAATCAGTAACAATAAAATAACTGTTCTATTATGACTTAACCGCAAGTCCTGTTTAGAATACAAACCCTTCGTTTTCATCGCTCTATCAATCAACAATAAGCCTAAGTATACTGCTTTTAGAATCACATATGAAGTAAAGCATACCACAATGAACAGAGCGGTATCATTTGCACCGACATTGAATCCAATTGCTCTGGTAATAAAATCTATTTTTGGTATTCGTTGTTTATAGCTATGCAAGTGTGTCGGCAGTCAGAGTGGTTGCAGACGTCTCGTGTTTCAGAAGCGTGGTTGGTGTTAGCGTCAATGATCCACCTCTTTGTGCCGAACAGCTGCAATTTGCCAGCAACGTCAACTATTGGCCATTGTTGTAGACCTATTTGTATTCATAATTTGTAAGTGTGCAACTTTAATTTTGCATATTGGTTTAGTTGACTTTAGAATTCACCGGAGGTGTTTGTACACATATTTGTATGCAGTTCTCTTTAGTATTATAAGTAACTTGTCTGTTCCACAAGCATGAACCATACCTGGATGATTATCTTTATTCTCTTTGCAATAATTTTGTCTAAATTCTAAATGACAATATCACTAAATTCGTAATAGCATCAAAAGATCGTGAACTGTCCGACTATTAAGGATAAAATCAGTTCATGTTATCGTGACACGTTCTGGGTGCGTTGAGGTTACAGTTGACTTTCAATACTGTCCACACGTATAGTTTAAACATGAATGATTACAAGAAAGGTAAATACTTAGGTAGCCATTGAAATTAAAAAACGCGCCACAGCAGTCACCAGTCCGCTTTGTGGCTAACATGGTGTGTAACGTTGACAATATGTGACCTTGTATATCTACTGATCCTTTTATCTTCATTATAATACTCCGCTGTGACGCCATTTATTAGATATTTTGTTTCAAGCAGTATAAAAGCTTATTATAAAGGTGGGTCTTAAGGTTAACGGGACCGTTAAGACAAGAATCATGGCGTCCAGTGATTAATAACTAAAGAAGGATGTAATGTTATTTATCAGGGAAGACTATTTATAGTATTGACACTTCTATCTATCTGATGTCATGAGTACAATGAAATTGTATATTGATCTATGATAAATCTTGATTGTTTGTTTCCATTGAATGAGCTTACTGAAATTGAAATTGTTATGATTGTGTTTAAGCATACTTGGAATGATCAATTCAATATCAACGTTCCCGCAGCTAAGTACCTATACCTATCTTCTATCGTAATTATGACAGCAATAGGAAAACTAATTTAAACATAGAGCTATCTGACTTGTCATATTTTAAATACATATCAGCCCATATGATGGCCCACTGCTGGGCACGGGTCTCCCCAGTAGAACCTACTGGTATGTAGATCCTGGGGGTAATTGCCATAATCGCCACGCATTATATTTTAAATAAATGTAGTAATTTTGTTGACGTTAGTACATGTGACCTGAATTCTACAAAATATAACATGCAAATTCTGGTTTCATTGCGATCTACGATATTGTCATCGGATCGTGTATGCCTAGCTGTCGTAATTTGTCACAGGGTTAGATACAATGGCCCATACATTGCATGAAATATGACTTGTGGCAACATCCATCAGTTCTGTTACTTGGCCATCGATATTTCATATAATCCAATCTAATATTTCAACGTTTATAATCGTACCAAATGAGGAATTTTAATGGAATGTCATTTCGGTTATAAAGCCATGGTCTATTTTGTAGCGACTTACCATTTTAGGCATAGCTTGGCTCACATTTTACCCCTAACCATGTTTATAACCAATTTATTATACTTACGCAAATCTTTATAAATAGATATCTCCATTACTAACCAGATTAATGAATAAAGTGCCTATTAGATACCTAAAGAATTGATCATAACAAGTTTCAGTGATTCGAACGGTACTTGTTAGGTACATGATTACATTGTAACGGAGATTTTGGATCTGGCTCTGTACTAGTTATTCAAATGTTCCTATTTAAACTCGCCGGCTTCCAATGAGCTTCGCTGCATCACTGCGTTTAAACTGTTTACTTGTACCGACATTATTTACTCCGGCAATTGCCTAGCAAGCAATTCGAATTGCTCAAACATCGCTCAGATGTTGTATTCCGCATGTGTACCTACCTATTTTCATGGCGGTTTCATTTCGAGTTAGTTGTAAGCATGCATTACAATCAGGAGTCGTTTATGATGTAATTCATTTCTCTAGAATCATTTGCGGTATTTCCTATGAAAACTTTTTTCTCAGACTCAATCAATGCCATACGTGTGTAAATAATACAATGCAGTTATGACAAGTTGAAAAAATGTATTTTCTATTTTTTTTTCTTGTATCTACCTTAGTTGCTTTTTCAATTATACTTAAAGGAAAATGATATGATATTATCTACCACTAGTAATTATTTCGAATCATTATCAAGTTTTGCATTGTTCAGTGATTGGTTGTAACATACAGATCTATCGATATGGCTGTGTCCACAATGTTATTAGAATGGAAATTGGTTTGTTTAACATAATTACGTAGTTTTGAAAAATGATTGCTGTACCAATAACAGCCAAATTAGTTTCTATATACACAGTCATCTTTAGCTACTGGCATAGAACTTTTCATAGGGCCTTATAAGGGCAGGGGCCGGGGTCTAAGTGCCACCTACACAGTGCTGTACAAATGTCCATATTCGTCATTATGGGCGTTCTGACTAAGGCGGCCAGCGAATCGGCTACCTTTGTTAGATGAAGCTGATGACTGTAGTTTTTGCCGCGACCGTGGGCGGCCGATTCACCTTCGATATAAAGATTATCTTAGTGCATGTAGGTGGCGAGTACCCACGATATATTCTTGAGAATACTTAGGAAGTGTTCGTTTCGTAATGATAGTTCCGATATGGTGTGGGCAGCTAATGACGATGCACAACCTAATCCACAAATTACATATTTATTTAACCTTATTGCATAAGTTACAACAAGTACTTGCGACATCTAAGTGACCTTCTTTTAGACGGTAAGCGGATAGTTCCATTTAAATAGCCAAAATAATGCTTAAATTATACTAGTTAAAAAGTTTAGTAGTGACACGAATATGAAACTGACTACTCCAAACTCAAGCTAAAAAGTTATTTCAGTTCAGAAATTGTGCTTGCACGTGATCAAATAGACATTCATGTAACTTTATGTGTTAATTACCTACATCTAATCACTAGGCACCTAATGAAAGTACTCAATACATAAATTAACGGTATAATTTTGTTGACAAAACTTTTGGTACAAGGAACCGAAACAGAGACATTATTTCGCATAAGATATCGTATTTGTTTTCTTTTATTGTTAAAAATTGGTTGTCTGTAAAGTCGGTTTACGGACGACAATTTTACGTGATAGCGTCTTAAGAAAACATTGATTACATATATCATTCGCGTTGCTTAGCAACCAGCCGTCGGACGCTGCGCCCGTGGGCCACAATACTTCAGCCTATCAGCAGGCGGAACGTGAGACTTTTTCGTGAGTGCAGGCGGTCATCGATTTATACGACGTTATCACGTCAAAAAAAAAATAGAGAAAATATCATCGGACATCCAAAGTCATTGCAATAAAAAGAAAAATACTATTGATATAGGTACGAACACTTTTTATTTGAAATAGAGTTGTATAGCAACCACTCCTTTAAATGTATTAACCATATTACCTTTTTATACAGAAACTTGTTATAATATCTTATGTTCGTACAGTTTCAATAAATAACATCAAACATTAAATTAACCCAACAATCAACGTAAATGAAATAACTAGGTAGTACCGATCGGAATTAGATTAATGCGTAGAATTAAGTTTTCATTGCTTTCGCGTAGCCTATCATTTTGTTCGACGCCGACCAGAGATTGGAGGATTGAATTGTTTCGTCTCGGCTACCGAAGCAAGATAAGCATTGACTAAGTGGTTAGTTAAGTGTTCCTTGCTATATAGGGTTTTCAAAGATGCTTCTGCTTCAATCATTCATTCCGTCTTCATTATTTAAAAAATCTTTTTTGGCTTTGTTTTTCATTATAATATATTCAAAATACAATTGAAGAAGACAAAACATTCGCTTATTAAAAATTGTTATTAACGTATTACGAATAAGGAAGTTGTCTTTATTTCCTATCTATAGGGCTTAATTTTTAAAGAATGACGTAGTGAAGAGTAGGTCTTATCAATTTTAAAACCTCCGTACGAATTTACCATAGTTTCTCATCGATGAATTCAATACGTTAATTAATTAAAAAGTATGCACTAAAAGTAATTAAATATAAAAATATACAAGTAACTTTATACTTTAATGTGATGGTGTTAGATAATTTTCTAAGAACTCACTTCCATAACATAAAGCACCAATTACGAAATCCTATTTTGGGAGTGCATGGTATCGATACTTTAATACATCTGTTTTAACTGCCATTCATTTGTTTTAAAGTATGTACTCGAGTTTATGTCTACCTTTGAGAGTCATAGCCGCATCATTCATGTTATTTATAAATATATGACATAATTGCATGTAAGATGACGAGACGAACCGATCGATCACCGTTTCAAGCAATACGATTGAGTATTTGTCAAAAGAAAGTGTGGAAAATTTGTGAGCATTTGATTTATAACTGCTTATTAAATTTTGTGGTCATACTAAAGACGTATAATTATGTAGGTACTTTATATAGTTGATTGGTCAATATATTAACAGCTCATCAGTGTCCCTTTAGGTGTATATAAAGTGGTCGTGCATGTTTAATATATGATGATAAGTGCCGTCATAATTTACTTTAATTAAACTTAAGATGAGGCGTGTTAACATAGTTAGAAAATGTATAAATATTATTTGTATTACTGAGTAGGTATTTGGAAGTAGTAATATTATATTGGGTAGGTACACCTAGTCCATTAAATAATTATTATATAAAACTGTTTAGGTATGATGTTCTCGGCCATGTTGTACTTCTTGTTCTAGTAGAAATCGATATCATCAGCATCATTAGGTACTAATTCTCGCCCAATAGCCCAGATTACTTAGGTACGGCTTTTTTATAATTACCTACTGTGTTTGAGAACGTATTTCATTACCTCAAATTCCAATTAAAAACTATATTACCAGAACCTCAAACCAACAAAGTGTTCTTCCGACAAGAGATGACGAATTTAACAAAAAGTTCATTGATTAATATTTCGTCTAGGCACCTTTGAACTTTCTGTCTGGTGGACAATGTGCAGTACATTCAATTAGATGCCAGACCTCCGTGGGTGGTCGAATATGTTCCTTTGCCCTATAATCAATAAAAATGCGCCTTTGATGTACATGTCAGTTGACGTGACGTTTTGACGGAATCATTGTTGGATAGATGGCGCTGGTTTTGTAATGGATATCTTTAGGCGCCAAACTTTGTGTTTATTCTTATTATACACGACAGGTTGCGATGTAAAGGCCCCATTCTTTATAACAGTTAAGTTAGGTTTGGTTGGGATGATTTATTGTCTCTTTACGAAGAAACGGGATCTTCATACATTTCAACAGAATTACTTTATCACTACAATGTATTCTTAGCTACAACCTGAGCTTTTGGTGAGTAATCTTTGAGCTATGTCCTAGTCTGGTCATTTAAGTGTCGGTATCTCTAAAAGACGATCCATTGTTTGTACCAACATGAATGGTTTATTTTTGTTAAATGTCGTAAAGTGTACCGATATGGGGTTGTCTCTTCTAAGTCGGTCAGTCAGACGTAGCCCCCGTTTATATGTATTGCTGTCCACTCAGCCGCAGCGAACTTGTCGTAAGACTACACCGACGACATTTTAAGTTTCTTCATCATTATAAATTTTAGTAGGTAGGTAGGTACTATATATAGGCAGTCATTATTCTTGTTTCAGTAATAGATAAATATACCGTTTTGAGTCTGAACAGTCGAATATTATCAGAATGGCCTTAACAATTATTTGCTAATCATTAGAAACTATGCTGATTAATTCGTTTAACTGAAAATAAGAAAAACGTTTAAAAAATATAGAATTTAAAGTATTTGCATCAAAAATACTCACAATCTTTGAATGCTTTCTGAAACAATTGTAGATATTTATGT
This sequence comes from Herminia tarsipennalis, assembly GCA_945859575.2. Taxonomy (NCBI): domain Eukaryota; kingdom Metazoa; phylum Arthropoda; class Insecta; order Lepidoptera; family Erebidae; genus Herminia; species Herminia tarsipennalis. The sequence goes on from OX243835.2 coordinate 17,198,311, forward strand.
TGGCAATAAATCGTCTTCATCAATTTATTCTGAACTCATTGAATTTTAGAGAACCATTATCTTTGTTTTTTTATACATTGTTCTGTAAATTTTTAACAAGCCAATATACCTAAACTTACTTTCTCTGCAAATAATTTATTTTAATATGTAGGTAATATTTTTTATTAAATCAGTCGTAGCCAGTTGAGTTACTCTTGAATTAATTTTAAGCTTTTAGGCTATAGGAAAGTTATTTAGTTGTTTATTTAAATATAGCATGCTACGCAGCCGCACTGAGATGCACCTTCCATTTAGCAGTAAACCGCAAGCAGTACATAAAACAAAACAATGTTTTGTTTCTACGTGTATCGTAGAAAAAGAGAAAATGTCTCTTAAATCTTCTAGAAGTCACGAGGAAGTGTTGTGACGACAGTTGACGAAAAACAAATTGCTTGCTGCTGACCGACTCCATTTTGTTTCCTGTGTCGTCTGTTTACAAAAAAAAAACTTATTTGGCAACGAACGACTGTATAAGCTGTGTACTAGTGAATAATGTAAAATTGGATCTAATTCCGTCGAAATAGGTTATCGCAAATGCCCTATTTACCATAATATAGCACGTGACTAAAGAATCCGCAGCGAATTGCAACTTGCAAATTATACCGTTTTATTAAATAAAGCTTTGCGTTAAAAATTTCAAATTCATAATTAGTGACATTTAATAGATCTAGACATACAACTATCGCTTGATCTAACTCCTGACAGTGCAACAAGCAAGAAGCGTGAACTTTTTAATGTTGATTATAATTTTATCGTCCATGATGTAAGCATTGTCTTGTTCATGAAGACATCTAACGATTAACGTACAATAGTTCACCTATACCGTATTGATTTTAATCACTGATTTTGATGTGGTTAGTTAATTTTACCCGTACAAAACATCTAGAGTACCTACCTACAGGAGAGAGCTTTATACGTATTTCGGCAGCGCACATAATAGTCATCGCTTAAGTACATAAAATCTGGGGAAACCTAGGAGAAGCACCGTTCGGAACAACGTTTTCCATTTGTGTCTATGTAAGTATGTATTTTTCCAATGTTCCTATGTCCGCTCAGAACTCCTCGACGGCTCGAGACGGCTGATACATCATTAGATATGTCTCGATGACGCGAGTGTCACTGGGTACCTATAAATTCTTAATAAATTCAAAATGGCGGATTTAATGCGCTTTAATGTGCGTGTAATTTTTAGGACCTTCGAGTTTAGTTGTTTAAAAGGCGAGTTCGAAAATATAAATAACCTTTATGTTTAAAAAAAGTTAAGTGACAAATCATCCATACTAATATTATAAATGTGAAAGTAACTCTGTCTGTCAGTCTGTTACGCTTTCACGCTCAATTAGCTAATCCGATTTAGATGGAATTTGGTATGGAGATAGTTTGAGTCCCGGGGAAGGACATAGGATAGCGCGATTTGTCGGTTATCGCGATAACCGACATCCACGCGGGCGGAGCCGCAGGCGAAAGCTATAAGAAAATCAAATGTTAATAATAAAACAAATATTTCTTATTAAATCACGTTGTATCCTACAACGACTAAAAAGTACAAGTCATACAACAATTTTAAAAACTAAAAAAACTCGCCTGCAAAAAGACCCTTTCAAAAACCCTTCATATTTTTTTTGAAAGGGTAACTAGCAATGTTGGATTGCAGTCGTTAGGTACCTACTAGCAATGCTGCAAAAAAAACCGACTGCATGATATTAAATATGAAGGGTATCTTGTTTCTGTCTTCTTGCAGGCAGGTTTTTTTTTGGTGTTTAAATCAATTTTTTATTGTATGAAGCTTACCGTCTGTTTTAAATGTTTTGTGTCCGCACCCTAAGTGAAATCAACACTGACAAAGTGAATCAACAATCACACATTTTCTTTTACTAATTGGATTTTAATTGAGGGGATTGTTTTTCTAAATTCACGGGCAAGTTGTACCGAAGAAAAGCAATGTGTGTCATTGAATTAATGGAAATGCAAATAGAGGTTTATTTAAATTAACTTAAATCAAACACCTGTTAATTCAACGATAACATATGTGCAAATTTAAACATTAAAATAATTGATTAATTAATCCACCACTAATACATTTAATGGAAAAAAAAACGAAATAGTACGCAATCATTTCTAGTAGTATAATTGGGACGTAGCTCAATTTGAATAGCTCTTTGGATCTATAACATCTGCCAACATAAACAGTGTCATATTCTAGGAAGCACATTCGGTGTCAGACATTTGATGCTACACTATATTTAGGTAAGACTAAAAGGCCTATGATACAAAGTAAATTGTTTAAGTTCTTAATAATTTCACGAAACATTAATCGGTATTTATGTCAAAGAATACTAACTATTACTACGTATGTGATCAATTTCAGATTTGGAATCCAATTAGTACCTATTAAATTTTATGGAGAAATCATTATGACGACCAGGGATGTTACGGAGCTTTGACTCCGACTCCGAAAGGTCGGAACTTCCGATTGATTTTACACCTCCGACTCCGACTCCGACACTTTTAAACCGGACGTTTTAATCGGAGGTATCTAGTGTGCAGCGGTTGCTCCTTCAAGCTAATTTATACATGTTAAAGGTATTAAAGAAAAATCTCAGGGAATCCCTATGATCGCGGGTTCGAGTTCCGCCCGAGCGAATTTTTCCTTCACGCATTTAATATGACTTAATATTGTTTCTTTGTACTTACTATTTAATCTTATTTTCTTAAGCATTATTTCAACATGTTTGTCTTCTCCCACCACCTCTGTAACATCCCTAATGACGATACCCGTATACCTAAAGAAAACCGTTAGTGCTAACTGCGTCTCTATCAGTCATAAGGGTTAATGAGTGATGGCTTACCTACGTCATATTTAAAATACTATTATCACCTAGAATGGCTTCAATATCGTATCCCGTTTAAAAATACGTAAGATATTGATATTCAAAATAAATGCTAATTTAATTAATTAAAACTAGGCATCGTGATAGAAATTAGGTTTTAATGTAATTTATAGAAACAAGTGTCGACATATAATTTCCCGTATCAATGGCATTCGCAAATAATTGGCTATTTAAAAATACAGAAAAAACTATTGTAAAGAGGTCGTGCCAATTTCTAAATACATGTAAATCCGTATAACAGATTCTCGAACGTAAATTAAATTTTGCACTGCTTCCTAAGATTTTTAATGCTCACTCGTGTCATCACCGTACCGCCCATAGCGTTCGTCAATAACACCAACGGATTTTCACAAACAAAGTGATTATCTCTTTTTTTTCAGTTTTATTTTTTTATTGCACTGTTTTCATCTTCCGTGTGCATATACTTAAGTTCTGTGCCAAAAAGTTACACGTGTTAACAGCCACAAAGAAAATAGACGTTGTTATTTCTGACTATCATCTCCAGTTCATATGACCGCTATGCATTATATAGCTCAGCATCTCGTAAAATTCAGAGCGATGAATGAAGTCACTATTAATTTGAATTTGAATGTAGTTAATTACTTGACATATCGTATAACCGTAGGTGGTACTAAATGCTGTTCACTGAAACATACTGAAATAAACGATCATCAGGATCATTGTTCCGTCCTCTATTGATAGTAAAATGCTAAGTATAGTATAATGTGATATGAACAGATATTATATTTTATTGCCGTTTGTTGAGCTTAGTAGGCACTTGCTATGTCTGTTATTTTTTATGACATGGACATTTTCTGTAGCCAATATGTGTTTGCCCATTGCATAGACTGAACTCTAAAGCATAAATGGTATAAATACTTAATAGTTATAATGCTAACAGAAAATCGATCAAATTTAAAATTGTCCGATTATAGAATACATTAAGTTTAATTTTATGATTTAATACAAATGTCATCAGACCGATAAATATATAAACGCTCAATAATTGAAGACCAAATGAAGTGATGCTTATAAATTCAATTTACACAGTAATTCGATTTAAAACTTAAAATTGTTTTATTAATTATTATCTTGTTTATCTATGCGATAGGTATACCTACTAACATTATAAACGCCAATTCTTTGTTACTAAATCACGCAATAACTATTGAACTGATTCTGGTAAAACTTTACAGTAATATCGCTTATAATTATAACAGAAACACATTGACAACAATATATGAAGATTAATCAGTGTGGAATAGGGTATTTGACTAAAGTCAAATCAGCCTCTTTTTAAGAAACGTCAAAAACGAGCCGCTCTGTACAAATTTGTATGGAATGCTAGCATATGACGTCACGTTTTCTATGGTCAAATTATTTACTTTCAGTGTTTCTCTTTATTATTATAAATTAAGTAACACATTAAATTATTAAATGAACAAATTTTAAGAACACCTTATGACATATTTTTACCTGGTTATTTTAAAATATTTTATTTTAATAGTAGTCAAATACCCAATTGATGCACTATTACGCTGAAGGTTTGAAACAAAACTGTGTTGGAGAGATAAGTAGTATCGTGGACTTATACAGCTTTAACGATACGCTTATATAGCTTTAATAAAACCTGAGACCAAAGTTAAAAGAGCAAGATTTATCGTACTTATTATAAGACCGTGCAAATAGACATAGATATAGAGCCAAACTTTTAGAACTGTGAATTCACAGTTCTAAAAGTTTACAAGTTACAGATTACTTCATTTTGAATTAAACTTTTAAATATAAAATTAAATATCTTGGGACAACTTACACAACGCCATCGGATTCCAAACTAAGCAGACTTTGTACTATGGAAACCAGACAACTCATAAACATAGTTATATATTTCTAAATACATACATATTATAGATAAATAACACCCAGACACAGAATAAACCACCACAAAGTTTTATCCTGGGTGGGGATCAATCCACGACCCCTGGCTTAGCAGTCGGGGTCACTAACCATTAGACGAACGGGCCAGTCAAGATGGATAAACAGCCATATTTTTTTTGTATTTTCATACGCAAGATGTTGTACTTATCTTGTATTTATTGCTTGACTAATAATTTCTAGATTGAATAATAATATTAGACAGTAACTATGAGCTGTAAATACGAGTTTGGTGTCCCCGTTTCATAAATTTGCTATTTACAAAATCGTTTAACGGTTGCATCGGAATCGGCCGCGCCTAGTAAATAATGTCGGACAAACACTAAATGGATTTTAAAAGCTGGACGCATACTTGCATCACTGATTCTTAAACCAATAACTTCTTGTTGCACAATGGTGAATACTGTTGCGGGGATGTTATGAACAAAATAGTTTGTGTATTTCTAATGTTTGCGATTTTAGAAACAGGCTTCTCATCTCTACGTCATCAATCGTTACCTGTGCTAAATTCATACCTATTGGTATAATTTAAAGCATTTAAGATTTTATTTCTTACGTGCTTTTACACATAGATCGGCTTACGATAAAAATTAGGATTTAACGTTGCTTTACAACAATGATAATATAGAAATGTATTTCAAAGACACAGTAGAATACAACAAATATATCACAATAGGTACCTAAGTCTTAATCTTGATGTTTTATTGCAATGGATACAGAGGCTAAAACTAGTGATTTGATATATTTGACTTGAAGTCATTCTAATTTAAGTCCCAGTTTGTGTAATTTTAGTTATTCATTTTGTTTTAAACGTCCGCAATCGTAACCTTTTCAATTCATCATTCTTTCATCACATCATTCATTTAATAAATATCACAGAAGTAAAATATTTCAGAACTGGCTTAGAATTTTTTAGCACTTTGTACTATAAGCATCAGTAATATTTACTGTACATTAGCTAATGTGACGTTAATAGCTTTTGTATATTACTTTCAGGTAAGCTTCGTTCAAAGCAGCGTTAAGACGTGAGAAATTCAATAGAACGTCGCGACTCGTAAGTCATAAAGATTTTCAACGAGTTTCTTACTGTCGATTTTATAGAGAAACGCAACTTTCTTCACCTCTCCTATAATTCATTTAAAATAGAACTTATTTAAGCATGCGTACATGTGTTTGTTATTTAATTCGATCTGCCTGACGAATTACTCGGATAATCAACATTTGCATAAATAAAGCGTGACATGTAAATCTTTGGTGTGTCGTCACTTTTACATATACCTAGTTAGATCAGTATACAACCAATTATCATTATCATCGATGATTGATTAGACAACACAAAGATTGAAAACATCAAAATAGCAAAAAAAAAACGCTCTGCCTTAAACTTTTTGTTTTAGAATACCTACACTTTATCACGCTGATGTGAGGTTATCTTTTTACTAGGCAACATAATTTTGGCAGTTGTTTTTTAACTGTGATTTTGTTGTAGATAGGTATTATAGATATTAAATCTTGCAACTATTAAACACCCGAATGGTATTAATTAAATGTCTATAGCTAATCTAATGAAAGAGGTAGATCTTTTAGGAGAACTCAATGACTACTAGTACAATCTTGAAATTGGCTTATTTGTTTTAACAAGTCGCTATACTCGTACATTACCTAATGTAACAATTATTATCTAGTGATTAAGCTAACATTGGAACAACTGAAGCACCTCGGTGCCTCGGTCCCTCTGCTGTGTCATGGCTGATGGTGCAATTAAATAAATGCCTGGAATCTGGGAACCGCTGAAAATCCCAAAAACTTTAGGCGCATATCACTACTGTGTCACACGTTTAAATTATTAAAGGGACTACTACTGGCCAGGCTGACAAACATTATTAATCCTGCTTTAATTCCCAATGGCGAATAATTCCGAAGCAAGCAAGTTTCAGGTCAGCAAAATCATGTTGCAACCAGATTTTGAAACTTGAGGATGGCTTCGAGTTGGGAAAGTTGAACATCAGAAGACTGTTGTGGAAGGTGGAGTCTATGACGAGCAACTACAAATTTGTCATGATTCTCCGAGACCTTCTCCGTAACCGCCGCACTCGGTGGCGATCGCTAAAAAACCTGTCTGCCGCAAGGCAGTGTTCTGGCTCCCTTCTTTTTAATATTCAACATCCAGTCCCAATACGTCCAGATTTATATACGTTGACGATCTTGTGCTTACCTCCCAAGCCACTTAATTAGAGAAAGTAGAAGCTAATCTGACTACAGCTCTTAACGCTTTGAAAATATTCTATACGGAAAAACAACTTAAGCCTAACCCGGCCAAAATGGAGTTTTGTGTATTCCAAGCAAGCAAACCGAAAACTAGACATTACAACGATACAGCTCTGAACGAGACCTGCCGAATTATCACGGGCTGCCTAAAGCCGACCCCGGTAGGACTGTTATACCCACTGGCTGGCGCTGCATAGCGCCTTTAGAAAGAAAACATGCTGAAGTGGGTATTCACAGTAGGTGTCAATCAGAGCTGTTAATGCGGTATGCGGTGTGCGGCAATACCTACAAACAATGGCCCACCTTACGTCGTGTCCTGCCGACAACCTGCACAGGCGGACTTGATGACTGCCGCAGACAATGCAGTTGACGTGGCCACGTTTTGGGCCTCCATAATATAATATATTTTATTTGTTTTTTATTTATAATGTTTGATCGTTTCGAAACGCTAAAAGAAGAAGAAGATGATGATGATGATGAAATATAAAAATTGTATATATCATAAAGGCCGCATAATTGATGTATATTTCACACCTTTTAGTGTCTGTCATTTAGAGGTCGTCAAACGCCGAACGAAAAAATACAAATTACTATTTGTCCACTTAAGATTAGTTGTCAGTTATTTAGTGCCAATTTTTACATAGCCAAGAAGGTCTATGACGCCATTCCGTTTGATATCGGGTTAGGGACACAGAATTGATTAGCAAAATCAATTGCATTGAGACAACACGAGCCGACCTTACGTGTATTTGATTACACCTATGATTATTACAAGAATTACAATTGAATTTAATTCAATCGTTAGCACATCTGTAATTATTAATAAATCCTTGAAGAAGAAGTACTTAGGTACGTCGTTCATAACTATGACAATCTATAAAAGTTGGTAATAATAATCCTGTTTTGTGGCCCATGAAACATTGACATATACATCGCTGTAATTTATGACGCGTAGGTGGGTTGCAAATGTGCAATTGTCTTAAACTCTTAACGTATGATTGAGTGAGATGGCTCATTACAATATGTTTTTCAAAATTGAGTTTGACACGTGTCTCGCAATAGGCGTTACTGCTACTAGTCACGTTAACAATTGGTTTGAATGGCAAGGTTGACGCGCGTTTGACTGAGCCAAGTACCTACTTCGCTCCTGGCTCATGACTAGCTATTGTCTAATATTTGACTTAAACAAGCCGTCGTGCTTGCAACCGAGAAACGCTACATTACACGTCTTCGTACCTTTAAGCGCAACTTCTCATATTGACGAACGGTTTCTCGTATAAACACGAATTGACATTACTGTCGGTGTGAGAAATACACAATGTGTCATTCAATGACGCCATTAAATCTGTTTAAAATTGTTGTAAAGTGTTTATTCAATAGTTTGTCATTGGTATAATTCTGTCATTCAATGTTTATAAGCTACGCCCACTAGAATCTATTGAATGCGGAGCCCGTTCCAGAGTTGTAAGTGTCGACATTTGACGTTCTTTGGTTTTATTGTCGCCGAAAAACATACCTGTCAATATATTGAATATCAACATGTCACATTATATCAGTTAAGACTTCGTTCATTCTGATTCACGGGAGTTTTAATTATAATATTTTGCTCATCTATTATGGTGGGAAGGTTTATGCCTTCCTCCTGACACCAATTTTTGTGTTAGCCCCTTTAAAAACGACTACACCGGAGGTTATAAACTTTCTATTGAACGCGTGTAATGGTGCATTAAAGTCACAAACTGACACGACACATTGGAACATCCACAGCCCGTTGTTTTACGATAATGTTCCATATTATATTAATGTCCGCGTCGCGTCAAGTCACGTTGTTTGGCACCGCTTAACACATAAAAAGGAAACCCCAGTTTCCCTACTGTAAACCCGTCCTATATTTACAAACCGGCCTGGCAAGTATACCGTGAAAAATAAATATTTGACGATAAATCACCGAAAATCTCTGGTTTGCTCCAATGCTTTTATAGCTAATAAAAGAACCGTCAACTGTGGATAGTGTTCGGAGAATAAATAGTATAGATCGCGGTCAGTATTCTGGAAACTCGAAGACGTAATACACGCATTGGTTCAGGTTTGACACATTTAGGCGATCTTAACTAGTGAGCTTATTTACACGTGTCGAAACAGCGTAAATCCTAATGAATAGGATTGTAAATCTGAGAAGGTTTTGTATGAAAACATTCGTGCTCAGTCTCACTTATACAATTTATGTGGGAGATAATTCTAGTTTCGTAAAATATTATCATCACACATACTGTTATTTTAAAAGCGTACTCGTGTAAGCTACTTAAAAGTACGCACTCAAAAACCCGTTACATTTTGGTGAAATGATTGCATATGTCGCTCATTGTAAAGCATTAACTTGTTGGAAAATTGACGAGCTCTAACAAGTATAAATGTTATGATTACCCAGTTTTAAAACGTAAATATAACTAACGAAAGATATAGGTATTTAAGAAAGAACAAATTTGTCTTCAACAAACATTTTGAATTTCACTTCCGTATACTTACTTGCATGCAACCATACCACTGTATCGTATGTAAACTTTGTATTTGCACACATTTACTTGCGATTTGTATACCTACCTGTTGATCAAGAGTACTCTCTTTCCCACTCTTACTGAAGCAATATGCAAATTAACATTTATTTTGTTATTTACATACGATATTAGTAAACTGCCATTCATAAAATATATGAGTGCTGTTTTTCTTTGGAACATTCATGTTTGACCATGTTTATGTCCACGTTCTCTGAATTAACATAACGTGTTTAGCTGCTGATATTCATATTTCTCTGCTATATTGCACACTATTAGTTGCAGTCAAATCGACTATCGGTATGCGCACAAACTCTCGTATGCGCAGTGCATTCCTATTAGATGGTTTCTGATAGCGCTGTTTTCAACGAATTTTCAAATGCCGTGCCGTATCCAAACAATGTGACAGTGCAGACCCTTACTACTGTGCATAGATAAAGATGTCACGATAAAACCATTTCAATCACATTCATTGTAAAGATTACCTGTGCTGGTATTTCCAACTTGTTTCCATTTTGAGTGCATTTCGTAATGGCCAATGTCAGTATCCCCCGATTGAGATTTATGCACTCATTATTTTGCAACAACAATGCTTTGCGTAGCCTTCAAATTAATATGTATATTTATACGTTGCTGTTTTCATTCACAAATGAATCACCGTCAATCTCCTTTCGTCACTTTTCTAAGTATAATTATTGTCATCTACCCACGCGTTGTTGAAATGACTAATGAAGATCTTGGAAGAACCATCAATTATGTTAGTAGTATAACACTAGCATCATTAAGTTCCTTTGACACACAAACAATTTTAACATAACTTAATTTGGGTTCATAATGAACCGACATTGTGCTATGTGATCAACATCTTCTTTAACATCGCTTTTTGGGCCAAAACTACTTTAGTGCAAATTCTGATAGCTAATGTTTGCGCCAGTTCTTATCTCCTCAACCGCTATTTATATGTTGATTGGAGTGTAGATGAACTATAAAATTGACTAAGCTCTTTACTAGTCCACAGCTGCGACGACGTTTTATAAAGTCTTTATTTGCATAATGCATGTGCATGACTCGACATTAGACTATGGTACTTGACATCGAAAGCAGGAAGTCCACTATTACAAAACTTATATTCCTACCTAGCTTTTAACTTGTTTGTATGTACTTATAAAATACCACCTAAATCACGTCATATATTTTTCCGCTACATAATCAATATTATAATAAACGTAGTTAATTACAAATTAGTATGGACATATAAATGTCAAAAATAACAGTGCTCTGGATATTGTGTAATTTCGATGAGATATTTATGTGTAACACAAATTAAAGTTGAGCAACGTGAATGTTAATTTATTGATGATGTTTCCAATGAAATTATTAAGTTTTATAGATTTTTTTTTTATCGGATTCAGCAATATTTTCTTCTGTTCTTTGCAGATTTTTACTGCTAGGTCACAACGGCCGTGCCGCGTCCCGTTGCCTCCCCAATACATCTAATAGATACTACTTACATAATTGTCTTGAACCGTGCCGGCTACTTAACTCACTACTGCCTTTTGATTATCGTGTTCCCATTCATCATTTTAAAGTGCATGGCTTTCTATTAATATACACACGTAATTATTGTTGTAAGATATATTGAGTGTACAATCCATTTTTAAAACACTTTGATGTCCAACATATTTAGTTTTGTTTGCTGTGTTTATTCAAAAGCAAATATAATCCGGTTTCATTCCTTAGTAACTTGATTTGTCAAGCTTTATTACAAATGGCCAGTCCACTAACACAATAGAATCTACAATAGTCTTCTACAACACCGGATACGTACGGTCTTTGTTCCCCAATGTTAGATTAACTTAATTTGACACTTACTTAATTTAGTTAACGTTATTTTGTTCTTTCAGTGTTGCAACAAATGTTGGTAAAGGTGTTTACCAACATTTGTTAAAACAAATACCACGTCAAAAAAAGTCCAGTCGGTGTTTTATGGAGTCATACATATTCGTTCCACTCCGTGTTTGATTTACTCAGGATGTTTATTGTTGCCGTTATGTGCAGTAAATTTATCGTTATTTCCTGTCTCCAGAGTTAATTATTAGCGTTATTAACCTAGCTGTGAAATACTGGACAAGGAACCAAAATATAATTAAAAAAAAAACCATGGTAATGATCAAAATGTAGCAGTTTAGTGACAGTTATCTAAGAACTTATGTACATACTCTGATTTATTTTATGTAATTTATGTGACGAGTAATTACACATTTTAATATATCAACATAATTATTCGCGTGATTCAAGTCTTCGTGGTTCGCCGACGCAAGTGAAGCCGGTCGCAACTGGCCGTGGTGTTGCATTTACGCATCGTTGACCAACGTGAGAAAATTCCTGTTGTTTTTACATTGTTCTTAATTCACCCTCATTTGTTTTATTCAAGGAGCATTAATCTCAATACTAGTAGAAAACAAAATTATTGCTTTACCTCTAGTCCTCGCCTACACGAGTTGGTCCACCTAGATAAGTTTCTTTACAATTTATTCGTTCAAGAGTTGTGGGAATGATGATAACTAAATAGTAATTTACCCTTCTGTAATTTAAATTTAATTTGCTCGTTTATGCTCTAATTGTGACAGTCAAGTTTAATTAATGCATTACCTTGTAATTTCACTGTCTAGACCGCGTGTCCATTTACTAAGTTTGTTATTATGACGGCCGTTGCAATGGCGTTGCCGTTAGATTACAAAATACCATCCATCGTGGTTGGTGATGAAAGAAATTAATTGTTTCCGCCGTCCGATGTTACTAACGAAAGTGATTTCGTGACTGCATCTATTATTAGAATCAGTGATCATTTGTATCACTGGAAGTTCTTCGCGTTACAGAATGTTGGCAATTTAATAAATGAGTGCACAAGTGAGTAAAATTGCACAACTGCCACATACTGCACTATTAGATCTATTTATATTTAGGTACGTTTACAGGAATACTCTTTAGGTCAGCGATTTCAACGTTATAGAATAAATATTTATTTATGCATTTGTATAACACAATTTCTTCTGTACGAAATAACATCTGATCATGAGTTACACGTAAAATAAACCCACGTAACTGTTAATGTCTAAGGCGTATTTCTTCCATTGGCAGCATAAATAAATCGTTATTTTGATAACTAGCTAAAGTAAATCTCCTAAAATGCCAACAGGTTGAAAAAGCTTTGGATATTTAACTAATAAATATTTACCCAAAGAGAAACGACAAATTGCACCATTTGACTCTGATTTTTATTTTATAAATATGCTAAGTAGAAAATTAATAGTTATAGTATCTGGTGATCTTTGTAAATGCGCTTGATACATTTATCATGAAATACGTCGAAAATTATACCGTAACTGTCCAGGGGTCGAGTTGTACTACAGCTGTTTTGTTCAATAAATAATTTAAAAGATCACACCATGAACAATAAAATTGAGTTTAAGGTTTTTAATAGAAACTATAAAACCTTGTGGGCGGCAAGTCTTGGTGGTGGAGCGTAAAAATCTAATCACGTACGAAGGCATGTGATAATATCGTTGTTGCGGTCGATGGTACAGCTTATTAAATGCATATTAGAATAGAATGAAGGAGAGGGATTACAGAGTGTATGCCCCATGATCCGCCATTGTGGACAGTGACAATGCGAAAGAGATTGCATTGCATTATCTGAAACCAGTAAGCGTACGTGTCTGAGGTAGATTCACTGTTGCTGCAATGCTCAACGAAGTTCTATTATTATAACATTCGTTGTTTTGATAGTTGCCTTCAAAATGAACCATAATTGAGCAATGTTGAAGGCGTACATAGATCAAGATTTAAATAGATATTTAGGTATACTTTAGGCATTGAATTATACTGCAAATCTAAAGCTTATACTTCATATTCAGACTGCCTCTGTGGCGCGGTGGGAATGTATCCGACTGCTACGCAAGAGGTCGTGGGTTCGATCCCCACCCAGGATAAAACTTTGTGTGATGAGCTCGATGGTTTATTCTGTGTCTGGGTGTTATTTATCTATAATATGCATGTATTTAGAAATATATAAGTATGTTTATCAGTTGTCTGGTTTCCATAGTACAAGCTCTGCTTAGTTTGGGATCAGATAGCGTTGTGTGAGTTGTCCCAAGATATAAGATATAGGTAGATATATTTAAAGAGAATGTGTGGAGCCGCCGCCGGGGGGATGATATACTGAAAACAATTTACCTACTCATACATATTATTTATAAGTTTGCGTTCCTTTTCCCTTTTTGGGATTTTAATGTCTTCTGTTTTCAAAGTTCTGTTGCTATATTACAGTATTTTATTGTGAAAGTAGGTATGTATCTACTGATGTCTTTCTTAAGGAATTCTCTATAATGATCGCTATTATTATTGTAGATAGAACCGATCCCATGATTTACATCATTTATTTTGATTAACGTCACGTATTATGTCCAAATACACGAAACATTCTGGGACAAAGCTATAATGTAGGTGGTCCAAAGCTCGAGGCAGCGAATGACATTTGTCACTCAAATACACACAACTTGCTTGCTCTCCTATTATAGTCAACACTCTTCCTACACGACCGTTCAAACATCATTATTTTATAAAGATATGAATTTATTCACAGCGCATTCTCTTTCTTACACCTAGGACATAAAGGTAATTTTTGCTTATTTAATCAAAAGGGAACCTCACAAGGCTAGAATTACGTACATAGAATGATCGCAATTGCGGTTGAAGTAATCTGAGTAAAAGGTAAAATTAAACCTTGTTAACAAAATAATGTGGCTTTGTAACCTGTTTACGGCAAGTTCTAGTTTGACATAATATTGAACTGTAGCTACTCGTATACTATGTTCATTAAAAAAACCGGTTAATTTCGTGATTGAGGATTACTAAAGTTTTGGAGTGATTTCGGTAACAATATCAGGTATAAAAATAGATCTACTTTTGAACCCTTACAGCTTTACACTAAATTTACAAGAATTATTTATAAGAAATAGGTTAATGTGATGTTTTTAAGCGATAAACTTGTAAGCTGTCATTATATGTATTCTGTTACATCTGGAAATCCAATAAAATATACTAAAACGTTACTTCAGACTTGTAACATTTGGAAAGAATTACTGGACGTCGATTGACGAGACTGGCCCATTATACTATGGTGTGGCAAATATAAGCAGCTGGGTCATGTTTGCCTTCACCGTTATAATTCCTAATAACACACATGACATAAACAATAGGTAATGGTTCAAAACGGGATTTTTGTAAATATTTGGATTGTTTGACGTTACTGCCAGGTTGTATTAGTCGTGGTAGGTAATCATAATCATGGATTACGATTACCCAGTTGTCGGAAATATTTGTTCAACTTTACAACAAACTTTTAGCTCATCACAGCTAGCTTTTGAGGAAATGCTAATGCACTAGGATCGGCTGCCACATGACGATCAGTTACACTTCTAGAATAAATGTCTGTGTGCAAATCATACCTGTGAAGTTAATTTTAACTAGGGTGTTGAAAATGTCTAATGAACATATATTAAGGTATACAAGGACTAACGCAAGCGGTATCCTACAGACGACATATTCCAAAACTCGTCAACGTCAGATTCAAGTACATTAATCAAACTCAAGCGCATACACGTAGAGTGACAGACGGACAGCCCCCAAAATCACCTGCGTCAAAACAGCCTCCATTATACCGCCTTTGTTTTTGTTCAGTACTCTCATTTACCAGTACAAAGAGTCAAAGACTGCTGTATTGTTCCACCTACAGTACAAGTGTTTCGACACCCGTCAACGTCCGTTGTGACATGTTACAAAGGATTCTTTAAACGATCTACTCTTGATGCAACCTTGTAATGACCATTATTCGTATCGTCTTGTCAAACGCTGTCAATTATGTAAACTGTATCAATTAATCTAGCGCTAAACTTGTAATGTGCTTATGTAGAGTCTGTATAAATTAAAACGCTTTGACGTCAGTGTGATCGATTTGTTACAGGTTGCTTGTTATAATTTTTCAACAAACAAGTAATGGAAACATATTAGTCACCGGTGTAATAGCATGTTATCAATTGTCAATTTAAATGCTAAATGCATAAAAATAAGTTCATCCTAAATGCGGCCACCATCAATATGCAAGAAAAGGTGGCAATTAAATATATAATCCATCGGCTATCACACAGTCCCGTGGCGGGTTAATAGCTTGTTTACTCACTCTGCCGCCCTTTATATGGTGTGAAAGCTCCTCCACATTGTCGCCAGCCCCTCAGCTGCTCGGTATGGTCAGCCGGATACGTGCGTCTCAGCATATGAGCCATTTGATAGCGTGAGAGATTAACAAATGGTATTGAACCAAAATAACTGTACACCTACCCAATATAAATCTACAGATAAAAAATTCAAAAAGTTTAATAAAGTACCTACTCATTTTTAAATTACCTGTGAAATTTATATCTCATAAAATATTAAATGGAAAGTTTTGGGACCTACATTTTAAGCTGCAGTTACCTTAGATAAGGAGGAAGGTATACAAAGAGAAAAGGACGAAAAAGTAGGACGAACAGCTTTGTAATGCCTCGTGCTCGTTATACAACATGGCATATTTTAAACCGTATCACAAAAACAGATGGTCGTCTGATTGCGCAGTCCGGAAATTAGCGATGACTCATCACCTCTTTATCTGGATAAGGAAGATAAAACGAGACCCTATGTTTGCACAACGATTCTTCACACTCGGTGGGGAAATCGCAAATCTCAATATAACATTTTTGCACGAACCAGCCATATGGTCTTTGAACTTCATTCTATAGACGATAATTACTGTAGCATTAAATAGTTTTAGTATTTAAGATACGTGACATTCTTGAATATGTCTATGTAATATTTAAAAGCTTTGACAATGGTGGTGTACTTATTGATTAAATTTAAACCCAAATACATACATAAGTAAGGTTACAAACCATGTTTATTTTAATGTCGGTGCAACATATGATCTATCAATGTAGTATCTGGCCTTTATGATGTCATACATAACCGTCATTCATCGGCCATTGTTGTAGCCTTCAAACTTATAATTCACAATTGTAACTAAAAAAAAATATTGATTACACTATGAAGTTTCCGTCCCAGGTGCCTGTTGCGTTTGAAACATGACACATAAATAAAAAGAATTTTGTTAGTTTTCCAAAAACTAAAATGAGTGCTCATAAAACAGTGTATTTTCATCGGACATAAAGTTTTATCTTTACTTGTAAATGCTTGGGCGAGAGCGCTATGACAAGTTTCATGTTCATAATTTATTAGGGCAAATGTTGTATGAAATACTAATGAAAGTCGTCTTTTATTTGCAGAAATAGCAAAAGTTCGAGCAAGTTTATTCCAAATAAATGGAGTCAAGAAGGAACCACTCGTCTTACCAGAACCAGAAGGCATGGTCACCACATTAACAGAAAAAGTTTACGTGCCAGTAAAAGAACATCCAGATGTAAGTAATCATTGTAATATTCTCAAATATAGTGTTTAATTCTGACATATAATGTCTAATAATTAATGTACCATAAACGACTAGGATTTTACTAGCAATGAATTTGGTTACGATGAATAATTTAATGAATAGATTACGATAAAGTAAGGCGACTATATATTAAACCAGGTTCATAGGCACTTTCAAAACCTTATATTGATTTTTCTGTTAGAATGAATCTTCTATTACCGTTAGGTTAATTCTCTGCGATAGGTATGCTCTCCAACGAGCAATTTTACGTTTACCGGAAGACCCATAAAAGTTATTATTAAAATTCTGCGAAAGTTAATTAGAGAGTATTGTTTCAAACGTTATAAATTAAGAGAAAAGTTCATATTCTTATAAAGGCAGATAAAATGGGCCTATGGACTCTGATTACGAAACACTTCCGCGAATCAAATTAAATAAAGCTATTACTTTTCTAAGAATTTTAAACAGAAATACCTAAAATATTGATAAGTATTTAATGCGAATACGTAGTATATCGATGGACATTTAATATAAGTACTTGAAACTAAAATTATTTTAGAATAGATCGGATATACCGTCATTGAGTTATTGCCGAAAAACTGCGTTTCTCAACAAAAGAGCGTAAGTTCCATGAATATACGCATTTCTGATGATGCAATTGTTCAAGACTGCGGAACCCTACACTGAGCATGGTCCGACATGCTCTTGCCCGGTTTTGTCGGTTGGTGAAAGTTATTTTAACGATGAGGTACCTACTTAGTCTGACCACTCCGGCCAAGTACCGACTGGTAAACTCAATAGGTCATCAAAGATCTCTGAACAATTTGGACCCCATGTAACTTTCCACGCAGCTTTTTCATTCGACGCGGCTTGCTTTAATCGAATAAACATTTTCTCATAAATATGCGACACCAGCTTCATTCACAACTCATTTATCAAAAACTTGAATGGGAACTTTCTGTAAGTAAACGGTGAAATAATTGTTACCTCATTAATTATTCAACTGTCATGTGTTAAACAGTGTCTTGGGCCGAAGTTTGTAATGACTTAGTGTAAATATTTTGTTTGGACACTCTTGCATCTTATACGCATTATTTGAGAGATGTACACAAGCAATTATACTTTGATGAACATGATTGTATTGCTTTTGTAAACATTCGTGTAATTAATTCATATCGTTATTACTGTTCATTATACATAATTTATTAAAGAATTTAACATTTATGCGAATATGATAGGCGCATTACTTGATAATAGTCATTTTAATACAAATATTATGAAACCGACGTCAATTTCTTGATGTACTTATCTATATTTTTATCTTAAACATGTGAGCATTTCTCCGTCGTTGAGTTGTCGCTCATAACAAGTTTTGTAATGCAATAGTGTGGTGTGGTGTACTGCTAGTCATACAAATAGAAACACAAGGTTGGCAGCCTGCTACATTTGGTGACTTATGTCAGGGCTATCTCGTCTTTGGAATGATTGTAGTTGATGCGTGTATGACCTCACGACCCTCATCCATTCATTGGAACAGATTCGTACTCATTTGCAAACGAACACGTATAGAAGACCTTTTTAGGCAACAAGTTCAATGAACCGTATGATTCACTATTAAAATTGAATAACAACGTTCTTCGTGTTGTGCCAAGTTTGATTGCACCTTATGAAAATATTTTCAATGCTTACACGTTCTTAATATTTGAGTGACCCATCCGATTGTTTGTAATAACAAAATGGTTCATTCTACAAATATGGTTCGCGACGTTTATGATTCTGTTTGTAATTCAATTGAACTCAGTAATATAAAATTACATTTTTTATCTATTTAACGTATCGTGTTTAGTCTTATCTGGATCATAATTTTCGGTATTATGCGTTTGCATAAAGAGAAATGATCACTAGTTAGTAGTTACTGAATGTAATCTCATTTGCATCTAATATTTCATTATTGTTTTCTATTACACTTGTGAATATTTATAGATCAATATTATCGGAATTGATATTTAAATTCTCATTAATATATTTTAACATTTTAGTAAGATGAGTCTTGACTCATGCTGATATATTGTTGGCGCCATCCACTCATCTGACTTACCTTATATGGTATCATCTAACGAACCTCTACTACTGAATTAATTCAATAGACTTTTATTATAATTTCGTGTATTCGAATAATAATTAAGGATTTATTATGTGATGAATTGAGAAACAAGGTGAGTTAAGTGCATTTAGCTACTGTGAATGCTACAAACCGTGTAATGCAGTTTTCGTAGCTGATTCCCGCGCAACCGCTATGTCTAAATTTCCATGTTTATCCGACCTGTTTGTTTAATACTATAAATATTCATATTTGCCAGTAGATCAGCTACCATACCATCTGAATAAATCTGAGGAATCTAACAATGCGAACGTAAATCTTAAGATAAATTGAACGGTGAATGATATTGATTGCCGATCAAAAGAACCATGCCGAGACATTGGTCACGTACACAGTGTAATGACGAAAACCTCTAACGATGCACATAAATGTCATACGATTGAGTTCATAGAAACTAACCTATTGAGATGCAGCTGGGTCGATTTTATAGTTTCTAAGAATCGCTATTTGGTTAGTTTTGAATAATGTTTTTACAATTGGAAATCATCAAATCATACCATCAATGTTTTATTCGCTCGCAAAAACTGAGCCGTAAAGTAAACGTTAACTATTCTAGAAATAGAGCTAGCAGTATGTGAATCGTACGTCGAACACATTGTGGAAACAATGGCTTTGGAACGTTTGCTGGTGTGACTAATATCTTAAAATGTTTTACTTTTGATACTGACGTTCATCTTTATAGCTGAAACAAATAATAAATCATTCATTTCTTTGATACACCGTTTCTTTTTCATGATTACGTTAATTTTTAGGGCGTATTTTAACATAATTATCACGGTATTTAGTTTTATTTGCTCCCGTGTGTTTAGTTTGTTTTATGACTTGGCCTGGCAGAGACGTAGGTACCTATAACATTTGTATTCAGCGTTAGTGTGAATTTCTAGTAGGTGTGACAAGCCCCGTTCCGGTTCAGATCTCAACTAAGCGAATAAATAAACGCATGTTTCCCACACAATAATATATTCAATACCTTAGAAACAAATTCATACTTTGTTCTATTTATATTACCTACCAATTAATCACTTGATTGAGACGTTTATATGTCTAAATTGGTATAGATAATGACAACCTAATTAATTCCTTTTCCTAGTCCTCTATTGGAAAAATGCACACCAAATGCGGAACATGTTCTATTCCGCATTGTCAATGTTGCAAATGATATGCTGAGCACATACAGAGCGCCTTGTAGATGCTCGATCATAGACTACATGGAGAGTTTCAATCTCATTCTGGTCCCACAGGTTCTCATAGTGATGTTAGCTGTATCGATAAATAACACACATTGACCAATTCGAATATTTAATATCGATATTCTCACTGTATTTCAATGAAATAAACGTATTCTAAGATATTCCATCTGATTATAATGCAATATAAAGTGTTAGATGTAGAAATCGCGTACACGTTTGGCTTTATGGTTACTTCTTATTTATCGCTTTTCGCAGTTCCCATTTGCTTCTCTTAAAGTATTCTTTATTCTTATGTTGTACTTCTGCTTTTTATGTATATTTCAAAAATTCATATAAGTAGTTTCTTGACTTTTAACTGCCGTACCAAAATATTTTGGTGTTTATTTTAGACCCTTGCTTACCTGAATCACGTTTATGTGAGTAGAAATAAAAAAATATACTATTTTTGTATTAATGTATAAAAATATGAAGCCAATTTACAGTAGGTAGGTATTACACTATCATTATCAAGCATTACTGATAGAGAATCGACATCGGCACAGCCCGTCTCCGGCATCTGCGTCTCGCCATTTAGGGACGGAGAAGTTATTAAATCCTGCCATATCGGTGGGGTCCGTTACTTCAGCTTTTTGCTCTTCAAGAGTACCTACTGGATACTTGTCTTAATGGTAAATCTTAGCTATAGAGAAATCTTGTCCGTTTATTAGAGTCAGTTTATTGTTAAATCATTTAAAGATAATACAGAAAAACTCTTGCGTCGAGTTTTCTTAAATACTCTTATAAACTTCTCGTATTTATTGATTTATAAGCGCAAATGGCGCTTTGATTACTTTAGCACCTTCATTACTTTCTCAAAGAAGAAAGCCTTGCGGTTCATTAACATTCTGAAAAGCTTACCTATTTATACTAAACGCATTGAGAATGCATACTGACAAGTCTTTGCGCTGCATAGATATTTGTTTGCACATATTTAGACATGGCCCTCTAAGCCCTTTGTTGTCTTCTTTTGATGGGAAATGTTAAATCCGATTGAATGGTAATTTAACCAATGGCCCATTTAAAAGGCCAATGACACTGACATATTTGGAAGCATCGGATCGGTTTCGGTAGTAAAATCCAGTATCTCCATAAATACAATTTAAAGCTTTTCATGCCGTTAAAATCCGATTCTGTTGGTACAAAATGTTCGTGGATAATAGTCCAGAACGCCATTCGGCGGTGTTGTGAAATTTTAATTATATCTGTGGACGGATCATTAATATACCCACGATAATCGTTCTTTACTTATTTCATTATCTCACTGCTTTATCCAGTGATTGGTAATTAATTGGAATTATCTTGCTTACAATCGAGTTTTAGGTTCTACAGATTTACGTAAATATTCGCGTGATCTTATCGAACCAACATCGCTGTTACCTACAGCTATAATGTCAGTTATAATAAGAAAGAACGTAAAATAGAATTACATTCGGCTACGAACGAGGCGAATTGTTTTAGCGAAAACATGTCTGGCACAGCAGTGTGTGCTTTATCATTCGCGAGTGCAAACATCAGTAAAAGCTCGCGAATGTGTTTCAAAAAGATTAAACAATTCACGCTACTGCACCGTCGAGAAACTTGTTTAGGTTACGACCAGTCGGGAATTTCAGATCGAATATTAGATTAACGATATTTCTATATATCCATCACTATTTTCATCAAAACACAAACATTATATAAACCATTTCTCTAAATAGAATAATATCGTTTGATTTTTTCAGCTAGTATGAGCTAAGCGATTCTCTAGTTATTTTTTCTTTGGCGAAAGCATCAAAGAGTGGTACGACAGACGTAAATAAAAACCTACATTTTACGAAGTTTTCGGTATTCGAATAGCCTTGCATACCACAGTAGACTATAATAACTTTAGTTCATGCCACATAATAACAGTCCGTATTAATATTATTATCATAAATTAGCGCTAAATTAAGGGCAAAGGGTGTGATAATGATGACGGTCTTTGGCTCCTGAAAATATTAGCTTAAATTTTGTGAACACGTGTAGATTCTTATCCCTGTGTTTCTATGTCATTACTTTATATATTTAATGAAGTTTTCTTACGGCACGATGCCCGCAATGTTAAACTATAACATGTGCAGTAAACGCATGTGTGGGTGTGCCGCTAATATCCGTTCCATTTATCTTTACACCGTGTAAATCTGGACAAATGAAGAATGAACTCAATGAACTCTTTCATTTTCTATTCGCGTCACACTAGTTATAAATTCTTATTTGCTTTAACGTTTCATTAGTTTTTACCCTGATTAATACATATTTACTTCGAAAGTCGGTACTTTGTTCTGTTGTGATATTTTATTCTGTGATAACAGTACAACGTGTGCCGTGTACGTGTAATGAGGTTTATTGAGTGAATATTAGATACTTCACGTAAGGGTCACAGTTCAGTTACCTTCGACATCAGATCATAACAGACGCTTTTGTCTATGTCCCATAATAGATTATCTTTATCGATATAGCGCGTGTGAACAACCAACAAGCTAGTGACACATTAGAATGGCATGCATGGTAATACGCAGGAGTTTTACTTATTCAAGTTTTGTTTATCCGTCTTCTAGGCGTTGCGTATATTTATTATTATGACTAATGCTACCACTTCCCAACCCAATGTTTGATTACTCAATTGATTTTCGACTGAACAATAGCTGATCATAAATATATTCAAAATAAGCTTACGTATTAGCAAAAGGTATGTGCACTTGTTTGTACTAACTCACTTACTAGATATAGCCGTTTTCAGAAGGTCGTTGAAGACGCCTGATTCGTGTTAATGAAAGACAAATCGACTAATAGTTTTTGAATAAGACCAATGGATGAATTGCCAAGAAAACTGTGTCTTAATAGTTGGTTTTGTCTCATAATACTATATATATATTCCCACAATATTATGTCCATGTAAACAAACTTAAATGTAGATTGAATGATACAGAGAAATGGTTTTAACACACATTATCGTACGATGCCAGAAATAAAAATTGCTTTAAACGCTTGAACAGCTGAACATGCTTAATGAATTGCTTTTTCCATTGTGAATGAAATTGATTTCAAATGCATCGGCGTTGTAATAAAAACTCCGTATTACCTACATAAAAGTATAAAACGACTCGATGAGGTATAGTAAGAACACTTATTTGAATTAAAGTTTCAAGAAGCTAAATTAAAAGCTGCAAGTCTATTTTTTTGTAAATGACAAAAACTGAAACAAACAAATAACCATGTAAAAAGTTACTGACTCATGAATTTCTATAAGAGCCCTTATAGGTATATTTTTAATTTATTTATTTTTATATAAAAAAATAAACACTAGGAGTTCATACATTGGGTTGCAGTAGAGCGGTGCATTTGTACTGGTAATGAGGTTGATCGGATTGGTCCCGCTCCGGCGACCACAGGTCACGGGTCATGCTCCGCTCTAGACTTTGTCTAACGTCGGTACCATTAGTAGGTACATTGTCTTCCACGGATACCACATTTGTTAGGACAAAAACGAGCTCTATTCCCATAAATTCCAAATCAGTGACGACGAACGTAACTGTAGCTATACCTACTTCCTTGTTTATATTTTCAGTTTCCTAAGTATAAAAATAATACATCATGCCGTATCTCTATTTTCAATCTTGCCGATATCGATCCTACTTAGACGGAAATCGTTTAAGATGTAGGTTTATGATATTACTCATATAAAATATTATTACTTACACCATATGGGTTCTTAGAACATTTGAAAATATTATTACAATTTGCCCGTTACATCGTCCCATTTATATAGAAAATTAAACAATTATTAAGTAAACAAAGGTCGTGACTAATCTTAGACGCTTGTTAAGTCATTAAATAACAAAATGATTTATTAATCACTTATTTCTTTGGTATTATAGTTACTGTAATTCATTGTATGTCCCGTAAATTTACTGTTCTTATAGATCGATCATTGTATCTTTCCACCATTATTTTATAAAGGCATGACTAGACAATAACAACGACATAATAATGCCAATATTATTTATCTCAGGTTGAACTCCGTACTCCTTAAAACGCTTTGACTAAACGAATTAAAACTTTAGATCATTTATTGAGCTGTATCAGTATCATCTTCTATTATTCTATTTTGCATTCCAGACACTATAAGCTTCAAATTTACGTCTATATCTTTTCGGCACTCGACTTTTTTTTAGCTGCATTCCTGGTAGCGTGTAAGATTAAGAAATCTTGGGCATCTTAAAAGACTTCAGAATCTATTCAGAACTGCATAGTAAATTAAACTATTTATATACGACTCGGAAGCAGGGAATTCACATCTTATGAGTCGATCTCTTAACTGTTATTTGAGACGGATCAGTTTTTTTCTAAAATCGACTTCTCGAATGCCTTTTTGTCAGTTTAAAGCATCCATTGCATTAAACTTTAAGCATAAAGCATTACTTACAGATGCTCTGTTTTATCGAAAGTTTAGGGCCACTCCTAAATGATGTATACCCCTTATACCCGTTTATATTTATCATTATATAATTCTGTGATATTTCTTTTGCGATGATTCAAAAGTGTAGTAAAACTACTCATCTGTTGCTTTGCTCCAGAGTGACCCAAAACTTTTCAGATATCGTTTACGACGTGCGTGGGACGATAAACGGCTCATACTTTCTGCGTGTTTTCTCCATTCCTTCATACACAAATATAAATAGATATTTATTATTATTAATACGATGTTAATATGTATCTAGCCAGCTCTGGCATTAAGCCGAGACATTATTAGGTAAATATCTATTTCCCGCATTAAAGAATTCGTATATTTAATTATTTTGTGATAGTACTAACATTTTTCTAAAGTTTTTATATATGTATGAAAGATGTCCCACTGCTGTGCGCGGGTCTCCTTAGCAGAACCTACTTACTAGATCCTGGGAGTAATTGCCATAATGGCCACGCTTGGCGAGCGGGTTGGCGATCGCAGTAAGGCTTTAAAGTACACAGAGGAAGCTGCTGCCCGTCCTCCGGTGTGAAATCCCTTAGTCGTCTTGACGACACCCACGGGAAGAGATGAGGTGGTACTATTCCTAATCCGGTACCACACGGCCCCTTAAGTATTTATTTATATTCAAGTACTGGTTGTTAAGCCCTACATTGCAAAATTAATGGTTTATCAAAATTAATTTGCATGATACCACATTAATCGTAATTAATTCGAAACACGTAATAGAGCGACATAAAGCTTGTGAACTTATCATTAAACAATAATTATTATGACGGTACCTAGTAATGGTCATTTCGAATGACGATATTCATGAAGCATGGTGAGTAAGGAGTGGTTTCGGCTGTGAACATATTAGCGTTTTATGGTACCTTATGGCACAAAATAAAGAGAGTATACAAAAGGAACATGTATGTACCGCGACTTCACATGCGCGCACAAAACGGACAACCGCTCGCGTGTGCGTGGCGCTCTGTCTCTGGTCTTTTCATTCCAATTCTCCGCGTCTGAGACGATATCTATGAGTGCGTGCTTCAAGAGCGTCTTGTTTGAAGCTTTCCGTCTATACGTAAGTAATCTCTGCATATGGATCAAACCTGCGCAAAACCCTTGTAGGTAGATACTTGTAGGAGGCCATAACTAGAAGTTGACATAGACGTTGCATTGAATACGTAATGATAAAGGCTGTGTTGATTTAATATTGAATCAAACTACTTGAATAAAACTACCAATGGTTTACGACTACGCCCATTATACCTACTCGGAATCAGAGCATGGACTAGTTACCTATTATACATATATATTGAACGACCATAGTTATAGGTATACTAGGTACTAATATTATAAAAGGTTAATAGGATGGATGGATGTTTGTTACTCTTTTACGCAAAAACTAATCGATGTATTTTCATGAAACTTCTTAATAATATCTCGCGAGCAAAAGTATGGAATCACTTGATTGAATTTGATTCCGCGCGATCTTGAGTACTTAATAACTAAATAATAATAATAAAAATGATATCATTTTAAAGGTTAAAATGTAGTCTTAAAATTGATACCAAATTCATTCAAATCGCTTCATTATTTGTGGAGCTATCTTGGATTAAGTGAAGGAGGTAGGAATAGGCAAGGATAATGGAAAAATAATGAATGAAGAAAACAACAAAAATTAATTAATAAAAGTTTAATTTCGCTTAAAAACTTAATGTCAATACTTAGTGTTCCCCCCCCTCGCCCTAATGACAGCTCGGAGACGGTTCTTCATGGACTTGATGAACTTCTGTATGGTATCTTGTGGGATACCTTCCCACTCTTCAATCAAAGCCGTTTTGAGCTCATGTGTGTTTGAAGGAGTAGGATTTCTGGATCGAACCCTCCTCTTTAGTTCATCCCACACGTGCTCTATTGGATTCATGTCCGGGCTAAGCGCTGGCCAGTCCAATGTGGCGATACCGACTTCCTCTAGGTATTCGGTTGTGGCACGAGAAGTGTGACAACGAGCGTTATCGTGCATGAGGACGAAGTCATCACCGATATATCCCGCATAGGGAACGACATGTTCCAGCAGAATATCGGTAATGTACCGGTCTGAAGTTAGACCGCCTCCTCGTCCCCCGCCAGGCACGAAAACAAGCTCCGTTTTACCGTCGAAAGAAATGCCGGCCCACATCATACAAGAACCGCCTCCATAAGCCACTGTCTCAGCGAAACAGCACTGCGCAAATCGCTCCCCAGGCCTCCTGTAGACCCGACCTCTTCGATCGTTGCCGTGCAAACACATTCTGGACTCGTCCGAGAACAGTACACGGCTCCATTCCTCAACCTCCCAATCAAGGTGGGAACGAGCGAATCGAAGGCGGGCTTGTCGATGAGCTGCCGTCAGTTTAGGGCCTGTGGCAGGCCTTCTTGGGGTTAAATTAGCTTGCTTGAGTCTCCGACGAACTGTCCACTCGCTAACAGCGACCCCGCGAACATTTCGGAGCTCCTGTTGGACGTCAACACCAGTCAAATGCCGATTTCGGAGAGAAGTTGACACGATAAAGCGGTCATCCCTCTCCGATGTGCACCGGCGTCGTCCAGATCTTGGTCTCGGGACAAAGCCACCAGTCTCCAGAAAGCGTTTGTAGACTTTCGAAACACAAGACTGACTTATGTGGAGCTGACGTCCGACAGCCCGCTGGCTAAGCCCTTCTTGCAATAGGGCGACGATTTGGGCGGCTTCTGTAGGTGTTGTATCCATTGTCTTCGAAGTTCAAGGGTCCAAAGTTGCGGAGATGTGTACCGGTCAACGTGTGAAAGCTAACTGATAAAAAAAACCGATAACACGTGCTTTTATAGGGGATGAAGGGCGCGCAACTCGCGACGGGTCAAACAATTGAAACGTATCTTTTTTCGTACTTCTTCACGTAGCCCGGGATAACTTCTTAAGTACTGGCGTTATTTGAATGATTTTGGTATCAATTTAAAGTTAATTAATGAACCTTTAAAATGGCATCATTTTTATTATTATTATTTAGTTATTAAGTACTCAAGATCGCGCGGAATCAAATTCAAGCAAGTGATTCCATACTTTTGCTCGCGAGTGTAGTTTATACATAGGAATGGCACGCAGGCTAAAAAAACTAAACGTATCGCGGGCAAAAGTGACTTCTACATTTGTTATGAGAACAGCTGAAGTGTGGAACTCCCTGCCTGCCGGCCAGTGTTTCTTTTGTCAATTATAACCCGGACGCTTTTAAGACTAGAGTGCATAAGCATCTTCTAGGTGCGCTTGTTCCATCGTAGACCTCATTAATGCTTTCCATCAGGCATGATCGAAGCCTGATAAAACCAATTTATTATATAAAAAATCACGGGGAAGAAACTGTTTCGCGCGTTAACGAAGGTATTAAATTACGTTGTTAATATTGATTATTATTTATTCTAGAAATAGATAACAATAAAACGGTGGGAAAATGTTGCCCCTTAAAAGGATAATGATTCAATAGAACTTTGCAGCATCATGTTCTAAGCTTTATTGGAAACCTATCGACGCAACAGCAGTCGCGCCCTGAGGCGGCTCCAAGTATCGCGTCGTGACCAATCGTTGTACGACAATTATGTTAGAATTATACCATCAATCAATTGCACTATGGTACCCGTACACACCCACCTGCATCATCCGGCATCACTAATGATGGCCAATCGCTCGCGGTCAATAGTTCACTTGTTTTGTTATTGTACTTTTCTTTGTTACTGGTAATATTTTTGTTATATTCCTACCTACTTATTACAGTCAGCCGCTTTCATACTATTACTGCCTGCCAGTAAATGGCAAGTGCTACCTAACGTATAACAGTTAATGTTAGGTGTGAACTATGAGTAGAATATTGAATGCCAGCCTACTGGCGAAGCTTAAATGGAACGGAATTCAAATAGAGAGTCCTTTTCAGATTGGAATGTGCGGGTTACAATAGATTTAGATTTTTATATAGGTATTTTGTTTTATAATTTAATAATGAGCTATTTTAACTGCTTGGACTCGAGCGGACTACATGTATTCTTGTGTATGAGGTAGTTACACGTAGTATATGCTCTGCGTGTATAGGTATATTATTATATTGTGACGATAGTCATGGCTTTCTAAGGTGAGAAGTCAATGTACTCATAGATCAATATAGATTTTTTGCTCTACTTTCCTGTTCCGATAAGCTAGATGGCAGTAGCAAAAAGTATTGTATTGTTATCGCTTTAACCACGCATAGTAATAACATATCGCATGATATTCACAACCACGCCATGTTAATCAATCAATTGTTTATTATTTTCACGTGCTGAACTATTAATGATAATGTTTCTCATAGGTAATAAATCAATGATGATTTGATGGAAAACCTCAGCTCATTTAGTTGTAGATACTCATAATTGGGGGCAACCAATTGCAAGACTTTTCTAAAGGTGTGAAAATCTGGTATGAAAAAAGTTTTTCTTGACCGCAAACAACGACGCTCGTTTGTTTCTGTGTACCTAATAAAAAAAACATTACATAAGTTTACGGTAGTAACGATGGCTACTTAAAATCAATTCAGCATGCATGCGTTCGCAAACATAATGAATAAAAGTACCTAACTGTTTTATTCATATTACAAACTAAATAGGAAACCAATTACAAAATCATTTAACTCACAACTGCAACTTTTTTAGCTTGTTAATATGTCGCTATGAGGATGTACGACTTTTTCATACACACATATTAAAGAACCTTATAATATGTTCTGAATGAATATGTGACTAACAAAATAATTTAGTCACTCATCAGTAACTTATTGCCTAGGGATATTTCACAGGAAAATGCAAATTATCCTCTTACACATCCACAGTATCCATGTTTTCCTAGTACAATGTTTTCTTTTAAAATTTCCTACCCCATGATAAATGTCTTTCGTGCCGTCTGGTAATAAGCAATTATTTAACCTTGTACATCATGGGAACCTATCACTTGCATGTTGCATACAGCATGTATTTTCATATAGCATGCTGTCTAAAAAAGACTGTTTATACTCTACCAGACTAGACTCGTAGGTACTATCGTATCATCTAGCAGGTATAGTACGAACAGTTGATAGACATTTGTTTAACAGTAGGTATACTTGAAAAATGATAGGCATTGAACAAGAGGAATCAATAGAGGTTTCCATTGACTTATTTTCAGTGACTGTCTGACGAATTATAGCGACCGTAGTCAAAATTGTAAGTTACAAAAAATAAATGTTGGAAGTATATCCCATGCCTATAAGAGGTCATGACCACAGTTATTCTTTTGGCCGTTATGTCTCATGTATTACTATTAAAATCATAAAATTTATTGTACCTATTTCCATCATAGAGCTGTTCAACTGCGTACGTCTTATTGTGTACCTACTTAATCCACATTCAGTGTTATTTAAAATAATATTATTATTACAACTCAATATACTAAAACCCCGTTCTGAAACTCAAAGATGCATATCTGGAATTAATCTTTTCTGCCATGCCAAAATTATACGGAGCATGGTCAAAGAAAACGTTTGATGTACAAATTATATGCAGTAAGCAAAACAGTAGCATTTATAACGGTAGCCCTAAACAATGGCATGAAACGGCGAATCACGTAAAGTTATAATGATAATAATAAATATTTTAAAACGATGAAACGGCATTTGCTTGTTATAGTCAGGCCGTGGTCAGTTTGCAAGCGGAGACGGAAAGAAGTAGCAATAACACTTTCCCAATACTTCAAATAAAATTAAGAAAACAAAAAAATATTTCAACTCTATCATGTTATTTCATTAAATATACCTAATAGGTATACCTTAATAAATAATTGCATTTCCTAAGTAGTAATTTACGGTGATAATTGATTGCAAATAAGAATATTATGTAGACATGAAAACTCATTTGTATATTAGAAGGTACTACATCACAGTATTAATATATAATTTTTAATATGCACACAGTATAAGTAAATATGTAATAATATGTTAATTAAATAAAGCTTATAATAATTTTATGCAGTTAAATACAGGTATATTCATTGTAGGTATAAAACATGTTGTGCTATCATAATAATAAATACTTAGTACATATGGGTTATTTTGTCGCATGTTTTAAATGTATTATTCATTACAAAATTGCACACAAATTACATGTTTATGAATAGGCCAAAACTTAACATAGTTACATAGTAAAACACCTATTAAGATGTTTAGTTTATTAGCAATATTAACAAAGAAACATTGCTATGCATAAATACAGGTATTTAATAGTGATATCACATTAGCGGTACTTATGTCTATTTTTCAATTGTTTTTTTAATAGAACTAGCAATGTGTGATTAAGGATCCCAAATAACTAGCAACCCTGGTAACCGTTAACCCCTTGTTTTGTAATCTTTGTTTGAGTTAAGACACACCACTTATTACCGCTTCTGCAATAGGAAACTGTGCTAAGTGCACCGAAAACAACGATAAGCATATTTTGCACTCAGTAACGTACTGCTGAATATGCCGGTCAAGGTTCATAAAACAGATAGATCGAAAAATAAAATAATTTTACTATACTGGAAAGTCCCAAGTTCCAAACTCCTCAATATCTCTGAGCGTTTACTAGATTATACTAAAACAATTTACTTTTAGAAGATACTTTCAAATCGCTTTCAGTACGACCTAGTCCTTACCTTGTCTGTGGTTCCCATTGCACGTGGTTTGCGGTACTATCAGAACGCTATCATTAGGGTACAAAACCACCGCCAATTACGGACAGAAAACTTGCACATTTCTACGCAATATAAACACTATTGTGTTTAAAGTGGCAATGTCACTTGAACACAACCAATATCCGGGATAGATACTTAAAAACCATATGTGGCAGCTTGTAATTGGCATGTGATTGACTAAATATATATTTAATTTTGATTAGCCGTAAGCTCCCATAAGAAAAAAAAAATAAGCATTTATTATAGGTGTATTTCAAACAGTCAAAATTAATAGTGAGTAAAATCATTCAATATTGATCTGAACACGTAATTTATTTAGGTACACGTTTATTATTAGCTACTTTTATCGGAAAGACGGAAAATGGATTTTCATTGAATGAACGAACAGACCTTGAGTTAAAAGATTATGAAATCATTCATTTAAATTAATCGCTTAAGTGTAGTGGATAAGGGAAGAATTATTTCAATTAGAAACTATGTAGCAGGTAAATCCTGTCAGTAATCTGATCGTCATTACTTCATTAATGGTTTTAATTGCATTTGCGATAGAAAGCATGATTTATTTATTCCTATTGTACCTACATTTTATACCTATTGATTATTTCAGAACATTTAACATTTGCTATCGCAAATGCGTACCTACTAGAAAATAAAACGTAGGTACCCACCTCACTTTGTAAATTGCCTCTATCAGCCCGCTTGCATATAAAAAAATCATTATATGTTACCTATTATTTTTTATATGCGATATAATATAATTGTTACATCAACTTATTAGGTATTTACACAACCAATAATTGTTTTAATACAAGTAGCGAGTGATTACTGATTTATTACTGCACATAGAAATAACTGTATTTACATTTACTTCGATAACAGTCGATATTTAAACAGATAAGTAAATGGTTGTTACATTATACTGTTATTAATCTATATCTGTATATACGACTGTAGGTAAAAGGCAGTACGCATGCGCCGCGAGCAAGAATGCAATTGGTTAATGTTTATCGATTAGATGCGCCCGCGGTGCCGCGCCGTACGTTTCCCATAGCTTTGTTTACTGTTGTAGGTACTAGCCATTTCCTTGTATTATCTAAACGATTTAGTATAGGCAACTTACCTGTTTCAAATGCAAGTGCAACGTTTGCTAATCGCATTTCATTCTCAGTGAAAATCACACAAGTGAAAATCGGCCTCGGTATTGTATCCGGGCACGCTTACAGGTATTTCTGTAATGTGGAAAATAAAATAATTACTTTTCGCATAAAAATATTACTAACAGTGAAAAAATGCAATAAAGTAAACACGGGCGCGTCGCCAACTATCGCGACGCTATTTCGATGTAGCCCGACAACGTCCGGCGACCAGCCGCCTCCGATACAGGTTTGTTCCGTCACATGGCGAAAATTTTTGACACGAAATGACTAGGAGATATTTTCGCATTCGTTACATTGATGTCTCGAAGACTAGACGGAGACAGTTCCTTGACACCGAGTGCTTGTGACGAATTCGATCCAGATATTTAGTAGCGATTAGTATTTAATTAAGATCGCCCATGTTTGTGTTCCCCACAGTTTTTAATATGACAGTAACACAAGCAGTAGATGGCACGCATCTGCCACATCTATCATTTCCAAAAATATTCTGTTGACAGCCTAATTAAAACGCATTATTAAACCCACATATTACTTTACAGTCACTTTTCGCCGCCTTTTAACTTGTATTTTATGAGGTTTTTCTACTTTGAATATCAGAAAAACAACATAATGGTTGACATAGGAAATGCTGTTGAGCAAGCCGTTTGTGGCCAACCACTAAATGGCAACAGGACTGCCCTCCACAGAATTATGATCACTAGAGATAAAAGCTAGAATTTTATGGTACTAAGAAACCACGATCATATAAACGGGACAGAAGGGAATTTTACCCGCAGGCTGCTTATGCCTGAGATAATAACACGGTATAATAAGTACCTACCTAGTTAACTAATATCCTTCAATATTTTCAAAGATATGAATAACGCAAAGCAGATAATAAAATAGAATAAAAAATGGTATGAATTAATCTGAAAAGCTACAATGATAATGCAGTGGACGCATAAAATAAATCAGGTTAAATGAAGATAAATTAGTAATAAGACACACCTAGACCGTTTTATACTTGTCAAATTTTATGCAGTTGGCTGGTTTTAAAGATTAATACGCACGATAAAGATATGTATCGGCATGCGAAACTTCGGCCCGTCTCTAGGTACTTTGAATGATTTACAATTTGTCGTCCGCCGTCGTCGCAGTCGACAGACCGCGACGGGTAACGAATGCTGTCCTAGCTCGTTCGAAGTGCCTATTTCCGCGTCTCATATTTCTCATTGATATACATCGTGACATGTCATTGTAATGAATCTATTGTCATAATAAAAGAAACTGAATGATGCTCGTCCAGATTTATTACTTCTTAAACCAATCAACTAGACCTGGCCGCCCGTCTATTCTAAACGAATATTAGTTCACAGCCGAAGTCATTTAACTTTTCAGTCGCATTTAATAACATCTTCGAGCAATTTGCACGCTGTCATGCAAAACAATTTACCATGAGACATGTGACGAATTTTTAACCTCGATTTTTATTTACTACGCTTATTTATTATGTATTTTGAACTAGCGTTCGACTCCCTGAAATATTCCTTTAGAAAAAGAAAAAGCAATAGTGTGAACCTCGGTGTTTGGCAACATGCCAACTGGTCCATTTCTCAGCTTTGCTCGTGGACGGTAGAATGATACTGGTTCACAGTTCATATACGTTGAGCTGACCGATGCTTTGAAGCTTACATATTGAGGTTAAACGTATGTACTGCTATCGTGTATATATACACACATACACAGGAAATATGGTTTATGTGTAACGAAGCGAGTAATTAATCCAACAGCTAATGGCGTTAGATGTAGTCACAAACTTGAACTAGGTCTTTGCAAGAACCCGTGTTTCGTAATTTTAATCTTTGAATGAATAATTTAATAACATGATAAATGAAATTTTAAATTTTGAATTGGCAGTTGCATGTGCTGCATAATTTAGAGGATTCCTGCCAAACGTCGCGTCGAAGAGAAATGTGCTATCTTTAGCGTAATGGTGCTCATATTTTACTAGCACCCTGTTACGACTACTGGCACACTAGTGTTATCTATACTAATATTATAAAGTCGAAGAGTTTGTTTGTTTGAACGCGATAATCTCAGGAACTACAGGTCCGAATGGAAAAAATCTGTTGGAAAGTTTATTTATCGAGGAAGGCTATAGGTTATATATATAGCACTACGCTACGACAAATAGGAGTGGAGCAGCAATGAAAAATGTTGCAAAAATGGGGAAAATTTACACAGACGAAGTTGCGCGGGTCGGCTATTTTATTATAGTCTCCTGTTTGTTTTTCAATCACAGGACTCAGTTTTCTTTCTTTCCACATTTACTTTTGTCATTTTTTATTTACATTCGTCAACATATCAAATGAAATGTTTAGTTTTCTGGATTTTACTTATGATATTTTTTCTGTCTTTTCAGTTCAACTTCGTTGGAAGGATTTTAGGGCCCAGGGGTATGACAGCAAAACAGCTAGAACAAGAAACAGGCTGCAAAATCATGGTCAGAGGAAAGGGGTCGATGAGGGATAAGAAAAAGGTAAATTATAATGTATGTAAATATTTTATGCTTTTAATTTTTCATTTTACTAACATTAATATTAAGTTCGGTTCCTCCAATCAGTCTATACATATTTGATCAAGTTTTATAACAATATATGATACTAATATTTATCTTCTTTTCGTAGCTTGCATTTGGAAATTGGATCAGGTTATCTCAGTTTCTTAATACGTTTTGTTGAAAAGCAAACCATTATTTTTGAATATCAAAAACAAAACAAAACAAAATCCTAATATTTTTGAAGATAAACTTCCATAAGGAAGTTTATCTTCAAAAATATTAGGATTTTGTTGTAAACTTTACCATAAACAATTTAGGGACGACAGACATTAACATATTATTTTACTCTAAGGCTGAAATCGGAAACTGTTTTTGATTTTTATGCATTTATTTTTACTCGTAAATGCATAAAATTGGACCCAGAAACTCTACACGTATTTTGAAGTAATAAGGTCTTTAAAGAGCAAATACATAAATCGAGTACTGCCTTCTAACAATTCAAGAAAATCCCAGTAGTATGTAATTCACTGATGTTTAGTTAAGATCTTTAATTTCCATCATGTTCTTTATCAGATCGTAAATACTCCTAGTGTTATTTTGATTGGCAGAACAAGGTATAACTGCCTAATTGACTTCTATTTCTGTGAATAGTAATACCTAAACAACACACTAAACGTATATGGATCTTCCGTTTCAATTTGTGTGAAGTATTCAAACCAATAATGTTCAGTTACGTCCTTGAGAATACGTGCCTATTTATATTCACAACCACACTTCAGTTATCCGTAGTAATTGTAAAATGTAATTTTGTAATGATGCTTGAGCTGATTTTTCTGTGTACCGAACAAAATACTCGCGAATTTTAATATGAAATCTTAGAACTTAAGAACACTGGTTGTTAGGTAATATTTCTCGGTACAATAAACAACAGAAAATCTTACAAAATTACTTCAAACAAATATTGTGCGTTCGAGAACAAATTCCATTTTACCACTGTTTTTGATTTCACACAACACGGTATAATTACTGTGCTAAACTGGGAGAATCATAAACGTTCAAAGCTTCAATAGAAGGTTACTAAAACATTCGGTGTTTACGTTGAATTCCAGGAGGACGCAAACAGAGGAAAGCCAAATTGGGAACATTTGGCTGATGATCTACATGTCTTACTCACAGTCGAAGACACCGAGAACAGGGCAAAGATCAAGCTGGCCAGGGCTGTAGATGAAGTCAAACGCCTGCTTGTACCTGTAAGTCACAGTCAATATTTTTCTAAATAATATGTACTATACATTTTATCACAGATAAATCATTTCATAAAACATCAAAAATAAATGTCAAACCAATTAAAATGTCTTTGCTGACATGTTTTGAAATTTTAAAAATTCAAACTTGAAGAATGATACGACTGAAAATTTCGGTCGCCATCTACAAAAATATCATAATATTTATTTTAAGATTGTTTACGTTGTCCAAAAGCTCTGATGATGGTTACATAAGTGGATGACTAGTTGCTAGAAAATTGCAACCTGTTTTCAAACGCATGTCATTCTGTAGCCGCCTCACCGTCTACCTAGTTTAATGATTGGCAACATTATCTGATCTCTGATCATATCGGTGTATCGTTTATTGTAGAAGTCCATTACATAGGCCCGTGTTCATCAGTGGTCAACTATAGAATGATTTCATTTGGTTGTACATTTGTGTCACAGGAAACAAATTTCATATCAAAAGCAGGTCTTTTAATTTCATATTTGCTTCGGGTCTTTTGATCACAGCTGCTGATATATTTTCTGAAATTAATAGGTGCATTTAATACATGATCATTATATTCTTCCAACAGTTTTTTTTATAGTATTTTGTAGTAATTAATTATGACTTACATTAAATTGACTTACTCATACCATGCAAAGGTTAATCAGAATATTATTGTTCTGGTTACTGTGAATGTTATCTGTATAAGATAAACTTTCTTCAGAATGCTAAATATAAATATTGGCAAGTGACTTTTGCAATGTTTATAATTAGATTCAATAGATATAAGTACGTGTTTTTCTTCCCTTCCTCAATGTAAATAAATCGATAAATTGTTTATAGAAAGAAATACAATGGTATAGGGAATAAATTTTTAGTTCTATCTCAGCATAGGTACAGAGAGCTACATAAGTTACTTAATAAAAACAATATTTCAAATCGTCAAAACTCCTTTAAGACGAGAAAAATACATCTCGTGCAAACTTTCTTTTCATTCTAAAGTGACTGTTTTGTTCCAATTTCAATTTTTGGGTCTATGCCATAAGAAATGTTTGTTCTGAGTTGTTTTGGACATTTGCAAGTGTTAACCGACTTATGTAGCTGACTTAGGACTGTAACTAGGTCTTCTTATAAAATAGACGTAGCACTACTACTTTTTGCTTTTACAACAACAAGTTTGCTCTGTTAGTGTACAAGAATAGCTAGTGTACCTATTCTTGTAGACTAAGTGAACATTCTTGTTGCAAAAAGTTTGGGCCAGCAGGTTGCCTCTTGTCATTTTCTTTATGGTTATAATGAGTTACTACAAGTTACGCTACGTTATCTTTTGATATTTTTCTATGGTTTTCCTTTAGCGTGACGTTCATTGCCGCTCATTTAAGGTATAGTGACGTCACCTACATTGTGTTGAACCGCTGCAAGGCTTGCGTTCATTATTATTAATTAACGAATACTGGTTACCTTCCACCTAGATACCTTAATAGTTGCTGAGATAGTATTGTTCTACTTTTTATCAAAAGAGTTGATTTTGTCAGTGGTATTTGCTCGCGAATGCTTCGTTATATATATCGTTTATTTTGTATTCGTATACTTAAAACAGGCCTTTGACTTTCGCATATAACTCGTTATCTGTACCCAGCTGTTTCGTTAGAAATTCTTCGAAAATCGTAATAAATAGTTTTTGTTCTATTTATTAACAATGTTATTTCTAATAGATATCTTCCTTTTCACTACCTATCATTTTTAACAAGTCATAGAAATATGTATCTACTTTATCGTATGTTGACATTACTGTATATTTATTGTAATGGGAATTTCACCCAGAATTGTTGTTGCCAAGTTTATTTTTTTATCGACAATTTGTGAGCCATCAAAGTCAAAAATGATGTATGAGTTTCTATCTAAATATAAAAATCAACTAACGTCAGTGAGTAAAAAAATATAGTTTTCCCCTTTTAATCTTATCTAAACAACTTTCATTTTTAAATATGGTAATATAGAGATAAACCTTAAAAAACCTTGTGGCATACTTATGAAGTATTAAGACATCGTGAGATACTTCGTACATTTGGAGTTAACTCATTCAAGATACATCTTATCTCTGAGCTTGTCCAAGCCACGGATATGGCTATTTCCTTGCAATATGTTTGCCTAAGAGTAAAACCTGTTCATAAAAATTAAACATTACAATATTTGAAGGACATTATGGACATATTCAAATGGGATATTATCTATCAAAGTTACTTTGTTAGAAACTGGTTTATTATTTTGACTGTCCTACTTCGATATATGCAAATTGTTCAATATTTGTACCAAAATATAAAATAAAACATATGATTAAGTACAGTGTGAATTGTTCATTGTTTTTTTCGTGGTCATACGGTTGTAGGTACTAGGTACATAAGTGACAATATTTTTTTTTCCCTTGCAGCAAGCCGACGGTGAAGATGAACTGAAGAAACGTCAACTTATGGAGTTGGCGATCATAAACGGCACATACCGCGATTCTAGTACCAAGGCGGTTGTGCCCGTCAACGGTCAGTGCCTCATAAGTATGGTCGCATTCATGTTTTGTAACTAATACCTATCCACTAAGACGACCTTTTGGAAACATCTCTGTACCGGCCGATGACGTCATGCTATCTCCTTCTCATGCTTAGAGCGAGAAACACATAGACAAAGTAGCAGTAAATGGACGTTAAATAAGTTCACAGATGTTTCCGACAAGTTGTACCAACTAATTTAACCACATCAGATATTGGCTTTAAGGTTTCTTGCGTGAGTTTCACTAAAGGTGGAGATCCTTCAGATATGATTGAGACTTTACAGTCACAATGTGGACGAGACTGTTGTGATGAGGTACAATTTGAAAATTTAGTTGTGATTGTTTCATGGTTTAAAAAGAATGTTCTGGGACACACTGCATGAAAAATAACGTAACAATCTTGGGATTCTTTAAATTGGGAGTTTTAATATAAGTTGTACATATTCCGGTCTGTTTTCATTACATTTCCTATTGTTGAGTATAAACTGTGTCTTTTGTTTGCGGAACTTAGTCATCGAGGCGACTGCTAAGATGACTAACTTAATTGATTTGTGGCATGTTACGGTTGTTAACTATTAACATGGGTGATTTCACTGCGCCAAGATCTCTTATCGTTAATTAAGGGCCATTGGAGATTGTTCCTGCCTCAGACAATTTGCTACGGTCAGCGAAATGAGCTTTTGTCATGAACGCTTTCCAATGATTTTCGGTCTTTTTTAAATGTCATGACTATTTATGACATATTTTGAAAATTCTTACTAACAATTATTTTGATTTCCCTTTTGAAATTAATGTGTTTGGTATGGGAGGAATGGAATAAACTCTGGTATATCACAAGGATGGGAAACATGCACTGCTTTTTCAGATTTATTAATTTATGGTTCGAAACCAGAAAATTTGTATTTGGCTTGCTTCCATTTGAGAAACGGCCAATATTTTTGTACAGAATTTGAAATTAACAACTCCAATGATTATTTTGGAACTAGTCAAAGTTAAAAGAAATCGCAACACAGTTTCCTGTTGTTTTTGGCTTAAGCACTAGAGTTGGTAATTTGGAGCCTCACATCAATATCAAAATTCGACCGGGTTCTCTGATTACTCTTTGTCAGCGGACACGAACTTGTAGGTTAAATGGGTG
Organism: Herminia tarsipennalis; assembly: GCA_945859575.2. NCBI lineage: Eukaryota > Metazoa > Arthropoda > Insecta > Lepidoptera > Erebidae > Herminia > Herminia tarsipennalis. The sequence continues at coordinate 17,238,757 of OX243835.2, forward strand.
CATTTAAGAATAAGGGACAACTTACAAGATTCCATGAAATAAGTAGTAAGATTTCAGGACTAGCGGGTTTCCGCGTAAAGTTTTCCTTATTAGTAGGAATTGTCCCAGTTCCCCGATTCAACATGAGTCACAAGGTTGGCACACACTATGCTTTGTAGAATATGGCTTGATACCTGTGACAACTGTCACAGAAATCACAACTATCACGTTTAATATTATTTGGCAAAATGTTATGAAGAAGACATTTTGCGTAAATTTTCTTACTCTCTGCCTGTGATTTGTCACTATTCCATATCCTTCCTGCAATTATAGTCCTAGAGAATATTAAAAGAAACCGGCGAAGTGCGAGTCGGACTCGCGCATGGAAGGTTCCGTACGATTATCTATGAACACGGCTAAAAATCACGTTTTTTGTATGGGAGCCCCCTTAAATATTTATTTTATTCTGTTTTAGTATTTGTTGTTATAGCGGCAATAGAAATACATCATTTGTGAAAATTTTAACTGTCAAGCTATCACGGTTCATGAGATACAGCCTGATGACAGACGGACAGCGGAGTCTTAGTAATAGAGTCCCGTTTTACCCTTTAGTTACGGAACCCTAAAAAATAAACCTCTGCGCCAAACGCTAAGGAATCCAGCTAACTGACGGCAGGGTATTTTTTAACTTAATTTTTTTATTGTTATTTATTTTAAACATTATTTATTGATGAATTTTCTTTATATATTATGTCATCAGTCTTTGAAAGATGGATTTTAATTTTTTTCTCTAGGACCATAAAGTATAAATTTTATTGAATGAATAGTAACAAATCACAGGTAAAGTTACTGGCATGAGTAATGAGCAAAAACGTTAATTTTTGGAATTGATCAGTTTATCTTCATGTCATTCGTGCTCACAACTCATATCGGTAACTACATCGTGCTAAGATAGGTCAGTTTCCCCTTTACCCATCCACCTCGAGTACCCGAAGCTGACCTAACTTAGCATTGATACAATGAAGACGAATCCGCAGCGGACGAGGAGTGGAGGCGCGTTGCAGCCGCAGCGGCAGAAACACAACGCCTTTTGGCTCCGGGAGGAGGAGCGGGAGGACTGGCTTTACGCACACAGGCGCCTTTAGGCGCCCCACTCATTCTATCACCGAGAATGTCGGCCGCGCAGGGAGCCCAAGCAGGACTCCTTAACGGCTCAGCTGCACAGGCCGCAGCAGGCCTGCTCTCCCCCGGGGAACCAGCTCACCAGCTCATCTATGCCTCGCCGTACGACTACGCGAACTACGCCGCTCTCACCGGAGCGGCCAACCCGTTGTTGACGACGGAGTACGCCACTGCTGACCATACGGGTGGGTTGTTCGCCCGTTGATTTATTGTAACGATGTTTGATAAATGTTTTGATTGATATTTGTTTGAAATTAATGCGGTGGTTGTCATGTGCCGCCCTTTAAATTCGAGTCCACAAGCTGCGAAATTATACAATAACAGTTAAAGTTTTAGTTGTCACATTCATACATTTTACCTCTTGCTTGTAGAAAGAGACAGAATATTATTTGTCTCTCTTAGAAAGAGATACCTTCAACTTTAATTTTCAAGGTCAAATATTTTGACTTAAAAGCGACAACTCCAAACATAAACTTTAAGATCAAATATTTTAAAAGTAGTTATTTGTTGTGTGGTCTACATTTAGACAATATACCTTCACATAGTGTTAATACGACACGCAAGTTCTAACTTTAGAATTTTGGCTGGGCACGATAATTCACTCGATTAGAAATTACAAAATATATAAAACACAACAAAATAAATATTATCAAGCATCGTTACAAAACTACTAACGCTACACACACGGTAACGGGTTTTCGTCCAATAATCTTAAGATTAAAAGTCAGATTTATAGGCCAATACAAAGCATAGGTCAAATTAGGGTTAGGTAAATTAAGTTGTGTATAAACAATAACGTAACCGCATGTTTGTAGCTGACCTAAGAACACACTCAAGCTAGTCTTCAAAATGGCAGATCACCATTCAATTATAAAAAAGCCAGTAACAGTATTTAAATCTATAGGCGTAATATAATAAATGTTCATGGTTTTACAATTAAAAGTTCATCAATATTTATTTAGTATTAAAATCATAAAAATCTCATGATCATAACATTACACTCAATTGAAAACCTGCCGTATTTTCTAATGCTCAGAATACAAGCTTCAACTATTGTAGCTAAACGCTAATAAGCCGTGTCTAAAAGCTAAATGCTTTAATATTAGGATAGCATAATAAAATATTAGATTTAACCCCGAATACTCAAACGATACTTAATAAAATTCAATTTGCGTTTAAGTATTCGGATGACAAACAAATACGTAAAGATTTGTGATACAGAATTTAATAAAAATGTTGCAAAAAGAAACAAAATTAAAATAACAAATCATTTATCTTTTTGGCACATAAAGGCAGGATTGTGTCTTGAAAAACCAAATGAAAAAGACATAATGAAAACTAAATCTAAACAACTAAAACAGCAATTAATGAGAGCAGGCTCGTGATTACACAGCACTAACCAACTATCTAATGTACACTATTCTAACGTATGGTGTCCAGCTTATGTTGAACTGTGTGAGTGATATATTTTAATGGGGTTTGCAGCGTCGAGATATCTGCTAGCTGGCTTTTGACATTGGCCGCAATCGCATCAGCCCACAATAAGATACGGGAGAGTCCAGACACCGTATCGCACTACGCAACATTATTGCCGTCCTTGATATTTTTTTTTTTCCAAACACGCCTACCGCACAGGACGTCCTTACAGTCATAATAATACGCCATGATCAATTTTTAGACTAAGATTTTATTGTTTTAAGTACTTTTTAGCTTAGCAACTCATTATTTTGTACCTACGATGTTATCGTCTTTAATATTTACGAACAATGTTTTTTTTTTCTATGACTGTTTTGTACAGTTTCATACAAATTATAATTTTTGTTTTGCGTCACAGTCAAAGATATATTATTTATTATATTACAGAATAATTTTACTATTTATTCGATTTAATATTTATTGAAAAATATATTTTCTTTTATGACAGTTGTCTCGTATTAGGGTTGATGGCAGTTAAATAATTGTTTTTAATTAGATATTATTTTAGTTGAATCTAAACTGCCAATAGAACTCTATATAAGTTACCGATGTTTAGTATACAAAGACATAGAGATTTTTTTATATACAATTTTCTATATTTATTACTATACACTGATATCCTTCACTCGAATGATGATAGATATGAATAGAACCCATCATTTATAGTTCTTGTGATAACCCTGGCTTGTAACACAACTAATATATCTATTAACATTATGTTAATGTAGATTCAAACTTCATTGAGTTTTGGACTAAGTTTTATCTTACTTTGAATTATAATAATTCTAAAATTCCACCATTGCATGTGGTTTTCATCCTTTTCTATGTATTTCCAGTTGAGTATACTTGTAATTAACAAATGAAATTTTCGTATTAACTATAGTTTATCTGAATGACGTAATGAATTAAATGAATAATTCAGCGATTACAAGCAAAAGGGACCAAATACAAATTTGATTTACGTAAAACATTTACATTTTTTTTTAACTATTTTTAACAAAACTGACATAATTAATAACGCGATACACATTTACTTAACGAACAAATATGGAACATTCTAGGCGGTTTTTAAATGTTTATATACGTTCTATAACAATAACATTTGAGCCTTCTGCTCACATTGTTATTGTTATAATTTTTATATCGTAACTTATTAATTTATTAGCCATATTATTATATTTATAAACATACCATAGGCTAAGTATTATTATTATCTTTAAAAGATTTCTAGTTAGTTTAGAAAAGAGTGAGCTTTATGAAAATATTATACACCCGTATATTATTGTTTAGGTTTATTATATCGCAGTTAACACTGTAGTCAATATAATTAAACATGAAATTATCGAAGCCAGCCATTACCTGTACCTTGACCGGGCTTACGTATACCCGTTCGCTTAAATGTTTTATTTTGTTATATTTTCCAAAGCAATAAAATAGATTATAGATTATTCTATAGGACTAAGCATAATAATAGAGGTTAGTGTTACTGCCAAATGAAGATTTAATACATCTTAAAGAAATATCTTAGTATTACCGAACGATAATGACGAGTATTTGGCAGTGATATCTAGGTACTTGCGATCGTTTATTTAAGAAAATAAAACTTGTCTATATCTATTTTATAAATGAGATTAAAATTCTTTGCAGCATTTAGATATAAATTGTCTATGCCCAGTTTTATTATCTATCAGCTTTAAATCTCTTTGTATTCCAAATTCGTTTCTCCATGTGTATTAGCAAAGGTCTGGGTCTGGCACCTATTCGGTGTTGGAAACTTTAATTCAGCTAAGACGCAGATGTTAAATGTGTATATGCCGCTAGGTGTGGTGAGGAGGGCGGGACGGCTCACGCAGGTCAGGGAGCACCCTTACCAGCGCACTGCCTTACCGGCGCCTTAATTCCCGCCAAAACGCTCTCACGCCGCCATTTTGTTCACAAGGTGAGAAGCGCGTGCGCGCGCATACTGCAAAATGAATACGTTTGCTTTTGTCATAATCGATGTTGCAACCTTAAAAATTGCATTTTTGTATTAAATCTTAGTAGTTTGCAATGTAATTTCAATATTTGTTTAATAATTAGTGTCAATATCTAAGCAATCTTATTCGTCTTGCATATGCGTGGGTGCCTCTGCTTTACTGTCTCTCTGTGTCACTATATTTTATTGATTATGTCGTGTACTTATTAGTTATGTTCTCGATTAGTTTGTATGAGGATAAGACGTTATATCGCTCTTCATACCGGATCTGATGTGACACTGCATAATTTGAAAACTGTGATTTTTATATTTCTTTTTTATAGATATTTAGATCTGTTACATGTTGTGATGCGAGGCATTATTAGAGACTACCTTTGTTGAACGTTGAACATTAACGTTGTCAATTATTTTTGCCGTTATTTTTAATAATGTTGTTGCTACTTTATTGTCACAACATGTCAACATTCGTAATGTTTTCAGGAATAAATTATAATGTTTGTGGGAAGAAGGATTTATGTTCCATTACCTTTATATTGCAAACTTAAACAGCAAATAATGTTGCAGTTCGCGTAGATCGTAGTGTTCAATATTGCCAAATAGAATCCACGGAGGTGCTACAAACAGGTTGTGAGATCCTTCTTTCCCAAGTCTCGCCCAGTATTAGTCAAAGGAATGAGCATTCTCAGAATTTGTGCCATCAATCCAGTATTAAACACAATGCCTCTCCTTTGACTTGATATTTTTTTCATAATCATCACAACTTTCTATTAGTCAATATAAGATTTTTATATGATTTTTTAAGCTAGTTGTTTTTATTTTTTGCCTTAGGTATTATTATATTTACTTTCTTATTTGAAAGTGGTTTATTATTAAGATAATTTGCACTTGTGTCCTTGTGGATTTAAGACGCCGACAACCAATTGTCGGTTACGTATTTTCACGCTTCTTTATATGAAATGATTTTAAGTCGAAATGCTATTCGTAATTTTATAAAATGATGATGATGCGATAATGTTTTGTAAAGTATTGTTTCCGTTGTTGATTGTAAATAAATGCATTTTCTGAAGATATACACGCAATAAATTGTATGAAATTTAAATTAAGCGTTTTTTTTTCATTAGTCGTCTGTAGGTGCGCGGTAAAGTAATATAACTAAATGTTTTATGTGTTACAAAAGTATATGTCAATAAAGTTGATGACGTGCAGTCTTTGGTCAATTGTAGCCTCACACAACTAACATGCAACTCCACAAGGCCAAGTTCCCGTTTGTTTACATAATAATAATTATTAAGTGCACTATCATAACTGCTATTGTCACAACTTGCAGATTATCTGTAACTATGTATTTATTTTATATGAGTCACTAACATGCAAATATGTAATGACATTGTTACGTTATCACAAACTAATTAACAACTTTTTTATGAGAATGCCGCCATATACAGTTTATAATTGAGATCTTGCAGCGATGTTTTGAATAACTTACATACTTGCATCTGGGTGCTATGGTTATAAATAAGAGATAAAATTTTATTATGCTTGTTTGTCTGAGCAATGTTCGTTACATCGACGCGGTGAGCAACTGTTCACCCCATGAATGAAACAAGCATTGCTCGTTGGGAACTATTGGGCATTTAATCCTATATTTGTAGATTTATCATTTACATACTAAATTGACTTAACATTTTTCAACCATTAACTGCGTAAACTAATGAAGTACCCGTATAGTTTATTAACTGGGCCACAAACAGAACATAATGTCGCGGCGCGAATGCCTGATAGCCTCCCCCTAGTAAATTTTAAATTTCTATTTTTATGAGTAATTCCGTACACTAGTGATGTCAATCCGAGATCACCGTTTATCGCTTCTGTTGGCTCGCTGCATGTTGCCGGTACCCGAATGTCTAAAATACGTCGTCTTGTACATCGAAACTCCATTACATACGTTGTACCGCCATTTTCACATTGCCCTACAGCGCGTAGCAATGATGACCTCTTTGGCCCCGGCAGCGGCCGCAGCGCAACGCAAGCGTTACCGACTCAAGCGCACTAGCTCCTGTTTGTTGTCAAATCGAGTCATTTAGCGATCGAGTCTCACAATGACCTAAATCGTTCGCCTTCACCTCGGAGTTCCCGACTTCTCAGAGCTCCTCTGCTTGCTTCCCCGTTCACTTCTGTCACCGTAATCTCGTTCGCTGAATCGCTTCATTTGATGACGTAAAGCGTTAGCGCGCTCGAGTTCTAAGCGTGCGAACTCGCGATTGAGGGTACTCGTGTAGTCGGACCATGACATTTTGATCGATACTAACATTCTGTTTTTCTCTCTTCTCGTTAACCCGGCTAGGTGAGTGCTAACGGCGCCGAGGAACTAACAGGAGTCGCGGCCGGCCGCCCCACGACGGCCCCCTAAGTCGCCGCGTAACATACTCATCGGAACATCGACCACCATGTAGCTATAGCTGTTGGGCCTTTCACGTTTAACATTATACTATGTATTATAATAGTCTAACTATTAACATTTATATGCCTGTTATGTTTATAACATGATGAACTTTATTAACATTTTTATATAATTTTTTAATGAAATGGCACACGCCATCGACTATATTTACTATATTGTATCTTATTGTACTTCTGTTGTCGCTTTACCGTGTTGTTGTTGAAGCACGAGTGTTGTTAGGCTACCCCGAAATCACGGCGTTAAATGTGCATAGATCTTTATAATCTCCTAGATAAATTTTATTATTATTTTATTAAAATCATAAAGTATATTTACTGTACAGCACTTTTAACGCCGTCACTTTACATAAAGTTTGAATTGACTTCTAACTTTGAGTTTAATTTACACAGCAGTAGCAAATATCATATATTTTATTATGAGTTGAACATCCTCTAACATTATTCACTTCTAATCTCTTTGATATTTCCCAAATTCATTCTTCCGCTAACTGTTGTATGAATTAAGCTTTGTTATGCGAAGTCATGATTTTTTGAATTCTAAAAGAGTATATAAATGTACTACGTAAAGTACGGACGTTTTTTGAGTAAGTTGGTTATTCGGCGCTACATGGATGACGGCTGTACAAGGAACAGGATGGCGTCATGCAAGCGGTCTAAAGTAAGTACCTACGATGCTAAAAAATATACATTTATCTTTTCATAAATAATTGGACTGACATTGGAATATAGTCTAATATAGGTTGTTCTCTTCATATGCTCATCGACCTGTCACACTTTCGGCAATATTTTTAAATATTTTTTTTAAAACCAAAGACTTAGTTATTTTGACCTTTATTTTCTGATGAAATCATAAATCATACATGTCTTCCTATTTAAAATCATGAACATTGGTCAATGAGTGTATGGATTAAATCATTCTAAATAAATATATTTATAGCATTGTATTTTTACTTTTAGTGCTTAATATTTATAGATAACTTTGGATATTTGTACATCCCATGTGCCTTAATTAAATGTACAATGTTCTTACCTTTTTGGTTCTATAGAAATTGTTATAATGCTAAATATAGCTAAGTTAGAAGAGATTAAATTATTGTTAACTTTTCTAAATGTTAATTTTTATACATTTATCTTCGTCAGTTTTGAAATATTAATTGTATAAGAATATTAATAGTAATACCCAAATGTTTAGTACTAGTAGTTGTACGTTAGTTTTGACAACATTATTAACTTTATAAGTGCCTTCGTTACAATCTCTTCGGGAATCTCTAAATTTCATCTTATCTCATAAAAGTCACAGATCTGGAAATAATAGTTTAATTCTGTGAAAAAATATTCACAAGGATATAATCTCAAAGATTACAAAACCATAATTGTTTATATTATGTAACAAGGGCAATTATTCGTCATAACATTTGTAAATTTGTTATGTATAAAGCTTACATAATGTAATTAAAAGCAATATTATAACAATAACAAATCACGTTTAGTGCAATAGAGATGTTATAATTCTTAATAATATTTTATTATAAAGATATCTTGACTGTAATAATGTTGAGAGAATATTTTTACAAGATTTTATAGAGATCTGATATTGAGATTATTGCGGTAGGTGAAAATTATATTATCACGATCGTTATCTGTGAAGATAATTATTTTCTTTAAAATTACGTTGTTTTTAAGTAATTAGAGTAAAGAGCTAATTAGTAGTTTACATTTTTTTATATTGTTTTGCATTAATTAGGTGCTTTATAGTTCGAAAATCATTGAAATCAAAATTTTCTTCCGAAAAATTATATGCAAATAAAATATATTTTATTTCTAAATAATAATTAAATTTATATTGATTACGTTAACTAAGTAGAAACCTTCGGAAAGCATAAGCAGTTAAAATTATCTTTGAAGTTGTTAACACTCCGTCCATGATTACTTCATAAAATAAGTACTTAATTTTGTTGGTCTCCCACTCATGCATAGTTAAGTGCGAATAATTTGAGATGGTTACTCATTCGTAACACGTGTTAACACTTAGATATAACCATAAAATCTATGAATATTTAAAACTCACAGAACATTGAGAATTATCTGCATAAATATTATCCTTATTTTGCTTGGCTACCTTTCACATTACACCGTCTTATGTTATCGTTCACGCGGTTATTGTCTTTATTTTCTTTAGAAATAAAGTTCAGATTTGTTTAAAAACCTAAATATTAAAAACAATATTTATTAAATCTTGTTTTTTTAACTTTCTTCAAAAATTCAAATGCAAAACGGCTTTTGTTCAAGTTTCATGTAGATTTTGGTAGTTCGTACAAATCATACTAATACAAAAAAAGCATTTAAAGATTTAATCATAAAATGCAAATGCCATAACAACAGATAGATCCGTTTCATATGAAAAGTGAAAAATATGTGATGAAATAGATGTGTTTAACGTACAAATAATTTTATTGTCTGCAAATAACTAGTAATAACTGTGTTTCATAGGCAATAACTTATATGTAATTTTGTTCTTTGAAACATGCTTAGTGCCATCAGCAGACGGGCTTAATACATGTCATTGTTTTTTAATATTAATTTGTACTTATTACTAAGGCAATATAAATCAAGTGCCTTAAACCAACTTGTACATATTTATTATTATCTTTCATTAAAGTATTAATATAGCTGAGAATAACAAATTCTAAAATTGTTTTCCAAAAACAATATATAATAGAGAATAAATAATTTAGTTAAGTGAGATTGTGCATATTATGTATGTTTTGATGTGTGTTTAAGATTGATTTGGTATTAGTAAATATTTAAAAAGCGTAATTTTGTGTTTCTTTTTATCTGACCATTAATATAATGTTGTCCTGTTCAGCTTAGCTATTGTGTTGTTGATAAATTAATAATAGATACATAAGTATCTATATTAATTTATTTAACTACCTATAGCCTGACCAAGAACATAAAAAAATAAAATACCTCGCCATGCAGCCAAAAACGTCAGTTAAATAATTTTAAGCTTATATGTCCATGAGTTATTAGATACTCGTAAATGGAGCAGAAAATTTATAACTTGACCTATATTGAGTACGAATACACACAGTGTTGCAAGTAAAACTGCTAATGTAGCTCCCATAAAGCAGGTTTTTTATTTTTCTGGTCAGGTTTTACATATCTAATAGTATCTAACAATAATTTAACGACTAACGAGTAGAGAAAAATACAAAGTAAATAATGGAACAAAAAATCCTAACAAAAAATACTCTCAGCATTAATGAAGCTCAAATTCTCGAAAACAAATTTCTGATCTAAAGATGTATATATATAATTATATTTATCTCTTTCTTTCACGCCTGAATCCCTATTGCCTGCTCACGAGTAATAAGGGTTTGAGTTAAATTGTAGATAATAAGCGTGCCCACATCTGGCATGCCCGTATTTGAGAGCTGAGTCATACAATGAACAAGGAAATACCGTAATTTGTAGATTGTCTGACCTGTACCACAGATAATATAATACTATAGCCTGTACCATGATTTTTGTCTTGACAAACTCTTGTTTGTTTAAATACAACATACTTATTTTAGTGATAATTGCAAAGAAATATCTTTTACTCTTTGTTTTTTACAAAACTTACCCTGTTGTAATAAAGACGCTGTATTATAATGAGCCTCATTCTTATTGGTTATTTCTCTCCCTTGGTTTAGATACTTTCGGCCGTTTTCATTAATCTGTCTATCGATGGATTTGGCTACTAGAGATATAATTCTGACATCAAATCAAATCGACCTATAGATAGGTAGGTACATAAATCTTGCTCGCAGTTTCGTATTGTGCACAAATAAGTACCTAACCTAACTTTAAAGTTCGTCAATGAAAAATAACGTAATAAGAACCTATCATTGTTATTTTTAAGTATGTACTTAGGCACGTATTCAATCTTTAAAACTGCATCAAAATCTGTTTTGTTATCATCCATCAAACAAAATAAAAATAGACTGACTAATGTGCAATGATTTTCTGTACTGCAATAATAGTAGCGCCATCTATCGTAGCGAAGCAAAACTAGCGAGACCGCGATGAACGTGACGCTTCGATTTAAAAGCTCTAGCCGCTTTCTAACGTTGCGCTTTGAGTTACCGTAAAGTTTTGTTTAACTGCGGGTAGATGGTGCTATTACAGATTTTTTTTGTATGGTTCTGTATCCAAAGGGTTCTTTAAATAGAACGGGTGGGACGGAACCCCTTCGTGTGAGCGTCTGAGTCATACTTAAGCAGTTTATTGATAATATATTATTCAAAGTAGGTAGGTACGTAGGTACCAATAAATATCAATGAACTTAGCAGAGCCTGTTGGTAAGTACAAGTAAAACAACCAGACTAGTAAAAACATACTTATACATATACTTATTCTATTCACATAAATATTGTAGCCTTATGGCTAAGGCATCAGTCTCGCAATCGTCAGGTCGCGGGTTCGAATCCTATCCATTATACTACCGACGTGAACCCTCTCCTAACACAAGCCATTGAGTTTAGTCGGAGGGGTTATCAGGATTGCTAGTAATGTGGGACCACAATCCCACATTGCTAGATATCTTAAATAAAAAATAGATAACATAAGATTCCAAAGAATAAACAATCATGCTTATCACAAAAACTTATCCGGGCGGGAATCGAACCCACGACCTTTAGCTTAGCAATCAGGGTCAGTAACCACTAGACGTATTATTGGTATACGCACCTAATGCAGTTAGGTATGTTGAAGCAATGTAGGAAATAGGCATCATAAAACCCTCTACTTATTATTAAACACCGCTTTAGAAGCCTAGGTACTTACCATATTAAGTAACTACCTATAATACATAGAAACTACTATAAATCTATACTAATATTATAAAGTTGGAGAGTTTGTTTGTTTGAACGCGATAATTTCAGGAACCTCTTGCCCCAATTGAAAAAAATATTTTACTATTAGATAGCCCATTTATCGAGGAAGGCTATAGGCTATATAACATCACGCTACGACAAATAGGAGCGGAGCAGCAATGAAAAATGTTACAAAAACGGGGAAAATTTTAAGCAGACGAAGTTGCGCGGGTCAGCTAGTATAATATATAAAAACTACTATGTATTATGTAGGTAACTAGAGGAAAAAGAAAAAAACATTCTGTTCTGAGGTTAAAAACCTTCGCTACAATAAAACATCAAGAACCATGAAAATACGAAGGTACCTATAAAAATAGGACAAACTTCTCGTTTATCTTTTCAATAGTTAGATAGGTAGATACACACCCGTAGTTATGTTTAAAGTGGAAGCAATTTGAACTTTTCGTAGTGTCTGGAAATGGAATTTTAAATTCGCAGTCGTGTCCGTTCCCATGGTGCTCGAGAATAAACGGCCTGTAGTTTGTCCGAGTGCATTTGTCGCTTTCATGCTAGGCAACGCTACAAACAATGTTGACGCACGCCCCACTTGCCTTTTGAATCTGGATACTTCGCATGCGTAAATCTTGTAAATGGTCCGACCATGTTCGGGGACAAATTGTTTTTATGTTCTGGGTCCTTTAGCCCAAACGATCGGTTAGATACGAGTCTTTTTTATATGTTGTTCTTAGGATTATGTGCTGAACTACCCATTGCTCTTACTTAATTTATTTTGTAGTTTATATCTGTGCCTCCTGTGACAAGTGATACAAGCAAAAAAATTACCCTTTACAGAAGAACAAAAACAAGATTTTAAATATTCTAGTTCGCAATCTAAGTAGGCTAGATTAGACTTTTATAGAAGGTATTCATGCCGTCTTTTGTAAATGGAAATTCACAGTGCATTTAAATTTTCGAGGTAAATATTATAGTTTTAAAGTAATCCTTGAAAACAATCCCAAATCATTTTATTTTACTTATCTTACTTACTATTCATAAATTTGGTTAATTAAAACAATTCAGCAAAATTAGAAGTAACATGTTGAATTGTACCTACCGTCGTCAATATTGAGAAAAATCTGTTAAATAAATATATCTATTGAAAAATAAAGTGTGAAAATTAATATAATCGCACTTATACCACGAAGCACGAAAAATACTGTGTGCAGCAATTATTTTAAGAGGTTACAACTTAAAATATATCTATACTCACGATATCATCACAGGAGGCACAGAGATGTGCAGCTTGTTTTCGTGGTAGATTGTCTAACTAAGATACTGTGAACCTACCTACTGTGTCTTGGTATTTATTTATTTTATTCTGGAAAACAAACAGTGACACAATATGCTTAGCCCTAAAAAATTACATTAAGTATCTAATATATTTATGTGTGTAGCTCACTGCGTTATCCACATCTTAGACTGTTAGAAATTAATGTTATACCTATTTCTGGGATTCACACTATACTGACAGCTGGCTAAAAATCCTTCGCCTTGTACCTAGCTACGTAATACAGCGCTTTCAGTTCTCATATGTGAGATTATAAGAAACAGGATCTTAGTCTTTTTGCCTATTTAGGTAAGAAGAGTAGTTAATTACTTAATGTAAAACATGACCACACATTCCGCTCTAGCCTCAGGTGTATCAAGTTTTTCAATATTCCCATAGTATTACACTACCAACACGAGTGACAAGTCCAGTATTATGGCTCAAAGTTGAGTCGGTACCACGGCCTGTTATTAACACTGCACGCCGTGATTACATTGATTTATATGCATGAGTTCTTATAAATGACGGATAATTGGGCCTATAGTTTCATTTTTATAGTTATTAAGTTGCTTGTAATAAATCATCGTCAAGATGCGACGGCGATAAAACTGATCTTACACATCGATAAATTGGGTATTGCGTGTGTGGATGCCGTAGATTTTATGATCCTTTCTTGAATAACTTCCTCGAATTAGATAGGCGGGTTTAAAATGCCTGCACTGTTATTTATATCTTTACCTAACGGTGAAGGAAAATACTTATAGGAGTTTAGGTACGAGTTCTTCGTAATATCCTTAGACATCGAATGTGTGAGTAGGTTGGAGAGGTAAGTTTAATACCCATTAATGAATCTCGATGAACTTAGTATAGTGCCTCCGACTGCATGAAGTTATATAATTATGTAGGGGATCTTGTTTCCATCTTTTTTGTGCAGGCGGGATTTTTTATTTTATAATTTATTTTTTATTTAATACTTTTTACTGGTTGTAAGATGTAACCGATGTAACAACTAACTTTTATCACAACTATTATCAAGTATTGAAAATCTAAAAAATAATGGTAGTTATCTAACTTTTTTAGTATGTTAATGCATAAATGCTTAAGATGGGCCCTTTAATTTGATACCCATAGCAGTATTCAAAAGAACTATTTTTTTCATACCTCTTTATTTTGATATCTCACAGCCGCCATGTTTGTTTTTTTCAAACGTCACATAACTAAGAACACTTGGACGATTAAGACGAATCTAACGACGTCTTAATTGTATAAACCCGTTAAGTGGATTGTGAGATATCAGGTAATAAAGAATATTACATACATACATACATACCTACATACAAACATAACCCTTCCTTAAAGTTGGGTTAATATACAATAGACTAATCATGTCTAAGGTGTATTTTTTCGCTGATTTTGCTTTAAATATGGAAGGAGGGGTCGTCCATTTGATCCGTAAATCATAGGTAGGTACCTACGTAGGTATACAGGTTGGATCTTCACGCTTTAAGGTCTTTGTAAGGATACAATTTTGATCCAACACGAAATAGAGACGGCAACTAAATCACCCTTTCGCACCAACTCCAAGACTCAATCAACATTCCGTCCCTTCGCTGAAATATTGACCCTACAACAATTTTAGCTGGACGAAACATTTTTGTTTGTTTCAATCGAAGTCTCTGCGTGCAACGCATGGGGCTTCGCAGGACTAGGGGCGGCTGCTCGTAAAATTGCAACTGACTTAGGGGAAACGTCTCAAGATGCTCGTGCATTCTTGGCTTTATAGTACATGCTATATTTGCAGAAGTTACTTTTTAATAACCTAACTTAAATTAAAATATTTTTCTATAAGCAAAAAACTTTTTTCATTCTGATGTTGTTTGTTTTGTAGGATGTTGGATGAATTTGGTTAAGAGAAGGTATCAGATATCTACCTACCATTTCAACCAAGATCGCTCACTGTAACAATGAGGTTTTTGCTCACTGTAACAAGATGGAGTAAAAAAAAGTAGACAAAACCAGTTTTAAGATATTTTGCCTTTAGAAACGAGGAAGGTGATTTACACATTTGTCAGTCTGAAAATCTGGTTACCTTGACTATGGACCCAAAGGTTTGCTAAAGAAAATTATACCTACCTTGGTTTTAGCGACGGATTGATTTCGGTTGTGAATACTTACCTACCGTTGACGATCGATAAGAGATGTTTCAATAAAATATTCACATTTAGGTTGGTCTGTAAGTACTTCATCCTATTTAATTTGACTTGCTGGTGACAACAGTTTTAAGGGAAGCTTTTTACGGTTCCGTACCCGAAATGGCAAAAATGGAAACCTTATAATTTCATTCTGTCCGTCCGTCTGTCTGTGTGTCCATCTGTCTGTCCTTCCGTATGTCACAGGCGTATATGAATGAAATTTAGATTATAGGTGTCATGTATGATGATGCTACTTAGTTCGCTAGTTAAATAATAAAAATAAACATTCTGACCCCCCCCCCAAATATCACTCATACATGTAACAGAAGCTGAAATTTTTTTTTTAGCAAACATTTAAGTAGGTATGTGTGGTGCATCATTCGACAGATTTTTTAAAAACATTCTAAGAATTTTTTTTTTATTAAGTCGTTCTTTTTCATATGTAGCGCATTTCTTTGTAATGATAGCTGCGGGAATCTACACTGAGCATGGTCCGACATGCTCTTGCCCTTTTTTTCTTAATAAATCACTTCTTAATTAATATGGAAAGAAAAACATTTCATTCGTGCCCATTGCAAGCAGATCATCGTAACAACAATAGGTCATGACAAAACTAAACCTACCTACGAAATTCTTGTCATCTTTCTCGGCACAATTTGAAGTGAAACATTGATTTCAAATTTTGTAAATAGGAGATAAGTAAGTAAAAATACTGTAGACTCTGGAATTAACTACCTGTTGCAGTGTTTCCCGAGCGCTACGACATGTCCTTCTTCAAACGAGGTTGATTGTTTTCACTCCACGGTAGGCAGTGGCTTGGGTGTGTCCCTGACATTCCTGTAATCCATAAACGGTGGTTACAGCTTACCATGTGAGCCGCTGGCTCGTCTGCCAACACTCGGCAATAAAAAAAATAAAAAAAACTTACCTGTAGACTGTTTAAACGTTCCGCAAAGTTTACATATACTATGAGATGAAGGAATCAACCCGGACTTACGGCGCACTGGGGTGCCAGGGTCATAAAACTACTTCCCCCAACATCGTGAGGTTGTATGCTGCGACACCATTCACTTTCTGCACACATACTTAAATGGTGAAGCAATTTTTAGAATTTGATATTGCCAAGTTGCAGAGTTATAGACTTTACTCATGTGGAATTCAAAACTCTTCTTCAAAGATTCTAACGTGCCTTTGTCTAGAATTCATATACTTTTTAATTTTCTTACTGATAATAAATAAAAATAATTTGGAACAACTGACACGCGCCCATCTTATCCCATACTATGCAGAGCCTGCACTATGGTAACCAGATAACTGATAAACATACCTACTTAATTTATCTATACCATGTTGGGTAATTTAGTTGGGGGAATGTATCTGGTAGGTACATTCTCCCAACCACGTTACCCAAGATGTCCTAGATAAATGAAGTGGCGGTAGCCTAATGGCTAAGGCATCGGTCTCGTAATCTTGAGGTCACTGGTTCGAATCCTACCCAATAAACTATCGACCTGAACCCACTCCTAACACAAGCCTTTGAGCTTAGCTGGAGGAGTTAACAAGATTGCTAGTAATGTGGGACCCAATCCCACATTGCTTATTATCTTAAAAAATATATATATATATATACCTAGACACAGAATAAACAGACGTGCTCATCAAACTAAGATTTATCCTAGGTGTGAATCGAACCTACGATCTCTAGCTGGCAGTAAGGGTGACTAACCATTTATTAGATTAACAGGTCAATAAATAACCATTGGGAAAATCATTTTCTGCACCATGAATGTGATTCTTTAAACTAGGATTAGGTATCTATCTCATTTAGGGTATACGTTTGCTATTTTTTTTCCTGCTATAGAAATACCCACCGAATACAGTGTGCCATTGATTCCGAACTTGAATGGCATGTCTACCTATGTACATACCTTCTATGTAGGTGTGACTTGGTGAAAGACTGTTGAATGTGTGGGTGTTGTCCTAAAATTTAAATATTCTTGAATAGGACTCTTGGGAAAACCCAACAAAGTTTTAGAAAAGTACTGACGGGTAAAGCAAGCTATGGCAAAAATGTGGTATAGAGGTAGATTGGTGTTTTTTAGTGTAATATTGCTATTTATTAAAATTGACTACTCCCGTGAGGCTAGGGTTTCTTTATATGAGCCCTGAGTCTGTGTGGTAACTTAAGACAGACTTAAGACTCGTATAAAGACTTTACACTTTTATCTTCTATGTCAATAAAAATCAATGTTAGTTTGTTTGTCTTTTATGCGTTCCGAAATCATTGATCAGATTATGATAAAATTTCGGTAGTTTGTTCTGGGAACGCCTGCCAGGGTTCCTGGCCCAAAAAGCCACAACGAAGCGTGCCCGGGTTCAGCTAGTTCTTTATAAAAACCGTAATCTCCCGTTTCCATCATATCCAATAAAAAATCAGGCATAAGAACAAATTGTAGGCGGCTACATGAAGAGTGAACAATTCATTTTTCCTCTTCCTTGATTAATATCGTTCCGACTTTTTGCCTGCTTCTATTTCAATGAAAAATTTCCCTCGAGACTGGACTCGTAATTTTCAGGGAACTGAAATTACAGTTAATTGGCCAATGTTTACGGACGAAACCGGCTAGATATCATGCCTATGTTGTAAAGGGGAACGGTTTCTTTGTTTGTTGGGGATATATACAAAACCCGTAGTCTGATAAGAAACTTTTATAGTTTTATGACTAAAATTATGAAATTTAAGTAAAAATAGTAGTAGTAGTAGTAGATTTAAATTGAACTAGCTGTCCCGCGCATCTTCGTCTGCGTAAAGTTTCCCCGTTTTTGCAATTTTTGTCATTGCTGCTCCGCTCCTATTAGTCGTTGCGTGATGTTATATAGCATATAGCCTTCCTCGATAAATGGGCTATTCAACAGTAAAATATTTTTTTAATTCGGATCAGTAGCTCCTGAGATTACCGCGTTCAAATGAACAAACTCTTCAGCTTTATAATATTAGTATAGATGTGGGCACTTACTATGTATACTTTAATAAAATCCTTTAGGTCTACTTAAAGTGTGCTACTAGAGTACACTGCCTACCCTGTTTAGGTAAATCATTGTTGCGTAGTTAAGTACTATAAATTTACACTAGCTGACCCGCGCAACTTCGTCTGCGTGAACTTTCCTCGTTTTTGCAACATTTTTCATTGCTGCTTCGCTCCTATTGGTCGTAGAGCGAAATTATATAGCCTATAGCCTTCCTCGATAAATGGGCTCCATCCAACAGCAAAATAAATAATACAGTAAATAAATTCAATTCGGACCCGTATGTAGTTCCTAAGATTTCGCGTTCAAACAAACAAACAAACTCTTCAGCTTTATAATATTAATATAGATTATATACAGTTATAATATTAGTATAGGTTATATACACTTTATAATATTAGTATAGATTTACAGCTTTATAATATTAGTATAGATTATATACACTTTAATAAAATAGGTACCCTACTACTAAGTACCCCCTAGTAGTTTAAGACTCGGATAGACTGAGATTTGGAGCTGTCATAATTTACTTTTGTCGCTCTATATAAAATACTAGCTGTCCCGCGCAACTTCATATGCGTAAATTTTCCCCATTTTTGCAACATTTCTCATTGCTGCTTCGCTCCTATTGGTCGTAACGTAAACGTAACTATAGCCTTCCTCAATAAATAGGCTATCTAACAGTGAAAGAATTTTTCAATTCGGACCGGTAGTTTCAACAAACAAACTCTTCAGCTTTATAGTATAAGTATAGATTACTGTCCTTTGAGAAAATATTGGTCTTAGTCTGGTCTTAACAAAACAAGTAACAAAGTTAAAAACCCTTCCCAGCTAACACCATATAAAAATTGAATTCAAAAGCAATGTTCCTATAAAAATAATGAAAAATAATACCTACTTAAAAAAATATGACGTGAGAAATGTAAGCCAATTTAATATACACTGTATTTAGTCCTACAACGATCATCCATTATAGTTATTACTATTCTAGTTAAATTAAATGTTTTTGCCCCGTATATTACCACAGGGCAAACCCATTTCAATCTAACTAGAAAATTACATTCTATAGTAAACACTTAACAAAAAAACGATCACCATTTAAGAAAAAATATGACGCGTTAATCAAAGGCGATAACTAGATACGGTAAACCTGATCATTATAATGCAGTATAATCACACACTTCAGATGCAAAGTAATTATATGGTTTGAAATATGGTATTTCTTATTATATTATCGGCTACTAATGAAGTGGACAGTCAGCCTACATACTACGGTCTTGAATTCAAACTTGTTCAACGCGACATAAACACTATTAGGGTCAACACATACTGCTGCCAAAGTAACGAGAATTTTCATACTTTAATAATATCTAGCTGTCCAAAATCCGGTTACATCAAGGAATATCTCACAAACAATAAATAACTGTTATTTATTATCTATAGTTTGGTAATATTTTTATGTATCTGTAGTTTGGTAGCCGGGACCTACGAGAATACCAGCGTTGCGGTCACAGACCGCAACATTAGCTGACGTAGGTACCTATTTGCTCTCGTACATACTTATTGTTAATTAGATGTAATGTTTTTATTATTATTCATATTTGTGTATTCTGTATTATTTTATAAGTATGTATGGAAGGTCAAATAAATGTTTTTTCTTTCTTTCTTTCTTTCTTTCTTTATTACTTAACACAGGCAAACAAAGAGTAGTGTACCGCACTTTTATGTACATTGTTGTAACGATTTGTGGCCTGGTGTCCTGAAACACAAGGTTCGAGCTTAGCTTAGGCACCAAACCCCATTATAAATTACTGAAATGTACAATACATAATATAAGATTAAGATAGTTAAAATGAGACTAAAATGTAATTGTTGTGGTGAGGAAATAAAGATTATTATTATTAAAGAATAGGTCCTCCCTCTCGTATTCCGATAGATAGGCAATTACAGTAGGTCTGGTATTAAGCTGACTAGACTAGAGAGAACTCAGGACACAGGATTGGAGGTAGGAACAAAAAACCGGACAAGTGCTAGTCGGCAGCTATCTTGCGAGCATCAAGGGATGGAAAAATTTGAGATCTAGTAACATAGTCCAGATAGGTGGTTCGCTTCTGGCCCCGGTTTGGCTACAGAAGTCTCGGGTTCGATTCCTGAGTCTGGGTTTAAAATTTTTCTATCTTTCAAAAAAGCAATTATAGTATTTGTAAAGTAATTAGCAAGAAATGCCTATAAAAATTACTTCAATATTCGGCCTGCGACATCATAATTTGTTAAAATGCTCTCTGTAACGAAACAATAACAAAAGCCGTGACAGTTCTTTAACTACCGACTAGATGGCGCTGCGAGGGCCTATCTCGCGAGCATCAAGGGATGGAAAAATTTGAGATCTAGTAACATAGTCCAGATAGGTGGTTCGCTTCTGGCCCCGGTTTGGCTACAGAAGTATCGGGTTCGATTCCTGAGTCTGGGTTTAAAATTTTTCTATCTTTCAAAAAAGCAATTATAGTATTTGTAAAGTAATTAGCAAGAAATGCCTATAAAAATTACTTCAATATTCGGCCTGCGACATCATAATTTGTTAAAATGCTCTCTGTAACGAAGCAATAACAAAAGCCGTGACAGTTCTTTAACTACCGACTAGATGGCGCTGCGAGGGCCTATCTCGCGAGCATCAAGGGATGGAAAAATTTGAGATCTAGTAACATAGTCCAGATAGGTGGTTCGCTTCTGGCCCCGGTTTGGCTACGGAAGTCTCGGGTTCGATTCCTGAGTCTGGATTTCAAATTATTCTATCTTTCAAAAATGCAATTATTGTATTTGTAAAAACTGATAATACCCTATAATTTTTGATTCCTTGAGGGAGTCGAAGTGAACGTTTTTTGCGGCATAAACGGCCGTAACTTTTTTTATGTTACCTTATAAGTTTGATATTTTTACAGCTTCAAGGGACTTGTAACCAAAGTATATGGTTTAAATTTCAACTCCATAGCTCCATGCGTTCTCAAAATAAAGGGTCTTGACAGACAGAGGGACAGCAAAGTGATCCTAAATAGGTTCCGTTTTTTCCTTTTGAGGTACGGCACCCTTAAAACCTTTGCATGTGTGTAATGACGTTTTTTTCCTTAGTAGATAATTAAAAGACTACTCATAATCTTAATTAAAACACTGCTTCATTTTTTCTTTTTTGCACTCTTTCTAATAATAGAAAGAAATTCTTTCTACCCTGCCACAGTGTACGCCGACCCTTACGAATCGTGGTAGGTAGGTACTTCAATTACATTCACTGTAATTAGCGAAGATTTGTATTTAATTACCTCGCATTAGTAAGTTTAAAAAAAAACTAATGTCTCCAATTTCTGAGAAGATAAGATAAGCTTTATGAAGCTATAAATTAGTTTTTTGTTTTAGTAAATAATGTTTTGAAAATCGTCGGTTGCGAGACGAAGATCGGGCGAAGTCGGCGTTGAATGGAGGTTTTATTTATTTTGATTGCGCGTCCAATGCTTTGATAAGTCTAATGGAATGGGATAGGCAATTTGATATTATGGTAATCATTCAAAATAATCAGCTGTTAATTATGTACGCACCTTCGGAGTTTTATGGCACATTAATTATGCCGTTTAATGATAAATATTCTCACGAATTTATAGGGCGTAGGTGAAGTTTTTCTAGTTACTGTTATTATTTTGCACACTTTAGTTTTGTTGCATTGCTTTATAGGTTCTTGGTATTATAAATGTTTAACTTAATATGAGTAATCAATTTATTTGTAGGTTAGGTAGGTACCATCTACTGACTTGCTCCTCTATCGGGCTCAAATAAAATGGAAAGTAAAAATTACCTAAATATTTGTACTTATCTAGTTTGTCGCAAAACTCGCAACAAATATGCCGAATGGGATCATTTATTGTCATAGTTATAACGTGCAAACTCGAACTCATTGTTTATGTTAAGGGTTAAGACTGATAATGTATAACTTAAGGTTTTTTTTTATGTACCTACGTCATATACCTACATGGCAATAAAGAATCTTTTCTTCTTCTTCTACCTAGTTAACAATAATAAGTAAATTAGAAGATATCAGATTTAAAATATTTTTATTAGGTAGGTAAGTATATTTATTATAAACTTCGGATAGTAGCGGATACCGCTTTTTTCTTACATAACTTACCTGTTCTTTAAAAAGAACTCAAACAAATATATTATATCTAACCAATTCTCGACAAACGACTTTGTCAATTTCTAACAAGTAAACAAATCTTTTCTGCATACTAGAAAGGTATCGTCTCTTAATGTATAATGGCCATCAATAACTTGACCGAAGAACCGTAACGTTGGTTTCACAAGAGACACAATCCCGTGGCACTCGCAAGTCTGTGGGCGACATTAATAGTGCCAATGTAGAATGAAAATCCACAAGATTTCCGTATTCTAAATAATTGTCGGCATAAATTAAACCTATTCTGACATTTGTGGCCTTCTTTCTCGCCTGTGTTATATTTTTTATATTTTTTTTTATTTGTGTTCGTCGGCCAGGAACATTAAAGTGTTTAATAGGCAGACAGCCACCTCCACGCTCGATACTTCTCTATTCACATTCAAATAATTATAAAAGTGTCATTTTTAATTATGAACGCTTTTGTCGGTCTGTCTACCATGGTTTCGGGGCGAGTGTTTTGATGAAAAAATGCTACGGTTTTAACTTGTTTTAGAGGATGTTAATTTCCATAACATTTAAATGTTTTGTGAACATAATAGTTAGTTGGAGTGTTCTATTTTCATACGACGGTTTTTGGTAAGCGTATATCTCTTTTCGGTGAAGATCAAAGATGGATAGTGTTATAAATACAGATGGTGTACCTAATTGTGACAGTACTTTCATATTTCGTGATGTATTAGGTACTGTGACCATTATTTAGCTGCTATAATTTGATAACTTTAAAAGTTGAGTGCCTGAATATGACCCGAATTGAAATGTGTAGAAATTATTGTCAGATTGGAAGTTTTTTTATATATACAAATAAATGAAGAGACGAGTAGGTTGTGAGCCTGATGGTATCACGTATCAGTGCCACTCAAATTCTACTTTAGCAAAAATCTGAATTATGAAAATATATAAATGTGTGTGAATAATTTTGTTCATTGCCCGACGTTTCAACCGTATCGCAACCGCTGTGGTCACGGGTAGACTCTCTACCCGTGACCACGGCCGTTGCAATACGGTCGAAACGTCTATATTTTAATAATGTGTACAAATCGCGAAAGTTTATCAATATTCTGAATGTCTGAATCATCTGAATGTCATCGTACCGCGCACCTCATTTGAGATAGCACAGTAATTACACTTGCTACAGTCCCCTTTAACAGAAACACTGATAATTTGACATTACAATTTCACGTATACGATACTGTTGTGGTACCGACCAAGATAGCCAATGGCTCAAATCAACCACTCGTAAATTTCATAACGTTTAAAATTAAATAATTAATACCCACAATCACTGTCGTATCAAACTTTTTCCCCAAACACTAGGTATTTAAATATCATCAGAAATGTACAATATTTATCATCATATTTTAGAAGCAGTTATCATAAATTTACAACACTTCAAAAAAAGTCAAATTTAATCAGGAATCAGATAGCAGAGTAGTTTTAGTACCTACCGTAATGTCTAGACCAAACAATTTAGGATGAAAGGTACTTTAAGTGACTGTAGCACCTCGGAGATTACGTTAAGTAGTCGGTACTGCTCCTAATCTCTCTCTGGTCGTGGCAAGTTTAAATTCCATCGGATTATGGGAGTGAGTGGGTGCACTTGCGTTTGCGCATACACTCGTGTATTACAATATCTCCTCTAATGAGATTGGCTGCCGTAACCGACATCGGCTAGGAGGCCATTATTCTGTGTGGGTGAGTGTCATAAGTAGGTTTTATTGTACCTAATGAAAGTAAACACTGACGAACGAAGCCGACAATTTAGCCGATAATTGCATGATGTCATGAGTCCACTCAATGCGTTGTAATCATACGTATTTGTACAAGTTCAACGAGTTTCAACATTTCCCGTCCACATAGGTCAAACTATGCCCATATAAGGCAGCATTTATATTATTTACAACAGCAATAAAAACAACACAGAATATAAATAAAAGCCACTTAAAGAAACAACTCTCCCAACTTTGGCACATAAACAAACTTTTTTCAAACGAACATAAGTAGTTTATTATCAAGAATCGCCCGTACAAGGAAAATGTGTGAAAACCGTTTCAGGAAAAAGCCCTCGTTACAATGATTTATGGTCTCCTACAAAAAGATGGTACCACACTAAGTATTAAGGACCTTGTACTTTAGTTGCCAAAGAAATGTTACCCTATTCCGCCGAAGATAGTAATGTGGCACAATTTTTACTGCTTCACAAATGGTAGTGCTGAAACTGTGTGTAGTTTACGGTACGCTCGTTAAAATAGGCAGATAACAGATGAACAAAAGAAAAAAGTTAAGTACCTACCAGCTCACTTTACGAGTAAACCTACCTAACAGTAATCACTTTTAGTGTGGTCAAAATTCGACCACTATTTTGTATTAAATACATTTTTACAATAGAAAAAAAAGCCTTCAAATTCGGTATTTAATTGAAGTATTGTACAAACTTTTTTATTTATTTATTTATTTGTGAATCATAGGTAAGTTACAGATAATATTTGTTACGTGGTGTAGTGCACTATGTCCTACCGTTATGGTATACAAAATTAGCTCTAAGAATGTCAGAATTGAATACACCAAAATTTCAAATTATTTCAATTATTACAATTTCAATAGATTAAATTAATAAATAATAAAAACAAGGTTCAAATTAAACAATATTATATGCTGATATTATTATCCGACACATAAGCCTTAACAGTGTAGTATGCCTTATTTAGTAAAAGATTAATTACATTATTCTTAAACAAATTTATATCACTATTTTCCAAGATATATTTAGGTAATTTATTAACTTGACACATAAACCACCTTTTATAATAAACTAGCTGACCCGCGCAACTTCGTTTGGGTTCTTATTCCCCGTTTTTGCAACATTTTTCATTGCTGCACCGTTCCTATTTGTTGTAGCGTGATGTTATATATAGCCTATAGCCTTCCTCGATAAATGGGCTATCCAACAGTGAAAGGTTTTTGCAATTTGGATCAGTAGTTACTGAGATTACCGCGTTCAAACAAACAAACAAACTCTTCAGCTTTATAATATTAGTATAGATAATAAGCTCGACTTTTTTGGTACGCCATTAACAGATCCTTACAATTGAACCGTTTCGGGGAGTACCTATATTTCAAAATAAAAATGTGTTAATATAGCTTTTTCCTGAATTGGTTCTATTGTGAGCAATTCAATTCCAAACAATCATTTTAATATTATTGTCTGAAAAACAATAAATTGAGAGAGAGATAGACATACTTCAGTACATATTTAATTGCATATTACTTTCTGGTTCTTACAAACCGACCCAAAGAGCTGCCTATGAAAATGGCAAATCAGCAGAGTCTTCACAATAGAGCCCTTAATTCTTCAGCGGTGCCGTTAGATTATAATCCTCCCTTATATTTGCCACTCCATTTATAGTCATTTGTATGGACGAGACGCCCCAGTGTCTAGAACTTTCCTCACCAAAAAGCCTTCGTCAAGTTTCTCAAAGTGGTTCGTGATTGTGTTACCAATGTGAGAGCAGCCTCTAATGTAACCAAAGTTTCATTATATTGCTCACTGACAAAACTTCCGAGTGCTATTCTAGATACATAAGTTTTCAAAGACAAAGGAAGTGTCTCATATTGCAATTAGTTAATTTATTTACATAGTAAGGCCAAAAATTTCGCAAAAGAATTAAATTCCTATTCTAAACAACATAAAGCCTAGAATATGTTACTGATATTGCTTATGAACATAATGTAGGTACAACATAATAAATGTTCAACCAAAAAATTGGGATTCAGCTGTCTTCGGGCTTGGTGCATGGATTACTCTTCGTAGTGAATTGATCTAGGGATGGTTTGAGGGCTCCTTCCTTGATCACTTCTTTGTTCGTTTGTCTATCCTAAATACAATATGTCTCAGTGCTTAACTTACAGAAGAAGAAAAATATGACAGCATTAAATTAAATTTATTGCTCTGCATTTTTCTTAAGATTCAATTACAGCGTAAAATTTCTATGCCCAATTAGTTTATTTCATATAAGTACATACCTACTTAAGTAATTTTACGGTCTCTCTAAGTAGTCATTTTGTATACCTCTACACGTGCAAAAATACCCCTCAAAATGCCTGCAACACCTTCCTGTCGCAACAATAACAGTAAAGAAACCCCAATTATCGGCTGCTTAAGCAACTTAATCCTTTCCGATAGACGATGCAATAAACGATTGAGGATATTACCAAAATCCCTAGCGTTCTACTCACCTGCTAAGCAGTTAGTTATTGCTGTAATTATCTCTTATTGTTGTTGGACTGCACTGTTTATGTTTAGTTACCGAAGATATTATGCAATTTATTTCGTTTCAAAAAGATAACGTACATTATGTATAGTCTTGTGCCGCTGAGGTCTTTACATAGAGGGATACAGTTAATGGACGCCAAGTATATTTAGACTAGAAAAAAACTTGGATCAAAAATGCAATTATTGTATTAATAAAGTAATTGGCAAGAAATGCTCAAAAAAAATACTATAATACTCGGCCTGCGACATCATAATTTGTTAAAATGTTCTCTGTAACGAAGCAATAACAAAAGCCGTGATAGTTCTTTAACTAGCGGCAAGATGGCGCATGCGAGGGCCCAATTCGCGAGCATGAAAGGATAGAAAAAATTGAGGTCTAGTAACATAGTCCAGATAGGTGGTTCTATTCCGGCCCCGGTTTGGGATACGGAAGTCTCAGGTTCGATTCAATTTAAAATTTTTCTATCTTTTAAAAATGCAATTATTGTATTAGTAAAGTAATTGACAAGAAATGTCTATAAAAATTACTATAAAATTGGACGACACAAAGTTTTTTTCAATCGAACCGGCAACTTCTTGCCCGGTAGTCATCAGCACTTTTATCTGCGTTACCGAGACAAATAATTTATTTTACTACCTGATATTACAAAATCGGTAGTTCGATACTGTAAGCCCGTATCTCGATGAATACATCGTAGGCTCCCTTTAGTCCCTATTCGGCTGTAACTATTTTACGACTGCCATTTCGGAGGCTGTTGCCTGCCCGGCCCGGGGGTCCCTGCAGTTATAAAGTTGGTCTTTGTTTCATTGTGTTTTAGTACGAGATGGGATAGGTGCATCGATACCGCTAACAACGGGTTTATGATGAGAGGTAATACGTATCTTTTGTTTACACTTTCGGGTGTAATGTGAAGTGTGTCGTTTGGATTTAAGACTAGGATGGATGTTGATTAGATATTAAATAATGGGTAATCATGAAAGGAAATAATAATAGTTACTATAAGGAAACAAGCGATACGATTTGTGTGAATGATGGATATGTCTTAATTGAACTGACTAAAATAGCACAGAAGTGCTAAAGTATTGGTTTCTAAATTGCCAGAGGTGAGGGTGTCCTTTGCGAAATAGTTCACTCGGGTGGAATTTAACATAGGTCATTTAAAAATAACAATAATTAAGGTTTATGATGTTCCCACTACTAAGACGAGGTCCCTCTAAGTGAGATGATACAGGTTGTAATAAACACAGGTAGAACACAGATGAATGATGAATGGCATAAATGTGTCTTCGAATTTTTGGTTGTAGGACAGGCCGGCTTTCCTTCAGATATACTTTACATATTTTTTGTTAAATTTGCTTCTAAGTATCATTTGATTTATGTAGAATAATTACATGCACGTTTAAACATCACACTTTCACAACAAATTATGTTGATACATGAACAAAACCATCCAACCAACCCAACTATAACGACCCGAAGGCCTAATCAAACATCTATCAGTGGGTAAAACCAAGCTTACTGCAAAACAAATGAGCAAATTAGTCCAAGCCCCGTCCCTGACAGATCCTGATTGATTGATGGCCCGCACCAACTCATATACAATTAGCTTCTTAAATACACCGAACGCTTGTCGACGTTTTATGAGAAGATTAGAATAAGCCGAGACGATGGGAGTTTAATAGGACGTAGACGGAGTACCACATTTCTATATTCTATAGCTAAAACAAGTATGAAAGAATAGTCATGTAATTCACAGTGACTGTATCTACACATCAATCAATTATAGTAGTTTGTTATACCCAATAGCATTTAGACTAGCTTTTTATCTGTTTAAAGAGGTAAAATTTGTGAGTTTGTGAGGTTGTAGGGGGTAATCTCTGGATCTACTGAACCCATTTTGAAAATTCTTTTATCTTTAGAAAGCCACGTTATTTGTGAGTGTCATAGGCTAAACGAAGTAGGTACGGTTCAGCGAGTTTATTATACGTTAATTGTTGAGCTAGTTTTGTCGGTAGGATTATAAGCGACTGTTTTATCTTTGTTTTTATTTATTAAAAAAATAGAATAGATAAAACATTCGCTAGGTAGAATCTATTCTACCTAGCGAATGTTTTAGTGTATTTATTTAATATCAACATACTTACTTTACAGGCCAACCCAATACAACAACATACAACATAAACAAAATCCATAAACTTTTGGTATGAGAAAAAATGCGATATCACCTTTTCCAATTCCGGCCATTTACATATAAAAATGACAATTTTTGGAGAGATGCAGTTAATAATATTGATCGTCGGAACAATCGGTGCAAATTTTAAAAGATTCGTGCGGGCTGTTGTTACCTCAAATAACCTGTTTCTAGGCGCATATCGTAGTCTGGTGTTAGGAACAATCTCAACGATTCCAGAATTTAGGGATTATTCAAATTTCCACGGAGTACCAAGAATACGTACCTAACAAGAGCTAAGCTGGGTCTTACCTCCTGTTTATAATAACCCACCATCCCTATAACGAAGAGGTTTGGATACATAAGTGGGTAAAATGTATATATCCCATATTGTTTGAGATAGAGATAGCGAGTAAACTTGTTTTGCACATTCTCCAGCATCAGAGTATATTTATTTTCATGAGGGTTCCAAATCATAACAGTAGGTGTGTATACCTGCTGTTATTATTGTAACTAAAACGTAAACTAAATATATTTAATCGGATACGTCGTCACTCATCACTATGTGACTAAGCCCTCTTATCTTGAAAAAAAAACTGTATCGCATGCCTTTTATGAAATCCATTGTATCTTAGTTTCTCTGTCCATTTATGTTGTTCTTACATGATAACCACAAGTCCGTACCACTAGTATCGTTATTGTTTCGAATCTAATCGAATTTATTTATTCATTTATTTATTTGGAATAACTATAACAGTTACACATTAAGTACAAAATAGTTAAAATTATAAATAATTAACGAAATGAAAATTTCACAAATATAAATTGTGATAACTTATGAATGGAAATATAATAAATAGTATTTTAGTTAAAATTAAAATATCAATATAACACTTGTCTTATATATGTTAATATTTTATGTTAATAGTTATAATTTCACTATGTACATTTCCGAAGAGAAAGTAAATACACTAAAATAACTGTGACATGAATTTAAAAAAAATATTAAAAAAATGCAATAAAAAAAAAGATTTATTGGTATAAAAGCTATCCAGGCGATCAGAGATGCGAGCAAATGCTAGTCTACCATGTTTCGGATTAAAATTTCACTACTTTTTCCAATAGATATTACTGGAAAAACTAAAGAACCAGGTGGAAAGGACTAAGACATCAAAAGTGCCAAAGATAATTTAGTTGTCTTCAGTAATCGATTACTCAGCAAAACCCAACCTTAAACGAACCATCTATTACTAAGTCTCAGAACGGAAGTTCAACGGACTGATAGCACAGTTCAATAACAAAGTGAATGGGCTAAAAATAACACAAAGAAATAGGTTAATGACTCCCTTTCAATACAATCGGCCCTCGTTTAGACGTCTTTATAAAAGTTGTAAGCTCTACGACGTTGTTCAAACAAGATCGCGTAAACATTTTTTATAAAAGCAACCGCTACCGACTTGTGTATAGTAACATGTAGGTAACTTATCCACCAACAATATTGAAACTTTGAGTTTACTGTGCAGCACGGGCACATTTTATTCTTAACTAGATGACCTAATGAATTTCTTCGTAACACCTAAAATTTAATGTACTAGATGTACCATCTACCTAATCCGAAGTGATAATTTCCGTAAAAAAATGCCAATGCGTTTCTAGAAGTTTTTCCTAATTTTCATGTACCTACTTATTTAAAACCATCGCTGAGATTAGGCGAAAAAAATAAAAATAATTATTCAACTCAGTCTATCATTTTTTTTCTTTCATCGGTTATTGGTACCTACCTACTGTAAGATACGTAAGTAAGTCTCTTAACAAAAGTTATATTTCAGTATATCAAAGCTCCAAAATTAAATAGACAAATTGTGTTGTGTAAACTTTTTAAACTTATTAATATCTTATTTTAATCTGAATGTTGTGACTGGATGTATCTATATCTATATGTGCTAAATTAGTTTGAATATTTACAAATGGTAAGTGACTTATGTAGGTACTAAAAGTTCATATAGGGTTAAAGTTTTGTACTGGAAAATACTCGTATAAATATAGTTCACTGCAGGTTAGTTCCGATTAAAGTAATCGATATAATTGTTTTGCAGAAAGTCATTAACTTAGAAGTAGAAAAAGAATGAAAATTATTCACATTTCTTATAATTCAATTTTTTACTGAGCGTGCTAAGAAAAATAATTCCATTACTGAAGCAATTTCCTTTTACTGCCAGCGATTTAACCTTACCGTCGCGAAGTACCTAATACTGGTAACAACATAGCTTTGAGAGCTGGAAACTCTTTCGAAGTTACCTTTAGTATCGCGAAAGACTTTTCGCAAAGTATTGGTTCCGTGTGTTTAACTAAACACAGGCCAATTTAGACTTTATACCTATGTAATAAAGACTGTACTTTAAAAATTTTGGGTGTATTCTAGCAATTTTATGTTAGCAAAAGGGTATTATTGGAAATTCCTGAACGTTTGGAACGTTCGACTGATATGGAACGTAGACGATAGTCGGGCTGCGATTGGAGGGAAGTCCTGTCTCGGACGTGCAGGCTCGACGTGACGTTTCCGCTTGTTTTGTTTCAGTTGAAATAAAAGAAAAAGCAGGACTAGTATTAACAAGATTTTCCGATGAAAAATACTTTATATAGGGCGTTATAAAATTCATATTAAGGTAACTTATACGCAAAGGATGTCAAGGGTTTAAACTACGAATATATAAAGACATGGTTTATGGGCAACCTTTTTATAAACTACTTTTGGTGTTTATGATAATTTAATTGAAAGAAATCGACTATGGTGGAATTCCAATTCGCGAAAATAGGGGTACCTATCTACTCTTCGTTGAGTCTTCGTCGTCGCGGGTTCGCATTCATATAATACATTGCGTAATTTATAGAGTTTTTAATGGTGACAATACAGCTCTACAATGTTTGAAATGTTTTTGAGATGACAAACGGCTACCTACTTAAAGTGAGCACACCTCGTAACAGATTGTCATTTCATCACAAAATTAAAGCAGTAAAATAAACCATTACACTTCAGAGAAAACACTAACTTTCTTCAAATTTCTGATATTTAATGACCCGCTACTCTAAACTAATTTACCACACCTTAACAATTCTGCAAATTAGTAATTTAAAATTCAGAGCGCGACGAGCATCTCAGTAATCGCGGTCTACAAACGAACTATAGTTAAGTAGAAACTCGCATAAAACAAAGTGTCAGTTATTACATTAATAACGGGGAGGTCGGCAGAAACCCTACCCTTTTTGTTTACCCCTTGCGCGGCACATCCTCTTTTGTCTCTTTGATGAAACATATAACGTAAATATTCCGGGTGTTGTCTACGCTTTTTATTTCACGCCATTTTTGTCGTAATACCTATTTACAAATGTATGAATGTGGAACGTTTATTTTTTTTCTGAGGAAATATTGTGTTGAAATTCGGACAGAATTCCTCGAGCATAAACTGAAAGTAATTTCGCCAAGAACCTACTTTGTTTGAAAGCCTAAATAAACCTCCATTTAGACTCTCAACAAAAGAGTATTTTATTTTACTTTTGTTAGGCTTTAACTGAATATTCTTGTTACGGTTTTTACTCTAACAAGTACCTACTTACTGATATTTTAGTGAAATTTGTTGCGACGACAAGCTTATTAGGGTTCTGACAAACACAACTGCGCACATAATTTAGTAGTAACACGTTTAAACTATTAAGTACTCAGTTAAATTTATTGTTTTGGGAGGGTTTAGAAATCAAAACATTTACTAGTTACGTAGATACGTTACTGTTGTATAGAATAACGATTATTACAGTCTCGGCTTCGAATGCTAACAGCTATACGATCCCGGATTCGATAATGTAATGATACAATACAGTCGTGGGCTCGAGCCCAATTCGGAAGGCCTACCGAGCTAGTGCTTTAGAAACATACCACAGTGTATGTTTTGCATATTGTGATAGTTTTTAAAATGTAGATATATCTATATAAATAAATAATTGAAAGAAAACTAATTGATTGAATCACGCACGGCAATACTGCCGCAATAAGAAGGGTGAAGTTTTGTACCTATAAGAATTGAAAAGGCAATATGGATTTTTTCAAAAGTAGAAAGAAAGGTAATGTGAACCTCCCATCCTCTGCCTTTTATTTTTTTTTTCAAATCAACATACAAACGAA
Organism: Herminia tarsipennalis; assembly: GCA_945859575.2. NCBI lineage: Eukaryota > Metazoa > Arthropoda > Insecta > Lepidoptera > Erebidae > Herminia > Herminia tarsipennalis. The sequence goes on from OX243835.2 coordinate 17,272,071, forward strand.
GCCGCGTAAAAGGTCTTAATATTAATATACATGTAGAACTTGTAATTTTAGAACAATACAGAATTAATTTAAAACCTGAGTTTTTATAAAAATACTTAAAAATTGAGTAAAATAATGTGGATAACGGTAAGATATGAGAATCATATACCAAATGTATGTTAAATACCATTTGGTTAGATAATCCAAATAATTTAACATGTAAATAAATAATTGAATAAAGTTCTTTGAATAAAAATTAAAACAACCACCTCTATAAACTTTCGTACATCCATACATTGCTGACCACTGTGGTTCTTCTGATTTATTGTTTGGGAAGCCTCTACAAAAACCGAGGCATCCATCGCAAGCCGTTTCCCTTTCATAAGTCCTCGTGGATTTCCACAGCGTGATATCTAACGTTTTTATTACTACTTTCTAGTTACAGTTTGTGTTTAATGTTTGCAAGAAAATGTATGGTTACGTCTCTGTGTTTTGCTTCATTTTAAGCCGTGTTTTTTCCCTGTTCAGTGTCTTGTTGTCTTGTTTATTTAACTATACTTATATAAACTATACTTACTAAAAGAGGAAAAAAAATATAAAACAAAAAAAAATGTATAACTTTTTATAATTAGTTACTCATCCTGAAACTGCTTGGGATTGGTCTGAGATTAGATTAAATAGGTGCTAGGTAATTGGTATCCAATAAACATCACCTGATTGATAGCGGGCTAATTGTTTTAAACTCAAAATTCCTTTTAATTTCTTTTTAATTTGCCCGCTTTTAACCATAAAAGCGGCAGTAGCCTAATGACTAAGGTATCGGTCTCGCAATAGTGAGGTTACGGGTTCGAATCCTACCCATGATACTACCGACGTGAACCCACTCCTAACACAATTCATTGAGCTTAGCTGGAGGGGTTAACAGGATTGCTAGTAATGTGGGACCACAGTCCCACATTGCTAGTTATCTTTTTAAAACGAAAAAAAAAAAATCGTGGTCAAACAGAAATTAAGATAATTTTTGCCAAATTTGCAAGGCAATTAAAGCTAGCTACTTTTTCTAAATTTCAACATCAATTTTGATTTTACTTTTCACAAATAATATACTTGCCCCAGGATGTTATGAAATTACCCATGAAAAAGAAAATATTTAATTTAATTTTACCAAATGTTTTTTTTAAAGTGCCACCTTTCTTAATCACGTCAATCAAACTGATTTTTTATATATAATTTTAAAAGGGGTTCATAAGTACAATCGATTAAGTAAATATTTTTTATCAGTTGAATTTTGTAACATTTTGAAGTAAGCAACAAATAATAGCAGACAACAAAGCCAATTTGATATATATTAAAATTAAGTTTTAACAAAAGCGAACGAGAATAATCCATATAATAAACCAAATTTCTGCTCTCCAATATACGACAATGTACTCGTATTCCAGGATTGACGGGCGTGAAATTAACATCAACGAAAATCTGAGTGGAAAGTGCGTGATGGAAATACTGTATGAGATGTATGACTGTGTGTGTTTATGTGTGGCTATTTGAGTTGGGAAACGTGCTGGTTCGTTGATGAACATAATCGAATTAATTGGTATGAACTGCTAAATATGCAGTTAAGGGTATTTTAATCAGCATTTGCTGGAGCGCTAAAAGACTATCTGATTTGGTTGTGTCGACCGTACCTATCCATCAACCAATGTTGTTGTTATCCATCATCATTTTGTATCCATCAACCAATGTGGTTTGCTGCGATCTTAGCAATAAATGTACTTAGAATCATTCTTGTCCAAATTTTGTCTGACATTTATAAGCGTTGCATTTTGTAACCTAAGTGAATATAATACTTTGACTTTGACTTGACTTTGTTCGTGTATCGTGTTACATGTGCTTGATGAAATAAATAAAATAGCAAAGAAATTGGTCAAACAGATGAGATCAGAAACTTTAAAAATCACTAAGGAATAATTTTATTGTATCGCAGGGGGCACTTTATTTCCCCGTGTGGAATCGGACCCACAACGTTTTCAACGCAGTCTTACGCACTTCTATTTGTTCACCGAGATAAATTTTTATAATTAAATCAACGGAACTGTGATAAATTAGCTGTTGCCTAAAGCAAATTTATCTCACGGGAACATTTTTACTATCTATCTTTGTACTAAATTTCCAAAGCCTATGTTACTACCCGATAGTGTAGCTTTCTAATGGTGAAATAATTTTTAAAATCGCTCCAGTAGTTTTAAGTTTATTCATTACATACAAAAATACAAATCTTTCCCATTTATAATATTGGTATAGAAGTATAGATGACTGTCGGACGCCTCGCGGTTTCACCCGCGTATTTCCCGCTTCCGTGAGAATACATGGATAAAAAGTAGCCTATGTCACCCGGGTTATGAAAGACTTTTTGAACCAACATTGAAAGAGTTTTTGAAATCGGTCCAGTAGTTTTTAAGTTTATTCGTTCGGTAAACATACAAAAATACAAATTTTCTTGTTTATTAAGTATAGATAATAATTTGTTTGAATATTTTTTTTACTCTACACTAATAATAAATGCTTATTTCAGATTTAGCCCATATACAGTAAATAAGTTCTTAACTAATTAAACAATACTTTTAAAATTTAACTAGGTATAGTCACCAAGTCTGTTACTCACCAACGCTTTACCTCATTCGTCTCGTGTGCCGCCATATCCCCATTCGCCACTTAAGTACATCTAGAGTAGCCAAAAGTTTAATAAATCAGCCACTCTTCATATTCATGGTGATTGAAGACTAATAATGATTTAATTTTATTTTATTTACCACTCGTAAAATATTATACTAGTAAAATATTACACAAGTATAGTTAATCATCGTGCGGGTTCAGTATGGGTTGGTCGATGTTACAAGTCTCCAAATTTTTGGTTCTAGGACATTCCGTAGTTCTCCTTGACCGATATTGACCAGTTATACTTGGTACGGAAATTTCCGCGATACGCAAACTATCAAAACAAAATCTTAACTGTTGTGACAACATAATAAAAACATAGATTTCTACAAATTTGAATTTATTACAACAAAAAACCTTATTTTTAAAACTCTATTTGATTATGTATTTACAGATTTACCAATCCCTCAAGGAACTATTAATATTCATAGCTTACTTAAACATAATTTAGTTCAGTCTAAATCTTATGAATATTTTAACATTAACTGCCGTACTCACAGTCATTAAACGTTTACTTAAATTATTTCTTTTTCAAATGTTGTCATATTATATTGTTACTGATTGACTGACTGCGGATGACTGCGGCATGATAATGACTCTGAGTGCGGCAGTAAGTAAGATGTAACTTATAAACATTGGTTGACAGTTGATTAGGCAAATAGTGTTTTGGTTTCTTCAGTTGAATTTACACTTAGGTACCTATGTATCGTAATATGGGATAAAACACTATTTGGCTAATAAACTGTTAGTGCCAGCGCAAATCTGGCGTGACCGGGCGAAGAAGATGAAAAGCTTTGTAATCTGGTAGAAAATACCAATCCTGACAATCTCTGTACGTCGTGACCGATAAATTAGCGTTAGCATGCCATTTTCAACCGTATGTTCTAAAAATCTCGGGTAAGATTAATTATTCATCTTCTTTGCCGCGCTTCGCCAGTTTTCTGTGGCTATTGTTTTATACATTTTATAGTTCTTACATACATTTAACTTCATACATATAGTTAATATGAGATTATGATCTTGACTTATTGAATATACCTATTCATATTTACACTACAGCATTTTTCAGCCTACGATCAGATGTTAATTTACTGCTTCAAGCGTACCACGCCTTGAATAATATAGAAAAAGAAGTTTTTGTAAACGCGTTTGTAAAAAAGAAGCGCTCGTCATCTGAACGTCGGCTTATAAATTTAATCTTATGATATCGTAAATATATCTTAACAATCTGTAATTCATGCATAGACTTCAACGAAATTCACCAATGGCCTTTGCATAGTTCATATTTGTACAGAGCGATACAATAGAATGTTAGACAAACGATGTTAATTGATTCCATCAGTCGGCTAAGGTAAACATAACCTAGGCACCAAAACCGGTAATCAGTTTGGAGTTACTCGTAACACATTTTGTTACCTTTACTTATAAATGGATACAAACTTAAAAATCAGATCTAATATACACAGGATACTTAATGTTACAATTCCTACAATGTGCAACAAAGAGGCTACTTGTGTCATAACATTGCATTTTTATTGGTATCGAATGGGTATCATCCATGATGATGAGAGGAACTCAAATGAGGAACAATTAAGATATCTTGAAATAGCCTAGTAGATTTTGATAACACAAATTTTTAGGGTTTCGTAGTAAACAAAGTAAGTACTTTTATACAACAGGTATTACTCGTATAATCTATGTCATTAAAAACTGTAATTGACTTATTAGAAGCATAACATGTAACATATACTGTTTGTTTACAATAGATCAAGACTATAGTTAAAGCCTATGTTATGTATCTCTGTAACTACCTCAATGTCTATAGTTCGTTGCATTATAAACAAGTATTGTTTCAGTGAGTGTTGTGATCTCAGTACCTACTAGCAAGTCTCTAAGCGATAGTAGTGCATCCTAGTACCTATGTATCGTTTTCAAATTTTCACAAGTAAATATGATCCGTATTATCTGACGACAATACAGCTTCATAAAATCAAAAATGTTTTTTATGAAAAACCCATTTCCGATAAATTGGTGAAATATCTTGAGAAGTATACAACACAATACATTGATCAGTCAGTTTCAGTATCAAAATTATAGAAAATTTAAATGCAATAGGCGTTTTTTTATAATTTTATACAGGTACTTTTTCCATGACACACACAAGAGTGGTAGGCAGACATGAAAAATCAGATTTAAAAGCTTATATGAGTAGATATAATCATGCGTTTGGGAATCAAGGGCGCTCTATATTAAAGAGGATAACTGCAATAAAGTAGGTACAACGATTCTAATGACGCCATGAGTCATATGTTACACCATCCAGCAATTGAAGTAATGGAAGTAACCTAAAAACATTACAATATTATCGTCATTAGTGGAGCCACATAGACGCTTAGTCATTCACAAAGGGATCCCCTGTACTTTGACACTATAAAAGACTTTGTAACTACAAAAATCCAGTTTATTACATGTATTTACAATTTTGCATACGATACCTAACTTTTATAACGTCACTATTGGATTAGCCTTTACGTCATTACGATTATGTAGACACTCTGTGACTTTCCGCATTACTTGTCTTAAAGCTGTACTAAGTACCTGATTATGAACCTAATAATCGTGTTTGAATATTATTTCTGTTTGTATTTTATTTCAACTATGATATAGTATGTTAAGTACATGTAATTTTGTTCTATTTATAAGCTTATAGGTACAGTGAAGACAATATCAACAAATCATTTTAAAGGGCTAAAAATACCTAATCAATTGCAACCATTATTTAAAATTTGCTAATGGTGACACTTGTTGTTTATCGATTTTCACCAAAACGTACGTGTTATGCATCTTGCAGCTCCAATAATGAAATCAATTCTTAGGCATCGTTAGGCTTAAGATTTACACTGCATGATATTCTATCTGTATGACTTCAAAACGGTATTTAGATGTTTATAATGGGAAATCGGTGTTTACAGTTACCTATATTTCGTTAATTTAATATAGCGGTTCGGTCAAGGTCATTGAATTTGCGGTCAATTAGGAATTTGAGGTAAACCAAACGTTTATGTTAATAACAATGCACATTAATATAATTCTAAGTATAGCACTTTAATATAACTACGAGATAAATAATTCACATCAACATGAAAACAATTTACATCAGCAGCTAATTTTAGAAATGATTTAATTCGACTCTGTTTTAGATTCACCCTCCATGTACTTATAATATTATAGGACAATATTACAAATGTTGTTACATTTTAGCGATTTGCACATTACACAATTATTAATCACGTGGATTATATAAGGTGTCACGTGTCAACGTTGGAAATAAATCAAAGGTATCATAAACCTTAAAATATTCACGCGATTAAAACCCGTAGTCTATAATTTAATAAAATATAATAAAACTTTTATTGCAACGTCCCTTATAGATAAAATGTTGATAGAAAGATGACACTTGAAGATTGAAGACCTTCAACATTTGGTAACATCGTTGCTATTCATTAAGCATAGAAAACTTTGACAAGTTTCTAACAAGTTTCCGAAATTCAGGTCAATTTGTACCCTATTCTTAATTGAGTAAAGATACATAAACACTAATGGCAAATTCAGCCTTTGTCCTTGATATCTACACTGTAACAGACTAATTTGTTTGAAAGTTTGATGTCCTTGTACAGGTATTGATGTCCTCTATCTTAGGCAAATTTTCCTGCATTTTGCACTAAACGTAGATCTCAACTTCGAAGTTTAACGGATGATGTCTTTGGCTTTTCATTCGCACTGTCACGTATGAATATCCTACACCACCATCAGTGATGTTGGCACTCGCGTGAGAAAAGTCATTATCTATTACTGCTACACCCTGGAAAGAACAAAACGTTTTGTTTATCATTGGTCAAATGCTTCTCGCTAGGAAAGTAAAAGAATGTTCTACAGTGTTGTCGTCAAATGATGTGATTCATTTTCTCTGCCTCTTTAGCCTGGTGACGTACTTTCTGGCACTAATGATTAAATGAATTGGGGCACCTTGTTTAGCGCATAGTGTTATAAAAAATACTATTACTATTATTCTTCGAGCTTAAGCTTATATGATTTATTGGACGTGTTGGACATCTAAGGAACTATGGTAGTATCCCCTACATACTTATGTAATATCATGCAGCAATGCCCCTGGCATTAATGAATCTGGATGAATTTAGTATTGTGCCTTCGACAGCATCATATTACAAATGTAGGGAATCCTGTTTGCATCTTTTTTGCGCAAGCGGGTTTTTTTATTTTATATTTTAGTGTTTGTAGGATGTAACAACTAACTTTTATCGCAGCAATTGCAAAGTATTGAAAATTGTAAAAAGAATGGTTGCTAATTTTTTTTTTAGTATTAAAGTCATAACCATATTAATGAAATTGAAGGGCTAATGGTAAGCATTTCAAAAATGAAATGCTAACAATTAATCCTTCAATTTGATACCCATATTGCGGTATTGGAAAAAACTTTATTTTTTACAACTCTTGTTTTTGACATCTCACAGCCGCCATGTTTGTTTTTTTAAACGTCTCATAGATAAGAACGCTTAGGCAGTTAAGACTAATCTTACGACGCCTTCATTCGTCTTGTGGTTTGAAACATATGATGTATTATAGAATATTACATACAAGATACGCGCAAAATATATAACCCTTCCTTGCAGTCGGGTAAAAATAGGTTGGAGGTTAACATCTTTTGTGTTAAATGCATAAGAATTATTTTTATATCGTAAGTGCTTAGTAAAACGTCTTTGTTTTCTACTTAGCACTTTAACTATTTAGCCATTTAAGTCTAATTATTTAAACGATCAAGATATTCAACATTCTTAACGGATTGCACATAAGTAGATATATATGCGGAATTAACATGTTATTTTCGATTGGAATGTGAAAAATTCAGCAGAAGGCCAAAGTACTTTGTGTATTTGTGTGTTGGTCTTTATGAACTTAAGAATAACAGTAGTAGAAAAATGCAATTTATTGTATAATCTTGTATTTTCATCTCGTACGTACATTAATATATGTATATTGTAATTTGCTTATTATAGGTTATTTTTTTTTTAAATATAACTAGCAATGTGAGATTGTGGTCCCACATTACTAACAATCCTGTTAACCCCTCCAGCTAAGCTTGTGTTAGGAGTGGGTTTACGTCGGTAGTATAATGAGTAGGATTCGAACCCGCGACCCACGATTGCGAGACCGATACCTTAGCCATTAGGCTACGGCCGTTTTTTTTGTTTATGCCAAAAAAATAACAACTGTCAAAATTTGTATCTGAATTACAAACTTATTCATTTATCTAATTCACCGTACCGTCAATAATAGTCAGAAAGAAAATTTACATTAAATATCCAGTAAATTTTAATTAAAAGAAGTCATTCTCATTTATACGTCAAATTAAATCAATTACGTTTAAGTAATTCATTTATTTTGCATCCGCAACAGCGCAATGGAAGTTGTTTTAAGGTAGGCAGATATCTATTTAATTGGAGTGAATGACACTTGTGTCAACAATTTCAATCTAACCCTGCCCCAGTTATCAGGTTTTAGTACATAATAAAATTTAAGTTATCAACATTTTCGTAGAATTAACTTGACCTTAGTGAGGAATATTCTGATATTTTTCTTTTGTTTGCAACAATTAATACAATTATACATTCATTATCTGAATATGATGCATATTCTTGACAATGTACCTACATGAGTCATACACAAGGAGGGAAAGTGACCGGTTAATACGTAGGTATACAGTTCCGCGTTGAACGTTTAATTTTTTTTTAGTAATACACCTGTAATTTAATGTTAAAGCCACCTATAACCTATAAAGTACTGGCTGATGCGAAAATATTTTATGTAAGTAGTTTAGTTTTATTTAAAAGAGGTGGTATGCAGCAAAACCTTATAAGACAGTGATAAAAGTATCGTTAATAAATACAAAGTTATTTATTTTAAATAATGTTGTAAGTAATAAACTTCGTCGTTATTTCGATATACATCTACAACTTATTAACAGATCAACATTATATAATTCTGATTAAGTAAAATCATCCTTGACATACCAATGAAGATATTTAAGATACAAATGTTGCATAACAAAATTCTAGCACGAGTCTGTATAATTTTGGTGACCATAGTGACATACATACTGTATAGTATTAAGGTATACATAATCATATATTTGCAAGAGCATGCAACTTTTATGGGCAAGAAGCTGACGCATTGTAAACAATGTTCTTGAATAAATCAGTTGTAAGGTAAACCACTGTGACGTTGACTGTTCAAAGTACATTAAGAATAAAAATATTTTTGCTTACGACACGTTCGAGAATTGAAAAAACATTTAGAATTTGATTTATGATTTCATTTTCCGTTCTGGTTAAAAAATAAATTGTTAAGGGTGTGAAGGGTATGTGGGAAGCTAAACTTAGGCCGACTACATTGAACATAAAATAACCTAAATATACTTTCATAGTTTGTTGTATTTGGCATCTGTAATCGTGAATATACTATTTATAATACGTACCTAATACATTTATTTATTTTATTATCTGATTACTTCACCTAATTAGATACTCACTTTAATTGCTCTTTTCTCTGTATCCATATACGATAAACTTTTAATTCTTTTCTTGAATGGTATCGCAAAATCCTTGACCCTCTGATGGAAGACCATCTTCCTATGAACAGTATCGCCAACGATCATATCGGTGCACACACACAAACACAACAAACACGAAAATGCGAATAACAGAATTACAAAACGCATGACTATTTTATTTCACATAGTTGCACAAATGATGTATAGCTTATACGAGTGATCGGCGTCGAATGAACGATAACCTCAGATAGTGCGTCTGAGTTGACCGCACAATAACAGCGTCAGATTGCTTCTAGCTTACACATTTTGCTAAAATGACCCGTCCCCATACATTTTAATAAGTTTACTCGTTTCCTAATGATGTTTGACCGACAACACATTAAGATATTCGGCGCTAGGTAAATTAGTTTCATCGTGTCTAATTTAAATTTGAGACAATGGATGATTAGTGTTGTTTTCGATATTCAGAATCATAACAGCAATTTCTAAGCTTGGCTTAAGTAGGTACATATATATATATATATATATATATATATATATATATATATATATATATATATAGTATATATATATATATATATATATATATACTATAATAATGCATTTCATTTCTAGATTAAATGTTTATGAGCAGTGTAAGAGACACAAACTTAGATCTGTGAAAGTATTTAATAATCCAGTTTGTGTATAATTTCACTAATCATCTTAATTACAAATGTCTTTGTTTTGACAACGGCTTTATGGTTCAATATGTACCAGACAGCTTAGTCAATACTCCATAAATGTTAAATAATTAGCATTCAATAGGAATGACTAACGTGCAATGTCATGTACCCATAAGTAATTCCCCTTTCAATCCATAATTGTTATGAAATTGGCGAGAATCAATGTTGGAATACTAAACATTAAATCTGTAGAATATAGTAGAATACCTATTATCAAACAGAATGAAATTCGGTTGCCTCGGTAGCGCAGTGGTGTATAGGACTCTTTTAGCTCCTCGCAAAAGGTTGTGGGTTCGGTTCTCACACGGGACGTCATTTTGTGTGATTGGCAAAGTGTTGTTCCGAGTCTGGGTGTAAATTGTGTAATAATTGCATGTTTGTAAGTAAGTACCCGCAAAACGGAGGCAGCGAAAGAACCCAGCCAGCGACAGTGGACTAAAAAAAAAAAGAATTTCCCGAATATTAAAAAAAAGAATGTTAAAACTTTGTATTTTAGACAAAGTAAATTGTATTATGTTTTTGAGTCTTGGGCCACAGTTTTTATCGGATTTTAATCGAAAATCTTTGGTATGGAACTTAAAGCAGAATACCGAACTGAGAATAATGCCGTAGACAGAAGCTAGTTACGAATACGATTACGAACCTATAGTTTTTTTTGTGAATTTCGTTCTGTGCGACTATAAAAGTCAGTTTGCTAGAAAAACAAGGATGCAATTATCATTATCATAATAGATCAGTGACAATAAAATATACTTCAACCTACAGCTATTTTCTCCATCTTTTTGTTCGCTGACAAGGTGATCAATCTACTTGTCACTCGAAAACTTTGACAAGAAAATTTGAAAAAGTTTCTGTTATAAATTGATGGGTGCAATTTTTATTACTACCCACTCATGATAAAGTTAAAATAGGTTTTCGAAAGTTTATAGCATGGTTTATTTCATAATTGCACGTGTCAACTCGGCTTCCAACGAAATTGTCGGTTTGGGGCAGGATAATGATTGTTTTTGGATTCGGGTAACTTTGTTAATTTCGTTCATTCACGCCATTGTTTATTATGGGATCGAAATATAGGGTCTTTATAAATACAGCAAGTATTTTAAAACACCATTGACTTCTGTTCGGGCCTGAAAAAATTTAATAAATGATTTAACCTGTTATAAAGGTTAAATCATTTATTCAATTTTACTCCTAGTAAGTACTCTGAGTAATTTGATCAGATATATTAGATAATAGTACATGGGTACTATTTGTAGGTACTATATTGCTAGTGGAATTGATTGATTTATTTATAAGACTTGTATACGGTAATATAAGGCACCTTTCCCACCAACGGCGAGAAAGCGAGTAGCGATTTTATCGCTCAAGAAATGTATGTAGATCCCGTGTAAACAAAAGATATACAGATATGAATAGTTGATCGTTGACTGTTCATACAGCCAGCGAGAACTCGGTCTATATTGCATCTCTTTTGTTTACACAGACGGGATCTTTACACTTACTCCACATGTTGGCCCCAACGTCGGACTAGTATATCGCTCGTGCTAAAGTTGGCGCCAATGCTATTTTCCAGATCCACACGTTAGGCAAGTGGCATTGGGACCGACGTTGGGCCCAACGTGTGGAGCGGGCGACAATATACATATATTGTATTGTTGTTGTAGTATTGGTGGGACAGTTGCTTCAGTATGTCTAAACAATACAGTATAAGAAGTAACATTATCAACCATTGTAAAACCTGTTATAGTAAAATTTTAGTTTAAAGTATTTGTACCTTTGTGATTTTTCTCATATTTTTTGGGCAACTTTCGGAGCGATTATTTCCAAAAATATTCATTTAATCAAAAAAGTTTAATATAAACCTTAAAATATTTTTGAAAAACCTGTCGAAAATGTCGCCTGCGCGGCGAATATTTTCGAGCACGTCTCGATAACAGTTGCTGAAAAAAATGTTTTTCAGCTTCTGTTATATAGCCTATGGAATGGCCCCCAAAAAATATTTATTTTTATTTAAAATCAAACTAAGTAGCGGCTACTACAAGACAACTTTTCACCAAATTTCGCCAATATTCAATGAGTAGTCTTTGAGTAAAATGCCTGTTACATACGGAGTAGCGGACATGACGAAACTATAAGGGTCCCCTTTTTGCCATTGTGACTACGGGACCCTAAAAAGTTCCTACTCCCTATTAAATCAGAGATACTAACTAAATACCTGTTTTTCTGCTATCAATGTTATTTAAAATAGCAAAGTCGTTTCTTTTATTTCATAAAAATGACTACTTGTAATAAATGTCGCACATTAGTAACAGTCTTGTTATGCTAACTAAGCTAAATTGCTTTAGTTAGGAGTGGATTCACAGCGAAAGACGGTAGCATAATAAATGAGATACAAATCCACAATCTTTCAAATGCGAATCCATTGCCTTAACCACTAAGGGTACTTAACATTAAGGGCACCCTAGTGTATGATTCTATCATACAAACGCGCATAAGTGATTACTCCTCTTTATAAGGTCAAAGCTTAAAAATAATATCAATTCGTTTTATCATAAACTAGCGGACGCTTCGCGGTTTCACCCGCGTAGTTCCCGTTCCCGTCGGAATACAGGGATAAAAAATAGCCTATGTCACCCGGGGTTAGTGTAGCTTAACAACGATGACAGAATTTTTCAAATCCGTCCAGTAGTTTCGGAGCCTATTCAATACAAACAAACAATCAAATCTTTCCTCTTTATAATATTAGTATAGAAAGTATAGATATAGACTAGACATATAGCCAGCGATAATTGAAAACAAAAATAATTTGAAAGTTATAAAGCCTTAAAACATTTAAGAAATTTATCAATTTTGGCAAAATTACAATGTTTTATGACATACGACTCTAAACCTTAGGGATATCCTTTAAAGAAGAAAGAGGTGTCACAATAGATCTTTTAGGTCTCAGCGACTTCAGGGCAACTCTTCCCGGCCTCTATCCAGATACAATAAACAGTGGAGTAATCACTTATGCCCGTTTGTATGGTAGAATCATCGACTAGGGCAGCCTTATGTTATACTCAACAGAAATACACATACAATTTAACTATTTCAAATCTACCTGTTGAAGTTGTATATACTTTATAGTGCAACAAATAAATGATTCTATCTTTCTCACTTTCTTCTACGTAGAATCTATTATTCTATCTAATCTACACAAAACGATGATACGCTATATTGGTGACATAGACATAGATATTCATTTATTGCAAAACTGTGCATACATACTAAAGGGTGTTATAAAATGGATTAACATAGAATCGACAGTTACCCGTTATGGGTATTGCAATTTTTATTCTACTTAAGCTAAGAACAAACAGTTATGAGAGACAAGACCAAACATAAAAAACAAACTAAAAATGGTACATGCTACTCTACAACTACTTACATTAATTTGGTTTCAAAAAATTCAAAATGTAAACACAACGAGGTAATAAACTGTTTCCCGTTTCCAGTAAAATGCAGCGGAGTAGAATTGATGCACGGTTCATTTTGAATAATAACCGGTAAGGGTTAAATAATCGTTCTAATTTAGATTAATTGCTCGTCTGTCCGCCCTTGCACGTGTAATTCGAGTAAAAGTAAAGCAACTCAGTTGTTTCAAACATAAATTGGGCTTTTATATTTAAATATGTTTCTTAAGGGTTTATGATTAGGCAATATTTTAATAAGGGGGTATGCTTTTGTCTAGCTTCTTCCATACTTTTCGTTATGACTTGACTTTTCTATATGGAATTAACGTTTTCTTTGAAGTAAGTTATTATTAGTAAAGGTGCAGCGCAAAGAGTAAACTAATACTAGTGCAGCGGCTAGTGAAACAGAAATAATATGCTAGCTTTAGTTATTTAACCTGTTTTGAATATTTAAAACCGAAATAAAGTTATCAAAATATATTTAAAAAGTTACGCATCAGTTTCGAACAATCAGAACAACAGAAATGTTTTATCTGTACTAATATTATAAAGGTGAAGAGTTTGTTTGTTTAAACGCGGTAATCTCAGGAACTACTGGTCCGAATTAAAAATTCTTTTTCTGTTGGGTAGCTCATTTATCGACGAAGGCTATAGGCTATATAACATCACGCTACGAGCAATAGGAGCGGAGCAGCAATGACAGCTAGTTTTTTATATGCAAAAATCTGCAAAATGTTTTATTGAAAGATGTATCAGTACCGTGACTACTGATGAAAATCTACTTTTTCTTTTATAAATTCCTAGTTCAGTAAAAAACATTCAAGCTTCGAAAATCGCAAAAATCTAGTGATTTTAAATACTTATAACCTGAAAGTGACCAAGCTAGACTAAATGCTACTACCATGTTGCCATACGTCATCATAACATAGTATGATGGAGGCTTTCATGTAGGCGCTAATGATATTTTACTACCATCATGAATACGCCGGCCAAATACGGTAGTTTGTGCTTGGATAATGACATAATTAGCAGAGTCGTTATTGCGGTCTATAAGCGAACCCTTGCCCCCTAATTTATGATTATGATAATGATTGGAATAATCTCACTTGATAGACTAGGTAAATACAATAAGGGATAACGGTCAAGTGAGTAGTACCTACCTATTGTTTTTAAACTTTCGCGATTTTTATACAAATTAGATATATTTCGGGACTTAATTCGACTTAGGTCGACTGTCGACCCGTGTCTAATAAGTACCTACCTAGTACCAACAAATGTATCAGTTGTATTGGGCACTAGGTACCTACTTTTACACTTATGGCTAACCCAACAATTTATACTGATATGATAAATGTGAAAGTTTGAATTGATGAATGTTTGTTATTTAATCACGCCGGAACCGCTGAATGTATCTGGATGAAATTGAGTAGAATAGCACTAGGGCTACTTTTATCCCGGAAAAATGTACGGTTCCAGTGGTTTTTTCTCAAAAGGAAAAAGCGAAATCCATACCCTTATTTCGGCGTTTTTGAAAAATCATCCCCTGAGGGGGTAAAATGGAGTTTGCAAGTTTTTATAAAATTCCGTCAGTTTTAACGTTAGATCTGTATATTTTTCTAGTTGGTTTTTTGATTTAAAATAGAGAAGCACATGTTTTATTGTTTTTGAGAAATCAACCCCTAAGAGGATAAAATATAGGTTAAAACTTTGTGTAAAACTAAATCAATTTTAAAGTTAAATAAATATAAGACATTTTGAAAATTATTTTCTTCTAAAGCTATTCAAAGCATGTTTTTTATTTTTATAAACTATTTTTTTATTAATTTCCTTACAGAAGGTGCGCTTATGTATAGGTATTATCTATTTGCGTACCAGAGTACACAATGTTAATAACTGACGATGCCACTTATTCTTTATTAGAAACTACCTACCACATTCTGATGAAGATTGACGAGACGAGAGAATAATAGATTAGTTACAACAACAAATAATAAAATAGTCAGACAAAACAAAAGCTCCTAGATAAAACTAGTCACCCGGATAAAAACTTGTTAAAGTTTATAGGCATTAGATTGTCGTTATTTACTCGGCATTGTTACGAGAAAGTCAAATTGAACATAATATTTGCCAAGGAAATAGCTGTCCCGATCGGGGTTCGGAAAAATAACACATCGATACATTGAAAAACAACTAACACACGACACGGATAGTGCGGGAAAATCCCGACTAAAATCAGAAAATCTCCACTGTAAATAAAGGGGGTGAATAAACGAAGCCCGGACGATTGTTGCTCCAACGAGTATTTTTCACTGTGATGTATTCCGGCAATCTAATAGATTTGAATCAATTTTTTTGAAATTCTTCGTTTTAGTGTGTGTAGATTCACGATGAATTTTGTTTAATTCGAAAGTATTATTTAGAAGTATTTTTAATAGCATGTGTTTATCCTGATGATAAAAGTACTCGTAAACAATTTACTGAACAAAGCGCTTCTCGATATCATATAATTTTAAACATTGCTTATGCAAAAGAGCAGGAATGTCAACTCCTCTCCTAATGGTCCCATTTTTTTACCAAAACATTTCAGCAGATTGAACAATTTGAATAATGTCGCTGTAGGCGGAATTATGATAAGGCATTCGATTCCAAAGGTTTGTACAGCTAATGGAATCTGCAAGCTTGGAACACGATCGGATCAGCTAATGATATTCACCTTCTCGGAAAATTGCTTCCTTTATCCACACACGTCGTGCGTTTACTGAGAATTTAGGCGCGCAATCCGCTACGAGGGGTGTTTCCATGGCAACCAGACGAAGGCTCATGTGGGCTCCAAAACTTTAAATTGTATTACCATGCGCCGAACACAATATATTTGAAGACATGTGTAGGCTGCATCAATCTTTCGTTCAGCAGCGGTGGATGCTGTGTGTATAGTTTAAGAATTTATCAATAAGACTGCAATACTTCGCTACTTCTAATATGAATTTGTTAAATTTTGATATGGATTTAAATTGAGCATGAGATATCATGTGCCTTGAGACGAACCTATATTTTTAAGAAATAATAATATTTTATATATAAAAAAAGATAACTAGCAATGTGGGATTGAGTCCCACATTACTAGCAATCCTGTTAACCCCTCCAGCTAAGCACAAAGGCCTGTGTTAGGAGTGGGTTCACGTCGGTAGTATAATAACCCGCGACCTCACGATTGCGAGACCGATGCCTTAGCCATTAGGACTTGGAATGTTTTTTTTAAAGATAACTAACAATGTAGGATTAGGTCCCACATTACTAGCAATCTTGTTAGCCCTTCCAATAAAACTCAAAGTTTTGTGTTAGGAATTCACATCGGTAGTATAATGGGGTAGGCCTCACGATTGCGAGTCTGATGCCTTATTACTTGCATCCGGTAGTATCTAATACCTACCGACCGTAGTGATAATAGTAGTAGTATCAACCGCTTTATCTATTGCCTTACTTCAGGGCAACGACCTTCTCTTCCTTAGGCCGCCGTTTTACCTACAATATGGCATGCGCAATATAACTATTGTACAACTTTAACGAGACGGGTAATTTTTTCGGTTTAATATTTCAGTTCCTCGTGAGCAACGGTTTGACGACGATGTGATCGCTACATCTATACTGATGATATTGTAATTGTTGTAAAAAACATAATTAAATAGGTTCAACAATAAAAGAAGGACACACATGTATTCGAAATCACACACACGAATGACTTTTTAACTCATGAACACTTTGTTGACCAAATGAATAAGCGACTACTGGCGCTGGCTGAAACACTGAACTACCATTGATTGCACAATATGAACCCTCTATGGTGCAATGAAAACATATTGGACAGTAAATTTATTGATTCAGTATTATAAAATAAATTAAATCATTGCAGTCATGACTCATTTCAATACGAGTAGGTACTACCGCCATACTTCCAATAGAATTTGTACTATCACTAAATATTGCACAAATATATTGTAGTGTATGAGCCGCCTTATTCGCTCTTGCGCCATCTCCTTTAAAAATAAATATTGCAAAAGTTATTTTATTAATTTGTTACATGTTTTTCCCGTCGCGTCGCCCTTATTTCATCTCAATTTTTCCTACATAAATAAGTTGAGAGCTTCTCATCAAAGAATTACAATAATTCGATCAATTTATGCAACAAGACCCTTTTTAATCTCGACGAAATGGAATTACGCTGAAATTGACTTCGAGAGGAAAATCCGATACAAGCGGGGAATCCACGACCAAAACACGAAGCGGGAAATTTCACATTTCGTTTGACGTTCCATTGCATTTTTACTGCAAATTTATCTTGAACTGAAGTTAAAGATATAGCGTATTGGTATAATTATATTTAAAGTATATTTTCAATTCTTTATTGGTGTAATATTTGGTGCAAACACGAAATGCCAAGATTATATTTCTTTAAGTGGTTCCTTGACTGGGTACTCGTGGTTCTTATAAACAAGGCCATTATTATCAGAACTACAGCTCGTAGAGTGTGTTAATGTGCTTTATGGAACGTTCTCTGTAAATAAATGGACGAATAAACTGACAATGGAGAAAAAATTGCCTTTCTTTTCTCATTTCCAGCTTTCACAGTTTCGTATAGTTTCCAGGATACGAGTTAATGTTTTGGAAAAAATCTACCGGCTTGATCTTTTATTTTTTACAGAAACAGATCTACGCAATTTGGCAAAACAAGGCAGTATATTTACTTATGAGTGTTTTATATAGTCATGATAAGCTAAAAGCCAAAAGACAACAACAGCAAAACGCTCCAAAACTTGCAACTTTGCATAAGACATTCAAGTTCATCGAGCATGCAAACTTTATGATGCTCATATGCTTTTATCAGAGCTCTGTATAAGCTTACATTTTTAGTTTCTGCATATCCAAAGTTTACCAAGAAAATTGTTGTCATTTATCAGCCATATGAGATCTGGAGCTAAATAAGTTTCAGACTAAAACTTATCCTTTTGGAGAGATTGCTTAAATTTTGGCTGATAGCAAGCTTATTAAGAAATTGAATAATCAATTAAATGCTATATTTTTGGCAAATAATGTCCCGAAAATCAAACCTTTACCTAACCGACACAACATAATAGATCAACCAGCTGGAAATTAGATTCAGATCGGAAAAAGAATTAAAATTTTCTATGCCTTTATATCTATAGGTCAGAAACTGCATGAATGTATTTCATCATCCAACAAACCTAAACCAAAAGTCTGCTCTCCAATTAAAACCAACACAAAATCCCGCATACAATCAGACTGAACCACTCTCCTGTAATCCCATTAATACCATTTTGCGAACACAAGAAAATGACGTCGTCGAAGCTAACGGTTATGACCAACATCGGTAATTGATCTATGCCGTATGAAACGAAGCCGGATATATCCGGACGTAGCCAGACATAACGCAAGGATAATTGCCGCGTGCAGATCGATAGACGGATATCCGTGCGGATGGCGTGTTGCACTAATTGCCTGGTCGAGGCTAGGGGCATTAGTTCCGACTATTGATTCGATGAAGGATATGGGGTTGTGGCGCATACTACATGCACTTGATTAAGTCGCAAAGATGACCCTTCCCAATATTGTTCTTATAATAAGGAAACAATCCGAGCCAGAAGTCTTGGTCAAAATATTAATGGATACTTTAGTGCAGAATTCTTAGAGCACTTGCAGGGGTCTGAAGGTGGTTTATATGTCTCCCCCATTTCGTGAGTAATGGTTTTGTTTCTGGTAGACGGTAGAGAGTGCTTTGCCATTTACAAAAGATACATTTTAACTTTGGAGCTAATTTCTGAGATTATAATGCTGAATAAAAAAGTCAGTCGCCACGCCAATCAGGAAAGTAAACAACGGGCGTACTTCTAATTATGTTGAACCAACAAGACAACAACGAGTAAGCGTTTCAAAATCTCTCATAGAAATTGGTTATTTAAGAGATAATTTATTTATTTGTCCTTTATCTTACTTGTTGTTTCACTAATTAACTGCACCCCTAATGTTTAACCGGGTGGCGAAAATACGCGCACGTTGAGATGTCAAGAACAAATGATTTCAACTCTCTCTTCTTAACAATTCAGTTCAAAATCCAATAAACTTTATCAAACTAAGCTTGTTCTTCATTCTAAATGCCAGGTACCTAGTAAAAGACGATTTCATCAAGACGAAATGACTGCAATATCTGCTACAGAATAACTTGCGCTACTATAAGTAGATTTAACTATAGGTAATTTATGGTTCGATTTTATTAAAGTCGAGTCTGAAATATACTTGTTAGCAGTTTTGTAGCAGATTACTAAATCAGCTTTTCCCCTTGGTTTTGTCGTCTTATGCTTAATTTTAAAAGCCTATATCAGATGTGTAAACTGTAATACTGTGAAATTTCATCAAGTACTATAGCGAAGGACCGACGGCTTAACGTACTGGCCGAGGTACAGGTGTGTGTGACATTTTATGAAAACGGGCACAGTGGTAACGTTGCTTAACCTCGCAGATATCTCGTAGCTATGTTTTTTTTTCAAGTATTATCCCAATTTGCATGTGGCAGTTTAATTGCTGACAACACAATATTGACGTGGCAAACAGTCGAGAAGGGCGCATAATGGATTGATCGTCGGATATCGGACGAGTTTACTCCGCGTTAATTGCTAGCTAGCACTTATGACGATGACAAATGATAGACAGTCTTTTCCAAATTGGTTTTTCCTACCTACCCTATTTGGTTAGATTTTACCCTAATGAACAAACCCTAGCAAAGGTTGGTAGGTACATGTCACCCGTTGTAATAAAACTAATGAGTACGATGGGTAATTACATTTTATGATGGCATGATACCTACACAATCAAGCGGGGTAATAGGTAAATTAAATTTGTCATTGATTTATTACGCATTTATTAATTTTATCCTTAAAACTGGCCTATGGAAGTATGTGCACAATATTGATTATAAACTTGAGTATCCATCTATGTAAAAAACAACTGAATTAAGAACCATATTTTGTGTAAGATGTTATAGAATTTTAAGCTACGGGTGTCAATCGCGTAAATATTTTATTTTGAGGCTAAATACCTTTGTTTATTGCCCGGCGTTTCGACCGTATTGCAACGGCCGTGGTTACGGGTAGGCTCTAAAGGTCTAGCAACAAAGGTATTTAGCCTTAAAATAAAATATTTACGCGATTAGGACCCGTAGCTTATAAAATTCTATAATGTGTATAAATCGCGAAAGTTTACGAACATAAATTGTGTAAGATGGTTAAAACTATATTTTTACACATACTTTTAAGCTGGCATGCGGGCTGTACCTACCATATAAATTTATAAATCTCTATTCACGTTCACAGTAGTTTATCATAAACATGAGGCAGGCAACACCTATCCTAATCATATTGAAGAATGAATATTTCATGTTTCGAGACAAGCTCAGCTATTGTGCTTTACTCTAAGGCGAACAAGACATTTTTGCGAGATGAAATTTCAAGAATGCTCTTTCAAGAAGACAGCTGAAAGCGTTATGAGAGCTTGTGAACTTTCTTTCCTTAGATGTGTAAACTGGAGTAACCATGTTTGAAATTTCTTGAATTATTTCTTATGGTTTATTGTCTTTACTTTTGAAATACATTACCTTTATAGCCTGTTTTTTGGAATTCGAACGGAATTATCATATTAATTTATTCGTGGTAGATATTTAAACAAAAACGGGAAAGAGCATGTCGGACCATTCTCAGTTTAGGGTTCCACAGCTTTGAATAATTGCATCAGCAAAAGAGCGTATGTTAATGGCACTAACGCCCTTTTGTTGAGAAACGCTGTTTTTCAGCAATAACTCAGTGACAGCATATCCGATCATGTCCCAAATAATTTTAGTTTATAGTATTTATTTAGCGCATTCATCAACATTCTTTGAGTAAAATGCATGTGATATGTCACAGGTATTTTACGGACCGACAGACAATCAATAACTACTTTGAAAAAGTAGAGAGTATTAAATTATATTAATCCAGTTTATTTGTCAAATATTAGTTATATTTCGGGACTTAATCGCGTGAATTATTTATAGGTACGAACCTTTTATTTACCCGACGTTTCGATCGAATTGCACCGATTGTGGTCACGGGTTGACGGTCGGTGGTCGGTGCAATTCGATCGAAACGTCAGGTAAATAAAAGGTTCGTACCTTTAAATAATTCACGCGATTAAGTCCCGAAATATAACTAATATGTATAAAAATCGCGAAAGTTTAAAAACAATATTTGTCAAATATCATTGAATATGTTTTTACCCGACTACGCTAGAAAGAGGGCAATGTTTTACGAGTGTAAATATACATACACATTTTTTTGGCACGCTCTAGAAGCTTAAAACATTTGAAAGATTTCATCACGTGAGGTGTCGTTGGATTCGTCTCAATTGTGGCAATGCAATACAGACATACATTTCATGTTAAAAATTTTAAGCAGTCGGGTTTTGTGTTTCGATAACTATTATTTAGAAAGTCACTATCCTAAAAGCACATTTTTTATGGGAAGCCTGTAAAGTAACTGAAGTGTAGCGTCTTGTCCGGATGGATGTGTTTGTTCCTTGTCAAGAATAACTCTTTTGTTAGCGCCATCTACAGTCACTTGTTTGAAATCACAAGGTATACAGTTTTTTATGTCACGTATTTATCATAGAGTCTTTGAAACTAAAGCGGCGGTAGCCTAATGGCTAAGGCATCGGTCTCGCAATCATGAGGTCGTGGGTTCGAATCTTGCTTATTATACTACCGACGTGAACCCAGTCCTAACACAAGCCATAGAGCTTAGCTGGAGGAGTTAACAAGATTGCTAGTAATGTGGGACCACAATTCCACATTGCTAGTTATCATTAAAAAAATAAAAATAAAGATGTTCTTTATCGAATAAGTTTTTACATTTTTAAAGTCCTCACAATCTAAGATTTAAGTAAATGAAAATACTGGGAAAATTACCTGGCTAATATAATTTGTAGGTAAAACTTATTCTAGTTAACTCTTATTGAAAAAAAAAGCAGGATTTATCCGCGTTTGTTGCTCGTGTATTCGATAGAGTGTAATAGATGACACAGTGTTTTCATAAATGACAAAGTTTAGATAGATGGAATAGATGAAATAGATGAAATGTTAGGTACTTAATTACGCATGAATGAGTCAGATTATAGTCTGGAATAGCAAATATAAACTTTTTTTTTTTACTACATTCCGTTCTCTTATTGGTCGCTACTCACACATTGAACCCAGCATGCAGATAATAGTATGAGTATGTGCTGACAGAGTTATAAAAAATCTAATCTGTTGAGCTGTCTCTTCCTTCTTTCTTTCAAAATATCATTATAATATAATATCATTTTATAAGCATAGGAGGGAACGAATTAAATAAATTTAAGTATTACCACCGATCTGACTTGTACTCACACATGTAATACCGGCTTTGGCACTATTACATTCAACCGTAGTCGTTTTTAATATTACGATGTGGGTGGTATTCTAGTGACATTCTGAGGAGCCATCCAATGTGTATTTATTTTGTTTACCTACCTACATAATTTAAGACAGTACTGTTAAGTTCTGTTAATAAGTACCTATCTAATAATTTGTAACTTTTTATCTAAGTTTATGCATGCTTTGTCACAAAATAGACTAATAAAAGCGTACTATATTTATTGTTTATCTCATATAAGTGAACTGTACGGTCTTTATGAGAATAAAGATTCTTTAAACCCATTTTAGTTAAGGATAAATCTAATATTTTCATTCGATGAAGTCGCAGGCAATAAACTTTAAGTTATTTGCTTAAAGTTAATGATGGAATTCATATTATCGGATGCAGATATTAATCCTGTATTTAGATCATGTAACTACAGTTTATCTACGAGTAGTAGCAAGTTCTCAATTTAACAAGTCTATCAATCGTATACTTATTACGCAGTCCTTATATGGAAAATAAACTTAGTAATTAACATGTAGATTTGCCTGGTTTCTCCTGCTTAATAGATCTGTGTCGTTGATATAATATTTGCAATATTTTACCGTATTGATAGGGCTTGTTTTAAAACCATTATTTATTTTCAACAACACTTTGACAACTTCCGTCTGATAGATTATGTTGTTAATAAGAATGTTAATATTCGCTTAGATTAAAATAGTCATATAAGATTTGTATTCGTTCTTTCATTCTCTTTGACTTTGAGGATGCTATGAGTTTAATATAATTAGGTATGTGCAATCAGTAACATGGGCACGTAACAACGCTTGAGTTTGACCACATCTTTCTGTTACACGTTGTATACTAGGCCTAGTAATTGAATATCTCTTAGAAATATTATAAAAAAAAAGAACACAAAAAAGATGGAATCAGCAAAGCATTAATGAATCTCGATGAACTTAGTAAAGTGCCTCCGACTGCTGCTGTAGGGGATCTTGTTTTTATCTTTTTTGTGCAGGCGGGTTTTTTTTGTATTTTTTAAATTTATTTTTTTATTTAATACTTTTGAGTAGGTTGTAGGATGTAACAACTATTTTTTATCACCGCTATTGTCAAGTATTAAAAATTGAAAAAATAATGGAAACTAACTTTTTAAGTTTAACAGTCATAATCCTGTTATACCTTTTTGAAATGCTTAACCCCTGATGAGCCCTTTAATTTGATATCCATATTGCAGTATTCGAAACAACCCTTTTTTTCACACCTCTTTATTTTGACATCTCACAGCCGCCATGTTTGTTTTTTTCAATCGTCACCTATCTAAGAACACTTAGGCGGTCAAGACGAATCTAACGACCGACGTCTTAATTATATAAATCCGTTCAGTGGTTTGTGAGATATGAGGTAATAAAGAATATAACATACATGCATACATACATAAATATATACAAGATACGCGCGAAAAACATAACCATTCCTTACAGTTGGGTAAAAATATACGAATATTTTTTTATACCGTTTAAATATTTGATTGCAAACCTAATACATATACAGAATACATTCTACATTATAAAGCTACATAAAGAGATATCTCTAGGTATATGTACAAGTCGTAAAAACCATAAATCTTGTGGTGTTTTGCTTACAAAGTATATCGAAAAAGGTTACCCCATTTTATTGTTTGCCATCATACGTTTCCTTTTGTCTATATTTGATTTTTTATTGGTTATATGATCTTTATGGTATCATCAAGTTCTATTGTAAGGAAACGGTTATACGAACAAAACTTAGGGCAGTTTATTTAACACAGGTACCTATCTACACACATCAAAAGTGTCTAGGGATCAACATATATTTTTGCAATAACTTTTCTCCTGATTGATTTTATTTCTTTTATTTCTTTAAGGATTCATCAAATAAAGTGTTTTCGTTTGTCACAGTAACGATAAACCAAGTCACCTTTGCATTAATAAAGAAATTTGCCATTTTCCTAATAAAGGGATTTTTGACATTTGAACCACTAACATTAAAGTTCGAAAAAAAGACTGAAATAACAGTTTTCTTTAAAATTTTATTGGGTAACTTAAACAATTAATAATCCGTGTTTCTACCGCGAACACTAACAACACAAGAACATCGGTTTGGCATACTCAAAATGAGTTCATCCAAATCACGCTGTGGAATGGCCGCCCATGTTCGTTGCAACAACAAAAAAAGGTCTTCTTGCGACTGGATACCCTCCATATTCGGCAGAGCTCTTCTCTGTAGCATATCCCATGCATGCTCAATCGGGTTCAAGTCTGGCGACTGAGCAGGCCAGGGCAGGACATTGATGTTAGCTGCGGCGAGAGTCTGTCTTACAACTCTTGCGGTGTGCGGTCGTGCATTATCATGCATTAACTGAAATAAGGGACCGATTTGCACTTGTAGAGGAACGATGACGTCTGATACAATCGTCTCAGCATAAATTTGAGCGTTGAGGTTGCCTCTGATCCAAATCAACTCAGTTCTTCCGCCGATCCAAATACCCGCCCATACCATGATGGTTCCACCACTATAAGGATGGACTTCCTGGCAGGATTTTAATCGCTGTTGGCGTCCAGGGGTTCTCCAGTGTCGTATACGTCTTGTATCCGGTCTCATACCAAAACGAGACTCATCAGAAAAGCACACGAAACGCCATTGTTCTTCTGCCCAATTTCTGTGTTCAAGAGCCCATTGATATCGAATCCTACGATTGTGCATTGCTATAGGTGGTACCCGTAGCGGTCTTCGGGAATGAAGGTTCACTTCATGCAAGCGGTTTCTGACTGTTTGGTCGCTAATTAAGTTCCCTGAAGAGTGATGAAGCCTCACGGCTAACATCATGGCGGTTATTGTTGGACCTCTTCGAGTTAAGATTTGAATGTATCGGTCTTGTCTCCGTGTGGTGCAGCGATACCGTCCTCCATGGCGCTCAGCCACGGTACCAGTGCTTCGGTAACGTGTCCAAAGTCGACTGATAACACTCTGACTTGTATTCAGAGCTAAAGCCACAGTACGTTGCCGGGAACCAGCTTCTATCATTCCCACGGCTCTGAGCATTTCTTCCCTGCTTAAATGACGTCGCCGCTCCATAATAACGTTGGTTTTAATCAGTAGTAGGGAAACAGTAGCACTAATAATGTCTTCAATGCGTTGTATGTTTTTATAGGGAAAATATTGACAGCTGATTTTCATCTTTTACTCGAATTTGATTCACAGTTCCTGATTCAAATTATGAAATGCACCAAAAAGGATCCATATAAATTTATAAAATCATAAATATATTACAAAGCCACATCTCAATCTCAAGAAATCCGCATAAAAATGCTTGATCCCTAGACACTTTTGATGTGTGTACTTATAAAATACTAGCTGTCCCGCGCAACTTCGTCTGCGTAAATTTTCCCCGTTTTTGCTACATTTCTCTTTGCTGCTCCGCTCCTATAGATCATAGCGTAATATTATATAGCCTATAGCCTTTCTCGATAAATGGGCTGTCCAACAGTGAAGGAATTTTTCAATTCGGATCAGTAGTTCCTTAGATTACCGAGTTCAAACAAACTCTTCAGCTTTATAATATTAGTATTGCATCACAAATTTATAAATTAGTATTGCATTGCATCTGTGAAAGCTTGTTATTAGCAACATGTTTATCAAGTAACTGTATAAATACTAAAATTGTATTAGTCTGTAAGCTTTCCTAAGAAAGAATTAAAAAAAATAAAAAATAAAAAAAAAAACTTATCAACGCCTAGCCAGTACCCTTCATTCATAGTAAACTGAAATTTTGCAAAGGTTTTTTTCTTATGATGTAGACAAGCAATAAGAAAAAAAAATACTACTCTGGCAACCAGACTCACTCACACAACTGATAAACCTACTTAAATATTTCTAAATACATACACACATATTATTTCCAAACCATGTTTTTCAAACAAACTTTTATCCCGAGTGGGAATGGTTTCCACGAACTCTGGCTTAGTAGTTAGGATCACTAACCACTACTAGACCAACAGGTTAATAAGTAGAAGGTAAAAAAATATATTTGACACAAGTGTTCGTCTTGAGGAGTATTTATTTAAACATCAAAATGTTAAAAAAGGTACTCCTGAAGTCGAACCAATCGAGACAAAACTTGATAGGTTTATCTTGTTTAATTCAGAAGTTCTTATGACCTCCTTTCGATTCCGTCATCAGACCTTAGAAATCATGCAGCACTGAACAACTAAGACAAAACAAATGAGCCCAAACTCGATGGGTTATCTTATTTAGTTAAGAAGTTCATGTGACCGTCTTCCGGTTCCATCATCAGAACAGCTCCATGGTACCATATTATTGTATTATCACCATAGATATATTTGTACATCAAATTTAAGCACAATTGAACACCGGGAACTGGTTCTAATTTAGCTTCCAAGATTCATGCCGAACATATAAACATTACAAGTTAAATAAAAGCTTGTAACTTCGGGCTCCATCATCAGAACAACTCCATGGTACCATATTATTGTATTGTTACCAAATATACACATGTACACCAAATTTAAGCTCAATCGGACACCGGGAAGTGGTTCTAATTTAGCTTCCAAGATTCGTGCCGAACACACAAACATTGCAAGTGAAATAAAAGCTTGTTTTAAATACTAAATAAAAGCCCGTTTATTGCAATAAAGATAATTGAAATTGAATTGAATTGAAATTGTAACTTCCGGCTCCATCATCAGAACAGCTCTATGGTACCATATTATTGTATTATCGCCAAAGACACATATTTTCACCAAATTTAAGGTCAATCGGACGTCGGGAAGTGGTTCTAATTTAGCTTCCAAGATTCGTGCCGTACACACAAACATTGCAAGTGAAATAAAAGCTTGTTATATTTATCAAATAAAAGCCCGTTTATTAACATAAAGATAATTAAAATTGAATTAAATTGAAATTGTAACTTCCGGCTCCATCATCAGAACAGAAACATATTTTCACCAAGTTTAAGGTCAATCCGACGTCGAGAAGTGGTTCTAATTTAGCTTCCAAGATTCGTACCGAACACACAAACATGACATGTACATAAATGCTCGTCAAAATCAAATTTTAGTCAGTAAGTTATTGTAGTACTAATATTTAAACTTACAACGTGGTACTAACTTACAACGTGGTACTACGTGGCTTAAAAGTATTTAAAGTCGTTTTACCAAAACAGGGTGCTTACGATAGGTACACTATACTCTTCTAATTTATTCATATAGAAAGTGCGAACAGTATTTAGCCAAAAGTGCCATTAAAGATAACTTCTTAATTGTGTTAGATGCTCAAAGTTTGGGAGTAACTCCTCGTAAACAAGATCTTTATAACAGTTACTTGTGCGACGGTGCTCTTGAATGGTGCAAGTTATTAGTTGACAGTATTTTTGGCTATTCCTTGAGGACCTCGAAAAAAATAAAAGGCAATTAAACATTATCTACAAAAATGGTTTTTAGCTATTAGTACCTAACTCAGTAGGTATATCTGTCCATAAGAGCATGATATGATGTATAACGTGGTTTCATTTTCGGTAAATTGATGATAGGCTGGACTGGTTGATTTCACACATGAATTGACAATTGATTGCCACCTCTTTGGTATGACGAAATATTAACTGTAAGAGTGTCTTGATGAACGAAGGACGATGCAACACTTATGCCCGGCATCTGAAAGGCAAAAAGTTTCAAGTTCAATCGACACCAACATCTTGTCACTCACACCACATCACTACTATGATCTTATTGTACCACTATCCGCAGAGGTCTGAAGCTGAGACGAGACGCGCTAAAAGCATGTTGTCGCGTCCAATTTAGCTTCCCTGTCACATTCCACTCCAGACGCTATGCTGATATAATTTGCCCTTTTGCTGTCCTGTGAAATATGAGAAAGGTGATGTGACAAGGGAAATTACATATGTGTGCATGCAGTTCTATGTGCTGAATTGATCATGAACCGTTGGAAACTGAATACGCTTTGGAACTTGAACGAAAGTCAATACTAACTGTTGGAAATGATATCTCAGAGGATGGATACATGTAAACAAGGACAAACAAAGTGTTTCATTGTATGTATTCTGAAGTTTGCTGTCTGTGGCGCAGGAAAGTCTATTCTTCAAACGAGATGCTAAAGTGAAACTTCGTTAGCTTGCGTGGCTTGCTTGCGGTGTCTCAAAAAGGGTTCGGCAGCCAACTGAAAGCCTGGAACTGCCTCTAAATGATTGCAAAAACATGACTTACTGGTAACCGAAATAGAGCAAAACAACTTTACCACTGCTAGATTTTATAAACTGAGTGCCTATGTGGTGCGGTGGAAGTGTGTCCGACTGCTAAGCAAGAGGATTCATAGATGCCACAGAGCATGTTTTTAATATGAACCCGACTTTCCATACGGGACACCACTTTGTGTGATCCACAAATTGTTGTTTTGAGTGTGGGTGTACTTTGTGTCCGTGACTTGTATGTTCGTAAAGTCCCCCGTGACACAGGGCTTGTACCCTACTGCGGGAGTAGTCTATAAAAAAAAACAGTTCCCTCGCTGTTTCTCTTCTGTCCGGTCTAATGATATAGTGGAATAGAAAATGCACTTGTGCGGTACACTACTTGTGCACTATAAATACCTCCTGTGTAATTGAGTATTCTTCGTTGTGGTGGGCCGTTGTAACCAAAATCGATTAGAAGAACATTATTATTATTATGACCCAACAGGAAATTAAAGGGTGGTCTATTCGTGTTCAGGGACACGGCAAGACACAATTTATGACGTAATAAATCATTATATTGAATATATTTTGCATTGTTGCATCCTTGTCACCGCCTTGTGCGACACTTATACTTTAAGATGTTATTAAATTCTGTCAGGCTATGAATAGAAATCACCTGATTTGGTTTTAAAATGCTGTTTTAATTTTAAATTACTTCAGTGTTTTTTTTTAAATATGTTGTGGTTTCTTGTAAAACAAAGTGGCAGGTACTCAATATAAATAGCCGTAAGTACATATATACATTGTTGTAGCTATTGAGTTACCTATATTTTTAAATGTTGATTTACATGATCTGTTGATCGTGAGAAAAGCTAAATCTGTACAAAAGAGATAAATATATCTACCATTTATCTTTGCTAGTGTAATATGTACTTACCTACTATATGTTAGAGAAATCTGATCATGTTATACATGTTAAGCGTATTACTGGTACATAATGATGAAATCTAGTTTCTTTTGAAGTGAAAACTTTTTTAGCGGCGTTGTGCACTTTTTAAAATGTTTAACTCGCGTCAGGATCACGTGACCCTGTTCGTAAGATAGAGAGAGTGTAATGAAAAACTGCTACGATATCATTCATCATAAGGTAAATTTCGCCACCATCTACAATGTTATTATAGCTCAGGTGGGAAATCGGGTGGTCCAGAAACCAGAAGACCCCAGTTCGAGTCCGAGTAACGTTTTTTTTTTTCACTTTTTTATTTTAGTTTTTTGATTTGTGATTTATTATTTCATATTTTTTTATTATTATGTCAGTAACATCAAATTTCATCAGAATGTAGTTTTTTGCTGAGAGATAAACATGTCATGTCGTTGTCATTGCCATTTCTTAAATTGTCATTAACCAGATAGATGATAGTACTTCTAAACTGATAAAAAAAATATATATGTATTCCCTAACCATTCCAAAATATTCAAAAATGCACAACGTTAATGTTCAAGTTTTCACTTCTGCCGGTAGGTACTCCCGGAGTGCAACCCATTTTTTTTTAAGTTAATGTTGAACCCTTAAGGATTCGTCATTCCATTACAATCTAGTCTTAAAGACTAATAAATATTTTGATTTTAACTTAATCGTCCATTGGCACTTTTTCCTATTGTCTTTATCGAATGGTAAATCTCGAATTTAGATAGTTTACTTTTTATATTATAGTCTACATGGAAAATTACTGACTGAATACATTGATCAACGAAGTAGCAACGAACTTGTGAAGCCGATAATTGTTGAAATATTATTTCATTATAATTTTAATCATAATACCAAAAAATAAATTAAAGGTAGGCTACATATTGACTTAGAACTTAATGAACTGGCTGGTTGAGAGGTTATTAGTACAGAATGATGGATGAGCGAGGTCAAACCAGGGGACCCCGCTACTGCTATTAAAATAAATATACACGAGTAGCTCTATGAAATACAGGATTTATGCTCCTACAAACAAATTAAATTGGTAATGAAGGGGATTTGAAATTTTGGCTATTACTTTCAATGTTACTTACTTAAACACATTTTGTTCAACCCGCAACTATATCGTATGAATTTGAAGACTGAAATAATAATGATATCTTGGGACAACTCACACAACGTCATCTGATCCTAAACTAAGCTTATGGCGACCAGACAACTAATAAACATAATGTACTTTTTTCTTTTTGTTACTTCGATCCAAGAGGGACAGAAAAGTATTTCTGGTTATTGCGATATCATTGACATGCGTGAATTAGGGCCTGTAATAATAATAATATCTTAATATGGCACGGTAGGAGTGTATCCGACTGCTACGCAAAAGATAATAATAATATGTAATATCTTGGGACAACTCACACAACGCTATCTGATCCCAAACTAAGCAGATCTTGTACTATGGAAACCAGACAACTGATAAACATACTTATATGTTTCTAAATACATACTTAATATAGATAAATAACACCCAGACACAGAATAAACCATCATGCTCATCACACAAAGTTTTATCCTGGGTGGGGATCGACCTCTTGCGTAGCGGTCGGATACACTCCCACCGTTCTAATTCTTTCCAAATGAGCTGGTTTAGTTAGCTATTATAGCTCACAGTTGATCCAGTATTTACAAATTCAGCCTCAATTCATTTAACTATGTAAAATATGATGTGAAAAATTGTACCAGCAGAAGAGCGTATGTTCACAGTACTTAAGCCCTTTAGACGTGCGCACGACGCGGGGGAGGGGGTTTCACTTTCATTTCACGTGATTCCACACTCTCTAAAGGAGTTCAAATAACGTATTAACAATAGGCTTTACTTAAGACAACTAGCAGACCCGCGCAACTTCGCCTGCGTAAATTTTTCCCGTTTTTGTAACATTTTTTGTTGCTGCTCCGCTCCTATAGATCGTAGCGTAATGTTGTATAGCCTATAGCCTTCATCGATAAATGGGCTATCCAACAATATATATATTTTTTTAATTCGTATCAGCTGTTCCTGAGATTACCGTGTTGAAACAAACAAACAAATTCAGCTTCATAATATTAATGTTGATAAACTTTCGCGATTTGTACACATTATAAAAATTTATATATATAATTTAAGGTAAAATTTAAGTTATTGCAACGTTTAAATTATTCACGCGATTAAAAACCGTAATATATATATTTTCATAATTCATAATATTAGTATAGATAATGGATTAAAATTGCTAAAGCAACTATAAACTTGTTTTTACAACCATATCCAAACTGCAACCAAAATTATATACTTAGTAGTAAATATTGTTACATATTTTCTATTTAATTTGGAAAAAATAAGACATTTTAATTTATATACTTATTAACAAAACCAATTTACAACAGGCGCATAATTTACAAAGAACAGATCGATCGAACACTAAAACCAACAAATAATTTACAGCCACACGCAGCATAGTAATTGGTAACCTATACCTGTCTGACTTCACTGAACAAACCTGAATATTTCATATCACCACAAATTGTATTGACCCGCACGAACCTACGGAATTACCAAAAGAAAATTGAAGGAAAGGCTTCGTACATACAAATGAATTAATTTTATTTTCTGACCAAATGTATAGCTGTAGTTTATTTTTCAATAGTCCTTTAGATGCCGAAAAGTTTTTACTTATATATAAACTTAGACATGTGAAGTAATATAGATAAGTACAATAATCATAAACACTGTGAACTTAAGTCAAAATCAAACAATTATTATCAGCTGTCAGCTAGCACCACCAGCAGAGACATCTCTGGCATTTCGCCAACCTTATTTTTAATTTATACTTATAGGTACTGTAACAACTACAGCACGGCTGATAGGTGTTTGCTTAGCACAGGGACCTATCTCACGATGAGAAATCAAACGAGTATTCCCCTTTAACTAAATGTATTTGAATTATCACCTTATTAATTATTAAAACATAAACACAATTTGACTTTTCAGAACATCGGCTCTGACGAGAATTAAGACCAAAAGTTGTAACGACACTTTTTGACACACACAAGCCATGTGGCGTGCACGTAAGATATGAACATCTAATTTGACAAAGAAGTCACCTGTCGATTTGGTCTAGAGGCATAAATTCGGTACACATTATTGGTAACAATTGTGTAGCTGTGGGTTCGAGCCTTCGGTATACAATCGTCTTTTTGTAAGTTATTTTAAAAGACCAAAAGTTGTAACGACACTTTTTGCTATAGTTGTAAGCCGTGCAACGTGCGCGTGTTTCTCTGTCTGTCTCTCTCTCTCTCTCATAGAAAGCAAGCCAGTTATTTCGTTTCGTCTTTCTATTTCGTATTGAACAGTGTGGTGTAGCGACGATTATAAAAAAAAATAAAAAAAGTTTCTCAATTTCGAAACCAGATTTTTTAGAACGTCAAAGCCAATAGTTGACAAATATCAATGAGGTTTCATGCAAGTTGATCGAACCCTCGATCCACCAACCACAGTACCTACCTAGTGTAGAAAATCCCACTCTATCTTAAATACACTGTGAACTATTAAATGTGTAATGCAGATAATTTCCAACAATAAAAGCTTGTAAAAAGATATCACATACGATAATCTAATCCGAAACCAGGCAGTTATGGCCTGCACTATGGCAACCAAATAACTGATAAACATGAACTGATATACCCACTTTTAAAATACATACTTTATTAGGTTTGTATTTATAAATATATGAATTAACAATAGTACTCAGCACACAAAGATTTATTCTCTGGCTTAGCAGTCAGGCTCACTAGCCCCAAGACCAACAGAATCGAAATAATAGAGTACCTAATAAGCCAACTATTACTGGATCATAAGCTTGATTGAGTTACCTATTATTGTGATCTGTAGCTTCTTCGTTCTGTACCAGATAATCCATGGTTTTAAGGATTTAATCTATTTAAATAAAATTCTTTGTCCTGACTGACTGATGGATCAATGCACAGCCTAAAGCGCGTAGATACGTGACATTTCAAGGATATATTCCTTATATAATGTATGATTTTTGGATGTTCGTCCTCTAAGAGGGTAAAATATTGGGTGAAAGTTTTTACTTAGTTTTTTGTTAACTGTGTCAGTTTTAAATTTAGATTTGTCAATTTTGGTTTATAATAATGAAATACGGGTTCAGCGTTTTTGGGAAATCAACCCCTTGGGGGGTAAAATAAGGGTTGCAAGTTAGAATGAAACTCCGTCAGTTTCAGTGAAATTACATATTATTTTAAACATGTGTTTTAGCGATTATGGAAAATCAATCCCTAAGTCCTGGGTTGCAAGTGTGTTGGGAACTCCGTCAGTTTTAAAGTTAGATCTGTGAAATTTCGTTTTTCGTTTTTTAATAATAACACGTGTTTCAGTGTTTTTAGAAAATCGACCTATAAGAGAGAGAGAGTAAAACATGTAGTATTCATTTATACCTCATAAGTAAATATTCCATTTGTTATGTATTTTGCTATTTTCAAATTAATATCTTTCTTTAATTAACATTGTAAAGAAATATGAAATAGTTGATAAATTCAATATTTCTGTCGAAACAGAAATATTTTCTTTGATACAAGGTTAGCAAAGAGGTATATGTATTTTTGTAAAAAAAGGATATTATATTATTTTACCTACTTTAAACTGGCAGTGTGTAATTTACATAAGTAAATCCTTAATTTGAATTCGGATATGTTTTAAAATTTTGAATGCTTCTAGACAATTTTCTTTATGAGAAAAAATCAGAGAAAAGGCAGTGAAACGACAGTTCTCCAAGAGAATTGTAACAAGAAGTGCCTTCTTGCAACTCGGCACTGCACACTTATCGGCGCTGCATTCTGAAGTGCATTCCTGCAACTTGGCGCTGCATTCTGAGGTTGCACCGCTACAACAGCTGCACTCTGACCGGCGCTGCATTCTGAAATGCATTCCTGCAACTTGGCGCTGCACTCTTAGGGTGCATAGACGCATACCTACCTGCATCCTCATTGAATAAGTTTTCAAACTCTTCCCTTTTCTCTTAGCTACTGTGAATTCTTAGGTCTATTGTACTTATTTTTAATTAGGCTTAAGCTCTTACCCCTGTCTTTTCTCCTGACTATAAAATAAGCTGTAAACTAGTTTTCTATGTATTCTTTATCTATCCTAGCCTTTATTTATTTTATTTAAGCTCTCTAAAACTATCTAATCTTTTATTTCACTACAAACAGGGGTTGTAAATTTGTATACAAATTCCGTCAGTTTTGAAGTTATATCAGTGAAAATTTGTATGTGTGGTTACAAATAAAAAAACACGTGTTTCAATGTTTTGATTGAAAGCGAAAATAAACCTTTAACGGGGTAAAATCATCCGCGTGGGCGAAGCCGCAGGCGACAGCTAGCTATCTATATTAACAAAAATTAACCGCCAAATGTGTTGCTAAGCGCAAAATTTGAGAACGGCTGAACCATTTCAGCCTTTTCTTTTAAACTTTTCGTTGAAGCCCGAGGATTAACTGGAAAAAATAAATATCGTAAAAATACCATATTTTAGCCGCGGAGAATAGCGAATACAAACTAATCTATACTAATATGAAAATAACTTTGTCTGTCTGATTGCCACACGCTTAAACCGATGAAACGATTTAAATAAAATTTGGTATGGAGATAGTTTGAGTCCCGGGGAAGGATAGTTTTTTATCGCGGTAACCGACATCGACACAGCCGGGCCGCTGGCGAAAGCTAGTATAATATAATATCTTAAGGCAACGCACACAACGTCATCTGATCTCATCCAACCAGACAACTGGTATACTTACATACTTATATTTACATCGTTAGTCATTAGTAATCGGTAGTTCTTATAAATTTCGCTTACTCGCTCGCTCGCTCTCGTTGTGTTTGCTTGCTATTCTGATGGATAAACTATGTTAAAGTTTTATCAAACTCCGTTTAGTGGTTTTGTCGTTAAAGAGCAACAAACATACATCTGTGCAAAGTTTAGTTTTTACAATATTAGCGGATTATCTGAAGTCTCCTGATATATTACAATCAATTACTTAATTAATCTATTTAAATTGGTTCTATTTAATGATAAATTATTTTAATTTCTACACAAGAGACACACCAACTCCAGTCTCACTCGGAATTCGGACTGAAAGCTCTAAAATACAAAAATATCACAGACATTTTACCTATTCGTGCAATCTAGTATATTGTAATTGCGATAACTGTAAATTAATAATATTTACATGTTACCAAAAAAGACAAATCAAATATGAGAAACCGCACTATCGAAATCAATGTGAAAGAATAAAAAATATGGTCCTGCAAAATTGAGACGTGCTTTATTTTTAAAGACTTTAGTCGGATTAACTAACTCTTTTTAAAGCTTACTGCTAAGACTTGAAAACACAGACTTAAAATTTGTCTTCCGATTAAGATAAGGGTAAAATAAATTACTAACTCTCCTTCAGAAATATAATCCACTTTATCTTAAGAGCTTAAAATGCATCTGATACCTATAACATACTTAAAAATTGCTTTTTACGTCATGTCTGATATATATCGACAAAATGGTGGCAGTTTTCAACCGACTTAAAAAAAGGAGGGGTTCTGAACTCGATTGTATGTTGTATTTTTTTTGGGTTTTTGTTACCTGATTACGCGAGGACGGCTAGACCGATTTGAAATATTCTTTGTATTTCAAAGGGTATATTTGCAAGTTGTCTCCATTGTCATAAGACCAGGATCTGATGAGATCCTCGAGAAATCGAGGGAAATCTTCAAATATGAAAGGCACACCTATAGTGATTTAGATACATTTCATAGTGATTCGTGCATTTACTCTCAAAAAGTAGCAATTGGTGAAGTTGAACTGATGATGAAGACCACAGATGATCAGTAGAATTGTTCAATATTTCACGGTTTGCGATTTAATTACTTTAATATAGTATTGCGTAGCACTTTATGCTCGTCGTACTACTTATTACACCATATAATAGAGCTGATGGTGAAGTACCATGTGAACTTCTCAACAATTAACGACACTGCATCGGGAAAAACAGTATTTTGTATAAAGATTTGTGCAGTTGACATAAGGCTATTGTAACTTAGATGAATTATAAACCAACCCATTAAAAAGTGAAAAATAAAAGAAAATACAAAAAAATACCGACATCAAAATTAAAAACTGGGCAACTAAAAAGGAAAACATAATAAAAAAAAAAGTTGAAGTTAGTGCCAAATAAAACAGATTTTTTTTCACAGTGTTTATTTATTTTTTGGTTCATAGTGTTGTTCATTTAGAAGTCGGTCATATTTTATAGCAATGAAGTAGTTAATTGTACCTACAACAATACTATAAGGTTCAATTCATTACTTCAATCAAAGTATCATTCAAATATCTTTATTATTTAATCCTAACCCGAAAATGCGCCCTAAATATTCATTTTATAAAGGTGTTTAAATTAAAGCAAGGTAAATACTTTAATGGTAGCAAATGTTAGGGTTTGCTGTTAAAATATTGTTTCACCAACGAAATTTAATCAAACGAACCTACACCTACGGAATAAAACTTTCCTGTTTAATAAGGAAGGGTTGCACGCACCGAGGCAGACAATACGAGTCCAACGGAAATCGTGGACCGAAGGCATTTTCTATTTTATGCGAGGGTTCGTGGAAGGGTACGTATTAGTCCAAATCCATTCCCTGTCTTCCGGCAAATGTTGGGAACAATCAACCTCCTGTTTTATGAAAGCCATGGTCTCATTCTGTTACGGACAGATCGATATTTTTTAACAATGGTTTGGGAAGGAATGAGACTAGTATAGCTTTTCTATTGTTAAAAGTTTTGAGATCTATTTTCTATTTATGTCTAAAACTTAGTTATGTCTGTGGAAAGCTTTGTCATCTATCATTTAAGGATTAAATAAATAAAAATACTTAGGTATCTTAAATTTATTCTGAACCTGCCTTGTTGTATGTGTCTATTTTGAAATAATTATATGTAAGTAAGTACTACAAACATTTAAACTTTCGCGTTGCATTATAACTATGGACAAAATCAGTGTAGTGTGCAGTGACCCTAACTTTTCGAGAAATAAAAAAGTGAGGGTAAATGAAGATTCATCGGCCTGACGGAGTCTTAACATCGCTGCGACAGTCCGCTTGTGACCACGGCCGGTGAAACCTGGTCGAAACGTCAAGCAATTTTATGGTAAACAATGCGTGTAAGTAAGTAGATATTAAAACTTCCGAAGCCTACAATCCGTCCAAAAGTGTGCCTTTAAACGATATTGAACCGCTAAGATATCAATATTTAATAATATTTCAGTGAAAATATTTGCGAGGCCAACAAACAGAGCCATTCCCTTTTATGTGCTCAATTGTAACAACTCAACTCAGATTATGAGATAAATCTTTGATTGTAACTAATGACTATATCATTCCGTCCCGACTTATCCTATTATTTTTTATTTCATATCCTGTTATTATGCTCAGTTGAAAAATATGAAACTTTCTTTTATTGCTATTATTTGCTTTTAGTGACATGTTATTCTGCGTTGAATATATTTTGTGAGCTGGCGTCTTAGACAAGGTCCAATATTCGATCCGTGGCAGATTTAATAACGCAGTACTAATCGTTCGTAAAAAAATTAAAAAATGTCTATGGTCTCCACTGCAAACGTCAGATTCTAAATTATTATTATTTTCCATTATCGACATTGCTATTTGAATACGAAATTCCCCTATAAATTCCATCATTTTTGTAAAAAATGTTTTTAGGGTTCCGTAACTTTAAAGGTAAAAAAAGGAACCATTATAAGATCACTCTCTTGTCCATCGGCCTGTCTGTCTGTCCGTGTGTCACTACACCACCAATTTTCTCAGGAACAGGTGGACCTAGCAAGTTGAAATTTATACTAGATACTAAGGCCTCCTTAGGTGTATAAATATCGACAACAATAATAAAGCAAAAATCATACAGCATAAATAATGGAAACGTTCCAAAAAATGAAAATGTTAAAAAGTAAATGGTGTCCATATTTACCTAGTCTGGCCATAAATACTGTTACAATTAAAAATAAGAAAGATATTACATTTGAATTTGGAATCTGTCATTTTTATACGATTGTTCATTGTATTTTCTAATTTTGGCGCCAATACATTGTACAATATTTTGCTATCTTAAAATGGAGTGGGGTGATAAAGAAAACCGAATCGCTGTGATTGCATTACACAAAGTTGGTATGGAGCCGAATGTAATTTTTAAAACTCTCCATACGCTTGGTATTAGTCAAATGTTTGTGTACCGGGCTATTAATAGGTACAATGAGACCTTCTCTGTTTGTGACAGAAAAAGATCTGGCCGTCCACGTAGTGTTCGTACGAAAATGGTGGTCAAAGCAGTAAGGGAAAGAATTCGAAGAAATCCTGTCCGAAAGCAAAAGATTTTATCTCGGGAGATGAAGATAGCACCCAGAACCATGTCACGCATTTTAAAAGATGACTTAGGACTTGCAGCCTATAAGAGACGCACTGGTCATTTTTTAACTGATAATTTAAAAAAGAATAGGGTGGTAAAATCGAAGCAACTACTGAAGCGGTACGCAAAGGGAGGTCACAGAAAAATTTTGTTTACGGATGAGAAAATCTTTACAGTTGAGCAACATTTTAACAAACAAAATGACCGTGTTTATGCTCAAAGCTCTAAGGAAGCTTCCCAATTAGTCGACAGAGTGCAACGTGGGCATTATCCGACTTCAGTGATGGTTTGGTGGGGTGTTAGCTATGAAGGAGTGACTGAGCCATATTTTTGTGAAAAAGGTATCAAAACATCGGCACAAGTGTATCAAGATACCATTCTTGAGAAGGTAGTTAAACCCCTTAACAACACCATGTTCAATAACCAAGTATGGTCCTTCCAACAAGACTCAGCGCCGGGTCATAAAGCTCGGTCCACGCAGTCTTGGTTGGAAGTGAACGTTTCGGACTTCATCAGAGCTGAAGACTGGCCGTCGTCTAGTCCCGATCTTAATCCGCTGGATTATGATTTATGGTCAGTTTTAGAGAGTATGGCTTGCTCTAAACGCCATGATAATTTGGAGTCCCTAAAACAATCCATACGATTGGCAGTGAAGAATTTTCCCATGGAAAGAGTGCGTGCTTCTATTGATAACTGGCCTCAACGTTTAAAGGACTGTGTTGCAGCCAATGGAGACCACTTCGAATAAGCTTTTTATATTTTGAATTGTTTTTTATTTATGTATTAAACTAACACACTGTAAAAGTAATAAATATTATTTGCAATAAAAAAAAATGTTTTTTCTTCGTAACAATATTTATGGCTAGACTAGGTATAATAGTACCTACAAATTGTTACTGAATCCTCGGTGTGCGAGTCGGGCTCACACTGTTGGTTTTTTTTTAAATAAGAATTTAAATAAATATAATCTCAATAAATGAAAAACATCGAAAGCCTTATCAACAAATAACGAAATAGTAAAACGAAAATAACATGTCAAACACAAAAAGAACATGCCATGACCTACAACAAACTTTTTTTCTTAACTTTATTCAAGCAAGTGTAGAAAATATCCTACGTGCTCTCACATACTAATATCATTCAAAGGAAATGCAAAAGTTTCAGAAGTATCATCGCTGGGCTGTTTGATAAAAGACTGTCATTCACATAACGACTAGGGGTAAAGGGGTGGGATACATTTGGTGACAACACTCTCTAATGCTCTCATCTATCTAGAGAAATCCCATAAAATTTTGTGGCATGTTTGCTCGATCCTGCATGCTGAATAGTGTGAATGTGGTGTAAATACACAGCTTTCTTTATTAGTTTTGACTTAAATGTTATTTTTATCTCATTTATGGTAGAATAGTTTGCCTTTAATTTGACGATTATGCCTGAAGACATAGATTACCAATTGCATGCCGTATCTAGATATAAGATTATTTTATTTTATCAAAGCGGCGGTAGCCTAATAGTTAAGGCATCGTACTCGAAAACGTGAGGTCGCGAGATCGAATCCACCCATCCTTATATTTATTATTCTAAAGTTGTAGGTACTTGAAGTAGCTATAATGATGTATTTTAGCTGACATGATAAATAATAATATCTTGGGACAACTCACACAACGTCATCTGATCCTAAACTAAGCAGAGCTTGTACTGAGCTTGTACTATTGCAACCAGACAACGGATAAACATACTTATATGTATATTTCTAAATACACACATATTATAGATAAATTACACCCAGGCACATAATAAACCATCATGCTCATCACATCCAGGGTCGAACTCACGACCTTCGGCTTAGCAGTCACGGTCACTAACAACTAGAACAACAGACCATTACACTACCGACGTGAACCCACTCCTAACACAAGCCATTGAGCTTATTCTCCCAGGTAATTTTCCTTTGCTATCACTTCTGTCTAAGTAAACCCTTACGAAAATAGACAAAGAACAGGATTAAAAAAAACCTAACGATTGCGAATCACGTTATCTCTGATTGCTAATTTTCATACCAAGAGAATCGTTACGATTATATCCCTCTTAGAGCCAGCTAACCGTCTATACCGTATTTTCAGCTCAAAATGTTTAAGTACAAGAATAAAAATCGAGTTAAATGCTGATGACAAAAAACACAAAAACGTTCCAACAATCTTAACAACCGAATTATTGTGCAATTGCCTCGAAAATTTTCGGTTGATAAACGCATAAAAAATTGCCTTGCGATTTTTTTTTTAAACTGTTTGTTGCAGATAAGGGCAGGACAAATGTGCCAGACTGGAGTATGTGTTTAGGGGAGTCCTTTATCGCATGGGGAATCGACGGGGCTATTACCTTTGGCTATTCCATTTTACGGTCTTCTTTATAGAAAACGAAGTGCTATTATTTGTACTTGCGAATCACTTTAAAATAAGCTTGCTCCAAAAAGGAAGACGGTATCTGAATATGAGTATCCCAAAAACGAGGGTAAATGGCATTCTACTCGTATTATTATCTATAATTATGTGTTTTAGCTGACATGATAAATAATAATAATATCTTGGGACAACTCACACAACGTCATCTGATCCCAAACTAAGCAGGGCTTGTTTTAAGCTTGTACTATGGCAACCAGACAACTGATAAACATATTTATATGTTTATTTCTAAATACATACATATTATAGATAAATTACACCCAGGCACATAATAAACCATCATGCTCATCACATCAAGGGTCGAACCCACGACCTCCGGCTTAGCAGTCACGGTCACTAACCACTAGATCAGTCGAATGTAAATTAAATAGTGTAAATGTACAACATTTTATCAAAACAAATTATAATCTGTAATAGGCTCTACAGCACAGCTAACTTTTAATACCTACCTACACATACAAGGTTCTGTATCGAAACAGAATAATCCCTGTAATACGAGAGCATCACGAACTTGGCTACTGCGAGATAAACGCATCGTGGTATATCTCTAGTGCAATTTGTTACTCATTGTGTGCTCAGCGCACTGTAACAAATCTTGCTATTTATCTTTAAAAAAGTTGTTTCATTTTAATATAATTTATGGCGCGAGTCAGCTGAACAAAGACCACGAAATCTGAATTTTGGACTGCAATTGTTTATCATAAACGTCGTGTTTTGTAAAATAAAAGAGCATTTTAATCCAATGTTATGGAAAAAGTTATTTTTAGCGTCAACTTGGTTTATTTTGCATTTTTATATAATAGACTTGCGAAATTTTAGTGAATCTCGTCACGAAAGAAGGGGAACTTTCCTCATTTTTTTTATTAGACTGAACAAAACATGCATAAATTTTCACAACTCGTGGAACAAAAGTTGTTCATTTTGATGAGTGCAAACACCCAATTTCGGGTTGAGCCCCGTAAAATATATAGGCTGTATAAGTTTATGATGGTGGTGACCTATTTACACCTGTGGGCCTGAGTCTTATAAAAGCACCATACCTATCTACATTTTATGCAGAACTGTTGACCTCATTTTATTTTTTTAATTGCTTAATACAATAATATTATTTACATGCCATTATCAAGGCACGTAAATAATTCTGATGGTATTCTGGTAATTTGGGTAAAATTGGTATGTTAGGTAAATGATATGCCAATTTCCAGTCTAAAATCATTTCAAATTAAATAATTTATTACAATTCAAAAACCTATTTTTTACACATACTGTACTATAACTGTTGGATGTTTTAACTGTACCAAAATATTAGATGTTGCATTTTCTCATAACATTTCCGAATTTCTTTAATCCTATTATTACAGATTGTTCCCTCAATATCTTATCGAAACACCATGAATTGAGCGAACGTCTAGCACCGAAAATTCGAATGGAACTACGATAAGCACAGCCTAAGGCGAAAGCGATGGGGCGACGGGAGCGACGCGAGACAGGGGAACCAGATAACGCCCCTGCGGTAGACCTCGTCTAATTTGTTACTCATTGAACGTTAGATAACTCGTAATGAACCAAGTATTGATAACAAAGTGATCATATATTACTGACTTTGATATATAGGGACATAATTTTACGGTAAATTAACATACCATACAGATAATTAAATATTGCTTATGTTTATGTTTCATACATATCAACCCATATGATGGCCCACTGCTGGGCACGGGTCTCCCCAGTAGAACCTACTAGTATGTAGCTCCTGGGGGTAATTGCCATAATCGCCACGCTTGGCGAGCGGGTTGGCGATCGCAGTAAGGCTTTAAATACGCAGAGGACGCTGCTGCCCGTCCTCCGGGGTGAAATCCCTTAGTCGCCTTGACGACACCCACGGGTAGAGATGGGGTGGTACTATTCTTAAGCCGGCACCACACGGCATTTAATTTTAATTTTGTTTATTTCATTTCGAATATTTTTGCCACTACATATGATATTAAAGTAAGAATGTGCAAGTCAAAATTCAATTTGATTCATTTGATTTTGAACTATTCTCATAAAATCGAATGGCTATAAAACATTATAGACAGTTATATTAACTCGATAATTACAATCCGTTTTAGATCAAGGAACTAATATAGTTTAACTGAACGTGTCCTATCTTTGGAACACTTGACAA
This sequence comes from Herminia tarsipennalis, assembly GCA_945859575.2. NCBI lineage: Eukaryota > Metazoa > Arthropoda > Insecta > Lepidoptera > Erebidae > Herminia > Herminia tarsipennalis. The sequence continues at coordinate 17,316,410 of OX243835.2, forward strand.
TAAATTATACCGAAAGTTTATAGTGTGTTTACTGATCTCCCTTTGGCTTTAGCCCAATAATGTCAACTGTTAATAGACAGCGCACGTGGCGCGATTTAGCGGCTGCTCCTTTATCCATGGCGTCCTCCCGCTTCAAGAGATTTTTCACGATTAATTTTCTAGTGTAGACACTGTCACTCCCATTTGTTGGCAGGACACCCTTAACAAAAACACGGATTATTCCATAAGCCCCTTCAGGCTTTGCTATCTAATTTCCTGTTTGTTTTCATTTGGATTTGTTTTGTTTATTTACAATGGATACTCAGCTCTAAGTGTTTGGCTATATTTAGTAGATAAAGTTTCAACTAGCCAAACAATTAATGGCTGGTGGCATTTTACAGAATTACTGCAGATAATTGCGTCTCCAGCATTAGCAATGTTAACTCTGAATCATTAATTTTGTTGCGAACAATATTAATGTCTGCGTTCCGCCACATCTTAATCTTTATCTCAAAATTTACATTAGCGTATCTCACAGACGTATCGGAAAGGGTTTCATTTATTTATTTCGAAGTAAATTATTGATGCATCCTCTTTATCTGCTTCGGGCTTAATTGATTTGTCGCTTGCAGCCGTCTATATTCTTACTTCTCAATTACATGTGGACCCGTGTCTCGTATCGCGAACTGTCGGCCATTTTATTTATGGTAGGCCAATTGATTGAATTAGTAGCCCCTGAGGCGCTTGCCCGATACTGACCTGTTACATTTAAAACATAATTTATATCCTTAACGCTCAACGTTTTGTATTGTAAGCTTTACGTATTTATTTGCATAAGGATTTTGTTTGTATTTTAAAACATAGTGTTTCTTTCTACAATTGGTAGGTACAACAACAGCCGTTATTTATTTACATAATTACCTAATATCAAAACCCTTAAACTATTTAAAAAAAACTTAACTCTTAAATAATCCGCTTTGGGCAGTGAAAGACCATCATTGCCATTATAGTACTTGCACTATCGAGTATATCTTGTGTCGCGAGCGTGGCACGTGTCTGTGATCTGTATCTTTTGCCTCACCTGTCACACTCGTTTCTACGTGACCCGCATCTCTTTTTACCCAATATTATAAAGGAGTCCCTGCTACACTATACTCAGTGCATGCAACGGGTGTGGGCAAGTATCGATTTGAAGATTTATACCAGTATTTTTAGGTTAAACTTTAGAATTTTGATGTTGAGAAAAAAGTAGCCACACAAGCTAGGGTTTAGATGACGGTTTTAACTTTATAAGCTTTGTCTACAGGCAAACCCTAGCGTGTGTGGCCGCTTTTAGGTTTTGTACTGCAATCACATTGCTTTTTGATGGTTTTGGAACATCATCAGAGAAATCTGAAGCGACAATTTTCTATCTCGGAAATGAAATGCTCATATACGCACATTACTATTTTAAGCAACTAAATATATATACGATTCACTTACTGATTTGAAAAATATAACAGCGATTGTATTACGAATTAACAAGGGCAAGATGAAACTGACATTTTATTAATAATGATGAAAGATTTCTACACATAATAATGTCAACTACAATCACTAAGCTCACGCCATTAATCATGTTACAAAATTTAATTAGAACGTGACAGTGACCTATCTCAATCAAATAGATTTTGACGGTACAATATCCGATCTAATCCTGTACTTATCAACGACGGTTAATGAATATTTTAGTAGGACCAAGTTAATGAAGGAGGTCTCCTTTGTCCCGAGATAGCTTGATTACATTCAGTCTGACGGAGCACCCGGATATAAAATCCTACTGAATGGGAGAGTCATAGTAGATGGTGATAAGGATAACAGAAAACTGTTTAACGAATTAGTTATTTGATTTTAGAATCTTTGATCTTGAATAAAGATTAAGTTGTTGTTTCTATATTTTATCAACCTAACTTAAAACAAAAAAAGCTAATGAGGACATAGCTCAGACATGTCAAATGAAAAGCAATTATTTATCTATGTTTAAAATTGTTTAGTTAAATATCCATCAAAATTAGCTAAGAATCAGGCCAATCAATTTCGTGTGATATTTATTGATCAAACTAAATTTTGCTCTGTGTAGGATTGAAATGTACAAATTTTTACACAACAGTCATACCTGTTCCTGATGCAGTCCAAATCGTAATGTCTTCCTTTCTCATTTATTGTTTTCGATAACATAATACTTACACTTGATTACTTACACAACAGTAACCTTGGTAAGTTTAAGTTTTAAAAAATTGGCACAATTTCATTACACTGATCGATCGATGCATAAACAAGTTAACTGACAAACAACGTCTCATCGTGTAGATAAGAACTGTTATTCTTATCTAGTATTTCATCTTCGTATTCTGTGTCGTCACCACAAAACAGTTAGGTAACTTATACGTGACTGGCATTTGTTAGTTTCCCAATTGACACATCCACACACGTGCGCGGAATCGACGCCAGGATCTAATCCCGGGATTTCACTCGTATTGCTAATATTTCATTTGATTTGGGACTCGTTTATGTAGCATGTATTGTAGGCACGTCTTACAAGTGGTAGAGTAAAATATTTAATGAAATTGATTCTTCCGGGATTTCCCATTTTCTATGACAATCGAAGCTCCAGATACAAAAGTTGTATGTCAATTAGGTAATTTGGTTTTGTGGGTGTAAGCCTCTCAAGATTAATCCTAATCAATTTAAGGTCCCCTTGTTGTTACTACACAACACAGTGGTGATAATGAAAGAGGGATGCGCCTACAAGCTGATGTAAATATTGATTCGATTTTTAAACGTTGAAATAGCTATAAATTCTCCTTTTTAGGTTAAGGATTATACTCTAGTAGATATTATAATGTATTTTAAAACGATAAGGATTTCAAAATAGGTACATTAAATTCCCTGTAGGTATTTTTTACATTATACCAATAAGCTTTAATATTCATAAATTAAATGTTAATGATATAATGAAAATATCATTAAACGAAATCAAGTCATTTCGTTATAATTGATTTCGAAATTAATGTTGCACGTAATGAGGCGCAGTAATTAAAATAAAATAAATATCTACTAACATTATCATTGTCCCATTTAACATTAAGTTTACAAACTTGATATAACTAAAGAAGGCAATAATGATTTTAAACTGTTTACAGTTATCCAAATAAAGACTTATCATAAGAAGTAAGTAGGTAGTTAATAAGAGGCTCCTTTGATAAACAAATTACTGCAAGCGTGCACTCGACGAAAATCATTATCATCAAGCTTTCCTTGTGCTTTCGACTATGCAAAAGCCGGTACCAACTGAGTCGGCGCGAAATGACATCAGAGTGGGGGGCAGTAACCCTAAGCCAACGGCACGGGGAGGTTGTGTCGCTCACCGCACCAAATACATCGCGATCTCCGCAAACTGTAAACATTTACCTCGACGATGTTTTGATTTACACCCAAAATAAAACGGACCGCTGCAGCTAATAATAAATGTACTTAATGAGTGTGCTTTTTCACGTGTAATAATAAACTATGCGATGTCGAGTGCTAAGTGACGTTAATCAGTAGTGTCAAGTATGACCGCGGGCCCAATTAAAAGAGATAATCTCGGATGGAACCAGTTCAAGTGCATAGTGCTTCTGCATCTTTTGTTCAGTTTCCCCAGTGCGACAAAAGGTAAGTTAACTTTTTTATAATAAAGAAACCTTTTCCGAATACATTTCCTTAGGTATTTAATTTAGTTCAGAATAACGTCATCGAGACACGGAGAAATAATTTGAATTTGTTTATGTTCAATATTTATCAACATTAAATATGTGTATTTAATAACAAAGCTATTTAAATAATTTATGTGCCGTTTTATGTTCGCAGTCAATTTAATAAATTATTATAATAGTATTGTTATGCGAACAGTGAATTGGCAATAAGCATTCAGACTAGTTATGTTTTAAATAGTGAAACTATCGGTTGTCAATATTCTTAAGCTTTTCCTGTTTGAACTCATTGTATTCGTTTTTTTAATTACGACGGGACTCAATACTACTATAACTTTCTTTTAGGGATAAATAAACTTTATTTTTAACTTAATTATGCAGATGTAGGTACGCGATCGTGATTTTTTTTTTTCATTTCAAAGAAGGCTTACAGAGAAGTTAAAATTAAACAGCTAGCTACAAGCCTCTACATCAGTTCAGGCTTTAACGTTAATAACGTGGCGAAATATCATATATTTTTTTAAGTTTTACTTATTTTCGAATAAGAAAATCATATAGATCCTTTTTTCCAAGCTCAAAGTCGTGCCCCGCGTATAAAAGAGCATCCAGCTGACACGATAGTAGGCAGGAGCGAACCTGCTACCCTACGGTGTGTTTCCGAAGGCAAACCGAAGCCAACAATCCTGTGGTACAAAGATGGATCTCCATTGGCGCCCACTGATCACCCACACAGAGTTCTACTTGAAGATGGATTGCTGTTTCTTAGGTAAGTGCCATTTTGTATTACCTACTAAATGTTCACCTGTCTTATTAAATGTAAGGCTTATAGGATAATCTACGAGTACTTTTGATCTAACATTACCTACTATTTTGGGTGCTAGGGGGCTTGTCTCGTCTTTATGGTTAACATAATTATCTTCATTAATTACAGTTCAGTCATCTATGAAAGTAGTGTGAGATGACACGTATTTGAAATTTCTTAGTATGGAGAAAATTTCTGTTTATTAAAATTTAGTTTAGACGGGGCTAGCCCGTCTAAACTCTAACGTAACTATAAATCACCACTGTTAATAAATTACTTAGTATGATAAATGACTGCCTATGTGGTGCGGTGGGAGTGTGTCCAACTGCTACGCAAGAGGTCGTGGGTTCGTTTCCCACACGGGACACCACTTTGTGTGATCCACAAATTGTTGTGCCGAGTTGGTGGTAATCTGTGTCCGTGAATTATATGTTTGTAATGTCCCCCGCGACACAGTGCTTGTTCCCTACTGCGGGTGTCGTCGTTTTTGTATGAAAAAAAAAACTATATGTGCTAAGAAACTTTCGAAAAATTTCTTGCCTTTAACGCTTAAGTTTATTTTATGTCAGGAGTTCTCTTCTGAAAATGTTTCTTCTGGTAGTTGAATGCTACAGGATTTATTTTAATCCACTGTTCACTTTATCAAGTTAATAACAGCAGTTGGGCATTTTACCAAGTAATTAATAAAGTAAAATGCAAAATTAAATTGAAGTGAAATTGATACCAAAGCAAAAGCCGACGGAGAAGTTCCGTTTCGTTAAAATCTATTTTTCTGAATACTTTAGCCGAGAACACAAAAGTAACAGTAAATATTTTCTGGAAAATACTGTGTGTGTGTGTGTGTTGTGTGTGATCTCGACTAAAAATAGATCCTATTATTGTAGGGTATGTTAAGACGCGATTAAGGGATTTGTCCCATTAATGGGTTCCTGTATCCGACTATACAAACAACATTTTTAATTTTATTGTGTTTCGAAGTAATAGATTCTACGAATAGGTACCAAATACATCAGTTAACTAGGTAGTTATAAAGTCATAACTTTAAAACATATCAATCGTCTTAAACATTTAGATAAATTTAATATTTATGTTAGAAGTTGATTAAGCTACTAAATAGTTTATGACAAAGTAAGTAACAATGTTTTGATAGTGTTTTAGAATTTCTAGTTATTTGATTGTAGAAAAACTCGGTACTTGACGTACCAAACCTTTGTTCTCTTTGTTTCGCATACTTGCTCTCAAAAAACTGCCAGAGTAATTTATCAAGTTTTTATTGCAGTGTTAATTAGAGTCAGAAAAAACAGCTGTAGAGCCTACGTGGGTTTATTTCTTACAACTTGTCTTGACGCACCTTTAATGCCTTAAAGAACAAAAAAGAAGTCTGCATGCGTGCAAAATCTGAACGCAAAATATATTCAGGGCCTAATATCCTTTACTTTGAGATGTTTTATTTGAATTGAAACAATCAAGGATTAAAATTATATGCGCTTCTACATATCTTTTTAATGAAACTCTATTTTTTTTCCTTACTCGGGAAACAAAATCTACTTTTGTGTTATTGATGAATAGCTAACTTTGTCTGCGTAATTTTTTCCCGTTTTTGCATCATTTTTCATTGCTGCTCCGTTCCTGCTGGTCGTAGCGTGATGTTATATAGCCTTCATAGATAAATGGGCTATTTAACAGTAAAATATTTTTTTAATTGGGAGCCGCAGTTCCTGAGATTATCGCGTTCAAACAAACTAACAAACTCTTCAGCTTTATAATATTAGTATAGATATAAATATGAATCTACATTTTGTAGCATTTAGTTTTTGTAGAAGTTTAACGATAATTTCATTCAAATTAAATAATCCACAAATCATTTTAATATCAATTATCATCACTATAATAATCTTGTTTTGGCCAAAAATAATTTGATCGATAAATTATAGGGTTATGCGAGGCAAGAAAGAAAACGACGAGGGTGTCTACTGGTGCGTCGCGCGCAATTCTGTCGGTGAAGCGGTCAGTAAGAACGCCACACTCACTATTGCCGGTAAGTACGCCAGAATTGCGTGTAAGTAGACTTAAATTGCGTGCAAGGGCTCTAAAATTACATGTGTGTAGGTACAGTTTGAGTATTCCTAAGGTTGCGTGCGCGTACTCATTATAAAGTTTGTATGTGAACCTTGTGTAGGGTTTCTCAAATTAGGATTGCTAGGCAATTTACTGCTAAGCCTTGAGCCTAGTTTTATGTAGCTACTTAGTTACGCTAGGAAATTTAGTTTTAGTTGGTCGTAGAATAAATTTAATGCTAAGAGAAATTACCTTTCAACAGTTTAAATTCCTCAACTTTTTAACGTGACTATTAGTGATTCTTTTAATTTGTAACTTTCTAATGTAATTTAGACGCTAAACAAATTGCGTGACGCAATTTAGATATGTCAAAATGGAAGTGAATGACGTATGACATGCATTGTTATATGTACCAATGAAATGTTTTTTCGACAAGCCAGTCCATTAAACCCTTAAAAAATAACTATTAAAATACTAACAGACTTAGTTGGAAATGTTTAGCTAGGTATATGACAATTAATTACTTGAACTATTATTATAATTATGCATGTTTCAGTGTATCCCAAATACTTTTATTGTAAGTAATTTGGTTGAAAAATTTCTTTACTCTGGCAAATGCATGTGTATCTATAGGATGTTCATGACTTGATATAAAGATTCAAAATTTTCCCTATAGTTCTCCGCGATGACTTCAGAACTGAACCACGAGATGTGAAAGTAGCTAGTGGCGAGCCCGCCACACTTGAATGCTCATCTCCTAAGGGCGTACCCGATCCAGGCGTTCACTGGACTAAGGACGGACAAAGTTTAGATGTAGAAGTTAACGGGAGGTAATTAATTTTGCACGACGCAACACATACTGTTTTGATACGCCATTGTGGCTTTATAAATGTTGTCAGTTATATTTACATTTTCAACTTTATGATGAGAATAACCAAATAATCGAATGTGTTATGCGTGCTCATATTTATTAACTTAACGATCCGCCTAAGGCCCGGCGCCATATGTTTTGTTTTAACGATAAGTTACGAGTAATGAAAATAACCAAGCAGTTCCACATGAACTGTATTAATACTTTAGTCATAAGGACTTACGTTTAATGCATTTTTTTCCAGGATTACGGTAGGAAATAGTGGTGATTTAAAAATATTGGAAAGTCTTCCATCAGATAGTGGTGTATATAGATGTATAGCTTCAAATGTTGCCGGTGAAAGACAATCGCGTCCTGCGACATTTCTCGTGTTACGTCGACCACATTTTCTAGTGAAACCTAATAACATAACGGCGCTAATAGGCCAGAACGTCGAATTTCATTGCCAGGTAACAATGTGGAAAATAGATCCACTTACTCATTCAACCTTATAACTTGTGTCATTTACCTAGTTGCTGAGAAATGTAGCATTTTCTTTTATTAAATATATTCCTGAATCATCGAGTGAATCAAGGACTATAAATATATAATCATTTTAGGCATCACCAGAATCCGATGTATCAGTAAATTGGTCTCGCGACAATGGCTCTCTATCTCCATACGCGATCATTCGCCGGGGATCACTAAGAATAGACCGAGTTGTATCGACCGATGCTGGTACATATACTTGCAGAGCAGAAAGCCAAGCAGGAACAAGCGTTGCCAGTGCTACACTTACTGTTCATTGTAAGTTTTACAGCTTTGTTGTATTTAATTTGGGATGGACATGCAATTTAAAAGCTTAATCTAAATTATAACACGAAACTTCTTTTAGCACTACCTCATTTTACTCGAGTGCCTTCAGACCAAACAGCTTGGGAAGGTGAAGCGGTATCCTTTCCATGTGAAGCAGAAGGTACGCCGCAACCCATAGTATTTTGGACTATGGAAGGATCTCAAGTAAGAATATAATCTTAGTTGATACTTGTAGTTTCTTTTATAACTGATCGATTAACTATGGAATCTTTTTCAGGAGTTAGTATTTCCAAAATCGACTCACGGTACTGGGTCTCTGTATTTGGATAGAGTTTCAACACAACATGCTGGGCGATTAACTTGTGTGGCTGTGAGTGCTGCGGGCAGTGCTTTACATACAGCCACTTTGCAGGTAAACCATCACTTTGTTTGTGGATTATTTAATGTGACGCATAAAATAAAGCAGCTAATCTAAAATTTGGCTATGATGTTTTTCTAGGTATTAAGAAGAGAAGCAAACTCTTTTAATGGAGATCTAGAATCGTCTTCATCATCGCCAGAATTAGCAAAATCTCAAAATCACCCCCCAATGACTCAGTACGAGTTGGTTCAAGCTCGGCGATATTTACAGCAAGATGTTTTAGCTTTGAGAAGGGTGGAAGGAATATCTGCGACTACGGTTAAAATCGTATGGGATGTCAGTATATTTCTAATAACAATTTCTCCTTTTTTGATAATTATTATTTTAACTAGATCGTGCACCTATTTTAATAAGGAATTATTTTACAGGTTTTGACAGATTATAATGAATATTTAGAGGGTGTAAAAATATGGTTCAACGGAACATCTCTCAACCGACAATACGTTATAGACGAAGATTATGAACATTTTAATGTATCATATAAAGATAGTTTAGCTGAATTTAGAAAGTATGAAAATTATTCAATGACTACAGTTCACAACAGTGGGTCGTCAAGTCATGTTCTCACGGGATTACTTCCATACGCTCAATACGATGTGTTCCTAATGCCGTTTTATAAGTTGTTATTAGGTAAACCTTCCAATATGAGAAGTGGTGTTACTGAAGAGGATGGTACGTATTATACATAGCCGTATAAAAAACTAGGTAATATAATTTATGGGACATGTAGAATAAACAATGGAATGTATTGTAGTTCCATTGGAGCCACCGCAAAGCGTCACAGCGGGAGTGATAAATGCGACGTCAGCATGGATTCGGTGGGATCCGCCGCCCCCACATACATGGAACGGCGAACTTTCGGGCTATTTGGTTGGTAGTAATAACTTTTATTGACTTTTATTTGGTTAACTACAATTTATTATTTATTGATGTTTTCTTTTAGATTGAGGTTCGCGTGGGTGGAAGTACTGGAGGTAGAGTTGTGGGTCAGATGTCTTTGGGTGCGCGTACAAGGGCCGCCGCTGCGAGTTCATTGCGTGCTGGGGGACGGTACAGTGCTCGAGCTGCTGCAGTCACTCGCCGTGGACATGGACCTTTCAGCCTACCAGCTCAAATACACATGTTGCCAACACAATCTCAAAGGCATTACGTGCAGTAAGATACCGACCTTATCTTTTTAAAGTACGAAAATCAATTAAAACAGAAATTGTAACTATGTTTTTACTTTGCTTCAGAACGGAGCCAGCAACAGACAAAGCAATAATGACAATGTTCCAAGAAACTTGGCTGCTAGCTTTGTGTCTAACTTTGCTAGTCTTAGTATTAGTCGGTGCCGGCGTCATTGTATATATTAGACGTAAGCAGATAAAGCAACGGAAAAACCAGAACACTACTGGTAAGATGACATTCGAGTAAATAGGTAATTTCTGTTAATATTGATTTCAATGGTTTTTATTATAACAATAATTTCTTACAGGTACAGCAATTGTCAATGCTCAGCAGTGTCTTTTAGGTAAAGAAGCAGTTTGGCTTAGAGAAAGGCCTATATTTGAAGGTTCTAATGAACCAAGAATAGAAATTTTGAATTGCCACCAAAGCCTTTTGCATGGTAAGATTATGCTCTAAAATATTTTATAATTAATTAATGATGAAGAATAAAATTAAATGTACTTGTATTTTAGGAGGTCATTCAATAGGCACTATGGCTATGGAAGCAGAATATAGCCTTCCACAACATACAAATGTTATAAATCCTATACAAGAAGAAGTACAAAGGAGAATTCAACCAGAGCCTTATGCATCTAGTGCTATTTATACAGAGCTGAACTATCAGGTCTGTATCCTATAATATTATATTTTTATTTAAGCAATATTATTTCAGTATCACTTTTATTAACAATATCATGTTTTAGGATCACACAGACGCAGAAGACTCATGCATGAAGTGTGCTGTAAGCCCAGGTTCTTACGATAACAGCATGGTCAGATCCTATGGAGAAAGTAACCAATATTCTAATGAAGAATGTTCCACATGCTGTCGAAGCAGCAGCTCAACGCTGACAAAAGAATACAGCGAAATGACAAAATGTGGAAATGATGATGAAATGCAAGACATGTCTATAGAAGACTGTCCGTCTTGCAAAACAAATCATTCCAGATCTTCAAGCCATCACGATGCTAATAAAGAATGGGCTATGGCTGAGGTAGAATACGACTACCCTCAATGGCATTGGTTGGGTCGAGAAAACACTTTTAGACAAACTAATCAAGATATGAGATATGCAAGCGAAGGAAGAAGCGATCAGGATTGTAGAATGAATTTATGTGATATTTTACCACCACCGCCTTATGAAAGGTAAGATTGTTGTTCCGCAGAACATTACTTCAGACATTAATGCTTATGCAAAAGCATAAGGTTCACAACCTTTGTTGAATTACGCAGATATCTGTAGTTTGGTTTTACGAAGCATATATTTAAAGTTAATGTTTCAATAGTTTGTTTACACCATTATTTTGAATTGTCTGCAGGGAATCACCATATCGCGAAATGCATGCATTCACCAATCACTCAGGGACTTCAGGTTGTTCTGGACATACGTATCGAAGTTAATTAATTTGTAAATTTTTATCACTAGTACGTAATACAAGCAATATTACTTTAAAGTGAAATGTACAAACTGTATAAAGGCCTTTTCATATTATGAACATTAAGGTAAAGTGGATATCTGTGATACCGTCGCGCGATAAATTAGGTGTTAAATTCGTTTAGTTAGAACAGAACTTGAAATAGGTCTTAAAGAAATGTATTTTAAGATATAATAATATAAACCTTATGAAAATAATAGATGAAGAAACGTTTTTAAATTAGGTATAAGAGAAGGTAACATTAAAATTGAACATGGTTCTAGCTCTAGCTAATGAATATAATATAATAAATATTAGTAAATATAATCATTTTATTGTAATGGAACCAAATTTGAGAAAAAACTCAGCTTTTTAATTGCTAATTAATAAGCTTTATTTAGATTTCCAACCTTTTATGCGACTTTAGATCGTACCATATACGGTATCTTTTATACCATGCAGGTTATATTGAATACATCTATGCATCTCTTCGAACCTAAGTTTATTGCGCAATGGTGTGACAGACGGCTTTCGAAGATTGTAGTTCTTGTGAATGTGTTTACAAATAGACTGCTAAATAACGTAATGTAGGCATTAGGTTTTCATCTTTCTCTAGTGACTGTGATATAGTATAATTTCGTATTCAAATTTACGTTTTATGTAAATATTTTAAAATGTTTGATATCCTTATACAATTTTATCATTGACATATTTATTGTGTGTAGTGAATTAGTCATTCGAAAGGATTCCAAAATTTGAAATGTATATTCAGGTAATCACAGTTATATATCATTTTGTACTGAAAAAGATTCCTACACATTATCGAACGATAAAATAATTTGTACTTTGTAAAACCAGCTTCATTAAAACTGGGTACATTTTTTATCTGTTTGTTTTACTTTTACTTCCTTAATTAAAAGTTTAAAGCTAGACATATAGATACTATTAGTCTAAACCATGGGAAACTGAATGAAATAACAAGTAATCCAACATATAATAGATTACTTAAAGTATTCATGTTCGGATGCAAATGTTTGTTATTCGAATCACGTTCTACAGCACTCAAGTAAGTAAAATCATTAACAAAAATCGCTGCACTAGGTACATACAAACTTCGAAGATCAAGATGAAAGTGGTAAGGTGGGTTTACACGTTTTTAGATTACTAGCAATGTGGGTTTGAGTTCCACATTACTAGCAATCTTGTTAACCCCTCCAGCTAAGCTCAAAGGCTAGTGTTAGGAGTGGGTTCACGTCGGTAGTATAATAACCCGCGACCTCACGATTGCGAAACCGATGCCTTAGCCATTAGGTTAACGCCGCTTCAAAACATTGTCTTAGGTTAACATATTTCAATAATGCAACCTTTAAAATGAACCTTATCATTGACTAGAGTTGCAGACTATGCTCCATTGAGGTAGACAAGCCACTTGTCCCGCCGCAACTGTGAGTAGCGAGCAACTATCAACTATTGTCTCGCTAAAGAAACGTCAAGAAATGTATACAATAGATGTAGATTCCGTGTAAACAAAAGATATTCAGTAGGTATAGGGCGTGTTCTCGTCGGCAGTGTGAACAATTAGCGATCAACTATTAATATAAAGTATCGCTTTTGTTTACACGGGATCTACTCGTACATCTATTGTAAGTATTTATAAGTTTCTTGAGTGAGAAAATAGTTTTTAGTTGCTCGCTTTCTCGCCGTTGTTCGGACAAGTGCCTAAGCGCTACTTATAAAAACTTTATCCCTGTGTTGTTACTCGGCTTTAAATAAAATTCTCAATTTCCATAATATAACTTCGACTCAAATCAGTCATAAATTTTGCCATAAAGACTTTCATAAAGTTGACCAATTTGTAATCGGGTTCGCACATTTCACTTATATTGATCGACGCGGGATGGATGGCGATGCTCATAAAAGGCGCGATTATGTTCAGTATAACTTTCTTTTTATGACATGCGTTATTATTATGGCATGTTGAGTATATTCTTCATCTGTTAATACCAGGATTGCTCTTTACAGTTTATGTGGGATGGGTTTAGGGAGGAAGTGTGCATTAAATAAAGTGAGAAATGCTGTTTTTAAAGAACTAAAGTATGGTATTATGTGAGAGTAAATTTACACTATGTAATTATCTGAGGCGAGAAAAATAATGCATGAACACGTCACGCCTATTGTTGTGAATCGCCGAGAACAAGCAATGATTACTGCCCGAGCAGTGATGTCAGAAATACTGTGGTCTTTTTGTTTTAGAACAATTACGTTTGCATTTGGTTCAACAAAGTTTTTACAGCGTGTAGAAATAAGGTGTGGGCAATTTCAAGGGTATTATCCACTCATGGTTCTGAAATCGAATTAGTCTATTTTTCTTTATATCACTCATTAGCTGACCCGCGCATATTCGTCTGCGTAAATTTTCCCCATTTTTGCAACATTTCTCATTACTGCTCAGCTCCTATTGGTCGTAGCGTGATGTTATGTAGCCCATAGCCTTCCTCGATAAATGGGCTATCCAACAGTGAAAGTATTGTTCAATTCGGATTAGTAGTTCCTGAAATTACCGCGTTCAAACAAACATACAAACAAAATCTTCAGCTTTTTAATATTGGTATAGATTTATTTATTTAATATAAAAATAATAGTATCAGACAGGTAAATACATTGTTTGTTTATAAGACTAGTAATAAAAATGTACAGAATTTAAACCTTCGGGAGTTTGTATAATATATTTATTAACAGTTATCAAGTTAAACAGGTAATAATACAAAGCAATCTGGTTTCCGCAGGAGGTACAATACTTATGCCATAGGAGGTACAATACTATCCGTTGCTGAATTTCGAGAAAATACACTTTCTTTTATCAAAATATCATCAGCTGGCGGTAGGTAATCCAATGGGGGTTACCTACCGCCAGCTGCTAGAATTGAACCATGTCCTTTTGTTACATGATGTTGGACATTATTCACGGACACGTAATTTGTATAAGTAGCACCTTCGAACGATTGATGATTTTTATTCCTAATCCCTCCGATATTATTCGGTAAGGGTTTGTACTTAAAACAAAAAACTGACTGACTTATCAACACTCAATCAAAACAATAGAAAATTGAAATGTGCAACCTTAGGAGTAATATAGATGTTTCCTACGTAATTTTAGGTAACACACACAAAGTAAGATTAGGTATAAATGTGTAATGTAACTAAAGGGGCATTGCCGATCCATACGTGGGCGACGCCGCAAGTAAAAGCTAGTCTAACATTTATTTCAACACTAGAAATTCCAAATAGGAACATTTCACGTAATTTTACGGTGCTTTTATTGAGTAACAACGTCTGCACGGTGATTGCCTACAAGGTTGAATAAGCACAATTAAAAATACTTTAGTGTGCAGTAAACCGGCGAATTGCTTGTAAACCATCGCAAATGAATTGTAAAGTTAACACTTCAACCGGTGCAACAATTTAAAATACCAATAAAGGTTTTAATTAATCGGTACGAAATACGGAATCAGCCAAGTTTTTACGGGCGAGAGCTATTCAATAAATACAGGGCACCAGGAAATAATTAAAAGGTTGTGAATAAAAAGAAAGAAACAGAGTATAAATGAATAATGTACTAATAGGATAATGATAGACAACCTTTTATATTATGAAAATATATATATATATATATATTACGGGTTTTAATCGCGTGAATAATTTAAGGTAAAATACCTTGTTTATTGCGCGACGTTTCTACCGTATTGCAATGGCTGTGATCACGGGTAGACTCAGTCTACCCGTGATCACGGCCGTTGTAATACCCGTTAAGATCCGTAATATATATATTTTCATAATATATCCAAATCGCGAAAGTTTATCAACATTTATTGCCTTTTATATGCCAATTCTCATCATAGTTGGCTAATATTGTAGATATAAGTACATACATTTTCGAAAGTTTCAAAAATAGGCTATAAAATCTATAGAGCGTACTTTGACTTAAAATCAAGCTTAGCTTAAGTAAAACTTGTCGAAAATTTTGACAAAGCAAAAGCTGACCGATGAAATTTTAGATTACAGTGTTACGCTTAGCATAATCTCAGGACATTATATCAACATAGTCAACGGTCAGCACACACTTTGTCATGTTTTTTGTAATTTTACTTAAGCTAAGCTTGAACTAAGCTAAAGTACGCTCTATAGTCTGATCTCAGCCACAGTATTTCTTTCATACATCAAAACCACTTAACAGATTTGAATGAAACTGAGCGCTTATAAAGTTATGTATCCTGGATTTTCAGGTGTACAAACGTGTAACGAAATCCGTAATGTTGAAACTAATCTTTTTCTGTAAGTATATTTTTATTATATTAAAGTTACCATAGTTTCTTTCTACACTGCCTCTGTGGCGCGGTGGGAGTGTATCCGACTGCTACGCAAGAGGTCGTGGGTTCGATCCCCACCCAGAATAAAACTTTGTGTGATGAGCACGATGGTTTATTCTGTGTTTGGGTGTTATTTATGTATAAAATGTATGTATGTAGAAATATATAAGTATGTTTATCAGTTGTCTGGTTTCCATAGTACAAGTTCTACTTAGTTTGGGATCAGATAGCGTTGTGTGAGTTGTCCCAAGATATATTATTAGATATATTATTATATTATTACACTAAGTTCGGGTTAGCGAGGTTTTGCAATTAAAATTATAAAATGTATTTGAAATTAGATATATTCGATAGATTTATTTAAAGGCAGCTATTCAGATATATATTTCATAAATCATCATCAATAGCCTGTATCGGTGCACTGCTGGACATAAGCCTCCTAATTTTCGCCACAACATCCGGTCCCCTGCCTTCCGTATACGGTCCATCCCAGCGACCTTCTGTCTAAAAGCTAGGTACTAATTCGAATATTCGATTGCAAACCTTAGTAAAACGTATTTAAATGTTTAAATCTGCGTCAGATACACGTACCTGACAAAAAAAAATGTAGAGATGTTTTTATATTATCACTAGCTGACCCGCGCAACTTCGTCTGCGTAAATTTTCCCTTTTTTTTTTTAACAACATTTTTCATTGCTGCTCCGCTCCTATTGGTCGTAGCGTGATGTTATAACCTATAGCCTTCCTCGATAAATGGGCTATCCAACAATAAAATATTTTTTCAATGCGGCCCAGTAGTTCCTGAGATTATCGCGTTCAAACAAACAAACAAACTCTTAGGGGGATGAAAAATAGATGTTGTCCGATTCTCAGACCTACCCAATATGCACACAAAATTTCATCAAAATCGGTCAAGCCGTTTCGGAGGAGTATGGCAACGAAAACTGTGACACGAGAATTTTATATATTAGATAATTGTCATCAGGCGCCAATTACCGAACGGAATGTGGTTGAGCACTTTCAAATTAGTAGATTACCATTAGCATATGGTCGCATAAGTTTTTAAAACGTTTTACTGTTAATATACTGCTACCCTCCGCCTCTAATTAAGCCGGGGGACATAGTTATAACCCCAATTTAACTCGATAAGGGTCGAGATTGCAGTTATGAGTATGCAAGTTTCTACCCCGATATTAGCCTCGGCGTTTTCGTATTAAAAATTATTTACGTCGTTAAAGATCGTGTACTTAATTTAGTGTTTTCCCATCTACATGAAAATTTAAAAATGAGGAGATAATTTTTTTTTCTTATTAGAATTATGCTTATTTTAGTGTGTTATGTTTATGTACTATTAACACATAAATAGTAAGTAAGTAATATATTTTTAGATTTATGATTGTTTTAATAATCATAAATGTAAAAATGGCTAGTGAACCAAGTCCTTTTACAAAATAAAAAAAAAATGACTCACAATGTTTGTAGTGAAAGCTTTTTTCTCCACCGACAGGCACTATGGATAGTTAAACTCAAACTCAAATTTCTTTATTTCGTAAAACCAAATTAATGGTTATTTGAAAACGTCAAATTAATACATAAGTACAAAAAAATATATGATTTGTTTGAAAAAATAAACAAAATGAGGTTAGGCGGCAGTTCCAAGTGTAAAGCTCATGTTATGTTAGTTTAACGGTAACCGCATGTAGCCTTGTGATTGGGCAACTGTGCGTTTGTAATTATCTTGAGTGACTTCTGTTTCTCCAGCAATCCAAGTAAACTCAGAAATCCAGTAGTATTCCTAGGACGCTGCAGGCCTCCAGGAAGTACAATGGCCGATGTTCGGATCGATGTTTAGGTACTAATAAATACCTAATGTTACAGGCTTTTGATTTAAATGGCGATAGCAGGTTAGGTAGGTAGGTTCTCGCACGCACATTTAATAGTATATTATACGTGGCATTTACTATTTAATTGTTATAGATAGTAAATACTAATCATAAAAGTAAGAGCTAAACTGAAAAGTGAATGTCGAATACCTAAAAATGCCTTAGCCATTACATATCACCACCTATATTCATTGCGCATTAAGTTTAATGAATAAAAGAGGAAAAAAAACCTAACATAACCTCGGCAAATATAAATTGAGAACGCACACCGATCGCTCCGAAGTAACAACAAGCCCATCAAATTATTGCCTTCAGCATATAATTATAATGCTACAAAGTGCAAACGTTATTGCAAAACCGATTCCTTATACGTCACCACCAGCCTCCAGATATCATTACCGTCACATGAAAAGTGGTACAATTACACGAGTAATAAGCTTTACTCATAAATAAGTAAACATGTATTTGTATGGCGGAGGAACTCGCAGGCTGTGTCCAAACGGAGGGCGTTGCTATGACAACGAGTTTCACCTCACCCTAGAGTGCACCCTTGTTATTAATACCCGTAATAATTAAACTTGATTGCATTTCACACCAGGTGTTGGATGACTCGGCTCAAACTAATAACTGTTTGAATAGAACTATGAGATAATTTTGTTCAAAAGATTAAGACATTGGAGCGCTACAATAGAGTATTAATTTTCGAAAATTGTTAGGGTGTGAAATAATATTGTGTAATATGGTATTGAATATTAATTGATTAAATAATGTATAGTCATTTCGATAATGGAATTGATGTGAAAAAGAAATCGATTTATGTAATTAAAATTGAATTAATATAATGTATGGTAAGCATGCGACATTTTTTCTAGTAATAGCTAATCTGGTATTATACTTGTCACTTTGCATAACTTTCTAAGTAAAATCGAAGTGAGAATTCACGTTCATTATGCTACAAAATTCAATCACCGGCCGCCGAGATTTTCACTCAAATACCGTGCCATCAATATAATATTCTATAAAATTTCATATTCACTTTGAATAAAAATCAGAATTCATTCCATATACAAACACGAACGTGCCTCCTCTAAATCATATCTCGAACTCGCGTCTTCAGGATTTTTATTTTCTTTATTAATCAGCACTCCCCTACGGTGCAATTTCGAGAGTAAAGAGCCCTCTGTCGTGTCCCAAAGTCAAGAGTCAGGGTGACGGAGAAAAAT
This sequence comes from Herminia tarsipennalis, assembly GCA_945859575.2. Classification (NCBI taxonomy): domain Eukaryota; kingdom Metazoa; phylum Arthropoda; class Insecta; order Lepidoptera; family Erebidae; genus Herminia; species Herminia tarsipennalis. The sequence goes on from OX243835.2 coordinate 17,335,165, forward strand.
TGAGTGAGACAGGCTACGCGCGGTATTGGAGTGACAAGGATGAAATAAATGGATGTTGGCTGTTTCACGTAAATGATATTGAGGAACACAGGCCATGATTAGTATCATTATTTATGCATAAATGGTAACCACTTTCGGAAAGTTTTTACGTAAAACTATAGGCTCTAACAAATAATTTATATATTCGTAAAAGGAAGGTGGATCATCCCTGCTTTGTGTTTACTAGCTAAATGAAAGATGCCAGGCCAAACTTGAAGAATTCATCTTTAAATATTTAACTGCTCGCGAGGTTTGAAATACTTGCGATAAACTGCTTTAGTTTACGAACATATTTTAAAGTCATAACAAGAAAATTGTTAAAGTTAACTAAAATATGCTGATGTTAAGTTGAGGATAATTTTGCATAATTATAAATCTTCTTCTTCTTCGGCATACTTAAATGCTGAGTCATAAAATTAACTTTAGTCACAGGCAATCTCAAAGCTCATCTTGCTTAAGTTTTTTAAAACGAGTGATTACATAGGTACATCTGCAAAATCTGTTAGAGAAAAACCAAAGTCAAAGTTAAAAGAAACGAGACTTTTACAAAGTTTAATTCAACTTCTAGATAAGTTGAACTCTGGTCTTAAAGTCAGACAGATATTTCGCCTTTATCAAGTGCAATACGGTCTGAATTAATTTGCTAAGATAAAAGGTTGTCTGACAACGTTGATACCCGGTTTCCACTGCAAACTGGTAATAAGACAAACGGAGCTGAACGGAACGGAGTAAAATAATCAAATACCACTAAGGAAAAGTTTAAATAGAAAAGTGGTTAGTATTTTGCTGCCTTTGCCGATGAGTTTAGGGAAGTAAGAGCAATCAGGATTCTTAGATTCATTCGTTGTTGACATTTGAGCAACAGATTCAGCTCGTTTGCTCATTTTTAGCCCCCCGACGAAAACAGAATAGTTATATTTGACACATCGAGATAATATGTACTAACGTGTTGCAATAATACCTCAATGGTTTGACATGGTATTTTTGTGTGCCTGTATATGGCATCTTAGTCAACAAATACATAAACGCATTTGGATTATTAGAAAGCCAGTTTCATGTAGTCGATACTTTGTTTCATGAAAATCTGTTAAGCTGGTTAAAAAATAACTTTTTACCCAACTGCGCAAGAAGGAGGGTAATGTTTTCCGTGTGTGTATAATTCTTTGGCACGCTCAAGAGCCTAAATATCATGATAGATTTTTACTTGAGAGGTGACACTGGGTAATTAAAATTAAAAAGACACAATATTTTAAGCAAATTAAAACCCAACTTTTTTGTTTTGTAAACGTATTGTGTGGTTTTGCATGCACGTATTAATTTGTTACTTTACGCTTGAACAGCAAAAAGAGCGAGTTGAACATAGCTCCGCTTACAGTGGGAACGGACCATAACATTTTACTTCGAGATATTATAATTTGTGACAGAGCTGTCTAGAATAATGTAGTTAACGTTTTCCTTATGACAGCCCTTTAACTTTATCGGAATTTTGATTCGATGAGACACTGAATTTATTAAGTAATCTTGTTTGTATTTAGGTCGTATATTACCAAAGAGATTGACAACAGTTTAAATCTTTGTGTAACTTATCGAAATATTGTGCAATAAGTGAGAGTGCGTTGTGGGTACGATTTCTATACGGGACACCACTTTGTGTACCTAACTGTTGTTCCGAGTCTGGGTATACTGTGTGCCCGTGATCTGTATGTTGGCAAAGTCCATCACGACACACGGTGTGTACCCTATTACGGGACTTGACTTTTTTAAGAAATTAAAAAGAAATGGAAGCTTCATTTCCACATGACACGTCAAACAATGCGCATCTAAACAAATTAATTTGAAGCCATAAATACATTTCTGATCGCACTTAATAGTCAAAATACAACAATGATAGTAACTCTCATGATTACACTGCATTATCAGTAAGCGATTAACGTTAGTCTGCGCATATAAAGTGGTAAATCCCAACAACGTTCGGCTTACGATGGCCAATTAGAGATAGGTAATATTGATTACAGACCAACGAAACTACCGCACATTTACTGAATAATCCCTTAGTTACTCTCATCTAGGGTTGCCATCCGTGCAAGTTTTCCTGGATTTGCCTTGTTTAAAAGACGGACAGCGTTTGGGCGGGGTCTCATTTGTAGTCCAGGTATAAAATGTTCAAGCCATAGTAGTAGTGTTGGAAGGTTCGGGTTTTGAGCTCAAAAATCCGAGGTTTTTGCGCTTATTGTCATGGTTGCCACATTTTAGAGATGGCAACCCTGTTCTCACGCCCACTGCAAGAGATAGGAAGGTTCCATTCCCGTCTAGCACCAAGTTACTGATCTCAAAACATTACAATTACGCGTGGGTTTCTTCGCGATGGTTTTCTCCTTGTTCTAAGATAAAATTAAACAGGTTCGCTACACACTCATTTGTAAAACATGGCGCTATCGTGTATTCGAATTAACTCTCAGTGCTTTCTTGTGTGAAATCCTTAATGACCCTCTAGTTACCGGCTACAAATTACACTGCGAATATATTACTTACATGAAACTACTACATCTGCATAGCAGTATCATTGAAATTTTAATAGGTTTAGAATATTTTGTACATGTACTTTGCGTGAAAACTTATTAAATTTTTCAGTTACGAAGTTTTTTAAAAGATTTAGTACATTTTGTGCTAGCTAGTTTTCGTCTGAGACTCCGCCCGCGTGGATGTCAATTATCGCTATAATATATCCTATGTCCTTTCCTGGGACTCTAACTATTTCCATTTAAAATTGCATCAATAGTTAAAATATTGAATGGACAGCCGTTTTCACGCTTAATACACTGAAGCGATGTAAGTGCGAAAACGTCAAAATATTACCTTCGATTTTTTAACCGAAGTGTCAATGCTTTCAATGATGCTTGCATTCCCCTATTGGGTCCTTATTCACTATCTTTATTTTGCTGTCGTGAAAAGGCCGTGCAAAGCATTTCTTGGCGCAGCTCTCTACCGCGCATGCGCGGTGAACATATTTGAGTGCACCGCGCATGCGCCAGTTCGCACGGCCTTTTTACGACAGCGAAATAAAGATAGTGAATAAGGGCCCTGTTGTCAGCTAGAAAAGGTACGATTTGTCTGATTGTCTATTTATGGTATATTATTGTAGATTTGTTTTTATTATTGTAGATGTAATGTAATATTATTGTATTGACAGATGACAAGATATTACAATGTATGTATTATGTTGTTGTATGTATTGTGTATGATCTTATAAACTGCTCTGCAGAAGATGTGATAGTCACAACATTTCAATGGTCTTGTTTATTAGTTATATTACCTTAGGCTAAATTGTAGTCTATATTGTACTAAATGTTATTTAGGTAGGTTGTGCAATGCTTATGAAAACTGGGTTAAGGGAACATTTCACGTTCTTTTTTCTGGGTCCATAAGCGCATACTGGTTCATGCGCGGTGCGCTCAAAGAAGTCCGCTGCGCATGCGTGTCGATGGATTTCTAAGCGCAGCTTTATGACAAGATTTTGACAGTTCGCACGAGCAACGAAAAAAAAAGAACTTGAATAAGGACCCTGAATTATGTTTAACATTATATTATACTTACATGTCCTTTATTGATTCATATTATTTGAACCCCTTGATCAATACTAAACTGTCTTACATTTGAGACATTAGATATTCAAGTAACTGCTATAATAAATCCTGACATAGCAGTTCTACACTAAAAGCCTTCTATATTCTGCTACAATTTGCTGCAACTCCTAGTAATGTAACACCCGCGTGTATGTACCTACATACACAGAGTACATCGAATCTGGTCCGTTATTCAGGTGCACAGTGTAACTGAAAGTAAAACACATAAAAATTGGTTGTCTGCAAAGACGGTTTACAGACGATAATTTTATGTGATAACGTCATAAGAAAACATTGATGGCATTGTAATAAACAACCATGCCTGTGACAGCTTTAGTAGACCTGCGCATCCGCTCGACACAATACTTCAGCCTATCAGCAGGCGGAATTTCCATTCGCGTTGCTTAGCAACCAGTCAATAACGTAACTGCTTAACAACCAATGAATAACGTGACCGTTGCTACGTGACTGCTTAGCAACCAATCAATAACGTGACCGTTGCTAAGTGACACTTTTTCGTGCATGTACCCCAGTATCAGTATAGAAGACGTTATCACGTCAAAAATTATAGATATTTATAATATTAGGAATATGAATCAACTTCTAATACCCTTCGTGTGACTAGGTCTTAACAATGTTCTGAGTATCTGTTAGTTTGTTGGCTAAAACTAGATATTAGATACGACTTCCTACCATCTCGTAAAATGTAACGTTTAAATAGGTAGCCCTTTTACGTCAAGCCCAAATACAGTAAACTAATGATTATCTATATTCAATAGGCTATGAATTACCTACATTAAAGCTGCAAATTATTCAATATCTAATTTCACAATTCAATCGAAACATTTGAAACTGCAAATTGTGTTTGTTGTGGCATGATGGCGCTATTAAATATAGATTCGATGTATAAATACGCCGCTTTGTTGTAGGTAAAGTCAAGTCAGAAAATAGCATTGGCGCCAACGTTGGGACGAGCTTATTCTAGATCCATACGTTGGACGAGTGGCGTTGGGACCGACGTTGAAGCCAACGTGTGGAGCCGCTGTTATATTTTTTTTTAAAAACCAATAAGTACCTAAAAAAAGCTAATGTGACCACAAAAAACTGTGACAAAATTAATAATTTGGGACAACAACTCACATAATGCTATCTGATCCCAAACTAAGCAGAGCTTGTACTATGGAAACCAGACAACTGATAAACATACTTATATATTTCTAAATATGTACATACATATTATAGATAAATAACACCCAGACACAGTATAAACCATCGTGCTCATCTCACAAAGTTTTATCCTGGGTGGGGAACCCACGACCTCTTGCGTAGCAGTCGGATACACTACTACCGCACCACAGAGGCAGTAAAAAAATATTAATTGTTTTTCAACCAGTTTTCATCTGTTATAGCTAAGAATCAGAATTTTATTTATTTAAAACACTTATTACTATCATTCTGTAATGATAGTAATAAGTGTTTTAAATAAATAATCTGTGATTTCTCCCTATAAGATTGTCCGGTACTTATTTATTTTTCATTTTCATTAATCACCATAAATATTCTAACTTTCACGTTAATAATGTAAAACTTCACCTGTGAGACTCTGACGTTACGCAAAAAATATTAAAATGATATATAAGTAGGTACATATTCACCTATATTAAATTTCTAAACAAAATTGCAAATAAAAACCCAGCGATTACAGCTTTAAGTAACTTGATCTATGTCAGTTTCTATTATAACTAAGTATTACACCCGTATACATCCACATTTTCTTGACAATATTATTTTTTTAACACCGCCCATTTTTATTCGGGGCTCAAAATAATTATTTCTGCACAATTTAAAAACACATCTTTATACTTCAAGTATAAACTCTAGTCAAAACTTGGACATTTAATAGAACGGCGTCTGCACTTCCAAAGTCACGAACATCGGATAATAATTACAAAAAATGTCTGGAAATTATGAAACAGAGCCGAAGGGTGCATGAATTATCCATTACAGAGCGAGGACTGAAAGTACCTCTGGAGCCATAACTCGTACTCGTTCGTACGGTTCCGTGCGATATTTATGGGGTAGATAAGGCCTACAGATGGCGGTCTGGAGTTTTCTCCCCCCTAATACTTGTTGAGTTACAGTTCCCAATTTCCAGTTTTCCACTCCAGGTGTAAGCCCCTTCGCGAATCGTCGCTTATCTTGAAGATATCGTACAAAATTATGACTTTAATTCATGTGTAACTTCTTAAAGACTTTTGTCACGGAAGTCCATATAATACGCGTATAATATTATCTAATTCTGAAGTATTGAGAAATGGAATCTAAATTCACCGGTTGAAATTCAAGTTGTTTCATACAAGGTTTAAAACCTTTAAGTTATTGGAATAATGTAACGATTCACGTGACAGCCGATCGTATTTTCAGTACGCCGTTTAGCCCACAAAATAGAATATTGTAGCGGCAAATAGAAATTGGAATGCTTTGGAAACTACATTCTCAAATTTATTCGTGTTTCTCACCAATATTTTCAAGTTAACCTTATTGTACTCGTGAGTTTAGCTAATAATGAAAATTTAGGCAATAGATACGTACATAAATGACAACGGTCGTTGTCCTTAATTGAATTTGGAGGCAATTAATATTGTCCTAGCGTTAGTCACGTAGTCACGGACCACGGGCAACACTGCTACTGAGTGAACTGCTACTATACAACTCCTCACATTTAATATTATAAATTCTACATAAATCTAGTTAAAAGTGTCTGTAAAGTGAAAAGTACTAAACAAGAAACCTGTGGCATCGTTATCTACGCTTAACTACAACTGCAACGCCAAGAAATAACCAAAAGATAAGTCGAATTTTATACCTGCATTTTGATCACAAACTGTGTCATCTATCAGATACCCTCAATTCAATCACTTATAAGATTGTCAAACGAGATTGACAGCGTCAAATTCCACTTTGACAAGTGCCAAACTTAACTGACTCTGTCAAAATTTGACATTGATAGACCAGAAAGTGTTGCCATTGAAATAAAATAGATGCTGATTGGGGTAAATTTAAAATATGTCAGTCTGCAGTGAGTGTAACAAGTCGATAAATCTCAACGATACGAAAGTTTGTAATAATTGCCGATTAGACTCTAGTCCTACTTCCAGAAAGCTCATTCAACTTGCCCAAGGTATAATATTGGCTGTCAGCGAAGGGAAAACCGTAAATGCTGCTAACAAGAAGATCATCAAGGAAGCAGCAGATGATATAATCACCTTAAGCAAGACTTTCGCTTTCTCTTCGACACCATCAACTACATCCAATCCCTCTAACACAGAGGAAGAAAAGTTCAATAAATTAAAAGAAGAGTTAATCGCAGAAGTAAATTCAACTATTCGAGACAGATTTAAAGAGCTTAATACACGCCTATTGCCCACTTCTACCTCAACCAACACCACTTACGCCTCCGTCATCAAAACTCATCAACCAAGAAAACCAGCACTCATCATCGAACCCAGCCCACACGCACCACCTTTGTCGCCATCATCAGCAACCACTCCAGCCGAAAGCACATTCAATAAATTTAAAAACCAAATCACATTTAAAGACAAAAACTACGCACCCACAAAAATACAACCAATAACTAAAGGCCGGGTGTACATAGAGTTTAACACCGAACAACAACGGAAGGAAACCCTCCAAATAATTAACCAGACCAACACGTTGAAAGCAGAGGTAGCCAAACGACGTCCTCCCCTAGCTATTCTCAAGGGCATTCATAAAGAGACAAAAAAAGACGAACTAAAAGACATAATTTGCCAGCAAAACTCCATCTCTACCACAGACATAAGGATTTGCTTCCTTACTTCAAACCGCTCAGAAAAATTATACAACGCCGTCGTCGAATTGTCACCAATATCATACCACAAGTTAGTCAATCGAGAACGAATAGCCATCAACTTTCAACAGGTCCACATAGAGCCATTTTCACGCTTTATACAGTGCAAGAAGTGCCTACAATTTGGCCATTCTCACAATAAGTGCATAGCAACCGTGCACCCTTGTGCTATATGTGCTGCCACAACACACTCATCAACAGAGTGCCCACGGAAAGCTGCTAAGCAATACGAGTGCTACAATTGCAATAGACATAACGCCAGAACCGGAGCAAAACTACCCACAAACCACGCGGCCAATAACCACTCAGCCTGCTCACGTATTTGCCTGGCAATAGAGAAGATCGAAGAGACAATAGACTACGGCACCACTACATTCACCCCACCTGGACAACCCGAAGCGAACAAAGCCTAACTCCACCTAATTTTAGTATTTTTATTTTTCTACTCCGGACCAGTTTTACACAATTGTGCTATTCGTCGTCATTTTTATTATTATTATTTTCAAAACACACATGCACAACAACAGGCACAACACTGGACTACACAAGTACCGCATACCGCTAACATTCACACAAGCCAACCTGGGTCGTGGATACGCAGCCACACACGAACTAATACAACACTCAACAAATAATAACACTGATATCATACTCATCAATGAGCCTTACACTGGTAATCAACAAACCCTGAAAAACACATATGGATATACCACGCATCAATTTCCTAAAAATGGCCACACAAAAGCGTGTATACTAACTAAAAATAATATAGGTTCAACACTAGGACTTTTACAACATTCTACGCCAAACATGTGCACAATACAACTCATAACTAAAAACGGAAAAAGGTTCATTATTACTAGCCTTTACATCGAACCCATAACTGACACGAACGACACACTACAACAATTACATAAACTACTCCATGAAACACATGACGCCACACACATAATTGCAGGGGACTTTAACGGCTGGCATAGATTGTGGGGGTCTCCCATTAACAATATACGAGGTGAGGAGGTTGTTGACCTCATATTGTCTAACCACACAACTATACTCAACACAGGCACTAACAACACATATGAATCCATAGCTAATGGGCAGATAAGAGGCTCAATAGTCGATCTTACAGTTGCCACGGATGATATTGCTCGCAATATAATGAACTGGAAGGTGGACACTTCCATTTGTCCATCATCTGATCACCATGCCATTACATTCTCACTCCATACCATACACCAATTTCAACCAAACCCCAAAATATCCACATTTAAATATAACACCAAAAATTACCAAAACTGGGACGATCTAAAGGATTTATTCAAATCGCAAATAACAAGCACTGATTTCTACAGAACCGACATCACCACACTCAGTACTCAACAAGACATTGACACGTACACCAGCAAGCTCACGAAATTTATACAAAACCTATGTAACACACAGTTACCACGTACTGGCCGACAGCCCTCTCACCCTCCTTGGTGGACTGCTGAACTAAATACCATGAAAAGGAAAATAATTGATAACCATCACAAAATCCAAACACTCAAACGGAAAAACTTGCCACTCATAGACGCTCTTACCGATAGAGATATACTTAAAGCATCTTATGCTGAAGCCATAAAACGTGCCTCTACGGAGAACTTCAGGGAGTTTTGCACAAGGCAGGGTAAGGAGGATGCCTGGTCGGTTACCAACCGAATTATTAAACTCGGACCCCCCACGCGGTCGCCGTCAACAATTGAACTTTCACCCGGAATATACACAACATCCAGCCAAGATACAGCCGCTACTTTCTTAAATAAATTCTACCCTGACGACACACCTGACTCCCCCACACAATACTCCGTACGTACAAACACACAACAGGCACCCAACACCAACGATGAACCTCCATTTACAGAACACGAAATAATGACAATTCTAAAAAACATGAACTCCTCTAAATCACCTGGTGCTGATCACCTCACCTCTGACATATGTTACCATTTCACCCTCTGTTTCCCTGATATAATTACGAACTTGATGAACAGATGCCTATCGCTGTCGATGTTTCCCAGAACTTGGAAACATGCCATTGTAAAAATAATCGCAAAACCCAACAAAACGAATTACATGAACACATCCTCTTTTCGCCCCATAGGGTTATTACCGATTCTAGGTAAAACCCTAGAAAAACTCATCACGCAACGCCTTACACATCATCTTAACACAACCCATAGAACCAACACCCAACAATATGGTTTCAAACAGCAAACCTCAACTGTACACGCACTCACAAACATCATCAACACCATAAAAACTCACAAAAACAATGGCCTTCACGTCGCTATGATTTCCCTTGATATCAAAGCCGCATTCGACAACGCGTGGTGGCCTTCTATACTGACACGTTTACACCACACACACTGCCCGAAAAACATCTACACCATCATACAAAATTATTTGTCAGACCGCACTGTCACTCTACACTACGCAGACACAAAGGCAACTAAGAAGCTCACCAGAGGCTGCGTCCAGGGGTCTGTGTGTGGGCCAACCTTCTGGAATCTAGTCCTGGATGGACTACTGGATATGTCCGATAATTCACCCGAGGACAAGAGGTTCCCGGAGGGCTGCCAGATACAAGCATTTGCCGATGACATTACACTCATAGCATCTCACAGGAAACTCACTACACTGCAGACTAACATTAACCAGTGCTTACAAATAATCTCGGAATGGGGCTCATCTAATAAATTAACATTTGGACCGGAAAAAACTATTGCACTAGCATTTACAAGAAAAACTAAACTGATACATATTAATATGCACAATACACACATTCCATTCAGTCGCACGGCAAAAATATTGGGGGTAGTCATCGATGATTACCTACACTTCACGCAACACGTAGACTACATAACCACCAAAGCACGTAAGATACACAACATACTGACAAAATACATACGACCCACATGGGGCATACACTCACAAAACATTCACACACTCTATACAGGAGTAATTGAACCCATCATTTGCTATGCCTCTAGCATCTGGCACACGGCGTTACACTACAAAAAATCTCGCAAGAAAATACTCTCAATGCAACGCGGATTCGCATTAAAAATTATTAGAGGTTTCAGAACCGTCAACACAATCAACGCTATAGCCATCTCTACCTTGACGCCATTAGACATAAAAATCGAAGAATCCGCACAGATCGAAAGGACAAGAATCACTGGGCGATCTGACTATTTTCCTCAGGACATAACTCTTGACACACCTACGCATCTATCTAATCTGCTACATCCTGCACAACGAACATCCCACCCTTTTGACATTATTAACACACAAGACGATCTCTACAATATACTCACTAACCATCTAAACGCACACCACATATACACTGATGGCAGTAAACACGATGGACTAGTGGGAGCCGCTTTCGTTGTCCAAACTCCACAGAACACTACTATCACTAAAACATTCAAATTACACTCGTCATGCACCGTCTTCCAGGCTGAACTAGTAGCCATCAACCAAGCCTGCAAATGGTTGAATACGCAACCGGTTACTTCATCTGTAATAATATCTGACTCTCGATCGGCCTTGGAGGACATACAAAACACTAACAGCACACACAAACTCACCACAGCTATTCAGAAATACTTACACACCACAGACACGCAAGTCCATTTCATATGGGTTAGGGCCCATATTGGAATACCCGGCAATGAGGCCGCCGACCTTGCACTAAATCCGCAGCTGAGGAAAGCACAACAGCCACGTTTTCCCACTTTCCGCTAAGCTATGTAAAAAAGATGGCCAAAAGTACAAGCGGAAGAAAAGCTGAGGAAATATATAACAACAACACCAAAGGTACAATAATTAAAACGTGGTGCCCTACACTTACACACTTACATAAACTTATCAACACAACAGGACACACATTCGCCCTCACTCAACTACTTACCGATCATGCGTACCATAAACAATACCTACACAGATTCCACATCACTAATCATGACACTTGCCCTTGTGATGACGCGACTACACAAACATTCAAACATCTTATCACACAATGTCCGCGCTACACACAAACTAGATACACACACGAACAATATTGTATATTCAAACAATTCGACCCATACAACCTATCTCAACTCACTACTGACAACAACTCAATTAATACTTTCATGTCACATATCACCCACATAGTCAACACACTCAAAAAATTCAACAACACCTAAAACACACACACACACACACACACACACACACACACACACACACACACACACACACACACACACACACACACACACACACACACACACACACACACACACACACACACACACACACACACACACACACACACACACACACACAGACAGACACACTTGCAACCGAACAAGTCCAATCAAAATAATAATATGTTCATTGAATATTAAGAATGTATCTAACAAGCAACCACTCTGTATCAAATAGCAGAGCGTATTGTATTTCCACATTAAACTCCCTCTTGGGGAGGTATTATCCCCAAGAGGAAATTATAAAAAAAAAAAAGCGTTAGTCACGGGCATAAAGAAATTAACAGAAAATTATGACATCGGGCGTATTGTAGCTATCGTGAATTCGTGACGTCACGCAACACCCGAGGTGCCTGTTTTTCGGTGATTTATAGCAAAATGAGAACCATGACTAATACTACGCTTAATAGCCGCTTTGTCTACGTCCGTACAATTGTTTTTATTTAGATTTATTTAGGGATTTGTTAAGGGAATTGTAGCGAGATAAGAAATGAAACAGAGAATTAATAAGAAAATGGTTATTATTTGTAATCCTAATCATAAATGAAAATAATTAAATACGTTGTATGTATGTTGGTATATACTGTAGATATTATGATATTTCTTTGCACTCAAAATGCTCTTTTTACAACCGGGTCTACCGAGGATTCTTGTTTAAAAGATTTTTTACCTGCCACGACTACGAAGAAGGTATATGCGTTTGGAGTAAGGGGTGTTTGTACACACAAAAGTGTGTGTGTGTGTGAGCGCGTGTGTGTGTGTGTGTGTGTGTGTGTGTGTGTGTGTGTGCGCGTGTGTGTGTGCGCGTGTGTGTGTGTGTGTGTCCATGTTTGTGTTAGTGTGTGTGTGTGTTACAACTTTTCTCGTAAATGGCAGGGCCTATTTTGAAACGGATTTTTGCGTTGTGTAAGTCTCATTCCCGAGCATGTTCTTAGCTAACTTTAAATGTTCTAGACCGCCAGGGAGCGCTTCAGTAATAATGTTTTTCTCGGAGATGGCTCAGACGATTTGGGATTGTTTTTTTCAATTCGGGGCAGTAAATGGTAGGCCCCGACGAATTTTCTTCGGCTACTTACTTTCTGTTAGTCGGGGGGCTTCACAATTTTATTTGATTCTTATTTACACCAGTGTATATATATTATATGTATGTATTTAGACATATATAAGTATGTTTATTCGTTGTCTGATTGCCATAGTACAAGATCTGCTAAGTTTGGAATCAAATGACGTTGTGTGAGTTGTCCCAAGATATACTTATTTATATTATGTTATTTTACCTATTTTGTTGGGTTGGGGTAGAAGTTTGTTTGTTGTAAATACGCTAGGGACCAAGAATAACCTAAGTAATTGTGCTATATTGTTTTTAGCTATATTGTTTGGCACATCATTCGACAGGTCCTTTTAAAACATTTTCAAGGTTTTAAATTAACTTTTTTGCTTGATTGAATATTTTTGGAAATAATCCTTTTTTTTTCTTTGTCTATCTATCTGTTTGTTCCGGTTTAATCTCCGAAACGGCTGAACGGATTTTCACTGTCAGACAGCTGATTATGTAACAAGTAACTTAGGCTACTTTTTATCATCACGCTAACATTTATAGGGAGAGAGCAGCACTGCAACTTTACGCGGACAAAGTCGCGGGCACATCTAGTTTTTTATATTTGTTTTTGGTAAACGGAAGCTTATTCTACCTTCATATTTACCAAACACTCATTATGAAACAAATGCCTCAGCAACCCAGGATATGTCATAACTAGTGGAATATGGTAATTGATGTAATACATCCATTAAAATTAATCTCGGATACAATACGGATGAAACCCAAAAGTTTTGGATATTCCCGGGACTAATTTCAAGTTGAACCCGTTTTATAGCCCCTGGGAGCTGGGAAGGACATCTGATTATTAATTTAGTGTTCGTTGTTAAACCTTTTAAAAAGTGAACAAAAGTCTTACCAAAATGGATTCCTTTGTGAATATTTTCGTAAGTTTTTCATTTAATCATTCGGAAATATATTTTCTTATTCAAATCCAGAACAGTTTATAAAGATTTGGGAGAAAACTTTTATAAAAAATTAAGTACTTACCTAATTCATATTCAACTATTTATTATTATAAATACCTAGAACTGATTATACCTAAGTAAAGTATCATAAGTAATAATATCTTAGGACAACTCACACCTCGTCATCTGCTTCCAAACTAAGCAGAGTTTGTACTATGGCAACCAGACAACTGATAAACATACTTATATATTTCTAAATACATACATATTGTAGATAAATAACACCCAGACACAGAATAAACCATCGTGCTCATCACACAAAGATCCTGGGTGCTATCGAACCCACGACCTCCGGCTTAGCTGTTTGGGTCACTAACCACTAGATCAACAAGTCAGTCATATGAAAGAAGTTTGCAGTGTCCAATTTGTGAAATTACCGTCTGAATTGTGTCTTAGACGGCTTTAAAATTGTAGCATGACAGGCGTTTATTAACGGCTATTATAATATTTTCTTGAATTTTAATAATATTGGTAAATAAGTTTCTAAAGGTTCATTTCCGTGCATCGCGGCCGATCGCGAGCCGCGCACGGCTTACGACAAGCAGCTGACGCTCGCGGCCGATGCAACAATATTCTGACTATTCTGAGTGCGCGCGCAGCCTACGACAGTCGTCGGCCGCGCGCGTCTGTCGCTTACTTCGGAAACGGCACCATACATTCTCATACTCTGACTATTGTCGCATCGGCCGCGCGCGTCAGACGCTTGTCGTAAGCCGCGCGTGACTTGCGATCGGCCGCGATGTACGGAAATGAACCTTTAAAGATTTCTACATTGTTTAAGGAGGTTTTTTTATGAGGAAAACTGTCAATTCCTTATGTTCTCTTACTCACTTTAAATTTAGCACGGCTATGCTCACTTTAAACAATTTTTAGTGGTAACGTAGACCTTTTAGTGTCATAACAAAACAACAGATCTGTGTAAACTCGTATTATTTCACGATACGATCAGTTCCAAGTAGGTAGTCGGAACCAGTGTAACAAATTCTCAACGCTTTAAACAGACACGTAACAAAACAGCGGAATTAGCCGGCAAGAACCCTCTGACTTTATCTACCGCCATATTTTTAAGTAAATTACAAATAGGTATAGGGCGGCACACCGTGCCATCAGTTGTGCCGTGCGTGCTATCGCGACGGGGGATCGAAAGCCGGGAACCTTACACATATACACTACTGGAAAATGTCACAGAGTATCTGAACTGATTAGTATACTGGCAATTTTAAAAGTACCTACCTTGCATTCTTGCCTCTACTTTTTACTTGCAAGCCATTATTTGATCTATGCTGTCTCTCTTTGGTGCCGGTGGTGGGTGGTTTCCCTTTTAAGAATACACTAGCTAACCCGCGCAACTTCGTATGCGAGAATTTTCGCAGTTTTTGCAACATTTTACATTGCTGCTTCGCTCCTATTGGTCGTAGCGTGATGTTATATAGCCTATAGCCTTCCTCGATAAATGGGCAATCCAACAGTAACATAATTTTTAAGTTCGGATAAGTAGTTCCTGAGATTATCGCGTTCAAATAAACAAACAAACATACAATCAAACAAACTCTTTAGCTTCATAATATTAGTATAGATAACAACTCAAATGATGTCCCACTAATGGGCACGGGTCTCCCCAGTAGAATCTACTTATTATAGATGCGGGGGGTAATTGCTATAATCGCCACGCTTGGCGAGCGGGTTGGCGATCGCAGAATAGTACCGCCTCATCTCTTCCCGTGGGTGTCGTCAAGGCGACTAAGAGGTTTCACACCTGCACGGGCAGCAGCGGTCTCTGCGTACTTTACAAGCCTTACTGCGGTCGCCAACCCGCTCGCCAAGGATCAATAATAAGAAGGATCTACTACGGAAGCCCGTGTAGGTTCTGATATTGGTTGAATACATAAAATGTCAACTATTTTACGCAGCAGCAGGTCTTATTGTGAAACTAGCATGAGGCGAAGCTTCCAATAAACTTTTGAGTCTTTTAAAATATACTTATATTTTATGCAGTTATGAACCCTGAACCTACCCTTAGCTTCTTTATTCAATCTCACTCAATATTGTGTATTATAAGATGTTTTTATACTGGAAAAGAATCTACATGGGCAACGATATTCAGTTCTAGTTTTTCTATTTGCAAACCAATTAAAATTTCCGTTACTTAACGTCAGTTGTTAAACGTTATTTTAAATATTAATCAAAATTCAAACCTGTTATATAAGTATTTATTAAAGAAAAACAAATCAAACAAAAGTACCGATAGTCAAATACTTTAATTGTTAAATAAATAATAAAAATATCCTAATTACATGTATCAGACACAGTCCTTACAATTATCGATTCGTTTCTGTACGGTGGTTAATTGGCATAATTATGGCAAAAAGTATAAACTTGTTTTACTCGTTTGAGTTATTAAAACTCAAGGTTCAATCCCTAGAAACATCTGGTAAGACATACGACCAACAAAATCAATCGAAATTTTTAATTGTTCGATCAAAGACAATTTGATTTTAATAATAACTAAAAAAATATCTATGGACAATTCACACACTGTCATCTAACCCCAGACCACGCAGAGTTTGTACTGTAGCAACCAGATAACTATACTTATATATTTATAAATACATAGGTACATATTAAAGATAAATTACACCCAGTCACAGAATAATACATCGTGCTCATCACACAAAGTTTTATACTATGTGAGGACCGAACCCACGGCCTCCGGCTTAGCAGACAGGATCTCTTAGTCACTAGACCAACAGGCCAGTCGCATCAAGTTAACTTTCATAATATTTTACCAAATTTGTAATAAGCGATTGAATCATTGTTTTTCTAGGATAAAATTAAAATAAAAGTTTTAAGTGAATTATAATTATTTCAAGAAACTGTTGGTATACCAACCATTTTTTGTACTGTGGCAGCATTTACTGCGAAGTGAAGTAGTCGTATTGTGTACAAGGAAAGGTCGGAAACGAATTTTTTCGTCTAGTCTCTTGCCGCATTTTCAGGCTTTTCAAACTGACGGTTTTCCTTTCCGACAATGATAACGTCGTTAGTGTGGGACTCTGAGCTCCTAAAGACGTGATAGTTTGTTGATGGCCTCAAACTTAGCTGTTTATTTTTATTCAATTTTCTTGATGTTAGTATTTTAGTTTAAATATTTTTTTAGAACTTGTAACTTCTTTATAAAATACAGACTTCAGTGACTAGGTAGTACTGTTATCATGTTCATAAAGTTTTTCTAATCATTTAATTTGAAAATATTTGTTAATACTAAATGCGTAAACGGATTTTAGCGGTCATTATATTTAATTCGAGGCACAATTACTCAGAAAATTACTTTTTCCGGACAATCTGCATCCATAAATATTACGGTAATTGCTATAAACGTTTTTAATAAAAATATTTTTTCTCGCAAACAAAAAGAGAATGGACCGTTTCAGGCGAGATAATGTGAAGCACTCACGACATAAAAGGTGAAGAATAAAAAGCTTCACGACGATTCTGAGTTAAATCGTTAACTGCTTTTGCCTATTGAGAGTAAAAGAAATAAAAATCAAATGCGACCGCTTTCCACGATCGAGTGTTTGTTTGTCTTGTTCAGTTTGTTCTGAGGCAAACCAACTGCTGTTGGCACAAAACGGATCTACCGAACGTATGCCCTCATACAAAGCCGGGTGGTCTTTATCATTCTCAACGTAAACACTCCGTTCAAACACTATATAATATTATACTAAATTCAAAATCAACAGTGGCTCCTAAATCTTGAAGGAAGATTTCTTTTACCACTTAACAGTTAATTGCTTGATGTTTTTTTTAGATATGAAAATACATTTCTATTGTTGCCAGTTAGATAAAGTGGATGTTATTAAAAGCAAGATCTTGACCAACTTTCGAATCTATTATTTTGATAATCGCTTTGCTTAAACGTGTAAGCATTTTTGCCCAATGTTTTTTCTATCGATAAGTGTTTGTTTCTATTGGTGGCCGAGTACTTCAGCGGTGTGTAAATCATGACTTTGAAGTGGTATACAAAGCTGTGCTATCAAACGATTGCGCACACATCACATCAAATAAATCACAAACTTAACGAGTTTCTGGCAAACATTTGTGAACGGAACCAACATTTTGATTATTTTACAAATACTCTGCATGTAATGGTCCATGGGAGTTCTGTTTACTGTTTTATGGTACGTCAGAATAGATGGTCGATTGTTGGGCAAATGCACAAGTATTTGTCTAGCGGTATGTACTCTGCCGTGACAGTATGGTAATAGACAACCTAAAATATGCATATAAATATTTTAGTCTTTAAAAGTCGCGTTCCAATGTACCGTAAAGTGTAGGAGGTTGAACGTTTTTATTATACACTATTTTATTGAACGATGACATGCAAAATGAATTGCCTTCGCTTTAAACAGTGCGCGATGAGTCGTAGATATGTTATTTAGTATGAGAGGCGTAGTTACAAAAGCTCATGAGTCTTTTTGCTGCGGCGCGATTACGGCTGTGTTTCGTGTCAGGCACAATGAAGGGGGCAGGTTCCACCAGGGATCTGTCGGGTCTTCACAGATGGCGCCCCGCTGCGGCGAGAAGCGAAAACCTGCGAGTCGATATTAACCGTAGTTATTACTCGATGATGTATTGATGTATTAACTCATTTAAATTCAAACCAGTTTTGAAGTTAAAGGTTAAATACTTCGTAAAAACGCACTTACTTTCGTTCCCTGCTGCGTTAAAGAATTCAAATGAAGCGTGAACGCTTAACAACAAAGGGTTTGGTTAACTATTGTATGAAGATTTTAAGTCAGAGTTTGTTTTGTACAACACGACACACGCTCAGCGATTATATCTGATTATATTCCTGGAAGCGAGCTCCGGTAATAAGACGGTATCTCGGTTATCTCAGAAATAGTTAATTCTAAGTACTTACCTAAGCTAGCTTCTGTTCTAAATGTAATCTTAGCTTTGATAGCAGCAGCAAGAGATTTTACTGGTGTAACTAGTGTGTATTTGAATAAGAAATGTAGGTACGTACTAGCTACATATGTGTGTCTAAATAAAGAAAAGCATATTTTACAGGAACTCGGGAAAACTTGAACTCAGTGAATGCCTCGTTACATTTTAGATCTTTATGAAAAGTTTTAGTTTTACGTACCTACTTAATTTGTAATATGTTTCTACAACATGTAACAGAAATGTGGGGTCAAATTTTAACAGCGGATAGTGTACCTATGTTTTCTGTAAAGCAACTATCATAGTGCTATACCCGATTGCATTATTATTATTACATAGTTATAGCATAGTCTTTTTGTCAAATTTCAGTAGCGAAAGGCGTATGGCATAACTACGAGTATTATACCTCTCCTCGTACAAAATTCGATTGGATTACTATGGCGTAGAATTTTATAAGGCAGACATTTTTTAATTGAAATAAACGAATGAAAAAATAATAAACTAAATTTTAGGGTAGCTACTCTGATTTCAGGTACCTACCTAGGCTACAAATATCAAAATGAACGCTAGAAAAATGTCGGGATGTGGTTATATTTTTTATTGTTCTAAAGTGAAAATCGCTACAAATAAAATTTCAACGTTTGACTGTAAATTCATTCGTGCAGACTAACAAAGCTCGACTGTCTAGTTCGATTCATCGACGTATATTCATCTGTGAAAAGCTTTTTCGCTTTGAATTTTACATAAAAGTTCGTCAAAATGTTGTGTGGCTTGGTGCAGTTGCCAAAAAAATTGATAAAGTATAGATATTTTTATTATTCTGTTATTTTTAGGGTTCAGTACATAAAAAAAACGGAACAACTATCTGTCTGTCTGTCAAAACCCTTTATATCGCGAATATCGTATTGAGTTGAAAACAAACCATATACTTAGCTCTACATTCTCTTGAAGCTGTGAAGAGTTAAACTTCTAAGTTAGATGACGTAAAAAAAATATACGGGCGTTTATTTTAAAATCTGCATCTACATACAAAAATATGTCGGTGGTCCAAGACTGAGCAGGTCTATTCATTTGTCTATTAATTTGATCGAATTGAAAAAATATATAATGAAGTTTTATTTTATAGCGTTTGAGCTCAAAACTCAACCGATCACCTGTTTGTAACGAATAAAAAGAACAAACACTAGTCTCGCTTTACAAAGTTTTTGTTTTCATGACTTCACAAACAACATTTCAGGGAAGACCAGCTTAGTAGATTGTACAGATCGATCATTCTCCGAGATTAAATGGACTGTGTGTGGTCAAAACAAGCCCAAACAAAAAGGAGTTTCACTATGTTTTTTTCTTAAAAAAGTGTCATCGCAAATTTAGCAGTTTATAGACATTTTATTATGAATCCTTGGCTAAGAAGTAAATCTCCTTTACAACGTAGTACCTTATTACTTTGTTTGCTTATAAAACCGTACTAAAATTCTGTTTCCACCTATTTTTGTACTTTGTATCTTTTTACCGACGTAAAAAGAGGTTGTCCTATTTATCACTGTTCTTTAGCAAAATAGTGTCGCAAACAAGACTGTTGGGGTCTTAAGTACGTCTCCCCTGGCGTTAAATACTCTTTATGGGACCTTCTGTTAAGACTGGCGCCCGACATACTACGAAGCTTCATATAGTCTATAATATCCATTGACGTAGAGATCAGGACTGCGTCATTACCTCACATAATTTACCACTCTCTAGAAAGAGACAACGCTAATTTGTGGATAACACCTATCTAAGGCCGCAAGAGTTTTCTCTCTTTCGCGCTTTGCAGTTAATATTTACTTTTTAATTGAAAGGGATGGCGTGGTCCATGTCTATATCTACGTCAATGATAATATCCTATGGTCAGATTATGTGAGAAAGCTCCCAAAAATGTTATTTTCGACGTACACCAAAAAATACAAGGTAAATAAACGTAACGTTGTTGTGTACGAAATAATACACATTTTATTTACATACGGCCAGTAAAAACTGTTGCTTGAATATGTGTTTCATATAGGCCTGTGTATTCCATTAACAACACAGAATATGATATAGGTATGTAACAAAAAAAACTTGCGTGTGTGTTTATCAAAACAAACAGATTCAGCAAATTTGGACGAAAATATTGTAAATAAAACGCCTTTTCTGACTGTGTTTTATTTACAATATTATGAAATAAAACATTTCGAGTATTATGTCTGTGATCAGCTTTATAAATAAGGAGTTAAACCCGACGAGTACATAAATATCACCTTTACACAAGATTGTGATCACAAAATAGAATCCTCTTATACATGTTTTACGATATGATGATCATAAAATGTTATTTTTACTTTCCTTCCCTTTTTAAACAGCTCCTATAATGTCAGTAATACGTTCGATTACATTGTTGATTACATGTAGCAACTACTTGTTTGATGTAATGAAGGTGTTATTTAGGGAAGTTATCCTAGCTTTACAAACAACTTATTAAGAGATCTGCATGTTACTAAATTAATTTGCAATGCAAGTAGGCCGTTTCCTTTTTCTTGTTTTTTTTTTGTAGCAGTTAAAAAGCAACAAGCTGGTATGCAATTTAAAGAGCTGTAACACGGGGACATAATACCTATCGCTGTTATTATTTTCACACCTACAGAGCTGCGAAATTAATGACAAAGTAACTTGCTACTAGTTTATTTAATGTTTGACAGTTCTTAAGTACCTTGCATGAAGATATTCTTCATGGAATTTAATAAGCAACGGGTCTTAATCGCGTAAATATTTTATTTTAGGGCCTTACCTTTGTTTTATTGCCCGACGTTTCGATCATATTGCAACGGCCGTGACCACGGCACATTATAAAATTCTATAATGTGAACAAATCGCGAAGGTTTAAGAACTTATAAGATACTCTTTGTTGTTCAAAGAACTTGTTGAAAGCTTAGATAGGTATAATAAATACTCGCGACTTAAATTAACCTTCTAAAAACACTAAGACCGACTTAAAAATAATAAGGTATTTAATGGACAGAATTACCTAATGATGTTCTTATCATGAATTATCCTGGTATTTAGTGTTGCTAAATAAAACTAAATGGATTGGTGTAAATGGTTTTGACATCTTTTTGCCTACAAACAGTAACTACCTAGTCTATTGAGTTCTAACAATAATACTAAAGATAACATCTTTTTGCATAAGACATTATAAATTACTTAGCTTGATGAATTATCAACAAAGTAAAAGCCGAAAAAAAGAAATTCTTACAAGAACGATCAAAGACGTCATATCAATATTTCATAGCTGAATTAAAAAAGCACTCGAAGTCATAGTTAATTAAAACGTCCCAGAGCGGGCCATTACCGGGGATGAAAAAGCGATTTCCCCAACACTGGGTTTTAAAGGAATCGAAGAGGCCTCAAGTCCATTTTAGTGAATAAGAGGGTGCCTCGACAGTAGCTTATAGACTTTTGAAAGGTTTCTCTTTGAGAAATGCTTCAAAAGATTTTATTGACGTGTTCTGTCTGGCAATGCCTTTGTTTCCATTGTTAGGAAAACTTTGAATTCTCTTTCAAAGACGTTGTTGAAATTTTATTTTTTGCAACTGCTGTTTGAAAGGCAATTTAATTTTGTAAGAAACAAAGTTAGATTATCATGATTGGTATTATTTGCTATTTCTTTAACCCGGGTGGACATTGAGAATGCCTTAATGTAAACGTCAAAAAATAAAACCTACGAGAGACCTCTAACTCTAACGCAGCGGTAGTGTGTACGACTGCTGCACAAACGATTGATGGTACCCACATCATTCCCATATGTAATAGGATTTTGTCCTATAAGTTATGATTCCAAATCTGGGTGTCCCTTGTGTCCGTTAATTGTATGTTTATAGAGTTCTCCGCGGTACAAGACGCGTATCCTATTGTGGAAGATATATTTTAAACTATAGGTACATAGGATTATCAAATTATGTTTTTCAAACATAGGTTCAAATTAGGAGACATTTACCTAAACATACCCACATCAATACGATCCAGTTCCTTAAGTGTTTCAGGATTATTTCAGGGTCCGACCGTATGAAACTCTTACACCATGTCAGTATATTTAATCTCTGTCCATTTACCATTCGATTTACGTATTTTTTTTTTAAATTGAATGACAAACAAAAATACATCATTTTTTATCTTGACAAACATGCGGAGACGAAATAAGATTGTTTTGATTGTAAATGACGTGACGAGATCAACCACGTTGTCGCTTGCCATTTTGTGATTCGTTTGGCCCAAAAGTCATCATCATCAGGCAGCTTTTCGAATGACATCAGTGATATGAGTTTTAGAACGGATTGTGGTATTCCTAATCCGGTCTGTCAATTTGATACCCAGAATACTCCGTTCCATTACTCTTTGTCATACCTCGAGCGTGGACCTGTGCTGAATTGTCAGGGACCATTTAAGTCCTTAAACAACCAAGTTGATAAAAAAATCTTAAAAAAAATTACATCTTGACGAAACTGGGTACCTACTAAAACCGTAAATTTTAATATTCAATAAAAAAACGTTTTTACGGATAATATTCTTTAATGATTGTTAGTAGAATACTCGGTCGGACAGGGATTAATTTACACATTGTGTACAGAAAAACTCATTGCAATAAGTAGGTACCTTTTTCTGAAAAGCGCCTTGTTATATTAAGGCATAAATGTCGCTATTGGCATTTTGTACACAAACTTGATGTATCTTTTAGCGTCGACGCGTGTTATATGCGTAAGCTTATTCACGTAAAAGTTTACGACAGACGTGTTCCATAAATCATGTTTTTCTCAATTTCTTTAGCTAACACCATTTTTCTTAGTCACTTTAGATATTCATTCAAATATGGAAAATAGATTTATTCTTACTGCCATTAAACTCGTGTCAGCTTAGAGCAAAATTGGAAAAAGATTCCACCTTTTCTTAATTAACGTCTATAACGAAATTTCCTTCATCAAAGCGGTATTAACAGTGAAACTTTGGGCATTAATGCAAAATAACGAGCGGATCGGGGCCGACCCAAGGGACGCCAATAAGACCCGGATACGTCCTTTACTAATGGGACTTGCAGTCAGTTAGGAGATCGCCAGATTAACGTTGCTATAGCCGCTTTTCCCATCAGGCTAGTATACACAGAACCTTACGCTTGATAAGAAATTTTGATGATATTCAATTCAATAGGATAAGAAATTTTGACGATATTCAAATCGTTTTCGCGATGAAAACTATGCTATGTCCTTTCCCAGGACTGAACCTATCTCTATACCAAGTTTCATCTAAATCGTTCAGCAGCTTAAGCGTAAAACGTAATAGACAGACAGAGTTACTTTTAACATGGATATACTAGTTTGGATTGAATCCAATTTCGAAGTAAACCCAATACTTCCATAATATACGGAGTTCAGAGGATCAGTAGATTTTTGTGAAAATACTACTAATGACTGCTACGCAAGAGGTAGTGGGTTCGATCCCCACCCAGGATAAAACTTTGTGTGATGAGCACGATGGCTTATTCTGTGTCTGGGTGTTATTTAACTATAATATGTATGTACATATTTAGAAATGTATAAGTATGTTTATCAGTTGTCTGGTTCCATAGTACAAGCTCTGCTTAGTTTGAGATCAGATAGCGTTGTGTGAGTTGTCCCAAGATATTATTATATTATTGTTATTACGTTACGGGTCAAACCGAAAGAGAATTAAAATTTTTGAAACTTATTAAAAATATGACCTTCAAGACTTATACAAGGCATAAACTATTTAATTTAATTGAAGAACTAGAAATAAGTAACATTATTAAACTATTACTAGCAAATGCTAGCTAACGTCCGAATAAAGACTATGTTAACGATAGCTATGCCATGATGAGTACACAAAATATGCCAATCTCTTTTGTCATGCAAGTAGTACAGTGTATAGCCACCTTTACACGGTACTAGCGGATATTGGAAATGTATATTTGCGTAGGCCTTTACACGCACCCTAAATACAAGTTTATGTTTATTGTAAAATAGGTTTATTGGGAAAAACGGTTATACGTTGACGCCTCGTTACATTGTAACGATACTAGCTTTTAATTATTTTGGTTCTAACTTCTATTTAGTTGTTTGTTATAGAGATCGTTAGATTTTTTTTATGGAATAACGGTGCTTATCTTAGTTTTTATGGAAAATAGGGTTGTAAAAGTAAATTAAAATATTGTCGATTATTTTGATTCATATAACACTTGTTAGTTTATGCATGAACATGTAAATCGGACATGTACAAA
This sequence comes from Herminia tarsipennalis, assembly GCA_945859575.2. Taxonomy (NCBI): domain Eukaryota; kingdom Metazoa; phylum Arthropoda; class Insecta; order Lepidoptera; family Erebidae; genus Herminia; species Herminia tarsipennalis. The sequence continues at coordinate 17,360,320 of OX243835.2, forward strand.
GACCAATTAAAATACGACACATAGTTTGTTTACAATTCATATTGGTTGGTTCACCAATATGGTGATGACAAGTTTATTCGATGGAGCTCCGAGTCTGGTCATGATTATTTTTGTGTATCTACTTTGGTAAGAAGGTAAGGTATAATTTGGCTTAGACATCCAATGTATATAGTTCATAAAAAAGGGCTACCAACTGCTCCAATCAGCTTGGTTTATATTATTATTATTATTTTTTGAATGCAGGAAGGAGGCCATCTCCGAAACTGGGCTGATTTATTGGAGGTATGAATTAATTAATAAAGTCACTTTGTCGTATTAGGTTTGACCTGAAATGAATAAAAAATGTGTGGCACTCGGGGACAGCCGCGGTATAGCTATTGCATAGCATTTTTTATGAACTTATCGACACTGATAATATGCCCTTTGAAGTTCACAATTTCTTTTTCTTTTTAGCTCTTTAAGTTTTTCTTCTCTATAAAATGAAAATAGGTAGCTAGGTATAAATAATTAGGGATAAATAGTGTAATTACACACCAAAACAAATATTCATTCAATTACGTATTCGTCCGATTTCGGAGCAGCTCGTCTCGATCCGTGCGAGCTTCATACATATGTATAAGTTAAGCGAACGCTCGGCCGAGCTACATGGTAGGCGGAGTAGGGGGTGTTAGTTTTATTTTCGTTACGGAATTTCTTGATTCGGTCGCCGCGCTCAAAGCCCGCGATAAAAGCTATGCAATAGCTTTAAAATAAACGACTAAAAAAAAAAGTATAGACGACTTTTTTCGCGCTCCGTGGTTGGCATTTCAAGAAACAAGTTGTGACTACGACCATCATGAATAATATAACACACGCTTGATCACTCTTAAGCGCAGGCCAGACCGCCAGCTGAAGAGCGAACGAGCTAGGCCGCACGACTTTCTTCTATCCCCTCTGTTTAGGAAGGGTAGGGACCGTGTGGACGCTTGTGGTGATGGTCCTTATGGTGATGATCAACGCTCCACACCACTGTGTGTAGATCACTTCACTGGGTCCGAGCAACGTTTCCCCTCTTTTCATGTTTCGGTTCACACTACGAACTACAGGGATAAGCTACGTCAGCAATTCAAACGATGCAAAAGAAATATCCGACGATTCTAGCGAATCTATTGGTTCAACTCGTTAGCAGAGCTTAGCTCTGTATTTCGCGGTGTGAACCAAAGTATGAAAAAAAAGGCGAAACGACGCTCTCGTAGCGCAAGGGGCTGCTAGCTTTCCTCCGTGCGCTCGCTCGCCTGCCCATAGTTTTCGGTGAATCCACATAGTTTAGTTCGCTCGCTCTATAGCTGGCGGTGTAGCCTGGGTTTTATAATGTTTTTACTGGGAGAATGAAGATTTGAGAAAATTTTAAATCGGAATTCCGAATGTTACATCTCGTTTTTGTATTTTTTTGTTTTCTTTCAAGATAGTACAGAATATCTACAGGTGACATAAATCTACTCTTGAATAACAGGTGCTATTTCGAGAACAAACAAGTAAATAAGCAACAAAATCAAACTGTGCTAAGGTTATCGATTGACACAGTCCCTATTAATTACATTCATTATGTCATCTCGTAGACATTATCTTCAAGGTACTAATTGTGTAATAATTATTCCATTTTAGTGCTATTTCCGTGAAGATAATTTATGATGATTTGGGTTGACAGTGTTAAGTTAGAACTGTATTTGTGATAATGCTGTCATATTATTTTATTAGGGATTGCCCAATAGAAGGAATGAACTTTGTCATGGTTTTAATTTTACTAATATAATAGTAGTCTATGTGGAACTGCGTCTTCAACCATTGGGAATTTATTAAGTATCGTTTTTATGGTGTTAAATTTTGCTGTGGGTACACGGAAGGCAATTATTTTTATTTATTTTTTATTTTAAAACTTAAGCACAGAATTGCACAGAGGCGGACTTAATGCTAAAAGCATTCTCTGCCAGTCTACCTTAGGGCGATGTAGAAATGAATTATGTAGGTGCAGTGAATCAATCAAAGAAATAAAACTAAGAAAAAATGAATAATATAACAAATCCCAATTAAACATACCTACATAAATACATATTACTCAAATATTTTGCACTTTTATAATCTACTTCAATGATAAAAACTACTCTAAATTACATCTATAATAATACAATATATATAATTATTCCAAAAAAAAAAAAAAAATAGTAAAGTGAGGACACAAAACCGTTTAGGCGTCAAAGAATTCCTCCCCATCGATGTCAACTGGTAACGTTCCCAGAAGGCTGGCAGCATTGCCACGTTGGATGGCAATGCTAATTCTATACAGGATGATTTTTAATATACTAACAACCTTCCGCTCTTTGCTTCTTTACATTACACCAAATAACTTCGTTATATAATTTTCGAAAAAGAAATTACAAATTAAACCTTCACCTACAACCTACTTTTTTTAGATCCCGGTGTAAAAACGATATTTCTTTGTCAGGTTTAGGGCCTAAACCTCACAATAAACAACGATTTTACTACAATAAAAGAGTCTGTAGGTGGTTAAGGTCATAACTACTTTTGGAATTAATCACATACTACTTGTTTTTTCAAGTGGTAGGTGATTAAGGGTTAAGATGATAAATATTTTCCAAAACTGATATTGCAAAGTTATTGTGTTATGTAAAGAAGCCACGAGCGGGAGGTAATTGGTATATTAAAAATCACCTTGTATGTTACTTAATACATTTAATTATTATATTAATACACAGACAGACTAGGTAACTGAAAAAAGTCGTTTAAGAATGCAATATTTCATATTAAAAGGCATATTTCAAATCATCAAAATATCGCCAATTCAATCAATGCTAGACAATTAGCATTGAAAGCAGAAATCAAGTCTATATGTTAATTGTCATTAATTTAGCTTTCAAACCAATTACGTATGCTAATAGATATCCTACTAATATTTGTATGTTTGTTACAAAATCATGCAAAAACGACTGAACTTATTATTATTAAATTATGGTCTGGAATATCACTAGCTACTTTTTATTACTGATAAATGTACGGTTCCTTTGAGATAGATTTGTGTTTCAAAACTCAAAATTTCCAGGCGGACAAAATCGCCGGCAAAACAGGTACTTTAATAAATGAAACCCTATTTACTAGTAAAAATGCATCAACTAATTAATAAAATACAATGTACCTATTAATAAAAACAAACACATAATAGTTCGAACAAACTGAATGACCGAGAAACTAAACAAAACACGAGGCAGCCGACTCCTATTGTTTATATCACACAACATAGATAAATCTGAAGTTGAAAGATAAAACATACCAATCCCGTTCTAATTTATTATAGAAAAAAATCCGGTGCATTTCATCGGTTTCCTTGTAGTGAAAAATCGTACCATTACCGAGGGAAGCGGATCCCGACGCTCGTATTTCAAAATAACACATTATTGTTGCTTTCTCCTTTTGTTTCGTGGTTAAAACGGTTATAAATTTAGTGGGAAATTGCTTTTAAGTTCTCCATTTTTAGTATTATGCTCTATCTACAGTAGCCCAGCTTAAAATCAATAATGTGAACACGACAATGGCATTAAGTCTGGTGCTAAATTAATTGGTTTAAGCGGCTCGTAATATTTCACTAGCTAAGTATACAATGGAAAGCGGTGGCTTACTGCAGTAGCGGTATGTACAATCACGTCGAATAGTAATCAAACAGTTTACGCAAAATGGCAAGAATCTAGCGTTTCGTTTGCGAATTTTGGATTCAAATACGAGAGCTATTGTTATTTTAGAAAACTAAGTATGTTTATTAATTGACTGGTTGCCATAGTTAGGCTTTGCCTAGTTTAGTTTAGGATCAGATGGTAGTGTTTGAGCGGTCCTATGATATTATTATTATTTTACTGGCTACAGAGGAAAACCTTATGTTGTCACTGCCATGTGTAAAGGCGTCCTAGTTGATGATTCTACCATAAATACGCGCATAAATGATTACTCCCCTGTATAAGTAAGTTAAAGCTTAAAATGAACACCAAATCGTTTTATTATAAAGAAGGCTTCAGAAAGCGATAATTCAAAATAAATTAATATTTTAGGCTTACGGTTAAGGTTAAGGTTTCAGAATCACCGACTAGGTTGCTCTTAAGGGTAGATCACGCAAAACAGGGTTCGGGTCTCTCAAAAATTTATATAGAAAACTTAAATATTAGGACACGAAAAAAAATGTGTCACTAATCAAATAGTTTTTCTAATAGATGAAATAAAGAAATTTAAGGATATGTCTTAATATGATCCCGCAAATAAATCTTGAAATTGCGGAAAAATGCAAAAACGAGCATTTTTGTATTGTCATAGTCATGGCGTTCGTAATTTAACATATGTACGAACGAATATTCTACTTTATTTTGACCTGCGCTTCTGCGCACTGTGAAGTAATGGTTGTGTGCGGAAGAGCGAGCCCTGCGATCGTATCGCTGTGTACGTAGCGCTAAAATAAATAATTATCTTAGTGTAATGCCCCCTTAAGGTGAAAATGTTATCGAAAACTTATTAAATGCACACAGAGCGCCAGTTTTTACGCCATTTAGCTTAACTATTCGATTACTATACAATAGTATAATTAGTTTCGTGCTCGCGCTGTAGTTCTATTTTAAAACTCTCGTAAATTGGTTTAGTAACCTTTAAAAGCGTAATTACAATTGTGCAATTGAACGGATTGCAAATCGATCATTTCAGTTTTACCTACTTCTGTATTTAATGCCAGTTGAGAGTTGGTAAACCTTATTTCACTTTTCTCATTGTTGGAATGTACTTTCTCGCTTTTTTATTTTTAACCCCAATGGTTGCATTGAATAGCAACACAACAACATAACATTTCAAATATGGGTTGATTAATAACCTTTTTTTGAAAACCGTTTTAAGGATAATGACAGTACTATTTTACAATAGATTTTCCCTGTGACTTCGCCCGCATTAAATTTGTTTTCGATTGAAACTTGATTACCCCTCAGATGAGAAAAGATGATTTTATGAGTAATTTTTATCTTCATAAGAAAAAAAAATCAGACTTACTCTAACTCTATCTAGTTTGGAATCAGATGAATGCGTCTGAATTGTTCCAAGATTTTAATATTATTATTAACCTTTAAACTGTAGATAACTCTATATTCTGCCTATCTATGCCTACTTTATATAATATTTCTCATTGATGCTTCGTTCCTATTGGTCTTAGCGTGATATTATGTAGCCTGTAGCCTTCCTCGATAAATGGGCTATCCAACACTAAAACATTTTTTCAAATGAAGCCAGTAATTCCTGAGATTATCCAGTTCAAACAAATAATTCAACTAACCAACAAACTCTTCAGCTTTATAATATTAGTATAGATTTATTTCGGAATGAACATTTTAATTAAAGCCCATCTTCAAACGAAGACTCAGTTTAAATATTAAAATAGTATTTAATTATGCTCCATTGCGCTTCTAAAAGATATACCCGTTTCCATTTTCATTTAATTTCGTATGTCTGTGCGAACTTTAACCAAGTTTTATCTGCAGTTGGTCCACTCTAATACTGAAAATGAAGCTCTCCGGGGAAATCTACCATTAGCGGTCACATTAAATTCTGTTTCATACTTCGTTTACGTAATTTTAAGAGGATTTTGAACGTTTTCTTTCTTATTTTCTTTATTTTGACTGCCTCTGTGGCGCGATGGAAGTGTATCCGACTGTCACGCAAGAGGTCGTGGGCTCGATCCCCACTCAGGATAAAGCTTTGTGTGATAAGCACGATGGTTTATTCTGTGTCTGGGTGCTATTTATCTATAACATGTATGTATTTAGAAATATATAAGTGTGTTCATCAGTGGTCTGGTTTCCATAGTACAAGCTTTGCTTAGTTTGGGATCAGATAGCGTTGTGTGAGTTGTCCCAAGATATTATTTTTATTATTTTAATGTTGTTGTTGTTTTCCTTTAATATAATTCTTCAATCATATGTGTGTCTAGGAGAAGTATACTTGGTACATGAAAGTACCTACTATACTTCTTTTGATTTCCAAAGGGCGCTAAATTCATCTGCACCGCCCACCAGTCGCGCGTGAAATTATTGCAAACCCCTCCCCTCGTCGCTCGATGTACTTAAGCGGTATCGGGTGAAATTACTGGCAGCCCCCCCCCCCCCCATCGCGCAAAATTCTTGCTCCATCCAAAATCTGGCCACTGGCCGGCACGGGGTTTTTGTCATCGAATTCCTCCTATCCTCCTAAACCACCTAGACTTAAAAGAGTATTTTTTTATATTTAAGTATGTGAATTTTCCCTATCGGGTCCAAATTTCGAACCTAGTTTAGATCAGAATCTAAACTAGGTTCGAAATTGGACCCGATAGATGGGGCTTGCTAGTTAGTGTTTTATGTGGCAGCACTAGTGATGGCCCGTTAGTTTATTATATTTGAAAGTGAAAATTTAAACATGGAACTCTCTCACAAAATCCACACAAATTTTATTTTATATATAACATATATGCTACATTTTTCATTTTTCAGCCGCAAGTACTAAATGTATAAGAACATTATAAGATTTATTTTCTTTAGTAGTTAACTTACCTACTCAACATTTGACTCAAATTGTATTCCGTAAATAAATAAAACAGAAACAAACAATAAACTTTTTAATTTAAAATATTTGTTTAAATCTCAAATTTAAATCGTAATTACTTTCCGACACAGAATCTCACAAATTTAAATTTGTAATTACAAACTTGAGACAAAATCAGTCTTACTTACAGCTTTAACTCTGAAGCCATAGTTAATTGGCTGAAACATTGATATTATTATTTTCTTTGTAGGTAGGTACCATTTAAGTATATTAATGAAATTTCTACTTGAAACCGATTTAGTTAGTCAAACCTTAGCATGATAGGTAGTCTATAGAAAATCAACTAAACAATTAGTACCTACCTTCAAATTTCATAAAATTATGATTAGAACCCGACGACAACGCGCGGAGTCTCTGTACCTACTACCTACTAACAATAAGCTTACAATTTTTTGTATTGATTTTGATAAAGTATCATAGCGCGATCCCCCTTCCGCGGTGATATACTCGTACTATAAAATTGACGACAACACATTACATTTTATATAGATAGGGTCAATTTTTCTAGGTAATTTATAGGTAGAATAAGATGCCAGGTAAAAACCATGGTCCGTATTCACTTTATTTTTTTTCGTTTTCGCAGCAGACTTGCGCGAACTGTCAATATCTTGTCATAATGATAAATAGAACGCTGCGCTTAGAAATGCATCAACCTGCATGCGCGTCAGACATTTTTAACGCACCGCACACGCACCAGTTCGCCCGGGCTTGCCGCGAAAACAAAAAAAAGGACGTGATTAAGAACAAAGGTCGAATTTTTGCATAGTCGACCCCCGCGAGGCTAAAAATAGGAGTCTCAATTTTTGTGGTAAACACACGGCCGAAGCTGCGGCAGAAAATGTATCTATTTAGTGTCCCGGTATCAGGTACAGGGACCAAACTATCCATGATTAGGGTTTTAGGAATAGGGCTCTCTATAAAATTTACCTACTACTACAGATCTACCGACTTCTGCAGATGCAAAGGCACTTGATGCCCTATTAGACTAGATTAATGCTATGAGTTTCCACTTAACAACCGATATGATGTCCCAATGCCGGGCACGGGTCTCCCTAGTAGAACCTACTTTTAGGTCCTGGGGGTAATTGCCACAATCGCCACGCGTGGCGAGCGGGCGGATTAAGGCTTTAAAATACGGAGAGGACGGGCCTCTCCAGAGAAATCCCTTAGTCGCCTTGATGACACCCACGGGAAGAGATGGGGTGGTACTATTCTTAACGGCACCACACAGAACAGTACCATACAGCTCTGAGTTTCACCCACGTAAAAGTCATTTTTAGTCAAGTTTGTCCGGGATCAAAACCTCTTTCCAATTACATTTCATTATTTTGTCATAGTAATTGTATACATCTGAAAAGTTTATTGGGGCTGAATTTATGTGAAGATATAGTTAGCTTACTTGTAGCTTGAAGCTTAGTGAAGGATATTTAATACCTATCACGATAACAAACATTCCTATTTCCTAATTAGTACTGATTATAGATACCTAGTAGGAACTCGTGTATTATGAAAGTAGTGTTGGTAAATCTATACTAATATTATAAAGCTGAAGAGTTTCTTTGTTGGAACGCGGTAATCTCAGGAGCTACTGGTTCGAATTGAAAAAATATTTTAGTATTGGATAGCCCATTTATCGAAGAAGGCTATTGGCTGTATAACATTACGCTACGACCAATAGGAAACATGCAGCAATGAAAAATGATGCAAAAACGGGAAAAAATGACACAAACGATTTGAGCGGGTCAGCTAGTTTAAAATAAGTAGATAGGTACCTAATATTCTTTTAAATTGGTACCTACTCAAGCTTCTACTACTATTAACCTCTAATTTAGGCCGTTTTATGAAAAACCATTATGAAAATTAAAAACATTGATGACAGACAGCAGCTGGCCGGAGCTCTTAACCTGTCTTTCAATCTGTGTCGATTTATGACTTAAATTGCTCTAACCGGCAAATTCGCTTAGGGCTTGTCAACGTTAACTACAGTTCTTGTGTAGTACTTGTTCCTTATTTGAATTTTAAAACTTATTAATAACAGACATTAACCGTAGGAAATTATACAGTGCTTATGCTAAATACATTATTCCTTTTGCGTTATGTTATCTTGTTATATACCTACCCAATTAGGTACAACGCTATTGGTACATGGGAAAATTTAAAAATCCAAATCAAAAATTAAAATAAAAGGGAAAAAAATAATCGTTACTCAGACTCGAACTGGGGTGTTCTGGTTTCTGGACCGCCCGATTTCCCACCTGAGCTATATTAACATTGTAGATGGTGGCGGAATTCTTCGTATTCTAATGATTTTGTAGCAGTTTTTCATTGCTCAACCTCCATCTTAGGAATTTTCGATCAGGATCACGTGATCTACGAACTTTCGAACAGGGTCACGTGACCCTGACGCGAGTTTAACATTTTTTATCCATACTAAAAAAAGTGCACAACGCCGCTAAAGAATTGTAGACTTCAGTAGTGAAAAGCGTATGGCATAAGTAGGTACTTCCCCTAGTGTAAAATTCGATTATATTATTATAGCGTAGAACTTTTTAAGTCATACTTAAAGTTCCATCCTTAAGTTGATAACTTTTTCATTGAAAAATAAACAAATGAAAATATTATAAATAAAATTTTAAGTATTCCAATTTTAATAAAATTAGGTATGTGCACTCAGTATCATGGGCAGATAACAACCCTTGAATTTGACCCCCCCTTTCTGTGACACGTTGTATAATTAAAGCGTTTTCTTATTGTGTCATTTAGTCAGCGGACAGTGTGTGCAAAATGAAATTGGATAGATGTTTGTTATTTCGTTTTTTTTAAGTTGATAACAGTGTCATGAAATTTTAAGATAGGTCATCATTATCAGCAGCCCGTATCGGCCCACTGATGGACATAGGCCTTTCCTAATTTTCGCTACAACTTACGATCCTCTGCCTTCCGCATCCAGTCCATCCCAGCGACCTTCTTTAGGTCTTTAGTCCACCTGGCAGGGGGCCGTCTTAGCTTACGTTTACCGAGTCGCGATCTCCACTCTAGGACTCGTTTGCTCCATCAGCCATCGGTCCTTCGGCAGATTCGGCCAGCCCATTGCCACTTCAGCGTGCTTAACCTGCGAGCTATGTTGGTAACTCTAGTTCTTTGTCGGATGACCTCGTTGCGAATTTTATCCTTCGAAGAAACCCCAAGCATAGCTCGCTCCATAGCCCGCTAGGTAGGTGATTGTACCTAATTGTGCTTAGAACTTTGAATTTGATCACTTCTTTCTGTTGCACTTTTTAAATTGGTTAAAAACAAAAACCTTACCAACCTAAAAACAAAGTGTAATACTCATATTTCAAGCGACAAATAATACATCTGTGTTCATACAACATGTATACTATTTATTAATAATACAACGAGCCTCATAAACCTCAAATATCCTTTAGCGGTATGTTTCTTAATCTGCAATTAATATACGTTAAACAGTTACTTTCTCTTCCTTAATATCAATAGGAATGCCATCAGTTTTACGAAGTTTTATATTCTCTTTGGCATTTAGTAAATAAATGGACAATACATACTTAAAATCACGTATTTCTAAACGGTTAAACCTCTTTTAAGCTAAATGACACTGATAGGGAAGCAAAGTTATTTTTATGTCGATAAAAATATTGATATCTTCGTCATCTACAGGATATCAAAGGTTTTTATAAATATCGATATTTTGACTCAACAACTTAGCCATGTGTGAGTCGGTTAGAGCTGCAATTGATCTTGGCGCGGATCTAGGATCACGGTCTGGAGGCCACGAGAGGGCGCATTAACTGAACACCAAGTGTGTAGTCGTTCACGCTGCTGTACCTTTTGAATCAGCCTCTGAATTGATCCAACTTCAGTACGAGGGTACGAGTCAGTCGCTCGGTAGTTTAACGACAACGGGATAGTAGGTTAAAATCTCATACAGGTTGATAATCTTCTTGATTCTAATATCGATATGATATTTCCATATTATCGATATAAATATCTACATATTTCAGCCCTAGACACTGGTCATAAATAAAAAACTTTTTATACTTTATTGTGATGCATTCGGCGTCCAAATAATGAATACGGATGGTCACTTTTCGTGTTTTGATTTCGAAAAGCCGGCATAAGTATTGCGCTATACGATATGCTTTGAGCATAGTAATTGCGCCAATTAAAGCCGCTTGTTAAGTCATTCAAGCCTCACTTGATAACGCTATACCTGTTAATACTCAATTAGACTGATATTTTATTAATTGCTTTCAAGATTGTAAGTACTTGGTCCAATGGAAAATTGGTGATTTAGTTGCGTAGTTATTGCTTAATGAAAATGACTTTATTACAGGCTGATTCGGCTTTTTGGCTATTTGATTACTTAGTTAAAAACGGGCTAGAGCAGGTCGGATCATGCTCAGTGTGGGGTTCCGGAGCCGTTACCGTATAAAAATATCCGATTTTATTAATTGCACCACCAAAAGAGTGAATGTTCATGGCACTTACGGCCTTTTGTTGAGAAACGCAGTTTTTGGACAATAACTAAATGCCGCTATATCTGATATTTTTTAAATAGTTTTAATTTAAAGTATTTGTTAAGCGCTACTTTCTTGATTTTTTTCATTTTTTTCGGTCACACGGTTCAAAAGATAAGGACACAATTTCCGGAGTGATTATTCCCAAAAATATTCACATAATCAAAAAAATGTAAAAACATTAAAATCTTTTTAAAAGATCTGACGATTCATGTACCACAGTGACACACGTTGATGAATGCTCAAAAAAAATATTTGAGCTTCTGTTACATGTATGGAGTAATAAAATTATATATTTTAGGGGGGCACCCATAAAATAAATAATTTTATTACGAGTACTTACATCTCAACCACTACTACAAGACACCTTTTCACCAAATTTAATCAATATTCATTGGGTAGTTTGACAGACAGACAGACATGACGAAACTATAAGGGTTCCGTTTTTGGCTACGGAACCCTAATAAAAAGTATCGATATAATCAAACTTGTTATTTTTTATACGCACCTTATACCTTGCAATATAATTGATAAGTATTGTAACAGTTAGATATATTTGATGTCAACAAATAGCACGGTATATAAGAAATTTTACGTTTTCAAACAATTACAAATTTGACAAGGTCCTTTCTCTTTTACTTTAGTCTTACGATAATTTCACATCATCACATCATCAGCCTATCGCAGTCCACTGCTGGACATAGGCCTCTCCAATTGCACGCCACTTTGTTCTATCTTCGGCTTCTCGCATCCAGCTCCTGCCAGCCGTTTTGCGTATATCATCACTCCACCTGGCTTGAGGGCGTCCTACACTACGTTTGCCAATACTTATATCATAAAAAATACTTACTTACAATACTTACTTACGATAATTTATATCATAAAAAAATCAATGATTGTTTAAGTATTTGAATTTGAGTTTGAGAAATAATAAAAAAAACGTAAGTAGATTTGACTAAATTTGCTTTAGACATAACTTATTTTCTTCTTATTGCTTGCGGTGAACTTTTTAGAAAACATACCCAGTTTTCTTTAAATCGTTTGATAGCTTAAGCTTATTTTACTCCAAACTATTTTAAATCTTGACTGATGTGGAAGTTACTTAATACCCTGTCTACAATGTTCTACAACCTAACAACAAGTTTCTGAGAGTAGTGTATGCAGTTTGTCTAAAACACGTGGGTTGCATATTTACGTAACTGGCTATGATGTAGACAGCCAGTTACTTAGAAACATAAATCAAATAAACGGCCTTACTCCAATAAATAATAAAGCCAATCTAATATTTCTAATAAAGATATCACTAGTGAATCACATCGTTCAACTTTAAACGAATTTATATAAATCAAAATAGACTTAATTACACGTATGTGCCTCACGAAGCGTTGATAAAGAAGTACTAAATAACCAGAACTAAAACTATCACACCGATAACGTGCCAAAACACTAATAAAAAGAGGTTTTAATCCCATTCCAGACAAAAAATCAAAATAAGTTCGAACATAAATTAAATCCTATGCATACGTGGGCATTTCAATCAGCCTACTGGTACTAAAGAAAAAATAAAATTAAAAGTAAAGCCGGCTACAAATGAGGCGGGTAAAATTATTTTTACGATCCTCTCTCTCAATTAGGAGGAGCACCGACAGTAAAGTGTCAGTGTTATTTAAATTTACTGCACCAATTAGACTCGCCATCATCACAGCAGTGATGAAACCATACCGTGTCGTGAGTAGCTTCCCTTATTAAGAGTTCTATAATTAAAATTTACAGCGCTAGTCGAACGATTCGAATAACTAAGAGAATAGCTACAAATGATTCCATTAAAGTAGTTTAGACATGTCAAGTATGACGTTCACGTACTTTATTGGGTATAATGGCGAAGGAAAAATGCGGGTCCGTTTTTATTTCGTTATTTCAAGATTTTATTGTCTAGTGGATTTGTGAACTAAAAGCTATCTAATGGGTTTGATTGTTTTTTTCTCAAAGACCAGTTTTCAAGAATTTTATGATTGTAGAAAAATGTTGCAATTAATGGTGAGTGATACTTTGCTAGTTAAACGCTGTCAACTTAAGGCTAGGCGCTCACTGACGGAATATTTACAGTTATTTAACAGCACCCATTATACTTATAATTCACATAGACTACAATTAGAAGATTTAATTATGTAATTAATTAGAAATATCTAATGTATCCACAAATAATTTTTAAAATGATCGCCTTCAAGTCATTATTTTAGATTAGGAGGTAGGTTAGTAGGTGTGTTCCAAAATTTATTATTAAGTTTCAAAAAATATGACTGCAGTCTGTATTTAATGGACAATATTTAGTTGCAATGTAAGGATTATTAAAAATGTTACTTTTTCTTCATTTTGAGTTAATTGCAATCTTACCACAGAATTTCCGTGAAGTGTTTAGGTAGGGGCAAAAGTATTTTCGTATTTTGAATGTATTGTTAGTAATCAAACCTCTTTGGTTGTACTGATTGTAACTGGTTTTAATATCATTAAATGTTGACACTCTGAAGATAATTCCCGCCATTTTTCAATTGTTTTTCAACCAAGCAAAATGAATGAAATTCGGTACAATTAAAGTTTTATTACAAAAAAAGGTAAAAATGCGACGAACGCCGCAAATGAAGTTTGTGCGGTTTACGGACATTGGTACCGCATTAGGTCCGTAAACCGCACAAATTTTATTCGAGTAGCACAAATCTGGTTCAAGCGTTTTAAGTCTGGAAACTTTAGTGTATAGAATGCTCGCTCTGGACGCCCTGTCACGGATAAAATCATAGACATATTAGTAGATACGATATTGCTGAAGAGCTGGATGTTGATCACAAAATAGTTTTACGTCATTTACAAAAGTCTGGGTACAAGAATATACTTGATATTTGGGTACCACATGATCTCACTAGGAAAAACTAAATGCGACGTGTTTCCATTTGCGATTCTTTGTTTAAACATAACAATTCTGACCCATTTCTTAAACGGTTGATTACGGGTGATGAAAAATGGGTCACTTACGATAAGAATGTCCGAATGATCGTGGTCGAAGCATGGAAAAGCCCCACAGACCGTGGCAAAGCCCTGCCTGACTCGGAACATAGTGATGCTGTGTGTATGGTGGGATTGGAAAGGAATCGTCCACTTTAAGCTTTTGCCGCGGGGTAAAACTATCGATTCTAACCTCTACTGTCAGCAACTGATGAGGTTAAAAGAAGCCATTGAGAAAAATCGGCTGGAGCTGGTGAACAGGAAGGACGTGTTCCATCATGACGACAACGCCAGACCGCACTCACCTATAGCCACTCAGCAAAAAAATGAGACAGCTTGGCTGGGATGTGTTGATCCATCCTCACCCTGAACTTGCTCCAGCAGATTTTCAGCTGTTTTGGTCACTTTAGAAGTCTTTATGAAGAATAAATTTAACCTCAAAAGAACATAGTGATAAGTACCTTTCAGATTTTTTTGATAACATTTTTTAAAATTTTTACCGTAATGGGATCACTACCCTCAATATGGCAAAAAGTCATCGATCTAAATGGCACATTTATATTATAAATAAATAAAAAATATACGTAAATTCGTTTTTTTTTTGGATATTTTTTTTTTTAATTTGAAAAATACGAAAATAGTTTAGCCCCGACCTTAAATAATCTTTCTTTAACTGCACAACGATTTGGTTCCATCAACTGTACTCTGGTATTACAAATATTTCATAATCATATTATTAATTCAATCCTCGTAAATGAATCAAAAAAAATCACACATTATGCGTATACAGAGCTGTGGAAACGATGATAGCTGAATTTGCGCCGCTTTCACAACTTTTATTGCGTTAATTACATACAGCTTTCAGAATTGGCTCACTTACTACCCAAGTGACACATTTTATATTCCAACGAGAGCAAATTATCCACATTTGCGACAATAAATGTAGCAAAAGGGGCATGACGAAGAAAAATAAATAATAATTCAAACTAACAGATACCGCTTGTGTAAAAGGATTGCAGCAAAACACATATCTCATAAAGTTAGTTGGCGCGCAAAACATTCTGTCACAAGATATCTATAAAACAGAAGGTAACCTTCGTAAATCCCGCCAAACCTACTACTACTACGCACACGTACATAGACATAACTCACGCACACGGAATATCGAAAATCCTCCCAACAAAGTAGCCCGAAGCTGCCTGATAGGTATTATACGAAGACTGTGGCGCGGTGGGAGTGTATCCGACTGCACGCAAGAGATCGTGGGTTCGATTCCACCACTTTGTGAGATCCACAAATTGTTGTTCCGAGTCTATGTGTAATTTGTGTCCATTACTTGTATGTTTGTAAAGTCCCCCGCCACACAGGGCTTGTACACTACTACGGGAGTCATATTTAAAGAATAGGTGGCACTAACACGATAAAGGCAAGGGGGTACAAAAGGCAAATAGGCAAACATTTTTTATAATATTCAAGAAGTTTTCTAGGTACATAAAACAACCGTGTGGGGTTAGGGTGCACGTGCCCCCATGCCTCTAGATCCGTCTATGGTTATAGGTTATCCTGACATTTTCCAAGCGGCTTGTCTCTTTATTTACTGGTATAAAAAAAGTGGTTTGTAATTCATTGTCCGTGAACGATGTCTATGATTATGTGCGTGTTTAAGCGAATTAAGTATAAATGTTACCTTCTGCTATCTAGGTATTTTGTGATTCTGGTGTCTACGATGTAGCACATTTTGGCATCGTAAGGCGAGAACAATCTGGATAATAGAATAAACTTGTTTCTTTGGTAACATGGTTTGGGGATGGCGACGTTGAGGCGGACGACGTTTGCTGTCTTGAATACAGATAGCTCTTTACCTTAGCTAGTTGATAATTAAGGGACAAACGGACTTTTTATTGGCGGCTAGCTTCATTAGCACTTCGAGGTAATAACATCTAACGGGGATTGGGGATTCGGTGGCAGTGTGTTGCTGTGTCATTTGTTGTTTACATCGATGTATTAGGTACATCCGTGGTCTCACATATGTGTGCAAAGACTTATAGATTATTTGAATTCTAACACGTATATGAGGAACAGGTCAGTTGATATTAAATGCTATATTACCGTATGTTGCTGGCGACTTTGTTTTCTAAATCAAAATTAGCCTTTGTACTATTGCAGACTATAATATACCTGTAACGTGATTGAGCAATAAACATCCATTCATCTAAGCTTTTGCATTTATTTATAACTAGCTGTCCCGCGCAACTTCGTCTGCGTAAGTTTTCCTTGTTTATACAACATTTCTCATTGCTGCTCTGCTCGTATTGGTCGTAGCGTGATGTTATAACCTATAACCTTCCTCGATAAATGGGTTATCCAATAAAGAAACAATTTTTCAATTCGGATCAGTAGTTCCTGAGATTACCGCGTACTCTTGACCTAAATTAACCTTCACATTACACAAAAGAAGACACTAAACGGCATATACCGTTTCTAGTTACTGTTAAATTTGAGGTGCAAACGGTTAAACGAGTTGTTTGTCTAATAAAGATTCTTAATCATAAGCACATATAGACAGGTGCCGTAACTACAAATCAACCATAAAAGTTTCCTATTTCAAAATTCTCCACAAGAAAATATTAACTCATTCAATTGTTAATACATTTCTTACTGTATGATAACATATTCCGCCCACTACTTCCTTTAGGCACGTAATTAAGAAACGATTAACGTGGAAAACAAACATTTACTAATGGAATTCAAATATAATACTTTATTACTTCTATCAATAAACAGATAAACTATAAAAGTATTGCCTAATAGAAATCAATAATCAATAACTCAGGCAGATGGCTCGTTGATCAGTGACGTGTTTGCGTAGGAATAAAGATATTGTTTATGTGTGAGTACAATTTATAGAAATGAGGCTGGCAATAAAAAGTACGAATACTGAGACAGTATAAGTACCTATTTTTTTAGTCAATTAAAAAAAGTGTTTAGTTATTTTCAAACAATCAGATGGTTTTTTTTTAATATGGGTTTTTTTGTTTTTCAACATGGTTTTTTTTTAATATATAATCGAAATTATATGTATTCTATGTAAGTATAATAACAATTTAGTTACTTACTAATGAAAGTTTGATCAAAAGTCCAATTGCAGAAGAGAATACCTAAAATCTCAACTCAATTCATCTTGGAAGTTACAAAATTTTGTCACCAAATTGAATTTAGGAGCTACAAATTTTTTAATCAGAGATTTTATAGTCGACACGTGACCACGATCGGTGCAATTTGATCAAACCGTCGGGTAAATAGTTCACGCGATTAAGCCCCGAAATACGAGTATATCTAATATGTATAAAAATCGCGAAAGTTTAAAAACAATAATCAGAGATTGGTACTATGCTTGCTTAACTGTTATAAGACCTGGTCCAAATTTAGTTTGGTGTTCTTACCTTTAATACGGTCATTAGCAATCCTGAAGCGAACCGTAATAATTCTCCTCCCCTGAGAGGGTTTTGGTATCTACTTCTAATTTCCAAGTTAAACTGCTAATATTCGCTATAGACACCAAATTAGAGCACTATTGTTAATGGTTATGATCGTTATTTTACCGTTATATATATATATATATATATCTAATGATACCCCACACGATGGGGTAGGTGATAAACAAAATCACACCCCCACTTTACGCAAAGGGGGGGGTACCTACCCTAAAAAAAAATGTTTTTCAAAGTTTTACTTTTTCTTATAGTATAGTTTCTGTTAGTATAAATATATATATATATATATATATATATATATATTTTTTTTTTTTTATATATATATTTTTACTAACAGAAACTATACTATAAGAAAAAGTAAAACTTTGAAAAACATTTTTTTTTAGGGTAGGTACCCCCCCCTTTGTGTAAAGTGGGGGTGTGATTTTGTTTATCACCTACCCCATCGTGTGGGGTATCATTAGATAGGTATTTTAAAAATGTTTAGAGGTTGGGAAGACAATTTTTAGGTTTAGGGATTCGTTTGTAAAATTTTAAGCTTTAAAGTGCAAATTTTAGTTAGACTCTCTGTCAGCTAAACGGTTGATGTTGGGTATGTGAAAAAATTCACGGTAGAAGTATATATAGTGAAATTAAAAGGAAAATTATCTCAGCTAAGTAGGCTTTATAAGTTTACGAGTAACAGCTAATCAAATGAGAAGTAATAAAATGTTCGTACAAATTCCATTGAAAAATATTATTAAGTAGATATAACGTTGTAAGTATGAAACAAAAACAACAGAAAACCCATTTCTTAAGCCACATTATTCGGATGGGGGGGCGAGGGGCTACATTGTGCGTGGCCCGACATACACTTACCCGGTTTTTTTTACCTTTGGTTGCTATTTCTACGAGATATTGAAATAAAATCAATACCAATAAAAATAAATCTATTCAACATTTGTGCTCGTCTGTTTTTCTATCTGTCAGTTCCAATCTATATCCACAATTTAAACCTACAAAACTGATTTTGACAAGACATTCTGAACTTACAAACTGACATTACTTATAAAGAAAGACGCCGCCGCGCAAAACATACTTATACGAATACTTTACTAAACTCCAACCAGTCAAGTTGTGGGTTGCAACTGATAAGCTATTTAACTTAAATTGCTTTAGTAACATGATAATAATAAACAACGCTTTCAATATAGTAATTAAGGTAGTTAAGGCTTGCACAGCGCAGACAATTTTCTCAATAAATCACTTACTCTGAACGGCCAATTCCTCACAACCTCTACATTTCTATGGATATTTATGCGCTTAAATACAAATGCTATGCAAGCGATTCCTTTTGAATTTTACTGTGTGAGTAAACAGGATGACGTGCTGCCAATACTCTACGTATAGATCTTAGTAAATATTAATCTTCGTGTTTGGCGAACTACCCACATTTGTGGTCAACAGTACGTTCTGCGGAACCCACTGAATGTTCGTTATGGAGAAACTTTGGAAAGCTCGCAACTTGATGTTGTCATTGTTGAACTTGGATTTATGCCAGCCACATTCAAAGACGCATTGCAGAGTATAATTCAACGTTTTTTTCTTTACCCAAGATCGGTTTCTTGGCTGGATTCCTTTGTCGGAATCTCGCATATGAGTTTTTTATCACTTGCTTGTTTTAACGGGCTTCCTAACGGTCTTCTTAGATTAGCATCGTGTTGTTAAGCTAAACATGGACAACAAGATAAAACTTTTAATATTTGCAAAAACACATACTCTAGCTGAATGTATAGAGTTCTGTATACTGGTACTTTGACTTCGAAAATCTTTGAGGTTCAATAAACAAAAGCTTCATTTATCTTATTAAAGTCTTATCTATACTAATATTATAAATCTGAAGAGTTTATTGGTATGTTTGTTTGAACGCAATAATCTCAGGAACCACAGATACGATTACGATTACGAAAAATTATTTTGTGTTAAATATGTTGCAAAATCAAGGAAAATTTACACATACAAAGTTGCGCGGGTCAGTTAGTATAGGTAGGGGCTAAAGTAATTTCCTATTTTCAATGTATTGTTAGCAATCAAATCGTTTTGGTTGTAACTGGGTGCTTTAAATGCCATTTAATGTTGACATTTTGAAGAAACGCGACCGCACTCATCCATAGCATATACTCAGCAAAAATTGAGAGAGCTTGGCTGGGATGTGTTGAAGCATCCTACGTATAGCCCTGCTCTATCAGATTTCCACCTCTCAAACACTGTGAAAACTACTTGTCAGATTTTTTGATCAAAAATCTCAACATTTTTACAGCAATGGGATCATGGCACTACCCACAAAATAGCAACAAGTTATCGATCAAAACGGCACATACATATTAAAACTAAATAAAAAATATACCTAAACATTTTTTTTTTCTTCGTATGAAAAATACGAAAATACTTTTACGCCGACCATATATTATGGAATTAAATACATCAAGAGACGTATTTCCATACTCATAACACCGTTTCGATCCTGATTTAGGTATACTCGAATTTCCTTTTTAAGTACCTAGCCTGCCAACAAACCGCTTTATATTTTACCCAACACCTCAGAAAAGTGCTTGACAACAGAAACGTGTCTATACACACTTAAGATCAGTCGTGATTTGCATACTACAGGCCGACATACTTTATACATACAATGCCAAAAGTACAGAAGACAACCTACATAAAAAACGCTCTTGACGCACGCACCTATAGACATGGCAAACGGACGGGGAATCGGGGTACGGCTTCCTAAGAAAGTGCACCGACGTGGTCTTCGGTTCATGTCCATGAATGATGTCTTTGATGAATAGTCATAGAAAGCGCCATTAAAAATGTGTAGTTATCTTTAATGGTGCATTTAGACGCGCGACATGCAGCCCGGCAACAATTCCGGCAAGCAGACGGACACAGGTCGCCGGTACAAACAAGCTATGCACAAATATCCGAGCAACATATTCATCGTGTTCGTGCCTGTTGAATGTCGCTTTGAACGCGAGTATCTGAACCCATCATCACTGACACGGAATATTAAAACGCCTTCCAAAAAAAGTGCACCAATGTGGTCTTCGATTCTTGTCCGTGAATTTTTGCGCGTCGCTCGAGTAAAGTACGTATGAAGGTTGCCTTCTGAATTCATGTTATTCTATGCTCTATATCTTAGAGCTACCAGAGCTACATAACATTTCACTTATCTGCCGTAATAGATCGGTGTGAGTCGTCCAACTAGAATTGCAATAGTGTTTGCGTAGCGCGTCATTAAATCTTATCATGCCTGTGTCTATTTCATCATGGCTGACACGGGAGTTTATTACAGCAGGAGTATCTTGTACTTAGTTTGTTTTGCTAAAATAAGGCTTCCTTGTACATTTGCAGTCTCGGAATATTCTTTTTCTGCTAAAAGTAACAATTCACGTTCGATCGTGAGCATTCGTGCCTGCGCAATCGCCCGCATGCCTATGTTCAGAACGGTCATAAAGATTCGGCCAAAAATGGGTTGAAAAACTAAATGATCTTTAGACCAATTGGCATTTGGTTTTTAAGTTATTGCATAGCTTTTATCGCGGGTTCGGGCTTTGAGCGCGGCGACCGAAAGAAATTCCGTAACGAAAATAAAACCTAACACCCCCCACTCCGCCTACCATGTAGCTTGGCCGAGCATTCGCTTAACGTATATGTATATGGTGCGACTGTACGAAGCTTGCACATGAACTTAAAAAAAATAAAAAAAAATCTTTTAAAAAAAATAAAGATTTTTTTTATTTTTATTTTTTTATTGCATTAGTTGATAAAATGCTATGCAAAAGCTTTACCGCGGCAGTCCCCAAGTGCCACAATTTTTTTTTTTAGTTTTTATATCGTTGAAAACATTTTGTCCCATATTTTAATACTTTATTATTACTAGCACGTACCTAACCGACAGCTTACGAATATTTGATCCATAGGTACTCAGACTAAAGTCTATCCATCTAAACTTCTACTTCAACAATACATTTGTTATAGTTTGAATTCCACTCCATACACACAAAATAACAGATAACATCAACAACCGACCATAAATCGGACAAGCACTCTTCTTTGTCTACCGAACCTAGAACAAGCGTCTTTTGTTCAATTTTCGGTATGAAATCCGTGTTATGACTGTGCTGTTCATTTGCGCTTCGAGTAATATCATTTTCCACGTTTTCCTTTCCTTTGTCGATGTAGACACAATAAAAGCAAGCCGGCTCGTTAATCGCACAGAGTAGTCCGGGCTTGTAATTAACTTTGCAGCCAGAGAGAACAGAGATTTACGTGGACCCCGGGTACAATTAAATTTGCATAGGAAATTGCACAGAATGAGCTAAGAATAAGTTACCCCGCTATGAAACTAAATTTTATGCTTGTCGTCGGCTAAGTACGCTTATTTATTTACCTGAGTCTTAGCTCATAATTACTGCCAAGGGATGAAAAGTAAAAATCTAATCTGCCTTATAGTCCACCAGTGCTTGCAAAGCGGAGTATTATCATTTCATTCCAACTACAAATATAAATTATGGATTGATTTCCCAAACACCTAATTGTGTTAATTGGAATCTTTTTGGATTCTAATTACTTTTTTGATCCGATAAGCGGTTTTGAGTAGTCATCTACTAGATTTTCGTTTTACGATCCTCATTCCGGTTACTCAAAAAAGGTATAACCAAAATATACGTAATTTAAAAACATTTTAAATAATGTACGATTAACTTATGACTCTGTTTGTAATTTTAATTCATTGAGTCTTTTTAAGCCATTTAACATAAAAGTAATGATTCGTAAACTGTGGCTATTTGTAGCGCAGCGGTATAATTGGCTATCAGAGCCGGTTGAAAAATGGACAGATGTTTATTTTAATGCACTCCATCCATCAAGACTAACCGCGGCTCAACGATACCTCGAAGACAGACTTCTGTAATTAAGAACATTGAGAAACAAATAATCATTTTCCAATTACAATTCATGTTAACAAAACCTATCTATAAAACGACGGAACTTTTGCCCTTGAGCTGTTTGTAACTTAAAAATGGATGCATTTGTGAACTGATATACAGTTGCGTTTCTTAGGGATTAATAGTTTTTTTATTTAATAAATATCTACAGCTATTGCCGGCATCCATAGTAACGTAATTTGCAAGCCTATGTTCTGCATACAACATATATTATATGTTTTCAGAAGTTTACACGTTGTGTATAGTTCGTGTTTTCAAGTTTATTGTATCAAAAATATCATCTATCAAACAAATAACAGTTAGGTATTCTTCGGCAATAATAAGAGAAAAAAAAGTTGTAAACCAAAATGCAAAAGGTAATATATTATTTAGAAAATAGTGTTAAATATTCATTTCCAATACTAACCACATTTTGAACTTTCCCAATTTAAGTTTTCCAATACAAAGCCACATTGAATTTCACAAACATGTGCGAACAAAATTATTATTATTATCGCCGCGTTTAATTCTAACACAATAGCTGGTCCGTTGAACGGCTGCATATATTTTACTATCACGTACTCAATAGGTACGTTAAGTACAAAATATTTTACAATTTCCCCTCGAATTGTCCGCAGTATAAGTTTTATTGCAGCATCCGTTCGTACGTTTCCACGATATTTTTCATATTTTACGATGTTTTGAATTTACACCTCTTGTGAGTGAAGGCAGACAACTTACCGCTTCCTGACTATTCTTGTATGCACCGTCGCACTTTCATATGTCTGCTGCAAGTGTAAAAACTCATAGAAATTTTATATTTTCTTGCTGTCTCCTACATGAACATTTTAAGGAATAATAAGTGTTTAGATATTTTGTAGAGGCATCGAAGTATACTTTTATGTTTAAAAACTTCTGAGATTATTCTGTGTACTAAATAGTAAATACAGTGTTAAAGGTTCACTTCCGTGCATCGCGGCTGATCGCAACCGCACGCGGCCGACGACGTCCGACTAACGCGCGCGGCTGATGCTACAATTGTCAAAGTGCGTGCGTAGCTTATGTCAGTCGTCGGCCACATGCGTCTGTCGCAGATCTCGGCAACGGCACCGTACATTCTCATACTCTGACTATTGTCACATCGGCTACGGGCGTCAGCCGCAAGTCGTCGGCCGCGTACGGCTGCGATTGGCCGCGATGTATGGAAGTAAACCTTTACACTATATAGTGAAACGTAAGGGAGTGCCCATTTTTGCACTCCTAGTGAAAACTATGAATTGACGAATTTGTATGGAATTCAAAAAGTGGCTAAGTAATAAGTCGCTTATTTTCAAACCATGGTAGCTCCAAAAAAACGAGAAAAACCATGGTGTTTAATCTTTTTCCTAATTTTATGGTGGTAGGTTCGTAAATATGCGGTAGATGATTTATGTTACATTGATTTGAATATTTGCAAATGTTAAGCGACTTATGCAGCTAACTGTACAGAGTATTTTAATCAAACATAGTTATTTTAAAGTTTATTTTAAATACTGTTCACAGACTCTAGATACAAGAATATTGTTAAAAATTATTACAGGATAAATTGGACTCACAAGCAAACAAGTTTCACGTTAAACATGCCTCTTTCTTTATTTTGGTAACAGACAGCCGCACAGTTTCCTAGACACCGTACGTGAATGTAGACAGCGTAGTTAGCCGGAGTGTGCAATTTTTATATTTCATCCCACAAGTTGCTCGTGTCGTGTCAGACATTACGTATTCTGTTCCTAGAGCAGTCTCCTGAAAAATGCCCTGAACTTGCTTTATTTATCATCCACGTACCTATGTCGTAAAATTTTCTAATACGAATCTTTATATATATATTTCTTGTGTGCGTGTGTATGTCACTGAACTCCTCCTAGACGGCTAAACTGATTTTGATGATTTTTTTTGTGTGAGTTCAAGGGGATTCGAGGATGGTTTAGATTCACAATTGAACCGGATTTACAAAAAAAAAGAGTCGAGACGAAGTTCGCCGGGACAGCTAGTATTAGATAATTTTATTATTTGTATTCCATATCTTTATATATTTTGACTGCCAGTGGCGCGGTAAGAGTTTATCCAACTGCTACGCAAGAGGTCGTGGGTTCGATTCCCTCACGGGACACCAATTTGGGTGATCAAATTTTTGTTCCTAATCGGGGTGTACTTTGTGTCCGTGACTTGTATGTTTGTCCCCCGCGACACAGAGCTTGTACCCTACAGCGGTAGTCGTCTTTAAAAAAAAAAAAAAATTATCCTAGGTCCAACCTACGACCTCTGGCTTAGCAGTTAGAGTCACTAACCATTAGACCAACAGGCCAGTCGATTTGGCAGCAAATACCCAATTAAAATAATTTTATCCAAGTTCTAGGTATTTACTTAATGTCAGCTTTCTGTCCAATATGTTCAAGCTTTTTGGTTAAGTCAATTGCGATGAAACGGGCAGAGTTCCAAAATACAGCGTGCAATGGAAAATTTGCCCGCAGAAAAGTCTAATAACAGTTTCCTGAATGAAGCAAAGTGCATCCAAACCACACAATCAACTGGCCAACTCTTCGAAGAACCAGACAATCAAATGTTAGTTTTTTATATTGTTTCAGAAAAATGTAAGGTACTTAACGTAATTTTGGCCTCATGGAAGCAATATTGACACAGGGTATTTATCCTAATCATACCTTATTTGTATGTTTGATGCATTACTCAGTCATGCATAAAGAACAAAGAAAGCTAAAGTATGAAATGCCCATATATTTTGAATTTCAGTTTTCTATGTTCTCCCGTTCGCAGAAAGGCGTACGTAAGTATATTTATAAATTTACTCATGTTTCTAGTTTGACCTTATGTACCTACATGTATTGTTCACTTTAATTTTACATTTTACACATGAAAGGTCCAATGCATGCACATTATAAAAGTGTTTATACAAAAAAATCTGTACGACTTCAATCACGGTTTATTTGCTGGCATCTATTGAGGAGTTCCGTTATCTGTCTCCGAAATGCATCATCAGATTTTTACAAAATTTTAATGGTACCATTTCGGAATAAACCTCCTACCAAAAAAAAAATGGAAATCATAGAGTTATGCCCAAACATACATTAAAAAATACAAACATCCGAAGTGAGAAACACCGTTGATTATTTTCAAAACGGCTTAACCGATTACCATCAAACAAAGCTAAGAATCATCTTGATTTAACTAGCTTTCTAATAAATACGGTCTGTTCTTTTAGAGTACTAAGATGGCACAGACAGATATACAGATTTGTAATATACTAATAACCTCCCTCTCGTGGCTTCTTTACATAACACTAAATAACTTTCTAAAACCAGTTAAGAAAAAAAAAGTTATGGAAAATATTTAATATACCCTTAATCACCTACCACTTGTTTTTGGAATTACGACCTTAACCAACTACACCTTTAGTCCGGGGTCTCTCAGATGTGTTATAAATGGTTGTATGACAAAAATAGGTGATAGGTTGCAGTAGCGAAGGGTTAATTTTTTTCTGAGGTACCCCGACACAAAAATATATCTTGTTGGACATGGTTCTTTGTACCTATAACACTAAGTAACTACAATCCAAAGGGAAACCGAAAGTAATAGTGTTCTAAGGACCCTCCGCCACTGATAGGTTGTTAGGGGTCAATATGAAATTTTAAAAAAACCAGGAGCAGGAGGTTAATAATATATTAAAAACACTCTGTATCATACATAGATACACGTTAAACTTATAACAAATCTCTTTTAAATAAACTAAAATATAAGCGGCGGTAGCCTAATGGCTAAGGCATCGGTCTCGCAATCGAGAGGTAGCGGGTTCGAATCCTACCCATTATACTACCGACGTGAACCCACTCCTAACACAAGCCTTTGCGCTTAGCTGGAGGGGTTAACAAGATTGCTAGTAATGTGGGACTCCATCTCACATTGCTAGTTATTTTTTTTTAAGGAAAAAAAAACCAACGTTGCCTGATCAAACTCTATAATACACAAAGTCAAGCACACACCGTACCAAGCAAACAACCAGTGCAAAATTAAAAACCGGGCAAGTGCATGTTGGGCCACGCGCAATGTAGGGTTCCGTAATCCCCCATCCGAATAATGCGGCTTAAGAAGTCGGTTTTCTGTTGTTTTTGTTTCATACTACTAACAACGTTATATAAGTATTTTTCAATAGAATCCGTACGAATATTTTGTTACTTCTTACTTGGTCTGCTGTTCCTCGTTAAGTTGTAAAGCCTTTGATAGTTTTCCTTTTAATGTCTATTTAAACTACTACCGTGATTTTTTTCACAAACCCATACTTGACTCTAAAAAAAAAATGCACTTTAAAGTTTAATATTTTACAAACGGATTCCTAAATCGAAAAATGGTCTTTACAACCCCTCAATTTTTTAAAAGACCTATCTAATGATACTTCACACCATGGGGTAGGTGAGAAAAAAAACCCTTCCCTACTTTACATATTTTATTCTTTCACTTGGTCGGCATAAGTAATATGTGTATTCATGTAAAATTATAGCCTGCTAGCACGTCTCTGAGCTTAGCTGCAGACGGACGGACATGGCGAAACTATATGGGTTCCGTTTTGCCCTTTTGGCTACGGAACCCAAAAAAGGCTTTATTTCGTTTATATCGCGGACTCTATTCTAAGCAAGATCGTCAAGTTCTTATCAGCTGTTACCATAAACAGCGCTTTTGTTAAACTATTAACTTTTAATTTACTGCGAAGTCTTATCGCTTGAACATTTTCTTCATTATTTTCAGGAAGAGAATCGTTAAATGGTGAATGTTTTATAAGACAAAAGGGTTTAAATGCCTGCTTGTATCATTTATAACAAATAAATCAGCTTTTTGTTGCAATTAAATTTATACTAATATTATATATTTGTTTGTTTGTTTGTTTAAACGTGGTAATCTCAGGAACTACTTGAAAAATAGTTCCTTTGAAAAAATCTTTTACTGTTGGATAGGCCATTTATTGAGGGAGGTTATAGGCTATATAAGATTACGCTACGACCAATAGGAGCGGAAAATGGGGAAAACTTACGCAGATGAAGTTGCGCGGGTCAGCTAGTATTTTATATTGATATGGTCCAGAACGCAGCCAATGCGATATCAGTTCTCATGTTATTTGCTTACGGAAATTCACTAAAATTTATGTACCTAGCTGTGGGTTCGATCCTCACCCAAGACAAAACTTTGTGTGATGAGCACGATAGTTTATTCTGTATCTGGCTGTAAGTATGTATTTAGAAATATTTCAGTAGGTATATTTATCAGTTGTCTGGTTATCATAGTACAACCTCTACTTAGTTTGGAATCAGATGACGTTGTGTGAGTTGTCCCAAGATATTATTATTATATTATTTCCTGAAGAGTTTGTTTGTTTGTATGTTAGGAGATACGTGCGTTAAAGTTTAAAATAAATGTGACACGAAGGTAGCTTGAAGCTTCAACAAGGCTCTTCAAAGCAATTTCATCCACAACATCGAAGCCACGAGCAAAATTTGGTTTAGACTCGTTTATGGCACACGAGGTTCGGGCAAATTTTATCGACGTATGAATTAAACTGATGTTGCTACTCTGGATTTTAGCTTTGCGTTATTTCAATTTACAATCGAAATTGTATTAACTACTTGTTATTCATTGAATTAGAGTAAGCCTGCTGGATAGTGATGGTGATGATATACACAATGTGTATGTATGCAGATACCACGTCCGATTTAATAATGTGCTGTTACGTATTTTGATCCGATTTCCTTCATTTGAAGTGGAAAGTGATCCCAAAAAAATAAATTTATTAGGTAGGTATTTGGTTTTTTCAGGAAACACACGGATGGCGGCGGAAGATTTTTTGTCATAAATATAACAACGGGCGATAACAATCTTGAAAAGTTGCTAACGTTTTAGGGTAGGTACCTACTAATCGTGAACACGTCGATATGCAATAAAATTATTGTTTTAAGGTCCCTACACACTACCAGGCCGAGGGCGTATATCAGCCTGTCAGATAATCGCAACAGACACAGACTAACACTTTTCTACTAAAGGTTTTGGACCGACGGCCAATCCAACCCATAGTGTCTGCACTCGCCGCCCGGTGCGATCTGCGTCGTGAAGTATCGACCTTTAGCAACTGCAACAATCGTATCAAGACATAACATAGCAAGTAGCCGGTCGGTCACCATTCAGCTAGTATGAAGACGTTACAGGCCACTGCTGGCGCGTGATCTTGAGGTCTAAAACTGCCGGCTGTCGACTGCTAGTGTATAGCCCCTGAGCCGGTTTTCAACCATTGCCGACAGGCAATAATCACTATAGTGTGTGGACTATGCAGATTCAGGTTGACGGGTATCCCATTAGGGTGATAGACAGCAGGCGGACTGGTAATGTGTGGGAGCCTTTAGAGTTGTTAATAAGATAATCTAATCTACACGCTGCTTTCAGATCGGTCAGGAGTTTTACTACCCACTATATAGGCTTAAGCACCAGCTTACGTGACCAAATATAGTAGGTACAGTCAGCAAATACTTGACATAACATGTAGTCACCAGTACACAAACAAAGTAAACAAATTACTTATGCATAATAGCGTATAAACATTACGCGGTGAAACCACTGAAATAGGTTACAACATTACATTTTAAAAGGTAAAGTGCTTACGTTTAGGCGACGAGTTTTAACCCTCGTTAGCTAATATAATTAATTAAAAGAAAACAAAACAGTAGCTTTTTAAAATACTTTTTATTTTATATGTAGCTATGCTGTGGCTAGCATGTATTGTATAGAATGTTCGCACAATCATACTTAAAACAAAATACTGAGAGTACAGCAGGACAGGTAATCTTCATGAATTTGTCAGTGTATCTTAAGATACACTGGTATATGTGTTTTGGTTGACTGGCCTGTTGGTCTAGTGGTTCGTGAGTTTGATCCTTACCTTGTGTTGGGCACAGGATGAAGCTTCGCGTAATGAGCATGGTGGTTTGTTCTGTGTCTGGGTGTAATTTATCTATAATATGTATATATTTAGAAATATATAAGTAACTGTATGTTTATCAGTTGTTTGGTTGCCATAGTATAAGCTCTGCTTAGTTGAGAATCTGATGACGTTGTGTTAATTGTCCCTATATTACATACAGACATATTCCCTATATTACGTTCAAGGAATCTCGCCCACTTTACAAACAAATTGGTCTTTAATTCCGTGTCCGTGTCCGATGTTGATGTGTGTTTGTCTCGAGCGAGGTTCGTGCAAGGGTTACCTTGATATACTATTAACTTTTAATTTACTGCGAAGTCCTATCGCTTAAATTTTTTCTTCATTATTTTCAGGAAGAGAATCGTTAAGTGGTTAATGTTTTAAATGCCTGCTTATGTCATTTATAAGGGTTATCTTCTGTATGCCCGGTATTTCGTGTTTTTGTTTACGTAGTAGTATATCCAAGAGATCTGTGACACAGTGGCAACTAAACAGTTCGCAAGGTTAAGCAACGTTCAGCCCGTAGATGAGTGTCCGTTTTCAAAATCTTACAGCAAGTCGTCGGTTCTATAATATGCAAATGAAAAACCTGGACACATTAAATAAAAAGCAGATAATTTTTAAATGCCTAAACAAATTTTGATCAAGTAAATTATTTACTGTCATATAATAACTAGTAATCGGAATAGGTAGTGGCATTCGGCAGGATTCGTCAAGTATAGCATAACGGGGACATACTACTTCATCTTAAAAAGCCGGTATCTTATGATTCACCTTCAACTAATGTCACCAATATATTTAACAAACTCGTACCCTAAAAGTGATCATATTTTAGCTAGAGATTTAGAGCTAATTGTATAAAGAAAGAAAGAATACCTAACTGTTGTAACATAAAAACCTTCCAAGTTACGATTCAGTTGTGATTGATATTTCTTATACTGTATACTATTGATGATTCGATTATTTGTAAATCCCGAAATCTTGGGGTAATCCGTGTAAATGATACTATAGCTGATCACTTATGATAACACAGACAATGAAGCACAAATTCAGGAACAGTCAAAATCATAACGGTCTTTTAATTAAGTCGGGGTAAAAGGATCTCTAATTTTGCACTGCAAAAGTGTAAATAATTCTCCATAATTATCCTTTTATGGAAATTATAGTCCCGATTTTCATTAAACCTAAGGCGCCACATCTAGACAACACCGGGAGTCAAAACGCAAAATATGCCAATAACGCACCAAAGGGCCGCAATTACGGGCTTAACGTCCAATGTGAAGATGTCATTTCACCCATTTCCCCAAATTGGAGGTCATTCAATTTGCATATAAAGCGTGGAGAGGCGTCAATAGTATATGAGAGGGCTCGATATGAGTCCCATTCGGTCGAATTCGGCCCTAGAACGATGACCATTGTCGAATACGGCCATGCCTTGTTTACATTTATGAAATGAATTGTGGCTATTGGGACGTTTTTGGGGTAATATGCCCTGTTAATAACAAAAACTGGTGGTATTCGTTCACGGTTTAATTTCAGCCATTTATTTCAGGAAACAGCGTCATTAATTAGATAAATCAGATAACGTTAATTAAATAGGAGTAAGTAATGAAGATATAGTGGCAGTGTTGTTTGCGGAAGTAGAGAATCTTTGCCTGTAGAAATAGGAGTTACTAAATACTTTTTTGCTTTTACAGTCCACCATTTTAATGTTTTTTAAGGATTCGGAAGCGTCATTTATCAAAATCTTTATTGTGTTATTGGCAAAATATCTCAGAATTCGCTGGCAAAAATATTTACTTTATGTTCGTTTAGGAAATTTACAGGAAAAATAACCTGAGAAAAGTTAGTATTTTACTTGTATCAAAATCCTAGGAACACTCCACCACGAAAGGCAGATAATAATAAGTACCTACTAACGTGCTCAGTGTTTGAACCTTTATTTCAATGAAAATTATAATTTCATATGTCATTGTAGGTACTTGTTTTTACACCCGTCAGTTTTAGATAACGCGATAAAAAGTATCCTAAATGTCTAATCAAATTTCTTAATGATAAAAGCTACTTATCCATTGACAAATCTCGAAAACCACTCGACCTAAGATGCTAAAATTTGACAGAGAGAAGAGACGTTACTAAAATGGTTTCTAGAAATTCCACGCCTTGACTAAAAGCGGGTCAAGGTTTGTTGTGGAAGAGACGTGGAATATCCAGTCTTATAGATAATATTGCATTTTCTGACTTATTCATTCTATTATTAACGCCCCAGCCTATACCTAGAGAAAAAGAGACTTCAGTCCAAAGAGGTAAGGAGTTGTAAAAGGTTACATCATGATATAAACCTCTTTAAAGTTAATACGTAAGATAAGACAAAATTTAAGAAACTTGAGCTCTATAGGGAGATGAACAAATTTAACGCGAGCGAAACAGCGACCATATGATACCTGGTTTAAAATAAAGCAGAAAGTCCCTGACGCTACCTATTCACTAGTTTACAAGGCAGAAAACGATTAAGCTATTAAAAACCACGCCTATGCACAGAGCAACAATTCGTCCGATGTTCAAAGATTCATCGGTAGATAAAGGAATACGTGAGGTGGTTAAAGTGCATACTCATAAATCCTTATGCAATAAAACACTCGTACAAAATGGCACGTGACTCCAGAACCTGAGATGTAAATATTTACTGTTACATTTTATACCCAGTTTTAGTTGGAACATAAATCTATGTTTATGATTTGGGCGGGTATATTGTATTTCAGAATATTTGGAAGGGTTGCGCAATACTTAGGATGGCGCCAGACGTCTTTTTACGCAAGTTCAATGTTCGCGCTACATTTCTCATTTGAACCCTTCAAGATAATATTTTTGTGTGCCTACTAACGTACTCAATGTTAGAACCTACCTATATATTTCGTTGAAAATGATAATTTTTACAGGCATTTCTTGCCAATTACTATACAAATCATTTCATTTATTATTTAACATAAAAATATTTATAATTGAAGGCAAAATACTATATTTAAACTACAAATTAAGACTAAATAAAACTAAAATATATCCAAAAAATTGGGACCCCTGGGCATGGTTCCACAAATACTGGCGGCATTTCCTCGCTGTATAGCAATACTGATGCGTTGTGCGAGGAAGCTGCCAGCTCTACGGTCACCAGTGGAGTCGACCAATTTTTTGGAAAGTTCTTTATATAAATGTTGTGCACTTGGACCCCACGGGCCAAGGGTCTCGACGCCGAATGGTATAAATATATATTGGTTGCCGAGACCCCTGTATTTATGGGTTTTTAGATTTTCGGCCGCTTTAGCCGCCGCTCCAGCTTGAACGCTGGTTCCGTGGAGGTGGGAAGGAGCAAGTGTGTCTACACACGTGGCGTCCCACACAAGCACCCTTCCCAAACTCCAAGGAATCAGCGTCATCCCGTCGGGTCTCTTGCCATCGTCCCGAGCTAAGCCGGTAGGTTCCAGAAGAGCTGGTACATTTATTGAGGCAAGAGCCCGACGGATTATGTCATTCAGGGCGGCATGTCTAGAAAAGCGGCCTGCACTCTTTTGGCAAGATAGCCCGTGGTATCCCAATTGGTCGACTTCACTGCCACAGGGGCAACGGTGCGGAGTGCAAATACGCAGCCCTAAGCGCAGACTGATAGCAAGCCGGAGGGTATCAGGCTCCAGAAATGTGCCAGTGTTTGGCGACGGGTAAGCACGAAGCCATTCACCGGACTCTCTGGAGCTGGATGCCAACAGTCTAGCGCGCTCAAGACCAGAGCTTTCGTTAAACAAAGTGTTGTATGAAAATTTGCACAAACCATCATCCCAGCTTCTTTGAAAATTTGGACGGGCAGGGATATCCTCACCTGGGCATGCTGATGACCAAGCTTTTTTAGCTTCTTCCAAACCCGCAGTCTTATGGTTTGAGTGAAGGATTTTACCAACAAGACTAGCTGAGCTGTGGACAGAAGACAAAAAGGCTGGTAAGGAGACACTAGAAATTTTGCGGATCCCTAAACCACCATGGTGAATTGGGAGGGATGCTTGGGTCCAGGACTTATCGCTGAGCTGTATGTTCAAAATTGAGTCTAAAGTTGACCTCATGAGGTCATCTAATGGTGTCAGCAAATTTTGAAATTTCCATATGGGACAGCAGCGAAGTATGTAAGTTAATTTTGGTACGAAAAGGCAGAATTTTAGTAAAGTTAAACCGTAATGCGGGCTTATATCGAGAAGACGATTCGAGAAATTTTGAAATTTTGAAATGCAATTCTGCAAATAAAAAGGAAATGAGTCTTCAAAAACGGGGGCTCCAAGGAGGCAAAGTGAGTTTTTGGTAACTATGTTTATGTTCGGAGTTAAATTATAAAATTTCTGAATTATTTCATTAGAATTTAAAGAGGAATCATGAAAATATAGTTCGCATTTACCAAAATTTAATTCTAAACCAATATTTTGAAATTTTGATTTTATGGTTGCAAGGTCGGAAAGAACAGTATCAAGTTCACCTCCTAGGGTTCCGTCGTCCAAATACCAAACGTTGAATTTTGATTTTAAATTTTGAATTATTGTATTTATTGCCAAACTGAAAATGGCTGGCCCGAGAGGATCACCCTGCTGACAGCCTACTTCTGAAGAAAGAACTTTCTCACGGTAAAGCAATTTCGTGGGGTCAGCGTATGAGAAAAGGAGATAATTGTAAATTTCGGGAATGTGTTGTTTAATTTCTGTCAGCAGAGCGTCCCTATTTACCGAATTAAAAGCGTTTTTGACATCAATTTTGACCAACACTTCGGATGTAGCACTTGAAAGGAATGAACGCAAGGAGTGCACGGCGGCTTCACACCCCCCCTTGGTTCCAAAACCGAGTTGTACTGGTTCAAAAACAGACTGTAATTTTGGAAGTATATGCCGAACAGCAATTTTGGAAGCAAGACGACGAAGTGTTGAACCAACGGCTATAGGCCTCACCCCTCCATCTTTTTTAGTGAGGGCGATCAAGTTTGCGCCGAACAAAATTGGAACAATATCCGAATGAATGTTGCCAGAATACATTGTGTTAACTAATTTAGACAAGGAATTTAAAAGTTGAACGCCTGCATCGCCAGCTGAGACAGAAACGAGATCTTTGAGATGTTGAGGTGAGATACCATCGATGCCCGCTGCGGAACCAGTTTTAAATGAAAAAATTGCATCAAAAGTGTCTTTGTTATTAGTTTGTAAACATGACTGGCTAGCCGTTGGTGGGTCCAGAAAGAGCGGATAAGGAGGAGCTGGGGGATGTTTTGATTGTAGGGCCGAGAAGGTGTCTGGAGTGTCTGGTGACAACACGTCGTTTGAAAAAAGGAGACGGGCGGCGCCTTTTAAATCACCGTCGCTTATTTTAGTTTCTATGATTTTGCGGCGGTTAAATAGAATATTTTTGATTGGTTTGTCTGATGGTATGCTATATGATTGATCGAAACAGTTGTTTTTGATTTTTTGGGTGAGAGAACCATGTGAATTATCTTTAATGACATGAAGAGTGCGATAGGCAAAAAGTAAAAGATTTTGCCAGTCTTCTAAACCATTTTTTTCTACACATTTTTCTATAAGATGAGAAAGATGGGACGCAACGGTGATTCTTGCGCCACGGGGAATCCTTTTGACAACTGGGGTAGTATGTTTAAGGTTACTGATATATAAATGAAATGGAATGGCTGAATGGTTTGTAGCTGTAGGTACAAGGGGTTGAATAATATGACAACTTGAAATAGGAGGGGCATTTTGGTTGTGCTGGTATTTATGAGTTTTGCCGAAATGTATGTTGAGACCTCTTACAGTTTTGAAAACTTTGCTACATACCGAGCATAGATGATTATACGTGCTGTCACCGGGCTGCGCAGAACTCTGCATTCAATATTATTATTATGATAAAACTATATTACAAGATCACTACTAAAGTAATTACAAAAACAAACACATAAAAAATCACATAACAAATTAGTTTGACATTGTCACAATTTTGACGAGATGCGTAGAAAGTTGCGTGGAGACGACGAAAACGAAGATGAGCAGAACAAAAGCGCAGGCGTATACTACAAATAGGCCGCGGCCAATGGATTTGCCAATGGCAAGACGGTACGGTAGGCGGTTGCCTAGGCAAACAGTTTTAAGGCGTCCTTTCAAAAACTTTGTCAAAGACAGGTGACTCCTATGGGTGCTTCAGTAAACGACACCCGCGGCCAACACTCCACTATGAGAGATGCACGATTAAAATTTCATTGCACCCAGGGAAAAGTACATGAAGGCACAAAAATAGGATAAAAACATTTTTTCAAAAATGCAGCGTAAAATGACAGCCGACGACATTATTTACCCGACGTTTCGATCGAATTGCACCGATCGTGGTCACGGGTCAGAAAGATTAAAAACAAATACAATATATGCATTTTTGAAAGATAGAAAAATTTTAAGTCCAGACCCAGGAATCGAACCCGAGACTTTCGTAGCCAAACCGGGGCTGGAATCGAACCACCTATCTGGACTATGTTACCTCAAAATTTTCTATCTTTCAAAAATGCATTTATTGTATTTGTAAGTACTTGTTTTTACACACGTCGGTATTAGTATATCGTCGTATCGTATAGTATGAAAAGTGTATTTTATGTCAAATAACATTTCAACATCATCATCAGTATTGGTCCACTGCTCGACGTAGATTATCTTCTATTAATTAGGTATCAGCAATCTTTACGTGAAACTTAAACAAGCTAACCAAAATTAGTTATATTTCGGGACTTAACCGCGTGAATTATTTAAAGGTACGAACCTTTTATTTACCCGACGTTTCGATCGAATTGCACCGATCGTGGTCACGGGTCAGAAAGATTAAAAACAATAGCTAACAAAAAAACAAGAAAAAAAGCATTATCAGATCAAGAACCTCATAATTAGTTATTTGAATTCGTTTTCCTTTTTTCAAATATCTTGTTACTACTCTCGGTATTTTGAGACTTCAACGTGCTCGTGCCGTGCCGGTGAATTTATTAATTGATTTTGTTCGCTTATTGCTTAATTAACAAAGGCTTGAATTGTGACTTCTAAAGACTAACTAGACTTGGCATTTCTTTTTATTTTCTCCACCCACTTTCCACTTCCATCCACGCTTTCCTTGTTTTGTTGTGTAACACAGTTAAAAGTGGTATTGTATAGAACTTGATATGCAATGCAGGCGTGCTTTTTAATACTTTACTATCGTTTTACTTATATGAAGTTGTATAGTAGTACATAATGCACCTTTCGTTACGTAAATTCACCCTTCTACAGACGAAAATTCCCTTCTGAAGTAGCTCCTCGAAAGGCTGGCACCGCCTTTAAACTACTTCTGATTGTAAATACTTCACGGTATTTGCAACATAACAGTTTGCAGTCAATCAAAAACAGCCTAAAGCTACCATGAACGCCTTAGGTCCATGCCATTCTGAGCGTTATATTTTAAGTACAAATCCAATCCGTGAAACTATTATAATGAACCTGCTACCAGGTTTATAGCCTCTGGGTTCACTTACGCGCCTGTAGTATTCCTGCAACTTGGTAATAGTCGTAAATTATACCATATGGACATTGACACCGGCTATTGAATGGTCATTAAAATTAATACACGAACACCTACAACCGTTACTCACAGAATATGTATGACGTCGTAAATCCTACCAGTCTGTTTAGAATAGTAGTCAATAATGTGAGATTTATTTCGCTATTAGAATGTAGTTACTAACATTATTAGTATTGGTGATAGAGGACTGCTGAAACAATGTATATTAAGTCCAGTATTAGTTAGAGATTAGTTCTATATTACCCAAAACTAACTACAATGTATTAAAAAAACTTGTGTACTTTTTTATAATATGAAGAGTATTTTAAAATTACAAACCAGCTATTACACAAGTTCACACTTCGGAATATAAGCATTAAAGAAGAGCACTTATTCGTTAGTCTAAAACACATGGTGATATAAAAACTGCATAACCTAAATTGTCTTTTCTTACAAAGAATTTCCGCACAAAATTCCAATATAAAACAATCATTATATCGTTTTCTAGAGCATTTCGCGCTCTATAGTGCCATTTTATAATCCGGTTCACTATCAGCAGCAGTCAGAAATATGACGTCTAGACGACCCTGCACCGCACGTAGACTGTAGCATCGATAGCATAGTCTGCAGCCGCCTAAGGAAAAGGCGCGAAAGTGATACCTTTGGGTATGCAGTCACGTAGCTATATTCACAGTTCCATATCGAGTTCCAAATCGCTTTCAACTATATCGATTTCGATTTTCGAAAACGATGAAACGGCTTCAACTCTTAAAGTGGTGCAAATACCTAAGTCCTTTTTTAAATAGTCATCTAGACTAATTTTGTTCATCTATGTATGTATCTTTTTATTTTACATTTTGACCAGGTTTGGGTTACTGTTTTTTATGAAAATATATATATTACGGGTCTTAATCGCGTGAATAATTTAAGGTTAAATACCTTGTTTATTTCCCGACGTTTCGACTGTATTGCAACGGCCGTGGTCACGGGTAGGCTTTACTGTTTTTTATTTGGAAAATGAAAATGGAATTGCATTAAGTTTTATTAGGGAATCCTGAAATTCCTGCTGCATTCACGGAAATGGAACCTTAGAGCAGAAATATGAATATGTAAAATAATTTATATTATATTATATTATATTATATTATATTATATTATATTATATTATATTATATTATATTATATTATATTATATTATATTATATTATATTATATTATATTATATTATATTATATTATATTATATTATATTATATTATATTATATTATATTATATTATATTATATTATATTATATTATATTATATTATATTATATTATATTATATTATATTATATTATATTATATTATATTATATTATATTATATTATATTATATTATATTATATTATATTATATTATATTATATTATATTATATTATATTATATTTTGTTATGTTATGTTATGTTATGTTATATTATATTATATTATGTTATGTTATGTTATGTTATATTATATTACATTACATTACATTACATTACATTACATTACATTTCATTACATTACATTACATTACATTACATTACATTATATTATATTATATTATATTATATTACATTACATTACATTACATTACATTACATTACATTACATTACATTATATTATATTATATTATATTATATTATATTATATTATATTATATTATATTATATTATATTATATTATATTACATTATATTACATTATATTATATTATATTTAGTCAACATACCTAATAGTATACCACCATTGACAACTCCATTCATCCAAAGTAAAAACAAAAA
Source organism: Herminia tarsipennalis (assembly GCA_945859575.2). NCBI lineage: Eukaryota > Metazoa > Arthropoda > Insecta > Lepidoptera > Erebidae > Herminia > Herminia tarsipennalis. Next base: position 17,399,357 of record OX243835.2, read on the forward strand.
ATTAAAGCAGGAAATAGTATATACTAATTAAATAAGACATTGTTTACTTAAACAAACTCAGTATAAATTTTCGTTGTACTGCAAGTAACGATAAATTTTCTCGAAGCTTTGGAAAGCGCCCTTATATTACCGGAGTTGGTTTCGACCTTAAATAATTAGGCAGTTTATTTTGTTTATTGTGTTACAATATGGTATAAGTTACGGTCACGGAACATGCATTAGGTATGTTGATTACCTGCTTCTAATATATTTTTTTTAATGTGTCTACTACTCGCTACTTGTGCATTTCTTGGTTTGTAAACAAGAATAAAAGTATTAGACATAATTGGGTAAGAGTTCTTTTACATTTTAACATGTTTTTGAATTTTATAGCATGAAAATTAATACTATTTCACGATAGGAACTTATGACGTTATAGGTTCCTATTCCATACACATTACTATAGAGCTTGTCGTTTTGACATTTCATAAAAAGAGACTGATTTGACTGGACAGTCAACATCCCTATTCATAAAAAAGGGGGCATTATAAAATAAAAGGCTAAAGCTTTTGCACTAGTGTTCTTACACCTACAAAAAATCAAGGACTAAGTAAATGGAAGCTCACATATCGTTTTGCTCTCGTTAAAAACTTTTATGCTCGGGGATGCGGTAAAATCTATATCAATTTGCTGAATATTAATTATTCCAATAAATATATAGGTACCTACATTGTTATATCTATGAACTATTATGTATGCTGTATTTAAAATACTAACTTCAATGTGATTCATAGGGTTTTCGAACACGCAACGCCAGTCTATAGCTGATTACAATCAAGCTTGTTACTTTTATCTGTCGCAAATGCTAATTTTAAACGAAAAACTTAATGTCGCAGCCAAAAATACGAATAAACAACAATGAACCACGCAAAAGAAAATGAATAAGAAATACAGAACGGTGCATTCCGTTTCGCGGCTGAAAATTTATTCTGTGAAGCGAAATCGTGCGGAAAATTTGCAATTTAGAAGTAAAAGGGGGAATGCCAATAAGCCATCGATTATGTAGATGCAAGGCTTTTGTGCAGAGCTGCAGTTATCATTGCATTCAGTATGCCGTTTCGAACCGATTTGTCAGGATATTTTCTAAAGGAATTTTCGTACCATATATAAGCAGCGATGAAACTTGCGGGTTACTTGCAATTTTATGACGATATTTGTAAAATTTATTGGGTTCTGCTTTTGGTGAGCGCGCAGAAAACTTTTGAAGGCGATTTGGTTTATCTGGAAAAACACTTTAAAGTCCGTCAGTTATAAAAGTAAAAAAAAAAAAATGAATTTAATTTCTGAGTTTTTAGGTTATGGAGAACTATATGTTTTTATTCGCAGCTGTATGGGCGACAAGTTTTCCAAAGTCCAATCTAGCTACTTATCAAAGTTGATGTTCATGTAACAGAAACGTGTGGTCAAATTTCAGCAGCGGATAGTGTATGTTATTATTATTGCACCTACCATGGTGCCATAGCCGATTGCATTATTATTACATAGTTATAGCACATTCGTTTTGACAAATTTCAGTAGCTAAAGGCGTATTTAAAGGCAAATTTCAATACCTCTCCTGGTGCAGCATTTGATTGGGTTAATATGGCATAGAACATTTTTTACATTAATAACTTTTCCATTCATTAACAACCGAATGAAAAAATTATAATTAAAATTTCAGGGTATCTCCGATTTAAAAAAAAAAATGTATATGCACTCAATATCATAGGCACATAATAACCCGTGAATATGGGCACACCTTTATTTATTTATTTCAGATTGCATAAATACTGGTAGGGTTAAAAGTTATTACAAATTGTTAAGTATCACTGTACTTTACCTCACGGCATACAATTTAATACATTGTTGAAAATAATAATAATCGGAATTAAATACAAACACAAAATAATAAAAAATTTAAAAAAAAAAAAATTGAAATAAAAATTCTTACAAGCTATGAGAAATATATTCATCTACGGAATAGTATGCATTTTCAATTAATATATTAATAATTTTACACTTAAATATCATTATATTTACTATTTCCAGAATTGATTTTGGCAACTTTCTGTTACACATTGTACCTATAAGTAAACAAGCAGGGCAATTATAATAATAATACAAATGTATTTTTAAATATTTACTACGAATATTGTTTCGAAACTGAAAGATAGAAAGAACCGGGTAACCCGGTTCTGGTTTGAGTTTGGAACCGAAGAACCGGTTTCTTAAAAAAATGACCAGTTCTGTATACCCTAGTCTCAAGGATTGTCAATTAAGACCTGTAAAGGGATGTACATACAAAGCTTATAAATTTTAATGTATAGTTTATGGATGTCCAATGCTCAAAAATTCCTTTTTTGTAAATTTTGGTATTAAAAAATGCGAGGACTATGAAATATAACCCGTACCTATAGAACTCTGTGCATCAAAAGGGGGTGGCCTAAAAAACAACGTTGACTAGTGATGCAGATTTGCCACTTACTGTCAACATATGCTGAGTTCATCAGTTATAATAATTGCCTAATTATTCAAGAAATAAATATTAAAAAAAAATCAGGCAATTCATTCATTATTTATTTCAAAGTACATTTATCACGAAATGAGTCAGTATAAACTAAATATCGCATTGAAAATATTCAATTTTATATAGATGTTAACGCAGCCAACATTTTTATTTTCATTTTGCGCTAGTTATTAGACCGTACGAGAGAAGTTAGAATTCTCACCGACGATGTTCTAACAATCAGGAACTTATTGCACTCGTGCATTCTTTGCACCGAACACGCTATTGTGTTGGTTATAAAGAAAACCAACTCACGTCGGTACCACATTTGTGCTATTTCAGCTATTATTTTAGTTTCTACACGTTCTTCAGTGGTAATTTGACAAAGCTATGCTCTCCATTTAGCGGGAAATAAATTCAGCCTCAACATGCTTCGGAGATGTCCGTCGACTAATCGATATCAATGACTATAATGTGTTTACAAAACCCCTGTCTTGTTAGGTAGGTATCATGTCCCTATATTCTTACACGATCCTATTGCATATACTTATACATCTTGAAAATAAATTATTTATTTATGGAGGAACAGAAATACTGACGGCTACGATAAAAATAGTTTCGATTGTAAAAATGCAGCTAGATCTTATTAGTGTAGCAATCTTGAAAATTTGCTACAATTTAAGGAAATCCAGTACTTAAATCGTGAACGCTATTAAACAATAACACTATCATTTTCACAGTCAGTTTATATTTATTTATTTATTTAAAACTTTATGTACGAAGTTGTATGTACAAAGGTGGACTTAATGCAAAAAGCCTTCTCTGCCAGTCTACCTTAGGGTGATGTAGAAATGGAATGTGTGGGTGCAGTTACCAAATTGTAAATTAAAAACTTTTTAAATTAAAAACACAAATAATAATAGCTAGATAGAGAATATTATATAAATACTCAAATACAATATAACCATACAATAATATACATACTTACAAAAATACATACATGCATATATTTATATAAGTATACATAAATAAATATACAGACACAGACAAATATTTAAGTTACTAATGTTGTGATGATTCAGCTGATCCATCAAGGACCAAAGTGCGTAACCTTCCATTTAAAATTAAGGCGATTGGGTGCCATCCTAATTTCGGGGGGCAGTGCATTCGAGAGAGAAACAGATTGAACTAGAAAAGAGAACCAGAAGAATGAGCAGGAGATAAAAGAAGCAGATTGTCAGTATATATATTACTAGCTAACCCGCGCAACTTCGTCTGCGTAAATTTTATTCGTTTTTGCAACATTTTTAATTGCTGCTCCGCTTCTATTGGTCACAGCGTGATTTTATATAGCCTTACTAACTTACTAACAATAAAAGATTTTTTCAATGCTGACCAGTAGTTTCTGAGATTATCGCGTTTGAACAAACAAACAAACTCTTCAGCTAGCTTTCCCGCTTGAAAGTTAGTACAACCCTATAACTCAGCATTTTAGTATCAAAACTGCGGCCTAAAATAAAGCATTTTATTTAGGTTAATATCGAATCTGGCTTGGGAGTAAAGTAACAGACAATATTCTGATGGATGTAGGCGTACCCTGACGAAGATAGATTACTGTAATACGTCAGGGCATTAAAGGATTTTAGAATACGTTTTGTTATTTCGTAATAAAGTTTTAGTAAAATTTTGCTTACAATCTAAATCGCTTTTGGATTTTTTAAAGTGGGTGTAATTGATAGTGTGTTTGGGCTTCATTTTTATGAAAAACCATTACGTAACAATACCTATGTTTTTAAAAAAGGTTTTAGTAATACAGGCGCTATTTAAATGAGTGTTGTTGTTTTTTTTGTAGTAACGTACTACGTACATAACCTACTTACTTAGTTTCAATATTAGTAAATTAAATGTTTAGTAGATTATTAACTGCCGTAATCACAGTCGTTTAATGCTTACTTAAATCAATCCTTTTTAAATTTTTGACATTTAAAATCTTTACTAATGAGTTATTTAATAACCTTTAAATGATTCTGAGTGCGGCAGTTTATCAAATAATTATAAACAAACTAAACACAATTTCCACTAGAGCTCGTGTAAAATTAAAATTGAGTGGTTGACTGCTAAGAAAAAGAATCACTATCTATACAACGTCTTAAACGCTCTATTGAAATATTTTCGTCCACAATTTAACAATTTAACCTGTTTAAGATGTTATAAGTATTAAAGCACACCATACCAACCCATATGATATCCCACTGATGGACACGGGTCTCCCAAGTGAAACCTACTCTACGTAGATCCTGGGGGTAAAGTAATTGTTATAATCGCCACGCTTGGCGAGCGGATTGGCGGTCGCAGTAAGGCTTTAAAGTACGCCGAGGACGCTGCTTCCCGTCCTCTGGTGTGACATCCTTGACCCACAAGAAGAGATGGGGTGGTACTCGTATTCTTAAGTCAGTGTAATAAGTTAATTTCTGTTTTTTTTGTGCTTCCGCACGGCAAATCAAACCATGTAGGTACTTAAAATTAATTGATTTGACCTCTTTGTGATATTTCGTAAAAACTTCTACGACTTGTATTCTTTTGATATATTCTAAAAAGATAACTACAGATTTGACTTGACAATTGTGTAGGCAATTATTTCACAAATAAGCTACATAATGAAAGGAAATATTCACCTGATTATTTCTACTTCAGCTCCTAGCGACCCAACATAAAACAACGGAATACACGTTCTGCCAAGATATAACCAAAAAAGGGTTTAATGTGTCAGGCTATCTATAAAATGGACTTGGTCCTTTCCGGGTACATATCTAAATAGGCACCTACATTATAACATAACAAGTAGGTGCGTGAAAATGAGTCCGATATTACACACGGCTTTTGGGAATAACAACGACATTTCCGGTCACTGAGTTCCGGTTAACAAAATGACGTCACGTCAGCGAAGCAGTTCAATAAGTTAACCTAAAAAAATAGTTGCACCTTTTTTAGGAAAATGGTGCTTGCTGACTTGGTATTTTTTTGTGATAATCAACTACCTACCCGACTCGAACTTGCCTGGGTTTAAATGTTTTCGTAGTTACACTACTTATATAATAAATTAATACAACGTAGTATGAGAGCTGATGGTCATTTTTGGGTAGGTATTTGAGGCACGCTAAAAAACTTGTCTAATAACAACCTTATAATGAACAAGCACAGAACCACAGACCTGGCTGGGGGATAACGGGGCTAAATCGATTAACTTCTTTATATTTTTAAAAAAACCTTTTTTATTTGTGACTTTAAATTTAATATTTAAAGAGTTAAAAAATAAATACTTTGCTCAGAATCAGTAACACAATCCAATTGGGTAGTTTTTGGACCATGTTATATTATTAAATTAATTAATCATTAATTAATTCATTAATCATTCTAACAGTCCAAATCCTGTTCACAATGTGACGTAATCTAACACAAATGTAATCATCACTTATGTTTCAATAATAATCGTGGATAACGTATTGGCTTATAACTATGCAAGTTTTCATTCATTTCATTTTCTTTTTTAAATCTTTTTTTATTTCTGTTTTACTAGTGTCTGAGCTTTGCATTTATACCAAAAATAATGTTGTATAAAATCAAAAATTTAGTTTCTGACATAAATCACTCCAACTTTTTTTATTTATCTATCAACAATGTAAAGCTACGTGTAACAAAGTAAACCACATTTATCTGAGCACAAACATTGCTCAATATGATGCGATGTCAAAGTAAGCAGTGCACTACCAATTCAAACACAAATACGTACAAAAACTTCACTAAGCAACTCGTCTTGCGACAAGAAAGACAGAATGTTTTCATATCGCCATCGTCTGTACAAACATGGGTATCTATTCATGACCTTTTGGCAGCATGTGTTCAGAAATCCGACACTAGAGGGCGCTGTAGTCTGTAGTCTGTTTGACTGTTTGTACTGCAACCTAATACGGCACATTAAACTGGCTTGTTTTGTCTCCATTATCTTAGCTTTGATGCTGCCAACTAGCCACATGTGGAGATTAAAAGTGGGACATTTTGTACGGATAAAGGCGTTATTTATAACTTGTGATCAGTTTTTTTTCTATTTATGTTAGAACTAAATGTCGTTTTATTATTGTTTCTATATTGTATCTGTATGTAATGGAAATATATTTAAACGCCAGTGCCTCTATAAAAGTTAAGCAAAAATGATTGTCAAGAATAACTCGTTTTTAAATTCTAAACAAAATGCCTCATTTAACTATTAACGAAATATTAAGCACCTATTTATAAGTGAACTAAATAAAACGATGAAATATTTATTCTACAATCTATTAAAAACATTTATTATTTTTTATTTTACGATGCAAAAGTATTGCAGTTACAAACAAAGCGCAGATTAAATAAACATTCAGCAACTTAATGGGATAAGTAAATTATTTTCCAAATGACTAAAGTAAATACAATACCGCATAAAAAAGCAACAAAACAATAGTTTTTAATCAAAAACGCCTAGAGGAGTAATTAAAAAAAAAAGTTTACAGCCCCGAAAAACTATTAAAAAGGCTATTACAGCATGACACGTACACTTTATGAGTGCATGTTTAATATTAAAAAAAGCCTGAGACATTTTTACGTCAAAGAAAATTGCGTAGTAAATCATTAATCATGGGCACAATGCGTGTCGGGGAACCGACGCATGGCTTTAAGAGGTATAAGAGGGCGCCGTCCAAATTTCCTGTATTATAGGGAAATGAACGAAAAACCTTTTTGAAGCCCCAAAGTTCAAAAACTGTCGTCAAGTGCGGTTTTAGTAAACTTTTTGGTGATATTTGACTGTCGAATGCTGGTTTATGGAGATAAAACGATGAATTGTGTTGTCCTTGTTGGTGAACTAGGGGAGGCATGTATTATCTCTTGACTGTTTATTTGGAGAAGTGTAAGGGTGAGGTTTGTTTGACTTGACCCTATGATAGAGAATTCGAAACTTCGCTTTGAAACGTACTGATCAGCTTTTCGGATTACTCTCGTAAGGCACTTGTTCCACAGCCGCGAACCTATGAACTATTTTCTCGCCCAACAAATGTACTAAGTACAATAAATATAGATACCGTGTAAACAAAAGAGATACAGTATGGAGCGAGTTTTCGCCGGGAGTGTGAACAATCAGCGATCAATTACTAATATGACTGCCTCTGTGGCGCGGTGGGAGTGTGACCGACTGCTACGCAAGAGATCGTGGGTTTGATTCCGACACGGGACATCACTTTCCGGGTCTGGGTGTACTTTGTGCCCGTGTCTTATATATTTGTAACGTCTACCGTGACACAGGGCTTGTACCCTACGGCGGGAATTGTTTTCAAAAAACCGGGCAATGAAATTTTGTATGTGAATGTAGTTCGAATGACAACACAATAATTTGGTAACTTGAAGATGATCTGATGATAGAGTGCAACTCCTCAGGGGTGTATAAGTTTTGACGATCAAGTTTAATCTAAGTACTTCTAGTGTTTTTGATGTAAATACATATGCGTGTTATTAGCTTTTTCAAAGATATTTTTTTTATTAAAATTTAAAAATAAAACTGTTACAGTTGATACAACATACAAATATGATTACCGAGTATTGATTTTCAGAAAAAACCGTTACTTACTTTTTTTTCAAAACAAATCATAATATACTATTTAACTATTTATTTTGAACACTTGATCGACTAAAAACTATTACATAAACCATTTTTTGTAGTCTAACCTATCTATCTATTAAATGAAGGTTTCCGCTAAATATACAACTACAGTGCCAGATAAAAATAAGCGACGGCCTAGCCACAAAAACACGTAAATATAACTTTTCACATTGTCTACACTACCTAGATAATTAACTAACTAAATTTTATGAGCTTGCATTCAAAATGACCATTCGGGGAAACATTCCCCTCGATATAACGCCATAATAAAAATAAATTACCAATATTCGGCAAAATGCAACATAGCAGGGGCACTGGTCTGGACATTGTCGGACATTTACCGGCTGTTTGCTGAATTTCCCGATATCTATTATACAGAATACACACAGAGGGCCAGCTCCTTACAACTAGCGTAAACATGCTCACACTCACATAGAGGCGCACGTAAGCAGATCACGGACGAATTTGAACCGAGACTGCGCACGTTGAGTACGTTCATACGGCAGCGTTGATGTGTGTATGGATTTGTTGTTGACCTGTAAGCTGACTTTCTGGACCTATGTTTATGCCTATAAGCTTGGTAATTGATATTTACGCTACACTAAACTCACGAATCGATGCCATGACCAGATTTATATAACAGACAGTTAATAAATTGGAGGCATAACTTGATTAATGAATATAAATTGCTTTATTTTGATGTTCGAGAGAAATGTAGCAGACGTCAGCCTGTGTAGCATTTTTTCATATATAGCCTAACTAATGATGTTATGTAGTGCCAATTTAGCTTATTCATAAGCTTCTGCATATAAAATGTCCCGGTCGTCGTCGCGTTGGTCCATTCGGATCAGATCTCACTCTGCTCGAAATTCATGATTGCTACATTAGCACCTATGATTAGAAGTGAATATTTTTTAATAGTGTAATTGTGTATTTGACTACTATCATAATAAATGATTTTTTACTAACCATGCAATAATATGTCATTAAATATTCTGAAAAAATGTGTTCGTTCGTTTACGTTTACATTTCGTTTACATATTTATTATTTTTTATTCATCAAAAGTAATGCTAAAAGTAATTAATTTGATTATTAAAAATACGTGACGTCATACGCTAGTATTTTATACAAACTTGTACAGAGCGTCTATTAGACAATTCACTTATATGTGGGCCCCACTGAAGCTTAGAATCTAGAGTAATTCCTAAAAACTTTGTCTCTACAGGGTTCAACTCATCTTCTTTTATTTTTATAGTAGCTTTTACTGGTTTCACGTTAGGTGTTATAAATTGAATACATTTAGTCTTGCCCTGGTTTAAGAGTAAATTGTTAACATCAAACCAGTTAACCACTTTGAAATAGCCATATTTACATCTTCAATGTCTTTTTGCTGGCGTTTTTAATAAAATTTATTATAAATTAAAGTAAGAATTTAATAGATAGGTATTCCATCAAGTCGTTTATATACCTACGAGCGAAAGCATTACAAATATTGACTCCCTAAAATACTAAGCAAATTATTATTCAATGTAATTATAAGTTATTTTAAATAACATTTCAATATCGTAATTATGGTAGAGCGGTCCCTGTCTGCTGAAACCCTGTGTCACAGGAGATTTTACAAACATGCTATTGTCGAAACAAAGACTGGGATAACATAGTGTCTGTGAATCAAATCCACGACATCTTGCGCAGCAGTCGTACACACTCCCACTACGCAACCGAGGCAGTCATAACTACACACGTATAAAGTATTTTATTTATTTATTCATTTGCAAAACTTACATCTATCATGAGAGTAAAACCAAGACGATAGCGTACAGAGCATACCTTTTTTAAAGTAACTACAACCTTATTATATCTATATACACTTCACCGATTACTTAGAAATTACAAACGATATATTTTTGAACTGACTCTGAATAAAATACAATCGTCGAAACATACTGAGACGATTGTATTTTAATGTTATAACCATGTACCTATGTTCCACAAATAAATTTATTTGATTTGATTTGATTTGATTTGACTCACAGTACAACAGAATAAATCTGTGTAACCGGCTATGACATTGAGGGTAGGGACTGCACGCGTCACAGGAGCCTCGCTCAGCAGATTGAAAATGTATTGGTAGCAGTAGTAATCTACGCTAAGCTGCCATCAGTCAAACCGTGACCACGATCGGTGCAATTCGATCAAAACGTCGGGTATATAAAAGGTTCCTAATTCCCTAAACCTAAACCTTTAAATAATTCACACGATTAAGTCCCGAAATATATCTAATAATCTACAGAGTTTTAATTTCAATAACTAGCTTTTATTCGTACTATAAGAAACACAAAGCTGACCATTCCAGCCGCCATCATTAAATTTAAATAATCACATTATTCTGAAAACTACAACTAGATTCACGAGGCAGTTAAACTTTGAAGCTTCGATAATTTCTGCATTTGCATTCGAATAGTTTATTCCCAATCGAGTCGCTAAGATCTTGTGTTGGTGCTTAATCGATTATAGAAACTACTATAATAAGTAGGGCTGACTAGTTATTATAAAAAGCCGGGATTATTACCCGGACTTGTGAGAGAGACATCGTCTCGTAGAGATAATAGTCAAGATAACTGGATTAATAAAGCGATGGTGTCGGATTAAAATTACATGCATAATATTGAATAACCTGATCAGGTAATATCCATTTAATTTGAATCCTGAGAATGTTTTTTTTTTATTTCTTAATCACTTGAGTTTCTTGTAATCCTAGGTGATTACTTTAATAAAGTTTGATAGTCTTGTTTTTAGGATTCCGTGCTTCTCACTGAAAAAAAAATCATTTCAAATAACAATACATGTGAAATATTTACCACAGAGTTCGTTTTTTTATGTTTTGTATTTTAAAATTTAAAAAAAGACGATTGTAATTACCTAACTTAGCATATAAATTAATTGAACGCAATTTTTTTTAATATATACTAATATTATAAAGCTAAACAGTTCGTTTATTTGAACGCGGTAATCTGAAAAACTATTGGTATGAATTAAAAAAAATCTATTACACTTGAATAGCCCATTTATCGAGAAAGGCTATTGGCCATATAATATCACGCTACGACCAATACGAGCGGAGCAGCGATGAGAAATGTTGCATAAACGGGAAAAATTTACGCAAACGAAGTTGCGCGGGACAGCTAGTTAAATAATAGAACAGTTACTAATTTGGTGCGTAGGTATGTAATTAAAAGCCAACATTTAAATATTTAGCCATTTCATGTTTTTTTAAAACTCTACATTATAATTTTACTATACAAAACTGTAATTATAATGCCGAAGTAAACATAGGTACTCAGAGCGCTTTGGTTGCTTTAAATCTGTTCAAGATGTAATCTGATTTTTTTACTAGAAGGTGGAAAAAAACGCTACGGCATTATTTTAACAGATCGCTTTTCTATAGATAGGCACATTCATTATAATCTAAAGGTTGAACCAGACGTCACATGGCAGTAATATATCTAAAACCTATACGAATATTATAAGCCTAAAGAGTTTGTAGTTTGTTTGTTTAGTTGAACTACTGGTTTGAATTGGAAAATTCTTTTAGTGTTCAAACTCAAACTCAAATATCTTTATTTGGTAATACCCAAACCAATGGTTATTTGAAAACGTCAAATTAATACATACTAAAAGAATATATAACTACAATTTGAAAAGAGTGGCCGCGAGTTTTTATTGCCTTGTTCTTTTCTCCGACTTTACCTAGAATAAAATTTAGTAGAATCCGGACGTATCACATTTTGAATTTTAAAAAAAATGAGTTTGAATCAACAAAAATATACGCAGGGATCATTTTACACCCGTCAAAAAAGAAGTGGGAAATTCAACTTACAAGAGCATTCGCATAAATAACGCCAGTTTGCCTACTAACATTGTTTAAACAATAAACCGTTAAACAACAATAATGTAAACAAAACAACAACAGAACAACACGCTTAGCAATAATGCGAATAGTTGTCGATCCTCATTTGTAAGACTGTAACTATCTCAGTGCCGGTAACCACGACCACCACTGACAAATCTGTGGTCGTCCGACCATTTTGTTTGCGATAGTTTAAGACAAGTTAGGTAACTGGAAGCATTATTCAACGATACTGGCACCATTTAGCAGTGTCAGCCGCACATTTGTATCTATCGGTGCCGTCTGAGAAATTATGCAAGGGGATTAGGAATTGGAAAGATTTGATGATGACTTGAAGAAGTTTTGTGTCATTAAGCTGTTGTTTGTGTAACCTCGGTTTCTTGCTAACATAGGTACCTGAAACATATAAGGTTTTAAAGCTGCAGAAGGGTAGAAGTGCTTATCTTTTTGAATCACATCGAAAAATCTCTAATGAAACTTGTATTTTAAAAAGATATAACATTATTATAACTGTAATACTAAAAAAGTCAATTAGCAACCATTCTTTTTTCAATTTTCAATACTTGGCAATAGCTGTGATAAAAGTTAGTTACTACATCGGTACTTTTTAGTTGTTGTTGGATGTACATATAACCACTAAAAAGGAAAAAGCAGCCTGCGCAAAAAGATGCAAATAAGATACCCTACATCATTATTATGTATATCACGCAGGTTATTTTCGTTTCTATGATTTGCAATGTCAGCGATCGACATGCTCACTAAAATGTCATTGCTTTTTTAAAAATAAAAATATATATGTATTTCCATAATAAAAATAATAGGGCTCTACATTTTGACAGCATTTTCAAACATGGATATGACGGATCCTGGTCTAATTTAGTGTAAATTTTATATTGAATACACTACTACTTATTTTTTACACAGAATGTAGGTAGGTATTTCGAAATAAAAGTCTTTGTCCTTCCTCAGGCTTCGCATCGAAATCAGCAGATAAATGCTTCCAAACTTAGTTTTCAACATTCTAATTAGTATAGAGAATTGCACTTAATTATTAGATTCATTAAAACAAACGTCGTCAACTCGACATCAACACATTATACTGAAATAATGTAATAGGATTCTTGCACATCGCAATCCCAGGCAATCGCTAAGACAGGAAACTACGTATCTTTTTCATTTCAAACATTATACAATGGCACCATTAACAGTCCATTCCAACACAATACCTTCGTAACAAACGTAATCCAGGCTTGCAACCTGAACTAAGAATGGCGCCTATTACAGTTTTACTAGTCCCTACTCGTTTAGCAAAATTAAGGGCGGTTACACGCTGCGACTTTTTATGCGATTCTACGGTGATTCCATGCGTTCTGCAATTAATGATACAATTGATGACGTTTTACTATTGCATGCATGCGTAACTAGCAGTGGCGGCAGGTTCTTAGAACACTATTCTTTTCGGCTTCCCTTTGAATTCTAGTGATTTAATATTATCTGCTCAAGAACCGTGTCCTGCAAAATATTTTTTTGTATCGCGTTACCTCTGGAAAATTTTAAACTAAATCTTGCTGGTCATGGTCCTTTGTACCTATACTACTAAGTGACTACAAACCAAAGGGAAACCGAAAGTAATGGTATTGTAAGGACCCTCCGCCACTGCTCGACATAATTGTTATGCGTTTTAAGCCGTCTAACGAATCTATAGTGATACCAATTGCGGCTACGGGCGAATCATAATCCTTGGCTTGATAGCCTTAAAAGTGCTTCAAGTACATCGAATCTGTATTGTAATTCTACTGTTGCCTGTCTGTATTCTAGTTCTAAGAATTCAGATAGAAATTCGAAAGCACATCATTTTCACATTGACAATTAGATAAACGAAGCACGACTGCATCTAACCACTTACAAAAGTCTATGAAAATCGGTTGAAGCGTGAATTAAACTCACATTTTGAAATCCATGATTGTGTTGCTGCAAAGAGTCCCAATGTGTAACAGTACTAAAAAGATCGAGTTACAATAATTACGTCATATCATATGTCTAATTATAGTGCTTATAACTTAACACATTGCAGAGTTCAATCACCTTTGTCACTGTGGGAACTTTCTTCACGCCAATAATAAATTAAACAATGTTTAGTAAAGATTAATGGCTATAGAGAAATGTTCGATTCTATTTCATTTGGTCTCGATCCTAATAGGCGATGATCAATCAACGTTTCAATACAACTTCTAACATTAAGGAACGTATTTAAATAAATAGCGGTAAAGTTTGAAGCTGAACTGTTGAAATGAGTTCCGTTGAAATGGAATTGGAACTTTTTAAATGTATTGTAAGTACCTACTATTACACGTTTGGATCGTTTGGTCTTTGGATGAGGTAGAGTGCGTATTTTTCATTTTTTTTATTATAATTAAAAATAAGATAACTAGCAATGTGATATTGTGGTTCCACATTACTAGCAATCCTGTTAACCCCTCCAGCTAAGCTCAATGGCTTGTGTTAGGATTAGGTTCACGTCGGTAGTATAATGGGTAGGATTCGAACCCGCGACCTCACGATTGCGAGACCGATGCCTTATCCATTAGGCTACCACCGCTTTAATCATTTTTAAAACAGAAATATCACAGTAGGGTTAAAACCCTGCGTCACAGGGGACTTTTACAATCATATTATTAACGCAACAAATACACACTCATAATAAATCGGTGGATCACATAAGTAGTGTCGAACACATGACCTATTGCGCAGCAGTTCTACAAATTCCCACTGCGCTTCCTAGGCAGTCATGACTACTCACACATAAAGTAGTAGTTGTAGCAGTAGTAATCTACAGAGTTTTGATTTTAATAAGTCACTTTTATTTGTACTTTACAGAGCACAGCAGCTGACCATTCCTGCACTAATTTCTCAAAAATAGAATCGATAATTTAAAGCCTGCGGTGATTGCTTACTAACAGTTAGACTAAATATTTATACACATCATTAACATCTATTTTGTTCTTCAATCTTGCCCGATAAAAGTCATTTTAGTCCTCACATTGTTTCTGAGCATATTAGCTTTATAAAATACATCCATATTTTCTTCGAACTTACCACTATAGTGGCTCAAATTTCCCTTACTTATTGCATTAAATCGCACAGATATCATTATGGTTACATATGTACCTATCTCATTCACACATTTCGGTACGGAACCCTAAAGCCCAAGGCGGAAGGAACGTGTATTGTCTGTCTGACACGTGCTTTCGTCCATCCGGCACACCTGTTTGTATAGTCGTGACAAATGAACGATTAATCGGTACCTCTACCCGATCTTATTCTATTCGATTATGAATGTATAAGAAATGATTTCGAGTTTTTATTCGGTGATTTATTTGTGGTGATCGATAATGTAATAGTGAATGACTAATCACTGCTTTAAGTTATTAATTTTTTACATTGATTAGACATAATCTACATATACTAATATTATAAAGCGGAAGAGTTTGTTTGTTTGTTTGTTTAAACGCGCTAATCTCAGGAACTAATGGTCCGATTTGATAGGCTATATATCATCGCGCTACGACTAATAGGAGCGGAGCAGTGACGAGAAATGTTGCAAAAACGGGGAAAATTTACGCATACGAAGTTGCGCGGGACAGCTAGTAATACATAATAATAATGGTCTCATAACCGATTTCGAGAAGATATTATAGTGTACTAAAATACTTTACTCTACAGCAAATACGGTAGCAAACCAATGTCTAGTTCTTAGCAATAGAGGTATGCCGACACAAAACCGCAAAACATACTTATGGAAAAGGTCGGGTGCCGCCACCCATTGATATAGAAAAACGCCGCCACGATTGGATCTTGTTGAATCTATAGCGTGAATATGCGCACCAGACGTACAAACTCCCACGGCGCTAACAAGGTGAGTTTTATTCCCCATGGTGGTTTTATCATTTTACCAAGTGTTGTTAAGGTTATTTTTGGTATAGTATTAAGCTACGACACCCCAACAAGATTTTTATTTCAAGAAATCATTAAAAAAAAAGAAAATGGAAATATTGAAAACTTGCAGAGTTATAAGCCCATTTATGTTTTAATGTTCTTCGCGCTTTCGTGCTCATAGCGTCCCGTAGTATGTAATCCATGGTTATTAATGAAAAATATGTGATGATTACATTTGACATCACGTTGTGAACACGATTTAAACTGATAGGCTGAGTAATAAATTAATTAATTAATAGAAAAATATAACATGGTTCAAAAACTACCTCATTGGATTGTGTTACTGATTCCGAGTAAACTACTTTCAGGTTTGCACTATACCAAGAATAAAGTTGTATAATGTTTCTCTACTGCATTCCGGCTAAACCGTGATTGTCATTTTGACATTATACGTAGACCGTTAAAATTAGGCATCGTGGTATGTACCGAGTTTGACTAATAATATCTAATAAGTGATTTTGTTTACCCCAAGTTCACCCCAAACTATAGATATTGTCTATATGTATTTAGGTACATACATAAGTAATTTTCACCCATGCAAATTTTGACCACGAAAACATTAAAGAAAGAAAGAAATAAGTTTTACTTTTTTTTTGTACCACGATACAAAAAAAAAATCATTAGACAATAAGTAAGTAGGTAGATTAGCGCAGAACAAATAAGGACCTACGTCAGCTTTACGTGGGACTGCCTCTGTGGCGCGGTGGGAGTGTATCCGACTGCTACGCAAGAGGTCGTGGGTTCGATCCCCACCCAGGATAAAACTTTGTGTGATGAGCACGATGGTTTATTCTGTGTCTGAGTGTTATTTATCCATAATATGTATGTATTTAGAAATATATAAGTATGTTTATCAGTTGTCTGGTTTCCATAGTACAAGCTCTGCTTAGTTTGGGATCAGATAGCGTTGTGTGAGTTGTCCCAAGATATTAAAAAAAAAGATATTATTGTTGTAGTCTGTGGACCACAACGCTGATATTCTTGTAGGCCCATTATTTGCTTTTGCTGCCGCTGTCACCTGCAGCAATACTTTGAGTTACCTATCATTATACAATACTAGATATCAGTTACTTCGCCCGGTTTTACAGTTAGGTTGCGGGTTCGAATCCTACCCATTATACTACCGACGTGAACTCACTCCTAACACAAGCCATTAAGCTTAGCTGGAGGGATTAACAGGATTGCTAGTAATGTGGGACGACAATCCCACATTGCTAGTTATCTTTTTTATAAAAAAAAAACTTAAATTTAGCAACGACATAATATAGAACACTAAGAAAGTAAACAACTAGAAAATGACTTTGGCAATCTTTTGATATTTACGATTATCACTAGCGCCACTACACAATTTAGTAGGTGACCATTAAACAGCTAATAAATAATAAAACTTATACACTTACTGCCTCAAACAAACACAGTTATACCTATCTACGAAAGTACGAACAAAGGCTATTAATCAAGAGAACCACCGAACTATTGTAATATCACGTTATTATGATAGGACGCCATAATACCTATTATCTTCGGCATCATATTAAACTAATGTAGACAATACATTAAGGTGGGAGGTATAAAAGGCTAATATTAGTAGAACAAAGAGTAATTATAGGCATCCATTATCATTAATGAACCCTTATGGAGAACTTGTTTAGACATGGCCTGTTTGTTTCTTTGTGATTTTAAAAAGTTAAGGGGTGGGGTGGGGGACAATTTATGAAACTTTCGGTGCGATTATTTCCAAATATATTTACTCAATCAAAAAAGTTTATAAGAAACCTTAAAATGTTTTTAAAAGACCTGTCGAATGATGTGCCACACGTTCAAGATAGCCAAAACAAAAATCTGCTTCTGTTACATGTATGGAGTGCCTCCCTAAAAATATTTATTAATATTTAGCTATCAAACTAAGTAGCGGCCACTATAAGACACCTTTTCACCAAATTCCATCAATATTCATTGAGAAATCTCTGAGTAAAATGCCGGACGGACAGACAGACAGACAGACGCAGAAACAGACGGACATGACAAAACAATAAGGGTTCCGTTTTTTTCCATTTTCGCTACGGAACCCTAAAAAACAAGGAAAAACAATAGGTCATTGATATACAAAATATCAATGCAAAGCTAGGATTAAACAGAATTGGTAGATGCGGATCCATGGACAATTTTAATCTGCAGCAATTTAATCTGTAAAAACGAAAAACTCATCCTAATATTTCAAAAGTTAATTTTCATATGAGTTTTTTAACCATATAAGCCACCATGACGTACTTGTCCGAAGGGTTACCCCTTGTTGATTGGAAGGATGTTAGGAAAAGTAACAAAACAAGAGTAATGTATAAAAAAAAAACAAAGAAAAACAATAGGTACACCTACAAAATATCCATGGACGATAAAGTACGGTAGTTTCTATACAAAATATACATATGTATATACAGGAATTTTAATCTGCAAAGATGTATTATCAATTATAGAGTGTTGAATGCAATTGAGGGTTCGACAAAATTATCTCCATACTGCCAAAATCATTCGTCGCTGTCATTTATCAGGAAGACTTAACGGCTGACATAAATTCCAAGACAATGTACGAATTAATTTACTTTGCGGATTCTTAATAAGACAGCTCATCCATCTGTCAGCGTACGAGACAATGTTTAATTAGATTCTGCTTAATTATTTCGTTTCTGCTTAAGTTATACAATGTAGCTTTATCTTGTTTAATTGTAGCAAAAGTATTACTGTCGCAGGTTTTCATTAAAGCATCCATTTCTTGAAGATTTATGGCACATTAAATTGAACTTTGTAAAAAAGCTTCTAGTAGTAGGTAATAGAATAGTAGGAAAGTGCAAACAGACGATCCAACTAGATATTGTAACTGGTCCGGCCATAAATACTGTTACATAAAAACTTTTATATTTTAACTTTTTAATTACTTTGAGTTTGGAACGCGTTTATTATTTTTAAAAGTTCTTTCGATTTTGCGCCATTTTACATATTTTTTCATGTTCATTATCAAATTACAATATGGATTGGGGTGTTAAAGAAAATAGGATTGCGGTGATCGCCTTGCACAAAGTGAGTATGGAGCCATCGGTCATATTCCAGACACTTCAAAAGCTTGGTATCAGCCGTATGTTCGTATATCGTAGTATCAACAGATACAACAACACTTCCTCTGTCGAAGACCAATAAAGATCGGGGCGGCCGAGAGCAGTTAGAACTACAAAGGTTGTTAATGCTATTAGAGCCAGAATTCGTTGAAATCCCATTAGCAAGCAAAAATTCGCGCTCGGTGCTTATCATCGATATACAGGACATGCCCTAAATCAATCTTTACAACTAAAGAGAATGGATCGATCAAAACGCCTTTTGTCGCGATACGCAGGTGAAAGGCAAAGAAATATCCTCTTTACCGATGAAAAAAAATTCACGATTGAACAGAATATATATATTAACAGAATAAGCAAAATGATAAAGTGTACGCTCACAGTTCTAAAGAAGCTGCTCAAGTGGTCGGAAAGGTACTGCGTGATTATCATCCTGCGTCAGTGATGGTTTGGTTGGGCGTGTCTTATCAAGGCGTCAATCTCTGTAGCAAGCAGTGGCGAAATTTCTTATGGAAACAGTGCGTAAATCCATAGATTCGGCCCCAGACAGATTAAAGGCCTGTATAAAAGCTAAAGGTGGCCATTTCGAAAAGAATATTGTTTTTATTTTTTTGCCGTTATTTTAATAAATATGTACATATAAGTTTTGTAATATTACATTACTTCTTTAAAAAAAAATGCATTTTTATTTGTAACAGAACTTATGGCCGGGCTAGGTATAACTGATGGTTTAAACTATTTTGTCATAAACAACCACATTTTAATTCATTGTCGATGGATCAACACGTGGCATAAACTCTAATCGAATAGAACGACAATCGAATAGAATTACCTCGTTTGAATACACTGTAAATACGAATATTGTTAATATGAGATTATCAGTTGTGTGCGTGCAAGGACGTCATTCTATTCGATTAGAGTTTATGCCACTTGTCTAGAGACCACTTCCATTTTGATAGAACATAAAATATTTATGATACCAAAATAACCTAACACAATTTGCAAATGCATGTTCTCTAAACTATTTACTTTTTTTCTTCAGAAAGTCTACTCAAAACTCAACATTTTGTGTAATCAGAGGTATAATTTTTCAAAGATTTTAGCCATTTTGTTACTCTTACTGTATACCTCGAGTTTAACCTGAGAAGACCTTTCATTAAAGTGATAAAATATTATAATGCTTTTAATTTTCTCTAAGGAATTTCCCTTTATCCGTTAAGACTGCAGATAAATTTTAATGATGTTAATCCGTTTGCAAACCGTCTCGGTCCCACCCATCTTGATTACCCATTACACCAGGTCTCGTTCGTACCTTCTTATACGTCAGTATTATGGATAGATCCTGACTAGCATGGCTCTGTTTCATATTTGAATAAATTATGAAAATTTCCTCTCATAAGAATAATTTACAACTTATTTAACCAGCCCAAGTAACCAAACGTTAAGGCTCATATTACAACTTATATTTTTAACTCTCTCATTGTCATGTAAAGAGGTCTGCGCTTCAATGCTGGTCCTACAGAATTAAAATGCTTTTACGGACGCCGCAAATTAAAAAAAAAATATTATCATGGTTGATAATCTTATCTTGCTCTTTTTGACGTTGCTACAACGCCGCCTCTCATTTACCGCGCATCTAAGGATTTTGGACGGGTCTCCATTAACTAAAGAGGATCTCCGGCCAGCTTAATTAAGAATTCCCTCCGAAATCTCGTCTCAGTCCGCCACCCTCGGACGGAATGGCAGCGATTGATTTTAAATGAGGACCCAACAAAGACCCACTGAAGTGGGCACAGCTTTGAACTCGTCTATAAAAACTTTGTGGTGAAAAAAACTTACAACAAGAGGGAATAAAGTTCAACGATAACTGCCCCCAAACAAGCTGAAGGGATATGGGAATTTAATTACGGCCACACAGGGCACCGCAATAAAAATAAGATGGTAACTTTTTAATTTGCAAACTCATCAACGTTGATGTGGCTTCCATTTCGTATTTTGGCCAAAATTTGCATACATATGAGGAAGTTTGTATTTAATTATCGTCGATAATAAGCTGTTTATTTTGTTTGACTCACGAAGTTAATACTTGAGTAATATGCTTGTCCATTTGATGAACTGAAATCCAGTCTTAAGACAACCAAAATAATATTGGATTGATTTCTATCGAAGTACTCTTAGTAGCAATCATACTGAAAAAATGTCACTACATGACAAGAATATCCAGAGAAATAAATAATACATCGCTTAGAAATTAGACAAAGTTATTGATAAACTATATAATAAAAAATGTTTCGAAACTACTACGACATTGTAGTTTACTAATGCGCAATCAGATTCAATATTAAGATTCCCTTTAAGGCTTCTGAATTAATTAAGTCACCAAGGTACAAGGAAAGGACGTTCACTACAGTTCTAGGAATAGGAGTGATAAGCTTTATCGACCCTAAGATGTTTGCAGGAGATAAAGTTATCTTGATTTTGTTCATCTTTTACGATTCCTGGTTGAAACGCTAAGGACCTTGCGTAGTCACTTTTTACGATCGCACTAAACATTACTCTCTGATCGGAATTTAAATTCTATTTGTAGTAAATTGTATTAAAGAGGTCGTTCCCATACAAAGTGATTATTTGTTTTGTTAGTATTTCCAGTCGAACATGGTTAAACCGACATTTTATAGCCGTTAAGGATTAAACAAAGTACATGTTAAGGTTCAAGTGACTATAAATTCTAAATAAAATACTATTTTCTACCAGACAGTTCTAGCTCTAAATATATTTAATAGGTAAGTACAATGGGAAGGCATAATTTTCTATCACTACCTCATTACAATTTAAACTACCTGTCAACATAAATAGCAAAATCCTTTGATGCAAAATTCATGCTCATGCGAACATTCTAAGTGCCAGCTGGTTATGTGCAGCAACATTATAAATTCCTCCACAAGTCTAATGCCTAGACGTTTTCATACTTGAAAATATCCGTGTGCTTCAAATATCGTTGGAGTATTACTTACCTTGCAGCTTGAGACGACAGGACTGACTAAAACTTGGCTCAACATAAATAAGGAGACAGAAAATTTTGTCGTAAGTGAGAAAATATTACAGAAGCTTAATGTTAGTAGGGGCCACCTCGCGGAAGACTGCCTCGTTATGCTGATTTATGGATGCACCCCCGAAAAGGTATTTCAAGAAAGACCCACCTTATGAATTCCTTCAGCAGAATTTACGTGCAGTTACGCCGTTGTCTGTTCAGGTTATGCCTACAACGTTTAATATTTGTGTTGGTTTAATTTATTGGCTTACTGTTGGACGTGATATTTTCTTTATTTGACCGCTTTTGTCCTTTGTTAGTGATAGTATATTTCAAGTGTAGTTACGATTTAACTTGTAACTACAAACTTAATTGTGATATTAAAAGCACGCTGGCTATGCTTAATTAATATGCTTTTTCCTGTGAAATGTTAAAACCTTAAAAGTGACTGTGATTGATTACATTAACGGTCAAAATTAAAACTTTAATTAGAGTTTAGAAATTGAATTTTACAGAGATAGCATAAAAACCAAACATTTTCGAAAAAGTTCCCAACTAGATTGCTTTTAGTCAGACATGTCTACAAAAAGATAACGATCTTCATCTCTATGCCAAATATTTTATCTTGAATTCTAGAATATACTCGTCAGTTTCTTTCCAGGGTAGACAGTGCAAAAAGTTTGCCGTCTGCAACACATTTTTCATTTTATTTTAGATTCACACAAACATCAGTTTGAAAAACAAAGTGTCCATTTTTATTCCCTCTTGGGTTGCCATTTCACATTCGTTGCAACCTTTTTACATAGGACTGGAAAAGTTAACATAAAGGAAAAAAGAAAAAATAGTTGAATGTTTTCTAGGTTTTTCTGCCTCGTCTGGATGTCTATCTAAATTGTAATGTTAGTCTTTTTTACTTCCATTTCTATCATTATTAGTAAGACCACTGTTCCTAGATGCTGTAGGTACTCAATAGAATAAAACTATCATACTTGCTTATATTTCTGGTTAGGAATAACTTTCAACAAGCGATATATAAATATACCTCTTTATATCAGAAAAAGTAATACAAATGTCATCGTTTAATGGTACTTACATTTCACTTGCAAATAGCTGTTTAACACAATCATCAGTAGGTTACTCGTCAAAGGAAGCTAAACTTTTACGACGAAAGTTCAATTGAAGAATTCAAATTAAATAGTATCTTTAACATTATAATAACTCTAATCTTTATTAATTGAAGTGAAAACTTATACATTCAAATGGGTATTTATTGCTACTACTTTGTCTCAAAAAATACGAGCAGTTAATATTCTGTTGAAAATAAAAATGTGTTCGTGTATTAATGTCGTTTTTATATTTTATTGAGTTGACGCAGACAGCGCTCATGTTCATAATAAGCACCGCGTTGCATAAATCAGATGTTTTATGAGCAATGGTGCCAAATAAATTTAATGCGAGGTACAGTACGATGTACCATAGCATCAGCGAAAGCACGCAGTGGTTGCAACTTTAATTCACCGAGTTTCTTTTTAATTCGTCTGCAATTGCCGAGTTTTTAAATGGAAAACTCGACTTGGTGTAATTATAACTTAGTCCGATATGGAACCGGTCAAGATTGCGAACTTTGGCGAAGAAAATACTTAACACACGAACGTTCGACGATTAAAGTAATTAAAAAATAATTATTTTGTGTTGACTTTCGTAACAATTGTAATAAATAATTTTGGTTATGGATGAAATAATGAATGAGAACAAGATAATTTAATTCCGTCTCTTTATCGTTTGGTAATATAGTAGTAAGTGAATATCAAGGGTTCTGGTTGAAAGGCAATTAAAAAGCTCTTGTTTTCTTATGAGATATTTTAGCTTATAAAGATAACTTAATGGTAAATGCGCTACCAACGCCACATCGACTTAGCAAGGCAGGTCTTTTTTCTTTGTAAATGATGACTCTATTTAGGTTTCTCATTCAGTCTATAGACTAAGCAGTAGTTTAGTTGTAACTTCAACTACTAAAGTGAATATTTTATAACCACTCAACTATACCACTTAACACACGTCACTAAGTTAATTCAAAAGGTTTAGTCTTCCTAAGCCTTCGCTCTAAGTCTGTAGTGTCGACGAGCTGGATAGCCTCGACGTTCACATGTTGAAATAGACGTTATTCATGAGCTTTGGCATCCATTTTTTATAACATTTGTATTATGGTCAACCTTTAGGTCACGATGGCAATCCTCATTTCTAATGTGCGGGAGCGTTTGCAATACCCCGTAGTACCTTATTGTTTTTAAACTTTCGCGATTTTTTATACATATAAGATATATTTCGGGACTTAATCGCGTGAATTATTTATAGGTACGAACCTTTTATTCACCCGACTTTTGATCGAATTGCACCAATCGTGTCAGTCGACCCGTGACCACCAAGTCTACCTTGTTCTAATCAGGTTTGGACTTTCATATTTTATTTTTTACTGTAGCTTAATTGAGATGATATACTTTAGATGGTTACGTTTACTAATACAGTATGCTGTTGTTGTCATCGTATAATTAAACAAAAAAATCTTCTTCATCTCAAAAATGTTGTCTCTCGTTTCACAAATATAGCCATGTAACATTTTAATCAAACTGGGTCCTATAAGCAATACAATATTTATAACTTTAATAACTGTCAGTTTTCGTAGCGATCGTTAATCGCTACGAAGCAAGCTGTAGCATTCGACAATCAATAAGTACGGTTATTATTGAAAATATTTAAACAAGAACGATGTTATTTGTTTATTTTTTATTAAAGAGTCTTATTAGAAAGTACTGTATTTTCATCTTGTTTGCACCAATGAGATTGAAATTTATTTTTTGACGATTTATCTTCATTTAATTTGATGCAATTATAAAAAAGTACCTACTGAAACAACTTATCAAAACTAATACTATAAATGTGATAGTAACTCTGTCTGTGTATCTGTTATGTCTTCACGCTAAAACCGCTGAATCGATTTAGATAAAATTTGGTATGAAGATAATTTGAGTCCCAGGTAAAGACATATAAACAGACTGAATGTCAGTTATCGCGGGCGGAGCCGTGGGTGAAAGCAAGTACTTTATAAAATGCTTGGTCTAGTTCTTAGCCAGTCTTAAGGCTTATAGGCATAGAAATTCCTTACTTAATCCGAAACTTGCTATCAAAATTCTAAACAGGATTGAGGGAATACTTCGTAGACCTAAACCTTATCCTAAAACCTTCAACATTTGGGCCGAGTAAACACCAATCTACATTTCATCCTTGAAACCACGCAGAACTTGGTAATATTCCAAAGATATTTTCCGTAAGCACTCAGTATTTCACTAAACGAATCATTACTAGTACCTATTCGGGAGCAATCGCGGCCCCTCGATAATAATTTGGCTTGATGTCATACTTTTTGCGGATGAGTGAAGCCGAATGGATTTTCCGATAGAATTGCTGTGTTCCATTCGGCATGTATTGTTATGAGTGCACGACGGAACAATCTGAATTCGCGCCATTTGTTCCATTTTTGTTAATGTCTATGTCGAGTGCAGTATGAATTTTGAACGTACATCAATTTCTGCTTGAATTGAGTCAGAACTTTTATTATAATTGGATGAAATTATTTAGTATACTCGTATTTATTGTTACTTAGCTTTGTAAGGCAGTTGACCACACTTAGCCTCAATAATTAGATCATTGTGCTCACAGGAAACTGTTAAACATATTTTTGTACACATATCTAAATAAATAAGTACCTACATAAATAGATAAGTTACACCCAGACGTAGAATAGGTATAATAGTTGGTAAAATACATACATACTAGTATATGAATATTGTGGGTGGGAATCGAACTCACGACATTACCATTAGGTAGGTACTAGGTATTAGTAATCCAAACAAGAATAAATCACCAAAATTATTTGATCGTATATGTCGATAGTCTAAGTAGTGTTGATTTTAGGTACTTTATGTCTCAACTCACTTAATTTTACTAGAAATAGAACAACACTTATTCTTAAAATAGAACCTTAATGAAGAAATTAAAAGTATAAAACGTCGACATTAAATTTTATGCAGTGACAAATGAGACGATCGTGTCGCGACTGCGAGACGATGTCTTCAGATATTATTAAAAATTGAATTAATTTTAATGAAGATGGCTGGTATCGAGTAGAGTCTCGAGGGCTGTTGAAATACGGAGCGGGAACCGTGCTTGAGTGCGAGCGAAAGGATACACAAAGAGCAAGGATTGGAAAAGGACAAAGTATGAAATACATAGATTCTGAAATCAAAATTTTCATCTATACATATAAAGTTTTTAAGGCAGATTGAAAGTGGTTAAAGCATCAGAACCGAAAGCAAGAGCTTGGAAGTTCAAATACGAGACATAGTACTACTGATGTGAACCCACTTTTAACATAGGCAGTTTAGCTCAGCTGAAGCTAAATTCCTAGTCTTGTGTATTTTTATTTTTTTTTATTTGGGTAAACAAACAATCGTACATTTAGCCTCAATTCTAATTCTATCTTACAAATTAAATCTATGTACAATCTACCGCGTTTCCACGTATTACAATTAGAGTACATTGATTATACATTAACACTAACTAATACAATTTAGATTTTAAGAATACTGATTACAGTACTTTTAAAAAATATATTACAAACAAGGTAGGTACAATAAAGCTATTAAAGAAGAATAAATAAAGAAATAGCGACGACAGTAACCATTCTATTAGATCTCATACCGCCACCATTACCAGGAAGTTGGTCTCTAGCTAGGAAATCGAAAACGAAGTGTATTCTTAAAATACTTGGTTAGAACAGCACAGCAATGAAACGGCACTCTTCAATGCGTTGTTGGGTAGTAGAATCTTTTGTTGTGACTGCTAGGGGAGGGGCGGAAGGGGGTGAATTCTTAATTAAGTGTTGGTGAAGCCCTCTCCGCTTAATGCAATGACTTTACGCCTCGTTGAACTTTCATAAAATTCTCTTAAACTCAGCGATTTTTCTTAACTAGCGGAATGAAATTTCCATGTGCAAGTAACTCTTTATCGTCGAAATTGAATTTTAGGCGCGTTCAATTACTAGGTACCTACTTTTGTTTTTCTTTGTTTAAAAAAAATTGATATGTCGATTGATTGTCCTCCTGCTCTTTGTCTCAATATGAGTCTGGCGTTTTGCCTCGACACATTTCTATGAGACGCCATTTCTGTACTATAATTGTGACTGTCTTGCTTAAAATTATTATTTATTTAATTCATTTGCTTGTAATTTCAATCAAGCTTCAGGTTGTTAAAGGGATATTTTTCAAATCATATACTGGGGTTATATTTTTACTCCAATATTTGGTTCCTTGAAGACAAAGATTTGCATGATGATAGTCCAAACGGTGTGTTATTATGCAAGTACGTGGCTGTTAAGTTGGTATGTTTATCAGCGATTGGCAGAATGACCACATCATAAAGCTAAGTGCGGTAAATTACCCTGTAAAAACTGGCCAAGAGCATGTCGGACCATGATCAGTTTAGGGTTGCGCGGTCCTAAATAATTTCATTAGTGGAAGAACGTATGTTCACGGCACTTACGCCCTTTTGTTGAGAACGGAGATTTTCGGCAATAACTCAATGACTGTACATCTGATCATGTCCGAAATAATTTTAATTTAAAGTATTTACTATGTGATTTTTTACATATTTTTTGACACACAGTTCAAAAGTCAAGGGGGACGACGCCCCCCCCCCCTTAACTTTTGAACTGTGGGACCAAAAAATATGAAAAAATACACAATCTATGCAACTTTGGGAGCGTTAATTTCCAAACATATTATTCAATGAAAACAAGTTTATTAGAAACCTTAAAATGTTTTTGAAAGACCTGTCAAATAGTATGCCACACGTAGATGTTTGCTGAAAGAAAAAACAAACAGCTTTTGTTACATGTATGGAGTGCCCCCCCCCCCCCCCCTAAAAATATTATTTTTTATTGATCAGCTATTAAACTAAGTAGCAGCTACTACAAGACACCTTTACCCCAAATTTCTTCAATATTCACTGAGTAGTCTTTGAATAAAATGTCTGTGACATACGGACGGACAGACAGACGAGAGTTCCGTTTTTTACCATTTTGTCTACGGAACCCTAAAAACTAACGTGTCTTACACGGGCAAACATAATTATAATCTAAAGTGAAAACGACATAGGTAACTTTTCTGTTAGATACCTACCACATAATTTACGATTATTAAGACGAATGATTCATAAAAACTTCAAATCAATTGCATAAGTTGGTCAGACGCCATTCGTGTATCGGATTATCTGAACATTTCTAAATCGGTTTAGAAACAAAATATTAATACATAGTTATAAAACTCATCAATAAAACCAGTGATCTCATATTTAATATTTCTTATCATAATTAATTTAGGTGTCAAGCCATTTTATACGATTTTTATTATGTTTCTTTGAATATTTATAAGCAAATTAGGTAAAAATGTATTTTGTTGATAGCTTATTGGGCTATAACTCTTGGAGAGTGTGCTGGTATTTTCATTATGGTTATTGCCGGCATATTCGATCGCGCTTTGAGAGAATTCTGTTGCATGAAAAATCAGTAAAAAATAAGCGTTGAAGCTATCAATCAACATTATATAGCGATTATCGTCGAACCCAGGGGTCTTTAATAGCCGGAAATTAATACAAGCCTACGCTATGATATAAACTATATATATAATTAAAAAGATCACTCCCTTAATTGCATAGAACGGAAAAATTTACCATGCGTCAATTGCCCTGTTTTACTACATATTTTCGGCATTCAAGATTTTAATAGATACCTACGTTAAATATAAAATTACAGTACATAATAACTATATAATTGGATAGTGTGGTCTTAGTTTTGATCAGTTTTCGTTGTAAACAGTCATCATTAGCCTGAACACATCCACTGCTGAACAGGCCTCTCCAAAGGACTTCCCCAGCGACCGATTTTGAGCGGTTTGTATCCAATCGCTCCCTGCTGCCTTAATCAGGTTGTTAGTCCTTTTTGTAGAGGGCCGTCCTGCACTGCGTTTTCCAGCTCGTGGTCGCTACTCAAGAACCTTCCGTACCCATCTATTGACGGCTCTGCAGGCGATGTGACCTGCCCATTGCCACTTCAACTTACTAATCCTCTGAGAGTCGGTAACCTTTGTTCAACTGCGAATATCCTCATTACGGATTATATTATATAGCTCTTTCCAGAACACGTTAAGCAAATTTGAGTTTCTGCATCAGGCCAACAGTAAGGGACCACGTCGCGGTGCCATATATTATCACTGGCAATACTCACACATTGAAGACATTTGTCTTTAGACACTGAGGGATATGAGACGAGAAATCCGTTGAAGCAAAGGCGCAAAGCGAAAGTTACATTGATGATAATGCTATGTTATTTATACGAGTACCATATCCATGTGTTTGCTACCATAGCCTGGACTAGAGGCCATTTTTTTGTTGTGTCTGTCATGGGGGGGATTTCGCATAGTCACCGCACTTAGCCTTGCGGGTTGGTGACCATAGTACTTAATTTTGTACAAGTAAACGCTGCTGCCCGTTTCCCGATAGTCTTTTCGTCGCCTCTTACGACACCCACGGGATGAGATGGGATGGTTCTATTCTTAATCCAAAACCACCACATAGTACCTAATTAATTTCTAAAGCAAACTGATGCAAAATATTGGCTTTCTTACTAACTAAACCCTTCTGCTGCGTTTTAATATTGCATTTTCATTTTTGCAAAAATGTGTAGGTAAAGTAGGTTTCAATATTAGATTGCTTCTGTGGCGCGGTGGGAGTGTGTCTGACTGCTACGCAAGCAAGAGGTCTTGGGTTCGTTTCCCACCCAGGATAAAACTTTGTGTGATGAGCACGATGGTTTATTCTGTATGTATTTAAAAATATATAAGTATATTTATCAGTTATCTGGTTATCACAGTACAAGCTCTGCTTAGTTTGAAATCAAATGACGTTGTGTGAGTTGTCCCAAGATATTGTTATAAAAAATAAGAATTGAGGCTATCTATATCTTGATTGTTTTAATGAACAATAGTAGGTATGTATTATTTATTATAGTTACAGCCATACTTATTACTTCACGCTAGAAACTGCAAAGGTAAATGTCGAAGTTACCTTGCATCGGATCGCCAGTCCATTGTCAACGATAAATTGCATGGCTCGCCTCTCACTAATAATCGTTTTAACAAATTGTGCTGGGAAAGTGGGAATTCACGCGACTGATAAGTTCCATGTTTCAATGAATTGCGTACATTTTAGTCAGACATTTTATGTCAGCGAAATTAGGAAGTTGGATATTTAACTTGAGCTAATAAATATCATGCAAGTCAAAAAGTCAAAATACTTTATTCATTAAGGTTAACCACTTTTTTTAAATGCCATTTTATACAATATATTTCTATATATACAGTAAAGTATACTCATAGTCGGCCTGAAAAGTGAGAATTCAATTCGACAACATTTCTTTGTAATCGAAATATCGTTTAATTTGAATTTACAAATGGTCAGAATATTACAGAGAAAATCAACCTAGTTGAGATGACATACAAACGAACTTTTACCGCAGGGTAACAAACTACACAACTACACATAATTAATGGTTATGATTATCAGTTACACAAAAATGTTACATTTTTATTATAAGTGCTTGAAATTTTCACATAAATATGGGGTTTGAAACAATAATATCGATTTAATATTGCAAACCGTTCAATAGTCAAAATGTTTGTCGACCGCACGTGAAACATAAGACTACTTTATATAAAAACGAATCTTGATTGACACGCACATATTGGTCAAAATAAAAAAATGGCGTATATAAATTCATCTTCATGCACCCTCCCTTTTAAATCGATTAGTATGATATCCCTTCATAATTCACATAATCCCATAATTGATACATAAATGCTTCACTGGCTTTATACAATTATGCTCACCCTCCACAGATTCGTCTGCTATAGATTTCGATGATTAATCTCTCATGCTGAGGGAAATATTTCAAACGTCCAAGTTAATACCAAAAAATCTTTATTAATTTCTCAGTTATTATAATTATTACTGCCGCACAATTTTAAAACGCGGTAAGTACGATGTTAACAGTTTCGAGTAAAACGCGATCAAAGTTGAGATTTTATTTTCTCTTGCCTACTATTAACTATGTAAAACCTTGGAAAAAAAATTATATAGGCTTAAAGAGCAAAACTCAAAGATCATTTTGATAGTGGGTATTTTCTCTTTATGTAATATTTAATATATAAAATATTCAAAAAACTGTTTATGTTATGGGTTAGCTTAGCTTTCAGTAGTTGATGAACAACTCATTAGTACGGTATAATTGTTACTTACCGTACTTATCAGTTGTTTGCTGTACTTACTGTGCATAAGTTAGGTAATTCGATGTAATTTAAGATCTTGCAATATAATATATGCGCCGTAACGTTATAAAATACCGTACTTATGAGTAGGGACATGAGACGAAATAACTCATCAAAACTAATAAGACACAGTAATATCACAATTATACCGTATTTATATTATGTCAATAACGTTCTCACTTTGAACTTCACCAAATACGCAAAAGGTAAGTGAAACAAAGATTACGAATTATTACTGAGAATCATTTATTTATTCAATCACAGCCACATATTATTTGACTAGGTACTAAATTGCACCCATCTGAGGTTTTATACGTTATAATTACTTCAGAAACTTATGTAATTAGCAAAAAATAAAAATCTTAAAAGTCATTAAAATATATCCGCTGGTTTTATATCAATATTGACATTATTTGAAATGTCATATCTAAAATTAAGGAAAAATTTAACCGCACACGCATATAGCGTTGGTATAATAATATAGTAATAGAAAACAAATAACAATTCATAATTACCAATGATATTATATAACTAAAGAAGTAGATATGTTATATGGGCTAGAATTTTGAAGACTCAAACCTTGTTTAAAATACACAAGATTCGGTTTGACATAATCTGTCTATCATCGATGTCAAGCGGCACGTTTTTTTCGTTTGATTTGTGAGCATATGACATATCTATGTTATGTAATATCATTGATAATTACTTAATAATCTTATAAAAAATGACACATTCATAATAAATTGTAGTTTGAGCATCTTATTCTCCTTACATAGTTTTTCTTAACTAATCACAGCACTAAGGAACCCTATGTCTTATTTTATAAATAACTGATACACTATCCTAAAGTCTTGTTAATTTGAACACAATAATTTCAACTCTTTGAGTTTCTTTCAAAGTGATATAAAAAATAGAAATAAATCAAAATGAGAATCAATATTTTTTTAAACATCTTAATCTAAGTCAGCAGATTCTGATATCGGCAAATTATACCAGAATATCCTTCTACTTTCAGGCATTAAAGGAACTAACTTTTGAATAATTGCGTTCTTTGTGGTTTCTGCTATTCCTTTCATTACTGATTTTGGAGTTGGTTCCGGAATATGTCTTTTAGACACATTTTTAACCTTCAAAAAATCTAACTCTTGTTGAAGTTCATCATTGTGCTTTTTTTTAATGAATAAATTAAAATGTCCCCTTCGTACTTCAACAGACATTATGTCTTTTAAATATAATCGGGGTTCTAACTTTTTTAGCTTGGCCTGTGAGGATTCGTCTTGAAAATTATAAAAATCTGTTATGTGCATCGCTTTCACAACATTTTTGCAAGAATTAGATTTCTCTACGGCGTCTTTAAAGTCATTAAAATCGTACACTTTTTGTTTTCGTTTCAATGATAATTCCACTTGATGGTGAAAGCTATCCGCGGACATGAATGTATGCCCGGGCTCAAAATATTTAATTATTATCGTTTGAGTAGCAATTTCATTGCTGTTGATTAGGTAAACCAGGAATGTAAATAACGACCAATTTTTATTTTGCGACGCACAATTATCTGCCCACAGCACTACTTTCGGTACATCTCGATGAACCGAAAAAAAGGCACGATATGTAGAAATAATATCTTCTTGGCGTCTGCCTGAAATTGTTTCGGGCCAAATTACAGCAAAAGGTAAATGATTTGAGTCTGGACCCAGTGGTACAAAACTTTCATTGTAAGTTACGATTCTTGGACAGAAAATTGCGGCTTTGTATTGATCCATTCTTGGTAACATGATAACTTTTTGAAGATCTACTGAAAAATAAATTGTATCATCATTTGTTGTAATAGTCTTTTGCACATCTAGTTGATATTCTTGTCGTGAAGTTGTGTATTTCAATTTATGTTCTGTAAAGTCTATACAGATGTTACATGTGTCATCTAAATTATTTACATGGTTTTTATCATGTTGCTGAAAAAAGCAACAATTTTCGCACTCTTCGTGCCCTAAGTTTGCAAATGAGATGTTTAAGTCTTTGCGAACCACTTTTCTGTATACTTCAATCGAAGCTTTAAAATCAGGATTTTCAGAACAAAACTCTTCGTACATTGATTTTATAGTAATATCACTTGGTAAATATAAACGATTAGGAGCATGATCTCGTCTGTAATGCGATATGGTGGGGTTGTATTTTTTTATATGCTTCGTAATTATGTCTTTGTCCATATTATTTGTTCTTTTATAAGATCCCCTCATATTTTTTTGATTCGTAACTGGCCTCTTCAGTACTGAAATAATAATAAAGGTTTACATTAATTATAACAAAATGGAGAGCCTAAGTCCAGCACTGGACTGGACTGCGATAGGCTGACGATTATTATAACGAAATGTACTTCGAAATTTTATTGAAACTGGGTGCTGTCAGCCGCTTTATCTGCAATTATCCCAGATAAAAGTAGTAGCCTGTGTTATAATAGACTATAATCTATCTCTGTGCCAAATTTCATCAAGATCGGTCTTGCCGTTTAGGCGACACACAGACAGACAGACAGAGTTACTTTCGCATTTATAATATTAGTATGGATTAGTACGGATAAATGAATATGAAGTCTAATAATTAGTCGCCGGTTCCGACTATTACACACGTGAGTAACCACGTTAGTTTTAGGTAATAATATAGGTGTGATTATTGTTTTATCTTACCTGATAAAACCCTTGTGTCATTGCTTGGTTTAAAGCCTAATGTTGTAAGAAAAAATGTCTTGCAAACTGGTATTATTGTGGCCAAGTCCTCCGAAACAAAGTTATAAACGTATGTAACTGTTCTTTTACGATTAGAAATTGGTGTTTCTGTTCGCCTTTTAATTTGTTTTTCAGTAATCAACCCTTTAATGAAAACTCCTTGCGATGTCCAATCTAAATTATTATATTCATCGTGTAGCTGTTGTCTTCTTGCCTGACCGATATTGATCGCACACTTTTTTGTACACTTACTATCACATGGATCTTTCAGTGAAAATCTTTCAAATTTTAATTTTTTGATTTTCTCTTTCCTTTCTTTAAAACTTTCTGCATATATTTTTCTCTTACTAATTTTACCTCTTTTTGTTATGTATAATTCTGGTGCATTTTTATAAGATGAGTATGAATTATGGTTAGTACAGCTGTCGTTTAAAGTAAATAGTTCAAAGTGATCGGCACATAAAAGACAAGAGCACTGCATACAAGTGGTAATGATTTTATCGTTACACTCAACATATTCACAATGCTGAATGTAGAGTGATTGTTTTAGTACTTCAATTTTTTCGGTATTGGCAACAGTTGTTTCATCACGTTGATTTTTTTTCTTCTTACTTTTTTCACTTATGGTCTGACCTGTATTAAATGGTATATGGTTTTGACAGCTACTATATGAGGTTGTGTTAACGAAGTGCTCCCAACATAAAAAACAGAGGCATTTATGACAGGTGCTGAAGACGTCCAATGTACACTCTACATATTCACAATGCTGCGTACCGGATTGCCTATCGTTATTTTGATTCTGGTCTTGGAAAACTGGAGTTTTATTTCTTACGTCCCGAAATTGCGCTACAACGTTAATACCTCCTTTGTTTGTGCGGTAAGTTGAATCAGAAGAACTACTGGAATTCTCATCTCGTACAGGATGGTAATCTTTGTCAATATTATCGTCATCAGAGTTTGCAAAAGGATCAGTCTCTTCTAACTCTGTTGTATTCAATTCTTGGATAACAGATGGAGGCATAAATTCGTGACATTGCAAGTCACACTTATCAAATTTCTCATTTGGTTTTTCAAATTTACTTAAATTATTTTTTAAAATACCCGTATCAAATGTCTGAATGAATCTAAATGAATTGTTATATTCATTCTGGTAATCGAAAACAGATGGGAAATCTTTAAAATCTACATATCTGCGCCATACATCAGTCTCGTTTGTCACCTTTTCAGTCTTTTTTTCATTTGCCTTTAAGGCAAACATAATTTTGTGTCTTCTATGAGCCATCGCACGATATACTAGAAGAAGAAAAATACCATTTAGAACCTACAATATCTGTGACCAATAATTAAGTTAGCTTTTTAGTCGGTAAAATAGTCAACATTTATTTCCATTGTACACCGTCTCTGATATCTAATAGAATAATATGTATGCATAAAATTGCCGTCGCCGCCCGCGATTTTTATGGAATATACCTAGTATATAATGATTAATGAGCCTATACTATGATCTAGGTAGGTACATCTGTGCCAAATTTTATACAGATGCATTCAACCTTTTTAACGTGAAAGAGAAACAAACAAACATCTACCCTTTTTACACCACGACCAAATTAAAGATTAACAGCCCGGCCACGGACATGTCGCTCCCGCGACGGCGACGGGCGACGCGACTTGCGACACGAACAAATGTACTAAAATCTCGTGGCATCATAGTACATTTGTTCGTGTCGCAAGTCGCGTCGCCCGCCGCCCGTCGCGTGAGCGACATGTTCGTGGCCGGGCTATAATGCTTCTATTTGCACATGCTACATAAAACTCATCAAGTTTGTCTTGAACAAATTATTTTAAAACTATAAAACGTTAGTCGTTTTCCTATATTTAACGAATAACATTCACCTACACTTTACGTAAGTACCTACACTCAACCTACGCAAGACCTGTAGGTAGATACTTAATGAATACAAACTTAATAGGTAGGTACCTACTTACAATATATTGTTATAAACATACAAATATTATTATTCAAACTGCTCGATAATAAAAAACCTTGATTAACTACCTCTCTTATTTTAGCATTGATAATAATGTATGAAAGATTAAATACTTACCGTTTTGTCCTTTATAAATACGTAACTACGCGCACGGCGCACTCTCGCTCCCGATCCCGACACAACCACCACGCGACGCGCGTTCTTCCCGAGTGCAAGGCGATGCAAGGATATAATAATATTGCCTGTGCGCCGCAGTCATGACGGGTGCCACCCCGGCCCCCTGCCCGTCACCACTTTTTATGTGTGCAGTAAAACTAGTCACGGTGTCAAAAATTTTGGCACATACTCATTTTATTAGTATGTTGCCGTATTATTAATGCAGTAAAGGATCTTACGACATTAAAATAATATTCGAATTTAAGGTAAACAAAACGCGTACCTACTATAAATGAGGTAGTTGACACATACCGTGTTTATAACATGATGCATCTATGCAACACTCGGACGAACCTTAGTATGTACACGGTATAATTGTAGTTACTGTGTTAATATTAGGTACGAGTCATCGGCTTATACCTTGAAAACATATCATTAAGAGATTAAGTGACCTTACTGTGCATATGCTATGTGCAAGATTTAATTAATAAATGTAGATACATAGCAAGTATAATGTAATTGACACTTACTGCACTATTTGTTGAGTATCAAAGCAAGTAAACACGAACATTCACGTAACATTAAGTACTTAAGTGCTCTTACTGTGATTATATTATGTGCATAAGCCTAAAATCTGCTCATTACCGCATTTAGCATAAATGCATTTCCCTTCCTGAGCGAGATAGAAAAAAACGGGTTTTTGATTCTGATAGATCGCAAT
Source organism: Herminia tarsipennalis (assembly GCA_945859575.2). Lineage (NCBI taxonomy): Eukaryota > Metazoa > Arthropoda > Insecta > Lepidoptera > Erebidae > Herminia > Herminia tarsipennalis. Next base: position 17,436,637 of record OX243835.2, read on the forward strand.
GCCAGCATTTCAAATATCTAAAACAACCATAAACACGGTAAGTGGTAGTTACCGCGTTTTAAAATTGTGCGGCAGATTACTGAACGCGTTACCTGTAACCCTAAAATGCGAAGTGCTATTAATAACGCACGTAATAAATTACGTGGTTTATTTGGCAGTTTAAATGAAATATATAGAAAACCTCACATCTATCATTCGCTATTTTGGGTTGTCAAAAAATATGTTTTTCTGTGATTTGCTTTTTTGTTAAGGCTGATTAGCTTTTCAAAATACTGACAGAACTAGACACTCGTGGAGCAAATTTTCTAAAATTTTAAGTGTTAGATATTTTAGATGTTATTTAAATGGTTTATAATGACACTTGTACTCAATTGTAAATACACACTGGCACATCACAACGATACAAGATTGAGTTAACGTTAAACGACAAAATGCGTTGTATTTTGAAGCGTTTCACTTTACCCTGAAGCACCCTTCTTGACAATTTAGCAGCTTTAATTCCACAACCGCACTTAATGTACCGTAAACTGATACAAGACAAACATACGCCAAGCTCTCTCAAGATTCTGTTATCTAACATGAAGGAGGCTACATACGGTGAGGGAGACAAAGCTATAAATAATGTATAACACCATCTCTCTCTCGCTTAGAACAATAATGAGAATTGTAGTATACCATGTAGGGTGTCGTCGCGTAGGGTGGAGCGGGTCTAATCGACCCACGCGATAAACAGCGGCGCGTGCACGCTGCGTTAGTTACGCACTGTAATGAATCTGCGCGGTTGCATTTTAGGGTTAACAGTAATATTCTCGCCATTAGTTAATAGTTCGTTTGCTATTGAAGAGAAGGGATGTAAAATGAATGGACGTGATTATTTTGAATTGATGTCGTCAGCTGTTCTAAATCGCACCTCAGATGTCGCAAGTGATAATGGATACATACAGATTAAAATGCGATTTTTTACACAATATCTAAATGGTATAAGTAAAAAAATATAAAATCTTATATCATTCGTTATATTATCTTATTCCACGGTAAATTTATTATACACCTTTTTACTCATATCTAGACTTAATATTATAAAGCTGAAGCGTTTGTTTGTTTAAACGCAATAATCTCAGGAACTACTGGTCTGAATTGAAAACTTATTTTACTATTAGTACTAGTATAGTATTATATTATCTGTGCTATTAGATAGCCCATTTAATGAGGACGGTTATAGACTATATAACATCACGCTACGACTAATAGGAGCGGAGCAGCAATGAAAAATGTTCCACAAACGAAGAAAATTTACGCAGACGAAGTTGCACGGGTCAGCTATACTTAGATAAAGACACAGATAGGTACGAAGTCTATTCTTCACATCATTGCCTCGGTAATATACTAGGCTCGTTTTACAGGTTCCTTGTTACTGTATTACTGTTGACTTTTGAAATACTACTTTATTGTGCCAAGTTTAAGACATTCTCAAAAATATTTCTTTCTTCACCATCCACCTTTAATAGAATGGAATCCAATTCTAATGTTCTATACACAAAATTGGTTTTCCCATCAATGTAATCTAAGTAGGTAATCAGTCTCAGTAGGTTTATACCAGCGGCGATAGCCTAATGCTTAAGGCATCGGGCTTGCAATCTTGAGGTCGCGGGTTGAATCCTACGCATAGAACTACCGACTACACTCCTAACACAAGCCATTGAGCTTAGCTGGAGGAGTAAACGGGATTGCTAGTAATGTGGGACCAACAATACTACAATTATCTTTTTAAAAAGAAAAAAAAATAGTGCAAATAGGTAGGGGAAACCAGCCATATAGGCACTTTAAGAGTCAATTATTATCACTTTGACAGTAAAAGTCAGCAATTGTCTCTTAAATCCTATATTGGTTACTGGTATAGTGTTACTTATTTGGAATAGGAAAAGAAGAATACTATTACTAATAATAAAGAATACTATTACTATTATTAATTAATACTATTTTACTTTTTAATGCCTACCGAACAGGAAAAATTAAACATTTACTTGATTTGTCAAACTAAAATCTATAGTGTCAATAATTGGACGAGTGCCAACGATTGGGTGGTTTACATACTACAGCAGAATGAAATACCTACATATATTGACAGCCTGTCACTATATCTGCGTTTACTAAACCGTAGAGAGATATTTGGGATACGAGGTAAATTAGGTACCGCAAAAAGCCTCAATCACTTTGTCAGTATTGTCACCGACAGCATACCTAATAAGAGTAAAATTGATAGTCCAGACTAACATACAAAATACCAAAGTACCTACGTACGAGTACCAATGCAAAAACCTTCTAAATGTTTCAAATTAATCATATAACAAAAATTTTATTGACATAAAAGGACAAGTACACAAATATATGATAACCCTGTTTAGTGTGCTAGTATACACTGTATTACAGGAGACAGTGCCTTCTCCTTACTTATACAAAAGGTTTATGCCAACAAGAACATGCAATAAGCAAACAAAAATTGTAAAGTTTAAAATAAAACGGGTGACAATAAAAAAAAAGAAAAAAAGAAAAAAACAATAAAAAACAAATGGTACCAAATTTATTATTTTTATTGCGGTTTCTACAACGTCGTGTTTTTTTTTATTTATACAATTTAATACAAAAATCATATAAATACGTTACTCCAAGTAGGTATACAATCATTTGCAAGCTGTTATTGCTAATTCAAAGTGTTCCAAATAGTTTGGAACACTTTTTATGTTTTTTTTGTAAGCTTATTTCTGGAATCGTTCATCCCATGCCAAATTATATTCAAAACTGACATGACAATTATTAACGAAAAATATGTATTATTATATTATTGCGCATAGTTTGCCAAAATTTTAATAAAACGCAAATAAACTGTATTTGTCTTGCCCATTATGATGATTCAGGGTAAGGTCGTCACGCCTTCGAAAATGGTGAAAACGGTCACAGCGTGGGATATGCCAAGGTGCTAATTTGGCACGCATGTTATTGCATGTCAAAGTAAATAAAGAGATAGATGCCACGTGACCAGAACACGCGTGCTCCCAGACCATAACCTTAAATCAGGGATGGCGCACTAATTGCTTAGAAAACATTAACAGCACTGTAAGTTGGTGGGGTGCAAGTTGAAAGATTACAGAGAATATACGAAATAAGTTTGTTATCTTTCAAGGCTACGTTATATTTTATCTCTATAACCGATATCCACGCAGATAAAGTCTCGGGCGAAAGCTTCTTATACAATACTCAGGCAAACAAAACTATGGAGGAAATAACTTACATTGGTTTATTTGTACATAAGTCAAAGAAATAGCAAATAGACAAGATAACCCAATCCATTCCTATTGTCAAATTTCACTCATTGCCACTCCAATATACTTTCTATTAGAAATTGATAGCAAATTTTAAGTGAGATTTGCATGATCTTTCCTTTTAAACGACTTTAAAAAGTAGGTCCAAAAAAGGGAACCTTTGTTTGTGTATGTTCGGATATAACTCCCTCATATTTAAATGGATTTTCTAAATTATTTTGAGGTGATGAGTTTTGGAGACAGACAATGACACTCCTCAACAAATGCCAGTAAATCAACCGTCAACTGTAAAAAAACTTGGTTGTCTGTAAGGTCGCTTTACGGACGATAATTTTACGTGACAACGTCATATGACATTGAATAAACAACCATGCATTTGACACCTTTTTTTTTTAATTTTTGCTAAAACATTGATGACATTGTAATAAACATAAACAAATACAATAATTGCATTTTTGAAAGATAGAAAAAATTTAAGTCCAGACTCAGGAATCGAACCCGAGACTTCCGTAGCCAAACCGGGGCCAGAAGCGAACCACCTATCTGGACTATGTTACTAGACCTCAAATTTCTCTATCCCTTGATGCTCGCGAGTTGGGCCCTCGCAGCGCCATCTAGTCGGTAGTTAAAGAACTATCACGGCTTTTAGTAGTAATTGGCAAGAAATGCCTATAAAAATTACTTCAATTGTAATAAACAACCATGCCTGTGACAGCCTTAGTGGACTCGACGCGCCGGCCGTCGCGACGGCCACAATACTTCAGCCTATCAGGGGGCGGAACAGGCGTGAGCGGGGAACGGACGTGAGCGGTGAAGTCACACTTTTTTCATGAGTGCAGCCGGTCATCGATTTATATGACGTTATCACGTCAAAAGTTTTTAAATTTGTCTTTTTTCTAGCAAATCATGAAATGCAAAGCCGAAGCTTGTAACTTAGACCATAGCCCAAACAGACTTGCATTTCACAGGGCTGCGTTTATAGTAAGGCACAGATAATTTTATTCCCCTCATGCATCTGATCCTGGGGTCGATGGGTCGAGGGATGTTTAGTGTCCTGTTGTTGCGTAAACGATCTCTGCCCTGGACTATTTGATACGTAATAAATTGTATTCATTTCAATGTCACTACCAATGTTTGCCCTTTTGGCTGCACTAATTGAATTGGTTTGGTGTATTGATAGCTAAGGTGACAACCAACGAATGTTTTTTTTTGATTTCATTAAAAATAGTGTCTATTTTTATTTATTGTCGTACTTCAGTACTTTTATAGATCAGAAATGTGTTTTTTTTTTTAAATCGTATTATGATAAGTATAGGTAACTTGTTTGAACACAAATATCTACCTATTTTTAATTTATTATATTTGAATTTATGCTTATTATGATATAAAGCTAAAATTTCAGCTAAAAACATTTACCAAGAAAGTATGGAAGTATATATTGCATTTTCATGTAAAAAATGGTTGTCTGTAAAGTCTTTACGGACGATAATTTTACGTGATAACGTAATAAGAAAACATTGATGACATATCGTCATTCGCGTTGCAGCAACCAATCAATAGCGTTAGTTTCAAATTGTACCTATCGCATCAATATCAATATGGCTACTTAGAAATCAATCAATAACGTGACTGCTTGGCAACCAATCAATAACGTGACCGTTGTTTAACAACCAGTTTCGGGTCATTGATTTATAAGACACTATCACGTCATAAATATACTTAATAAGGTAGGATAGATAGATAAAAAAAGGTAGGATAGCCCCTAGTGAAATGACTGATAACCTAAAGAAGGTCGCCGGGATGAAACTGAATGCGGAAAGCGGAGGACGGAGTGTGGTGACGTGAATTAGAAGGGGCGTATATCCAACAGAGGACCGATACAGGATATTTTTTTTTAATATATATATGAATTATTATGAATACCCATAATAATATATGGATTGTATGTTTACTACAAAATAAATAACTAACGATTGCGTGTTTAAATATTATTACAAAAACAAACAAACGCAAAATAGTTAACAATTTAAAAGGAATAAATACAATTGCATGGTACACAACACTAACTCAAATAGCTGGCAAAAAAACAATCGTACAAATATTGCTATACACCATAAATCGCAATAGTAATGTGTTAACCGGCAGTTAATGTGACACACCTAAAAATATTATTCATAGCCATGTAAATTTACCGAAACAAGGTGTAGTTAAAACAATATTTATCTTAATAATTAGTATAACCCGAGTATACCTCGGTTCATTTGATAAAGGTGCGTGTAAACGAGCGGCCAACCATCGCGTGATAACAGCACACTGTATATAAATTAAAAGGTAATTGTAATAACGTGACGCGACTTTACTCGTTGACGAAACGTAAGGCTGTTGGGAAATTAAGTTCGATTTTTTTTAAAAGCAAAGGTATCAATTTTACAGTTTAGTTTTTTTTAATGTATTGGTTTTTAATTACAGATTATGCAAATGCATGGCGTTCCCAATAGACAGATATGGTAATTATTAGACAGTCTGGTAATTTATTAAGTAATGATAAATTGAATGCCCCTTTTGGGGTATGTATATTTATTTGTTTTTGTAATGAGCTTTCATAGCTAGGATATTAAATGTGTAAAGGTCATTTATTCATCAAAGACCTTTGACCTTCCCATAGTTATTTTTTATCTAGTAGCTATGTGTAGATTACAATTATATAAATTTATTCTTGTTAAAAATGAGTAATGGAAAGTCTAGATATAATATATTCTTAAAAGAGAAATATATGAAGAAGGATTGAACATTCACAAGGGGCTAGTTACTGATGCCTTAGCTCTGTCTGCACTAAAGGATTGCCTGCCCGAGTTTACGACTTCAGTTGATTTCTAGCATACCTACTTATCCCGTCTCACTGTAGGTCGAATAGTTTCCTCAAGTATTTAGTATCCGGATTTTATTCGATTTTTTTATGCCTAGAATTTTGGTATTGTACAGTGTTTGTAGCTTCTACCATCACAGGCTACAAACACTGTATAATCATATGATGTGAGGCATATTTTTAACAGAATTACAGTTAGGTACAAATTTACTAAATAATAGTAGGTACTTATAATTTCAATTAAGCGCTAAAGTAAATTGTTTTTTTATGTTTTATCAAGTATTAAACTTCCAATTTGACACCACAACAAACAACGAAACCACATAAGAACATACGCACGTGTACAGATACAATTCAACGTTAGTTTATCTATACTCTGTCTGTATTAATGTGCCTAAATTTGAGAACTTCAAAGTTTGAGTCCATGAATGTAGGTAGAAACTAGCTTTTGCCCGCGGCTTCACACGCATGGACATTAGTTAATTTAAAAAAATCGTATGTTCTTCCTCGGGACTCAAACTATCTTCATACCAAATTTCATCTAAATCGTATCAGCGGTTTAAGCGTGAAAACGTTACAGACAGAGTTACTTTTAGATTTATAATATTACTTACTACCTAGATTTATACGATTCGAAGTTTATTTCATAAGTTTCTGTTTTACATGACCAAATCAATAACTATTTTACCAAACTTTCTTCCCAAGCACTATTTAGATTTTATCTAAATTTGAAAACATTTATTAAATTTTACAACATAAATAATAATGGTCTAGTTGACTAACCTGTTGATCTAGTGGTTAGTGACCTTGACTGCTTTATCAGATGTCGCGGGCTTGAGTTTTTACCCTGAGTGGGGATTCATCCCCACTCAGGTTAAAAACTTTGTGTGATGAGCACGATGTTTATTCTGTGTCTGCGTGTAATTTATCTAAAATGTATGTATTTAGAAATATTTAAGTATATTTTATCAGTTGTCTATTTACCATGGTTCAGGCTTTCTCAGTTGTGGGAGTTGTCCCAATATATGGGGAAATTTAAAAATTTAGTACAACATATGAAATGTTGATATTATTTTTTATGACACTCTAGGTAATTTCGAATAATTGAAATAAGATACTTATATTCTCTAGTTATGAAGAATGTGTGTATTTTTTCAGTTATAGTAATATTTATAGTAAAAAAATGAAGAAATATGAAGATAAGTGTGATTTTTTTGTCCATTTTGTTACCACCTTTGAACTCAATAATAAATAACACTATGCCGAAACTCACCATTTTTATTTTTTATTTCCAAAATTACAAATTCGTAATCTAGTTTAACTAATCAACATAATAATAAAAATAAGTAAAAATTATCCAAAATACAATTTTTGTCTCGGTTTTGTTACTGTAGACTACAAATAAATTATTGTTTTTTGTGTTCCGAATGTAAAATGACTAATAATATATTGAAACTATGATTAGGAGTTGTTAAATTATTAATACTTTTAACCAAAATGACCAGAACTCCTTAAAATAAGGAATTTTACGAGAAAAACGTAAAAATATGAATAAAAAATTAGGGACAGTAACAAAACCGATGGTAACAAAATTGTTAAGATCGGTTTACATGTCTGTAACATTTATTACTTAGTACCTAAAGATTTAGATAAACATTAGTTTGACTAAATTATTTTATATCAACGAGATCCATACGTAGAAAAATTGTAAGTGCTTACGTATCTATTTATCACAAATAATTCAATAATCTAATGACTGTATATAATTCTCCTTAAAAATAATTAACACATTTTAGTCTTCGTTCTGTTTAGTCCTAAAAGTACTCAACATTTTACAGTTATATGTATTATACCACACTAAAAAAAAAAACAACAAAAAAATATAGCCAAGTTATTGGCTCAGAAAAGGCACATAAATCGTACATTAATTCTATGTAATATATTTATTATTAGGAACACAATAGGCGTTTATGTAATTCGAAGTCTCTTAATCATTTTTTATGACATAAAAATGTGTACTTTTTGGCATGGAACGCTTATAATTTAATCAACTATTTCTAATAAAGCTAACCGTTTTTGCCAAGTTTCAGTACATCTAGGTACATATCATACATTCATCACTTGGATAATGATCATAAAGGATTGCATCACAATAATCACACCAAAATTTTAAATTACTTAGCAGTCTCTTTATATCACTTCTATTCATTAATAGAGTAAAGTGAAAAGGCCGCATTCCTATTGCACTGACATGTGTTACATTTTGGTGACATTTCCCACACTGAGGGGAACGTATGAAGTGCGTCTCGGTCCATGGCCGCTTTAACTTATAGAAATAATATTGCAGCAAATCATATTTTGTTAAAACTTTATCAATATCCACAAAAATCACCATCTTTATAGTAGGTATCATACAAATGGAAAGTCGATTCTACAACTCTTCTTGAAGAAGGTAATCAATCTGTAAAAAAGAATGTACCTAGTTAGTATACTTTTGTTACAATTAACCAAATTAGAGGCCTCGGATCGACCTGTAAACGTTTACGATATACGAACGTCACAAAATTAAGCAGAAAAACGAAAAAAGGAATCATAAAACTATGACAATTCCACATACCTTTACAAGTAATTGGCTATATCTTGGTTTTACTTTTGATGGTGTGTGCTTATGCTTAGTGTGCTTGAAAGTAGAATTTTACGGATTTTGCATTCAAAATGGTGCGCTATCTATAAAAAAATATACGGTAACATTAGTTAATATATTATGTAAATCATAATACAAGAAAGTCAATGCAAAGTGCAGCTACCTTCACTATCTTGAAAACATCTATCGCATATATAATCAAAAAAAGCAGGCCCACTACCGACACAATCTTCACAGTATATTTTTTTGCAAGCCATACATTTAGCTGCCTTGCCAAGTATTGAACATCTACATCTATCGCAATATTGAAATTTCATGTTTCTAGTGTTTGATGGAAATTTTGGCGTAATTGGCATTTTAGAATCCGGTATTACAGATGTGGAAACCTCATCTGGCAAAATAATTAGGGGCAAATTATCGATATCTAGATCTGTCTCTAAAGTGTCTGTTATCTCTTCTTTATCAACTGTAGCAAATGACGCTGTATTTTCCATTTCTGCACTAGATAAGTCAAGTAAATTACACGAAGGTGAGGGAGATGGAAGCCTGAGTTCAACTAAATCACGTAATAAATCAGAGTCGTCCATCTGTACCCCAGGTGTTTGAACTGTATTACTATTGAAATTTAATTTGCTTAATTGTAGAGTGTGTTCACCCACCGAATAACATGAACACTTCCCTCTGAGCGGTTCACAAAAGCAACTTATATCTCTGTAACTTATTTTATCCCCACTGCAGGCAATGATCTGGTGAACTTTCATTGTTCCAGGTAAGACACGTATGTCGTCAACAATTTTATTTGATATATCTTGAATAGTTTCTTCGTTAATGAGGTGAACCTGTATTGTTGTGTTTGAGTTTTTTATTGCTTCATACGCATCATTTGCGTTTTTAATGTCAACGCCATGGCATACTTTAAAATCTAGCATGCGTTTTATTGTACCACCTATCCCATCGGCTACACTCTTGCCGTGGCCAGCTTCAAAAAATGACCATGTTGAATAGGACAGCCTAAGTTCCTTTGTAAATAAGGAATGTAAATAAAAGTTGTGTTTTTGACGATACTGTGAGGTAGGTCCGTCGGAGTAATAATGGATAACATCTACGTCAGGGCACATGTCTTTAACTGTGGCCAAAATTGGAGTCAAATGGGCCCATATTGCTGGAGGCTGATGAATGAGATTATCAGATATTGTGCAAAAAGATTGTGATCTATTTTTCAAATAAATCATACCGGTGTGGAGACTGATTTGTGCTTTTGAAGCACCAAAATGCATTGATTGTATTTCTTCCGTTAATTTGCACTGGTAATTTTCGGAAAAATCACAAATAATAACCACCTCACTATCTTTAATATTAGAGACTGCATTTTGATACTCTTTTTGCTGATGAATATGATTAAAATGATGTTTCTTAAAAACTATAATATCACGACTAAAATCTTCTATTAATTTTTTCGCCGTGTCAGTCTTTGTTACTCTTACAGTCTTTTTCGTTTGAGCGCAGTTTCCGCCCTTCTTAGTGTACACGTGATCTTGGCGTTCCCATACGTTCCAATTAACCAATTTGTTATATACGTCTTGATCTGCCGCAAATGTAGGTGTCTTATTTTTGCATTTTATACATATATTATACATACATTCCCGCTTTTTGGGGTCACATACTATAAATTTCAATAATTTGTCAAAATCATCCTTTATTAAATTATGTCTTCTCAAAGTTTCGTATTTGAATTTTATGTTTTCATGTTTTTCGCACAGACATGTTGACCTTGATTGGATATGAGGAGATAAAACATAAAACGGTTTATTTTTATAAAATGTGGTAATGCCATAGCGCCCTCCGTCTGCTTTGTATTTTTTATACAAGTTTGGAATACTGTCAATAAGGTACCTAATTTGCTGTTTATTTTTATTTATAACTCTACATTCTTTTTTACCGGATGTTATTCTACTAACCTCTTCTCTTAAGAAGAAAGCTTTTATTTCTGGTACTTCTGATTTTCTCACTTTCTTAACCTTTATTCTAGCAGTAACTTTCAATCCAAGAACTTTTGAGGTATATTGCTTATTTTTCGAAAAGTGAACTACTTTTTTCAACAACTGTTTTTCTGAATGTTTTGTACAACTTGTAAAACTGTTTTTTATGGCGCTTTCTAACACTTCATTTCTGCTTTTAACAAGATCCAATGTTTTTTGCAGGGCAGCTATAGATTTACTAGCTTGTTGTTGTATTCTTTGTATTCTTTTTTTGTAGCGTTCAAGTTTTATGTTAAGATCATTAATTTTAGCTGCACTTGTTTTGTTTTGCTTTGTAGACAATTTAAGTTTTGATTGCAGCTTTTTAAATTTGTTATCTTCTGCTCTCTCCTCTCTTACATTATCACAGGTGCTGTTAGGTATATTATCTCGCTCAGATAATGGCCTTTTATTATCATGACCACGTTGCCTGCTTATTCGTTTTTCCTCTCTCCACTCCTTTCTTTTCGCTTCTGCTTCAGCTTCTGTCATCTCTGAATTTTTTTTCTTTTTTGATTTAATTCTTGCTAAATTTTTTTTTCGCTGTTCTTCATACTTCTCAGGATTTTCAGTTTTTAATCTCTCCCTATACCTACGCATCTTTTCTTTAGCTGTTAATGGCATATTTCTGAAAAAAAAAAACAACATACCTGTCGTAAGATCCTAATTGTATTGATTAAGGAATTATCTGTTCCCAAAACTTCTTAACCAATAGCAACAAACAGCTCTTATTTTAATAAAGTTTAAAAAACTAAAACCCGACTACTAAAAAACACCCTCTAAAAAGTACGAAACAAGAAAATAATGTATAGTCGTAGTCGTATGCCACCTACTATAGGAAAATGGAATTAAATCAATTAACTTGCAAAACATACTTATAGATTGACAGATTACATAACTGACACATTAAACTAAATAAAAGCTTGTGAATAGATTGGAGGCAAGAGTAATAAATTAATTACTAATTTACTAATATACTACGACACTTTTTACTCTTTTTATATCTCAGTTAGTAGCGCTGTGTAAACCTAGCCTAATGGCGTCGGTTTTGTTACTTTTCCAGTCCAACTATATGTTACCAGGCCGACAGTAACAAAACCGAGGTAACATAATACGGCAATCGAAACTTTAAAAAATCATATTAACCACTCTGTTTCTTGCTAAGTTAAACTAAAGACAGGAAGTTTTTCAGTATAAAAATTGAAATTTCTACATAAATTTATCGCAAGAATGTGTTAGTGGGTAATTAATTGCATTGGTACAAACCTGACGAGAAATTTCTGTTCAGTCCAACTGCCAACACAATAACTCTCACCGTCGATTGTTACACTAACTGACGTTATTTTAAAGATGGCCGAATTCTGCAGCCTATTTGGTGTTGCCAATTTGTGTGAAAACAAAATTTATCATAGTAAATTTTTTTTAAGAAATTGAGATAACAAAACCGAATTGTCCGGATTTGTCAAATTCCGGGGACATGAAATTAAAATAATTTTAAATATATTAAAACAATTAAAAGGTTTTTTTGGTTACTTTAATATACGCGGCTATGTTTTTTTTATGTAAAAACAACAAAACATAGTTATGGTGCCATATAAAACAATTGAAAAAATGTAACGTAAAGGTTTCATATGTCGTTGGGGACATGCCAAAATGAAGGGTGCTGTTTTAATTAAATGTTTGGCATATTTTTAGTTTTATTTATATCACATTGGAATTAAGTTAAAATCGTAGTAAAATAAGCAAACCTTAGATTACTAGAGTTTAGAACCCGTAATAATTCATCAAATTTCTAAAATAAAATTATGAAGTGGAAGGACATGCCGAAATTAGACTTGTACCTACTATTTTTTTAAATTTCCCCATATTATATTATATTATAATGGTCAAAGTTTAGGTAAATTCACTAAAAGGAACTACTAAACTTCTTTATTCAATACTTCACGATCAACAAATCACAGATTACAAAGAAATAAGTTATTCATATTTGCACCGTTCCGTTTCCACAACGTTCATCTCTGTGGTAATGGCAACCCCCTATGACTAATATTATGGCGGTTTGGCTGACCGCTATCCATTGCGTTGACCATTGCAGTACAAGTAGGTACCTCATTTAAACACCGTAAGTAATATATTATCTTTGCATCGCCATAGTTCAGATAGTTCAACTGATATAAATCAATGCGGAAACCCACGAACATTTTACTTACTTGCAAAATCTCGGTCTCTCAAATGTGTGCAAACATTCGCACACGGCACGAATGTTCGCAAGCATAACAGGGAAGGCTAGCGTCAAAGCATAGTCACCTGCGAACCTACAATTTGCGAATTTTGACAGGACTTATTGTTTTTAAACTATTGTGATTTTTAATATACTAATTACTTCCCGCTCTTGGTTTCTTTACATTATACCAGATAACTTCGTCTCGCAAGGCATCGGTCTCGTAATCGTGAGGTCGCGAGTTCGAATCCTACCCATTATACTACCGACGTGAACCCACTTCTAATTTAAGTCATTGAACTTAGCTGGAGGGGTTAACAGGATTGCAAATAACGTGGGATGAAAATCCCACATTGCTAGAGAAGATGGATACCGGCTCTTACCTCCCTGGAACCCTGTCATCAACAAATGCAATCGTCGCCTTAACGACATCGCGCCTCAGTGTAAAGCCGTTGTAAGTGTAGTGAGTAGAAGTACCGACAGTACCTACAAATTATCAAAATTATCAAGACCAGGCACCGCTAAGCTGCCATCAGTCGACCCGTGATCATTACCCTGACAGCTACGCTAGAGGTCGTGGGTTCAATTCCGACCCAGGATAAATCCTTGTGTGATGATCAGGTGATCACGATTGTTTATTCTGTATCTGGATGTATATAACAATAAAATTACATAACCATTTTTATCAATTGTTTGTGAAAAGGACGCAAAATGTCAAACATTTTTAACACAAGTAGATTTTCCAATGTTTCTTCAAATCTTTATTTCGTGAAACCAAGTCAATGTTTGTTTGAAGATTAATTTGCGAATGTCGTCCCACACTTGTACGTTCGCGAATTCGTACAAATGTGATGAACCAACATAACAGTATGAACTATGCAACAATTATTACACACTTTCAAATGGCTCGGTCCTATTTCGTACTCATACAATACTCTTATTCATAAGTCATGTTTGAAATTACAGGACTAAGTAATATTTATGCATATTCTGTACAACGATTTAGAAAATGACTGCTTTGAATTACTTGTAAGGTGCAACTGGTCCGAACATTTCCATGTGATGTAACATTAAGCGAGCATTCGGTATATAAATGCAGTCAGTTGAGTAGCGACTCAATTGACTGCATTTATGTGCCGCTCACAATTAAGGGGAATCAAAGTAGATTCCAATAGACCAGTAATTTTTTTGACGTGATAACGTCTTATTAAATGGATGAGGCATGAAAAAGTGTTTCTTAGCAACGGTCATGTTATTGATTGGTTGCTAAGTACTCACGTTATTGACTGGTTGCTAAGCAACGCGAATGACAATACCACCTGCTGATAGGATAAAGTACTGTGACACTAAGCTGTCACAGGTATGTTTTTTTATTACAATGTCATCAATGTTTTGGCGATTGCAGTAACATGCGATACAATTGAAAAAAAACTGCCACAGGCTTGGTTAGTTACTATATTGTTATCAATGTTTTTTTATGAAGTTATCACGGAAATTTCTCGTCTGTATACCTACTTTACAGACAAGCTTTGTTTTTTTAAATCAACTCCCGCACTAGGGTATATGCTCTGTGTAGCGGGGACTTTACAAATGTATAAATCATGGACTCAGAAAAACAATTTGAGGATCACACAAAGTGTAATCCGGTGTGGGAGTCAAACCCACGACCTTCGGCTTAGCAATGAACCACTAGCCCACCAGGCCAGTCAACGCAACTTTGCCAGCGTTATTTTTTGTGATATCTAAACAAGTGCAGAGATTTATAAAAATCAGATCAGCGGACTTAGCGTGAAAGAGCAGCTACCCATTCAACTTCAGAAACTTAGGCATTTATAAAAAATGTGTGGCACTCCGGGACTGCCATTTTTTATCAACTTATGCAATTATAATTATTTATTTATTTTTATTTATGCAGTTTTTGTTTCATTTCATTTGGAGCAGCTCGTCTCGAACCGTGCAAGCTTTGTACAGTCGTACCATATACATATTCGCTAAGCGAACGCTCGGCGGAGCTACATGGTAGGCGGAGTGGGGGGTGTTAGGTTTTATTTTCGTTACGGAATTTCTTGATTCGGTCGCCGCCCTCAAAACCCGCGATAAAAGCTATGCAATAGCTTAATATTAGGAGTTTCTCCAACTTGCCGAGCGAAACATTTTGCTGTTACTATTTGACAATTTTGTTGATATTTTATGTTGAACATAAATTTGTCAGCGTTTGTAAGGTTTTTGTAAGGTTTCACTCAAGTCAAGCGTGAGCTAGCTAAGCCTAAGTACTCAATAGATTTCAGCCTAAGTGAAAACGCATCTTTACGCACATTTTATAGGCAGCTAAAGGCAAGTGGACACAGGTTGTCCGACTTTGTCATGTTTATGATAATGCATAATATAACGAATTTATTAGCAGTAAGAAAGTATCGTTTAGGGAAATAAATATGGTAGTTATTATAAGCCTGTGGCATTGGTTTCTTAATGATAAAATTACTAAGCTTTATGTTGAATAATACTAGGTCTTAAGTTCGTATGATAAAATATACTTATCACAAGGGCTTACCTAAGGATATTTTGATGTTATTTAAACATATACCTACAACGACATGACAACAATCTAAATTTAAACACTAGCAGACTGACAGCTAGACGCCATATTTTGAAAGAGAAATATAATAAAGTCAACAAACTATGTCATGTGGGGTATCAACGTGTAGGTATTTTAAAATTATGATGTAGTTTTTCAAATCATTTTTCATTTGAAATAACCGTTTAGGATTTACATCGAGATATTATGTACTAACGTACACCTCGATGAGGATATATGGCGATTTAAAGTTTGTTACCAACTATTTTTCACTTAAATTTTCGGTAGTTATTACTTTAATTTTAGGTATTAAGTTACGTTACGTGCTACAACTCAGCAATATTATCAATTAAATAAAAAAAAATAACTTTCAAAGTCAGAGGCATTCATTCAGCTTTACACTTGAAACTGCCGTCTAATTTCTTCTTGTTTTTGACGTGATAATGTATTACGTGACCGGCTGCACTCACGAAAAAGTGTCACGTTGTGTCATGGTAAGCAATGCGAATGGCGATATGTCATCAACTTTTTCTTATGACCTTATTACATAAAATTATCGTCCGTAAACCGACTTAACAGACAACCATTTTTTTATGATTAATTTTATTATTATTTTGTTAGGTAATAATACTTTGAAGTTTTCAAATAATTAGTGATATGATTTTACGAAATAAAGGATATTGCAGTTTTTAATATAAGTAGCCATGTGGGGATTGTGGTAGTAATCCTATTAAGCCCTTCATCTAAGCTTAATGGCTTGTGTTAGGAGTGGGTTCACGTCGGTAGTATAATTGGTAGGATTCGAACCAGCGACCCACGATTGCGAGTCTACCGCCGCAGTTTAAAATTTAAAAAATAATAATATTAATATTTATTGACATAAAGTTCATACAAAAATTGTGAATTCTCCGGATCCTGAACTAGTGTGAACTGTTTTTTTAGAGTCCAGAGTCTAGCTAAGCTAGTCTTCTATACTGAATAAATCTAATTATGTGTATATTACCAAAAAAATACCTTCGTGTTTATCTGAAGCAAGTAAAAATAATTTAATCAAAATTTTAGTCACCTTCAATCTGCTGTTGATTATCGTATTTAAGATGCGGATGTAAGAATAGCAAATGGTCACCAATAAACAAGTAACGTTGCTTAACCTCACCAATCTGCTTGATCACCACTGAGACACGCACCTCTTGAAAAATTATGATCATTGCCCGTTACTATTTATACTAATATTATAAAGCGGAAGAGTTTGTTTGTTTGTTAGTTAAAACGCGCTAATCTCAGGAACCTTGTTGGATAGCCCATTTATCGAGGAAGGCTATAGGCTATATAACATCGCGCTACGACTAATAGGAGCAGAGTAGCGACGAGAAATGTTGCAAAAACGGGGGAAATTTACGCATACGAAGTTGCGCGGGACAGCTAGTTTATTTATATTTAATAACCATTTCTCTTCACAAAACTGGCACTAAGATTAGACTATAAAGTTGACTTACAATGTTAAAATTATGCATCAAGAAATATGTTTTAGAAATCGATCACAAACCTATTTACGATGAAAGTTTCTGGCGCCACAACGATTGCTTGATAATTACACGAGACAGAGACAACTATTCTAATCGCAACCTTTCACTATGCTCGCTAGAAGGAAATGCATTCACCTTTGTTCCATATTTCACGTGCAAAATCAATATGCAAATAAGTAGCTAACAACATGTCGGCCTATTGTGGCTACAGGGTAACAATTTAGCCAACTTTAACCGGTTTAAACTGGTTACAGCTAAATTTGTAGCCTTTGCATGGTATTGAAATTTACAGCTCAACTTCCCCGCCGTTGTCTGCGTGCCTAGTTAGTTTTACGGACGCGCTCAAGAATGTACAATCGGGAAAATAACTTTAAACGCAACTGTGGAAATAGTTTGCGAAGCATAAAGGAATTTCTGCATGGAATTTTCGAACTCAAAGAATGAGTGGTAATTATTGATTGGCCTGTTGGTCTAGTGGTTAGTGACCCTGACTGCTAAGCCGGAGATCGAGGGTTCGATCCCCACCTAGGATAAAATTATGTGTGATGAGCACGATGGTTTGGGTGTAATTCAGAAAAATTAGAAGAAACATGTTGAATTATACCCTAATCAATATTAAAAGTAAAATTGTTCATGGTAATATAACTGTAATTATATCAATGTTCAAGGTAAATATATTGGCCAAAACTTACATCGAATTTACGCGTCAATTTCATTCCAGAGATTAAAAACAAAACTTTTATATCTGTCCAAGTGTTCATACTTACATCTTCATAGAATTTAATGACTAGTTACACGGGTACGTTTGATGTTTTATAAGAATAGATACGAAATATGTCGTCGCCAAAAATAGGAAGTGCATTAAACGACAGTAGGGAGCCTAAAAAATCCACCCTCGGTAATATTACGTCTATTTTTGTGCGATACATCCCAAAAATATTAAAAACTACTTACTGCGCGGACATCTCCATTAACGCTGGTCTCCCCTCAGTGCCATTGATTGTTTTTGATTGGTTACATGTTTGTTACATTGTTTTTATTGCTCTATTTCCGAAGCTTTTAAAATGTAATCAATACTGTTGTCATGTCAATAATTTGTTGGTATATTTTTTTAAAACACATTATAGTCACGTCTATATTTCAGATTTTCCAACAAATATTGAATACTAGCTGACCCGCACAACTTCGTATTCGTCCAATTTCACCGTTTTTGCCAAATGTTTCATTGCTGCTCTGCTCCTATGAACATTCCTCAATAAATGGGCTATGCAACAGTAAACATTTTTTTTAATTCGAACCTGTAGTTCCTGATATTATCGCGTTCAAACAAACAAAGAAACAAACAAACTCTTCAGCTTTATAATATTAGAATAGATAAACTAGCTGTTTGCATGAAAATTTAGACAACTATTAAACCTTAAGCTTCCTCTACAGTAGTAGTTTCTAAGTGTACCCATAACAAACAAAGAAACGTAAATTTACCTTTATTTAATCAGTACCTAGGCGTTGATGAAGATAGAAGAACGTCGTGATAATAACTCATAGTTATATTTAAGACGGCTATTGCGCAAGCACATACATTCCTAACTAAAACACTTGACCCACTCTATAAATCGACCAACATCTGAAATAAAAACTGTACCTATATAACTATTTTGACGTTAGCTCGTGAGTATATGGTTATCACAGTACATTAATATACCTACAGTAGTGTGATACGCAGTATACACATGCATGTATACACAACATGGTTTTATATAAGTGAAGAAATCAACCAAAGTTCTCGTATCGTCTCGTAACCAATTGATCCGTTCCATAGGTTTATCATTAATAACTTATAATAATAAATCAATTTATTTCAGGTAACACTCACATGAAATTACCATTCAACTCATAATAAAAATATATAAAAAAAAATGATCAAATGATCTATACATTAAAAAAAAACACTTCAGTCGTCTATTTAGTTTAAGCGAATGCAATGTAATTTCCATCATTTCTCTAACAATATACGTATGAGTATGTATTAGTGACAACATCTTCCTGCAAAATACTGTTTAGTTAAATAAACAAACATTGTTAAACGTTAGCAATTTGAAGAAAGTGGCTGTGAGTTTTTATTGCCTCGGTCTTTTCTCCGGGCTAACTATTGCTTTGCCAACTTAGCATTAAATGTGAATGCTATTTCTCTTAGAATCTTTGACAGAAATATCATGATTTTGCGTAGTAGTTTTTGCGTCACATTATGTGAACAAAAATGTTGAATTTAAATTTGCATGATTAGGTAGGAGTAAAATTTGGTAGCAATTTTCCTAGATAGTAGGTAACGCAGGTGGTGACATAGAGTAGGTAGTTATAAGACGTAAGATGCAAGAACGAAAATTATATCTCGAAACTTTTTCACGCCATTATATCAAGTTAACTTATTTTCACAAGTTGTCACATAACTTTCGAGAGCGGTACCGCGGCGACAGAGCCAAAAATAGACGCCCTAAACTTTTTAATAGGTGCAGCGACACTTTGAGGATGCCGAACAGAGCGGCGCCTTTTTTGTCTTCGAGACAACTTTTATGACTTTCAGCAAATTGCTCCTTCTCATTTGAATATACCTTTGAATACAATATTGTGTTTTATTGTTCACTCTTTGAGTCATGTGGTTCAGTCATGATTGGAACAAAGAGTTGTACAACTTCATTGATGTTGTAGGTACTGTTTCTCTTGATATGTTCGGGAGACCACACCGATTTTGAATGGGATTTCGTAAGCTTTACAGCATTTCTATGAAAAGTGTTTTCAAGTTAATTTTGCTGTAATGTAGAATGTGGGATACCGTTTATGTTAAGTGCAATTGTGCAATTATAGAAAGACCTACCAAGCAGTTGTATTTATAATTTATAAATAGGTATTCATATTTGAATTCATGTTTTTCAATGTTGTAACATAAAGGTTAGAAAGTGGAATGAAAACTTTGAATGAAATACACTGTATGAAGTCTGAAGCTGTTTCAAATAGTCGTAGGTATATTCAGATACATTAGTCGTTTAACACTTGCAAATATACAAAACGTCTCAGCACAAATATATCTTACCTCAGAATACTAATGTGATGATGAATACTACTACTCGATGATAATCCTAACTGTCATTGTCCCAATTAATTCTGAAGCTTTGATGATTTTAACATTTTTTTTTAAATTTTTTTTATTAAATGCATTATTATAGCCGACGACTGTCGCCAGTGGGAGTGTGTCCGACTGCTACGCAAGAGGTTGTGGGTTCGATTCCCACACCTGACACCACTTTGAGTTATCCACAAATTGTTACTCCGAGTCTGGGTGTACTTTGTGTCGTGACTTGTATGTTTGTAAAGTCCCTCGCGATGCAGAGCTTGTACCCTACTAAGAGAGTCTTTAAAAAAAAACTGAAATCTAAATATTCATGTTGGTTAGTAAAAGTCTCAAGTATGTGTATGAAGTGAAGCTGAAACTTCCTCTCGGATGATTTCGCCATATTCTCTAAAGTATAATTTCACAAACGGTTAACAAATGCTTACATTTCCTCTAAGTAACGGCACATCAAAATACTTGAAATAGATAGATAGATAGATAGATAAAAAACTTTATTAAAAACCATACATACATTTTAGCATAACTCCACAAAAACCAAATAATCGGTTTGTCTGTGGAAATACATTGCACTCAGGTTACCTACTTACAAAATTTCTTGCATAACTATAACATAAAATAGTAACTATGTGATTTTATAATTAAGTACGTTACATACAGGTTGGCTGTACATTTAACAAATACATTTTAACACTTACATTAGTCGTTTACGTTATATGTGTCCAGCAAATACGTATTATAACATTTAGATAATTTATTTTTGTTTTTCTCTAACCTTAACTCTTGTGGCATTTCGTTATATAACAAAGGAAGTCTACGTCTAAGGGTTTTTCCTCCAAAGTAATTATTTATGGATGTAGTTACAAATTTACCCTGAGTCACACCTCTGGTACATATCCTGTGCTGAAGAGTAGGTAATTGTTCCATGTTGCTATGATTACGGGTTACTAATAAATGTTTATGTTGTAATCGTACAGGAAGTAATTTACATATTTTAAATAATTCTTTATAATTGTGTTTACATTTGTTTAGTGTTTTGTTGTCTACTAGTAATTTTAAAAATCGGATTTGAAGTGATTCTATTTTGCATAAGTGTGTTTTGAATGTAAGTCCGTAGCACTCCAAACCGTAGCCTATAATAGGTTCAATCAAAGCTTTGTACAAGTGTTTTAGTACATTTTTTGGAACTTTATATTGTAGTTGAGTGAACTTAGATAAAAGTATTCTTAATTTACCCGAAATGAAGTCTACATGTTCCGTCCAGCCGAACTTTTCGTCAACCCTCATGCCCAGATATGTAACAAGAGGTGTTTTTTTAACAGGAGTGCAGTTACAACTTATACAGTGGTTATGTAAGCATTCCAATGTATGCGTGACAATGATACAGGGTGTATCCGGTATACAAGAATACGGGGAATGTATTAGTAATAATTGGGTTTTATCGCCGTTTAAAACGATACCGTTATCATGAGTCCATTTTATGATGCTATCGACATCCTCCTGCACGTACTGCCTAACTTCCTCCATATCCTTACCACCACGTAATACACAAAGGTCGTCTGCAAACATATAGGTCGAGCAGTTCCTAATTACATTAGGAAGGCTATTTACGTGCATCAGATAACAGACGGGACCACATCCTGACCCTTGTGGTAAACCGTAGAGGACTTCAGTAGGAGGTTCGCTATACACATCATTGATTTTGACACGGAGCGAGCGTGCGCTGAGGTAGTCGCGGAACCACTGGTTCAGCGGCTCCCCCACCCCGCACTCGCTCATTGCTTGCAGCAATGTTTGGTGCTGGAGAGTATCGAAAGCATTTTTAAAATCAAAAAATATAGCTACTACAAATTTTTTATCGTTAAGATTTTGATTTATTTCGTCTGTAAATTTTGTCAACAAGGATACTGTACTTTTACCCTTCTGAAAACCATGTTGACAATCCGTTAATAAATGATTACTACTTAAATACGAACTTATGTTATTAATAATATATTTTTCAATAATTTTTTTCCATACTTGATAATATTGTAATGGGCCTATAGTTCGTATATAGCTTGTGATCCCCCTTCTTGTATATCGGACGCACCACTGCTTCTTTTAGTTTCGGTGGAAATTTTCCACTGTTAACTGACAAGTTTATGAGTTTGGCAATTATTGGACTTATTTTGTCGTTAATAAAGACTAAGTCACACATGCGTATGAGATCAGTGCCTGCTGATTTTCGTACACTCATATTCTTTAGTATTCTTGTAATATCATTAGCAGTAGCAGGTTTCCATCGCATAGACATGTTGACTGGATTCACATAGTCCATTCTATTCAGCCACCTATCATTACATTCGTGTTTACTAATTAATACCTTATTTACAAATTCTGAAGCAAACTCAGCCGCTAGAACAGATACAGACTTATCATTCATATATTTTAAAATTATTTCATCAGGTGAATGCTTCTTATTTCCCAATAAAAAACTAATTCTTTCCCATAATTTTTTTATGTTACCCTTACATTCATTAATCCATTTTTTCTCATAATCACCTCTTGTTTTAGTAATTAATTTAGTACATTTATTCCTGTACCTAGTGTATGCTAACCTCTTTATCATATTTCTATTATCATGCTTCCATACAGTAAACAATCTATCTCGTTCCTGTATCATATTTCTAATCTGATTATTAACCCATCCCTTGCTATTTCTCTCAGTTTCTTTACATTCAATTATTTTATAGCTCGATTCGTATAATTTTTCAAATATAGACTGTAATTTGCTGTACAATTCATATGGACACTCAATGTTTAACAAGTGACTGAATTCCATAGCTTCTAACTCTATACTAATATTATAAAGCTGAAGAGTTTGTTTGTTTGAACGCGGTAATCTCAGGAACTACTGATCCGAATTGAAAAAATATTTCACTGTTGGATAGTCCATTTATCGAGGAAGGTTAGATAAGGCTATGTAACATCACGCTATGGCTAACAGGAGTGAGCAGCAAAAACGGGGAGAATATAGGCAGACGAAGTTGCGCGGGACAACTAGTAAACAATAAACAGGAAACAGTAAGCATTTCGCCATTGCCCGTGCAAAACCGTGAATATGCAAAAAATCGCCAAAATTAAAATAAAATACAAATCTGATTTAAGCTAATTTTCATTTTCGCGCTTTTGCACTCGCAACAGCGATTTCTAACAAACATTAAACACAAAATTGAAATGCCAGTTGGAGAAAATAGACGCTAAAACTAAGTTGACTATCGGCAGGCTTCAGCGTCAACATAATAATATAACATTGAACTTAAGCCACAAGTTAGTAGAAACTAACTTAGATAACTTAGCCCGGTATCGGGTGCTAAGTCAGCCGAACTCCTACCAACCAAACGCTTTGCGGGCGTGGAACTTTGTCTTCGGAGTTAATCCGCCGCTTCACATTCCCTTAGTACGTGTTATGGGTACTACTCGTAAATAATATAGTTAGTTGCGAATTCTTTTATGAATACTTTTTGTTTTGATTAAGTAGGTTATGGTTTTGTATGTTTCCTTTGTCATTGAATTAGTAGATATCTACAAATACTTATATGAACCTAAGTAAATAAAATATTGTAGGTTGACCGACTATTCTACAAATTATTATTTGATAGTAAATTTAAGAAGTATAAAATAATTTTAGCCGGGGATATAGATATTAATACCCTAGTAAATTCTAATATAGTAAAAGATTTGCAAAGTATATTACAAAACTATAATTTGGTATTACATTTTAATGAGCCGACTAGAATAAACTCGTGTATCGACCATATTATTAGCAACATAAAAAGGTACCAAGGCTCAAATACTAAAGCTGGGTCTATCGGATCACGACACAGCACAGACATTACGTGTACCAATTAAAGACCAAATCTGTAATCTCTCTAAATATTACAAATATAAAAGGGACTTTTCTCAAGAAAATATTACAAAATTTAGACAATACTTAAGCAGCTTATCCTTTAGTAATATGTATAATGAATCAGATGTAAATAAAGCTTTTGACTATTTTTACAATTATTTTTGTTTATTTTATAATTTATGTTTTCCAACATTACGGAAGACTATTTTAATCAAACACAGTGTTAAATGGATTACCAAAGGACTACGGCGAAGCTGTAAAACAAAGCGAAAATTGCGATTTAACTTTTACAAAATCCGTACACTAGACAGCAAAGCAAAATTTCAAATATGCGATGTTATTAAGGCGCTGTATATCTAAATCGCAACAGATTTATAACAATAATATAATAGATAGTTCCAAAAATAAATGTCGAGCCGCTTGGAATATTATAAATGAGAATATAGGACACATCAGTGAGATAAAGTGTGGAGATCAGTTGCTACAAGATCCATGTGCAATGGCGAATGCCTTTAATAACCACCTAACAGAACTCACTAACAAAAACTATGGCAATAAGCAAAATAAAAACAAATTTCGTAGTAACAGTAGTTTGTTCCTAGATCCTTTTCGTCATAATGAGGTAAGGAATATAATTTTATCCTTAAAAAATACCAACTCTGTTGGGTATGACGGGATTTCTACCCAAATAATGAAAGAAATCGTAGATATTTTAGTACCTATTTTGACGTACTTGATTAATCTTTCTTTTGAACATGGCGTATTCCCTCAAAGTCTAAAAAAATCAGTAGTTAAACCACTGTATAAGAAAGGTGAACCACTAGATATGAGTAATTACAGGCCTATAACACTAATACCGGTAATAGCAAAGATCTTTGAAAAGGCAATGCATATGAGACTTGTTAGATAAATTTAAGTTAATTAAAGGCAATCAATACGGGTTTCAAAAGGGGAAATCTACTACGCTTGCTGCATTCAATTTGACCAAAAATATTGTATTGAATATTGATCAGCGAAAACCGGCAATAGTAGTCTTTTTTGACATGTCAAAGGCTTTTGACTTTGTCTGTCACAAAATTTTAATAGATAAGTTGGAAAACTATGAAGTTAGAGGACCAGCTTTAACCTGGATCAAAAGTTACATATTGGAACGTGAACAATGTGTTGAACTGACGTTCCTTGGCGAAGATGCAGTGGTACAACAAAAACAGTCGAAATACTTGGTAAACAACTGTGGAGTTCCACAAGGAAGTGTTCTTGGACCACTTCTCTTTTTGTTATACATCAATGATTTACCTGACATAACTCACCATAAATGTATACTTTTTGCAGATGACATATCTATTATTTTGACTTGTAATTATGATACTGACATTAAGAAAACAATTAACTCGATAATATTATGGTTATTTGAAAACAAGTTACACGCAAATTTATCGAAAACTAACTTCATACAATTCCAAACGCGACACTCAAAAGTGATTCCTAAAACTCTAACCTACAAGGATACTATAATAAATGAAGTCTCACATACTAAATTCTTAGGTATAATAATGGATAAGTATTGCGAATGGACTAAGCACATTGAAAGTGTATGTCAAAAAATTAACAGCTTTGTGTATGTACTTAATAAACTCAGGACTATATCAAACACACAAACAGTATTATCGGCATACCACGGCTATGTAAGTTCCATATTACGTTACGGCATCATATTGTGGGGCAACTCTACAGACTTCCATAGGGTGTTTTTGTGTCAAAAGAGATGCATCAGGGCAATAGTTGGTATTCCTCTGTTTGAATCGTGTAAACCATATTTTAAAAACCTTAGAATATTGCCTGTACCTGGAATGTACATTTTTGAAATATGTGTTTTCGTTAAAACTAACTTAGATCTTTTTTATAAAGCCAATGACATATACCTACCCTAGAAACACACGGCGTGGACAACGACTAGTTTTAGATATAGCTCCTAGAACTACCATGTTTAAAAAAAAAATGTTACAATATGTGCATTAAAATCTATAATAAAGTTCCAACTGCTATACAGGAGCTACCATTACAATTATTTAAACGAAAGTAGTAGTTTAGTAAAAAACTATAATAATGGAAAAAATGATTTATAATGTTAGAGAATGGTTGAATAGAATTTTAATTGTTTGTGATAATAATTAATTGACATGCGAGATAATATATGACTATTTACTGACAATATTAATTAATTCAAATTTCAATAATGTATTTTATCAATGTAATTCCTAGTTTTGTAAGTTTATTTCAATTTGCACACCTATTCAGGTAGTATAAGGTTAAATGGACATTATTATATTTAAGAACCCTTGTAAACCCTTATTTATTACAAATACAAATACAAATTCACTTATTTGCTTGAAGCAAATAAATGAATTTGTATTTGTATTTGTATTTGATAACATCAAACGAATATTGAACTAACTGGCCTGTTGGTCTAGTGGTTAGTGACCCTGACTGCTAAGTTGGGGGTCGTTCGATCCCCATCCAGGATAGAACTTTGTGTGCCGAGCACTATGATTTATTCTGT
Source organism: Herminia tarsipennalis (assembly GCA_945859575.2). NCBI lineage: Eukaryota > Metazoa > Arthropoda > Insecta > Lepidoptera > Erebidae > Herminia > Herminia tarsipennalis. Next base: position 17,463,380 of record OX243835.2, read on the forward strand.
GTCTGGGCGTAATATCTATAATATGTATATATTTAGAAATATATAAGTATGTTTATCAGTTGTCAGGTTATCATAGTACAAGCTCTGCTTAGTTTGGGATCAGATGACGTTGTGTGAGTTTTCCCAAGATATTATATTATTATTGTTACTATATTCGTAAATATACGAATTACAATATTTAGCATTTAAAAAGCGTGGCCATGAATTTTTATTTACCAAATTCTTTTCCCACTGGCTTTACTTTTTGCGAACTTGGCATTAAATGTAGATATCAGTCTAAGCCAGTGGAAAAATAATTTGATAAATAAAAACTCATGGCCATGCTTAATTTGTTATTTGCATTATTCATAACTGTTGCATTTTGTAACCTACGTGAATAAAGTAATTTGACTTTGACTTTAACTAAGACTTTATGGCGACTTACACAAAATTGTAACTTACCAGGTAAGTAGGTTTTATTTCTCCCTTAATCTCTAATCAGCTCACTGCCGACAAAATGCCGGCTATTTTACAAGACCACCAAAGGCTTAAAACATAAACTATCACAAATTAAAATAAATCGACTTAACAACTACTGATAAAATGCAATTTAATGCAAAGTATACCATAAAACAATATTCATGTTCAGATTACTATACATTTCCAATTCATTTACATTATCGTGAAATAAATAATGAAATCTCAAATTATCATTCCTAAATAATAAGTCCAATAACAATTACATGAATCAAAATAATCCCTGAAATAATAACAGAAATCCCTTTATTGTCGTACTAAATATTAATTCGGACAATATACACACAAACAGATTAAGGCAATATATCAGTTACTCGATATACCTAATGCCGTAAATGTGATTCGGAACTAATGTCTACAGGCTTAATACAGGTGTAATCCCGCCCTAATGGCCATAGCAACTGCACAGGTAGACATAATGCATATTGATAGTCCATTAAAGTATTTCATTGATCGAATCATCTTTCATTAATTTAAAAGCAGGAATGAAAGGGTCGCGGATGTTAAATGTATTAAAGTTATCGATTTATTGGAGCTGAAAGATTAATGGGTTACAGTCTCTGACAAGTTTGACCCTTGTGCACTTTTCTTTAATGTTTTTAATTGCCGAGGGTTGAATTTTTAAATCTTCTTTCTTGTGTTAAATATAAATATTACGTCAAGTGTTTAAAACTATATTATAGCTTTATGTTGTTTTAGAATAGTAACCGTTAGAACTTGGTTGCAGCTAGCATTAAGACTTCGATCTGGGCACTATCCATCGGCAAAGTTAGCATTCCTCATAAAAAAGTGATATTGCCAAATTGTGACGTGTGTAATAAACTTGAGGATGTGCAACATTTGCTGATAGATTGTGTTAAGAACGAAAGGGAGAGGGAATCATTGATGACACAGTATAATTTAAAAAGACTAGATGTGGGGTTAATATTATCTATTTTGGCACAACCTAAATCCGAAATTGCAAAAAAGATGAGTAGTTTGGGATTAGTGATATATCAGTCATTCGCTTTCCTTTGCTTAGGTTTAGTAGTAGGTTACAATTTAGGATAAGGTACAATGGAGTTGACTTGCTATGTGGACAAAAACTTCTTAACAAATAAAGAATAAAAAAAAAGAACTTGGTTGCAGCTGTTGATTTTTACCGTATTGTGTCAGAAGGAAGGAACGAAGGGTAATACATTTTGAGTGTAGATATGTATGTAAATTGCATTAGTACATTTTACAGCCCAAATGATAAACAACCGGTCTCAATAATCAACTAGAGCTATATATTTGACATAAGGTCTATACAAAATATGTCAAAATACTGCATAGTAGCCAAATCTGTGGATAGACCGGCTGTTAGTAGATTTCATTTTATTATGTTTACGTAGATGGTTCGTCTTAATTGTAGGAGCAACTTAAGCTGTAATAATTTTCTAGTTAATTGTTTTTATGTAGTCGAGTTTTTTCTTCATATATAAATAACTGGGTCCTTATTCACGTTTTTTTTTCCGTTTTCGCGGCAAGATCGTGCGAACTGTCAAAATCTTGTCATAATGGTAAATAGAGAGCTGCGCTTAGAAATGCATCGCGCATGCGCAGCGGACATCTTAGATCACATCGCGCTTGCACCAGTTCCCGCGGGCTTGCCGCGAAAACGAAAAAAAAACATAATGAATAAGGACCCTAAGGGTACCTAACTGTCGATTCTATATAATTTTTGGTATGTATGCCAGTTCGCACGGGCTTGCCACGAAACGTGTATAAAGAAAAAAAGGGCGAAGCTTTTTTAAAAAAATAAAAACTATTTATTACAATCGACTTCACAAACAACTTGTTTTAAACTTCTAAATTATACTAACCCACTTGAAACACAAACTATGTACATACCAACCTACTGAAATGTCTGTGTAAACAATGCATTGTATAGTGTAACGAGTTTCAGACAAAGTTGATACAAATACAAGAATGTTATCAAAGCGAACACGACAATCATTCTAAACACAGAAACTTCGGTATCTCTCCACCCACATCCAGTTAACAGCAGTCTTGTAAAACTCAAATATTCGTATCATGGATACGAACATTGGGCAGAACTTGTGCGCTCAAACTTGCACCGTCACTATAAAATAACAAGCACAGAAGGTAAACTCCATTCATGAAAAATACATGCTTTGGGAAGTGCAGTAGCCTAACGGTTTGAAACCTACCCATTATACTACTGACGTGAATTACACATTGCTTGTTACATACATATACACATTAGCCCATATGTTGTCTCACTGCTGGGCACGGGTCTCCCCAGTAGAACCTACTTAATTATAGATCCTCGGGGTAATTGCCATAATCGCCACGCTTGGCGAGCGGGTTGGCGATCGCAGAAAGTTTTCAAAGTACGCAGAGGACGCTGCTACCCGTCCTTCACCCATGGGAAAGGGTGGGGTGGCACTATTCTTAAGCCGGCACCACATGGCCTTAAGTATGTGTACCACACAACCTTAAGCCGATGCTACATGGACTTAAGCCGGTACCACACGGCCTTAAGCCGGTAACACACGGCCTTAAGCCTGTACCACACGGCCTTAAGTCGGTGTACCACTCAGCCTTAAGTCGGTGTACCACTCAGCCTTAAGCCAGAAGAAATTGTGGGGTCAATAGCAGGTGGGGGAAATAAGGATCAACCCTTAATTCCCCCACCTGCTAACGTCCATGGTCTTAAATGGTCTATAATTACGAGTCCGTAAACAATTTTCCGTGCAAAGCATCTATGAGGGATACCTTCTGTACTCTTGGTAGTTTGTACCGTCACATACCTACATATTCCACACGAAGTAAATATAATTTAGCCCTCGTTAAAATAAACACTTCTCTTTCCCTCTAACTCTGTCTTTGTCCCTCTCGTTCGTTAGACAGAACATATAGCGCGCTTAGTTTTAATTACACACAGTAAGGAAATTACTCCTGCCGAGTTACGGCGGTTGTACACTGGTCGCTATAACATATTTTAGATAACAGAAAGAAAAAGGACGGATCTTTTACCTACATCTAATACCTTTAAACGGGTAATTCTTGTATATCTATTCAAGAATTACTCGTTTATATATATGTTTCAGATTATAACTAGTCCGGCCATAAATACTGTTACATAAAAAAAAAGTTTTTTTTAACTATTTAATTACTTTGAATTTGGAACGCGTTTATTATTTTTAAAAGTTCTTTCGATTTCGCGCCATTCCACATATTTATTCGTGTTCATTATCAAGTTACAATATGGATTGGGGTGTTATAGAAAATAGGATTGCGGTGATTGCCTTGCACAAAGTGGGTATGGAGCCGTCAGTGTTTCAGACACTTCAAAAGCTTGGTATCAGCCGTATGTTCGTATATCGTACTATCAACAGATACAACAACACTTCCTCTATCGAAGATCACAAAAGATCTGGCGGCCGCGTGCTGTTAGAACTACAAAGACTGTTATTGCGTTTAAAGCCAGAATTCGTCGAAATCCCATTAGGAAGCAAAAAATCTTATCGCGAGAAATGAAGATTCCCGCTAGGACTCTGTCGCGTATTATAAAACAAGACCTGAAGCTTGGTGCTTATCGTCGATATACAGGACATGCCCTAAATCAATCTTTACAATTAAAGAGAGTGGTTCCATCAAAACGCCTTCTGTCGCGATACGCAGGTGAAGGGCACAGAAATATCCTCTTTACAGATGGAAAAAAAATCACGATTGAAGAGCACTACAATAAGTAAAATGATAAAGTGTACGCTCACAGTTCTAAAGAAGCTGCTCAAGTGGTCGGAAAGGTACAGCGTGGTCATCATACTGCGTTAGTGAAGGTTTAGTGGGGCGTGTCTTATCAAGGCGTCACTAGCTACATTTTTGTGAAAAAGGAGTGAAAACTTCAGCCTTTTCAGTCCTTTTTCAGTTTTAAAGGACATGCCTTTGCTCTAAGCGACACGGTGACATTGAGTCTCCTCAATCAAACAATTTCGGCACTGCTTGCTTCAAAAAAATCTCTGAAGCAAGTAGTGCCGAATTTTTCCATGGAAACAGTGCGATTTACAGTGCTTGGAAACATTGTTAGAGCAAATAAGAAATGATTGATGGAGTGACGTATATATTGCTGAATAAAACCGTATTGGTGAGGATGGAGTACACCTTCGCTGACATGAACAAATATTACATTATTGATTCCCATTTGGCCCAAAAACTATAACAATCAATTATAATACAGGATAGAAATAAAAAGGTAGTTATAAGGTTCTTCCTTATAACTTCATTTTTGTGCCTTTTTATTTCTATCCTGTATTATAATTGATTGTTATCATTCATTTATTAAAGAACACATCGCTAAAAGTTTAAAACAATATTCACTAACACCACTAACAATACGTTTAATATTTTTTAAGCTTAGCTTACTTTGTGATTGACACTTTATAGTGACAATAGCAGTTTTGTATAATCGTTGGGCGCTAAGCGTTATTATAATATTATTTTCAGGTAAATGGCACTTGTGTGAGTCTTCCGCCCAAAACCACATCGCATATTACAGCTTACGTAAAGTGCCTCGTTGTGCCCATAAGCGGTTGGAGAATAGCGGCTATAAACGGCTATAATCCGATTTTAGTGCCTCTATAGATTTTCTTAAATTAATATAACTTGTCAAAACTTTATCCAATATGTGTCAATAACAGCTGACTTTTGAAAAAAGCACTCCTTAATTAAGTACTTCAATAAATTTAGGCTTTCGAACTAAAACAATTTTAGAAATGACGAGTCATAAATCTTAAAATTCGTTTGTTTATTTCGCCAAAATGTCTTACTGTTCTCTTTAATATCGTCACTGTAATTGGCACACAAAAATTCCTATTTCTCTCGTCTGTCCTCTATATTCAAATGCGCAAACCTACAAGGGTGAATAAGTTTGCAAAGTTTTTGATCCGTTCGCGTTATCTCTCACACACATTCGTCGATTACATTAAAAAACTTTACATATAAATTCGCATATGGATTCGCAGATGACTATCTGTATATTCAAATTAAATACTGTAATCACTTGTCTGTGTCACTTGTGTATTTATTGTAATTAAGTCTACATGGATATAGTTCGCAAAGCAATTGGTGAAGCCAGAGAAAAAATGAGGCAATAAAATCGCGGCTACTCTTTTCAAATTCCCAAAGAATGTAACAATGCATTTGATATACGCCCTGATATGCGTGCAAACATTCGTATTATGTACGAATCTTTACACGCAAATGAGAGACCAGGAGAGACCAAACCTATTACAGTTTCGTTGTTTTCAAGTCAGCTGAGAACGTATATGTAAACAAACAATCAAAACTTTCCTGTTTCAGATGTGGGCTTACGTATGTTTCTTCAGATCCCCCGAGTATTGAAGAGAAAGGAAGTCAAAGTTCCTGTGATCTCTATGGACAACCTTAGTTTTATTCGAGGTCTTCCATATGCCTGATTTTGATTCTAGTCTGTCTTTATAAAAGAGACTTTTAAATACTCCATCCAATAAATAATCCAGCGGATCCAGAGGGGGATAAAAGGCTCAAGTTCCCTCCCTCCCCTTCCAAAATATCTGTGTCCTGTCGCGTATATGTGGCCCCTCTGAGGATAGTTCTTGATAAAACCTACCTTCAAAAAGACCATGTACTCCAAACCAAAAGTGGGTCGATAACGGAGTCAAATCCCACAAAACAAAATAATAGCTACGCCACTGATGGCAATGCCAAAAGAAAGCGCTTAGCGGTCTATGTATCCTTCCCCATAAAGCTTAAACTACTCGACCGATTTTGTAATATGAAGGAATAAGTATAACCAAGTGTAGGACCCTAGAAAATTTAAATCGGTATTTATGTTATCATGTGGAACTAACTCAAACTATCTAAATTATTGATATCATGTATATTATACACATTTGTTAGCTGTCCCAGGTCCTATATAAAACCTGCTAATAACTATCTTCAGATAAATTTATTCACTATATAAGTAGGTAATAGCTGGAGGGGTTAACAAGATAGCTTGTATGTAATGTGGAACCCGTAATCCTACATTACTACTTATCTTAAAAACCGGGCAAGAGAATGTCGAACCATACTCTTTGTAAAGTTCCGCAGAGTTGAATAATTGAATTAACAGAAGAGCGTATGTTCATGGCACTTACGCCCTTTTGTTGAGAAACGCAATTTTTGGGCAATAACTCAATGACGGTTTAAGTAACGTTAATGTCGGAAATAATTTTAGCTTAAAGTATTTATTAAGCGCTACCTTTGTGACTTTTTTTCATATGGGGGGGGGGGGGACACGATTTATGCAACTTTTGAACCGATTATTTCCAAAAGTATTCACTCAATCAAAAAAAAATATTAGAATCTTAAATATGTTTTTGTGAAACTATGTCGAATGATGTGCCAGTACAAGAACGCGTAAATTTTTGCTGAAATAAAAACAGCTTCTGTTACATATATGGAGTGACCCATCTAAAAATATTATTTTTTATTATTTAGATATCATAATAAGGAGCGGCTACTACAGTACGATCAACGTAACTAGGCCGGACTGAAGTAGGCGACAAGTGGTTGCGCAGATGCATTTTTTGGAAGTAAATGGTGACAGGAAGCGAGGGGGGGGGCGGGGGCGGTAACTAAACCAAGAGGATTAGAGATGCGATTACGCATTACATTGTCATAATTAGTATTACTAGTTCATGTTTTTTTGTGATTAGTTTGGTAAAGAAATTGTTTTTCAAAGTTTCTTTATTATTTACTGTAACTGTTCTAAATTTAAACTTTTATGAACTCATTTAAATAGTGTTTTTATATTGTTGAATTAAAATGTTGTTAGTATTTTTAATCGATTAATCGTTTTCGTAAGTAATTTTAGGGTCGCATCTCTATGACATGCGCGAAAGTGATAAAAACCTTACTTCATTCCAGTCAAGATACGTTGATCGTACTGTACAAGACATCTTTTCACCAAATTTCATCAACATTCATTGATTCTTCAACATCGTACGGACAGACAGACCGACAGATGGACATGATGATACTATAAGGATTCCGTTTTTGCCGTTTTGGCTACGAAACCCTAAAAAGGAGGTCTATATGTGAACAATATACTATAATATATAAGATACCGGCATACCGGTAAAGCAATAGAAAGTAGAAGTTAAGTAGTAGCAAGAAATGTAGCATTACACAATTGGAAAGTAAAGCAACACTATCAAAATCAATCAATATGGTTTGACAGAACATCGATACATAGTTGCAATAATCGCCAGTGAGACGTAATAAATATAGCATTGATATCGTGATGAATTTATTCATATCTCCGATTAGATATGCAGTTAGAAATGCTGGCACCTCCTGATCTTGGTAAGGTAATCCCACGCTGAACAGGAGGTGTATTCTGTAATTATATCAATCGATGATACCTTGTATTTTCGAGAATAAATCAACAGCTTGGTTTAATCGATTAATTTTATCATCGACTTATAAATCGATACCTGAATGTAATTCTAGAGGCAGTTACACTGCTGTTAAGTTCATAGTCATTAATATATCAAGTACCTTACAAATCGTGTCTTTATTTCTCTCCGCTTACCTTATTTAGTTGAGTGACAAAGTAACCTAAAACATATACATATACAAATTTTTCAAAAAATCTCAAATTAATAGTGAAAATTAAATTATAAAAATGGCTGTCTGTAAAGACGGTTAAAGGACGATAATTTTATGTGATAACGTCATAAGAAAACATTGTATACATTGTAATAAATAATTCGCTGCTGCTTAGCAACCATAGCCCGAGACCACAATACAGCCTATCAGCAGCCGGAACGTTACGGGCCGTGACTGTGACACTTTTTCGTGCGTGCACCGTCGGTCATCGATTTATAAGAAGTTATCACGTCAAAAACTGTTATTTTAATCACCACAAGATGGTCAGACTACCTGATGATGAAAGATAGCGTTCGCAGTCTGCTCAAAATTGGACGTTGTGGAAGTCTTTTGGGGAGACCTATGTTCAGTAGTGGATGTCTTCAGGCTGATGATGATGATAAAACGCATAAATAGACAGTCACGGCAGATGACTATAGGTACTTCACCATAAAATAGATATTGCTGATATATTTAAATTTATTTGTAACTAGCTGTCCCGCGCAACTTCGTATGCGTAATTTTCCCCCGTTTTTGAAACATTTCTCGTCGCTTCTCCGCTCCTATTAGTTGTAGCGCGATGTTATATAGCCTATAGCCTTCCTCGATAAATGGGCTATCCCACAAAAAAAGTTTTTTTTCTAATCGGACCAGTAGCTCCTGAGATTAGCGCGTTTAAACAAACAAACAAACTCTTCCGCTTTGTAATATTAGTATAGATGTAAATGTGGCAGAATAATCTCTAGGTCCGACTTGACTGAGCTGCACCACCTACCTCCTTTAGGACGTTGCAAATAAGGTGCGTGGGTTCGACTCCCGGCTCAGACACTTGTGTGTTGAATATTGTGTCGGCGACTTGCGAAATATATTAATGGTATTATGCAGAGTTGACAAATTGCTTCATGTGGCTTATGGCTACAATCAAAATGTAATCAATAATCATAACCCTTCCATGCAGTCGAGTAATAATATTACTATGTTAGGTATGAATTTTATACAAAGATTGGTCTAGTTATTATGTTTTAAATGTTAACTAGTTTTACAACGTTTCTTTGTCCATTTTACTTAGAATCCTTGTTTCACATCTTATAAAAATGGGGGTTTTAAAGTTTTCTAGACTTTTCCTTTCTCAAACTTTAACGATATTTGAATTATAAACTCTCAAATTTCATCATTAGATAGATTACTGCTAAGCCTGAGGTCTTGGGTTCGATTACCACTCGGGCATCACTTTTTGTGATCCACAAATTGTACCGAGTGTGGGGTGTAAGTAAGTTATTGAATTATTAAGAATTCCTCCCCGTCGATGTCAACCGGTATAGTACCCAGAATGCTGGCCGCATTGCCACATCATCATCAGCCTATCGCAGTCCACCGCTGGACATAGGCCTCTCCAATTGCACGCCACTTTGTTCTATCCTCGGCTTCTCGCATCCAGCTCCTGGCAGCATTGCCACGTTGATCGCACGATCCACAAATTGTTATTCCAAGTCTAGGTGCACTTTGTGTCTGTGACTTGTATGTTTGTAAAGTCCCCCGCGACACAAGGCTTGTACCCCACAGCAGAAGTCGACTATAAAAAAAAAAATAATAGGGCTCCCACGTGAAGTAGTGATTGTGCAGATATAACTTCATTTTTCGACTAGTTCGTTATATCTAAAGAAATAAGGCAAAATACAATCTTAAGAATACTCAAACTAAAGTGCCACTAAGAATTTTAGCTATGACAAACTTCTTGATCCATATTTTAAAGCACTAAAGCCAATCGTGAGGGAAGAATGATTTACTGTGATTATAACCAGTTGACAAGATTAAAGGGCTATTCTACAGTCATAAATCACAATCAACAATCACGGATGGACAAAGGCATGTTGTATTTTATTTAGAATACGAGCGCTATAACAGACTCGCCGACAGTAATAAACTAGGAGTTCATTTAACTTAGCAACATGACATGTTTGGTTCTCATTATTACTACATAGCTTTATAATAGAAAGTGCAGTGCTACCATTAAAAAAAATATTACATTACTGAAGTTTGTTTGTCAAAGTTTTGATACAGAAATGGGTTCATGGCGGAGTACCTAGTATTTATTGAAAAAGACTATTCCTGCACGAGGATTGTAGCCCTTCAGGCTAGCTGTCCCGCGCAACTTCGTCTGTGTAAATTTTTCCCCGTTTTTGCAACATTTTTCTCTGCTGCTCCGCTCCTATTGGTCGTAGCGTGATGTGATATAGCCTAAAGCCTTCCTCAATAAATGTTCTACCCAACAGAAAAAATATTTTTCAAATCGAACCAGTAGTTCCTGAGATTTCAGCGTTCAAACAAACAAACAAACTAACTCTTCAGCTTTATAATATTAGTATAGATGAGACTTTCTAAATATACCTACAAGTTAAACAGGTAACACGTATACTCAGACGGGATATTTATTTTTTGACGTGATAACGTCTTATAAATCGATGACTGGCTGTACTTACGAAAAAGTGTCAAAAAAAGTCACGTTATTGATTGAGTCGGACACACTCCCACCGCGCTACTGACCGACTGCTACGCAATAGGTCGTGGGTTCTATTTCCACATGGGACACCACTTTGTGTGATCCACAAATTGTTTTATTGTTATTGCATGTTTGTAAAGTCCCCGCGACATAGGGCTCCAATACCCTTACGCGGGAGTCGTCTTTTTTTAATAAAAAAAAAATATAAATATTTGTTGATCACACAAAGTTTTGTCCCGTGTGGGAAGCAAACCGAGGCAAAGTTAAAAATGAGACACGTTTCTAACTACTACAAGGCCATTATCATTATCAGATAAACACAAAAAGTTGAGTATTTACCATAAATATTCACGCGATTAAGATTACACAATTCTATAAGTTCGGATCCTGAAGCAATATTCCTAACCGAATTTTTAATGCATGAAAAGCAAACGCTTATCCTATTGAGTTCATTAAACTAGTCAACATGTCTAAACTTGGTTCATTAGACATATGTCCTGCTAGACAATATTGTAAAGTTAAATAGTTGGTCAATGAACCAGGGTCGCAGCCAAACTTAGTTACCTAAACAAACAAGGGACCCTCTGCGACAGTCAACAATAGTTCCACACACACTTTCATTATTGTCACTGTGTTAGATGCTTTTGTGAAACTTTAAAGGAGAAGATTTTTTTCAAGGAACAAAAAACAATTGAACTGTCGAACTTCTAAGCAATTTTCTAAGCTACAAATCAGTTAACAACTAGTTTTCGATAACTGTGAACGTTGTCGAGGTATTCGCGAAAACATATTTTGTGATGTCCTTAAATAACTTTCTAAACGGCACTGTTGACGACTTTTGGGATTTTGTTTATAATAGGACGGTATATGCCATGTAATAATAATAATAATCTTTGTCTTTAACAATATTGGTGAACAATTAGTGTTCGGAGGCTCCTGTTAAGCAAAACCTGTAGTGGGAGGCTCCGCTCTTCCATAGCATAAAAATATATATTTTTCATTTTTTTATAATTAACCAATAGTACAGAAATATTAAAACAAAACTTTACTATACTTAGATTACAAAAGTGTGTGTGTGTGTGTGTGTGTGTGTGTGCGCGTGCTCGTGTGTGTGCGCGTGCGTGTGTGTGTGCATGTGTTAGTGTGTACGTGTTCAACTATATGTGTAATTGTGTTTATTTCGAGTACAGCTTATTATGTGTGTTGTAAAAGTAACTCAGAATCTGCATAGGTTAGATCCTTTATCCAATTCAATAATGCTTTGCTTTGCCATAATCCAGCTTTCCTCAATATTATAGTATTTTATAAGCTACGGGTTTTAATCGCGTAAATATTTTATTTTAAGGCTAAATACCTTTGTTTATTGCCCGATGACCACGGCCGTTGCAATACGGTCGAAACGTCGGGCAATAAACAAAGGTATTTAGCCTTAAAATAAAATATTTACGTGATTAAGACCCGTACCTTATAAAATTCTATAATGTGTACAAATCGCGAAAGTTTACAAACATATATTGCCTCAATATTTTATAATCGAAGTGAAATGTTTTATTATTCGGATTATATAGGTAACATAATAAGACCTGTAACGTTTCTCGTAAACTCCTCTACTACTACTATCATCCTATCACATTTTTAAACGAGAACAAATACCTAGTTACCATTTTAATATTAAAAAGAATATATAAGATTGCCATCCAATCGAAAATTGTATGGGAGCATTACTAGGCACATATTATTAACTTCCTTTAATTTAACTAATACATTAATGACCTTTTTAAAACCAGATTTAATGCGAATACCTAACTGTGACTATCGTATTTTAAGAAAACTTTTTATTTAGTATCCTGAAAGCACATCATTTAAATAGGTAAGAGTCATAATGGCGGGTATACCATTATAAACCCAATCTCACATAGTACAAAAAAAATGTACACAAATTGTACTAAATTGTAGGTATAAAGTTACGTTGAAGCTGCAATTTTTCAACCCATCACATCTTCCGGCAGACTTGAAATTGGATTTTAAAATTAACAGCTTGATAGACGCTTTTGCGGATAGCAAATACTTTAAAATTCGATCGTGTGGAATGACAGTAACATGAGTGTGAGAACCTTGTACCAACATGAGGTTGGCAGGCACTAAGCTCATCAAATTTTATCATCCCTATTTGACGAAGTTTGTAGTGCAACGTAATTTGTGCATAGTTATATTTTAAAAGGCTTTGTATATTAAAAGTTAATTATACTATACGTTGTCGACGACTTCTTTCTCGTGAAAAAAAAGAATAAAAGGTGGCTTATTTTCCGGGATAAGTAAATAGTGGCCTATGTTCCAGGCTATAATTTATGTCTGTGCTAAATGTCATCCAGATCCATACTGGCGTGATTGAGTAACAAACATTCATCCATCCGAACTTTCGCATATTATAAAGCTGAAGAGTTTGTTTGTTTATTTGAACGCAGTAATCTCAGGAACTAGTGATACGAATTAAGAAAAAATCACTGTTAGATAGCCCATTTATCGAGGCAGGCGGCATTTATAGGAGTGGAGCAGCAATGAGAAATGTTGAAAAACGGGGAAAATTTACGCAGACGAAGTTGCGCGGCAGCTAGTTTATAATAATAGTAACATCAATCATTGCATTGAACTTGTTTAAATTGTAACGATATTTTATTTGCGAACACGATAGAGTTGGTATTCAATATTTCTTAAGATTTTGTTTCTCTTTTGGTTAAATCAAGTCAAATGTGAAAACCGTAACGGGAATGTACTTAATTAGGAAGAGGAAATTATAAATAAGAAGGTTTATTTAGAGTTAAATAGGGAACAATGGCAACTAATTGTTGGAATTGCAACTGAGTAAATACGGGTTTTACAATAAAACAATTTCTTTTAACAACTTTTTGCAAGGACCGAAAAGCAAAAACTCTTTAGGCAAAACCTCAAAAAATTATAAAGTCTACCTAGTTAGTCACACACATTTTGAGGCAAGGTTACAACGACACTAACGTTTGACCGCAGCTCCGCCAGCGTGTATATCGATTATTGATCGCTACATTTATTTATGACTTTTTTACTATATGTACCTAACAAAATATTATGCTATATCCTAGCCAGATAACACAGCTACGATGGAATAAAAACCGGGTAAGTGCATGTCGGGCCACGCACAATGTAAGGTTCCGTAGTCCCCCCCCCCCCCCCCCCATCTGAATAATGTGGCTTAAGAAATGGGTTTTCTGTTGTTTTTGTTTTATACTATCAACGTTATATCTACATAATTATATTTTTCAAAGGCATTTGTACGAAAATTTTGTCAGCTGTTAATCGTAAACTTGTAAAGCCTACTTAGCTGTGATAGTATTCCTTTTAATTTTACTATACCGTGATTTTTTTCTTAATAATAATTAGAAAATTGAAGATTCATCTTCTGTTCACACTATCTACTGTCACAATACTCACTTTCAACGATTATCTATACCAAAATACTATAACATAATTAAAGCAATCTATACAATTACCAACACCATTATGTAGCTCTTACACCTGTTTCATCATATCTTTAACTTCACCTTTGTCATTAAAATGCAATATATTTAAAATACGACACTGATTTAATGACATTGTCGTTTATGGAACGCCATAGCCAGTAATCTATAGATTAGATAATGGGTTCTGAGTAATGAGCATTTTAGATCATGTAATTGTTTTAAGTTACGTGATCAATCACGCAGTGACAGATCCAGGACTGAGTTCCTCAAGCCTCCCTCAAAAGTATCAGCCTCCTTCCTTGTATTTTCTCTTGATAAAATCTAGCCTCAACATGGTCTAGATTCCATCCCTCTTTACCACAATGATAATAAACATTTACACTTATCGTATCATTTGATGTCTTTAAAATATTCTGAAAAACATGTTCGTTTACAGTTTAGACTGTATATGAATTTATTATTATCAATAACTACTAAAAGTAATTTGTTGTTAATTTAATCTTTTCGTTTATAAGATTTTTGACCTTATTGAAGGTCGAAAATCTTACATAAACCTAAAATGGCAAATATAAGATTGCCGTTCGCCACTGAATCATGATTCACAAAAACGGAAACCGACCCGAACTCGATTCGGAATAATAGAGGCAGAAAGAAAAGTAATGTACCTATTTACTATAGGCCTACGTGCATAAACATTTTCCTTGTACCCAAAATCTATACTGACAGAATGCTGACAAAAGCGAAACTATAATAATATGTAGGTTGCTACATATATGTAAGTGTAAGAAATATGTATGTTATTTCAGAAACATTTTTGTCTCTTCGTCTAACCTGATTTTATTCGATAAATATGCCAAAACTTTTGTGTCTACAGGGTCAATTGTAATATACTAATGAGCTCCCGCTCGTAGCTTCTTTAAATTACAATTAATAACTTTGTAATATTAGTTTTGAAGCAAAGTACGTATTTGCTCTTAACCACTTACTTTCGTCACAATGATTTTACTCCGAGGTCTGTAAGACCCAGGAATATAATCATTGTTTTATACCAGGTTTAGAGCCTAAACCTCACAAGAAACAACGGTTTTATTCCAGTAAGATAGTCTGTTGGTGGATAAGGTCATCCAAAAAGAAGTGGTAGGTGGTGAAATTTGGGCTCAAATATTAAATATTTTTCAGAACTGATATTACAAACTAGGTAAGTTATTTAGTGTAAGCCACGAGGGGGAGGTTTTAAGTATATTACAAATCACCCTTTATAGTTTTCTTTATGGTCAGTTCAGTCAGTGATATAGTCGCTTTGAAATTAAAACGACTAGGTACATTTAAAAATTACTAAAAATGTAATCAAAGCCATTGATGAGGATAAATTATCAAATTAACTGAAAATATCAACGTTATATTATTTTTGTCAATCGTATAATATCTAAACAAATCAATTAATAAAAATCTATATCTATACTAAGTATTTTTGCATGTAACGAATAAACTTAAAAAGTACGGGAGCGATTTAAAAAAATCTTTCACCGTTGGGAAGCTACACTATCCCCGGGTGACATAGGCTACTTTTTATCCCTGTTTCTCACGGAAACGGGAACTACGCGGGTAAAACCGCGAGGCGTCCGCTAGTGATGTTTATAGTATCTAACGAAAAATCATTTTTTTTTATTACCTTGACTACAACCCCCTGGTCGACTGAATTAAATAAATTTATCTACAGGACTAGCGAACACCTCGCGGTTTCACGCGCGTAGTTTCCGTTCCCGTGGGAATACAGGGATAAAAAATAGCCTATGTCACCCGGGGTTAGTGTAGCTTCACAACGATGAAAGAATTTTTCAAATCCGTCCAATAGTTTCGGAGCCTATTTAATACAAACAATCTAATATTACCTCTTTATAATATTAGTATAGATATAGATAAATACATTGAAATATTATTTCGATAAACTTATTACTCGTTAATTTTCTTCTCCACCTACAAAATACAACTCAATAAAAGTCAGTTAATTACTCGTATAAAAATATAGTGCCACTTCATTATGCAAACTTTTTATTTACCCATTTGCTAATTGTAGTTATTCTTGTAATATTTATTATACGTAGTATTCATTTATTATGCGCCATTAGCAACTTGCCATTTAGACGAAAGGTCGAACACCTCATCTGGTATTTAATAACCTTCATAGCACTTGATAGTTATTCAAACCAACACCTATAAGATCTCAGGTACCTCTAGTTGTTTCTGCAACAGTCACAAATTCATTGCTTCTTCAGCTCCATATTATTTGACAGTTGCTTTACAAATTTGTATCGTATAATGATAAATGTACAGTTTGTTTTCGATTGTTTTTATCATCATCCTTAATATAGTCCCCTTATCGCAGGTGGCAATATAAGCAGTGAAGGCGCTGTGAAATTCCCCACTATGAGTCCTGTTGAAGATATGAACGCGTTTATTATACAGACAAGAAGTTGTGAATTCTTAAGTAAAGGCAAAATATGAATATCAAATAGGAAATAGAGAGTCCTAAACCATAATACCATTTACATGCGCCAAGAAAAACGTTTACAAGGCAACTGCAGCGGGAATTGTTCCATTTTTTGATATTTTTAGCTCACGTTTTATATGTTTCTACGGCCAGCAATGAAAATGTTACAAAATTTCGCAAACACATTCTAGTCTAGTTTGCACATAAATATGAAGCTAAATTGTAAATGCCAATTTGTCATTGACACTCCGATTTTGATTTTAAATCTTGATCTAATCTATATTGCCAAGTGAAGACCAGTCGTGAAGAAGATTACGTTTTCAAGTGAAATAGTTTCAAAATTATATTAATGAAGTCATTTTAACCAGCGTTTTTAGGGTTCCGTAGTAAACAAGGAACAGTTATAGATTCGCTCTGTCCGTTTTTAGTCCGAATTTTGAGGATATGTTTTTTTTTCTCCTCTACCATATAATGTTGGGTGTCGTTGAAAAAAATATTAAGAATCTGGTCTTTAAGACTATTTTTCGAGTTAGGGGTCCGTTTGTGAAATATTAGGCTTTAAAGTAATATTTTTTATTAAAGTCAAGCGCCCCCCCCCCCCCACTTCCCTGTCCCACTGCCAGCTAAGTAATTATTGGGTATGTGAAAAAAATCACGGTAGTACTTTATTTACCTAGGGAAATTAAAAGGAAAATTATCACACCTAGGAAGGCTTCAAAAGTTTACAAATAGGTAATAGCCGACTAAGTGAAAATAAACACTATTTTTTGTTCAATTCCATTTCCAAAACCCACTTCTTAGTTCGCATTTCTCATTGTGACTCCTTGTGATGGGCATCTACGGAACCCTACATTGTGCATGGCCCAACATGCACTTACCTGGTTTAAAATAACTTTTGGCACTAAAAGACACTAAAAACTGCTTTATATATTGATAGCTACTTGGTGTCACTATGGCTATCTCTGTTTAATCTGACAAAAAAAAAGTGACAGCGGTTTTGTTGTGTAGACTTTGTTACTAATATTTGCTTAAAGAAGAAGCTCGTGTAAACAAACTTCAGGTTTACGAGCCGATAGGAGACGGATTAACAAAACTTTTGTGTTAGCACAAAACCAACGTATTGTAATAGGTATTACTTACACTAAGTCCTTTTACCGAAATACCAAACTTTGAATTTGTTTCTTTATACCCACGCGTATGAAGAAATCAATGCAAAACTTTTACCCCACACATCTCAAAGGAATAAGGCAGTCTAATAACATTAGTTTTGTTTGTAGGGTTGTCCGTATTTAATTATGTGGTTTTCCTGCACTAGTTGTCCTCCACGGCTTAGCCCGGGAGTTTATCATACCAAGCTTTGACCCCCTTTTAGCCTCCTTTGCAAGGTAAATTCCCCTAAAAACAGTTCTTAACAACTTCTACATCGACAATATTACAAAACATGTAAGTACAATTTATTTACAATAGGAAAAAAGGACGAATCTGAAGAATGTAATTCTTATTTTTTCACCTAAACATTTACTTATGTTCCATATAGCTCTGGAGACAATCATATGGTCAGTTCAACAAAACTGTGCACATACCAAATAAATAGACTCTGTAATAAGATAATAATATTAATTACATCCTAGGCCATCTCACACAACACTATCTGATCCCAAAATAAGCAGAGCTTGTACTATGGAAACCTGACAACTGATAAACATACTAATATATTTGTAAATACATACATATTATAAATAAATAACACCCAGAGACAGAATAAACCATCGCGCTCATCACATAAAGTCTTATCCTGAGTGAGGATCGAACCTACAATCTCCGATTTAGCAGTCAGGGTCCAATAGACCAACAGGCCAGTGGTTAGAATCCCTGACTGGCGCGAGCATTCCTACCTTATGAACCATTCTTGTTGTTTTCATCGGTTACCAAGACTCTGCTTGCATAAATAAGACTCCTACATACCTACAATGCCTTATGCTACAACCCTAAACAGAACACAGTTAAGAAGCCGCCTAATAAAGTAAGTTTACACCAGACCGTGGTATAATCCTATGTGAGTAACGACGCCGGCTCGCTGCACCTCATTAATTTGGCTCCAGCCTACGGATTTGTACAAGGACTATTGTTTATATATAAACCTACGTTAAAGACAAAAGGTAAAAGAGTAAAGTTTGTCTATAAATTGCTCTGGTAAATGAAGATCTAGATACGTTGCTTGTGTTTCGTATAAAATATCGTGTTTCGTATATTTTAACACGCTTTTAGTAGCTTCATACGTATGTTAGTATGTAACGAAATCTTTAAACGTGTTTTTCACCCACTTCAGAACGTCGGATTTAATTGAAACTCCGCACACTTATCAAGAACCGATGACAATACAATCCGCTCAGAAGGGATTTTTGAAAATTCGTCTCCTAAGGGGGTAAAACTGTGGTTGTAAGTTTATATGAAACTCCGCCAGTTTTTAAGTTAGATGTGTGGAATTTCGTATTTTGCTTATTGGTTTAAAAAAAAGAAAACACGTTTCCGCGTTTTTTATAGATCAACCACCAATGGGGTTAAAAAAACACGCTTTTGTAAATAGCTGTAGTAAAAAAACAGTTTATCATAAAAAAGCATGGGGTGATTATAAATGAATATCGTCACAAGCACCCGACGCTTATTTACAATAAACTGTTTTTTTTTTCTTAATAACTTTATTTCTTTAAGCTTAAAGAAAATTTTTTTTATTCTTTTACCTCTAATTCTTAGAGTAAGTACTCTATTCGTAATTTATATAACATACGGTTACGAGAAAGAAAATTTTAACTTTTTCAGCAATTTCAACTTCCACAATTATTTCTAAGCTCAAGATTAAACTACACAATTAGAACTGTAATAGTTTTAATACTATCACAAATAATTATTTAAAGGTGTATAAAAAGCTGACAGGTAATTTGTTTAAAGCTTTCAAACGTACCTGCTACAGTAATACATTGTTCTTCTTACCAATGCTCTTATGAATATCACAAAAGTCATTAAAATACACCCGCTTACTCATATTCACGTAATAATAAACGTAACTGAATTGTAAGCTAGCAAATTCTAATACCCAGAACATGTTTAATCCACTTTAAGCCACAAAGTGCTCATGCGGCGGCACATTAAACAAAATTACCGAAACAGAGGCTCAGAGAATACTCGTCGAGAAACTTTTTCGTATTCAATTTGTATGACATTTGTGAACGTCAGCAATCTGTGTAATGAAATTGTACTCAACTTGACCACAAAATACTGAGAGTTTGGAAGGTAATCTTTAAGCAAGGGTCCTTATTGACTATGCATTTTTTGTTTTCGCGACAAGTCGAAACAACAGGCGCATGCACGGTGCGCTCAAAGATGTCCGCGATGCATTTCTAAGCGCAGCTCTCTTTATACCATTATGACAAGATTTTGATAGTCAGAAGCGCGGGCTTGACGCGAAAACGGAAAAAAAGATATTGAATAAGGACCCCGGTTTCGACCGCCAAAGAGTAATGAGCGGAAAATAGCAAGGACTTCTTTAATTCTATTACAATTACATTTTACCAACAAAGAGTTACTATTGTCTAGCCGCTCTCCTGTTTAGAACTGAACGGATTCATATTTACTTGACTGCGCAAGAATAAGAGGGTTATGTTTTTCGAGTATAGTATATATTTTTTATATCTTTAGCAGGCTCTAGAGCCTAAATGGCTTGATAGATTTTAGATTGAGAGGAATCGTTAGATTGGTCTCAGTTGTGAGAGTGAGTTATATTCAAATTAAAAATAAATAAAAAGGCGGATTTTGGCGCCAAAATATTTCAGCTATTAATTTTAAACAGTCGGTTTTTGTTTTATAATAAACTTGTTACTCTAGCGGGACTATTTGTTGGTGGAAACACAAGTAGAGAGTTTACTCTTGCGAACTCACAAGTCAATTCACTCACAAAATGAGTTATTAATGGGTCCGTTCTGCTCCTGGTGGAAACCGGGCTAAATACAAAGCGCATTCAAGCAACACACATATGGACAACACACAGGACGCTGAACATGGAATCTCGGAAAGGCTTCCAAACAAAATACTCTGTAATTACGTGTCCGTAACCGATGTCTACATGTGCATTGAGCAAGTGAGGTTTGTATGAAAGTTACCTTCTAAATTCTCTGTATTTTGTGGCTTGAAGCAATTCTGCCGCCGCCGCCGTCGAGAACGAAATAATAACGTGTGTATGGAAACATATTGTACATCAATTGTGCAAAGGGTTGTTTGTCTGGTACTGTTTGTTTAAACGTACTTGTCTCCTTTCCTTCCACATTTAAAAGGACTTTTAACTTCAGTTTTAATAGCTATGGCTAAAATGAAAGTTTGTTCGTAACATTAGGTAACATTTTTGGTGTACATTATATAGTTTAATCTTTACTAATATTATAAAGAGGTAAAGTTTGTGAGGCTGTAGGGGGTAATCTCTAGATCTACTGAACCGATTTTGAAAATTCTTTTACCAATAGAAAGCCACGTTATTTGTGTGTGTCATATAACTCACGAAGTAGGCACAGGTCAGCTAGTTTAATATAATTTTAGCGTAAATTTCATGAAATGTAAATTGGCTTTTATAATTTTATTGGTATTATTAAGGTTAAGTACCTACCTAAGTACCTTATTCTTACTTACCTCGTATATAGCGTGAGAAATAGTCGTTTATAGAATTCGCCATACTAGATTACTGCGGTGACAAACCAGTCCTAATTAAATGTTAACTAAAATGGTTTAGTAACATAGTCCCGATAAATAGTTCGATTCCGGCCCCAGTTTGGCATACGGAAGTCTCGGATTCGATTCCTAAGTCTAGACTTAAATTTTTTTTAAATTCCAAAAATGCTATGATTGTGTTAATGAAGTAAATAATAACAATAATATCTTGGGACAACTCACACAAAGCTATCTGGTCCCACACTAAGCAGAGTTTGTACTATGGAAACCAGACAACCGATAAACATAGGTACTTATAAATTTCTAAATACATATATATTATAGATAAATTACACTCAGACACAGAAAAAACCATTGTCCTCATCACACAGAGTTTTATCCAAGGTGGGTATCGAACCCACGACCTCTTGCATAGCAATCGGATACACTCCCACCGCGCCACAGAGGCAATAAATACCTATAAAAATTACTGTAATTGTCAGTTTTTTTTTGTAGGTACACTTTAACCACATTAAGACTCGGTCTAACGGATTTTGCTGCTTTTAATATATTTTCACAACGTCAAATGTGAAGGAAAATAATGACGCTTAGTTTGGAAATATTTTAGAAACTGCTTGTTAAAAACCTTATAAAAACTGAGTACATTATGACCTAGAGACTGGTCTGAGCCCTTCCAGGTACGATGAAAATACACAATGCAAAGCGCGAGAGAGACAAAACAATAGAGCGGCCAAAAGTTGTCTCTATGTCTTTGTGGCCGTTTTCTTCTGTGTTGTCATTACAGACCCACAGAATAAAGACAGATATTTGCCTAACTGTCGCGTTGTCTCTGTCTAAAGGTCAGTTTTGTGAGCCCATTTCTTAGTCATGTTTCTTATATCTATGAACATAATCAACGTACAGAAAAAAATTAAAAATAGAAAAAAAAATTGTTTGTAAAGTCGGTTTATGGATGAGAATTTTACGTGATAACCTCTAAAGAAAATATTGATGACTTTGTAATAAGTGACAGCTTTCGTTCCAGTTGGGTAGATGACTACAATAACATTAAATTATTTTACACTACACTGGAAATAGCATTTGCAAAAATATTCTGAAAAACAATGTTTCTCTACAATAATTTTACGTTGTCATGAATTTTATAAACATCAAAACAAACATTGAAACTACATGATTTGACATTACAAAAGAATGACGTCATTGTTTTGTATTTCATATAAATTAGTACGAGGCGCATCGTTAGGACGTTTCTTAAAAAGATACTGATTTGACTTGACAGTCATCTAGCCTATTGTATAGCATGTCGCTACAATCGCCATTCGTAATAATATAAATAAATCGCAATAATAGGCTGATAGCTTTAGTTCGAATGATATCGCATGTCACTGCAGTCGCCATTCACTGATAGGCTTAAACTTCAGTCTATCAGCAGGCGGTAACGTGACACTTTTTCCATATAATCAATTATTGAGTAGTAATGTTACAGTACAATATCTTTGTGCTGTATCTACAATCTACATCACAATCTTATGTTCCTTATCGCACGTTCAGTATCTATTAAATGTTTCTACTATCTGTTATCAACACGAAGTCGTTAGTATATAAGATGCACCTTTGGATAATTATAACCAGACTATTCTTCATCTTTTGTCTCATTTATACCTAATCATATACTGCCAAGAAGTTTGGCAAATTGGTGACCCCGACGAACGAATACGCAGCAAGAAACATGGCACAATCACCGTGCAAGGCGAACATAAATCAGCAAGGAACACTTGAAGTAGCTGCTGGCACCTCGGTTTTATCCCGCATTCCGGAATTTTGGAAAGACCAACCAAGATTATGGTTCACGCAACTAGAAGCCATATTAGCACCACAGAAGCAAGGAGACGAATACAAATACTGTACAGTAATAGCAAAGTTATCCAAGGAAGAAATACTACAAGTTAGTGACCTAATCACTTCACCACCGACTACAGATAAATACAAAAACATCAAGGAACGTTTAATTGATTGTTACGAAGATACAGAACAGCGACAGTTTCAAAAATTAATATCAGAGACAGAACTCGGTGATCAAAAACCTTCGCAGTTATTACGTCAAATGCGAGTCCTCGGGAGAGGAAAAATCAGTGACGAAACAATTAAACTACTATGGTTCAGGCTTTTACCAACATCAGTTACTACGGTTCTAGCAGTTACGGAAGACATGGAAATTGACAAACTATTTATGGCCGTATATGAACAAAGATATCAATAATTGGTGTAGGTCATGTATAGCCTGCCAAAAATCAAAAATACAACGACATACGATATCACCTCCTGGTACATTTATGACAGCGCAACGTTTTGAACATTTACATATTGACATCGTCGGACCACTTCCGATTTCACAATGGAAGAGATATTTAATCACAATCATAGATCGTTGTACGTCATGGCCCGAAATATTTCCGGTAGAAGATATAACTGCAGAAACAGTAGCCAAGACACTTTTCGAAGGATGGATTACTCGTTTTGGATGTCCATTGCGCATTACTACGGATCAAGGCCGACAGTTTGAATCAAGAATATTTGAGTCACTCTCACAATTTTTGGGAATACATAAAATTAGGACAACACCTTATCATCCACAATCCAATGGAATGATAGAGAGATTTCATAGAACTTTAAAGGCGGCGCTAATGACAAGAGAATCCAACGAAAATTGGTTAAAAGAAATTCCAACAGTTTTACTCGGGTTGCGGAGTAGCTTGCGAGAAGACACAGGTTATAGTTCAGCAGAGATGACATATGGAACGCCAATACGACTCCCTGGAGGATTTTTTGAGTCATCAGCAGCACAGTTATCAACGTACGAAGAGTTTGTAAAACAAATTCAAAAGGACATCACACAAATGACATCAATTCCGAAAAGAAAAAAACACAATCAAGCTATATTTGTGCATCCCGAACTCAAAGAATGCTCACACGTATTTGTTCGGTGTGATAGAATTAAGAAAGCCCTGACACCGCCGTATGAAGGACCCTACCCAGTAATTAGTAAAACAGATAAAACATTTTGCATTAGAATTAGGGATAAAGAGACAGTGATATCAATTGATAGATTGAAACCAGCTTTCATGATCAATGACGAATCAAACTACGTGCCAGATTCAAAGGATTGCGACAGGCATTCACACACGTACACTACACGATCGGGACGTAAAGTAAAGCCAGTAGTACGTCTATAAAAAATCGCTGATATAAGCAAGCTATTCGTATATATATTAACATAGATCTTAACATATACCATTAATTCACAACTACTCGTAACAACAAGACATCTAAAATGGGAAATCAAAGTTCTAAGGACCAGATAACATACAATACGGACAATTGCCTCAATCAAAACGAAGCGGACCAACTCCGTAACCTGATCCAGGAGGACTTACGGTGGACAAGAAATGTTGCAATGGGACAGATTATTTTAACAATCGGCGTGATCCTAATTTACGGCATAATGAAAACACTGGACAGAAGAATGAAGAGTTTAACGGAAAAAAATAATAAACACTCGTGCAACAGCTAAGTCAAAATTACAGACGTCAGCAAATCACACCACAACAGGCGTCATCAAATTCCACCGCGTACAATAGCATTATTATTTATATACATCAGCAAATAACTAGTAAGGTCTAGGTCAAATTTATATTGTAAACACTATTACCATAAATTTTTTTAAAGGGGGGTGTACTGTTACAGTACAATATCTTTGTGCTGTATCTACAATCTACATCACAATCTTATGTTCCTTATCGCACGTTCAGTATCTATTAAATGTTTCTACTATCTGTTATCAACACGAAGTCGTTAGTATATAAGATGCACCTTTGGATAATTATAACCAGACTATACTACATCTTTTGTCTCATTTATACCTAATCATATACTGCCAAGAAGTTTGGCAAAGTAACTTTTCATACACAATTTTTTCTTAATGGTACACTTAAATTTATTACGACTTAATTTTTGAATATCGCTAGGGATTTTATTGTAGAAACGTATACATTGGCCCCGAAATGATTTGTTTACTTTTTGTAACCTTGACGCTGGTACAACAAGTTTATGTTTGTTCCGCGTGTTAATATTATGTATATCTCATTTCTTACAGAAACTATCAATATTTTTGTGAACATATATAAGGTTTTCATAGATATACTGACATGCAAAAGTCATGATATTGATTTCCTTAAATTTTTCTCTAAGTGAGTGTCTACTACTAAGATCGTAAATTGATCGAATAGCCCTCTTCTGCAGAACAAAAATGGTTTGAATGTCGGCAGCATTCCCCCACAGTAGAATACCGTACGACATTAAACTATGAAAGTAACTAAAATAAACTAATCGCGCTGTTTCAACGTCTGTTAGCTGACGAATTTTTCTAACTGCGTACGCTGCAGAACTGAGTCTATTAGAATCTAGAGTAATTCCTAAAAACTTTGTGGTCTCTACAGGGTTCAACTCACCTTCTTTTATTTTTATAGTGGTTTTTACTGGTTTCACGTTAGGTGTTATAAATCGAATACATTTAGTCTTGCCCTCGTTTAAGAGTAAATTGTTAACATCAAACCAGTTAACCACTTTTGAGATAGCCATATTTACATCTTCAAAGTCTTTTTGCTGGCGTTTTAATTTAAATAAGAGTGATGTATCATCTGCAAACAGGACTATCTCATGATTATTATTTACTAAATATGGTAAGTCGTTTATGTAAATTAAAAACAATAACGGCCCGAGAATAGAACCCTGTGGGACTCCCATTTTGACCACAGACCCCGGGGAGCGTTTACCATTAACATCAAATTTCTGAATCCTGTTACTCAGATAGGACGTAAGAAGATTCAGAGCTTTTTAATACCATAATGTTGCAATTTCCTGATTAATGTTTCATGCAGAACACAGTCAAATGCCTTAGATAAATCACAGAAGACGCCTAAAGCATCTTGCGATTCCTCCCAGGCGTCAAAAATATGTTTTAAAAGCTCCACACCAGCATCGGTTGTAGAGCGACCCCTAGTGAAACCAAATTGTTTAAAGTGTAATAATTTATTTTTGTAAAAGAAGTTCTGCATCTGATCATATATTATTTTTTCAAAGATTTTACTAAATGTTGGTAGTACTGATATGGGTCTAAAATTAGTGGGGTCAGACATACTACCTGATTTATACAATGGTATTACTTTACTATATTTCATTAAATCAGGAAATACACCACAATCTATACATTTATTAAATAAAAAAGCCAAGTCCTGCGCGATAAAAGAAATTATAGACTTAGTAATTACAACTGAGTTACTCCAGAGGTCGGTAGTCTTCTTAACATTAATAGAATTAAAAGCTTTTATGACATCTATATGTGTAACATAATCAAATTGAAAAGTGATGTCACATTTATTAACATTTTTAATCAAGATAGACTCAGCTGCAATAGGTGAGGAATTCAATGACTTTGTAGTGGAGACTGGAATGTCAGTAAAGAATTTTTCAAATGCAGTGGCTACTTCTATGTCCGATGTGATGGTTTTACTATCTATTTTAAGACAGTAATCATTATTCTGACTTCTGACTCTTCCGGTCTCACTATTTATAATATCCCAAGTCATTTTAATTCTATTATCACTGTTTTTAATTTGTGAACTAAGGTAGCAAGCTTTTGCTGTTTTGCAAGTCTGCCTAAATGTTTTAGCATAATTTCTTACATAAGCTTGAAATCTTTCACAACAGTTATAATTTCGTTCATCATACAGCTCATATAATCTTTTTCTACTTTTATGTAGGCCGACAGTAGCCCACTCACTAAAAGTTGCATTCCCCTTAACCATAATCGTTTTGGGAGTGAAAACCGAATCGAAATTATGACAAAATTTATTAAAGAATGTTTTATATAAAATGTTAGGATCACTGTCCTCATTCAACAGTGGAGGGTTACAAATGAGGCAGCTTTTGAAACTCTCAAATCGACTGACAATTTCAGGGATAACAGTTATACATTTTTTAGTTACTTTTCTACTTTTAATATCAAAAGAAATAAGTTGACCACAGTGGTCAGAATCCATTTGATTAATTACTCTCTTGTTATCTACAATAATATCTGTGAATATATTATCTAAACATGTGGCTGTAGTGGCAGTTATGCGGGTAGGCTCTAAAAATAAATTACACAGATTAAATGATTTGAATAGAGCTAAAATCCTCATACTTGAAGTAGTATTCTCTAATAAATTAACATTAAAGTCGCCACATATTATTACATTTTTATTAAGGTTTGTTACCTTATGCAAGACTTCATCCATAACATCTTCAAAAATATGATATTGTGCTGAAGGTGGTCTGTACACAGTCAATACAATAAACCGCTTCAACTCTACACAGGCTATTTCTATGCTACGTTCAACAGAGAAGTTAACAATATCACGGCGTTCTTTGAATTTAAGATTTTTATTTATTAATATTAGTGAACCACCATGTATAGCCAGTTCCCTGCTGAACGAGCTGCCTACCTGGTGATTGTTGAAATTAAACATGAACTGATCGCTCTTTAGCCAGTGTTCAGTAATACATAAAATATCAATAGCTTCAGCATTCATGAACAATTCCAATTCCAAGTCTTTTCCTGTCATTCCTCTGATATTCTGATGCATCATTTACAGGTAACACAGGTTCTTCACAAAACAACAAGGATAGTGGTACGCTACTGCCTTTATCACATCGCGGTAGCCACACACCCACACACTCGCCGAGGTATCTTTATATTGATAACAAAACTTGTTTGACATTATAAACGTCAGTTACATGTACACGTAAGAATATGTTTGACAGTAAGATATGATTATGACTTTATTAGGGTAGGTTTTTTGTTGCCTTCTGTTGTTTTACCTGGTTGGATAATGTTTAAATAACTTAAACGAGCTTGTAGATAGTTTATAAGGACTAATTTAATTTGTGTTGTGATGTGATACACTGTGAATAACCTTTTTTTTTTAAAGATAACTAGCAATGAGGGATGGTTTTTTTTTATGGCTACGATGCCGTTGTCGACAATTCTGCCAATGTCAGATGTGCGATGGAGTAACGTATAAATGTTGAAGAATTTTTATCGTTGCACTACAAGCAATCTGGTAAACAAGATTGCTAGTAGTGCAACGATAAAATTTCTTCAAAATTTACACCTCCAGCTAAGCTCAAAGGCTTGTGTGTGTCGGTAGTATAATGGGTAGGATTCGAACCCTCGACCTCGCGATTGCAAGACCGAGGCCTTAACCATTAAGCTACCGCCGCTTTTTAACTACGGTTCCTCAATATGCGTGCCAATATTTGCACATGGTACAAAATATTTACCTACACGTAGAATTTCTTTTTGGCGATTTTAAGATGATCGATGGATCGAGGTTCGTGCGTTTTATGCCAAAATTGTTGTTTTGTGGTGTGTAAATAAATCGACACTCCTTAAAAAACAACAAATGTGCAAAAAACTAGCAGACTTATCCACGAATACTGTTTTACACTTATTGGTTTAAGGTTCATTTCCGTGCATCGCGGGCGATCGCTAGCCGCGCGCGGCCCATGCGACAATAGTCAGAGTGCGCGCGCAGCCTACGTAGTAAACCGCGCGTGGCTCGCGATCGGCCGCGATGTACGAAAATGAACCTTTACGTTTTATGCGAATATAAAAGGCCGACCTAGTCTCGAAATCTTTTGAAGTCATATTTTGCAATTTAATAAAATAAACGTTAAAATACAATCAGGTGCCTACAAGTTGCATGTAATTAACAAGATAAAGCCTAGATAGCGACCTATAACCGTAATTTGAAGTAAATTATCTACACACTGTCAGTAAAACCAAGTAACAAACATTGATAAACTATAAAGTAAAAGAAAAAATACTTAAAGACGTTCGTAACATTTTAAAGCAAAATAAATTCTTCTTGCGCATGCGCCTTATAAGGGTGAATTAAAACGTCGATTTGTTTTGATGTTTCCTTTCCCTTATTGGGTATTTCTTTGCTTGGTAACGTCAAGTCCCATCACTTTTTCTTAAACAATTGCCTTACAGGTAGTTTTCTTTACTGTCTAAGTAAAATGTGTCTGGTGATAACTCCTATAGATGCCGTGTTTAACGAAGCATTTGCTTGAATATGCCACCAGACAATTTCTAAACGTCAACATCCTGTTTACAATGGTTTTTATTTTGCAATATACTACCATAAAATATATACAAACAAAGAATTACATATTTTGAATGGATTAAATTTGTGAACCACATTTTTTTTTTCTGTTTTTTTAATTAAAATAACTATCAATGTAGGATTGAGTCCCACATTACTAGCAATCTTGTTAACCCCTCCAGCTAAACTCAAAGGCTTGTGTCAAGAGTAGGTTCTCGTCAGTAGTATAATGGGTAGGATTCGAACCCGACTCACGATTGCGAGACCGATGTCTTAGCCATTACGCTACCGCCGCTACATTATGGATTTGTACCTAATAATGCTAGTGAGTCATAATCATCTCTACCTGTAAAATAAAAATCTGAGCAAAGTACCTTTTAACATTTCAAGCGACTAAGTCCCAACAACAATCTAAAACGCTAAAAATTTTGAATATTTTCACCTCTAAAATACTTTCTGTCAAACTAAAATAACATGTCTAGGTACATCATAGACAATATCAACTAGTCTCCTTAAAGAAAAATACTCCTTTATTTACTAAGTTTGCCATCCAGCAGAGCTCTGTGTACACATGGCTGTGACAACAATTGAGGCGGTCCGTCGATACGAAGCATCTCCGGGGAAATTACCGTTTCCTTGCCGCACAGTGCCGAGTCGTAACATAGTTGAAGACACCGTTTGTATATACGCCGTTAAAACCAAATTGTGGTGGGACGAGTTTTACGATCGGTCAATGTTCATATGACAGATTTTGCGGAAGATTTTATTTTGAAATCACATCTTGAATTCACATCCTATACAATGAGAAGGTAATTCTATCAAGATTTAAAATTAATATGCTTCAAGTTTTACCTTCGGATGCAAAATTAATAGTTTGGTTTTTAGCTTCGATTATTCTGTTCAGCCACTTTGAAAAAAATCACCATTGATCTCACTTCTTGGAGGATTTTAATGTGCAAACATTATAGATTTTATGGGTTTTACACAATGCTAGCAATCTTATAATTTTCTGTCGGTATGCTAAATTGTTTATAATATAAGTTCGTAAACTTTCACAACGTAGGGTCCTAACCACTAGACGATCACGGCCTTTCTTGCCGTGTGGTACCGGCTTAAGAATAGTACCACCCCGTCTCTTCCCGTGGGTGTCGTCAAGGCGACTAAGGGATTTCACACCGGAGGACGGGCAGCAGCGTCCTCTGCGTACTTAAAGTCTTACTGCGATCGCCAACCCGCTTGCCAAGCGTGGCGATTATGGCAATTACCCCCACGATCTACATACTAGTAGTTTCTACTGGGGAGACACGTGCCCAGCAGTGGGCCGTCATATGTGTTGATATGTGTAAACTTTCGCGATTTGTACACATTATTGACTCGTATATTCACTGAACCAGTCTACCCGTGACCACAACCTTTGCAATACGGTCGGGCGGGAAACGTCGGGCAATAAACAAAGGTATTTAGCCTTAAAATAAAATATTAACGCGATTAACACCAGTAGCTTATAACATTCTATTGTAAATTGTTTATGTTAGAAGAAAATAGACCAATACTTAGGCAATGATTGCGAATACGACGCTGCTGCAACTACTAGTAATAATCCCGCCTTGATCCAATTAGTCCTGATTTAATGACCACAACTGTACTTCGACATATTTTTAACGACATTTATTTGTACCTGAGTAATTCAACTGTTAACACTAATGAGCTCAATTATTTACAATGATACTTTTGCTCAGCAACTGCAAATGAAATCATTAATTCAGTAGGTATACAAATACTAACAAACCGACCAATCTTAATTGGTTTTGGATGAATAAAATAATATTTACCAGATTAACATCAGCATAAAACAAATAGGTATATAAAATACAAAACTTGATCATATTATAGCTGCCACAAATTGGCTCGAACAACGTCATAAAAATTGACAACATCGTACGAAAACAAATCCACAATTAATAGTGACGCTACAGCTTTTACTGCCTACACTAAACTAATAAATAATTCAAACTTCGGTAGTGAAAATCCACCGAACAAAGTGCAGCTAATTTTCAGGATTCGAATGAATTTATTCCAGCCGTCAGGCTCGTACGGAGGGTAGTTGTAAAAAATGCAGCCAGTCGCAATCCCGGTTTATCCGAACGCAAATAAATCTGTCAGTTTCACTCAGCCTGCCTTCGATAGTACGTCGACTAGGTTGTATTCTTGTGTAAGTTATGGATTTAGATTTGATTGCTAGGTTCTAGATAGCTTGTAAGTTAGAGTGTAGTATTTCAAGTTAATTGTTTGATAACATTTTGTTTGTCTGAAGAAGTGTATTGCTTTAGGCAAGTTATCTACAAGATTCTGTATGATTGATATAAAATAATTTAAAAAGTGTAAAAACTTGTAGAACTATCCGTTTATTTTATCTATACTTTTATCTATACTTACCTGCCTATATTATAAAGCTGAAGAGTTAGTTTGTTTGTTTGAACGCGGTAATCTCAGGAACTACTAGTCCGAATTTTAAAAATCTATCTGGTCTGTTGGATAGCCCATTTATCGAGGAAGGCTATAGGCTATATAGGTCCTATCACGCTACGACCAATAGGAGCAGAGCAGCAGTGAGAAATCTTGCAAAAACGTGTAAAATTTACGCAGACGAGGTTGCCTTTTAAGTGTAAGTGCATTTTTGAAAGATAGGAATCTTTCAAAAATGCGATTATTGTATTAATAGAGTAATTTTATTTTCCTTTTGTTTTTTAAAGGCGAGTAGCCGCAGTAGCGTTCAAGCTCTGTGTCGCGGGGGACGGACACAAAGTACACCCAGGCTCTGAACAACAATTGTAGATCACACAAAGTGGTGTCCCGTGTGGGAATCGAATCCACGTACTCTTGCGTCGCAGTCGGATACACTACCATCTTTTAATAACTCTCTCTATTACTGACTAGAATTTGACTGTCTCTGTGGCACACAAAGGCAGTCAAAGTCAAGTCAGTAAGTGGCAAGAAATGCTTATAAAAATTACTATAATATACTTTTATTTTACTGTTTCATTTCAGCTTCGTACTTTATAACATTGGCCATTGAAATCTAATGCCGAGACAGCCCGTGAGCCTGTGTACATTGAAGTGAATACCGTAATGAACGTAGGTACCTTTCTATCGACAAATCCGGTACTCTATTTGTCAAAAAAAAAATGAGCTAACAAAGGGCAAAGGAAAAACAACTGATCATAAAACAAATAAACTGGCAGAGCCCATCCATTGTACAGAGACAGATATACAGCAATACGCAACCCCTCGCGACGAGATCGAACTCATTCAACCGCCAGTACCTATACTACCTCCCTATATAAACCCTACAAATCGAATGTACTACGGTTTTGTTTATCCACTTCTATTGCAGCTGGTAGCTTCATTGCAACTCGTGCAAATCGTAATCGTATTAGAGTTATTAACGGACGAGTTCGTGTATTAATTGAAAGTGATGTAAAGGTTACAAAGGTTTGAGGATGTTTTTGTTTTCAAAAGCTAGCGGAATAGCCCTAGTGCCTTAATATTATTATTTTATGATTATAAGAGGGTTTCACCGGTTGAGTGGGTGCTTAAGTTGCGTAAGGTTATTGTTATATGTATTTATATACCTTTCAGATTTGATTCGACAGTAGTCGTTTCGTGGGTTTGTTAATAACCCCTGAAATAGATATGCCAACTTTACATGATGAAGTGTATTTGTTCTTCTTGTGTTTAATGGCAATTCAGACGATTTTTAGATCTTGTCCATCAGAATATTACCTATAGATATGTGATTATGACTGATTGTGATTATTATACACTTTGTACTGCAGTTTTTTTTTTCTATGTGTTTTCCACACGTTATTTGTGAAGCGTAAGTTTGCTGTCACTTTTACAACTTTTCAAGTCAATTTTTGACGTGACAACGTCTTAAATAATTCGATGACCAGGTGCACACACGCAAAAGTGTCACGTTATTAATTGGTTGCTAAGCAACAGCGAATGGTGATTGCAATGACATGCGATACAATTGTAACTAACGATATTGATTGGTTGCTAAGCAATAACGAATGGCGATTGCAGCGACATGACGATACAATTGGAACTAAAGCTGCCACAGGCATGGTTGTTTATTACAATGTCATCAATATTTTCTTATGACTTATCACGTAAAGTTATCGTCCGTAAACCGAGTTTACACACAATTATTTTTTTAAGTAACTTAAGCAAGTTAATGATTGAAAAATTTATGTAAATATATTTTAAGCTTTCACTTGGCATGAAAGAGATGTTATTCAATATATTAAGTACCTACCATCGTACAACTTACATAACCACAACAGATACGTATCTATGTAGTATATCTACCCAGTCATATCTTAACAAAGGTCAGTATAAATATTGGTGACAAATAATTATTTTGTGTCACCAATAAAATAAAACAAGACAATAAATTTAAACGGTAATACAATACTGCAACTTATTATGTATGCATTAACTTATCATGTTTACCAACATAGATTTATGTGGGTATTCGGACATTATCATAATGGTATAGAATATGAACCACAATCGAGACTGCTATCTGAATTCATATGAGTTTTTCCATCGATTGTGCGGGATTCTGATGGATCCGATTGCTTCCCTATTTCCTGTATCGATATTTTATTGCATGCAATATTTCTGTACGATGAGGCGCTGCCGTTCGACCGATAGGGTATCGAGATCTAGTATCGAATGTATACCGATATTTGATTGGTTTCAGATACTATCTGTTTTGCTTTAAAGATTTGTTGCAGTTTTATCTCAGAGGTGGATATTCTTGTTCATATTTAAGTAAGTAAAGTTATTTTTAGGATTTATGTGTCAAAGTCACAAGTCCCCGTAACCTCAGTGTAGGTGGCTTTTCTTTGATACACAAATAACAAAAACTTAAAAAGAGTTTACTTACGCTAGAAATTCATACTTCGTCAATCAATTTAATATATTTTTATCTAGACTGAACAAAGAAAAGGATTGTTCAAATCAGTTAAGCATTTACGTGAGAAAAATATTTTTTATTTATTAGGTATATATAGACGATAGATCACATTTTCAGGTTACACACAAACGACAGAAAATATTTTTTTACCTATTAGGTATAGATAGACGATAGATCACATTTTCAGGTCATGGTGAGTGACATGTACCTATATTCATACAGCAGCGTCAAGAGGTAATCAATTCGAAACGACCAAAATATATCAACAAAAACACACATATAAAAATAAACCTTATCTTTAATAGCGCCATACTTCGTGACACTCCGGAACGAGTACAATACTTTCCATACAAAGTACCAATCACCCTTTTCCCCTTTTACGCGAGTTAGCGAAATAATGCAAAGTTTCCTTATAGCCGAAAAAAGTTTACGTTTTTCGTGCAAAATTTATTGACTATAAAGAGTGACGGTATCACGGTACCATAAAAGATGCTCAAGGATCGACCCATGAGAACTTCACTGACTTAACTGATAAACTAGACCTGTGTCACGACATAATAGTTTTGTTTGCCGCAATAAAAACTTTTCTTATTATTACGATATTATGATCTTTCTAAAGTCCCAAAGTATAATAGAAACTTAGTTAAAAGGAAGATTACAAAAGTTGGACGTGGATGTTCTGAAATGTCTAGCGTTTGGGAAAAAGCAGCGGGTTAAAAAGAAAACATCTATCTTTATTTCTTTTCATTCTTTGCTGAAAACTAATTCCAGACTTGCTACTAAACTGCAAGATTGAAATTTTAAATTTCCTCAAAATGTTGTAGCTATTTCAAGTAAAATATAGATGAAAATATATACTTGGTTCAAGAAAATGAACACTACATTATACACCTAGCATCTATTTTCTAACTATAGAATGCTTAGAGTACAATAAAAACAAGTATAATGAACAAACAAGGCAAAAAACAGTTAAGTAAATAAACTAGCAGTCCAAAGACGGTCAGCCTTTAGCAGGGGGTCTAGACAAAGTCACATTCAAAAAGCGATGTCGATAATGGAAAATAATTTTATTATGGAATTTGACGTTTGCGGTGAAGACCATAGACATTTTTTAATTTTTTTGCGAACTATTAGTACGGCGTTATCGAATTCGCCACGGAACGAATAATAATAATAATATAATGATATCTTGGGACAACTCACACAACGCTATCTAATCCCAAACTAAGCAGAGCTTGTACTATGGCAACCAGACAACTGATAAACATACTTATATATTTCTAAATACATACATATTATACATAAATAACACCCAGACACAGAATAAACCATCGTGCTCATCACACAAAGTTTTATCCTGGGTGGAGATCGAACCCACGACCTCTTGCGTAGCAGTCGGATACACTCCCACCGCGCCACAGAGGCAGTCCTTGTACGTACCTTGTCTAACCCTTCAGGTTAAAATCGACCTACAACAAAATATTCAACTACTAAATTGAAACAATATAGAAAAAACTAAACTCAACAAAAGGAATATTTTAACTGAAACTGGTCCCAGCCCAATTAATTAATAACGCCCCGTAAAAACGCCACACATTAAAATTACAGCACAAAAAACTCATACATTTTCAAGGAAGCCAGTTACCATCGAAACACCTGAATATTTATATTATGTTCTTTGTTAACATGCAAACCAGCGGACGGTAAATAGAATTGAAAGCTTTTAATTCTGTGAGCATTAAGGGTTAATTCCACCACCAGTTGCGAGCACACGGCCGTTGGCGCAGATCCAAATTATTTTAAAAGAAACCCCGTAACGATCTCATTTCATAGGATCACGGGATATTACTGTTTGCATTTTTAGCATTTCGTACTGGTTATTCGAAAATGGAATGTCTTTGGTCTATTTCATTTAATTTTTTCATTTAAATAAGCCATTTGAAAAGATGTTAATAGTCTCGTTTTTTAAAGACATCTGATATTTCATTTTTAAGAGCATTTTATTCTGTTCTCTGTGTTCATTGTTCGATTCCTGAATATATATTTATCTTTAGGCTTGTTTACTTGACAAAGTTGAAATGAAAATGAATCAAAAGTATTTTTATTGTTTTAAAAATATCTTATACTACTAGGAAATAAGTTATTTCCGCATATAAAATCACAATTGAACTTAGTACAAATAACTAAACAAATACTTAACAGAAAGTTAGAAGGACTTTACAAATATGAACAGAGGGGGAATCCTGCACGCATATGAAAAAAGTTAGGTATAAAACCACTTGCATCCTGAACTTTTATTTTTAGAATTTCATAAGCTTTGGTTCTCTATATTGGCTGTTGCCAACACAAACGCTATTGCGAAAGTCGTTAATACAAATGTTTTAATTAAGCGGTGCATTAGGGGCTTCAGTGCAATTTTCACATATTTGTTATTGTATTCATTTATTAAATTTATACAATTATAATATTGTTATTTGCCCGTTGTGTCTACTAAAGCTGGTTTAACAATTGTTTTAGAGAGAATGAATAGAAATTGTATGCCGTACGCTGGTTACTGTCAATAACGGATTAAACATTTGGACGGGAAGCGCTTCCGATTTCCGAAACCCGGACAAACAGAGCATAATTTATTCTGACTGGTCATGTCATCGATGGCACCGGATAAATTCTTAATTAATATGAACAATACCCATAAGCCGTATGTGATTACGGCTTATGGGTCTTGTTTCTTAAAAAGGAGGAGGATCTCAATTCGGATGTTTTTTGACATAACTCCGTCATATACATATAGATTTTAAAGGCGGCGGTAGCCTAATAGCTAAGGCATCGGTCTCGCAATTGTGAGGTCGCGGGTTTGAATCCTACCCATTATACCTACTACTGACGTGAACCCACTCCTAACACAAGCCTTTGAGCTTAGCTGGAGGGGTTAATAAGATTGCTAGTAATGTGAGACTCAATCCCACATTGCTAGTTATCTTTAAAAAAATTAGATAGATATTCAAAAATTTTTTTTAAGAGGTTTATTTCCAATTGGATTTCGTAAAGATCTGATTATGAGTTTCGGAGATAGACAACGAAACTTCTCAATAAATGTCAACAAATCAACCGTGATTAAAGTCGATTAGATGCTTTTTCGTAAAAAAAAGTTTTAAATGTCCATGATTTAAGTTATTTCATATAAAAAATATGCCTTATTTTTTTCTATATGTTATTAGTTACTTTATAAAGAACATTAGACTGCATCAGTGGCGTAATGTCCTGTGCAAGAAGTTGTTGGTTTGAATCTCCCACTTCCACGCACCGTTGTTCCGAATGTAATGTAAGTACTTGTATTCATGATAGAGTATGGTTGTAAAGTCGCCCAATACAGGAAGAGTAAAAATGATGCACATTCTCAAGAACCGGCTTATAAAGTGTACAAAATTAGCGACATCAAATGTTCTACCTAATAATCCTCTTTTTTGCTAGCATAATGAACTTCACTATACAGAACACCTTCTATTTTCCTTTCATTAACATCGTAGTAATAAAAACAGAGATGAGAGACGTACATCCAGACGAGCAAAGAGACTGCAAGAACAATAGGAACGCTGCCGGCTGAAATGAAACCAATCTGTGCCTCTCAACTTTTTATATCTGGCTTCAATGATGGTGGAAATGAAAAGGAAATGAACACATTTTCTATTATTAATGTTTTAACTAGACTGCATAAGTAAGATGAAGTAGTTATTTCTTTTGGCCTTAATGTCTACATAGCATAAGTTTATAATTTAAAAACGATTTTTAAACGTAATTAACAAACTTGTAAAACACGCCTATAAATTATAGTAATAATTTTCATCCCATGCAAAAATCATGAAGCTCTTAGACCTTATACTCAAAGGTATTTAGCTGATCTTTATCAGAGAAAGATAGAAAAATTTGAAGAGAGAGAGTCTTGGGTTCGATTCCTGAGTCTGGATTTCAAATTTTTCTATCTTTCAAAAATGCAATTATTGTATTTGTTTATTGCCTTCTACTACTGTAGCGAAATTCGTAAACTAAATTTACAGTGATTGAAGACAAATAACCAGAATGTTAACTCGAATAATATATTTTCAGACTACATAGAGCTTTAAGAATAATGTTACGACAGTCACAGTTCCATAGATGAGAGACAAATCTTTTTAAGTAACTACTACTAACTACTCCGTCAGTCCTGCGTCTAATCTCTCTCCCAGGCGGTGATCCAAGCAGAGAGGGGGCAGGGGACAACAGGGTCAACTGCCACCCCCCACAACTCGATTGAAACACTTTTTTTGGGGAAATGGAGAATTTTGACCGTGG
Source organism: Herminia tarsipennalis (assembly GCA_945859575.2). Lineage (NCBI taxonomy): Eukaryota > Metazoa > Arthropoda > Insecta > Lepidoptera > Erebidae > Herminia > Herminia tarsipennalis. Next base: position 17,502,276 of record OX243835.2, read on the forward strand.
CGTGTTAAATCAAATGCCCCCGTGAAGCGATTGGCTCTCACTTGGCCGGTTTTAAGACAAATGTCGCCCCCAAGAATAAAGTTCTGGATGCCATGTCCACGCCAGTTCTCTCCACTCGTGTCTCGGTATTTCTGTCCAATTCGTTTGTTATCCATAGGTTATGATAATACGGGAATAGAGAGTGCACACTGAAGCACTAGTGTTTTTTTTTTTATTTCCTAATATAAAGACGACTCCCGCATTAGGGTATAAGCCCTATGTCGCGGGGTATTTGACAAACATTCAATTCACGAACACAAAGTACACCCAGACTCGGAACAACAATTTATGGATCACACAAAGTGGTGTCCCGTGTGGGAATCGAACCCACGCGTAGCAGTCGGACACACTCCCACTGCGCCACAGAAGCCGCCAAGTGTGACCAGACTCCATTGTGTTTGACGGTCGTACAATGAGTAACCCGAATCGGTATTAGAACATTGTTACTAGGTATTTGTTCTAGTAAACGTTAGGGAAAATACCACGTCCCATGTTATCTCACTCATTATGGTAAACACGGTCTGAGCGATATAATTACGCGGTAATTTATTATTGTTGTATCACAAAACACGCCATCCATTACAATTAAGATATTTTTATTAGCATTTTCCACGCGAACTTATTAGTTTGAAATATGGGTGAATCTTTTACCGCCTTTTGTTTTTTGGACTTAAGTTTATATGATATATTTTCATTTTTATCCGACTCCTTTATACCGTGGTTTTCTGTTTAAGCGGTGTATATGTAGTAAAAATTGCTGATGCTATTTGTATAAAATTTTCTCTATTTGACATCATATTTAGATTATAAAATTGATCGTAAGAAATCAGTCTCGAAGTCGGTTCGCTTTTCCTAGAAAATATACTTGTGGAGTGGGTTCGAATCCCAGTCATTACATAAATCAATCTATGCGCTATTAGAACAATGACGAGTTAATAGATTAACTAAATAAATGAAAGAGTACACAGAAACTTACATATACTAATATTATAAAGCTGAAGAGTTTGTTTGTTTGTTTCAACGCGGTAATCTCAGGAACAACTGGCCCGAATTGAAAAAATATTTGTTTTCTGTTGGGTAGCCTTTATATCGGGTAAGGCTTTATGCTATAAAACATCACGCTACAACTAATAGGAGCGGAGCAGCAATGAAAAATGTTGCAAAAACGGGGAAAATTTACGCACACGAAGTTGAGCGGGTCAGCTAGTTATTTACATACGTAGCCTCGCTAGCCTAAGTTTGTTGGTACCTGGGTACTGCATTACTGTAAATAATTATTTGTACCCTGTTTAACTAACCTTCTTGCTGCCATTACCATATCACTACAATGCAAATCGGAAAAAAAAATCGATTATAAGTCTGTCGTCACCGTGTAGGTATACCTATGTCTGAAAGTTTATAAAAAAAGGCGGATACCTAGATTCAAATAAGTTTTTTTTAACAAAAAGGGTCTTTAACTGTACTTGTGTTTAGTTTGGTATCTATACTAATAATATAAAAAAGCACTCTGTAGCTTAAAAAAGCTTAAATGGAAGTTTCGGTAGAAACTTACATGTTAAAATTGTTGATGAAATAAATATTTTTATTTTTATTGAAGAGCTCAAGAGTTTGTTTGTTTGATCGCGATAATCTAAGGAACTACTGGGCGGAATTAAAAAATTCTATTGCTGTTGGATAGCCCATTCATCGAGGGAGGCTATAGGCTATATAACATCGCGCTATGACTAATAAGATAGTAGCAGCAATCAAAAATGTTGCAAAAAACGGGAATGAATATCATCATCATCATCAGCCTATCGCAGTCCACTGCTGGACATAGGCCTCTCCAATTGCACGCCACTTTGTTCTATCTTCGGCTTCTCGCATCCAGCTACTGCCAGCCGTTTTGCGTAAATCATCACTCCACCTGGCCTGAGGGCGTCCTACACTACGTTTGCCGTGTCGTGGTCTCCACTCAAGAACTCGTTTACCCCAACGGTTGTCGGTTCTTCGGCAAATATGGCCAGCCCACTGCCACTTCAGCTTGCTAATCCGGTGGCCTATGTCGATAACTTTGGTTCTCTGCCGGATCACCTCATTTCTGATTTTGTCCCTAAGAGAAACTCCGAGCATAGCCCTTTCCATAGCCCGCTGAGCGACTTTGAACTTGTGGACTAGCCCTACCGTCAGTGTCCACGTTTCGGCTCCGTATGTCATGACGGGTAGGACGCACTGATTAAAGACTTTAGTCTTTAGACATTGTGGGATCGACGATGAGAAGACTTGACGTAGCTCACCAAACGCTGCCCAACCCAACCGAATTCTCCTGTTCACCTCGTCCTCGAAGTTGTTTCTACCTAACTGCAATGACTGCCCGAGGTACACATATTTTTGAACAACTTCGAGAACGGCGCCGTGCACCGCTATCGGTTCCGGTAGTACATGTTCATTGAACATGACCTTGGTTTTATCCAAGTTCATCCGTAGGCCGATGCGTACAGAGGAGTCAGCCAGGTCATTCAGCATCAGTTGCAGGTCCTGCAGCGTTTCCGCCATAATGACAATGTCATCTGCAAATCGCAAGTGAGAGATGTATTCACCATTGATGTTGATGCCCCGCCCTTTCCAGTGCAGCGTCTTGAACATATCCTCCATTGCATTTGTGAACAGTTTCGGGGAGATTACGTCCCCTTGCCTCACTCCTCGATGCAATGGTATAGGTTTTGTTTCCTGATTCTGTACTTGGACGGACATTGTTGCGGCTTCGTAGAGACATCTCATCACTTGGATATATCGCCAATCTACTTGGCATCGCTGCAGAGACTCCAGAACGGACCAGATTTCAATCGAGTCAAAGGCCTTCTCATAGTCCACGAATGCTAGACACAGGGGCTGATTATACTCTTGGGTCTTTTGTATAATCTGCCGCACTGTGTGGATGTGGTCTATGGTGCCATATCCGCTCCGAAATCCAGCCTGTTCCGGTGGTTGGAATTCGTCAAGTCTTCGCGCAAGGCGGTTCGTGATGACTCTTGAGAACAGCTTATAGACGTGGCTCAGAAGAGAAATAGGTCGGTAGTTCTTCAGCCGGGTCTTATCTCCTTTTTTGAAGAACAAGACGACTACGCTTCTACTCCACGCCTCCGGAGTTCTCCCTTCGAACAGGACAGCATTAAAGAGCTTTTGGAGCTCCCTCAGTACGGGTTTACCTCCAGCCTTTAACAGCTCTGTTGTAACGCCATCCTCTCCAGGGGCTTTTCCATTTTTTAGCTGTCTAAGAGCCAGCACGATTTCGTCAATGTTGACTTCTGGCAGGTCTTCGGTGTAGTGGCGTGTTAGAGTGGCTCTAGGACCCTCATCTTCTGGATCAGGTCGAGATGCATGCGAAGCGTATAGCCGGCCATAGAAGCCTTCCACTTCGGAGAGGACTGCCGGCTTCGAAGAAACGACTTCTCCACTTGTTGTGGTCAACTTCGTCAGGTGGCTTCTTCCAAGAGATTGTACGAACACTTTTGACCCCCGGTTCTGCTCGATCGCTCTTTTAATCAAAAGAGTGTTGGAGCACCGAAGGTCGTGTCGTATAAGCTTGTTGATCTCTTGGTTTAGAGCGCGCTTTTCCGACGAAGTGACGGGTGGGTTTTCACGTCGTTCCTTCATTAGCCCTAAAGTCCTTTCCGAAAGCTTTGACTTCTTGCCCTTACGCTGCATTTCACAAAATCTCGTACCTTCTTCCCTGAGTATCCGAACCACATTTACGAGCTTCTGGTTTACGTCTGTTGTGGTTTCCATGGCAGCAAATCGGTTATCCAGGTTTGACTGGAACGCTTCGGATCCTATCATGGGTTGGAGCAAAGTAGGTCGGAGCCTGGACCTCATCAGACGGGCACGTTCCGCCTTGAAGTCGATATTCAGAGAGCCTCGGACAAGTCGGTGATCACTACCGGTATTAAACCTGTTGATCACGGTGACGTCTCTAAATATATGCTTTTTGTCCGTCATGATGAAGTCGATCTCGTTTTTCGTCATAGTGTCGGGGCTTTGCCACGTCCACTTCCTTTGGGGCCGTTTCTTGAAAAAGGAGTTCATCAAGAAGAGCCCCTCCCGTTCGAGGAAGTTGACTAGCATTTGCCCCCTATGATTTCTGCTTCCAAATCCATGGGATCCTACTACCAATTCGCTGCAATTTTGTACTCCCACTTTAGCGTTGAAGTCCCCCATAACAACATTGTAGTGGGTCTTAGTGGTGGAGTGGAGGGCCCTCGATATGTCATCGAACATATCCTCCACTTCGTCGTCTTGATGTGCCGAGGTCGGTGCGTACACTTGCACTACCTTGAGGCTATACCTCTCGGTGAGCTTGATAATGAGGTACGCTACCCTGTTCGACACGCTAGACATTTCCACAACGTTGTCAGAAAGGGACTTATTTACCAGAAACCCAACACCACCTTGGGATTGTTGGTCTCCCTCGCGGAAGTACATAAGGTGGCCTGACTCGAGGGTTATGGTGTCCTCTCCCTCTCTTCGGACTTCACTTAACCCGAGGATATGCCACCTAATCTTCCCAAGTTCCACCTCAAGTTGTGCCAGATGCGAGTCTAGCCGTAGCGTGCGTCCGTTATACGTCGCCAGGGTCAGTCGGTTGTGGTGGCCTTCCGGGAATGAATAGGAATTCTTATAATTACATATGATTATTTTCCGTTTAGTTTTAAGTTAAAATATTAGTATGTCATAAAATTGAGATGACTAATGTGCTGACCTTATCTCGATGTAAAATCTATTTGTACCACATTATGGCAAATAAACTTGTATTTGTATTTGGAAAAATTTACGCAGACAAAGCGCTGATCAGCTATAGGCCGACCGCTTAACTCGTATATCGCCTGCGGTGAGAAGGGAGCGCGGGGTGATGTTAACGGGTGGGTGAGCGGGGTGCGCGGGACAGAGAACGTGAGTTCTCTGTCCCGCGCACCCCGCGCTCCCTTCTCACCGCGCAGGCGATATACGAGTTAAGCGGTCGGCCTATAGTAATGAATACACCTACGTGCCGCCTCTTTGAAAATAATGTACTAATAGCTGTACCTACTGTTCTAAGTAATATCTCCATTTAAGTACTTGACATAAGTATTTCACGCAACATTGAACAAAACCTAAGTACAGTCATAATAATGAAAGGGTTGAGGATTACGACATTGTTATGTTATAACAAATTGCTTGTTTAATGCCCACAAGCGTACAATTTGCCTTAAATCTTCATGAGAACCACATTCATCTGGAAGTAAATTGAGCGAGAAATTGCAAGAATGGTCCCGTGTCAACCTATTTGTTGTTGACAATATTGATCCTTTACATATTAGGTACTTTTTTATCCGACGTTTTCTAAAAATGAAACCTAGCTAGATCGATTTATCGCCCCCGAAATCCCCTGCATACTAAATTTCACAAAAATCGCTGGAGCCGTTGTCGAGATTCACATCTATACTAATATTATAAATGTGGAAGTAATTCTGTCTGTCTGTTACGCTTTCACGCTCAAACAGCGAAACCGATTTAAATGAAAATTGGTATGGAGATAGTCTGAGTCCCGGGGAAGGACATAGGATAGTTTTAATCGCGATAACCGACATCCACGCGGGCGGAGTCAAGGGCGAAAGCTAGTTATATACAAGAATTGCTCGTTTCAAGGTATAAGCTTAGATAGTTCGTAGGTCATCACCGAAATCAGAGAATGGTCCCGTGTCAACCTATTTGTTGTTGACAATATTGATCCTTTACATATTAGGTACTAGCTTTCGCCCGCGGCTTCGCTCGCGTGGATGTCGGTTATCGCGATAAAAACTATCCTACGTCTTTTCCCGGGACTCAAACTATCTCCATACCAAATTTTATTTAAATTGGTTTGGCGGTTTAAGCGTGAAAAGATTACAGATAGACAGACAGAGTTACTTTCACATTTATAAACGACCGAAAGGCAAAAAATATTGTTTTTTCCGAGTCTTATTTTTATACTTCTAATAGTAAAGAAAACTTTAGAGACTATCTATCCATCACTATCGGTAATAAATTCGGTCCCTAATAGATTGTTTAACACAAGAACAAACCGCTGTACCAACAGTTTTACTCGTAGACTTGAAGCTACGAAATACGGAAGCTTTTAATAAATATCACGTAGATATGAGCTAACAAATATTGTACGTGTTCACATCGAGTCAGAAGCTTATACACGCTACATCGCTTGCCGAATTCAATAGTGACACAACTCGAAATCTTGATTTTTTGAGTTATTAACAGATTCTTATTCTCTATTCTGAATGTATTAATAATATGTAAGTGTGTGATACTAAATCTATAATAATGGGTACATTGGTTAAAGGAATTTATCACAGATTGACGTATCACAAGTGTTGTTTTGTTTCCTAAGTTAATAAGAATGTCAAATTGGACATAAAAAATGGTTGTCTTTAAAGTCGGTTTACGGACGATAACTTTACTTTACGAGATAACGACATAAGAAAACATTGATGACATTGTAATAAACAACCTGTGAGAGCTTTTTTATTATTATTATTTACATTTATTAATATTTTTTCCACTTGTATCGCATGTCGCTGCTATCGCCAAAACATTGGTGACATTGTAATAAACAACCAAGTCTGTGGCAGCTTTAGTGGACCCGGACGTATGCGCTTGCATTCGCCCGACGGTCACAATACTTCAGCCTATTAGCAGGCGGAACGTAACGGACCGTGACACTTTTTCGTGCCTGCACTTGGTCATCGATTTATCAGACGGTATCCCGTCAAAAACTTGTACGTACCTACTATACACCTTAACATGCAGGCAGTAAGAACTAATTTGTGCCCTCACACTTGTCTACAAAAGCTAGAATTGTTAAATTGTTAAATTTTGTGTTGCGTCGGTATTGGATTCAGCTAGCGATATTTAGTATGATGGCTGGCAGCTGAAGAGCCGCTCGATCTCGAGCTCAACAGCCAATGTAAACGAAAACGCTTGCAAACCGCTTAGTGTGCGGATGTCACAAGATTGATTGACGGTGGCTCGAATATGTGATTAATGGCTCTCACTATGAAGTATGAAGCTCTCGGTTTGTGCAAACGTGTGTCGTTTAGCGCTGACTTGAGAGAGTCTTATCGTGTTTGAGTTTAAAACGCTTCAAAAAGTGATTTGTGGTTGTTTTTTGCTCGATTAGCTGCAATTTAAAACATATTATCGTCTGACAGACCGCGAGAGAATAAATAATATTCATTACTTATTTATCTAATCTATTTTAGATAAATAAGTAATCAATAGTCCAGGAGGCTTAGACAAATACCACACGATACTTTTTCCGCACACGCTAACGCGGGAAAATGTATGCATTTGACATGTAGTTGACAATACGTCACGTGACTGCTGCTGGATTGGTGGACCAAAAACAACAGTAGCGTGTGCCAAAAAAGAAGCGTGTTAAGCCCCCAGTAAGTATAGACAGAATGAAACATTTATTTCAGAAATATATGCAGATGTCAAAATCTCGTTTTAGTGACCTATTGATTTTCAATGTACCTAGTACCTAGTTCAACTTAATGCCAGAATTAAGCTTCTACTGGTGATTCACGGATTTCTTTACAGTGTCTACATACATAATAATGGTTGCCTAACCGATATAAGTTACGGCGACTAATCCCATTAAAGACTAGCCAATTACGCAGGAGATATTACAGTTCACAAGTCTATACGGAGACACGAGTGCACATGCTATGCCATCACACTCAGAGCCCGTTGGGATAGAAATCCGACACAGCTGGAGAGAGATTAGGCGCGGGACTAACAGCTTAACGTACTCTCCGAGGCACGAGGAAGCGTGACATTTTTTTTAAAACGGTCACCTTCCATGGACAGACAGTGGTAACGTTGCTTAACCTCGCAGATATCTCGATCTAACTAATACGCGTATATTCCATTCATTCGTAATAACTTAAATTAAATATTGGTAAAGGTAAACTTTCAAATTAAATAATTACTTACCTACTTAACTATATTAAACATAAGTTACGTCACATCCAACAGCTGTGCTTGCGCAAAACTCTCTACTTAATAAATATTGTAAGAGTAACATTAGATAAATTACTCATCAGATTAATTTTAAGCAAATATTTATATGATTAATGTAAGATGATGCAGATACTATCTCTTTTATTATGTCAATATCGTTGCGTAAAGGTTTTATAAAATCGGAGTAAGCCGGATGTACCTAAGTAATAATGACTGGCCTGTTAGTCTAGTGGTTAGTGACCCTGACTGCTAAGCCGGAGGTCGTGGGTTCGATCCCCACCCAGGATAAAACTTTGTGTGATGAGCATGATGGTTTCTTCTGTGTCTGGGTGTTATTTATTTATAATATGTATATACTTAGAAATATATAAGTATGTCTGGATTCCATTGTACAAGCTCTGCTTAGTTCGGGATCAGGTGGCATTGTGTGAGTTGTCTCAAGATATTATTATTAATATTATAATGCTAATAGACTACCTAATCGAATGGGCTAGTTTGCAACTAGTCAAAACCACAACTCTTTATGCAATGTCAAACTCTATCAATATCTCATACAAATACCCGCCGAGTCGCCTTTAAGAAAAAAATGTTAGGTATGATCCTTCATAAAGAAGATAAGCAGGTTGGATACCAGGTAGGTACCTATAGTCGACCCGTGACCACGATCGGTGCAATTCGATCGAAACGTCGGGTAAATAAAAGGTTCGTACCTTTAAATAATTCACGCGATTAAGTCCCGAAATATATCTAATAGGTAGGGACCTACCTAATTTAACTACTTTCAACCAGGTTGAAATTATAATCAGAGATGATAATAATAATATCTTGGGACAACTCACACAACTCTATCTGATCCCAAACTAAGCAGAGCTTGTACTATGGAAACCAGACAACTGATAAACATACTTATATATTTCTAAATACATACATATTATAGATAAATAACACCCAGACACAGAATAAACCATCGTGCTCATCACACAAAGTTTTATCCTGGGTGGGGATCGAACCCACGACCTCTTGCGTAGCAGTCGGATACACTCCCACCGCGCCACAGAGGCAGTCAAAATATGATGTTTGTTTGCTATAGTAAATAAACTATTATATATGTTTTGTAATAAAACAAATAATGTATGTAGAAATGTAAACCTTTCATGCCTTCTAAACAGGATTGTCTTACTAGCAAAATACATCATAGATAAGTAAGTACCTACCTACATAAATATTTGAAAGAACATATAGTTTCATCACAGACCAAACACAAAGCCTAGACTTGCGTCGAATATCTCCGGGTCGTATAAATATTTGCACCGTAAACAAACATAGGTACCTTAGCTCTCCGCCGTTTCAATATCGTTTTATTTCTTTAACCTCTACAACTAACCATAAAAAATATAAAACAAAAAGCTAATATTCAAAGTAGGCAACACATCATAGGTATAAATAAAAGCTATTCAACTGATAAAATAAGACCGTACCTGCCCAACTTTAACATAAAATAGCACTTTGAAGAAACTTATTGATAAGTACACCTTACCGAATATTTCCTTCTTACTACTAACGGATTCCTTATGGTACTGACATCGATTATTATTCATATTTTACTGGGTTCCGTGTCTTTACGCAGTCACGTCACGACTGGAACTTTTTCAATAAAACACCCCAAGAGATAGAGCGTTTGGAAGTGTGGTCACGCATCGCACCAAGCGATTTTATAACTTTATCACAGTTATGCACCAATACCTGGTTCTGTTGAGTTGAGGAGCGAACCCCAAAGATTTTTACATTGAAATTGCTTCATTACCGGCTATCTTTACGAGTGGTTTCCTTTGATCTTTCAGCGTTTTTTTTTGTGGGCTACAAAGTCTAAACATTGTATAAGTCTTCAGGATTGAATCTACATAATTATGTTTTGTTGTTTTCACTTTATAGATAACTAGCTGTCCCGCGCAACTTTGTATGCATTAATTTTCCCTGTTTTTGCAACATTTGTCATTGCTGCTCCGCTCCTATTGGTCGTAGCGTGATGTTATATAGCCTTTAGCCTTCCTCGATAAATGGCAATAATTTTTCAATTCAGAGCAGTAGTTCCTGAGATTACCGCGTTCAAACAAACAAACTCTTCAGCTTTGTAATATTAGTATAGATAACTTAGTTTATTGGATATAGAATAAAACATCACAACAATGTATCCTCTCCAATGATACAAAGAATTGTTCATCTCAAGTCTTGATACTTACCTATTAAGAAAAGATAAATCTAAATATATGAATATCTATTAAAAGCAATCAAAGTCTACATATGCAATAGCAATCACACAATCAATCACCAACAGCTCACATATAAATAGAAACATTTATACATCACAAATGCTCATTAAAGCAGAAATTATAACTATCATTCATCATGCACAGCTTCCTTGAAGTGAATGCATTCCAGCTGTCGACACTGTGACGAGAAAATCGTCTTAAGAGACAACCACTCCCACTCACTCGCTAAGATCACCGGTAAATATTTATAAGTGCAATAACGCCTTAATATCTATTCATAAGTGAAAATTATTATGCTAATAGTGGTAAAGGGGCGGGCAGTATATTCAACGTAGTCGAGCAGGGTCTTAATTGCTGGTCCAAGTCTAATATATTATGGTGTTGGTAGACACCGTTTTGTACATCACGTTTACGATTAAGTAATTACCATAGATTATAGTGAATTTATGCTTATTCTTCTTTTCATTGAAGAAGATAAAAATATACGGAAGTCAGTTTTTTAAAACAATGAAGTTGAGTATTTACGTGTGGTCGCTAAAACTTGTAAAGTTAGTGTGAAAATAGCAATGGAATGAAGGACTCACATAAGGTACCATCCATGACTGTACAATACAGTGGTTCCACTTTCAGGGTTCTAGATTAGGGGTCTATTTATAACTCTAAAAGTTAAATTATTGTGAGTATTAGATAGGTACTTTACTTCTTATCATTTGCAGGAGCAAGCGAACAAGTTACGTTATAAACTAAGCTCTGGTGGCCAATGATAAGAAATATAGTACCTATTTAGGTAGGTTTTGGGTTCGATCCTCAACCAGGTTTAAACTTTGTGTGATGAGTACGATAGTTTATTCTGTGTCTGTGAGTAATTTATTTAAAATATGTAGGTATTAAGAAATATATAAATACCTATGTGTACCTATCAGCTGTCTGGTTGCCATAGTACAAGTTCTGCTTAGTTTGAGAGGAGTAGATGACTTGTGTGTATATGTGTGTAGGTATATATATATATATATATTTATATTTATATGTATGGTATTGTTTTTATAGCTATTTATTTATTATTAGTTCATATTATATTATATTATTAGTCGATTACGCACCTAGGTACCTGAAACAGTTCTCAGCATCACCCTAAAGTTGACTGGTAGATAATGCCTAAGGCATTAAATCCACCTTTGTACAAATTTTGTGTGCAAGGAGTTAAATCATAAATAAATAAATAAAAAAAATATCCCACTATTATTATTATTTAAATATTAAAAGAATAGACTAACAAAATGGTTTTAAAATCAATCGAATGTGGAAAACTAGAATTCAATACAGTTAGAACTTAAAAAATAGTAATTTTACAAGACAAACGTTCCGAACAGAGATACCAAAGTAATAAGTACGCTCTACCAATTCTAAAGCATACAACATGACCTAACCACCAGTACAAACACAGGAAGAACAAGTCGAAACATCCGTCAGGAAGATGACGTGTCACCTAACAAATATAGTTTGGAATTACAAGATGTAGCTTGAGTAACCGATGACAAGAAGCCTGAGATATTCATAGCATTCATACACAAATACAACTTCAAAGAAACTTAACACTCTGATTTCTACCTCTTCGTGAAATAAGACCATATTTCATTCGTCAAATCATTAAACCGTTGCGAAATCCTTTCCGCATTAACACTCAAACATACGTCATCATTCTCTTTATTAAATATTCATTTTAATAAACAACGGTACAAAAGCTGAAATGTGCCTGTCGACGTTTCAATGATTTGTTACGCTCGTTGGTTACTTTTATTAAGTCATTTTATTTTGTTTCGCTAATGGAATATATTCCTGTGAATACTGAATCGTATTAAATTCAATTTGAAAGTATTTAATTTTTGATATCAATAATAATAATAATAATAATTTAGTCACTTAAAATACTACACTTGTGAAAAGTCGATTCTACATTTACTTGTAATGCCTGTTCGCAAACAATAGGTAAAGCCCGAGAAAAGAACAGGCAATAAAAACTTGTGGCCACTCTTTTCAAATTGCCAATGTTTACAATGTTTCCCTGTTTATAAACTATATATAAATGTAAACGGTAAGGTGCTGCCACCATTAAATTATACACCATATTAGAGGACTGATGCAAAAAAAAGAGGTCAATAATATTATAAGACTACACGAGATACATCAGTCTCAATGGGCAGAACATAGTTCACTTACGATGTAAAAACGAACATACTAAGGTTGAATACACACATAAAGTTCAAATTCACACCTACTCGTACATTAATGAATCGAAGAACGCGCTACTAAACGACTTAAACTGGAAGATTTTACCAATAGCCATTGAGAGTTCCTCCTGGCTGCATCATCAGATCTACACCATATTATTGAATAATCACCCTTATTTCACAATAAATAAAATAGGATATTAAAAAATGCGGCGTTCTCGGCAGAAAGCTACTAGGGATTTTACTATGTAATTATAATTTTGAGCAATCTTTGAATAATTTACGAAGGGTACGTACGGATCGTAAAATATTCCGTCATTGCAGTCTGGAGGCGGTTACCCGTTCTTGCATAGGTTGGAAGAAGGTTTTGAATTCACTTTGGTAATATTGACTAAATCATCAGAAGGATTAAGTAACTATACTACTTTTTAGGCATGTCAATCTAACGTGATACAAAGAAAGCCGAATGTAAATGCAGAATCTATGTTCCTGATGAAACATCGTCATCCTTTGAAACCAAATTTGCTTTGGTGTTACAAAGAACACATAAAATAGAAAAGCTGTAAATTTCAAATTAATCTCACTTTTAAAATCTTCCTTTGAAGAATATTTAAAACAAGATCGTGACGAATGTGGATTTCACAACTAAAATATCTAAAATATATCTCTTACTTAACCTTTCGATGGCGATACAACATTAAAACATCAAGTTACGGCTTAATGCAGCCATTTAGCGCATAATGTTTACGTACCTACTAAACCAGTGCTTTTAGCGACTTATTTTATAGTGCTACTTAATAAACGAAGGCTGGTTCGAAGTAACTAAAAGTTGTTAAGTCGGCAGCGGCCATTGGTCGTTTCAATAATATTGAAATTTTGCAGAATCGGCACTACTAATCAGTGCTTCAACTGATACCTGGTACAACACTAATGCTAAGTCTAAGGTATCAAAGTCGGCTGTGGCGCCGCCGCCCACAGTCGTGTCTCGAGCGGCCCGCGCAATTGCAGTGCCTATTACCTTACATACTACATGTACCTACGTACTATTTACAAGTTACAGCGCCTGGGAACAAACTCCGCAACCTGCTGTGCGTGGGACGTCATTTAATAGCCTTTTAATTTTCAACACGCGCCCATCAACGCGATAGATAGTAATAGTCTGTAATGTTATACTTACGTTATATTTTATAGTTTCCCATACTGCCTACATGTTTTATATTGTTATAGCGTAAATGGATGACGAAGGAAGCGACATTATTCGCTTTGAGAGGAAAACCAATTTATTATAAATGGATGCACTCTAATAAATGCAACAGCTCTGAATTGCGTAAAGCACGGTGTTCGACGATTATGGTACATCAAGGTACATCAGGAGTTCCTATCACTCTATACGCAGCTTCGTACCTTCTACGGATAACCATTAAGTACCTACCCATATAATTTTCTGCTGACGTAACCGAGTCGTAAATTTTTGACTTGATAACGTCTTATAAATCGATGACCGGGTGCACGCACGAAAAAGTGTCACAGGCTGTCACGTTTCGCCTACTTATACGCTGAATGTACTATGGCCGTCGGGCGCATGCGCCCGGGTCCACTAAAGTTGTCACAGGCATGTTTGTATTACAATGTCGTCATTTTTTTGGCGATTGCAGCGACATGCGATACAATTGGGAAACAAACAATAAAGCTATAAATAAAAGCTGTCACAGGCATGGTTGTTTATTAAAATATCATCAATCAACCATTTTTTATCTTGTACTTGATTAAACTTTATAGGTTTACCTATTGCACTTCGATACTCTATCATATATATCGCGCATCGCAACTATAAACTAGTTAAGTACTCTTATCTAGGCAACCCATGTAGGTACACGGCCAAGACACATAAATATAAAGACACTGTGATAAAACTGCACGTGACTGAACGTTGAAGGTTTTCGTCTCGAAAACAATGCTCAGCGCCGCGCTGTCACCAAATCCAGCATTCCACAATAGAATACGTAATTATTCTCTCAAGTGCCATTTTATTGCGGTTGTATAATGAATTATTACCTCGACGATTGGACATTTAACCGCTTAGTGGATCGTCTAAATATAAACATGGATCGTATTCTATCTAAATAGCGCACATTAAATATCGGTTGCTCTGCTAAATCACGTTGACGTAAGTGATTAATCTTCGGAGTAGAATGCTTGTCGTTAGACCGGCAATAAAGAGATAACAAAATAAATCAAACAGCTATAAATATGGGCGGGATGAGCTATCAGTCCCAGAACTGTCCGTTTCTATAGAAATTTACGGAACTTTTTATGGGACCCGCTTTAACTAAACGTTGTATAAATATACATAAAAACAACCTCCAGTTGTAAATTTAGTTTATTGTTTTATGCAAACCGGTTGCAGTACGGTTTCGACTTGAGATGTATGACAACTGTTCGTAACGAGCCCTATTATATTGAATTCAATTCAATTCAAAGGTCAATTTAGGTGAGACGTAACAGAAACCGCATCGCTATGAATAAAAGTAATAGAAAGTTTATCGATGAATTAGCAGAATTTAGAAGTAGCCAAGTAGCTTTTAAAGAATCCAGCCCTAAGAGGAAACAGTTGGAACTTAGAAACTCGTAGTTACAACTGCAAAATATATTAGTAACTTTACCTTGCAAGTATGTGCCCAATAAATAGATGATGATTATTGATGATGTAAATAGCATACTGTATAACAAATAGATAAAGAAGTTTTAATTAGCACAAGGAGATTATTTGTCCTAATCAAGCCATGAATCTTCTGTATCGCTATTGCTATTCTAGACACATATTCCTCTAAACAACAACGATCATTTTAATACCTACATTATACAGCATGTGCTTTTGAATCACAAATTGCACCAACTGTACCCACTAGATTATTGGTTCAGTGAGAGCACGATTCCTGAGAAACAGTCGTGACATCGCTTCACCAGTCAACCTGTAACCAATGGAGGTGCCAAATGCAGCTACAATTTCGAGAAGTCTGTTTAAGTATGGAACACAAGATTGTTAATTATTCTCGTCTCATACGTATCGTGCAATAAAACATTTTAACAATGGTTCTAATCTCCAATAGATTAATCAATCATGGTTTTATTGGTCTGACTTGTGGACCACCTGAACGCTTGTACTCGAAGTACTTCATAATTTTATATTAATGTTTAGTGACCATTCTGTTGAAAAAAACTTTGGCTAAAGTTTTGAGTAATGACCAAAAAAGCCAAAAAGATTCTTCTTGGCTACGACCGTAGACTATGAAATGAAGCTGTAAAACTTTTAAATTGTCATATTCAATGCGTATGCTGTCTTCAGTTATTATAAGCCATAATTCAGGAATGAGGACACTGCAAAAGTGCAATATCCGACTGGGGCTATAACTGTCAACGGTGGAATGAATCACTGGGTTATAAATCGTAGGTAGGACAGCATCGTGCCCCAACACCGTGCAATCGCAGCCCGATTTTATTTTATTGCTATCACTGTGAGAGAAACGCAACTGTCGATTTGTTTAGGTAAATTGTTTTGTGATAACTGTCACCTAACCGTAGGTAGGATTTAGAAATATACAATGAGACTACAAGTTATGCTTTACACTGACCAAAATTATATTATTTATATTGTTATTTGCATTTCTTTGACATTCAGAGTCTTCTATATTGCGTTTCATCTCGAGATAAAAGTAAACATTTATAATCCACCCATAGCTCTTAGATTTATTATGTTAATATTTTTTTATTCTAATATAAGCAAGAATTTCTTGGGAACGACCCAGAGATTTAAATTAAAAATCGAAGCTAATATTTACTTTAATAATACAATTATTTTTTTCGGTGTTTTCATAAGACCGGTTGACACGCATGACTTGCATCAATTTGCACTTCTTTAAAAACTTTTTAAGTGAATACACAGTTCGTAAATTAGACAAACATGGGTGACGACAGGAAGCGGATCTCAAACAATCGTGACGCTGTCATTGCGCTTGCGCAGACGAAATGATGGATCTAAAATGGCGGCCAAAGATTAACTTGACAGGAGCTCACTTTCTAATAGCGGCTGCGCAAACAAAGATTAATTATAGTGTGTTAGGTCAGGATCAGCATTGTCAAATTGTTGCTATATATTAATCTCTATGAACTGCAGAAAGGATATCAATTAAGGAATTTTTTTCATAGGTTCATAGTATATAATACTGTAGCTTGGATACAAAAAATTTACTAAATAGTATGTCAGTAAGTAAAGCAAATAAATAAGTTTGAATATTCAAAAGTCAATAGTCCACCATTAATCATTGTTACGAAGAATAATTTTATTAGCCAGCTTCCATAAATTACTGAAAATAGGTCAATACCTCAAATAATATTAAACAATCGTCTCAATCCGGTATCAAAGCTGAACGGAGATCCGCTTATTACCGTTTTAGGTTTGTCTATTCCGGGTACGGGACCACCCACAATCCGTGGACTGTTATTTTAGGTACAAAACGTAATTGAGTTGTTGCAAGCGTGGCGAACGACGACCCTAGCGACACGCATAATGCGGTGTTTTACATGAATCAGATGGCGGCCATTAGCATTGACACTGAACATTTACGGGAAATTGCGGGATTAAAAATAGAGTTTTATGTAGATTTATTAGATTTTACACAAGCTCAGGATGAAAGTAGACACAAAGGTTAATTTACTTCATGCATCTACTTAGTCATGCTGCACTTTTTAGCGAGGCATACAGAAAGTATGGCCGCTGGCCAGAAACAAATGTCAGAATCAAAACAATATGTCGGTCACTGAAGCTGTTCCTCTTGTTGTCACCTGCCGTCGAAGGTCAGTGTTTCGAACAGTGTTTACACATAGGAGAACCGAGGTATAAATCTTGCACTACGTAAGTCAAAATGTGTAAATTATTTCTATAACTCTAAAACCTATAAAAATCTTTTCACGAACAATAGTAAAACTTTTATAAGAAAAAGACTATCTAGTAAGAATGAAGATTTCCTTCATAAAAAAGGCAGTATTTTTCTTATTTATAAGTTTTATTTCAGAACTGTCGTGAGATCATTTCAGCCTTAGGCTCTTTTCTCTAACTTCGACAAAAGAAGCCTTCGGCGGAAACTCATTGTAACAAACCTTATACGTTTCTGGAAATCCTTCACAGATAAGTTTCACAAATATCCTTTTATCCATTGAATCCTTTCTCCCAACATATGTACGTCCATCTAACGCCATAAAACCAAACATTTCGCTGGTATAATGGTTCAAGCCTTCCTTTATTTCCTCCCCTAAACGAAAGTGACGTGTATTGTACGAAATGATTAATAACACGTCATAATGATACGATGCTTTTTTGTTGCGTGTGACGATTTGTCCTGTGACATTCTTTTGATAGCATGTAGGTCGAATGGTATATTGCAACAGTCACTGTTTACTTTTGTGCGGGCTGGTCCCATATGGCTCTATTGTAATATCTGTGTATATCGTCTTCTTTTGGAAAATAAATAGGATATTTTGATGCTAGCTTTGAAATTGTGTTGAGTGGGTTTAATCTGTGCCCACTTAATAGTCAATTTTAATGTTAGAACTCGATGGATTTTTATCGGTTTGAGATCCACATTTCGATACATTTTTGTGTATCTACTAAAACCGTGGATTACCGTGCACTCAACTTAGATTCAAGACCAATTAATTATTGAGACAAGCCGAAAGAGCCTACCAATTTGCAGACGTTGTGAGCGCATGGAGTCATTATGCACAACCAATTGTTCCAGATCAAATCAATTATTTTGTAATTTCAGCAGAACCAATCTAGGTAGAAAAAAAACTAACAAAATGAGCACCATATTGTGATGATTAGCAGAGTGATGGAGTTCAGTGATGGTAACAGTCCCTTAACCAATTGGTCAGACTATGTTCCATGGGAAAATCTCACGGCCATCGGTCACCAGTAACCAGGCGTTTCGATCGATTAATTTTGTTGACAGTCAATGTAAATAGATTTGATCTCACAGTTATGACGCACAGGATGTTTGATTTATATGCGTTTGACCGCGAACTCTCTATCGAGTGCTTCCATGAACAACGCACTTTCTACGAAACACTTTAGTATTTAGATCGGATACACACAGTAACGATAATAGTTTGTTACTATTTTAATGTATGTTACTATTTAATTAAAGTTTTTCGACGAAAGATTAATGAAACACAACACATGGTTGCTTGATTATTGTTATGATTGATGGCTTTATATGTATAATAATATTAATAATATAATTTTGTACACCGCCTTTAATCCTAATTTACAGAAGATAGATTGGTAGAATTGCTATCACTATTCAGTGTATTATATTATTGTAGTTATTGATATTTATATATTTTTGAAGTACAATCCCGAATTAATAATAATAATATCTTGGGACAACTCACACAACGCTATCTGATCCCAAACTAAGCAGAGCTTGTACTATGGAAACCAGACACTAATAAACATACTTATATAATATTGTTTTTAAACTTTCGCGATTTTCATACATATTAGTTATATTTCGGGACTTAAGTCGACAGACTTAAGTCAGGACTTAAGTACAGTCGACCCGTGACCACGATCGGTGCAATTCGATCGAAACGTCGGGTAAATAAAACGTTCGTACCTTTAAATAATTCACGCGATTAAGTCCCGAAATATAACTAATATACTTATATATTTCTAAATACATACATATTATAGATAAGTAACAACCAGACACAGAATAAACCATCGTGCTCATCACACAAAGTTTTATCCTGGGTGGGGATCGAGCCCACGACTTCTTGCGCAGCAGTCGGATACACTCTCACCGCGCCACAGAGGCAGTCAAAATAATGTCCGAATACGACAGCATATTTCAAGATTATGATATATATTTGGGTCTGCTAAACTCATCTACTTTTTATTCAGGTGAGCTATATAAATCCGATGCCCCAAAAAGGGTTAAAAAGGGCCTTTTTCATTTCAGTATACAATCAACCAGATTCATATACTCGATTCTTTTGTTATTGATAGCCTACGGATGTAACAGAATGTTGCCACGAGCCAACACCAAAGTATGCAGATAATTCTCGAAACGTGGACTTTTTTAAAATGTCTTGGAATTCGGACGTTGCTATTCGGCTTGCAACAAAGTAGACCTCTTGTAAAATATATTTAACACTCCCTTCCACACGTACCATGCACATACAAGTTTGAATACAAATGACCTGATTTTTGTTTCCTGTAAATTTTTAGGCATACAAACACGATGCACTGGTTTATTAAACAACCACCAGAATGTATGTCACTATAATAAAATAGAATTATTTGCTTTCGATTCGTTGTTTCGAAGAAAAAAAGAAGATACGGGTTGGTTTCAATATTTCTTAGATAAAGTTTATAGATAGCAGGACATAATATTACACAATATCAGAAAACATTACGTTAGAACAAGAATTGCTACACACTATAAATATTGACGTAACGTCTTATAAAGCGATGACTTACTGCATGCAGGAATATGTGTCACGTTCCGCCTGCTGATAGGCTGATAGTATCAGATTATCAGCGAATGGCGATTGCTGCGACATGCGATACAATTGAAAGTAAAGCTATCAGCGAATGGCGAATGCAGTGACATGCGATACAATTGGAACTAAAATTATCGACCGTAAACCGACTTTACAGACAAGCATTTTATTTATTTACTTTATACCTTGTCATGTTAAAAAAAATACCTAAAGCTCTACATATATTTTATATATACTGGTAGGTAACGCTCATGAATACTGTTGAAAGGTAAAGAGGAAAAAACATGTTTTCTACGGAAGAACATTCGAGAGGATTTACATTATCCTTTAACGTTACGAAAAAAATCTTTGATACGTCAGTACAAATGCTGAGCTGTTTTCTTACAAGCATTTGGTTTTCCTCTCTTATCCTGTTTAAGTTTTCTTTTTCCTTAATAATAATAATAATAATAATAATAATAATAAATTTTTATTTCCAAAAACAATACACTCTTATAAACAAAAAGTTGAACATGAAAATCCTATACATTGAAAGTTTTGAGCACTGGTACCCATGGTAAGATTTAACTTGAGTTATGGGTATATATATATATCGTTTTCCTTGATACAAGGTAAACGATAAACCTTTTATGAAAATGTACTTTCACATACTAAAAGTTGTTACTAACCTATTTACCTATAAAACTTTGCAAATATAAGGCTTATGTTACATTTCCATCTACTAGTACAGCAAAATTAATGATTACTGCGCTAAAGGCAAGTGCTAAGCTTTTGCGGATAAAACAAACTGCGCTGTTAAGGAGCTCGTTCGATTTTCATTGGCACTTTGCCCCGAAGTGACTCTCGACTAATACAATCCTTTTGATAGTTTTAGCACTATCTCTTTCCGCATTACTAAATTAAAAAGAGATAGGGGATATCAGAAGTCGAGAAACAACGTGGTATAGAATACGTAGTTGCGTTTAGTTCATGTGATCGCGTGGCTCCTCGGTGCCTGGGTGTTTTATTGACTCAATCATAGTGATACTACGAGGTTGCCACCCGCCGGACCCATGGGTAAAGTGCTAAGACATTGTACCATGGATACTTATATATTTTTATTATTTTTCCTCGAAGCAACTAGAGCGTGCTACGATATATGAAGGCGGTATTTCAGTCAGGCTTTCCCGCGCAGAAAATAATGGTATCATATTAAAATGGAACCCTGTGTTACGTAATGGTTTTGTTGATACTATTTTTAGCGGACTAGAGAATGGAAACATTTATTTTAAACCTGATTTAAGTGCAAGATATTTAGCGCCTAGCACTCTTACTCAATATTATAATTTTAAACAACAACGGCCGTACTATTTTGACTAGACAACTTATCTTATCTTAAAATATATCGTTCTCATTTTATAGAAAACAGATACCTGCAACACCGATTAAAATATCCAACACGAATTCCGAGCCCGTTGTTTCACCCATGTTTACAATCGAAACAAGACAAGGCAAGATATTTCCGTCAACTTAATTGAAGTGCCATGAGTTACTTTATTGATATTAAGATTTATTTATGAATACGTCGGCGGGTGATAAAACGACATTTCACCGACCGGTGTGTTTGTTTGTCGACAGATTTCTGCGAATGACTGCAATTAATTATGACCGATGTCGGTCGTTCGCGAACGTCCAACGCGCGTCCTCTTCGTTTGTTTTTGCACACCATTTGTAGAACAATGCAATGCGTGCGACTTTTATCTCGCTACAAATAAACGAAAGCTCGTGTCGACTTTTTGCCGGTCTCATTCGTGGCCCGCCTTGCACCCCGCTCTACAACGAAATTTTATTAAGCCCGTACCGAAATGTTACTGGAGTTAAACGAATTTCACCGACCGGAATATTTCGATCTTCCCACAAAATGCCAAAGTAACAAAGTCGGCAGAAGCAAAGTTGCAAGACGTTCCGAAACGTTGATCTTATTGAGTTCAACGTTGAAGCTTTCTTCGAGCTGTCGATTTAAACAATAAAAAGATAGGTTACCTACATTGTTTCGAATACTACGCCATTTACAATATAGGATTGACTCATTACTTTGTAGTCTTTTTATTAGAACTTTATTTATAGTGATGCTCTAATGGAAAGATCAAACGCACTCGGCAGTTAATTTTAATGTCTCAGTGTAAACGGGTACCGAAGCCCGTTAGATATAATTAGAGGCATTGGTAAAGCCTCGCTTTGCATCGCTTACTGCCGTGCCGCCGGCCGGTAGTATTTTGATCTCGTTGACATTTATTATATCACAGACATCGGCACTACAAACGCACACCTACTTCACATGAATATGTACGACGAGGGCCGTATTTTGAACTTTAACGAGTGCGTTAACATTGACGCTTTGATTGACATGATGTATGAGAGTAACATACGTCAGTTATGAGACATAAATGTTGTAATAAAGTGGACATAATATTATTCATTGAAAGTTTATTAATTTGCCTTTATACTTATTTATAATTATACCTACTACTATTAAACATCTGAAAGTTTAGGTGAATTACTAAATAGAACGGCTAAAGGAATTTGGATGTAATTTGATACAGAAATAAATTCTAGTCTGGAATTGTACATAGGCTATTTTTTATCCCGAAAAAAATATTTCCATATAAACAAAGTTGCAGGCAACAGCTAGTCAAGTAGTAAAACGGATATATCACTTTGGATTTTCGGGATAAGTGTAAGAAGGAGTATTACGAGAAGTATGGAAAGCGACGTAGTGGAACCACTGAAGCTATTTTATGTGTCAAGGAAGTAAGGAAGGCGAGCTGTCAGCAGGCGCCTCGCGAGGCAGTGCAAGGCGGCGCGGCGAGGCGAGGCAGCGAGGCGGGACGAGGGCGCGAGCTCTCATCAACTTTAACGAGCCATTACCGCCGAGCCGCCACGCTCAGCGACTCAGCGCTACAGGGGGATTCGTGTAATTTTCGGAACTCGCATAACGTGTAATTATTTCAGGAGGGGCGTCAATAACGTAACCGCACCACATTTATATGCGTCCAGACTTGAAATTTCGACGCGTTGTAAAATAGAACACTGCATGTTTATGTATGAACGTCCCCGTGAATAATTTCGAAACCCGGTAACACATAAAACCCAATTATTTGCATAAAATATACAGGTATCGTTGACGTTTAATCTTGAACGTCAAAAACAGTTTGTGTTTTTTTGCCTGAGTTACAAATAGAATAAGATTGTGTACGACGTCGTTATGAATAAGAATGGTCCCTAATGAACCAATTTATGGAGACAACTGTCTGGTGAGTTATTATCGACGCAAAAGCGAAGACAGTGTAGAAAGCTCACTGAAATGGAACGTAACAAGTCCACTGAAATAATTCACTGCGGATTCGACACGGACATTCACAGTTGCATCGCCGTGGGTGAGGGCAAGCTTGTCCTGAGACGTCGACAGTTCTTGTTGCGACTACTGTGGTTATTTCTAAACCGTATCACGTCTCGCCCGTCGACCGGATCGCCTCAACGGCCAACGCTTTGATGTCGTATTCTCTTTTTGCAAACCACATTTCAGTAGCAACTGAATGCTTTCGGGAACGATGTCTAACAACTAACGCTCCGATCGCCACATTCTTTGCTCTCATATTTTGTTTTCAGTGAATGCAATTGCGTTGCTTTGCGATGCCATGATCATTAAATGCTTATTGTAAGGTGGCTACAACATTTTTAAGTGGCCATATTAAGAGTGTTGATTTTATCAGATATTAGCAGCAAATACGTCAAATTACAGTCTCTGCTGGTTTGACGCAACAATGGAATATAACCCGTTCAATAAAATGCGACAATAAAACGTCGTCGACTTTACGAGTATTTTTTTTTGTATATCTACATTAAATATTTTATTAACTTTGAATTAAATACTTTTATTACAGCTCTAGAAGAATACTCTAAAAATACAGCCATCCAAAATATCTCCAATGTAGAAATAAACTTAAACTTTGAAATCTCTTCTTCCGTGCCTTATCCCTCCTCGGTTGACGGCGCCAAGACAGTCGATCTTGGGTGGCCTGCTTGTCTATTTGAGCCTGTTCTAGGTCCTTAGCAACGGTTGTCCACCACGTGGCCTGCGGTCATCTTCTACCTCTCTTTCTGTCTAGTATAGCTGGAGCCTTCCTTACGGCGCTCTTTTCGTTCAGTCGCATTACATGGTCATACCATCGCATACGGCTTTCCTCCATCTTATATACGACTCATTCACTCACACAGCTGTTCCGCTCAACTTCATCTGCGTAAATTTTCCCCGTTTTTGCAACATTTGTCATTGCTGCTCCGCACCTATTGGTCGTGGCGTGATGTTATATAGCCTTTAGCCTTCCTATGTATAGGGCTATCCAACAATTTTTTTTTTTTTTTTTTTTCGTTTCGGATCAGTAGTTCCTGAGATTATCACGTTCAAACAAACAAACATACTATAGATGAGAGCGTTATAATTACAAATGCGGAAATGTATTTATTTGTTTGTTTCCTATGCACGACTAATTGACTGAACATACCTTAATGAAATTTAGATTGGAGATAGATGGTACTCTGGGGAAGGACATAATATGGCATCCACTGTCTAGTGTACCTACTTCATATTATGAAGTAGGTACACTAGACAGTGGATGCAAGATATCGTGATAAAACCGAAACCAAGGGCAAACGCTGATTCAAAAATACAACTGAGTAATTTACTATATTCAGGATAATTTTTAATATAAATTATTTGGGTTAATGTAAAGACGCCACGAGTGGGAGGTTTATATATATTAAAAATCACTCTGTATAGGTACTGTCTTATGTGTTATACTTTTAAACGAGCAATTCTTGTCTATATTTATATATATAATCTTGACAATGGCACCAACGATTTTCATCAAATTTAGTATGTAGGGGGTTTCGGGGGCGATAAGTCGATCTAGCTAGGTTTCATTTTTAGAAATGTCGTATAAAAAAAACCGATGGGCGTACCCCCCTGTTGTTGTAATTGAAATTAGGAACCCACCCCCAAAAAATGGTTCTGGGTATGCCCATAATAACATGATTCAAAACGCCGACTTCAAAACAACTTAAACAAGCTGTTCATTTGCAACTTCTAAGGCGATAAACAGTGAGGGGTAGATGCAGTTTATTTTCAGCTTCGCCAATGTGGCAACTGATAATAGAATGCCGTAAAACTTGGTCCTGTGTGGGCGTCGTTGATATCAGCCGGTTCGACTGTATCTTTCAAAGCGGTAATTTGTTAGAGCTCTTACAATGTCTTACTTTTGATAAGGGATTAAAAAGCTATCGGTTATTCAAGTTCAAGTGCGTGTGAAGTTTTTGAACGTAGCTGTATCTACAGTGACTTATTAAAAGCGAAAGTGTGGGTTCCTACTCTCTCTCTCTCTCTCTCTCCGCGGGAGAGATATTCGAAGGAACCCACACTTTCACTCTCACTTACTCATTAGAGCTGCAATGGATCAGTGTATTTATACCTATTATATCTTTTAACTTCTAACGCAAAAAGAGGAGTATTATACGTTGACGTGAGTACATGAGTATTTTTGTATTTGTGTGTCGTCGAAGTCCACAAAGATAAGGACCTGTTTTGATGCGACTTTTTTTATTAATAAGCTACACATTTTGTTCGATGAAAATTTGTTTAGTCGTTTTGAAGGTGATTATGATCAAAACGGCTGAAAGAATTTTTATTTAACAAACTGATTAAAGTATATATATTTTCAGACAACTACTTATTATTATTTTAATAATTAAATAATATACTACGGGTCTTAATCGCGTAAATAATTTAAGGTAAAATACCTTGTATATTGCAGGTATTTTACCTCAAATTATTCACGCGATTAAGACCCGTGGTGTATATATAATTTTATAATGTGTTTATCAACATTTAATTACTTATTATCCAGGAAGAAATACACCTACAACAAGACCCCGCTACATCGTACAGTTTTGGACAAACAGACAAAATTTTGCAATTGATATTTATACCCATTTACAATACAACTAATGATAAAGAAAGATTATTTCAATATCGGAAGAAAGCTTCAACAACTCTTCGAAAACAAACAGCGATTAAATTTTGTTGTTACAAGTGGATGCTAGAGTATTTCTGTCTCCGTAAACTTGAATCAATTGTTTCTCGTAAAAACAAAACTTGAATACAAAAGGAAACGAGAGAGGAGTTTACGGCCACAAAATACCGAAAGTACAGAAGGCAATCTTCATACGTGTTTCGCTTCAAGAGCAAAGCCAGGATCATTTTAGGAGCCAAAAAAACGCCAAAAAATTGCCGTAAAAAATGGCCCGTTTAGACGCCCCTTTAATATCCTGTATGAAAGTTTTATAACGTTAATTTATTTATCAAGTTGAATATTTTATTTGTAATTGAATTGAAAAAATAATGCTTATCTTCTGTACTCTCGGTAGGTATTTTGTAACAATACTTTGCGTAATAAAGAAAGGTTCCTTTTACAATAAAGCTCCACGTCCACACGCTACGATAGCTAGTGACAGCTATGCGAACATCAACCTATGTTTTATTACTTCGGAAGGGCATAAACGAAATAAAAGGGGAAAAAATACTTTGGAAGCATTAAACGTAGGCTATGAATGTCTTTAGACAAATTAAAAACGTTGTGATTTATTGCGGTAGCCTTTTTATTGCGACAGTAGCATTTTACACGCACCAATCTGCCCCGTTAGAATGCTTCTGACCAAAAATATATACAATGTTTGTGTCAAGAAAGATTTTAAGTTTTAATTGATGCATTTTTTTTTGTTTTGAAGGGCTTTAGTGTTGTATCCTATTAGTTAAGGAAGGTTTTCCTCTGACGCTGATCGGTCAGCGTCACTCAAAAAAGTTACATTTAATTACATACAGCATGAGAGGATAACCAGCCTTAATTAACAAAAGATCTGGCAAAGAAGAAAAACAATACTGTCATTATTTCATCCTTTCCTTTGCTCATGTTTCCATTCGAAGAACATCCAAAATATGTGAAAACACAACTCATATTCTTAATGTGAATGTGAACTAACATGACACTGATGGTGTTGAGAAATGAGACCCCTAAAAGCGAGTGGGGATCAGGTAAATTGTATCTTCTAATTAGTATGAGACCCGTCACATAATGTATTCATTTTAATAGAGGTTTATAGGAGCCAGGTGATAGTAATAGAGTAGGCCGGGTAATAAAGTCCTTTCAAGTGATCGTGATATACTGCTTATATATATAGGTACATACTCTATATAAATGCATGAAGGAAAACTTTGGACTCGGGCGAGACTAAATTCTGTGGACATAGTTCTTGGCTCGGAAGCGAAACGGTTCACGAAGTAGAGACGGTACCTCTCTATGTATTCGGGTTCGTGTCCTGTACTCCCGTCCGAATCAATTTACAGATTAAAATATGCAAATTTAAGATGCTCAAAATTACAAAACAAAATACTTGCTCTACTTACAGAATTGGCAATTCCTTTACAAAATTACCTATAACGGCGTTCGGTTATTTGTTTGGCATACCAGTTTACTGTGACAAACAAAAGAAATACGTACAAAAATATTGTTTCCGGCGTCTCCATCAGCGTTATTATGTGTTTAATGTCCTTTCTTAAATTTTAAGCTACCTGTAATATCAAATGTCATCTAAATGGGTTTAGTAGTACCTAGTCGATGTAACCTCCTACATACATACTCTCTTTACAATAAATACTATAGATATGCATGTATTTATGTGATTTATTTCAGAGGGCAAATACCATTGCCGGATCTAACATGCTCACGACCTTACCTCAAGCGTTAGTTGTAGTTGTTGCACGACGGGGGCTAAGTACCCCAAAAAAAATCGTTCAGGGGGGGGGGGGGGAGCAAATGAGCAAAGAAATTCAATACAATGCCGTGCCGCCCCTGGGATCCGCCTATGTTGATATGCAATCGTATAAACATTTATCAATCTGCCCCAAAGGTTAAAATTATAAATGTAACACTTTATCAACACCTAACTGTATCTTGATTAAAATTTAACTAAATACGCCTCGTTTGCAGAAAATCGTATTAATTAATAAATAGGAATAAGAACGGAAGTCTCGTGTGGCGCCACAAGCGATGACTAACAAGTGTAATTTCTGGGTAAATGAGACTTATAAAGTAATGTCTCAAAAGAGGACCGCCATGCGGAGATATTTAAATCTTTGTAATACAAGGATTTCGGTGGCACTGATACTGTTTTGAGCTAGCGGACGCTTACCATCAGGCACACGACCTGCTCGTCTCCTCAATTCGTAATATAATAAAGTAGCTACCTTGTAACATACTACTAGATCATGGAAAACTTAGATTTATAGGTCCGTAACGAAGTGATAATCGATTAAATTAAGAGACCAGCGTGGGTGCCCATCTATGAGACGTTACTGTGGAGGGCAAGGTGTTACGTCCCTCCACATTAACGTTGGGAACTTGTGAGCTAGCAGCTGTGAAATCTCCAATATCTCGATAAAAGATTTGATGCGATCTGTCGCTATTGTTATTAACCAGTACCTTGCTATTGTTTATGTGGCTGACGCCACATTACAGATGGTGAACTGTTTTAAAAAAATATAGCACACCCTTCCGTATTTTTCGGCCTCCTGTCCTGCGCCTAATCTCTTTCTTGTCGGGTCGGATTTCTATCCTATCGGAATATGAAAGGAGAAGCTTAGAAATGTGTGCTAAAACATCGTAGGTACTTCTTAGCTAGTCTTAAATGATACCTCTTGGCCGCTAATTCAAAATCATTCAGAAGAACATTATAGATCTCTAGCGCTCTGCCCCGGTTTCACACGGACTTTCTCCATTTTACGTACCTACAAACCATTTTAAATAATAGTGTAAACCGAATCAAAATTAGTTCTGTAGATAAGAGGATCTAAGCACAGATACATAGGGACCGACACCAAGAAGCTTGGTTTTATATTATGTACCTAAAGATAATACTTACCACGCATACACCTACCCTTTTACATTGAAAATATATCGAAAAGTGCTATTTAAAAATGATTATTACGAGAGTATCGAGCTGAGTTAATCCACATAATAATAGGTTATCCACAGGTTACTATCCAAGAGTATATTAAAAGCAATTCATTGTTAAATCTGACATTAATTTAGTAAAATTGCCGCTCTTTCATTTATAGCGAGCCTTAGGGAAATTACTTTATAGAGACACTGGTAATTTTGTTAATGATTCATTACGGGA
The DNA here is from genome assembly GCA_945859575.2 of Herminia tarsipennalis. Classification (NCBI taxonomy): domain Eukaryota; kingdom Metazoa; phylum Arthropoda; class Insecta; order Lepidoptera; family Erebidae; genus Herminia; species Herminia tarsipennalis. The sequence goes on from OX243835.2 coordinate 17,531,680, forward strand.
TTTTTTTTTCATAAGTAATTTCGTAAAGCGTATTAAGCCTCTACATAGTACGTACGACTCCTTTCGGATAATTAATATGTTTCTCGTATGTGGGATAATAATAATAATATCTTGACAACTCACACAATGCCATCTGATCCCAAACTAAGCATAGCTTGTACTATGGAAACCAGACAACTGATAAACATACTTATATATTTCTAAATACATACATATTATAGATAAATAACACCCACACACACAATAAACCATCGTGCTCTTCACACAAAGTTTTATCCTGGGTGGGGATCGAACCCATGACCTCTGGCTTAGCAGTCAGGGTCACTAACCACTAGACCAACTTTTTTGTTCTGTTGTTGATCTCTGATAATAATAATACTCGTACCTACATATTCTGTTAAAACAACCGAGTACATATTACGGTTTAATAAATGAAGTATTTTAAAGCTAGGACAGACGGAAGAATTACTTTAAGTAGAACGGTTTCCTCAAATAAACTGATTTAAAACTCACACTTACACTTAATACACGAAACAGCCAAAATACTTCAGATACTACATACATACTTCGTACAAAGTATATCTACAACTAGCTGACCCGCGCAACTTCGTCTGCGTAATTTTTCACCGTTTTTGGAACATTTTTAATTGCTGCTCCGCTTCTATTGGTCTTAGCGTGATGTTATATAGCCTATAGCTTTTCTCGATTAATGTACTACCCAACAGTAAAATATTTTTTTAAATCAGACCTTGATTTTGATTTGAGACAGATTGATTCCTGAGATTAATGCGTTGGCCACGGGTAGACCCACGGCCGTTGCAATACGGTCGAAACGTCGGGAAATAAACAAGGTATTTTACCTTAAATTATTCACGTGATTAAGACCCGTAATATATATATTTTCATAATACTGAAGAGTTTGTTTGTTTGTATGAACGCGGCAATCTCAACTACGGGTCCGAATTGAAAAAATATTTCACTGTTGGATAGCCCCTTTGTCGAGGAAGACTATAGGCTATATAACATCACGCTAAAACCAATAGGAGCGGAGCAGTAATGAAAAATGTTGCAAAAACGGGAAAAAAGTACGCATACGAAGTTGGGCGGCTAGTTGTTAATATTAAGGGAAGGAGCGAGACAGGCCCAACACAAGTATTCATAATTATTACTTACTGGGGATGTCTTATTTATACCAAAATGGATGTAACTGTTTTGATACAAAACAAAAAAAAATCAAATAAACTGATCTGAAACTCACACCAACCTATTATACGATACAGTAAATACGCATTAGATACCAAATAAGTACGAGTATATGCTTCGTGCTTCTGCATCTACAATTTCAAACCTATGTTATTTGCTCACCCCTTACACCTGATAGTGCTTAACCTCTATCGTGTTCACTAGAGGTCTCTACGTAACAATTTAGTTTGATGATAATACTACTATCGAATTACTGGCAACCCTAACTTCACTTACACTGCGGACACATTACTTAAAAAAGGCGGCAATGAAATTATTCTAAAAACACAATGTATTTTGGTTATAACATTTTAAATTTATCATCAAAGATTATAAAGGTAGATTATTAGTCAAATCTTCCTTTAAAGTAGGTATATTGTGCTTTTTTACGAAAAATTTGAGTCAAATTAGGTCAAGTGTTATTTAGGACCATATCAGTGTCGTACCTAGGGCGGTGCCAGCGGTGCCCAGGCACAGGGCCCTAAACCCTAGAGGGGCGCAGAAGTGACCAACAGGGCGCAGATATGTAAACTCGCACCGAACACATAAAAGGCTAGTTACTGTACTGAACATAATACTGCCCCCGTTGTTTTGTTAGTTACAATAACTCGTGAACAAATTGTTCACAACTTAATATAATTATAACAACAGCGGCAGATAGTGATTTTATTTAAGCTTGACATCGTACTAACAAACCCAATTTCTTCGCTACAACCATACATTGGAGAACGAGAGCTGATTTTTATATTGCTTTGATTATTATATCATTATTTTGGGAAATCGTATCAAATAATAGCATTTAAAATTATACTACTTAGCTACGAAATAAGACAGCTAAACATAAAAAAAACAACACGTTTTCTAAAGAAGACCATTCAAATCCTATGTTATTTGACACTCAAAGATATACACCATTATGACAAGATTTTGACAGTTAAAAGCGCGGGCTTGCCGCAAAACTTAGTGAATACGGACCCAGTATCGCTCCATTTTCCGCTATCCTTTAACTAATAAATGACCACCTTTACCGAGGAATCCCGTGAAAGACAAGGGGAGGTGAAGCCACGTTGTTACCGTGAATTTTGTAATTAAACGCCTCGTCTAATTGTGACCTTCGACCGACGCTTCACGCTCCGCTTCACTTTCAGGATTAAGCTTGTTGCTTTGTAACGGAATAGGTCGCTTCAAGTGTGTCTAGAACCAATTTAGCGAAGTAATGGAATCCGGAGAAAACAATGACTTGAAATAAAATACTTGGGTTATTTTCATCGTTGTTACATTGAAGAACGTATACAAATAAGTCAAATTGTTACTAAGACTTTTGCGTTGCATTATTTTAATAATATTTTGAATTCGATAGTTTTTGTGAATGAATGGAGAAATGTTTGAATCTCATTTACACAAATTTTTGATGAAACTTTACAGTAATGTAGGTAATTTAAACATCGGAATAACCCGAAGGCTATAAAAATCAAATGTGTAGCAGCCTAAGATGCGAGGATAAGCTAGATGAACAATATATACAAATAAGCCAAATTATTGCTGACATTAAGGCTTTTGGGTTATCACACTAATCACACTAATATTATAAAGGCTAAAGTTTGTGAGAATGTGAGTGTGTATCTTTGTTACTTCTTCATGGCTAAACGGCTAAAGCGATTTTAATAAAATTTGGTATTGAGTTAGCTGACACCCTGGATTAACACATAGGCTATATGGTAACAGCGCGGGAAACAAGAAATTCAAATTAAATAAATAATTTAAAAAAAATATTCACTCAGGAAACAAAAACATTAAACTTGTGAAAAGTCGATTCTACATGTATGTACATACATTAAGGTCTGTTCGCAAACAATAGGTAAAGCCAGAGAAAAGAACATCAATAAAACTCGCGGCCACTCTTTTCAAATTCCCAGCCTCGAGTTTGTTTATAACTACGGGTCAGTGCAAACTCTTCAGCTCAAAATATAGGTTATGATTGTGTTCAAGTATTAGTTAAAATATTTATTAATATAAATTCCAAAACACACTATTTTGTTGTTTGGTGTGTTGTTACGCTTTAAAAGCATATGGGTTCCTTACAATTAGTATGGTTAGAAACACACTATTAAAGCATGTGGTTTGGTCACACTGCAATAATGTGTTATACTAAATGAATGGAACAGATATGCTTCTGACGCGTCACAACACACCACATCACAATAGTGTATTTCGGGCTTAAGTCTGACACTGTTATATTATCTTTGCTGTTAATAATAACTGTAAGTTCTTAAAGCTTATTCTATACTAATATTATAAAGCTGCAAAGTTTGTTTGTTTAGTTAAACGCGATAATCTCAGGAAACACTGGTTCGAATTGAAAAAATCTTTTACTATTGGATAGCCCATTTATCGAGGAAGGCTATAAGATATATAACATTACAATACGACTAATAGGGGCAGAGCTTTAATGAAAAATGTTGCGAAAACGGGGAAATTGACGCAGATAAAGTTGCGTGGCTCAGCTAGTATTCTTACAATATTTGCACGCCAAAGACAAAGCAGGTATAATCAGCAAACTTTCTACAACACCTGATTGTACAAAGTTGAAAATCGTTATCTTTAATGTAAGCTATTCAAGCATACAAGTACAAGTAATAAATATCTCCAAAGACAACTATTTTCAACGCAGCTACAACAATACCGCTAACATACTTATTTCTGTGTATTGTCGCAGAATACCGAGAGTGCAAAAAACAACTTTCATAGATAACGCTCTGGATGCAGGCACACATTCTTGCCTTTTTTGGGATCGACCCCACCCAGAATAAAATTTTGTGTGATGAGCACGTTGGTTTATTCTGTGTCTGGGTGTAATTTATTTATAATATATGTATGTGACAAAGCGGCGGTAACCTAATGTTTAAGGCATCGAACTCACAATCTTGAGGTCACAGGTTCGAATCCTATCCATGAAACTACCGATATGAACTCACACCCAATCCCACATTGCTAGTTATCTTTTATTATACAAAAAAAAAATATAAAAGTATGTTTATCAGTTGTCTGGTTGCCATAGTAAAGGCTCTGCCTAGTTTAGAAACAGATGGCGTTGTGTGAGTTGTCCCAAGATATTATTATTTAACAGGTCCCTGTTACCGGGTACCTGGCGTAACGTATAGCCATATACACCGGTACGTGTGAAAGCTAACGTGCCTACACTTCGCCGTTGGATTCCTGGCACCGACTTCTCGGCAACCGGAACGTGTGAAAAAGGCCTTCTGAACAAAATGTATCGTTGTGGTCTAATGGGTGGGTTTACACGCTCGCATTCAAAGCAATATTCAACGGCCACGAATACGAGCGCGAATAGACGTGAATGTGCTGATCGGCTGTTTGTAAACAGTTTTTTTTCTCGGCGTCGGCCTATGTCGGGCTGCTTGCCACGCGCCAGAACGTACCATTAGATAAATGTCTGTGAACGTTGTTTATGTGAGCTCAAAAAATGCGATATTCCCAGTAGTTCCAGCGAAGAAGTTCCACGACGGAACTAGTGTGAATGGACAATGTGTGATGGTTGCCTTCTGTACTCTCGTTATTCTGTGATATGGCGCCGTGCCGTACCATACCATATTACCATACAACTGGGCACGATTAAGGATAGTATACCGAGTGGAATGACGGCGTTTATGCAAATTGCTTCCTCTAGAATTTCGCCAAGATTTATGCGTTACCGTCAAGAACAATTAAATTTAGACCACAATTCTTGCTTCTGTATAAATTAACTTGTTTCTGTCACGTGAACGCAGTTATTTCGAGTTCTATCCCCATTTCTAAGAAAGCGTTGTAAAAGGTGCATGGTTCTGTTTGAAGTTTACTTTCACGATCATAATATCTATAGGTCATTGCACGTATTCCAGGTTAAAATAACGCATAAAAAAGATTATACTATGCGCATTAAAACACGTGAAAAATGAAGCTGATGAGAAATTAAGATAATTCTTCAAAACAGATATTCATCATACAAAACTGAACTTCATCAATCAGATCTCGGTCTATTCATTTGGCAAATCCTGTATCACATAAACAACACAGGGTGACTTCAATGGTCCATCGAAAATAATTTACACAAAGCCATTGAGTGAGTTAAATTATGAAATAAACTGAAAATATCAACGTTTTATTATTTTTGTGTTTATAATAAGTAGGTACATATATATATATATATATATATATATATATATATATATAGTAAGTATAGATAAATGAATGAGTGAGTGCCTATCATTCGCATTGCATTTTTAAGCAGGTGCCTGTATTGATTTCCGTTGATTCCATAAATAAACAATCAATTGGAATCGTACATTATAGCAGGAAAATCCCCCTTTTACTATCAATAAAATATATAATGACGTGCATTTACACAAGTCACTGTAAAATTCAGTAGAAAGCAGGGAAGGTGAGTTGCACCCGAGGGTAAAGAGAGTGCTCTAATACCTGACCAAATGCTTTTATTGGTTTTTATGTATTAAGTTTTCATGTAAGGCTAATGGATTAGTGCAGTGAGGAGGGTGCATAGACACGTAGATATTCTCCAGACTCTAGTGTTTGAAGTTTACAGTATTTAATTGTTTGTGAAAATAAAATGGAATTGCTGTTTATAATTCCACTGTATGACTATAATGCGAAAGTTTTCGGTATTTAGATGTCCTTAAACTTTTACGTTAAATACTATTAATGCGATTATACTAGGTAATATTACAAATACCTTAGGAATTGTTGAAATTTTGACTGTTCAAAACTAAAGACTGTGTTTATGCCTATTCTTTTCGTAATCTGCACATATGGCCTTGGCTTAAGAATAGTAACTATAGGCCGACCGCTTAACTCGTATATCGCCTGCGCGTTAAGCGGTCGGCCTATACCTCATCTCTTCCCGTAGGTTTCGTCAATACGACTAAGGGCCCTTTACCCTGGATGACGGGCAGCAGCGTCCTCTGCGTTGGTAATTTTAAACCTTACTGCGATCGCCAACCCGCTCATCAAGCGTGGCGATTATGGCATTTACCCCCAGATCTATTGATTGGATCTATAATAAATAAGTAGGTTCTACTGGGGCATGTGCCCAGCAGTCCACTCCATATAATCTCCAGATTCTCCAGATTATTATGAAATAACCACATAGGTATGTTTGTTTCTGAAGTAAACTTAAACTAAGAATAATAGGTTGTTTTTGAATAGAACATGTTCAGATACATATTTATTATGCTCTATCAAAATATATTCAAATCAGATTTAGGTAAGCAGGGGCTGGACGTCGTGCAATTTGCAAACTAAGCTTATATCCGATCAACATCTTATGATAAATGTTTCCCCCATGGAAATGTACCAGAAGCCGATATGTATTAACATAAATTATACTTACAGATTAATTTCAGCTCTTAACTTACTTGGAATATTTGCATCTGTGATTTATTAATAAGCAATGAGTTTGTTGAAAACAGAAACGTTATTATTTTCTTAAATATTTTGTTGCAGAAGGAAGGGAAGATGGCAGATGGCTATTAAACTGTTGCGATCGAATTCGGAAATTATTTTAATTATACGATACGGCTCTGATCTGTCTGTACCGTGTAATTATAGAAGTCTAAAACCTAAAGCTGTACCTATTAAAATAACAAAGACAGCAAAAGAACTACAGAACATGCATTTAGTGGTTTGGAAAAAATAAAAATATCAGAATGCCCTAGAACCAACGTCGTAGACTTGAAAGGAAACTACATACATGGGATTTTTAAGGCAAATAAAGGAAAGAAAGACGCAATTAGCGGATGCATCCTATTTCCAAAATGCTACTCAATGTAGTTAGGCGATATTATTATTATTATTATCATGGGACAACTCAAACAACGCTATCTGATCCCAAACTAAGCAGAATTTGTACTTTGGAAACCAGACAACTGATGAACATGCTTATATATTTCTAAATACATACATATTATATATAAATAACACCCAGACACAGAATAAACCATCGTGCTCATTACACAAAGTTTTATCCTGGGTGGGGGTCGAACCCACGACCTCTTTCTTGCATAGCAGTCGGATACACTGCCACCGCGCCACAGTGGCAGTCAAAGCAAGTCAAAAGATGTGAGCTCAATCACCACATTATAGGTAGTTATTGTTTATATGCAACTTACAATTGAATGGAATTTCCAAGATGTGAGTTTAGAAATGAAGAATATAGGTACTTGCATAGCCTTCAACTTCTCGGTATCTTATTTTATGTAACATTATAAAATAAGATACCGATAAGTTAAAAGCGGCGGTAGCCTAATGACTAAGGCGTCTGTCTCGCAATCGTGAGGTCACGGGTTCGAATCCTACCCATTATACTACCGACGTGAACCCACTCCTAACACATGCCTTTGAGCTTAGCTGGAGGGGTTAACAAGATTGCTAGTAATGTGGGACTCACTCCCACATTGCTAATTATCTTTTCATAAAAATAAAAAAAAAATACGATTCAAATGAAACCCTCATTCTAATATAATTTTAAATAACATCTTCTTATTTAAATAACTCCCCGCAAATGAATATAAAAGTGGTAATATTTTACTTTATACGTGTATAATTTTTATTATTCATGTGACATTTTTATTCTCGTGCACGCGTTTCTATGAAACATAAAAATTACGACACTTTTATTGTGTGTGACGGACGCACCGATCATAAAGCGACAGAAACATCAGATACTCATATAGATACTGCGTATCCACCAATACGATGCGTATTAAAGTGTTTCGTAGATGGTTAGCAATCGTTTTTACCTGAATGTGTCAGAAGGGGGGATAATAACTCACACTACGTCATCTGATCCAAAACGAGAGAGAGCTCGTACTATGACAACCTGACAACTGATAAACAAACATATATAAAATAAAATTACACGTTCATACAATAAACCATCGTGCTCATCATACAGAGTTTTATCTTGGGTGGGGATCGAACCCACGACCTTTGCCTTAGCAGTCAGGGTCATTAACCACTATCGACCGTTTTCAATAATATCGATGGATTTGGTTACCTAACCAAATCTAATAATAATATAAATAATAATATATCAAAATTCTATCTCTCTTTGGTACATACTAGAGAGAGATAGAATTTTGATATATTATTATAAGTAGAGAGACATATATGTATATATATGACCTGACGTCAGTCACAATTACACAGTAGTGTAACAAGACTCAACAAGAGGCCGAGAGGTTTTTACTAATAATAATAATTAAGAATCTGGTTTTTTTTGGTAAATCCTGTTTTTTGGAGATTATTTTTGATTACATACTGATGATATAATAATAATAATAATAATAATAATAATAATTTATTTATTCTTTCTACCACAAAGGTCTCTTATATGTATATAGGTGGTACATATATTTTCCCTAATTAATCCTTTGTGGGAGACTGGTATCTGCACTAGGTCTCCCTGTCATACAGATTACCAGGCCCCCCGCAGCAAAGATAAGAAACAATATTTAATTCAACTGTATTGCGAAAGTACAATATATTTTATATAATTATGAAAAACAAAAAAGAAACAATATAGAACAAAAAACAAAGAGAAAAAAAAAAAAAACTGTAATAATAATATGAAAATATGAAAATGTGATAACCTGTTTGTTTGTGTGTGTTTGTGTGTGTGTGTGTGTGTGTGTGTGTGTGTGTGTTTGTGTGTGTGTGTGTGTGTGTGTGTGTGTATGTGTGTGTGTGTGTGTGCGCGTGTGCGTGTGTGTGTGTCTTTTTGTTGTTGTGAGCGGGTGTGTCGGTGTGGGTGGGTTATTGTGGTATAAATAAAAGCAATTCCGTACTGTCATATGTTTGGTTAAGTAGCCAGTCTGTAACAACTCGTTTACATTTCGTATTATGGTGAGTATATATAGAGAGAATGAGATTGATTTTATTATATAGATAGCCGCCAAGGAAGCAGGAGAATCGGTGTAACAGACTGGTTCTAAACAAGTTGGTTGAGCAGACTTTGTTTTTATTGCGCTTGTGTGAGTGTAATTGTGGATTATAAACTAATTGGGAATGTTTTCTTAATATAATTTGTAATATGAACAGCTGTCTGACAGATAGTACTTGACATTTTTTGTACAATGTCGTAGTGGGGTGAAAGAAGGGAAGCCTATATGCAACTTTTAATATGGCTCTCTGAGCTCTTTCGAGTTTAAGCATATATGTTTTTCCGGCGCCACCCCATGATGAGATGCAGTAGCTCAGGAGTGATTGGGCTAAGGCATAGTATGTAGTTTTCAGCGTTTTTTCGTCTGCAGCATGCCGTAAGTTCTTAAATACATAGATTAACTTTCTGATTCTACGTGTAAGGACGCTGATATGTTCTTTAAAATTGAGGCCTTTGTCGATGACCACCCCGAGGTACTTCACCACATCAACTCTTTCGAGCGTGGGACATTCGCATGTGTTATAAGTGCTGTTGCAAGTGTGGGCAGTTATTTTGTGTGAGTGTAGGTAGTTATTGTTAGTCTTGTGTAAGTTGAATGAGATGTATTTTGTTTTGTCGATGTTAAGTGTGAGGTAGTTAAGGTGTAACCACTTTGATACGACATCAAAACCCTTTTGCGCGTATCGGTATGTTTCCTCCCAACTATCACCGTGAAACAGAAGAGCCGTATCATCTGCGAAGGTTACTACTCGGCCATTGACAAGGTTTAACTCACATAGCTCGTTAATAAAGATTAAAAATAGGGTAGGTCCGAGTGAATAGTGAGAGAGTGATATGAATAATACTAATGAATAAACAAAAATAAAGAATTATAATGAAAACCGGGCAAGTGCATGTCGGGCCACGCACAATGTAGGGTTCGGTAGTCCCCTCCCCCCTCCCCCCACCCCCATTCAAATAATGTGGCTTAAAAAGTGGGTTTTCTGGTGTATACTTAAAACGTTATATCTACTTAATATTTTTTTCAATGGAATTTGTACGAAAATGTTGTTACTTCTCATTTGATCAGCTGTTACTCGTAATCATGTAAAGCCTATTTAGCCGTGATAGTTTTCCTTTTAGTTCCACTATAATTACTACTACTGTGAAATTTTCACATACCTAACATCACATCACATCACGATTCTAACAAAAATTTGCAATTTAAAGCTTAAATTTTTTTTTCAACATTTTATTCTTTTACTTTGTTGGCGTAAGAAATATGAGTACCCATTCAAAATTACAGCCTCCTAGCACTTACAATCTTTGAGCAAAGGTGCGGACGGACAGACATGGCGAAACTATAAGAGTTCTGTTTTGCCATTTTGGCTACGGAACCCTAAAAAGGGAAAAAAAATAATCATCCGGACAGGGTCTTCTGCTTTCGGAACCGCCTAATCTCCCACCTAAGCTATAGCTTAGGTGGGAGATTAGGCGGTTACGCTCCTATCTACAAGGTATACCTTGTTGATAGGCGCGAAATTTATCTTTGTATTCTAATTATATTGTAGCAGTTTTTCATAACACGGACTAGATAGATCGATTTAAAGCCCCTGCTTACAAAATTTCATGACAATCGTTGGAGCCGTTTCCAAGATTCAGATTTTTATAGAATTCTAGTATTCACTAAGCCGATTTAAGTCACAACGGCCAATTATGCAACAGAGTTTTACGTGTAAGCAGACACAAGTACATACCTACGCTCTTCAGTCCGGTGGGACGGCAATCCAACATTCATTGGAGCATTTTTGCAAAATGGTCGCCCCTGTGGATCGACAGTAACAATATTGCTTAATCCTCGTTGATTCAATAATCTGTAGGCCTATTATCTTTAAACTTTGTCAGTTACCGGTGCCTATTATGATTACTTTCTGTAAATATACCTAATATGACTAGCTGTCCCGCGCAACTTCGTCTGCGTAAATTTTACAACATTTCTCATTGCTGCTCTGCTCCTATTGATCGTAGCGTAATATTATATAGCCTATAGCTTTCCTCGATAAATGGGCTATCCAACAGTAAAAGATTTTTTTCAATTTAAGTCAGTCGTTTCTGAGATTACCGCGTTCAAACAAACAAATTTTGCAGCTTCATAATATAAGTATAGATTAAATTAATATTGGAAGTAGTACATAAATATTCTACCCATCATTGAATTTAACGAAGTACTGGCCCTGCTTATTTACCACAGGCAGAGAGACGCAAACCCCTTGCTTTTTGGACGGAATTTAACCCACCATATGTCACAGTGTCAGTTACTCAATGCAGTTTAATAAAGCGTACATAAATACCAGATACTATCAGAATCCTGCCAACGATACTTAATCAAGTCCAGATAGCGTATCATCGGAGTGAACGACCAGACTAACCTATATTTCAGTACGTTATTTACTTTGCGTTTATCATATTTATAGCGGGTGAATAGTATGACGTTAATGAGAATAGGCCGGTCGAGGCAGTGCATGCATCGTAAATTATAATCGACCATGCCTAGCTTTGAGTCTGCATTCTGCTTATAACTAATACGAAGTTATTATTATTTGGAAGTATTAGTTGTTCGCCGCAGCCCGAAATAAACTGTATTATTATTGTGTTGGTTGTCGAAATAAAATGTAGCCTATGTCATTCTTAAAGCTTTAGAATACCTTTAAGTGTACCCAACTTAAGATTGCTCTAGTAGTTTCAGAAATTAGCAATAACAATCTTTATAATATTACGTAGTTTACATTAGCGAGCCGCCTCGGTTAGTCGGTTCACACAAACTTTTATTCACTTTTAACCCGACTGTAAGGAAGGGTTATGTTTTTCGCTCGTATCTTGTATGTATATATGTATGTATACATACAAGATACGCGATTATATTCTTTATTACCTCATATCTCACAAACCACAGATACATGTAACAGAAGCTGTTTTATTTTCAGCAAACATCAATGTGTTGCACATCATTCGACAGGTCTTTCAGAAACTAATATTAATGTTTTTAATAAACGTTTTTGATTGAGTGAATATTTTTGGAAATAATCGGTCCGAAAGTTGCATAAATTGTGTACCGCCCCCTCCCCTTAACTTTTTAACCGTATAAAAAACACAAAGGTAGCGCTTAATAAACACTTTAAATTAAAATTTAATTTTGGACATGATCGGATATACCGTCATTATGTTATTGCTGAAAAACTGCGTTTCTCAACAAAAGGGCGTAAGAGCCATGAACATACGCTTTTCTGCTGATGCATTTATTCGAAGCTGCGGAACCCTACACGGAGCATGGTCCGACATGCTCTTTCCCGATTTTTTTTTGTAGTTTACTAGGTAAGTTGTAAATAATTCGATAATTTTAGATTTATTTTAATTAATATTTATTATAGTTAGTTCGTAAAGTAAGAAATATAGTTTAGTATCTTCATAATTTATTGTCTTTAACTACTACAACAAAAACATTGACTCTTTGTGTTTCTTTTTATATGATTAAAAATTAATAAAGGTTGCATAGTATATGTATTACAAGAAGGCGAGTACGGTATTGGTAGGAGTCAGTTTTTTCATAATATTTACAAATAGGTACTATCCTTGCAAATACAATATGTAATTGCATTTTTGAAACATAGAAAAAGTCCAGACCCAGGAATCGAACCCGAGACTTCCGTAGCCAAACCGGGACCGGAATCGAACCACCTACCTGGACTATGTTACAAGACCTCATTTTTTCTATCTTAGTAGTACTATACTACTTTTGTAAATATCATCTACTTTAATCCTTTCACCTTCGAGAACTTATGGTAAGAATAACGCGCCCATTAAAATTTGATTACTTTTATAAACACTGAACATACACTGCAAAAACATCATCAAATCTAAGAATATAATATATATTTCTAACAAGACGCAATAAGATATTTTATTACACATTATAACTGAAAGCTTAGACAGACGTATTGTTTCTAGAAAATTCCTTGAAATTTGAAACTCTAAAATTGCAACCTTTGACTGTTTGACAAAACATCTATTTATTATAGCTTTCTGGGAACAGCTAAAATGACTAGGCATTAAACGAAGTATCAGGAAATACTTCACACATAAGCATAATCGCAGTCGTAACTATCCCGCAATTGAATTTTAGTTGTACTTGTACTTAATTGATCTAAAATTTTATATTGTGAATAAATACATCTATAGATACTAGTAGTATAAAGCTGAAGAGTTTGTTTGTTCATTTGTTTGTTTCAACGCGATAATCTCAGGAACTACTGGTTCGAATTAAAAATGATCTAGTGTTGGATAGCCCATTTATCGAGGAAGGCTATATAACATCACGCTATGACCAATAGGAACTGAGCATCAATGAAAAATGTTGCAAAATCGGGGAAAAATTACGAAAATATATTGACTTTATATGTAGAAATACATCATATCTTTTTAAACGACTAGCTAGTCGTATAAAAAGATACAACCCGTACAACTTCGTATGCGACAATTTCACTTCATTTTTTTTTTGCTGCTCCGCTCCTATTGGTAGTAGCGTGATGTTATATAGCCTCCTCGATAAATAGGCTATCCAACAGTAAAAAAAAACAATTCGAACCAGCTTTATAACATTAGTAAAGATAATAATAATAAGACTTTTATTGTGTAAACCAAAAAAATGCTAGATTAAGTTCTTTTGAAAATCTAAATTTAGAAATATCACGCAGTGCAGTATGCCTCTCGGCATAGGCCTCCTCTAACGCTTTTCACTGGGTTCTTGTGTCTTGTGCAACCCGTCTCCAGAGTTGTCCAGCGGTGAGCGTCAGGTCGTCTTCTCATCTCATTAGTTGTCCTCTGTTGCTCTTGCCATCTCTGTCTGGGGTCCCAAGATTTTTTATATACCTAGTTTAAAAATAAAGTCCTCACTGTCTGTCATGTGCGTACATGACAGACAGTGAGGACTTTATTTATCTTTTATATAAATCTTTTAAACTACGCTACGAATTTCGATATGGTTTTTACTATAATATTTTTTTCAGATTGATTTATAAGTAATTATAATAATTTGTAATACGTGCATATTAAGTGAAGAAAGATCCATGCAAAGCCCGAGCAGACCGCTAGATGCAAATAAACAATATATAAAATGTAGCGAATAATTGGCAGAAACAGTACCTTTGTCCGTTTCCCAGATCCGCTGATAAAGTAAAGCTCTTTCGGCACAAAAAGGTAGCTATAAACGTAGCCGATACGTAAGCAGGACAGGAATAAATTGGGCTCAAAGATTTATTGCCAAATGCTCTTAACCCGAAACCTTTCGCCTTTCGAATGAAACTGCGCTTTTTCGTATCGAAATTTATCTTGAACATTATAGAGCTAATCACATTTATCAACTTGGAAGCTTTGCGAATCGACTTTGGATTGTTTTAAAGAGTTATCGCTTAATTTTTGTTGCGATTCTGAGGTGAACACAAAACTTTGTTTTTATAAAAATATATTATGGAAGCCGGTATAAAGAAGGAAACGAAAAAACTTCGTAAAATAGGAAAATAAAGGAAGAAAGTAGGTAATATAAGATTCTTATTTTTGTTTGCCGGTTCTTCCGTTGTTGTCTTTATTCAAAGTCAAAGTACTTTATTTACTTAGGTCACGCCATGCAACGCTTATGCACGTCAGACAAAATTTGGAATAAAATGAATTATCGCTTAATTTTCGTTGCGATTCTGAGGTGAACACAAAAACTTTGTTTTTTAAAATATTTATTAGGAGCCGTTGTAAAGAAGGAAATGAAAAAAATTCGTAAAATAGGTAAAGAAAGGAGGAAAGTAGGTAATATAAGATTCTTATTTTTGTTGTCGGTTCTTCCGTTGTTGTCGGTTCTCCCGTTGTTGTCTTTATTCAAAGTCAAAGTACTTTATTTACTTAGGGCACGCCATGCAACGCTTATGCACGTCAGACAAAATTTGGAATAAAATGATTCTATATTTAATGCCAAGTTCGCAAGATTAAAGCCGTGGGAAAAGAACTTGACAATAAAAAATTATGGTCACTTTTTTACAATATATTTGTATTTATACGGTTATGCCAGTAAGGTGCTGCAACCATTACACCTTGAAAATAGTACGTAAAGTAGTCACCCAAGTAGCACCCGTTCACGAATTTGACGCATGGGTCAGCCATCATCCCCTTCGCCATATTGGAGGGATGGATGACGACCCGACCCATACCGCCACCACAAGCAACAACATTTTCGTGAGCATAACGATCTCTGACATTACATCTCATAGAAACGAAAATAACCTTAAATAATTTAATGAAGTACGATCGCTAGTTACCGTTTAATAATAATTTCAATTATCTAGGTACTTTAAGAATATACAATGCAAACAACATTTTTTTAATATTTAACACAAATATATTATTATATTTCTGCATATTATATAATAATAATAAAAAATATTTATTCATTTATGAAGCAAAATACTACACTTGTGAAAAGTCGATTCTACATTTACTTGTAATGCCTGTTCGCAAACAATAGGTAAAGCCCGAAAAAAGAACAGGCAATAAAAACTCGCGGCCACTCTTTTTAAATTGCCAATGTTTACAATGTATATGCAGGTAAGGTTTTATATCTACGACCATGAATTTTACATCTAAAAACTAAAATAGATTTGCTAGAATAGTTAAATTTGTCTGACTATGGAATGCGAACTCCTTGTGCCAATCCGAAACGTTCTAATTCATTTCTGCATTAGCACTAAAGAATTTATTAGGTCTAACTTCTTTTATGCTTATTCATAAAGTAATTACGAGTTTTTTTTTTTTTTAGAGTTTTCATTTCTTTAGAGTAAGGTCATTCGTTTACAAGTATGTTAGTTTCTCCGAGTTCCATCTAGCATTCCCGCAAAACCTAACAATAACCCTTACATAGTCTATTAAATAATAATTACTAATTTTAACTAAATAACTCTTGCAGATTATACGAGCATTACTAAATTCATAATTAACGGTGATCATAAAATAAATCTTTGTATGCCAAGTTGGTTTAGAGGCACCTTTGCTGTAATATGTTTTACGACTTGACTAAGACTAGTAAGCCTTTGGTAACGACTTTCTTCATTACTAAGTGTGTATTATTTATGTCTCCTTTTAACTTATTTTATATCTTCGGATCCTACTATAAAGCTGTTAGAATTCTCATACCTACTAGGAAATATAATGACTACAAGGAGGTTTATATTTATTAGATATATTTCGGGACTTAATCGCGTGAATTATTTAATGGTACGAACCTTTTATTGAAAAAAGGTTCGTACCATTAAATAATTCACGCGATTAAGTCCCGAAATGTAATATGTATAAAAATAGCGAAAGTTTAAAAACTACAAGAAGGTTGGTTTCGAATACTTTTATACATATTTAAATTATTCAGTGTAACAAAAATATGTGCTGATATTCATTGTTCTTGTATTGGTTATAGAGGTAACCATAGCTTTTCAATTATAAAGATGCTATTGCAACCTTAAATCACATTATCTAGAAAATAGTTTTACCCAAGGATTTTGTTAAAAGAAACAACCAATGGCCAACTGGCTGTTGGTCTAGTGGTTAGTGACCCCGACTGCTAAGCTGGAGGTCGTGGGATCGATCCCCACCCAGGATCAAACTTTGTGTGATGTGCATGATGGTTTATTCTGTGTCTGTATGTTATTTATCTATAATATGTATGTATTTAGAAATATAGAAGTATGTTTATCAGTTGTCTGGTTTCCATACTAGCTCTGCTTAGTTTGGGATCAGATAGCGTTGTGTGAGTTATCATAAGATATTATTGTATACTATTGTCAAAATGATGCTGATTTACATAATGCAAAAAAATAAAGCTTAGCAAGTTTTCACTTCTGAAATCGATCGATTGTTGTTCTTTCTATAGGTACTATCTCTCTAACATTTAAATACATGAAACTGACAAAAGTAAAGATAATACATGAGTACTTACTAAATTGAATGAATCCAATGAATCCTCAAGTCGATCTTGAATTGTAACTCCTTAATTTTACCTATAGAGGCAGACAATAATTAGGAGTAAAATAAAACACCAGCTTTCTTATAAAGTTGCTATATTTCAGATTTTAATTTCGGTACATCACGACAGGGTCTGAAAATATTCTTGTTACAGATCAAAACATCTTGTCTCTTACAATAGGTATGTGAGGGATTCAAAAAAATTTAAAATTCGGGAAGTAAATTAGATAATTACACTAAGGTTACATTTATTTCTAATACACAAATTTAATATAAATATCACAGTCAAAGATTATACAACTAATATTCTAGAAATTCCTAAAGGTATATGGCAGTGAAATGCAGGGCTTTAATCTACGTTTACAGTCAAATTTAAACAACATCATGTTGGTACAAAAGTTTAACTATTAGAAAGTAGGCCTGAAATACACATGAACATAACATTTACCCAGTGGTATGTCAGAGGTCTTAAGAAACCCATAGCACAAAATACCGAGAGTACAGAAGGTAACCTGTATACAACGCGTGCTAGAGCAACGCATACATAGTCGTCTCTAATGCTGCATTAAGGTTCATTTCCGTGCATCGCGGCCGATCGCGACGTCGCTTGTCGTAAGCCGCGCGCGACTCGCGATCGGCCGCGATGCACGGAAATGAACCTTTACCGAAAAACAGTTCACAACACGTTGAACACAAAATAGAGGATATTTGGTAAATCTACTGA
Organism: Herminia tarsipennalis; assembly: GCA_945859575.2. Classification (NCBI taxonomy): domain Eukaryota; kingdom Metazoa; phylum Arthropoda; class Insecta; order Lepidoptera; family Erebidae; genus Herminia; species Herminia tarsipennalis. Next base: position 17,549,631 of record OX243835.2, read on the forward strand.
GATCTTAGTGAGATTAATTGTACCCCGCTCTCGCCCCATTATGGGTTTCATAAAATAAAAGGTATTAAATATGTTCGTAAACTTTCGCTATTTGTACACATTATAGATTTTTTATCAGTTACGGATCTTAATCGCGTAAATATTTTATTTTAAGGCTAAATACCTTTGTTTTATGGCCCGACGTTTCGTGGTCACAGGTAGAGTCTACCCATGACCACAATTAATTTTATAACAGGTATTATTCCATAAAGTAATAGGTCGGTGTACCGAGTTAAAAGTATTGGAACCCCTGTTCTAATGGACCCGTAATCTCAGGACTCCTGAAATTCCGGAATTACTACTTCAGACCACTTGTGGCCTGAAGTAGTAATTCCGTGTCCGTAAACGATGTCTATGTGCGATGCTCGAGCATGGGACGTATGAAGATTACCTTTTGCACTATGGATATTTTGTGCCCATAGTTACTAAAACGTAATGTTGAAATGGGCAACAAATCCTATTTACAAAAAACCTTACGTGGTAAATTTAATTAAACAATCCTGTCATGTGTGTTGTGTCTGTTTATAGTATCGAATAATATTTAGCTCATTACAAATGCGTGCATTCTGACGGCGGAAATCCGACCGTAGCTTTATTTTGATATTTCATTGTAGTATTTTTTTTTATCTAGGGCCAACTCTGGCTTTGTACACTACCACTAATATTTAAGCATGTTTATTGTTCTACAAAGTTATCTGTCTAGCTTTAAATACGTCACATTGTACACTTAGATGAACACGTTTTAGTGAATATGCAGTCGTTACGCTATCTGGCCTGATAGCGAACTAGTCATATCGAGAACTTGACAAAATCCGGTGTAGTCCTAAATGTTACCTATCTAGTATAGCCAAGATGTAGTCATAAAACTTCTATGCCAATTTAAATATGAACGCCATTGCGTTCACATTTAAATTGGGACGTAATAATCGTTATAGGTATGAGGTTTTATGCATTACGTCATACTTCTATTTTGTATGTTCGGGATGGTTGTGAACATGTGTATTTCACGCTCTACAGAGTGATTACCAATGGCAAAACTAGTCCTATTTACTGTGACTAGAATATAGATTAGGAATAAATTACGAGATACAAATATCAAAAGTACGGTATCTACATTTACAAGCACTACTATGGCAATCTACAATGGTTATGATTTTGCCTGACGATAAGTTAAACGTTATCTACCTAACACTAATACCATCGATTCAGTTCCAATTAGAACAATCCTAAATCTTTTTAAGTTATCCTTAGAATTTGAAAAGTAATATTGATTATTGCTTTGATTTCATCACTTATCTTGACATTTTCTAATTGTTTGGTGTTCCATATACGTTCTTGTTCTCGGGACTCTGAAAAAAACGCATTAAATCTAAATGTCCGCATTGTCCATTACTACAAAAACACTGATGGGAATGGGGGTAAAATTGTAAACAAGTTCAATTTACCTCATACGGCGGTGGCGGCAGTATATCACACAGATTTATTTGACAGCCCTGCTCCGACCTCGCTACATTCGAATGTCTGCTCGTCTGAATGGGAATTTTGAAACTGTTCTCCCTTCCGAGCCAGTGCCACTGTGGATAGTCGTACTCTAAATCAGTCGCTGGACACACTTTGCTTTTGTCCTGTCTACTTCTTGATCCGGACCTATTTGTATGACAAGAGGCGCAGTCGTCCTCTAAAACGTTAATCTCATTATGTGCGTTCTCGTGTCTCGGCTCCCTGTAGTCTTTAGTTGATCTACTAGACGTACTATGGCAACACGTCGAGCATTCACCATTCGAGTATTGAATACTTCCATTACACGATCTCACAATACTGTTGTTATGAGATCGTCTTTCCGCACAGTTCCTCAGGTCTCCAATTTCGTTATTGTCCTGTGTGGAAATTGATATTTCTTGTTACACGTACAAATAAATTTATGAGGTATTTGATATATGATAGGGAAGTTATGCAAATTCGTTGAAATCTTATCTAGAGTCAACAATGGATTTCTCGAAATTGTTATCAGGACATACCTTGAAATTGAGTTCTGTGTAAATGGCGCTGGAGGCGTAAGGTTCCGGTGGTCCGCGTCGAATTCGGTCGACACTCGATGCATCTAATCCTTGAATGGAATTCTGGGGTAGACTGTATTCTGGCTCGACACTCAGAATGCTCGTTGATTGCCCACCTAAGTATACAATAGCTCTCTATAAACGACCTCATTTATAACATCAATATTTAAATAAGCATTAAATTTTATACAGCATTTCAATAGACATAACGTCTCGACTCCCACTTGAACGTTAATTCAATGTAGGAGATGAGAGATTTGTGAACATAAATGTCGTTGTAAACATACTTGTATTTCAACACGCGCATTCCGCATGTTATTACAATTGAATTTATACCGTGAGAAATATGTCACTGAGTAAGTAAACACTGGATTATCGGGATAGATAAGGTTTGATACTAACCATGTAGGAGACTTTGGTGACAGCTGCTCATGTCTAGAGTGGGATCATTTGGAGCGGCGAACACTGGCCGGTCTCTTAACCAAATAGTGTCTTTATTCAATAGACACTGTTGCGCTGTGACAATTGCTTGACCTACAATTGAGACCGATGTTTCAATTATGTGCTTAAGATGTATCATAACTACTTATGTACAAGAATATGCTATAGAAATTACCACTGGACTTCTTTCTTTGAATGTTGTTTCGTCTCTTGATGTAGTAAATACTGAATACGCCAATAGCTATTACTGAGAAGAGAGTTAGTCCGAGAGCTAGCAGCCATGTTTCTTGAAGTATGTGTGGTATGTTCGTATCTTTTGGCGGCTCGGTCCTGGGTGACAAATTGTATCTATTAATATTTTTTTACCATAATCAGACTCCAATTTCTTATTACTTCATTAAATTTACCGTAAATTAACAAATTTTTCAGTCAATTACCCAAGAAAGAAAGAATCATAGTAATCGAAAAAAACAGTTAGCTTGCTTTTAAACTAATTTTTTTTTTTTTTTACACCGAATATATAAAAATTGTAAAGAGATAATTTTCAAAGTGAAGCAAATCGACTTACTGCACGTAATGTCTCTGTGAATGCGTAGGCAGCATGTGTATATTGGCGGGCGCACTGAAGGGTCCATGCCCACGGCGCGTGACAGCAGCAGCACGAGCACTGTACCGTCCCCCAGCACGCAATGAACTCGCAGCGGCGGCCCTTGTACGCGCACCCAAAGACATCTGACCGACAACTCGACCTCCAGTACTTCCACCCACGCGGATTTCGATCTGCATTTACGAGAGTCTCTTAGAATTGCATCCAGAATATTGACGTTAGCTCCTGGACTATTTGTACGCAAATCTTTAGCACACGTGCCTATTATAATAATATCTTCGGACAACTCACACAACGCCATCTGATCCCAAACTAAGCAGAGCTTGTACTACGGCAACCAGACAACAGATAAACATACGATAACGATAATGATTGACTGCCTCTGTGGCGCGGTGGGAGTGTATCCGACTGCTACGCAAGAGGTCGTGGGTTCGATCCCCACCCAGGATAAAACTTTGTGTGATGAGCACGATGGTTTATTCTGTGTCTGGGTGTTATTTATCTATAATATGTATGTATTTAGAAATATATAAGTATGTTTGTCAGTTGTCTGGTTTCCATAGTACAAGCTCTGCTTAGTTTGCTACAACGCTATCTGATGATAGCGTTGTGTGAGTTGTCCCAAGATATTTATTTATTTATATTTATACTTAAATATTTCTAAATACATACATACTGGGTGGCGCAAAAGTAGTGGCACTAAAGAAAATACTTTTTTTTTTTTTATATGACATTTTCTGTCATTCTGTTGTTGAAAATTGTGTAGTGAACAAATGTAAAATACACTGAAAATAAACATGGACCGTTTTACTTCCCAAGAACGTGGAATAATTGTGTCAATGTTCTTACGGAATAATTCATCAGTGATAAGAACACAACGTGAATTTCGTCGACGATTTCCCCACCGTCCGGCACCGATTGGTCGCACAATTCGACGCTTTGCCACATGCCTTGAAGCAACTGGCTCAACATTGGATAGACCTAAGTCTGGGAGACCAAGAACAGGCCGTTCAGCTGAAAATATCGATGCTGTGCGCGAAGATGTGGAAGAGTGTCCAGAAACATCAACGAGGCGACGTGCCACGCAATTGGGCATTTCCAGACGGACCCTGCAGCGTATTTTGGTGAAAGACTTAAAGATGTTCCCGTATAAAACTCAAATGACTCATCAGCTGCTGCCTGCTGACCACCGAGCTCGTCTAGATTACTGCCAGCGCGTCATAAACCTCAACCTTGAAGAGGATGATTTTCCTTCAAAATTGGTTATGAGTGACGAAGCGCATTTCCATCTCTCAGGGCATGTCAATAAGCAGAATACTCGGTTCTGGGGCACTGATAATCCGCGCATTATTCAAGAAACACCTCTACACCCACTAAAAGTTACTGTATGGTGTGGCATCTGTGTTGACAGAGTGATCGGACCCTATTTTTTCGAAGACGCTGGAGGCAATGCGATAACTGTCACTGGAGAACGCTACAGAACCATGTTACGTGAGTTTTTGATACCCAGTTTGGACGAATTGGGGCTGGAGCACATCTGGTTTCAACAAGACGGCGCTACGGCACACACATCGCGCGACACTATGGACTTAGTGAGGGACGCTTTTCCAGGCCGAGTTATCTCTCGTTTTGGCGATTTGCCTTGGCCTGCAAGATCACCCGATCTGACCGGTCCAGACTTCTTTCTTTGGGGTTTTTTGAAATCTCGGGTGTATGTGAACAAGCCACAGACTCTCGCAGCTCTAAAAGAAAACATTCGTCAAGAAATAACGAACATATCGCAGGAAGTGTTACGGCAAGTTATGCAAAATGTCATAAATAGGGCTCAAATGTGTATCAACTCTGGAGGTCACCATTTAAAAGACATCATCTTTAAATCCTAATGGTACGAAATTTAATGGCACAAATATACATTTAAAAAAATCTAAATCTAGTTTTCTAATTTAGAAAAAATGTTATAGCTGAACCAAATAGGGTCTTTACTTTTGCGCCACCCAGTATTATAGATAAATAACACCCAGGCAGAGAATAAATGCTCATCACACAAAGGTTTATCCTGGGTGGAGATCGAACCCACGACCTCGGGCTTAGTAGTTAAGGTCACTAGTCAATAATATGATGAATTCGACTGTTTATGAGTATGGATGGATGTTCTTGCTCTTTGACGCAAAAACTACATATAGGATTTCAAAGAGACTTTAGATAATTCAAACATAATGCGGGCAAAGCTAGGGAAATAACTAGTTAACAATATAACTGTAAAGTATTTGAAGTGAATTTATTACATCGCATGATTCCGTCAACCTAAACGAGAGAATGAGAGACAATAAAATACAAATTACAAAATCGCTATCCCTAACAATTCTAAAACAAAACAAGCAGTAAAACAAAACTCACCAAATATCCAGTGAGTTCTCCGTTCCACGTGCTCACAGGTGGCGGTTCCCAACGTATCCATGCCGATGTTGCGTTTATTACACCCGCCGTCACGCTCAGGGGCGGCGCGGAAGGCACTAAAATATCACCAACTCATAAAATATGCAACCACGTTATAAACAAACAAAACAAAAAAGAAGTGGTGTTCAAGATGGCTCTATACAGGTATGGAAATGAAATGTATTACACAGAAAGTTCGTGTAGGTACGATTCACTGCATCGGCGAATTTGTATACAAATTCAACATTCATGACTGCAATCGTAATAAAGATTTTGTAGAAATGTGACTTTGAAACTGCTTTAATATCTTACCATCTTCATCCGTGTATCCAGTCATCAAATTGGATGGTTTTCCAAGTAACATCTTGTAAAAGGGCATTAAAAATATATCGTATTGTGTGTATGCCATCAGCCCAGTGAGAACATAACTTGATGATCCACTGTTGTCAACGTTCATCAAAGACCCATTTGAACACAAGACGGCGTCAGAATGCGACGGATTTAGTACCGTAATTTCTTCATCAGTTGCATTACGCCAATTCAGAGTAGTTCCATTGTACCAGATTTTGACACCTTCCAAGTATTCATTGTAGTCAGTTAACACCTAAAACGTGACGGTTTTTAATATCGAACACAAAAAAAGTCTAAAATATTAGTCGCATAAAAATGTGTACTTACATCCCAAACGACTTTCAAAGACGTGGAAGACAATGCTTCTACCCTTCTCAAAACCAACACATTTTGTTGCAAATATTTTCTCGCTTGAACTAACTCGTATTGCGTCATATGTGTCTCGCGTTCATAATCTACGTTATATTCGTGATCCAAAGAAGGCTCTTTTAGCTCATTGTTTCCTTTCTTTAGCACTTTGAGATAAGCCTCTTGCATAATACTGCCAGCTGCGTTGACAGCTGTGCAAATCACTCTCCCGCTGTGATCCGGTCGGGCCCCGTCCAAATATAACAAGCTCGAATTACTTTTCGTACATTCCGGGAAAAGTAAAGAATCTCGAATTCCTTCGAGAATCCAAAATGTGGTCGGTGTAGGCAATCCTTTAGCTTCACATGGAATGGAAACCACATCACCCTCCCATGCGGTCAGATTGGACGGTATCTGCGTGAAGTGCGGTAACGCTGAAACAGATGGCCGTATTAAAATAGAACAGACATTTGTTAGGATTATTGATGCAATAAAATCGATTTAAATAGAGACTGTCTTACAGTAAACTGTGAGTGTAGCGCTTGTGATGCTGGTGCCGGCGTGGCTGTCCGCTCGGCAGGAATAGACTCCGGCGTCAGTTGCAGACACATGTTCTAGCCTTAATAGCCCTCTCAGTATAGTGGCATGTGAAGGCAAAGTGCCATCCTCCTTGACCCATGTTATTTTTACAGTTGCATCGTAACTCTAAAACGAGTCAAAATTTATTGTCACTGCTTTTAAAACATTGTTAGGTACTATGTCAAGTGTTAGTTAAAGTGTTTACCTGACAATTAAATTCAACTGTTTGTCCAACTAGCGCTGTTATGTTACTGGGCTTAACGACAAAGTGCGGACGCCTCAATACGATAAGTGCGGCGGCCCGCGACTGTCTCTCGCCGGCAATGTTCGATGCTACACATCTAAACAAGCCGCTATCTGTTGGTAATGTCTCTAAGATCTTTAAATTTCCTGTATCTGTTACTGTTACCCTGTAAACAAACCGCTCTTTAACATGTGAAGATACTTCATGTATCATAATCATTTTTCAAAAACCTAGCACATTATAAATTTCAAGTCATTATTCATTGTGATTTTTTTATAGAGATTGGGTATAGCCCGTTCTTCAATTTGATCTTTTTGTTATTACCTGCCATTAACTTCAACGTCATATGGCTGTCCATCCTTGAGCCAATGGACGGAAGGCTCAGGGATGCCCCGAGGAGGTGAACATTCCAACAAAGCTGGCTCTCCAGCTGCCACGTGGACATCTGTAGGTTCCAATCTAAACTCATCGCGAAGAACTGAAAATAATAGCTTAGTTGATAATAATAATAATGGATAAAGAATAATAACAACGAAATAAAATACACAAATTAGAAACTCATTGACATAAATAATAAGCACATGAGCACGATGATGTCATTATCAAACGTATGTGTTCTTTTTGAATACAGCGATTGAAACTTCGCACACGACAAGGTCAATATTTAAACATGTATCAAACCTACTTTCATGCTTATTACAAGAGAGAGACCAGACAACGTATTATGATGTGTCTTACATAGGCATATTGATTTTTAAATAAAGGAACATGACGTTTTTATGCAGAAAATAAGTTCTATCATAAACTCAAAATCCATGGGAAATAAATACATGTTTTACATTTTCATCACATCACTAACAAGTCCAACACTTAGATTCTAAGTTACTTTAACCGTAGTACAATGTTATGCACAATAAATCTCTAGCGCTAAAGGTCGCGGTACAACAACAAACATTTGTATGCAAATGAAATACTCGTGAACAGTAATCTTTAATCACGAAACACCGAGAGCACAGAAAGCAACCTTCAAGCGTACTTCACTCGAGCGACGTACATAGACATCGTTCGCGGACATGAATCAAAGACCACATAGGTGCATTTTGTTTGGAAGGCAAACCCTGATTCCGCGTTCGTGTGCGATGTATATGTCTGTGTGCGTGAAGAGTGTTTTCTAAGTAGCTTGTGTTCTGTACTCTCGGCTTATGCTGTGTGCTTTAACTCACCGGCTACATTCAGAGAAGCGTTGTGGCTGACAGCTTCGCCGGCGATGTTGCGTGCCACGCACCAGTATAGGCCTTCATCGCTCTCTTTCTTCCCGCGATTTACTCTGTGAATAAAAATCTTTTGTCAACAGGACAACCACTTTGGCCTACATAATAGATTCGCATTTCAACTACAAAGCTAAATAGGTCAATGTAATTTTTTTTTTAACTCTTTCTGTAGGTGTTCAATCACTACTAATATTATAAAGCTGAAGAGTTTGTTTGGTTGAACGTGATAATCTCAGGAACTACTAGTTTGAATTGAAAAAATATTTTAGTGTTGGATAGCCGATTTATCGAGAAAGGCTATAAGCTATATAACATCACGCTACAACCAATAGAAGCGGAGCAACAATGAAAAATGTAATGCAAACAAAGTTGCGCGGGTCAGTGTTTGCTTAAATGACAAATGCACTTTCTATCGGTCTACTTGTCTAGTGTTACGTTTCAGGAAGTTTCCAAATCTATTGGCAGCTTGCTCCAAAGTTGGCAGTTACATACGAGTAAATACGTGCATACAATCCACCTATATAAGAACCTATCTACTATAAGACGAAGCCGCTTACGAAATGGTTCTACATACACAAATATCATGAAAATAAGACACATAGAATTCGGCAACCTTTACCATTTTCCTCCTTTCCCTGGTATACCCAAGGGACACAAATCTTGTGTCAGTAGGACAGTTGACTTAGAATTTTATGTGTAACTTCGCATGTTTATACTACCTAGGGAATTACTTGACCTAAATGTTACATGGCGGAAAGGAACGTAATACCCAATAGAGATTTATTAATTTGATGTAGATATTCCGAGGCCAAAATACTTTAATAATTGTCAATAGCTAGTCTGAGTAACATGTTTATTAAATGCGTTATTAAAATAACGTAATACTTCGCATACTGCACTATTTTATTTAGGAAAATGGCTCATCTGTTAACTGTATGGCTTTAAATAATGTAAATATTTCGAACGAAAACATGTACATGAAAGCAGCTGTATAGTTGTGTATAATACTAAGTTATTAGACGAATTTGTCAGTCCTAAAAAACATATGGTAGTTCGAATTCACCCATCAGAAAACTAATCATCTAGAAAAAAATGGACTTAAATGTGCATGAATATTGTTTCATTGAACATAGACTAGGGCCATCTTTCTAAACCTCATTGAAACCTATTTGGCATCTACAACTCTTATGTTATCTGAATATATGTAATTATGTAGCTAATCAAGATGGAGTAGCGTAGATGGCGGTAGCTAAATGGCTAAGGCATCGGTCTCGCAATCGTGAGGTCGCGGGTTCGAATCCTACCCATTATACTACCGACGTGAACCCACTAATTCAAGCTTTTGAGCTTAGCTGGAGGGGTTAACAAGATTGCTAGTAATGTGGAACTCAATCCTACATTGCTAGTTATCTTTAAAAAAAAAAAAGTAAACCAACATACCTTAAGAACAAAAGCCCGTCTTCCAACAGCACTCTGTGTCCGTCTTCAGCGGGTGGCAACAAGAAGCCATCTTTGTACCACTGCACGAATGGCTTAGGCCGACCTTCGACCACGCATCTCAAGGTGGCAGGCTCGCTGCGGCCCGACACTGTGTTCGATGGGTGCTCCTTAATCCGGGGTGCTCTGTTCTGGGCTAGGGGCAAAGAAAAAAAATAGGCTTTTGAATGTTAACTAGGCAACGGTAAATCTATACTTCTAAACTAGAATAATATTTTATAAAGGAAAGATTTGATTGTTTGTTTGTAGTGAATAGGCTCCGAAACTGCTACACGGATTTGAAATTGTTTTTCATTGTTGTGAGGCTACACTAACCTCGGGTGACATAGGCTATTTTTTATTTCTGTACTCCCACGGGAACGGCAACTACGCTGGTGAAACCGCGAGGCGTCCGCTAGTAATCTATATAAATGTTTGTATATTTGTCGTATATTCGAATGTTTCAAAACAATTAATCAGATTGTGATGAAGCAGTTAGTATGGTGTTCTGGGGACGCCCTCGAAGGTTCCTGGCTGAAAAACTTGCAGCATTGCCTGGCCAGGTTTAGTTAGTAAATAATAAAAGTAAATAGGTAAACATTCATAGATACATTTTTGTAATCATTTATTTTCTATGCATTAATTTTGGAATTCCACGACTTGTAAAGGTTTTAGACGCAACATTTATTACATTAAAATTGTAATACATGTTTGCTTGTTGTAATTCAATATCATCTTAAGACGAAACAGATGTTCAAATGTGATGCACTGAATCAGAATTAAGAATTATAAGTTGCTCTACATCTGAACTTAATTGGTGAATGAAAGCAAGCTTATCTCTTTTTACAACCTGTCAGTGTGGTAAAAAAAGCTTCTTATAACTAGGTAATAAGATATTCTAAATCAATTTCTTTAGATTAATGTAGCAAGGAGAATTGAAAAGATATTAAGAGACTACATCAGTTCTATTGCCATCACTATTTAGAGCTTTTTTTTGGGTTTCGTAGCCAATATTGCAAAACGGAACCCTTATAGTTTTGTAATAATGATTCGTCCGCCTGTCCGTTTGCAGCTTAGGTCAAAGACTGTTAGCGCTAGAAGGCTGTAATTTTGCATGGATACACATATTTCTTACGCCGACAAACTGATAGAATAAAATCTTGAAAAACATTTTTTTTACCTACCCATCGTGTGGGGCATCACTAGATTGGTCTTTTAAAAACGTTTCGGGATTGTGAAGACTATTTTTACATTTGGGGATCGTGTGTACCCCTCCCGCCAGGTAAATGGGTTGGGTATGTAATAAAATCACGGTAGTAGTATATATAGTGAAATTAAAAGGAAAACTATCATAGCTAAGTAGGCTTTACAAGTTTACAAGTAACAGCTGATGAAATGAGAAGTAATAAAATTTTCGTACAAATGCCAAGTAAGTAGGTATAACGTTGTATCGGATGAGGAGGGGGGGACTACGGACTACGGAACCCTACATTGTGCGTGGCCCGAAATGCACTTTCCTGTCTTTTATTTTACCGCTAGGAACTTTTATAATAATTTTTGTTACCAAATTTAGTGAAGGTCGTATTTAACATACAGTGTTTGTAAAATTGCCCTGTACCTGGTTAATTACATTGCCTACATTACGTGAGGTCAGCCTTCTACTAAACGTACACAGCATGTGTTTAATATGTTTAAACATATTTCCATGCCTCATGTCCTCGCTTGTGTAAACTCATATTAGAATTGAACCGGCTGTGCACATATTTGAAATATTCTAAAAAACAAATATAACATGAGGTAAGCAGAAGCAAATGAATAATTATTATTTCAAATGACGTTTTGGATACAGATGTCATAAGTTTGTTGAACCCGGTAGTTCAAAAATTGTATCATCATGCTTTCCAGACCTATTTATTTTCTTTTCATTTTCTTATTAACAGAGAACAACTAAGAATCATTCATCATTATGTTCATTGAGATCTAGCTGTTGTCCGTGGCTTCACCCGCATCGTATAATCGCCATGTGTTACTCTAAGCTTTCTGCCTCTTTATGAAAGACACAAACTCCTCAACTTCATACAAATACAATATTGTAACAATATACTAGGTATGACAGAGACTGGATCTCACGACACAGGGAATCCTAGTGTGAGATCCAGGGCTTTATTACTAACTATTTGTAACTTTTTGAACAATAAATCATTTTTATTTATTTTTATTAAATATTTTGTATTGTTCGATTCCACTTCAAATTAACCGGTGGTCATCTATCACCGAAACGAAACTGCCTAACTTTAGTTGTTTTAAATTTCCTTAGTTTAAGGAGATTATTAAAAAAATATTTTTAGAAAAGCTCAAAAAAATCGACTTCGTTGTCAACTATCGTTCGAAATAATGAAATTAAGGTTCAAAATTAATTTTTCATTGATTAACGGCCATTATCAATATTCTATCTATCGATCGATTTGGTTACTAGAGGTCTAAGTAAACTTGACACAATCTCCATAAAAAATATATCGAAATTCTATCTCTTGTTTCCAATTCCATCGATAGATAGATTGTTGAAAACCGCCCTTATCTTTAGGGTACGTATAGGCCCATGTCTGATATTCATTTATTATTCTGCGTAGAAGGATTTCTGTAAAAAAATAAACTTGTAATAAAATTCTATCATCATTTCAGTAGTAAAGTAGCATACCTATAATAAAACGGATACAAAGGCATAAAATTATAAACCAACTAATTTAATTCATGTTATTGTTCAAGATTATGCCATCTTTAATTGTTTACCTACTATCGATACTTTTTTGTTGGATTATGGTAGACCATTTAATTAAAGCATATTTAACCCTTATCAAAAAATTTGTACAGTAAATAACAACACAACGATCTCACATCTTAAACTTGCATTAGACTTAAGAAAAGTGTATTCTACATTCCGACTTCCATTCATACTTTCAATAATATCCCGACTTCCATTCACACCGCTGGATCACAGGCCTCCTCTTTGTGAGAGGTAGGTACTTCTATAAATTTGTAAACATACTACACAGAACTTTAGCCAAACGTCGTATCTACATACGCACAGATAGCAATATTATACAATATGGTAAACGCACATAATCTCGACGACGAGAACACATCCCATCACTTCCCACGGGTATCGCTAGATTAGGAGATTATATCAAGGGGATTGGTTGCAGTCTACCTCTCGATCTATATTCTAATACAGAACCATGTATCCGTTCTGCGAACACATAATATTATGAAACACAAAATCCTCTTGTTTCTCGAGTATATCTACCTACCTAAACTAACTTAACTTTACTAAATGTTTTAATATATAATCTCCTTTATTTATAATGCTTTAATACCATTAAAGGCGATTTTTTTGCTTAGGGTTCCATATCTCAAAAGGAAAAAAACAGAACCATTATAGGATTATTTCACTCGTGTTTCTGTATGTCCGTCTGTCACAGCCAATTTTCATCGAATGTACTGGACCGATTACGTTTCAATTGAGTACTCATAAAAATATCTGTGACCCAAATATGGACGCAAAATTTGAGAGCCATGTTTGGGGGGCAGACTAGAAAAATAAAAAAATAGTTTCGCAAACTGTATCGTGTAACATATCATATGCTTGTCGTGTATATTTTATTAATTATCAAGTGCATTTTATTCGTTTTATAATCATAATTCTTTAGACTATCCCCCTCGTATCTCTGAAGTTACTAAGCCTAATATTTTGAAGAAAATCCAAAACATAGTTATTAACCTACAGATTGCAGGAAAAATAATAAGAAAAACAGTAAATCAAAAAACGTTTTAAAGACAAATTGGCTAAAGGTTTTGGTGTATTCGAAAAAAACTACGATCTAATTGAAAATCATGTTTTTTTCGATGTTCTAAAAATCGTATATAAAAAAACAAATACCTCATGTATGATAGGAGCCCCTATCATACATGAGGTATTTGTTTCTTTATTATTTTTGATATATTTTACTTAACTAGGTACATTTTATTTAACAACAACCACGGTAACGTCGGTGGCATCTTACCATGGCCGATCGAACTATTTACACACCTATAAGTTTGTACGTAACCCGCAGTGCACGAGTCCCACTCACACTTGACCGTTTTCTTAGAAATAAAGTGGTAAATGTTTAGTAATCACTAGTTAAAATGTTCTTAAATAACTTAAGCACTAATATTGTGCGATACATTACATTATTTGGTAATTTCGTTGCTGTGTGCCAGAAGGATCACTTTCGCTTTTGTCATAAATAGGCAATTAATTGGATACCCACTATACTATTCATAATATTTTCGTAACAGCATTTTAACTAGTTAATGTTTTGTCTTCTTCCAATATATTTAAGAAATAAAAAGAAAAACAAAGACAAATCATTATCTAAAATATGTTACTATAGTATTATGAATAAAGGGATTAGATTGTAGTACACAAGGATTGTCGAACATTATAAAATAAAGATCTAATTAAAATCAGGCTCACGCACACACACACTACACAATTAAGTCTATCGTATCATTTTAACAACAATCAACCGTAGGTGTTTGACCGCTACAAATATCAAGGACCCCTCGATCTTCGTAGAACGTGTTAAGCTGTCGGTTCCGGTTGTCATATTAACTATGACTGTCATTTTGTATAGTCAGAAGCCTAAAAAATTCTGACAAGTGATCTAACCTTTGAGGTTATCTATAGTTATATTATATACTTATGCCCGTGGTTTCGCCCGCATGGATGCTAGATTGTTACCAAAATATTTTAATGGCAAAGTTTCATCCTAACTTTGCATCCCCATTTTACCCCCTTAGGGGGTGAATTTTCAAAAATCCTTTCTTAGTGCTCCACTGCGTTATAAAAAGGAACAACTGTGAAAAATTTCAAGTTTCTAACCCTTATAGTTTGGGCCCTGCGTTGATATGTCAGTCAGTCAGTTAGCTTCTCCTTTTATATATATAGATTTACAGAGCCTGGAATATAACGTTTAATTTTGGTTCTATATAGCAGATTATAGAATTTTATAAGCTACGGGTCTTAATCGCGTAAATATAATATTTTAAGGCTAAATACCTTTAATATTAATATAAAATAATTAAATACGTCGGGCAAAAAACAAAGGCATTTAGCCTTAAAATAAAATATTTACGCGATTAAGACCCGTAGCTTATAAAATTCTATAATGTGTACAAATCGTGAAACTTTACGAACATATTTTGCATTCTTAATAATCACATAATTTATATAATTTTATTCTAATTTTAGCTATTATCATTTCACTCAGTTTATGTTTATGTTTTCAATACTTAATATTTTATTCTAAAGCTGTTGTCTAATAATGTTGCATGTTGTGGTTTCCTATAAGTTAAGGACTATACACGCTTATGACATAATGTTTAATTGTAATGTAAGACACTGTATATTCTTTTGTTGGAAATCCTTAAATAAATAAATAAATAAATATATATATATATATATAGCAGTTTTACAAATACGTTATTTCGTTATTAAACTATGTTAATTAAGTATTAAAAGAGTCTCGTGTGATACGTTATAAGTAGGTTGTAGTACCTAGAGTTGGACACTCGATATCTAATACATAAAATTCTCATGTCACAGTTTTCGTTGCCATACTCCTCCGAAACGGCTTGACCGATTTTGATGAAATTTTTTGTGCTTATCCGGTATCTATGAGAATCGGCCAACATCTATTTTTCATACCCCTAAGAGTTTGTTTGTTTGTTTGAACGCGATAATCTCAGGAACTACTAGGCCACATTGAAAAAAAATTTTATTGTTGGATAGTCCATTTATAGAGGAAGGCTATAGGTTAAAACATCACGCTCCGACCAATAGGAGCGGAGCAGCAATGAAAAATGTTGTAAAAAAAAAAGGAAGAAAAAAGAAAAAAAGGGAAAATTTACGCAGACGAAGTTGCGCGGCTCAGCTAGTATTCTATAATACATTCAGCCCTATTCAATATGTAGTGGTTAGTCAATCTTTTGATACTATAAATGTGATATTAAGACTGTCTATCATAAAAGCTTTTACGAACAGATTCGGAATGGAGGTAGTGAGGGTATTGGTGAGGAACATAGGCCTGTAAAAGCCAATGATTTTATCACGATATTGTGGAAATTGATCTTCTACTTTGTCTTGTGTGCACAAGACAAAGTCGAAGATCAATTGCGTTTACATTGAAATAATAAAAGAATTTAATATTCATATACAGCACTGAAGGTATCTCAAATCGAAATCCTTTAACTTAGAACATCCAGGTTCCTTATTGACGTTTTTTTTTCCTTTTTCGCGGCAAGCCCGTGCGAATTGGCGCATGCGCGGGGCGCTCAAAGATGTCTGCCGCAAATGCGCGTTGATGCATTTATGTATATGTTTAGGTTTAGGTTTAAAGACATGTAGTTCTCATAAGAACATAGTTCACTTAAAATGAGATACATAGTAAATACTTATAATCTATTATATAATGTTGTTATAACCACAGGGCGTTCCTGTTTTTGGCTTTCTATTTACCTTTATGACAAGCTTTTGACAGTTCGCACGGGCTTGCGGCGAAATCAGAAAAAAGGAACATCAATAAGGGCCCTGGATGTTCCAAGTAAAGGATTTCTATTTAGGATACGTTCAGTGCTTTTTATGAATATAAGGCTTCAGAAAACGTAAACAAAATTGAAAACGGAGCAATAAACGACACTATTGGTAAGTACATAACAATCTCAACTTATACCGGTTTTAAACGTCTATACTAACATCCTTTCCTTTTTATTATACTATTAAATTTTACACAAACAATCGTGATATTTTCAGTAACAATTTAAATAAACCCATAACTCCATCGAGCCATCGAGCCCGAGACTGCTCTCGGGCGACACGGTTTTATTGACTCTCGAATGTTACTGGCGCATATAAATCGATATAAACCACATATTAAATCAAAGCACATTACTCTCAAGAGAACGTAATATGGGAAATTTGTAAGCCACCAATTAAATTCACAGATTTTATACTAAGTAAGTATATAATTTATATTCCGAATATTAGGATCGTGTTATATTAATTTATCTTTTTATAGGTAGAGTCATAAGTACGTAATAAATAATTAGTATACCAACACATTTTTTGCTTAAGTAGTATTTCTTGAAGTATTGAAATACAAAACGCAAAATAAAAAACTTTTTAATTAAAAAATATAACCGACTTCAAAAATAAATACAAAGCAACTAAAAAGCAAAAAATAACTCTCGTCTGACTGAAGTCAAAGTAGTCTTTCTAAGAAATGTCAAAAACGACTCGCTCCGTACAAGTTTGTACGAAATACTAGCGTATGACGTCACATTTTCAATGATCAAATCAATACTTTTAAAGACAAACAATAAACTACAAAAATATAAAGACGTTAAATTATGAACAAACGCATTTTTCAGAATATTTTATGACATATTATTGCATGGTTAGTATAAAATTATTTATTATGATAATTGTCAAATAGGTACTCAATTAGTGTAAGTAGGTACTTATTTGAACTTCTAAAACTAAGTAGGACTTATATCATATTGATTTGGCTGAAGAAATGAAATAAGTAAGTACAGCTGTGCCGTCTGAACTTAGAAGATTTATTCTTTAATTCTTAGTAGGGTACGTCGCGGGGACTTTACAAACATATAAGTCACGGACACGAAGTACACCCAGATTTGGAAAACTCTTTAATTAAACAAGTGACAGAAGCACTAGACAAAAAGTTAGCGGTCTTATCGGTCTTCCTAGATATGAGCAAAGCTTTCGATTTTGTGCCACATAAACGCTTGCTCTATAAACTAGAGAGATACGGCATAAGAGGAAATACACACAATTGGCTAGAAAGCTACCTAACCAACCGTATGCAAAGGACAGTCATCTCAAAAACAATCAATCAATCAAGACTAACATTTACGTCACAATTAAGAATAAATAACTGTGGAGTACCACAAGGTAGCATTCTAGGACCTCTAATGTTCTTGTTGTACATCAATGATTTTAATAAATGTCTCAATCATAGCTGTATATTGTTTGCTGATGACACAACACTATTAATTAAACATAAAAATAAATCGGATATAGAAAACGAGGCACATAAAGAACTAAATGAAGCTATGGCATGGTTAAAAAACAATAATTTACATATTAATATTCAGAAAACAAAAATAATAAATTTTCAAACCTATAACACAGAAATTAGACAATCAAATATACAGATTAACAATTCAGTCATAAAATCGACAAACTCAACTATGTTTTTAGGGATAACAATTGATAATTTGTTAAATTGGAAGGAACACACGGAAAATTTATGTAATAAATTAGATAAGTTCGTATATCCTCTAAGGAGATTAAGATGGACTGTGAATAGAAATACAGCCTTATCAGCATACCATGGCTATATTTCGTCAATACTGCGGTATGGCATTGTAGTATGGGGAAACTCAGTTCACGTGCAAAATGTTTTCATTGCACAAAAAAATGTGTTCGAGCTTTATACGGGGCACAATACCTAGAACATTGTAGACCTATATTCAAAGAATTAAAAATTTTACCATTACCGTGTCTCTACATATTTGAATTGTGTATGTTGGTACGAAGGAATCCAGAACTGTTTCCTTTACACAACGTTGCAATGAATAAAAGCAATGCTAGAGACCCTGCCAAGCTACTGGTGCCCCAACAGAGACTGCACCTTTATTCACGAAATGCATACATATCAACCCATATGATGGCCCACTGCTGGGCACGGGTCTCCCCAGTAGAACCTACTGGTATGTAGATCCTGAGGGTAATTGCCATAATCGCCACGCTTGGCGAGCGGGTTGGCGATCGCAGTAAGGCTTTAAGTACGCAGACTATGTGGGAATCGAACCCACGACCTCTTGCGTAGTAGTCGGATACACTCCCACCGCGCCACCGAAGCAATAAATTCAGCTTCTTTTGCTATTATAAAATACCTACGTATATCTATACGTATTTCTGTATAGATACATTTATAGGTACCAGCTACAGAACATAACATATTACAAGGTTAGATTAATACACTATGGCTAAAGTAACAATTGCTAGTCCTACCCAGACAATTATCTCAATCACGTTTAAAAGGTTTAAATCACATACCTTTTTCAAACATCCCAAACCAAACGCTCATTATTCCTATTCAACCGTAAAAATGTATTAACTTGTTCTAATAGCGTACCATTACATTTTGTTACCAACTGATAAGCCGAACGATTGACGCCTCCATCCAAAAGATTCTTTTATTCGGTGACGAGCCGCTTCTTTATAAAAAGTAACATATGGATATCTCAATAACCGTCTGCGTTTGTTCGTTCCATTGCTTTAAGATAGACACGCAGATAATATGACAGTCGAGGTATTGTAATAATTGTGATTTATTTTTTCCTTTTGTCCCTTCATTGATAGGGTTGGCAGCTTTTGAAATGCTGTACTGTCTGTCGCAATTTTCTCAGCTTTTCTATGATGATAAATATCGTATCTCATTCACCTATAAATCTACCTAAATAGTGCTTTAAGTTTAATTTTTGTGGCTTTTCTAACGTAAAAGTAAATGCGACAATTGTTATTGTGAGACCATTGTGGCGATATTATTGAAAATGAACAATTATAATATATATATAGTTTTGGGTTTTAATCGCGTTAATATATATTTTTTTTACCACGGCCATTGCAATACGGTCGAAACATCGGGCAATAAAACAAAGGTATTTAGCCTTAAAATAAAATACCCTTGGATAAAATCTCAACAATTATAACCCTGTACTACTAATTTCGGTGACACAGTATTTCTAGGGCTAATTTATTGTACAAGATATATTTTTACTTTCTCTTATCCTTAAATATTCGTTACGAGATTTGGTATATTTGGTGTACCTAAATTAATTAGTACTTATTTATAAAATATGACTACGGAATATCGCAAGAAAAAGAAAGTAATTGTATCCTTTTTGCAGATTTGACTTCACTTCAATTAGGATTCTAATTTCTATCGCTATTGACTATAACGATAGAAATTAGAATCCTAATTCAAACTTTTTTTTTTATAAATTATTTTTTTAATTAAAACAATTAATTTCGTAAAATATATAATCTAATCGAAAGTAAATAAAGCACAATACACACAATGAATATATCAAAAAAACTAATTAAACCATAACCAATCACTAGTCTAGATACTGTCACAAACCCCTCTGCTAATTAAGAATAAAAAATCGTATTCAACCCTACGATCTGACACAAGTCGCAGGCGCAACATCAGTAGTTGTCCTATATTAATACTTGTCACTGTCATTGATAACGCACCACAATATAACTATCTGACATGTTTGTCTTTTTGTTGCACCGTGTGGGTGCACGGCAGGGAATAAATCGATTATTTTATTTATGTTTTTTTATCAGCCACTCAGTCCGATACAAGAAATAATGAGATTATTTCGATCAGCTTTATTAATATAAAGTTTCCGTTGTTCTTGTTTGGATTGTGAGCCTACTATAGGAAAGAATATCATTAGATATATGAAAAAGATAATTTAGAACTAATTCAGTTACTTTATAAAATCTAGCTTTAATTCAGATAGTTTATTAAAAGAATTACCTAGTTGCCACGTTACACACGTAGACAAAATATCTCAGAATTATATTTTTAAGTTTTACAACTTAAAAAATTGTAAAACGCTATTTTTTTGCGTAAAACTTTTAAATAGGTCTATTCTCTTTAAAACGAAATTCATGAATTTTCGTTTACTTTATTTCTGAAGTTTATGGAAATTATTCTAATTATTTTTTGGCACAAGAAGTCTAAACCCATAGACAATTTTCAGGAACGAGTGGATTATGTTACCATCTTATTTTTGATCAAAACTTCGTTTTCATTGAATCCTCCAGATCTGGATATACCTTAACCCATAATTAGCTCTAAAATCATGGTAGTAGGTATAAATTTTAATTGTAAGTAAGATTCATACTGAACTATGAATATTAATTACAATTTAACTTTTGTATTATTTCACGTAACTCTTAAAGTAACGTAAAACATTACAAAATTGTACTTATTTTACCTAAACATTATATTTAGTTACCTACCAACTTACTTTCCAAATTTAAAAATGTTTATTGACTTTGAAACAAAGCTACACGTGATAGTCATGATTCTAGTCCTTTAATGCTAAGTTCTCAAAGCCTTAAGTTAACCTTACCCTGCCTACCTTCTTACATTAAACTGGGTAGGTAGGTACTTGCCCATTTAATTATTATAAATGATTAATGATTACCAACATAGATTTATATCTGCCCGCCTCGCGTAATCATTACGAGGTTGTCATAACAAGGGTAACGAAACAGTAAGGGTTGAATAAGCCCAGCTTTTTTGGGCAAGGGTTGAAAAAGGCTTATTCAACCCAAAATCCACACACCTAGTAAAGTATGTACCTTACTTTTTTGTCATTTTTAAAGCATTTTTATCATAATTTTATACTTCAATTTAAATGTATGGAATAATTTATACATATAAATTTAAGTGTAATCAAATAGAGGCTAAATTTGACTTTGGCAGACGTCTCGGTGCCGGAGTCGGTCACGCCTTAGGGCCGGTACCCCTAAGGTAATCTCGTCTAAAACAATTTTTTCCTCCATACATTTAAATTTATAAACATATATATCAGGCAACCCATAATACATACCCCATACATACCTACATTTATATAGTGTTTTTTGTGATATCTTCATTATCATATTCAAATAAATATTATATCTACCTACCTATACTCAACTTGTTACATATATTAATTTTGTAAATAGTAAAACTTTTTTCAAATTTCGGCTAAATATTGTATTCTCTAAACCGAAAAAGTTCTGAAAAAAATAAATGCTTTATACATAAACAAAAACTTTGAAATATTGAAACTATTTTAATCAATAATATTAATTTATTTACAAATAATAATTGTACCCCGGTTTCCGGATACTGAGCATGCGCAAAAACCCTTACTCGATTAGAAATTCATGGAAATATGAAAGATGGGCCTTAATTAAACGTTTCATTAATGTACTACTTAGAAATTCCTTTTATGCATATCTTAAAATATACAATAACGCTTTTATTGTCTACCGTCAAGCTTATCTCTAACACGAACCGTAAAAGACAAAGGAACCATGAAACGTAGCTAAGCACCTATCATAGACCCCGCCCAGTAAACGTACATACTGTAGTTTAAAGCTTTACTGAAATTTAAGCTCAAAAAGTCACTACTTACAAATTATAATTTTAAAATAATCGAACGTCTTTTAAATTAACATAAATGTTTTTAAAATAGGAACGTTACAAAAATAAAATTTAAAGTTGGTGAGACTACTAATGTTCCGTTTTCAAATTACAATCCCAATTTAAAATTGACATTTAATACTCGTTAAAAAACTAATTTAATTAAAGTAATTGGCTGTTTCTTTTAGATTCTTAATAATATTTACACTTCATGAATATTTCATTCCCATAATTAAAGAGGCACCTCAAATATAATTAAAACTAATTATAAACTATTTAGTATTCCATCGCCATAAATTTTATTGCAAGTTGTCTAAAAAGTTCCCACTACTAAACTGTGAGGTCAAAACTTTTGTGAACCGTTTCTTTCTTCACTTAACTGGCCGTAAACGTTAATTAAGGTGGCCTTAAAAAGAATAAAAAAAGCTTGTACATTGTTTTGTATCGGCTACCGTACAACGGAACTACATTTTATTAATTGGACTCGGTAGGTACCTACTTTAATTACTGGACGGTATACCAATCAGATAAGAAAGTATGACTCCCGTTTTTTAAATTGAAAAAAAGTTACGGTAGAACACTTAAGACCAATAAAACGATGGGTTTTAAGTGGATCATGTTTATTGCTTTATCGAAATCTATAACAACCTTATTTATATGGCTTAGAAGTTTTATGCTTCCTTTTTTAAAAAAATAGAAAAGTTATACGACTATAAATTAATTTTAGTAAAGCTAATGCTGTTTTCTAACATTCCAATATTTAAACGTTGAGATGCATATCTAAACGTTTAAAATATCTAGCAATACTAATATGCATGTAGTACTACATCATAAAAGTAACAACCGACCACTAAACAAAAACCTAATAAAAAATCGTACCTAACTAAATTAAAACTAGCAACTCATACAACCAACCTCCATTACACGTAAAGTCTTCTAAAATTAAATAAACCATGACTTATTTACACTTCCATAAAGCTGTAATCATAATAAAAATACTAAAAGCTCAAAAAACAAACAATAAAAATAGTTACCATTAGTTCCATTCAGTCCAATGAGAAGTAAATGCACAAATACGAGAAACACAAATTGGTTCCTTCCATTTACGGTGTTATCGCACTCATTAACACCAGCATCCACCATACTGCCACAAAAATTATTCTTAATTTTCACACCATCGATAATTTACATGTTTACAATTTCACTATAGAGTATCCACTGTTTATTTTTTTCACTAGCATAGTGTAATCTTCATTCGTTCAAAATGTCATATTCGAATTTCAAAAAGTTCGGTAAACAAAGTCGGCATCGCGTTCGGAGCTCTATGCGGCCGCCGCTTACACGACCTTTCGGTTACGAGTCTTGCGTCGTACTATCGCTACTCCCTCCCTCATCTCTATTTACTCTGTTCGAAATGGGGGGATTCAGGCGCCTTAGTTGCTCCAAACTTTATGTAACTATTATGTAGTATCTCATTATCACTTGATTTGGATGTCACAGATGTAAAGTATCTTTGTAGAGTTAGTAGCGGTGACTTATACAAAAAAGGTCAATTGTTCTAAATTGTTCTTAGCCGTTGTTGTGTGAGTACTTAACACTTGAAAAAGTTTTTATGATCTGCTAAACAACATTGCCTACTTGCTGTACCATAAACGGGCATTCACTGCTTTTATTTTCACCTTATCTAGAGTTGCAAAAGAATGTTGCACTTTGTAACTATGGTAATATTTTTCCATGCCGTTCTCTTCTAGGGTATACTGTAAAATCAAGATGTGAATAGGTAGTATAATTAATGTATTTTTATATGACTTTCATTCTTTTAATAAGTTTATATATCTTATGGCATTTAAGGATTCGAATAGAATGAAAACTACAAATCGAACGAGTACTTATCGTATCTTGGGTATCGTATCTTATATTTCCATACTGGTAGGGATAGTTATAAATTTATATCTCTATTACTAGGGATATTTGGACAACTCACACCACGTCATCTGATCTCAAACCAAGCAGCGCTTGTACTATGGAAACCAGACAACTGATAAACATACTTATACATTTCCAAATATATCCAGACTCAGAATAAGCCTAGTGCTCATCACACAAATTTTTATCCTGGGTGGGGATCAAACCGTATCAGTACCTTCGGCTTAGCAGTCAGAGTCACTACCCGCTAGATCAACAAGCCAGACATATTGGTAAATTGAAGAACCGTAGCACCAGAATTTAAATACGCAATTCATTTTACATTCAAAAGTTTTAAGTAATATCACCGAAGCATAATAACGGCAAAGGGGTTGTGGTTTTAAAAATCAATCTGTGTGTCGAATCTATCACAAATCCTCAATATTAAATTTCTATACATAGCATCAACAAAAGCACCCCATAATCTTTTCTAAGTTTTTGTCCAAACAAACCCCAGGATCGAAACTTTGAAGGCCCATTCAAAAACGAAAGGAAATAAAATACGGCTTATTTCATTTGACGCATTTGTCGAGTTAGCGCATGCGCACCGGGCGGGCGCCGACAAAGCCAATGGGTTCGAATAAAAAACGTTCTAATTTCAAACCGGTCGCCCCTCCGCCGCACGCGCTCCTGCGCATCCCTTCGCCCATTATTATGCTGAAGAGGTCATTCACAGTTCGCACAATACATCCCATACATGGGCGAGTTGCTAATAGGTGAGGCTGCCAGCTCTTGAATCCTTTTTGAACTTTTTAAAATTAAATTACGTTGTAAGGGCCCGCTTTGATCGCCTTGTAATGACGGCGTTTCAAGGTAAAATAGCTTTTGTACGACATATAAATTAGTGCCCACACAAGTAATTTTAAGCTGGTAATACAGTAATAACTGTCATAATTATGGACAAATCTAACGGCGGCGTCAACTGTTTATTCATTAGACTTAAATCTTAGGCTCTAACATAAATTGCAGCTAATTATTTCCAACCCACTCTTTCCAGAACTTCAGAGATAAAATATGTGATTACAAATTTTATCGGTCTCAAATCTAAACTGATTAATTAGGTACTTCGAATCTGATAACTGCACGCAAATTGCTCAAAATTTAGGATAAATTTATCAAAAGAAAAATAAATTGCTAAAATTGGGAAACATATCGATGGGAACTTACAGATCGAAAGATAATTTCGTCGTGTTCAAATTCTGAATAAACGGTGACATGACGGGCGTAATGTTGCAAGCTCAACGATCTCTTTAATTAAAGGGTGCCTGCTAATTAGACTGGGCCCGATGCCTTGAGCGATATTGATACCGACACTGGTGCTGATACATGTTTACATAATGCTTGAGCAAATTTTATATTCGAGAGAGAAAAAAAATTGTAAAAACAAACTTTATTTTTTACCTGATAACGTCTTATAAATCCATGACGGCACGCACGAAAAAGTGTCTCGTAGCAACGGTCACGTTATTAATTTGTTGCTAAGCAACGCGAATAGTGATTCCGCCTGCTGATAGGCTAAAGTATTGTGTCCATAATACTAAAGCCCGGGTCCACTAAAGCTGTCACAGGCATGGTTGTTTATTACAATGTAATCAATGTTTTGGCGATTGCAGCGACACGCTATACAATTGGAAAATAAAAACTATCACAGGCATGATTGCTTATTACAATGCCATCAATGTTTTCTTATGGCCTTATCACGTAAAATTATCGTACTGTAAAGCGACTTTACCGACGATAATTTTTTTTTAAGTAAGTAGGTAATTCTCGAGGTGCTTGTGATGGGCATAAAATAAATATTAGTAGGCAGAGATGAATCCAATAAAGGTACTGAATGTTTACTAAGAATGAGGTAAACACGTGGGTCGTAGGTTGCAAAACAAAAGATCCCAAACAGAATACACGTCAAACATTACCCAACAACAATAATACGACGTTTGTATGACAACAATAGAACGTTATATTATGGCTACAAAATTTACATGTTCATAAGAAAAATAAAATATAACAATGATAGTGGGTGGCACGTTATTGCAAGAGAATCAGTATACAAAATGTGTTTTTACTCCAACATTGAAACAAGAAGTAAATTCAGTGCATTCGTAATCAGCTAGGAAAACAGTAGCCATACGGATGTCGCCTACAAGCTACGTGCATCCACTGACAACGAACTTAAACCGTCCAAACAAGAAAGAACTCTGAAACTGTACTAAAACGGCTATTCCCCACAGAATCGCCAGCTACAGAGAGGTGCGAGAGATCATGATAATCTGGTAACAATATTTTTATTGGTCGCTAGCTCAAATTCATAAAAAGAACCAACTTAGCATATATAAGCAGTATTGTAATAAAAATAAGTTATTGATATTTATCTGATCTAATTCCACACTCTTGGTGGCATATAAATTACCTTTTTTATTTAGATGGACACTTCATTCTCAGCCACTAAATCACAATTTGCACGCATGACCAATTAAGCTGGTTTGGGTGGGTGAATAAAATTCACATTCGTGTTGGCATTGGCACAATTTGATTGATTGATTTGACCTGTTTTTGCAATTATTGATACGATATTGTGATCACTTTTTTATAGCAAGATTTTTTTAAAGACTGTTCATATTTTCGCAATAGCAGGAAAATAAATGAAGTAGTGATTGCTATTGCAAATATCACCAGTAGTCAGTTATTTTGGCGATTAAAAAATTAAATATTTAAATTTTGTTTCATCAGATACGAGCGTCCAAATTAAGACATGAATATTCAATTTACATTTATGGAAATTAATAATTGCTTCAACTATAGCTGAAATATTTACTCAGATGTAGGTATAAATGGTTTGATACCACTACGAAATAGTAAGTAAGTATTTTAATTTAATAAATTCTTTACAAATAAAAACCAAATATCAAGAGCAGGATTTAGGTTCTTTCATTTTTATTCTACGATATAAAAACAGAAAATATGATCTTATATCCGTATAAATGGTTGAGTTCTACCTATAAGATGATGAAATTTGACCCAAGGAGTTTTATTAACATACAAGGTACGTAATATGAAGCACAGTCCGATCTACTTTGTATAGGCCTATGTTAAGAACAATAAGACCAAAACAAAAATAGGTCCGCTTCATTTTAGCACTTCTTTCTTTGTTTTGCATTCTCAATACAGACTCATCTTTGTGTTACATTGTACACGAGATCATTAAAAATTATCTCTTCACAAGAATTCTTAGAACGTCCAAAGGTGGGTCGGTACGTCACACTCTTCAATCGACCGTGATGTTAACACTAAATTCTGTGTACAACAAATAGTTCTCACCACAATCCCGAGAAAGACAAATAAAGTTCTTGGAAGAATTAAAAATTCATCAGTTCAGAAACTTGCGGGCTAAAACATCCTGTTTGCAATATCAAAATAGACTTTGAAGGACATAAATTGTTGTTGTCGATAATAAATGGTTTATAGAATAAATAGCTGAGTCTATTAAGAGCGGAAAAGACAGGAGCGGTTGCATTTTGCTCTTAGTGCGGTTACAATGATGCGGCTGAAACGCAGCCAGGTTCAACCGTTTTAATTATTTTTAAGTTTTGCTCAGATTTCTGAATTTACCTAAATAAATAGGACAACCTACCTTCTTAAACAACTTTACATTGTCTCAGAAGGTCTGTGCTGTACTGAGTATAATATAAATAATGTGTTCACCTTTTTCAAAATAATAATATCTAATAAGCGGCGGTAGCCTAATGGCTAAGGCATCGATCTCGCAACCGTGAGGTCGCGGGTTCGAATCTTACCCATTATACTACCGACGTGAACCCACTCCTAACACAAGCCTTTGAGCTTAGCTGGAGGGGTTAACAAGATTGCTAGTAATGTGGGACTCAATCCCACATTGCTAGTTATCTTTTTAAAAAAAAAATCTTGGGCCAACTCACACAATCCCATCTGATCCCAAACTAAGCAGAGCTTGTACTATGGAAACCAGACAACTGATAAATATACCTATATATTTCTAAATACATACACATTATAGATAAATAACACCCAGACACAGAATAAACCATCGTGCTCATCACACCAAGTTTTATCCTGGGTGGGGATCGAACCCACGACCTCCGGCCTAACAGTCAGAGTCACTAACCACCAGATCAACAGGCCAGTATATACATACCTAGTCTTTATATTATAAAATGTATAACTAGATATAGGGTAGGTATGATGACGCAAATACATTAGTAAACAGGAAGCCAAAAAATTTAAAACAGTATTTCGAAACACATAAATCACAGCGCAATTTTTTCCAGGATTATCTTGTCGCAACCTAAACATTCCCGGTTCAAACAGTAAATCAAAAACCGCCGCGTTTGAACCGCCCAACTACGTTCGCCAAGCTTTTCCTGAACGACACCAATTGATTGATGAGCAGACAACTGCCGTGTTTTGCATTCAGCTATTTACTGGTATTTCCTTCGCTTAACCCGTCTAAAGGCTGATTAATGGCGACCACCGCTGTCTATTACGCGAGGTGGCTGCCTGGATGTTCGCTTCACTTAAACTGTAAGGAGTACCAGAAAACCCTATTTAAGGATACGTCAAGTCAATTTAAAGGTTAATTTCTTATTTGTTGGACAATGCTGACTAGTGTTGTGGGTTTTTTTTGCTGGTAATGCTTGTTTACGTTTACTTGTATACTTTCTACTTCATAAGGTAATTCGTTTTTGGGTGCCTATAATGTATTGTTATAAGATATTCTACTTAAGAATTTATTACAGGTTTTAACTACTTTATTGTTTTTACAAAACCCTGTAAAAACAAGAAATTTAAAAAACTACTTTACTATCTACAGTAGGCTATCTACAGCTTAAACCTTAATATTAAAAATATTATTATAGAATTTTATAAGCTACGGGTCTTAATCGCGTAAATATTTTATTTGATATTGCCCGACGTTTCGACCGTATTGCCTTAAAATTAAATATTTACGCGATTTAGACCCGTAGCTTATAAAATTCTATAATGTGTACTATATATGCAGATATTATTATTTTTAGCTAAAATACTATTTATGATATTACCACAATTTATATTTCGTGAATAACGAAGTGAGTGCACATGTCTGTGTTTTGTATATTTTTTGTAATACTTTTTTGTTTTTCTAGTGCGTATAATAATATTATTATTTTATACTGTCTGATAATAAGTTGTATAACGTAGCATATTGTAATATGTATTTTAAGCGCAGCTCCTGATTGAAAATAAATAAATTGTTATTATGTTATTTAGCTTTTATGCAATCGTGGCTTGTCATCATCCGTCCAACTCAACTTAGATACTGAATATTGTAGAATTATGACTATCAAGTTTGTTATTAATTTCCTATAATAATTATAGTGAGTGTAGATCGAAGCTCGGCGCCTGCGCCTACGCACGAACGGTCAGACGCCGGTCGTACATAATTTGCAACCTGCTAATAGCCATCGTGAAACTGCACGCTATAGATCTGCAGTGCAAGTAATAAACTTAGGTATACCTTCATTCTAATACCTAGTTATTATTAATTTAAAAAAATGGTGTCCGCGACTCATGACATCTTAGCAAATAGAGAGATCTGTGAGATAAAATGATGATAGATGGGGTACTTAACCGTTTCGGAAAACAGTTTAGCTGTTAAGCCGCCGGTCCTGCACCTATTCTCTCTCCGACAGTGTAGGATTTCCATCCCAAAGCACTGTGAGTCAGGGAATAGAGACTGCACTTGTGTCTGCGCACACACTTGTGTTCTACAATAATCACCGGCATGGTAGTAAATGGCACCTGTGGTAAATTTCATCCAGATCCCGTTGTGGAGTAAATAATAAACATCTATTCATACATCCAAATCTTCGCATTTATTTTTATAAGGATTCTGTATGTAGTTTTATTACGCACTGAAAAAATAACTACCAAAATTAATACAATTAATTCAAAGCATTCAGATTACAATTAAGATTAACGTCAATTTTTCCACTTCGTTGCTAATACCGTCAACTATCTATCGGCTTCAAATTAATCAAATATTCATTTCAAACGTGACTACACATAGTCAATAAACATTTTCTTAAAGTAACTAATCTGTCAAGTTGAGCTGCCCATATTTTCAATAGAACCTTCAACTCGTATACCACCATCCTCGCGTCTAGAATTCGATTAGCGCTACAGGGTTGAACGTAATCAAACACTCTCGTAACTTGTAAACTACTCTTCTATAAAGTGTGGTACAATATGTTTTATTAATGATATTAAATAAGTATATTGATATATATTTTTTTAATATATCTAAAGATTTAAAAATATAATTATTTAAAGCGCCAGGGTAGAAGAGTTCAGCTCAAAGTGCGATCTATTTGGACTTTTTAAAGCACATGACATAGGGAATTTTCGAACACAACGTTATAATAATAAGTATAGGTAAAAAAAAAACATTTCTGCCCAATAGATAGCACTATAAATTATGCCTAAAATGATTTATTGATTGTTTGCTAACCAACGGTCACGTTATTGATTGGTTGCTAAGCAACGCGAATGGTAATATGTCATCAATGTTTTCTTATTACATAATTACATAAAATTATCGTCGGTAAACCGACTTTACAGACAACCATTTTTTT
Source organism: Herminia tarsipennalis (assembly GCA_945859575.2). NCBI lineage: Eukaryota > Metazoa > Arthropoda > Insecta > Lepidoptera > Erebidae > Herminia > Herminia tarsipennalis. The sequence goes on from OX243835.2 coordinate 17,580,436, forward strand.
TTCTTATAAAGATAACTAGCAATTAAATCCTGCTAATCTCTCCAACTAAGCTCACTGGCTTGTGAAATTATTGCATCGTCAACAGTTCCTGTACCTACATTTAGATTAAATTACTATGTAAATCTTCGTTCATTCGAAAGACTTAAAGTGGTTTAAATAATTGTTTTATGATTCCATTATATTCACAGGTGAAGCTAATTAAAGTCGTGTCAAAGACAAGAGGCCTAGTGGTTATCTATGTTTCCGGAATATGCAGAGGAAAACTTGCTAAAACCCTATCAATCCTTTAGTTTATAACTTCGATTGGCATTGTTACTCCGACCCTCTGCAAGGAAAAAAGAGAACTTATTGGAAAACTACTAAAGCGAATGTAACAGTTTTCCTATAAGTTTCTAAAATCCCTGCGGTCCTTTTTTGAGGAGTTACAACCAGCCATACGTTTGGTTTTAACGTCAAGTTTCAGAAAACTTAAAGAACTCTTTGAAATGATTGTTAGGGATAAAGCAAATACTTTTTGCTGATCTCGGCAAGTTGGTAAAGTATTGTTACAAAGTAACTTACCTACTAAGTTGAAATACGTAGTATTTACTTGTATACGCAACCAGAAAGCTTTGCAGCAAATAATACTTAATTTGTGAAAGCATAGATATATCTTGTCATCTAGTAGAAATAAACATAGTTGGCTATATAAGCTTTTTTAAATGTTTGTCAATATTCCTACCTATGCCTTACCGTGCAGTCACAATAATTCAGATTAGAACAAAAACAAGATAGTCAAAGTAGAATCAATAAAAATGAACACCGTGGTTTCTTTTTCCTGCTGCTTCTGGTAGCTGACTGTATACAAAGTGCTATTTCTTTTTTGCTACATCTACCTATAGAAAATATACCAAAGATTTGGGTTTAAACATAATGTTTCATTTACAAATTTCAGCGTACCTACTCTTAGATTGAATCAATTAAAGTTAACACCATGGTTTTTTTTCCACGATTTATGTAGCTTACTATATACAAAGTGTTATTTATTTTTTGCTACATCTACATATAGAAAATATATGTCGGTTCAGGATGCCGCAGGTTATAGCTTGCCATCGTTCACGAACACCGGGAGATCACTAGGTTTAGATTTTACCATTATTATTTAAATTTAAATCTTAATTTCACCACAGATAATTTAATAAACGAAATAATACTAGACGCGTCTAAATTAAATAGCTAATAATTGATTCCACATATCACTATAAGAAAAAATAAAATGATCGGGTCGGAAATTAGCGATTCGTCGGGCACGTGGTGCGCAAACGGCCCTTGTCGGCGAACTGCCTACAAGATGGCCGCCCCGCCATCACGTCCATGTGACCATATGATCAACTACCCTCATTCTTTTCCGACGTAAATGACAGTGAATGTCAAGTGTTGCCATATGTTGCGCCGTCATATACCAAAGATTGGGTTTATACTTAATGTTTTATTTACAAATTCCAGCGTACCTACATATATAATTTTAGTGATGTTTCGCAAGCCTTTTATAATGTGCACCATACACCAAAACAGCGTGGGCCGTTCCAAAGCCGATACCGTCCTTTCGCATCGTAACTTAACGCGATTGTACTTTAATTTTAGTTATTTAAGCGCCAGCACCATGTTTTCTATGTAATTGATCATTAAACTTGTCGATAGCGTGGTATAGCGCATGTATCGATCGTAATATGTAGTCATTATTTCTAATGTATGTTGTAAAATGTGTTTACGAGTTGTCATTAGTAAAATGACTATATAATTTATTAATGTACCTACCCATCAGTTTTTACTTGTTTTCATACATTACACTTATATCTGAGGCACTATATAATTTGACATTTTATAAAAAGCCTAGGCATGTAGTGTAAAACTAGTGGCTAAGCCAGGCTTTTCACGGACTTGTCTCCAATTGGTATACACATAATACATACTGTTTTTAAACTTTCGCGATTTTTATACATATTAAATATATTTCGGTACTTAATTGTGTGAATTGTTTAAAGGTACAAACCTTTTAATTACCCGACGTTTCGACCAACTTGCACCGATGGTGGTTACGGGTCGACACACTTACAGTCAATCCGTGATCACGATCGGGGCAATTCGATCGAAACGTCGGGTAAATAAAAGGTTAGTACTTTTAAATAATTCACGCGATTAAGTCCCGAAATATATCTAATACATAATACATATGCATATATTATTAAATCTATAAGAAATTAATGTATAAAAGATATACGCGTACATAGGATTGCGGAAAGCGACTTTTTATATAAGTAAAGAAATAAAACATTTTCATTTTGTTGCTATTTCAAAAGCCGTTTTTAAAAGAACACAATACATTATAAAGAGTAATTTGTCTGAAAGCACATTGCTCTTCAGACATACAATACAATACGAAATCAAATAAAAACAGCCATCTCAGTACGCAACCGTCCAACTTCCTACACTATAATGAAAAGAAACAAAGACTATGCAGTCCCTCGCTTCACTTTCCTCGCAGATAAAAACCACAATATATAGGTACAGAAGATCGGCTTCCTACAACTAGCGTAAAGAGGCAAATGCACACGCGTCGATCCGAGTAAACACAGATCCCGGTCGAATTTGGTAGTATGGCAACCGAGACTGTTCACATGACTTTTTGATTGCCTCTGTGGCGCGGTGGGAGTGTATCCGACTGCCTATGCAAGAGGTCGCGTATTCGATCCCCACCCAGGATAAAACTTTGTATGATGAGCACGATGGTTTATTCTGTGTCTGGGTGTTATTTATCTATAATATGTTTGTATTTAGAAATATATAAATATGTTTATGAGTTGTCTGGTTTCCATAATATAAACTCTGCTTAGTTTAGGATCAGATAGCGTTGTGTAAATTGTCCCAAGATATTATATTAGATATTATTGACGATGTATATAGATGTACCCTAATAATAAGTCTGAGCATAAAAATAAATCATAAGTTACTCGAGATTTTATTAGTGCATTTTATTAATCTTTATTACCTGATTTCTCAAACGTCGTGTGCCAACGTGTACGTGGTTTTTTTGTTGAGTTGTAAGCCGGCCTCCTATACCTACGTATTTTGTATAAAAACGTCCCAAAATACGTGGACTCGACAAGTCGGAGGTACTTTTTATGAGGCTCAAGTGTAGACGTACTAAAACTTGTTCACAAGTTTAAAGCTTTATTTTAATTTTCCTTGCACATGGTGCCGAGTTTTCCTAAAGAAATGTAGCACTTTGCACGTGCGCCAAATAAATTGAGATGCTTAATGGCGACGTTCTTTTAAATGAGGTAGCTCAAGGCTGTTATCGTAATGTAGATATGCAGAAGTATTATGAAGAACGGAGTTGGTATTTTATTTAATATACAGAATGATTTTTAATATATATCTATACTTCTATATCTATACCTAAACTAATATTATAAAGAGGAAAGATTTGATTATTTGTTTGTATGGAATAGGCTCCGAAACTACTAGACGGATTTGAAAAAATCTTTCATCGTTGTAAAGCTACACTAACCCCTGGTGACATAGGCTATTTTATCCCTGTAGTTCCACGGCAACGGGAACTACGCGGGTGAAACCGCGAGGCGTCCGCTAGTATACTAATAATTTCCCGCACTTAGCTTATTAACATTACACCAAATAACTTCGTAATATAATTATTGAAAAAAATATATAAATTTACTCTTCACTACCTACCACCTACTTTTGAAGACATTTGAGAGACCCTGGAGTAAAATCGATGTTTCTTCGTCAGGTTTAGGGCCTAAACCTCACAATAAGCAACGATTTTACTCCAGTACAATAGTCTGTAGGTGGTTAAGGTCATAACTCCAAAAACAATTAGTAGGTGATTAATATATTAAATATTTTCCAAAACTGATATCACAAAGTAGCTAATTAAGTAGTGGCTTCTTTACATACGTAAAGAAGCCACGAGCGGGAGATTAATAGTATTATTACGAATCATCCTGTATATTTTTGATATCAGGGTGATGTTTTTTCCTAAGGCCATAAACAAGCTTTCTGCTTTGTTCCTAGGAATATAGTCGTCAGGAACACACTGAAGTGACAGCGATTAACATGTGAATATTGAGTCTTTGGGGACTGCTCCAGTGGCGCAGTGGATGTCTGTATGTATGACTACTAGACCAGATGTCGTAGATTCGATTCCCACATGGCACACCACTTTGCTGACCGCAACCTTACGCCGAGTCCAATGTGAGTTAATTATGTTTGTTTGTAAAGGCTTCCTCGAGACAAAGGCATGTAAATAGGGCGCACTTTGTCTATAAAAATTTTTACAATTAATACTTTTTTTTCTAGTTAAAAGAGACGACTCAACGAAGATATGAAGAAGAAGTCTTGGCAGCTACAAGTACGATATCCAACTTTATTAGCCGCAATACGTCGGCAGTGCCAAATCGTGTATAATGCATATTCACTGCATGATCATGAATTTTGAATCTGTAGGTTGACGCACAGGAAGGGTAAGATTATTTTTAGTCTCCGTCATGGCCTTGACATGTTGTCCCCTAACATAAACAACATACAATAAGGGCACTCCTTTGACATAGACAAAAAGTGAATTTCTAAACATTAAACAAATTGACTTCAAAAGATACGGAGGTTCTTTATTCATTGGTTTAAATAGAAATCAATTTGGGCGGTCTAAAATTTATTTGTATTATGATCACGAGATAGTTTTAAAATCGATTTATTCAATTCGAATGAGATAACAATCGATTACTCAATATCGATTAATAATGTTTATTTTAAAGTGCATACTATAAAAACAACTAAAGAGCTTGTTCTTTGATAAAAACAATATAAATTATAAATTTATTTTTATACTCTTCTTAGCTCGAATAGCGTACATTCTTTTGTGTTGATAGAGCAACATTGTCAAATTCACCGCTTTTTATTGTTATTGAAGTACCTTTAGATTAAATTAAATGTCTTGTTTTACGACCCAGTTATCTTGACTGATGAATAAGAATTATTCTCAAGAGCCACAGTAAAAAAGATTTTGCCTAATTTGTATTTTACGACTTCATCTTTGAAGGCTTACGTATTCTCGAATTGATAATAAACTTACAAGTAATATCTATTATCTAATACAATGTTCTCCTATCTTTCATTTTGTTCAGTTTATTTTGAATAAAAATTTCATTCAAATTTTATTTACTCATAGTAAAAGTTGCTGTATCTCATGCATTTTTCTTCAAAATTTATTCTGACATGACATGACAATGTCAGCATGTAATGTACAGCAATGTACAGCAAAAAGTTCGAAATATAGGACCTTATTTTAGTTTTTTTGCCATATTATTCTAAACTTATTATAACAATTTGCTGCGCCGAATGAGGCTAAATTATTGATTTGTAGCGATCAGCTTTGACGCAAGCCCTGTTATGTTCTAACAGTTTTCCATTCTGATTTTTATGACATAAAAAATTGTTCTTTACTTTTTTGATTGTAAAACAAAAGAGATTACATAATCGAAACAAACTATGTATTTATAAGAGAAGATTCCTTCAAAGGTACGAAAGAAAGGTGGATCTTAGATATTTAGTTTTTCTGTCATATCTGCACTTATATTAAAATCTGAAGAGTTTGTTTGTATGAACGCGGTAATTTCAGGAACTACTGATCTGAATTGAAAAATTATTTTACTGTTGGATAGCCCATTTATCGAGAAAGGCCATATAATATTACGCTACGGCTAATAGGAGCGAAGCAGCAATGGGAAATGTTTCAAAAATTTTGAAAATTAACGCAGACGAAGTTGCACAGGACAGCTAGTTAAGAATAAACAGACGTAAAGAAAAGGAAACTATCTAAGACCTGACTTTATATTTATTGCATTGCAAGGATAAAACGAGATTCCAAGTCCTAAGAATCTGGTTTTATTATTGCAATGCAATAAATATAAAGTAAGAAAGGCGCTAAAAACATACAACAAAACGTGAAACCAAAATTGGTTAACACAATCAAACCAACCAAGCAAACGTTAACGCAGATTACGAATAAGCTGCACACAAATCAGCACACTAGATACATGCACTACATTCTATCCCGTATTTATGCCTTGTAACTCAAATACTAACGATGTGTGACTATACCCCTCTTTTGTTGAGGTTGCACTACTTTGGTACCTAAACACTTATCTATACATATGTCACCCATTGTACTCCGTAGTTAGGAAACAATGGAGTTCCACACGAGACGGAAAGAGTAAGGAACTATTTATTACCTCTGAATAAGGACTTGTATGTGAAACGCGGGCGCCTCATGCTTGAAATTGTACCACAAATGTACCACTAAACTATAGTAATAATTCAAGGAAATGTTGTATATCTTATCTTGGGTTTACTATGCAGGAAGTAACGTTTAACTTTGTAGAATAAAATTTCAGTGGAGTTTCAAAGAGGTGCAGTAAAAATTGCGATTGGTCTCGGATAAAATGTGTTTTAAATTCTTTGGAAGTACAATTTCGTTTTATTGTTTTTAAACTTTCGCGATCTTTATACATATTAGATATATTTCGGGACTTAATCGCGTGAATTATTAAAAGGTACGAATCTTTTATTTACCCGACGTTTCGATCGAATTGAACCGATCGTGGTCAGGTTCATATCTTTAAATAATTCACGCGATTAAGTCCCGAAATATATCTGATTTCATTTTAGTTTTAGAACTAGATCTATTTTAACTTTTTCAGCAATAGTTTAAAAGAAATTGATTATTAACGCCGCAAGTTTATTTACACAAGTTGCATAGGTCAATAGATTAAATTCAATTTCTAAATCCAATTAATAGTTGTCTGGTTTCCATAGTACAAGCTCTGCTTAGTTTGGAATCAGATAGTTTTATGTGAGTTGTCCCAAGATATTATTATTAATCTTCACACGTTGAAAGACGTCGCACAAAATTAGATCACAAGCCAACACTACACTAACTTAAATGAAGAATGTCCCCTTTTCGACACTCACATGCTCGAAGTTTCTAGACTGCCATTAGTCAGTATGCAGTAGTACCTAGTTATAAAGCTAGTTTGAATATTCTACAGTCAGACTAGTCTACTAATAGTAAGACTGGAGCCCCAGTAGTAACATGAAAAACGGTTTTTGCAAGGGAAAGTTTCCCCGTCCGCAATATCCCGGCTAAGCCGGATTTGCAACTCACTCCCGCTTCTTCGTACTTTTCTTTTTAATTAAAACACTTTTATGGACACTGGAGAGATTTTAAAATGCAAGCTAATTGAAGTGATACGTGACTTAGTCGGAAGCGAGTTACTGGGATTAATACCGGATTACATTTTGTTATGAAAGCCTTTGTTGCTGCAAAAATTGAGTGTTCGGAATTATAAATAGGATTTTTTGTTGTTTGATAAAATGTTAACTGATAGGAGTAGAAAATAAAATCTTTTCAAAACTTTAGCAGTTAGAACAATGCAAAAGTCTGTTGCTTATTTATTGTTAGCAAGAATAAGATTCTTGGATTCTATATTTTTATAAAAGCTGTTCAATCTTTTTCTTTGAATTCTAAAGTTCTACATTTTTGTAAGGTTCTTTTAATCTCATACAACGAATACACAGGATATAAACGGTCTTGATACTCATAACCTGAAGAAAAAATCATTCCAGCTTCCTTATGAGAAACTACCAACACAAAAATAAAAAAACAAACTCATGTCCTCGGCAAAACAAGAAAGATGCTTGTTTTTTTTTTCTTTTTCATCAGTCTCAGGCGACACCTCAAGGGTCCTCCGACACGACACATGTCTTGCTAGGCTTTTCCGGATTTTACTTTGAACATATGGATATATTTCAAATGAAGAGGGTAAAGCCTGAGGTTTTATATACGATTAATCATAGCGTATTAACCCTTGCACGGGTCTTAGTAGCGGTGAGTAGGGAAATGGTTTTAACCGTTCCCATAGTATTTTTGCTTTGAGGACCTAAATGTCAGTCGTTAATTCGGAAATAAATATTTCCACTTCCCATTTAAATAAAAGCCGCCTGGAAAAAGCACATTCAGGATGAAATAGACGTAACAAAAGATAACCGAATATATGTTTGAGCTTCAGTATTAGAATTTGTTGTAAATAAAGAAAGAATTGTCAATAACAGCGTTTACGATACAAAGAACTTTAATACATAAATTGAATATTCTTTGTTAGGCGACACAAAACCCAGTACCGCGGACAATATTCCATATCTCCATTCGTTTCCGAAAAAGCCCTCACATAGCATTCCTTTTTCATTACAAAACCAATTTATTTCCTACAAAGACGTATTCAATAGCTTTTGTTATTTCGACAGAATTGATTCGTGTTTTATACGATTGGAGAATTCTTATCACATAATGACTATGGCAATATCAGCGATTGGTTGTGCACATGTAAGAATACCCATCTTTTTCTCATGAACGTTGTCCTGTGAAGATGTTTAGGGATGTCCGAGAATGGTAGAAAATAATTTTCGTTGCAAATGTTGTAATGTGCTTAGTAGCTTTCCATTAAATTTACAATTGAATCCCCTGATCGTATTGAGAGAAACTGTAAACTGACTGCTAAGCCAGAGGCCGTGGGCTCGATCCATTCCAGGATAAAACTTTGTGTGATGAGCATGATGATTTATTATGTGTCTGGGTATATTATCTATAATAATATGTATGTTTTTTTGAATTTTTTATGTATGTTTATCTTTGGTTGTCATAGTACAGGGTCTGTCTAATTCAGGATCAGATGGCGTTGTGTAAGTTGTCCCAAGATATTTTAGACATTATTGACATGTAAGCAGGCTACTCAATAAAAAATCTTCAATCAAACTCTGCTGCTACTACTGCTGCTATCAGTAAATTCACATGTGAGGGATCTTGACATTGCACTAAATAAAAATAATAATAACCTAAACGAGTTTGTTTAAGCTTTCATCAAAAATATGTTAGCCATAGAAGAGCCCGTACGTAATAAACTAGAAAATACATAGTTATATATTTCTCACACGTGTTGTTGAACTTTACAGATCCCAAAACGTTTTAATTCCCTGATGGTAACCCTGGACAGATGGGACACTAGCACACCAGCATAGCAGTGAGGTCGTAACTCGGACGAGGTTCGGTCACAATGAGCGTCCTCGCATTTGTTGAAACGGTAATGGGTTACGGGCTGTAGTTTAAGTACGTACCGGATATATATAGCCTATTTGGCTAGGTAAGATATTTTAATGCGAACTGCCTTTGTGTTGAAGGTACTTATTCGAATTTTGCTGGCGTTTCAGTGAGAAAAGTATTTTTTTTATTTGAAGGTATTTCTATTAGACAATTTACATCAATTCACGAGTTTTTTGTTGTATTGTGACATAAGTAGAAGGTACTTATTCGAATTTTGCTGGCGTTTCAGTGAGAAAAATGTTTTTTCATTCGAAGGTATTTCTATTAGACATTCTACATCAATCACGAGTTTTTTATTGTATTGCGACCAACAATGGTTGAAATTAATATATACCTATCAATCAAATCAAAAACCCTCTGTTTGCTTTTGTGTACCTCAGTCCAATATAACATTAAAAGCTACCAACGAAGATGCGATGATGCAAATGCAGTCTGGAAAAACCATATCGTTTTCTAGAATGCCACTGTTGAGTGGCATTCTAGAACCAAAACAAAAGCAGAGCTACTTGTTTCACAACTCTTCTGAAATAGAAAACACTTCGAGCCAGACATATCTACACTCTAAATCTGGCTTCCATCGACTTTATTAAGTAAGAAAATAAGAATTTCTCGCACGTACTACGAAAGTTGGGACAAGTAACAAATGAGACGTGGAAAAATCGTCGAAATATGTGAGCCGAGTTGATTTCCCCGAGAGCTTTCTTTCCTCCTAAACATTAATATATATGACACATGTAAGGTGTTTTAGACTAATAGTTGCCATTCATTCTTGCTGAAATATCTTACGAAATATTATACTTTTGGATGCCCTTCTACTTTTATCTTTATATTTTAATAGGATAAAAACTCAAGTGAAATTTCAATACGTCTTTTTAATACTTTAATTAACTGTAACCTACTGACTTTTCGATAACAGATTACTTCAAATAGACCTTTAAATAAATAGTGAGCCCTTTGGAGATGCGAACTGATTAAATTTATTTGTATTACTTAAATAAATCATCTTGATACCTTATGGCTGTTGAAGCATCATCTGATGTCATGGAGAATAGTGTAAGTGTCACTATCTATCTATCACCTTTTACTCCTGACACCAAATAAGTACCCAAATTTCTGAAAAATAAACAGGTTAATGGTGTAAAAATATCTACAATTTCAGGCTAAAAATAATCCAGACAGACACAGGGGCGTACTAAGAGATCGTAGCTACTTATCGATACCGCTCTATGTAATTGATAGGTCAGTTTAATGTACCCTAGGGTTGTATCAATTTACTGGTAGCAGAAGGAACGGAACCGCGATCGTCCCTGGGGCTCTACACCATATTTATGGGGCCCTAGCGACATTAATTCCAGTTCTGTTTTCTAATTTAAATGTAGGTATTTACTTATAACTATATAATTTAGTTTACTAGCCTCAAATATACAGTATACTAATATCTACTTATTTGCGTACTAGGTACGTAAATAAAATCGTACAGCCTCTCTACGAGCATCCAAGTAAATAATATTTGTTTCCACGTAGAATGACCTTGTTGCACAAATTAAGTATGCAGACTTAAATGGAGGACGATTCCTTAATGTGAACGTTGAGGTTATCCAGCTCCTTGACATTACAGACATAGTGAGAAGACTAAAGAGAACTAAGCCGTTCGAGTTAGTTTAGTGAAATTAGTGTAATATGGTACACTTACTGTTATTTACAAAGAACACAAGAACAGAGTGTCTTTCCATTTATCATAAACAATGAGAAAAGTGTCAATAAAATATTAAACTAAAAAAAAAAAAAAAAAAAACTTAGCAAATTTAGTATTATCTGAATTATTTATTAGTCTTATGCTTATGACTAGATCGTAATTTTAAAGAAAAAGCCCAATGGATCCACAATACAAAAAAAAAATAGAGTGACTATACGAATTTTATTAGATAAGCACTAAGATATTTTTGTGGAATCTCATTCTCCCAAATTCACTTTTCAGTAAAAGGAAAAGGCTTAAGACCTTACTTACTTTTAGGAGTAACTCTTTGAAGTATTATAGATTCAGTAATCTGTTTTTGAGGTTCAAATCAAATATTCATTTCAGATTATACGGTAAGTCATGACCAAAACTTCGATAAGATTCCATATAAGTTTCCTCAAGTTCATATAAAGTCATAGCCTCAAGCGAATTTCCACAGAAACCCAATTTCTGGAGCCATTTCAAATTGGCTAAGGTATATAAAAAGCTGAATATCCATATTTTATGACACCAAATTAACATACAAGGCGTGGGATTGCCAGCATGACGAGAGGGAAACTTTAATATATTTTTATGAAAGCCGTTTTCGCGCGAAAACGTGAATGATTAATGGCCGACCCTTCATGGTAGATCCGCTTCCGTCCGAGCTAATTCCGCAAAGTTTCCTTGAATAGCGAAAATTTATTTTTTTATTAATTAAGACCTCTGCTTTATATAAGTCGGGGCAATGTCAGAGTAATATTTTCTAATTAATGTAATTAACTCTAGGTATTCTTATTAACTGTAAGTATAAAAGTTGAGTTTCTCAAAATTCTAATTTCAGATAAGCAGTTTCTATTACCTAAAAGTGAAAAAGAAAATGCTGACTAAATTTGTGTAGCTTTTTTCTCAGATTTAGTATTTATTTTTGCTAAAATATTCAGTGACACTCGCCATTTGTAACAGAAAATCTTATAATTGAATGAGTACCAACGAGAATACGTAATTCAGAAATATTTGGCTTTTGTACTTTTACTAGCGAGTCTGCGTCTTCTTTCGTGGAAAACATTTATAGGTATGAAATAGCCTGAGTAAATTTTATTCAATAACTATGAAAAATCAGGTTGTTTTTACAGGCTTTTATTTAACTTGGAATATTTGTGGGTTCGGCACGAATCTAGGAAGCCAAATTAGAACCAATTTCTGACGTCCAATTGGGCTTAAATTTGGTGTACATATGCATCTTTGGTGACAATTAGCCGTGAAGCTGTACCGATGATGGAGCCGGAAATTACAAACTTTTATTTCACTTTCAATGTTTGTGTGTTCTGCCCCAATCTTGGAAGTTAAATTAGAACCTCTTCACTTTTAAATTTGGTGTAAACTGACAATGCAATAATATAGTACCATGGAGCTATTCTGATGGGGTCGGAAAACGGCCACAGGAACTTCTTATCTTAATAGGATTACCCGTCAAGTTTGGGCTAATTTGTTTTGTCTTAGTGAGTACTTTAGTGTTGCATGATATCTAGGGTATGATGATGGAGTCGGAAGGTGGATAAGAACTCAAAAATACAAACCCAGTTTGGGCTCGATTGTTTTTTAACACCAAATCTACACTTGAAAACTTGTTTTTAAATATTTTTTTCCATTAACTTATTCTATTTCCATTCACCATTAAAATCTGTTTTACAATAGTGAAATAGATACGCAGTCATAATATTAAAAACAATGAAATAACTCACCAATGAGTTACAAAAAGAAGTAAATAATTGATATAACCGGGAGCCTCACATTTCTTGTCATTATAAGAAGCTAAAACTGACTAAATGAGGAAAGTGTCAAAAAATGGTCCATTTATTTTCGCTGGGTTAACTTACTTGCTTCAAAAGAAATGGTTGGAAGTCGTAGGATTTTTAGCAAGAATACACTCACAAAAGTTAACTCTGAAAACACTTCTCAGCTTCCAATGCGACGGAATGAACGAACGTTTAAGGAAAACAAATAAATATACCCACAATTCTGAACGATTTCCTTCTAAAGTACACTATCGGCCCTAGGACACAGGCATTTCAATGATAATATCTCCCAGAACACACATTTAGCCGCAATATCATTGTTATTCTAATCGCACATCACAATCGCCTACAATTATCGCTGTATTATCTGAACTAAATCGCGCTAAACCAGTGGTTCCTAACGTTTTTGAGTTCTCTTTTGGACTGCTTTAAAACGCATTTTGCCCTCAACATCTGTGCGAGTGCAAATTAATATTAACATTAGCCAAATGTGTGTAGCTCGCACGCTCATACCACCTCCAGAACTCCCAAAGAATGCCTGTTTCCCCCCTCCCCCGGGGGGTTATTACCCACAAGTTGGGAACCCAATCTCTAAACGTAGGTACAATCATAAACAAAACTCGATACAGTCCCCATACATAAATTGTACGAATACAAACACAATGTAACAAATGGAATATCCGATTTATTCCCACTGAAATCGAATCTAACACCAAATTGGATTTTGAATTACGGCAGTGGGATAAACAACGATTTAATAATTTTGTATGGTGTAGATATGCATTTGTTTGTTTGGTTTATGTGCACGACTGTATTGTTACTTTGTACTGATACGTTTTATTCTATCGATGAATTTCAATGTTATTTATGGATGTTGGTTATATTTGTTTCGTTTTGTATAATACGACGCTTACTGTATAAGAAGAGAGAAAACCGAGTATTTCACGCCCAGTCAGTCACACGATCCGATATTTCGTATCTATGAGCGATCTCTATGTGTGCACTGCGGAGCGAAGTATTTTATTGTTAAATCGATCAGTACAACTGAGAAAGAATCCTAAAAAATGTCGCCTGTGTCACTTGGGCCGTAATAACAAATCGTAGTAAAAAATACTACATTATGATAACACATGGTTTACCGTGTCCATATAATGGCATTAAATCTGTAAATAGTTAGGCCACTACAGTGTAATACGTAATTATAAAGCATTAAATTATAAAAGCAGCGGTAGCCTAATGGCTATGGCATCGGTCTTGCAATCGTGAGGTCGCGGTTTTGAATCCTATCCATTATACTACCGACGTGAACCCACTCCTAACACAAGCCACTAAGCTTAGCTGGAGGGGTCAATTGCTAGTAATGTGGGGCCACAACCTCACATTGCTCTTTAAAAAAAAAATTAAAGACTGCTAAAAACGTAACCCTTCCTCTTAGCTTCGCCGTGGATTAGTCAGGTTATCTTACAGAAGACATTGATAAATAATTTGCATCAGTCCTTTAACATGGTGTATAGTATATTAGTCGCAGCAACTTACATCCATATCAAGTTTAAAAACATTCAAACATTGTAAAATTGGCAATTTGAAATGAGTTGCCGCGTTTTTTTATTGGCAGTTTCTATTCTCCGGCTTTACCTATTGTTTGCGAACTTGGCATTACATGTGTAAGACATGTATTGTTTTGCAACATAAATGAATAAAGATTCGATTTTTTTTTTAAAATAACAGCGAGTTTTTACCAAATAAGGTTGCCACGTGTCATTACTTGACAAGCTTTTGGTCGAACTTTGCGTTTTCTCATTCTCAGCGAACTATAGGTTAACCGTCATACCTCTGATGAAAGGTACCAAAATGGTACTTCATTTATAACATGCGGTGTCTAGACTCTTGAGATTCGCTCCGAAGTCCCAAGGCTTTAAATTCCCATAACAAAATTAATATTTCTTACACAGCAAGCCGCTGGCAAATTGATAAATGAGCTGTTTATCAAACATCTCCTTCTGAGTAATCACACGAGATCTGAGGATAATGGCGCTTACCGCTGCCCAGCTGCCGTTTTGCCATGAAATCATCTAAATTATATCCCACGGGCACAAATCTCATCTTGTTTTGAACGGAATCTTTCGAATTTCAATAAGGATAAAACGCACTTAATAGGTTTAAGTTGATGAATAATTGAATAATGTATGCCTTCGATACGTCTACCATTAATAATAAATTTTGTTTTGATGGGGTGTTGATTGGAGAGTGGGTTCTAGCATACACGATATTAATAATAAATCGAATTCTAAATTTCTAAATTGCATCAAAAACGTCATATCGGGCAGGTTTGACGCTTCTGATATTATTTATTGATGATGGTTATTCGTGCATCTATTGAGTCTAGTATAGATGAATTGTACATGTTAAAGTAGCGATTTCGATCAGTTATCAATTTTGTTGATAAGAGTTGAGTGATTACATACTTTGTGAAAAAAAGGTGTCTTTGGAACCTTGTCACGCATAACAAAATCTTGAACACAATTATGTCTAGAGCAAATAAATAGAGATTTATGTATTTACTAAGTTCAGCTAAACTAAGTTGCAAAAACGGGGAAAACTCACGTTCTTGCGAAATTTTTCATTGCTGCCCCACTCCAATTGGCCGTAGCGTGATATTATATAGCTTATAGCTTTATTTAATAAATATGCTATCCAACAGTAAAATATTTTTTTTCAATTTGGACCAGTAGTTCCTGAGATAATCGCATTCAAACACACAAATAAACAAACAAACTCTTCAGCTTTATATTATTACTAGCTGTCCCGCGCAACTTCGTATGCGTAAATTTTCCCCGTTTTTGCAACATTTCTCGTCGCTACTCCGCTCCTATTAGTCGTAGCGCGATGTTATATAGCCTATAGCCTTCCTCGATAAATGGGCTATCCAACAAAAAAAAGATTTTTTCAAATCGGACCAGAAGTTCCTGAGATTAGCGCGTTTAAACAAACAAACAAACAAACAAACTAACTCTTCCGCTTTATAATATTAGTATAGACTAGCTGTCCCGCGCAACTTCGTATGCGTAATTTTTTCCCGTTTTTGCAACATTTCTCGTCGCTGCTCCGCTCCTATTGATCATAGCGTGATGTTATATAGCCTATAGCCTAGTTCCTAAGATAAACGCGTTCAACTCAAACAACTACCTACTACGAACTCTTCAGCTTTATAATTAATATAGATGTGTCTAGAGTAGGTAATCACATGTACAAACAATTCGCATTAGTCATCTAAGCCAGATATCCAAATGCTGTTAACAGTGAATTTAAGATTTGTAAATGTCAGTCACAGTGATATCCAACAGAGCTTACATTGCAATGCCATTAATACCATTAGCATATCAATTCTTAATGAATATAGCGCTTCAAATACACGCATAGTAAGTTTACTCTGTAACAGCCTTTTACGACAATGTACACAATCAATATAAAAATGTCTATAAGCAAACTGTGGAATGGGCAAAAATATTACGTCATTAACCAATAGGTGACAAACAGATTAGATTTAACGGTTCAGTTCTAAAATGGTTGTCAGGAAATGCATTTTACATGTACGCATGTGAGTAAAGGTTTTCTGGGAACTACATAAGTTCTCAGTGGACTTTAACGACCAACACTACGTTAAGCCTATTTTTATTGTACTGGTGATGATTCTACGTAGAATCCTTTGAGTTTCCTACTCCTGGCTAAAATTATGGCAGTTCCGTATTGCAAATGTTTTAGGTTTCACACGTACCTGTGGCAAATGAAGCATAGAAGATATACGCTTTTGCTAAAGATAAGCGTAAAGCCGTATATCTTCTTTAAAAAATCAGCTTCCGTTACATGTATGGAGTGCAGCCCCTAATAATATTTATTTTTATCATTTAGCTACCAAACTAAGTAGCAGCTACTACAAGACACGTTTCCACCAAATTTCATCAATATTCATTGAGTAGTCTTTGAGTAAAATGCCTGTGACATACAGACGAACATGACGAAACTATAAGGGCTCCGTTTTTTGCCATTTTGGCTACTGAACCCTAAAAATCGAGCGGCGCTGATACCTACCACAGTATTAAAAGTGTTTATGACTTACGGCCGGTCTCAATAATCTACCTATCGATGGATTTGGCTACTAGAGGTAGAATTTTGACATATTTTGTATGGAGCGTATGTCAAATTTATACCTCTAGTAGTCATATCCATCGATAGTTAGATTATTAAGACCATGATGATACATGTTGATACTGTTGAGTTCGCGTAACGCTTATTATCAAGCTCACGACACTTTCTCGACTCCTTTAGTCGTATAATAATAAACGTCCTTTTTCGTAACCGACTCAAACCAAATGAAAACATTTTCCAATTACCAACAAAAGCATTTTTCTTTAAAAACTCTTATTCTTCAATGTGTTTGTAGTATTGTGAAAAGTAAATAATAGCAGCCAGTTATGATAATGTTCGCGCGGAAGTACGGGATCGCTTCAGGAAATGAACGTCATTCTTCAGACGCTCGGCGCTCTGATTGGTGCCTTACATTTTCAGTACATACATACGTACCTGTATTGAACATAAGGAATAGCTTTTTATAGAAATGTTTTTGAGGAAAAGATATTTTATTTGATCGACTTTATATCGTGGATACCATACTCCCGTCTCTGTGACTATTTTTGAGGAAAAATATATGTTATTTTAATCGATAACTCTATATTTGTGGATACTATGCTCTAAAAATAATATACCTAATAAACAATAATAATAATCGCTTAGAAATTTAAATAGGTACTAAATTAATTTTAATACCTAACCCTAAACGCAAAGTCATACCCTTTTTCAATTAAAGATCTTAACTAAAGCTACGAACTAAGGTTTTTATTTCTATAAAAAATAGGTATGGATAACGCCGTGAGCTACACATTTACATATTGTTATTTAATAAAGCTAAGAATATTGTATATCTTGTTTTCCCGAATAAAATATTAATACTTTTTCCATAATATGAGCTCCTTTTATGATGTAATTTTACTTTTGCCGTATGAGTTACATTCAGGGCTCGGAAACCGGTTAAATTTCCAAACCGGTTTTGGTCATTGACCCCGAACCGAAATGAATTCAGGTTAAGGTTATCTTTACCGGTTATTTACCGGTTAAAGTGGGAAACCGGTTTTTCACAAATTCCGATACTGTTCAGCGAAATAAACCGGTTAATTTGAGTTTCAAGGACATTAGTGAGTACGCGTATCTCTATTAATTTTTTGAACCGAGTGTTTCGTCTGTTTAGTCAACGTTCAGATTCACAGAGTATTTTGTAAATGTTTACATTTGTATAGTTAAACATTTACATTTGCGCACTGAATCATAATAATAATTGAGTGAAATTGTGAATATCAGTAGTTACATTTCTTAACATACAAAAAGGCTATAAATTCTTATCAACGAATGAAGTCTTATCGGATAGTCAACCGCTTTTTCTTGGTGTTGCCGAAAAAATACTTTCTGATACAGGTGATAGTAAGTAAACATACAGTGAAATAAAGTAAAACAATTTAATTAAATCTAAAAAGTAACATACTATCTATACTAATATTAAAAAGCTGAAGAGTTTGTTTGTTTGAACGTGGCAATCTCAGGAACTACTAGTTCGTTTTTTTTTTATAATTAAGTATCTATTACAATACTTTATATAGATTACAATCTAGCCTAAAGACTAATGAGTAATTTAATTATGACCTAAATTGCTTTTAGGACTTAAATCTTAAGAATGTGTCCAATAACACTTATCTTATTGTCTCTATTACATATGTGAAGTCACTTTGTTCATGTGTTCTTTTACGTTGCACTTACACTACATTTAATATGTCACTGTTACACTACACTAATTCAAACGGCTTCAGCCGTTTCAATCTTCTTTTTCAGACTCAGTGGTATCAATGGATTACCTCGACGTTCACGTGTTGTTGAAGCCTGCTTTGATGTGCTTCAGCTATTTTTTGTATAATTGTCTCTATGTCATTCATTTTAAGGTCCCGGTGGAGATCACAGTTTCTTAAGTACCAAGGGGCGTTGACAATATCCTTGAGCACTTTGTTCTGGAATCTTTGTATTATCTGTCGATTGCTCTGAGCGGTACAGCCCTAAAGCTGTATACCATAAGTCCATACTGGCATTAACACCTGTTTATATAGCAGGACTTTGTTGTATACTGAGAGGGAAGAGTGTCTTCCCAGTAGCCAATACTTCTTCTGGTAGCGTAGGGATAGCTCTTCTCTTTTTTTCTTAACATGTGCTTTCCAGCGTAGCTTTGCGTCAAGCGTCATACCGAGGTACTTAGCTGTGTTCGAGTAGGGTATTGGTTGGCCATTTATAAGCACCGGGCAGTATTGACCTTTTTTATTTGTGAAGTCAACATGAACGGATTTACTCTCATTAAGTTTTATTCTCCATTATGTCGTCCACTCTAAGACTTGGTTGATGGCTACTTGAACCTTTTCTACTGATTCGTTGTGGGTATTTCCTACTGCTATGATGGCTGTATCGTCAGCAAAGGTTGCAATAGCATTTTTTTCTCTGAGCTCTGGAATATCACGGGTGTATAAAAGGTACAGGACCGGTCCTAGAACACTGCCTTGTGGAATTCCAGCTTTTATTTCTTTATTTTTAGAACAAACATCCTCTTGGCGTATTCGAAATGCTCTACTAGAAATGTAAGATTCTAGGATAGTAGCAAATTGATCTGGTAACATTGTTTTCAGTTTATATAGCAAGCCTTCATGCCAGACTTTATCAAAAGCTTGTGCCACATCGAGTACTATAACGTAAGGTAGGACGCCTCCCAGCCAGGTCCGACGACCTAAATAAGGTGGCTGGGATAGACTGGATGCGGAAGGCAGAGGACCGGCTGTTGTGGCAAAAATTAGGAGATGCCTATGTCAAGCACTTGCGAGCTATGCCGGTAACTTTAGTTCTTTGTCGGATGACCTTATTGCGAGTTTTATCCTCCCAAGCATACGTCGCTCCATAGCCCGCTGCACAATTTTGTTTTTTTTTTGACTAACTCAACCGTAGTAAATGACTTGGCACCGTAGGTCATAACAGGTAGGACGCACTGGTTACGTTGATCCTTCAGGCATTGCGGTTAAGGCGGAGTGAAAACTCGACGAAGTTTGCTAAACGCTACCCAACCCAATTGAATCCTTCTATCGACTTCTTGTTCGAAGTTGCTTTTACCAAACTGGAAACAAATCAAAGTCACGTTAAAGTTACCTACGGCCGAGACCCACACATCGAGGGGCTCCATTTAGGCTGTGCAATATCGTCGGCAAACCAAAGGTGTGAGATTTACTCACGGTTTATGTGATGACCTATCCAGTCCAATCAAGTGTCTTGAAGATGTCCTCGAGAGCGTTGGTGAACAGTTTCGGGGATATGAGGCACTATTGAATTCGTCTTGCAGTCATGTATGGATGTGGTCCACGGTATTGAAGCCTTTTGCGAAACCCGGCTTGTTCCGGGGGCTGGAAGAGGCTAGAGAGGCGGTTGGTGATCACTCTCGAGAACAACTTATAGACGTGGCCAGGTATGAGATAGGTCTGTAGTTCTTCAGCAAGGGGTTATAATTTTTTTAAGAACAGAGCCCGCTCCCGCTACACGCTTGTAGTAAGCCTTGGTGGATGACGGAGTTGAAGAGATTTGCTAGCTCTTTCAGGACTGGGATCCCACCTGCTCTCAAAAGCTCTGTAGTGATTCTGTCATCACAGGGCACTTTGTCATTCTTAAGTTGCTCGAAAACTGCCTCGACCTCGCCCTGATCGACATCCGATATGCCCTCGGTATAGTGGCACGTGAGTGGGGTTCTGTGATCATCGACGCTAAGTCCCATAGGTTTAGCCATCCGTGATGCATACATGTCCATAAAAACTCTCGATGTCCCCAAATATCTCCAACCTTGAGGTTTTACCACTCGCTGTGTTTAGTATTGTCAGACAGGTCTGCCTAGCTGCTGTGAGAAAACTTAAGTGCCTCTATTTCGATCGATCGCCGTCTCAATGTTGCGAGTGCTGTAGCGTAAGAGGTCAGATCATGTCAGCTTCCTGATCTTCAGGTATGGCTCTCATATCTGACAAAGACATCTGCGTGGCTCGTCTTACCCTCATTAGTTCAAGAATCTCGAGTGAGAGTTCGGACTCCCTTTTTTCGCGTTTTCCGGGAAACAACTTCCGAGATACATCCTGTAGCGTTTTGACCAGTGTCGGTTTTCTCGTTTGTGTTTCCAGCGATGCGAAACGGTTTTGAAGTTCCAACTAGAACTTTTCGGAGCATGAGGCTATCTGGGGGGCAGTAGGTCGGAGAATAGGCCTCATTATTTGGAGTCTTTTGACCTTGAAGCTAATAGTTAGAGACCCTCGAACCAATATGTGATCGCTGCCAGTATTGAGCCTGTTGATCACCGAGGCGTCTCTAATTATTTGCAGCTTGTCCGTAATGATGAAATCTATCTAGTTTCTTATTACACCATCGGGGCTTTGCCATGTCTACTTTCTGTGAGGCTTCTTCTTAAAGAAAGAATTCATTAAGAAAAGCCCCGACGACTGTAGGAAAGTAACGAGCATTTGGGCCCTGTGATTTCTGCGCCCTACGCAGTTAGGTCCAATTTTCGTTTCGCCGCGTTTTTGTACTCCCACATTAGCATTGAAATCTCCCATAACAACGTTGTAGTGAGCTTTTGTATCCTTTCATCATCGTCCACTTTAACAGATTCGTCTGTAGACGCAACTGTAGATGTATTAAATGATTCATGTCTCACAAAATTTTGTATTTAGTGATACGTTTGTAAGTTCCGCTGGCCAAGTGCAATGTAGTGACCATGTAATAATTCAAAACTTTATTTCGTAATTGGTTAGCACTTCTAAAGAAGTTCTAAGCTTATTAGTTCGTAAACTTTCACGATTTGTACACATTATGGAGTTTTATAAGCTGCGGGTCTTAATCGCGTATATATTCAATAATGAATTGATTGAACTACACGAACCACAGATCCTCTCCAATGACCGCCACTACTACTCCCGCATGGCGCGGGCAGAGGTTAAAATAAAAAAAAAACACGTCAATTTCAACCTAGAAGATGGATATCGTTTCTCAATATCATAAAATCCCGCGATGATTAAGTGTACACACCGTCGAAACAAATATTACACGCCAGTGTGCAGATGTCCTTAGTGTTGTGTGTCGAAGTACCGACAGTTTCAGTAGTGAGTGATAAAAATGCGTAGTGATTACAACCTTACATCAAACATTTCGATTTATAGGTCTCTTAATTTTAAGCGAACATAGATTAAATCTTATTTTATTTTCTTTTTCCCATGATGAATATACACACATTTAATTATAGAATTTTATAAGCCACGTGTCTTAATCGCGTAAATATTTTATTTTAAGGCGACCGTATTGCAACGGCCGTGGTCACGGGTAGACAAAGGAAAATAAACAAAGGTATTTAGCCTTAAAATAAAATATTTACGCAATTAAGACCCGTAACTTATAAAATTCTATAATGTGTACAAATCGTGAAAGTTTACGAACATATACACACAAATAATATAATTAATCTATACTAAATAACGGCCGCACGCTTGTAGTTTTGCAGGGAACATGATTTTAACACGACGCACGACGACGACGGTCTAACCCATACATGTGGGAAAGAAAAAGAACTAAGTTTCAATGACGTGAGGTCGAGACCGAACGATCGTGCCTTGCGTCACGAGTCGTTTGTTTGAATTTAACCGGTTAATTCAGCTCACATTATCGGTTAGCATTACGCTCTCTGTTTTAACCGGTAATCAAAATTATTTTGTTATGATTAATACCGGTATCTTGATTAACCGGTTAATCGATAAGCACAGTTAAACCGGTTTTATTAACAATAATAACCGCTATTTATTAACCGGTTCCGAGCCCTGGTTACATTACGATCAAAATGAATAAAAACTTCAGTAATATACCTGCAGTTGTGTTTAGTACATCTAATTAAATGAATTAAATAAACAAAATGTCAGTGCTTGTTTAGAATACTTAGTGAAATTACTTCACATTCTCACTCGCTAAATTTCAAAGTGCTGTATGAATTTTAAAGACAATGGTTTGCATAAGAGTATCGTAAATGCTGGTAACACTGGCGCGGGGAATATCAAGTGTCAATTCGACAGAATTTGGAATGTTAATATTCCTATAAAACGTCTAGACGCCAAAAAACCGCATACACTCTTGGCGCCCACATGGGCTATTTGCGATCAATATCAGTTTGTAATAGACGATTTGCTTGTGAAAAAGGGCACTAGAGAATCGAATAAAAAAAGAACTAGGGAAGTCGATAAGACCACTGTGAGCCCTCGTTATCTCGGGTCATAAATTACCCCGACACCCTCGGGGGTGCAGGTAGGTGCCTCCCGAGTAGGATCCTTCGAAACGCCGTGAAGGTTCCGGGAAATGAAGTGACTACGTGATCCAATTGCGATTTAAGGTGCATTCGATTTATGTATGTTTTTAGTAGTCACGCGATATTCGTCTTCAGACATTTGATGGGTTTGTTTGACGACTCGTTATTAGAACTGTGAAACGAATAGGTGAACGTCGCGTCGTGTTGAAAATCGATTTAGTCGACCTAGCTACGGTTGAAAAATAAACGGTCAAAACCAATCAGAATAAAATCTGGCTGTGTTTTGTTGATAGGTATTTTTATAGATGAAAACTGAATTCAAAGGAATAAGGTATTCCTCGTCATCACGTAATGTAAGTACGTAAATAAGAGAAACAATATCTTTATTTATGTGAAAATTTTACCAAGCAATCTTAACTTCGCAATCTAATCCAAAATTTTGAAAAGTAATCTATATTCAAACTTTTTGTTTGAAACATAGCACGTAACTTTTAGATCTAATTTTTCAACGCACAAACACAATGTACGGAAGTAGGATAAGGCCCAAAGTTAGACGATAAATCCGGCAGTTCCGACGTCCGCCCGCCACCGCATCTGACAGCCTAATACATATTGATACAATATTGGTGGAAACGATCAAAACACTTTCTGTTTCGAACATCACTAAGAAAACTTAAAACCTTTATTGCCCTTAAAATAAAGTTTAGATTTCAATGGCTATAGGCTCGTCTGACGATAGTATTAATGTTGTTTAGTTAGAATTTTGACAAATATCTGCAGGTGACGGGCCCGCGGTTTCCGGACGCGGATGCGTTTGACATATTGCTTTGATAGCGGGCTTTGTGCATATAAGGCTATCATAAATTATGCTAGTAGAATAAGGTCAGCAATTTTGCGTTATGGATAATGTAAAGTAAGCGAATTTGTAGACCTTTGTGATATATGGACAAGGAAGGTTGGTGGCGAAAAAAATATCTTAGGAAATTGATAATATCTATTTCGACACAACAATATGTATAGTATACAAAGAAACATTGTTAACGAAAACATTGGCCATGTGAAAAGAGTGGCCGCGAGTTTTTATTGCCTGTTCTTTTCTGTGGCTTTACCTATTGTTTGCGTACATTAGGCATTACATGTACGTGTAGGTAGTACATCGACTTTTCATAAGAGTATTGTTTTGCTTTCTATGTGAATAAAATTTTTTTATTATTTTTATTATATTGTGTATACTTAAGGGAGTTTACCCTATTAAGTAGGTTTAATATAACTTACACTAATAAAATCTTGTTACTATACACAACCTATTAAGGGTAATACGTACCACAAAATACCGAGAGATACATACTCCCACTTAGGACCACTTGGCTCCGTAAGTGTTCCGAGTTTCCGTATCTAGATAAGTTATATGCGCGTTGCTTGAGTTCGTTTGTATGAAGCTAGTAAGTACGATTGTAGGTACCTACTATATTTTGGTATGGTAATACTTAATGGCACTTGTTGTGCACTGTTAAGAAACGCAATAACTCAAACTAAAACGGTATATTCCATCATGTTAAAAATAATTTTGTTTAAAGTATTTGTTAAGCGACTACCTAATTGATTTTTTTTTTCACACGGTTCAAAAGTTAAGAGGGGGACACAATTTATGCAGCTTTCGGAGCAATTATTTACAAAAAAAATCACCTAATCAAAAAAGTTTGTTAGAAACCTTACAATGGTTTTATAAGAACTGTCAAATGATGTGTCACACGTTGATGATGTGAATTTTTTTCGGATTCTGTTGCAGAGTGCCCTCCCCCCCCCCTAAATATTTATTTTTATTGTTTAGCTATCAAACTAATTACTAACAAGACACCAAATTTTTCATGACATCAAATTGTCTTTGAGTAAAATGCCTGTGACATACAGACGGACATGACGAAACCATAAGGGTTCCGTTTTTGCCATTTTGGCTAGGGAACCCTAAAAATACTCAGAATACTATTTGCAGATCATAATCTGCAGTCTTCGCCAATTCCATTTGTCATTAGCATTAATAAACCAATTACAAAAATGACTAAAGCAAAAATCCCTCCCTCCAGGAGTCGCGTCGCGTCGGGACACCATTTATTTTTACACTCCTAATGAGAACTGACAATGGCTTCAAAGCACGTCTGTTATCGATCCAATTCTACAATTAAAACTAAAGGACTTTCAAAGATATTAACTTTTGGAATAATAAAAATGTCATAACATTTGTTTGGATTTAAACTACCGAAAGCAGGAGTTAAACCTTTTAGCAAATTAAAATAGTTTCAAAAAGTAAGCACACGACTAAAAACTTATTCATACTTGTTCTTTAGACTCGCACAATTTGGCTAAATTGAAATGAATAGTAGCGATATAATTAAAACAATTAGAAAAAAAATTCCTGAAAAGTACCTATCGGATTCAAAAATCTACCGTTTTATGGATGTAACAAAATGACATGAAAAAAAATGGTTGTCTGTAAAGTCGGTTTACGGATGATAGATATGCGTGATAACGTCATAAGGAAACATTGATGACATATCGCCATTCGCGTTGCTTAGCAATCAGTCAATAACGTCACACTTTTTAAGAAAACATTGATGACATATCGCCATTCACGTTGCTTAGCAACCAGTCAATAACGTAACTTTTTTCGTGCGTGCACCCGGTCATCGATTCATAAGAAGTTATCACGTCAAAAACATTTAGCCGTTTATTTGTTACTTTAAAAAAGTATGCTATTTACGCTATCGTCTTGGTTCTGCTGTCATGATAGTTATAAGTTTTGCGAATAAATAATAATAATATCTTGGGACAACTCACACAACGCTGATCCCAAACTAAGCAGAGCTTGTACTATGGAAACCAGACAACTGATAAACATATTTATATATTTCTAAATACTTACATATTGTAGATAAATAACACCCAGACAAAGAATAAACCATCG
Organism: Herminia tarsipennalis; assembly: GCA_945859575.2. Lineage (NCBI taxonomy): Eukaryota > Metazoa > Arthropoda > Insecta > Lepidoptera > Erebidae > Herminia > Herminia tarsipennalis. The sequence goes on from OX243835.2 coordinate 17,606,584, forward strand.
TGCTCATCACACAAAGTTTTATCCTGGATGGAGATCGCACCCACGACCTCTTCCGCAGCAATCGGATACACTCCCACCGCGGCACAGAGGCAGTCGTATATAAATATATAAAATATAAAAATTCGTATAAATATATAAAAAATTGTAAAAAATATCATGGACCTTTTTGAAAGACATGACAAATCAAATATCGACAAAAAGTTGATAAATATTGTTCTAATAACCATACTTATAACAATATATATATCAGTAATTTTTTGCTTTTAGAAGCTTTTGAGAAAACGGTCTTGATTCCTTAATTCTCTTAAAAGGAAAAGAGGCCGTCCTACGTATAAGTACTTATTAATTGTACTATTACTGTCACCTATAACAAAATCAATTAATCATAACAATATACCTAAAGGGAAAACTTTCTCAGTTACGGTTTCATACGAAACATTTGTTATTGGAATATTGAATCCCTTTGGGTCCCTTCGATAAATTACCAGCAGTTAGAATTACACACAAGCGATATCAGAATCTAATTACAAATGGAATATTTCATTTGCAATACATATTACCTGTTTCAATTACCTACTGTATTATTATGTACTTGGCGCCATTTTATTAATCAAGTAATAAGAAACTGCCTAAGGGTGTGAACTGTGTCTGCTTATTTAATGCATAAACTTATTCATTTGAATCTTAAGCAACAACAACGACTTTGACAAAATATGCTTATTGATTGTTTCATTTGCAGCAATGGTAAAATTGATTATTTCTTCTTAATATGTTTGTCATTTTTTTTAATTTCACACTTGACACTTTTTCGGGAGTGCACGCTGCACTCACGAAAAAGTGTCATGTTATTGACTGGCAGCTAGGCAACGGTTAAGTTATTGATTGGTTGCTAAGCAGTCACGTTATTAATTGGTTGCTAAGCAACAGCGAATGGTGATAGCAGTGACATTACATGCGATACAATTGGACCTAACGTTAATGATTGGTTGCTAAGCAACGCGAAAGGCGAAAATGTCATCAGTGTTTTCTTATGACGTTATCACGTAAAATTATCGTTCGTAAACCGGTTTTACAGATAACAATTATTTAAGGTAATAGTAATCTAGCCGACTTTTCACTCATTTTGTGCCGTGACAAGTTACTCAAGTACCTATTCATTGTTGTACATGTACATTTTAACTGCACAAAGACTTGATGTTATGGCTTTTGCACATACTTCATGTACATATTGTCAAATGTTTATGGCTAAAATGAAAATGCTGCAGTACAGTTAGTTCACAACTCTATGGTCCATTTTGGGAAATAATTCTTAAACAAAATTGTTATATCTAAACATCGGGCATGTACACCTATACACATTACCCATTGTACAGGAAGAAACTGTGAGGTTGTCTTGCTTGACATAAATAAGTTGCCCTAAAAAAGCATTATCCAGAAAATATCGGGGAAAAAGTAATAATCTGTCAAAGAGATTGCCCATGAGCCCTTATGGTGTGACACCAGTCCAAAATAATTGGATTAATGTCCTGATCAAATTAGGAATGTGTCTTATTTTCCGCCTGCTGACGTTGGGATATTCAATATAATAAAATAATGATACTAGTTTATTTTTCTATCAAGATCACGTGGAATTCGAAGCAGCTCTAAATACTATTATAGGTACTATTAGTTCTTTACTATTTTTACTTTACTGTTATAGTTTAGTAATTATTATATCAAATACCAAATGACGTACCTCCATTCCATGATATTTCGGACCAAGGTTAATGTGTGCCTTCATTTGCAAAGTGCAAATGCATGCTGATTCTCCCAAGAAAAGAAAATATTTAGATATTAAATACCCAAACAGCAAGTAGGTACTATTTAATAAAAATTGTATATATAGGACGCATTTATTTGACCTTTATATACAACTAGCTGTGCCCCGCGGTGTTACCCGCGGTTTATAGCTTATGTGTTAATCCAGCAAGTCAGCTAACTCCATACCAAATTTTATTAAAATTGCTCCAGCTGTTTAGACGTGTAGAAGTAACAAACATACACACTCACATACCCACAAACTTTTGCCTTTATAATATTAATGTGATTAAATTTGACCTTTTGTACACAAACAATAAATAAAATAAAAGACAAAAAGGTTCTGGACTCAGCATATAGTCAGCAGCACAAAACATGCCGACTGCTGATATTCTGAGTGGTTTATGAGTAATAAGAATACTTTTACTACTTTAATCAGCATAACAAGAATTTTCTTTATAAAAAAGCCTAACCTCCAGGTTTATAGAATTGAGGGCAACAAAATCATGTTCCAATATGGTCCGTACTAGAAACTGTTTCTCATATCGCTCCCATTTTTAGTACCGAGTAATATATGGGCCATAAACCAGACTTATCAGAAAGCACACAATTCTTCGTAAAATCTTAATAATTTCACTGATACTGTCCTTTAACTGATATATTATACAAAGACTTTTGTTTACCTGTCTTATAAGATTTTCACGATACAGATGCTACAAATTAATCAAATTTTCATTAAAGATTTATAACGATAGTATTGTGTTTGCGCCCAATAGGTCTAAACACTTAAGGGTAGATTACGCGAAACAGGGTTCGGCTCTCTCAAAAATGTATATAGAAAACCTAAAGATTAGGACACGAAAATTGTGTCACTAGTTAAAGAGTTATTCTAAAGGGTCTTTCAACAAAGACGGGTCGATGTTAAAATTGAATAAAACTAGATGTGTGTGAGATATTAACGAAATTTATTTTTTATTTGAAAGGCCCGTTTATGCCATTATGCATGAAATATGACATCGTTCAAATGTCCGCCGCGGCTTCGCATGGTGGCACAAATCCGAGAGGTCCAATTTTTAATGACTCTGCTGCATAGATCCGGCTGAATCTGAGCGATGGCCTGCGTTATGTTGGATGCATTGCTATCTGGTGAACCTCATGTGGGTTGTGGTCATCCCATATACGGCAATTTTGCTTATTAACAAAACCATTCATCCAAAAATGTGCCTCGTCGCTAAAGATTATTTTTTGGCCAAAATCGGGGTCCTCTTCCAAGCGTTCCGACGCCCATTCAGCGAACACACGGCGTTGTCTATGGTCATTAACTTTGAGCTCCTGGGTCAGTTGGATCTTGTATGGATGCAGACCCAAGTCCCGACGCAAAATTCTCCAAGTTGTAGTCTGCGAAAGGCCGAGTTCTTGTGCACGGCGAGAAATCGACTGCTTCGGAGTCTCCTGAACACTCTCACGTACAGCGGCGATGTTCTCGGCCGATCTGGCGTTCCTTTGACGTAAAGGTGTTGGTTGGTTGTTTACCGAACCGGTCGTCTCGAATTTAGTCACCAATCGTTGGAGAGTAGACTTTGAAGGGCCACCGCGTCTGCCGTAAAATGGGCGCAATGCGCGCAACGTTTTCACTAACGAACACTCATTTTGATAATAAAGTTTTATCATTTGCACATGCTGCTCAACCGTGTAACTTGCCATGGTGATTTGGCATCAGTGACTGAATAAGAAAAAACAGATTTGACAGATGCCGCCAAATCAAAATGGCCGCCACAGATTATTAATATCGACCCGCTCTATTTGAAAGACCCTTTAGTAGATGAAATAAAGAAATTTAAGGATATGCCTTAATATGATCCCCCAAATAAATTTTGAAGTTGCGGAAAAATGCAAAAACGGGCATTTTCGTATTGTCATAGTCATGGCGTTCGTAATCTAACATATGTACGAACGAATATTCTACTTTATTTTGACCTGCGCTCCTGCGCACTGGGAAGTAATGGTTGTGTGCGGGAGAACGAGACCGGCGATCGTGTCGCTGTGTACGTAGCGCTAAATAAATAATTCTCTCAGTGTAATGCCCCCTTAATGTGAACATTTTTTCTTATTTATTTAAAAAGATATCTCCCGCGTTATATTACTTTAGACTTTACATCCATTTAATTAACTGATATAAAGTACCTATTGCCCATACTCGGAACCGACATTTATACACAATCTATTGCACAGCAATCGTATCCACTTCAACTGCGTTACTTTTTTGGAAATTAAATTTTATAATTAAATCATATCAAATTATCAGTCCGTATCGATCCACTGATGGACGTACCTAGGCCTCTGCTAATTTTCGCAGCACCTTCCGGTCCTCTGCCTTCCAGGTTCAGTTTATACCAGCGAACTTCTTCAGGTCGTCGGTCCACCTAGCTGGGGACCAGTCAGCCGTCCTGCCAAGTCGCGGTCTCCACTCTAGGACTCGTTTGCTTCAATTAAAAATAATATTATTAAGTTACTTATTTAGAACCACATAAAGGATGGATATATAAAATAGGTACAATATTACGATAACAACAGATATAAATTAACTCAATACAAAACAAGGAATACCCGGGCTATTATTACTAAGAAATAGAGCCAATAAATTTAACACAAAATGTGAAAGACGGACATAACAAACCCTATAAAACGAAAGGTGTAATACAGTAAGTAAATCTGTCAGAAAACCTTAGTGAGACGATAAACTTCTATTATAAAGAGCTTCTCCTACAAATTTACGATGCGGTCTAGAAAGCCCCACCCCTACTAATCCATACTTATTAAGGATAATGGGGAACCAATGAACAACTTTTCGTCCTTTATCTCAAGTCATAAATATCGGCTATCACGCGTCCCCGGCAGCCCGAGGTGTCGAAAGTCCAATTTAATGGCCGTTTTATTACATTTCGAGTAATAATAGCAAATTCTGGATGAAGTTAGTAACATTTTTAGGTTCCGTTCTTTGATTTAGGACACCCTAACCCTTAAAATATATAGCAGTCTATGAGCAAATGCCAAGGGTTATCCATAAGGGGTAGGCAGTTTCATTGTAACCTTAGAAGTGTTGGACGTTATCGAGTTATAAAGACTTGTTATATTTATAATAGAATATTGATCTTGCGTAAAGTTTGTTGCATGGATCAGCGCGAAACATAGCCAGGCCATAACTGGGATAATTATGTCAGTAAAACAGATATAGCGTCACTTAATCATTAAATTGTAAAAGGTATTTTTTTAATGTAGTCTCTTTGTATAGGTATTTGTACGAAAATTCGAGATACGAATTACTGCGGATTCGGCTAACACGCACGGCTTCCCTTTCTGATTTAGCCGTGCGTGTATTGTATGTTAGCTATAATTCGATTTGGTGTTGGTACGATCGATTGTCGAGTAACAGACAAATATAAACCTTATGTTCCACCGGTCTGAGGAAATAACGTTTTATTGAGCACAAATATAGGATACAATTGAGTATTTGACTACTTTAAAAATATGTCAATGAGTGTTCTGAAAAAATATGTTCATTTATAATTTAACGTGTTTATTAATTTTTAATCATAAAAAGAAACACTAAAAGTAAACGATTTAACTTGTTGATTGTTTTTGACGTTTCTTAAAAAGATGCTGATTTGCCTTCAGTCAAATACCTTATTGGATGATAAAGTCGAATGTCGTAGTCAACTTCGATAAATTCGCTTCGAAACGGTCGCTTTTTGACAGTTTTCACTCCTTTGGTGACAAGTACTTTTTTTTTAAAGATGATGCCGTGGTAGGGTACATGCCCTGTGTCGGGTGGGACTTTACAAACATACAAGTCACGGACACAAAGTACACCCAGACTAGGAACAACAATTTGTTTGTGGATCACACAAAGTGGTGTCCCGTGTGGGAATCAAACCCACGACCTCTTGCGTAGCAGTCGAACCCACTCCCACCGACACAGAGCCAATTTTCCAATAAATAATATTTAGTTTAATTGTCTCTACTTTTAGTTGTAAACTCTTTATTGTTATTTCTAAGAAACGTATACAGTTGTAAGTATTCAATTTGGAGTCATGATTTATAATTTGTAAAATTTTATCACCGTATAATTTATTTTAGTTACTTTATCAAACGCCTCTGGTATCTTTATTGTCCAGAATCTGGTTGGCCTTATTAATTCATTTCTATGTTAATTAAATCGTTTCACTTTATAATTTATTGTATTAGATCGTATCTAAACAAAGCAATAAATTTCTGGCGCAGAACAAGGATGACGCAAACATTGAGACTATTATCTATTGAAAATTAACATTTGCTTGCTACTTATTTGCTATTTGGCAAGAAGCGTATGGAATAATGAAATTCTTGTTATAAATCATTATCTGTTCGAACGAATAGACTAACTATGAAAATATACTACGTGTCCTAACGTGAATAATTTAAGGCAAAATACCTTGTCTATTGCCGGACGTTTTACCGTATTGCAACGGCCGTGGTTACGGGTAGTAAGTAGACTATGGCAATACGGTCGAAACGTCGGGCAAAAAAAACATTATTACGGACATGATCGGATATACCGTCATTGAGTTATTGCCCAAAAACTGCGTTTCTCAACAAACAGGCGTACGTGCCATGAACAGACGCTCTTCTGCTGGTGCAAGTATTCAAATCTGATTTGTTCCATACGGCTTCGAAACCCGACACTGAGCATGGTCCGACATGTTTTTGCCCGAATTTATTTAAATTACCTAATTTGGAATAAAATTTAAAAAAACCGGTTTCTGTAATCTATTACTTATCAGAAATTGAAAGGACTATCTAAACCTATTACAGCAAAATATCACTTACGTAACGTAAGTGAAAAGCATATCAAGTCAATTTTTATTTGAACTAAGTATCTACTGTGTTTAGTTCATAAAATAATAGACAAACACAACGTAAACTAGGTGCATCTAGATACCTTTACAACACAAAGCACATCTCTGCCATGCTCTGTATGTACGTATACATACTACTACGAATATAGTTCAGTTGTTCAAGGTATCCCCTAAGATCGTACGTTCTCTAATTTATGGAAGTAGCCTTCGCTTGGCCACCAAAACCAATCCACTTCGTCTTGGTATCTACGCCTTGATTTCAGTTACTCCACAAGGGACGTCGTAAAGGCCCACTACGATAAGATACATGTATAATCCCTACTTAGTTACCAAGCCTGTATAATTTCGCCGTCGATTTCTTTGCAAGGAACGGATTGATTTCCGTTGGGTATAGCTTTATAACCGTATTATCTAAGAAAATGGAACATATCATCATATTTGTTCAAAAAGAATGTATTTTTACAATTTGTCACACATTTGTTTAACTTTTATCATCGTTCGATTTTTCAATATGACCGTATTAATTGTCTCTAGGAGAAAGGATTTCTTTAGTTTCATCGCAGATACATTGTGATTAAAACAAAACTGGAGAATACCTATGTACACCTACTTCAAAATCTTACCGTTAAGTCACTCACAACGTAATTTTATTTAAACTGGGCTGTTCTTTCAAATATTTGTGAATTTATGACCAAACTTGTTACGAATAAGTCGCCTGAATCGACCAACAGCGTTTTAGTGTCATTTATTGTGTTATTAATTTAGATTCACGTCTATTTTATTTTTTATCCGGTATAAATTGAAAATGGGTAGGAAACAATGGGAAGAAATGGAAATTTATAAGGGTAAGCTCCCTCCTCTGCCTGTGCCCAAAAGATATATTTGTAAGCTATTTTTTATATAACGAAATGAGGAGACGAGCAGGTCATGTGCCTGATGGTAAGCGTCACGCTAGCCCACAGTATCAGTGCCTTATTATTAGTTCATAAGTCTCTATTTATTATAGAATTTTATAAGCTACGGGTCTTAATCGGATTGAGTTGAAGTCTCATTTGCCCAGTAATTACTTACTGTTGTGGTACCCACCAAGATGGCCTATGGCTTAGACCTCAATGGTTTCATTCTTTCATATAATTAATGCATTTATAAAAAAAACTAGCCCCAGCCCGTGGTTTCACAGAAATTTGGAATTAGGGGTGAAATTTTCAGAAATCCATCCATATAATAACTGTGTAGGTTCTTCAACTCAATCCGATCAGTAGTTAGAGCTATGCATTGATTGATATATCACTCATTAACAGTTTACTTTCACATTTACAGATAAATATAATTATACGCTTAACACTTTCTTTCATTCATTCTACAAACACTCAAGTACCTACCATGAATATAGTATCACTCAAAATATTCCCTGAATAAACCAACCGCCTCACACCCACTCCTCATCCGTCTAGGAAACAACGGCATAGACATAACATATACAATGAATAAACCCTACCATGTTTCAGCTTATGCCAACGAGAATACACGAGACATATTGTCACTCCCCTGCCTCCAGAGGCTCGCGTCGCTAATAGCGAAATAGTGTCGCCTCGAAGCCTGTCACTTATCATTTGCAGCTAATAGAATATTTATAGGAAGCTTATTATGGTCGTGTGTTGTGACGTCATATTTTAGATATTGAATGGCTTACTGAGGAATTTGATTAGGGGACAAAGTGATTATGAGAACAGCGCAAATTGTCTTTCTTTAGAAATTGTTGTTGAAACCTACGATAAAAAGCGACATTTGCTTTACGTTTAGAAAAATTACACATTAGGTATTTACCTAAACAAAATATTGAGAGTAAGGCCCAGGACGCACAGGGTTTTTATAAAACCACAGACACGCCCACATTACTAGTATAATACAAGAAAACGCATCAACGGCCGCACTGTGGTTTTTTCCCGCGACTGATTTTTACTAGTAATAAGCTGTTTTGTCATTAACCGCGCGCGGTTGAAAAACGCAGTGCGGCCGGGGCCTAAAGAAGGTAATCTAAAGTCCACAAATAAAAAAGCTTTCTTCTTTTCTTTCTACTCTTCATTAGTAGTCACACACACAGAGACATCATTAACGGACAAGAATCTCAAACACTTTGTTCGGTAGGCCTTTCGAGATGCAGCTCCTTGAGCGATGTCTATGAATGAGTGCGCCGATTAAAGTTAGATTATATGACTTTTTTCACATCATTATTACATAACGTAACTAAGCGCAATTTCGCCTTAAACACTCATATTTGGCGTATTTGTAACCAATATGTAACTTATAAAAAAGAATATTTACTAACAATTATTACCAGCTGTTAATTGGCACCAGAACTGGCGCACGGTAACCACTAATTTGCGGCAGCACATAACGTTTTATTTGATAGGAACAAGGGTTAGTATTTATTATTGTTTACGTTGCGCGATGGCCTCCGGGCACAATTCCGTTGAGTTATGTCATGGCCTGGTCACCCCAGTCCAGCGCGCAGGTGGACCAACCACACAAGGTCTCAATTTATTGCTAATTTTATTTGTATAGCGGTTCCTGTAAATTTTATTGCTTTGTTCCTAAATATTTCTGCACTGGACATCGGCGCTTATGGCGATAAATGACATAAAAATGTTTATTGCCAGAATTTATTTCGTGTTTAACCAGACGGTCGTAATAACCAAGATGTACATGATATAATTTGATGCTAACGGTAAGGACGGCATTTTTGAAACAATATGATTAGTGTTGCCCAAATTCAGTCTTGGTCTTGCAGTCTTGGTCTTGTTCTTGCGTTTTTGCAAGACCAAGACCAAGAACAAGACCGCGTATTTTTAGCAAGACCAAGACCAAGACTGACCGTGCAAGACTTGAGCAAGAACAAGACATAGCCTGCAAGACTCTTGCGTCTTGCAGCTAGGACTTAGCGCTATTTCACTGAGTAATTAGGTGTAACAGTTCGGTGTATAGGTAGGTACGCTTAGGAATTCTATGAGACGCAAAAAACTGTATCAAAGAATATGAAAAACTGGACCTATGCGCATTACGACTAATACCATAAACATAGCGAATAAAAAAATATCTATTAAAATCAAACTGAGTGCATGCATAGTTATGTTTTAACCATCGGCACTTTGATAATGCGGCATCAAAGGTTTTGTACTTACTTCTCAAAGAAATTTGCCGCTTTTCGGAAGTACATGGTTATGATACACGCGCCGGCGGCTTCTTTTGAAATCTAAAACAATCGTTGCCGCCACGCCGAAATCATAACATTTGACACTATTTGATTGCCGCCATAGGGCGAAGGTATACTCATGCAAAATAATTTCCTAGTAGAGTACCTACAGGTGTTCCAAAGAATAAATAAGTTTCAGAGTGCTTAGAATGAAAATGAATACATTATACTGATCACGCAAGTAGTATTATGATTAGGATAAAATGGTAAGGATAGGTAGTAGATGTCATATTAATTCATTCTAGTAAGTATATATTATAATATTGATTACTTATATGGTTTTAAACTAATTACTTAGGTACTATTATTGTACATTTAGTCATTATATTTCTTAAGTTTTTACAAGAAAAAATAGCAAAAAAGTGTTCAAATATCACCCGTTTAATAAATATTGTAGCCACTTTTAAATATACTTGAAACGTGTAAAAAAATTCTACAAAACTAATAAAATAATATAAAAAGCGTAGGTACTTACCTACTAATAAAATAAAAAGCCTGCGATAAGAGTTTTGTATTACTTACCAGCCCGAATATCTCTGAGAGAGATGATGAGAGTAAGTATTTACTAGCTGTGCCCGCGACTTCGTCCACGAGGAATAGTAACTTTGGAGGTATAGTGACGTTCAGGACTTATTTATTTATTTTAAAACTTCTGTCATCAAACATACAAACGAACTCTTCAGCTTTATAATATTAGTATAGATGTACGCCAAAACATTCACTTATATGTAAAGAATAGTGATTGGCACTAATTCTATTTTATTCACGCGTCGCGTCTGTACAAGTAGGTAATATTTAGTGTGTGTTTGTACGCCGCACGCGGCATTGTTTGATTTGCGGCGGCATCCTTTTCATAGAGCCGGCACGTGGCGAGGCGGCGCGGTAAAGCAAGGAAACGTACTATAAATAAAGGAATTATTTTAATTCCAGTTATTTCCAATTGAGCTGTGCTTCGAGTCTAACTTGATAATTGTTTTTACTAATTCTCGTTGTTTTCTAAAAACGTATCACGTGTACAATTTAATATGAGTGACGAAGATTCAAATTATTCTAGTCCGAGTAACGAGAGTTTGAGTCACAGATCTAAAAGACCCAAAAGCAAATTTGAGGAGTTTTTCGAAATAATTCATGCATCCCAAACTGCCTAAACCGCCTGCCTGTAAATTGTGCCAACATAAAAAGATTGAAATAAAAATGAAAAACAGAAACACTTCAGGCTTAAGGAAACATCTAATATCTTTCCACAAAAAGGAATCAGAAATATTTCTTCCTGTTAAACCAAAATTAAGTGGAGATATCACAAGCTTTTTAGTAACCGCTGGAAGTGGACAGGTAAGAATATTTTTTTAAAGAATTTTAACTCCGCGTAGCTATTCATGCGATACTTTCAAAAACGCCATTAACTTACGTAAGTATTTTTGAGTTAGTGGTGTTTTCACAGTTTTCATCTAGGGGTGCGACATATTAAGTATGTAATTATCGTCTTAAATATTTTTTATAAACACCCATATTTTCAGTTAATCGGCCAGTAACAACTAAGTACTTTATTTTGGTAAATTACAGTACAGTGCAACCTTAATATAACAAATATCAATTTAACGATTTTCTCGATTTAACAACAACAAACCTCCTCCTCTTATACGCTCAAACCTAATAACACAAGATTTATTGTTTTGTTTCAGTCGGAAAACAGCAGTGACAACATCACGACAGCTACAGTTGATTGGGTGGTGAAAAAATATCTTCCCTTCTCATTTTTCGATGACGAAGCTACACAAGTATATTTTCGACGTATTTGCCCTAATATGGTGTTTCCTAAAAGGTCTACACTTAGAAGGAAAGTCAAAGAGCGATTTGAAGAGCTCCAATTGAATCTCAAGGAACGACTTCAACAATTATCATCTAAAATGTCTTTTACCATTGATGGGTGGACGTCAATTGCTGGTAGGAGTTACTACGGGGTTACTATTCATTATATAGACAACGCATGGAAGTATCAATCTGTAGTTCTTGATTTTATACCATCACGCGGTCGACATACTGGGGAAGATATTGCAACGATTTTCCATGAATGTTTATTGGAATATGGCATAATTGATAAAATACAAGGTATCACGGTCGACAACGCAACTGCAAATACCAAATTCATGTATGAACTGGGCAAACAGCTGCCGCCACACTTTGATTCAGACAATCAACATTTCCGGTGCTTTGCTCACATTTTAAACCTTGGTGTACAAGATTTATTAAAGACCTTAGCATTACACTGTGAGTCTGACACTAACGCGCAAGATCAGCAGTACGAAGACTATGCAGACGAAACTGAGGATGAGGAAGATGAAGAATCTGCACCAAATATTGCTGACTCGCGTACATCTGTAACAAAGTTACGCAGTATTTCCAGTAAAATAAAAAGAAGTGAGATAGTGAAGAAGAAGTTTCAGTCTGCTTGTGAAGCAGCTGGCGTGCCATCAAATCTAAATGCCATTCTTGACTGTCCAACGAGATGGAATTCCACACATGATATGATTGGATTTGGTTTAAAAGTGAGAGCGGGCATTGACATATTGTGCAGTTCTGTCACCGAATTAAATGATTTTCAAATCACAGCTAATGAATGGCAGGTACTCGAAAAATTACATAAATTTCTAATAAACTTTAAACTTTTAAGTACAAAACTCGGTGGAGACAAATATGTTACATTACCGCTAGTCATTGTATCATTCAATCTCTTGCTAGATAAAATTGAATCCATGGTAAAACAGTTAGATGAGAAACCTAATCGATCTGAAGTGGATGAAAGGCTCATTCTAGCTTTCCAAGCAGCTCGAGACAAAATGCTTAAACATTACAAGAAGAGCAACTGGATTTATTGTACTTCTTTAATTTTAGACCCAAGGCATAAGGCTCAGACTTTTGACCTGACAATGTGGGGGAAGCAACTTAAAACAGAAAGTCTGCGCAAGTTCAATGAACTTTATGAAGAATATAAAAGTCTACACTCACTGAACAAATCTCTGGAATTACCAGAAAAAGAAAATAAAGTATGTGATGAAGATGAAGACGTAATAGACTTTGATAAACTCTATGAATGTCCCTCGACGTCATCTGGATCTTGTCTTCAAGGCTTAGTGATAGACGAGTTGGAGGAGTACCTGAGAAAACCAAGAACTGCCAGCTCGGAAGACATTTTAGATTGGTGGAGGACGCATGAGACAGAGTATCCGATTTTATCGAAAATGGCCCGTGATTTTCTCTCAATACCTGCAACTTCAGTACCTGCTGAGAGGTTATTTTCTAAAGCATCATTAGTAATTAGAAAACATAGAAATAGGTTAAGTGATGAGTCAGCCAGATGGTTACTTTGTATTAATTCTTGGTCAAAAAAAATTATATAAAGTATCATAACCTAATGATAAAGCTGTTGATTTGTGTTGTATTTTATTTTTTATTCAAATAAATGATAAATCGTAAACTCTTTTATTAAATTTCTTATAAGTTGAGGGTTCAATCTCTTTCTAGACAGATAAGTATTGTTCTTTAAAATACAGTCAAGTTATTGTAATTAATTTGTTTTTTTACATGTTTTAGCAAATGTAAGCTTATAAATCATAAATGTTTATTAAGAAACAGTTACTTCCATGGAAAACGACATATAGGTCAGTTGATTTTTCGAATTTCTTATCAAATCTTCAGTTACTTATTAATCTGCTTGATCTTTACTATGGCTATGTTAATTCAAGCTCACAATGTTCCAATTCTAATACGTTTTTCTAAGATTTAAAGTAAACTTTAATAAATAGTAATAGACTAATAGGTAATTGCAAGACTTGCAAGACTCTTGCTGCAAGACCAAGACCAAGACCAAGACTGGGAGCGCAAGACCAAGACCAAGACCAAGACCAGGTGTATTGGCGCAAGACCAAGACCAAGACTGGCTAAGTCTCGTCTTGTTCTTGCATTTGGGCAACACTAAATATGATACCTGTTTTTAAGAAATCAATATTTCATACCAAACATTTGAACATCATAAGCATATTAAAACAAGAGTAAATAAGTCTTTGAGTCTTGAGTCCCTAATCAGATGAACGGATGACCTATAGAATGTCGCTGAGATATATATCCAGTAGAGGACCGATTCAGTCTGATGATTGATAGTGAGTACCTACACAATATTAGCAGCCTTATAGGTCGGTAAGTTTCGATTAAAACGGCCATTTTTGTATTGTTGTAACTTTGGGATCGATCTCAAATACGCTTGCGTCAAGTATGCGTCTCGATAGCGCAATAACGACATTCTAGCACGGTGCGCAAGCGTTTTTAAGATCGATTCCAAAGTTACAAGAATACGAAAATGGTCGTTTTAATCGAAACTTAACTGCAACTGAACTGCAACTGCACTGCTTTAAATACGTGAATTGACCCGCAGGACAGGCAAGACAGAAGTGATAGTGTTAACATTCATAATGGGTCATGTAGCTAAAAAATATTAATCACACAATTGATTATTCCATACAGCAATTGAATAGCAATACCCAAGGCTTTGGACGACAATTGTTGAAGACATTGTCGCAGCTCAACGATTTAGGTTGGAAACTTTTATATGATAACTAGAAGCTGAGAAAATCTTCCAAGCGCGATTTAGGAGCAAGTCAGGTTATCAGTGCTGCATAGTAGCTCAACATAGTCTATCTATTCCATTACCATAATTTCGCTAAAACTTCTAACTCTTCCCCGCTAATCGTAAACTTGCCGACCTTTCAAACCGATTACCCAACATAAAGGAAAAGTATAATACACACCATCAAAATTTAACAACCAATATCCATAAAGCTTAATGTAGCCGAGATAACAATCATGTCTTCACAAACATCCTCACTTTTCCCAAGTCATTTGCAAAACAAAGGTTCCACCTACTATTTTCCCTTTACCTGCCCTTTGTAATCGATTCACCTGTATTTCGACACGTAGTAAACGCAGCAATCGATGATTTAGTCGTCATTTGGTTACTTGATGTGGCTGAGCTCTAAAGCCCAACCTGATTGGGGAATATGGAAGCAGCTAAATACTAAACAAATGTGTAGAGATGTAAGCCATCAGTTGCAGCGAGTTTTTATTGAGCATGATGTCGATGAATTGCAGTTACTTACACTATTATGACGAACAATCAAAGTACTGGTATTTAACAGTAATGTATTATAAGAGTTGCCTAATTCTCCTTAGTAATATGAAGGCATGAGTAACGCATCAATCATATTTTTGTTTATTTTACTATGCTTTTTTACTTATTTATATTCCTAAAGTAAGTCAATAAATAAGACGATAACCGTCACTGTCTGTTTTTGTCTTTCTTTCTAAACCATGTATGTAATTAGCGAGTTTTCAGATAATACATTTAACCATACATTTAACCGAAAATTTGGCATCGAGAAATTTACATAAATAAAATAAAAATAGCCTTTATTTACAAAATATTGAAATAAATATTAAAAGTAGAAACCATACTTAAAGATTAAATAAATCTAGACTAATTACTTATAATTAGAAGTTTTTAATCAGCTACCAGGTCAGGCTGTCTTTCAACATAGGCCTCCTCAAGTTCCCTCCAAATGTGCTGATCCGTCGCTGTCCTTCTCCAACCCTTGGGCAGATCGTCTTCCCACCTTTTCTTTAAATTTACATAATGCATACCAAATGCAATAAAACTGAATATTCTGTACTTTAATTTGGCAACACAACGTTACATACAGACCTTTTTAGTTACTTTACTAAGTCTCAGTATAAGACAGCGAAGAAAAGTCTACACGTAGACGGCGGGCGTGGTATCTACATGTTAGTTTATTTATATTTCCTTTGTCCCTAAGGCGCCGTCATAAAAAATAATATGAGATAGACAATAAAAATCATACGTAAGTAATATAAACAAAATTTAACATAATAGGCATTGAAGCATTCAAGCCTCGAATAACAATCAATACTTGGGCATACCTAAAATAAATATTAATTTGTAATAAAGTTTTTTAATAACTGGGTACGTTTTAGGCAACGAAATCACAAAGACTAAATAATTATTTTCATATTCTTATATATTAGTATTGATTAGCATTAGTATGATACACGTTTCACAGAAATAAACAAATATTTAAAAAAAAATGAAAGATTCTTTTGTTCACAAATCAACGTACAGCCCAAACGATTGGCTTAGAAAGCTGAAATTTGAAGATAAAAAGGATTTAAAAAAGAAGTGTGCATAAATTTAAAACGAGCAAGCCCGTTGGCATAAGCCAGTTTACTACAAACATAAAAGTAAGGGACTTTGAAAAAGGTTATATTATTTGATTGCAAGTAAGTACATATCAAGTAGAAGACAAATAAATGCGAATAACACGTGAACATTTTGGCGGGAAAAACACCTTAGGCTGATTGTTCCTATCAGGTAAATGATACATGGAAGTAATGAAAATGTATCTTAGCTATTTGTCAAGTAAAGTACGAGTAGACTTTACCATCGTTATACCGATGGGAAAAGGCCTCATTTATGGTAACTGTTTCCAAGTTCCTGCTGACAAAGAAAAAGTGGAAAGGCCCCTTTTCTTTTACAAAGGATTTGGGTCATTGGTTGTTTCTATCGGGAAAAGATTCAGGTGAAACTTATGTAATGTTGTTGGAATAAGTTATTAGTACTTCATTTGTTTTGCTTTCTATTGTGTTCTTATAACTTCGTTTGACTCATCAAAATATTGCCATGATCTTTGAATAATATTTTATACTAGCTGACCCGCGCAATTTCGAATGCGTAAATTTCCCCCGCTTTTGCAATATTTTTCGTCTTTAAACTAACAAACTCTTCAGCTTTATAATATTAGTATAGATTATATCTTAATATCATTACAAAATAATATTATAATTCAAAATATTATCTTTACAGACTAAATTATCTTTTATCAAGCTACTATTCTTTCCCCTTTCTTTGCTTTGTTACTACTAATACAAAAGCAATTATTAAAAATTACGTACAGAGAAAAGAGCAGCTTATGCAAATTACATTTCTCCTATCGCTGAGAAGAATATCAGTACACATTTCATCTGACGTAAATAGAAATATACTTTTAACACAAAAATTTACGAGTTCATTAATATCAAGGTAACACAGGTAAACGGGAGATATTACTCTAATAACATCCAGTAGCTCCACGCTTTACTTAAGCATGGGTCATAAAGTCATAAACACAAAAGCCGTGTTTGTATAACGCATTATTAACTCGACTTTCTTAGAGACGAGATGTTCGCAAAGATTATTACAAGTCCAGCAATAAAGGGGAAACGACACCTGGTAAATATTAAAACGGGAACGAATAAACTGAATGTTATGTTTGTCACAAAACGTGCTCGACGCTTTATGAATTTCTTTATATTTATAACCTTGCCTCTAAGCGGCCACCAACTTGAGTGAAGTTTGAAATGATGAGACGTCTACGTAAGTGCGGTTGATGTATTATATCATTTGCTGAAGACGTATATGGTTCTTCCTATTTATTATGTAGGTACGGTTGACTGCAAGGTGTCCGAAATAGGTAAGGTTATAGATCGTATAAATAGAAATGGTACACCTTCATCATAAATGCATACGGCGAACCTAATAGTCGGATCGTGTGTGGTGGAGCGTGACGCACGAGGCTTAGACTGTTTGTTTCTAAACGAAAACGTTTGATAAAACCCCGAATTAGTACGGGGCCTTTGAGACCAGCTACCGAATTACGTCTCGCATCTAAAAATCCATTTGGCACATTCAGGAAAGTATACCTAACCAGGAAATCGTTTAAAATATCTTGCGAATTCATTTGCAGTGAACTAAAGCTCCAAAATTTTGGAACATTTCATAAAATATTCAATTTTCATACCGCGCGTTATCCCTTTCGACATTTTTGAACTCTGATTCACTTCGAGTCGCTGAAAGGTGAGAGAGACAATTACACTTCACTTCCGAGACCTCAAGATTAGATTGAAATTGAATGGTCTTGGAAAATGAAGAATAAAAAAATGGAAAAGACACGTAGCTTCGTAATGAGTGCAAGAATTCTTAGAAAACTACTTCTACTGAATGACGGAGATTAAGAAAATACGGCTCAGAAGACTTCGTTGGATTTTTATGAGAGTTTTGTAGAGAAAATAAGAAACGCTGAGACGGCAAACCGGTGATGTTAATAAGAGTGCAGCTTCAGTTTTATTTTCAGGATACTGAACCTTTATTTGCTTTATAGTAAATGTTCAGCGAACGTTGAAGTATTGCAAGCTGTATATGTATGTTTTAATGTGTCATAAAAATGTTGAACTTTAAACAACTTAGGTACTGCTGACACGGTACACGCTAAAGGGTTATGGGTTTGATGCCTTGATATGTTCATGGTATTTAGCAAGATGATGAACACTTGATGCACGTTGACGCGCGTTTAGACTTTCATGCTTGTTCTAACTTGACACCATGACTTGTCTTCTTACCAAGACCTCGAACAATATGGAAGAAAGTATAAAAGCGCGCCAGCAAAATACCCCTACTCGAGAGTAAACGCGTTCAAGAGCTCGTCATCTGATCGTAGACTTAATGCCAACGGCGTACGTTTGATGCCGTAAATACGTAATACTGTGAATGAAATTAATGAAATTCACTACGGTTTTTCTAAGATATTTCTAATTGGACTTTAGCTTAATTGATTGTTTATCCCAGGTCTTCAGTCACATGCACATCAACCTTTATAGTCTGAAAAAAAATGGGTGCAATCTGGTTCTTAGATAGTTACTTCTAAAATATATATCCACTGTAGTACCAAGACATTTTACTTTGTAGTAGTGAAATAGTAAGTAAAAATTTATTGAGAGACGCTGCATGAGCATGTCATAACAACTGCCGAATAAAGAATCTAATCTGTTTACGTACTTTACTGTGACCATGACTTATAGCGAAATTCCCGACTCGATGTTAGAATGATGCTCTTTTAAAGTGTAAATTCTCTATTAACTGGTTGCTAAGGCAAAATAAATAAAAAAATAACAAATTAAAATCATTTATTTACATGAATAAGGTACAGAAAGTTCTCAATTAAATTATGCAAATTTATATATATATATATATATATATATATATATATATATATATATATATATATATTACAGATATTACTAGTAGAATAGCATTAAAATATATAAAACAAGCAAAAACATAACACCAATCCTTTTCTATTACAATAATTAGTTACAAATTTGTTTTAATAATTAATTGTTAAATAATTTATAAACTATATATCTATTTCTAACTATATTCTAATTACTATTTGTATGTCATATTGCCTAAAGCTTATAATCTATCAAAAAAAATTTATAAGATGTTTAAATTTAAAAAATGTCGAGAGTTTTACGACTTGATAGAAACTTACGAAGTTCAAGTTCTCCTTACCTTATAAAATGCTTAGATTTCTCGAAAATCTCATTACGTCATTATTCACTAACCCATCACTGATAAAACCTTCGCAAAAAAACAGCGTCTCCAAATTCAATTTTATTTAATAATCCGGAAGTTTTTAAACAGCCTGTAATACCGTAAATCCCAAATCATGGGTACAGTACTTGCCTAATACGCGCGTATTCTCCATTGCACGCCATAAAGTGGAAATTGCCTTCCTAGTTGAATTCATCCCGACGCGGACGGGGACTGGAACACCTACCCTAATAACATTGCAGTTTCCTGGAAAATTTTAGTGTAGTGTGGACCAACGAAGCGGAATAAAGGCGGCAGCCCGTAACTGGGGCTCATACCTTGTTCCGGAAGAATTCTAAACGAATTTCTTGCAATATCTCATTCCATTGCTTGCTGTGTTCGGTTACCTGAAAGAACCTGTGAAGAGAACGCGCTTTGGAAATAAAACAGGGTTTAAATAAAATACATTATGTGTAGATTTTGGCTGAATTAGTAGATGTCTAAAAGAATTCCTTCAGGATGATGGAACGGTTTCATCCGTTGGTCTAACAGAACTGAAAATGAGTTTGGAAAATAAAATAGTTTTGCTTTAGTGAAGAAGTTAACAAAGATTTTTGGCTTTATGGAGAGCGGTACAGAAAATCATTTTCTCTTTGTTACAAAAAGAACCTATCCGTGCAACCCGTCAGAGTCAAACTCATGTTTAAACTTGGGATTAGTCAATTACAGAATTTATATGTGATGTACCTAGAGAAACTTACGTTAAACCATACGGAATGGCGAAATTGCATAGTAGAGAATCAAAAATGTTGTACAGAAGACAAACAAGAAAGTGACAACATTCATCACTAGTATCTTCTCTTGTCAGGTCGAAGTCGTTTTACGGACGAAAATTATACGTGATAACGTCATAAGAAAACATTGATGACCTTGTAATAAACACCTGTGACAGTATTTTTTTCCAATTGTATCGCATGTCGCTGCAATCTCCAAACCAAACAACAATGCCTGTGACAGCTTTATTGGATCCATTCAGCCTATCAGCAGGCGGAATCGCCATTCGCGTTGCTTAACAACCAGTCAATAACGTAACAGCTTAGCAACCAATCAATAACGTGACCGTTGCTACGCAACCAATCTATAACGTGACCGTTGCTACGTGACACTTTTTCGAGCGTGCAGCCTGTTATCGATTCATAAAACGTTATCACATCAAATGCTTGCTATGCGTAAAATAACATCGAAAGCATTCCCTTTCACGTATGATTCAAATTCAAAATTATTACAAGACATCACACACTACTATTGGTAGGAAACGATGACGTCAGAATATTCTACAAAGGTACGAGTTCAAATGTCTCGGCAGGGTGCCGACCGGCGGCACCACGTCACAAGGAACCCCGCGGCCGCCATATTAACTATATTTCATTAACAAATTAATTATAACGGGCAGCTGTTTTACTGTACTTCCATGTAAGAATAAATTTATTGTGTTGTTCTGAAAGTTTATTGATTTTATACTTAGTAAACAGTACAATACATACAAACATAGTAGGTACGTACCTGCATACCTACTAACTTCTACCGCCATTACCGAAGATTTTGGCCACTGTGCCAGTTGTGGCGTTTATCCATCCTGCTTTGACATCTTACATGCCTCAAATAAAGCAGAAAATACATTGTTATGCTTGCGAATAGTCCGTTTTACCTAGTATAGTGTTATAGGAAAAACCGTTCTTAGCCCAATCAGAAAATTGGGCTATTGCTCGACATAATCGTATAATTATAATCATCATGACAAAGTTTTTTTTTGTCTTGAAGTTATTTAATCAATATGATAAAATGGCTAAAAATGATTTAATGAAGCCATAAAAGGTACCTGCTTTTACCATAAGTGAGTGTGTTTCAGCAAGATTTTCAGACGGTATGATACAATATATTGCAGTTGGTTCTGACGAAATATCTATTTCCATTTTAAAGTAGTCAACAGTAACTATAAAATTTTCCATCGAAAACTTTACAACCAGAAATTTAATTTAAGCGCACTAAAAATAGAATTTTCATTCCACAAAGTTACGTCTCTTATTCAATTCAATACGATTTAATTCAACGTTACATTATAACAGAGCATAACTTTGACACGAACAAAAGTTGGATTTTTCCATAAATTTTGTAACTTTTTTAATATGGGAACGAACAATAACATAAAATAGGGTCATTCGGACAGACATTGGACAGCGCGGCTGTCCGATCTCATCGGCGCACATATAATTCAGTTAACCAATGAACCACATGCGGTGCACAGGGCACACCGGATTGAATTGGGATCAGGAAACGTATACAATGTTCGTGTAAACTCCCGCAGAGTTATACAATTTGTACAGTAAAAAAATATTTGACAGTGAATACACAATATTGAAAAGAACGTACACACAGTTGTATACGGCCATAGATACTCATATATGTAGCCAGTTTCCGCTCAATATTTCTTTATGACCCTTTGGAAATTAAAGTGCATGTAAACTTATCAATATAGTGCTCATAACATAAAGATAAAAACCAACTACAGGCAAAGGTTATCGCAGAATTGCATCTTATGAAACATAAAACCTACAAGCTAATAACAATAACAATTTCAGTTTATCGAAAATATTCCAATTATGCCATTAAATTACAAGGAGTAATTTCTAAATTCCCTACTACCAGTAATCGATACTCGATCAGGTAACATTACTGCTCGAGCAAGCACACATCTACATAATCGATTCCCGATTATGTATCGATTAGGATCTAGCGAAACTTGCATTTGCGATAATCATCTCCTCAGTATAGTGGACCAGTAACAGCCTACTCGTTAGAAATACATACTGCAGCGTAATGATCATGTAGAATTAAAATTCAAATTGAATACATGATCTATAAAACTCGGATATAAAATAGAACAACCGGGCTCGACGTGTCAGCGTTCCGTACGACGTACATAAAGTCATTTTGTAGTGCTTTTTACGACATCGGAGGATCCTCGTCCGGCTCGAGACTTCTCCGACGTGCAGACATGTTATAACTTCAAACATCGATAGTGGTCCGGATGGCTGCGTGTTGCAGCTTCAAAACGACTCAGCAAATTGTTGTTTCATGTTTCGTATTCGCAGTGAACACGGCTTTACGGCGGGAATCGGTAAATTTCCCCGGAGTACTGTAAAAACCTCTCTGTCAGACGACACTCCATCGGCAGTTCGGTTCAGGGTTGATATCTCGACGGTTCACGTCAAATATCCACAAATCCGACGCTCAAATAACTTTTGTTTTTTATACGAAGGGACCGGACTGAAGCAACAGTTCCACTTCTAATGCCGATATCAGGATTATTCGCTCCGAGTTTTCCCTTACGTAAAGGGATGTTCACTGGAATGGTCTCATTCCGAAATATTCTCATTACTTGGGCGGAATCTTTTTTACTTTACGGCGGATCGCTCCCCTTTTCTTGTTCAGTCGAGTACAAAGTTTTCCCGGCCCTCTCATCGGCTGCAAAAGAAAATGACTAATAAGGAAGGTAAATGATAGCAATCTGCCCGAGCTGCTCGATCTTAATTAAACTGAAGATGAAAACTTGCATCAAATAAAACTTTGGTGTTAATGGAGCGATCCCTGTTACCTGCCGTAATAAAAATATATCATTCTTTACATAGGTACGTTTCGTTGACAGTGTTATACTTATACTTTCAACATGGCCATTATACGTAAAATACTAACAAAGGGAAACCAATGATTTTTATAGAACTTTTAAAAGTAAAAAAGTGCCTACAAATAAATTTGTTTTTTTATCTTTCAAAGCAATAAATATGTCCACCGCCCTCGCGCGCTCCTCTAGTAATTCTCAACCAACTACCAAGCTATAAATCCACGAGATTGATGTTAGATACCAAATTTATTTACTTAAGTACATTAGCTGTGTAAAGTAATATGTCGTAACGCCTATTAATCTAAAAAACACGTATAATTTAGTTAGAAAAAGTTAATGGTATCACACTGGTGTCAACATGACAGATTACTTGAAAATATACTGAGAAATTAACAGACCCGGTTTTAAAAATCTCGAACGATATGTCAACTACACTAATTTCTTCTAGGAATAGAATATTATAAAGTATGTGTTTATTACGTCGAGATAACATTTAATATGTCTCAAATAAGCGGTTGATTAATAAGGTAATAGATGGAATTAACAATGTATATTAAATAATTAAAATTAAAAAATACGCTGTTTTCAAGTTCAACAGGATTAATGACTCCGACTGCATGATATCGTTTTTATGGAATTTATTTGTATGTAAAGGGTATCTGATTTCCGTCATTTTGCAGGCGGGTTTTTTAATATTTTCAATTTATTTTTATTTATTTACGTTGTCTTTTTAACATTTCTTATTCCAAATTACATTTAAATATATAAGTTATTATTTAAATATATTGGTGCCTAGGTTACGCCATTTTATTATAAAATTTTAAAGTACCCAGTCTAACTCTCACAAATAAGATGAATCTAACAACACTCCTCAAGCAAAAGCTTTAGAGAGTGCCAAAAAAACATAATCCTCCTTCTTGAGCAGTCAGGTAAAATTTGTTTATTAAAATAATATTTACTAAATAGTGACTCAGCAATTCGAGAAATCAGCGACATTAAATAGATAATGTCACTACTTTCCAGCCGATTGGACGACCATTTCAAAAAAAAACTCAAATCCAACCTTTGCATAAAACGTAAAGCCTGCGCCTACACTCCATTCATGCAAGGTGTCTGTCCCATCGGGCTTTCATTGTGCAAATATATAGCGTAGTTGCAGAGCCTCAAATCGCTAAAACTGAAATCAATTAAACCAACATTTTAAGAATATGATCTGTGTTATGTTTAGGTATAGACAGGACATTAAAAACTGCAAAGTCACTATATCCAACAGATACTAAACAAGGGGACATTCTCCCCTTACTCCATTTAATTTGACCAAACAAGATTATTCACTAACTAAATACAACCATAAAAGATGTGCCAAACCAAGTTATTTTTTACCCCACTTATTGATTTAACAAGCGGTCCATATGCAGTTGAAACAGTGAACCCTCAAAGTAAAGAAACACCATTAGATGCCACGTGGGACTTGCCCTAGGCTAGCCAATAAAACTGGTTCTCAAACTGAGGCACATAAATCAAGGGAGGGTCATGTAAATGTACCAAAATGCAGTTAAGAAGTGTTCACAATGGAATAAAAATGCCTTCTTCGAAACATATTCATTGAGATTAAAATTGCATTTTATTTCGTCGGAGCATGGTTTTTGGTTTTTTTTTTAAGTTAACCAACAATTTGGGATCGAGTCCCACATTACTAGCAATCTTGTTAACTCTCCAGCTAAGCTCAAAGGCTTGTTTTAGAAGTGGGTTCACGTCAGCATTGTCCAGCTTGATCTCGCCGAAGGAGGCGGCGGAGCGCGTTAGTGAAGACAGCTCCCTGGCGGATCCGCTCCGTCGCCGGCGAACCGGGCGGCGTCGGCGCGCAGATCTGCGCCTGATGCCGCCTTAGGAGTTAAAAAGTTAAAGGAGTGGGTTCACGTCGGTAGTATAATGGGTAGGATTCGAACCCACGACCTCACTATTGCGAGACCGATGCCTTAGCCTAAGTTAAGTAGGTACAAATAAAATTTATTTTTGACATGATAAAATTGAAGATTTTAAAAGAGTGGCCCATGAGTTTCATAACAGCCATGAGCTTTACACTTGGAACTAGGTTTTTTTTTCAAATAAATTTATACTTTAGTATGTATTAATTTGACGTTTTCAAATAATCATTAATTTGGTTTTACGAAATAAAGATAATTGGGTTTAAAAGCAAATTTCACAAAAAGTTCGTTTGACAACTAAAACAAATAGATACTTGATCATAAAACTAGATCTTATCATACATCAGTAACATCGCCTTCCTAATTACTTCATCTAAATTACACAACGAATATAGTAGTAGTAATACATAAAATAATTAGTAATCGAGAAAATAAACTAATAAATATGAATATGTAAATCCAATAATAAAATGCGAATACTTTTATAATAACTCTAGACACTCTAGTCTATCAAAGGCGATAGATAATAATAATAAATAAAAATAATTAGTAATCGAAAAAATAAACCAATAAATATGGATATGTAAATCCAATAATAAAATGCGAATACTTTTATAATAACTCTAGACACTCTAGTCTATCAAAGACTATAGATAATAATAATAAATAAAAATAATTAGTCATCGAGAAAATAAACCAATAAATATGGATATGTAAATCCAATAATAAAATGCGAATACTTCTAAAATAACTCTAGACACTCTAGTCTATCAAAGACTATAGATAATAATTGTGTCCTAAGTAGTACACATGTACATTGGAGCAAGTTGGATAAATGTTGAGAAACAATGTCCAATTCCCCACACCATAGGACCAAAGGCCCCATGGGGCTAGGTAATGCGTGGTTCCGCTGCACATTTTTACTTTTACCACTAATTGGTGCACTCCGGTCATAAAAGCGAAACCCCATAGTCTCTGGGGAGGATCAGACTCAGACACGGCTTTTTCAATGTCAATTTATTTGTTCAAAATGAATAGTTATGTCAATTTAATCCGGATTTATTTTGTTTGTTTTTAGATAGATAAGTCTCGCGCAACTTCGTCTGCGTAATTTTTCCCCGTTTTTGCAACATTTTTCATTGCTGCTCCGCTCCTTTTGGTCGTAGCGTGATGTTATATAGCCTATAGCCTTCCTCGATAAATGGGCTATCTCACAGTGAAATATTTTTTTCAATTCGGATCAGAAGTTCCTAAGATTACCGCGTTTGAAAAAAAACTCATCAGTTTTAAAATATTAGTATAGATAGGTTTGTAGTGAGATAAATTTTTTAATGGATTGGAACTAGACCATATCATAATAGTGTGTTTTATTTGCTTTTAATCAGACTGTCGGAATAATACATGTCAATACTAACGGTTCATTAATAGTAAATTGTCTGACTATAGTGCAAATTGTCATGCGAATAAATCAATATTTTTGATTAAAAATAAGTAAATACTCGTACTTGTAGTCGCGAGTCGGAATACCATAAAACTAAAAAGTGCTTGAACAAAATTTCGAAACATTTTGGCAAATACATTTTTTTTTAATTATCGATTTATAAAAACATACAATTTACAATAATCATGGCACAAATAAACCACTAAGGTTTGTCCTTATGCTACGAAACTCAATACAATTGTTGACGAACATAAGTCAAAATTTAAGTATAATCACCGAGTATTATTTGACAATACAAATCTCCACTTTGTGAGTGTAAATAGGATAGTACGTCATTAAGTATAATTCTCGAAGTTGTCTAAAAGATGTTTTTTGAAAACAGTTTTACAATTATATTAGAATATTAGAGGGACTTAATCGCGTGAAATATTTAAAGGCACGAACCTTTTATTTACCCGACGTTTCAATCGGTGCAATTCGGTGCCTTTAAATACTTGACGCGATTAAGTCCCAAAAATATTCTATTATATGTAAACATCGCGAATGCTTAAAACACTTTTTATAATTATTTTTTGTTATTTTATTTCGCAAATCAGAAGGTAGTTGATTAATCAAACGGGGAACCATATAGCATAATATATTACCTATATCTCTATGTATATAATTACATAATATATTATCATTTTAGAATCAAACGTTAGCCAACATCTAATAGTTTTCTCTTTTCTTATCTAAGAGTGTATCGGGAAAATCTATCTTTGACTCGGTATTTGGCATAGATTTGGCACCTCATACCCGTTACTAATTTCAATATTGCAATATCCGACAGTAACTAATTCTCTAGTTATTTTCATACAGCTACAAAACGAACTGTTTGGCGTAACGACACGTGTATAAACACGTAGATTCTTGGGTAGGCAAAACAATATGAAAAAGGTTTACTTTATACATACATACGAGCACATAAAAAATAATCTATACACAGATAACAATTCAAAACCCCGCAAGAATACCTAATACACTCAAAGCATATTGTTCCCTCAACACACATGATATCAAAAACTCATATTCAGATATATCGGAATATTAAAAAGCTCTGAACTCAACAAAACCGTCGGAATCCGCGGAGGCAACAATGGACCTTATTATCCCATGATCCTTGGGCCGTACGGGGGGCATATCTGCAAAATTTCACGCACCCTTTGCAATAATAATACAAGAGCAGGCTCTTATCTACCCTCTTTGCGATCAGACCAACACCAGACTCTCCCAAAATCACCGATAAAAGCGTCCCACTATATCATATTGGCACTTTCGACAGAGGCTCTAGTAATATTTCGTTCTCCTTAAAGGATAACGGACTAACCCCTCTTTAGAAAGGAGATGATATAAGGGGCTTCTGATCTATTTGTCAGGATCAAAAGTGTGAACTGATATCTACTTTGAAATTGAACAGTCATTTCGGTTAGTTAGCACTAGCGAAGTGGATTCCAGTTTCTGTTAGTCATTCTTGTTTTGTAGTTTCTCCAATTTCATTCGTGATTTCGCTAAGTATTTATTATATATTCTAAAGCATACCTTGATTAGTTTGAATGTTTAAATTTAAATAAAAAAATAAAATATAAAAATAAAAAAACTCGCCTGCACAAAAAAGATGGAAACAAGATCCCCTACATAATTATATAATTTCATGCAGTCGGAGGCATTCCTGAATCTCGATGAACTTAATAAAGTGCCTTATTTTTTTATTTAAAACTTTTTAGTGGATGTAACCGATGTAACAACTAACTTTTATCACAGCTATTGTCAAGTATTGTAAATTGAAAAAAGTGGTTGCTAACTCACTATTTTAGTATAACAGTCATAACCATGCTATACTTTTTTAAAATGCTTATGATAAGCCCTTTAATTTGATACCCATATTGCAGTATCAAAACAACTTTTTTTTTACACCTTTTTATTTTGACTTATCACAGCCGCCACGTTTGTTGTGAAGAATCTAACGACGTCGTAATTGTACAAATCGGTTTAGTAGATTGTGAAATATCAGGTAATAAAGAATATTACATACATACATACATATAAATATAAACACATACAAGATACGCGCAAAAAACATAACCCTTTCTTACATTCGGGTAATTATTGGATAAGGATGTATAACCAAATTTTTGTTAAAGTCAAATGAGACCTTTTCACTTGACAAACGGAAGCGATAGCAATAGTTTTTCATAGAGTAAACTTTAACAAAAATAAACAAAAATACGGTTCAATAAATTGAACAGACTTGCGAAATAAGCCAGCTTGATTGACTTGAGGAACGCTATTAACCCATTTCGCTTAGCTTTGTTAACAACAATATCTTCGGCAACAATAACATTGAAACAAAACCCTTAATGTGTAAGCAACAGTCAGTTTTGCAAAACTCCTTTATGAAAGCTCATTATGCATCCATATAACCAGTTCTTCATCAAACTGCTGACGTGTAAATGTAAACAAAACAATGACTCGCTAATTCGCAGACGCACCCCGAGTGAGGTCATGCCAAGGTGTGGTAGTATCCAAGCCTAATGAAAGCAATATTGGAGGGAAATGACGTTTCTCCGTAATATATGATTTAGCACCTGAATATGGGTGAGTTGGCTCATTCTGTTTGACCTACATATATATTTGAATTCTGAACAATACTTCCTGTAATTGTGATTAATTGCCGGGTTTGAAACAAGCTTTACAATGAATGAAATTTCAGGCATGGGTTGTGGGGAATTTTGAAAGTGTGTGTAGTAACTTAATCTAATTGACAGTCAAGGAGGGCGTTGACTATGTGGTAGGTATTTCTACTTTTAACAACCTTCTTATGCTTTTAAGGGGAATAGCTTACGTTGTCTTTATTTCTACAAGCATACGTAGAGACATCATAACAAATGCAATATTTAAAATCATCGACATAGACAAACTATGGTATAAGACCATAGTTTGTCTATGTCGATGATTTTTTTTTTTTCATTGACACTATTGCATTGTGGTTGTGGCTGGTATTTTTGTAACTAAGTGACTATGCGATAAGAAATTATGCTACATTGGTTGCACATTGAAAATGTTAAACGATTTATGTAGTTAACTGTACCTACTTAATCGTACTGTGAAATTATGACCATAATTTACAATGAAATGAAAAAGCAATTTATGTGTTTTGTGTTGTTTTTTTCGTCGTTCGAGAAAAATGCACCTTATACGGTGACGTGCATGAACGTAATTGAAAAATCTTTTATGTGATTTTTATTCAAATTTAACGAAATTATGAAATAAAAACAAGAACATCATGTTCGTGGCTATTAATATTTTACTACCGCGGAGTATACTTTCAGCATAGGCAACTAAAATTAAATGGCGCACATATTATACGTACCTTACGTTGTTACACCACATGAATAGTACATATTACCATATCCATAAGTACCGGATTGTAAAACTGTGACATTCCTTTCATATTTTTATTCAAAAGGTTAGATAACAAATTGGACAATACACACCAATTATTGTGTTTTAAAAAAAAGTAAGATAGCTGCCTCTGTGGCGCAGTGGGAATATGTACGACTGCTACGCAATAGGTTGTGGGTTCAATTCCCACACGGGACACCACTTTGTGTGATCCACAAATTGTTGTTCCGAGTCTGGGTGTACTTTATGTCCGTGACTTGTATATTTGTAAAGTTTCGCGCAGACAAGGCTTGTATTCAACTAAGGGAGTCGTCTTTAAAAAAATATATATCCCTATATCCCTGTGTTTGACTTAACAAAAATACGTTCCCAAAATATTTGCACCCAGATTCAGAACAAAGACATATCAAATACCTACATAAAGCCTTCCGTATTTAACGTTGACTTACACCTCGTGTGGAAACCGAACCCAAAACCCCTGGCACAGCAATCGCAAGACAGTCTTGAGACTCTTCAAAGAATATTCAAATTTCCTCTCCTATTGCTATTAGCCCGTTTTTTGACCACATACCGTCAATTTATAATAGGCCTAGCAAACAAAATTGCCGTCGCATAACATAAATATGGTCCTTTCTTTATTTTTCTAGATCGCGTGCCGCGCCGGTCGACAACCACGCGAAGTTTTATGTCGCGTTTGAGGCATTATACCAATACTTTGCGTGTTCCTCTATTATAATATGATTTTAACAAAGCCGCCAGTAATGCTCACACAATGGACGCCTTTTCAAACATAAACTGGAACGATTTAGGATTACGAACTTTGATATCGCAATCCACTTGTCTGTTATTTGTATGATTTGTTATTAACGTGTTATTGTTATTGTAATGCGACTGAATAAATATTTTAGGTTTGGTTGTTAATGAACCTGTAGGTAGGGAGTCATAGAATGATTGTTAATTATAACCTCTTTGGTTGTAGGTACGGTTTGACACATTGACGTATAGACCTGGACTGCGCCATAACCTCACAAAATTGTCCACTTTTTAAAAAGAGACAACGCTATTATGGGGACAATACCTGTCAAAGAGAGAGGACGAGATTTTATTATCTTTTTTTTTTAATTGAGGGGTATGGCGTGGTCCAGGTCTATATGTCAATGCGGTGCGGTGCGGGGGCCTAACTCGCAAGCATTAAGAGATAGAAAGATTTGATATCTAGTAACTTAGTACAGATAGGTGGTTCGCTTCTGGCCCCGGTTTTGCTACGAAAGTCTCGGGTTCGATTCCTGAGTCTGGATTTCAATTTTTTCTATCTTTCAAAAATGCAATTATTGTATTTATATGTTGTTACAGTACAATATCTTTGTGCTGTATCTACAATCTACATCACAATCTTATGTTCCTTATCGCACGTTCAGTATCTATTAAATGTTTCCACTATCTGTTATCAACACGAAGTCGTTAGTATATAAGATGCACCTTTAGATAATTATAACCAGACTATACTACATCTTTTGTCTCATTTATACCTAATCATATATTGCCAAGTAGTTTGGCAAATTGGTGACCCCGACGAACGAATACGCAGCAAGAAACATGGCACAATCACCGTGCAAGGCGAACATAAATCAGCAAGGAACACTTGAAGTAGCTGCTGGCACCTCGGTTTTATCCCGCATTCCGGAATTTTGGAAAGACCAACCAAGATTATGGTTCACGCAACTAGAAGCCATATTAGCACCACAGAAGCAAGGAGACGAATACAAATACTGTACAGTAATAGCAAAGTTATCCAAGGAAGAAATACTACAGGTTAGTGACCTAATCACTTCACCACCGACTACAGATAAATACAAAAACATCAAGGAACGTTTAATTGATTGTTACGAAGAAACAGAACAGCGACAGTTTCAAAAATTAATATCAGAGACAGAACTCGGTGATCAAAAACCTTCGCAGTTATTACGTCAAATGCGAGTCCTCGGGAGAGGAAAAATCAGTGACGAAACAATTAAACTACTATGGTTCAGGCTTTTACCAACATCAGTTACTACGGTTCTAGCAGTTACGGAAGACATGGAAATTGACAAACTGAGCCAAATTGCAGACAAAATAATAATGAATTCAAAAGTAACCGAAATATCAGCTGTTAGCAACGACACTTCAAACGACAACAATACAGCATGCATTTTAGCCCAGCTAGCAAAATTACAGATAGATATTGACGCAATTCAGCAAGGTCAATATGGCTATCGACCCAACACGCACAATCATTTCAAGAAACGTCAACAATTCCCGATTATGAGGCCGAGAACAAACTATAGAGGAGCAAATCGATTTTGTTACTACCACGAAAGATTCGGAAAATATGCAAAGAACTGCATTAAACCATGCAGTTGGAAACCAATGACTTACGTACGGAACCAGGGAAACGAATAAGAGCACAGACAACGGCGAAACTCTGTGCAATCCACCCATCCAATCGCCTCACCATTACCGACCGAAAAAGTGGTATGAAGTTTTTGATTGACACGGGCGCAAATATTTCAGTCATTAGCAAGCAACAGAGACATTCAGTTTTACAAAATGAACAATACACACTATACGCTGCAAATGGGACTAAAATTAGGACTTACGGCGAGAAGACGCTTACCTTGAATTTAGGACTACAACGATGTTATAAATGGAATTTTGTAATCGCCGATGTTACACAACCAATAATTGGAGCAGATTTTCTAGAGCACTATAAACTATTAGTCGACATAGCAGGTCGCAAACTTATCGACAAAGTTACAGAGCTGACAACGCATGTAACTTCGGAAAAAGCGACACAACAAACAATTCGTAATATCGCAGTGGGAACGAATCCACGTATTACGCAACTTTTAAACAAATACGAAGACATCACGAAAGGGTCCTCTCTCCGCAATGCGCCCAAACATAAGATTGAACATCACATTATCACTACAGGACCACCCGTCGCAGCTCGGGCAAGACCATTACCTCCAGAAAAATACGACATAGCCAAAAAGGAATTTCAAAATATGATAGAACTCGGAATTTGCCGACCGTCAGATAGCCCATGGGCAAGCCCATTACATATGGTAAAAAAGAAAAATGGCGAATGGAGACCATGCGGAGACTATCGAATGCTCAATAGCACGACAGTACCGGACAAATACCCACTACCAAGATTAACTGACTTTACATACATATTAGAAAATAAGAAGATACTAAGCAAGATAGATATACGTAAAGCATACCATTGTATTCCTGTTAAAGATATAGAAAAAACAGCCATCATCACACCTTTTGGACTTTTTGAGTACTTAAGAATGCCTTTCGGATTACGCAATGCGGCACAAACATTTCAACGATTCATGGATTCCTTATTTAGAGATTTAAACTACGTATTTATATTTGTAGACGACTGTCTCATTGCATCGGACAACGAAGATTTGCATTATCAGCATTTAGAAACGGTTTTCAAACGTTTACACGAGAATGGAATAACCATTAATCTCGAAAAATGCGAATTTCTCAGAAGGGAAATAGATTTCTTAGGTTATCATATAACGAGCCAAGGAATACTCCCTACCGAAGAAAATTACAAAGCAATCATGGAATTTCCCAAACCGAAAACAATTCAAGAATTAAGAAGATTTTTGGGCATGGTCAATTTCTACAGAAGTAATATTCCATGCGCAGCGGAAAATCAAAGAATTTTAAACGAATATCTACATGGTTCAAAAAAGAACGATAATTCACCTGTTCCTTGGACAACGGAAGCAGACAAAGCTTACGAAAAATGCAAGGAAAGCATGAAAAACGCAGTGTTAACAGCGCATCCTTCCCGCAACGCATCACTAGCGCTCATGACCGACGCTAGTGCTACTTGCGTTGGTGGAGTTTTACAACAAAAATCCGGACGCAATTGGGAACCATTAGGATTTTTTTCACAAAAATTGAGCGAAACTCAACAAAAATATTCTACGTTTGACAGAGAGCTGTTAGGAATATACATGGCCGTCAAACATTTTCACAGATTAATCGAGGGAAGAGAATTTACAATATTTACGGATCACCGACCTTTGACATACGCATTCTCCCAAAAACCATCATCAAACGATACACCGCGACGGGTCCGGCAGTTAGATTTCATTTCACAATACAGTACCAACATTCAACACATAAGCGGACGTGACAATACTACCGCCGATGCCTTATCTCGAATAGAGGAAATATACGTGCCATCACCTATCGATTACGCTGAATTGGAAAAATGTCAATCAACAGATAATGAACTAAGTAAATTACATGACAATAAAAGATTAAAATTCAAAAACATTACGCTTCCGGGTTCCACAATAAACATCACCTGCGACACCTCTACTGGAAAAAGCCGCCCCTACTTACCAAAGCATTTTCGCAAACAAATTTTCGATACCATTCATGGTATGAGCCATCCAGGAAAAAGAACTACGAGAAAAATGATAACCCAAAGGTATTTATGGCCGTATATGAACAAAGATATCAATAACTGGTGTAGATCATGTATAGCCTGCCAAAAATCAAAAATACAACGACATACGATATCACCTCCTGGTACATTTATGACAGCGCAACGTTTTGAACATTTACATATTGACATCGTCGGACCACTTCCGATTTCACAAGGGAAGAGATATTTAATCACAATCATAGATCGTTGTACGTCATGGCCCGAAATATTTCCGGTAGAAGATATAACTGCAGAAACAGTAGCCAAGACACTTTTCGAGGGATGGATTACTCGTTTTGGATGTCCATTGCGCATTACTACGGATCAAGGCCGACAGTTTGAATCAAGAATATTTGAGTCACTCTCACAATTTTTGGGAATACATAAAATTAGGACAACACCTTATCATCCACAATCCAATGGAATGATAGAGAGATTTCATAGAACTTTAAAGGCGGCGTTAATGACAAGAGAATCCAACGAAAATTGGTTAAAAGAAATTCCAACAGTTTTACTCGGGTTGCGGAGTAGCTTGCGAGAAGACACAGGTTATAGTTCAGCAGAGATGACATATGGAACGCCAATACGACTCCCTGGAGGATTTTTTGAGTCATCAGCAGCACAGTTATCAACGTACGAAGAGTTTGTAAAACAAATTCAAAAGGACATCACACAAATGACATCAATTCCGAAAAGAAAAAAACACAATCAAGCTATATTTGTGCATCCCGAACTCAAAGAATGCTCACACGTATTTGTTCGGTGTGATAGAATTAAGAAAGCCCTGACACCGCCGTATGAAGGACCCTACCCAGTAATTAGTAAAACAGATAAAACATTTTGCATTAGAATTAGGGATAAAGAGACAGTGATATCAATTGATAGATTGAAACCAGCTTTCATGATCAATGACGAATCAAACTACGTGCCAGATTCAAAGGATTGCGACAGGCATTCACACACGTACACTACACGATCGGGACGTAAAGTAAAGCCAGTAGTACGTCTATAAAAAATCGCTGATATAAGCAAGCTATTCGTATATATATTAACATAGATCTTAACATATACCATTAATTCACAACTACTCGTAACAACAAGACATCTAAAATGGGAAATCAAAGTTCTAAGGACCAGATAACATACAATACGGACAATTGCCTCAATCAAAACGAAGCGGACCAACTCCGTAACCTGATCCAGGAGGACTTACGGTGGACAAGAAATGTTGCAATGGGACAGATTATTTTAACAATCGGCGTGATCCTAATTTACGGCATAATGAAAACACTGGACAGAAGAATGAAGAGTTTAACGGAAAAAAATAATAAACACTCGTGCAACAGCTAAGTCAAAATTACAGACGTCAGCAAATCACACCACAACAGGCGTCATCAAATTCCACCGCGTACAATAGCATTATTATTTATATACATCAGCAAATAACTAGTAAGGTCTAGGTCAAATTTATATTGTAAACACTATTACCATATTTTTTTTTTTTTAAAGGGGGGTGTACTGTTACAGTACAATATCTTTGTGCTGTATCTACAATCTACATCACAATCTTATGTTCCTTATCGCACGTTCAGTATCTATTAAATGTTTCCACTATCTGTTATCAACACGAAGTCGTTAGTATATAAGATGCACCTTTAGATAATTATAACCAGACTATACTACATCTTTTGTCTCATTTATACCTAATCATATATTGCCAAGTAGTTGCAAATATGTCAATGGTTTGACATTTTGTTTTTATTTATAAAAAATCCTAAGGAGTCCACGCTGCGAATACCTAGTTAATTGAAGTGAAAATATTTGATTCCGACTTAGGTACTTCGAAAAATGTATTTATCCCTTTCACATCAACTCCAAGCAACTCTTGGAGTCAATAACTTGTGAAACATCAAATACAAGGTGTAAACTAATCCCGACCCGAAAGGAGTTTGTAGGTATTTTATTAACAATGTTAAAATATAGAAAAAATATATATATATCTGTCAAAAGTTTTAGTTATCTGTGTGTTTTTATTGAATAATAAAAGTCAAAAAAATGAAATGTGTAAATTTCTAAGCCTTTTTTTCAACGTTCTTTGTAAAAGACCTTTTTACAATCGAAACAATCTTTTCCGCCTCCGCATATTTTTCCATATGACTTCTGTCAAGAACAAAAAAAAAATAGGTTATTTTTTTTTTTTTAAAAGACGTAAATCGAATGGCAACATGATACCTAAAAACACATTAACAGATCGGTTAGTCAATAGATTAAATATACACATCATAAAAAGTATTATAACTAGATGAATCTAGGTACAGTTAATTCAGATTAACTATCAAAAAGGTCAGCCTTTTTGACCCTTTTACCCTTCCGTCTCTCAAAGACCGCCCACGTTAAACCACCCATCCTGTGCTTAATCTATCCCGTTAGTCGTTTCGATTATGAGAATGACGTAATAGAAAAGATGCACACGATCTCAACAAAGTGTCAAATTTTCAAATCAATTGCTGATTGCAAAGAGATTTCCAATTCATAAAAAGCCTCAATATGTTGACTGTCTCTGTGGCGCAATGGGAGTGTACGGCTACGCAAGAGGTTGTGGGTTCGAATAACACACGGGACAACACTTTGTGTGATTTACAAATTGTTGTTCCTAGTCTGGGTGTACTTTGTGTCCGTGACTTGTATGTTTGTAAAGTCCCCCGCGACATAGGGCTTGTACCCTGCGGGAGTCGTATAAAAAAAAAAGATGTCAATGATTTATAACTTTGAACAGACACTTTCACCTACATTTTAGTTATAGATTTCACGTAACGGTAAGGTTATTTTAGGCATCGTAATGAAAAAAGTTTAAAAGTTCAGTGTCTGTCTCGTGAATATATTTTGCAAATTTCGCAAAGCTGATACGCCGTATTTTTACGATAGTACATTCAACTTTTGAAACTTTAAGCTTTCAGTGATCAATTTAAATCTTCCTGAAATACTTAATCAATTTTAATTTTAATAAAACCTAGTTTTTAACCGGCTGCGTTAGAAAGAGGGTACTGTTTTTCAAGTATATGTAAATGCATATCCATTTCTTTTTGGATTTTACTCAATTAAGGAAGTGACTAAATAATAATATTGTTTAGTCAATTAATTGTGAATAGTCGAGTTTTTTCCTTTGTTTATACATATTTTAATGATTAGTTACTTACAATCTAAACAAATTACTATTCTTTCAAGAATGGTTGTTTTTTTTTCACTTTTTAAACGTTAATAATAGGCCACAAACACTTTGCATAGTCAAATAATATCACTTCGCTTGGAATACAATAGCTTATAAAATTAATCTTTCAATACTGTCAACAAAGGCGGCCATACATTACAACGGGGCAACGCCAGTAATTAAATTAATACCAAAATTCAATGTTCTATTCGTTTGTAGAACAAAAGAGCTATCGATTTCTTTGTGAGTCAAATTAATTGTTGCTATGAGGTGAAATTACCAAATATCGATAGTACAGACGGTAAGCTTCATATACAGGTTGATTTTTAATAAACTATTAACCACCCGCTCTTGGCTTCTTTACATTACATCAAATATTTAATAATATAATTTTTGAAAAAAATTACACATTATTAACACACATCTGAGAGACCCCGGAGTAAAATCGATGTTTTTTTTATCAGGTTTAGGGTAAACCTTACAATAAACAACGATTTTACTCCTGTAAACTAATCTGTAGGTGATTATGGTATAACTTCAGAAACAAGTGGTAGGTGATTAAGGGATAATATATTAAACATTTTCCAAAACTGATATTACAACGTTATTTAGTGTTATGTAAAGAAGCCCCAAGCGGGATGTTATTCATCATCAGCCTATCGCAGTCCACTGCTGGACATAGGCCTCTCCAATTGCACGCCACTTTGTTCTATCTTCGGCTTCTCGCATCCAGCTCCTGCCAGCCGTTTTGCGTATATCATCACTCCATCTGGCCTGAGGGCGTCCTACACTACGTTTGCCAAGCCGCGGTCTCCACTCAAGAACTCGTTTACCCCAACGGTTGTCGGTTCTTTGGCTAATATGGCCAGCCCACTGCCACTTCAACTTGATAATCCGGTGGGCTATGTCGATAACTTTGGTTCTCTGCCGGATCACCTCATTTCTGATTTTGTCCCTAAGAGAAACTCCGAGCATAGCCCTTTCCATAGCCCGCTGAGCGACTTTGAACTTGTGGACCAGCCGTACCGTCAGTGTCCACGTTTCGGCTCCGTATGTCATGACGGGTAGGACGCACTGATTAAAGACTTTAGTCTTTAGACATTGTGGGATCGACGATGAGAAGACTTGACGTAGCTTACCAAACGCTGCCCAACCCAACCGAATTCTCCTGTTCACCTCGTCTTCGAAGTTGTTTCTACCTAACTGCAATGACTGCCCGAGGTACACATATTTTTCAACAACTTCGAGAACGGCGCCGTGCACCGCTATCGGTTCCGGTAGTACATGTTCATTGAACATGACCTTGGTTTTATCCAAGTTCATCCGTAGGCCGATGCGTACAGAGGAGTCAACCAGGTCATTCAGCATTCGTTGCAGGTCCTGCAGCGTTTCCGCCATGATGACAATGTCATCTGCAAATCGCAAGTGAGAGATGTATTCACCATTGACGTTGATGCCCCGCCCTTTCCAGTGCAGCGTCTTGAACATATCCTCCATTGCATTTGTGAATAGTTTCGGGGAAATAACGTCCCCTTGCCTCACTCCTCGATGCAATGGTATAGGCTTTGTTTGCTGATTCTGTACTTGGACGGACATGGTGGCGGCTTCGTAGAGACATCTCATCACTTGGATATATCGCCAATCTACTTGGCATCGCTGCAGAGACTCCAGAACGGACCAGATTTCAATCGAGTCAAAGGCCTTCTCATAGTCCACGAATGCTAGACACAAGGGCTGATTATACTCCTGGGTCTTTTGTATAATCTGCCGCACTGTGTGGATGTGGTCTATGGTGCCATATCCGCTCCGAAATCCAGCCTGTTCCGGTGGTTGGAATTCGTCAAGTCTTCGCGCAAGGCGGTTCGTGATGACTCTTGAAAACAGCTTATAGACGTGGCTTAGAAGAGAAATAGGTCGGTAGTTCTTCAGCCGGGTCTTATCTCCTTTTTTGAAGAACAAGACGACTACACTTCTACTCCACGCCTCCGGAGTTCTCCCTTCAAACAGGACAGCATTAAAGAGCTTTTGGAGCTCCCTCAGTACGGGTTTACCTCCAGCTTTTAACAGCTCTGTTGTAACGCCATCCTCTCCAGGGACTTTTCCATTTTTCAGCTGTTTAAGAGCCAGCACGATTTCGTCAATGTTGACTTCTGGCAGGTCTTCGGTGTAGTGGCGTGTTAGAGTGGCTCTAGGACCCTCATTTTCAGGATCAGGTCGAGACGCATGCGAAACGTATAACCGGCCATAGAAGCTTTCCACTTCGGAGAGGACTTCCGGCTTCGAAGAAACGACTTCTCCACTTGTTGTGGTCAACTTCGTCAGGTGGCTTCTTCCAAGAGATTGTACGAAAACTTTTGACCCTCGGTTCTGCTCGATCGCTCTTTTAATCAAAAGAGTGTTGGAGCACCGAAGGTTGTGTCGTATAAGCTTGTTGATCGCTTGGCTTAGAGCGCGCTTTTCCGACGAAGTGACGGGTGTGTTTTCACGTCGTTCCTTCATTAGCCCTAAAGTCCTTCCCGAAAGCTTTGACTTCTTGCCCTTACGCTGCATTTCCCTGAGTATCCGAACCACATTTACGAGCTTCTGGTTTACGTCTGTTATGGTTTCCATGGCAGCAAATCGGTTATCCAGGTTTGACTGGAACGCTTCGGATCCTATCATGGTTTGGAGCAGATGGGATGGGAGGGATGTTATTAGTATATTACAAATCACCCTGTACTGGCAAAACACTCATAGACATCGTTCAGGACCACTCACATAAGTGACTTTTTCGGGGGTGTTAGCAGGAGGTCATGAATCCGAATTTCCAGCGGACACCACTTTGTATCATCCACAAATTGTTGTTCCGAGTCTGGGTGTAGGTACACACACCTTATGTCCGTGATTTATATGTTTGTAAAGTCCCCCATAACAGAACTTGTAAAAAAAGCGTTGTTAAAGTCCGTCCCTGATTTCATATTTGTGAACGAAGACTATTGTCTGCGTCTGCATTGCTCGAGCGCGTTTGTTGGAAGTATGCCTTCTGCATTTTCGTATTTTTTGTAGTGAAATACTAGTGTCGCAACATAATTAACGTATAATTTACTATGGTACTCGTATCGCGAACATGCTGCTTTACTAAAACGAAATTATTATTTTTTAACTTAATGCCCATCACGCGACGTCGTAAATATAAATCTTTATTACCGCCATAATTGTTATAAGCCAATTAATTATTAAACTGTAATTAGGATAATGTCTATGGGTATGTTTTGGATAAACGAGATACTGTGTTGTTAATTATGAGAAATTATGAAGGTAGTATGGGTAGGTACTAAAGGTGTTTGAGAAAGGACACTTACTTTTGACATAGGGTAACTTTGGTCTGTGTTCTCTAACAGACTGAAGAAAATAGTCCTTGCGGAAATTGGATTACTTTAGGTCTTTTATATTTAATCTGTTGTTACCCGACTTCAAAAGAACAAGTAATTTGCAATTTACCTATATTGTCATATTTTTTATTATGTTTTGGTATATTTTGGGTTATAATAAGTTCTTTATTAATGAAATTTTTTTTTACGCTAACGATTCAGATGGGTTTTTAAATTCCCTATGTTTTACCTACCTAAACTTTAATATGTGGCTCATAACACCCAAAACAGTTAGGTAGATACCTATAGATACCTATATTGTTTGCTTGATCCATTAACTAATGCAACAACAAGCTTTCAAACACTTCCGAAGCCAATATTTACTCTTTTATGCGGCTTCAAAATCAATTCGCGAACACAAAGCAATATGTCTGCTCGATTCCGGCACATCTAATATATAAAATTCTCGTGTCACAGTTTTCGTTGCCATACTCCTCCGAAACGGCTTGACCGATTTTGATGAAATTTTTTGTGCTTATCCGGTATCTATGAGAATCGGCCAACATCTATTTTTCATACCCTTATGAGTTTGTTTGTTTGTTTGAACGCGATAATCTCAGGAACTACTGGGCCGCATTGAAAAAATATTTTATTGTTGGATAGTCCATTTATAGAGGAAGGCTATAGGTTAAAACATCACGCTACGACCAATAGGAGCGGAGCAGCAATGAAAAATGTTGTAAAAAAAAAAGGAACAAAAAAAGAAAAAAGGGAAAATTTACGCAGACGAAGTTGCGCGGGTCAGCTAGTCTAATATATAAAATTCTCGTGTCACAGTTTTCGTTGCCATACTCCTCCGAAACGGCTTGACCGATTTTGATAAAAAAATTTGTGCTTATCCGGTATCTATGAGAATCGGCCAACATCTATTTTTCATACCCCTAAGAGTTTGTTTGTTTGTTTGAATGCGATAATCTCAGGAACTACTGGGCTGCACTGAAAAAAATATTTTATTGTTGGATAGCCCATTTATCGAGGAAGGCTATAGATTATAACATCACGCTACGACCAATAGGAGCGGAGCAGCAATGAAAAATGTTATAAAAAAAAGGAAGAAAAAAGGGAAAATTACAATCTAATATTCATGCCCCTAAGTGATAAGGGTTATCAACCCCTAACATTTATAACTATACTATAATATTAGAAGAGAGAGAAGAGTTTGTTTGTTTGTTTGAACGCGATAATCTAAGAAACTACGGGTCCAAATTGAAAAACATATTTTACTTTTATATAGCCCATTTATCGAGGAATGCTTTAGGCTATAAAACATCGCGCTACAACTAATGGGAGAGGAGCAGCAAGTAAAAATGTTTGCAAAAATGGGGAAAATTTACGCAGACGAAGTTGCGCGGGTTTCTATGAGAATCGGCCACCATCTATTTTTCATACCCCTAAGAGTTTGTTTGTTTGTTTGAATGCGATAATCTCAGGAACTACTGGGCTGCACTGAAAAAATTATTTTATTGTTGGATAGCCCATTTATCGAGGAAGGCTATAGGTTATAACATCACGCTACGACCAATAGGAGCGGAGCAGCAATGAAAAATGTTGTAAAAAAAAAAAGGAAAAAAGGGAAAATTTAAACAGACGAAGTTGCGCGGGTCAGCTAGTAATTTATATATCCGTACATAATTCGAATGCTAATTCTCACCTGTCATGATTGACGGGTGGCGTTCCATCAACTTTAATTATCTGTCAATGTTTTGACTGCACATTAAAACGATAATGAGAATCGATTAACATTCGCTTAAAGTTTGTGAGTAATTATGGTTTTTATCGAGTAATTTGTCTTTCGTGGGCCTGGATAAAATACCTAAAACTGTAATTAACATAAAAATAAAGTAATCGATTAAATGGGAGTTTAATAGGTTCATAAGTTTTGGAATGGAGCCGGATTGACAGTCAGATAACATCATTTTTTTCCACTGATAATGTGGAGTGTCTACCAAATAGCCCGTTCATATTTTTATAGTAAAATTCTAACTCGCAATGTTTCTTTTCATCGTTTTTTTTTCATATTACAGTGTTTTTTTCAATATAATAGTACAGTACTGGACCAAGAACACTTCCCTGTGGTACTCCAGCCTTTCTATTTGTCAGGTAAGATTCTATAATATCTGAAAATTGCTGGGGAGAGAAGGGAGCATATTCCTTACTTTGTGAAAGAGGCGTTAATGCCACACCTTATCAAATTCTCAAATTCTTGTGCTACGTCTAGAAAGACAGTAGAACGAACTTTTCTCTCTTCTAATGTTTTTTCTATTATTTTCGTAATCCTATGTATTTGGTCAATGGTAGAATGTTTTTCCCTGAAACCAAATTGGTAGTAGGGAATCAAATTTCTTCCTTCTACCAGGGGTTTCAGTCGCCTCAAGAATATTTTTTCAAATAACTTTGACAATATTGGTAAGACAGAGATTGGTCTGTAAGACGTTGCTTCTTGAGGTGGTTACCAGGCTTGGGTGTCATTATTACTTCCGCAACTTTACACAAATTAGGTAAGTATTTAATTTTAAACATAGCATTGATAAGTGTGGTAAGATTCACTATTGCTTTTCGTGGAAGATTTTTTAAGACTTCGTCGGTATGATTCTTTCTTAGCTAGCTTTTTAATAGTGCTATAAACTTCTTTGGGAGTAACCAATTTTATTTCAAAACTGTCTTAGGGAGTTTCATCCAGCGTAACGTCTTCCCCATCTTCTTCGTCGTATGGTTGAAAGATTTGCCCCAGATGCTGTACAAATCTAGCAGATTTTGTTGGTTAGTTATAGCCCAACATCCGTTGATTTCCTTAATAGGAGGATCATGCATGATGCATCAATATTTATTGGGAAAAAACATCTCTACCCATTTCTCCTCCACATAGTGTTTAATAACTTTTATTTGAAGTTGTGAAATGGCGGCAAACTGACATGTCATTATTTTCACAGCTCATAATTATACTTGAAATACGTGAAAACTGGATAAGAACGAGACTTTGCGATTCAAAAAAGAAAACTAGAAAGAAAATAAATTTGAAACTGGCGGATGCACCGAATGTGAGAGCCGTAATCATTCTACCGATTTATTCGGACAAAAGAGAAAAATAAATCTTTTATTTGAAATATAAATACAAACAAGCAGGCCAACTTAGTTTTATACAAAGCAATATAATACAATGTAGTATTTATACTTACCGATTTTGGTCACGGCAAGCAAACATTATATGTGGTGATTTTGAAATCAGTGGACTAATTGAAGGATAGATTCAGTACCTGTAATACAATAGTTTTATTGAAATATTGCCATTTAAAATGTTAAAATAAAATACAACAGTTTTTATGGCCCACCGCGAGAAATGTAAACGAAATCATTGAGGGGTTCAATTTAACAAATAAACTGAAAATATCAACAATTTATTATTTTTGTTAAGCGTACAATACCTAAACAAATGTATTGTTAATCAAATAATACATT
Organism: Herminia tarsipennalis; assembly: GCA_945859575.2. Classification (NCBI taxonomy): domain Eukaryota; kingdom Metazoa; phylum Arthropoda; class Insecta; order Lepidoptera; family Erebidae; genus Herminia; species Herminia tarsipennalis. The sequence continues at coordinate 17,651,068 of OX243835.2, forward strand.
TATAAATTAGTGCGCAAGCGTTAAAAAATCTAAATGGCGGTACGTAAATACTTATGTGGCGACAAAACAAAAACCTTGAATAGACGCGGGTTTACTTCTTGAAGTTTATCGACTTAATTAAAAATCATACTGCATTCGATATTAAAGTGCACTCGATATTATAGTGCATTCGTTATTAAAGTGCATTCGATATTATAGTGCATTCGTTATTAAAGTGCATTCGATATTATAGTGCATTCGATATTAAAGTGCGCAGATATCAGTGCAATCTCTATTACTTATATATGCCTTGGACCGCCACCTTATATATGCCCTTGGGCGTATATAAGGTGGAGGTCCAGGGGGACCTCCTCCCCCCACTCTATTAGCATTCGACATAATTAAAACTCGCATGAATACTCGCATAAAATAAACATCGAATGTTGTGAAGCTCGATAAAAATTAATACGCGCCGCGACTATTTTCTGGTTAAAAATGCTTTTTATCTCAACTTCTTCAGCAGTCTTCGGAAACTATGAACAAGGTTCCCCCCTCTTATAATCTGATTGGATGAAAATGCGTCGCGATCGGTTAGAAACTAGGCGCTGGACAGGAGTGGTTTTACACCTGTGGAACGAGAACGATTTTTAGGATTATATAGTCAAAAAAAGTGTACAAAAAAACGGGTAGCGTTGGATTTTGCACGGGGAAGCGCCTTAGGCTTTTACAAGCCCTCTTTGAACGATAACGTGACGATTTGACAGATAGCATTATACTCGCATGTACCTTAAAAACCAACCTTATCATCTACAGTTTAAGTACAACGATTTCTTGTTAAGAACTTTATGCTTCGTTTTATGAGACACTTTTTAGGGTTCCGTAGCCAACATGGCAAAACGGAACCCTTATAGTTTCGCCATGTCCGTCCGTCCGCAGCTTAGCTCAGAAACAGTTAGTGCTAGAAGGCTGTAATTTTGTATCCCACACATAATACTGATGCCGACAAAGTGAAGGAATAAAATCTTAGAAAACATTTTTTGAGGATAGGTACCTCCCCTATATGTAAAGTGTGTGTGTGTGATTGTTTTATCACCTACCCCATCATGCGGGTATCGGTATTATCTTTTTAAAAACGTTTAGGGGTTAGAAAGACTATTTTAAGATTTAGGGATCCGTTTGTGAAATATTAAGCTTTTAAGTGCAATTTTTTTTGTTAGAGTTAAGCAAGAAACAAGGGTAGAAATAGACAATAAGTATGAAATTTGTAACTAGATTAGTGTAATTTTTGTTAAATTACTATAGGACGACAGCGTCAATGTTGACGAAGTTCCTTTAAATAAAGATTAAAAAAAAAAAGAAGTGTGTGCCCTCCCCCCCCTCCCCGCCAGCTAAATGATTGATCTTGGTTTTGTGAAAAAAATCACGGATAATCTACGAGTAACAGCTGATCAATTAAGAAGTAATTGACGTTAAACTCAACGTTGTAATTATGAAACAAAATAAAAGATAACTCACTTCTTAAGCTGCATTATTCGGATGGGTGAGGGAACTACGGAACCCTACACTTATCGTGGCCCGACGTGCACTTGCCCGGTCTTACTATTATAGAAATGCCTCATGGAGCACGCACTTCATATTTACTACCCAAATAAATCAACACTACTATAATCGCGTGCGGAGAGCCGCTGACATTAACATTCTTGCATAAAAATTATTTGCCGACTTTTGTTGTGAACAGACGTGCGTTTTAATATTAGCATTATTTATACATGTTTATTAAAATCAGTGACCTAGATTACTACACACTTGCAATTTATAGCGAATAAGTAAATTTTAGTATGACAATCGAGTAAATCAAACTATGGCTACTATGGAAAGTAGCCCTCGCAGCCCTCCCAGCACACCTCAGTCTCAACAGACAAAAAACCTCACCGTTGAAGCCTTGAGGACCAGCGATATCAAGCACTGGATGACATCAATTGAACAATGTCTGAATGAGGTATGTCAGATTGCTGCAGACGGGAAACTGAACTCAGAGCAAAAGCTAAGGATAAATACTATTGCGCGAAAGGTGGGAAATGGAGTCTCTCAAATGGCTGTGCACTATCAATCATTAAAGGAAAAAGCTATTTTAATTCATACTTCACTAGAAGCCTTGAAGGAAAACCAGGACCTAGCTGAATGCCTTAATGATTTCAAAAAATCTATCAAGCAGACCATGGAAGAAACCTGCAATAAACCAGTAAGTCAAGACAAGCTCTCCTTTGCCGAAATGGTCAAGACCCGTAATAATAATATTCTGCGGCCTAAAAGTTTCAGCTCAATAGCAATATACCCAAAAGATGGACAAAAATCCAGTGACGACACTAAATCTCTAGTCCAAAAAATTATCTGCCCAGAGCAACTAAAATTGCATGTAAGAGGACTACGTAGGACCAAGAACGGCGGTGTAATTATCAGCACTGAAACAAAGGACGATATAGAGAAACTTCGTAAGTCGACCCAGCTAACCAGTTCCGGGCTGAAGGTGGAAGAGCCGCATAAAAGAAGACCTAGAATCACAGTCATCGGAGTTCCAGCTACTCTACGTGACCAGGAAGTGTTTGACTGCATATTTGAACAAAACCTAACTGACAAGATACCAAACCTAACGCGTGAATCGTACATGTCCTCTATGAAGTTAAGTCACAAATCGGGAAGAAAAGACGCACCAACATGCAATTTTGTACTGGAAGTGTCGGCTAGCATAAGAAAGGCCCTTATAAATCAAGATCGTGTATTTATCAATTGGACGTCCTGTCCAGTTCGGGACTTCACGTTAGTGACCAGATGCTTCAAATGCCAACAATATGGACACGCAGCTCGAACTTGTCGCGAAGCAACATACACGTGCGGACAGTGCGGTGAACTAGGTCACCAGGTAAATGAGTGCCCTAAGAAAACTGACTCGCCAAAATGTGCAACTTGCGTACGTTTTAAAAAACCAAGCGATCACAAAACAGGTGACTCAGAATGTCCGGCGAAAAAGATTGCTGAATCTAATTATATAAATAGCATAGACTATAATGAGGACACCTAAACGCGTCATAATATGATATAAACATTGCTAATTAATTATATTTTATTTGTTACCTATAAATATGTACCTACATGTTTTATTTATAGATATATATTTAAATAGGTTCTAATAGTTTACTACAAGTGCCCCTAACGCCTGTGGCACAGGTTTACCCTAGTACAGGCACCCTGTTGTTATCCCTATATTAGTTATTTTTTATGAACTATATAAATTTTTAGTTATTAAAATGTAGGTATGTTTATCAGTTGTCTGGTTGCCATAGTACAGGCTCTGCCTAGTTTGGGATCAGATGACCGTGTGTTGTAACCGTTGTTCTAAGATATTATTAATGGACGTTATTATGTATCTGCTACCTAATTTTATGTATATGTTTTTGTAAAAAATATTTTCGTAATAATAAATTTATCTTATCTTATCTTAACTGCAATGTAAATTAGCCTTTCTGTCTAGAGCCTATTAAAATAAACTATTAATGGAAATATTTCCATTAATAGTTTATTAATCGAGCATATGCTCGATTAATAAAATAATTATCAGAATTTAGTATAAGCAAGAATGGATGTTTAAGTAACTAAGCTAAGCTAAGTGTTACTATGCACTCTGGCCTTTCTATAAGTACAGTTATCTCACTGTAAGTCGGCCGGATTGAACTTGGCGACAAGAGGGTGCGAAGATGCATTTTTTGGAAGTAAATTCTGACAGGAAGCGGGGGGGGGTGTACCTAAACCAAGAGAATTAGAGATGCGATTACGCATTGTCATAATTAAAATTACTACACTTTTTTGTGATTATTTTCGTAAAGATATTGTTTTTCAAACTTTCTTTAGTATTTACTGTAACTGTTCTAAATTTAAATTTTTATGAACTCGTTTAAGTAGTATTTTTATATTGTTAAATTAAAATTGTGTTAGTATCTTTAATCGACTAAACATAAATAATCGTTTTCGTAAGTAATTTTAGGGTCGCATCTCTATGACATGCGCGAAAGTGTTATGTCAATCTAACTTCAAAGCGGCCAAGTTACATTGAGACAAACTATAGTCGGTATTAGTACAATGAACATGCTAAACGACTTCCAACAAACAGTCCAACTTCTTAGATATACAGGGTGTAACAGAAAGGTGTGGTCATATGCAAGGGTTGGTATGTGCCCATGATGCTGAGTGCACATATATAATTTTATCAAAATTGGAGAACCCTAAAAATGTTTTAATTATTTATTCATTCGTTTATTTATGAGTGAAAAAGTTATTAATTAAAAAAAGTATGACTTAAAAAGTTCTATGTCATAATAATCCAATCGAATTTTGTACCAGGGGAGGTATAATTCTTATGCCATACGCCTTTCACTACTGAATTTTGACAAAAATAATATTCTATAACTATGTAGTAATAATGCAACCAGCTATGGCACCTTGGTAGGTGCAATACTGACAAGGTGTGGTCAAATTTTAGCAGCGTATAGGGTATATACGCTGCTAAAATTTGACCACACCTTTTTGTTACACCCTGTATATCGGGACTTAATCGCGTGAATTATTTAAAGGTACGAACCTTTTATTTACACAACTACCATTTGATTTTGCCATTTGGACGGTCATTTGACAAAATCAAATGGGAGTCTATGCTTGTGTTACAAGGATAACAACAATGGCCACTTGTCATAAATGTCAAAAAAGTTTATATGGCGGTTATTCGATTCGTCATATGAAATTGGTGTCACTCTGTATGGGGTATCCAGGCCAGCGTTCTAGTACTACATATAACAATTATTTGAATTGACATGTGGATTTTATTTTGAGATTTAATAAGAAAAAAACTTGAGTGCTACTTTAATCGCTTTTCTGACTTTAGCCTAATTGTTTTTAAAAAATAATTACTTAGCCTACTCGTATGTTAACCTTACCCGAACAATTCTAACAATACCTTAATCATTAGACACCGTTTTAGCTATTGTTTTTAAAATTTCGCGATTTTTATACATATTAGATATATTTCGGGACTTATTCGCGTGAATTATTTTGCAACCCGTGACAACGATCGGAACGTCGGCGTCGGGTAAATAATAAAAATCGTACCCTTAAATAATTCACGCGATTAAGTCCCGAAATATATCTAACACCGTTTTGACGTTTCTAAGTTTTCGTGAAATTAGACTGGCCTGTTGGTTTTAGTGGTTAGTGATCCTGACTGCTAAGCCAAAGGTTGTAGGTTCGATCCTCGATCCCAGGATAAAACTTTGTGTGATAAGCACCATGGTTTATTCTGTGTCTGGGTGTAATTTATGTATTTAGAAATAAGTAAGTATGTTTATCAGTTGTCTGGTTTCCATAGTATAGACTCTACCTAGTTGAAGATCAGATGGCGTTGTGTACTGTCCATTATATCTATAGGTACTAATATTATAAAGCTGAAGAGGTAGTTTGTTTGTTTGTTTCTTTGAACGCGATTATCTCAGGAACTTCTGGTCCGAATTGAAAATTTATTTTACTGATCGATAGCCCATTTATCGACAAAGGCTATAGGCTACATAACATCACGCTACGACCAATAAGAGCAGAGCAGCAATGAAAAATGTTGCAAAAACGGGAAAAATTTACGCAGTCGAAGTTGCGCGGGTCAGCTAGTTACAGATATACATGAACCATGAAAACATTATCTATATTCCTTTTTTCGACATGTAAAAAAATGGTCTAGCCTGACGCCGCTGCCCGCAGCTGTCACTTGTCATTCCATCCAATTCCCAGACAGCAAATGCGTTCAAAAATGTAAAAGCTGTGATAGTTAATGCATTACTATTCACCGATTGGCCCTCAAACAATGAGTGACGTCCGGAAACGCAATTAACTATGTATTCGTTGGAAAGAGGAAATATCAATTCGCTTACAGAGGGGATCGGTCGATGCGTTTAGTTTAAACGGACAGTTCGCTCAATTATATCCATACCCATATTATAAGTGAACAGTGATATTTTTAAAAGGGTAAACTATTGTGTTTTTATGCATGATTGCATATTTGTAATGTACTCATTTATTTTTAGGCTTATCATGATAATGTACAGTTTTGACGTGAAAACGTCCTATAAACTGATGGGAGCACGTATGAAAAAATGTGACGTCCCCGCTCACGTTCGTTGACTGGTTGCTAAGCAACGCGAATGGCGATATGTCATCACGTTATTGATGCGCCCGGGTCTACTAAAGCTGTCACAGGCATGGTTATTTATTACAATGTCATCAATGTTTTCTTAAGACGTTATCAATTAAAATTATCGTTGTTTTTCCTTAGAGTGAGATTTGTACCGAGCTGCTGATTGTTAAAGCTAAATAAGAGGCATATGAACGAGTAGCAGACATCGTTTCTGCCGTGCCATCTCCCTTGGTACTTAGACTATATGTATCGTTTTAATCTACAAATTACAGCCCAGGGTAAGGTTATGAGTGTTTGAAAATCCTACATGGCTAGCTGTGTAACTTTTATACACGTGATTCACAAAGGATTAAAAATTTGTATAGATAACAACAATCGATTGTTAAAATAAATATATGTAAAACTTCTCCACAATCTACAAAACAAGAAACAGCTGAGACGCTCCAATTAAATTTTATTTTACGAAATTGATGCGAAAAGAAAGTCGAAAGAATGCTGCCCGACGTTGACGATCAATTATGCAATCCAAAAGGTAAAACTCGCATCGTCAACTTTTTACTTCAAATCTTTTGCATATTTTCAACAAAAACATGAAATCCGTGACTTTAGGCGATCTCATTTATTCTCGAATCGGAGGTGTATCCGCCAATTTATCGGGAATCACCCGTCTCGCTGTGACGAGCACCGCTCTATTGTCCCCAGCTCAATCATGCTAAATTGCAGCACAAAATACCAAAAATACAGACGGTAACCTTCATACACTATTCACTAGAACAACAGTTGGTAGGTCTAAGTTATTACTTAGCCCTACCAACTGTTGTTCTAGTGATTTGATTAGCCGTTTTGGTGGGTACAACAACAGTGTCGGTTACAGTGAAATAGTGTGTTTCAGTTACTGGGCCAATGGGACTTACGAACTATTGTCTCAAATGAGTAGCGCGGTGCATTGACATTCAGATCTTTGACCAACAAAGATTTGGATGGCAATAATACTTTTATCGAAGCGGCGGTAGCTTAATGGCTAAGGCATCGGTCTCGCAATCGTCAGGTCGCGGGTTCGAATCCTACCCATTATACTACCGACGTGAACCCACTCCTAACACAAGCCTTTGAGCTTAGCTGGATTGCTTAGCTTAGCTTGGTTAACAAGATTGCTAGTAATGTGGGATCTTTAAAAAAAAAAAAAACTTTTATGGGCTAGTGTGGCGCTTAGCTACGATGGTAGGACGACCTGCCCGTCTCTTCATTTCGTTATATAAAAAAACGCACACTTAGACATCCTCCATGACCACTTTATTCGGAAAGCTTTCCGAGATTCTGTGTCCGTGTGCGACGATGTTTATATGTGACCTATACAGTGATCTTCTGTTCTCCAGATATTTTGTGATTGCAGCCCCAATGCATGCATTTTACCCGATTTTACATTCCAATTCCGTTTCGATTGAGATACGACTATCGGAAATAGCGCCAGTCCGTAATGGCTGTACCATATATACCGTGTGAACCTACCTATTTATAATTCATTTGGTAAGTAACTATCGATTTTTTGGTGACGGATGGTTTCACGCATCGATATGAGTGCGAGGGCGGTGAAATCGATTTCACAATCGATTTAATTTAAATAGTAAAGAGGCTATTTAACAATGTAACATTTGAGCTCACGCACCGTAACTGCAATATCGTATCGATTTAACAGTTATTCGATGACGTGACGATTATGTGCCTGTCGACCCTAATATTAACGTAGGTGTCTATTCCATTTGCATATTAAAAAAAAAACTACATTTCCATAGCCCTTTAGACCGTTATACGAAAAGTATAATCTCAACGGACACACTTTTCCATTAAAAAATATAAACCATATTTCTGAAATATAAGCCGAAATATGAAACCAATGGAATTTGGCATTAACAGATTATGTCGTTCGTCGATTTAATCTTCTCACATGTATATTGAATTTAATCTCACTATAAATTGTAATGAAGCTGTTGAATATTGAACACGAATATCTGAATTTCAATCAACATCTCAATCTAATATTATAATAATAAATTTAAGTGACTCTCGATCTATAATCCTATCTACAGGTTGAATAACTGTATGTATATATCGATTTCATATGTAAGTATATCGAGAATAACAGTAACTTATCGAATATATTCCTGGTTTTCAAAAGCAAACATTGAAATGCAAATCTCCGAGATCTTTCGCAAACAAACCGAGAGCGCGGGTGATCTCACTAATGAAGTGTTCGCATTTAAAACTCGAGAACATCTTGTGTACACTTTTGATAAAATCAAAAAGAGTACCGCGTTCCTGTTTGAGTTATTTGTCGTCACATTATACGAGTGTTCGGCAAAAAGTCGACTAAGATCAAAGCGGTGACGTGGCAAGCTGAAATAACATCCAACGACACGCACTTGTCAGGAATGGAGTGAATGAGTGTGCCACACGCGAATCCCGTACTTCAAATGCGAGATATAAAGCTACACAATCTCTGTAGCTATCTACGAGTAGATTAGTAGACTTACAAACTTGCAATTAAGAGGAAGATAGACCTTGTGATTTTTAACTTGATAGCGACTTTTGTTTTATTTTGTCTTAGGTTCACCTTGAAAATTGCATTTTTAAGTTAATGCCTACAAGAATTTTAATAAGCACAGTTAAAAGCATCATCGCCCATCGCTGTTATATTTTACCTACCTGAAATAAAAGAAATATATAGTAATTTTTATAGGCATTTCTTGTCAATTACTTTATAAATACAATATAGGGCCCAACTCGCGAGCATGAAAGGATAGAGAAATTTGAGGTCTAGTCCATATAGTCCACATAAGTAGTCCAAATAAGTAGTTCGATTCCGGCCCCGGTTTGGCTTACGGAAGTCTCGGGTTCGATTCATATCGCCATTCGCGTTGCTTAGCAACCAATCATTAACGTTAGTTCCAATAAATAATGTTACTTTTTTTAGACACTTTTTCGTGAGTGCAGTCAGTCATCGATTTATAAGAAGTTATCACGTCAAAAACTTAGATTATTGTATGTAGGTATGTTATTTATAGACACATTAAAAACATTTACAAATAGTTCGACTAGAACGTCTAATATCCATTTGTTCGACTTACACTTGGCTGTTTTTCGTCATTAAGATTTACGAGAATACAGGTGTCAATAACGTAGAAAAGAATTTTAATTTCTGACAAACAAAATATTTGAAAAAAGAATGTGTTTCAAAACGGCAGCCAACATGACAAAATGACAAATGTATCTAGAGAACAATCAGTGTGGCGCTGGCTCGTGTCATAATGAAAATTGTTCCAAGTAGTTTTACGTATTCGTGCAAAGCTTTCATACTTCAGACGCATGAATAACGAGTCGCGTACTGTTGGCATAAATATTAAGACAATGTCGTTTTATAGGGGTGTTCTATTTGTATGTAATATTTTTTTTTTATTTTTTTTTATTAATTCGCGGTAGTTATGTTTTTTAAACTTTATATTTCGAAACTTTTGGAACATACAAATTAAGGACCTAAAACTAAAGTAAAAAGTCGGAGTGCGGATATCGTTGATGTATTAAAAAAATTGAAATTGAAAAGAATAAACAAAAATGGAAAATAATTGTAAAATTTACTGTTAAGTCGTTTTCCGGAGGATAATTTTACGTCTTACGAAAACATTGATGACATAAACAGTTATGCCTGTGACAGCTTTATTGGTCAACACAATACTTCAGCCTATCAGCAGGAAGATTCGCGGTTCTCGTTGCTAAGCAACCAGTCAATAACGTGACCGTTGCTACGTGATACTTTTTCGCGCGTGCACCCCGTCATCGATTTATAAGACGCTATCACGTCAAAAATCATGATAATAAACAACCTCAAAATTATATAAAATGTCAGGCAACTTTGTTGTTATAAAGTATAAGCTTTACCAGCAAAATTGCCTGACAAATGTATCTATGTCTTAACTGACAAAAATTCGCAATCGTACCAAGACTTTTGTTTGTTTATTTATTTATTAAATATCAGTCATATCACATACCTACCTACATTAAACTTATCAATATCTAAATACAATTTGGAAACGTTGTAATAATAAGTCCGAAATGTGAAAGTAGATCTATCGGGTTCTATCGGCCTTCTTGGTTTTGAAGGCCGAAACACTTTGAAGCCTAACTAACTCAGAATATTTTGATCCAGATAACGTACTTTTACGCATGTCAAGTCGCAGATCAACATGCCAAAAACCTACAGTAAGTACACAGCCAGTGCGATAATTCACAGAACAGGATCACCCCTTTCAACTTTGTGCGTGTCATGAAAATGCCGAGTAATTTCGCATTCTTTCACTTGCCGTTAGATATCAATGTACCACCATTCTTTATTTAAATTCAAATATATCTATTCATTTTAAATTAAAGGCGTCGATCAATGCTCGATTTAATTGGCTGCGTTCACAATCTATTAATATATCAATCTCGCTTCATTTAGCAGTATTATTTATTTATTTTAATAGCTTTGGCACCAAATTTATATTATTTAAATGGTTAAGTGGTCGTTTTTATCTTAGTGTCCAGAGTTATATAAATGCAAAAGTATGTCTGTTTGTTACCATTCCACAACTTAACAGCTAAATGGACACCAATGAAATTTGGTAAGGAGTATATTTGGGTAGGACATAGGATATTTTCCATATTTTCTATAATCCACGCAGGCGGAAGATAATGAGAAAATGCTAAAAATATCTGATTTTGTACTACCATAAATTTGATTAACAGACATACAAATCCTTTGTTGCTGCATCCAAACAAAACCAAGCAAAATACTTAATAAGATACTTTTAAGAAATGAATGAATTACGTCAGAATCTGAAAGAATCCATTCAATTCCTTCACCAATCTGATCAATCTTCCAAATCTAAAAGCTCACACAAAAGTCCCTAAGTTTTAAATACTCATAAACACAATTATACAATCGCAACGTACATTTACAATAATCAAATCAAAAGAACATAAATAACCCTACTCGCACAGATTATATTAAATCGATATGCTAAAGAGTTCCTCATAAAGCAGCTGTGATATTTATCTTAGTAACGGTAGCGTTCAGTAGTCCCTTGTGGCAGTACTTTATTAATGCATTGAGGCCCTAAGTCTATGCCCAGTCGTCTTGTAGGTGTACAACCAGTAATTATTTTAAATGCAAAGCTCGGGCACCGTCATGTAGGCAGTAACTCTAGCAATGTAGTGTATCACACTATTCAACGCTACGCATTTATGTGGGCAGAAGACATTGAACTTTCAGATTTGCCGACTTGCTTCTAATAGAAAGACAGTTTTATGGCGGAATAAAAAGTGAACACACAAATACGAAATGCAAATCTCCGAGATCTTTCGCAAACAAACCGAGAGCGCGGGTGATCTCACTAATGAAGTGTTCGCATTTAAAACTCGAGAACATCTTGTGTACACTTTTGATAAAATCAAAAAGAGTACCGCGTTCCTGTTTGAGTTATTTGTCGTCACATTATACGAGTGTTCGGCAAAAAGTCGACTAAGATCAAAGCGGTGACGTGGCAAGCTGAAATAACATCCAACGACACACACTTGTCAGGAATGGAGTGAATGAGTGTGCCACACGCGAATCCCGTACTTCAATTGCGAGATTTAAGCTACACAATCTCTGTAGCTATCTAGATTAGTAGATTTACAAACTTGCAATTAAGAGGAAGATAGACCTTGTGATTTCTACTTGATAGCGACTTTTGTTTTATTTTGTTTAAGGTTCACCTTGAAAATTGCATTTTTATGTTAATGCCTACATGAATTTTAATAGGCACAATTAAAAGCATCATCGCCTATCGCTTTTATATTTTACCTACCTGAAATAAAAAAAAATACATAGTAATTTTTATAGGCATTTCTTGTCAATTACTTTATAAATACAATATAGGGCCCAACTCGCGAGCATGAAAGGATGGAGAAATTTGAGGTCTAGTAACATAGTCCAGATAAGTAGTTCGATTCCGGCCCCGGTTTGGCTTACGGAAGTCTCGGGTTCGATTCCTGGGTCTGGACTTCAAATTTTTCAATCTTTCAAAAATGCAATTATTGTATTTATAAAAAAAAATGGTTGTCAGTAAAGTCGGTTTACGGAAGATAATTTTCCCTGATAACGTTATAAGAAAACATTGATGACATTTCGCCATTCGCGTTGCTTAGCAACCAATCAATAGCGTTAGTTCCAATTGCGCCGCATGTCATGTCGCTGCAATAGCCATTCGCTGTTGCTTAGCAACTTTTTTATACACTTTTTCGTGAGTGCAGTCAGTCATCGATTTATAAGAAGTTATCACGTCAAAAACTTTTGATTATTGTAGGTATGTTATTTATAGATACATTACAAACATTTACAAATAGTTCGACTAGAACGTCTACGTCTAATATCCATTTGTTCGACTTATACTTGGCTGTTTTTCATCATTAAGATTTACGAGAATACAGGTGTCAATAACGTAGAAAAGAATTTTAATTTCTGACAAACAAAATATTTGAAAAAAGAATGTGTTTCAAAACGGCAGCCAACATGACAAAATGACAAATGTATCTAGAGAACAATCAGTGTGGCGCTGGCTCGTGTCATAATGAAAATTGTTCCAAGTAATTTTACGTATTCGTGCAAAGCTTTCATACTTCAGACGCATGAATAACGAGTCGCGTACTGTTGGCATAAATATTAAGACAATGTCGTTTTATAGGGGTGTTCTATTTGTATGTAACAGTTTTTTTTTTTTTTATTTTCCCTGAACTTTCGCGGTAGTTATGTTTTTTAAACTTTATACTTATATCGGAACTTTTGGAACATTCAAATTAAGGACCTGAAACTATCGAAACGGATATCGATGATGTATTAAAAAAAATTAAATTGAAAAGAATAAACAAAAATGGAAAATAATTGTAAAATTTACCGTTAAGTCGTTTTCCGGAGGATAATTTTACGTCTTACGAAAACATTGATGACATAAACAGTTATGCCTGTGACAGCTTTATTGGTCGACACAATACTTCAGCCTATCAGCAGGCAGAATCGCGGTTCTCGTTGCTAAGCAACCAGTCAATAACGTGACCGTTGCTACGTGATACTTTTTCGCGCGTGCACCCCGTCATCGATTTATAAGACGCTATCACGTCAAAAATCATGATAATAAACAACCTCAAAATTATATAAAATGTCAGGCAACTTTGTTGTTATAAAGTATAAGCTTTACCAGCAAAATTGCCTGACAAATGTATATGTGTCTTAACTGACAAAAATTCGCAGTCGTACCAAGACTTTTGTTTGTTTATTTATTTATTAAATATCAGTCATATCACATACCTACCTACATTAAACTTATCAATATCTAAATACAATTTGGAAACGTTATAATAATAAGTCCGAAATGTGAAAGTATCGGCTCTATCGGCCTTCTTGATTTTGAAGGCCGAAACACCTTGAAGCCTAACTGACTCAGAATATTTTGAACCAGATAACGTACTTTTACGCATGTCAAGTCGCAGATCAACATGCCATAAACCTACAGTAAATACACAGCCAATGCGATAATTCACATAAACAGAATCACCCCTTTCAACTTTGTGCGTGTCATGAAAATGCCAAGTCATTTCGCATTCTTTCACTTGCCGTTAGATATCAATGTACCACCATTCTTTATTTAAATTCAAATATATTCATTTTAAATTAAATGCGTCGATCAATGCTCGATTTAATTGGCTGCGTTCACAATCTATTAATATATCAATCTTGCTTCATTTAGCAGTATTATTTATTTATTTTAATAGCTTTGGCAACAAATTTATATTATTTAAATGGTTAAGTGGTCGTTTTTATCATAGTTTCAAAATGCAAAAGTATGTCTTTTCGATACCAGCTAAATGGACCCCAATGAAATTTGGTAAGGAGTCTCTTTGGGAAGGACATATAATATTTTCCATATTTTCTATCAACCACGCAGGCGGAAGCTAATGAGAAAATGCTGACAATATCTGATTTTGTACTACCATAAATTTGATTAACAGACATACAAATCCTTTGTTGCTGCATCCAAACAAAACCAAGCAAAATACTTAATAAGATACTTTTAAGAAATGAATGAATTACGTCAGAATCTGAAAGAATCCATTCAATTCCTTCACCAATCTGATCAATCTTCCAAATCTAAAAGCTCACACAAAAGTCCCTAAGTTTTAAATACTCATAAACACAATTATACAATCGCAACGTACATTTACAATAATCAAATCAAAAGAACATAAATAACCCTACTCGCACAGATTATATTAAATCGATATGCTAAAGAGTTCCTCATAAAGCAGCTGTGATATTTATCTTAGTAACGGTAGCGTTCAGTAGTCCCTTGTGGCAGTACTTTATTAATGCATTGAGGCCCTAAGTCTATGCCCAGTCGTCTTGTAGGTGTACAACCAGTAATTATTTTAAATGCAAAGCTCGGGCACCGTCAAGTAGGCAGTAACTCTAGCAATGTAGTGTATCACACTATTCAACGCTACGCATTTATGTGGGCAGAAGACATTGAACTTTCAGATTTGCCGACTTGCTTCTAATAGAAAGACAGTTTTATGGCGGAATAAAAAGTGAACACACAAATACGAACGACGGAAAAAGACAAAAATAACGAACTGGAAAAATAGGTTTCATATAAACACAAAAACAGAAGAAGGTCGAATAACAATTCAAAAATACATAGGTAGAGAGTAATGATTAAATTAAAACCCTAAAAGTGCATGTCGGTCCAAGAACAATGTAGGGTTCCGTAGGTGCCCATCAAAGTAATGCGGACTATTCATATCAATCCACATGACATCCCACTGCTGGGCACAGATCTACTTATTATAGGTCCTGGGGGTAATTGCCATAATCGCCACGCTTGGCGAGCGGGTTGGCGATCAACACTGTAAGGTTTAAAGTACGCAGAGGACGCTGCCCGTCCTCCGGTGTGACATCCCTTAGTCGTCTTGACGACAACCACGAGAAGAGATGGGGTGGTACTATTCTTAAGCCGGTACCACACGGACTATGAAGTGGGTTTTCTGTGGTTTTTGTGTCATACTTATAAATATTTTTGAATGGAAATTGTACGAAACTTATTGTTACTTTTCTCTTGATAACTTGACAATTTTTATTTTAGTAAAGATTTTATTTTACCATTTTGTTGCGTAACTAATATGTTTGTCTGTGCCAAATTACAGCTTTTCAGTACTAAGGGTCTCTGAGCTAACCTGAGATAGACGAACGGACAGACATAAGGATTCCGTTTTGCCATTTTGGCTGTGGAACCCTAAAAAAAGAATATTCGAGAAATTTGAAATTGGAAACGTAATAAAATCGATTCAACTGTTTTGCCATTTGTACACATTATAAAATTATATATTACTACGAGTTTTTGTGGCGAATCGATTATATAAAATTATATATACTACGGGTCCTAATCACGTGAATCATTTAAGGTAAACACCTTTTTTTAAGGTAAATATAATAAAAAAGGTATTTCCCTTAAAATATTCACGCGATTAAGACCCGTAGTATATATAAACGATTCGCCATAACAACTCCTGTCGCGAATATAATTGTCAACTAGATATTTCTAGATTGTAACATTAAGCTCTTTAGACAGTATATTACGATGTCCTAATTCTATTTACAAATTCAAAGTCAAAATTAGACCAAAATTTAGTTTGACTCCCACCTGTAGCCGTAATTATACAACGCTTTTTTATCGTAGTCGTAGGTACTGGAGACATACGTAGCATTAAGTCATATTCAGATATAGTTATTGAGGCCGAGACAAGGTCGTATGACGTTACCATCGATATAATATTTTCCTCACAAACGAGACAGTCCTATTCGCAGTTCATGCGAGTGCACACATAACCTAAAAATGTTATAAGATTAATAAAATGAAGCACGGATTAGCTATCGTGTGTGTTGTTCTAGTTTGCGTGTGTATCAATGAAGGAAAAGACTTCACATTCGGTTCGCGAGCGAACAATTTACTCATATCTACGGAAAAAGTCAAATATAGAAGTTTGCCGCTTATTAGAAGAGACAAGGATTATTCTTATAAGGATACCAAGGAAAGAATTATAAAGGTAAGCCTCCTTAGTAGTGCTCATGTTTAGACCAAAGATCTTTTCGTAGTTTTGTACTCTTCTTTTTTTTTTTTTTAAATGGCACTACTGCCGATGTTGACAATTCTGCCAAAATCAGACGTGCGATGGAGTACTCTTCTGATTTAGAATAGGCTTTAAAAAAGTCTTTGATCAATAAAAACATACTTGCTTAATAAAGCAAAATGTAACTTTTGACAGTAAAAAATGCGATGACGGCTAAGTATTTTATTAGTGCCAGGATTCTGCGTAATTAAAATACATCTGCCGCTGCATATTCATGAACAATAACACATTTCTATTGCAAATTAAAACATCATGCATGTTTTATGAAGCTGTGTTCCATTTTGTATTTATACCAATACATTAATCTTTGACTGATTTGTATTCGATACGGCAACTAGTTGGCACTTGATTTATTAAAATTACATAGATTGTTTATATTCAACATAAACCGTTATCAAGTTAACTTGGTGTAATATATTTGTAACTACTTTGTAATATGAGATACCCTGTCATGATAATATTTGAGAAACAACAGATTATAGTGACTACGACTACGTCATTACAACATAAGATTTAGTTCACGAGCCGTATCCCTACCGCAACTTTAAAAAATGGGTTGTACTCCGGGAGTATATGATCTGAAGTAATTAGGTAATTGAACATTAACGTTGTGCAGTTTTGAATATTTTAGAATGGTTAGGGAATATCTTTTTTTTATCAGTATAAAAGTACTATCATTTATGTGGTTAAATCATTGTTTGACTGCAAAGCGTGAAAGAAAAAAAAAACTCGTGCGGCCTTTGACAGGTATTGTCCACAAATATTGTGAGGTTATGGCGCAGTCCTGTTCTCTACGTCAATGGGTTAAATACAATTTTCATTTATTGCGCTATCGTACACAAATATGACAATTAAAAAAAATACAATGACAACGACATGACAGTTAAATCAAAAATATAAAATCACAAATTAAAAGACAAAAATCAAAAATTAAATAACGACATGACAATCAAATCAAAAATATGAATTATTAAATCACATACTAATAAAAAACAAAAATTAAAATAATAAGTCTTCTAGTTTCTAGACCGCCCGATTTCCCACCTGTCTTCCCGCCAATCCATCAATCATACAGACGCGAATTTAACATTTTATACCCATACCAAAAAAGTCCACAACGCCGCTAAAGAAGTTTTTACTTCAAAAAGCGTAACATTAATTACCTAACAATCTTGCATCCTCTTTCTTCATCTTCTTAGGGAGTTTACAAAAATGCCTTCAAAATGTCTCTAGACTAACGCTCGTCCAAATGTTGGTGGCAATGCTAATTTCTCGATCCACACGTTGGACGAGTGGCGATGGGTGGGACCGATGTTGGGTCCAACGAGTAGAGGCGGCGTTAATATAATCCAAATGGCATGCTTTAAGATGCCCATTTTCTTACTAAAGTTAATCGGTCTATCAGTTTTTCTGTATAATATCTACCTACCTAGATAATATATTAAGTTTGAGATTTAATTCTGTTTTGGTTTAGAAGTTTTAAATACTTTTCATCTATTTATCAAATCTGATTTACTATAATCTACGAGTAGTAACTATTATAGAAAACGATATACGTGATAAATATACGCGAGTTAGAAGATTTATAGAAGACCGAATCCGTTTAAAATACATTTTGGTTGAATAAAATTAATCCATTTTAATATATTGTGTCTCATTAGGATTTTATTATACCTACATACTAAAAATAAATATAACACGACACTTTCCAATGACATGTTGATACCAATTCCAAAATAAAATGGAATCGTACCATCAAACACGCGGCAACTAAAAGAGATTTTTCCGGTAAAACTAGTCTACTCCCACTTAGCTTTGATGAAACTTTGATGAACACACAAAACCTGCAAAATGTATAGCGTGCCACAAATTGCCGCAGAAACGACATCGCGTGTGAATATTGAATAGACCCACGAAATAATGTATGTTTGTTAGAGATGTGCTTAATAGTCACCAAATAAGTAGTCGGTAAAATCGATTAGTCGGCCAAAATCGCCGATTAATTGACCAATTGATATATTTATATTTCTATGCTTAAATTAAGGCGATTGAAATGAAATCGAACATTATCCTAACGTAGGTAGTAAATGATTCTAATATTAGTTTCGGTTTTGGTACGCATTTGAATGGCGAGTCCTTTTTCATTATTTAATGAAACTTAAGTATAATAAAGGGACAGGATATTGTTTTTTTTTTTTAATTAAACAGCTAAACTAAACTAAAGTCTTGGAAAGATTTATTAGAAAAAATAAAAAAAATAATTGTAGTTGGCTTGGTCGATTAGTCGGCCAGTTCACAGATTAGTCGGCCAGTCGGCTAGTCGGCGAAAGTCATAGTAGGCCCCATCTCTAACGTTTGTACGTGTTGCGACGCTATGCTAATCTCGGATTGAGAGAAAAGTATCATGTCAGCTGCGTGCATTCCCGTGAACGCTATAATAAGAGTAAAGAACGAGGCGGCCGTGGGCGAGGAGGTAAACACTCATATTTACGCCACGATACGTTACACTATATAAATTAAACGGACACTTCAAGTTTATTAGTGTAGGATAGGAAATGAGCTCGCAATGCACGTACTCGTCCGGTATTTACGCTTTGCCCGACCATGTGGATTTATGCTGGTCATAATACAACTATATATTCGCTTAATTTTGTTTTTGACGTGATAACGTCTTATAAATAGATGACCGGGTTCACGCACGAAAAAGTGTCACGTAGCAACGGTCACGTTATTGATTGGTTGCTAAGCAGTCACGTTATTGAGTGGTTGCTAAGCAACAGCGATATGTCATCAATGTTTTCTTATGACGTTATCACGTAATAGTCCGTAAACCGACTTTACAGACAACCATTGTTTTAATGCTGAATATTACCCACTAGCAATATTTTTAACTCTCAAGCAAAATTGCTTGAATAAAAATATTGCAAATGCAACTAAGTATTTTATATTTATTTATCTTTAAATTTTCACTCCCAACAATTATTAACTTTCTTCAATGTTATGTCTACATCCGAACTTTATAGGAAAAAACAAGTAGATTATATGCTGTAAAACAAAATATATCAAAAAAATTCGAAATTCTATAAAAAAATTGATTTCTATATTGAAAATTCTACCCAAATTGGTCTCCGTCTGTATTGTTAAAATCATAGATATTGATACCCGAACACGAAATAAACAGTCAGTTGTTAATGTCAATCGAATGAGAAAATAAAAGAATAGAGCACACCCAAACGACTATATTGATTTCTCGATTATTCGCTCGCCAATTTTTAATAGGTATCTGAAAATAAATCAAGAACAATTGCCAGTTAATGTATGTATGAATCACGATATGATTACGATTTACGATTATAAACAGTGTCGGTATCATAAAAGGATATCGCGGGCATTATTTCATTAAGTTGAGCAGTAATGTCCGCTGGAAACATTACGTCACACCATCGCGATCAATTTAAGTCCACCTACGTATATCCTCAATTTAAAGTTCAGGACCTCTAGTTATCGAGACATCCCTATCTTCGATAACTTTCTCTATTTATAGGAGATGCTTATACTGGATAGTCTAATGGCTCAAATTAAATGAAAATTTCGATCAAAGCTTGATTAATTTAAAGCCTGTTTCAGAAAAGTTTTTTCTGTGTTCATTTTACAGCCCGAGCTTTTTTATACTTTTAGGATTTTAGAGGAGAATAACTATTTATTATACGGGAATTAACGCGCATTGTTTACCTTAAAATTGCTTGACGTTTCGACCAGGTTGCACCGGCCGTGGTCACAAGCGGACCTGGTCGAAACGTCAAGCAATTTTAAGGTAAACAATGCGCGTTAATTCCCGTTTAATAAATAGTTATAATCATGCAACGCGAAAGTTTAAATGTTAGTTTTAAAGAAGAGTCTAGAAAACAATCTTTGTGATATAACATTTTTCCTAAAAGCTATTTGAGAAAGAAAATTAACAAAAGAATTGACGTGTCATAAAATAAATGTGCTAAGTTATATACAACAGGTCTTAAAATAAACTTCAATGAGGTATTTAAATATTGATTTTACATTATTTATACATTGGATTTAACATATTAATCTCCATTCGTCTTTTTACAATACCTTGCAAGATATTATTGTTAAATTAACTTTAAACTACCAAATAAAGATAGTATCATGACTTTTTGTTATTAATAGAGTTATTTTATGACTACAACTTAAACATAAATGACCGGCCAGCACTGTCATTTAAGTTACTAATATAATTTCCCACCGAAAATTAGGGTCGGGGTTTAATAAATGTAGCAATCGATTTTCCAATTCGTCAATTAATAGGGTCATTTTATGTTACAGGGTATCATCGCCCGGGATTTATCACGGACGGACACGGAGGTGACAATCACAGACGGTGGAATTGGTTCGTCCAACGTCACGCTGCACCTTCAAAGTGGAAGAGGGGAGGAGCTCAACTATCTTATATTAATATTTAGTAATAGCAGAGAAATTAATTATAATTTTTGATAGTAAACATTTTTTCATAAATGTATATTTTTTATATTTTAAAATAAGTTTACATAGAGACATTTTTGAAACGCTTTTCATGCATATGACCTACATATGTTCGAAATCGTGACTGACTGATATTATATTAACGCACAGCACAATCCACTTAACAGATTAAGTTACAATTTGGCATTATATAACTATTATGAAGCATATATTGAAATTTCAAGGGGCAATTCGATTTTGGATTTTATTTTGGTGTTTAGGAATTTTAATCAAATTAAGCTCAAAGCGAGCAAATTCGGGTGCATAAGGCTGAATCCGTGAAGCCTAAATTCCTAAAAAGACAGTACAGATATTTCTGATATATTCTGATGAAATACAATAATTACATTTTTGAAAGATAGAAAAATTTGAAGTCAAGACTCAGGAATCGAATCCGAGACTTCCGTATGCCAAACCGGAGCCGGAATCGAACCACCTATCTGGACTATGTTACTAGACCTCAAATTTTTCTATCCTTTCTTGCAAGCGAGTTGAACTAAAATTTCTGATATATTCTGATGAGATTGAACTAAAACTATTTTAATTTAATTATTTAAATAAAAATAATTTTAGTTTAACTATACTTATCTGTACTGTATAAATATATGTACCATCATAATCATTCCAAAATAACAGTCGTATTCTGCCGAGGCTATATTTCCAAAATATTAATTTCATAATTGTAAACATTTTGTACCTAATTGTTCGATCGAATATCGAAATTCAATTAAAGAGAAAAGCCTGTTTCAGTAAGATAAGATACAAAACTTGTAACAAAACAAAACGAAGATGCTTCGAAATGTTTTACTTTTCAGATATTTTGATAGAAAGTGCGACTTGACAATCACGAAATACTTTGAAGGAACGACGGTCCCCTAAAACAATTTTATAAAGACTTTTATATAACCAAATTAAAAATAATAAAATGTTTTCCTAAACAAAAGGTACTGATAACAGAAAAAAAAATTATAACCTACTTTATAGCCCCTCGGGTACACCAATGAACATTTTTCATTGCTGCTCCACTCCTATTGGTCGTAGCGTGAGGTTATATAGTATTCATCGATAAATTACCAGTAGTTCATGAGATTATCGCGTTCAAACAAACAAACAAACTCGTCAGCTTTATAATATTAGTCTATTTCCCGTACCTGGAGTAAACTCACATAGTATGGACCTGCACACCGAATGGCTTATAAATTGGTTCAGATCTGGGTCCTTATTCCCTTTCTTTTTTCTGTTTTCGCGAACTATCAATTGTGGTAAACTTGTCAAATGGTAAACAAAGAGCTGCGCTTAGAAATACATCAACGCGATCATCTTAGCACGGGTTTACCGCGAAAACGTAAAAAAAGAACGTGAATAAGGACCCTGTATGTAATAATAATAATAATAATAATAATTTCTTGGGACAACTCACACAACGTCATCTGATTCCAAACTAAGCAGAGCTTGTACTATGGTAACCAGACTACTGATAAATATACTTATATATTTCTAAATACATACATATTATAGATAAATTACACCCAGACACAGAATAAACCATCGTGCTCATCACACAAAGTTTTATCCTGGGTGGGGATCGAACCCACGACCTCATGCGTAGCAGTCGGACACACTCCCACCGCGCCACAGAGGTTGTAGCGGTTACGGATTCACCCTGGTCTGGAATGTGAAGCAGAGGTCATCTCACCAAGATGAATCTCAATGAGAGGATAGCTACTACTAAGAGCTTCGATTCAAAGCTATAATTATTTACGGACTAACAGCCAACTAAATTACGTCTAAAACTTACCCAATCAATCAACTTACCCAAAGTGACAGATGTCCCAGTAGTGATGTGACCAGCGACATAGTGATGTTGCGTTATGAATCGACTATTATCGCGAACACTGTATTTATACATTAGCAAAAACTTTACTGTCCCTTCATGCGTGCATTTAAATAAATTTATTTAGATGCATGCATGTAACAACAGTAAAGACAAAGCATTTTTATACCGACTCATGTCTTTTCACTAGATAGGTACTTTTATCCGTATTGAATGTTTCTAAAGCGACGCTGCGATAATTGGGTAGTTGACTACAATAAAAGTAAATTATTTTATACTAATCAGGTAATAGATCTTAAAATGCTCTGAAAATAAGTGTTCTTTTACAATTTACGGTGTTTTTGAATTTAAAAGCATGAAAACGAATACTAAAAGTAATGATTTGATAATAGGAACTTATTACGTCATAGGTTGCTATTCCATACACATTTCTATAGAGCTTGTCGTTTTGACATTTCATAAAAAGAGACTGATTTGACTTGACAGTCAACATCCCTATTTCACCTGACAAGTTAATAAAAAAATTGAGCTCTATCCATTAACATTCAACGAAAACGTTTGACGTGTGACTTCAATACAAAACTAAAACTGTATTTCTGCGTGTAGAAAAGACGTGGGCTATTATACTGACAGACACAACACAATTATCGTAATTTAAGAATATGGACCACCGGAATTGACGCGGTTTTGTTATTGCCCTGAATTTGCTGGACGTTATCCAAGGGTAAAGATCTTGGAATAACCATGGAACAAATAAAAGCTATAATTGTTTTGTCAACATATGTTTACCAACTTTGTATAATACGTTATTATATACCAGGGTCCTTATTCATGTTCTGTTTTTCCGTTTTCGCGGCAAATTCGTGCAAACATTCATGCGCAGTGCGCTCAAAAATGACCACCGCGCAAGCGCATTGATGCATTTTGACATAATAAAATGATATATACTAGGTACGGGTCTTAATGAGTGAATAATTTAAGGTAAACCACGGTTGTTGCAATATGGTCGAAACGTTGGGCAATACAATTATTCACGCCATTAAGACCCGTAGTATATATGCTTTTTTATTATTATTATTATTATTTTTTACTATTTTTAAATATAGTCTTACTTATATAAACTTTATTTTTCTGTTTATATTTATTGTATACTTTCCTATTATTTAATGACGGTTAATGTTCGTGTCGTCACTTTGGTCTTAGCAGAATACCAGCGCAGCTCCTCAATAAGCGGAGTTGCAATCTAGCTGAGCTAGGACCATTTTTGTCTCTCAATACTATTATTAATTGAATTTTTACTATTTACTGTATTGTATTCTTTTCTTTTGAGGACAAAATAAATTTATTTCTTTCTTTCTTTCTTTCTATATCATTTTACAATATGTAGAAATCGCGAAAGTTTATTAACATTTATAAGATTTTGACAGCTCGCGCGGGCTTTCCACGAAAACGGAAAAAAAGAACACGAATAAGGACCCTGGAACGTGTAAGAAAATAGTGCACAGTAAAATTTGAGCTGCAGACAGTTTTTATAACCCTTTCCGTAAAACGTACGGGTATAACAGCGGGGAACCTTTGTTATATATCGGTTTATTGTATGCAGTTGCCGTGGTCGATATATCTCAAGCCAAGCCTCATCTGACTGACTAGGCTGTGGGCCAAGTAGTTAGTGACCGTGACTGCTAAACGGAAGGAATTATAAAAACTTATTTCAATCAAAAATGAAATTTAATCCGATACTTCTACCTTTTACTACTATACCTACAAAATATGTCCAACAGCTAGACACAATATCGGAACCACAGCTCAGCTCTCCCCTTCGCACACAAATCAATTTTAGCGAATTGTCAGTGCACACAGGGTGTTTAAACTGAGGGTGGGCTAATGGAGACACACGCATTAAACCGAGTCTCGTGCAACGACAACATTGACAGAGACCAGGGGGCCTAATTAGTTTAAGCCTGTGGCCGGCGCCCCGGAGATGTATGCGAAGATATAAATGTTACAAGATCTGACTTTTGTATTATATTAAGACGTAAATTAATAATAATATGTTGGGACAACTCACACAACGCTATCTGATCCCAAACTATGGAAACCAGACAACTGATAAATATACTTAAATATTTTTAAAGCGGCGGTAGCCTAATGGCTAAGGCATCGGTCTCGCAATCGTGAGGTCGCGGGTTCGAATCCTACCCATTATACTACCGACGTGAACCCACATCTAACACAAGCCTTTGAGCTTAGCTGGAGGGGTTAACAAGATTGCTAGTAATGTGGGACTCAATCCCACATTGCTTGTAATCTTTTAAAAAAAATACATACATATTATAGATAAACAACAATCAGACACCTAATAAACCATCGTGCTCATCACACAAAGTTTTATCCTAGGTGGGGGATCAAACCTACGACCTCCGGCTTAGCAGTCAGGGTCACTAACCACTAGACCAACAAGCCAGTCAAATTATTTTTAAACACAATTACAGCGTTTAAATGCAGTGCAAAGGCGCTTTTGAAAGCGTCATTTCACATGTCATGCTTGAACAGTTAGGCCACGCTCAATATCTAGCTAGTTAATCACGCGCAAAATATCAGAATATATTTACACCGAATGTATCTGTAACCGTTTGCCGATTTGACGATCACAGCTAAATAATGGTTGCTGAAAAAATAATCTAAGTATACTAATATTATAAAGCTGAAGAGTTTGTTTGTTTGAACGCGGCAATCTCAGGAACTACAGGTCCGAATTGTAAAATTATTTATCTGTTGCGTAGCCCATTTATCGAGGAAGGATATAGGCTATATAACACCACGCTACGACCAATAGGAGCGGAGCAGTAATTAAAAATGTTGCAAAAACAGGGAAAATGTACGCATACGAAGTTGCGCGGGACAGCTAGTGTTATTATAAACCTAAATTCTAATAACAATTTGACCACAGCAGGTGTAGCCTAGTAAACACGTCAAACAATTTAAACGTAATCAATGTATGATCACGTTAAATCTTGTAGTTGCAAAGCGTAAATCTTAACCGTAGCCTAATGTCTAAAGGTTCATTCCCGTGCATCGCAGCCGACCGCGAGTCGCGCGCGGCTTACGACAAGCGACTGACGTGCGCGGCCAATGCGACAATAGTCATAGTTCTCAGTATATAAAATGTACTCTGTGGTCATAGTGCGCGCGCAGCCTACGACAGTCGTCGGCCGCGCGCGTCTGTCGCAGACCTCGGAAACAGCGCCGTACATTCTCATACTCTGAGTATTATCGCATCGGCCGCGCGCGTCAGTCGCTTGTCGTAAGCCGCGCGCGACTCGCGATCGGCCGCGATGCACGGAAATGAACCTTTAGGCATCAGATTCGCAATCGTAAGGTCGTGAGTTCGAATCCTACCCCATAATATTACCGACGCGACGTGAACCCACTCTTAACACAAGCCATTGAGCTTAGCTGGAGGGGTTAACAGGATTGCTAGTAATGTGAGACCACAATTCCACAACTTTATTAAAAAAAAGGGGTCGCACTCCGGGAGTGCCGGCAGAAGTGAAAAATGAACGTTGTGCATTTTTAAATATTTTGGAATGGTTTGTTTTTTATTATTATTATTTTTTATCAGTATCAAAGTACTATCATTTATGTAGTTAAATACAATATTCATCTATTGCGTTATCGTACACAAACATGACAATTTAAAAAATTACGATGACAACGACATGACAATTAAATCAAAAATATGAAATATTCAATCACAAATTAAAATAAAACAGGGAAAAAAATCATTTGGACTCGAACCGGGGTCTTCTGGGATTCTAGACCACCCGATTTCCCACCTGACCTATTATAACACTGTAGATTGCGGCGAAATTTACCTTCGTATTCTAAGAATCTTACGGTCACGTGATCCAGGTCACGTGATCCTGACGCGAGTTTAACATTTTATACCCATACCAAAAATACCAAAAAGTGCACAACGCCGCTAAAGAAGTTTTAACTTCAAAAAATACACCCGAACTATTTTTCTTATATTGAATTGTCAGCTCCAAACACTATACATCTGTGTGCCATCCAGCAGGGTGCCGCTAGCCTTTACATTTTTATCCAGGGATCAAAAACCGGCGGCTTATTACAATTTCATCGCATTACCTACATATAAGTAATTCAATTTCGTGTTGGTCGGTGGTTTGTACGACCAATTTATTAATGCCTGGATAATTAATTCACGACCGCATTATACTATCGGTTCAAATAAATTAAATGAATTAAACACTCCACTGATAACGAACGAGCCCTGGTTATCCAGTTTCAAATGGAAAACTAATTTGATTATGTACAGGGTGATGACAATAGCTGTGGTTATTGGAAAATAGATTTAATTAATACAACATACTTTTAAATTAAAACCATGTATAAGAAATATTCCAATCTATACTAATATTATAATGGTGAAGAGTCTGTTTGTTTGAACGCGATAATCTGAGGACCTACTGGTCCTAATTTAACCATTCTTTTACTGTTGGATAGCCCATTTATCGAGGAAGGCTATAGACTATAAAACATCACGCTACGACCAATAGGAGTGAATCAGCAATGTAAAATGAAATCAATGTACAATGAAAATTCGCTCATACGAAAGTCGGCGACCAGTTTTATAGTTTTCGCTATTTATCGTCGCCTTAGCATATAGCGCCTTAGCATATTTTATTTTCTGAAAATGAGATACTTGGGTCATGTGAGAGCCAACATAATGAGATCCAACCAACCAATTGTTGAAAATTTTACGTTAGAATTTAATGTATTGGGCTCAGAAATATGAATGGTTGATGGCAAAACTGTCTTGATGACGTACGACTGATGAATACTGGGCAGAGGTGGTGGGTTCCATTCCCAGATGAGACAGAGTCATGTGAAATCCATAAATATACGTATCGAGTCTGTACTTTGCGGCCGTTTGTAACATGTTTTTAAAACCAACACCAGAGACCATAGAGTATAGTGCCTTATTCAGGGCCGGATCTAGGGTTATTTCGAGGCGAGGCAAAAGTTGATGATAGCGCCCTTCACCTTCTCGGACAAGGGGCAAGTGCCCCGATGTGCCCCCCGCCCCACTAGATCCGGCCCTCTTATTATGCTTGTTTAAACTATGCTTGTACCCTAATGAAGGAGCTAACTGTAGAAAATGTATGAAATAGTTTAGCTTGAAAGTATCGTCAGACAATTTTGTTTCCATCCTGTATAATAGGTAAATGTAATATTATTTTGACGTCCGCAATGGAATGTTTTGACATAGATGGAATAAAGTAATTCATAGATTCGTTTCAATTAACATTCATGTAAATATCAGGATTGCTATCTGCTAGCAATAAGCCGTAAAATAACTACGTAATATGATATTCGAGATAGTAAACTAGTTTATAAATTATTGATGTACTCGTAGGTACTACTCATTAGATAACAAAATTTATAGGAATTTATTGGCTTGGCTCTCGAACAAAAATATTTTTTACAGAGATTTATGCCTTGGCTTTAGCGTTCGTCATAAAAAATATTTTAAAACCTAGCATACAGTACAGTCAACTACAGAGGTCGCTGCTAAACTAAAGCAGTATTTTAATCACCAAGTGTTTTTATTGGTCAAATGAGACATTCGTACTAATGTCTCAGAATGAAGAGCGCGGTCAAACTTCAAACATCTTTATTTCGTAAAACCTAAATTGCCGATTTAAAAAGAGTGACCCATAAGTTTCGTGGCAGCTTCTTCTCATGTGCTTTACACTTGGAACTGCCACCTTACTTCATTGTAGTTTTTTTTTCAAAGGAATTATAACTTTGTTTTTACTATTAGGTATTTTATTGAGTATTCATTTCCTAATAGTAAAAACAAAATTATAACCCATTAACTTATGGTTGAAAACGTCAAATGAATACCCAATAAAATACCTAATAGTAAAAACAAAATTCATTTGACGTTTTCAACCATAAGTTAATGGGTTTTCAACCATTAACTTATGGTTGAAAACGTCAAATGAATACCCAATAAAATACCTAATAGTAAAAACAAAATTATAATTCCTTTGAAAAAAAAACTACAATGAAGTAAGGAAGCAGTTCCAAGTGTAAAGCTCATGAGAAGAAGCTGCCACGAAACTTATGGGTCACCCCTTTTAAATCGTCAAGTTAGGCTTACTATAAAAGCTGGCTAGTGAGCAGTTCTTCTTTAAGCATTATGAAAAAAACTAAAGATATAACAAATAGGTGAACAAATCATAGAGATTAAACTTTCTTTAATAATCTACGGTGACTTATTTGTCCTACATAATCCAATTTCTTCGTATCTAAAGCAATATTTATTCTGACTTCGTTTTAAATTTCAAAAATTTTAAACGACTTTTGTAGCAGACTGTACATGAAAATAAAAAAGCTGCCGGCTTTTTGCCAAAGAATCGGCTTTAAAATAAGCCGTTTTCCCCCTTCCACGGTACGATGAGTTCGAAACGAAAGATGAAAATTTGACAGTAATGTAACCAAGCACTTTGGAGTAAACTCCACGGTATAAATAAAACATGGACAACGGTAATGTACTCTATTTACCAGCCTTACCGGTCTTACCGCTTACCGGTTACTACTGCAATATTCGGTAACGTAAAATATTACCCGCTGTTACTAGTAAAGTGGTTTCATATTGATACTTTAGTGCATTTGCGGAATGAAGCTGTATGATAGCAGGTTTAGCGTTGATATAAAATAAAGTACTTTTCTAGATTAAAATCTGGCCGTTGATATAAATCTAGTGCTTCTAGTAATACTGGATGTGTTCGTATGTGATATGAAGGTATTTTTATTTTTTTAATCAGCGTATCTAGTGGATTTATTTATTTATTTTGAAATTTTATGCGCAAAGTTGTACAGAGGCGGACTTAATGCTAAAAGCATTCTGTGCCCGTCTACTTTAGGGTGATGTAAAATGGAATATATAAACTAATTGGAAATTAATAACTTCATATTAGGTATCAGACAAGTATAGGTAGGTCGTCTGAGGATAATATTACACCTTAAAGTTACAAGGTAGGTATATCTTGCGGATTGATATTTCTGTTTTTTTTAAAGACATTGAGAGCTGGAAAGTTGTCATTCATTCATAAAAACACGACAGGAATTTCCCTTCTCGAGCTGAATACAAAGTAATCTGTACCTCTTTAAGTAAACAGTACCTGAATCACCGAGCTCAGCTCGGTATTTTTTTATTAAACGACGTCCTTTAAAAATACTGTAGAAGCCGTTGCCGAGATTCAGATTATATACAGGGTGTAACAGAAAGGTGTGGTCATATTCAAGAGTTGGTATGTGCTCATGATACTGAGTGCACATACATAATTTTATCAAAATCGGAGTACCCTAAAAAAATATTTATTATTTTTTCATTCGTTTATTTATGAGTGAAAAGTTATTAATTAAAAAAAGCATGACTTAAAAAGTGCTATGCCACAATAATCTAATCGAATTTTGTACCAGGGGAGGTATAATTCTAATGCCATAGGGCTTTCACTACTGAATTTTGACAAAAAGAATATGCTATAACTATGTAATAATAATGCACCTACAATGGTGCCATTGTAGGTGCAATACTGACAACATACACTATCCACTGCTGAAATTTGACCACACCTTTCTGTTACACCCTGTATACATACAAATATACAAGAATTGCTCGTTAAAAGGTATTAGATAGATAGGTACCTACTAATAGAAATACATGTCCGGCCATAAGTTCTGTTACAAATGAAAATGTTTTTTTTTTAAATTAAGTAATTAATATTACTAAAACTAAAACTTATATGTACATATTTATTAAAGTCTCAGCAAAAAATAAAATCAATATTCTATTCAAAATGGCCACGTTTGGCTTTTATACAGGCCTTTAATCTACTCGTATCTGGCCACGAATCTATGGATTTACACACTGTTTCCATGGGAAATTTCGCCATTGCTTGCTCCAGAAGTTTTTAAGAGACTCAATGTCGACGTGTCGTTTAGAGCAAGCCATGTCCTCTAAAACTGACCATCATTTTAGATCCAAGACTGTCTTTTAAAACACTTTGGCTGAAGTTTTCACTTCTTTTTCACAAAAATGTAGCTTTGTGACGCCTTGATAAGACACGCCCCACCAAACCATCACTGACGCAGGATGATGACCACGCTGTACCTTTCCGACCACTTGAGCAGCTTCTTTAAAACTGTGAGCGTACACTTTATCATTTTGCTTATTGTAGTGCTCTTTAATTTTTTTCATCGGTAGGATATTTCTGTGCCCTTCACCTGCGTATCACGACAGAAGGCGTTTTGATCGATCCACTCTTTTTAATTGTAAAGATTGATTTAGGGCATGTCCTGTATATCGACGAAAAGCACCGAGCTTCAGGCCTGGTTTTATAATACGCGACAGAGTCCTAGCGGGAATCTTCATTTCTCGCGATAAGATTTTTTGCTTCCTAATGAGATTTCGTCAAATTCTGGCTTTTAACAGCATTAACAGCCTTTGTAGTTCTAACAGCACGCGGCCGCCCCGATCTTTTATGGTCTTCGACAGAGGAAGTGTTGTTGTATATGTTAATCGTACGATGTACGAACATACGGCTGACACCAAGCTTTTGAAGCGTCTGAAATATGAGCGACGGCTCCATACCCACTTTGTGCAAGGCGATCACCGCAATCCTACTTAGTTTAACACCCTAATCCATATTATAATTTGTTAATGAACACGAAAAAATATGTGACATGGCGCAAAATCGAAAGAACTTTTAAAAATAATAAACGCGTTCCAAATTCAAAGTAATTAAAAAGTTGAAAAAAAGAAAAGTTTTTATGTAACAGTATTAATGGCCGGACTAGTTATAAAGTATAGGAACTCTGTACCCAGCCGTGGATGCGTTTGATAAATAGAATAAAACTGACAGGATTGAGAGTAGACAAATGGTATTAAAATACCTTAAATCGACTCCTACATAGGTTTCACGTCACCTTGACACGACGAGCAATCTCTTCAAACATCTAGACAAAACCTTCGAATCTAATTTCTTGTATGAGTCACGGCTTTTATCGTAAGCGCCAGAACCACCGCGTGGGTCAAATGACCAACTCCATGTTAATGCACTATTACAGCATTACAAACTATAAATACCACATTGCAACACAACCCATTAAACACGACACAAATGTGCCGCCTTCCATAAAATACATATAAAATGGAAAACAATACTAACGTTATCCTAAAATATTTGTTCTTCCTAGTAAATTGTTCCCTAGAAAATGTTTACAACCATTAATTCATATGAAAATGCTGTTATAATTTAATTTTAAAACAAAACAGACCTTGTCGTAATTTAATAATTGTAAATAATTACGACCATTAACGTTTAAGGACTTAATGTATATCTGCGGTGGGCCCTTGCCGGTGTTTTGTCACAATTCTAAACACATTATTATTTCCCAACACATAACAATAACCCTCACAAACTTATAATTTAAACGCTTCCAAATTTACCCTAAAAGTAAAGTTCGTTGCTTTATATTTTCCCAGTTTGTTTTTATCGAAAACAAGCTGTGAAGGGCTCTACAAAATTCGATTTTGATGTGGCCTATCAAAAAGTAATTTCCCATGAAAACAAAAGGCACGAAGAAAATGTCTAATTCGATCCAATCTAAATCCAATTACTTCCACCCCGTGTTGGTGCTTACATGATGAAAACACGCATGTACCTATGTGTTACATATTTATATGGGGTTATCGATGGTGAAGTGGTCGAACTAATGACTGAAAACCAAAGCCCTGTGAGTTTTATCACACCAGGACACTAGGTATTTTATTTATGTCTGTATTCACAAAATGTTGTTTTAAATCGAAGTTTTAATTTAGTTACCTTTTTAAAAAAGGTAACGTCAAAAGAACCAGGTTAAGGGTACCTTGTCTTTGTCTAACCTAAAAGCTTGTTTAGATGAGG
The DNA here is from genome assembly GCA_945859575.2 of Herminia tarsipennalis. NCBI lineage: Eukaryota > Metazoa > Arthropoda > Insecta > Lepidoptera > Erebidae > Herminia > Herminia tarsipennalis. Next base: position 17,683,898 of record OX243835.2, read on the forward strand.
CCAATTACGAGCCAGTAATACGATCGAGACAAATTTGTTATCGTGTTCACATGACGCGAAACACACGCGTAAAGGTTTGGGCCGGATTTAGGATAGTCAAAAAGAATTTAAAATTTAATGAAATAAAAAAAAAACAAAGGCTTTGGTCAGAGTTGATATTATAGTTGGGCCAATACATATTATCAATAGGACAATTAAAATTTTTACAATGTATCTTTATAACGGCGTTTGTACTAGAAAGCTGTAATTGACAAGTGGTAAAATATAACATTAAAAAAAATATATTTTTCGGGTACCACCCCTACACGTAAAGCGATGTGAGTTTTTTTCACACTTACCCCATCGTATCGATAGGTCGTGGACTTTTCGATTTATTTTATGAATAATATATTATTTAGTCCGTCCACTCGCGTTAGCTTCGAGTATCTCGACTCGCACGTACTACTCGCGAATAGCGGGAGAGTCAAGATGATGCGAATGATACGCGATTACGCGCGAGTGAAATCCTCTCGCGGGAATCATGTAAACGCAATCATTGTATGCCGTGTACCTCGTCTACGCGCGTATGTACGTATACGCTCGTATGCCTTCGCGCGTAATTCGCCTCATCGGAACAGGGTCTTACCTAACGCTAATATCTGAAAATCATACCACCAATACATATACATACTTCATGACAATATACATTATGTTGAAAATAAAACCAATGTTACACTAACATAAATTATATTAAAATTACATCAAAATAAATTGTAATAGATACCAGGAGCATTCCAGCATTAACTACTGGTGGTTTGAAAATCTTACAAGTATCTACTTGTAATGACAACCAATATAAATTACGATAAATTGCAGAAGTTTATATTAAAATGTGAACTCCAAAGAAATATTACTGATATCCATCTATTCGCGCGATCGATTGTTTATTAATATTTCGTAAACCTACTCATTCTATAAAGAGGGATTATGTCTGTATAAAATGTGTTTAATATCCTCTAAAAATGTTTACTTGTATGCTTCAATTTTAAAACGTGACAGTTTTTAACTACAAGGTACATATTTTATAGCAAAACTTTTGCTTGCAAACTTTCAACTCCAACTCTACCTCAAAGTTTCGAAAAATAGCAAAATGGCGTTAAAACATGCTTCCAGGCGTCTAGAACTTGACAAACTTTATCTTTTATTTTTTAAATCTAGAAGTAGAAAATTTAAAGTTTAGCTATTTTTAAATTCCTCTATCACGAATATTCATTCCCTTTTGGAAAGGAAGATAGCCTTTCCTTTGAAAGGGTTACATGGGGACTTGGGTCCATCACGCAAAGGCCTTTAGAAATTCTTAATCTAAAATACGTTCAGACACCCACTAAAGACATTCAATGGGTGTAGGTGCTGTTGCGGCAATACAGTCATAGACTACTCTCAGTAATAACTAAACTATTGAGTATAGATTTCTATACAATCGAGCAATAAACAATTGAGTAACCAGTGCATTCGAAAATAATAATGGTTTCTCTACACATATCAATCATTCTGTTTCGTTTTCTTGAGTAGGTTTTGACTAAACTTTTTTTTTTTACTTGATAAGAATATATTATGTGTAATACAGGTCCTCAGGATTAACATAATTATGCTACTTCTAATCGTAATACTTGTTAATTTGCTAGCAATAAATGTCTAATTATAATCAATCGAATAGAAATTCTATGACAATCCAAACTCAAAAACCGGGCAAGTGTAAATCGGGCCACGCACAATGTAGGGTTCCGTAGCTGCCCAGTACAATAATGCGGTATAGAAAGTGGGTTTTCCCTTAAATTTGTTTCATACTACTAACAACGTTATATAAGTCAATTTCAATGGAATTTATACGAACTTCTCACTTGGTTTGCTTTATTCGTAAACTTGTAAAGCCTACTTAGCTGTAATAGTTTTTCTTTTAATTTCATTATATAAGTACTACTAACAACAACCATTTAGCTGGCAGGACGCTAGACTCTAACAAAAATGTTCACTTTAAAGCTTAATATTTCCCAAACAAATCCCTAAATTAAAAAATGATATTCACAACCCCTAAATATTTTTAAAAGACAAAGAAGATGTGGTTGCTGTGAAAAAATCACACTCCCACTTTACGTGTAGGAGAGGTACCCGTTTATTTTCAAGATTTTGTTTTACAGCTTTCTTGACCTAACGAATACGTTATACAAAATTACAGCTTTTTAGTACTAAAGGCCTCTGAGGTAAAGCGGGGACGGCCGGACAGACAGACGGACATGGCGAAACTACAAGAGGTCCCTAAAAATGACTAATTATTAGCAATAGAATAGAAATTCTTTGACAAATACTCAAAAAATGTTATATCCCGTGCATAGAAATCCGATTAAGAACAGAATAGCATCAGAAGCCCATAAACATAATTTACAACCTGAAACCGCGTAGGTGTTGTATTATTACCCCTAGATAAAACTATCAAGTTTTGCTACCACATTAAATAGGGGAGTACTAAGTCGTGCCACAAAATACCGAGAGTATCTACAGAAGAAAAACTTCATACTTCATAGCTCATGGACTCGGGATCTCGGCCCACTTTGTTCCGACGGTGTTCCCATTTGCGTGTCCGATTAGGTTGTGTGGTACTGGCTTAAGAATAGTGCCACACCATCTCTTCCCGTGGGCCCGGAATAAGTAATAGTACTACGGTACTGTGGGTGTCGTCAAGGCGACTGAGGGATCTCACACCGGCGCGGTCGGGCAGCAGCGTCCTCTGCGTACTTTAAAGCCTTACGATCACCAACTTGCTCGCCAAGCGTGGCTATTACGGCAATTACCCCCAGGATACAGCACAATTACTCTAATAAGTAGGTTCTACTGGGATGACTCGTGCCCAGCAGTAGGACATCATATGGGTTGATAGGTAGGCATCATTCACGGACCCGGAATTTCAAACCATTTAGGTTCGAACGTGTCCCAAGATACCGTTTGCGTGGCCGTGAGCTATGTCTATGTTAGATATATCAAGCCACGTACGTATAAAGCTTTCTTTCTATAGATACTCTAGACGTTTTATGATCTTTGTAACATGAAATCTTGAACCACTTTATCCCGAACCCGTACCGAGATTCTATGTCTGTGTAACAATGTTTTTTCCAGTGAACACATGACGAAAATGTTCGTAAATGTGATATCAATCTATACTAATAATATAAAGCTTAGTTTGTTTGTTTGAATGCGATAATCCCAGGTCGTAGCGTATATAACATCACGCTACGACCAATAGGAGGGGAGCAGCAATGCAAAATGTTGCAAAAACGGGGAAAATTTAGGAAGACAAAGTTGCGCGGGTCAGCCTAGTGTGGCATAAAACTCTAATTTTACTAATTTTATTACTAGCTTTCGCCTGCGGCTCCGCCCGCGTATATATGATAAAAACTAACCTATATCCTTTCATGAGATTTAAGCTATCTTCATATCAAATTTCATTGAAATCGATTAAAATATAGATTGCTAGCTGTCACTCGCGCGTGGATGATTTTACCCCGCTAAGGGTTGATTTTCGCTTTCAATCAAAACAATGAAATACGTGTTTTTTTATTTGCAATCACAAATCCAAATACAATTTTTCACTGAACTCCAAAACTGACGGAGTTTTATACAAACCTGCATCCTCTATTTTACCCCCAAAGGGAAAGGGCTGATTTTTCGATAAAGCTAAAACCCGTGTTTTTCAATTTCTAACCAAAAACCCAAATACGAAATACTACTACTACCTCTGTGGCGTTGTGGGAGAACACCACTTTGTGTGATCTACAAATTGTTCTTCCTGGTCTGGGTGTACTTTGTGTCCGTGGCTTGTATGTTTGTAAAGTCCCCCGTAACACAAGGTTTTGTACCCTATGGTGGGAGACATCTTTAAAAATAAATTTCGCAGATCTTATTCATTCTGATTGATTAAATCACCATCCGAACCGCATATCATCAAAAATAAGCAAACTAATGCCATCCCCCCTTCCTCCATGGGCTTTTACATAATACTTGAATGGCCCTATATGCGCGTTTTGGTCGAACGCTTTTCTATGAAACTTTCCTTCTGTTCTCTCGGACGTTTGTGGTCTAGGCTCATAAATAATCAGAGTTATAGACACTGTTATCACGCAACCTGTCCTAACTTACCCTCAGTTGTAAACCGCTTAGGCAAATTGTAAAAGTTTAATACGTAATAACACGGGGATTAACAGTAAATTCGTATTTATAGTAATAAACAGTATATTATTTGCTAACCACATAGTTTAGTATTAAAGTAACCTTGTATACTTACCTACTAGTGTTACAAAATCATCATGGTTGGTTTGATTACAATAATGATATTATTGTTTTTAAACTTTCGCGATTTTTATACATATTAGATATCTTTCGGGACTTAATCGCGTGAATTATTTAAAGGTACAGGTACAGGAACATCACGTTCGGGTAATTAAAAGGTAGTACAGTCGTACCTTTAAATAATTTACGCGATTAAGTCCCGAAATATATCTCTATCTAATAATGATATTGAGGGTAAGTATTTTAATCACTATTTCAGACCCTGGGATGTCCTTTAACAAACCTAGGTCCCTCTAGTCCAGAAAGACATACCTATCTATTTATTTCCAGAAATTTGAAATTTATTCAGTAAACAAATAAGATTTTTTTTTTAAGACTGCCTCTGTGGCGCAGTGGGAGTGTGGCCGACTGCTACGCAAGAGGTCGTGGGTTCGATTCCCACACGAGACACCACTTTGTGTGATCCACAAATTGTTGTTCCGAGTCTGGGTGTACTTTGTGTTCGTGATTTGTATGTTTGTAAAGTCCCCTGCGACACAGGGCTTGCACCCTAAAGCGGAAGTTGTCTTTTAAAAAAAAAAAAAAAAAGATTTTATTCCATTTCTCGCAGCCGTCTTCTCAGAAGGACAGGGTGACAAAGTCAAATTCAACCATATCACGCTTTAAAAATCTCTAATCATTATAAACCCATATGAAGTCCCACTGCTGGGCACCGGTCTCCCCAGTAGAACCTACTTAATATAGATCCTGGTGGTAATGGCCACGCTTGGCGAGCGAGTTGTCGATCGTAGTAAGGCTTTAAAGTACCTACGACGAAGACGATACTGCCCGTCCTCCGGTGTGATATCCCTTAGTCGCCTTGACAGCACCCACGGGATGGGATGGGGTAGCAATGTAAAAGTAATGGTGTTCTAAGGATAAAACACCATTACTTTCGGCCAGAAGCGAATGGGGATTTTTTTTCTGAGGTAACCCGATACAAAAGTATATCTTGTTGGACAGTGTTATTTGTACCTATAATACTACAGCAGGATCAACGTAACTAGGCCGGACTGAAGTAGGCGACAAGTGGTTGCGCAGATGCATTTTTTGGAAGTAAATGGTGACAGGAAGCGGGGCCGGGGGCGGTAACTAAACCAAGAGAATTAGAGATGCGATTACGCATTACATTGTCATAATTAGTATTACTAACTCATGTTTTTTGTGATTATTTTCGTAAAGAAATTGTTTTTTAAAGTTTCTTTTCTTTATGTATTTACTTTTTTTTTTTTTTAAAGATAACTAGCAATGTGGAATTGAGTCCCACATTACTAGCAATCTTGTTAACCCCGCCAGCTAAGCTCAAAGGCTTGTGTTAGGAGTGGGTTCACGTCGGTAGTATAATGGGTAGGATTCGAACCCGCGACCTCACGATTGCGAGACCGATGCCTTAGCCATTAGGCTACCGCTAACTGTTCTGTAACTGTTCTAAATTTAAACTTTTATGAACGCATTTAAATACTATTTTTATATTGTTGAATTAAAATGTTGTTAGTATTTTTAATCGATTAAACATAACTAATCGTTTTCGTAAGTAATTTTAGGGTCGCATCTCCATGACATGCGCGAAAGTAATAAGAACCTAACTTCAATCCGGTCAAGTTACGTTGATCCTACTGTAAGTATCTACAAACCAAAAGGAAACCGAAAGTAATGGTATTTTAAGGACCCTCCGGCACTGCTTTCGGCTTCACTTTGGATTGTAGTTACTTAATATTATAGGTACAAAGTACCACGTCCAGCAAGGATATATTTTTGTATCTGGTTACCTCTGAAAAATTGTAACCCTTCGTCTCTGTGGGGTAGCATATAGTTGTAGCACCTTTTTTTTTTTCAATAAATGGTCTCTGATCAACCTTCTGCTCAGACTAGTGGAGTAGATATATGCTGGGAAAACACCTATTATACTGTGCTGTTCAGTATTCAACATTTAGAGAACAACAATATCAAAATACCAACCAACATTCACTTCGCAGATAACAAGCAGGCAATTATACGCAAAGCGGCTAAAACAAGATTTTGTGTCGAACATAAATTGTCTATTGCGGGCCCTTAATTACTTTGGTACGACTAAATTACGTGTTAGACTCGTTTGTGCACGTTAATTGCGATTGTTGATATTGATTTAGAAGGTTTTATTGCGTTTACAGTATACGAATTAAACCTTAAGTTAAGAATAAAATTGTAGTACCTATTATCAAGCCAGCTTTTACAAAAGCTCAGTAGCTTTGGTTAATAGAACAAACAGGAACATATTCGGCGTATTTAGTTTTAATTTACAATTAGGTTTCTGCACCTACACATTCCATTTCTACATCACCCTAAGGTAGACTGGCAGAGAATGCTTTTAGCATTAAGTCCACCTTTGTACAACTTTGTGCATAAAAAAATAAATAAAAATAAATTTATTTCCTATCCACTAGTATGTATCTGTGAGAAAATGAACGTGATAAAACACATAACAATTCTACTGACAAGCCTTTCCAAAAACCGCTTCGTAATTCAGTTTTAGCGCAGATTTGTAACTATGTTATATAACAAATGCAAAGATACTAATTCGTTTAGTCCTTTGATTATATAATGTCTAGATGGAGCATTCCCTCTGTAAGACTATAAAAGAAGTTTTATTCTTTTATAGTCTTACAGAGGGAATGCTATTTTTGACGTTTGACACTCATTCAAAATGGCGCAATAACTATGGCTAGGGAATTATAAAAATGGCGTCAAACTAACCGGCCATTATTTTTACAGCTCCGAGTTTAACTTCTGAAAAATGATTTGAATACGTGATAATTGACTAAGAACGAGACTTTGTGCTTATAATAAGCGCATAAATACTTGACACTGGCAGAAATTAGCCGTTAAAACGGTTAGATTGCCAAGAACTCAAAGAAGAAGAAGAAGAAGAAGAACTATGACTAGAACGTCTGATAGGAGTCTTCTTACCTCTCAACAAGTACATCCACTTGACCGTACTTTTTGACAGTTCTTTGCTTCAATTTTATATGCCAGATTAGGAATCTAGACATTATTTATTCAAAGGTTTAGTCATACTTAAAGTAAATATATTTCTTAATTAGTACTAAAAAGCTCTCTATATGTTATGCTGATTCGAAAAGTGAAACTTATTATCATTTAATTGTACTTTTAAAACGAAATAAAAACCGAATCATCATAAAATATTTGTTTCTACATCTCCAAACATTAAAACCGTAAATTCCATTCAATACATTTTTAATTTGAAAACTGATAACCTCCTACCTCAGATATTCCAATATCAAGGAGCTCGTTATTCCAAACGTCAACGGTACAACATAACTGTCACTAATTCATTATGTTCTATCTCATTTTAATGGAATTCTATAAAAAATATTTACCGACATGATTTATTACTGTTATCGCATGCGTCGGCCTTTGTTTTTTTAACCGCGATAAGGAAAGTAATAGGGGAAGCAGTATGTGATTTATAGAACAGGTCACTTAATATTTTTCAATAAACCACTGTTTATTGGACACGCGCGATAAAATAAGTACGTAAATATTAAAAATACAGACGTACTTTGTCTCCTCCCACGTCATTCCTGACTAATGATGCCTGATTCCGCCTTTATGTGCCTTGGACAACATAAACTACGCGATACTGGGGTTTCACATCAATGAGATAAGCTTATGTGTTCCGAACAAACAAACTAATAAAACTCTCCTTTAAAATATTACTATGATTTGTTGTATAGTTATTGTACGCGATAACGTCTTAGTATCCGCTCATTTTATCTTCCAACTAAAAATACACCAGCCACACAAGTGGAAATAATAATTCCAGAATAATGGGACTCGTGCGTCATATAGAACGGATGTGCCAACCCGACAACGTGCTAATATCACCGCACAAAAAGACGGATTATGATAATCGTCCACCAAATTGGGCAACTTGTACTTCAAAACTGCATAATACGTTTAAAATATTCACAGCTGCGCTTAAAACACAAGTAAACAATAGTCTTAAAAGCCGTTTGGCAAGCCCATGAATCATGAGGACACGTTTATACTTCCGTATTTTCATAATTACTGGGGGCTGTCACTTCGTACCGATCGGGTATGTCAGGAAGAACACCGAGACCTTATCGTATTCACCCTAGCTCTCACGCGCAAAAGAGAGATCCGAAAGATACTGAGAACATTAAAAAGGGAGAGTACGATAAAGTAAGAAAGGACAGGGCGCACTTCGTGGCTGTGTCAAGTAACACTGGTAATTAAAATGCACAAGTCTTGCAAGGATCGGTTGGACTCACTCTGCACATAAAACTTATACGAACACGCCTCCGATGACGCACAGACAGCTTTATGGACATGACAGAATTCGGTGCGATATACGATTAAGTGAGAGAAAAAAAGAAATATGAATTCTTTGAGTCTGGCCGCTGACGATGTTAAATATACTTTGTACCTACGTTTTTTTGCAATTGACACAATATTTGACATTTTAAATCGAAGAGTCGATCATGGTCATCATTATTTATTATAAAGAAATGAAAAGTGTTAATTTGATACAATCCACGAACATTTGTTGGTCTAGTGGTTAGTGACGCTGACTGCTAAACTGGAGGTTGTGGGTTCGATCCCCACCCAGAATAAAACTTTGTGTGATGAGCACGATGCTTTATTCTATGTCTGGGTGTAATTTATCTATAATATGTGTGTATTTAGAAACATATATGTATGTTAATCAGTTGTCTAGTTGCCATAGTACAAGCTCTGCTTAGTTTGGGATCAGATAGCGTTGTGTGAGTTGTCCCAAGATATATTATTATATATTTCAATTCACAATACCAAACGATACCTATTAATCTATCTTTTCACCTTTAGGTTTGGCGCCATTTCAACATTCTTAACTGAGATTTAAATTTTAGAACCGGCCTTTCATCTCTTCGTGATTCAAGCCCATTCGTCATTAAAGTTGTGCAAGTACCGCCAATTTGCGAACCAGTCCCTAGCAAGTATGTAAATTTGAAGTGGTTTCGAAAATAGATACATTCTGACAAGCGGAGGTTCGGACGTTGTAGGACGAACACATGGCGTCATTAGGCTGTCTGTCCCCGTCGTTCCACTGATAGGCGAGTATACTGTTACATACACATTCACCCTACAGTTTTGAACACAACTATAGAATTCAGCTATAAGTGACTCCCCGAATAGGGCTGCTTGCTGCAAAATGAATTAAAAAGAAGTCAAAGCGAGTTCTTTCGCTATTCAATAGCTACACTACAATATTTAAGAAGACCGCAGTGAAAGATTCGATGGTGATGATGACGATGATGTTGATAACAACTATACGTATTTTTTCTAAAAGAGAATGAGGTCTCCAGATACAGAGCATTGTCTAGACGTTAATGAAGTAAGTAATTAGGAACTAAAAAATATAGCAGACATGATAGCCGTATCAATTACACAAGCTTTTAAAGTATCATAAGCTCCAAATAGTCTTCGTCACCTAGATACATTTCTAAAACATGCCACATAGATACATTTAAAACTGCAAATTAATGCAACAAATGACAACTGTCCTGCAGTTATGGAAAATAAACGGTGCATTAAAGAAAGCCGACGTTAAACTCGTGGGTGGATAGTAAGGCCCGCCTGACTCACTAAGTATTTCTTCAAACAACGACAAAACAGAAAACGCACGTTTGCGTAACAGTCAACGTGTGAAAGTCCAATCATTGTGTACTGATAGCGATAACTTAACGTTACTTCACTTAAAAGGACCGGTGATAAATAGTGAGAACATTTTAAAACTAGATAAAACGTTTTAAGTAGGTACTTAAAGCTTTTGCTGGGATATTTGGGTTGAAAAGCTATCGTGTAATAAATTCTTCGTCAGTAACAGATTAAACTATCAAATATATTTTTTTATTAGTACGATATCTACTCTATTTATTTTTTCGTCGGTAACTAATTTGGGTTTGATATTTTGACAGTCGTAAAATAGTAGTCAAGAAGGCCAATGTTTATTTAAAACTAGTTTTATTACTGTTTAAGTTTTAATGTAAGGAGCAGACTGTGAATCGAATAACTATTTGGGTGGTATACACTCGACAAATCTTTGATCAAACATTGGTTGTATATTTAAAACTACGTGATTTGCTGCTTATGTTGACATTGACATTACAAAATTCTCTTAATTTTCGTCTAAATTATGTGATTTTGCAAATAGCTTCCATAATTGCTGGATTTTATAAAAGTTTATTCATGAACCAAAAGAAGAATGATGTGTGTTGCGTTGTTAAGATTAACATGATGTTAAAAATCGGGCAAGAGTATTTCGGACCATGCTCAGTGTAGGGTTCCGTAGCCTTGAATAATTGCATCAGTAGAAGTGTGTATGTTCATGGCACTTATTGACGATATATCCGATCTTATTCTTAAATAATTCTAGTTTAAATTATTTATAACACACTACGTTGCTTTTATTCATATTTTTTTACGGAACAAAAGATAAGGAGAGAGACATAATTTATGTAACTTTCGAAGCGATTATTTCCAAAAATATTCACATTAAAAAAGTTTATTAGAAACCTTAAAATGTTTTTGAAAGCCTTGTCAAATGATGTGCCATACCTGAAAATAAAGAAATTGGCTTCTGTTACATGTATGCAGTGCCACCCAAAAAATATATATTTTTATTGCGGCTACTACAAGTCACGTTTTCAAATCCAAATTTCATCAAAATTATTGTGTAGTCTTTGAGTAAAATGCCTGTGACATACGAGCGGACAGGCAGACAGACAGACAGACATGGCGAAACTATAAGGGCTACGTTTTTGTAATTTTGGCTACGTAATCTTCATAAATTTAAAGTTGAAAAAGGGACTTTACTATGATATTAGCTCCGTGACAAAAGTCCTTCGAACCAACAACACAACGTACTACAAAGCACCGCCCTAAAGAAAACACCCATATATTACCTCAGGACAAAGACAATGGACTTAGTAAAACAAATAAATACACCTTACAAATAGTAACAATATTGCCTCACAAACAGCATAATCATTACAATGAAAGATTACAGCAAACACCCTTACCCATCGTGGGAAAAAACACGCATTTGTCACGGCAAATACACAATGTTACTTACACAACTTTTCATTTTGGACCCCTGCACGAACAGACAAAACCCATTAGGTATGTGATAATGCAAGTTCATCGTGGCACAGGTATTGTTTAGTGTTGCCAACGGAACAAAGGTCTGTAGCCGTCTCATCTACGGACCTATTACGATCCATTGTTGAGGAAGCATGTACAAAATTAAAATGCAGCATTGTCTGGACTCGCACGGCAACCTATCAGTGTTTTGTTTTAGTCAATTGTGAGATATGCTCACAAAGCTCTATGGATTAGTTTATGTTTATTTATATTCCTTCCTTATTTTGTACAATAAATATTAGATTTTCGTTTAGCAAGAAATAGTAAACCTACTGTGTACTTTCGCAGTTTATTTTCATACCAAATATTAAAATCGATGTAACGCATTCTATAAAGGCACAACGCGCAACGTAGACAGACTGTACCTTTAAGCGTTTCGATATTGAAGAAATTATTTTAGAACTTGGAGCGGGGCTTGCACTAAAGTCTATAGCTAAAATTTGTTATGTAATTTTTGTGTTTTAAACTTAAAAGATTAAATACAAAAAATATTCAGTAATCAATATTACAATAAAATATGTCCGACTTTCAATCACACTATTTAGCACTGTACTACAGTAAATACAATGAACACGCCTGAGCACGTGGCACTAATATAGGTCCATTCCAAGCCTATTTCCTTTATTGAAAGCAGTTACATTTAAAATGTACCTAAAACACAGCTTAAATATTTTCCCCAGCTACCTGATCGCGCAAGATAAAACTTAGAATCAATACACAATTTAAATTTTTAAGTGAGAAAGCACTCAAAGTTACGGCATCATGCAATTTTCCTTGGCCAACTTATAAAATGTGGACTCCCCTCGGCCCTGTGTAACTTTAAATTGGCCTCTTCTTTTTTCACTATCTTACCCTCCACTCACTTTTTCCTATTTAAACTTTTCCGTTTTATTTTAAAATGTCGACCGCCAGTTGTTTTACTAGGATTGTTATCTCTACGCGTTTATGTAAACTAAATGTTGTATGTCATTATTGTTTCCAAGAATGTGAAGCTACACTAGTATATTACTTACATTCAATCTTACAACTTTGTAAGATTGGATGTAAGTAGTATTCTCTGAAATTATTAAACTGATTTTTTAAATTTATAAATGTAGCTTGAAACTTGAGCAAGTACTTGAATGCTCTTTTTATTCCGATAATTAATATCTACTCAGGAGGAGCTACAGCTAGTAGGTACCTACTATTAAAAACGCCATAATAATTTGTAGAGTATTTTGTCGGTGCATACCAAGAGCTTTCCACCCCACTGTCTGACCCTATTTGGTATAAATCGACGACTGACTTTTTTGTACCTCGACGATAAAAAAAAATGGGAAAGCACCGTACAAGGAATTAATTTATAAAAGATCTGTATCATTAAATAAGTCAACCATTCCTTAGAAAACTTATCACTTGAATTTAGGACCTGTCAAAGACTTGCGACATGTCGACTAGAGTACGCGGGTGTAGAAAGTGTACTGTCTTGGTCTTCCCAGTTTAATCTAATATCCTAATTTCCGTATCGATCTATCGTAGACTAACTATACCTACTATGGAAACCAGACAAATATTAAACCTCCTTCCTTAAAATAACACTCGCATACAAAGGAACGTAAACTGTTCGTGTTTAATGATACTTATAACCCGTAAAATAGACGTTAGACATTTCGATGGCTCTTCCATTAAGCACTCTTCAATTAATTTCTGAGATTCGTACTACGTTAAGTGAGCTCTTTTAAATGTTTCTTTTACTTGCCTCAAATAACTGAATGCATGCAACAATTGAATATTATGATATTCTGAATTTAATTTCATTGACAGGATATTTGAAGGTAATGAATGATACTTCCTAACAGATCAAGGTCAATTACAACTAACGCTGGTCACCAACTGACACTGTACGTAATTAACACATATGGGGGGGGGGGGGTCGCGAGCCGATCGCGTCTGATCCTCATACATAGTGTGCATCAGTGCCGACGACCAGCGTCAGAGGAAAAACCTTAGATAATCCAACTACTTTAGGAGATATTATTATTATAACTGGCAATTTAAAAGTGGCAATGAGATTTTACTGCCGAGTTCTCTTCTCACGGCTTTACTATTGCGAACTTGGCATTAAATGTAAAATCATTCTATTCCAAATGTTGTCTGGCGTTCATAAGCGTTGCATTCTGTAACCTCGACTTTTTTGAACTTTGATATTATGATGCTCTAGTAGTCTAGTGTGACGCACCGGAGGACGGACAGTAGCGTTCTCTGCGTACTTTAAAGCCTGACTGCGATGGCCAGCCCGCTCGACAGGCGATTATGGCAATTGCCCCCAGGATCTATAATAAGTAGGTTCTACTGGGAAGACCCGTGCCCAGCAGTGGGACATCTAATGGGTTGATATGTATGTTAATCATATTCAATGGCTTGGTGTGTTTCGTCATATGACTAGGCCACCCATCTTATAACAGACCAAGGCACATTGCTTAACCTGGCTGATCGACACGGTTGTTTCGATAGCTCTTTCTTAAAGCACTCTCGAATTAATCTTCAAGAACATATTAGCAGTGTGTTTATTCGATGTCGAGGGCCCTTCTGTATATACCGTTAATATTTTTGTATACTTACTAATATGTGATTCTTAGAAACACTTTAAAGACATGTGTTTTTAATATTGGATGCAAGTGTGAGATTGCGAAAGAACTAATTACCATAAATATTTTGTTAAGTGCTGATATTTTAGGCTGCGTGGGATTCCGATGCGTGCGTTGTAGCACGAAAACCGAGAGTACAGAAACTAAGCTTTAAACAAACACAACATTTCGGACCACTATGTTCCGAAAGTGTTCCAAGAGTCCATGGCCGTGAAGTATGTTTATTACAATCTATGACCACGTTTTATACGTTACGATGAGTAACGCCGATGATAAAGCATATTGCACAATCACAAAAACATTAATGCAATGAGGAAACGCAGCACATTATTTGTTCAACAACCACTTAAACTGTTAAGCCCAAGCTGTCAGTATCTGCCTACACACAAACAGTAATGCTTTTCACTTAGTCAAAACAAAGATGAGTATAATTTGTTCAATGCATTTGTTAAATGAACGCAGACAGCCCGAGGCTTCATACTTTTTAAGGGTTAAAATAAAATTCAAAACAAAGACTCGTAATGTTAACCCTTTCTGACCCCACACGGGTACTGTTTGGCACCATAACACAACAAGAGCTATAAAACGTGTGTATGGAATCAGTGGAGAAGTGTTACCCTTTGTTGTACTACAATCTCCTTTTATGTGAAGTGGTAACTTTTTTCTACAATAGAAATATCTAGGTATAAAGGCAAGGTTTTAGTTCCCAATTTAAAATTGTTGAAAGCATAGAGAATCTAGAGTTGTAAAACGGCGACTAGAGCTGTCATCATTTTCACAGCTTCACGGGTGAATATAATTTAATATGAGCTCATAAGAAGTAATATAATAAGAGCTCCTAAGAAACTCTGCTTTATTATTATATTCAACTGTAGATATAGTAAACACAAATGACACTGAGAGACATCAGTTGAAAAACCGGCTATGTATAAAAAACCAACAAGAAATATTTAAATTCTTACAACTTAATTACTTCAAAAGAAAAAGTTTTATATTGAGAATAAAGCTCTGTCGCAGTTTGCACAATAAAACTAACTACAGAACGAAGTATTTAATTATTTTCGCTAGCTTTAAGACAGGCAAATTTGAGAGCTGACAAAAAAAGATCTGCGATTATTCCTCCATCATTGGTTATGTAAACATCTATCACAGTTTTACTTCAGCCGCAGTCAATTTCAAAAACGCAAACGCACCCGTTCGCGTTTATATATTTTGATATAGTAATCAACTCAATTACGCCATTCGGTGGAAATTGGACAGGGCGGCAACTCTACGTATATCGCAGAGAGTGGCACCACAATTTGCGTACCTATCCACCTTACCGTCAAAACTCGCCGGTTACCATAGCAACACCCTCTGCGGTCCGCGCCGTGCACTCGCCACTGTTTTGAAATTTTCCCTGAACTCGTTGTTTAATCCGTATTAAAATAATAAAACAACCCAATGTCTCGCCTCTCTCTAAACTGGAATATTAAATTGTTAAAATATCCGCCATACATTCTGGCGTCGAAATCAAAAGCAGATTTTATTGGCCAGCTATTTTTACACAAGCTACAATGTCGTGGCGTATTTCTTATAGGTACTGTAGATAATAAAATTTCCGTCATAACGGAATGTAAAATAGATTCAAATAGAATTACAATGTTTGAAATAAATTATCTCGAATGAGAAATTGTGACTCGCGAAAGTGTTTTTTGCGATTGCCTAGCGGGCAGAACGTGAAGTAAAACGTGTTAAAATCGTCTACGACACACGGTGCATAACAATTGTCGTATTGTGCTACATAAGCGCTAGTACTATGGTACAAGTCTGTAATAGACCGTTAAACTCCATGGTTCGCAACGAAATCGCGCTCCGAAATACAACGCACTAATGCGGCAATAGGGACGGTTGGAGTGAATTGTTATTGATGTGTATTCATGGAAACACACACACAAATGCCGTTGTATGTTACATTCGTAATTAGCATTAAAAGTTATGGAACGTAGCTTGAACTTTGTAGCAGTAGTTGTCTGTAATTTGATTTCTATTTCTGTAGACCTTTATGACTTTGTACTGCGACACCTATGGTATGGACCTGATCAGTAATAATAATTAATAATTATATCTTGAGACAACTCACACAACGTCATCTGATTCCAAACTAAGCAAAGCTTGTACTATGGTAATCAGACAACTGATAAATATATACATTTCTAAATACATACTTACATATTATAGATATATTTCACACAGACAGAATAAACCATCGTGCTCATCACACAAAGTTTTATCCTGGGTGGGAATCGAACCCACGACGTCTTGCGTAGCAGTCGGACACACTCCCACCGCGCCACAGAGGCAGTCGAATCGTAGTGATATTCGGGTATCGTTCTTCTCGTTATAGTTTGATGATCGATACATGAACTTACTTGATTAATTCCATTTGTTGGAGAGCACCAAATCGGATCATATATATAGATAGAGCTTTGAGTGTTCAACAAATAAAAAGTAGCAGGTAGGATCCAGCATTACAGAGCTTTCAAAACATAATGGCGATACCGGAGTTCAAGACCTTTAAAAGGATGACAAGCATTATAATAATGTGTGGTAAGAACAAGCAGTTAGTTAGACAATCATCAACCTCAAAGACATCTCTTGCACTAGGACATAATTCCTGTGTAGTAGGTACACTATTAATTAGCGGGTACAAAGCACAGACCAGAGCTCAAAAAGTTATGTACATATCTATCTATCTCTTTCACAGCACCAACCAAGCTAATACATCATAAGCAACAGCTACTGCTAAATTACAACATATAATACCTTTATTGATGTTATTAATAAACTCAAAGTGTAGATACCTAATGTCTCAGAAGCTCGCAAGTAGCGCTGCTTGTCAAGTCGATCGTAAATTACCGGTGTAGCGTGAAATCCTAAAGGACTCAGTATTCGCGTGTTGACTGACACTCGATTAACTATAACTGCTTAGCCGCAAACGATTTAATTATAGCTCTAAGGGATGGATGTGACATGGTTTTGACATTAAAGTAATAACTTAATGTTAAATAGTCATTATTGAGACTGTTTTATGAATTATTTTATCCCTGAGGTTATAGAACGGGTGTGCAATGGTAAAAGCGATTCTATTCAGATTTATAAAAATAACTTCGCCCACTAAACTCTACACATTTTTCCATAAATGATTCCAAAAAAATATGAACTTTCTGATTTACAAAACAGTAGCTTTAGATAGGCTTGAGTAAACAACATTATAACAAATTATTCCTTAGAGACAGTCATCCTACTAATATCTATAACGCATTAGTTTGATCTTTTACACAAAAATTACTTCACATGATTTATAAAAACTTTACAGTAGATAATATAAATTAAACATAAAGCCGAAGAGTTATATAGAGTGATATAACTTGCCAGACAACTGCAGTTAAAAAAGAAGCCAATAGTAATATGTTCGAAGGACCTTTCGCCACTATAGACTGTTATTCATCTATTAGAATAGACTAACCACATTGTAACGAGCTCACCAAGGAGCTACAATATTAGCTATTTCACTAAACACATAGAAACAGTTGCACAAGAACGCACTTTCTTCTGGCAAGAAACAACGCAACTATGCAATTCAAAGCCAAAATTCATTAGGTAGATACCTGCAAATAACTATTTCCATTTGTCTGTCGGCATCGATGGAACTTCGTACATTTGTACGTTGCACATAAGTAGGCTGCAGACAGCCGGCAGCAAATGCCAAAACGGCATGGTGAAATGGTATAGATAGAACTTTCCGTGGTTACATTCAATTATAGAACTTTCATTTGGTTTGTGCAGAAATAGTGTGCGATAAAATTGTAAATTTGATTCCATTTCGTTTATTTATTAAAGAATAACTACTCAGTTATCTTTAATCATCGTCGACACTCGTCCATTTTTACTATTTTTAACTCGCGTATGTTTACGATTCACATGTGCTTTTTCTAGTACAAATAGTAGGCATCCCTCTGATATTATAAATCCTAAAGTTTGTGACAATACATATACATGGTGATTTGTAATATACTTATAACCTCCTGCTGGTTATGGTCTGTCCAGCGCATTGGGATCCTGTCTCTCGGCTTCTTTCCGCTCAAGTCACCTATGAAGCTCAGCACCACTTGCTTGCAGAGGAGTCTCAAGTTCTTTGACCACATTGCCAGAAAGAGAGCCGACAACCAAGAAACGCAGATAGTAACAGGCAAGGTAAGTTCCACTATTTTCATGGAAATACAAAATGGAAATTGTGGACCAAGTGTTTTTTCCTAATTATATGCCATTAAGTATTATTTCCATGGCGCAAATTGCAAATGTTAAGCGTTTTCACATTACATATGGTGCATTAAAGGTGGGATAAACGTTTTAATTTTTAGTTATTTAGAATATTATTACTTTAATAAAGTGTTTATATCTAAAAAGAAAGTAGAATAATAATAATAAGAAGAAATAATTTATTTCGACATATTTCACACATTACAAGGAAAAAAAATTAACAGAGCGTACATGATAAAATGCCAACACAATGTCGAAAATAGGACCTAGTTCAGCATATTATAGTCAGTTCAGTTATAGCCAGGTTGACGCCCGACGTTGATTTTCAACTAGGCCCTAAAGTGACTCCTACTAACTAATACAAGACAACATAATTTAAAGAAATAAATATAACAAAATAAAACTTACACAAATGTTGTAAACAGTACTATAAACTTAATGTACCTAATTCACAAGCAACCAAGCGCACGGCCTTAGTGTTAGCTCCTATGTGCACGTCGACTTAAAATCCGCACGCGACAAACGCCTCGCGAAACCGCAATAGTTATAGTGGGACAAACGATCCTACTATTTCCATCAATGGAAAATGGATCAATATACACGCGGTCTAATCTACGGTCAATGACTAGTTTGTATACATAAATCTTACGTAACGGTTTCAAAAACTATCCTTTGAACATGGCATAATAAACAAACGTACACGGATTTACGCTTTCAACAGCTTTGTTATAAACAAACGATCCAAATCAATCAACCAACTGGTTATGAAGAATATTTTTGGTGGACTTGTCCGCGTCATACTTTGGCTATTTATATAGGTAAACACAGGATTTTACTTCTTTTTCATACCGCTAAGTAAATTATAGAGATATATTAAATTTTTTTTATAACTATTTGACCACTTCTTTTACAAGAAGTGGTCAAATAGTTATAACTACATTATTATTTAACAACTTCTAGGGAAATAAAAGAAGCAATTTTCTTACTAACTTTGTAATTAGCATAAATTAATTTATTTATTTATCTTTGTTTTATATGATAACAGTTCTTATTTTTAGTTAAGACTGGTTTTAGTTTCAGAAAGTGTTTATTTGAAATATTTTGTACTTTCTCGCCTGAAACACAGGTTTCAACTTAGTTCAGGCAAATATTCAATTGTGCCGTTTGTTATTTATAAATGTACCTATGATAAGCTATTGTACCTATACTTTCATTAATACATTTTATTATTATTACTATTCCACAACTTCTCATCTGGATCAGGATTAATATTAAAGCCTCCATTTAAATTTTTACAAGCTTTTATTTAACTTGCAATGTTTGTGTGTTCGGCACAAAACATGGAAGATCGTTTTAAAAAAAAAATACTTTTATTTTTATTTCACCCTTAACATGAATAAACAAAATACTAACACTTTTATAACTGCATAGTAATTTTCTAAAACAGCTACTTGCTTAGCATATTATTTTCAATTAAATTTATAGGTAGGAGTAAACCATTTCCGTACTTCAATTACAATAAGAATGCAAGTTCTATTGAATGAAATGTAAATTTAAACACTCATTAAGAGTAATGTCTGTTAAATAAGTGTGTGGCACTTGTCTCGGGATGTGGCAGTGACACTGGACTGTTCACTGCGATGGGTCATTAAACTTCATGAAATAGCTTCGTGCTGCCGCATTAGCTGTCAATTCAGCAACAGACTAAACGGGTACAGTACCTACTTAATGGTTCATTAATGACTTTGAAAAACTACTAATCTTTTTTCTCATCTTTACAGATTATAGAAGTAAGTAGGGACCTACTTTCTATAATCTGTCTACTTCCATTGACACTACTACACCCCTTTCAATTAAAAATTATACACTGACGGACTTATAAACTGCATCAAAGTAATAGACGACTTTGAAATAAATATTTTAACCAAGTATGCAAACTTTCTATACAGATTTAAATTGAAACCTCTAGATTGGTTCGTGAACTTTAAAACAGCGTAGGATCATATCTTTAAGTTTAAGTTTATGTACTGGAAAGGACCTTAAGACCTTTTTTGAAGAAAAAACAGAAGTTTAAGGAAAAATTGTTTAATTAAAAAATTGGTTTTAACAATAGACACAAACTTTATGCAAGGATTTATTTGTGTTTTAATAAGGTGTATTACCCCCACGTGCCCTTATTACGGATTCTAATCGGTTCCGCATAGATTTTATAAGGGTTTTTAAAAGATCTTGCGGAATATTGTCCCATTCTTCTGAAAGTGCTGTTCTTAGTGCTGCCACTGTCGTAGGCGAAGGGTTTCTCGCATATACAGCTCTTTTTAAATTGTCCCAAACATGCTCGATGGGATTAAGATCCGGGCTGCGTGCTGGCCAATTCATTGTACGTATCCCAACCTCTTCGCAATAATGTTGAACTTGTGCAGCTGCATGCGGCCGGGCATTATCCTGCATTAAAGTAAAATTTTCGCCTATGAATCCCATGTAAGGCACCACGTGATCTTCTAATATCTCTGTTATGTAGCGATGTGCTGTCAAACCCCCTCTATTACCGTTTTGACGGACCATGTCTATGAACACAAGTTCTGTTCGCCCGTTCATCGATATGCCACCCCAGACCATACATGAACCGCCTCCAAAAGGAACACGCTCCTCAATGCAACTTTGAGCATATCGCTCCCCACGTCGACGATAGACTCTTCTGCGACCATCTGCACCATATAAACATGTCCTACACTCGTCCGTGAACAATACAGAGGCCCACTGCTCTTCTGTCCAATTCAGGTGATGACGCGCAAATCTTAAGCGAGCTTGTCTGTGAGCTGCAGACAACTTTGGACCATTTGCTGGTCTAAAAGGGGTGATAGCCGCTTCCTTTAACCTTCTTCTTATTGTTCGTGCACACACGTTTTTTCCACGCACTTCATTAAGCTCGGTTTTGATGTTAACTGACGTGAGGAAACGATTTCGCAGGGAAGTTGTAACAATAAATCGGTCATCACGACCTGTGGTTGCTCGAGTTCTGCCTGTACCACGTCTCCTCCTGTAAGAACCTGTCTCTACAAACCTTCTGTATATTCTACAAACCGTAGACTGGTTTAAATTTAAATTTCTACCAATCGTTCGTTGATCCAAGCCCTCCCGCACCAATGCTACAATTTGTGCCGCTTGTTCGGACGAAGTATCCATATTATGGTTCAAAAACTCTCGATGTGTTAAAAAACTAACCCAACAATTATGCTGGTAACAATAATTCAATTGGCCAAACAAAAAAAATCAATGAGAATTAATTTAAAACTTTGCTATAAATAACACGCAAATCTGATACTACGAGTAAATTTTCTTTTCCCGGCTATATTCATTTGTTTTACCGCAGTTCTATTTTTAAATTTAATTTTTTTTTAAGATTAAGAGCCAGTCTTTCCATATTTATATAATTTAATCTAAAAAGTTTGCATACTTATTATAAAAAATCCTTTTAGAGTAAACCTGAACTTTGATGCAGTTTATGAGTCCGTCAGTGTATATTGACTATAAAGCGTGAAAGAGAGAAAAATTGTGAGAAAAACCTGTCTCTTTGACAGGTATTGTCCATAAAGTAGCATTGTTTCAATAATAATAATAATAATAAAAAATATTTATTCACTTAGGAAGCAAAATACTACACTTGTGAAAAGTCGATTCTACATTTACTTGTAATGCCTGTTCGCAAACAATAGGTAAAGCCCGAGAAAAGAACAGGCAATAAAAACTCGTTCTTTCTAGAAAGTAGTCAATTTTGTGAGGTTATGGCGCAGTCCAAATCTATACGTCAATGGCTACTTCAAGAACAAAACCAAGTAGTAAAAATGGCTGCAAACTAAGACGTCAATCATTTTCACCCGTATAAATTAAGAGTATCTTGTATACCTATAATATAAAACTAGCTGTCGCCCACGGCTTTGCCCGCGTAGATGATTTTACCCGGTAGATTTTCGAGCAATACATTGAAACACGTAATTATTTATTTTAAACCAAAAAGCAATACAAAATTTCACAGATCTTAGGTACTTCAAAATTGACGGAGTTCCATACAAACTTGCCACTAATATTTTACCACTTTTTTGGTTTTTCAGAAATTCGCCCCCCTAAGGGACAACGTAAAAAGGCATCAAGTGTCAACATTTTAGATTTGTAACCCTAACCCCTTCGGTTTAGGCTCTGTGTCGATAAATCAGTCAGTCAGTCAGGACAAGTGATTATATAATTATGTACATATAGATTAATAAGAAATTTTATACTCTCGGTAGGTACCTAATTCCGACTGAAGTTGTAAAAATGGCGGCAAATTGACATGTCGCTATTTTTACAGCTACGCGTTTAAAGTGTAAAACAGTGTGAAATACGTGATAACTGGACAAGAACGAGACTTTGTGATTGAAAGAAGAAAACTAGAAATAAATTATACTTGAAACTGGCGTATGCACATAATGTGCGAGCCATAATACCTACCGATTAATATTGGAGGGAAAGGGAAAAAAAAAAGAACCGACTATTTGTCAAAATTTAATTTGACAGAAATCAGCTGGATTTCTTAAAAATAGTAAGAAATAACAACAACTTTTAAAAATCATAAACTCACTTTTTTATTTAAACAGCGAAAAACCTCTGCAGAATAACTAAGAGGGGGAGAATTAAATTTAGACTGACAAGTGAAAATATGATTCATCATCATCAGCCTATCGCAGTCCACTGCTGGACATAGGCCTCTCCAATTGCACGCCACTTTGTTCTATCTTCAGCTTCTCGCATCCAGCTCCTGCCAGCCGTTTTGCGTATATCATCACTCCACCTGGCTTGAGGGCGTCCTACACTACGTTTGCCAAGCCGCGGTCTCCACTCAAGAACTCGTTTACCCCAACGGTTGTCGGTTCTTCGGCTTATATGGCCAGCCCACTGCCACTTCAACTTGCTAATCCGGTGGGCTATGTCGATAACTTTGGTTCTCTGCCGGATCACCTCATTTCTGATTTTGTCCCTAAGAGAAACTCCGAGCATAGCCCGTTCCATAGCCCGCTGAGCGACTTTGAACTTGTGGACCAGCCGTACCGTCAGTGTCCACGTTTCGGCTCCGTATGTCATGACGGGTAGGACGCACTGATTAAAGACTTTAGTCTTTAGACATTGTGGGATCGACGATGAGAAGACTTGACGTAGCTTACCAAACGCTGCCCAACCCAACCGAATTCTCCTGTTCACCTCGTCCTCGAAGTTGTTTCTACCTAACTGCAATGACTGCCCGAGGTACACATATTTTTGAACAACTTCGAGAACGGCGCCGTGCACCGCTGTCGGTTCCGGTAGTACCTACATGTTCATTGAACATGACCTTGGTTTTATCCAAGTTCATCCGTAGGCCGATGCGTACAGAGGAGTCAGCCAGGTCATTCAGCATCCGTTGCAGGTCCTGCAGCGTTTCCGCCATGATGACAATGTCATCTGCAAATCGCAAGTGAGAAATGTATTCACCATTGATGTTGATGCCCCGCCCTTTCCAGTGCAGCGTCTTGAACATATCCTCCATTGCATTTGTGAACAGTTTCGGGGAAATAACGTCCCCTTGCCTCACTCCTCGATGCAATGGTATAGGTTTTGTTTGCTGATTCTGTACTTGGACGGACATGATGGCGGCTTCATAGAGACATCTCATCACTTGGATATATCGCCAATCTACTTGGCATCGCTGCAGAGACTCCAGAACGGACAAGATTTCAATCGAGTCAAAGGCCTTCTCATAGTCCACGAATGCTAGACACAGGGGCTGATTATACTCCTGGGTCTTTTGTATAATCTGCCGCACTGTGTGGATGTGGTCTATGGTGCCATATCCGCTCCGAAATCCAGCCTGTTCCGGTGGTTGGAATTCGTCAAGTCTTCGCGCAAGACGGTTCGTGATGACTCTTGAGAACAGCTTATAGACGTGGCTTAGAAGAGAAATAGGTCGGTAGTTCTTCAGCCGGGTCTTATCTCCTTTTTTGAAGAACAAGACGACTACACTTCTACTCCACGCCTCCGGAGTTCTCCCTTCAAACAGGACAGCATTAAAAAGCTTTTGGAGCTCCCTCAGTACGGGTTTACCTCCAGCTTTTAACAGCTCTGTTGTAACGCCATCCTCTCCAGGGGCTTTTCCATTTTTCAGCTGTTTAAGAGCCAGCACGATTTCGTCAATGTTGACTTCTGGCAGGTCTTCGGTGTAGTGGCGTGTTAGAGTGGCTCTAGGACCCTCATTTGCAGGATCAGGTCGAGATGCATGCGAAGCGTATAACCGGCCATAGAAGCCTTCCACTTCGGAGAGGACTGCCGGCTTCGAAGAAACGACTTCTCCACTTGCTGTGGTCAACTTCGTCAGGTGGCTTCTTCCAAGAGATTGTACGAACACTTTTGAACCCCGGTTCTGCTCGATCGCTCTTTTAATCAAAAGAGTGTTGGAGCACCGAAGGTCGTGGCGTATAAGCCTGTTGATCTCTTGGTTTAGAGCGCGCTTTTCCGACGAAGTGACGGGTGGGTTTTCACGTCGTTCCTTCATTAGCCCTAAAGTCTTTTCCGAAAGCTTTGACTTCTTGCCCTTACGCTGCATTTCACAAAATCTCGTACCTTCTTCCCTGAGTATCCGAACCACATTTACGAGCTTCTGGTTTACGTCTGTTGTGGTTTCCATGGCAGCAAATCGGTTATCCAGGTTTGACTGGAACGCTTCGGATCCTATCATGGTTTGGAGCAAAGTAGGTCGGAGCCTGGACCTCATCAGACGGGCACGTTCCGCCTTGAAGTCGATATTCAGAGAGCCTCGGACAAGTCGGTGATCACTACCGGTATTAAACCTGTTGATCACGGTGACGTCTCTGAATATATGCTTTTTGTCCGTCATGATGAAGTCGATCTCGTTTTTCGTCATAGTGTCGGGGCTTTGCCACGTCCACTTCCTTTGGGGCCGTTTCTTGAAAAAGGAGTTCATCAAGAAGAGCCCCTCCCGTTCGAGGAAGTTGACTAGCATTTGCCCCCTATGATTTCGGCTTCCAAATCCATGGGATCCTACTACCAATTCGCTGCAATTTTGTACTCCCACTTTAGCGTTGAAGTCCCCCATAACAACGTTGTAGTGGGTCTTAGTGGTGGAGTGGAGGGCCCTCGATATGTCATCGAACATATCCTCCACTTCGTCGTCTGGATGTGCCGAGGTCGGTGCGTACACTTGCACTACCTTGAGGCTATACCTCTCGGTGAGCTTGATAATGAGGTACGCTACCCTGTTCGACACGCTAGACATTTCCACAACGTTGTCAGAAAGGGACTTATTTACCAGAAACCCAACACCACCTTGAGATTTTTGGTCTCCCTCGCGGAAGTACATAAGGTGGCCTGACTCGAGGGTTATGGTGTCCTCTCCCTCTCTTCGGACTTCACTTAACCCGAGGATATGCCACCTAATCTTCCCAAGTTCCACCTCAAGTTGTGCCAGATGTGAGTCTAGCCGTAGCGTGCGTCCGTTATACGTCGCCAGGGTCAGTCGGTTGTGGTGGCCTTCCGTAGCCCGGAGATTCTTAGCACCCCCCGCCACGCCGTTACCGTGGACGCCACCATGTCCAGGAATAGCGTGACTGCCGGGAACTGGGGGCCGAGGCTTTTGTGCTTGGTGCATATGGGGGTAATGCCCATAATCGCCACGCTGGGCAGGCGGGTTGGCGATCGCAGGGCGTAGCTCTCGCATCAGTGACGCTGCTGCCCGTCACTGACCTATTACTTCAGCTATGCCTTAAATTGGGATGGTTATACCGCCACCAGCCGGTCGCCAGAGCTTCGTTCGTTGTACAGCAGGATGTACCGCGTGCAGGTGAGGTTGGCTTGGAGCGAAAGATGGTGATGCGCCCCCTTACATAGCTATAAATATGATTAGCTACCATTATTTTATTATTTCACAAAATCCTTGGGCTATTTTACGTATATTTCATTTTGTCACGTTCTACTGTGAAAACAGCTGCACAGCCATGTAATGCCTACGTAACTGTGTAAACAAACGAACTGGCATCAATCATTTAAAAAGCGCTGACTTGGCTAAAATCACGGGTGTAAACAAAAACATGGCTACGAAACTTTAATCGGAACCTTGAGGTTCGCAAGAGGCAAGACTTCACGTTGAAGCACTCGACGCTCGGCGGCTCAAGTGGTCTTCACATCGAGCAGCTGTTGCGGCCGGCTGCGCCCCATCACAACAACACAAGAAAATATACGAACACTCTGCAAACAAATGTACTAAAATATGACCGCACCAGCCGATAGAAAAATAATATTGGCTGTTTACATACTGTTGCCTTGTCCAAATATTTTTATAAGCGGTTTGTTAAATTGAAATACATTTTTGGAACAGTTTGAGATTTGAATTTGTACCTGTCGCGTGGGAACGTAAAACAAGTCGTTTGGAATTTTTTGAAGGGATATGTGCGACATGAAGATTCATTTAAATTTTATTGTACGAAAACTTTTATTAATTACTTGCAAGCGTTTTTCGGTAGTCACTTTTTAATAAAATTAGAAGTATTTCATAAATAGGTAGGACCTTTCTAAAAATTGAAACTACACCAAAAATCCGTACCGTCCCTACCTACCAAATCGTAAAACCAAACTCAGAAGTAATTAAAAAAATTTAACAAAATACCTAACAAAAAAATTATGTCAGCGTTGTCGTTTCTGGAAAATATATTTGCGAAGCACGGTATGTCTGTTAACATTAACTATACTGTTATTTATGCTAACGAACTACGAATTAATTTTAAAGTAAGGGTCACCGTACACGCAATCCTTTTTACTTCTTCGTCTCCGTCACCAGTCACGAAGCCGCGTCGCGTTACACGACTTTCATTCGCTTATTATCAAGCGTTTGAAGATTTTTAATAGTTTTTTTAATGCGTCGCTTTTTGGCGTCTCGTTATGTTTTAATATCTGTGCATCAATATTCTGAAAATAATACAAAAATAGAGCTGAAATTAACAAGATTTATAAAGTAATTGGCAAGACATGCCTATAAAAATTACTATAATATTTATTAAAATGCTCTCTTTAACGAAGCAATAACAAAAGCCGTGATAGTTCTTTAGCTATCACGTTGTGTGAGTTGTCCCAAGATATTATAGATATTAGATATTAACTACGGGCTAGATGGCGCATGCGAGGGCCCAACTCGCGAGCAGAAAAGGATAGAGAAATTTGAGGCCTAGTAAAATATTCCAGATAGATGATTCGATTCTGGCCCCGGTTTGGCTTACGGAAGTCTTGGGTTCGATTCCTGGGCCTGGACTTCAAATTTTCTATCTTTCAAAAATACAATTATTATATTTATAAAGTAATTGGCAAGAAATGCCTATAAAAATACTATAAAATTTTAGAGTTCATTACCTGTATCAAAAGCAGTATTGAAATAACAAATCTCACTCATTAAATATTAATTTAACATCATTTTAATCTAATTGCACCGATCGTATCTATTCATGGTTTCTCAAATGGACAGCTAATGTCGGCGTCGCGTTGGCGCGCTACTGTGAAGCGGACTTTGGCAGCTACTTTCATTGTCTTTCACAGTTTCTTATTTTCAATTGTCGTAATATAAAGTTACACAAATCACGAACGCCCAACCGAGCCGAACACAAAGCCCTGAAGCGAAATCGACACTTACATCAACGTTTTTAAAAGATTTTCGTAGAAGATAATGCTCAAGAAAAAGCATTTACATTGTAAACTAAGGAAACGTACCGCACAAATAAAAATAACACTTAACAGAGATTCCTGTAACACTTTAATGTAATGGAACAACCAGAGAATAGCAAAACGTAATACGAAACTGCGTACGTATTTTCGAAGATTGTACTTGTATTCCACAGTGTACCCATTACTTGTTTGCTTAAATTGCTTGTTCAAATGTCTGGACACAATGTTTACGATCCCAACAGTTGACAATCAACAATAGTAAGCACATAAAGCAGACGTAGGTAGGTAAGTACATCCCTTTTTTAGCTTAAATTTGGTTTCTTCGCGTGTCTCACCAGCAGATTACATGACAAGAAAAGTACTGGATCTGAAATCGGAACCGAAACGCCACGGCGGTCCCTAACTAACATGGATATCCGTTGTTAAGAAATACCTGGAGAAATCTAGCACAGACCCATTGACGACCCGGAGTCGATCACTTTGGAGATCAAGAATTAAGAGAGCTGACCCCAAATAGAAATGGCAAAAGGACGGAGAAAGAGTGAGAGAGAGTTTCAGTATGAAACGTTATAAAAGATTGGTTTAGCAAATTCTAGACACCCTTACCGAGGGTCGTAGCTGAGGAATATTCGTAACTCCTTCTCAATGACGACATGAGGATTGACATTAGGGTTGCACGCAGCCTTAAAGTAAGAAGATAATTCAGAAGATAAATTGTTTTTTTTTAATCTTACCATTAATAATAATAAATAGGATTTTAGGTGGATAGAAATGTTAAAAACAATGACTTAATAACACTTAGCTAATAAATAATAATTTTGTGATGGTACTTATTGTTTAAAAAAAAGTCCCTGAGCTAACAATAAAACACGTCATTTGAAGATGAGAGTTAAATAAAAACATTAGATGATAGGCAATCTAAAAACTTATTAAAAAGATGCTATTCCTATGTAGGTAAAACAACTTTATTTTTTAGGTGGAAAGCCCATACTATAACAAGTTTTCTCTGATATGAAATTTAAATCAAACTCCGACATTAATCGTTTACATATGCGTAGAAAAGACGAATATAGAACGCAATAGATTTAAATAATAAAGCTAAGTCCATTTTCAACACGTCGATTAATGAAGGCTATAAGATTAAGAATATTTTTAAATCCAAATCGAGTTTATGGATCATGTGTAACTCGTAAAAACCTTCATGAATAACGTAGGATTAAACAGAAACTTATAGTTCTGCGGTAGGTCGTACACAACACCAATGCGTTACGTTGTGAACGTTCAAAATTAGAAAACTACAAGCAAAACTCTCCCTTATTTTCTAAGAAGTTACGCCTAAAATATTATGAAGTGTTTAATTTAATGTCAACGTGTACGACAAATCGAAACAACGTTCCGTGAAGTGCTAATCCGAAACATGTGTGACAAAAAAAAATCACTGGAGATAAGGGTCAGTTTCAAGAACACGTCTTGCAGCGCATACATCGCGCTATAAAAAGAGCATCGGATCAACGGATTGACAATGACAAGCGTTTAAGGGCTGCGTTTATTTATTTGTACAAGTATTTCCTTTTAGCGACGCCGTGGAGACAAAATAAGGAACTTTTAGATAAGCATTGTACGTTTGACAAGACAAGCCGTGCTACATTACAGCAATAACTTTAACTCACAAGAGAAAGACTGTTAGTTACGACGAAACAGGATGTATTAAATTAGAAAATATACATCCTATACTTGAGGATTCTTACATTTAAAGTAAAATGTATGAAAGTTGTAAAGTTTGACGATAAATTCAAGTCAATGTGTCGGACTTGCTCTTGTAAAACTTGAGTTACTTGTAAAACATCATGTTTTAACTTCAGATGTTGGAAGTTGTTTTATTTTATCGCGTGAGTTACTTGATGCTGTTAAAACTATTAAAATTAATCTAAAAGTACGGAGAACTTTCGTAGTGGTAAGTTTGAAAGAAACTGCAGTAAAGTCAGTTTGAAAATCGTTATTTAGAAGTTTTGAATATTCACAATATTTAATTTTGTCTGTTCTTATATGAAAATGAAACAATACACAACTTAATATGTATATATGATTGAAATGTAATGTAACCAAACGTTGATCCAATGACAATCGATTAATTAGGCGTCACGCGTTTTAAAATAAAATGGCAACCTTACTTTCGCGTTTTTTTTAATAAGAAAAAAACTAGTAGGTTGGTTTGAAAATCTTAAATAAATTAGATATATTCCGGGACTTAATCGCGTGAATTATTTAAAAGAACGAACCATTTATTTACCCGACATTTCGATCGAATTGCACCGATCGCGGTCACGAGTCGACAGAAGTTAAGTCCCGATATATGTATGTTTAAAAATCGCGAAAGTTTAAAAACAATAAATCTTTAATATTCCCTGTGGCAACACAAATAATTTATCTTCTCTAAACCTGATGCCCTTGCATCTCTAGTCGGTAGACTGAACTGTGCCCTGATGCCCTTTAATCTCAGGTCTACCTGAAGATATTTCTACACACCTGTGCAGACTTGAGATTCAAGGGCATCAGTAGCAATGGCTCCTCTTTTTTTATATGGATCACAGTTCAGGTTTAAAAGTATAAAAGGAAGCTCAAGTTACGTTCGCGTTTATATTAAAAATGAAAAAAACAATTCAGTACTCGTAGGTAATATTAACATGTGTGTACGAGACGGGTCGGTATACGTAGGTTTAGTTGAATGTCCCCATAAAATAGGCGTGTATCGGCATAGAGCACAAAAACTATCGAATGTGTAATTGAGTCGTCGTGAGTCACCCTGGGGCGGCACACATCTGCTATGCTACGTACCGACTGCTATATGGTAAGTTACTGGCTGCTACCAACACTGATGTGACGCAAAAACTTGTAGCTTAGCCCCCTTATTAAAACTAAATTAGTTGCAGTTTGAAACACATTTTAGCTAGCGAATGTAAGTACATTTTCAAAATCGAATAGAAGAAACAAAACATTCGGGAGTAGGCCCCTAGCCTATTAATGACTGTTTTGTCTTGCCGTGAAGACTAGCGATATATGTAGATGCTGAAATGCCTGTATGACACCGCCACCATGATAGTCCAGATCAGACCAATAGAGCTGCGCCGAGATGTAAGACAGGGTGATGTTATATCCCCGAAACTCTTCACGCTCCTGAAGACGTCTTTAGGACACTGGACTGGACTGGACAGGGCATAAATATAAACGGTGAGTAAATCTTGCAGCTTCGGTTTGCCGACGACATCTTCATAGTAGCGAAGTCGCTGGAGCAGTTTAACGAAATGCTGCACAGCTTTAGTGGAGCCTCTCGACGTGTTGGTCTCGGCATGAATTTGGAATAACCCAAAATCATGTTTTATGGACATGTCATGCCGAGACCAATTTATATCGAAGGGTTAATGCTCGAAGTTGTTCAAGAATATATCTACCTAAAACAGGTTATTCAGCTTGGTAGAAACAATTTTGAGAGAGAATTTGACAGGAGCAACGTTTGTAAACTCCATCGAGTCTTCTCTTCGTCTCTACCGCAATGCCTGCAGAATAAGGTATATAACCAGTGCGTCCTACCTGTTATGACCTGTAGTGCCTAGACGTAGACACTAATAGTCAGGGTAGGCCACAAATTTACCAGGTCTGGTGTGGTGGTACTGTTTAAATATTTCATCATGCAGAGAAAATATAAGAAGGTACAGAACTGTCAGGGCTGATGGCGTGAATAGTCGTATTTAAAGAATTATTGTAAAATTATTTATTCAAACTAGAAACTGTCTTGATGTGAATACACAATTAGTAAAGGGAAGTTGGCTTTTTTAATTTCGCACAACGGAAAACGATCCTGTTTTTCGGACCAGGTGCCGGCTCTAGGACCAAGTCTACGTTATACTTAAATACTTAAACGCAGAACACAGAGAGTACAGTTGGAACGCTTAATACTTACTTCACTCTAACAACACACACATCATAGGTAGACATCGTTCACAGTCATGGAATGGAATCACTGAACACCTTCGAAACAAAGTGGTACGTGACTGGGTGTCCGTGAGCTTCTGCACTCTCAGTATTTGGTACTTAGAACTATATCGAAATAAAAATAATTCACATTGTGATACTGATTACATTTTAAACACTATAGAATGTGATAAAATAATAAAGTTTACACAATTAATAATATATTATAATGGGTCTGAACTGCGCAAATTTCATTGCTCTGTGTCACATCGTTTTGACTGTACCTATGCAGTTAAAAAAAAGATGCATGAAAATTACGGCAGTCATAAACTTTTGCATAATATAAACATTTATTTTACAATTTAAACAATCGCGTTAATAAGTATGACTATAGAATTACACCGTCCGTCGTCGCATTTTTTAGACTTTTTAAAATATTTAGTCTCGGCAGGCTAGACTAAACAATCCTCCGAGTTATGTACTACTTCTTTGTTTATTTTAACACCGGTGCCAGTATCGTACTATGTAGCTACCACACTTATTCCCCGAGGTGCACTAGCGCGGTTTAGTTCCGGTACTTGCAGAGTCTTTTGTTTTCGCCCCGCTAACAGCCCACCGTGTATTATTTAACTAAAACCAGGGGACCGTTTTAATGGACTACACAAAACTAGAAAACGAGGGGACTGAAAGATTAGATTTCTTATCTTGTAAAAAAAATCTTAGCACAATAGTACGTAATACAAATTGTATTGACTGTTTGTAGAAAAATATTGTTAAATAAATAAGGGTGGTTTTTGTAAGTAAATAATTTGTTTTAGATTATTTTTTATTGTGAATGTAACCACAGCGATACTTGAAAATAATGTTATGTAGATACCTTATCTTGATACAGTATGTAAGTACGTAGGTACCTTTATTATTATTAATTGCCTGTATTGTCCCACTGCAGGGCAAAGGCTTCCCTATTCTCTCTCTCCACCGCTCTCTGTCAGTCGCTGTATGAGGCCAATCTTTTTGGAAAGAGTCTAACTAAGTAACTCTTCTCGCCGTCTGCGACGAGATCTGCCGCATTGTTGTTTGCCGTTGTACCTTATTATTCTTAATTCATTAAATTAGGCAGGTATATCCCTTTACAACTTACTTTTAATAACATTACATGAATTTTGCTCACATGAGGCGCCTAACTTTAAAAAACTATGCGCCTCATGATTTATAGTAAGTAAGTAGATAAATGAATAACTAAAGACTTACCCCCTTATTCATGATGAACAAGTAAATTAGCAGACGTTTTAAGAGCATTTAAACCATCGAGCAACTATTCAATTTTGAAAATGGAATGAAATAAAATGGTCTTAAGACGTCTTTACGACGACTTTTTATTACTAAATAAAGTGTTTCAATTTAAAAAAGTTTTACTTATTTAATAATATAGTATCGTCTAATAAAACAATGTACAACTAACTTCTAATTAAATTTTCACCCACGCTTATCTTATTAACAAAATTACCACTAAACAAAATAAAAACCAAAATAAAACAAATTATTTTATAACCACCCATAAAATTGTGCCCACATAATAAATTAGTCCAGAATATAAAAATTAACGCGAAACGCGAGAAATGTCATCCATAATATCATTGTACGTTATCCCATTTGCCCATATGCGGGTTAGGGAACGCCATAATAATTACAATTAACGCGATTATCGTACGCCCACTACTCTATTGTGAAACTAAGTAATGTGGTGAGACTAATCGATACTTAAAGCCCATTTTAATTAAGATATAAAAAGTAAAAGATGCTTCGACACCATGACTCATTCTATTAAAGAGAAAATATTATAATAACACTTTCGCGGCATAAATAAAATGATTAATGACTAAAGTAGATGGGTAATGTGATTTGGTCTAAATATATATTAATAATACTAATTCAGTGTGTAATCATTGCAGT
This sequence comes from Herminia tarsipennalis, assembly GCA_945859575.2. Taxonomy (NCBI): domain Eukaryota; kingdom Metazoa; phylum Arthropoda; class Insecta; order Lepidoptera; family Erebidae; genus Herminia; species Herminia tarsipennalis. Next base: position 17,718,046 of record OX243835.2, read on the forward strand.
TTTTTAATTATATATCGCTTACATTAAAAACTGTACTCAATTGTTTATTTGCTTACTACAATATATAGTTAGTAGTATAAAATATAAATTAAGCAACAAAATTGTGGACCTGTCCGGCACTACAAAATTTTAACTTAAAATTTTTAAAATACAGTTCTAAATGTAACAAACAGTAGAGAGGAGAGTTTAACGCTTTTTTAAATTTATAATGGAGTATCTATAACTTTGTCTGTAGTGTAAGTGTAGGTTGGAATTTGTAAAGTCTATTTTTATTTTATAATTTATCTTGTAAATATTCTGTAAATACTATTACAGAATCTTAGTAGCTTTTATTTTGTAGAATTGATTTGAGTTTGTTGGTAAATGGTATAAGAAAGAACATATGAGAAATGAAATGCACTAAATTTAATTTGCAATGAAATTTAGTGCATTTCATTTCTTATATGTTCTGGTATTTTATTATAGATCTTAATGGACATTGTGTATGGACTGGTTGAGTGTATATTCAGGTTAGAAGTTGGAATAAGTAGTTAATTTGGTTTTATGGCGTAAGTTATATTTCGTTAGGTCGTTTTCTCGGGTTCTATAACATTCAAGGTGTTTTTTCACAAATACTACGTTACGTTTATATTGGTTATGAAATTTAAAAAATTATTAATTAGTAGATAGAGACTGATAGGTAGTAGGTATGCCTAGGTTGACGCGGTTTGGATTGCTCGTACATACTTGTTGAATTCTCATAAGTACCTAAGTATCTAGGTAGGTAGATATTTACTTTGTAATTAATGGATTAAGGTAGGTGTAGGTAAGTACCTGCCTAATAAGCAAAGCCAAATTTAACTGACGATCAAAATTAATAACGATCAGTGTGTCTTTTATTAGATAAATGTACTGAATTTTTAGCTATAAGAAATAAAGAGCTAAGCTAAGCTGAACTAATATTAGGTATTTAAGTAACCTACTTAATATGTTATATCAAAATCAATAATAATAATGTATTATTTTAATTTACGAGCATAAAAAATACCACCTTGCTTATTAAAAACAACAATATAAGGTCTGCAAATAATAGAAATCCCAACGGTATAAATTATATTTTGAGATAAACATCTTTGGTCCCCGCACGGTCTGACCCGCACAATGTCCCCAGAAATAAATGTGACAAATTGAATGACTACTGTTGTTGCCACAGCAAAAAAAAATAACAATGAGTTATGCAACTTTTGACAGCAATATTGTATTTTAGAACGTTTATTTATTTACCTGAGGCTCAATGGTTGAAACTTTAAACAAATAATATCTATATCATATTAAAAAAAAATAAGATTATTAGGCGTTTTAACACACTTGATATTAATTTAAAAAAGTAATGCGTCTATACAAAAATAAGAATTAAATGCAAACTTAATAAAGTAAAACCAATACAACGAAGATAAGTACTTTATTTATATGACAATATTTACGCTTAAAAATAAATAGAATAAGCATTTCCAAAGGAACAGGACAATATACTTCAGAAAATTATACTGAGCATTCCAGAAAACACCGATTCCCTCCTATAAGAGTCACTTAATAAAATTTAAGTGTTGAACAGTTTAGTCGTAGAGGTCATAAAGAAGTCGATGGGCCGGAGCTGAGCAACAATGACGGCGGACGTCCCAGGACATTCGGACCAAGTTTATTTTACTGTTCCCACTAAAATGCGCAGTAAAAACCCGCCTACGCGATGTAACACCCATGATATTTCTACTGACCTCTGCCCTCGTATAAAGAATATCCCAGACGCATAATCCTGTGGAAATTTTATTGTTGGCCGATAATTTAATACCAATTCTACAGTGAGAATAAAAATGTGGATGCAATTTTAATGGAAAATATATAAGTTTGTCTTAATAATGATGATGTATCGAATTTTATTAAAGTCCCATTAAATATATTCATTATTTTTAGTAGTGGATGCAATTTTTCGTATTAATGTATGTCACGAAGTCGTTTTAAACTCAATTATATCTCGGAGATGTATACATTAAAAAAGTTGTTATTGTTGCCCGCAATGCAGCGGTTATAATGCTGGCCAGTCTCCAGTTTTCAGATTGTGTCGAAAATTTTATAGTTCCGCATCTTAAATAAACCGGCCAAGTGCGAGTCGGACTCGCGCACGAAGGGTTAATAACTATAGGTAATAATAATAATAAAATAATAAAATCACTTGTGAAAGGCGATTGTACATTTACATGAAATGCCTGTTCGCGAACAATAGGTAAAGCCCAAGAAAAGAACAGGCAATAAAAACTTGTGGCCACTTTTTTCAAACTGCCAATGTTTACAATGTTTCTTTGTTTATTAACTTTGTTTATTAATAAACTGTATATGCAGGTAAGGTGCTGCCACCATTATTTTATCCACCATATTAAATGACTGATGTAAAAACAAGAGGTCAAAAATATTAAAAAAAAATTGCACGAGATTGGATATATCAGCCTCACGATGTAAAAACTTTATGTGCATAAATATAGTACAATATTAGATACTATATTATAGACATTTTTATTGAATTATTTATATTTAAAGTGAATATATTAAATATTCTGTGGATATTTCACCGTCTACCTGTTGCCATTATTAATAAAAATAATCAAGCAAAAAAATCGGCAAAAAATCATGTTTGTTCTAAGGGATATTTTTAAATTCTGTTTTTAGTATTTGTTGTTATAGCGGCAAATACTAAAAACAGAATTTAAAAATTTCTGGCAACAGAAATACGTCATCTGTGAAAATTCCCTCTATTCTAGCTATATCGGTTCATAATATTACAGCCTGGTGACAGACAGATGTATTATAGTAATAGGGACCCGCTTTTACTCTTTGAGTACGGATCCCTACAAAAGATAATTTATTCTGTAAAAATTGTTATGGGTGCCAGTAGGTATTGTCTATTTACCAATTATTAATTAATACATATGTAAACCTACCTGATTGTATATGCACAAAAAATATAAGTAGATATCATAATCAAGTCCTATTGCGATCACCAACCCCAAAAGAAAAATTACATTTTATCTTGCATTTTTAATGCAATCCAAAGAAAAGACGTTGACACAGACTACATCAGCGTACTTGAATAGATCTATCTAGGCTTTTTAAAGTATGTCACTCACTAAATAAAATTCTTTCGTGACCACTTGTCAATTAAATGATACATCTGGCGCATTACTCAAGAAAGGTTATTGTACTACACACACGATCCGAGTTGGTCTGATCCGACTGTTTTCCCAATAAATCCATTATCCCATTTGAGTGTACATTTCATCTCATACTCGTTCGGATTTCGAATAAAATAGTTTTTCTTTTCATCAAAGCATCATATTAATTGATATTTTTTTTACTACCTGGTTTCTGCGGCTCTATCTCATAGGGCTTCCAATGCCGCAACGTGTCTTCAAACCCAGTATCTGCGGTACTAAACAATTTCAATCCCGCGGGATCCCATATAATATTACTATTTTTTGGAAAAAGCTAGATTAAGCAACTAAATAATAAACTTGATTGAATTTGACTGCCTCGGTAGCATAGTGGGAGTGACTGCTGGTGGTATGACTGCTGCGCAAGAGCTCGTGGGGGATTCTCACACGTTGCGAATCACAAATTGATGTTCCGAGTCTGGGTGTACATTGTATACGCAGTCTGTGATTTTAAGTTTACAAAATCATCCGCGATACAGGGCTTGTAAGGTACAAACCCTGTATCGCTGGGGACTATGGGCTACAGGAGTCGTATTTAAAAAAAAGAAAACAGACATCATCGTTTCACTTTCATTAGGTTTTGCTATTCAGAGAAATGGATGGAGGATGATAAGTTAAATAAGTTAAAAAAAAATATTAAAAAATCCAACATTAAAATATTTTTTCAATTCGGACCATTAGTTCCTGAGATTATCGCGTTCAAACAAACAGACAAACAAACAAACAAACTCTTAAGCTTTATAATATAGACTACTCCCAGTGGTGCAAATCCCGCTGAATCCGAGCGGGATTTCAAAAATAGCGCGGAATCCCGCAATACCGAGATTGGCATCCCTAATCTCAGTAGAAGTTGGTTTGCCTAGTTCTTTATTCTCATACTTCAAGCTCGTTCCAGTGACTAGTACATTAGAAAATCGGTCTCATCGGTCGATCAGATCTCAAATCGGGTCGTCTGTTGCAAGTAGGTACTTGTAAGCAATAGATCTATGTATACATGTCAGTTTCGACGCAAGGATATGAGTCAACGAGTCAACCATAAGGTAAGTCACTTGTCTTATTATTATTGTTTATTGTTGCATCTTCTGGGGCGGGAGGTTTATTGGTCGGAGTAGTTTAACTTATTTAGTTTTATTGGTCTTACACCGTTTATCGTATTAAGACAATGCAGTTACGGTACCACGAATTCTGTAGGGTGTTCTGATAAGATACAGAGATCAATTTGTACAATGATATTACTTGTTTGTTGTTTTTTTTCTCGTTGTCTTTATTGAAATGGTGATTGTTATATCAATTACGACACCAATAGAATTTTAACTTTTATAGGTTTTTTACTTGACTAAGTGGACAAACAAGCTGAAAGCCTTCACAATGGTACTAGTATAGTATTATATTATCTGTGACAATGGTAAGTAATTGTTACCCTTGTCTTGGATGGAAGCTTGCAACACAACAATTCCGCGTTCCGATTCCTTACTTTTTAATGACAACTCCAACTCGTCAAAAATGGGAACTTTTTATGGGAGCGAAGGAACTGCATAATTTTATATAGAATCCAGTTTCAATTTTGAGAATTCACTGTCTTCATTTTTGTACCTACTATTACAAAGGTGGGTCCCAGGTGACGAAATAATACTCAGGGTCTGAACTGATCAAAATGTATTTCAACATAGTTTCGTCCTAGCGATGTTGAAGTTATGCACAGCTATATGCAATACACCAATTATAATATTTATTGACTTAAGTATAGACAAGTGAAACTGTCAATACAACCAATTATTTTATCTTTGACATCAAATATCTAATATTCTGTTACAATTATTATTTATTAAATCCAAAATAGTTTAATCATAAATAGTTTTCAATAATAAAGTAATGAAATAGCTAGTAGCGTCGGTAATGGTTGATAACACTACATGTCATTGTCATCAAGATAGCTTAAGCTTAATGTTGAATATAAATAACAACTTAAGAATAAGAATAAGAATAAGAATTATTTATTTGTTAGACATACCTACTTACAATACCATATACCATACTTACAAACCTACTTATAAACTGTTACCTACAATTACACAACTACTTATAAACTGTTACGCACCTACTTATAAACTGTTACCTAAATACAGAAACATTGATGTCGACAAATCTAGCTTTTCTGCACGGCTCCACCAGCACAGCGTTGAGTTTAATTTTTACTCGACAATGTTTTTAATATTCTTTATTGATCATGAAATTATATAATTTTATAATTCTGTAATTTTTTAAATTTATTTTTTTATTAGCTTAGGTATGTGCTTCTTTGACGTAGCCTACTTGCTTGACTTATAAGTTATAAGCTATAATATTATAAAGTTTCATCAAAATCCATCGAGTAACTAGTTTTTGCGTAAACGCGTAACACTCATCCATACCATATCTATGCTCACAAACGAAGGACTACTAGGAGGCAGCAAGCAACTTCAAACACCGAATAATTTCCCTATAAGTCTCTAAGCCGATATCCTTAAAGCCAAACGAGCAAAGCTAATTGATAACGGACGAACGCAGCGAATGCACGTGACACAAAATCAATATGGCGGTGATGGATGGTTCTGCATTTTAATTAAACTCGCATCAACCTGTTAGCTGACAAAATGAGCTTATAATGGCGACACCGTGTACATAACACATATGCTAGTCTAGCCATTAATCTATGAACAAATATTGAATTTATTTTACCTACACATTATGTCTATAACTTCGGTTTGCGTACTCACGTCTGTTTTTCTAAGGAATGGATTTGGAATTTAACGTAAAGCTACTGAATACTTAATAGTATTAACATAACATGATGAGTGACTTATGGGGTTAAAAGCCTTCAGTAGTATTAGCACAGTATAAAAAGCATTTGACTATGGCATTAGCATGAACCTAACTGTTTAATAGTTGAAGTAGTTATCGTACCTATAGGTATTTAACGCAAGATAGAAACTAGTACTCCGTATTCTGAATTCAAATATGAGTTAAGGTTGACCTTTTACGTCACACATTTCCATATCTATTGTAAAGGGGGTAAAGGATATACAACGTTATTCTTGGTATAGTGCAAACCTGAAAGTACACTGACGGACTCATAAACTGCATCAAAGTTCAGGTTTACTCTAAAAGGATTTTTTTATAATAAGTATGCAAACTTTTTAGATTAAATTATATAAATATGGAAAGACTGGCTCTTAATCTTAAAAAAAAATTAAATTTAAAAATAGAACTGCGGTAAAACAAATGAATATAGCCGGGAAAAGAAAATTTACTCGTAGTATCAGATTTGCGTGTTATTTATAGCAAAGTTTTAAATTAATTCTCATTGATTTTTTTTGTTTGGTCAATTGAATTATTGTTACCAGCATAATTGTTGGGTTAGTTTTTTAACACATCGAGAGTTTTTGAACCATAATATGGATACTTCGTCCGAACAAGCGGCACAAATTGTAGCATTGGTGCGGGAGGGCTTGGATCAACGAACGATTGGTAGAAATTTAAATTTAAACCAGTCTACGGTTTGTAGAATATACAGAAGGTTTGTAGAGACAGGTTCTTACAGGAGGAGACGTGGTACAGGCAGAACTCGAGCAACCACAGGTCGTGATGACCGATTTATTGTTACAACTTCCCTGCGAAATCGTTTCCTCACGTCAGTTAACATCAAAACCGAGCTTAATGAAGTGCGTGGAAAAAACGTGTGTGCACGAACAATAAGAAGAAGGTTAAAGGAAGCGGCTATCACCCCTTTTAGACCAGCAAATGGTCCAAAGTTGTCTGCAGCTCACAGACAAGCTCGCTTAAGATTTGCGCGTCATCACCTGAATTGGACAGAAGAGCAGTGGGCCTCTGTATTGTTCACGGACGAGTGTAGGACATGTTTATATGGTGCAGATGGTCGCAGAAGAGTCTATCGTCGACGTGGGGAGCGATATGCTCAAAGTTGCATTGAGGAGCGTGTTCCTTTTGGAGGCGGTTCATGTATGGTCTGGGGTGGCATATCGATGAACGGGCGAACAGAACTTGTGTTCATAGACATGGTCCGTCAAAACGGTAATAGAGGGGGTTTGACAGCACATCGCTACATAACAGAGATATTAGAAGATCACGTGGTGCCTTACATGGGATTCATAGGCGAAAATTTTACTTTAATGCAGGATAATGCCCGGCCGCATGCAGCTGCACAAGTTCAACATTATTGCGAAGAGGTTGGGATACGTACAATGAATTGGCCAGCACGCAGCCCGGATCTTAATCCCATCGAGCATGTTTGGGACAATTTAAAAAGAGCTGTATATGCGAGAAACCCTTCGCCTACGACAGTGGCAGCACTAAGAACAGCACTTTCAGAAGAATGGGACAATATTCCGCAAGATCTTTTAAAAACCCTTATAAAATCTATGCGGAACCGATTAGAATCCGTAATAAGGGCACGTGGGGGTAATACACCTTATTAAAACACAAATAAACCCTTGCATAAAGTTTGTGTCTATTGTTAAAACCAATTTTTTAATTAAACAATTTTTCCTTAAACTTCTGTTTTTTCTTCAAAAAAGGTCTTAAGGTCCTTTCCAGTACATAAACTTAAACTTAAAGATATGATCCTACGCTGTTTTAAAGTTCACGAACCAATCTAGAGGTTTCAATTTAAATCTGTATAGAAAGTTTGCATACTTGGTTAAAATATTTATTTCAAAGTCGTCTATTACTTTGATGCAGTTTATAAGTCCGTCAGTGTAGTTGGCTCAGAATCAGTAACACATTCCAATCAGGTAGTTTTTTGACCATGTTATATTTTTCGATTATTTTTTTAATCAATCATTAATTAGTTCATTAATCATTCTAACAGTCCAAATCCTGTTCACTGATGTGAAATGTAATCATCACTTATTTTTTAATAATAATGATGGATTACGTACTACAGGGGGTCTAGAAAAAGGTCACATTCGAAAAGCGATATCGCGGAAAAGGAAAATGGAAAAGAATTTTAGTATTTTGACATTTGTGGTGGAGACCTTAGACAATTTTTTATTTTGTTGCGAATGATTAGTACGGCGTTATCAAATTTGCCACAGAACGAATGTACATTGTGACGTCTAAACCCCCAGGACGCAATGAGCACGATAGCAAGAAGAACACACGACAATTATAATGGTGCATAACTCTGCAATGATTTCTTGAAGTAAAAATCTTGTTGAGGTGTCTAAACATTGCACTATATCAAAAACTACCCCTATAGGGGATGTTTTTAGAATCAGTTTTAGTAAGCTTCAGTCAGACTGCAAGTAACAAGGTAAAGTCTGAAGATTAAGAATATCACTTTCCTTATTTCTAAATGTCTAAATATCCAGATGTCCCAATGTAACCCGTTAACCCAAATATACAAGGTTTCTCAATTCCCAGATTTTTTAATGTGTAGGTACATCTGGAAACCAATCAGAATAATTGAATGATCATCTAAACATCTATCTTTTGTTATCTCCATACAAAAGACAAAATCCGTGACAATGTTTTACAACTTGTAACATGTTTCTAAATTGAACACTTTAACAACCGTAAGAAAGAACCTGAAGTAAATTGAATAAAGACACCGCCTATTATAAAACCATCACTTTCAAAGCCTTTGAGCCCCTTATCCACGCCTTTCTCGTAACAAAACAACGTAAACAAAATCACTATAACTTTCTGATTGATCTAAAATATCAAGCTGGCAGTTAAACGAAGTAACGGGAGCGAGAAATTGAATTTCTCATTTGATGCCCGAGGTAGCACAGCATCGTTTATCATAGAAAGGTGACACTTCATCATGTCACGGTGTCCAGGGTTCCTTTGTAGATCGATTGGAGTGTGAAGCGCCCGACAGACAAGAGACAGATGTAATTGTAGCTCGTATGATAGGCCGCAATTAGAAAAGTGTCGAATACGAGTGCTGAAATAACTGTCGGTTTGTCGTTAGCTTTTGAGTGATTGTGTTTTTGTGTTGCTTTTGTTTTAAAGTTCTATTTCTAGAACTAAACTTAAGAGAATGTTTGAGGTTGTTGTCTTCTAAATTTAAAGTTTTAAAGCTATTAAAGCTTTACTTGCCTAACTTTTATGTGACAATGGCATGAAAAATCTTCCAAGGTGTAGATAAGTAGGTACTTAAGTATACTCATTCAAAATCAGTGTTGCCAGATTACCAGGTGCAGTACTTACCACCACATAAATTTAAATTCAAATGGTTTATTTGCAATTAAGTGTACAATAGTTGATCTTAAAGTAAGAAAGTACAGGACTTAGTACCTTTTTCAGTTGCTGCAAGAAATGCTTATATTTTTAGCACTTATGCTGATTTAATCAAATATTCGACGCTGCACTGCCACTTTAAGGTGAAATGTAGCGGCAGAAATAAGTAGGTACCTACTTTTATAAACGCCAAGTAATGTACCTATGATTACCAATTGGGGCTTAGGTTTTTTTAAATAGGTAAGTATAAAATAATATTACATTCTTCTAACATACAAACTCGTTGGGTAAGCTTGTTTTTTTATTCGTTTAAAAACAGTAGGTACCTGATTAAGTATGTATACAAGTTATCAGCTCATTAAAATTTTAATTAATGTCTCATTACAAGTCCTGTTTCTTTTAAGAAGTGATATTACGACATACGTTACCCATAACACGCTGTGTTTATACCTGTTTACAAATAATTAACGTAACTTACAATAATAATAATACAATATTACACAATTGACAGAAAGCCAATGGGCGGGAAGCTTTTTTCATAAAAATTAATGACATTATTAAAGTAACAGGGCTATTAATAATCTCAATTTAGACTTTTATAACTGCGGAGACGAAGATGGGTGTCTTAATAGTTTTTGTGTGGGTTTACGAGTGGACCACATGGTTCATTGGGTTTATAAACTGGCGCGTACTAATGCAGGTTTTACGAGTAATTTCACGGTTATTCATTCGGCCCGGCAGGGGGCGCAGTCGACGTTAACACTCCTTGCCATTTGCTATAACTTTGTACGGTAGGTAAGGTCGTATCATAGTGATCGTAATGAACATTTTACTGCCCTAATTAATTGCTGTTAATGTTTGCTGAAGAGAGATGAAAGTACTTTGTTTCTTTAAAATAATAATACGGTTTATTTCGAAAAGCTTTCTATGTTCAACGAGGTCAATAAAAATATAAGTATCTACGTAAATCAGCTAATGAATGCTAGATTAATGAGTAGGTCTCTATAGGGGCTGATCCGGGATTTCATTCTGGAGAGTACGAGAGCCGGACACGTTTTCGACCGTGAGGGGGGGGGGGGTTATATCGTTTTGGCCAAGTGTGAGTTGCACGCACGGTGGGGGGACGAGGGGTCCTACGTACGGCTAATGATAAACGTCACGTTAGCCCATAAAAACCACCTTGGGGGGAGGGGGCACAAATACAAATGGGCAAAGAAATGCGGTACACAAAACAACCGTCTAGGGGGGCAAGTGCCCCCCCCCTGCTCCTGCATCCGCCTATGAGTACCTACATATGTAATGCTAATAAATCAGCGCTGTCGGGCAGTGGCTAAGCGCGCTAATCGCGCTGTTATCTAAATAGTAACAACGGGTTTTTATAGAAAATAGCTGTAAAAAGTTGGTTATCCTAGAGCTTTAATATCTATTTATACCTAGAAGCTTTTTTATCAATATATAATTACCCATCTACTTATTATTGTGAAACATATAAAACTTTTAAGCCTTTTTCCTCTAAACAAAACAATAAAGTTATAAAAACCGGGCAAGAGCATGTCGAACCATGCTCAGTGTCGGGTTCCGCAGCTGTCACTATGAAAAATATGATTTGAAAAAGTGCAGAGCGTATCTTCATGGCACTTTATTGAGAAGCGCAGTTTTTAGGAAATAACTCAAAGACGGCATATCTGATGTTAAAATATTTTTAGTTAAAAGTAGGTAGGTATTTATTAAGCGTTACATACCTTTGTAATTTTTTTCATATTTTTCAACCGACTTCAAAAAGGAGGAGGTTCTCAATTCGTCTGTATGTTTTTTTTTTTTTATGTTTGTTCACCGATTACGCAAAGACGGCTGGACCGATTTGAAAAATTGTTTTTGTGTTTGAAAGGGTATACTTCCAAGTTGGTCCCATTGTCATCAGATCACAATCTGATGATGGGATCTTGGAGAAATCGAGGGAACTCTTAAAATATTAAAGGCACACCTACAGTGATTTAGGTATATTTCATAGTGATTCGTGCATTTACTCTTAAAAAATAATGATGATGAAGACCACAAATGACGAGCAGACCTATTCAATATTTCACAGTTTGCGTTTCAGTTACTTTAATATGGTATTGAGTAGCACTTTATTCTTGTTATACTACTATTCCACAATGTAATAGAGCTGATAGTGAACTCCTCAACAATTAACGGCCATGCATCAAGGTAAGCAATATTTTGTAAAAGGATTTCAGCAGTTGACATAAGCCCATTTTAACTTAAGTGAATTACAAACCAACCCACCAAAAAGTGATTAAATAAAAACTTTTTTACAAAAAAATATCACCGACTTCTAAAATAAATACAAGGCAACTAAAAAGCAATAAATAATATACCTAGAATAACAAAGTTTTTATTGGTCAACCGGTTTGAAAGATAAGAATAAGTTAAAGGGGACACAATTTTTTCAACTTTCGTAGAGTTTATTTCCGAAAATATTTACTTAAGCAAAAAAAGTTCCTGAAAACCCTTAAAATAATTTTAAAAGACCTGTCGAATGATGAGTCTCACGTAGATGTTTGCAGAAAAAAACCAGCTTCTGTTACATGTATGGAGACCTAATAAATATTTATTTTTGTTAATTTAACTATCGAACCAAGTAGCGGCTCATAGTCATACAGGTCACCTTTTTGTTTCAACTATTTATAGGTACAATGTATAGTTTTTGAATAAAATGCCAGTGAAATATGGACGCACAGACAGACAGACGGACGGAAATGCCGAAACTATTAGAGTTCCGTTTTCGTCATGTGGGCTACGGAACCCTAAAAAGTACCATTCACTCAAAACATTGTATCAGTATGAAGGAGCCATATATATTTGAGAACAGACTAGAGAATGACGTTTATATGTTTGTCCACATTATAACAATGAAATCTGAGTACGATGTAAGTATTCAAAACTTCCTTCCTCAGCATAAAGCGTCGTAAACGCGTATTGTTCAAGAATGCGTTTACCGCAGAAATAAAAATCGTCATAGAACGGTCAGTGATAATACGAAGTTTTTTTATTTTCTTTGGTCAGCGGTCAGTGACAGTAAACAATACCCATTGACGTATAGATCAGGGCTGCGACATCCCTTTAAATTAAAAAGTAAATATTGACTACAAAGCGTGAAAGAGAGAAAAAACCGTGCGGCCTTGTCTCTTTGACAGGTATTGTCCACAAAGTAGCGTTGGAGTTGTAAAAATGGCGGCAAACTAACCGGCCATTATTTTTACAGCTCCGAGTTTACTTGTAAAAAATGATTTGAATACGTGATATTTTAATAAGAACGAGACTTTGTGCTTAAAATAAGCGCATAAATACTTGACACTGGCAGAAATTAGCTGTTAAAACGGCTAGATTACCAAAAACCGAAAGAAGAAGAAAGTAGCGTTGTCTCTTTCTAGAGAGTGGTCAATTTTGTAAGGTTATGGCGATGGCGCAGCCCCGTTCTCTACGTCAATGACAATACCACATATAAAAGTCTTCTTCTTCTTCTTTTTGATGTGATGATGTAGCGTTTTACAGCGAATTTCTGCCAGTGTCTATCTATTAAGCACGCTTCAAATATTCAAAGATTCGATCATAAGAGTTTTAATTTTTGAAATGTAGATGTTCCATAACATTTATACGATAAACGTGGAGCAATGAAAATGCTGACAGCTCAATGCACCGCCATTTTCATTACTCGAGAGATTTATTCATTAGGCACTCGAAAAGAAATGTTATCGCACGATTATGACTTAGAGGGGTTTATTTTTCTTCAGATTCCGCCATTTAACTCTATCTAGCACCATTTGCTTTTTTTTTCTCAAAAACCAGCATGGTCTTCACTCCTAGATCGCCTTGCCCCACAAGCCATGTTTATTAAGTTACGTGTCTACTCACTCTTTTACTTTACTTGCCCAAATTCTGGCTGGTGTGAAAACTGAGAAAATAATAATGTTGAACCTTCTTTTCCACTTATTTCTGTCGCGATTATAATAAAGAAACTTTATCGGCTCCTGCATCGTAAAGTGTGGAATGTAGGAGTCAAGCCCACTAAGAGTCCGCTTTGCCCCAGCTATTGAGATAAAAAGTAGTAGGTACTGTACTTATTTCTAGCAAACGGTCATTCAATTTGCTAGGAATAAGTGCTCTTGTTTTAAAGTTATAAAGTTACAAGAATGAAGTTGGGATCGTTTGGTTCGTTCAACCATTACATTGTTTTGTAGGAGTTTCTTATTACGATCCGTCTTTTAGCGATGAAGTTTTTAATAATCATGACGTTTTGAGGTTTACTACCACAGACGTCACTCTCTGTCCTATCCCATCTCTGCATGTCTCATCCAATCTAATAATTCTATGCTACTTGTTAAGTTCCTACTTCATTTTCTTAAGTTCATTTTCAGCACCAACATTTTTAATAAAAAAAAATATTGGTACCTACCTAGCTATCTACTCCCTTAAGTAGGTAGGTAAGTAGATCCAAATACTGTTGATTCGATTGCATCTAGGTGCGAAGGTAGCTAATTTATCAGGCTTATTTTAAATACTAAAAATAAATGAGAGAAAGCAGAGATGACCTATACTGTTCAAAAACCAGCACAAGCTAGAGTACAAAATGATTTATGACTATAATTCCACATCACGTCTACAATCCCATCACAATTTATGCGATAACGTTGTTTTGTACAACACATAATTAATAGTCCACTTGGGACGCAACACAACTTTTCCATCCGCGGCCGTCAAAACACGAGACAAAGCTATAAACTGTGTCAAATTGAAAAAAAATCTCTTTGAAGGCGCCGTAAATATAATCATATGTACGACCTAGTGCGACAAAGTTAACAGAGTCAGTGGCGAAAATTGGAACCAACTTTTTTATGAAGAAATTAACTGTCAAAGTGACATTTTTCAGTACAATTTTGACTGCACTAGCGCCATCCTTGTCGGTCACACACTTAAGTTTGTGATACTGTAGGTACTAAAATAAAAATATCGTTCTGAATGCAAGACATGTGTTCACATGTTGGTAAGGGACAAACCGTGTATAATGTGATAAACTGCCTGGATACCGTTCATATGACGAACGCTTTAAATTTTGTTGAAAGAAAAAGTTTTGTTTTATTTTTAATATTAAAATGCTGAGACTGCTCAGGGTGTTTTAAATTTAGCTCAGCCGTGATTGGTTTTCTCATTAAAACTATTGTTGGGGCAACAGGGGCAATTGGGTAAGTAGATATATTTACCTATATTTTTAAGATCTTTAAAAATCCATATTGCATGTGTAGGTATTGGAACATTTGAATTTGGTTAGATGTCATCATTTTAAAATTGTAAAAATATCACTTCTGTCATAAATTTGATTTTATTATCCATATGGATCAACTTGGAAGTACCCTTTAAACAGAAAAATATTTTTTCAATCGATCCAACTGTTATCGAGTAATCGGTGAACATACATAAAAAAAACATACACGAACATAGAACCTCCTCCTTTTTGAAGTCTTCTTGCAACTTTGCATTCAGATTCCGTAGTATTAGTTTACTCTTTGGGTCAAAACAACGTCGGTACTCGCTGCTAGATGAAAGTTTAAATGTAGGTCCCTGTTACACATATAGCATCTATCCAGTGATAAGGATGATAAGATTTGGAATGCCTAGAAAACTTACGGCATGCAAGGCCAAACTTGTTTAGGCTACGGCTAGAGGAAATATTTGACATAAACAACTAATCCGCCTAGTAGGATTGTGGAATAAAAAGTCTAAAATATTTTATTAATTTTTCACATCAACCTAGTAGTGTCCTCTATTGCCGCAGAAGAGAATTTTGTAAAAATGAATGCTGCTGTACTTCAATGACTATAACCTAGTTTTTGAATGCGCCATATAGATGTCACTATCTTCATCTTCCTTAAAAAATATTCCAAAAGACTACAGAGAAAGACAGAGAATAAAACGTATTTTTTTTATGAGTTACGTTTTCAGTTTATTGTACTTTAGCAAAACACAAAGTTAAATAATAGGGTACTATCATTGTTGTACGTAATACCTTACTTAAATGAATTACGCACAACAATGATAGTAAATATACATGATTAATTTAATTTAAAACAAAATTGCATGTTTTCGCAGTAATTTTGACAATACATTAAGTGAAATCCGGCCGATAGCCCGTGTTGCTCTATGCGTGAAATGGAACATGGTTTCGCAACTTTGCCAATTTAGCGACTTTGTCGCTAGACCTAGCGATATTTTGACATCATCAGCGACATTTTATTTTCATTTAGCGCCAATAATAAATTAGCACCTTTTTGATGCGGTTATTTAATTTAATTGTATCAAACTTTAAAACCGTAGGTTCATTATGAATGTTATTCAGTGATACGTAAAGGAGCCAAGAGTGGCAGGTTATTAGAATATTAAAAAAAAAATGGTTGTCTGTAAAGTCGATTTACGAACGAAAATTTTACGTGATAACGTCATTATGAAAACATTGTTGACATAGCGACAAACGCTGTTCCTTAGCAACCATGCCTGAGACAGCTTTAGCGGACGCGAGTGCAGCCACAATACTTCAGCCTATTAGCAGGCAGAACGTGACGGACCATGACTGTGACACTTATTCGTGCGTGCATCCGGTCATTGATTTATTACGTTATCACGTCAAAATCATCCCGTATATTCCTACATTTATAGACTTTTAAAGGGCGTCTAAGCGGGCCAATTTTTACGGCAATTTGTGGCGGCAATCGCATGATTCAGTCTCCCAAACAGGCTTCACAACCCGGCAACAATAAAATAGAGAGCGACTGAAACAACAACAAAATTGTCCGGGCAACATTGCGGAAAATCGATCGCTCAACGATCGTCCGGCAACCATCATACCAATATTGGAGAGTACTACCATGTTGCTGGCCACAGCATTGCCGCCACAAATTGCCGTGAAAAATGGCCCGTTTAGACGCCCCTTTAATCAAATATATGACAAGAAATGGGCAGCACATACTGATTTTCAAGGATGACTGGCTCCAGTTCTGGAAAATTACCCAACCATTTAGAATTTAGCGATCATCTATCGACTTCTGTTTTTTTTTACTTTTAGCGACTTCAGATTCGAACCTAATTTAACGACAATTTGATTAGTTGAGTAGGCAACACTGCGTTTTATAATCAAAGACAGTTGTTATTTACGATTTTACTGCCTGTAATAAAACGGTCTGAATAAAAATGACCCTATGGCGAAGAGTTCTTCAATACAGTGTTGTTCGAAATGTTTACAAACAAGAAATTACAAGGACTTATTTACATAACTGTCGGTTTATGAGCATAAACATAACCTCAAAAGCAGTGAAATTAATTCCAAATAATATAACTTTTAATGGTCTTAGATATAAGTCTAAAAAGGTATGCGTAATCATTGTACCACGCGGTAATGGAGTAAAGGTCAAAACTGATGACTTTAATACAAACAACCTCAACTTCGTTTACTAAAATACCATTTATTTTCCAGCAATATGACTCGGACGATGAGGATATCGACGACGATTCGTCACTATCAAAGGATTCTAAATTAGTCAAATTTTCTACAACCTCAATGAGAACTGATATTATATTAAAATCTGCCCTTGGTGTGTCTAGGAAGTAAGTACCATAGACTGTGACATACAACGTAAGTACACACGCACGTAAGAATTATATAAATAAAGATGTAGGTAAGTACGAGAAAAATGTTAGGTACATAGTTCAAAGTCGTTCGTTCCACTACCATACACATATGTACTACTAAGGGATGAATATGTTTGATGAATTTGTTTAGCCTAACCAGACTTGAGAGTTTTTGTTGCTATCGGTATAATTTTGACAAGTATAGAGTGAAGTTATCGCAATCATCTTCTCATTTGAAACACATAGTACAATGTCTTACATTATGGCTCTAAAGGATCATGTGAAATGCTGGAAATTAAAGACTTTCTTACTTAGCAATTTCATTTTAACTTTTGACATAGCATCTATTAATATACTAAAATTAAGTACTTTTATCCTTTAGTGAACACGAAATTATATTTAGCAGTGAGAATAATGTGTTTTTATAGCCTGAGTATAGTTATAAATACAATACTTAAATATCTTGGGACTAGTTACAGAGCCATCTGGTCCTACACTAGCCGGAGCCTGTATTAATCAAAACACTGATGTGTTAATATATTTTACAGAAGAATAACTGACATTGTTGTGGTACCTACCAAGGTGGACTATGGCTTAGACCTACCACTGGTCAAATAATCTATACTAATATTATAAAGCGGAAGTGTTTGTTTGTTTAAACGCGCTAATCTCAGGAACTACTGGTCCGATTTGAAAAATTCTTTTTTTGTTGGATAGCCCATTTATCGAGGAAGGCTATAGGCTATATAACATCACGCTACGACTAATAGGAGCGGAGAAGCGACGAGAAATGTTTCAAAAACGGGGAAAAATTACGCATACAAAGTTGCGCGGGACAGCTAGTATAAAATATATAAATTGCACCTAGCAACAGGATAGACAATCATGGCCATCACACAATATTTCTATCGGGAAAATCAAACACACAACTTCCAGCTTAGCAGTCAGGGTCACATTGCTAGACCAACAGGACAATCTTTTATGTAATGAGTTATGATGACTTTCAGAATATTATTATCTATGTTTTGAAGATTTGCTCCGATTTGACTATGTCGCCCCATAATCAAACTCAAGCCTTTAAAACTATTTTTTTTCACTATCATATTCAGTGGCACCAAATGCTATGTTGAAAGGGGTCCAAATCCACTTAGCCACAACTTCTATAGTAACATCATTGAAATTTCCATTAATGTAAGTATTGTGTTGTTTTATTCGAAAAATATTACTATAATGTTGGTGTTCTTATACTTTCCAGCAAAGTAGAACACATGTTTTATGAAAGTAAAATCAGAATAAATGGAAAAAAAATCCTAAAGAAGAGTGTTTCTGTAAGTATACACAAATAAAATCATTTTTATTCATCTTTATTTTTATAGCTTACCTTTACCAGGACTTCCTTGCATTAACCTTGATTTTGTAGCCTGTTAGTCTGCGTCTGTATTGTCAATGACACCACTGGACTACATTACTGAGGTGTCCTTTTTTTGATAACCTTTGCCGCTGCATAAAATGATCATCAATGTCATGTTGTGATCTTAATTTAAATCTAATAATTGATATCAATAAATTAATAAACTTTATATTAGAAAAAGAAATTGTAAATGACACCACAGTAGAGTCATTGACAAAAGGGCCAGTGTTTACTATTCTGATGTATAAGTTAGGATGACATTAAATTTCATCAAAATCCATACAGTTTTTACTTGAAGGAGTATCAAACATTGATCCATCCTCACAAACTCCTGCTTTTATAATATTAATAGAATTAACAATTATCTTTGTATATGTTGTAAAATTTATATCATTTCCCAAGATTTATGCCTCCATCATGTTTAGTACTTAAGATTATCTGTAAAAAACAAATCTTTCCTCGTTATAGGTAAAGATAGACAACTAATATATATTTTTTGTACTCAGGTAAAAGCAGGTGATGAAGTGGATGTGATAAAAATGGTCAGTCCAAATAATCCAGCTCATTTATATGTAGCAAGAGTAGAAATATTAAATGTGGTACCCAAAGAAGAAAATATTAATATAACTGCAAGACGATTCAAACATCTTCTCATAGAAAACTATGATGATGATGATCCACACAAGGCTGTTGCAGAAAATGAATAGAAAATCAATAGTTTTTAATAATAGAAATCTTGTAGACATAATTGAAATGATAGCATACAAAATTGACTTAGTATGATTGCATACAAGAAAATACAGTTCTCACAATATATAACTTGGCCAGCCTGAAGTTAGGTTCATTATGACATTCATGCATGTGATAGAAATGAGATTATAAAATTACTTAAGGAATATATTAATATTTTTTGATCAATTGAAAATAAACTAAATTTTCATTCAATAATATAAAAAATAATAGACATACAAGCTTATAAAAGTTTAAATTTAATATAATTTCAAAAATACTTATGTTCAGAACAACGAATGCCTCTGCGACGAGGTGGGAGTGTTTCCGACTGCTACGCAAGAGGTGGGTTCGATTCCCACACGGGACACCACCTTGTGTGATCCACAAATTGTTGTTCTGAGTGTCTGGGTGTACTTTGTGTCCGTGAATTGTATGTTTGTAAAGTCCCCCGCGACACAGGGCTTGTATCCTACTGCGGGAATCGTCTTTTTTAATAAAAAAAAAAGCTAAGTCTTAGTAATTAGTTACCGCCCGCATCCCCCGCGTTGTGTTACCATTTACTTTCAAAAATGCAACTGTGCAGCCACTCGTTGCTAAGTTCGGCCCGGCCAACTTATATTGTAAGAACTGTATACTTAATAAGAGGCAGAAATCCTTATGCACAGGACAATTTTGATATTGGCTCTGTTTAAAATTGGTTTGCCCAGACAGACACAATCGTATTTTATTTCCCTTTTCCTGCTCGACTGTAATTTTTACAAGGAATAGTAGTAGTAAATCAGTTGTGCTTAGTTGTGTCATTAGGAACACATTCTGGGATGGCATAACTAAGTTGGTCCTCAAGGAAAACAACTCTACAACTAAAATAATAAAGTTTTGTAAATATGTGTTATAAAATGAATATTAGGAGTTTAAATAAAATGTTGTTAATAAAAGTTAGTTGATTTATTAAACCTCTGTAACTCTTAACATGATTAAATATCTAAATCTATATCGCAATCTGAGCTCTCAAATATTGATATTTGTGAACTAGAATTTGAAATCTTATTACTTGATGAATTCGATTTATTTTCTTTTAATTTTGGATTCTTAATTTCTGCAACTATATCTAAATCTATATCAAGAGGGATTTCTACATCAGATGTCTCAAATATTGATATTTGAGTTCTTGATGTAGAAGGCTTTTCTTCTTTAACTTTCAATTCATTTGACTTATTATTCTGTACTGATGTATCTAATACCTTCCTAGATTTTACATCATATTTATCAAAATCATGTTTGCTAACAAACTGAAATTGTTTCAACTTATTCACTGTGTTGTTTTTGATTTCAATATTGTTTTTTGATTCAACAATGCTTTTGTCCAACACTGATTCGTTATTTAAATTACAGACGACATCTTTAGATGAATTCAAATCATTTATTTGTCCTGATTCTATTTTATCTTCTGATTTTTGTTCAACATCTTCACTATTTTCACTTTCAAATCTGAAGTCAATTCCTAAGTCAGCTAATGCATCATTCACACTTGGTACAGCATTTAAAACATTATTGACTTCATCAAATTCTTCATCACTATTAGAATCATGATCTTCATTAATAACTTTGCCTTTTGACTTTTTACCTTTCTTAGGTAATTTACTTTTAACTGCACTTGTATCAACTATAATTTCTTTCCTTTTTCTTTTATTGCCTTTCTTCTTTTGAATAGGCGGTTCCTTTTCTACTTTATTTAACGTGGCGTGTTTTTTCAAAGTCACTGCGAACTTTTCATTTATTCCATTATCAAAGTTTTTCTTTTTCTTTTCATGTGACTTATCGGATACATTACCATTATCATATTCTTTCTTTGATTTTTTATTATTAAAATACGAACTTGTTATTAACGACGCAGAAAGCTGTATATTGTCATCAGTAACATCATCATGTTTAGCAAATAATCTGCAATTGCCATTTTCTATATCATTTTCTAGACTTTTATGATCAACTTGTAATAATTTAGCGTAATATAACAACTCGTTCTTCCATATATCTAGTAGTTTTAA
Organism: Herminia tarsipennalis; assembly: GCA_945859575.2. NCBI lineage: Eukaryota > Metazoa > Arthropoda > Insecta > Lepidoptera > Erebidae > Herminia > Herminia tarsipennalis. The sequence continues at coordinate 17,739,399 of OX243835.2, forward strand.
CTGTGTTAGAAGTTTTTTAGCAGTGCGCAAGTAATCATAATCGGAATATTTGGGAATTGTGGAATGTAAGGCATCTGTGGTGTCGTCTAAAGTGCAATCTTGCATCGATAGGTCGATTAGTGATACTGCAATAATGGCGTCCATTGGTAATATGGTTGTGCGATACATGAGACGGCAATGGGCTTGAGATAACCTGGAAATATTATTATGTTTTAGTCAGAATTTTATTGGTCTTTAACATCCGGGAACCCAAAATGCGTGCGTTTAGGACTAGTGTGGCATTTATCTGTGAGTGAACTTTTTTTATAATTTATTTAGTGATTTTAATAAGAACCAAAGTCTAAAAAGCCAGTTTCGCAGGAGACACCAATTAAATGGACAAACTTAAGTAGTATCAAAAGTAGTTAGGGAGCGTTCAAGTATTACGTAACGCAATTTGGGGGGGCGGGGGGGTCTCGTAAAACGTTACGATGCGTTACACGGGCGGGAGGGGGTCCTTCTTACAACACGTTACGTAACATTATTTCTTTTTTTATATAAAAAAATAGGGAAATAAAACTCCCAAATTGGCAACCCTTTTCGTTTACGTTTTACGGGGAATCTCTCGATTGTATTAGACTGGTCGCCATTTTTAATTTGTTCTCGCATGTTGGTAAACCTTTTCGTTTATATTTCACGGGGAATCCCTAGATTGTATTGTACGTCATTTAATGTTGTTTTTGTTGTCAGTATTCGTTAGTGTTTATGCAGAAGCAAATTGCTGTAGTCGCTGTTATTAAAGTGAGTTCATAGTGTTCATACTGTAATGTCCTCAAAAGAAGGAGATTTGTATCATCAGCTGTTCTTGGCCTATAAAGGCTCTCATGCTGACTTGCCAGCGCAAGTATGTCAAAAAAATGCCAATGAAATTTGGAAAACGGCTAAAGAAAAACTAAAAAACAAAGGAAAGTTTATAGAACATACAAATGATGTTATACGAGAGTTGAAGGTGAAGGCCACGAAGAAGAAAGCAACAATGCTTAGTTATTTTACACAAGTAAGTTTACTACTAAAATGTAATAATGACATAAGTATTATATTTAGTCCAAACCTTGATTTTTCATAAAAGAACTGGTCATATAAAGTATTTTATATTTCTAGCTACCTATGCAAACATCAAGCACGCCAGCAACACTATGGCCCAATGCTCCCTCGACTTCGCGTGCTCCTCAACAAAAACAGGTGCATCTGCTTATATGTGTTGTATACCTATTATGTTCTTTTTTATCGCATGTGTCAATAATACCTATTCTTAATTAATTTTCTCTTGGTCTATAGGATTCGAATGTTGTAGCTTCATCCACGTGTTCATCTCTCATGGAATCGATTGTCGCAGTCGCTGGACATGAAAGCACTGCCGTCAAACGAAAGATGAGCGATATCCACGAGGAGCAAAGTCAGAATACTGATGGGGAAACTGTGGAGACATCGTCTACGGAACCAGACAAGACTTTGGTTGATTCGGTCATCACTAAAAATGTTCCAAGCAAACCGGCTCAAGAAACTCTTATGAAGAAAATTGGTCTACTGCAACAAAAAATAAATGTTCTCACTGAAGCAAGGGACACTGGTATAGCCAAAGATGATGTTCATGACGAAATAAAAAAGCTACGCAAAGAGTTGAAAGAAGAAGAGAAATGTTTGAAGAAAAAAAGAGACTCTGCTAAGCGTGCAAAAAAATTTCGAGCCAAAGAAAAACTGGAGAAAACTGAACGTCAGAGAAACAATCCTGCTGCAGCACAACCTCGAACTGGCCCTGGACAGCCCTCTTTAGTTGACTCGCAACCTGCTCTCCTAGAGACAATAATTAATATTGCCATTCATGGCAGCGCTGCTGATGAACGCCGCCGAACAGAGATGATTAGGAGTTGTCTCACTCTGTCCGACCTGCATGAAAGGCTGTTGTTAATGGGATTCCAAATTTCTCGAAGCGGCACATATCTTCATTTACTCCCACGCGTTTCTAACACACAAGAGGGAAGAAGACACGTACGTACTGTACCCGTAAAGTTAGCAAGACCACAGACCGAGATGCACAAAAAACACGAGGACGGGGAATTTTGCACTGCTACAATCAGGTCATTGGAATCTCTCGCTTCGCTTCTGGGACCGCAGCAAGTATTCGTTCTCTCACAAGACGATAAGGCACGTGTACCGATAGGTTTACCGGCAGTAAAAAGTCAGAGCCCTCTTTTAATGCATATGGAATACAGAATACTTTTACCTGATCATGACTGGGTCGTGGCAGAGCGGCACAAACTTATTCCTTCTGTATACGCCGGCGTCAACGTAGAACCTAACAATTTCGGTAGGGAAGAAGCTGTTGGGTACAGCGGGCCGACACACATATCCATAAGGAGCGGGAAACACTCATCCTCCACAGCGAACACCCACGCTTATGATTTCGAATCACTTTTATCAATACCTTCATTCAAATCCTTAATGATGACAGAATCGAACACCGTGAAGCCAGTAATCATCATCTTTGTAGATGGTGGGCCGGACGAAAACCCGCGTTATCGCAAAGTCAAGAACTTTGCGATTGAACACTTTAAAAAATACAACCTGGACACCCTGTTTATAGCGACTAATGCTCCTGGGCGGAGCGCATATAACCGAGTTGAGCGTCGCATGGCTCCCCTCAGCAAACGACTGGCAGGCGTCATTTTGCCTCATGAACATTTTGGTTCTCATCTCGACGACAAAGGAATGACTACGGATGATGATTTGGAAAAACGCAATTTTCAGCACGCTGGGGAAACACTTGCAGAAGTGTGGAGAGAAATGAAAATTGATAATTATGACGTTTCGGCGGAGTATAGACAGCCCGAAGATAGCATGCAGGATCCAGCAGAACCAAATCTGGCGTGGTATAGCGTTCACGTCCGTGAATCGCAATATTTCTTACAGGTTATAAAATGCGCAGATGAATCCTGCTGTTCACCACCGAGAAATGCATTGAAATCTGTGTTTACGGATACTTTCATGCCGCCACCTTGCCCAATACTTCAAACCCCAAGCAAGCTCGTAGCAAGTTTGTTAGACAAAGGAAAATCCAAGTTTTCGCCACTTCTTGTAAGGTTGTCCGTTAATCTGTCACCTCCTCTAGAAGGGTTTAAGCAGATGCCTTACGATTTCTTTTGTCCATCTGTACAATCCGACCTAAAGAAAAAAGTATGTCCAACCTGTGGGATCTATTTCACATCTCACAGGAGTGTTCAAATGCACTGTCGTTACGTGCATGGCAAGACTGTCCAAGACCATTGTGAAACTAGAGTACGGCCACAGCGCCTTGCTGCCAGAAGGGCAAATGAGCTTCTCTGCATTGTGCGTCGTTATGAAACATCGTCTGAGGATGCTGACTGGCTCGACGAAGACGAAGTTGATGCAAGTGGCTTAACAATTCCAGAACCGTCTTCGTCTGCACTCCAGGTGCCAGTGATGAAAGAATCTGAGTGGCTAGCAAACCCGTGGACAGAGGAGCAGTAATTTCAATCGAATTGTTTTTATAGACCTACTTAGATACTTGGTTAATAGTTGATTATTTTTTAATTTTGTTAAGAATACGATTTTATTTCGAGTAAAATGTTTAATTTCAGTTGGGTTTCTGTTTATAATTGCATTGCCAAAGGTTAAAATAAATATGTTATTTTATTTGAAGAATTTATTAGTAAAAAAGCTAAAATACTTAGGAGAATGAAGGAGAAAAACAATTGTGTTTTGTAAAGCCAAAAATTTATAAAAAAATAAACAAAATACGCAGGTGTTGCGAATTAAAAATCTCTTGTTTTATTATAAGGCAATTAAAACTATACGAAGGATAAAAACTATTAACAACTTTTTGCGACTTCAGGGTAAAAATGATGACTTGAGTGTTACGTAACCTAGAGGGGGGTGGGGGGGGGGGGTACAGAAAAACGTTACGGAGCGTTACAGTGGGGGGAGGGGGGGTCAAAAATCTTCAAAAATTGCGTTACGTAATACTTGAACGCTCCCTTATGTAGATAGGTACTTAATATTTTGAATAAAAGATAAATAGAATATGAGTCGCACATTACTAGCGATATTGTTAACCACCACATTACTTGTGTTAGAAGTGGATTGGTAGCATAACGGATGGGAATCAAACCCGCGACCTTTTTACCAAAGTGATTATGCCGTCGCTTAGTACACATCTTTAACACTATGTGACAAATGCCACTTATGCTTTTACTATATGGCTCTAAAATATACATCATATCTCACTCACCTTACTAAGCTGTCTAACATTCTGACAGTAGTTCTCGAAGGATCTCTATGTTCCGACTTTCTTTGTATCATGTAGTAGGACTGCAGTATCACATTTGCTGACTTTGTCATTTCCGTATACCTAGGCCCGACTAAACTGATATACATCTGAAAAATTTACAATAATAAAGCTAAATTACTACCTACTTTCTAATATTCAAAATAGAACATACAAAAAAATTTTAGTTTTTAATTTTTTCATGTCAAGAATGAGATAAACAGAGATGACGTCTGATAAGTGTATGGAGGCAAAATATATTTTGCGCCGGCTCCAAATAATTGGGATAAGGGCAGTAAAGTAGTGATAAATTACCTGCAATTTTTCAAGATCCCATTTTTTCTTAGTAGAATTAGATTCTCCATAAAGTATATAATTAGAAACAAGTTTGTCCCATGTTTTGTTTTTCACGTCTAACAATATAAATATTAAATCAAACCTGAAATATTTATTTTTTTGTTAGTTTTAAGTTAATATGTTTTTCATGACAGTGGGATGAACGTTTTTGGTATCTCTATAAATTTTACAACGGTCACATAGCTTAGATTCACTGATCAACCATCTGCTTGGTTGCCTTCGAAATATATTATGGGAATTTGCGAGGTTAAGCAAAATTAACATTGTCGATCTCTATGGATCATCAGTGTTAACTTTGTTATCTATAAAAATAAAATATAATTTATTTCGAACTCCAAGAATTCATATTTTGTTAATAACAATTTAGACTCAAAGCTATATTAGTAAAAGTAATATTCAAAGGATTTTATTTAGAAACCAACTGTGTTGCAAACATACATCTGCGCCCACAATGATTCCAAATGAATGAGTCATATCGCTCAGCTATAATTTTTAGTATACTGTTGGAGCTGGCCCGCACTCTGCAGAGCATAGATGCAGTCTTTTTACGCCATAAAGTGTAGAAATCACTAGTGCATCTTTGAGCAAACATCCCTGATGCACTGCAGAAGCGGGGCAACCCCAACAACATTCTAAAACCATCTATGTATGTAATCGTTTTCATTAAACGTCACACTACCGTGCCTCGTATAGTCCTACGCCTAACTTCTCCAGTCGTGTTTAATATCCGTCCTATAGGACTGCAAGAGTCAAGGAATAAAGTGCATTTATTCTCCACACATTTAAGCACTGCAGTCTACTAGTCTCTGATGAGGTGGACGCCGCCAAAATCGCTTAGGAGATTATACAACAATATCAACCCATAAGATTTCCCACTGCCGGACACGGGTCACCTCAGTAAAACCTATTTATTATAGGTCCTGGGAGTAATTGGCATAATCGCCACGCTTAGCGAGAGGGTTGGCGATAGCTGTAAGGCTTTAATAATACTCTGAGGCGCGGCTGCCCATCCTTTGTTTGGGAAAACCCTTAGTCGCCTTGACGACACCTACGGGAAGAGATGGTGTGATGCGTTACTATTCTTAAGGTACCACACGGCATTTACGGCCACTATATTGTTATAGTGGCAAAAATCGGTTAGGTGTTAAATAATAATCTGAAATGCCAGAAGGTCTTATTAGTCAAGTATTTAACAATTGCCTGTTCTTTTCTCGGGCTTTACCTATTGTTTGCGAACAGGCATTACAAGTAAATGTAGAATCGACTTTTCACAAGTGTAGTATTTTGCTTCCTAAGTGAATAAATCATTTTTATTATTTTTATAAATGTTAACATAACCCAAATAATATGTTATTATAAGAACTTTACCTACTTAACAGCGGAGTCCCAAGAGATACGTTGACGCTCAATGGTTGATCAGTTTCATAATGCCCTTTAGGATTACATGCCGCTATGATTGCACAACGAGTATTTAATTTACATACGATGCCTGCCTGTAACAAATCACACATATAAACGCGAGTTTGTAAGAAAGGTGTTCATTTCTCTGTCACGCAAACACTATTGAATGGATTTTGATGCAACTTTACAGTAACTGTTACTGTAAGGGCCCATTTGTTAGTTACGTAAGAGTCCCGAAAAGGAGGGGTTTAAGAAGAGGGGGTTAAAGAAATCTTTACGTGCCCTGGGAGGGGGGGGGGGGGGGAACCAATTCTTACGTAATATTTTGTTATAGTATATAACAATTCAGATTTGGATGGCGATAGGTTTTCCTCATTCTATAATGTACACTTCGATTTACATGTTTATTTAATAAGTTTAAGAAAATTTGAAATGTGTTCACTTTTATCCATTTATAATTTTATAAATAATAATTATACATCCGGCACTGCATTTCGCTATTGTGCCAGCACAGAACCAAATCCTGGATCCGCCCTTGAACAAAATCAGCATTTTTTTTTACTGATATTTGTTTTTCAAATGTTACTATTGTTGTTTAGATGCACTGTCTAATCGCCCAAAACACAGGCTTTTCTAGTTCAGGCATAAGTATTAAGCTAAACGGGACACCACTTTGTGTGATCCACAAATTGTTGTTCCGAGTCTGGCTGTACTTTGTGTCCGTGACTTGTATGTTTGTGAAGTCCGCTGCGACACAGGGCCAGTACTGCGGGAGTCGTCTTTAAAAAAAAAAACTGTTATGCGCGTCACGCGTGAGTATGTATAGGTAAAAGGCCACAACACAGAAAAGTCCAAACTAGCAGGCATATTCGGGAACATCACGCACACAAACAAGATTTGTTTACATTCGCTCGTTATCAAACTTATGTAGGCACCCGCTATTCATGCACACATACATACCTAATTGTTTTTGTAAACAACTATGTATGTTTTGTTTATTAGCAATGAGTACGAGAGCGTACGATGCAGACTATTCTGGAACATTCGAGTAACGTTCGTGACAATATCAACAGGTAGGTACTATGCGTTTCAAATGAGAAGATAATCGCGATCGCTACAACTTCACTCTGTACTTGTCAAAATTGTACCGCTAGCAACAATAACTCCCAAGTCGGGTAAAGTACGTATGTGTATGGTAATGGAACGGATGTAATATTTATTTGCTTGAACTATGTACGTAATATTTTTATAATATTAATAGTATTCTTTATTATTTAATAAACACCAACCAGAAATAGGTAAATAGGCAAAATATAAGTCTTTCAGTCAGACGTGATATTTTTTTAAACTAAAACATACCTATATTATTAAATAGTAAAATACAGTGCTTATGTATAGTTCATTAGAATAGGTACATACATCGGTGTAATACTAATGACACCATTTTACGAATCATTTTATTGCTGACCTTACGTCATACAATGAAGTTGCAGTCGTAATGCGAATCAAAATGTCAACATGACAGTTATCAATTCATTTGAAACGCATAGTACATTTTGTTTACTTGCGACAAGCCTAGTTTCCAGTCTGTCATGTTGGCATTTACCACAACTTCAAAGACATCGTCTTGTATAGCATAACCTTTGACGTTTCCCCTGCAGAGACATAGGCTTCCTCTCAGAAAGAAAGGGCATCACGAGAGCCCGCTGCGAATTAGTGGATGTGACATCCACTTCAATTTTCGCCTTCAATGTTTATTACTCACAATGACTTCCTGCACTGATTTTGAGCAGTGAAGATAAACATATTAGCTGCATAATGTGCGCTGACCAGACTAGATTCAAAGTTTTTTATACTTAGATTAAAATTGATGAGTATTAAGTACCTTAGCGACAGATATAGTCTGTTGTTCCATAGCTTCATGTATAGCGGTACGGTCGTGTACTCGCAGTTGTGAGATCTCGTCTATACAACACACCCCGCCGTCAGACAACACTAGCGCACCTGCTTCTAAGTGCCATTCGCCATCTTCCTGATAATAAAAATGTATTGACGTGAAACGTGATTCCAGTTCGGTACTGGGCTTGTTAAAACTGCATCTAACGAAAACATGTACATAACGGATTCAGGATTGTAGTTTGAAGAGGGAGCTTTTCCCCTTCATGGGTGGGGTTGACAAGGAAAAGCACACATACACGCGCGGCAAGACTCAGATACTTTTGTGGAGAGGGGGGGGGGGGGGATTGGTATAACACAGATTACTTACATACAGACGGCAAGCACGAGGTGCAAATGGCAGTGCCGTATCTAACATGCATCCGACGGAGGGGGGGCATGCCCGTCCCCACCCCCTCTCCGGAACCTTAATCTTAAATCACTGGTCTATGCATACGTTAAGAGCGTTTTCTATGAAGATTACAATTAATATGTGATTGGTCTCACTCTAAGCGCGGCGCAAGTAAGTCCAGCGCGCGTGCTGCCGGCGCCCGACGTGAACACGGAGCGCGCGGTCAGCTCCGAGCCCGCGCGCAGCAACTGCGACTTACCTGTACCTGGAATAGATACCAAAATCATTTAGACGTTGAAAACCCCTCAAACAAAGAGTACGGCAATCATTGTCAGAGTCAAGTGTCTACCAACCCCCCCCCCCCCCCCCATTGCCCTATCCTCTTTTACACATGGGCTGACACTCCCATTCTCTATTTCTGACAAATGGGAGGTAGGAAAAGTTCGCAAAAGACGTAGACGTAAACACGCGAATACAAGCGTAGATTTAAATGTAGAAGTACTAACCATTTATATCAATAAGTAAACAAAACAACAAAAGGCAATAAACAATCAATGAATCATCACCGGACCCGTTTTCGGTCTATTGCAAATGTAAAGTATTGTTTAGTGTTCTTCTCTCTATTAACTGTAATGCCACAACACTAAACAAAATTTGCTGAAGATCATTTGGAGCACTGTCATTGTTCAATTCACTGTCTACTCCGCCCGGCTCTGCGTGGGTGAAAATGCACCCTAAAAGTCTATGTATTTACTTCGTAAAACCTATTTATTACCGCAACTGACACAAAGGCCTATTCATATATTCTATGACTTTTAAAAGTTTTTTATATCACTAAATGAAGATGAGCAGGTTGTGAGCCTGATGGTAAGTATTAGACTAGCCCATATCAGTATAAGTAACACCCAAATCCTTGTATAGCAAAGATCTGATTGTCACCACACCATGCTCCTCACTTGCAACACTGTCCACCCTCAGGTGGACAAGACATTAGTTCGTAAGTCTCATTTGTCTAGTAATTTCTTGCTACAGTGCCATTTAACCGAAACACAGTAATGTGTTAACATCACTATTTCAGGGAAGAATAACTGCCATTGCCACACGGTAGTAACTCCTAAGGCAGTATACGGCTTAGACCTATCACTTATAAATGCTTCTGTGGCGCAATGGGAGTGCGTCCGACTGCTAAGCAAGAGGTCGTGTGTTCGATTCCGACACGGGACACCATTTCGTGCGATCCACAAATTGTTGTTCCGGGTCTCGGAGTACTTTGTGTCCGTGACTTGTATGTTTGTAAAGTCCCCCGCAACATAGGGCTTGTACCCTAATTAGGGAGTCATCTTTAAAAAAAAAGACATCTACAAAATAAAAAAGGGTTCCTTCCCAGTACCTGGATCTCCAACCAAAAGTAGATGACACTGTCCTCGCACTCTTGTAGAATGCTTATCATCATGTCCCGTTTTCTTGTTCACATCATTCTCTACAATATGATTTGATCCTGTGATTACTGTTAACAACAGTGCTAACTTAACTAGATGAAGTCCATATACCTGTAAAAATAAAATAACTCTTACTTGTCTCATTGTGCTGTTTAGATTTTAATAGTTTCTTTGCAATCTATACTAATATTATAAAGCGGAAGGGTTTGTTTTTTAAACGCGCTAATCTCAGGAACTACTGGTCCGATTTGAAAAAATCTTTTTTGTTGGATAGCCCATTTATCGAGGAAGGCTATAGGCTATATAACATTACGCTGCGACTTGTAGGAGCGGAGCAGCGATGAGAAATGTTGCAAAAACAGAGAAAATGTATACGAAGTTGCGCGGGACAGCTAGTCAGATATAAATTTGTTCTGTAAGGTTCTCAGTCAGACAAATATTAAATGATAAATTTTATATTTTCTATAAGTATATTTTGTTTTATTTCCCTGATAATTACCCATTATTATTTTTTGTAATTAAGTGTCCTGAATCTCTTCTTACTTCACTTGACATGAACACTCAAATTAGGGGTACAAAGTGCAGCAAGACCCCAAACCAACTAAGTAATTCTAAATCATATAAAGTGGTGTCCCCATGTAGGAATCGAACCCACAACCTCTGGCGCAGCAGCCGCACGTACAACAAAGGTTCTCACTTGTGTAAACACTAGCTGACCCGCGCAATTTATTCTGCGCAAATTTCCCCCGTTTTTGCAACATTTCTCATTGCTGCTCCGCGCCTATTGGTCGTAGCGATATATAGCCTATAGCCTTCCTCGATAAATGGGCTATCCAACAGTGAAATAATTTTTCAATTCGGATCTATAATATTAGTATAGATGTACCTTTTCTATTCTCTCCAATTTGAATACTTTTAAATAAGAGAAGGAGGAACTCACCTGAGGAGCTACTGCGGATAAGATTCTATCTCTTCCTTTCAAAGGACAAGCTTCATATTTGGACCAAAACTCATCGAAGCAGTCTTTTATATCAGGTGCTGTAGCTATCACTTCAGAGCGCTGTGCATTGCACACTTCTATAAAATTACCTTGCAACACTAGTTCAACTTCTGATTTCTTGTTGTGACCTATAGGGCGCCATCGACGTCGGACAGTGGCGCTGAAATATTTAAGATTTTTTTAAGTGAAAACTTCTTTAGCGGCGTTGTGCACTTTTTGGAATGGGTAAAAAATGTTAAACTCGTGGCAAGGCACGTGACCTGATCGAAAATTCGTAAGACGGCGGGAGTGCAATGAAAAACTGGTACAGTATCATTAGAATACGACGGTAAATTTCGCCACCATCTACAGTGTTATTATAACTCAGGTGGGAAATTGGGCGGTCCAGACACCAGAAGACTCCAGTTCGAGTCCGAGTAACGATAATTATTTCCCTTTTTTTAATTTTAATTATTGAATTTGGTTTTTTGATTTGTGATTTATTATTTCATATTTTTTTATTATTAGTTAGTAGATAGAGTAAGATCGAAAAATATTATTCAAATTTCATGTTCAAGTTTCCACTTCTCCCCGAGTGTACCTGTTGTTTTTTTTTTTTTTTTAAAGAACTAGCAATGTGGCATTGAGACCCATATTACTAGCAATCTTGTCATCCTTTCCTGCTAAGCTCAAAGGCTTGTCTCAGGAGACCTCATGATTGCGAGACCAATGCCTTAGCCATTAGGCTACCACTGCTTAAATAATAAGTTACATGTTTGTATTCTATTACTTAAATAAATAGTAGGTACTAAAGTTCATTATTAGGTACTAGTAGCCCGCTCCAGCTTTGCATGGATTTTCCTCTACTAACTATACATAATTATAATAAGAATGTGCTATATCTATAAACCATAAAAAAAACCATTGGATAGTTCATAAGATTTTAGCATACATATGACAGGGGGCACTGCTGTTGCAATACGGTCGAAACGTCGAGCAACAAACAAGGTATTTCACCTTAAATTATTCACGCGATTAAGACCCGTAATAATATATTTTCATAATATGTACAAATCACGAAAGTTTATCAACATTTAATATAACACAGTATTCAAGTAATTATACTCAACACAGTAATCTAGGGAGTTGTTTGTTGTATTATTGATTGAAAAGTGAATATCTAATTCTAAGTGCCAACCTTTTCTCTTCACCACCCCAAGGTTTGACTAGTAGAGAAAGTCCGCCTTTAACAATGTATTTGCAGGAAATTTTAAATAAATATTTTAATTTTCTCAAAATTCTTTATTAAACACACATCGGAGTTGTTACCCACATGTTTGAGCCAGCATCATTTGACACAGGCCGGGCGGTATATGTGGCTGTTCTTTCGGTAAAAGGGCGCTTTTTTTAATTACCTGATCAGCACTTCTTAATGAAGCTGAACATGTGTAATAGTTGTTTCGGGGTGGCTTTGTTGGTGCCGACCCGCTTATGAGTGTAGCCTACCTTACATTAAATACATTAAACAAACCTATCCGTGGATGTGCATCTAACTTTCTTAACATCAATGAATAGGATTAATTCAATAGAATTGTGGAGGGCAAGGTGATATTACATTCCTCTTACACAAAGGGAGAATCCTCAGACCACGCGAGGTGATAAGCGAAGCGGCCTGATAGGCCGCAGCCCAGCTGTGAAAACTCCAATATCGCGATTCAGGATTTGAGGCGCGCTGACAATGTTTTTTTTGTATATTATATACTAGCTGACCCGCGCAACTTCGTCTGCGTAAATTTTCCCCGTTTTTGCACCATTTTTCATTGCTACTCCGCACCTATTAGTGATAGCGTGATGTTATATAGCCTATTGCCTTCCTCAATAGATGAGCATTCCAACAGTAAATTATTTTTTCAATCGGACCAGTAGTTCCTGTGATTATCGCGTTCAAACAAACTCTTCAGCTTTATAATATTAGTGTAGACCAGCTGACCCGCGCAACTTCGCCTGCATACATTTTCCCCGTTTTTGCAACATTTCTCTTTGCTGCTCTGCTCCTATTGGTTGTAGTGTGATGTTATATAGCCTATAGCCTTCTTTCTATTCAAGTATAAAATGATTTATCAATTTTGACCAAAAAATCTCTTTAGCTTGATAATATTAGTATAGATGTGGGTACCGCCACAGAATAATGTGGAACAGAGGCAGAACACCTTACCAAATGACAACATCATCACCAGGCTTACAGCAATCTACAAGGTCATCTTCCAGCACTGCCCACATTGACCCTGGAATTGTACCAATACTCAACTTGTTTACTTGTTCCTGAAAACAATATTAGAGTTATCAACATTTTTATTTTTTATTTTATTTTTTGCAACCTTATAAAGTTTTTTTTGTGACAACACTGTCCCATAGGAGTTTATAAACATACAAATTACAAACACAAAGTATGTACAAAACTTGAAAATACAACTTGTGAACCACAAAATAGTATCCATGTGACAATTAAACCCGTAATGTCTTGTACTGCAGACATTAGTTAAACAAACTTTCTCCTGAGATAAAGGATTATAATTTATTGCAGATGGCAGGGCATTTGTGTAAAAGTGTAACCAATGAGTAAATAATGATTAGACTTAAGATATCTTTTTGTTTTACCTGTATTTTAATTTCCTGATAATCTTTACAATGTTCTCTTGAAACTAATTGAACTTGTGAGAATGTAGAACTTCTACATGATTTATCACTGTTGCCACATTTTGTTGGAGGTTTTAAAATATATCTGTCTTCAAATTTAGCTTCAACACAATTCTCATATTTACATTTGACACATACATACTTTCTTTGATACTCCAGCATTTTAGATTGACTGACTCGTACAACTGTTCCTAAAACAAATATTGTTAATGTTTAAAAACTAACCATTATACATAATTTATATTTAATACAATAACAAAGAATACTATATACTTAGACCAACAACAAGAGAAGTGTATCTAATGATCAAATCCAAACTAATATTATAAACGTGAATGCAAGTTTCTGGTCAAAGGGTGCCAAATGGGTGAACTAAAATTTTTTTTATTTTTTCTCAAAATATCGAAAAACATAGGTTTCAAAAACAGACACAAAATTTGAGACTTTTACAAATTTGATGAAAATTGTTGTAGGTTTTTTTTTTAAATTTATACCATAACTCCCGGTCCACCGCTTTTCGCATCATATAATCTTGTTTATCCCAGCTTTATTTATTTTATCTTTAAGAACATATGTGCAGTAGAATCAATGTAACTTGAAGTTGGCAAAAAGTGGTCATGCAGATGCATTTTTTTAGTAGTAAAGGGTGACAGGAAGCGAGGGGTGCGAGCGCTAACTAAACCAAGAGAATTACAGATGCAATTATGCATTACATTGTCATAATTAGTATTACTAACTCATGTTTTCAGTGATTATTTTGTAAATTGTTTTTTAAACTTTCTTTAGTATTTATTGTAACTTCTAAATTTAAACATTTATGAACTCATATGTATAAGTATAAAGTAATTTGATATTGTTGAATTAAAAATTTGTTAGCATTTTTAATTGATTAAACATAATTAATTGTTTTCGTTTCGGTTGCATCTCTATTAGATGCGCAAATGTGATAAGAACCTAAATTCAATCCGGTCTAGTTACGTTGATCCAACTGTAGTATACTTTTTATTGGGGTAACTAAAACTAATTAAAAAAACAAAGCTATTAGGCACATAAGTACTTACCTGTTACTTTTAGAAAACATCCCAAATCAACATTCTTCGGGAAAACAGTGCGATGAAGTTCTGGACATACCGGCAATCCGAAAAACCTTGCGTGAACATTGCGTTTTAAAAAGCAATAGTCAAACTTCGCCACCGTTATTTTGTATTCATCACGTTCAAGTATTTGTTGTTGAGCTTTCCTCACATCTTTATCACACACCGGAAGACTCTCCACAGGGTTACATAGCACTTTATCTCCAACATCAGGATATGTTTCGAAGAGTTTCAAAAAGCTAAAAGTTTGAAAGCTTAATGAAGTAATAACAAGCAGTCGACCATTACTAGAATGATAATTAAGCCTGAATGATAATTACTCGACTCTGACACTGTAGTATCCCAGATTATCTGTTTCTGATAGAATATTAAGACAATCTTGTAAATGAAACTTCAATAAATAATCCAAAATCATAATGTTTTAGCTTCGCGCGCGACTGAACTTGTTGTGTTGAACTACTAGTATACACTACGATCAACGTAACTTGACCGGATTGAATCACTTTCGCGAATGTCATAGAGATGCGACCCTAAAATTACTAACGAAAACGATTAATTATGTTTGATCGATTAAAAATATTAACAACATTCTAATTCAAAAATATAAAAACACTATTTAAATGAGTTCATAAAAGTTTAAATTTAGAACAGTTACAGTAAATACTAAAGAAACTTTGAAAAACAATTTCTCTACGAAAATAATCACAAAAAACCATGAGTTAGTAACACTAATTATGACAATGTGATGCGTAATCGCATCTCTAATTCTCTTGGTTTAGTTACCGCCCCCGCCCCCCCGCTTCCTGTCACCATTTACTTTCAAAAAATGCATCTGCGCAACCACTTGTCGCCTACTTCAGGCCGGCCTAGTTACGTTGATCGTACTGTACCCGGTGCTGCCGCTCGGCCGGTGACTCTGTGACAAATTAAGCGGAACTACCCGCCTACAACTATTTATAAGTGTAATATGTTTGCGTTTTTTAAATTTAGTGTATTGCTTTATGTTCTTTCTATAGTTTTAATTGTGACGGAGTGTCTTTTTCTCATTTGTTGAGTTTCGCCTAGGTAGTTAATACTAAATAATTGGTATTTAAAATGCTTAGGTAAGTCCATTTATCTTTTAATGTGGGTCCCTGCTAAGACCAACACATTATTTTATTTTTCTACACACATTTCGTGTATTTTGATGTATCATAACTTTGTTAAAAAAAAAAATGTTAATGTTTGTAAAGGTGTTCAAATCTCATAAACAACCAACTTACAGTTCTTTTATTTACACTCAGAATAAGATCGTTTGTAAATTGTTTGTAACTTTATATTGAGTAATTAAAGATCTTGTAAAATCAATCAATCAATATAAGAAATTAAGTATACTAGGTAGGTATTGTACCATTGAAATTAGGGGGCGCCCTGTTCCCAAGGGTGATTTGACTAAATCACCCTAGGAAACAGGGCGCCCACTAACATCAAGTAAGTTTAATACAATCTACACAACAATATATCCTCATTTTTAAGTAAAACAAAACTTCGAGGAATCTCCTTACTGAGATACCCACACACCTCACAAAAGAATTTCGCCAACCGCAACCACACCATATCGCTCTGCCGGACGTCATATTAACTACAAATATTTGTACTGAGCTAACTATTTATAAAGGTGTGGGTATTAGTAAATAACACGGCCATATATTACGGCGAAACCTAATGTGAACTAATATTGTTTTGCATTACATATCATTTATTATCGTCATCAACTCATCACATCACAGATGTAAATGTCCCACGGTGAAATCGCCTTCCAAACCTATCTCTTTGTGCGCTACGTCGCAGATTTAATAAAAATAAAATTAGAAAATTGTTATAAATATATTATATAATACGACTGGCAAATATAATATTTATTTACTAGCTATCCCGCGCAACTTCGTATGCGTAAATTTTCCCCGTTTTTGCAACATTTCTCGTCGCTGCTCCGCTCCTATTAGTTGTAGCGCGATGTTATATAGCCTATAGCCTTCCTCGATAAATGGGCTACTCAACAAAAGAAGATTTTTTCAAATCGGACCAGTAGTTTCTGAGATTAGCGCGTTTAAACAAACAAACAAACTCTTTCGCTTTATAATATTAGTTTATATAGATAGAAAGTGGCAAACAGCCCATTCGAAGCCTAAGCGGATCGCTAGACCAGTATAGTGTTTTAGGCATCGGATTGGCAATCGAAAGGTCGCATCCTATCCATTTTACTACAGACTTGAACCCACTCCCAACACAAACAATAGCTTAGCTGAAAAGGTTAACAGGACTTTTAGTATTGTGCGGTCTTTTATTTTAAAAAAAACCATAGGTCGTCGATAGGGGCGATTCGATTTGTTCAGATCTGTTCGCAATTGGTTTGAATTTTCCTCCTAATTGGAATCATATGCGAGCACTAGTTCATTGCTTTAATGGAAAATACTAATAAATCGTGACCTCCTTCGGCACTTCGGCCTTCTAATATATGTATAGTTATTTTAACTAACTCTATTAAAGGTGTATCTCTGATGAAAAATGAGGAAATTATAATTTAGAGATGGTAACACAAGGTTAAGGTAAGTAGGTCCTAAACCTATAGGACGAACAAGTCTTGATCGTTATATTTTTTCATACTCGATTCCTGCTTTATTATTAACTAGCTGTCCCGCGCAACTTTGTATGCGTAAATTTTACCCGTTTTTGCAACATTTCTCGCCGCTACTCCGCTCCTATTAGTCGTAGCGCAATGTTATATAGCCTATAGCCTTCCTCGATAAATAGGCTATCCAACAAAAAAGAAGAATTTTTCAAATCGGACCAGTAGTTCCTGAGATTAGCGCGTTTAAACAAACAAACAAACTCTTCCGCTTTATAATATTAGTATAGATTTATCATTATGAATCTGGTTCAATTTTAATTTCTGCAGAACTAAGGATCATCATTGGTCGAACAAAATAAGTATTGTTTACAGCCGCTCCTGCCGCGTATATGTTACCTGATAGTTTAATGTTAGTAGAAATCAAAATAAACAATGTATTTTTAGGCAGTCAAATAATTGAGGCGATAAGTAGAAGAAACGCTGTATGGAAACGCATGACGGCCAGAGCCTGGGAGTTTTTAGAAGAGCAATATTAAATTAGTTAAATGATAAAATCAGCAACAGCATTTCAGAATTGCATGAAAAAAATGGGACAAAAAATAAAAAAATAGCCGTTTCATCTACCACTTTCGTGGTAGATATAGCTATTTTTATAATGTCATTTTGAAGGTTTAAGGTTCATTTCTGTGCATCGCGACCGATCGCGAGTCGCGCGCGGCTTACGACAAGCGTCTGACGCGCGCGGCCGATGCGACAATAGTCAGAGTATGAGAATGTATGGTGCCGTTTCCGAGGTAAGCGACAGACGCGCGCGGCCGACGACTGTCGTAGGCTGCGCGCGCACTCAGAATATTGTCGCAATGAACCTTTATTCTTGTTTTTCGTTTCTATTTTTTTTCAAGCAATTCTGAATCACCGTAGGTATTTCTTTTTAGCTGATTTTATCATTTTAGTAAATTTATTCTTCTCTTTTAGAAACGCCTCCTTATGACTTTTATCTGCTTTCATCCGTTTCCATGCGGCGTTTTTTCTATTTATCGCCTTCACTATTTCATCGCTCGTCTCAGATGTATTTTTGTCGTCATACTCCAATACATCATACTTTCGCTTCAGTGTCGGTAGCGGTAAGACTTCCACAATTAGTTGGTTGTGGTCAGATATTGATGAGTCAATGGTGGACAAAGTAAACTTATCATTAAGATTTGTATATACATGATCTATGATGGTACTCGTTTTACTTGTTTTTCTTGTACAATGTTCTTCATTGATTTTGTTCAGTACATGGTATCCAGCATCACGTATTGCATTTGAATACTGTTGGATGTTTTTGTTATTTTTTGTACTGAGAAGGTTTAAGTTGAAATCACCAACAACTAACGTCCTTTTTCTTGCCTTCAACTGAGACGGATATTTATTTTGGAAACTTTCCAAAGCCTCTTTTTTTGGTTGTCTATAAATCACTCCTATGTTTAAATCCAATTCTTCCAAGTGGATCCATAGATAGTGGTTGTTTTTGTCATGTTGGTTTTCAGTTACTTCGTATTTGAGAGAATTATGAATGAACAGTGATACACCGCCGCCTCTACGGCTAGGTCTAAAGTTATATTCATGTGTATAATTGGACAACTGATACTTTTCAGCATCTTCTTTGGATCGTATCCATGTTTCTGTAAATGCTAGGATGTGCGGTGTCCCAGGCATGGCTTCAAGTATGTACTTGATTTCATCGAACGTGCCTGGTTTACGCATGCTTCGTAAATTAGCATAGAACAGTCTCAACGAACATGGGTTCAGAGGGAGATCGGTGTATTCATCCACCAGGTAGTGAGCTACATTTCGAGGATCGACGTTGATATTGTTGTCGGTTGGCATTCGATTTTCCATGTTTATATTTTACTCTTTTATATATATAAATCATTTCAATTTCGATCATATTGTATGTTTCATTCGACACGTTCGTCACTATATTAACCAGTCCCACCGTCTGGTAGCTCTGAATCTGAATCATTATGAGCGTGTATCGGTTCTTTACCTACAGTGGCCATCGGTCCTTCGGTAAATATAGCTCAGCCCATTGCAACTTCATTTTGCTTAACCTGCAAGCTATGTCAGCCAATTTCAGTTCTCAATCAAATACCATAGCCCGCTGCGTAACTTAACATTTGTGGACTAGCGTCACGTCTCGGCACCTGTTACACGCGATGATAGTATAAGCAAAGTATTTTTGTAAAGGAGAGCATGACTTAAAATTATTTGTTATAGAATGAGAACATTTACTAAAACCAAATAAACAACATGAAACAAATCACACAAAGTGCAGCACACTCCTCTCGGGGTTTGAAACCGAGACCGACGAAACGTATATCGCGGTCATTCCCATTAGGCTAATACTGCTCTCCCTGTTGCATACCAATTAAAACATTATTATATGTGGCGGTCATACTTATCTCTGCTAGGTACTTACTCATACTTACATCATACCATGCATGCGTCCTTCGGTTGGGCTATTTGCCAACTCAATATCAACATTGCTGCTATGGAAATAATATTGAAAATCGATTAACACAATAATTAGGCACTGATAATATTCAAATGTACCAATCCAATATCAACATTGCTGACATAGAAATAATGTCGAAAATCGATTAATTGCTAGTCATCTAGAATAATCAAGCTCAGAGAGGCAAAATCCCACGTTACTAGTTATATCTATATCTATACATATAATAAAACTGTAAATTTCACGTGTCTGTACACGGCCGAACTTAGTAAAAAAAAATATTAGAAAATGTTCGAAAAGAGTATTTAAACGCTTTGCTGCATTTTTAGAAATGTCTGTCTGTCTGTCTGTCTGTCTGTCATGTGCTATCTAATAGACGCGGATTAACATTTAGGCTATAAAATATCACGCTTTTTCCCATAGGAGCTAAGCAGTAAGGGATAATGTCTGTAGCTATTTTTCGTTATAAAACAGTAACTACTTGACGGATCTTTATGAAAATTTGCAGTTTTATAGTAAATACTATAGGACATTATTTACACTATGAATCATTACGCTAACGTCTATGGGGAACGAGCAGCAACGTATTTTTTGTCGCACCATAATGGATTATCCCAATATTTTCCACAATTAGACATTATCTATAATTGTAACCTACGGAATACATAACTTCACGCTAAAACTATAAGGAGCTAAACACAACATTTTTAAGTTTCATAAGAACAGTTATTTTGACGTGCGGAGTAGCGAACAGTATAGCCTCGAAGCTATGCTAGCGGTCTTTAACGACGAAGTCCTAAGCTCGAGTCTCATGTGGTTATGTTCTTTTTGTAGTTTTTTTAATTATCTTTTTCCTTTTTTAATATTTTTTTTAATGTTATAGTTATTTTTTCGACCGTAGGTAACTTATTCACTGTGGTTTTTATTTTTTTAAATTAAAAATCAAGTGAAAAATGCACCTAGGTAAGATATTTATAGGTATTGCAAGCGCTGCTGAGTAATGAATTAATCGTAGTAGAAATTTAAAACAATATTAGATTACAATTAAAAAGTATTCGACATTTTCCAGAATTGATGTGCTCATTGCTAAAAAAAACATTACATACGTAAAAAAAACATGTAGCGCCATCTATGTAATCAAATTGTTCACCGTGTTATAATTCCTTAATTGTGAAAACATTTATTAGGGCTGCTTGCGATCACGTATTCGTTTCTTGCTGAGTGGCAACATTGTCCTATTTATTTAATTAAGGTTTTATTGTACTAAAACCATCTTGCGTATATTAATAAAAAAAACTTTAAGTATTAGAAGAAACGTCACTGGTTTTGAAAGTAGATGGCGTTGTATTCAATAATGTTCTATACTTATTAAAAGAAGTTTTAAAATAGTATTTAAAAGAAACACATTGCTATCATTTTTAGAAATGTTTGTCTGTATGTCCATTTGTTTGACCACGCATCACACAGGTTCATCGAGGATCATGTTCTGGGGTTATGGTTGGATCAAGTTTTAAAAAATCATTAAAAACATCGCTAATGTTTGACCTATTTCAACGCTACCCATACATTAGTATGTACCTATATAGATATCTGACGCTGCCATATTCGCGTTTACTAAAGTGTTACAGCAGTTTTATAAGCATTTCAATTGTATATCTTTGCAGACAAAGGAAAAACATGAAAAAACATTTTATAAATATTGCGTTTTACACCCCATTTTTGGCCAAAATGGCAAAACGGAACCCTTATGTCCGTCCGTCCGCAGCTTAGCTCAGAGACTATTAGTGCTAGAAGGCTGCAACTTTGCATGAATACACATATTACTTACGCCGATAAAGTGAAGGAACAAAATCGTTTTTTTTTATGGGTACGTAGGATATGTAAAGTGGGAATGTGATTTTTTTTCTCACCTACCTCATCGTGTGGGGTATCATTAGATAGGTCTTTTAAAAAGCGTGTACAAATTATTAGGTATTAAATAGGTATAACGTTGAAATAATGTTTCATTCTTTCAACAAAAACAACAGAAAACCCCACACCAAACTAACTATCTAAAAGAAGAGAATAGAAAGATTTATATTTAGTACACAGAAGACACTTAAATATTATTATAATTTAACAGGAAAAGTCATGAAGAAGATAAAAAAAAAACCAGTAAAATAATAAAAATAACAATACACAAAAAAGAAAACAGACACAAATTATTAACAGAAAAACACAGTAAACGAATACCTAAAGAGCCTGTATTTGGTATTTATTTATTTTCACAAAGCTTTTGGGTGTTGAAGCTATCAATAAATGAGTTTAAGACGATTCTTCGCTGCTGAATATCGCGGTTCATCCGACAGGACTGATTCCAACAAATTATTTCGTAACATAAACTTCCTTAATTTAAACCCGACTTTCACGCGAACGAAGTCGCGGGCACAGCTAGTTTAAAATAAAAATCCCGCCGGCCCTTGACTCTAGGCAAGATAGGCAATTTTGTTCTACAAAAAATCAGGATATCATGGTAATTCAATACGGTACTTGTAGCTTGTATGTAAGAAAAACCGTCAGTACATGACTTTTAACTGCACTATTTCCAAAAGAAATATCTCTTTAAAATAGAAAAGCAGGGCTATGATCTGGGAAACGCCGACAAATAGTAGTAAATTCACACTATAATATTACAATGAAAATTCTTTTACAACACAAATGTCTACCTAAACTTGATACGGCTGAAAGTTGGTCGAAAACAAGTCTTCAGAACAAAGCTTAGGATTTTTTTTTTATTTGGATCACAGACCAAGTTATAATCATGAGTTACAAAATGAACTCAAGCTAGGATATGGACTAGACTATAACTCTAAATATGTGGGCACATCGTGATCCACATGGAATAATTTTGCAAGAGGTTAGTGTGTGAGGATTTCCTTATCGTCGACGGGGAAAATTGACACATACGAAGTTGCGCGGGTCAGCTAGTTAATTTATATATATATATACAACGTTATTCTTTGGTATAGTACAAACCTGAAAGAAGTTTGCTCAGAATCAGTAACGCAATCCAATGGGGTAGTTTTTGGACCATGTTATATTTTTCAATTAATTAATTAATTAATCAATCATTAATTACTTAATTCATTAGTTTTTAATATTAGCATTCCGCGCTCCTTCTCTATAGGTATAAACTACTAGCTGTCCCGCGCAACTTTGTCTGCGTAAATTTTCCCCGTTTTTGGAACATTTCTCATTGCTGCTTCGCTCGTGCTA
The DNA here is from genome assembly GCA_945859575.2 of Herminia tarsipennalis. NCBI lineage: Eukaryota > Metazoa > Arthropoda > Insecta > Lepidoptera > Erebidae > Herminia > Herminia tarsipennalis. Next base: position 17,762,343 of record OX243835.2, read on the forward strand.
TCGGTCGTGATGTTATATAGCCTATAGCCTTCCTCGATAAATGGGCTATCCAACAGTGAAGAATTGAAGAGAATTTTCTTTTAATATTAAAAAGATATTTTCAATTCGGATCAGTACTTCCTGAGATTACCGCGTTCAAACAAATAAACTCTTCAGATTTATAATATTAGTATAGATTATTCTGTGCGTGTGTAGGTCACTGAACTAAACCGCTAGATCGATGTTGATGATTTTTTTTTGTGTGTTCCTGTGGATTTGAGAATAGATTTCGATTCACAATTGAAGCCGATCTAAAGAAGAAGAAATTCAGAAATCTATCCAATCCATATCAACTAAAGCAGCAGGCGAGGATGGCATTCAACTGCAAATGCTTCTTCCCATTTTAGAATATATCACACCAATTATTTCTCACATTATAAACTTTTCTCTGTATTCAAACACTTTCCCTACATCATGGAAGAAGGCTCACGTTATTCCGTTGCCTAAAGTATCGAATCCATCCATACCATCTCAGTTTCGCTCTATTTCTATTCTTTCCATAATATCTAAGGTTCTTGAGAGTATTGTCTATAGCCAACTGTCTTTCTATCTCTCCTCTAACGGCCTGTTAAGCCCTTTTCAGTCTGGTTTTCGACGTGGTCACAGCACTGTAACTGCCCTTATTAAAATAACTGATGATATAAGACTGGCCGAACAACTGACCATTATGGTTCTTTTGGATTTTAGCAGTGCCTTCAATTCAGTTGACTTTGACCTTCTCTTAGGCATCCTAGCTTCTCTGAATATTTCTTCTTCAGCAGTGTCCTGGTTTAATTCCTATCTCCGGGGTCGCTCACAGACTGTTCGCTGTGATGATCTTTTCTCTGAATGGCGAGATTTAACCACTGGCGTACCCCAAGGTGGTGTTCTCTCTCCTCTTCTCTTCTCCATTTTTATAAATGCTATTACAAAGGTCTTATCTTCAAAGTATCATCTCTATGCAGACGATCTGCAACTGTATCGTCACTTTAAAGCTGATGAAATTACTGGTGCTGTTACTACAATTAATAATGACCTTGAAGAAGTAAGTTTATGGGCTAAAAAATTTGGACTTCTAGTCAACCCAGATAAGTCTCAAGCTATTATTATTGGTGGCAGATATATGTTAAATTTGTTGGATCACCAAAATCTTCCTCAAGTGTTTTTTGATGGAGTTAATATCCCGTTTACAAAAAGTGTAAAAAATCTTGGTGTCTTTATAGACTCAAATCTTTCATGGGATGTCCACATTACGGAAATAAGTAGGAAATTATTTTCCTCATTTTAATCTCTCAAACGTCTTCAGAAGTTCTTACCGTTCCAAACTAAAGTTACTCTTGCTCAATCTCTTCTACTTCCACACATAGACTATGCCGATGTTTGTTTTCTGGATGCTAGGGAGGAACTCGTTGACAAACTCGAACGTCTGCAGAATTTGTGTACCCGCTTTATTTTCGGATTACGTAAATACGACCATGTCTCCGACTCTCGGAGAAATCTAAAGTGGCTACCGATTCGGCAGCGTCGTAACTCACACATTCTTTCTCTTCTCTATACTATTCTTCACAATCCTAATTCTCCTTCCTATCTACGTGAGCGCTTCAATTTTCTTGTTCCCAGGGGCAAACCCTGTCGTTCCGCCTCCTCTCTTCTATTGAGTACTCCCGCTCACAGCTCCAGCTGTTACGATAGCTCTTTCACCATAAAAGCGGTGAGGCTTTGGAATTCTCATCCTCACTCTTTACGTGACAGCCTCTCTCTTAACGTTTTTAAAAAAAGGACAAAAGAATATTTTCACTCTATCTAATTAAGTATGTATTATATTTTATTTATGTAATATTAATAAGTAAGTGTATGTATTATCTGGTATGTATATACAGGATGACTTTGAAATCAGTCGACAAATTGATAGGGGAGTTTCAGCACCGTTAGTACTTACATTATGCATTGACAAATTGCGAATTTAAGTTGTAAAAAAAACATCCGATTTTATTGTTTAAAACGATGGTGACAGATCTATTAAGGTTTAGTAAACTAAAAGAATCAATACATTATCATTATTTCCATATGTCTAAACCTTAAACAAATAAATAAAATGATCAAAGTTTCAAAATCGTACGACGCGCTTTCAATCAAATCATATGATCATAATTTCGTAAACACGTAGTTCATTCAAGGGTCATTGGTCATAAACACAAAATAAAGAAAGTGCAGAAGGTAACCTTCAAACAACGCGCGCAATAACAACGGACACTTACACCGTTCACGGACATGAAATCTCGCGTCGCCTTCCGAACAACGTGGTCTAAAGTGATCTTTAATACCCTGTTCCAAGTGAACGTTGTGTATGTGTGCTACGTATGAAGGTTACCTTCTGTACTCTCGGTATTTTGTGTAATGCACTCCCGGCGACAAACCCGATCGGGGATTCCACAGGCCGGGCCGGCACGTGTAAAGCGGGTTGTGCCGCAGACGGGAATGAAACATACCGATATTGATACTTTTACTCGATAATATAATTATATTATATGTATTTATTTAGGTATATTATATGATTTTGAATTAACATACGTTTATGTATGTGAGTAGGTACTTACTGTTTATTTATATATATGGTTTAATTTCTATTTTTATTTTATTGTTACACTTCCGACTACTTTTATAAGTATATCTTTCTACTCTAGTGCTCAAAGGTTTGCTGGTAGAAAACTCAATTTTGAGTTAAGCTCGCCTTTGTACATAATTACTTTTATTTTGTACTTATTGTTTGTATATTTTTCTATGTGTACAATAAAGAATTTGAATTTGAATTTCTGGAAACAAGTTAACTAGAATGGAATTCACTGAGTTGTCGTAAATAAAACACAAATACTTATGTACTACCTACAAGCTTTGAATACATAATATTGAAGTAAATAAATAAGATACATTAGTAAGTACCACAAAGTTGCACGACAAATAAGTAAAAAAATTAGACACTTTTTTATTTCAGTAAGTAATTACTAACAATTACGAAATGGTCGTCAAAATTGACATGTGCAAATTGTTTGCGCAGGTAGTCTTAATTTAAATGCCGTATTATGATCTAAAATAACAACGACTGATTGTAAAGGACAATTAATATTCTCGCATTTTCTAGTTTTTTCTTCGCATCAATTACTTAAACGGGCATATATTTCTGAAGTTTTGACGTGATGGAATAAATGTCAACAAATTTTACATCTCATCCAGTTACGAGTAAGTGCTGTTCGGGGCGTGCTCCCTAAAAATAAAATAATAATAATAATATCTACATAGATTTTATAGTGACATTAGATTATTTAAGCTACATAGATTTAGTAGTTTTTTTTTTTTTTTTAAAGACGACTCCCGCTGTAGGGTAAAAGCCCTGTGTCGCGGGAGACTTTACAAACATACAATTCACGGACACAAAGTACACCCAGACTCGGAACAACAGTTTGTGAATCACACAAAGTGGTGTCCCGTGTGGGAATCGAACCCACGACCTCTTGCGTAGCAGTCGGATACACTCCCACCGCGCCACAGAGGTACATAATAATTATATCTAATTAAATTTGTATATTTATATTTGACTCAATACACATTCGAGCAATTTCTGTGAATTTCAACAGGTTACAGTGATAAATATCTACGTGGGTAGCAATTAAATTAATTAGTCGTATGGCTCGCGACAATGGGGCATATTTCAGCAAATTAGTTCTCGTGACTGGGACGCTAAGCGTGAGGGGTCGTCGGCGCGCACCTACGTGACCATCGGGGCCGCACAGCTTCAGTTCCGCGAGCACGGCCGGGTGATGCCGCTGTCCGATAAGCACCCGCCATACGTAGCTCGCTAGCGATACGTCGCGTCGTACGCTCAACCGCGTGTATCCTACTATACCGAGGACGAACAAGCTTGGGTACATCAGTGGGTACATAGGGTATACTCCGTATAGTTTCAAATACAAGAATCTAGTCAATTGCTTCTGATTTTTTTCTACAGTACGATCAACGTATCTTGACCGGATTGAAGTTAGGTTTTTATCACTTTCGCGCATGTCATAGAGATGCGACCCTAAAATTACTTAAGAAAACGATTAATCGATTAAAAATACTAACAACATTTTAATTGAACAATATAAAAACACTATTTAAATGAGTTCATAAAAGTTTAAATTTAAAACAGTTACAGCAAATAATAAAGAAACTTTGAAAAACAATTTCTTTACCAAAATAATCACAAAAAATCATGAATTAGTAATACTAATTATGACAATGTAATGCGTAATCGCATCTCTAATCCTCTTGTTGTCTAATCCGCTTGTTTAGTTACCGCCCCCGCCCCCCCGCTTCCTGTCACCATTTACTTCCAAAAAATGCATCTGCGCAACCACTTGTCGCCTACTTCAGCCCGGCCTAGTTACGTTGATCGTACTGTAGTATTATATTATCTGTGGTTGAACTAAATGTCAATGTCATAATCAGTGCTGCCAGATGCATTGATCCATTTATCTGTAGAATCTGGTAAAATCTGTATGCATTTTCACCAGCCATTTTATAATTTTATTAATAAATTAGGATTTTATACAGTTATTAAGAGTTGTTTAAAATCTATTAAACAAAAACCTAACCGAAAAATGTTTTGTACATTGATTTAATATTACTATTTTGTAAGGTGAAAATATAACTGAAAACTTATTTATAAGAAACAATAACAAATCGCTACTTAGGCATTTGCTGAGTCCAAAGATTATATAAACTTATAATTTGTAATCTATATATATAAAAGGAAATTGCCAAATGTGTTGCTGCCAAAAGCGTAAAGCTTGAGAACGACTCACAGTGTGGGAATCTTGCAATCTAGGGGGATTTAATTCCAAATTGAAATGAATAAAAAATACAAGTCAAAAAATAATATTTATTGGTACTCAAATTAATAAAAATACTTAAAAAGTTATAGAAAATAAAGTTTTATTTAAAAAAATGCGATATGTATAAATGTTGATATTTTAGTCACTAATTTCGCATGGCTTCATTTACGGTGGGTACAGAAAGCAATTTTAGGACATCAGGATCTAGAGGACTCCGTTTTCTCTTTATTATAAACCATAAAGTAGTTATGAAGGGGTCTGATGATTTAAGAAGCCTATTTAGTAGGTCGGTATTGGTGTCAACTCGTGACGTTTTTCTGGTGTAAAATTCCCTATATCTTCGGTTATCTTTGTTTGTAGCCTCTTGTGCCTCTTCCGATAATTGGCCAATCGGGAAAATACACGAAGCTTAACATCGCGGCCATGAAATAAAACTTTATGCACACTAACTGGCATGTTATAGCATGAGATATAGGTTTCTGGTTTCTTCTGTGTAGGAGTCTCTAAAATTATGTGAAACCTTGTTATTAATCCAAAATTTACTCCGTTTACACGTTATCGTAGCACCTTTGAAAAATCGGCGTGCTGTGTTGCCATCATTAGTATAACCAGCTTGCTGAGTCGCCAAATCCACTAATAAATTTTTAATTATTTTTTTGACCTATCTACAAGAATTTCTAATATGTAGCTATGACAAATAGTTTTAGGTATAAATAGGTATAACTATATTATCAATAATAAAAAAAATATTTTGATTGAAATCCCCCTAGATTGCATGATTGCCACACTGTGCGACTGCTGCTACTGCTACTTCGGCTCATCTACCAATTATATGTTGAAGTCCCAGGAAGGTTTCTAAATTAAAAAAAAAAACGTATTTTATTAGGAAACCATCAAAACCCATTTTCTGTATAGAAATCTGTAACCCGTGCTAATCTGTATCTCATAGCAAAAATCTGTAGCAACGCTGTGTCAATGTTAAAACCAGTGCCACAGATTATGTAATACTACTCTATCTATGTCACAGATTATGTAATAGCACTCGATCTAGTAGTAGTTTTCGCGCAAAGATTCTAGCTCTATATTGTATCTCTTTTGTATACACGGACGGAATCTACACTAAACATCTATTGTTCGTTTCTTGAGCGATAAAATCGCTACTCGCTACTTGCTCATCGCCGGAGGTAGTAGGACAGGTGCCTAATTCTGTACTAACGGCAATTAAATGAAACAACATTAAAAATGAAGCTTATTTTTAATTGATATTTGTAGTATACTCCACACATCTTGAAGGATCAGTAGGGAAATATTCTTGACACTTGGTCATTAGCCTTTTCAATGCCTGAATGTATTTTCTCTGAGTTTCGTCGTTCATTACATGCGCCACGTTTTTGGAGAAGATCTTTTCTCGACCTGTTCGGGCGTGAATGCCCACCATGGTAACTCCAATGGGCCATGGGGCATTGCCTATAGCCATCTGCAAGTATGCATCACTAGCCTGAAAAAGTAATATTTTTAAAGTTATCTATACTAATATTATTAAGCAGAAGAGTATGTTAGTATGTTTGTTTGAACGTGGCAGTCTCATGAACCGAATTAAAAAAAAAATGTGTGGCACTCGGGGACTGCCGCGGTTAAGCTATTGCATAGCATTTTATCAAATAAAAAATAAAAAAATATATATTTAAAAAAAAAATATATTATTTTTTTAAATTTATAAATTTTTCCATTACATTTCGGAGCAGGTCGTCTCGATCCGTGCGAGCTTCGTACAGTCGTACCATATACATATACGTTAAGCGAACGCACGGCCGAGCTACATGGTAGGCGGAGTGGGGGGTGTTAGGTTTTATTTTTGTTACGGAATTTCTAGATTCGGTCGCCGCGCGCCCGCGATAAAAGCTATGCAATAGCTTAAAAATTGTTTACTGATGGATAGCCGATTTATCGAGGAAGGCTATATGCTATATAAAATCACGCTACGGCCAATAGGCGCGGAGCAACGACGAAAAATGTTGCAAAAACCGGGAAAATTTACGCAAACGAAGTTACGCGGGTCGGCTAGTACTAATATAATAATGCTGAAGAGCTGATTTATTTGAATGTGCTAATCTCCGAAGATACTGGGCATATTTAAGACGCAGTTAACTGTCACTCAAAGATGAAAAATAGTGACAGATATTTTTCAGAAGAATTCAAAATTAAGTCTCGTTTGAGTATTTAGGATGACAGGGGTAGATCTACTATACAAGATACTAACCATTATATAATTTCTGTCAAGCAAGTGCTTAGTAATTTCGCATAAACTTTCACAGATGTCATCTGGTAGATTTTTCTTCTTCAGTTTTCTTACAAGGGGCTTTAAATAAACTTGAGTTTGTGTGAAAGTGGCTCTAGCCATTTTGTGTTTGACTGCCGTCTTTTCGGCTCCTGTTGCAGAATTGAGTTGTTGTCCCCAGAGTTTTAGGAGAAACTGAAAATGCAAAGAGCTATTATATTTACTTCTATACTAAATAAAACGGCTTTAGGCACCTGTTCGACCAACAGCGAGAAAAAGAGTAGCGAGTAACGATTTTGTCGCTCAAGACACGTACATACTTATGTAGATCCCGTGTAAGCAAAGAGATACAGATATTAATAGTTGATCGTTGAGTGTTCACACTGCCGGCGAATGCTCACTCAATACTGCATCTCTTTTTTTTACACGGACGGGATCTACAATATACATCTGTTTTACGTTTCTTGAGCGATAAATCGCTACTCGCTTCTCGCTCATCGTCGTTGGTGGGACAGGTACCTAAGCCTAGTGGTCTAGGCACTGAAGTAGTAAACAAAAGGTCGCGGGTTTCATTTAATTCATGCCAAATAAGGAAGGTTAACAGGATGGTAAGAAGTGTGTAAACCACCCGTTGGTTAACTATACTAATCTTATAAAGTTGAAGTTTGTTTGTTTGAACGCGAAATTTCAGGAACTACTAGTTCGAATTGATTTTTCTTTTGGGTTGGATAGCCTACTTATTGAGGAAGGCTATATAAGATCACGCTACGAGTAATAAGAGCGGAGCAGCAATAAAAATGTTGCAAAAACGGGGAAAATTTACGCATACGAAGTTGCGCTGTTCAGCGGTCAGTCTGTTTAGTTTTCTTGGTGAACCAATTTTGATTGAATATGAAAAATCTGACCCTTGAAATATAGGGAAAGAGTTAGTAAGCCTCTAACAAACACACGGGCGGAGTCGTGAGCCGCCAGAAAACATACAATGTATTTTTTTGCTGATCATGAATAAAGCAGTTTATCTATACTAATATTATAAAGCTGAAGAGTTTGTTTGTTTGAACGCGGTAATCTCAGGAACTACTGGTCTGAATTAAAAAAATATTTTTCTGTTGGGTAGTCTATTTAATTATCGAGGAAGGCTATAGGCTATAAAACATCACGCTACGACCAAAAGGAGCGGAGCAGCAATGAAAAATGTTGTAAAAACGGGGAAAATTCACGCATACGAAGTTATATAGATATAGACTGAATTCAGATGTAATAAAGGACCATATAATCTTATTCTTAGCAAGTTGGGATTGTAACAGCCCTTAATTGTATGTTAGCATTATAGAATTTGAAATTAAAAAATCAATGTTTATTTGTTTTGATCTTACACAATCGTTTTTGGAATTCAGGACTTTATTCAAAATTGAATAATCTTGAACAAACACACACCAAGGGATTGAATTTACACCAGAACTCATTCATTTTGTAGATTATATCAACTTACTTGTAATAAAGTTAAAATTACATTCATGTCGTGATTCTTATTCCCCTGTCCTAAAGCGTTAGCCATCTCTAATATTGCATCATATGTTACTGAGTCATCTAAGGCTTCTTCCTTGCTAAGTTGTTTCTCATTGTCACTCTGAAATAACCAAACAAATTGTAATTAAAACACATTTTCTACCACTGTTGCAGTTTCTACCATGCAACAAAGACAGCCATGTTTGTCTTTGTTGCGTTAAGGTTTGGATGGTGGCATATATTGATTGGTATCTTTGGTTCTTTCTTAAATAACTTTTTATGCTTTAAAAATAGCTTGCTTATGCTCAAAGCATAGCTTGCTCCAAAGCCCGCTGTGCAACTTTAAAGACTGCCTCTGTGGCGCGGTCGGAGTGTGTCCGACTGCTACGCGAAGGGTCGTGGGTTCGATTCCCACACGGGACATCAGTTTGTGTGATCCACAAATTGTTTTTCCTAGTCTGGGTGTACTTTGTGTCCGTGACTTGTATGTATGTAAAGTCCTCCGCGACGCAGGGCTGTACCCTACTGCATCTGCTTTTATAAAAAAAAATGTAGACTAGCTCAACCCATAACTGTCCCATGTTCGGTTGCATGCATTAAAACAGGAATAAAAGCGGTCAAAATTTACATAGAATTGATTCCTTGATATTTTTGCTGAGTTGCACAGACCAAGGACACAGGCTGAGTCAGATAGCATAGCTGAGATACCATGCATGATTGCTTTAATTCCCATATTAAATTGTTTAGAAGTATCAGTTGAATGTCTCATTACAGTTCGTCCCGTCCAGCTCAATACATGAGCTATCAGTATTTTATGATTTCATGCTTACCTGTGTTCCTAGTGCTAATATTTCATTTAGATATGCTTCATCCACTTTTTCCATAGCTTCTTGAAAATCATTTCTTAGTCCCTGTTAATTAAAATAAAATGATTAGTCTAGTTTATCCCTTCGTTTTTTCTAAGTATTCATTTTTATAGTTGCCCACCCAGACTTTACCCCGGATTACACTATGAAAAACGTAGTAATAATAAAGTATGCAGGTTGCACTACAACGTAAAGGATATAAGACTAAATTTTCCTTTTACATTATGATCAATTGATCATGCAATTAAACAAAATGGCATTTTTATTTATTATTGCAAATTTTTCCTGAGAATTACAAACACACTTAAAAATATTGGCAAATAAGTGCAGTTATTCTACATACATTCGATAACATTATGGGAATCTATCATATGTCCACCTATTGTTCTAATCAATTCGATTGCTGACTCTGTATCAACACTAACATTTTGCACACACAACTATAAAAATAGCGACGTCTATGGGAAGACGTGTTGTCGCTACGACCGTTCGAGTAAGACTGACCAAGTTGACCAACTGACTGCCCCACTACCACGCCCCATGGCACTTCAAATGCAAATGTCAAAACTAAAGTCACGCCATCTTGCGACAGTTATTTATATGAGTCAATAGACGCTCAATTAAGTCAAACTAGAACTTAACAGATCAGACCCGAACTGAAATATCAGATCAGAATGGAAATCAAGCAGCGATTCAATAATTCTCCGAAATAATGTAAATACTTACTCTATTTGCTTCAGGTTCTTGTATCTCTATTCTCCTCAATCTCTTAAATGACTGAACTTCACTTTCACCATACAACCATATTGGATGTCCTCGCTCCCTCAATCTCTTTATAACTTCCGTTCTTGGTAATGATATTGTTTCTGTCTGTTCTGTTTCATTGGTGTCTTGCTTATCTGCTGTAAAAAAATAATAGCTATACATTTTTTTTTCTTCTTGCAATAAGAGAACTCCAACATTAAGATACAAGTTCTGATATGCAGGACTATATTAACATACAATTTATTTATTTAATAGATTTATCAACAGTAATACATTAATTATTTCACAAGTAAAACATTTTCTAAACTATAAAAATAATTGCATAAGTCAGGGCTTCCTAAAGTTATTTTCATTATGACGCCCTTGGGAGTTTGTCATTTTTTTGGGACGCCGCCAGCCCCCTCCAGTTCCATAGCCAAAAAGTAGTACCAGTGGGTAATTCTATCCTAGTGACAAGTTATCAAAAACAGAATGTGTTTGCTTTCTTTAGTATAGTTTCTCAAAACAGGTTTGGATAATCAAAATGCATGGTGCAACACACAGTTTGGGAAACCCAAACTTTACGTCTACACGAATATTATAAAGAGAAAAGATTGGTATTTTCGTGTGTAACAAATAAACTTAAAAACTTTTCGATCAATTTAAAAATCCTTTCACCATTAGAAAGCTACATTATCAAGGAGTAAAGTTTATTGTCAAAAAAATTGAGATCCCTACGAAAATTGCTATAATGTAAAAACTCAAGGTATCAAAAACTACAATATGACAACTGTGAGAAGCCAGGGCAGGCAGCTAGTAATATATAACTGGCGATTCTTAAACTTGTACTTCTAACTATAAGTACATGAAACAAACGAAATTAACTGATAGGTACAAAGTACACTAACGTTTATGTACTTCATGATGAAACTGTATTCCATGAGGGGATTGCACTCAGATACAATAGAACCTGGTTTCCCAACTTGTGCATATTTACCCTCATGAAAACGGGTAATATACGAAATAACGGCTTTTTTGTTAGGGGTAATAAAAGTGGTATAAATCCTTTCTATTATGTAAGTTACTCAAATTTAGGCCAGTGTTGATATTCATTTATGCCCCAAGGCGTTCAAGCAATGTATGCAAGGTAATGTAAAATTGCTTAAACTACTCAAAACTATAATTACAAAGTAATATAATAGAATAGAAAAGTTAATGATTCAAGTGACCAAGACTCATAAGATTAAAAACATTGTTCAAATGTTTACAGACATGGAATCTCAGTACATGAACCTTAAGAAATAAGTGAGCTAAAGTACCAAACGAAGCAGTGGTTACTAGAGCGCGCTTACTTAAAGCTCTCATTCTGTACTCTCTCTTAACTATGTCTATTTCTATTAAACTTCTTAAAAGTTAGGACAGCACCTTTTGTTTGTTTTTGTTCTTTCTTGACTTCTTCAACCTCCTGCTGTTGAGGACCGTACCTTTTATAATACTCTTCTTGTTCTTTAGCCAGAAGGTCTCCTCTTTTAAAGTATTTTTTGCTTTTTGTAGGATCCTGTAATGTTTTATGTACACAAGTTTACAAAGTGTAATTTTAGACTACACAGCCTAGTGATTGTACTGATTACTTACTATTATGTTCTTTTCTTCGAGGAGCTTTCGTTTTCTAGCAATTTCTGCTTTTAAAATATCCATTTTAGGCGATTATTATAGTAAAAGTAAATAAAAATATACACACTTTTGCGTTTATATCTGACATGACATCACAACAAGAGAGTTGCCAACACCTTATTTTTTTTCCCCCAAAATAGCCAAGCGCAAGTCGCTCACACGATGGAGGCGGATGAAATTACTCAACACCAGTCAAGTGAGAGTAATTGACATGACGAGGTTAAGAAAATTAATCCAAACCGGCTTTGGCTTGTTCTGTTATCTTGTCACAACAATATCCTAAAACACCGCCAACCACACTTAATTCCCCCTAACTTTAGGAGTGCAACCCTTAACTTGGCAACCCAGTTGACATAACAAGACCAGGTTTGTACAATTTTCTTCTTCTATTTTTATCTTATGGCAATGACGAATGAGCCTATTACGTGTCGGTTATCTTTGCCGCAAAATACCACGAGTATTCTACAATGAAGATACAGTTTATTTTATGCCTAGTTTAACGTGCCACGCACGACTGTACTAATTTTTTTTTGTTAACCCCTCTAGCTAAGCTCAAAGGCTTGTGTTAGGAGAGGGTTCACGTCGGTAGTATAATGGGTAGGATTCGAACTCGCGACCTCACGATTGCGAGACCGATGCCTTAGCCATTAGGCTACCGCCGCCGCCGCTTCAATTTAAATTTCCATTTAACTACCAAGTAGCGATATAGAAGTTATAGACCGATTGGATTGGAACCGTGCGCATTTTTTATGCCGTTTCTACTGTAGCGCCCTTTTTATTACGACGGAAACTTCGACAATAGAGATACTTCCTGGTAGTTCATACTGTACTTCATACTACATTGGTACCAGAATCTTACCTTATTTAACCCGTTACAACAAACTAACGATTAATATCCTATTCGACATAAGTCAGGCGCGGATCCTTGATCATGTTCTGGGGGAAGGGGGGGGGGGGGGGCACTTTGGACCAACTCAGGCCAAGTGAGTAGTTTTGACCGTCAACGCGGACCAAATGTATGGCGGACACTTAAAAATTGTATGAGTCTGACGAGAAGAGCATAATGTTACTCTTATTATTTTTAAATAATTACCAGGATTAAAATAAAATTAAGGCTAAGTAGAAATCAAACGAATAAAACAATATTATCATATTTTTATTTATGCCAACTGTGTTAGTTTTCTTTTAAATACAGTATGAGGCAGATCTTTAAATTTATTCGGTAACTTGTTATCCACTATTAAAGCTTCCATAAATACATTTTTCTCATAACTGTTTAAATTACATCTCGGTCGAAGAAGTCTAAATTCATTCCTACCATTTCTACCAGTCTTTTCAGAAAACTTACAAAAATATTGTGGAAGCAGTTTGACAAAAATAACTTAGGTCTATAATATACATGCAAACCAGTGGTAGAATGTGAAATTTATTAAATAGTGGCTTACAGCTATCTGTAAACCAGGCACCACATATTGCTCTAACGCATTTCTTCTGAACCCGAAAGGCCTTTGCTATCTCAACGGAATTGCCCCACAGCAGGAGACCGTACGAAAGTACTGAGGAAACGTATCCGTGGTATGCAGTGAGAGCCGCTTCAGTCGACACGGTCTGTCGTAACCGTTTGATAGCAAATACGAATCGACCCAGCTTGTTGCAAACACTTTCTACATGCACTTTCCATTTAAAGTGCCTATCAAGCTTATGCCCTAGAAATTTAGCTGTGTTTACCTCAGATTGTACTTTTTTTTTTGTAATTTATATTTAAGTCAATATGTTGTCTACTATAATTTTGAAATTTGTATCATTTGGGTCTATATCTAGCCAATTAATTGTCGTATCAAGCGTCAAATTTATATCCTTCTCAATGTCTTTTTAGTCTCACACTTGACAATGAGTGTTGTATCATCTGCGAATAAGATAGTTTTGTGTTGAGTGATCTTAGGTAGGTCAATGATGTACATAGGAACACACAATGGTCCCAGTACACTGCCTTGTGGGACACCGATGAATTTTCGTTTATATAAATTTCTTATTACGGTTTACGGGGACTATTCCAATTATTTTTTGGATAAGCACAAGATGTTCGAACCCTTACATATATTAATAACGTTCGAAACCATGGACGATTTTCTGGAACGTTTGGATTAAATAGATGTTCCTGGCTCTGTATATTACCACCCCATTTTTAATCGAAACTTCGTTTTCATTTAATTAAGAGTAGGCCTCCTAGTACTTGCATTGTTTTTATACATCAAGCCTAAAAACATCGAGCTTTATCTCCGTTTCGTATACGCAGTCTCTTTTGACATAAGATGACAACTTCTCTTTGACATTGAGTAAACAAGCCATCGGAAATTCGACAATTAGTGTAATTTGAATAACCTTCTGAATCTACCTTCACGATGGCTATTTAGTGTCTGGGAGAATCTTTGGCCCATACAATTTGTCTGGCTGAGCAAATATATGTTCTATAAAATCCTATGTAACATAAATAACAATATTTTTTCTTAACCTTCTCACCTGGTGCCTGAAAATGGGCTGTCTACATAACTTAGCTCGTACGCTAGCATTGAATGAAACATTTAAACACTACCCGAAGCCCCATATTTTATTTGTCAGAAAATAAAATAGGTCTGGCACGCCAGGGATCTTGGAACATTTGTTTATTTCGTAACAAGAAATATTGATTTTAGTTGACGAAATTTAAATGCTTTATTAAATTACTGACTAGGAGTAATAATTATGTTCATACTATTGTACCTTAAGAGGCTGATATAAAACAATATCGAACAATTTTTAAGAAGTTGATACCTACTACAACTTCCATCAATTCTCTATCATGGTGTATATTAGTGGCAGGACCTCACCTGCATATGGTTTTTAAACAAATAAACATTGTAAATATTGGCAATTTGAAAACAGTGGTAGTGAAAAAGTTTGTGTCTGGCTTTACTTCTTTTTGCGAACTTGTCGAATTAAGAATTTAAAATCGATTACAAACCAGTTAGTTAATTCTAACGTTTTTCTTAAATTGTTAATCTACTTAAAATTATTGCCGGTTATGGCAATAATTTTAAGTAGAATATTTTTTTAAAGAAAAACGAACCCCCTTTAATCAATGTATACAAAGGGAAAAAAAATCAAGCACATCACCGAATTCAAATTTATCTGACTCACTTATATGTTTTAGTCTATAATTCTCGTGTTTTATAAGCTATGATATCATTTTATACACTAAAACCTTCCCAGAAAATATGCAGTCGAATAGTGAAAATCTCATGTAAATCGGATCACTAGCTTTCGAGAAAATCGCGAACATACAGTTCAAACAGAGAACTACCATTTTTTAAGGAGGATAAAAAGATGGCGGCATTTATAAAAAAAAAAGATTATAATTAAGGTTTGTGGTAAGCTCTAAAACATCCAATTTTGCAAAGATTTACATTGCACTCCTCGCATTTCCAAACAGCTCTTGTTTTTTTAGAGCACAACCGGCAACATGTAGCTCTAGATCCCGTTATTATAGGGAAGTGGTTGCCGTCAACAATCGGTCTTGCTTGTGTAGTATTACGTCTGATCGTGTTTTTTGCTAGCGTCGTTACGGTTCCAGCCGTGTTAGATATTAATCTGGATTCTGTCGTCAAGTCCATCTTTCGGTGTCGTTTCAGTAAATCTTCTGCCAAAATATTGCGAAATTTGTGATTTGTTAACTTTTTGTCACAAGTGGAAAATATCACAAAACAATTGAAAAGTGCTGTATCGTACAGTCGATAGAAGAGTTTTTTGTACCATATTTTGTTCTTCGCACGGTCCATGGGTTGAGCAGACAAGAACTGGACTTTTCTATCTACTCCTCCCATGACCTTGTTGTATTCGACTACTATATTGGGTTCGTAAGTCACTCTGTTTTTGTACGAAGTTCCAATTTGATGGTCATGGTATGTTGAGATCATGCTAACAATGTTACCACTTCGCCATACTATAATTGACAAATCGGAACAGTACGTTGTCACTACTTCTCCATTTCGAAGTTCTGTCTGCGTTAAAGTCTTCAGAGACTCGGGAACAAATTCCCGGTTCAGCCTTATTGTCCCGTAACAATCAGTATTTTGTTTTTTAAGATGTCGGAATAAAAGCGGACAGTTATAGAAATTATCCATCACCAACGTATGCCCACGGTGAAGCAGTGGTTCGATCAAATCACAGACAATTTTAACAGAAGCGTTTGCAGGACGATCATCGCTAACGCCAGTCGATAAGCTACTAACATTTTGTCTCTCGTCTAGTCGGTCGTCGTCATCTGTTGTTGGTATGGATTTTCCATTTCCAGTGCATACATAAAACTTCCAGAGATACCCACTGGAAGATTCGCATAACTCGTATGTTTTTATTCCGACTTTTGCAGACTTAGCCTTAATTTTATGGGCGAAGTTCAGCCGGCCGTAATAATTGAGAAGCGATTCATCAATGGTTATCTCTTGTGAAGGCATGTATAAGCTAGAAAATTTTTGGTTGAAATAATCAATAATTGGTCTTATTTTACGCAGTTTACTCGTATCCTGTGAATTCTGGCTGTCAACGAAATTGAGCATAATTTTTAATAATAGAAAGCGGTTGTATGACATTATTTTAGAGAAATATGGCATAGTACCAAAACCATTAAAGGTGAAGTATGACTCTTCGTCTGGTAAGGGGTAGAGAGTTTGCAAAATTGGTATTGTTAAAAAAGTAATCATTTCGTTTCGATCGGTTGGAGTCCAACGATTAAATCGAGAGTGAGTAGTAAGTTTCTTCTGTGTTCGCATCAAATCTATTTTCTGCGCAGCATATCGATTGGTCTCTGTGCATATGGAATCGATAAAATCAACGTCAAACATCTTATCGAAAATGTCTATGGGTCCCATCCGGTCACTAACTTCAAAAGTTGGTCCTGTTGTTCCAGTGAATATTTCACGTTGTCCTTGAAAAGTTTGTCTGTCTTCACTCCAGTCAAATGTATAACAGTCATTGTCGACAATGTCATGTAGAGCCTGGTCATTGGCGATGTCTTCTGTATTCAAGACTACGGTCTCAAAAGCCGTCATATCAGTAATACACGCGGGTATATTTGCAGGGCCGTTGACCTGACGACATAGGACAGGGCTAGATTCTTCGTCTAAACTTTCATGATTTAGTTCATCATCCTCGCTATTGCACACGTCAGTTATTTCCAACTCCAACCAATCTTCTGGAACAATGATGTCGTCATTGACATCTGAAATGAAATACGGAAATAAGACAAGTACTACAAGGGGTCAATTCAGACCCATGGCACTAAATTTAAGGGGCTCCAAATGCCATGTTTAAGGCCGGCGGAGTTCGTTGAACTATATTTTTCTCGAAAACTACTAATGTTAGATAAATGCTAATTAGATATTATTAAATTTGTATTTAAGATTCGTGAACTGTTTGTTTTCCTAAACAGGCAAAATAAAATAGAATAAACCTGCATTTAATTAAATGATAAGATCCAGCCGATTTTATAAAGTTCGCAATTTTTTGTTTTCATAACTAAATGGGCAGGACAAATAGAATGGATGTAGGTATACATTTTATAAAAGTAACTGTAACTAACAATTACCTGGTGATCCAAACAAGGAAGATGGATTGATGATAGAAACTTCTGGTCCAACTTCTGTCCAAAAAAAATAAATGGTTTAGCTGCTGATAAAATTCACATTCACAATTTGTGATATTTGATGTGGGAATCGAACCCACAAACTTTTGTACAGCAATTGTACACACTCCAACTGCACACCAAAATCTCTTTCTTTCTTGTGCAGTAACCATTTCATTATTGTGCAACAATAAATAAAAATACTTGCAAATTATACATTCCTTATATGAAGGTGTCTTTTTAAGCAAATGAATGCCTGTACCTAATATTTGTTTGAAATATTTATACACTGCAAATACCTATTCCATATAATGGATCAAAAATGAGTCTGCTTTTTGATCCATTATATGGAATAGATATTCTTCTAGTTATAAGCTACTTCCAAACAAAAGTTAATCGGAATTGACCCTGCCCTTTCAGAGATTTTCGCCAATTACGGGTAAGTATATAAACAGTATAGATATATTTTTTAACTCTTACCAATTGAAGAATTTAAAGGTTCCACATTCATTTCTTCCATATTTATTTGTTCAATTTGGGATTCTTTTAAATAAGTATCACTTTCATTGCTCACATTGGTTTGCAAGTCTGTCAACATGTGTTCTGGAGTTTTATTTCTGCAAAATAAAAAAATAATATGATTAGGTGCTCATAAATGTATACCAAAAACTTGGATACAAAACATAACTGTAACATGTGTACTGCCAATTCTTTTTCAATGAACAGTACCGGGTTTTTTATTATATGGCCCATGCTTTTGCAACTCATTGTGATGCAGTCTGCCTATGTATGTACCACCAAGACGAGCTAGTGTAAAACTAAAAGCACTAGACAACATACATAGGCAGACTGCATCACAATGAGCTGCAAAAGCATGGGCCATGTAATAAAAACACCTTACTGTTCATTGAAAAATAATTGGCAGTACACATGTTACAGTTACGTTTCATATCCAAGTTTTCGGTATACATTTATGAGCACCTACAACCGTAACAGATGCCTACGGAATTGTTGTGTGTTAAATGCTTTTACTTTATTCAATTTTTATGTAAAAAAACTAATGTCATTAAAAAAATACCTGAAACACCTATTCCTGTTTCGTTTTAAATCCCTGGCTTTATTTTTATTTCTTGACTAGATGTAAAGGCACAGGCAAGGCCAGTTTGGCTACGAAACCCTGAAGCACTTTGCACATAATCTTACAAAACCGGCGTTTAAGATGATTATTACTATTTTTGTTATCGAAATATCTCGTTAGTCCGTTTGTCGTGGCATAAATTAGTAGAGGCCTATGTC
Source organism: Herminia tarsipennalis (assembly GCA_945859575.2). Classification (NCBI taxonomy): domain Eukaryota; kingdom Metazoa; phylum Arthropoda; class Insecta; order Lepidoptera; family Erebidae; genus Herminia; species Herminia tarsipennalis. The sequence goes on from OX243835.2 coordinate 17,781,255, forward strand.
CTATGCCTATGTACCAGTGGACCGAAACGGGCTGATTGAGAGTCGTATGGATAAAATTTATGTTATTTTAGAAACTTACATTCTAATGAAAACAATACACATGTACCACAAAGTCGCAAAAATAATGCTTTTTACGTAAATTTAAATGATCACTGCTATAGCGTTTAGCACTCGGCAGCAATCACCGAAAAGAATTTATTTGAAAATTTTACTAAAAAAACAAACAGAAATTGTTTTGTTTGTTTACAGTTTATATTTATTTGGCACACACAGGTGCAAAACCACAGAGTATTGTAAATTTGTCTATCAAAGGCAGAAGTCAGAAGTGGCCATAGACAATACAAAACAGTTTATTTGTTCAGTCTAGAAAGAGACCTTTCTAGAGAGAGTCAAAAATCACCTTAAACGTAGAGGTTATAAACCTGTTCCGTGTTCTAAACAGTTGATGATATTTAAATGATAAAAATGGGGCAAGAGCATGTCGGACCATGCTTAGTGTAGGGTTCCGCAGCCTTGAACAATTGCATCAGCAGAAGAGCCTATGTTCATGGCACTTACGCCCTTTTGTTGAGATACGCAGTTTTTCGGCAATAACTCAATGATGGTTTAACCGATCTTATCAAAATTAATTTTAGTAAGTATAAAGTAGTTATTAAGCGCTGTCTTTTTAATTTTTCCTTATTTTTTGGTCATACGGTCCATACATTTACATGTATGGGGGGGGGGGCACTCCATACATGTAAATGTATGGACTGCCCCCCAAATATTTATTATTATTATTTAGCTATTAAGCTAAGTAGCTTCTACTACAAGACACCTTTCAAATAAACATCATAAATTCTTAGATATGATCGGTCTTGTTCCGAAAGAAGTATTTTGTTATGGGGTGTTTTAATATTGTAACAAATTACTACTAGCGCCATCTATTGTATTGTTGTCTCAACTGTGTATACACTAATGTGTATAACGTGTCTTCAATAAAGTCAGTCGTTAACCAAATACAGCACGTTTTAATAATCACCATTTCATTCAGATTCATCGAGTAGTCTAAGGACTGACAGACAGATATGATGAAACTATAAGGGTTCCGTTTTTGCCATTTTGGCTACGGAACCATAAAAAAAACAGCGAAGGTAGGTAGGGTAAGGTGCTTTCATTGCATGGCTTTAATTCCGGGGCACACGTTATAGGCGTCGGCATGTTCAGAATATATCCATCTCTTGTATATCATCTGATCGCTAACCTATGTTGGGGAGGGTTGGAAGCTTCACAAGTCCGCCCAGCCACCCGAGTGGGACTTAACCAACTCCCGGGGAACCCAGCACTTGGGCTCCGATGCGGATGGAGGAGGCGGTGATATAGACAACGCAGTATCATAAGCCTCTCCACTCTTTACTTGATAGGCTTCTTCGTTCAACGCTCCTGTCGTGCGAGATAGGGGTAGAAGATATGCTGCGCAGCAAGAGCTTGCCATCATTCCGTCCGAGTGGTTTTAAGGCCCCGTGCTCTACGACGCTGGGGATGGAATGGGTTCCATCCCTGTGTTTGCCCTGAGGGTGCACGTTATGCATGATTTCCGTCAAACTAAATAAATGGCTCTAAGCTTAGCCCATACTTCTATATGAGGGATTGGATGCTCTGACAACGAAAGAGACCTACAAGGAGACACACATTCACCAGTCTCTGATGATATTCTGCTAGTTACCGAAGATCATTCAGAACAGACTATAGGAACGGTGGTAAAGTCTGGAGAACATTGGCCTGAAAATCAGCAATATGAAAACAGAAAACATTTTCCTCTATTTCAACGGTCTTTGTAGTACTTGGTGGAATATCAGTACCTACCTGGTCCGACTTTCGTGCAAAGTGATGGAGATATTATCTACTACTATTAGGCATTAGAGATGAGATTCTAAACTGGATGTGTGGAGTGACTAGAACGGATAGCTTATGAAATTACAATATATTATAGGAAGCATGATAGTCCCTCTTTCATGTGTCCTAGTCAAAGATAAAAAAAAATGTGTAAAAATCATTGACAGAGAAAGCCGATAGGAAAAGGTTTATAGATCTTGGTATACATGTATGAAAGAAGATGAAGGGCACTTGATAAAAAGGTTAAACGTTAAATTAAAGTTAAATTGTTTAAATGTTGATAAATGAAAGTTAGTGATGGGATAGGCAAAAGGCGACCAAAGAAGACATGGATAGATTGTGCAAAAGATCATATCAATAAAATAGTGTGTAACTCGACGACGACTGACACATATGAATGGAAGAAAACAATATATTGCGCCAAGTTCAGGTAAAAACTTGAAAACAGGGTGGATAGGTAATGTTAATAGTACTTGTCATCTTTTAAACATAAACTCCGCTCAGTTCAACCCATCTTCATATCAACAAATACTTAAAATCATTGTGCTCCTTAGAAATCATTGTCGTCTTATTTAATCGTCATTGATCACGCCTTGCGTCATTGTCTTCTTTTTCAATTAAGCTTACAATGACGATGCCAATAATGATTAAAAAACTAATATAGAAAATACATCTGATGCTCGTTGAATAATTACTCATTAAAGAACCAAGTCATAATAGTACGGTCAAAGAAATAACGCACTACTTAAAGTTGTGGTTAAAAATACGAAAGACGATCTAAATGAAAAAAGTAGAAGAATCTTTTTCTAGACTTCAAAATCCAACACGTGTAATCTTTCTTACGCCAGCAAATCGAATGAGGAGCGCGGCGGTTAGTATATATGCCGCAAAATTTGGCGTAAGAAACGTTCTTGCGGTAATTATGGGGTGGAAGACATTAGCCACACGTGGAGAAAACAAAGTAAACAAACAAGGAAGCCACTTCAACACGCAAACTTTTTTGTTTTTCGAGTGTACTATTGTAGTACATTTAGTTGCAAATAGACTCTCACTGTTTCTTTTTGATGTGATAACGTTGTACCGGCTGCAATCACGAAAAAGTGTGACGTCATCGCTCACGTACCGTCTACTGATAGGCTGAAGTATTGCGCCCGGGTCCACTAAAGCTATCACAGGCATGGTTGTACAATGGCATCAATGTTTTGACAATTACAGTGACATGCGATACAATTGGAAATAAAAAAAAGGTGTCACAGGCATGCTTGTTTATTCGATGTCGAAAAATATCGTCCTTAAACCGACTTTACAGACAATATTTTTTTTTATATTTTAATTGACACATACCTATTAAAGTTGTTAATGACGACCAACATTAAACTAGGTTATGACTAGGACTCGGAAAAATATTTAATACATATTTTAATAATTTCAAAATATATGTACATACATATAAATGGACAAAAAAACGTAAAGTATGGGGTTAAAAATAACAATACATAAGTACGTACTTTTATTCTGCTTAAGTTTCAATAATATAATTCAATTTATAGCAGTACACAATAATCATACAATATACTTAATATTCACCCAGATAATGCACCTAGACCAGTTGTTCGCAACCTTTTTGCATATTTTAAGAGTTATTTTACCCCCAACATTAGCCTAGTGTGAGTGCGCACGACGGGGACAGGGATTTACCACCATCACACCTACCTCCAAAGAATATATGTTTTACCCCTGCAGGGGTTACCCCGGTGCTAGCCTAATGGTTAAGGCACACAATCGTGAACCCTAACTAGCTTAGCTGGACGGGTTAATAAGATAATGTGGAACTCAAAATACCACATTGCCAGCTATCTTTTTGTTAAATTCACCCAGGTGAATTAAATGCACCTTAAAATGCACTTACTTACGTTGTACAAGTCAACTAGGGATACTCACAAAGGTCTACCAAAGTCTACCAAAATAGAATTTCTATTTTAAGAATATTAATTATTTCCCTTTCTATTTGGTCGAAATAATGCTTAGCTAGTAGCTCAATGATTTTTTAATATCACAGATGTCACTGGAGCTTGAGAAGATAGATAAATTTTCAAGTGAATAGAGGGCTTGCTATCTACATTGCTTTCTACACCAGTGTGACAAAGCAGTGTGACGACGAGTCCGTGTCCTAATCTTCCACACAAAATGCTCCTAACTTAAGTGTATCCTATATTTTTTACAAAAACCTGACTTAATTCTTCTTCAAGAACTAACAACGAGAAATTCTGTTTTTTTTTTATTTTTCAGTATAGTTGAAAAATTTTCTAGTGCCCTTATATAGTGTGGACAAAAATATCGACGATTGTAACATTTTTTTTCGGAAAATATGGACTTACCTACCTATGAAATATGGAAAATAAAAATTACATTTTCTCGTTCTAAATATCATAATTTATGTAGAAAACAAAATAAAAACTGAAAATAGTTTGAAATAAAAATATGTATTTACATATTAATCCTAGCCCTAGTTAAGATAAGACACTTTTAATTAACTACGAAAATTATAACTAAACAACCCTCCTTCGCGCAGCCGTCGTAAATACGTCACGCAAGAAACTTTCGAGCTTAGACCAGGTACATACACTCGAAAAACATATATACCAACATAGTATGTAGGTACATATTTAAGGTGTTACACAAGTAACTGGAAGAATTTCGTGTGCTTAATCAGTAGGTACGTATCTGAAAACTAGTACCTACATTGCAAAAAAAGTCTCAGTTGTGAGAATGACACATGGGTACATAAAAACAAGAAATAAATAATGTGGCGGATTTTTGGCGCGAAAAAATTTCAGCTAATATCTCATTTTAAGCACTCGGGTTTCTTGTTTTGTAAATATTTAGCTTGTTGCTTGAAATATTAAAAAAAACAGTCTAAGTATTTATACTATACTAAAGTATAGTTTTTTTATCCCGTAAATGTGCTCCCTCACCGCGAGCATTTGCCTGTACCTAATGTAACGTTAATGATCCGAGCATTATATCAGTGAGGGAGGAGAACTGAGCATTACAATGCGCAACCTATAATGATACAACCTGTAATATTTTGATACAACTTGTAACATCAATTAACATAACATGCCTGTTTATGATAAAACGACGACCTTATATAAAGGGGTAATCTTGAGCTTTGAGCATATTGCAATACGCTAGTCAAGTATGAAACCCAAGTAATGACAAATTTCGCGTATTGAAAATATCCAAAGAAGGCTCATTATGTACCTACTAATGTTATCCTCCTATTGATTTACCAGTGGTTTTCTATAAATTTATCGTCAAAATGCGTTCAAGCAAACGAGGCATGGCATAAATGTAAGGAGTTCAATTTTGATAGAGTACTGCGTCGGGACTACTTCTTATAATTTGTCATTAGTTGGATTCATGTAACTTCTACCTACGCATAATTATAGTATCTATACTGCAATGTTACAGTGCCGATATTGCTCTGCACATTAATTTATGTAGGTATAAGTATAAGTGAAAACCTTTTATTGGCTAACTGTTGCATATGTTTTACTCGTCAAATATAATTATCATTTGCTGTTGGAGATAGATCCCATTTTTATGGATTAGTGATCGGTGTGATACCCAATCATGATACGCAGTATCGATACGGCTCTCTGATACAACACAAGATACGGCCCCTTCCATGTCTAGTCGGTTTTTATCCGATCATCAAAAGAACATATCTACGGGTCTATATATGAAGTAGATAGGTAGGTATTATAAAATTCAGAAGTACCTACCTAGCCGAGTTAAATATAATTAAAATATTAACAATGACTAGCGTAGAACTACCTAAGACGCAACTTTGTTTTTTTCATGTCTATTTGTTTGGAATTGATTTTTAATCGCGACTTGGTAAACGTAAGATAGGACGAACCCTAGCCAGGTGGACCGACGACCTAAAGAAGGTCGTGGGATGGACTGAGTGCAGATGGCAGAGGACTGGGTGTTGTAGCGTAACATTATGAGAGGCCTATGTTAAGCAGTAGACCAATAAGGGCTAATGATAAACAGAAAGACAGAAAGTAGATAGCTTAATCATGAAGTGAAACTGATGAAGTAAACCGCAGATGACCTCTTTTTGAACGATATTTTTTTGTCAACCGTGAAAAGGAATTATACTTTTTAAAGATCGTTGGGAGGCGTGAATGATTGCATGTTATGACAAATAAAAAATAATTAGGAATTTCATATCATATTAGATTCTTTACTGATAAAGAATTTAGATTTAATCTATTAGATTGATAGCCTATTATTTGATGCAGAATCATTGATAACGATAAAATATTCAAGCTTAGACTTGTAGAAAAATATTTAGAATCATTAGTTTTCGAAAACATGCATAGGAATGTGGCATGAAAATGAAACATGCAAATACTGTTTTCGTAACACTTTTTGCTATAATTTGTGTACAAAGAGGTCTGTGAAAATTATTGTGATTCTTGCTTAGATTCCAAAGCCATTGGCTAAGTGTGTGTATATAGTTTCAGGTAATCTGTCCAGAATAGTTGGTGGTAGTTATGCACCAGAGGAATATGGAAAGTTTCACGCGTCTATACAAAATTTAAGTGATTACCATGTGTGTGGAGGAGCTGTGGTTTCCAGATGGGTTGTTGTAACTGCCGCACATTGTGTGGATAGGTAAACTATGCTCATTATTTAGCTATAATTATATTACATTCAGTTTAGGATATATTCCAAATAATATACTAAGCTACTTAGCTATTTGTTGTTGTGATTAAATAACACTTTAGCTGACACTCAACAATATCGCATTTTGCCTACTCTTATGTGCTCTCAAGCGCAGGCCACACCGCCAGCTGACGGACGGAGCGGGCGAAGCGGGCGGGTGAAACTACGCGAAATATTGGCGAGCCAAACTTAGGGTTCACACCGAAAACTGGCAGGCTGAGCTGACGAAGGGGGCGGAGCGAACGGAACGGACGGAGCGGGCGGGGATGCGGAAGGGAGAGCGAAAGGATAGCGTTCTGTCCTGTCAGTGCACTGCGCACTTGCATAGTGCACGTCATTGTTGTAAGCATCATGGAAGAATTTATCGCGAGTGTCCAACAATTTCCTTGTTTGTATAATGTAAAAAAGCTAGCGAAGCTAACAAATCTAGCGGAGCAGGCGAAACGAGGTGAACGAGGAGCTTCGCTGGACTTTCGTTGGCTTCGCTCACGTCGCTCGCATCACTGACCTAGCTTAGCTCGTTAGTTGGCGGTGTAAACCCAAGTATGAAAAGAGGTGAAACGATGTCGTCCGCTCCACCCGCTCCGTCCGTCAGCTGGCGGTGTGGCCTGCGCTTCAGTGCTTTCACATAAAATAAATCTGAAAGGGGATGATGATCCGATCGCAAATTCTTAAAAAAAAAAAACAAATGAAATGCGTCGAATCGAACGTGCTAACCCATATAGGCCCTAATGTGGAGGAAGGTGTCCATTATTATGCTTTCTAATAGTAGCCATAGTGGTTCAAATAGCTCAAGTAGCTAACTTGGATTTACTTGAAGCGCGGCAGATTAACATGAGGGAGATACCTTGTATCCTGTGGAGTACCCCTACTGAACATTATATCTTTATATAGTGACGCGCGTCTTGGGCAGCCAATCAAAATGTTTAGTAGAAAAAAAAGATTAATAGAGATACTTGAGAGCATTAGATTATCATACAGATTGTTTAGTTTGATATCCTAGCCACACTTATCTAATAATTCAACGATTATGTTGAAGGGTTTTCTTATTCTGGCGTGTTTTTTTTTAATTATAAAAAAGCCGCCACGTACTTGCGGCTTGGCCGAATCGTAAATCATTTGAATCAGAGCTTCTCGTGGGTTTACTTAACATACCCGTTTCTTACGAAAGAGTTTTTTTTTAAGACCTAGAGCCACCTTCTCCCTACCCCATCATTGAAAGCATATACATTCTAAATAGTGTTTCTTCGCACCATAATAATCTTCAAAATCAAATACCCTACGACGTTCGAGTAAATCCAAGATAGCTACTTGGGCTCCCCAGCCATAATACCTGATAGGTTATGTTAGATCATAATTCTGACAGACAAAAAGTAAAATATTAGTTATATTTCGGGACTTAATCGCGTGAATTACGATCGTGGTCACGGGTCGACCCGTGACCACGATCGTAATTCACGCGATTAAGTCCACAACGATCGGTGCAATTCGATCGAAACGTCGGGTAAATAAAAGGTTCGTACCTTTAAACAATTCACGCGATTAAGTCCCGAAATATAACTAATATGTATAAAAATCGCGAAAGTTTAAAAACAATAAAAAGTAAAATGCTTGAGACTACTTCTAAGATACGTCATGTTTTCAGAGCGAATCCTGCTTTTATGAAAATTGTGGTAGGCACCGTTTATTTGGGTTCCGGTGGAAAGCAATACGATGTGTCAGATATTATTGTTTATGATAATTACGTTATGGATACCCGAAGCAATGATATTGCATTATTAAAACCAAGGAAGCCTTTTGAATTATGTTACGTTAGTTTCTTGGCATTAAGGAAACAGGAATTGCTTGAAGGAGATGAAGTTGTATTAGCAGGCTTTGGCGCAACTATGGTAAGTGAAACTTTGGCAATCCATACCTCCCTACTTATATTAAATCTAAGTCTTGCCAACTGTTTTACCTCAATTTTTTTTAAGTAGGTAGAGCTTGAATCAACATAACGATCTCCGCAGCTCCTTATGGGGCTTTAAACTACCTACTAACTTTATTAATTAAGGATCATAAACATAAAACCACAACCATTGCCTGATCTAGGATTCTTTTTGCGCTAGGCTTAAGAGTTCTGCAACTTAACAACAATGGCAAAGCGCTAACTTAATAGCCAGGAGTACCACAAGGTTGTTCTACACCACGGGGTTCTACATTTGATCAATGCAGCCCCTTGCACAATTAGGCTTTAACCGTAGCTCACGTTTCAGGCTCTGACCACAGCAAAGGACGAACGAGATTCGTTAGGTTTAGGATTACTGGAGATAGTTTATAGCATTAATGCGTAGAAGATTGCTCTAGGGTCTAGGCATAGGCATTTTTGAATAATGATATTTGTATTTCAGGCGAATGGTACTTCGAACAACAGAATGCTAGCTCTTAACATAACGGTATTCAATCAGGAAATCTGTGAATTTGCTTTGAGATATGCGTCGACACCTGTGACAGAGGAAATGTTTTGTACATTTTCAAGGATCGGTGAAGGAACTTGTCATGTAAGTAGCCCTGATAAGTGTTTAAAATTTTGACCCTATTTTACGAATAATTATAATAATATCTAATGTTATCGTAATTTAAATACTCAGGGTGATTCCGGTAGTCCGCTAGTAAAAGGCAATGAGCTGGTGGGAGTAGTGTCATGGGGCATTCCGTGTGCCTCTGGTTTCCCAGATGTTCACACCAGAATAAACCCATACGTCGAGTGGATCCAAAAATATATCAATAGATTTGATTATTGTGAGGAATTTAGTCGGCACAGCATTATGAAAAGGCTACAGCATATGGCTGAAAATATGGTAAATGTCCCTGTGGAACTTTCAAAATGGCTAAATATGGAAATTTCGTAAAATTTGATATCATTTACAAAGTTCTAAAATATATATTGTAGATAGTAAAAGGACATTATTCATTTATTAAACATAGTACCTACGCGTCATAATCACAAGTGATAACAGACAACAATTGGTTTTGTATTCATTGATTATGTTCTCAAACGGCAAAACTAAATTAGTAACATGATATTTTAAAGTTGCCCAACTTGAATAAAAGAAAAATAATATGACTCATGTGCAGCTTTTGTTCAATTCATTTCTTGTAATAAGGTTATGTAAATAATAATAATTGTAAATGAAATGAACTTTTATTTTGAAACTACTTATAAGTACAATTTTTAGCATCAGTCTTCCTGTTTAATTTGAATTGACGTAAACTGGCCATATCAATCTGTAAATTGAAGGTAAGTACAGTTAGATTCTTCATAAAAATCTGACAGAAAACGCTGGGGAAATCCAAACTGGATTACACGTGGCGTTTTCGACGTTGTTATAGACGTTATTGAGACGTTTCTCTACGCATAGAACACGTTACAGTAACTTCAGAAAAGTAAAAACAGGAATGGAAACATTGCGATTACGATTCTTCTCAATTCTTCTGTTATGTTATTAGTAGGTATGTGGGCCAAGATGTTATAGAAGTTATCAGTACCTAATTAATCAGAGAGTCCTACCCCCGAATACTTGAATGGTGGGATCTAGTAACTTTAAAAGTACTTTTTACTTTAGTTTTCGAAAGTAGTTCATTCGCTGCTTTTACCTTGAGAGTGACAATGACACCATGAGGCGTCATTGATGTCTTATAATAGTTGCGATTGAATTACAGGCCGTTAAAACCATAGTTCACGCGTACAAGAGCAAGAGCCCGTAGTAATAGCTATGGACCCCGCGTGATAGGGGGCCCCGCATATCTAAGCTCGCCCTCAACCTGAGTGTATTTTTTTTACCATAACATACCCATAGTAGATCAAGGGCCCTGTGTTAGAATTTTGTCTGGGCCCCGTGCTTCCTTAATCCAGCACTGCACGTATTGACATTAGGGATCCTTGATCGTTTGTTAGAAGATTTATCTAGGTAGGTATGTAGTGAGTTATTTGATTACTTTACCTTGTATTCTCGTTTATCCCTTTTTATATCAAGAAGAACAGCCATCACCGGTCTACCGTGAGCGCATTGAAAAGGCGTCTTACAATTGGACAGATCACTTAGTAGATCAATACAATTGTTCTTTGACAATTTGTCACCGAACTTAATTGCATATCTGCATGCCTGAAAATTAACACTTCTATAAAAAATAGACAAATTTAAAGGTACAAAAAGCTATGTATATGTCATTGGTACAAAGTACACAAGGTGGACCCAACGAATGCCCCTGGAGGGAAAGTACCCTAAATATTTAAGTTAACAAATTTTATTCATACATTATTTTATTTTTAGAAATAAAAATAACTGAAGGAACTGAATCTCACGACACAGGGAATCCTAGTGTGAGGTTCAGTGACATTGCTTTTTAGAACGTAAGTATTTCTTGGTAATCAATGATATGCAATGCAACCACTACAGTGGTTACTACACTAATGTTTATGATACAGAAATAAATTATTATTATTATATTATTACTAGCCAGGGTCGGGATTCGAACCCGGCGGAAAATAAAATAAGTGTTTTATAAGGCAGATTGAAAAGGTTAATATTATATTGCTTCTGAAATTAAAGCTGATAGGGTAATAGTCAAAGTAAATACAAGTTAACGTAGTTATATAACAGAAAGTACGTAGGTATAATTTGACTGCCTCTGTGGCGCGGTGAGAGTGTCCGACTGCAACGCCTGTTACAAAATAAACCATCGTGCTCATCACACAAAGTTTTATCCTGGGTGGGGATCGAACCCACGACCAAAGGTCGTGATGAGCACGATGGTTTATTTTGTGTCTAGCTATAATTTATCTATAATATGTATGTACTCGTATTTAGAAATATATAAGTATGTTTATCAGTTGTCTGGTTGCTAGTACCAGCTTTGCTTAGTTTGGGATCAGATAGCGTTATGTGAATTTTCAAAGATAATATTATTATAAATTAATATAATTTAAATTAATTAATTTCATATCATATAGGTATTTGCCACAATTCAAAGGTTGAATCTTTTCAAAGATCAATTGCATATCACTTTGCTCGAGCTATACATCGTATTTATAGATTTATTAGGTATAAATATATTAAAAAAATAAAAAAGTAATTAAGAGCCCATTTTGATCTATTTGACTATTTCCAATAGCTCGTATAAAAATGTAGATAATAAATAACAAAAATAAATTGGACAATACAAATAGCTTACCTCACTGAAAACTAAATCCATTACTGATTTTGGATACAATGAAATGCACCCCTTTTGTAATTTAATTACATTGATTTCCTCTACTATCATATTCTTAACAGCTTTCATCACTTTTTCGACCTGAAAAATTAATTTGATGGATTTTTCTTGGTATGAGTGTATAATTTTTAGCCCAATGCTTCAGTATCATACAATGATGTACGTTGTCCCAATGCCTCAGTATCATACATCATTATATGATACTGAGGCATTGGGACAAATACTTTACGAGACTGGACTCCTTTTAAGTAAGATTTGGATAGACTTACCTCTCTAGGATTTTTACCTAGAATAGCTTCGGGTATAGAGCTTACTGAGACTTCATCATCATTCAGAAAAGTCCAGTGTATTCCAAGTTGATTGAATTTCTCCTTATAATTATGCAGGTAAACAATTTCGTCGTTAGACATTTTTAATGTGATATTGTCAATAGGGACACTTCTCCATTGATTTTCATTAAAATAATCTAGAAATGACAAATAAATCCTACTTAATATTGAAAATATGGAATTTATATTTATTTTATAAAAATACTAGCGGACGCCTCGCGGTTTCACCCGCGTGGTTCCTGTTCCCGTGTGAATACAGAGATAAAGATAGTCTATGTCAACCGGGGTTAGTGTAGCTTCAAAAGGATGAAAGAATTTTTCAAATCCGTCCAGGAGTTTCGGAGCCTATTCAATACAAACAAACAATCAAATCTTTATAATTTCTTTATAATATTAGTATAGATATAGATAAATGTATCTTCTTACCCGCTAAATTCTTTTCCAATCTTACTCTTTCATGAACAGCGTGTTGATCTAATAATACTAAATATTCTGACATGGTGTCATGCTCTCGACATTTTTCCTTCATAATTACTGCTATAAACTTACAGTCTACCTGATTAAGAACCTAAAATAGAAGAGGAAGAGCTTACTTAGGTCAACATTGTAAAACAAATATGGGCTAAATGGTAAATCCATTATAACCCAAATTTAATTTTAATTTACACATCTTTTACAATTTAATGATCCGTTACCTCTGCATCTTTCAATGATTTTTGATCAAAAACTAGGGATGTGACGTCTTGCTGAACTTTATTTTTAAAGTTATTAATATCTTTGGTAGTTAAATCTTTCACATTTTGAATTACTGGTTCATAAATTTCAGTCTGCATCTGTACATCGTTGGCAAAGTCGTTGTAAATTATCTAAAATATAATAAATTCCTTATTTCTAAAATAATAGGACAAATATTAATTAATTAATTAATATTCATAGAGTAGGTAGTATATTTACATCCTCATAATAGTCTCTGTCCAGATTATAGTCGCACACAGTTTTTGATCCACATTTTTCGAATATTTGAGACATACCTGTAAGAGTAGGTACATTATTATTAACATAAAGTCAATTCTTTAAAATTGCATTAAAATATTGTTTTGTTTTTACCTTTGGGTAGAAATCGAAGCCTGCTTTTAAAATTGAAATTGGCATCGTTGAAACTGAAGAGTGGGTGATCATTATTACAATCTGCAACATGGTTTTGTGAATTATGTGTACTAGGTCCTCCTATGTTATCATTTTCATTTGAAATGTTCGTCACTTCGGTTGCAATATGTACTTCATCTACATGGTTTACAATTCCTGTATTACCAAAATGATGTGAAGTATCTTCGTTACCATTCTGGTGCCGTAAAACTTGTGTTATGTACTTATTAGTATTTCTAATAATGGAATGGTCATTACTAAAATTGTTATATAAAGAATCATCCAGTCTACTATTTCTATTAAAGCTAAAGGCGAATTCCTTTTCAATACTTCCATTTTCATGAAATACAGTTTCACACAGGTTTATCGGTTGTATCGTGTCTTCATCCATATTAAAGTCATGATCATTATTTTGTGGTTGTGAAATAAATAAAATTTTAGAACTATTTTCATCCTGACTGTATACATTGTTGGTGGTATTAACTATATTAAAAATATTTTCTTCTATATTTTGGCTATGTATCAAATTACTTACAAACTTTTCATTGGAAATGGTACATTCTATTTCATTTGGTATATTTTTATTACAGTCAGATAAGTCGTTATACATAGTTACGTTATAGGTACTACCAAATCCTGAAATAGGTTCATAATTTGGAGAATTATAGTCTGAAATTGTATACGTTTCTTCATTAACGTGTTCGCTTAATTTTATAGGACTAGTAATTTCATTACTTTTTGTGAATTCGATTGTATAAGATTCATTTACAGTCTGTTTTATATATTTACTGTAATGTTTAGACTGTTTTATAATTGGCCTCTCAACTTCACGGGTTTTAAAACAGTGTTTATATGAATATTTTTTGTCTGTAAATAGGAAATTGTCTTTGGATTGTTTTGTGATAAATCTAGTTTTCTCAGTTTTATTAATATGATTTTTCCTATTTTTATAAGTGTACATACTGTTGTTAAATATGTTACGGTCATAATGGTTATATCGATGACTTTCGTATGTTAAAGCAGACACAGTCGGCATAAATGTTAAATCAAATAAGGGATTCTTTTGGGTATCAAATACTGAATTTTCTCTTAAAATATTCTCACATATGAGACTTTGTTGCTTTGATTCAAGAGGCATGCTATAATCGCTGGTGTCATACTGTCTGCTTACTCTACTACTAGTAAGATATGTATTTTCATAAGCTAATGTATAAGGCACTGGGTTTCTTGCCATAGCATTGTATTCCGATTTTTCATCTTGACTGCAATCTATCGGTAATCTAGGATTGAATGGTGAGTTGGTGGGTGTTTCCATTAGGTCAACAACTGGATAATCTCGAAAATGGATATTTAACCGATTATTATCAGAGTATCTGTTATCCAGTTCACTGTTTATAACTGTCTGAACAAGATCGTATGTAGTTTTGAAAGGTTTAACTTTTATTGTATGTATTATGTTATCAATAGCATGTTTATTCAAATTTGGTAATAGACTAAATCTAGATTTAGACTTAAAATACTTGTTTTGATATCTTAGGAATTCTTCTACTTCTTGACGTAAAGCTTTACTTTTCACAGGAACGTAATCTGTCTTCCTTGGAAACTGATGCACATTTAAATGTTGGTTATTATCTTCAGTCTTGGTCCTTCTATTTCGTTTTATTTTACAATTACTTTTATTTTTATACGGCTTGTTACCTATTTTTCCGGGTGACATATTTTTAAATTTCTTATGGTTTACTTTTTTATTCTTCTTATTGTTTGAGGTTTTAACACAGATTTTTGATGTAAGAATTGGAGTTTTCATTTTATTTACATTTGGAGTAATCAAAACATGTTGAACTTTATCTATGGAAGAATGGTTTTTGTTATTTTTACATGTGTTTTCGTTTGTTACTAAATGTTTATTGTCCTTGCTATTTTGTAATGGTTTATTTTGATTTGATTCTGCACCAATTATCTCAAACATGTGGTTTTTTACATTATTAGTTTTTTTTTTTTTCTTCCTCTTTATCCGTTTTCCTAAAATTGTTTAAAAAAGTTTTATTTAATAAAAACTAGTAAGTAGGTATTATAAACGATCTATTCTCAATTAATTTCTTGGTAGCTAACCTTTCACACCATTTGGAAGTAACGAGACCCCCATTTTCTTAGAATTGCTACCTAATATTTTATCTATAATTTTCTTAATTTGGTATCGAGTCGTATCTTTATTAACTTGATTTATTTCCTGTACTATAGCTTGTTGTTCAGGTTTCTTTTCTAGTAAATTAACATTACCAATATAAAACTTGATTAATTTCTCCAACATTATTTTCATTTGCTCCCAGTTTTTAAACTCTACAATAGTTTTTCTTAATGTGGAACTAATATCATACTCCATATAGGGACAGGTGATAAATATGAAATAAAACGGTATACTTGACTTGAACAAATGTGTTTCAACATGATTGCTCTGTAATAAAAATATCGTTACAACAATCGCTGATAAATAAACGAATGGTTTTAAACTTGAATTGAGTTATAAAGCAATGTACCTACTTACCTTAATTTTTGATTTATTTTTATCAGTTATTAGTAAATACTTTTTCAAATATTCATTTATTATTACATGTAACTTGCTTTTGTAAACAAATTTTCCATTTAAATAAATCCAGTGTTTTTCAATTTCTATATCAGATTTTCCAATTAATGCTTTCACTTTATGTTGATTCTTTTCTATTTGCAATTCTTGAACTGCATTCTTTTCAATACCAAATAGCGTTGATAATGTTTGATAAACATCTCTCTTCTTATGAATTTTAAAAATGATTTCATTTCTTAAGTCATCCCGTAAACTTATTGATATGTTATTATGTACTAAAGAAATCTGTTCTAAAAAACTTTTAATGTTATGCAACTCATTGACTGGGTCTATTCCTTGTTTTTTAATCTTAAGATTATAAAGAAATCCTTTAATCTCTACCTAAAATCAAACAGAAAGATATCAAAGGGATTCACGTTCAATACAGTAGGTGGAGCATAATAGATTAGATCGGCGATAGATTCTATTATATTTATCAGATTATAGATTGCTGACCGACAATCTCGATACAAGAAAAAAACTCATTATACTTGAATAGCATGGAGTTTTTAATTAAAAATGCGCACCGCATGTCAATACTTACTGTTGTTCCTTTTGATGGGCGAATAGTCATTTTTGAAACTTGTTTCTTTTTGCCTTCATAAAACGTCTTAGCCCACGTTTCTTCTGCATCCTTATACCGTGATATTATTTTAACATTTTTAGATATTTCTATTATATTAGCTAAAAATTCACCTCGATATCCATAAGTTTTTGGCATCGATTTTAAAGTTGAAAGGTCTGTGAGCTTACTGGTCATATGCCTTTGACCAAGGGCGTCAAAGTCATTCTTCGTAATACCATACCCATTATCAATAACCTGTATTCGATTCTCCTGTATATGTACTCTTATCGCAATTGATGCAGATTCTGAGTCCAGTGAGTTGTACACCTAAAATGAAGCAAAAAAAACGGGCAAGTTGGTTCCGTAGTACAACGCTACACCTACTTATTAATAAATTTCAATGGAATTTGAACGAAAATTTTGTTACTTCTCATTTGGTCAGCTGTTACTCGTAAACTTGTAAGGCCTACTTAGCTGTCATTGTTATCCTTTTAATTTCGCTATAACTAGTAACTACCGTGATTTTTTTTACTCACTAAACATCAAACATTTGTCTCTAACAAAAATTATCAAGGTTTTTAAAGCTTAATTTATTATAAATTTAAAAATGGTCTTCACAACCCCTGAACGTTTTTAAAAGAGCTAATTGGATAGCTAGTATTTTTTTTTACCCTACACGATGGGGTAGGTGAAAAAAATACATCCCCACTTCACATATAGTCCCCTATATGTGAAGTGGGGATGTATTTTTTAGCTAACCGCAAAAAGAGTTTTCAAGATTTTATTAATTTTCATATCGGCGTAAGTATCCATTTAAAATTACAGTCTGCTAGCATTATTAGTCTCTGGGCTTAATGCTGCGGACGGACGGACGGACATAGCGAAACTTTAAGGGTTCCTTTTGGCCATTTTGGCTACGAAACCCTAAAAAAACATTATCCGGCGTAGTGGAGTACCTAACAATAACCAACATAAGTAGCTACGTGACAAATGCAACATCTACGCTTAGCCACAGATAATGCTTAGCCTTTAATTTACCTTGAATTGGCCTTAATCACTGTATAATTTTAAATTAAATGAACAATGAACCTATGCGTGATATGACATGCAATATAGTAGAATCGGATTCCATCAATTCCATGTGGTTTCCTGTTACAGTAACGCTGTACTGAATTCAGGTGATGGCTAATGATTACATTAGTATGTTTTATTAATTTGATTGAGTTACCCCTAATAATAGTAAGCCTACGAAATTCAAATTTGTTATTTTAATAATTATGTTTTAACTTACTAATTCTTCAACTGCTGTTTTATAGTTGTTTATTTGTGCCGATGCGCTTAGCATTGAGCGAACGTCGTTTGGTAAGACTTTTAAAGTCATGTTTACAGTCTTAATTAACATTAATTAACATAATAAGTTATAGATAGATCCGTAGGAATATTTAAATAATGACAGAAGATGAAAAATAAAAATAATCAAATTAAAAAAAAAACTCCGAGAAAGAGGTTTATTGCCAAAGACATTATAAGAGAGGTACCTCGTATAATGTCGTCTTTGTTGATCTTAATTATGTACGTAGGTTATCAACCTCTTTTTTAAAATGGATTGCAAATATATGTTGTTTTATTTTTTCTAATCCCTAATATTATTGTTTTACATAATATAATTATTGTTATTAAGTGTAAACTTCTTATTGCCTCTGTTACGTTCTTAATAATGTAATCGTAATGCTTTCGACTATTTTATTCATCCATACTAATATTATAAATGTGAAAGTAACTCTGTCTGTCTGTCTGTCTGTCTGTCTGTTACGCTTTCACGCTCAAACCGCTGAACCGATTTAGATGAAATTTGGTATGGAGATAGTTTGAGTCTCGGGGAAGGACATAGGACAGTTTTTATCGCGATAACCGACATCCACGCGGGCGGAGCCGCGGGCGAAAGCTAGTTTTCTATAAAACTGAAATGTCTTTCATGGAATGTTACTGGCATGTGATTTAATATGTATGTGACCTGACCTTGTTAGCTGCCAGCCCACGTAGGCGTACGTAAGCGCCTGAAATATAGGCAATACCTATGTTATTACATACAAGTGTAGATATATTGACAGTCATTTTGAATGGACTACATTTTATGATAGTTGATTCCTTCAAACTACATTTTAATGAACAGGAATCGATTCGTATTCAGCCGTGAACTTTGATCGAAATATAGGTAGCCCCGATAAGGCTTGAAGTGTCGAACGGCGAGTAGTCGTATACAGACCCTCACATGATTGACCGTATAAAATGGCTTTTATAGATTTTGTAGGCAAATAAGTAAAGTAATTTAACAAACAACAGAACTATGAATTGCTTCAGTACAAAACTACTCGCGTTTACGGGATTAGCGTACAAAATGTGTTTTTCTATTTGTTAAATTGTTGCCAAAGACGTTTTCAAAATAATTATCATGCAGTTTGTAAGATAGAATCTTAATTACATAGTTAAGTAGATACGTCACAATGTTTGTTTGATAGTTATCTTAGTTCGGGAATTATGAGTGAATTTGTTGAAAAGGAGATATTATTGTTTTGGGAATACGTCAAACGGTGAGTAATAAACCTTTTTTGTTTCGTGGCATGCGAATTATTCATAGACAATCCTGAATGATTTGTTTGTTGCACACGATTTGTGACCTTATCTCTTTGACTGAAGCACCATTATGCTAGTTATTATTCAATATACAGATTTCGGACCTCTAAAAGCTGCATAAAGAAAGCAGATATTAAACGGCCTATTGTAGACAATACACAATTTCTTAGAATCGTAATCAACTTATCACTAACAAGAATATTGTCTAGTCAGAGACGAAGTGATTAGTGACTCATGGTGTCATCGTGACTAAAGAATGTTGCAATAAATTTACCTAAATTTAGATACCCAATTAAAAGGTGACGCTGACGTATTCAGGACTTACGGTAAGTTAGGTTCAATATGACGATATTTTTAACTCCTAGAATAGCATCGTAAGTAGCTTTTGTCTGTCTGACATCCTGTTTGGTAAGTTACCTATACTATAATCACCGTTGAATAGTTATTATTTTCTACTCGTATATTAAATAATATCTTTACTACATCTACCTGTCTATAACACAGTTGCATATATTTTTACGTCAATATATAGGTAGGTAAAGTTTACCGCTATTTTGGTACCTACAACACTTTAAATAATGTTTATTATTTTCCGTTTTTTGTTACATTCAATGTTCAATTAAATAAATTAAAATATATGAATGAATATTGAAAGAAATGTAAAAGAGTAACGTACCGTAAGGTACCATTTACTAGCTGACCCGCGCAAATTCGAAGGCGTAAATATTCCCAGTTTTTTGGAACATTTTTCATTGCTTCTTCGCTCATATGGGTAGTAGCGTAGCCTATAGCCTTCAGTAAAAGAATTTTTCAATTCAGAGCAGTAGTTCCTGAGATTATCGCGTTCGAACAAACAATCAAACAAACAAACAAACTCTTCAGCTTTATAATGTTAGTATAGATAACATATCTACTACGCAGGTCACATAAACTATAATAAAAAAAAATAATTTCGAATTGAAATGAAAACAAATGTCATATCAATGACGTCATGCACGATATGAAAGGGATAGCATATATCACACACATATCCTTTTCAGTAAAGTTATGCACGTTAGGTACTTTAATTTACCGACTTAAGTATGCAAAAAAAATGTAATTTTGAAATTAATGTTCTTAGGTACAACCTACTCATAACATTGGTATAAAACAAAATAGTTAAAAAAAAACCTTTTATTTATTGAGCATTTAAATAAAAGTTATTTTAATATTTAAATGAAGAAAATATTTTTTATATTAAAACAAACTCTTCAATTATATCATTTATATGATATAAAAGCTTGTCAGCTTGTCAGCAACAGAGAACTAATTTTAATTTATTTGATATTTTGCGAAACTGTCTTTCTCCTTTATAACCATGATTTGATATTATGCTTACAAAGAGAAGGTGGGTCTTTTTCTAAGCAAGAAGATAAACCCTAGACACAATTCCCCACGTATTTTGTCTTCTTGGTTTTCACAGACTTCTCTAATCACTACGTGACATACTCTATGATATAGATTTAGCACATTCGAAATTCTGAGCAAGTTGTATTTTTTTAATTTTTTGCGAACAAAAATTATTGTAATCGTCATAGATAAAAAACTGAAAAAAGTACGGCCTCTGAATTTTGTTTATTCTTTGAAAACGATTGATACCGCAAATCAGCAAAAACATTCTTGAAGAGGAGCATATTTCCTAAATAAAAAAATCAGTGGCCCTATAATAAGAACGATCGGAAGAAAGATAAAAAATGGTTGTCTGTTAAGTCAGTTTACGGACGATAATTTTACGTGATGATGTCATATGAAAACATAGATGACATTGTAATAAATAACCATGCCTGTGAGAGCTTATTTTTTTTTGTTTTTTTTTTTTATTTCCCTTTTATCACATGTTGCTGCAATCGCCAAAATATTGATGACATTGTGATAAACAACTATGGCTGTCACAGCTTTAGTGGACCCGGGCGCATGATGACCACAATACTTCAGCCTATCAGCAGGCGGAACGTAACGGACCGTGACACTTTTTCGTGCGTGCACCCGGTCATCGATTTATAAGATGTTACGTGATGATGTCACGTCAAAAGTTATCACGTTAATAAACACTTTTATCGAAAATGATTTACTGCTGTTTCAGTTATTGCCGAATAAAACCTGTGTTTCTCAACAAAAGCACGTAAATTCGATGAAGATACGCTATTTCGCTGGTGCACTTTTTCACATCGTATTTTTTCATATGTATTTTTTGTGGTACTGCATTTTTTGTGGTAACGGCTACGGAGCCCTGCACTGAGATGGTCTAATAAGGTCTTGATAGGTTGTTCAACATTCTACTAAACTTTTCCATTACCAGTATAATTTGAAAATAATAAAACCTACCTTCAGTATTATTAGTATATTGTTTACGTGTTTCCAATGATATAAATAGGTAGGTAACTTAAGGTATAATCAGATAACAATGATATATATAACAAAACTGGGTCAGTTGGAATGAAAAACTGGTATAATGTTACTCATGAAAAAAATAACCAGTCAATTGTATTAGTAATTCATAAACTCGACAGCTGGCATTTACCGATGTTTCCTTAGTAAATTTTTAATGGATTATCGATTGAGGCAATTTGTATGATGAATGATGAACTTTTTTAACGACTTCCGCTTTAAAGGACACTGTTGTAGCTATAGAAATACAAACTGAAATTTCAGACATAACCGTGTGATTTTTAGTCGGTTCGACTCCGACATACCCTCTTCTACGTGCCCTCGTAGAAGTGGGATCCGAGGGGATTTTTGCACACGTAACAAAAAAAGACATAACCAAACTAATACCTATAATAAATGCGAAAGTAACTATGTCTTTTACGTTTTTACGTTTAAACCGCTGAATCGATTTAGATGGAATTTGGTATGGAGATAGTTTGAGTCTCGGGAAAGGACAATGAATAGTTGTTATCGCGATAACCGACATCCACGTGGGCGGAGCCGCGGCCGAAAACTAGTAGTACAATATAAATTTGGAACAGTTATCTGAGAATGATACGTAATTACTTACTCTTAGTTGTTGTTGTAATAGGATTAAGTTTAATTGCTAACGCGACATCATGTTAGTTAGTTTGTACGTGATTGCTAACATGATTATATGATGAATTTTATGACATTCATTCCTAGTTTATATAATTATTCTGAGTCTGGGTACACGTGTTTGTACAAGCTGAAGTTTTTAAACTTTTGAGTGAAAGTTTTACTCGTACCAAAACTTTGCAGTTATCCAAATACGACAAACAAGCTTTGGAGATCGCAATCATCATCGCAGTGCTAAATTCATAACCCTTCCTTTTTGGCTTCACCTTCGTTGGCTAAGAAGCTCTTCTATGTACTGGCAGCAGAGGATCGGTAAGAAGAATCGGAAGAGAGAGAAAGACACTCTCTCTTGTGTTTCGCCTAACCGTTTGAAGATAAAAGATTTATTGTTTTTCGCTACTTTCCGTAGAAACCAAATCTTTTGATAACAAATTCTGCAAAAATATTTTAAAAAGTTATATTTTTCCGTGGGACCAATTCATTACCAACATTCCAATGGTTTGACCAATCCTTATCTTTGGGCTTAAGGCGGCTATTATTGCTAAACAATATGGGAAGATAACGGGTAACTTTTAGAGGTGAGATGGCTTTGGAACATTCCTATAAATATCAAGAACTGGGAACGAACAGGCATCAGTTCCTTCGAGGACATCATTTGAGAAGGATCAAGAATCATCCAATTTACAAAGGTAAGCCAGTTTTGTTCAAAGGATTAAAGTACCTAACTATATAGTGTTATAGTAGGTACCTAACATGATTTGAAAATACTCATTTTATTAAATTAATACTTTTTCTGCTGAAAACATTGTGTATCCTGGGATGCTTAAGTTGTGAATTCTCGTATGCACAAATTGCACAAGATCATAACCTAACCAACCTCATTTCTAGGTCCACAGCAACATTTTTAACAGCTTTTCGCCCAAGTTATAGGATACATTTTTTTTTGTTTTTTTTTTTAAAGTTAACTAGCAATGTGGGTTTGAGACCACATTACTAGCGATCTTGTTAACCCCTCCAGCTAAGCTTAAAGGCTTGTGTTAGGAGTGGGTTCACTTCCGATAGTATAATGGGTAGGTTTCGAACCCGCGACCTCACGATTGCGAGTCCGATGCCTTAGCCATTAGGCCATAGGTCATTTGTTATGACTTCCTTGTTCTGACTTCCTAAAGAATATTCTTAGCATACATAGTATTGTTTTCGGGGTGCTTTGTGTTTTTTGTGTGAAAAATCGTTCTATAGTAACCTCATCTAATACTTCTACGACTTCTAGTCTTTAAAATTGAAACTGCTTTATTACTATCAAACTTTGTATTCCTTTTTCAGATGTTTACAATTCTGCCCATAGTTTTGGTTGTTGCAACTGCTGTTTACTCGGCTGAAATACCGTCTACGTACTCTGCATTAAATAAACACCCTGAACCAACATCTGAAACATTAACTGAACCTAAACCTGATGTTGCGCATCCCGTTTATCGAGGAGAAGAGCCTGTAAATCAAGGCAGGGCTAGAATTGAACATGTGAGACCAGCGGGCCCAGTTATCAGACGTGATGCTATGCTGTCAGACCAACCCGTTGCCCAGATGGATCCCAATCTTGTAAGTTCTTATAGCATTTCCAAAGCAATAGTATACACCTACATGACAAGGTGTTTATAGTACCTATACGTCATAGACAATGTCGTCATCGCCTGTTTAGTATTACAAGTTTTCAAATTAATCTTAAAAGTATTTTGTGGAATTATGTTAGAACAAAATGCTAATTAGCAATTTGACTTTTTGTAAACATTGATTTTTCTTGTTATGCAATTTCCTTTGTCGTATTAAAAGTCCATTAGTTCGTCATTTGTTCTCTCAATAGTTAATGCTTAAGACAGAAGAAAACTGGAACGGTTACACTTAGCGTTTAGCAGAAAAAAATCATAACATTATTTTTTTTAAATTCCAGAATGAGCAAGGTATCTTTGGAAATGGATATATTCCTAGTGTAGCGGAAGTAGCATATCCAGATAGCAGATATGCGCCAGGATATGAAGAGCAGTTCTACAACTCTCCGTACAACAGGCAGTTTTACCCTGGTGCTGAACCTGAGCCATATGAGTGAGTATACATTTAGAAATGACTAGACTAAGAAATATCCGATTCAGAGATGCGATAGAAGAAACGAGAAAATTATTCCATTTCGTCATTTTCTGGATATTTAACAGGCCCAACTTTCTTAATGATATCAGTTTGGATGTTGATGATGGCATAATACTGACCTTATTTACGAAGACAATTATTATACAAATAGGATAAATGTAATAAATTCAAATATCCTATTGCATTGACATTCATCATCATCATCAGCCATTGACATTAGTCGGGTGAAAAATATGTATTAGTTTGATTTCATGATTTAATGGTCAGGTCGTAAGTGTTTAGTCTAGATTTATGCTATCAAAATAAATAGAAATTTGTTTGGCGTTGAATTGTATGATTAATATTTTGTGTAAAGTGCGATTCAAAGCGACACAGTTGTATAAACTTCGTACTATTATATTAACTTTTGTTACAGAGACAACATGTTTGCACTGAGCCCATATTTGCCGGAGCCTTATTCTTCCACCTTCGATTTGCTGTGGAGCCAAGTACCTGATGGCAGAGTTAGTATTACTGTTACTATACTTACTTCTGTTTTTTACAAACTTGCAGAATCTTCTTTAAATTTATGGCCCGCCCTGTCACAGAACCCTTCTTAATTTTGGAGTTTAACTTCTTCATTAATTAAATAATCCGCATTTCACTTTATTTCTACAAAAAAGTTTTGCAAATAGAAATCGCAATAAGACAAAAAAATATGAACTGTAGTACTGTTATATTTCCATAAATGAGCATTAGTTAAAAAAAGTACTCGTTAGTAGTTGTGTTGCTGGATTTCACTAAAATATTACCAAGTTCTAAATTATTGTGCCGTATGATTGCACTTGTTAATTGTTTTTTTTTACTTTTCAGGCACTGGTTGGCTTCGTAGGTCGCACTATTAGATGGATCTTTGAAAGCATGGTCGTTATACTCATCGGATCTCTAGTAACCGTCGGCATCTGTTCTTATACTAGCCTGTGTACTATCAATTTTAACGATTTCCACGATCAGATGAGAATGCTCATGACCCCAGCCAGTCTAGAATCCGTTGGCCAGGCAGCTCATGTGGTGTCGACTGCTATCGACAAAATACAAAAGATTCAAAACGAGAAGCCGACTAAGAGAAAACGTCTTGCCATTTTCAACAATTAGAGTCATAGTAATATATTTTGCCTGTAATACAGTTTAATATTTTATGGAAGTTTATTAAATCATTTTCAATATATATTTTTTTGTCTTCATTATTCTTCTGTTATTCTCAGTCCAAATATGACGAATATAAATAATATTTATAACCACAATTTCAATCTTACGATTATTTTCATTAGATAGTCACTTGATATTAGGTATTTCTAAGTAAAGGAGTGGTAGACTATCTCCTTTCATCCTGAAGTATACCAAAAAAAAATAAAGGCCCTTTTTAACTGTTCTCTACAAGTTTTGATGCCCTTTTGCTTGAATCAATGCATAATATAAATCCATCTATGTTCCAAATATCTAGAGCTGTTTACAATTCATCTCGTTTGATACAAGGATATTTATAATTCACATAGTGAAGAATTTTTACTTTGGGTACGTACTAGCTGCTACCTACCTCCTAATGAAGAAAATGAGACAAAATCTTACCTTTATATACTACCATGTAATAAAACTAATATTTTATTTTTTAAACTTATTCTTCCATACAAATTTCGTCCTGACATTGATGGTCCTGATTACAAATACTACAAAAAAACGTGCATTTATAAATGTTTGAAACTTCATAATTACTAATTTGACGCTAATAGTCAAGTGAATCATAATTAATAGGAACATAATTCATCCCTAGTCATGATAATTCTACTTACGACTAATGCCTAATTAGGTAATGAAGAGTACATAAAAGACAGCAAAACTTCTAAAGCTTTATTAGAATACCTATACCTACTAGTGACATACCTATTTCAATTATTTATTTATTCATTTTTGTTGTAAATAGGTAGATATAAATAACACTGAAGATGTTTAAATCAGAGATTTTATTTTGCTCAGTGATATTGTGTTTATTGTTGCCTCATTTTGAAGGGAGTATTTTAGGGAATGGTATATTCGCCGACTTTGAGAAAAATAAAATAGCCCAAGTAAAAATAGTTCCAGCTGAGGTAAGTAATTTTATAAACATATGTTCATACAAATGTTGTGATAGTCTTTTATGACTAAGATTAAAAGATATTACACTAAGATATATATTTTTGCATTAACATTTATCTACCAATGCTCTTTAGAAGTTAATGGAAGAAAGTACAACGGGTCACCCATTTCTAAACTTTGATATTGCATTTTTTGTAAGTGACTTATAACTTATAAGTTATACCTACTTTCTTAATTACCAATCCTAAAACAAAAATAAATTTGGCTCACCATACTTAAATGTAATATTTTGGTTCATTTAGATATACTCGTACCTATAATATTTTTAAAATTTCAGAAAGTGCACTCTTCAAAAGATGAGACAATAGATCTGTCGAAAGGTATGAGCATTGTGATAAACCCAGTAATTCACAATGTTGCTCAAAGCTATGGATCAGGAGTTGATAAAGATACAGAAGTTAGCACCACACCACCTGTTATCACCACTCATCCACCGCATATTATGATAATGGCGAATAGTATTTCTGTAAGTATATATTTATTTAACAAAATAAATATTTGAATTTCAGATCCAGGAATCGAATTTGAGACATTGCGGATGATCGCCAAGTCCCCTTTTTAGAGTTCCGTAGCCAAAATGGCAAAAACACAGTCAATGCACGGTAGAGTTATCAGTAGCGAAAACTTTCGGACCTTCGAACGAACTGCTAACTAATATACACTATTGAGCCCAGCTGGGGAGGTTAACAGGATTGCTAGTAAATCCCACATTGCTAGTTATCTTAAAAAAACTTGAACATGTTTGTAAGCCCCCGCGAGTGTCTACTGGAGTTCATATGAACTGTTATAGCGAGCAGTATCAGCAGTAGTCCCACATAAAAGTCTTAAACGTAGCATTTGTCTATGTTCATAATCATCAGGCAACGGTAGATAACCCTGTGTTAAAAATATTGGCAGACAATATCGTCCTTACCTATATAAAAGTAGATACCTACTAATATTGAGTCTTCAAACCAAACACTACAAAATAAATTTATTTGACCACAGCAATTAATGACTTCACGATTTCAAAAGTAGGTAGTTATTTTACATAAATTCACTTGTAGATGTTTCATGAAATTTATAATTTATTATTAATAGTAAAATAACCTTTTCTGTTTCAGACAATCTTCAAAAAAGAGTTAAATTCAGTAATTGAATATGTGAAAGCATTGTATTCACTGGCAACCTTTCTGCTGAATTCGATGTTTATAAAAATGGCAGGACTTTTATGGGGTTTGATTAGATATATAATTTGTAGATTTGTTCCTATCTGTGGTTTCTTTAATGTATTTGGAGATGAAGTTGATGGTGCATCACTAGACCTGGCAGAAGATAGTATTTCTAAAGGACTCGCTTTTGTACAAGATATGATGGAACAATACCGTTCTGCGCAAAATGGTACAAATTACTTGGTTAACTAGTGTTTTATTAAATGTAAATTAAAGAATATATTATTTATTAACAGTCGTTGTTTTAATATTTCCTTTAAAAAAAACGAATATAACAGTTAGTTTGAGGAATGCACTGGATCAATGTTTCTACAATTTTCTGAAACAACAGAAAAAGACGAATGACAATGACTAATGCCTATCAATATGGAAAAAAATACTCTCTACATTTTGTGTTCCTACAGATTATTTCGAGATTTTATAATTATAAAATTACTTAGTCAATTATTTTGAATTTCACTTGACGTTTTATAAAACATTTATAGTACCATCTAAGCATCATAGGCCACATACCCTATGTCACAAAGTACCCCCCGTCTCAAAACAACAATTTGCGTTCTTTACCTCTTACGCAGCAGTCGTACGCACTCCCGTAGGTACCATCGAGGCAGACAGAAAAACATGTTTTGATGAAACATTTTGGTAGGTAGATAGGTACAATAAACTTAATGATAGAATGAAAATATTGTAAAGAAGTGTGAGGCAGGGAGATGTAATCACTCCGAAACTATTTACAGTTGCACTGGAGGATGCATTTAAGCTATTGGAATTGAAAGGTCATGGCATCAACTTCAATGGCGAGTACATAACTCACCTTCGATTCGCAGATGATATTGTAATCTCAGCAGAATCGCTACACGAGCTTAGTTGAGTGACTAAATAAAGTTTCAAAGCAGGTAGGCTTGAAAATGAATATGGAAAAGATGAAAATAATGAAGAACATCCACGTAGTGTCAATGCCGGTCAATGTTGGAAATTGTACCCTCAAATTTGACGACTACGACGACTTACTTACTGACGACGACCTGGGACATACAGTCCAGTTAGGTAAATCCAAGTTCGACAAAAAAGTCAATTGACAGATCCAACTCGGTAGAGCAGCGTTCGGCAAATTACGTAGTGTTTTCTCGTCCCTTAAACTCAAAGTCTAAAAACCAAAGTCTTCAATGCGTGTGTATTGCCAGTGATGAATGTCATACGACACCGAACGTGGTCCCTAACTGTTGACCTGATACAGAAACTCAAAGTCGCTCAACGTGCTATGGAAAGAGCTATGCTCGGAGTTTCTCTGCGCGACAGCATCCGTAATGAGAATATTCATAGTAGAACTAAGGTTACCGAGATAGCTCAGAAGATTAGTAAATTGAAGTGGCAATGAGCCACTCGCAGAACCGACAATAATTGGGTACGAAAGGTAAAGGTTTTTGAGTGGCTACCACGAGCTGGAAAACGCAGTGCAGAACGGCCCTCCACAAGATGAACTAACGACCTGATTAAGGTACACTCAAAATTTGGGAGCTGTGAAAGTCCTTGAGAGAAGCCTATGTTCAGCAGTGGACGTTTTCAGGCTGATGATGATGATGAATTAAATGTTTTCTTTATAAATACAATACCAGGAATCGAACCCGAGACTTCCGATCGCTTTACCGGACCGCGAAAGCCGAACCATCTAACCTGAACTATGTCACTAAACTTGAAATTTCTCTTCCCTTGTTGCATAGGAGCCTTTATAAACCTTTTATAAAGTAATTGGGCCTTTTATAAAGTAATTGGCGAGAAATGTCGATAAAAATTACTATAATAAATGTGTATTATCAACATAGATAAGTCGAAAATGCATATTTTGTAAAAAAAACTTACCCCCAAAGGACGTAAAATCGAAACAAATTAAGTTTAAAACCCCCTGACTAATAGGAGGTAAGTAACCGAAGAAAATCCGTCGGGGTCGCCATTCGCTGACCTATATCTGACAGGTCTCAAACATATTTTAATTCAGGGCAGTAAATAGCATGTGCTTTTATTATTAATACGGTTTAAAAGCTTGACACGTATGTAGGTATGTTAGTATGTAACAGAATCTTTGAACGTGTTTTTCACCCACTTCAGGAAATCGTATTTAATTGAAACTTATCAAGGACCGATGACAATACAATCCGATCCGACGTTTTAAGAAAAAATTATAGTACTAATCCGATAAAAAGGGATTTTTGAAAAATCATCCCACAAGGGGGTAAAATAGTGGTTGTAAGTTTATATGAAACTCCGCCAGTTTTAAAGTTAGATGTGTAAAATTTCGTTTTTGGCTTGTTAGTTTAAAATAAAGAAAACATCTTTCGGCGTTTTTGCAAAATCATCTTCCAAGGGGGTAAAATAGGGGTTGCAATTTTTTATAAAACTCCTTTAGTTTTAAAGTTAGATCTGTGAAATTTCCTTTTTGGCTTTCTGATATAAAACAACTAAAAAATTAAAAATAAATAATAGTTTAAAAAACTAAAAAAAACACGCAAAATGCAAATTGTAAAAATTAATAAATAAAATATCAGTTTGTCGTAAAAAAGCGTGGGGTGATTATAAATTATTATCGTCACATGCACCCCACATTTTTTTACGATAAACTGATTTTTAGCATGTGTTTTTAGTTTTCCAAACTATTATTTTTTATTATTTTATCATTAATCACATCGTCGCTATTTGGTGTTCGATAGTAGGTATACGTGCGTGATTTTCAGGCAGACTCAATCATAAATTATTTTTATAAATATATTATTCCTTACCCTTTTTAGTCAGCAAGACACGCAAGTAAAAATAATTTATAGCTCTGAACTATTGGAATAGGTGACCTATTTTGTATCTTTTTCGGATTGCGTGACTGAATCATAGCACAAAGCTTACCTACAAATAAAAATGTAATCAAACCTTGACACCTCATACAATAACTTTTACGCGGTAATTTTCAGTGAAGGACACACAATAGTACCTTGTGGCACACCTTTATAACTGTCCAAGTAAATATCATATAATTTTAAGCCATAGTACTTATCTGTAATTGTGTAGTGTTTCTAGTGATTTCTGTATTGTTCATTAGGCTTAATAACAATGTTATTGTTGATGACACAGTGCAACATGATATCGTGGACATTTTACTTCCGGCACGATATTAAAACTTAATATAACGTTCTATTGTTGGATTACATATAGTTTCCTTCACATTTATGACCTACCTATGAATTATAATAGCCAGTTTGTACCTAATGACCACGTTAAATGCGTACATTGGTATTATTAAAAAATATGTAACGATTCAAACTTTAACATTAGAATATGATATTTGACATTACTGTTTGTTAATAAAGGTTGTGATAATAATGTGAGACGATGTGATCAATATTACCTATTCACTGTAAAAAATTTCACATCTATACTAATATTATCTATACTAATATTATAAAGCGGAAGAGTTTTTTGTTTGTTTAAACGCGCTAATCTCAGGATCTACTTGAAAAATTCTTTTTTTGTTGGATAGCCCATTTATCGAGGAAGGCTATAGGCTATATAACATCGCGCTACGACTAATAGGAGCGGAGAAGCGACGAGAAATGTTTCAAAAACGGGGAGAAATTACGCATACGAAGTTGCGCGGGACAGCTAGTTATAAATATATCTTGAGACAACTTAGACAGCGTCATCTGATCCCAAACTAAGCATAGCTTGTACAATGGCAACCAAACAACTGATAAACAAAGCTGTATATTTCTAAATACGCACATATTATAGATATATATTTATCCTGGGTGGGGATAGAACCTACATCCTCCGGCTTAGCAGTCAGGGTCACTAACCACTAGTGCAACAGGCCAGTCAAAACACCGAGATAATAATCTGCAAAATTAGCGTATTCGTGCAAATGTGAGATACCAACCATAAGCGAAGGTTAAGCCTTCCTTCCACCTCTTTATTCCGTCAACGGAGTATGCTCAACAGTATTGGTATTAGGTATCTAATCATACTGTGGGACCACAAGATTTGTTGAGCGTTAAGTTTATTGCAAGTGTATCAACGCAGATGTCATAGAAAAAGTAGGTGTGATAAAATCTGTTGATAAAATTTATCGGCACTACAAAAAGTTCGTTGGAAATCTATACTAATATTATAAAGCGGAAGAGTTTGTTTGTTTGTTTGCTTTATTTGTTTGTTTGTTTGTTTGTTTAAACGCGCTAATCTCAGGAACTACTAAACCGGTTTGAAAAATTCTTTTTTTGTTGGATAGCCCTTTTATCGAGGAAGGCTATAGGCTATATAACATCGCGCTACGACTAATAGGAGCGGAGTAGCGACGTGAAATGTTGCAAAAACGGGGAAAATTTACGCATACGAAGTTGCGCGGGACAGCTAGTCATAAATATTTATACAAGCAGCATATTTCCAATAGGAAATAACATATGAATTTTAACAGACGTATTATTCGATTGTCATATTATTCATTGTTTTTATTAATATGTCATCAACAAATTCATCGTAGGTTATCGGTCTATTACTACGGAATAAATATAAAATAATAGGCAAATTAAATACAGAATAATGGGTATAGTAACAGACGATTAGATGCAGAATAAATAATAGACTGAACTGGACAGGTCAAAAGATCAACGAGGATGACAACGTTACCATTGTCAAGGACACAGATGACTGTTTTTTAAATGTGTCACTCCCCTTTATGCCAAAAGGGTGCATTGACCACTTCGCCGGTCATATACGATATTTGTCACACTAGGGAATAGATTTTGATCCCTTCTAAATCGCCGTAATAGTTTGGAAGATTAACATGTTCATAGAAACTAACTTTATAAAATTAGTTTGAAAAAAAAAAGATTGAAAAAAACTTGATATACCTTATAAATGCGTCAACATAATCATTCTGTCTATGTCTACAAAACAAAGTAAACAACAACTGACATGTACTTTATTGCATTTAACAAAAATAACATTCAGAGTAAATATCACACAAAGAAAAGAAAGGAGCAACAAAAGAAGTTTTTATATCACGAAGATCCCGTTTATTGCATTTATAAATGAGACAAGCATCCGGTCAATGAAACGTTTGCGGACGATGTGTCATTGTCGCCTTATCTCGTGTATTTATATATCAGTACTTATGTTTTGACTGCAGGACTACTATCTCGCCAACTGCAGTTCTGTTTTCACTTTATTTGGAACCAGACTTATCTGTGGCGGTGTCAGTATTAATTACACAGATTTTCTTATCAGCGGTTTTATCTTTGCTAAAGTTTGGATCACAGTTTATACTCGTCATTCGTGTATGTGTACCAGTGCAAATCAGACACAAAATGGGCAACTCTAAAAGCAAGAAATTAAAAATAAGTAATGAGCAAACGCATAATGTGCAGAAAAATGTTGAAGAAAGTCAAGAAAGGATACATTCCTTGAAACCTGATGTGCCTCGTGGTGAATTGAGGAGTGGCAATGGAGAATTTGAAAGTGGTGAGAACAAGGATCGCGATAACGCAAGCAGTGCCTCTACAGTGGAAGTGCTCGATGATAAGTGATTACCAGTGATCTGCCTCTCTAGTTTTAACCATTGTCCAGTCAAGTAAATGTAACTACGTAATAAGTTATTGTATAAACCACGAGTAAGTGCGGCAAATAAATATATATTTTGTATTTGCTTTGTTTATTTATTTTATGACAGACTTGCAAAGTAAAGATTTTGAAAGGGATCAAAGAAAAATGTACCTATTATAGTAAAGTGTGTCATTGTGTTTTAAGTCTCAGGGTGATTTCTTTCGTTATTAGATTTAATGTTATTCTGTAAAGGACACTCAATCTCGTGAGATTAGGTCTATATGTAGCTGAACACCGTGTCTTCCACAATATGGTACTCGTGGGAAATTCTGTTTTGAAGTAAATATATAAAGGTACTTATAAACCACTGCAAACTATGTAATTGTATTACATGTTTGCAGAGCAAATGCTGGCTTTTATTATTGTCGATAGAGTGCTTGTATTGAATGATAAAACTGATAAGTTAACGCGATTATACTCGTACATATAAACATTGTTATTGAGATTAGACTAAGACCTTGTTCGAGGCTAGAACTCGTGTCTTATAAAATTGAAAGAATGACTAATTTATGACTCACGCTTTGTTGTCAGAGACGATACGAGCAAATATTTTCTAGTCTATTTGGCAGTGACCTATTGTTTTTGGAATGCTTAGAAGTGGAGAAGACTTATATTAGTTTTATTATCTTGATAACCAAAACGTAGGTACTAGGGTGGTACCCCTTTTAACGAGAATTGCGCGGACGGAGGAGTATGAAATTTCGCACACTTATATAATAGTTTATATAGATAAGTGGTACGGAACGCTAATATTAGAAAAAAAATGAATTAATTATGGTCGAATTTGGACCACGGTTGACCACTAGTAATTATAATCACTCCAAATTTAAAACTATAATTATATATCTCTTCTCCTTCTCTTATTACTTTATTCCTACAAAGAAACCAGATGAGTTCAAAAAAGAGAAACGACCGTTTAACTCATGTTTATATTGCATAAATACTGAAAGAGAGACTAGAGTCTGTGTTTCGAAGAATGAGAGGAAGGAATGAACCTCCAAAAACAACCTCTCTCGTGTACGGCTATGGCCTGGGTATTAGTAAAAGAATGGCACCTGTAATAAATTTATTGGTATTTTATATCGTTGTTGACTATTTCATGAATGATGTTTGTATACAATGTATTGTTCACCTAACAAGCTTATTGTTTTAAAAATAATATGTTTTTCAAAACAACATAATAATGTACCTATTTCAGATGTATTGGGTTATACCTACATATAAAACCTGTAATTGAATATAGAAATATATATACATAAGTTAATAATATTTACGCAATGTTTTCTGTTTCATTTATTTTTATTTACAACTTGCTCTGTCCACATAAATATCGATTATCTCGATAAAAATTGTATATTTTATGTCCTTTCCCGGGACTCAAACTATCTCCATACCAAATTTCATATAAATCAGTTCAGCGGTTTTAGCGTGAAAAGGCAACAGGCAGACGGAGTTACTTTCACATGTATAATATTGGCATGGATTAAGAATCGCAGCCATTGTAGATTACCGAAACACACATCACTACAAACACTAATAGCGGGACTAATTCTAAATGTGAAGATTTATGTAGGTACGCAGTCAGTCGAGATTCAGAAGAAAAAGAGGGGACATTTTAAAGAACACTTTACAGTAGTATTTTTTTAACTCTTCAAAGACCTTATTCTCCAATATGATAGTGCCTACGTTGTAGAAAATTCCTCTTCATTAAATAAAACCACCAAAATAGACATGAATGAAAGAGATCATATCATAACATAATATCATCAGCAGAATCGACATACCATCTTTCACACCTATGGTCTTTAATGGAACGTCCATTACTTTTAGCCCGATGGTTAAAGATCTTGGTTTGCATATCGACGCCCCACTAGCTATGCCAAGTCACAAATGTCGGTCAAAAGGTTACAGAAACATTACGGGCTCTTTATCGGCTTGAGAATTTTCTACCAATCAAAACCAAGACTATGCTTGTACAGACTTCAATTTTTACCATTATTGACTATGGTGTTGTGTTTTATCTCGACCTGAATGCAGATCTGCTCAGCAAGCCTTTTCTCAAAAATAGCATTTGATTCATATTCAACCGTAGTCGTAGTTGTTAATTCTCCGAATGCTTTACTTACCTTTCTTCTTACTTTCAATATTTGTGCCTTAACCATAACAGAAATCTTCGATTTTCTAATACCCTTCTACTTCTCTGTTCGTCTCATAACTCAGCCATAATTTATTCTTCTTTCTTAGGCCTTTCGTCATTGGAATGCGCTCCCTGTAGAAATTAGTTTGTCCATTTGCCGTTTCGAATTTAAAAAGAGAGTAACCAATAGGCCTTGTTACGTATTATGTAGATATATGTATGTATAGGTAAATATATTTATAATTATAATTGATTTTGTTTATATTATATTATTTGATATTTATTTTTTGATATATATTTGTTTTATTTACATTTGTTTATTTTCAATTTTGAAATTAAGTATTTAGGTAGTTTTATCAAAATAATAAGCACCTGCCACCCTTTTGCCTTCACCACTCAAAGGTTGACTGCTAGGCTTTGCAATTATAGGATATTTTTAAATTTTCACATATGTCAGGGATCGTCATGGTCACTAAAATGTCATTGCTTGTAGTGGCGGAGTGGGCCGGGTCGTCCTCCTTGCCTCCAATATGGCGAAGGGGATGATGGCTGACCCACGCGTCATGCTTTTAAACGGGTGCTGCTGGGGTGACTGGTCGGCCTTGTCATTGATAACTTATGGATATTTTATTAACGATTCAAATATTTTTCGATTAGGTCGTTTAGTTTTTTATTGTCCGAATCTGGTCATATGTTGCCTTTACCTTTTTACCCGCGACGGATTTTATCCGTAGGTTGATGCTCCCACACCATAGGAGGCTAATCATAATGAAATCATGGCTATTCATTTAACAATATTTTAAATATGATATCTTGGGTGAGTTTCAAGGTGTAGGTTATGGTTTCAGCATCCTACTTGCTGGCATAACTGTATTCAAATGCATATTGTAAAAAATGGTATTTAAAAAAAATACCATGAGTTTATATTGCCAAGTTCTAGAAACTTAAGGTAAATTTGGTAATGTAGACTATTCCAAATTTTGTCAGACGTTCATAAAAGGCTTTGACTTAGTGGTATTACCTAGATAATGGCATTAGCAACGTGACTATTTAGGCCCTTCGTACAGAAACGCTACACTAGATTTGCGAAGCCTTGTATACGAAGAGCCTTATAATAACTTAGGCACTATCAACCAATTGTCTTGTCAAGAAAGTTGACAGCTGCAAAGGACAACTGAAGAACATACTAGGTCGATGGGGCACTGACTCTGAAAGTGATAATAATATTGTCATTAATTAGTTCATTGTCTGTTTGCATACTATCACATATGGTTCACACGTGAATAAGTCGTGGGTAAACAAATAAGTATTGTCCATATCACTGTATTATAGCAGAAGATACATCTGTGTCATTGTTGATCGATGATTGTTTCAATTTGCTTGGAAATACGTTGAGTCATTACTGTAACAAACTATGATATAGTCGCCGTAGATTGTTGCAATCAGTGACACCTTTGGAGAGGATGACTCAGGAGTATGCTATGCCGCATGTGAGCTTAGTAAAATGAGGTTTATTGTGTTTACAAGTAGCTGGAATTAGGTATATCCACTTTAATCTTAGTGCAATATGCAATGTCGTCATTTCATATTTTATGTGAACCAAGTTGTCACCTTTTGCGACTGAGGTAAACTACAAAATGAAGTATCCTCCTATACATTTGTAGTAGAGGTAGGTTACCAGCTAAGAAAAATATCCCAACTGATAGGAATACATGGAATAGAACTCCGACGTATGATCTATCAGTGGGGATATAGCAGTAGGGATCTCTAAGGAGAATATTTAACCCTTAGAATTACCAAATTAGCCGAGTGTATTCTGTAGGTGTTGTGTATACACATGAATACAGAATTCACTAGGTTAATTTGGTGAGACAAGTTAAACAACATAATTAGAAAATTAATGGGATCATGTCTTTACTTCACTGAATTTCAAACATGACCTAACACATAGTGACAAAACGAACCATCAGATTACGTGACACTATGATAATAAGAGCTGATGTGTTCACTCGATCGTAAATATAATATGAAAATTCTTGTGATTATGGCCATGATCATGAAAATTACCGTTTCAAAATTCAATCATTTATAACTATTCAATTATGGAACAATCATATTGTATATGGGTATCAATTAGGTACATACATGGTCTCACTAGCCTAATAATTTAATGAGCCAAAATGATATTTATCGTCACATTCATGTAACAACCAAATGAGCATAAAATTGCATAGGTGCGACCTCTTTCAGTGTATTTGCCTGATGATATTGAAATATGAATGTCACTTAATAAACGTGTTGGTAAATTACATGTAATAGAACACTGTGACTCACTACATGATGGTCGGGAATATTCTCGAGAGGAACACATACCTGCATAATGGTGGCATAGGTAAGGTTAAGTTTCTCTATTATCTGTAGGTGTGAAAAATAAAAATATTTATGGTAAAGTTTTTTTTTCTTTAAAATAGCCTTTTCATTTTTCCAAAATAGGTAATAATAAAATATTTTGTTGGGAGGTATTGAGATATTGGGATTGTAATTTCTTTGGAAATATAATTAACTTGTCAATTACTAACTTATATTGATGGCTAGTTTTGCTTGCTCACCCGCGTGGATTCCGGTCATTACAATAAAAAAAAACTTGAGAGGTGTCAAGGGACACCCGGATGGAACGAAGTTCTTATCTTATTTTTTTTTTATAATCGTCGCAACACCACACTGTTCATTGCGAAATAGAAAGACGAAACGAAAATAACTTACAAAAAGACGATTGTATACCGAAGGCTCGAACCTACCACTACACAATTGTCACCAATACTGTGTACCGAATTTATGCCTCTAGACCAAATCGACAAGTGACTTCTTCGTCAAATTAGATGTCCATATCTTACGCGCACGCCGCACGGCTTGTGTGTGTCAAAAAGTGTCGTTACAACTTTTCGTGAGAATTTTTTCCGTCTAGCCCCCTTTCACAACGCGCAATAAAGAACTTCGTTCCAAATATAATATGACCTTTCTCAGGATACCTTTGTATCCAAAATTAAGATCCATTCAGCCGTTTCATCGTGCAAAGGTATTTCTTGCTTTGGAATAAAAATAAAACCCATTTTTAACACTTAATTGCTGCATAATCTGAGACAAAAAGTAAACAAATAATCAGGAGGCACGGTAGTAAACCCCGCCTAGACACACAGGACAAAAAAGCGCGGGGCACTACCCGATCGATACATCGATCTAAAAGTGCTTCCTCGTATTTTTGTACCCCTATCGATTTGGTTTCTACATTGCTAGAAAGCTCAAGTTCTCAGAATATGATGTCAATACAGTACTTAACATGTCATGTTTCAAAGGTATATACTTCATTTTTAGCTATAATACTTCATTTTTTTTTAAATAACTAGCAATGTCGGATTAAGTCCCACATTACTAGCTAAACTCAAAGGCTTGTTAGGAGTGGGTTCACGTCAGTAGTATAATGGGTAGGATTCGAACTCGCGACCTCACGATTGCTAAACCGATGTCTTAGCCATTAGGCTACCGCCGCTTCAATCTTCAATATAATTAGTATATAAAATACCTAGATTTCGTCACTCACGAAACTATTAGGGTACCTACTTTCTAAAGTCATAGCTGAAAAAAAGGTTTTTGAAGATTTTATTTCTTCACTCTGTCTGCGTTAGTAATAATGATGTGTATCCATGCAAAATTACAGCCATCTACACACATCACATGATGAAACTATAATGGTTCCGTTTTGCCATTTCGGCTATGGAACCTTGAAAAGTACAGATAGCAAAACAATCTTTAATATTTTATCAGAATATTATACAGGGTGTTTGTATGGTGAGTAGCTATAGGAAAATGGTTGTTATGTGATGCT
The DNA here is from genome assembly GCA_945859575.2 of Herminia tarsipennalis. Lineage (NCBI taxonomy): Eukaryota > Metazoa > Arthropoda > Insecta > Lepidoptera > Erebidae > Herminia > Herminia tarsipennalis. The sequence goes on from OX243835.2 coordinate 17,820,668, forward strand.
ATTAGTTACTTGTTGTGCCCTAAAGTAGTAAACGATTTAATGTCGTTTTTGTTATAGAACAGTACAAAAACAACAGTTCTTCAACTTTAAACAATTTTATGACCTATTACCAAAACTTTGAAGCTATTGCATAGCTTTTATCGCGGGCTTTAAGCGCGGCAACCGAATCAAGAAATTTCGTAACGAAAATAAAATCTAACACCCCCACACCGCCTACCATGTAGCTCGGCCGAGCGTTCGCTTAACGTATGTGTAGGTATGGTGGTTCCAAAGTCTCCACTGGAAGATTAAAATAGACATTAAACATTTCAATATTATGTATAATGTTCTTCCAACGCCAAATAGGATGCCACGACTTTCGGTTGTTTCGGCATCTGTACGAAGCTCGCACGGATCGAGACGAGCTGCTCCGAAACGTAACGAAAAAAAAAAACACTGCTTATAAAAATAATTATAATTGCTTATATTGATAAAAAATGCTATGCAATAGCTTTACCGCGGCAGTCAGTGCCACACATTTTTTTGTTCAGACCTTCAACAAAAACGTTCCTTTTTGATTGGTTTCGTAATCGGTTGAGCTAGGAATACTTACAGGGTGAATAAAAACTTAAGAATAAAAATAATTGCTGTCGGTTGAGTAAGGAACACAAATAGGTTGAGTAAGGAAAAAAACAGTAACTGTAGAATGAAACATCATCACAATGATGCCGAAACAACCGAAAATCGTGGCATCCTATTTGACATTGGAAGAACATTATACATAATATTGAAAGGTATTTTAAATGAATGCATTGGGTAAATATCTATTTTAATCTTCCAGTGAAGACTTTGGAACCACTTCAAGTTAATGACATATTTAAGTGCCCTTTAGTTCGCCGGTTGACGTCATAAATAATAGAATCAGTTACCAGTCATTCCACGATTTGATGGTCACGGTGACTAGGCGATATGATGGTACCGCCCAACGTTGCTATGGTATCCATGATCATAACAGCTTTTATTCACAATCATAACAGACATGTTATAAAATTCAGTATTTCACTGAACGCTGACTGACGTGTCGACAATATAGTCTGTCAAAAGCTTTGGTTAAATCACGAGCTTTCACTGTTCGAGTGTAATTAGGTAAAGAAGATATAATATTAAAAAATTGTGCGATAGAACTACATATTTTTCTTTAAATTTATTTATTGTGGAAGTGTAGTAAGTAAATAATTCAAACTGGGCCAATGCATGGACAAATCTGTCGTCGAGAAAATTCAAAAAGCGAAGTGAGTTTGGCAACATTAACAACGCGTGATTTTTTATTCTATTTTAACTAGTTATATTTCGAGTTACCAGTTAGTAACTACTTTTTATTTAAGTTCGAGTTAAACTTAGCTTATATTATTTCAAACTATTTGTTACCATAGTTTTTCTCGATTCTCGACAAGTTTATTTTTGCAACGCCTTTATGTTCTCAACTTAAACTTCTTCCTACTCAAATAATTAAATGTTATTAATAAACAGACTTTAAACTTAATTAGTTTATTTTATATTTGCTTTACGGTTTATATTCTGTGTATGTTCATGTAGGTACTTCCAGATCATATAATTTCTTATAATGAAGAACCTATCATGTGCAATTGCTATATGTCTAATAATAAATATTATTGGGTAAGTTTGCTCTTTAATTTGATCGGTTTTCGGAGATGGATTTAAACAAGAATCAAAAGAGAGTTTTTTTTGTTGTAGATCATCCTAACATATTTTTCTATCTATTTTTATTGGGTTGGTCAATACATATGGTTTTTAGAGTGTGTTTGTTATTCCTAGAAAATCAATCGGATAAAACATTTTTCTTTTCATTCATATTTCTATTGGATAAAACGTTTTCCTTTTCATTCGTAGAAATATATTTTGTTTTACTAGTTTTAGTCTGGTTTTCATTATGTTCATAAAACAGTTCACAGAGCACAAAGCCGTACCTTGCACGCCAATACTTACCCACCGATAAAAATGGTAACATGCAACTTTAAGGCAAATATTTGCATTTTTATTTTGTAAATAGGTCTGATTTATGAATTTTCAGTTCTAGCATAGATACCTTTAGACTATAGGACGTAGTACTATTACTTACTCTGTGCTATAGATACTAAGTTGAGTATCTCAATTGATACGATGAATTAGGTATTTGACTACTATCAAAATAAAACATTTTATACTAACCACATAAAATATGTCAATAAGTGTTCTGAAAACATACATATGTTCATCTATAATTTAACGTGTTTATTAATTTTTAGTTATTAAAAGAAATAGTAAAAGTAAATGATTTGACCATAGAAAACGTGAAGTCATATGCTAGCATTTCATACAAACTTGTACGAAGCGGATCGTTTTTGACGTTTCTTAAAAAGAGGCTGATTTGAGTTCAGTCAAATACCGTATTGACATTCTACAAAAACATCCAAAGCTAATTACTATTACATAAGTAGGTACAATGAGATGATGTGTTATTCAATATTTAATTTCTAATACGTAAACGTGTCTAACGTTTAAAAATAATAAATGGGCGTGTGTATAGGTAATAAACACAAAGAAATTTATTAGAAAGGTGTGGTCAAATTTCAGCAACAAATAATTTTGGCATTAATGTTACATGCCCCATGGCTCAAAAATCGATTGCATTGTTATAGCGTTTTAATTTTGTTTCAATTTTGACATAATTTTCACACGAGTACCTACCTATTGTAACACCCGTGGGGCAATCTGATTGCATTAGTAATGGTGTGCACCTTTTTATGTAACCCTTTTTTGTAGGTTTTTCTGGTAAGTTGTAAATAATTAGTAAATTATAGTAATATTTTAAATTATTTTTAACAAAGTTATTTCGTAGGGTACCTTATCTAGTTTTAATGTGAATTGTAATATATTTAATTTATTGTCTGAAAATTTAGATAGTGTTAATAAAAGGTAAACCTCATTTAATAGCCTCCTTATTAGTAATGGTTTGGTTTGATAAAATGTGTGACAATAATATCATGGGTACATGGTAACCCTTGATTTTGGCCACACCTTTTAGCTACACATTGTATAAGCTACAGTGGCGGATCGAAGAGTGGTGGGGGGGGGGGCTAGGGGCTCAAGACCCCCTCAAAATTTTTCACCATTCACCCATTCGAGTCGTGTAAGTGGTGCAACAACGGCCCTATCTGGTTCAAATGCCCCAAACGACAATCCTGGATTCGCCACTGACAGTTAATATGTAATGATCGAAATTATTTACAAATTGGAAGATAACAGCGTAACGTTCACTATCTAAATAATAATTGGAAATAGTAAATTAAAACTTGATGTTTACAGTGATATCTTTAATCTAACAAACATTGGATAAGATCGATTGTTAGTTTTAGCCGTAAAAGCAGCAAGATAATGATTTTGTTGCGTGCACCATAAATTACATACCTTCGTATTCTTTATTTATGTCATGACCTAATGTAGCTATTATGGGACTGCTTGTTTCCGGTTAAGGTATGGAGCACTCTACCACTTTATGTGCATTTCTTTGTTTTTTTTTTAACACAGTCGCACAAGTAGTCATTTCTAGGTTTATCTTTTTTCAATACACGATGGAGGGTGGTACATTTCGTTTCACCACCCGACATCGGTCAAGTGTGAGTTGCAGGCACGACGGGGGACAGGAGAATAAGAGCCCCAAAAAATTTGTTCAGAAGAGGGGGGGGGGGGGGGCACGTGTCCCCGTGCCCCCCCCCCTCCTCTGAACAAATTTTAGATTTCTTTCGTAGATCCGCCTATGCAGACAAACATCTACACATGATAACCAACCTCTTTAGTCCAAGGTTAAAGTCATCATTGTATTACACCTATAGGTACTCGAAACGTGAGTTTGTGAATCACACAAGTTTCATGAATCCGCAACACTAGGCGTTTGAATAAACTGTACTCTGTGTATAGTTTTCCGTTTCAACAATTTAACTAGAGCGTGTTGATAATTGAGTTTACTCTGATTGTAGTCTACAGTCACAGTTCTGTGTATGTGTGTGTGTTTGAGTTGGAGGAGGTATCAGGTCACTGCAGTTAATTTGGCACGAATTTTGCTTTTGCACTGTTTAATTTGGGTGCACTGCACTATGTTTCACAATCACACACTGACTATATATCTATACCTACTAATATTATAAAGCTGAAGAGTTTGTTTGTTTGTTAGAACGCGATAATTTCAGAAACTACTGGTCCGAATTGCAAAATTATTTAACTTTTAGATAGCCCATTTATCGAGGAAGGTTATAGGCTAAATAACATCACGCTTCGATTAATAGGAGCGAAGCACCAATGAAAAATGTTGCAAAAATTGGGAAAACTTACGTAGACGAAGTTGCGCGGGCCAGCTAGTATGTTATATAGGGTGGAGCAGGGTGGGTTTGTAATTGTCCCCTCAATTACGAGGTAGGCTTCAGTGGTAAAGTATACTGTATACATTTTTGCAATGTAATTGGGGCTATAACCCCCAAAACCCCCATCCTGTGTACGGCAATCGACCCACCAAGGGTATCGGTTACCCGTACGTTACCAGCTGTGACTTGAAGAGAAGCGAATTGTTACTCTACGTTTACTTTGAGAATTTAAGACCTAGTATTTGTAGATTTCTCCTTAGGAGCTCTTAAGACATTAGTCTTTTACAAAATACAAAATCGAGTTATTTCACTTGCGTTTAAGGTAGTGAGAAGTCCTTATGTATTTATGGAATTAAACCTTTATCTACATCGTTTTTTGTTAGAATATTCTCTACAATGACATGCTATTTCTTTAGCAACGCTGCTGCCCGGTCTAAGAGCAGCAAGATGCCGACTCAGTCGATCAAGTTGTATTATCTACCACCATCACCCCCTTGTCGGTCTGTCATGATGACTGCGAAGGTGCTGGGCTTAGACCTGGATCTGGTCGTCACCAATATTATGGAGGGAGCGCATATGACGCCGGAGTATCTAAAGGTATTTAAAACATTTAAGGAAATTCTACTAGTAAGTTCTTGTAGAGACAGGGCTACACTTTGAAAATAATAAGTTATTAATGATCTGGACCATTTTTGATATAAGAGATGACAGCGATGTTGTAAGAAAAGTTCATAGCATGAATTTGAATTAATTAAAGGTAGAAGAAGCTTAAGAAAAAATGGAAAAGGATTGTGTAACAGCTGATATGGTGAGCTCCGCTCACATAAACGAAACGAAAACGGCGAAAACGCCCTGTAAACGTTGTCAAATTTAACGTGTTTGTCAAACAGTTTAATAGTCTAGGTACCGCTTTGTTTGAATTGTTTGTCAAACGATCTACATATTTTAAGAAAAAATGGATTGACGTTATTGTTTTTAAACAAACATGTTTGAACGAGTACGGCGGTGTTTGTCAAATAAGATCTCAAGCGACAAACATTTTAATCGTTGCACTGGCACGTTTTGTCTTGATTTGGGCGTTTTGATAAACAGCGGCAGTGAGCGTGTAGTTGATTCGATTGATGCTCACGTACCTTACAGAATCAAGCCAGCGCCAAAGGCGCCGTGGCTTCTGCCTGCCTTACTAAGCCTTCAGACAATCATCATACAGTCAAAGTCGAATCTACGATTGTTTCGAGGTGGGGCAAAACTTGATAATACCCCCTTCAAGAGCCATTAAGGGGGCTTTGATTAAGTCTGTCTCTACGTACGTCGTAGATATTCATTTATTATGATGTTGGTTGGATGGGCAAGGTATGATCGACTCGTGAGAACTCCCCCCATGCCCCCATACGAGCGACTCTTACTTGTTACCTTGCGACCTTGGTATTGAGAGCAGTCAAATGACTCTCTGCCCCTCCCGACTCGCCCGGTGCGTCGGTGTCGGTGGAGCTAGGATTACCTACAAGGTGAAATACTCATGACAAAGTCTGCTTGCCCAGTCGTCGATTTATTCGCCTCAAGTAGATTTGGCGTCTCTAAAGCGTAGCGGTTATACTTAATTGTGTTTCGGCGAAATGTCATTTCTTTTCTGTGGGAACAGAGAAATCTCCGTTCCTTATTATTGGCAATATTTATTCGTACCTTGTACTAAAGAAAAAGCTTCGCTTGTGTAACCACGTGTATTTATTTCAATAGATATTTGACTGGCCTGTTGGTCTAGTGGTAAGTGAACCTGACTGCTGAGCCAGAGGTCGTGGATTCGATCTCCACCCAGGATAAAACTTTATGTGATCAGCACGACGGTTTATTCTGTTGGGGTGTAATTTATTTATAATATGTACATATACCTATATTTAGATATATTATCTATGTTTATCTGTTTTATGGTAGCCATCTCTGTCTAGTTTGGAATGACGGAGGCGATAATGTTGTGATATATAATAATTATTCTATACATTGTATTTGTTTCTAGATGAATCCACAACATACAATACCGACTATGGACGACAGTGGCTTTATTTTATGGGAAAGGTAAGTATTATGTTATTGCATTTCCATTACAAACTTCTACTTATGCATTGTATGTTTTGGTTTAGATACGAAAGAAATAAAACAGTACTAACGCAACTAGTTGACTAATACAATAACAAGTTGTATTGTATTGTCTAGGTGTAAGACCCTACAACACATGAGGACAGGAATAAATTGATGGGGCAATAAATATTTTATTTTATGTGAATTGTGCGAGAACAATAGATAAATATGTGCAGGTTTAAATAAAAGTACCAATACGTGCAGCAAATATTATGACAATAAATTTTAATTGACAATGACATCAAATGATAGCGAGATGCCAGATTCAAAGACACGCTCTAAATCCGTGTGTTTTATCAATGATGGTTTTAATTTTTACACGACTGTAAGGAAGGGCTATGTTTTTCGCGCGTATCTTGTATGTATGTATGTAATATTCTTTATTACCTGAAATCTCACAATCCACTAAAACGGATTTATACAATTAAGACGTCGTTAGATTGTCCTAATGGCCCAAGTGTTCTTAAATATGTGACGTTTGAAAAAAAAACAAACATGGCGGCCGTGAGATGTCAAAATATATAGGGTGAAAAAAAAAGTAGTTTTGAATACTGCAATAAGGGTATCAAATTAAAGAGCTCATCTTAAGCATTTCAAAAAGGTATAACATGATTCTGACTGTAATACTAAAAAGTTACTTAGCAACCATTCTTTTTCAATTTTCAATACTTGACAATAGCTGTGCTAAAAGTTAGTTATTACTATGCGTTTCAAATGAGAAGATAATCGCGATCACGTCAACTTCACTCTGTACTTGTCAAAATTGTACCGCTAGCAACAAAAACTCCCAAGTCGGGTAAAGTACGTATGTGTATTAAGGTAATGGAACGGACGTAATATTTATTTTTCTAACATAATCTAACCTAACCTAACATTTTTCTTTATTATAATATTATTAGTATTATTTATTATTCAATAAACACGAAACAGAAATAAGTAAATAGGCAAAATATTCCACACTTTAGTGGCCATTCAGTTAGACGTAATATTTTTTTACCTAAAACATAATAAATTGTAAAATACAGTGCTTATAAATAGTTCATTAGAGTAGGTACTTCTGTGTAATAGTAATGACATCTTTTTACGAATCATTTTATTGCTGACCTTACGTTACACAATGAAGTTGTAGTCGTATTGCGAAACAAAATATCATCATGACTGTTATCAACTCATTTGAAATGCATATTACATCAGTTACATCTTACAACTGCTAAAAAGTATTAAAGCAAAGAGTAAATAATAAAAATTGCTACATATTATTTTTATATTTTTTTTTTATTACTTAAAACATCATTGGTTATATTGGATGGTACTCGGAAAACCGAGAGTACCTACCTACCTACGTAAATTTGTGTACATATTCGATTCCATTTAGTCTTTATGACATTTCTCAGAATGTATGTACCTACCTAACTCAGCACGTTTCACTTCATTCAAAATCAAACAATCTTCATATATAGTAGTCACTATTTGAAGATTCACAATCAATCTTAAATATAAAGTAGGTATGTATACAATGAATTCATAAATTAAATCAATACTTAAATCAAATTATCGTTCTGAAATAATGAATGGCTACTCAAAAATTAAAAATAATAGTTTAATGCAACCGCACCTACCTTTTAACGCGCGTAAACAAAACGCTCAAATAGGACAAATGCATATCCAAGCACAATGTTCACACGGCAACGGGCCGTATTTTTATCGCGTAATGTTGAATTTTCAAGGCACCTGTCCGACCAACGGCGAGAAAAAGAGTAGCGAGTACCGATTTATCGCTCAAGAAACGTACATACTTATGTAGATCCCGGATAAACATATTGATCGCTCACCGGTCCCACTGCCGGCGAGTACTCGCTCTATACTGGATTTATAAAATACATTTGCTGTAGCTGTACGTTTTTTAAGCGATAAATCGCTACTCGCTTCTTGTTCATCGTCGTTGGTGGGACAGGTGCCTAACGCTGGGTGTTGGGAATAGATCATGTAACCACATCGAGAGGCCCGATAACCGACATCCACCCGGGCGGAGCTACGGGGGAAAGCTAGTATCTATATATTAATACGTGAAGCAAAAGGGTTGTACCCCTTTTAACGAAAATTTTGCAGACGGAGGAGTATGAAATTTCGCACACTTATCTATACTAATATTATAAAGCGGAAGAGTTTGTTTATTTGCTTTGTTTGTTTGTTTGTTTGTTTAAACGCGCTAATCTCGAGAACTACTGGTCCGATTTGAAAAATTCTTTTTTTGTTGGATAGCCCATTTATCAAGGAAGGCTATAGGCTATATAACATCGCGCTACGACTAATAGGAGCGGAGTAGCGACGTGAAATGTTGCAAAAACGGGGAAAATTTACGCATACGAAGTTGCGCGGGACAGCTAGTAGTTTATATAGAGATGGAGTGTGGAATGCTAAAATTTAAAAAAAAATGTATATATAACGACTACTAGTAAATATACACTTAGTCTCAGTTATGCCAAAGAAAAATAAGCGCCTTAAATTTCTATGAGTCTATAGGAGATAATATTTATTAACTAGCTGTCCCGCGCAACTTCGTATGCGTAAATTTTCCCCGTTTTTGCAACATTTTTCATTGTTGCTCCACTCCTATTGGTCGCAGCGTGATGTTATATAGTCTATAGCCTTCCTTGATAACTGGACAATCCAACAAAAAAAGATTTTTTCAAATCGGACCAGTAGTTCCTGAGATTAGCGCGTTTAAACAAACAAACAAACAAACTCTTCCGTTTTATAATATTAGTATATATATGCTTTAAAGTTTTAATGACTCGACATCATGAAGTAACTTAGAATAGTTTTGTTCAGGTGCCAGTCCCATAACTATTTATTAGAAAATATGGTAAGGTGTGGTTAAATGGAAGGGACTTTATGTAGATACGTACCAAGAGTACATTATAGTCCCTGAGTATTTGTACCTAACATAGTAACGTATAAGAATATCAGTTAATTTGAAGAAATATGATTAAATTTCTATGACATAATAATGCGATTGGATTTTGCACCGTTTGAGGTGCAAAAATTATGCCATATTTTATGCGTTGCTAAAATTTTGCAAAAGAAACGCTAGGTGATTATGCAATCGAGACGAATTTGATCACACCTAATGTGACTTTAGTTCCATATTTATAATATACTAGCTGTCCCGGCGAACTTCGTCTAGACTCATTTTTTTTGTAAATCGGGTTCAATTGTGAATCTAAACCATCCTCGAATCCCCTTGAACTCACACAAAAAAATCATCAAAATCGGTCCAGCCGTCTAGGAGGAGTTCAGTGACATACACACGCACACAAGAAATATATATATAAAGATGTTTATTTTTCTCTTCACAAAGGGTTACAAAATATTAATACAGAGACTATGTTATGACGACACAGGGTGTCCCTACTACTTAATACTAATAATATTTAACACATTTTAAAAACAGACATATAAACAAATCAAATTACATCATAAATCGCGATATATCGCGGTACATGTGCGACTATGTGAGTGTGTGTGCGTGTGTGTGTATCATTGACTATTAATTAAAAAAAGTATGATAAATAAATTACACACATTTTAAAAGCCTGGGACAATTAAAAAAATAACAATTTGTAGTAAAAATTAGAGTGATAAGCAATTAGAAAGATAGCAGTAGTAGTACATTTTCTGATTCCTGACATTGCTGTTGAACTATAAATAAATGGTTTGTATTTCAGTCGCGCAATAATGACTTACCTGGTGAACGCCTACGGTCGTGATGACTCCCTGTACCCGAAGAATCCTCGGCTAAGAGCACTGGTTGACCAGCGATTGAACTTCGATCTTGGCACTCTGTTCATGAGATACTCTGGATTATATGTAAGTAAATTCTAATAAAATATTCAGACACAAGGACCAATGTATCAACACACCTCAACAACAACACACATATCAACACCATACTGCACTTTGACCCGATAGATACCGGCAAGTGTGAGTAGTTTTGCCGTTTTACCTTGAAAATTTATGAGTCTGTGGGGGGGGGGGGGGAGGAGCAATTACTTCTGTTGCCCCCTCCCTTGTATCTGTGCCTGCTTGCAACATAGATATGTTAGTTACTAATTGGTTATAAAATAACAGTTGGTTTATTTTTGAGAGATTTTTATTCGAATAGTTCTGAGCACCTTTTTAATTTTATCCTATGATAAAAAAATATTAATTATATGTTACTATGGTTTTGAGGTACCTACTCATTAGTACCCACATATATATATAAATTATACCGCAATAATATCTAATTCCGTAATAAAATCTAAATCCTTAAAACGTATATACATAGATAAGAAAACAGTTCGTTGTGCACATAAACCTAAAATCGTAAACACGAGAATCATTAATCAATAGCAGCTATAGAATATCGTGACATGCATGCTTTATAACATCACTGTACCTTATGTGTACCCATTGGTAACGTAACCCTATCGTATTGATTGATTGAAGGAAATCTACTGGCTATTATGAAACAGTAGTGATACTGTTGCGATGGCCATCTCGCCTGTCAACGTTCGTAATTGTGCCAAATATATACTTCATGATATGATAGGTATAGGGGAGCCGTATCCTGTCTATATCTAGTCTGTAATATTATCGTTTACGGATCTGGTAATCTGGATCTGTTTTGTCTCTACATTTATGTAGAGATCCTAGTATTTCCAAAATATCGGGACTTATGTGGAAAAAATAATGGAGAAATAAGGCGTAAAAATCGGGATGCAAGTCATAAAATTTTTGGTCACAAAGATAAGGGATACAATTTTGCAACTTTCGAAGCGATTATTTCGAACAAGTGTTCATATAATCAAAAATCTTTATTAGAAACCTTTAACCCACACGTTGATGTTTGCTAAAAAAAATCAGCTTCTGACACATGTGTGGAGTGTCCCCTCTAAAAATATTTATTATTTAGCTATCAAACTAAGTAGCGACTACTACACGACACCTTTTCATAAAGGAAAACAAATTTAACCTATATTCATTGTGTAGTTTTTGAGTAAAATGCCTGTGACATACGGACGGACAGACAGAGAGACGAACATGACGAAACTTGTTTTTAGGGTTCCGTTTTTGCCATTTTGGCTACGGAACCCTAAAAACGGCTATTCGTCATAAGTGTCAAAAAAGTTTACAGGAAGGTAATTCGATTCGATATTTAAAATTGCTATCACTTTGTACGGAGTAGCCCAAAGATAATAGACCTAGCGAGTAGCCAGTGCTGAAACTTGTCTAATGTTACCCTCAATCAATTGTACATACACAAAATACGTATATAAGGTATCCTTCTCATTTTTGTTCGATGACTGGCAGATTTACGATGCCATTACACCCAACTTTTTCGTGATGTCCATTATTGGCTTTAAAACCATACAGACTCACCTTAACTATATCGTTATTATTTCCAGCTTCCGATACTATTCCGTGGCGAAGAATATAACCAAGAAAACGCAGACAAACTAAATGAGGCTTTAGGATGGCTGAACATTTTCCTGGATGGCCGCGCCTTTCTTGCAGGAGACAATCTAACAATTGCTGATATTTCTATCATCGTCACTATCACTAATATTGATGTAAGTATAATATGCAACCTTTAATTATTTATTGTCAAGATGGAGAATTCCCTCTAGACTCATTCAGACTATAAAAAAAATGAAGTTACTATTTTTGACGTTTGACATTCGTTGAAAATGGCGCGCGAGTATAACTATGACTAGAACATTCTGATAGGAGTCTTCTTACCTCTCAAAAAGTACGTCCATTTGACCGTACTTTTTGACAGTTCTTTGCTTCAATTTTAGATGCCGGATTAGGAATCTAGACATTATATAATCAAAGTATGCAACTTATTATAAATTCAATAAAATATCAGACCTCTACTTGAATTATGTCGTTTCTACTATGTCCATGTTTTATCTAAATAATTAGTAATCTGTACTAATATTATAAAGAGTTTTTTTAATGTTCTCTAAAGCTATAGAAATACAGTACCTATAAGCTATAGAGGTAACTGAAAGATATCGAGTACCTACCTATAGCTAAGGTAGACTTCCTAGAAAACTCTCCCACGAAAGGCGTTAGTTACTCTATTCTGCGGGATAAGGATAGAGGAAGGGATGTGCCTATTATAAATAGTTTAACTTAATCTAAGTTCTCGACTTAGATTAAGTTAAACTATTTATAATAGACACATGTTTTTAAAAAGCAACCTGCTACTATTTATGCAGTTTCAATACAAAATTTGGAAGGCTCCCCCATTTCACTTTAGTAGGCATCGTCTATATCACTAGTAGGTAAATCCATTACAGTATTACGATATCTACTCATTATAATAATAAGACAGTATAATTCCATTTCTTTGAAAGTCGGCTTATTACGATTTTATTAGAGCCCATTGCGACTATTCTCATTGTAATGACATAGTAGGTATTGATCTGGAAACTGACCTCGAAGACAACGGTTGTTTCACAGAAGTAAAGCTATTGTCTTCCTACTAGACTAATAAATAATTTTTCCATTTTATTGGTAAAATGTAGGAATTATTATTTTATGGAGGTATTCATTAGTTTGATAGATACAAAACTTATACTTAACGTGCTTATATTTTAATGGTTTTCTCAAAATTATGATCATTGTGTTTTATTAGAATATTATTCCATTGAAGTGGAATGCTGAAGTGAGGAAATGGTAATGTGCCTGTTTTACCTTTTTATTATCTTATGCAAAGTAGGCTCTTCCTTTGTTGACTTAAGGCTACAGCTGTTATCAATCTTTTTCGGTCCACCGCTGGACATAGGCCTTCCCTTTTGTTGGACCCCTCCAACACCAGGATAAAGAAGTGAAAGACCAGTCTTCCACTTTCCTTATTGTGGGAGAGACTGGAAAAGCACAAGGGTAAGAAAACTGACCGCGTAACTAAATCTCAGTTATGAGTTACGCGGTTACATGTTAGTCATATTTACAGCCATCAAAATTAACTCTAAACTCTTCCACAGGCATTCGGTTTCGACTTTAGTGAACACGAAAACTTAACGAAGTGGTTTGAAAGGACCAAAAAGGCGTTGGAACCTTACGGGTACAATGAAATTGACGTCGCAGGCGCTCAAATGCTGGCTTCATATTTGAAGAAAGAATAAATTACGAGTATATGTCATTTTCACTATTTCTTCTTACTTTAGTGTCACGGCAAGACAGGTTAATCGTTTGGCAAATGTGTTGTATTGTTTGTTTATTATTATTAATATAAAACTTTGTGTACTTAGTACCTTGTTTACTTTCCCTTCTCTAATCTAAGAATATTTCAACTGCGCACTTTAGACCAATCCCTAAACTAACTAACTACAACCTTGGAGACACTAAAAGTGCTGCACCGACATAAACTCAAATATCTTTATTTTGTAAAACCAAATTAATATTGTTCGAAAATCTACTAAAAGAAAAAGAAGTTAGGTGGCTGTTCCAAGCGTAATAATAATAATAATATCTTGGGACAATTCACACAACGCTATCTGATCCCAAGCTAAGAAGAGCTTGTACTATGGAAACCTGACAACTGATAAACGTACTTATATATTTCTAAACACATATTATACATAAATAACACCCAGACACAGAATAAAGCATCGTGTTCATCACACAAAGTTTTATCCTGGGTGGGGATCAAATCCACGACCTCTTGCGTAGCAGTCGGATACACTCCCACCTAGCCATAGAGGCAGTAATGAGAAAAAGCTGCCAAGAACTCATGGGGCATTTTAAAATCAGCAAGTTTTGCTTTACAGAAATAATTTCATTGAACATTCGTTCAATGAACGAATGTTCAATGAAATTATTTCTGTAAAGCAAAACTTGCAGTGTGTTTGGTGAATGTATAAGCTACAGCTTAGGGATTTTGCTTATAATATTTTGAGAAGAACTACCTAAAGCAATGTTAGTACAGTAAGTCTTCAACGACTTCTGATTGCATTCTTCTAAAGAAAAAGTGATTTCTTAATATTGGATCGTACTAAATCAATTATTTTTATTGAAAAGTCTTTACTCTATAATATATTTTGAAAGTAGGCAGCTCCGTTATCAGAGTGAAAGACCTAGTGCAATGTTCTTGCCGATTTAAAGTCTTTTATCTCAACAGTGCACCATCTACCTATAAGGCGTACAACGGTACACTAAGGCCACTCCTTTGACTCCGAAGGCATTATAGAAAACGTCAAAATAAAGGCTCTCGATAATTGTTTCCAGAACTTTCTAATCTATTTTAAAAGTTTGTATGTTGAGATCAAAGCAACAATATACGATCTAGAGTCTAGAGGAAGAAGAAATAGAAGAAGAAGAAGAAGAAATAGAAGAAGAAGAAGAAGAAATAGAAGAAGAAGAAATAATTTATTTCGATAAAAAAAATACAATTTTACACACCTAAAATAACAAAACATTACCAATATCAAAGAAAAATAAAAATACACGTACTTATAATTAAATAGATAATTATGTCGAAAATATGACCTAGTTCAGCATATGCCAGCATTTTCAACTAGGCCCTTAAGTGACTACAATAAGTTTTGTTTTTAAAACACTTTAATTTTTTAAAATAACACAATAAAAAAAAAAGAAAAACCCACACAAATGTTGTAAACAGTACTTTAAAGTACCTAATGGCCGCTTTTCCTTGAGATCTTTCGCTACTAAAATTTGACTAAAATAAACTTAAATATGGCATGTTTTTCGCTTTGTAAAAATAATTTAACTAGCGGAAAGTGTACCTACCTATATTATCAGTATTCAACTGCTGAAATTTTACCTTGCCTACCTTTGGGGTACCCGGTGTATAAGTCTCATAAGTATAAGAGTTTAGTAAAGTAACATCCCATGTTCCTGTAAGTTCCTATTAGATCATCAGTTTTATATAAAGAAACTCTCTAGTCAACATTTTTCCTATTTTTCATAAAGTCACGTCACATATGTACACATTGCTACCCACATAGCTCTTCGATATCGCAATCTATCACAGAAGAAATAATAAGCTATTGTGTGTATCCATTAACAAGCCACATGAGATAAAAGTGCTGACGATCTGTAATCACTTTTCATATAAAAAAATCAATTCAGGGTTAAGGACTTTTAATTAAAACACTGAAACATGTGTTTCTTTATTTACAACCATACAGCCAAATACTAGTTTTATTAAATCTAACTTCAAATCTGACTTAGTTTCATACTTTGCAACCCTTATTGTACCCCTTAGGGATTGATTTTTAAAAACAATGAAATACGTGTCTTTATTTAAACCTATACGAAATTTCGCAGATATAACTTTAAAGCTGACGGAGTTTCATACAAACTGGCAACCCTTTTTTACCCCCCCAGGGGTCGATTTTCCAAAAAAGCAAAAAGCCAAATACAAAATTACATAAATCTAACTTTAAAACTTACGGAGTTTCATATAAACTTGGAACCATTATTTTATCCTCTCAGGGGTTGATTTTCCAAAAATGCTGAAACAGATGTTGCTCTATTTTAAACCAATAAGCCAAAAATGAAAATCCTTAAATGTAACTTTAAAATTGACGGAGTTTCATAAAAAAACTTGCAACGCTTATTTCCCCATGAATTATAAATTTTCAAAAATCCTTTCTTATTGGTTAGGGGCATACGTTCTCGAAATTTAATGTCCCTGCAATCAGGGGTTTAGTAGGCTGTGCTATAGTATTAAATTATCTGAGTCTGTGCGTTGATATAAATCAGATCAAGGGGCTTAGACAAGGTACAATATTGTTCTGGAGCGAGTTCGAAGAGGTAGACATTGACGTACAGACCTGGACCGTGCCATCCCTTTAAAATAAAAAGTAAATATTGACCTCAAAGCGTGAAAGAGAAAAAAACTTGTGCGGCCTTTGTGGTATTGTCCACAAAGTAGCGTTGTCTCTTTCTAGAGAGTGGTCAATTTTGTGAGGTTATGGCGCAGTCTGGGGGTCAATTCACATATTTAAAGCAGTGCAGTTGCAGTTCAGTTGCAGTTAAGTTTTGATTAAACCGGCCATTTTTGTATTCTTGTAACTTTGGGATCGATTTCAAAAACGCTATATAATATATAATACGAAAATGGCCGTTTAATCGAAACTTAACTTCAACTGTACTGCAACTGTACTGCTTTAAATACATGAATTGGCGTCCTGGTCTCTACGTCAATGGAGGTAGATCATGGTTAGATCCAAATGATCGTACGAAAAAAATAAAATAATGTCTATGGTCTCCACCGTAAACGTCAAATTCCTGAAAAATAAAAACCGTCACTTTATTTCGTTTTCTACATGGTCTCACCGCTCGCTAGATTAGTGATCAATCGAAAATACTGTCAATAGTGCAGGTTGTCTAGGCATCGACTACAATTGACCACGTGATATATTTCAATTCCATACATTTTATACCTACTTTTCCATAAACGAAATCGCTATTCGAATGTTTGTGGTGTGTTTCGATAACCATGGAGTTACCTAGTTATTTTAACAAACTTCTAACTTATTGAGACCGATCGTTAGGCAAATCATACCTGTAGTGAAGTAATTTTTATAGGCATTTCTTGCCAATTACTTTACAAATACAATAATTGCATGTTTGAAAGATAGAAAAGTTTGAAGTCCAGACCCAGGAATCGAACCCGAGACTTCCGTAGCCAAACCGGGGCCAGAAGCGAACCACCTATCTGGACTATGTTACTAGACCTCAATTTTTTCTATCCCTTGATGCTCGCGAGTACGGGCCCTCGCATGCGCCATCTCGTCGGTAGTTAAAGAACTATCACGGCTTTTGTTATTGCTTCGTTACAGAGAGCATTTTAACAAATTATGATATCGCAGGCCGAATATTGAAGTAATTTTTATAGGCATTTCTTGCCAATTACTTTACAAATACAATAATTGCATTTTTGAAAGATAGAAAAGTTTGAAGTCCAGACCCAGCAATCGAACCCGAGACTTCCGTAGCCAAATCGTGGCCAGAAGCGAACCACCTATCTGGACTATGTTACTAGACCTCAAATTTTTCTATCCCTTGATGCTCGCGAGTACGGGCCCTCGCATGCGCCATCTAGTCGGTAGTCCTAGAGTAGGACTACAGGTATGATTTGCCTACCGACCGATTTCTTTAAACGAAATTCGTTTACTTAAACTTCTAATAACAAGTTCAATTCTAATTAATTTTTAGATAAGCACTAGAAATCCGAACCCATACACGATTTTCAGGAACGAGTGGATTGAATTGATGTTGCTGGCTCTGTATAATAACCACCTCATTTTTGATCGAAACTTCGTTTAGGCCTCCTGACTATGCAACTTAAACATAACGGTTTGGTTTGAGGAGACCCCCAAAATGTCCTATATTACGCTGTAGTCGGGTTGAGTAGATACCGGCACATATAGTTTCTGTGTTTTTCACACAGGTTCTCGGTTTTCAGTGATACAGGTCTATCGTATTATAATAGGTATTCTTGCCAAACAGTAATGTTTTGTATTCTTAATAAAAACTACCAACTATTCTTACTATACCGCTTACTGTATCTATTTAAACGCGACATCATGTTTGCAGTTGATGTTTACTTTTTGTAGGACCGAATATCGAACCATGTCAAAAAAACCATATGGTTTTGTTTGTTTTGATTTTGTCTGACCGACTTTTTGTGTGACACTGGAATTCATAATAATACATTCTCTCCGACGAAACAACTGACACCGATTGTGTGTCAGGTCGATTAATGCGATCATTCTTTATCGTCATACTTATGTTCCCGAGCTTATTACCATAAACAAATTTGTTGTTTACATGCTGCGAAGTGTAAACAATAACGAAAGGTTTCCCATATAATGCTAACAGTTTTTAGGACAGGTTAGATAACTTGATACAAAAAATTGTTTTGCTGAATATAGTTCTTTATAGTCTTACTAGCTGTCCCGCGAAACTTCGTCTGCGTAAATTTTCCCCAATTTTTTTTTTATAATCCTATGTTACTTCTAATACCTCCAAGAATATGTGTACAAAGTTTCATTATGATCGGTTGAGTAGTTTTCGCTTGAAAGCGTAACAAACAAACTTACATTCACATTTATATATTAAGTAGGGATAGGGATGATACAACTATAACTAGAATTCAAAGGGAAACTGAAAAGAACCATTCTTTTCAGTTTCCCTTCTTTTAAGAACTCTCCGCCAATGGCGTACAATTTATTGTGTATATGTAATTGTGTTCCTGGTGTATCAAAATAATTAAACAAGGTGTTAACAGTACGATAACAAAGGACCACAATAAGGTGTTAGCGATCGTGGTCGACGTCCGGTCGCACGAGATCGCACCGTTCAGCTATTGAATTGAGGTAGGCATTTCTATGTGGCATAACAATGCGCCAGCGCTGGCAAACGGGTCGCGCGCAGCGCTCCTACCGTTGTACGTTTTCAAAACAAAACACCCGTTCGATTGTTCCAATTTGAAAAATCCACCACAAAACGATCAAACACATCGCAGAATTCACAAACAAGCAACTACAAGTGAAACAGAAAGTGTGTAAGCGTTGTCGCATTCGATCGTTGGTTCGCGAAACACTTTTTTACAATTTTGTTATGAACTGAAAATGCGGTGGGTGCAGTGCTGCGGTTGATATGTGCTATACAAGTTGACACAGCTGTGGATTATTCTAACACGATGATATTCTTAGTGGGTATTTTACTTTTATTTTCAACTAGAAATCTTGGGTTATTGATAACTCGTAAAAGTTTTTTATTTTTTTGAGTTAAGTGCTTTGTGTATTGTGATAACGTGTGTAGGTATGCGGCAAGTTTGTTGCCATTATACTGAAGTGGTTTATTGCTGTTTTTAAATTAAGCGTTTCTAAGTGAATTCAAATCATTTTTAAATGAATTTGGTAAAATTAAGTTTTGAGTTAAGTAACTTAATTATAGACTTTTTCAAGAAAAACATTTAAGCGATAGCAATCAGTGGTGCCAATAATAATAGAGAGGACTGTAGAGTGCTAACCTAATGAATTAATGATAAATCAATCATAATTTGCATAAGTCTGGCCAGTTACCAGTAGTACTAAGTAACTATATTTTGTATATCTAATTATAATATGTATTGAATGTTATTAACTTTATATGACCACTATAGTGTCATGAACCTTTCAAGCCTACAATCCAGAGTGAGATGTTGGGTAGCTGAGGAAGCATACCGAATAAACGTTCTTTTCCGTGGTTTAAACTAGCTTTCTTTTCAAAAATATTAACCCTTTCGTCCCGTTATTGCTACAAATAGAGGCACACTTTAGACTTACTACAAGAGGAATCTACCTCAGCTCGCGTTAGATGTTGAAATAAATAAGTAGTTCCGGATCTCAAATCTCATTGCGAAATTTTGCCAAATTACTTGATGATAATTTTATTTCACACTAGCTAATTTTCTCCAATTTAGCAACATTTTTCATTGCTGCTCCGCTCTTATTAGTTGCAGCGTCATGTTATATAGCCTTATCAATAAATGGCCTGTCCAACAGTAAAAGATTTTTTCAATTCGGACGAGTTGTTCCTGAGATTATCGCGTTCAAACAAACTCTTCAGCTTTTTAATATTAGTATAGATTTCTTTTAAGTCCATATCCATTAGCCTTTTTCATGATGACCAATGCGCCCGAAAAGGCCCCGTATAATAAAGTTCGAAAATAGAGTATGATAGCAAATTGCACAAACTACATAGTACTTCATAGCAGTGTCTCAAATGACAAGTCGAACCATATGTAGGCACTGTTGCCAAGTTGCAAGATATAGTCATGAATGTACCTATTCATTCCAAGCACATCCTCCCATGTTACTAGTTGATGCACGTTTGTATGATTATGCTCTTCAGTCAAGGTCAACCAAGGCCGTTGGTCTACTTGTCCCCCTCGTGGATATTCCTGTCGTGAATAAACAATGGACTTGTCACTATAGGTACTGGGACGCAAGGACCAAGTACGATCTATGCATCTAATGCTACGAGCATGTTATTTTTTTTTTTGAAAGATGACTCCCGCTGTATCATACAAGCCCAGGAGGCCTACTCTAATTCAATGAAAACGGAGTTTCGATCAAAAATGAGGTGGTGACATACAGAGCCAGCAACATCAATTCAATCCACTCGTGTCTGAAAATCGTCTGTGGGTTCGGGCTTCTTGTGCTTATCCAAAAATTTATTAAAATAGTCCCCGTAAACTGAAGAAATTTAATAAAACGAAAATTCATGAATTTTGTTTTAAAGAAAGAGAGTGTGTCCTGTGTCGCGGGGGACTTTACAAACATACAAGTCACGGACACAAACTACACCCAGACCCGGAACAACAATTTGTGGATCACACAAAGTGGTATCCCGTGCGGGGATCGAACCCACGACCTCTTGCATAGCAGTCGGACACACTCCCACCACGCCCTGGGGCATCAGGATGCAGTCGTTTACTTTCATAAAACGTTATAAAATGTACACGGTGGCCCCACACCAGGCAAGCCTGTCCTGTGGGTACCTGTTAAAATTACACTTTAACTTACAATGTTTCCATAAAAAAAAATATTAATTAGCAAAATGAAAATTTACAATGTTAATAAATACAAACTAGATAACCCTACGAACGAACTATATTCATACTATTAACATTATTTACAACTTACCTAGCAAACTACAACAAAAAGGATAACATAAAAAAGGGTAAAAAAAAGCATCTTATCTATCCATAAAACAACATCAAACAGAGTAATTTTACCACAACCTATGTCAAATTGACACAACATGTATAATTTCATACTGATGTTTATACAGTCAATAAATCCAACCCAAACAAGTATTTATATAGTATAAGCACAAATAATATAATACTATACTAGTATTATAAGACATGTCAAGGTAAGGATTGATATTTCAAAGTTTATATCGATTGATAGAATTTAAATATCGCACGTTAAAGAAGATCTCACACGTCGTAAACAAAGTTAAAACATAGGTTTCTTAAACAAAACAGAAATAAACTTAATAGCCTTGTTTTAATGAGCAGTAAACCACAAGTATTAGGGCGTGATATATGATCTCATCGATGGTCTAAAGAGAATCGTGTTGACATCATCTAATTCATGTATCCACACGAGCCATCTAAATCGTATCTAATAACTCGTGTAACAATAAAATTGTACTTTATAACAAAGCCAGAGTGGCCAGCTACAATGTAAAGGAAGTGTTCATAAAAATAACCACAAATAACAAAGGTTACTTAGAGCTAGTTGTCATGAACTATGTTTTGAACCGGGCAAGCCTATTGGCTGAGGATGCGGCCATTATTCAACTAGGAGTACTATTATTGTTAAACTATTCACTCAAGCTTTTTGATACAAAACTGATTTAGGCGATACTGTTACTGTTATGGGCTAGCGTGAAGCTTACCATCAGCTCACGACTCGCTCGTCTCATCATTTACTCATATATAAAAATGAATTATACTTAACATTCGCCTTCAAAAAAAGTATCTTTTAACTATGTCATGATGATGACACACAACAAATTCTGACTACAAAGAAGCAATTACTAAAAGATACCGCTTGAATAATGCATCAGATGCAATCCATATAGATTGTTGCATCTGATGACAATGTTTATTTTTCCTGTTACAGAGACTAATATATATTCTTATAATAACTTCAATATCGGTAGCCGTCCAATTCCAAACGAATCCCACATCTGATATCTCAGGAGATGAAAGAACTCAAAGGACAAATAAAACAATGGATTCAGATGAAAGCGGGCATGAAGTAGATTTAGACGGAGATGACTACAAGGAAAAAAGATTCCTAGACGATGCAATGCGAACAGTATTGGATCCTAATACACAAATAATTAAGCCAAGTGACGAAGTTGAATCTTTCAAACTTCAATTGGATGAATTATTTAAAGTAAATACAACTTTAGAACGATTCATGGAGGAAATGGATAAATTAAGTTTAGACGTTTGTAAAACGTCACAAGAAGCTCTGTGGTCATATGTTACTGATATAAATAACGACTCTAAAAAGAACAAAATGGTAAGAACAAAAATAAAAGTCATAAAAATGCAAATTCTGTTATCTTAATAGGGTAGTTTCATAAGCAAATAGTAGTAACAATCACGTTTTCTGCACATTTTATAAACAGTATATGTGTACAAAGTTTCATATACTTATCTTTTTTCAGGTGCGTATTGCTGCCGAAGAAGACGAAATAAAGAAGCAGTATTGGAACATATTGAAAAATAAATATCTTAATAGACAACAAATACCGAATGACACGAAAACCAAAAGAAAAATCAGAATTATAAAAGAACGAGGCACAAATGTACAGATGCCCCAGAGCAAGGTAAACATTAGATGTTATCATTTTACATAATGAATTATTCATTAGCTCTACTAATGATCACAAAACCATATGAGTATCTAGTAATACTAAGTAATTTATTATTCAAGATCTTATTTATTGAATTGAATAGAAGGCCCTGAAGAACTCTGTTGTTTTTGCTCTTAGACCTGTATAACATTATATATATCTAATTGCTTTTAATTTACCTTGAGCTAATTATTGTGTTGCTTTATTTATTAGCAAAGAGAAGAAATAGATACTATGCAAAGAATTTGGAGCCGCGTTACGGTGTGTGCGTACAATACAACGTGTGGCCCAGAAGATTCGGTACGAACGATGAGTGGTCAGTCAGTATTATAAATTTACTTTATGTTTATCATTAAAAACAGTATATCATCAGTATATCTTCAGATGTGATGTTTTTGTGACGCATCATCTCTTAAAGAGTTAGCAGGCGATCAAACGTAGAATCAAATGAATGAAACATACCAATTGAGTTTTCGTTAGTCATATGAAACTGTAACAACATGGACAACACATAAATGTCATTGGAAAATTTCATGTAATTGGGAGGATATATAGTCTAACGTATAGAGACTTTACGACCTTATGAAATGTTTAATCTTTAACCAAGGACAGAATGTTCTGCACGACTGCATTATAACATAATAGTATAGTGGGAATAGTTATAGACACTCAATACTAGTAATTCAATGATACCTGATGTATGATTATACTACGAACAAATATAATAGAGATCGTAACAGCTAAAGTGTATAAAGGGATGGGTAAATAGTATAAAAAAATATGTAAATATAATTGGAAAGTACAACCTTTGCTTTTGAATAATTGCAGCAGTATCACAAAAGTAACAGGGAAACATTTACGACACATTCAAGTAACACTTTCAATCGAGTTAACAATAGGAAATTTATTTCAGACGTCATATCGATCTTCAAAACAAGCAACGACACAAAAGAATTAGCGTATTATTGGAAAGTTTATCGCGATACAACTGGAAAGAAAATACGTCCTATATTCAAAGATTATGTAGTAAGAATGAACAGGGTAGCAGAATCAGAAAACTTTACTGATGCAGGCGATATGTGGAGATACGCGTTTGAAGATGACCACTTTGTTGAAACAGTTGATAGAATTTGGAAAGAAATTAAACCATTTTACAATATGCTCCACGATTATGTAAGAGCTAAACTGAAGTTGGTGTACAAAGATGTACTGAAAAACAATGATAACATGATTCCAGCTCACATTTTAGGTAAATATAATATTTAAGAACGCCTTAAAGAAATAAGCAGCAATGTGCGGGCTAGTACTTTATGATGCAAAATGTCAAGTACGATAAAATAATTAAAATTAAATTCTATAGTCAAATTAATGGCTATATAGAGTATAAGGTCATTAATTTGACTTTAGGTTATTAATGTTGTTGTAAATTTAAGTACCTTTGTAGTTTATAATAAAGTATACTTTATTAGTCAACGTTTAATAGGAGGTTATTGTTTCAGGTAACCTATGGGCTCAGGAATGGCAAGCCATTTACCCAAAAGTAGTGGCGTATGCTGATCATGTAAGACCAAAATTAGCAATAAATGACTCCATACTTTCAAAAGATCTTTTTGACGCAGTGGATGTATTCCACCAATCCCTTGGATTCGAAAGTGCTAAAGATTCATATGAAGACATAAAAGAGACAATGGCCACAGCAAATTGTTTACCATCTAGTCATGACATGTGTGATGGAGTTAATTACAAGTAAATATTTGATCTTATTCTAATGTGGATATTATCTTATAGTTAAGTCTAAGTCGGTTACTTTTTGCAGATAGCAATAGCACAGATGTTGATCCATATTATGAAAGGATTAGGCGTTTTAAGAATTTCGAAATTAATGTTCTAGGATAAAATGGTGCGGAGAAAAGGTCACCGATGTGGTTGTGGGATTATCACGAGCAGCCAGACTTCTTGGACATGTTCAGTATTTCAAACACTACAAAAATCTTCCACCACTGTATAGAGATGGACCAAATCCAGGTAGGTCCAAAAAGTCTTTAAAATTTAGGCAAAGTTAAGTTTACTTAATTGTTCGTGTCATTAGTCTAAAAAAATCTCACTCTCGATAAAACGAAAAATCGACGGTTAAAAGGAGCGTCATTTTCGATGATGATTTAATTAAAATGTTTTATCCATAGTAGTTAGTTTTTTAGTTTCTCAAAACCACGTGTCCCACGTATTTATTGGAGAAAAAGTTTTAACAACCTCTTTATTCAAAAATAAGAGCAAATCAGAGTATTAGACACTGCTTACGGCCTTGTGCTAGCCCTTTGATCTTGTACATTATATAAGTACTTGGCAGCTTACACATTATAATTTGATTTAAATAATCGTTTTGTGTACCTATATATTGTCCATGCTTCAGTGCACACGAGCCACTAGGTACCTCTTAAAGCTGTATTTATTTAAACACTGTAGATTACACTGAGATACATAAGAACAATACTTGTCTATCTACATACAAAGGCACAATAATTATTATGACTACAATGTTTTGCAGCGTTTCATGATGCGATCTCCGATATTGTGGCAGTACAACTGACTTCGCCAGAACACTTGAAGACCTTAAACTTAGTCAAGGTTGAGGCCGGTCCGGAGGTTACGCTGAACCATTTACTCTGGGTTGCTCTTGAGAAGTTTCCTTTGATGGCGTACGCCTATGTTTTGGACAAGTGGCGGTGGGATGTCTTCGGGAACAGCAGTTTAGAGAACTGGAACCAACACTGGTGGGATCTCAGGTTTGTATCTACTTTTTAATATCTTAAAACGGTTATGGATACGACATCCGTTTAAGGACAGTTACCTTCACGATAGGCCGAGAAGGCAATTTTTGAATTAAGTATTTTTAGTACTCGTAGGTATCTTTACGGATGAAGCTTTTAATACGCAAATGGGGTTATAAATGCATCTGACGAGAACTGGTGCGGACTAAGATAGTACTAGCACTGCGTGGGAGTATGAGGTTATTCCTCTTCCCGATCTAACTTTATGTCCTAACTTAAATGTTGACTTGTCGTGAACAATATGTCACACGTCAGGGGTTACATGACATTTTTGGATCAATGTTTAAAAAGCGCTTCTAAAACGTCAAATCTGTAACGTCGGTTCCAACGTCACAACGTCTAACGTATGGATCTAGAAAAAAGCATTGGCACCAACACTGGGACGAGATCTGCACGTTGTCCGAGTGGTGTTGGAGCCGACGCGACGTTGGGGTCAACGGGGGAAGCCGGCGTTACACGTATCTACCAATAGGTAACTAGTTGCTGAAGAGTTGATTTTCGTTTGTAATCAAAACGCTGAAACACGTATTTTTTTTATTTTAAACCAATAAGTCAAATACGATATTTCACAGAACACGTATTTTCATTTTAAACAAAAAGTTAAATACTAAATTTCACCGATCTAACGTTTCATGCATATTAATAATAATAAAAAATCTTAATTCTCTTAAGAAGCAATACTACTCTTGTGAAAAGTCGATTCTACATGTACATATAATATGCCTGTTCGCAAACAATAGGTAAAGCCACTCTTTTCAAATTGTTAATAAACTGTATTGCAGGTAAGGTGTTGCCACTATTATATTAATACACCATACTAGAGAACTAATGCAATAACAAGAGATAAAAATATTAAAAGAAGAGTACATGAGATTGGATATATCAATCACAATAGGTACAACCCTTATTTTACCCCCTTAGCAGTTGATTTTCAAAAAAAACGTTGACACACGTCTTTCTTTATTTTGTACCAAAAACCTAAGAGCGAAATTTCACGGGCCTTACTTTTAAAATGACGGAGTTGATACTATCCTGCGACGGAGTTACATACAAACTGTCAAACCTTATTTTATCCCCTTAGTGGATGAATCCTATGTGAATGATATCCCACAACATAAAAAGTATCAGCTGCCAACATTTTAGGTTTGTAACCCTAGTGGTTTAGGCTCTGCGTTGATGACCCTGTCATTCAGTCAGGACAAGGGATTATATATGTATAGATTAGATAGGCAACTTAATGGTTCGGCTGAAGTATCCAGGTACTGTTTTTACTTTTTTAAGTCCGCAATTACATTTTTTTTTCGTTTCTATGTTCCATATTATCTACAGAGTATAAACTAAAACAGTCTAAACCATAAGATACTCTTTACCTAAATATCCAGAATATCCAGTCTATCATCTGCTATAAGTGAAATTAAAGAATTGAAATTTAGGGACTGCAATTAATGACTTATGTTGTACTTTCCGTACGTATCTTTGATTTTCAACTGAATTAAAAAAGGAGGAGGTTCTCAATTTGACTGTATTTTTTTTTAATGTTTGTTACCCGATTACTCGCAGACGGCTGGACCGATGAAAAAAATATTTTTGTGTTTTAAAGGGTATACTTGCAGATTGGTCCTATTGTCATTAAAGTTCGGATCTTGGAGAAATCGAGGTAACTCTTCAAATATTAAAGGCACACCTATAGTAATTTGGGTATATTTTGTTGTTATTTTTGAGTGAAATAGACCTGATGATGAAGACCACAGATGACCAGTGGAACTATTCTAACATTTTCTTATGAAACATTTTGAAGTTGGTGCCTAAAACATAAAACTACATTTCCTGGCACCAACTTCAAAATGTTTAATTATTTTTTGTTGTAGTACTTTAAGTTTTTGCTTTTTAGTTACCTTATATTTATTTTAGAAGTCGGTTTTTGTACATTATATAATTAATAAAAACTGACTATATATATCTTTTTATACATGAGTGGCTTTTAATAGCTATCGCACGCGACTTCGTTTACGTGAAAATTTGAAAAACAAGTGTATCCCTCGGGAATATATTTTCCAGGAAAAATAGCCTATGTTCTATTCCCGACTGTAACCTATCTCTATGCCAAATTGCATCCAGATCCGATTATCCGTTGTAACGTAATTGAATAACAAACATCCATCAAAACTTTCGAATTTTTAATATCAGTATAGATTTTTTAGAATGGCTTACCTTATAGGTACTTTAATTTTTTGTAGTTTATAAATAGATATGATCAGGTATGACTAGGTACTTATATTTATATCTAAGTATACAACTTATTGTTTTTTTTTTAAATCAAGGAAGTAATTTCGTTACCCTTACGACTGTGCGTCAATAATAAATGAATGTACTTATTAAAATGATATTACTATGCAAAAATATCTGCTGATTCGATAAAATCAAAAGCAAATCTGATTCGTTTAGGTACTACGAACTGAAGTACGGATTACCAGATATTTATTAGTCATGTAGCCTGTGATGAGAACTTGGTGATCTGTAATACAGGTTTATCCTAATTCAGACATCAGGTCTCGCAATCGTGAGGTTGCGGATTAGAATCCTACCCATTATACTACTGATTGAACCCACTCCTAATACAAGCTATTGAACTTAGCTGGAGGGGTTAACAAGATTGCTAATAATGTGGGACTATATCCCACATTGCTAGTTATCTTAAAAAAAAGAATAGATTAAAGTAACTCTACTAAGGTTTCTTGTATCTATCATAAGTTATTATGTATTGTGTGAATTTTGTGAGGAGAAATGAACAAATTATTATTCGATAAAATCGAACGCAGAGCTGATTCATTTATGGACTATGACAACTACTTATCATTAGGCTGATCTTCTCGCAATGACAGAACAGGAGTCCGAGATTCCGCGTCAGTGATGATGATGATGGCCGTGGTGTACCGGCTTAAGAATAATACCTACCACTCCATCTCTTCCCGTGTGGGTGTCGTCAAGGCGACTAAGGGATTTTTACACCGGAAGACGGGCAGCAGCGTCCTCTGCGTAGTTTAAAAACTTACCGCGATCGCCAACCCGCTCGCCAAGCGTGGTGATTATGGCATGGCAATTACGCCTAGGATCTAATTAGCAGGTTTTACTGGGCAGACGCGTGCCCTGCAGTAGAAATAGAAATAGAAATAGCATTTATTTGTTCAAATATGGGTACATTACATTGGTGTTTTTTATAAATATATTTAGTGCTAGCCATATCTTGCCATTTACTGGCGTACAAATGTTAGTATTATTGAATATTTTAATATTATATTAATAAAAGAGTAACAAAATAATTAAAGTAGTCAATTAAAAAAAAATATAAAAAATTATAAAAATGAATTCATTGTTATGTAAATGTATCAATAATAATTAAATTATATAAATAAAATTGATATTCATAACCATTTAATGTCAATAAGTGAAATTAAATAAAATGTAAATAGGTAACATAATTAAAAATACATAACAATAAATTGATATTCAATTAGGACATGTCAATAATAAAGTTAGAAATTAAATGAATAGAACGAAAATCAAATTAAGAATTGAATGATTATTACATAATTGGCATTTTATAAAGATTTATCATTTAAAAATTCGTCAATGCTGTAGTAGCATTTATCAATTAAATTTTTTTTTAAAGTGCTTTTAAATTGGTCAATATTCAATTCTTTAATTTGTTTTGGTATTTTATTATAAATTATTGGTGCTTTACAAATTATGCTTTTATGAAGCAGTGCAGTTTTTGCAGGATGCACACACAATTTACTGTTATCCCTGCGATTACGGCTTACTATTTCTGATTTCTTACTAAATAAGTGAGGGTTACTCTTAACAAAGACTGATGCTTCCAATATATAAATTGATGGCAGAGTTAAGATTTTATGTTGTTTAAATATTGGGTGACAGCTTTCAGTTCTTTTGATGCCAAACATGTACCGTACACATCGTTTCTGCATTATAAAAACCATATCTTTATTAGTAGAATTACCCCAGAAAATTATCCCATACCTAAGGACCGACTCAACAAGACCATAGCACAGATAATATAATACTATACTAGTAACCATAGTATGCAGATAATAGTGCATCTGTATTTACTGTTTGTGCAAGTTTGTACAATGCATATGAAAGACTACTAACTCTTTTGCACAATGTGTCAATGTATTCTTTCCAATTTAATTTACTGTCTATGATTAGACCAAGAAATCGGGCAGTGTTAACTTCCTGTATACTATAATTATCAAGAACCAAGTTTATATTTTGAGAATTATTGGATTTTTGACCAAAGTGCATGATGCTAGTTTTTGTTAAATTAATTTTTAAATTATTATTATCTAACCATGTAATTATTGATGTCAATGAATCTTTAATGTCAGTTTTATATTGATTAATATTCTTACAAGCAATTGTAACGGTACTGTCATCTGCAAATAACGTCATTGATTGTGTGGTAGCTTTTGGTAAGTCGTTTATATAAATTATAAAAAGAAGAGGCCCTAACACACTGCCTTGTGGTACAGAGTAAGAGACATTGCGCCTCGAGGAGGTGTATGTTTCTTCTCTTTTTGTGTTAATATTCACTCTACTTATTTGTGTTACTTGCTGTCGGTTTTTGAGATAAGATTTAAGTAAATTAAAAACATTTCCTCTAATTCCGTAAGCATTCAGTTTATTAAGAAGTATGTCATGATCCACATAGTCAAAAGCTTGTGTCATGTCACAGTAAATAGCACATATGGGAGTTCTTTTATCGACATGACATATAACATTTTTAATAAACTCATAAATAGCCATATTTATGGTTTTTCTTTGTCTAAAACCTTTTTGTTCATTACATAGAATTTTGTTTTTCTCAAGATAACTATTTATTTCGTTATGAATGTACTTTTCGAAAATTTTGGAAAAAATCGATATTAATGCAATGGGTCTGTAATTTTCCATTAATTGTATGTCGTTTTTTTTGTATAAGGGTTTTATAACTGAAAGCTTAAGGTCTTGTGGAAATGTACCTGTGGATATACTCAAATTAATAATATGGCTCAGATGATGACAGATATACTCATTAACGGCCTTAATTATTTTTGTTGAAATACCATCGCAACCTACGCTATTTGTATTTTTTAGGTTTTTTATAATTTTACTGATTTGACAGGGTAAACTTGGTCCGAGAAACATTGAATTTAATTGATGGTTAATTAAAGAAGTAACTTTCTTTCCGGCGCCTGGTATTGGAATGATTTTATCAATAAAGTAATTGTTAAATGCATTGGCTATTTCATCAGGATTATTGATGTAGTGGTTGTCTTTTATTTTTATGTTACATATATTTTCCTTAGGAGTACTTAATTTTCTTTTATTTATGATTCGCCACATTGTTTTACATTTATTGCTTGATGTTTTTTTTTAAAATTATTTTGTGCTCTTTGTGTTAGCTTTACGACTTTTTAAAATATCTTACAGTAATTAGTGTATTTAGATTTACTTTCAATTGTAGGATTAGATCTATGTTTCCAAAGTAGATTTCTCTTTTTTTTACTACATGCCTTAATACCTCTGGATACCCATTTTGGTTTTCTGTTAGGTTTTATTAAAATCTGTATTTGTGGAAAGCATAAATCGTAAAAAAAGTTTAAAGTCATTACTAAAAATTTGATAAGCAAGGTTTGGGTCATCCGTATTATAGATATTTGAGAAGGATAGGTTTTTTATACACATTTTAAATTTTTTAATGTTATCAGGGCAATAATCGCGTTTTGTAATATGCCAACAGTTTAGAGCAGGTATTCTTTTTACAGGAATGGTTATTAACTGAGCAGTATGATCTGAAAGGCCTAATTCTAGAATTTCAGTTTTGCAGCCCTTTTTAAAATTATGTGCGAAATTATCAATACACGATTTACTGACAAGTCTTGTCGGTTTGTATAATGCTAGCTTTAAATTATAATTTAAGAGTATGCATTCAAAGTCTAAGGTGGTGTTATTACAGTAGGACATTGTATATATGAGCGGTGACCTACGTTGTTCGAACGCGCGCTCTCGGTTTCACGTGTCGCAAAATAATTAAGATTACTAGCTAGTGAGCAGTGACAACAGACAAAAAATATTTTATACTTAGTATAAATAATTAATCTTCATAATTGCGAATCGGTTCACAAAGAAAAATTGGGTACCATAAAAGAAAAATACTGGTAAATAGATGGCGCTGTACGATCATAAAAAATATTTTCGTAGGTTGTAAATCATATTTGAAATTACAGTTCGAGTGTTGTTGCATCTCATTGGTTCTTTAGAATTCTTCTGTGCAATGTGTATATGACAGAACTCCTCCTAAACGGCTTGGCCGATTTTGATGTAATTATTTGTGTATGTTCCAGTGGATTCGAGAATGGTTTAGATTTACAATTGAATCCAAAAGAGGCGGTCGAAATTCGCCTGGACAGCTAGTTTATTTGTAAAAGTTATATAAGTACTTATCTATTTTTTCAACAAATGGTTAACGGCATTGACAACCATCGCGAAACGAATACGAAACAAAGCAGAATCGTATTTAAAACATCTGTGTTTACTATGTTGCAGGATGAAAGAGACTGGAGTGTCGCCACCGGTGCAGAGGAACGAGACCGACCTAGATCCAGCAGCTAAGTACCACGTTGTGTCACATGTACAGTACATTACGTAAGTATATATAATGTATTTGTAAGGATTACTGCATATTGGCTGGCTGCTATCGTAAGAGCAACTTGTGGTTGTGTTTGGCAGCGGAGTCAGTCACTAGGTCAGCAACCAGGAACGACGTAATGGCAGGTCGATCTTTTGAATAGAAGTAACATTAGATCAACGAACGTGAAAGGGGTCTCATTCAAACACTCTTTCAGGTATCTCAGAAGCACCATTCTCAATCCATTATTTTCAAGGACTCCTCAGAAGATAAATAGTCTCTTGTACTCTGCCATATTTATTCAGTCGTATGTCAATCATGGAAAATTTGTTTTTGGCTGCTATTACGAGGTTTCACGGACCATTCATAGGCTTTTGACACAGTAGGAATCCTAATCTCTAAAATCTGTAAGATTAATCACAGTACTTTACGCTTTTGATTTTTCCCATGCTACGATTTGCTGATGCAAATACTTATTAGAATTTCTGTGACGGTGGTTGATAGGCGCTCACCTGTAACCAATGTGCAACCGGCTTAAGTGAAAGTGCTTAGTTCAGGAAGCAAATAGCTTATTACTGAGGTGTTTATAGTATTGTTGTGGTATTGTGAGGTTAAGTGATGAATACTGACAATGATCTTGAAGTTCCCATGTATGTGAGAGAGAAGCGAAGATTTAGTGTGCGAGTTCTTTTGCATGCACAACTTATAAATAATTCATACAACATAGTTCTGTATTTTATAATATACTAATTGACCCGCGCTACATCGTCTGCTTACATTTTCCCAGTTTTTGCAACATTTTTCATTGCTGCTCCGCTCCTTTTGATGAAAGTGTGATATTATATAGCCAATAGTCTTCCCCGATTTTTTCAATTTGGACCAGTAGTTCCTGAGATTATCGCATTCAAACAAACAAACAAACTCTTTAGCTTTATAATTTTAGGATAGATTAGTAGTTTAAGCTCAGATTCTCCAATCGATTGAGAAAGCTTACTGTTTCTATTAAGAAAAAAATTGAAAAGTTCTAATATTAACGTAACAATTATCTAGTGATTATGGTATCTTCAAATCTAGGTCTCGGAGAATAGTCTAGTTGTTCATCTTGGAGGTTCCATATCAGATCTATTATACTATATTTTTTATTTATTTCGGACAAAATTCTAAATGTAAGTAATATTATTCATGAGAACTATTTTAGTAATAAGTAGATTTATAAAGTATTTACAACTTTACCTTTATGATTTCTACCTAGTGCGACGATTTGGGAACAATATATATGTTACAGTAAATATGATTAATTCGAGATTATGCATTATTATTATTACGCATAATTTACATTATTTATTCACAATGACTAGCTATTGCTAGTCATTATGAATAATGACAAAGTCACATAGTAAATATGACAAATTAATAATTTTGACTAGGTATTATTCAAAACAGGTAGTTGATCCCCTTTCGGACCGGCGCACAAACTACAAAGAAATTTGTAATTTTGAACTTGAATCTTAGGTAATTTGGAGTCCCAGATTACGAATCTGCTATAATTTTCCAGATTTTCCGCCGCCATCTTGGAAAATTGGTATATCAACAATTGTATCATACTGGGCCCTTCATTTCCTATATACAATCGTGCGTGTCACAGTTATATCAAATTCATCTCCTTTTTTACGTTTTTCTGAAGAGACCATGAATGAAATAAACATGAAAATTACAATAATATTTATTAGAAATCACAAACACATCTTTGTATTAGTTATATTATTGAAAATCAACAAATGCTTTCCGCTCCAAATCATTTTCAGTCTTGAAAATTTTATAGGTACACCCAAGAATGGCATGTATTTCAAAAAACTTCTTCACATCCAGTAAAGAACAAATAAGTTTCATTTGTGTACTAGTATTGGCCATTTATAATTGATTTGTGATCAAAGCCATCTTTCATCAGAAGAAGAGGAGTTGAATGTTCGGGGTTTTCTTCATTGACGTTGTCCAAATCAATTTCATCATTGTCATCGTCCTCATCCCAGAGTCATCGAGCATCACTGCGTTAGCAGCGTCGTTTAAAACCGGAAACATGATGCGGAAACTGTGAAAAATGAATAATCATTAGAAACTTATACTACACATGCGGTAATGCAGGGCCCACGTCGATACAATTGTGTCAATAAAGTTCGTTAAACCGTTACGCCAAAGCGTTTCATTGCCAACAGTCACCATTGTCACAAAAACATTCTATGTTTAACTATTTTTCTAATCAATAACTCGTATTTTATTAAACTTACAAAACAAAACAATAGTAGGTACTTACTTTCGCCAAGTCGGGGACCGAAATCAGTCGCGAACTGTACATGTCGAAACCTGCTCGCCGACTGCGCATCAGTCAAAATTTGCACGGGAGCTGAAAGTTTGCTTCCCGCGCAATCGTATGATACTAGGCCCGTCCACTACCAACGTAAAATTAATGAGCTATACTCGATTTTGTGACCCGCACAATTGTATTGGAGCGATCCGAAAGGGTTATGAAAAGTATCGATCACGAATTGATGAAAATGATGATGATTTGTGATGATGGTTGGTAATAATTATTGGTAACGATGATTGTTGATAAATGGTATTAATGGTGACACTGATAAATAATGACGATGAATGATGATGAACTGTCAAGTTTGTATGGGTCAAACTTTATCGCCCTTTGCCTCTTTCATTGTTTGGTGACCAACGCTATAATTACTCTTAAATATTGCTAATTTTCTAGATACCTGATATCACATGTGCTGGAGTTCCAAATCCTGCTGTCGCTTTGCAAGAGGGCTAACCACACAGGACCTCTGCACGAGTGCTCCATATATGGCGTCGAGGAAGCGGGCAAACTGCTCAGGTAAGTGTATACTGGCGTGTGCAACGAATTTAAATGCATGGGAAAATATTAAACGAGGCTTTGTGTTTTCAAGGATAATTACACAAAGACTTGATGCGAATTCAAAGCATACTGTTTATGTTTTTGTCGTAAATTATATGCATCCGTTAAGATTAAAAATTACACCGTCATCGAATTCAGTAATGAAATCAGTAATGTTTATTTGTGTTAATTCTGAAATGTATGTTATAGACTGATGTTGATGTTATTTTGATGATAGATGTCATCTTTTGAAATAAAATCTAGAACCCATCTGAATTTTAATCTTGAGTGTAACCTACCACAAGAGAATGTTACTTAATTTTAGTCCTACTGTATACATATTTAACATTATCTACCGTAGGATACGGTATACAGGGTGTTATAAAATTGATCCGCGGAGGTCTGATTAATTGATAAATTCAGACTGGTCAATATATTGTAGTAACTTTAGAAATTATTTGTCTTACATTTAATTATAGTTACAAACAAATAACAATATCGTTTAAAATAAGGTGACTCTTTGCAGGGTTATATAAATATGTTGTAAATTTAAGAAATAGTCACATGAAAATATAACTTAGGCAGTGTTTGGCGGCACCTCTAAATCAGAATGTAAACAACAAAGTAACATTATTTTGATAAAACGTTTCAGTGACGGGATGGCTCTTGGTGCCAGTGAAGATTGGAGAACTGTTCTTAAAACAATAACTGGCGAAACAGAACTTTCAACTGATGGCATATTGCAGTACTTCGCTGAACTCCAGAAATTCCTTGCAGAGGAGAACATCAAACTAGCCGTAATAGGCGACGGAGATATGGATCAGAGTGCGCCTATCATTGTTGGTGCCATTGTAGTATTATTAACAATTATAATAATAGTACTTTATTGTGTTAAGAAACATGATGTTGGCGGTAAAGTGCTTTCAGTTTGTGGTTTAAGCAAGAATGGTTCGCTTGATATCGTGACAAACGAACTGCCACAGACTAAGACCAATGATATAGATGGTATTTGTGAAGATAAGGTTTAGTTACGTAAATAATCTGAATGTCATTAAAATTACATTGAATATTTTGTGGTAGGTGATAGTATTGTAGTAGAATAGGTCATTGGGAAGGATGGAATAGTTCAATTATCGACTACTTTTGTTTGATTACATAATAAGACAAATTTAAATAAGGTAACTGCAGCGATAATGGACAGAGAACCAGTGATGAACAAAAATAAGCAATGCTAATAGAGTAAAAAATAATCCGTTTTTACAAGCTTACAATTCATATTGGGAAGACTTGGCATAGACAAAAATTACTATCGAAACCCCAAACTTGTATGTTTCACATTAAAAGCAATTGCAGTATCGTAAACTAAACACAGCAGATATTTAATAGGTTAAGTGTATATTACTAATTCCTATGAAAGTTGTATTTTACTAATTCTTGTGAAAGTAAAACTTTTACAGAAGTTAGTGAAATTGGGAAAATACTTACTATGTTCTAAAAGCGTCCCCTATTGGCTTGTGTTACCTTAGGTATGTGTGAGAGCTTTGGTTATGAATATTTTTTGTCACGTGTATTAACAATTAAATTTTAATTGTAATTTATTGAAGTTTTATTTTATTTTGAGATTTTGTCTACACGTTGATTTGTTTCACTTTTAGTGCCGATTTTTACCACCAGTAGATCTTATCGTCGTATTTGATCCACTAGTACTTTTTTAATAGACTTAATGTTAAAAATTCGATACGTGAATACGGATTATTGGAATAGCTTGTTTTTTTTTACAATTTTTATTTATAAAAATAAATAAAATGTATGTATGTTTGTATATTTGTCCACGTAGCTATATTTTCAAAAGACGTATGCTACATTTAACTTCAGCTATTGTTTGATCGTTACGCATTAATAAGATAATTGAGTTGACAAGCGTTTCTCGCTAGAAGATGATGCAGAGCAATAGTGTAGTTTTTCAAATGTAATTCTCCGCAAGTTGACCCTTCTATAATTGACAATTCTGAGTAGATTAATGGATTAAAGTGTTGATTTGATGTGTCATTCCTCAAAAGGAAAGGACTATGAATAAAAAGAAACCCTACATGATTTAGACATAGACTTTTATTTTAAGTAAAAAATATTTATATACTAGCTGTCCCGCGCAACTTCGTCCGCGTAAATTTTCCCCGTTTTTTAAACATTTCTCATTGCTGCTCCGCCCCTATTAGTCGTAGCGCGATATTATATAGCCTATAGCCTTCCTTGATAAATGGGCTATCCAACAATTTTTTTTTACTACGGACCAGTAGTACCTGAGATTAGCGCGTTTAAATAAACAAACAAACAAACAAACAAACTCTTCCGCTTTATAATATTAGTATAGATATTAATTTAATAAATGTTGAGTCAAAGTAAGTTTTGAGC
This sequence comes from Herminia tarsipennalis, assembly GCA_945859575.2. NCBI lineage: Eukaryota > Metazoa > Arthropoda > Insecta > Lepidoptera > Erebidae > Herminia > Herminia tarsipennalis. The sequence goes on from OX243835.2 coordinate 17,858,483, forward strand.
TTGTCCACATTGTTAATTATTATTCTATTTATTTATTTGTTGACTTATAAATTACATTTTTAAATAAAATGATAAAAAATAGTGTCCCATCGGCATTGGCTACAGGTATCAAGCTACCGGTGGTTACGGCCCCAGAGAAAGGAACTTCCTCACAATGCAAGCCGTGTTTAGAAGTACTGGCTTCGGCATCAAGCCCTTGATCCAACCGTCTAACGCGAGCCTCTCAAGGTGTTGGTCAAGGCTCTTGACAATCAAACCATTAACGGAGACGATTATCGGTACAATGATCGCCGAATCAACATTCCACATGTCAACAATATCGTGCGCCAGATCCAGATATTTAATTTGTTTTTTTTTTCGGCTTTCACAAGATTTTCGTCATGGGGTATGGTGATATCGACGATAATTGCACGACGCTTTGATCGGTCTATCAACACAATATTAGTCTTGTTAGCGACAACAGTCCTGTCTGTGATGACAGAGCGATCCCAGTACTACGTGATACGACTATTCTCGAGAACTGGCTCAGCAACGTACCTATAGTACGGTACTTCAGCGTCTACAAGGTGGTATTTCAGAGCAAGTTGCTGGTGTATTATCCTGGCTACTTGATTGTGTCTGTGCAAGTACTCGCCGTTAACAAGACGTGAACAGCCGGAAACGATATGTCTGAGGGACTCACCGGGTCGGTGACAGGCACGATAGATGTCAACAGTGCCATCTCTCAGGATATAATTCCGGTAGTTATTCGTCATGATAACTTCGTCAGCAATTGCACAGACAAAACCCTCGGTTTCTCCGAAGAGGTCACCGACCCGTAGCCAGGCCACAGACACCAGTAGATCCACGTCGAGCCCGTGAAGAGCCCGAAAGAACCTACCGCTCCTTGCTTTGCCATACCTCCCTGCGTTCGCTAACACCAAGTAGTAGTAGTAGTGAGGTTCAACAAAGCCCGGCCTTCACATTTCCGCGGAATTATTATTACTTATATATATATAAGTAGTAAATTGGTTTTGAGATGGCAGCGGGGTGCAAAATAAGATGGAAAAATAAGCCTGTTAGTAGACGATTACGGTGGTTTTAACTATTTTTATTCGTTCACTAGTTTTATATATATATATATAATTATATTTACAAAAATAGGCTAATAGACTGACCAATGTTTTGATATACATATAATTTTATTCTTAGTGTGTTCATATTTTTTAAATGTTTAGCATTTTTAAAAAGTGCGGCACCTATTCAGCTTTTACCCTAAGCGGGGCATAAAGTTCCCAATGTCATTTGTTTCATAACCAGTTTTATTGTTTTATAAATAGTTTTACATCTGAAACAGTGTTTGTAAATAATTGTTTCTCAGGGAATACATAGCCTAATGGACTCGCAATTTTGAGGTCGCGAGTTCGAATCCTATCCATTATTCTACCACCGTGAACCCACTCCTATTTTGCTTAGCTGGAGCGGTTAACAGGATTGTTGATTATGTGGGACACACAATTCCACATTGATAGTTGGCCCATACATAAGTGAAACAAGTGTCCGCACTTGCATGCATCATTATCCTTTGCTCTTCACGGCCAGTGGGAATCAAAAGTCAGAAACATTGATGAGCATTGTTTACCGCAACAGTAAAATCATATAAATGACACTGGGCGCACAAAGACCAAATATACCCCATATGAAAGCTTAAGACCTCTAGCTATGTTCATCCAAAGCGCATTGTTGTGGCTTGGGAAATATTGAGATATGGTGAGTCTAAGTTCTAAACATTTTTGTCTAAAAATGATATTTTTTTTTATATCTAATATTATGAATTATTATTTTTAATACAATTATATTATTTTATTTATTAAACAATATCTATTGGTGGAACAACAAGGAGTGAATAAAAAGAAGGTATATAACAATAATAATAGAATTTTAATATTCATTATGATGAGTTTCCACGCTCGCAGCGATATTCGACAGGCTTAATACGTGCGGGAGTTTGTGTATGTGCGTGAATGTTCTGCTCGAGGTGGTTTGTAAATGGCTTGTTTGGCTTGCTTGTTTGCTTGCCATGTTACGTACCGCATATGAATCGTAATTTATGACAATAATTAGAGCATCATTAAAAAAAGGCAGCTGGTGGGTTGACATTTTCGTGCCTTGCCTATGAGAGATAGTTTAACATGTTACTACTTTAGGGTTGAGGGGGATTTGGGTGTTGAAACCCCTTCCCCCCGAAATAGGTACACAGAATAAATTTGGTTGGTGTTTAATCAATTGCGCCACCCCCCCCCTCCGAAATTATGAAAAGTCGAATCGAACACCTTTTAAGTTATCATAGCGATTCGACGTATTTGTAATAATATTTTGTGAAGTGTAAATTCTTACACTTCACAAAAAATAATAATCTCATTTTCTTAGCTTTCCCATATGTTAGGTACAAAAATAAATGTAGGTACAGGAATGAAGTAGACAATGTTATCTATCAACTGTGTTATATTTCGCTTGTGTCCGTAATTTTCTTATAAAGGGACTTTCAAATAGAGCGGGTCGATATTAATAATCTGTGGCGGCCATTTTGATTTGGCGGCATCTGTCAAATCTGTTTTTTCTTATTCAGTCACTGATGCCAAATCACCATGGCAAGTTACACGGTTGAGCAGCATGTGCAAATGATAAAACTTTATTATCAAAATGAGTGTTCGTTAGTGAAAACGTTGCGCGCATTGGCCAAAAAATAATCTTTAGCGACGAGGCACATTTTTGGATGAATGGTTTTGTTAATAAGCAAAATTGCCGTATATGGGATGACCACAACCCACATGAGGTTCACCAGATAGCAATGCATCCACAAAAAGTAACTGTTTGGTGCGGATTTTGGTCTGGCGGCGTCATTGGTCCGTACTTCTTCGAAAACGAAGTTGGCGAGGCCAGCACCGTCAACGGTGAGCGCTACAGATCAATGATAAACAATTTCTTTTGGCTTAAATTGAACAATATGGACGTGAATGACATGTGGTTCCAGCAAGATGGCGCTACTTGCCACACAGCGAACGACACAATCGACATTCTGCATGAACGGTTTGCGGGTAGGGTTATCTCTCGCAGAGGTGACGTGAATTGGCCACCAAGATCGTGTGATTTGACTCCGCTAGACTTTTTCTTGTGGGGTTTTCTGAAGTCGCAGGTCTATGCCAATAAACCACATTCGACCGTTGCCCTGAAAGCCAACATAACGCAGGCCATCGCTCAGATTCAGCCGGATCTATGCAGCAGAGTCATTAAAAATTGGACCTCTCGGATTTGTGCCACCATGCGAAGCCGCGGCGGACATTTGAACGATGTCATATTTCATGCATAATGGCATAAACGGGCCTTTCAAATAAAAAATAAATTTCGTTAATATCTCACACACATCTAGTTTTATTCAATTTTAACATCGACCCGTCTTTGTTGAAAGACCCTTTAGAATGCAATTATTGTAATTTTCTTAAAGGGTAAAACCCATATACACACATCAAAAGTGTCTAGGGATCAACATATATTTTTGCAATAACTTTTCTCCTGATTGATTTTTTTTTTTTATTTCTTTAAGGATTCATCAAATAAAGTGTTTTCGTTTGTCACAGTAACGATAAACCAAGTCACCTTTGCATTAATAAAGAAATTTGCCATTTTCCTAATAAAGGGATTTTTGACATTTGAACCACTAACATTAAAGTTCGAAAAAAAGACTGAAATAACAGTTTTCTTTAAAATTTTATTGGGTAACTTAAACAATTAATAACCCGTGTTTCTACCGCGAACACTAACAACACAAGAACATCGGTTTGGCATACTCAAAATGAGTTCATCCAAATCACGCTGTGGAATGGCCGCCCATGTTCGTTGCAACAACAAAAAAAGGTCTTCTTGCGACTGGATACCCTCCATATTCGGCAGAGCTCTTCTCTGTAGCATATCCCATGCATGCTCAATCAAAGGGTTCAAGTCTGGCGACTGAGCATGCCAGGGCAGGACATTGATGTTAGCTGCGGCGAGAGTCTGTCTTACAACTCTTGCGGTGTGCGGTCGTGCATTATCATGCATTAACTGAAATAAGGGACCGATTTGCACTTGTAGAGGAACGATGACGTCTGATACAATCGTCTCAGCATAAATTTGAGCGTTGAGGTTGCCTCTGATCCAAATCAACTCAGTTCTTCCGCCGATCCAAATACCCGCCCATACCATGATGGTTCCACCACTATAAGGATGGACTTCCTGGCAGGATTTTAATCGCTGTTGGCGTCCAGGGGTTCTCCAGTGTCGTATACGTCTTGTATCCGGTCTCATACCAAAACGAGACTCATCAGAAAAGCACACGAAACGCCATTGTTCTTCTGCCCAATTTCTGTGTTCAAGAGCCCATTGATATCGTATCCTACGATTGTGCATTGCTATAGGTGGTACCCGTAGCGGTCTTCGGGAATGAAGGTTCACTTCATGCAAGCGGTTTCTGACTGTTTGGTCGCTAATTAAGTTCCCTGAAGAGTGATGAAGCCTCACGGCTAACATCATGGCGGTTATTGTTGGACCTCTTCGAGTTAAGATTTGAATGTATCGGTCTTGTCTCCGTGTGGTGCAGCGATACCGTCCTCCATGGCGCTCAGCCACGGTACCAGTGCTTCGGTAACGTGTCCAAAGTCGACTGATAACACTCTGACTTGTATTCAGAGCTAAAGCCACAGTACGTTGCCGGGAACCAGCTTCTATCATTCCCACGGCTCTGAGCATTTCTTCCCTGCTTAAATGACGTCGCCGCTCCATAATAACGTTGGTTTTAATCAGTAGTAGGGAAACAGTAGCACTAATAATGTCTTCAATGCGTTGTATGTTTTTATAGGGAAAATATTGACAGCTGATTTTCATCTTTTACTCGAATTTGATACACAGTTCCTGATTCAAATTATGAAATGCACCAAAAAGGATCCATATAAATTTATAAAATCATAAATTTATTACAAAGCCACATCTCAATCTCAAGAAATCCGCATAAAAATGCTTGATCCCTAGACACTTTTGATGTGTGTAGATGCCCCAGTGGGATAGTTGCCCCAGTTTTGCATACACTATGTTGGGGATATTGGTGGTGAAAGAGCTTTACTTTGGTTAGAAGTATCCCTGTTGCATCAGAGAAGGCGCAAGTGTTTTGTAGGTATGAGCAGAAATCTTCCGCGGTGATACTTTGACGGGCGTAGAAATTATATTGATGTGTAATTTGTATTTGTATTACTGACTGCGGATTCAGACAATTGTTTTGTTTCTTTACATGCATTACATTTTAAATAACACTGTTTATTACGTTTCATTAAACACAGATTTATTCAATATGTGTTTTTCCAACCTCTAGTGACTTTAACTTGTTACCTGACTGACCTAGAAGGATGGGAAATGTTTTCAGGGGTATGTATAAGTTAAAGTTACCTAAACTTATCTAACTTAAAATTTGAAAGACTATTTTTGTTTAAATACTTAAAACGTTGTACTATTTTAGAAAGTTGATTAAAATTTCAATTAGCATTTGTTTCTCTTTAAAAAAATCATTGTGAAGAGTCTATCCCTGCATGATACAAGTATCCACGCAATCGATTTCATCGTTAGACAACTATCCACCACAGTAGGCACTTACCCTTTTTTTGGAGGTCTATTAAAACTTAATTTACTCAAAACCAATATTAATTATGTTTACAAAAATAGGGTAATAGAAAAGATGAAATTCAATGTTTTGATATACATATTATAGTTTTACTAGCGGCCCGTCCCGGCTTCGCACGGGTGGGCATGGGATCCCTAATTTTTTTAGTAATTGCGACTATAATTAAAGATCTAAGCTATCCTATCTCTCAAGTTGGACCAAACTGCATATTGCGTGCAAATTTGAACGAAATCTGTTAAGCGGTTTAGGAGTCCATCGCGGACAAACATCGTGACAGGAGATTTATATATATTATAAGATTATTCTAAGTGTGTTCATATTTTTCAACCGACTTCTTAGTTGTAGAGCTTTTTTAAAAAGTGCGTAAACAGCTTTTACTCTAAACGGGGCATAAGGTCCCCAATGTAATTGGTTTCATAAACAGTTTTATATTTTTGTATTGTTTCTCAGGGAATACTTAGCCTAATGGACTAGCAATTGTGATGTCACGGATACGAATCCACTCCTAACACAAACAATTTTACTTAGCTGTAGGGGTTAACAGGCTTGCTTGTTATGTGGGACACACAATTAAACATTGATAGTTATTCATATTCATATTCATATTTATTTATTTGCACAAATACAGGTACATAGGATGTTGTATATAAGTACATTCATATAAGTGCATTTGCACGCTATATTTAGCTTTATAGCATGCAAAATGACCTTAAGTATGAAAATATTTTTCCTTTACATAAATAAAAAATCATAATTTAATTAATATTACAGTTTGTCCAAAATATACTCATCAACTGTGTTGTATGCCGTTTCGAGTAGGATCACTTTTAGTTTAGCCTTGAATGTTTGTATGTCATTAATTTCTAGTAACCATTTTGGCAAGTGGTTATATATTCCTGGGGCCATACAGAAAATACTTTTATTTAGAAAAGCTGTAGTATTTAGCGGCATACTTATTTTATAATTGTGTTAACTTTATAAGAACAACAATTCAATACTGCTATAGGTACCTACTTGGGTTATAGTAAATTTCAGAACAATAATAACAATAAACAAGTAAAAATAGCCAAGTCACGCGAGGCCTCTGAGCTGTAGTTAACAATCTATGTTTTTGAAGGCTTTATAAATATAATGCTTTGATTAATGTTGAATTCAAACGTAGGTATAGGTACAGTTAATTTTATTTAAAATATTGTAAAATGTAGCTGTATTTAAATTGCATAGCTAGTTGGGGATGTGTTAGTGGATCGGAGGTATATAGGTACTGGGTAAGTAAAAACAAATAAGGCCGTTGTTATATAGAAGATCTATTTTAATGTGATCCCAGAATACGTTTTACAAATGTTAGATTATTTGACACGTGAAACAAAAAGATAAATATCTTCAAAACGAATGAACCGATTTGCATTAAACAAAGTTAAGCAGCATCCCGATTAAATTACTTTGTAATAAAAAAAAATAACATCCAAATTTATTCATCTGTTTGGGCGCTACGATGTCACAGATATACAGACAGACAGTTACACAGGTTAAGCCACCCTTCCTTTTGCATCGGGGGTTAAAAACATTATCACCCATATTACCTATTATAGTGTCAGAGTATCTCAGTGTGGTCAGTTCTTAAAAATATCATAGTCCGTTATTTATAACCGAGCCAGCTCATGATTTCCTGGACAAAGAAGGTTACAGCTTTTTGCCAATGTGCATCCATCCATGTGCTTAATTTAATAGATTCTACATAGTTGTGATTATTAAGAACCTTCAACTAAAATCAATTACACGTGATTGTAGTGTAGGCTGCATATGTGAATGTAAGAACTTATTGGCGGGTCACGGTCGTTTTACTCATTTGTTTTATATCCCAGAAACAATTTTGTTTTGTAGAAAACCTTAAAGTGTCCAGAATTTGACTTGTAATATAACTATGTGCAACAATTCGCTTCAGTTGGTATAAGCAACTATTTCTATTGACAAGCAACGATGTCCGCGCTGGCAGTGGACATCCGCTCGTACTTGTCGAAATGGTTAAGAATGTGAGCCGGTGTGAACTAACTGCAATCACCTAACCGTTACCGCTTGTGACGAACGCGCGAAAGGATCGCAGCGCAGGAGTTCGCTGCGCGCGATTTGCATATTCGTAATTCGAACTCTGCGTTCTCAGTAATGAACTAAACATTTAAAAAGAGAATTTTAAAATTGAATAGAGCAATTGTTTTTCAAATATAGATTTTATAAAATATTTTTTAAAGTAATGGATTTTTAATAAATGTAAAAAAAATACAAAGCAAGAACAGCGACTGATGATGCCTAAGTGAAGTGATGCTTTAAGGTTGTGAATAAATTTTAATAAAGACAAGGTGAGTAAAAGCTAAATATTATTTTTTATTGTTAGTAGGTAGGTACCTAAATATATACCTACCTAATTAAATAAAAAAAAAATCATTGATAAAAGATAAGTGGAAAGAATTATACACATATTCAATGTTAACACAGAAAATGATGATAACTCATAAAATTACTTCGATGTCAATTTTAACAATTGTCATTTTGTATTATCCACATTCACGAACATTGCGATCATTATGCCAATTACCATGTTTTTTTATGCAACGAGCATTGTAATAAACATTATTACAGTTGAAACAGCAAAAATCACAATTTTTCATACAAATTTTCGCACACACGATGTTGTAAACACAACTAGAGATTGAGCGTTCAATTCTATTGTAGTGAAATTGTTATGGCATTGGGTCTCGTCTCCATTAATCATAATGAATGCTGATATTATGTAGACAATATTTTTTGTGTCGGCGCATTGTAGGGATTTGCATACAACTTGCAAGTTGAGACGTAAAAGTGAGCATTGCTAGGTCTATAATAATAAATAAGGAATAAATCACCATAAGTAGGGAATTCAGACGCGAAGAGTTAATTTCTTTTCTGAGGTACAAGGATACAAAAAAAGAAACCTTGCTGAACATGGTAGTTTGTACCTATAATAGTAAGTAACTACAATCCAAAGGGAAACCGAAAGTAATGGTATTCTATGGCCCCTTCGCCACTATGATAGTCTTTGTAAAGAACATTGAAAGTCATCCGAAAAAAACCGTTGTTTTTTTTCGGGTGACTTTCAATGTTAATCCTACCCATTATACTACCGACGTGAACCCACTCCTAACACAAGCCATTGAGCTTAGTTGGAGGGGTTAACAAGATTGCTAGTAATGTGGGACTCAATCCCACATTGCTAGTAATCTTAAAAAAAAAAATGTTGTGTGTTTTTGTTGCATTCCGGGAGTGCCGGCAGAAATGAAAACTTGAACATATTTTACATTCTGATGAAATTTGATTATTATTTTTCGATCTTACTAATATAATAATAAAAAAATATGAAATAATAAATCACAAATAAAAAAAAATAGAAATGAAAAAGGGAAAAAAATAATCAGTACTCGGACTCTTCTGCTTTCTGGACCGTCCCACCTGAGCTATAATAACATTGTAGACAGTGGCGAAATTTACCTTCGAATTCTAATTATATTGTAGCAGTTTTTCATTGTTCTCACTCCATCTTACGAATTTACGATCAGGGTAACATGATCCTGACGCAAGTTTAACATTTTTTACCCATACCAAAAACATGCACAACGGCGCTAAAGAAGTTTTCACTTCAAAACAGATCTATAACACGGGAACCTATCAATTTCCTGGATACAAAATAGCCTATCTGTTATTTCAGACTATAATCCATCACTATTAAATGTATGGAGAAAAATGCGTTTCAGGCGGGACTAGAATCCGCGACCAGGGGTTCAAGCCCCGCCTGAGACTAATTTTCCTCCATACATTTAATATGTATAAGTAAATTTATTAGAAAAATGCGTTAAAAATTACAAAAAGTAGTGTTGTCCTATCTCTGTTTAAAAAAATCATCGAGATTCGTTTAGCAGTTCTGGTATGATTGAGCAGTAAACAACCATCCATAGGTCTATCTAAACTTTAGTTTAGTTAGTATAAAGTGTAGATTTATCATCTTATTCATAACTATTGTATAAATCGGACTTCGGGCAATAAAACAAAGGTATTTAGCCTTAAAATAAAATATTTACACGATTAAGATCTTTAGCTTATAAAATTCTATACTTAATGCTTATAAAATCTTTTTAACAAAAAATATTACCGACTTCAACCGTGTGCCGAATAAAACACAAAGACTACTATTTCATGGCACCAACTTTAAAATGTTTAATTTGTTTTTGTTATTCTAGGTATGTATATTATTTTTTGCTTTTTAGTTGCCTTGTATTTATTTTTGAAGTCGGTAATATTTTTTGTTAAAAAGTTTTTATTTCTCACTTTTTAGTGGGTTGGTTTATAATTCACTTAAGTTACAATAGGCTTATGTCATCTGCTCAAATCCTTTTACGAAATATTGCTTGCTCCGATGCAGGGCCGTTAATTGTTGAGGAGTTCACTATCAGCTTTATTACATTGTATAATAGTAGTATATCGAGATTAAAGTGCTACTCAATACCATATTAAAGTACTTAATTGAATCGCAAACTGTGAAATATTGAATAGGTCTGCTCGTAATTTTTGGTCTTCATCATCAGTTCCACTTCACCAATTGGTGTTTTTTGAGAGTAAATGCACGAATCACTATGAAATATACCTAAATCACTGTAGGTGTGCTTTTAATATTTTAAGAGTTCCCTCGATTTCTCCAGGATCCCATCATCAGATCGTGATCTGGGGACAATGGGACCAACTTGGAAGTATACCCTTTCAAACACAAAAATAATTTTTCAAATCGGTCCAGCCGTCTTTGCGTAATCGGTGAACAAACATACAAAAAAAAAATAAAAAAAATACAGACGAATTGAGAACCTCCTCCTTTTTTAAGTCGGTTGAAAATATGTTCTAACGGTATCTCTGTCACAGTATGTGTTTTAATAAAACTTGCATTTAATTATAGACAATGAATAAGATAATTACAACTCCCTCATTAAATATGTATCATAGTAGCTAGTCATTAGTTTAAACAATAGAAAAAGAAATCTGTTTATAATAATTAAAAAGCAGAAGCATGTAAGTTATTAATTACCTTCTATTATTATATCTAACAGAAGCAGAAATTAAAGGCGTAATTTACTAAGTACTATGCAATTTATTTCCTTATGTTTCTAGCTTCATACCAAGTTTTAAAAAACCAGTAGTTTCAGAGATATTATTAGGATGTTACTGTTAGTTACTTAGTATAAACCAGTTTTAGTTTAACCGGGGTCCTTATTCACTATGTTTTTAACGTTTTCGCGGCAGGGCCGCAAAAATGTACGCGCGCATGCGCGATGCATTTCTAAGCGCAGCTCTCTATTTACCATTATGACAAGATTTTATCAGTTAGAAGCGCGGGCTCTCCGCGAAAACAAAAAATAGATAGTGAATAAAGACCCGGTTAAGGGTGAAGGCGTTAGAAGCGCGGGCTTGCCGCGAAAACAAAAAAAAGATAGTGAATAAAGACCCGGATAAGGGTGGAGGCGTTCAAACTTATTAATTAGTGCAAATAGCATTCTCCTTTACCTATAACCTTATTAGCTGTCCCGCGCAACTTCGTCTGCGTAAATTTTTCCCGTTTATGCAACACTTTTCTTTGCTGCTTCGCTCCTATTGGCCGTAACGTGATGTTATATAGGCTATAGCCTTCCTCGATAAAGGGGCTATCCAACAGTAAAATATTTTTTCAATTCGGACCAGTATTTCCTGAGATGATCGCGTTCAAAATTACAAACAAACTCTTCAGTTTTTTAATACTAGCTGTCCCTCGCAACTTCGTCTGCGTTAATTTTCCCCGTTTTTGCAACATTTTTCATTGCTGCTCCGCTTCTATTGGTCGTAGTGTGATGTTATATAGCCTATAGCCTCCCTCGATAAATGGGCTATCCAACAGTAAAATAATTTTTCAATTCGGACTCGTAGTTCCTGAGATTATCACGTTCAAACAAACAAACAAACTCTTTAACTTTTTAATATTAGTATAGATTAGTAACTAGGGTAACACGGGTATAAAATATATGGATGTTATTATACATATAAACCTTCTTCTTCAATCACTCTATCTATAAAAAAAACCGCATCAAAATCCGTTGCGTAGTTTTAAAGACTTAAGCATACATAGGGATATAGGGACAGAGAAAGCGACTTTGTTTTATACTATGTAGTGAAGATGTAGAGTCGGCTTTCATTCTTAGATTTTAAGTAGGTACTACTATTTCAGCTATCAAAATAGCATCAAAATAGTCATACAATGACGACATAATAATACCAATCATCCTATGTTTATGGGTCCCTGTTGACATCATGTTCCATCATTGTCTTCTTGCTATGAAGATTTTCCATATTCGCACGAGTGAGTGAACGTTAAAATATAGTTTTTGATGCATTTATGGTTTTCCGAGTAACTAATATTAAAAACTTATAAACCACCTTCTTCGATGATCTAAGAAACGTCAAAAAGAAATTCGCAGATGACTATGCAAATAACATTGCATTTGATATACCTACATACATTGACCGATGCGCGAAAACATTCGTTTGATGTACAAATCTGTGCACAAAATATGCCTCGAAAGCCCTTAATAATAGTAATGTGCAAATATTTTCTACCTTTATTAATTAAACAGGTGTAAAATAATATATAGAAGTATTTTGATGTCACTGCAACACCTATTATAAACTAATTTACATAATAAAGAAAAAAAATATGTTCATCGAACTCTTATTTAACAACTAATATGTATTTATGTTAGTGTTATTAATAATTTAAAAATAGGTACAAAATAAACACGAAGACACAAGTACATACTCTGAAGAGTTCATTTCATTAATCGAATATGGTCTCTATTTGATTAATCGAATAAACTGCCTTTTAAGACTGAACTCCTCTCTGACAGAGGATAAGGGGTCATAATATGCTACACGGCCCCACTACGTTTTTTTTCTGGACGTGCCAGTCTGTACTGATGGTGGTGTTCCTGTTCACAATAGCTTACTCTTATGTTTTGGAACGAAGTTCCTTAACGCGCGTTGCGAAAGGGGGCTAGACGGAAAACAATAAGACCAAAAGATGTAACGACACTTTTTGCTGTGTCGTTACAACTTTTGGTCTGAATTTTATTACAATTCCTTCACTAATTAATTGAAAGGAACTTCGTTCCATCCGGGTGTCCCTTGACACCTTTCAGGTTTTTTTTTCCAAATTGGTATTAGGCTGACAGAGACCAACATATCGACACAAATTAGTATAGAATGTAACCTTCAAAGAACGCGTGTTCGTGATCCCAAGTCGTACATCATTCTCAAAATCATATTAAATCTTAGGTCAAGAGCAGAAGACATCACGTCTCGACAAGGCTTTTATAGATTAAAATCCGACCTAAAAGACGGAACGGTACGACTTTTTGTGATCCTTTAAAACAATCACTAGTCAGAGGCTTTAAAATAATATTGAACTATATGTGCCTGCGACTTCGTCCGCGTGAAGTTACATTGCTGCTCACTCCCTATACACAATAGCGTGATGATAAAAGTAGCCCCTACATCATCAGCTGTTTGACAATGAAAATCCTGTCAAAATCCGTGCAGACAGACAAAAAAAAACAGGTGTTTTTGTTTTCATACTATAATATATCCTTTCATACGCATTTAGTAAAAAACTATTATTTTGAAATGATAAACACTTCAATTTTATTAATTTGTATAGAATAGTTATGGGCACAAAGTTCACTTCACGAGAATTGTAACAATAACGAGAGAATCCCACATTTTTAACATTTAATAACAAAGTTTTATATTAGATTTTAACCTACAACTAATTTGTTCTATGGTTTTTAAAATTTAGGTGCCCCACTTTTTAAAAAAGCTTTACAATTAAAAAATATAAACACTTTAAGAATAATACTATATGTATATCAAAACATTGGCCTTTCATATTTACTATCAGCCCATTTTTGTAAAAATAATTACTATCGGTTTTGAGAAAATTGTGTCTTTGCTTACACCGACAAAACACTTGTGCCTTCATTAATGGTTTACAGTAAGGTGGTGGCAATAAGGTCTACAAAATAGTAATGCATGCAAAGAAACAAAACAATTGTCGGAATCCGCAGTCAGTAATAAAAATATTAAATAGAAATTACCTACCCATCAATATAATTTCTAAGCCCATCAAAGTATCAACGCGTAAGATTTCTGCTCACACCGACAAAACACTTGCGCCTTTTATGATGGTTTACATGGCAATAAGGTCTGCAAGAGGGATACTTCTAACCGTAGTAAAGCTCTTTTACCACCAACATCCCTAACATAGTGTTTTTAAAACTGGAGCAACTATCCCACTGGGGCATCTATCCGGGTTTTACCCCATTAATGACTCCGAAGCATAATACCTACTAAAAGCGCAAAATACAAGATTAAAAATATAACAGATTTATACAATACTAGATTCACAAAATTTAATTCATGGAGCTGGTCTAATGATGGAATAGTGGAACTCTTTAACCCATACTAGTAAAGTCTTAGAGTTGAAATTAACCCATTTTTTTGTATGAGTTCTGTACCTACATTATATCCACCAGAATTATGCGTGCTTCATAGTGTTTTATAATAATTTTATTATCTCGGGTAAAGAGCAGCACATCCGTGATTGTGAGAAACGCTTGCCTTATCGATCAATCTAAAATGAACAAATAAATCCTACTTGGAACAACAATTTGAGGATCATACAAAGTGGTATCCCGTGGAACTCTTGCGCATCACAGTACCACTGCGGAACAAAGGCAGTCGTATTTAAAACTTTTCGGGTTTTCAATCGGTTATCAAAACGCACAATGTTAGTTGCGCCACTAGAGTTAACTATTTAACAGATAGTTATAGATAGATAAATTATTGAGACCGGCCGTTAGTACCCTACAACTTTGTAAGCCTACAGAACTTAATAAAGTCATCAGTCACGGTCATTTTTCAAACTAAATTTAAAAATACATTGACCATTCACTATTTAGTTACTTTCGATATGTGATTGTCACAAAACCTTACTTCACGGACTTGCTAGCTACAAAGATTTATTAATAAAGCAATTACTTTATATTGTGTCCTAAATTTCCTGCGTGTTTGCCAATTAACGTTTTTATTAAACGAGTCTTGGAAATATACCTAATCTGTACCTACTTTATCTCTTTGTAACACTATGTAATTGTTTCATGTTTAATAGTAATATAATAATACTAGCTGTCGCGCGCAACTTTGTCTGCATTTTCCCCGTTTTTGCAATATTTCTCATTGCTGTTTCACTCCTATTGGTCGTAGCGTGATGTATCCTATAGCTTTCCTCGATAAATGGGCTATCCAACTGTGAAAGAAACAAACAAACTCTTCAGCTATATAATATTAGTTTAAATAAATAAATATTCAGCCTATAGGTAACGTTCCTACTGCAGAGATGCAGATGCTACACACTTAAGCGGCACAGGCCGAGCGGTAAAACCTAATATGTGTAGATGATGAATGTTTGAGAAAAATCGATCGGCTTTGCCGTAGGTACACTGGTAAGCCCAGTCGGGCGGCAACTGCCAGCTTATGCCAATCACCTTTGTCGTTAAACAAATACTGCCGAATCGAATGATGTGTCGATCCGAATGAACTATCTGATTGGCACTTGTTAATTAGGCCGAACATGAGTAGTTGCTTCGGGTCGGCTTTCTTGTTGTATTCTTATGAGTGTAGCAACCCTGAGTAATGGTCCAGTGTCCGAGCCCAGTGCCAATTGATAGCTGTCACAGGTCTTTGACTTTTGGTTCTAGGAGATGACAGTTGCCATTGCCACACAATATGTTTATTCATACTGAATAACGAAATTAATATCCTGACTAGACTTGTTAAGAAATTTTAATAGAAAATGATCTTAATTAACGGATGACTTATGAAGTTCCGTGCCGCTGTTAATCAGGATTGGTATAAACAGAATCACCTATTTTTTATACTTACTTCTCTAATCTCTATTCTCTTATTTCATGTGATTTGCAATGTCGGTCGTGACCAACCACAAAAACCGCGCAAGTGCACGTTGGGTCACGCATAATGTAGGGATCTCCATATCCTCCATCACCCCATTCAAATAATGCGGCTTAAGAAGTAGGTTTTCTGCTGTTTTTGTTTCACACTTACGTTATACCTACTTAATAATCATTTTCAATGGAAATTGTACGAAAACTTTTCATTTGATCAGCTGTTACTCGTAAACTTGTAAAGCCAGCTGTGATAGTTTTCCTTTTAATTTCACTATATATACAACTACCGTGATTTTTTTTATATACCCAACATCAACCATTTAGTTGACAGGGACTCTAACAAAACGTTTGCACTTTAAAGTTTAATATTTCACAAATCGCAAAAAGGATCCCTTAATCAAAAAATGGTCTTCACAACCCCATTTTAAAAATACTAATCTAATGATACCACACACGAGGGGGTAGGTGACAAAAAAAATAATATCCCTTCTTTACATATAGGGAGGTACCCTCAAAAAAAATGTTTTTCAAGATTTTATTCTTTCACTTAGTCGGCATTATGTAATATGTGTATCCATGCAAAATTACAGCCTTCTAGTACTAACAGTCTCTGAGCTGAGCTACGGACGGACATGGCGAAACTATAAGGGTTCCGTTATGCCATTTTGGCTATGGAACCCTAAAAAACAAACGAAGACGGTTGTTTGTGGTTTGAAATTGTTTCGAAAATGGGCGACTTTAGATTGGCTATGTGATTAATATTAATAAACATATTTTTTCTACACATCAAATCATTTTGCGCGACAAATACGTACTGCTAACATGCATGCAGTAGATCAAATTTTGGTCTTACTTCTACGCCCGCTTGTTTGGTTTTAATGGCCATTTTTTCAAATAATACTATGTTTCCTTCATCGTATATACGTATGTAATTATGTACATTTTTGTGCGAATTGTCGTCAAGTCACATAATTACCTACATGCTTTAAAAAAATGTGATCTGCAATTATCAGAACAATAGGCCATCGTCATGGGAATTCTTATAAAAAACACTTGGCTTTAAATAAGTCGAAGGAGTTTTATACACAAATTACATCGAGAACGGTGTGCCAAGAATAAACAGCACATTAATAAGACACTTTAATCGACACTAAACATTCATAGTTAGAAGCTGTGACAATAATTTACAATACAACGCTTTACGTAATTACCTATTCTTTTAGCTAGGACCGAGAAATCATGTATCGTTTGTGTGTTACCAATATTGCTTAATCGAGATACTAGTGGAATCTAAATAATCGCGAAACTAATGAATATAAATCGAATCATAATTCTTCTTATCTTTTATGAACGTGAGTAGGAAGTGAATGTAATAGAATCTCGAACATCATAAACTAATGCGTTATAACCCCAGATTTAAAGTAGGAAAACCGGGGTTTATATACATCCAGTAATGTTTTTAGAAATTTGTTTAAAAATATTTGATTTGAAAAATAGGAGAAAAGGAATCATTAAAAAAAAAGGTTTTTTATTCATACTGTGGGCCTTTCCTAACGTCTCCACAATCAGAAATATTATTATAAACCTCACACTAAATATTACAAAAACTATTTTATCTTCTTTTTCTACGTATTGGTGGTTCTCGCTATTTAAAAAGGGTCATCAGAGTCATGACCATGAGTACTTAAACAGGGACCTTTGATTTTCCAATGTAGTCAATCTGTGTGACTGCTTGCAGTTAGCAATAGATTTGTTAATTGGTCAGCTTGGTGCTTGCTTGCAGACATGCATTTGTTTAGATACGAAATACCCTTACCAAACCCATTTCTGCAACCTACTGAGGACCCTTTTCCTGAATATGAATTATCATGGCCGATAAGGATGTCTTTAGACAGTCTTTCAAACTCCGTCTTTAAACGACGGCCATGTAAAACATGTTTACGAGGGGATTCCCATTTATGCGACCTGCTGAAGACCCTCCTCCTGGAAATGAATTATCATGACCGATCTGGATGACTTTAAACAGACTTTGGACCTGAGCTAGGAAAATTGGCCAAGGTGAGAATTACTGCCAGCTTGAGCTGCTTTGCCTCCAACAATGCTGTTGGCGTGGCCACTTTCTGGGCCTATAACCATTTAATGTTTATTGCCTACATTTGGTTTGTAATGACTAAATCCTGCGATACTTGCAAAGGAAGCAATAAGGGCTTTACTGTCTTGGCGCAAATATGGTAATAACGAAGTTGGCAGAAGTAATATACCTAGACTTTCCCCTTTCACATTGATTAAAATGTCAAGTTTTACGATTAGCATAGTGCTGTCAAAAGAAACTGTAAGTAATGTTGTATGTATTCATCGTACACTAAACAATAAATAACGTTGATTTGTAATATATTTCGTGATAATTTAAAGTATATATCTTTAGAAAGACAACTGACAATGATTAATAAATTACATTTCTGATTACCTTTAAGTAGGTATATCTAATTGTCTATCCTCTTGACAGATCAATATTGTGAAGGCCATTGGAAAGATTTGAAAACAATAGAATAATAATGGGACAACTCACACAACGCTATCTGATCCCAAACTGAGCAGATCTTGTACACTGGAAACCAAACAATCTATAAACATACTTATATATTTCTAAATACATACATATTATTGATAAATAACACCCAGACATGGAATAAATCATCGTACTCATCACACAAAGTTTTATCCTGGGTGGTCGTGGATCAAACCAACGACCTCTTGCGTAGCAGTCGGATACACTTCCACCGCGCCACAGAGGCAGTCTTTGAGGCAGCTATAGAGGAACTAACTTTAGAGTCACTTAACGAGCTCCGTTTCTTTCCAAATTAGTTTAGAACCTCGGCGAGTTTTTATTATCTACGCCTTTACAAACCTCCAGGGTGAAAGAAAGAAAGAATAAAATATACTTATTTGTCACAGATAAGCATATATAATACATACATATATTCTATATTTATTTACATAGGTAATCTGCGACATATAGGTCCACACTCAGCATATTGCTGCAATGCGAATGACCACACCACAGCGATGATGTTCAGTGTGAATCTAGAGGGTTTCTTGGACATGCCAACAGAGTGTACGTTTATTACTGAATCTTTGAGTAATTTTCATATCATATTCTCTAACAAAAGACACTGTAAATACATAATTCATAGCATTTTCCAAGTACTGAGTGCACTGCGGAGTTGATGGTATCTTCTAATGGTGGCCATGTGACCTTGTGTGCTATGTCATTCTATTGTTGCCCAACTTAACATACCATCATGTAAAGGTAATTGCTTTGTGATTTAATTGCCCTGGATCAGTTGGTACCTATTAATTTTCTTGCGATATTTTCAATGCTTCTGGTGACCGCTGCTGTGATTGGATTATGTTGTACCTAAATTTCCACGAAGTTCTGGTTTAAAAAATCTAATTTAATTCGATTTGAACGTTTGTAAACTTATCAGTTTTTTAAGCTATAAAAATAAATTAAAAATAAAAATATAATGGATCTCGATGAATTATTTAATATAGTGCCTCCGACTGCATTATATTATTATTATGAAGGAGATCTTATTTCCATCATTTTTGTGCAGGCGGGTATTTATTTTTATTTTTTATTAAATACTTTTTAGTGGTTGTAGGATGTATCAACTAACTTTTTATTTCACAGCGATTACAGAGTATTGAAAATTGAAAAAATAATGGTTGCTAACTAACTTTTTCAGTATTACAATCATAATCATGATATATCTTTTTGAAATGCTTACGACGAGCTCTTTAATTTGATACATTTTTAGTACCATTGCAGTATTCGAAACAACTTTTTTTTCACACTTCTTTATAACACCTCACAGCCGTCTTATTTGTTTTTTTTTCAAACGTTACTTAACTAACAATACTTGGCCAATCAAGACGAATCTAACAACGTATTCATTGTATAAATTCGTCTAGTGGTTCGAAAGATATGAGTTATACACACATACATACAATATATGCGCGAAAAATATCAGCCTTCCTTACAGTCGGGTAAAAAGGAGGAGCTCCACAGTTAGACTGAAAAAAATTTCGGTATTTTTATGTAGGGAGAATTATTTCCTAGATAGCATACATTCAAATACCTCAAACGTATATGGGCTAAGTAGGTACATGTAAGTCACCAGTTGACGGACGTCATCTGATAAGCTGTAACCCACCATTTGGTGGAACTTAATCACTCGCAGAAACCCTCTACAAATTTTATGTGAAATACAGAAATTTCAAACGACAAAGGTTGTATTAGAATTTATTGGATTTTTCACTGAATTTGGAAATAGTTAAAACTCTGGACATTCGAAATTATCTCTAAGCAGATTTGTAAGTTTTCTTATAACATTACAATATTTATACAACATACATCTTATTAAAAACAGAGCCCAAGTACTTTTTATTGATTCAATTTTTTTTTATTTTTTATTTTAAATACAGATCAACATGCATTCATAAACAAAAAGGTTCGTCCTACAGTTAATCTTCGTCGATAACACAACCAATACGATAATTATAACAGTTGCGATGGTAAGTCATCGCCTTGATGACTTTCAATAAATATGTTATGATGTATCGTCCATTACCTATGAGAACGACCTTATACTTAGTGTTTTGATGTTGCAATAACACTGAACAACATGATTTTTTGCCGTTAATATAATTACATATTTTCGGTATCCCATATGCATAAGTAATTAAGATAAAAATGAAATGTAGAAGTTGGAATAAAAAGATTCTATTACATCCAAACATAAAGAAATCCGTATGTTTTAGGGTGGAGTATAGATGTTTGTTGTTCTTTACACAAAAACTGCTGAATGGATTTTAATGAAACTTTACACACACTTTACAAGTTAAACTTCAGAAAACAACACAGGTAAAAAAAACAAACAAAACTATTCTATAAATAAAACATATTTTTTAACAGTATATCGAAAGATGTATTTTAAGTGGTCATACTAACAAAAACCAGTCTTATATTTGTAAATACAAATTATATAAATATCATTACGATATTGTGCTGAAATATACTGACTGGGAAAGACCGCTACAAACATGTTAATAGCGTTGTGTTTCTGGTGTTTTTCATTTCAACGGGTTACTGTTAATTGTGTGAGCGTGTTTTATTTAGTTTTTATTTAATGTGGTTTTAAAGAAGCTTGCAAAATAAAAAGTTTTTGAGAAATACGAATTATAAAGAAATTAGTTGTTGCCTGCAACTTAGTTCGTGTGAAAAATTTACTTTTTTTCGTATTAGAAATATGCTATTCAAGATTATAAGTAACTCTGTGAAAATTTCATTCAGATCTGTTCAGCCAGTCTGGCGTTATTGAGTATCAAATATCCATCTCTTCAAACTTTCGCATTTATATTAGTAAGTACTTTTATGTAATAACGTAGACTTTAGGATATAATATGTCTTCGAAAAATCATTTTCTGAATCGATTCTTATCTAGACTTTTTCCCGAAACTTATGTGCGGCAAGTGACAAGCATGGGTAAAGGTTCCATCAAGATATCATGGCAATTCCAAAATTATATAAACGTAAATGGTCATCGAAAATGCTTGCAGATTTTTGTTAGACATCAAAATAGTGATATATATCCATCATACATTTATAAGAAAAAAAGGCAAAATGAACAATAAATATCCTCAAAACAATTTTCTCCAAAATATTTCCTTTCGAAATCACGTAATTTTACAAACACATTTTCCAAAACATTTTTTTTTTAAACATATTTGGACTAATCTATGCCAAGGTATGAAAAACCACGAATAAAAAAGATGTTTAATTGCAAATCAGAGTGCCTTGCACGGGCATCCTAATTTGCTATAGGTCAATAAACCGACGGTGGATGCAAATCAAAAATAATAATAATCAAGTCAAGGGGTACATCAGGGTAAGGTCAAAGGTGTTACAAATACGGGGATCATACACTATTTACCTTTAGAGAGCTTGATGTGGTGTGTCCACCTAATTTTGTTGGCTAATTGTATTAAGCTGTGCTGTGACGACGGCTTTGTAATCTCACAATAAATCCCAAAAGTTTTAAAGGCAATTTTAATCTGTATGTGTGTATGTACCTTATATTATAGTCGCCAAAGTGTTAGTTACATTTGGTCTGAATACCATGAAATATAATATTATCCACGACCATATCTACGAAAAATGACAAACGGAGGAGGGATGAGAACTTGACAAAAATAATCAAATTCCGTAAAAAATTCAAAGTCAATAGAACAATCAAAACATAGGTATTGAACATTTTTTGCCTTGTCATACTATTATGTGTAGTAGCCTACGTAGTGGCTGGCTACTTCTGTAGCTGACCATTGACATTTCCTATTAAATTAAGCCTTCAGTTTACAATTACTTTAGTACTATTCTAAGAATCGAAGTTGTATTTAAAAGGTATATAGACTGTAAGTGCCATTTCATTCCAGGTACCTACTTAATTAGAATAATTATATCCTACGTCCTACCTAAAGTCTGTTATTATTGAATTTCATTCTGAGATTTGTCTTGGTAAAGTTTTTATAAAAGTTACAATTTGTTTATCCACGCGTTACACTTATAAAAAAGCCGTAATTCATCGAATCTTATTTCAACGGAATCGATCATGAAAACATCATTGTATTCGATTTGTTTTTCATCGATGTTCCGCAGAGAAAGATAACAAATACGGTTCAAACTGGTGAACAGTGTGAATGTTGAGCATCCAACTTTACGTTTATTTTAGTGGTGGTTTAAGACTGTACCTGTTTAATATTACTTATTTTTTTACGCCCGCAATAACAAAAACCAAATTATATCAAAAATTTAGTAGAAGACCTATAAATATAACATTATCTTTGATCAAGCCAAACAAAGACGTTAAGCTATTCAAATTATGCCATTTATATCTACCTTGGCCGTGGAATTTTCAAAAACCTTTTCGTCAGATTCAGTCCTACATCATATACCTAAAGAATACGTATTCCAAATTTTATGTCTCTCTCCACCATCAACGGTTTAGGCCGCGCCTTGTTACCAGTCAACCAGAATAAACCTAATATTAAAAGACGGATGGATCGATGGATAGGAGGAAATTAGATGATCTTTCATGTTAAAACTACAGACTGGAATTTAATACTTAAATCTTTCAGTAATTATTAATAAATAAGTATAACTGTCATTATTTTTACATCCGCATTTACTGTGTGAAAATACAATGAAATACTTACGTACAAAATCTATTAAACCGACTCTTAATAGCAAGGAAAAACGTTTGTAAGAGACGGCTACGTTGCCATCAACTCTTATATAAGAAAAAAAAGGTACAAAATTGGGAGGACAAGGGGCTATATCTTTCCTACAGAAAGAGGTAAACGTGCTACGCGTGGCGGCCCGCGGCCCAACAACGGGAACAACAATTGGGAACTTGTCTGTTTATTTATTTCATATATCATTACAGGCGTAGTTCCCAATTTGATAGTGTATTTTAAGCTTATTATTACCAACTCTTGCGATTTCAGTCAATTTGCTTGAAAATATGTCAATTTTGACTTTTAGGTCGTTTACGGTTCTGATGCCTGATCAGAGGGGTATCACTCATAAGGTTGGTCCTACCAGTAGACACGGCCAACAAAACAGGGCGCCTCCATCTCTATCTGTGTGTATCTGTTCGGTATACAAAAACGCAAGCGTTAAAGAACTTCACTTGTATATTTACCTAAGATAGCAGCTGTGGGAACTCCACTTGTGCAATTCAGGACTTGAACCGATTTTGCATTATTTATGTAGGTTAAGCAAAGCAGTTTTTATTATTATATCTTCAAGTACCTACTTACGTACTTACAAATATATAATTGATCGTAATTGTCTAGAAAAAACTTGCGGTTACTATGCGCTGTGACGTTATTTAATATAATAAGAATAAATTGAATGCAGCCTGCGAGTTACAAGGTTTCTTACCGATGAACTAGTGAGAGGATAAAGGCTTAAATTTAAGGCCTTCACTTTTAGCAACGGCTAAAATTGATAGAGTGCATGTCAAATTTAGACGACTACAAATACCTTTCAACAACCTTTTGTCTATTAGGTGTAGGTACGAGAATCAAATATTACCTACATCTTCTAAAATAATTTATGTAAAGTAAGGAGACTATGAATCAATGAATTGATCACTTTATTATAAACGTATTGCCAGACACTGCGATAGCATTTGGATTTGTATGGCAAAGACGTTACAGATACTTTTCTACTCAAAGATTTTGACCCAAGACTATCTATTTCTTTATTAAGAAATTAATGGCAGGTTTTGAAAGGTAAATGTTGCGTGTTCTTAAGTGTAGGTATACCCATTGTTCGCTAAACAACTAAGTAGGTTTGTATTTCACGTCTGGAAGAAAATTACATTTATTACTATTGCTGTTGTTTTAGTTACTTACCTACTTGAGTTGTAAAAAATAATAATATGTTATTTGTCGGTTTTATTATCGGCTCGAAGAAAATAACACCTAGGTAGGTACTAGTAGTTTTCCATTTGCATTGAAAACGACTTGCTAATTGCTACCTTAAAATATAATGTAACTAGCCAACCAGTAAATATCGACTATGGCACAGAATACCAAGCTTTTATTCGCTCAAGCAATGCACAATGCAGCTTGCAACGCAGCAATGTTCAAAGAAAAATGGAATGTTCCTAAATTCCATGTCTGTAAATGATATTTGTTTCCATGTCAGCTGCTGTTTAGCAAAACAGCAGCTGACATGGCCATAGATAACTAATTTTTGCCCGCGTCTCCGACTGACCTCAGAACTTTCATTTTTATTTGACCTCTACTTGTTAATTCTATCGTTTGACACGGGCGCGGATTTGGGATCATGTTCTGGGGGGGGGGGGGGGGGGTTGAATGGTCTATTAGCTACACAAAAAATGACCCAAACACAGTTGAATTGCAGAAATTATTAATAGTTCTGTATGTATTTAGCATAATTTTGCAAATCGTTGCTCTCTGTGGCTATTTTCGGTGTCTCGTGTTTTTACATCTAATTATATAAAAATACGTTTCCTCTAATTATTTCAGCCTTATTTACTGAAATGATTTAGAGTTAAAGCAAAAAATATTATTATAATGAAAAAAAAAGCGATTATTGCATTGACTCTGACTCTAGCCATTATAAATAAATGCTGTTTAAAAAATGTGTATTCATTGAGCTTTGACTCAACAAACATCGCTAAACAAAATTTGCAATAAGTATTATGGTCAAATAAAAAACATGCAGATTGCTAATGCGAAAATCAGACGTTCAGGAAATAGTTAATGTGGTCCATCAATACTATTAACAAAATATTTTTTTTAACTAACTCATCTGGTCATATTTGCCGAAGGAAGTCCTAGAGTGGAGACCTTGATTCTCAGCCAAATAGACCGAAGACCAGGTCGCTGGAATGGACTAGATGCGAAAGGCGGAGAACTATATTGGAACAGGTCTATATCCAGTAGCGGACCGAAAGAGGTTGATAATGTTGTATTTATCACAGAATTCTAAAGGTATGATTAAATTTGATATCAATAAAAGAAGATATAAAAACCTAAGATGAAGGACAATTTACCAAGTCATTTTATCTGATTATTCTAAGTCCACTAATCCAACTGAACCGAGCAGACACGAGGACGGGATCGCGGGATGACGACATATCTTACAGTACAGAGTACTAAATACTTAATTAAGTTTAGAGACCATAACTTATCGTATCCTGTACCTACTTCTTCCTTATTTTGTCACTAGGCATCAAAAGTTCTTTTAACTTGTTTACTCTAATATTAGTGTTAATGTCTTCCTGCAGGAAGAAACCTTTTGACCCTGAGGCCACTCAGAGCCGATTATGAATTACGACTAGTTTACGCACGGTTTATCATCAGTTGTTGTCTAATTTACTGCAGGATCCAGTATATTTCTGTCTAAGCGGTCATTACTAGGTATTATGAGAATTAAAGGTAAAGGAAACTATTCTGTAAGGGACACCCTCATTTCCTGCAATGAATCTACAAGACGTAAGAACGTGTGATTTTTAGTCGGTTCGAGTCCAACATACCCACCTATCGTGCTCTCGACGAGTTGGGATCCGTGGATTTTGACACACGTTAAAAAAAAAGGTATTATGAGAATTACCCTCTTGAAATACAATCGAAACAGACATACGTACATCAGACAAATTTTAACCTAATTTATTTATTCATAAGATCCCTTTTCGGTGAGACCATTTTCCAATTTTTAAGCAACACACAGTCAAGCTTAAAATATTTTTACGGTGGAGAAGAAATTGTAGCTACGAATAGGTACGTGATGATCAAATATAAATCTTAAATAGTATCTGCACGTGTAATAACACGTACAATGTAACTGCAAAATGTTTTTATTACTTTTTATGTATCGGCTAATGTTATACACATAATTATTACAAGAGTTAATTACATATACGTTCTCACTACATGTGACGCTGAAATCATTTACATTTTTTGCAGCCAAAGTGAGTTTTTTTTATTTCTTATAACTTCCTTGAGTGGTCACAATAGTAAATCCTTATTATTGTAATGATGGTTGCTTTGTCTGAATTTTATATTTCAAAATTACTTAAATGCGTATTAATAGATGGTTTGATATTCAAGACAATTCAGAGTCATTTAGCGCGTATATTAAAATCATGCTTCAGATTGATTGGCTACGACAATCTCATCATATGCTGATTGTAAATTGAGAGCCACATTTATTTGTCACTCCATCATTTTGTTTTACTAACAAGACTGGTTTTTCTTCGCTAAATCAGCATTTTCTGGAATGTTTTAATATCTTTTGACCCTAGCACTACCAGCTCATTTAAATTGTACCTACTAGCAACGTTAAATGGATGAATATTGACCTCGTCATCATCAGGTAATACCGCAGTTACTATTTAAAATTTCCGGTATTGAACGAGATTTGAAACTTGCTAATCAATGTAACGTAAATCTCCTACATGAATGACATCGCTGAGTTTTTGTTAGATCCTCTTGTGTATAACACAATGAGAAGTTCATGTCATCAAATGACATTCAAATCACAATGCAAATCATTTATGATGGAAGCATTTCACATGGTAGAGTTGCGTTTTATTCATGCGTCTGATTTTTTTTTTGGAAATAGGTATGTTAGCTACTAGGCATCTAGGTTATTCCCGGAAGTCATTAGTTTCGTATTGGTTATTTTTTTAAGCTCTGGTTACGCGATTTTTGTAAGTCGTAGACAATTACTTCCTACGGGCATTTTAAACTGCCTAGGTTGATTTGCACTTTTTGACTTAAAGTAAGAGTTTCCATTTTTTATTATTACCCGACTGTAATGATGGGTTATGTTTTTCGCGCGTATCTTGTATGTATGTATATATATATGTAATATTCTTTATTACCTGATATCCCACAATCCACTGAACGGATTTGTACAATTAAGACGTCGTTAGATTCGTCTTGATCGCCCAAGTGTTCTTATGTGACGTTTGAAAAAAAAAAGCATGGCGGCTGTGAGATGTCAAAATAAAGACGTATGAATAAAAAAAGTTGTTTTGAATACTGCAATATGGGTATCAAATTAAAGGGCTCATCTTAAGCATTTCAAAAAGGTATAACATGATTATGAAAAAAGTTAGTTAGCAACCATCACCACCATTTTTTCAATTTTTAATACTTGACAATAGCTGTGATAAAAGTTAGTTGTTACATCGGTTACGTACTTCAACTACTAAAAAGTATTAAATAAAAAAAATATATATAAAAAAATAAAAAAACCTGCCTGCACAAAAACAAGATCCCATAATTATATTATTTCGTGCAGTCAACCGACTGCATGAAATTATATAATTTTAAAGGGGATCTTGTTTTCATCTTTTTTGCAGGCGGGTTTTTTTTATTTTTATAATTTATTTTTTTATTTCGATGTTTAATTCTGTGTCCAAATCCAAATGTTCTACTGTCTCTATTTATAATAGCTTGTCTGTAGCCTAATCTATACAAATAAATAGAATTGAAGTGTCTGTTTGTAATGTTAAAATTACAGTTTTTTACTAAATGCATATTATTTAATAATTATACATGGTACCTCAGAGCAATAACTTATCTGATCTAAGCATGGTACTTATAGGTTATAAACTTTTATATCTATTTATCTCGTCTATTTATCTGTCCGTCTGTCTATCTGTTTGTTCTGGGTAATCTCCAAACTACTACTCCGGCTACTTTCTTTCATTACGCTAACGTCTATAGGGAGGTAGCAGTGCTGCAACTTCACGTGGACGAAATCGCGGGCATAAATTGCAGCTGGATTTTTAAAAAAATCTTCGTTTTTTAAACAAAAACCAATTCTTATTAGCTAAAAATCTATAAACAAACTATTGTTACATTGATATCAATTTGCTGCGCGCAATTGTTCTATAAAAAGTGCGAAAAAATTGTTTATATTTATTGAGCTTTCTTTTTTAATTTGAATGTACAGGGTAGTATATATTATCTGTGATACAGGTTTACCTTTGTAGGTATACGCAACTTTTAATTAAGGTTTTTTTACTTGTTCGCAATTTACAGCTATGGTCACAGATAAAATATAGTTTTTAGTATTGTCAAAGGCCTGAGAAAGATCCTAGTAATATTCTTTTGATATCATACAACAGACTGTTGCACTGACTAGTCAATATCAGCTCAAACTCGATGTACCTTGATATAAAATTGACTGACGTTCTTTCAAAACCAGTACAGTTGTACTTGTCATCCTAATACGTTCCAAACACATTCAATTGTTGGGTGGTGAAATTGTTTGGTCAGTATTCACTCAACTGGAAGTGTTTACAGAAGCGATATTTGTCTTTACAAACATTACATTTCTGTAAACAATTCCATTCAGAAAAAAATAACAATAACCGATTGTCCAACCCGGAACCGAATGATCACATGAATCGCCAACAAAATTATTCCAATGTTAATTAAATATGTTACATTCTTTAGTGTATTATAGTACAAATATAGCATGTCCTCAGTATCTATTGTACATAACCCGGAATTGTATATAGGTACCAATTTGTTTAGTACTGGGTGACTTCGAATTCACAATCATGTAATGCATTGAGGACGAGAGTCACACAACAATAGGTATCTACTGGAATTGGATTATAGTGTTGGTCTGCCTATATTGTGAGCCATATACTGATTGGTAAAGTTAAATGATCAAATATATACGAGCAGTATTTGAAGAAGGAACAGTTATTGGAATTAGAATTGGAATTAGACTTGGAATGGATTAGAAAAATTAAGTCTACTTAATACTTATGACAGTGTTTTGAAAGAAGTCGCCAATTAGCTACTTCAGCGTTACTCATTATAGCAATCTACGATGTATCATATCATTGCTGGAGCATCCTCTCTGATAGAGCGTACAGATTGTTATCCACTAAGTCTGAGTGTACTTATACATATATAAAACCACACCGAGATATTTGGTAAACGATTTATTTTATACTACGAAATAAAGAGACGAGCAGGTTGAGCGCCTGATGGTAAACGTCACGTTAGTCCATAACAGTACCATTTCCAATGCCATCCAAATCCTTGTTTGGCAAAGATTTGAATGTCACCGTACTGTGCTCCTCGTCTCATTTGCTCTGTATCTAATCACACTTGCTACAGTGCCCTACAACTGAAATACAGTGATGTGTTGACATCACTATTTCACGGAAGAACAACTGACACTGTTGTGGTACCCCTCAGAAAGGCCTATGTCATAGACCGTTAATCTGTGAGATACCGGTGGTAGCACAGGTAAACTCACAGATTAAACAACTCTAGAGTTTACAACAAAAATGAGTCTATATGAACGGTGACCTGACTCAATGAAAAGAGACCAAATTATGCGGCTCAAAGATCGTACTATGTACAAATGATCTCTTGAATGAATGCTCTACTACCCAATTTCATTCAATGGAGTGACTGTAAGCGACTATCTCCTTTATTTGTACATAAACATACATTGCGCTTGACGATAACACAGTTATTGTTTTTAAACTTTCCCGATTTTTATACATATTAGATATATTTCGGGACTTAATCGCGTGAATTAATTAAATGTACGAAACTTTTATTTACCCGACGTTACAATCGAATTGCACCGATCGTGGTCACGGGTAAATAAAAGTTTTCATACATTTAATTAATTCACGCGATTAAGTGCCAAAATATATCTAATAGATAACACAGTTACTAATAATTGACACTGATGTCAAGAATATCTTGGTTGATTCACAATACGGATGTATAAAAAGACATACAGAAAAAGTAAATCAAAACTTAGGTAGTGACGTAGGTAATATAAAATTAACTTAGGCTGCATGAAACTGCGAACTATAGAATAGTACAGGTTCAGACGAGATTGAATGCCCTGACAATACTTTCAATAAGTTTTTGTAAATGATCCTAAATAGAACTTTTCAGTATTCTAGCCGCGGTCATTTATTCTCTAACAACAATCTAAATCAGAGTGCTGGGAACTTATTTCCGCAACATAATCAACGGTAGCAGACCGTTAAATTAAATTGTATTGTACACACCATTACGCTTTCAATCAATGTGAAAAATCCGTGTCATATCAGTATGTTGAGACAATAACAAGCTTGTTATATTAACATTAAATTTAACGTTCTTTGTACGAATGCTGTTTACATTGTATTTATCTGTGACTAACAAAAAGGATTTCGCAGATTGGTAAACTTGTTGCCTAGGTAAAGTCAAATTCCGCTCAACTGTTAGAAATGATTACCTACTTTAAGCACGTAGGCAATCATGAAATGATTACCACGTTCCGGCTGTTCATTTACCAATCATACGTACAAAAGACCAATGAAAAAATCATCATAACCACAAATAAAGAGATGTAAAAACGTTATAAAATTTAATGCTTTTCTGGATAATTCAAATCATGTTCGGCTATCGATGTAACGGTCATAAATGCAGAAAATAATTAATGTTTCTGTTTCAGATACGCGTGACGTAGTCATGGCCGTGGATAGCAAAAATGCGGAGAATAACAAACCTACTGATAAAACTCTTAAAGTAAATGGTGGTGACTTAAATGGAACTAATGTAATTAAGAATAGTTTAAGTAAACCTAAAATGGAAAAAGAACACGATGATAGCAAACAAGTGAAAATGGATGATGAAAGTTGGGAAGGATTAAGTCATTTTCAAAAACTCAAACGTATGATATCTCTCATTACAGTGGAACCGATTTTGGCCTGTTATGTAATGCCTTCGGTTTTGTCCGTATTAGCAACTCAAAATCTTTATTTAGAAAAAGCTTGTCGAGTTAACCTTCAGTTTGATCATCACATATGTGATGCATTAACAAGACGAGAGACAGCTAATTATACGGCAGAAGAGGAGGCTGTTCAAACATTAGTAGCATCAGTCACCGGTTGGAAAACTGTGTTACAATCTTTTTTACCGTGTGGGATATTAATATTTCTTGGAGCATATAGTGACAGAGTTGGACAAAGGAAAGTTTGCATGCTTCTACCGATTATTGGCGAGTTTTTAACAAGTATAGGCCTCATCGTGAACACATATTTTTTTTATGAATTGCCAGTGGAAGTAGCAGCCGTGACCGAAGCTATTTTTCCGGCCTTGACAGGCGGTTGGTTTACAATGTTCATGGGAGTGTTCAGTTATATAGCGGATATCACAACAGAGGAACAAAGGACGTTGAGGATAGGAATAGTGAATCTGTTCCATTCAGTAGGTGTGCCAGTTGGGGCAGCTCTTAGTGGCATATTGGTGCGAAAAATTGGATTGTATGGTGTCTTCTCTGTGAGTGCAACCCTCTACATATTGAGTTTCATATATGGATTCATCCGAATCAAGGAAGTGAAGAAACCGAATGCCGTGGTGAGTATTTTTTTTAATTAATACTTATTATCATAGTCGTGAATCGTGATTTGTTATTGTGTTTGTTGCTTATTGCCAGCTGTTATTATTAGATTATCAATTAACATCAATTTATAATAAACACCTTGGTGGTGAGACTGTATTAAACGGTTCATTGAACGAGACAAGAGGCTTTGTGTATTTATCGTAATTACTGGATCGATAAGATGGACGTTCACGGTCCAGATCATTTTGCATCTAATTATAGACAATAGTGACAGTTTAATTTGTATAATTTTATTCTCGAATGAAGCGGTGGCACTATGTAATGTGACAAATAGGACGTTATTAATATCAATGATCTTATTAATTGCATTGACTCGATAATGAAATATTCCATTAGGTGCTGATGTAAGTTATAGGTTACAAGTGCACGATATGACCGAGATATTATTATAAGTGACGACGACAATTCTTTTTTTAAGGCTTTTAATCTTGACTTACGTAGCTATTACCGACCGGGCCGGACCGGACGGGTGCCCGGTATCCGGAATCCGCACGCACGCTAATTGCTAAATTTGCTACGAAAGTCTATTTTTAAGTGTTTTTTTTGCCTATCGAGGCCCTGTTCCCGAAATAACGAGGGAAGGGAGGTCCCCCCCTTAGCGGTTAGGGCATCGGACTCGCAATCGTGAGGTCGCAGGTTCGAATCCTACCCATTGTACCACCGACGTAAAACCATAACATAAGCCATTTAGCTTAGCTGGAGGGATTAACAGGGATTGCACATTGCTAGTTAGCTAAAAAAACAATTATAAAAAAGAAAAAGACTTTAATTTAACGTTTTCGAATAATAGGCAGTAAAAATAATAATTATGTAACTATACCTAATACTTAGGTATAATAATATACCAAGGCAAGGCAAATAGTTATTTTAGATAAATACATATCTAAGGTTTACTGTCTATTTATTCAAACTCGTAGTATCTTACGAGTTTGGATAAATAGGTACCTACATACCAATATAATAGATACATTTCAAATTATTTTAATTCATTTGAAATTAAAAACGGACCTAGTTCACTATAATAACTGCACTGTATAATCTAGATTTGATTGGCAACGTTTGTATACGACACCAAATGAAGCAGGCAGATATAAAACTATTTCAAAACCTACAGGAAGTTATAATTGCCAACCAAGCTTAAGTAGCACGGCTTTAATATCACATAAAGTTTAATGCTATAATTGTAAAAACTAGGTCACAAAATTATTGCAGTTTCAAAACCCTTTACAGTTTCGCGATATTTGTTTGTCCTTTATTGGCGTACATACTAGCTGCCTGCCCCGGATTCATACGGGAGTCATATTGTAGTTTTTTTCTAAGGATCTCTAATTTTTTTGACAATAAAATATTGTCTATGTTACTCCTCGATAATGTAGCTTTCTAATGGTGAAAGAATTTTAAAAATCGTTCCACTATTTTGTAAGTTTGTTCGTATTTCCTCTTTTTTTTAATAATATCTTGCGACAACTCATACAACGCCATTTGATCCCAAACTAAGCACAGCTTGTACTATGGGAATCAGACAACTACTAATACATACTTATTAAAGATAAATTACACCCAGACATAGAATAAACCATCGTGCTCATCACACAAAGTTTTATGCTGGGTGGGAAAGTAGGTACCCAAGACCTCCGGCTTAGCAGCCAGGGTCACTAACCACTAAACCAACAGACCAGCCAGTCAGTCTTTATAATAATAATGTAGATTGAGCCGTATCTATACCGTTAATTTACGAAGTTAAGTTATCGTGCAATGAATTAACTTTTCTTGAGTTTGTTAATCGTTGTTGTGCCTAAATATACGAAAATAAGTAGGTAGGTACGTTTAGTTTTGAAATGTTCAAATACGCAAGCAGCCGTGTTAGTCGGCATTGGATAGAGCTACTTTCCAGGATGAATAGCAAGAATCTCGGGAACTGCCGAACATAGGGTTGCGTGTCGAGGGCAGAGCATTTGCGGCGCGACCTTAGAACCTCTAAGCAACCAGGAGGAGCGCGTCTCAGAACCTGGATGAGAGTAACTCCCTGAACATGAAGTACTTAGATACTTCATCTTCGGTAACGTCCTGGGGGCACTAGACACAAGTGTAATATCTCTATTTACTTTATTGATACTTATGTTGAAGGTATTTAGGGCATACCAAGACTCTTGACAACTCATCGATTGATAATAATCGAGTGTGTAGCCTTCAGTTCGTATTTTCGCCTCTTATTAATTAATCTTTTACTTGCATAACATATCTCTTTCTAAGTGGTTATATTCGATGATATTGATTAGCGTTTTGTAAATATCAAACAAGTTTTGGTGTTGCAATTGTATCGAATACGTCTTAACCCGCGTAACATAGATCTACGCCGAATATGTAATTGCTCGAAATGGGAAAAAATAATATCCTATAAGTTCTACTCAGCAGCCTCTAAAAAGTAATAAAACTTTTAGCTTTTTGTAATTTATAGTTAGTTTAAATATATACGATAGCCTAAAGTTTACTGCTCACCACCTTAACAAACTATTGCTTTACAATAATTTATGGGTTAAAATAGGCATTGTGATGAACGTAAATATTATCGTAATCCATGAAATGCTTACTACCTATTGGGCCATTTCTCTGATCAACTGTGGTCTTCGTCATCAGTACCCCTTTACTAAATGGTGCCCACAGTAAATACAATAAATTAAGTGTACCAGAATCGCTATCTATTAATATTTGAAGAGTTTCCTTAAGTTCTTCAGGATCCCATTATCAGATCATGACCTGCTAACAATGGGACGCCCTTGGAAGTTCAGCCCTTTCAAACAAATGAATATTCCAAATCGGTCCAGTCGCTTTCGTGTAATTGGGTACCTAAAAATAATGTGATGAATTGAGAACCTTTCAGAGAATTTTTAAAGTCGGTCGTTTTGAAGTAGAAAATGTCTTCCAATGACTTAGTTTATGTACCTCAGTGTGTTAACGTAACGAATTTTTGCACGTTGATGACCTACAGAACGTGCAAAAACTCGTTACGTTGACCCTCAGAAGCCTGCATGTTACTTCATGATAGGCACTTCTCAAAGGGTAAATCAATTAGTTACATTCACGTGTTATGTATCTGAATTGTATGTTATCTATTTTTAATCTAAACACTATCTATACTCATACTAATATTTTAAACGCGAAAGTTATATGTATGTATGTGTGATATACATATTCTACTTTTTATCCTAGAAAAAAGATTTCGTGGGACAAATTTGCTTTACAAAATGTATGGTATTGTTTTTATAATTATTTATTTATTATTATTTTTTGTTTTACTTACTTTCTTGGTTATTTACCCTAAGGTTCACTGGTAAATAATGCCTAAGGCATTAAGTCCGCCTCTGTACAAATGTTGTGTGCAAGAAGTTAAATAAATAAATAAATAAAAAAGTTTGAATGTATGGATGGATGTTTGTTATGCAATCACGCCACTACGGGTAAACGGATCCCGATGAAATTTAGCGGTAGATTATGGTTTGAAATAGTACACAATCCCCGTTGGGGCGTGTTTTGCAAAATTTTCATGCGAACGAAGTCGCGGGCTAACTTATAATTGCGATAAATTTTACCTCTATGAAGATGCAGCGTTAGGCAACTGTCTGACCAACGGCGAGAAAAAGAGTAGCGAGTAGCAATTTAGCGCTCAAGAAACGTACATACTTATGTAGATCCTGGATAAACAAAAGAGATACAGATATTAATAGTTGATCGCTCCCGGTTTCACTGCTGGCGAGTACTCGTTCTATACTGCATCTCTTTTGTTTACACGGACGAGATCTACAAAATACATCTGCGGTACGTTTCTTGAGCGATAATTCGCTACTCGCTTCTCGCTCATCGTCGTTGGTGAGACAGGTGCCTTAGTTGTGCTAAATTTAACTTTTCGGGCAATTATATACCTTAGACAAAAATATACTGATATTAGTCATGTACTTAAGATTACCAGATAACCGGATAATATCCGCGTTTAGATGAGTCTATTGTGAAGTTAATATTATTACAATATTAAAAAGTATACCGTGCACATTATGAGCGATATGAATCATGAGCCATCCAAGAAGTATTGGTCGATCCACAGGGTTTTTTGACCGTTTGCGTAAAACAAACGGTCAAAAAATACTGTGGATCGACCAATATATATATATTTATAACTCATACTCGCTGGACTTGGTTTTAAGTATATTGAACAACTTAGTCCTATAAATAGTACCTACCTAGATACCTCATTTTCAATGTTTTGTGGCTGTAATGATCAGGTATCATTAACCCCTTTTCGCATGGCCCTGTATGTCAATTACTTCTATTATTTTGATATTTTACAATCACTTCACGTGCTATACGACCTATGCAACTTAACATTACATAATAGATGCCAATGACATGTCATTCACATGTTATTCAGTCTTCGAGATCTTGTCTGAGAAACTTGTTTACAAATAATTTACAGAATTGTTAAACGGTGTACAGGATGTTTTGTAATATATTAATAAACTCCTACTCATGGCTTCTTAACATTACACTAAATAACTTTGTAATATCAGTTTTTAAAATGTATTTAGGATAGGTAGGTAAAATGGTTGTTTTTTTGCGAGGTTTAGGGTCTATACCACACAATAAACAACGATTTTGGCCCGGTAAAATAGTCTGTGGGCGGTTAAGGTCATAAATCCAAAAAAATAAGCTAGGTGGTTAAGGGTTATTATTACATTAAATATTTTTAAAAGTGATATTACAAAGTTATTTAGTGTAATGTAATAAAGGCGGCCTGTATAAGTACGCATTGTGCAATGGTGAATCGATTAAATTCGAGTTAAAAATACTAGTATAATTGGTCTTCTAACCGAATTCAGTTCCGGCGGTCAATCTGAACAGAGACTAATCATCTACGAAAGAGATATTAAAGTGCACATGCCACACCGGAGAGAGATTAGGCGCAGTACCGACGGCTATCATGCTCTCTGAACGGCCACTCATTTATTGGCCAACAGTGGTAACGTTGCTTTATCCCAGCTCTTTTAATTTGTTCGGTGCCTGTGTCAAAGAGTCTTTAAAATGCTAGTAGGTATAAAGTGCTTTTCCGCCGAATTGATTGATCTCTTCGATTTAGTTTAACATTAGTTGTGTTTCGTTTTGAGGTAGGTAATAATGATCCATCGATGCGCAACAAGTGTCCATATCTGATTGTGATATATTGAGAATATCGAATAGTCGATCGATTAAGAGAAAATACCAGTACTTACCTACCTATTAGATACCTAGGTCGCCTAACAAAAGTAATATTTCAAAATTTCAAATCATCAAAGCTCCTAAATAAATAGTGTTTTCTTTATTATTCATAGGAAATTTG
Source organism: Herminia tarsipennalis (assembly GCA_945859575.2). Taxonomy (NCBI): domain Eukaryota; kingdom Metazoa; phylum Arthropoda; class Insecta; order Lepidoptera; family Erebidae; genus Herminia; species Herminia tarsipennalis. Next base: position 17,895,643 of record OX243835.2, read on the forward strand.
AATTAAAAATAGAATAGTAAATACGACTTATATATCAATTTGAAAAGAAATTGCATTAGATAATGCACGATAACTTGCGAAACACTTGATGATGGTACCTACCTCGAGTGACGTCATCTTGCTCCAAAAAGAGTTCTGTCTAATTGAATTCTGCATAGGTACTAGGTATATGTTAGGCATTTGTTGCAGAAATATTTATAAGATTTAAAAACAACCACTAATTAATCTAAGAGGAATGGCACAATCATGTCAATTAGTCTATTATTTCCAAAAATTTCGGTAGTTTTCCGTTAACATCGTCATAAGAATGTCTAGGACAAACTTACGGATCGTTAAATCACAAATATTCTGTCTACTGGGTTTTTATCACTGAGCATGAGAAAATACTTTTTTATACGAATTTACGAACTGACTGGAACCTAAGGTTACAAAATAAAAGAAAAGGGATTGCACTCCGGGAGTGCCGGCAGAAGTGAAAACTTGAACATAAAGTTTTTGCATTTTTGAATATTTTGGAATGGTCATAACAATTTAAAAAATGACAATGACAACGACATGACAATAAAAAAGTTTATCTCTCAGAAATAATTACATACTGATAAAATTTGAATAATATTTTTCGACCTTACTGACATAGTAATAAAGAAATATGAAGTAATAAATCACAAATCAAAACACCATTAAAAAAAACGTTTTCTGGTTTCTGGACCGCCCGATTTCCCACCTGAGCCTTAAATAACATTGTGGTAAATAACAGATGGTGGCGAAATTTACCTTCATATTCTAATTATATTGTAGCAGTTATTCTTTGCTCTCCCTCCATCTTACGAATTTTCCATCAGGGTCACGTGACCTACGAATTTTTGAACAGGGTCACGTGATCCCGACGCGAGGGTAATATTTTTACCCATACCAAAAAAAGAGCACAACGCCGCTAAAGAAGTTTTTACTTCAAAAACCTTGTAGGTACACAGTATTTGAATTATTCCAAAGAACTATATAAATTGGTAACTGTTCTTTCTCGTGTTCGTTGTTGTTGTGAGAGAATAGCACTTTCAATAGTATAGTATAAGTAGTAGGGTCTTTCATCATTTAACTTGTGGTTAATTAGGAAATAGGCCTTAACCGCCGACAGGCACAAAATACCGTTTCGTGGTAGGTATACCTAACACTGAACTATGAGCTTATTAAGACTTCGTGCGTAATTACCTGCTAGTAGAAAAACAGCGATAAATCTCGTCGTGTCTACAGTAGCAAGGCCATCCCAGTGACTACAGTAGCATCCATCACGAATGTAGCGGTGTATGGCAGGTGTAGCAAGGAGGCCAGAGAATCAATGTGAGTCGCTCAAACAAATTTGTTGCTAGGCTAGGGTGAGGATGGGATGGTGGAACTGCTAACGCATATTCTTTGTGCTTTTGATTGCCTTTATGTTTTTCGTTTTGTATTCAATGTAGTGAGTTATGTCATAACACACTACATTGAGTACAAATATCAATAACTTTATGCACAATTATTGTACAAAGTACCGGTATTGTGCATAAAGTTTTGTAGTGTATGTGAGAAGGTGGAACTGCTAATGCATATTCAGGGCCCTGTATCATTGAACGACTTATACAGCGGTAGCTACACCCCTAATCCAGAAATACCTAAAACTTATGAACCGATCATCACTCACCATACTTTTTTATTCAAACGTAACGCAACTCAATGGCAAGATGTATTTAATGTCATGCAGTCACTGTCACTTTAAGTTGATTAGTGAGTATCTATCTCAAAGTTAAGTATATTTTTAAAATTCGAGGGTACGAGTCTGAAATCGTGCATATAACATGCAAACAGCCGTTCAATAACAAAACTACGTAGGGTAGGTACCAGGGTATTTGGGGTCCCGTACCCAACTGCATATGTTTTAAATCCCTAAATGGGAATGAGGTGCGTAGGTAATTAGTTTTTTGAGCGTTCTGTCCATAATGGATGAAGTCGCGAGCAAAAGTTAGTCTGATATAAAATTAGCCAATAACTGTCAACAGAAAAAGTCCTCTTTTGTTCCGGCTCTTCTATTTATAAACCGGTATCGTGTGAAATGACCCTTAAACGACTTCTTAAGAAAACCTTCCGCAAAATTGCGAACAAAAAACTACTTAACATTTTTTTAAAGCAAAATATAAACAATAAAAATTATTGATAAAATAGCCATGAAATAACCGTATCGTAATTATATAACAAGTTGCAAGTTCAATGACTAAAGTGGACTATTCGTGCGTAACAGTGCAAAAAGTCCGTCAACTTGACCTAAATCGATGTCACACTCGATTGCAAGGAAGGACCTTGACGTCTTGTATTTTCTATAAAAAAAAACAAATCGATTATGTGATTGAGAGTGAAAGTTGTAAACATGTAATCAATAGCAATTTAATTGCCTTTAATGTTTTTCGTTTTGTATTCAATGTAGTGCGTTAAGTCATCGTATTATTTACTTAAAAACTTTATGCAAAATTATTGTACAAAGGCGGACTTAATGCTAAAACTATTTTCTACCAGTCAACCTTAGAGTGATATAGAGATAAAAATAGTGTGTAGGTGCAGTAAACTTGTTGGCAGCTTTAAAACAATAAACAATAGGTGAAATAGAAATAATAATATAAGTACCTACAAACAGATATGTAATGAAATATACATACCTACATATATACAAACCTACATAAATACATACAAACATACATACCATATAATTACATATTACCATACTACCGTGATAACTCAACTGATTCTTCAAAGAATTAAGTACAAACCTTCGTCTTAAAGTTGAAGCGGTTAGGTGCCATCCTAATTTTGAGGGGCAGTGCATTCCAGACCAGAGTAAGACAGATTAAACTGGGAAAGAGGATCCAACGAATCCAAAAGAATGAGTAGGACATAGGAGAAGCGAATTGTTAGAAGATCGAATAACTCTGCTTATGGTTGGAGAACAAATATTGAAGGTGACATATCATAGGGGGAAGAAGGAGAATTAAGGATATAATAAATTGTAGTGAGTAATATGTGTCGCTAGTGAATAGGGAGCCATTTCAATTCGGTACGGTAAGAAGAAATATCAACGTCTGGACGAGCATTATTTTAGTTTTCAAAGGAAGAAAAGACTTAATTCCCGTAACCCTCTGACTTACACTAGTCACCTGAGCTTGCCAGTTGAGGTTTGCGTCTAGTATAATGCCGAGATCCCTGACAGATGAACTTAAAGGGATATTGTTGCCGTTATAGATGACTGGTGGCAACCTTTTGGTGTGTAATCGGCTTAAGATGCGTTGACTCCCTATCACAATTATTGCCTGGCACTTAGACGGATTTACTATCAGGCCAAACGTGTCTGACCAGGATAATAGCATCTAGATCCCCATTTATTTGTGTAATGGCACAGATTAATTATTCACATTCGCCTTAGCATACAACTGCAAGTCATTAGGGTAAAGATGAACCGCACATTAAGAACTTTGAACGGTAACGAGATTGATAAAAATAGAATATAGTAAAGGATTTTTATAAGCTCATAAGGGTCTCAACCGCGTAAATATTTTGTTTTAAGGCTACCTTTGTTTATTGCCCGACGTTTCGACTTCGTATTGTAATGGCCGTGGTCACGGGTAGACTGAGTCTTCTATAATGAGATCTGAGATTCTATGATGAAATCGCGAAAGTTTACGAACATATAATAGGAAGGAGAAAGAATACCGCCTTGAGGAACACCAGCGGGCCAGCTCGACGAAGAATCGTTCAGGCGCACTGACTGCTGGCGCTCTCGAAGATAGGATGAGAATTTAATCAATAGCAATTTGCGAGGCCATTAAATGAGAGAGAATAGAGAGTACGATATCGTGACAGACGGCATTGAAGGCATTCACGTGTTCTGTAAGTAGTAAAACGATTGGTGTACGTACCCAGATCCGATTCGATTGATTTGTAAAAATTAAAAGTAGTAACACTCTTCAGCATCACTATAATTTATTAGGTATATCTAATAATGTAGGTACCTATGTAGGTAATACCTAATTATGTTGGTTAGTGTCAAATTGTTATAAGTATAATCGTTAGTTAAAAATAAGCAAGCTAAACTCATCTACAGGTGACTGACTGGTAAAGTGTGGATGTTTGTGTTTGAATTTTTGTTATATAGTTTAAGCATAGGTATGTACTTAGTTTAAAGCGTGTTTGTGTCTTGGACACAATTATAGAGTAGAGAGATAGGTACGTATAGATATCAAATAATAAAAAATGCTGTGATTTTTATACGGCAATTTCAACTGATTATTGTTCGACTGGTTTTAACTGCGATGGAACTCCTGTAAAAGGTTGGCGTTAAATTATTATTTTGACGGGGAATGAGGATACCCATTTCCACTGTGACGCGGTGGAAGTGTGTCCGACTGCTACGCAAGAGGTCGTGGGTTCGATTCCCACCCAGGACACCACTTTGTGTGATCCACAAATTGTTGTTCCTAGTCTGGGTGTACTTTGTTTCCGTGACTTGTATGTTTGTAAAGTCCCCCGCGACACAGGGCTTGTATCCTACTGCGGGAGTCATCTTTTTTAAAATAAATAAATAAAATAATTACTATAATTATAATAATTCAATAAAAAATACAATTATCAACATTTATTTATCCTAGCCTTGTGTTACAAGCTCTAAATGATAACTTCCCCATTTGGCATCAGATTCTGGTACACCTACTGGTATAATTGATGTCGGCCAAGATCAACATCCAATAATTGGAGGCCGGTGACTTTGGAATTTTCTATTTTGCCTTATCATATAATATATTTTATATTTTATTTATCCTTATTATAAATGAACTCTAACGAATAGATGTTATCGTTACAGTATTATCACAGAATAAGTAATAGTACTACGTACAGAAGGTTCATTCCCTAACAAAAGTCAGGTTTAGGTATAAAAATATAACTAGACTCGCCAGAGCTACCCGCCTGCAAGCTAAATTGAAACTTATAACCGCGTGCGAATCGTGATTTTTTTTTGCGCGCCCCAGTTTTATGACCAAGCCGCGAAGTCCGCACGGGGTTGTCACTTGAGAAATTTTTGAACCTAGTTAATTTATTAGCTTTAAGATATGTATGTGCATTACAAACGTACATTTAGCATTTTATACATAAAAATTCAAATTGTCGTGTGTTCGATTCCCACGGGTGTAGATATTCCTTTGTAAACATTATCCTATCCTGGTCCTAAAATTATTTCTGGGCAACTAATTAAGGATTTTTATTTTAACTATTACAAATTTTAACTATTAAAGTACTTAAAGACCTAAGGAATTAAAAAAGAACGACCGGCTGCCGCCGCTGCTTTTACACGTACTTCGGTGACGCAGTGTTATTTCAAAAAATGTTAGTTCTGATTCGTGTTCTGTTCGTTATATTCAGACATTCGTAAACACAGCAATATCTTTTATACGGATTAAATTGACGTTTAGACTTAGAAGACATTGCGGGTGTCGAAAAGAAAAAAAATATTTTCAAGAATTCGCTCGCGCGACGTAACCGCAATTGTCGTGCGAGCCAAGAGACAGCCCACTGCCATACGCCCCTTCGAGCGGCGCGCTACCCGAATATAACTAAACTGCGCAGTGACACCCCCCTGGTATTATATTGAATTTCTTTGCCAATTTGCCTTTTGTGAGTTGTGCGTGGAACTCACTCATGGCCAGTGTCGAACGAAACTAAATGCATCCCTGCTCCCGTTCGTAAGGATGTCAGATTAGATCTGCCATTTGCCCCTCGTTTATTAAAATCTAAAGGCCTGTGATATGGATTGTCAAATGTAAACTTTTATCGCATTCATATTGATGATGATGATATGATATCATCATCATCAATATTGCTAAGGATGTGACTAAACCAATCAATAACCAAAATAACCGAATTTTTCTAAAAACTATAATAATCATATATTACTTATTTTTTATTTTTGAAAATTTATACAAAGGCGAACATGTTTACAAAGACAATAGGTAACAGTTTCATAGAAAAGAATATGTAATACATCATGCAACTGCACTGTAATTGTCTACGTACATGCCAATAATCTATAACTTAATATTGTTCATTTTTTGATTACTTAGTGCTAATCGGTTTCTTTAGTTTGGTTCAACATTCGAACGTTTCAAATCGTCCCCTTACTATTTCTGGTTGTCATTGTAACGCTGTATTGGATTGTTTTTTAATATTAATTTTAAAGATTTTAAATAAATTATATTAATCAAATTACATCCATTACTCTGGGGTTAGAAATAATTCCATCTTAATTCAATAAAGATACTCAAATTTCAGATGACTTGTTTATACATTGTCAACGTGAAGTTTCAGTATAGGTTTTTACACGTTCCGGTTTCAGGCCGGGTAGCCGGCGCCCGATTGAAACCGGAATGTGTGAAAATGACCAGCACTGTTCAGTGCTTTTACTGGTGAGAAATTAGTTTGGTTTGACTAACAGTATACTGCCGCAGTATCCTTGGGAAATATGTGACGTCATTTTTCTACTGTGAGCACTGGTGTTTTGAGTACTCCCAGGACTTTGATGACGTGATCAACAGCGACCAGAATTTTGAATTAATTCCATTGATTCAGACATTAAACAATTAATTCAATTGATATAATACTTAAAAAAAAACTTGTTGATCTTATAGGTTGTATGGATGACAGCATACTCGACTGCTTTCCGTTTTATACAGTAACGAGTATACTCGTAGCTAACTATAAAGAAACGGCTTCGCAGTAGGTACTAAGTTGACGTCACACCTTACATTGCTCCAGTGCATATCGAAACATACTCTTTGATCGTGAGGACTACACTTTTTACAAAAATAACACAACCTCCATATTTTAGCTTCACATAATCATACGACGATAACGACGACGACGATGACGAAATCAAAACACCAGTAATTCGAAGATTTGATAATAATAATAATAACCATTTATTTTTAATAAATCACGGCGTGTATTGTGGACCTTTCATGAAGTAAAAGACTCACTGAAAAAGTTCAGTGGTGAGGACCACTCTGACGTACAACAGTGGCTTAACGAGTTTGAAGATATGGCGCTACGTTGCGGTTGGCCTGATGGTCATATGGTCTTTTTCGCTAAAGCGCTACTAATTGGGGCAGCAAAGCTATTCGTTCAATTCGTTGAATATGAGAGGTGCAGAAAGTCGTGGGGTATGTTGAAACGAGCGCTGAAAGACGAATTTGGAAAAAAGATTGAAAGTAAACCAGTGCAACGAGAACGTAGTCAACCAAAAAAGCAAAATAAAGTATTAATTCAAGAAAAGGGTGATCAATTAAAACGCAACATACGTCAACAGAACAAAAAGATCGACGCTACGACGACTACGACGAAAACTGTTCATCATTGTATAAAAAATCGTGTGAGTGCAGTGTGCTCTGAGAAAATAGACGATACAAAGTCTTATGAGTTTAGTGAATTTAAAGACACAGTTTTAGAGAGTCCGTCGATGACAAATGATGTTTGTATAGAGTCGCGATTTGAAGAGGAAAAAGTGGAAATTAGAGACTCTAAAGTTTTAGCTTTAGTAGAGACAATTAGTGACTTGCCTTTAATATGTAAGAGTGTGCATGAAAAGTTAGAAGCGCCGCCGCTTTATAAGAAACAGATGTGTTCTGTAAATGACAAAGACGATATTGATGTAAGTAATAATCCGATAGCAATAAATGAGGTCAACATAAGAACGAAACGAATTAACCTTGTAAAATCAGACAAACCTGTAGTTTTGCAACCGCGGATATTGGCTCCTTCAGAGCGAAAAGTAGTAAAGGATTTGATGAGTTTGGAAGTTGCTGCTCAGAACGGGTTAATAGTTGGATGGAAAATATGCCAGGTCCTACATGTAAACGTGGGATATTATGGGGACATTATCTTTAAGAGTATGATTAGAAAGATCATAGTCGTAAGCTACTCTCATGTGCCACAAATAGTTAAGATAGTACAACGATGTTTGCCAGTAACAAAAAGACGGGTGTTATTGTTATGTAGACAGTTAAGTAGGCGAAAAACGAAACGACGACATTTGAGGGCAAATGTCATTGCAGGATGGCCGAATGTGGTATTTTAGATTTAAGAGTGTTCATTTTTGTATCCATGTCGTGTAGATTATAATAGTTAAGATGTATGCCAGATGTAGGGTTTGTTTTTTGTAATGACGATGCCGTAATGTATACCAGATGTAGGCAGAAGAGATTTCTAAAGAATTCTTGGTGCCTATGTCAGACAATGGTGATTTAATGGCATCCGTAAGTGTTATTAGGGTTTTAAGTTGTATAAGTAAGGGTATAGTTAAGTAGGGTGAGAGGCCCAGGTAGTCAGTAGTTTTCAGATGTTTTATTTTGTAAGTTTAGTTATAAGACATCAGTTGACGACGAGCATCAGTCGTAGATGCACACGACGTACGAGTATAGTTTAGTAGTTCTAAGACGTAAATTTAATATAAGGCAGTCACTTGTCTTTCATGAAATAAAAGAAGCACACACACACGTGTGATATTTCTTTGCCCTGTGATTCCACTAATTATTAGTATCACCAACCACCACCGCCAACGATACTACATTTACTCAGTAGATTTTTTACTTTATTCAGAACTGTAAAAATGTTACGCTTTTATTCGTCTAGCTTCCCAGCCGTAAACAAATGATATCGTGTGTTAGGGAACTATGTTCCAAAAAAATTTTAACGTCTTTCTATAGAAGTTTGTTCTGTAGTATAGGTAGGTAAGGGAAGCATGGAATTGGGAGTGCCGCAGTCAAAATAGGTTTTCTAGTAGATGCCTTTATTAAAATTGCATAACTAGGTAGGTACCTTTAGTGATAAGTACCAATAACTCACTAGACTTTTAGACTAGGCAAATATATCCTTCTTTTATTCATATTTTACGCTAAAATTCGGACCGAATAAAAGTATCTAGGTACATAATATGAAATGACTTGTCGTATACCTATATAGGTAATGTTTCAGAGTACGAGATTTAACTACTGATTAGGTAAAAATAATAATTTTAATAAGAAATAAATTTGAAATAAGAAATACAGGACAAGATGTTCCTTAATCTTTATTTTTTATTTAAAATTTTAAAAATTGTACCTAAATATTTTTAAACGCTTAAATTGAAATTTAAATATTTTTTTCAGAAAATGCCGACTGAGTTTCGTGAATGGCTGCGAACGTTCTTTGACACTCGGTACGTAAAAGAGACGATGATGGTTGCGTTCAAACGAGGGCCGAACAACCGAAGACTGAGAGTCATCATGCTCGTGGTCGTCATGTGTGTTATTATTGGTCCTATTTATGGTAAGTCATATTCAAGAACTTCACCAGTGAACTTTTATTTCCGCACCCTTGTCAAATGGTATGCAGTGCCGGATCTAGGTTTACTTATTTCGAGGCGGGGCAAAAATTTGATGATAGCGCCCTTCGCCTTCGCGGATTACGTGCTTACGATAGGGGTGCAGATCTATTCACGTGGTTTGGCGCCGCTTCAACATGCCACTTAGCGCCCCTTAAGCGTGGCGCCCGGGGCAAATGCCCCAGTTTGTTTCCCCCTAGATCCGGCGCTGATGGAATGGAATCGGTGTAGGTACTTGACGTTGATACCAGGGTATCACCGGCTGTACTCACAAGGTAATCTATGCTGCCTGGTATCAACTCCAAGCAAACTAAAACGTACCTAGATATTTACTTGCATGATTGCTTTCATTACAAGCCCGTATGGCAATTTTTATTTTGATTTTATAATGTCATGGACCACCAAACATTTATAAATATCAAAATTAAGAAAGTTTTATAAGGAGATATACCTACAGATTTTGTAGATATACAGAGTGATTTTTAATATAGAAATAACCTCCCGCTCGTGGCTTCTTAACATAACTCTATTTATCTTTGTAATATCAATTTTGGAAAAGATTCCAAAATTGATATTTAGTTATGACCTTAACCGCCTATACCTATAGACTATTTTACTGGAGTAGGTAAAATCATTGTTTATTGTGAGGATTTGATTCGATCGATGTTACTCCGGGGTCTCGCAGATGTGAGGCAGATGGTTGTGTGACAAAATTAGGCGGCAGGCGGTTTTCACGCGTTGGAAGTTTGTGTGTGGCACTTTTTTTTTTTTATTACTGTTTTATTTTTTAATGTTTATTCATTTAACTATTATATTTTATTTTAAACTCTCTAATTTTATTGCTTTATATTTTTCTTTATATTGTTATGCCGTGTACCTACTTACTTTTAAAGGTAAACGCTTTTTTCTTTTCTTTCTTTTTGAGTTAATTTGCATATTTTTTTAAATATTATATTACGGAGTAATTTGTTGTAATGTTAAGACGCCACGAGTGGGAGGTTATTAGTAGGTATATTACAAATCACCCTGTATACAGAGGCATAACACGATATACGTGTAATGCCACTAAGTTCTTAGCGAAATCGTTAAAGTTTATTATACAATTATCTCAGTTACCAACACTAAATGACTAGGTAATCTACGAGTAAATTAACAAGCTGAGTCGTGAAGGAAAATTTCTCTAACTGTATTCAAATTGAGTCAGTGAAATTTTTAGCTATCCAAGTCGCCTAGATTGGAAGAAACATTGTAGTTTATCTACACACGCCAGGGAAAGTGTAGCTAAGCAATTTATAGTAAGGCCGGATCTACTAGCTTTTATCTTGTATTATGCCCTTGGCAATGAGTTGACGGTATCGCGCCAGTTGCAGCGACGCGTTAGTTACGCCAACACTTTCTCCTAGTTTCGCTTTCTACAAAACGACGACACTACAGTGCGATATCTATTTGCTAATTATGGTGGAAGTCCTTTGGAAAGTAACACTATTTCTTGAGGTCAATTTAGGTGAAATGAAAGATAATTTATTTTATCAGTAGCAGTAAACCTTGGGACCTTTACCTACCAATTAATTTGCGATTCAAATTCAAATTCAAAATTCTTTATTCACATAGGATGCAAAACAACTCTTGTGATACGTCGAGATTGTGCACGTACATGTAATGCCAAGTTCGCAAACAATAGGTAAAGCCGGAGAAAAGAACCTGGCAATAAAAACTCGCGGCCACTCTTTTTAAATTGCCAATTTTAAAATGTTTGAATGTTTATAAACTTGATATGGGTAAGGTGCTGCGACTAGTATACTATACACCATGTTAAAGGACTGATGCAAATTGTATTATCAAAAAGTTGGAACATGAGATAAACCAAAATCAGCCTTAGTGGGTACAATATAGCAGGAGCATCTGATTCAGGAGCCGGACGCAACTGACTGGTGCCGGTTACGATTTGGATTTTTATGCGTGAGTTTCATGGTGTACTGGTTGCAGCACCTTACTAGCATAATGCAAATAATTGTTAAAATTGGCATTAAAAAAAAGGGGCCATGATTTTTTATTGTTAAGTTTTTTCTCACGACTTGGCATTAAATGTAGAATTATTTTACGTTTATAAGGGTTGCATTTTGTAACCTAAGTCAATAGAATACTTTTGACTTTGACATACCTTGAATTAAAAGATAAAATTTTAAAAAAAATCCCAGCTTACGGTGTAGGTAAGCCTAACTGGCTAAAAGCTAAAAAATCACAATGACTTGTCGATAGCCGACTGGTTATGCCTCGTTTGCAAACGCAAATAGCTAGTAGCCAGTTTATGGGTGATTATAACCATCACAGGCGTATATTGGTAGGTGATGGGAAGGTTTGGAAATCTAGACTTTAGACATGGTGATTTAGATATCAATACCTGCTACCGCTACTAAAAATGCATTCTATGTTTCAGGTGAGATGTCCGTGATGTATCTCTTCACTAGATACCGGTTTAACTGGAACGAAGTTGATTTCAGCATGTTCTCTACTTATGCAATGTGTACTTCATTAGTAGGTAATTATTATAGCTAATGTTACATAATTGTACCTACCTATAATTAAACTTAAGTGGATATTTTTGGTCTGTCTCGCAGGTTATGGTTGATATTTTTTTTATTTTTTTGAATTCTCTTTGTCACGTTGATATGTTTACCATAGACGATATGGTTTGTTATAGAACAGCGATATTTTAACCTACAGCTGAATTTACCAGTCTGAGAATGACCGCTAAATAAGTGGTAATTTGTTAACGACGATTGGTGCATATTGGGATTTACCTATTTATCTACGTAATGATATTGTTTGCGTAATAATTTTACTATTGCAAATAAGTGCTAATTGCTTGTTTAAATGGTTTCAGGTACTTTATTCTCCGTAGGTGTATTTAGTCATTTATTGAAATATGATGATGCGATAATTGGTGCCATATCTTGTACGAGCAAAATATTGGCAGGATTCATGTACGCTTTTGCTACGAAGACTTGGCACATTTATATAGGTTTGTAGTACCTACCTATTATTATGTTGTATAAGGTTTATAAGATAAGCACTGATTTCTACACAATGGACGTCGCCGTCCAAGCCTGGGAAACGGTGCTGTGACTAACTACATGAATTATATGATTTTGAATTTTGGGAGGAAAAAGCTTCAGATAAGGAAGTTTGTAAGCGTATGGGGTAGGGGACCTCTGCCCAGCAGTGAGCCTGTACAGCTTAAATAATAAAAAAGTTCCATCCTGACCAAATCATATAAGGTTAATTAGGTTGAAGCCTAGGGCTTAAGACTGGACTAGTGACTGGGTTCATATTGAACTACCACGTATTTGTATGTATTTATAAATATATAAGTATGTTTATAAGTAGTCTGGTTGCCATAGTAGGTACAAGCTCTGCTTAGTTTGGGATCAGATGACGTTGTGTAAGTTGTCCCAAGATATTATTGTCTGTTAATTGAACTAAGAGTGGACGTATTATGGGACGCCTTTGAAATGAGAGCGGGCGATTCGTATGAGTGCTCTAGTTAAATGATTTCTAAAAATTTCTCCCAGCTGGTACAGTAGTCCTAGTAGTGGAGTCCTCCACTTAGAGTTGAAACTAAAAAGTTTTTATAAAGCTGTGTTAGGTGTATAGATAATTTGGTCATTATTCTCGAGCGCCTAGCCTACCTAACGATAGTATTAAGATGTATTTTTTTATTTCCAGCTCCATTGATTGAAATATTCAATGGAACGTCGTTTATAGCAATGAGGTCAATGGTCTCCAAATTGGTGAACAGAGATGAATTGGGTAAGCACTTTTCTATTTAGCGCCATCTATCGGAATCAGCGTCATCATCACTTCCATCACCCAACTATCCTCGTTTTTACTTGAATCAATTTGCAGTAGGTACTGACTGTATTAGCCGTAATATGATAATGCCCATCCTTGATCAGATCCTTCCTATCAATATCAATATATGCAATGTCATACCTTAAAGCAGTAATGCTATACCTTCAGGGCCGTAGCTAGGTAGGGGGTGGGGAAGTCATTATGGTGCAATGCCATACCCTAAATTAGTAATGCCCTACCATCAGGCGGTTCTTTACCATGCAATACACCCTAGCTACGGTTTGCTAGGGGGTATTGTGCGGTAATGCGGTAATGACTTGCTAGTGACCCTAACGGCTAAGCCAGAGACCCCACGACCTCTGGTTTAGCAGTCACCCTGGTTGGGCACAGGATAACACTTTGTGTGATGAGCACGATGGTTTATTCTATGTTTCGGTATAATTTATTTAAGTATGTTTATCAGTTGTCTGGTTGACATTGTACAAGCTCTGCTTATTTTGGGATCAGATGGCGTTGTGGGAGTTGTCCCAAGATATTAAGATATTAATGTCCTACCTTAAATTACTAATGTCCTAACTTAATAAAAATAGTTCCTAAATTATTGTTATAAACCTCTAATTTTATTTTCAGGTAAGGTAAACTCGTTCTTCGGCGTGGCTGAAGCGATGATGCCTTTGATCTATGCGCCGATGTACACTACAGTCTACACGGCGACTATAAAGACATTCCCAGGAGCCTTCTTTGTCCTCGGCGGCGGCCTTACAATGCCTGCTGTGGTTATTTTCTTGTAAGTTCAAAAACGTCTGTTATCAACCTAAGTATAGGACCTATAATGGTCTCCTTTTGAAATGGAAGCCTAGCCTATCCCAGCTATACCTACATGTGCGAGTTGATAAAAATGTCGTAAGGTAATGTGACTTGCTAGCACTAGATAGATATTATTTGCAAAAATCGAAGCATCTACACAGAACCATACTACAAAACAGAGAATAGTCAACAATGCGGCGAACCAAAGAGTTCTTTATAAACTTCTATCTTCTGTTTTTGATCATAAATAGGTACTTTTTTTCTTATAAAGGATCAAAATTCTTTAATATTAAAGATCCAGTCCAATAAGCACATTGTTTTTTGACGTGATAACGTCTTCTAAATCGATGACCAGCTGCATTTACGAAAGTGTCAAAAAAAGTCACGTTATTAATTGGTTGCTAAGCAAAAGCGAATGGCGATTGCAGCGACATGGCATGCGATATAATTGGAACTAACATTATTGATTGCTTGCTAAGCAACGCTAATATCTCATCAATGTTTTCTTATGTCGTTATCACGTAAAATTATCGTCCGTAAACCGACTTAACAGACAACCATTTTTGTTTCTTTTAGGTGGATAGCTACAAGGAGGCACCAATATTAATCAACTTTATTTTAATTCCAGTTGGTTGTGGTTAGCTAATAAGAAGCATAACGTTGACAAACCGATGGAAACCAAACCTAGTGACGTTACGGAAAAATCCGGGATTGAAAACAAGGCATACGAAGCTGAGGATTTAGAAAAAAAAACACAAAGTACAAACAACACAGCGGATATAAACGACAGCATCACACAATCACAAATAGAGATGGGATTTATAGAAAGTATTGTAAACAATAGTAAGGTACAACACTAGCTAAAGGACATTACCTAATGCAAATATTAAACAAATATTTGTGATGTTTAGAACTTAGGGTGATGGAATACATCGTGAGAAACCAAGTGTTTTTAGTTTTAGCGTGTGATTGCTTAGAGCTCATTCGTTATTTGACTGGTGACAATCGACTATCGATATCGTCTTTAAAATACTTCATGGATAATCGATATAAAAATTAAAAGGACCTATGTTAATATCAGTTTCAAATATAATGTGCTAACCGACTCTGATCCTTATAAGAATACTTAGGTACTTGTGGGATGGTCGGTCGATATCTAACTTCTGTGGGCCCCTAGACAAATGGCACTCTATTCGATTGGAGTTTACGCGAATCGAATAGAATTACGTCATTGCGCGCTCAACACTGTACCTACCTAAGTACGAAAATTGTTAATATGAAATTAGCAGTTGTGCGCGCGCAACGACGTAATTCTATTCGATTAAAGTACCATTTGTCTAGGGACTCTGGTTGGACAATAGTCTAATCGAAGCAATTGACATAAAGTCGGACATTTAAAAACTTAGGTAAACTTGACGACTTGAGCTATTCGGAAACAGACCTAAGTTCAAACCGTCTCAGCAAAAATATCTTCTAACACCACAGTTTTACATGAGCAGAAATAAAGGCCAGAACTAAAAGTCCTATTGAACAAAATTAAATGTCTAGCGAGATTGATAAGCACGTTTGTAGTGCTAGGAATTTTGCCTGATATCCGAATTACGTGTCTATAGAAACTCCTTTGATGCCATTTGCACGAAAAGATATTTAAAAAAAGAATCAATAACGAAATAACGCGTTGGTTTTTTGTTACTGCAAAAAAAAAAATTATATGAAGGTTTTATAAGTGGGCCAAGGATTGGTAAAGACTAACCCTTGGCCCACTTATAAAACCTTCTTATAATATTTTTTTAGATACCTATTATGAAAGCATAATAGGTATCTTTTAATTAAGAAATAATGAATGAGCCCTAGCACCTAACTTCCTAATTTGTTGACTATTAATATATTTTAATTGAGAAAAATGTAAATGTGATAAATCAAGGACATCATTTTAAAACAGTAGACCTAGCATGGACAAACTATGGATAAATCAGCAAAAAAAACCGTAAAAAATACTTCTCAGTTATTGATACCAATAGTACAGACACTATAAATGTTAATTCAGATTGTCACCTCCTGCACTAGGGAAGGATATACTTACTGGGCATTGGCCCAGTGTCAGGAGGAATTTTAAAAACATAAAAATCAAGGTGGTGATATATACCTAATACTTTTACGCTATACCGTACTGCAGCACAGGTACGCTCCAATCTTTTATATTTCATGATTAATATTAGGTACTATCTGCGCCCGCGATTTCGTCCGCGTAAAGTTGCAGTGCTGCTCCCTATAAACGTTAGCGTGATGATAAAAAGTAGCCTCATTTAGTAGTAGTTACACCTTACATTCTCAACTGTCTGACAGTGAAAGTCCCATCAAAGTCTGTCCAGCCATTTCGGAGATTAGGCGGAACGAACAGACATACAGACCGACAGACAGACAAAAAAAAAATGTGTTTTTGTTCAAGTACCATATCAAGCATTTAGTAAAAAACTGACATTTTGACATTACAAAAACACCTCAATATAATTTATTTGCATAGATCACTCAAAAAGAAAATATACATTACTAGCTGTCCCGCGCAACTTCGTTTGCATAATTTTTCCCCGTTTTTGCAACATTTCTCATCGCTGCTCCGCTCCTATAAGTCGCAGCGTGATGTTATATAGCCTATCCAACAAAAAAAGATTTTTTCAAATCCGACCAGTAGTTCCAGAGATTAACGCGTTTAAACAAACAAACTCTTCCGCTTTATAATATTAGTATAGATTAGGTAGGTATTATCGGGAAAACGCTCGGGCTGTACTTTGCCTAGCTTAATGGTACGTTAGCTCATGCTATGTCTACTGTAGCGTCCTGTGTAATAAGACTATACAACTTAAGACATGAACGTAGTGTTTGTTGTGATATCTTATTGTTAAGTACTTTCCTTATCTGGTAGGTAGGTACCGATTTCAATTGTCTTGTTAAAAACAAAATCCGAAAACCAACAAATTTGAAAACACATAGTACATTTAAATTTTTATTTTTATGTTATAAATAACAGAAATGACTGCAATGATATTTTATCAGCCTGATTGCCAGAAAAAATGTTACCCCATTATTATTTATGTGATTCTTGGTTTGTGAGCCATTTTAATGCTTTTACCGAATTTAGTTAGTATTTAAAAATACAACTTTCCTATTACTGAACACTGTTGGAGTCTTCTTTTTTATTACATTGGAAAAGAAACAGTCAATGCAAATTGTAATAATATTTATATATACTTATTGGCTAGTCCTTGTCTCTTCTGGAGTTCACTATATAATGAACTCAAAATCAAATATCTCTTTTTATTTTTGTTGTTCGAAAAAATATAAGTCAGAATTTTATGTATCGGTCCACTGCTGGACAAAATTATTGATTTATAAAAATATTATTTAAAAATTCGCATAGCAAATTATATCTAAGTATAATGTAATGCATAAAATTATTTATATATTACAGAAATCCGTGCTTTTTGCTATGGCCATAAAGGTGAATTTAGATTGACACTTAGGTGCTCTTGGACCACTGACCTCCATAGTACTTGTACCTTATACTCAAAATCAGATGGATGTCTTGTGTTGCTGGCGGAAACCTGTCCAGTGTTCCTACAAGTTCTATATAGGATTAGAGGTTAATTTGGACTGAGTAAAATCTATTCAAAAAATATTCATAAAACATAGCTGTCTGCCCCGGCTTCGCACGGATGTAAATGTTTCCGAACGATTTTTTTTTAAAATAATAATTGTAATTACAATAACGAAAACAATAGAAAAAATAGGTATTCTATTTGGTACAGTTGTTCTAAAGTTATGCACATTATACATAGGTACATTTCGGCGATTTATTTTTATTTATATGACTGCCTCTGTGGCGCGGTGGGAGTGTATCCGACTGCTACGCAAGAGGTTCGATCCCCACCCAGGATAAAACTTTGTGTAATGAGCAAGGTTTATTATATGTCTGGGTGTTATTTATATATAATACGTATGTATTTAGAAATATATAAATATGTTTATCAGTTGTCTGGTTTCCATAGTACAAGCTCTGCTTAGTTTGGGATTAGATAGCGTTGTGTGAGTTGTCCCAAGATATTATTATTTATAATTACAGTTATATAGATTTCTTGCTATTTCCCGTGATTTTATATTTATTGTACGTGTGCGTCTCTTGTTGAGTTTTTAGATATTTTTTGTAAGTGTACTTCATTCTGTACTGTTGTATCTATTTCGTCTTCTGTATATAAGGGGCCGAGAATAATTAAAACATCTTACATGTATAGTAAATCAGTTTACGAGTTCAACTCAAAGAACTTTCCTTCTTGCAGTTTTGTACTAATGATACCTATAACAAAGTTTTGTGTACCTAATAGTTTTATTTATTAAAATAAGTTTGATCTACTAGATTATATAATTATATGAGTACTTATTTGAAGTAATAAAAAGTTATTTTTATATTATTGTTTTCAAATTCCTGTTCTAATCTTTCCTTGGCGACAAATTTGCATTTTACTGCATGCCACTAAAACCACCGAGGGTACAGTTCATACATATGCGCTCGAGCAACAGATAGACATAGTTAACGAACACGGAATGTCGGACCAGCTCGGACCACATTGCTCCGAGATTGCGTGTCCATGAACGATGTGTATGTAGGTGACGTGGAGTAGGTATTGTCTGTTCACAATCATATGGTCCCTGCCCTAAAAGTTAGTAGTACTGGAAATGAAGTTGCCATCGCATCGTTCACTTAACACTCATCCTAAAACTTAATAGATAAAGATTTTGGAAAACTCTTAATGTATGGAATGTAGTGATAATTCTTACCTCGTATATGTATATATGTCCTTGTAGTGTTATTTCGTTCGCATTTCTGTATATATTAGTTATATATTTCGCCATTTTTAACATAATAAATATCTCTGTAAGACTTATTGTAAACATTATTTTTCATAAATGAAATCTGTCATGTCGACAAATATTTTCTATGGTTGCTATGACAACAAGATAAGCATAGAGTTCTTTCTAAAGTATGGTCTAAAATTGTGAAACTGGCTGTTAAGCTTTAAAATTTTAAATTGCTTCTAGAGAGTTTTCTTTATGAATACAAAACCGAAGAAGAGTGAGTGAAGAACCAGCTCTCTAAGAGAGAAGGAGTGAAGAACGAGCTCTCTAAAAGAGAAGGAGTGGGAAATTAAGAGAAAGAGACCATTCCTACCGGCGCCGCCTTTCTACCTACCGGCGCCGCCTTTCTACCTACCGGCGTCGCCTCTCTACCTACCGGCGTCGCCTCTCTACCTACCGGGCCGCCTCTCTACCTACCGGGCCGCCTCTCTACCTACCGGGCCGCCTCTCTACCTACCGGGCCGCCTCTCTTATATACCGGGCCGCACCTCTACGACGCGTCGCACCTCTACCTGCCGACGTCGCGCCACTACTACCTACCAGCGCCGTGCCTCTGCCTACCGGCGCCGTGCCTCTACCTACCGGCGCCGCGCCTCTACCTACCGGCGGCGCGCCTCTACCTACGAGTGCCGCATCTTGACCTACCAGCGCCACATCTCCGCCTGGACGCCGTACCTCTACCTACCAGCACTGCATCTCCGCCAGCATCGGTTCTAAATTTACCTTTAATTTTAAGTAGTTTTTAAGCTCTTGTAAATATATGTAGTCCTATCTTAAAACCTACCCTTTCATTACACTACAGTTTGGCGCCCAACGTGGGGCCCGATATATAAGAGAGGCGGCCCGGTAGGTAGAGAGGCGGCCCGGTAGGTAGAGAGGCGGCCCGGTAGGTAGAGAGGCGGCCCGGTAGGTAGAGAGGCGACGCCGGTAGGTAGAGAGGCGACGCCGGTAGGTAGAAAGGCGGCGCCGGTAGGTAGAAAGGCGGCGCCGGTAGGAATGGTCTCTTTCTCTTAATTTCCCACTCCTTCTCTTTTAGAGAGCTCGTTCTTCACTCCTTCTCTCTTAGAGAGCTGGTTCTTCACTCACTCTTCTTCGGTTTTGTATTCATAAAGAAAACTCTCTAGAAGCAATTTAAAATTTTAAAGCTTAACAGCCAGTTTCACAATGTAGACCATACTTTAGAAAGAACTCTATGCTTATCTTGTTGTCATAGCAACCATAGAAAATATTTGTCGACATGACAGATTTCATTTATGAAAAATAATGTTTACAATAAGTCTTACAGAGATATTTATTATGTTAAAAATGGCGAAATATATAACTAATATATACAGAAATGCGAACGAAATAACACTACAAGGACATATATACATATACGAGGTAAGAATTATCACTACATTTAATTGCTATTAAAGTTGGCGCAATTTGTCTAATTTATCTTTCCTTATTTTTCAGTTTGTTCCCTTCTCTATCCCTTCCCTCCCTGTATCCCTACTGAACTCGTTTCTGTCCACTTTTTTACTAAAATTATACACATTTTATTCTTATTGTTACTCTTTATTTTCTTATTATTTTATTGTGACTTCGTATCTAACCCTTTTAGTCTATCTTTACCTTTCTTAAAATGTTGGCGATCCGGTATGGCGTCACATTTCTTTTATCTTTTCTTTCTGTCTTTTTCTCCTGTATAGCGTCTGTAAGTAAATTATGTATATAGATTTGTACATAATTTTATTATTAATTATGCTAATTACTTCTTCTCATTCCTTAACTTTTTACTCCCTTAAATCATACTTTATTAACTTTTCTTTTTTTCATTTTTTTTTATTTCCCTTCCTTACATTCTCTTTATTTCTACTCGTTGACTTTCTGACTTGGCGGACTTTTAGGGCTCTAAACCCACTGTCTCTAGCCTTGTTGTCGGGTCTCTTTGCTCTAAAGCAACTTGTCTTTGTCTTCACGAGCGGGTTATGACTCGTAAAACAAGCCCTCATTTCCTCTATTTTTACTTCTTTGACTTGTACACTTGGCGGACTTTTAGGGCTCTAAACCCACTGTCTCTAGCCTTGTTGTCGGGTCCCTTTGCTCTAAAGCAACTTGTCTTTTCTTCACGAGCGGGTTATGACTCGTTAAAGAAGCCCACATTATCTCTATTACTATTCCTTTGACTTGTACACTTGGCGGACTTTAATGTCTCTAGCCTTGTTGTCGGGTCTCCTTGCTCATAAGCAACTTGACTTGTGCCTAACTTGGAACGGCGCAATACTTCTTTTTCTTCTTCTACTACTGAGCTTCTTGTGCTCAAAAGGTACTAAATGTACTTCGTAATTTTGGAGACTCTTGAGCTCCGTTTCATCTTTTGCATTTCTATTGCATCTTTGTGACATTTCCCTGGAGTACGCGTCATTGAATGTGAACGCTACCCCGCTTTCGTTTGGTGATGGATGCTAGGTTATTTATGTTTGTATGAGTATGTTTGCTGTGGGATTTTTGTCTTTCCAACTTCAAAGACAAGGAAATTTTCGTAAGTCGAAAATTTTCCGGGTTTTTGGGGTAATGTAGTGATAATTCTTACCTCGTATATGTATATATGTCCTTGTAGTGTTATTTCGTTCGCATTTCTGTATATATTAGTTATATATTTCGCCATTTTTAACATAATAAATATCTCTGTAAGACTTATTGTAAACATTATTTTTCATAAATGAAATCTGTCATGTCGACAAATATTTTCTATGGTTGCTATGACAACAAGATAAGCATAGAGTTCTTTCTAAAGTATGGTCTACATTGTGAAACTGGCTGTTAAGCTTTAAAATTTTAAATTGCTTCTAGAGAGTTTTCTTTATGAATACAAAACCGAAGAAGAGTGAGTGAAGAACCAGCTCTCTAAGAGAGAAGGAGTGAAGAACGAGCTCTCTAAAAGAGAAGGAGTGGGAAATTAAGAGAAAGAGACCATTCCTACCGGCGCCGCCTTTCTACCTACCGGCGCCGCCTTTCTACCTACCGGCGTCGCCTCTCTACCTACCGGCGTCGCCTCTCTACCTACCGGGCCGCCTCTCTACCTACCGGGCCGCCTCTCTACCTACCGGGCCGCCTCTCTTATATACCGGGCCGCACCTCTACGACGCGTCGCACCTCTACCTGCCGACGTCGCGCCACTACTACCTACCAGCGCCGTGCCTCTGCCTACCGGCGCCGTGCCTCTACCTACCGGCGCCGCGCCTCTACCTACCGGCGGCGCGCCTCTACCTACGAGTGCCGCATCTTGACCTACCAGCGCCACATCTCCGCCTGGACGCCGTACCTCTACCTACCAGCACTGCATCTCCGCCAGCATCGGTTCTAAATTTACCTTTAATTTTAAGTAGTTTTTAAGCTCTTGTAAATATATGTAGTCCTATCTTAAAACCTACCCTTTCATTACACTACAGGAAGTAGAATTATTTTGGGTTTATTATTTCCCCGATGTTAATAGATCTTGTTTGGTTTCCTAGCTCATAAATATATTTGAAGTTTACTGATTACTTTGCATTAAACGGTTCCGTTTGCAGTATTTTGCAAATATTTAATCTTAAAATTAACCCGTTTAATACTAATTTAACAAAAACATGCACGATTAAAAGTGAGTAAGGTAAAAATGTGATGGTATCCCTCGGTTATACTAAATTGTTTATTTTATTCAAATTCTGACAGACTGACTGACAAACAGACTGGAAAAATGTAATTTATCCATAATATGGGCATGTCCGAAGCTGGTATACATTTCATATTTTGTGCTAGACGAGCAATGGCGCCAACATTGCCAAGTCAAGAGACACTTAATGATGAACGCACAATAGGTACTTATGAAGCTTACGTACTGTGAATACCATCGATGTTTATTCACTATACCATAAAAGAAGGAACAATCACATACTATAAAATGTCAGCGTTATTAAAACGACAGTTTATAAATAGGTACTAAGTACAGAACAAACACTTATTATAGATATGTCTCAAATGAGTGTGGTGAAATTCAGATCTTTGCCAAACAAGGAATTAGGTGGCTGTGTGCATTGATACTGATATGGCGCACGATCTGCTCGCCATTTCGAGTACAATAAAAAAAACATATCATTTTTAAAAATTTATTCCAAAACATGAATGCTAAAATGTTTTACAAAATTTTAAAATTCTATATAACAACAATATTCCAAACAGGTTAAAACTATTACAAAAGATCTCTTTAACAATGAGACTCACAAAATAAAATAATAATCACTTAATATATGAAATTCGAAAAATAAAACATTTATTGTCTTGTGACATTACATTCTTACACTAATATATTATAGTTGAATAAAGTAAATAGCCCATAGACCACAGTGTGATAAAATATGTCAACTGTTTGACCAAGAAAACTTAAGTACAATACCTATATAATTATAAATGCATAATTGATTTCAATTAACACTTTAGTGTATAGTTATTCAAATTCTGTCAAATATAAAACATAAATCAAACTACTCAGTGTGCGTAAAAACATGTTTATATTTTGTTTGGAAACTTATATTTCTTAAACCGTCTTAGTATGTGCCTCAATGATTGAACAATATACTTCTGTCACATCTGGAACACATTTACGTATATTCGGGCTAATGAAGCATGTTTTACAATAATAAACTTTAATGCGTAATCTTATGGTCTAATTTAAATTACATATTTTGTCCGTTTTTATTGTTGCTGTTGCTCTAAAAGTAACTTAACAGCTGTAACGATAAGATCGATATTCAATTGTGTTAGTGGCGTTGGCCCAAGTACATCTTAAAACTCGAGGTGTAAATTAAAGTTGTAAATCAGACTGTATTTTGGCTTTTAAATGGAAGTATCAGTAGATCAAAGGAGAAACGCTAGAGCATTTATCAATAATAATATCGTCTTTATCCAGTTACAATAGAGTTGTAAATAGTAGGTATGTATGACAGGCATTTATATATAACAACCTGTGCCCGAGACAAGCAGAAAAAGATGACAATTAAATATCGTCTTTATCCAGTTACAATAGAGTTGAAAATAGTAGGTATGCATGACAGGCATTTATAAAAACCTGTGCCCGAGACTAAGTCTGCATGAAGTTCCAGTGCTGCCTTCTCCCTATAGACCTTAGTGTGATGATAAAAAATAGCCTAAGGTACTCCTTACATCATAAGCTGTCTGACAGTGAAAGTCCTGTCAAAATCAGCCGTTGCGGAGATTAGCTGGAACAAATAGACCAGCCAGCCAGACAGACAAAAAAAATGTGTTTTTGTTATAAGTACTTTAAAAACTTTTATATGCATTTAGTAAAATACTGTTATTTTTACATTACAAAAGAACACTTCAATTTTATTTATTTGTATAAAAAAAAAATGCTCAAGTAATTCTCTGCTGTTTGAACAGGTTTGAACAGGCTGTTACTGATACTACTAGGTATGGGAAGAAACGCTTATAAAAATAATATTTATACGGTGCACAGTACTTCGTATGACTTGTGCGGTATTTCGTTGCCGGCGAAAGACATGTACATTACTCTGTGACTTGGGTGCACCTGTCAAAATAAATTTATAATTAATATTTGCGTCATTTGTAATGGACATTAATAATATAGATATTTTCGGCCGCGTGGATAAACGTTATAAACTAGATAAGTACCTAAGAAATTACATGCCAAATTACACCTCAATCCGTTCAGCCGTTTTCGAGTGAACAAATGAAAAACAAACAGGCATTAAACACATAACATAAGAAACCCTTAATTATAAAATATATGTTTATGTACTACAGGTCTTAATCGCGTGAATATTTTAACCGTATTGCAACGGCCGTGATCACGGGTAGACTGTCTACCCGGGACCACGGCCGTTGCAATACGGTCGAAACGTTGGGCAATATAAAAGGTTACCCTAAAATATTCACGCGATTAAGACCCGTAGTATATATAATTTTATAATGTGTACAAATCGCGAAACTTTATCAATCCTTAATTAGTTGGCTTTTTAGTCAACTGATCCTGCTGATCCTGTTAACATATTATAACTTGAACAGATACCTACATAGAACATATTATGATTATTTTAATTTATTAACTAGTTTACTGAAAAACCATTAGTTTTAGTTAATCTGGGTTCTGAAAACTAAAACAAAGTATTCGTCATTCATTAATAAGGAAAAATATTATTGTAATGAATAATCCAAAGTCCAAAACTAAACAATGACAATGAGTCATTTGACAATTAGCAAGTTTTGATTATGTATCAACGACGTAGCATACAACGGAACTGATTTGTGTTGATCCCTCATGACTCAATGACCCGACAATAGTTCGTTATCATACCATTCATTTATTAAAATTATAATACTTTGTTGCTAAATCCAAACTAATATTATAAAGGGGCGTCTCAACGGGCCATTTTTACGACAATTTGTGGCGGCAATGCTGTGGCCGGCAACATGGCAGTGATCTCCAATATTGATTTGTTGGTTGCCGGATGATCGCTGAGCGATCTATTTTCCGTAATGTTGCCCGGCCAATTTTGTTATTGTTACAGCCACCCTCTATTTTATTGTTGCCGAGTTTTGTAGGAGACTGGATCATGCGCCATACAAATGTAGACATATTGCCATTATTGGCCGAGCAATTAGTTGCCAATAGTGCCGCCACCAATTGCCGTAAAAAATGGCCCATTTAGACGCCCCTTAAATGTAATAATAACTCTGTCTGTTACATTTTCACGCCTAAACCGCTGTACTTAATTTAAATGTCGTATGGAGATAGTTTGAGACACGGGAAAGGTATATACGATAGTTTTCATTCCGACATCCACGCAGAGCCGCGGGCAAAAGGTTGTAGGCTAGGTATTATACAAGATGTTGATAAACTTTCGCGATTTGTACACATTATAAAATAATATATACTACGGGTCTTAATCGCATGAATAATTTAAGGTAAAATACCGTTGACCGTGACCGTACCGTTGGCGTAGTCACACTCGAAACGTCAGGCAATAAACAAGGTAAATAAATTAATTTTACCTTAAATTATTCACGCAACCCGTAGTATATATAAATTTATGTCCCAAAACTATACCACAATGGAAAGTATTTTTTAATTTGTCGATAGATCATTTTACTGAAAAAAGACTTCATTTAGATTTTAAAAATAAATCGAACTGCATTCAATGTTTTTTAAATAATTGCCTGTCTGAACTGGGAATCGAACCCACCCAATTATGATGACATTTGGTATAGATTTCATCAAAATTTGCCGTACCGGGTCAAACTGTATGTTGGAGAATGCAGTGTTAAAACAAACAAACTCCTCATAAAGATTTTATCTATAACTAGCTGTCCCGCGCAACTTCGTATGCGTAAATTTTCCCCGTTTTGGCAACATTTCTCGTTGCTGCACCGCTCCTTTTGGTCGTAGCGTGATGTTATATAGCTTATAGCCTTCCTCGATAAATGGGCTATCAAACAGTGAAAGATTTTTTAAATTCGGATCAGTAGTTCCTAAGATTACCGCGTTCAAACAAACAAAGTCTTTTGCTTTATAATATTAGTATAGATATGTATGTATTCAGAAATGTATAAGTATGTTTATCAGTTGTCTTTTTACCATAGTACAAGCTCTGCTTAGTTTGGGATCAGATGACGTTGCTTGAGTTGTCCCAAGATATTATTATTATTATTAGATGAGGGTTAATTATGCTTACCTTTCCCGGAGTCAACGATTTGTCTTGCTTAGCCCTGCCGATGTATAGCGGTTCTCCGTCCCTTGTATTACCAGCAGCAATGGCGTTCGGTGGTACAATGATACCGTTACGGTTTTCTACCCATCGAACTTTTTCAGGGCGAGCGCACAATACCTGTAATGGGAAATGCATACTTACAAATGTATGGTAATAGTTTATAGTATGATAATCTAATATATAAAATTCTCGTGTCACAGTTTTCGTTGCCATACTCCTCCGAAACGGCTTGACCCATTTTGATGAAATTTTGTGTGCATATTGGGTAGGTCTAAGAATCGGACAACATCTATTTTTCATCCCCCTAAGAGTTTGTTTGTTTGTTTGAACGCGATAATCTCAGGAACTACTGGGCCGCATTGAAAAAATATTTTATTGTTGGATAGCCCATTTATCGAGGAAGGCTATAGGTTATAACATCACGCTACGACCAATAGGAGGGAAGCAGCAATGAAAAATGTTGTAAAAAAAAAAGGGAAAAATTTACGCAGACGAAGTTGCGCGGGTCAGCTAGTAGTAAATATATAAATTTATCATTAACAAAATTAACTCATGTTTAAAGATAAAGCTAAATTAATTTAAAAAAAAATCCTAAAAGTAACTAGAGCATGTGACTAGAGTTATCTGGTCACATGTTCAACCACTTTTCTATAAAATAATGTTTCGTTTTATTTAACATACACGAGTGATCATCGCACAACTATCATTGGCAGAATTGTCACCCCCGGCAGATGGCATAAAAGAATAAAACCGGGCCATAGCATGTCGGACCATGCTCAGTGTAGGGCTCGCAGCTATCACTACAAAGAAATGCACTACATATGAAAAAATACGTAATGCAAAAGTACACCAGCAAAAGAGCGTATCATCATGGCACTTACGTCCTTTTTTTGAGAAGCGCACTTTTTCAAAAATAACTCAAAGATCATTCATATTTTTTAGTGAAACGGTTTATTTAATCCGGCCTATATTCATGTAGACCTATTCAAATTATAAACTCGATATTTTGTTAGGATGGATGCAAGCAAGATGAATGTTTGGATACGATATACGTTACTTTTGACCCGATTGCACCAGAGAAAAGGTAATGGTTTTCGAGTGTATGTTACTATGTAGGTATAGCCACTTCTTTGCCACGCTCTACAGCCCAAACGGGTTAACGAATTTCATCATGTGAGATGTCGCTGGATTCATCTCAATAATTGTGATTTGAAGATTTTTAAAAGTCAAATCACATTTTTTTTTATTATATGATCAATGATAAAAAAAAAACAATTTAATATAAAATTTAACCGGGACATAACTATTGGTATTTTAAATGTCAGATTTATTTACTGACAAGCGGACGCCTCGCGGTTTTACTCGCGTAGTTCCCGTTCCCGTGGGAATACAGGGATGAAAAATAGCCTATGTCACCCGGGGTTAGTGTAGCTTCACAACGACGAAAGAATTTTTCAAATCCGTCCAGTAGTTTCGGAGCCTATTCAATACAAACAAACAATAAAATCTTTCCTCTTTATAATATTAGTATAGATTAGTCTTTTGGATTTTTTTGTTTACCTAGGAAACAAGCCTACTATTGAGACCATAAATCTGGTTTTATTGTTTTTTAAGCAAAAACTATTGTACGAATATTTTGATGAAACTGTGAATAATATAATTTGCACATCAGAATAACACATCATTATCTGTCTTACTATGTTATGTAATATCATATGTGGGCGGCCACGCCTGCATTGACGTCAAAGAATAAAATAAATCAACTAATTAATATAAATGACCGTTATTTTTGGTCGCAATGAAGTCATTCTAACTCTAATCGAATAGAATGCCATTTGTCTAGGGCCCTGAACGGATTTTGATGAAACTTCACAGTATGTAACGTAGTTGATCAGAATAGCACAACAGAAGCTGCAGGAAAAAGCTAGTACCTCTATATCCTGCACAGGGTGCTCCTTCCCATTCCAGGCCACATAAGCGGCTCTATGCTTGATAGCCAGCTTGCCGGGTATCAGGTCACCCTCGAACCTTGCCCGGATCACCCACAGTGGACTGCCATCGTGACCTTCGTAGCCGGCGACCACAGCGGAGTGGCTCAACGATGCTGCATGACCAGGGGAAGTGTGAACCCATTCGACGGCAGCTGAAAAAATATATTGAATAGTTTTAAAAACCAACAGTTAAAAAAAATGTGTGATGTATTTGAATATTTTATAATACCTAGGTTTTATTAAGAAACTAACTTGGATACTTAATAATTATACTGACTAGAAACGAGTGCCTATTATAAAATTATGCTGCGCGTGAATAATTTAAGGTTGATAAATAATGAAAATCCCTGTTTATTGCCCGACCATTCGACCATTTTAAATATTTCACGCGATTAAGAATTGTACTAGGTAAGTATATGTATATTGTATTTTATAGTGTATACAAATCGCGAAAGTTTTTTAACATTTAGAGTGCCTATTGTTGAATGTCCTATTTCTAATCTAATCTTTACCATTTTTTCTTTTGATGTTATAAAATTAAAAAAAAAGTTTTAATTCTACTTCTTGATATTAATAAAAACCGGACAAGAGCATGTCGGACCTTGCTCAGTGTAGGGTTCCGCAGCATTGAATAATTGCATCAGCAAAAGAGAAAATAATTTTAGTTTAAAGTATTTATTAAGCACTACCAAGGTGCAAAAGTAAAGGACACACAATGTATGCAACTTTCGGAGCGATTATTTCCAAAAATATTCTCTCAATCAAGAAAGTTTATTAGAAACTGATGTGCTACAAGTTAATGTTTGCTAAAGAAAAATCTACTCTTGTTACTGGAGTGCCCCCCCTAAAAATATTTATTTTTATTATTTAGATATCAAACTAAGTAGCGGCTACTACAACACACCTTTTCAATAAATTTCATCAATATTCATTAAGTAGTCTTTGAGTAAAATGCCTGTGACATATGGACGGACGGACAGTCAGATAGACGAACATGAAAAAACTGTAAGGATTCCGTTTTTGCCATTTTGGCTACGGAACCCTAAAAACTAGTAATGAAAAAATGGTCGCATCAAGGCAAATAGCATCATTAAATTGAAAAATAAACACTTAACATAGGCTTCTGAAATCTTAATATTAATAAAAATCTTAGGACAACTCACACACGGCCATCTGATCCCAAACTAGACAGTGAAGGTCGCTGACCTCTAAAGTACTCTAATTAGTCTACCAAAAACAAATGGGGGAAAAAGACTACTTACGTTCAAGCACCCCAGTCGGACTTATATTAGGATAACCTGGATAAGCGAACCCAGGGTTAGGCGGTGCTGTTGGGGCTGTTCCCAAAGGAGTCACATTAGGATACGACATCGCAGCTGGAGGATGCCCAGGTTGGTATTGTTGGTATCCTGGTGCAGGTTGATACTGCCCTTGGTAAGGATAACCCTGTTGGCCAGGCTGGCCTGGCTGCGGTACTGGGGCATTTACAGGGTTGTAAAGCTGCGGATAAATTTGACCTTGCGGTGGAGGGTACTGCGGGTTTCCATATGGATCTGAAATGAGAAATACATCGTGTTATAGAAAAATTTTACGTCCAGACCCAGGAATCGAACGCAAGACTTATTCCGTATCCAAATCCAAAATCCAAATCGGGGCCGGAATCGAACCATCTAACCGGGACTATGTTACTAAACTTTAAATTCTTCTTTTATTCCCGCGCGCGAGTCAGGCCCTCGCTTGCGCCATCTAGCCGATAGTTAGAGAACTATTACAGCATTTGTTATTGTTTCGTTACAAACAGCATTTTTAAAAAATTATGATGTCGCAGACTGATTATTAAGCAATAGTTAAGTTAGTATGTTTTGTTTGGTTAAAAAGTTTATTTCATATTAATATTTCGTTTAGTTTGCTTTTGATTGAAATTAGGAATCCCACATCAGCCCTCAGTTTGTGATTGCTACGAGTTATTAATATTCGTCGCTATTTTTTTTTAATGCTGCTAGTTTATTTTATTTCATAAAAAATAAGTCAATATTAGTACAGTAGGAACAACGTAACTTGACCGGATTGAAGTTGGCGAAAATTGGTTGCGCAGATGCATTTTTTAGTAGTAAATGTGACAGTAGTAGTGGGGGCGGTAATTAGATCAAATTAGAGATGCGATTACGCATTACTTTGTCATAATTAGTAAGTATTACTAACTCATGTTTTTTTGTGATTTTTTTCGTAAAGAAATTTGCTTTTCAAACTTTATTTAGTATTTATTGTAACTGTTCTAAATTTAAACTTTTATGAACTCATGTAAATACTTAGTATTTTTATTGTTGAAGTAAAATTTTGTTAGTATTTTTAATCGATGAAACATAATTAATCAACTTCAATCCGGTTACGTAGATCCAACTGTAGCCGTTTTATTAGGTATTTGTCCTATAAAATATTTTCAATATAAAGTAATATGAAATTACTTGGTATATATGCGTGTTATATATAGGTACTTACGCATTTTCATGTAGTTAAATAATATTATGAGGTAAAATGTAGGCAAAGTAGATACTTTGCCTTTGCTGGTAGGTAACAGCTTAACAATAAGTTGCCACCGAGTTATTCTTGTGGATTTAGCTTTAGAAATTCTAAGAAACGCATGTTAAACAGTAAAATACGACTTTGATAAAAGTCCTTGACTACTTATGAAAATAGAACTAGACTAGATGTAGGTAAGTACTGAACACTTTTAGATCTATACTGCGACTACAATAGGTACCTATACATATATACCCATACTAATATTATAAATGTGAAAGTAACTCTGTCTGTCTGTCTGTCTGTTACGCTTTCACGCTCAAACAGCCTAACCGATTTATATGAAATTTTGGAATGGAGATAGTTTGAGTCCTGCGGAAGGACATACGATAGTTTTTATAGCGATAACCGACATCCACGCGGGCGGAGCCGCAGGCGAAAGCTAGTATTAAATAAATATATGGTAAAAAAATTTAAAAACAAGCTTTTGGATTTAATGTGACGTTGTATTAGTTTTCGGATTAACCTCAGCAAGCCATTTGATACCCATACTGTACCTTAAGGGTAGATTACGCGAAACAGGCTCTTTCAAAAATTTATATAGAAAACCTTAATATTAGGACACGAAAAACTTGTGTCACTAGTCAAAGAGTTTTTCTAGTAGATGAAATAAAGAAATTTAAGGATATGTCTTAATATGATCCCGTAAATAATCTTGAAGTTGCGGAAATATGCAAAAACGAGCCATTTCGTACTGTCATAGTCATGGCGTTCGTAATCTTACATATGTACGAACGAATATTCTACTTTATTTTTACCTACGCTCCGGCGCACTGTGAAGTAATAGTTGTGTGCGATGTGTCGCTGGGTACGTAGCGCTAAGCAAATAATTATCTCTGTGTAATGGCTCTTTAAATACCTTGTTTATTCCCCGACGTTTCGACTGTATTGCAACGGCCGTGGTCTTATTAGTCTTAATCGCGTGAATAATATAAGGTATTTTACCTTAAGTTATTTACGCGATTAAGACCCGTAAAAATATATATATATTTTCATAAAGCTTTTGGATTTAATGTGACGTTGTATTAGTTTTCGGGTTCACCTCAGCAAGCCCTTTCATTTGATACCCATACCTACTGTGGTAGTGCAGAAAAAATAACTACTTAGTCAAACACCCACCACGTCACCCATCTTGGATGATACGCCATATTGGAATTAGTATGACGTCACATAGCTAAGCATGCATTGTCATTCAAAGTAAGCATGTATACCAAATATCAGCTCAATCGGTTAAAGATAACTGATTTAAAATTCAGTAGCAAGTTTCCACCCGGACAAACATTGCAAGTTAAATAAAACTTAGTAATAATAATAATGTTATTTATTTTATTTCAACCAGTCCTAAGTGATTAAATACTATATTTCTGCATGTGTGTGGCAGTCATAATAAGAATAATAATAATATATTTTTTAATGACAACTCTCGCATTAGGGTTCAAGCACTGTTTCTCGGGGGACTTCACATATATGTATACAAAACACGGACACAAAGTACATTTAGACTCAGAACAACAATTTGTAGTCATATGAAGTAATGTCCCGCGTGTGGAAATCGAACCCACGATCTCTGGTTTTAGCAGTCAGTGCATACATACATATTACAGGTATTAAATCATTTTAACTTAGAACTTAATGATTTAATTTCGAAATACTTATTGTACCTCAAGAAGTATTTCTTAATGAAATCATTAATTATCAGATAATTAATTATCTTTTGTTAAATGAGAAATCTGCTTCTTTACTTAGGTATTCTCCACATTATGGAGACTACCTACTCTTAATAAAAACTTGAAAGATTATATTGCTGTTTATTTTACAGTAAAGTTATCAGCTGCCTCTACGAACGCATAATCACACTCTCTAAAAATATTATGATTTAATAATACTTATATCATTGTTAGGCATATACATACGCATTGATGCATAATAATGGCTTAGGTACGCATATGATAACTAGGTACTTACTTAGTTTTTAGTTTTGATTAGCAGTTCCGGCGAACTTCGTACCGCCCCGTTATTTTTATCTATTTCGTCATTTTCTGGTTTTTTTTTTACCTAAGAACCTTCTAGAGAGTATTAGAAAACTAAAAAAAAGAATGAATGAAATCTGTAAAGTCGTTCTCTAGTTATCTTGTGACAAAGGGAAATAGGGATTCATTTTTTTATACCTACTATATAATACTAGCTATCCCGGCAAACTTCGTACCGCCCCATTATTATTTTTTCTCATTTTGTTACGTATAAACCTTCTACAGAGTATTAGAAAACTAAAAAAAAAGAATGAATGAAATCAGTGAAGTCGTTCCCTAGTTATCATGTCACCAAGGGAAATAGGTATTCATTTTCATATACATAGATATAGATACACTAAACACTAAATTTCAATTGATGGATAAACAGAAATTTAAAATTATCTAGATGAGAATTTTAAATTTCTGTTTATCCATCAATTGAAATTTAGTGTTTCTATAGAATACCTAGCTTG
Organism: Herminia tarsipennalis; assembly: GCA_945859575.2. NCBI lineage: Eukaryota > Metazoa > Arthropoda > Insecta > Lepidoptera > Erebidae > Herminia > Herminia tarsipennalis. Next base: position 17,929,465 of record OX243835.2, read on the forward strand.
TGGAAAGAAATTCAAACATTTAAAAGTTAACGAAGTTTAGTGTTCGGCAATGAGAAAAATTCTTAATATATACGTCACGCGATTGAAAAGCTGAGTAGGTATTCCCCCACCTTTTCCCACTAACAACGTTGACGTCAAACGCGGTCACGCCACTCTAGGCTTCCGTTGACAAATTCACGTAACGCAATATTCGAGTCTTCACGTTCTTGTTAATCGTCTTTGTGTAGCTTCAATTTAATAAGTATTCATTCAATAATGACTTAGTAGTTTAAACCCTGTTGTAATAACTATCTTACTGAATAAGTATCTATTCTATATATTTCTTAGAGATACAACTACGAATAAAGAACAAAAACTTTGCACTAGCTGGTCAAATCATAGCCGTGGATTGCTTATCGTTTTCAACCAATTTTCACCGACCGTGGTCACAAGATGGCTTAGCTAATATTATAACTTAGGTTCGTACAACCTGGTCGAAACGGTTTGGCCAAACTATTCGGCCTTTTTAAATCAACTAGTAGGATAGTCGTACTAAGTTATAGTCGACCCATCTCTAGTACCTAACTACCTATTTCGGGTTTTATAAGTTGATATGTATACATATATGTATTTTTAAATACCACTACGCAGATATTTTTTTGTCTGATTATTCGACACTAGCTGACCCGCGCAACTTCGTATGCGTCAATTTTCCCCGTTTTTGTAACATTTTTCATTACTGCTTCGCTCCTATTGGTCGTAGCGTGATTTTATATAGCCTATAGCCTTCCTCGATAAATGGGCTATCCAATACAAAAAGATTATTTCAATTCGAACCAGTAGTTCCTAAAATTATCGCGTTCAAACAAACAAACTCTTCAGCTTTATAATATTAAGTATAGATTATTATTCATCGAATGCCTGCTCTGTTATACCTAGATGGAATAGATATTATGTATAGCTGCAATATGATTCAGTCCCTCTTGTTGGTAAAATGCGTATGTTGGTACAAGATAAGCAAAGTACCTAATGACAACGAGCATTAGCAGTTAATGAACAAATAAATATACTCGTTAGTCGTTTATTCACTAGATAACACGTATTTAGGTAAGTACATAGGTACATGTACTTATGGAGTTTTGACTATTTTGGGGAAGTTGATATTTGACTTGACTTCACTTGGGTAGGTCGTACCTAATAGTAAGAAATCTAATACCTTTAAACGAGCACTTCTTCTATATAATAACTTCGTCTGCCCGTTTTTGCAACATTTTTCATTGCTGCTCTGCTCCTATTAGTTGTAGCGTGATGATATATAGCCTATAGCCTTCCTCGATAAATGGACTATCCAACAGTAAAATATTTTTTCATATCGGACCAGTAGTTCCTGAGTTTATAGCGTTGAATTAAACAAACAAACTTCAGCTATAATAAGGTTGGGTCAAAAGTATTTTCGTATTTTTCATACAAATAAAAAACAATTTTTTATTTATTTATAATTTATGTATGTGGCGTTTTGATCGATGATTTGTTGCCATCTTCTGGGTAGTGCCACGTGCCAAAAAAATCTGACAGGTAGTTTTCACAGTGTTCTTTTGAGGTTAACTTTATGTTACCTAAAGAGTTCTGAAGTGACCGAAACAGATGGAAATCTGAAGGCGCAAGATCAGGGCTATATGGAGGAAGCATCAACACATCCCAGCCAAGCTCTCTCAATTTTGGCTGAGGGGCTATAAGTAGATGTAGGCGTCATCATGATAGGACACCATGCCCTTCCTGTTGACCAGCTCCGGCCGGTTTTTCTCAAAGGCTTCTTTTAACCTCATCAGTTGCTGACAGTAAAGGTCAGAATCGATAGTTTAACCTGGCGGCAAAAGCTCACAGTGGACGATTCCTTTCCAATCCCATCTTACACACAGCATCACTTTGTTCCGAGTCAGGCCGGGCTTTGCCGCGGTCTGTGGGGCTTGTCCATGCTTCGACCACGATCTTTTTCGGACATTCTTATAGTAAGTGACCGTCACGTTTAAGAAATGGGTCCCAATTGTTACGTTTCAACCAAAGAACGAAAAATGGAACACGTTGCATTAAGTTTATCTCAGTGAGATCATGTGGTACCCAAATATCTAGTTTCTTCTTGTACCGAGACTTTTGTAAATGACGTAAAACTGTTTTGTGATCAACATCCAGTTCTTCAGTAATATCGTAATTAATAATATGTCGATCTTGCTTCACTTTTTCAAAGATGGCACTGATTTGATTTTATCCGTGACTGGGCGTCCAAAGCGAGGCTTATCCTTCACATTAAAATTTCCAGACTTGAAACGCTTGAACCACATTTATGCTACTCGTATTGATACCGCATTAAGTCCGTAAACCGCTCAAATTCGTCGCATTTTTACCTTTTTTGTAATGAAATATTAAAATGTACCGAATTTCTTCGTCACATACCTACGTTCATTTTGCTTGCTTGAAAAACAATTGAAAAATGGCGGGAACTAGTTTTTATTTTTTTTTTATTAGGTGGTGGTAATTAAAACCGGTTTGATTACTAACAATACATTCAAAATACGAAAATACTTGACGTCCACGACGTCGGTTATCACAATTATTATAACTATCCTAGTCGATCGAAAAGTAACAAACAGAGAGATTACAGACGGCCGTTACATTAACAACATTAGTTTCGATTAGGAATAAAACTTGAAATAAAGTATGAAGTTTTAATTAAATTTTCGCCCAATAGCGACTGCAGTGTGATATTTCACTAGTAATTTAGACATCTGTCAAAAAGGGATTCGTATTTGAAACGGAGTAAAGTGTTCTAGTTAAAAACCACCGTCAGACATCTGTCTGGCACATGCTAAGCTTGTTAGGTACTATTTTCGGCATTCCAAACAATGTGACACACCCACCGCAATCATTGTTTCAATATAATGTTGTGCACTTTTTGTATAGTTTTTCCTTTGCCGAAATAAACGCTTTTTCTTTCAACCTTTACTAACTAAAACATCTTCCAGGCGGTTGGAAACAAGGCTTCCCGCCAAGGTGACCTTGCTGGTTTCCAACAGTGTAGACGGCTGTTGCAAACCATGTACCAAGTAATTTGGATTACAACAGCCGTCTACATTGTTGGAAATCAGCAAAGTCACCTTGGCGGCAAGCCTTATTTCCAACCGTCTAGAAGACGCTTTAATATAAGCGTAGAATTTTTTATTTAGTACCTACCTATTGTACCTACCTAATCGGCCACCTAGTGGCAATTTTGATGTTGGATAGTCGGTTTCATCGACTAGTAGGCACATATCTACTGGGTAATAACTGTACTTTTTGGAAATTTAAGGTAAGCTTATGGATTGCTTGACGTTTCGACCGGTTTGCACCGACAGTGGTCTCAAGATGGCTTATCTTGTCCTAAAGAAAGCTAGTCGGAATTCAGCCATTCGGCTAGTCGGCCCATCTTCTGTCGAGCGCATAAGTCTTTGAGTGCGTTTCTTGAGCGATATAGGTACTTATCGTAGGTGGGTACAGGTATGTAGGTTTCACGCGCGTACCCAGAATTATTTTATGGGGGGGGGGGAGGGGTGTAGTTAGTACAGTTGCTTTAACACCGGCCAAATGAGTACCGAGTACTTACCTACCTTTTTGCAATCTCTTACACGATCCCTTAATTCCCCCCCTTTCCCCCTGGGTACGCCCATGGAAGGTTCTGTACTGTCGGTATTTGTGTACACACATATTTAAGTAGTACATAACACAGACATCTACGAGGGCAAAGACGCTGGAAATGGCGAAAGCTATTACCTACTTAAGCATCAATACAGAATAATCTATAAGTAATAGGTTATCATCTGATATTGATCTGTTTACTACCGAACAGCGAGACCGGGCCCCAGTTGCCCGGTAGGTATGCATTAGAAAATAATCCAAGGTCAGTGCTCTGTGGATTGAAACAACATTGCGCGATTCGCTGTTCTTTGCAAGCGTTGCCTTCTATTCATAAAAAAAATATGAATAATATAACCAAACAACGCTAGTTAGAATTTACTTACTTATAAAATACTCCTCGAAGAACGAACCGCATTTTCATTAATTAATTAAAAATATTACGTCTCATTCACATTGTATAACGTACCTACCCAGCACTCTATTATCTAGATAAGTAGTTAAAAAACAAAAAGACGCGGTACCTACGTACTCAGGTCACATAGCCATATGTATATTTTGGTTTATTTCGTCCAAATTAATAACACTATTACAAACAAATTACTATTAATACTTACATCCAGCCATTTTTGGAGTCTAAACAGATACTAGCACTGTAAATATTGTTTTATATTGTATTATTAAAGCACTTGACTTTACACTTCCGGAATGCGATGAGCGGCGCCACGAGACGACAACAACAAACAATATTCAGACGCGTAAAATAACCTGTATTTAACCAAAAACTAATAGAAACTGACTGAACGCTACAATAGCGGCTAACTGTGTTATCGACTACGACTATCTAGCGTAAAGCAGTGTAGAATGTCAAATTATTTATTTTTTCTATGGTATTTCACTGCTTCTACACTTCCTCTTCAATTTGACGTTTAACTTGACGTGACGATGACGCAACAAAGCGCAATATTATACGGTGTTGCCAGCTGATTATTTTTAAAGTCCCAAAAATTATGTAATTTCAAATTATTATATAATTTTAAAGTGGATTTATTTTTTGTGAAGTTTCGTTATCTAAAATATCAAATCTTGGGGGTAGTTTGAATAACGAGGTATGGTATTTTCAGTATTCCGTATTTTAAATACGGAATACTGAAAATACCATACCTCGTAATAATATAGCATTAAATATTTTCAAAATATATGTTATAATCATGAAAATCATATTTCGCCTGATACCTATTGAAGATTTTCTGGGAGGGGGGGGGGCATGTGACCCCGTGCCCCCTCCCTGGATCCGCCTATGAATGTACCCAAGAACTTCCTATAATTTAAATCACATATTTATGGAGATAAATATTGAAAACGTATTCAAGTAGCAAAAAAATATGTAACGATACGTTAAGTTAATACTACTACAAAACTTTTGTGTTTTATAACTTTTTATTGTTTTTTTTTGTTCATCACTAACAATTTCAAGTATCAATGCAAAATAATTAAGTTTACATTGAACATACAGATCTGGCAACTCTATACAAAAGTATGGGAGGGATAATCTATTGCCAGATTCGAGGAATTTTCTGCAATTTTGGAAGTTTTCATTTTGGTTTACTATTTTAGTACTTTATTTTCGCTTAGAATCCATTTATCCACTGGCCAAGTGTGAGCCGCTAGTGCGACAAGGGGTGCACCCCGTTGTGAAAGAAGCGACTCACACTTGGCCAGTGTTGAGGCCAACCAAATGCGTCCCCGTCGTCAGTACTTGACTTGATTTTTTTTCAAGAAGGTAATTTTGGGGGAGATTTATAAAAAAAAGTTAGGGTGGAATTCACATAGTCATCTGGCAACACTAGAGAGAGAGAAGAATACTTCTAAATGGAGGTCATCTACAAATACATTAAATTTAAAAAAAAATACCCACGTCACGATATTGCATCTATTGCGTGGTTATATGAGATTGAGACACGATTTATGTATAATTTTATTTCCATTCGTCATACAATATTAAGATGTTTCTGAATGACTAATTTATTTACAGTATTGTTCAATGTTAAGTCATCTCTGTTTTAATTTTTTCACCTTTTGTGAAAATTTACATATTAAACGATGGTATCATAATAATAGGATGTAAAAGAGATATAATAGATCTCTGATCAAAAGAATCAACAAGTAAACAAGTAACAAAATGCAACTAGTGCCATCTAGTTCTAGTACGGAAAACTAAAGAGTAGATAGAGTCAAGCGCACTGCCTTTGGAATAATGTTAGCAAGCTGGTTCTCAATTTTAAGTATAGAGGGCATTAAATTCAAATACATACCTGTGCTAAACAAAGGGAAATTATGACTATGCAAATAGCCATATAAATATACAAGCTTATGCCCGCGGCTCTGCCGAGCACATGAGCTTTCTGATGTATGCCGCAGCTCATAATCATTTGTCGTTCGTTAAGATACAGGCATTGCGAGGTGCATGTCTCGCAATTTCTGTATCCACCCTTGATCGTGGTGGAAATCATTACACTCTCTTTGACCTGAACGTCCTGAGAATGATTCATCGCATCTGCAGTCTTTTCGAATGACGGAAAAAATGTGGTAGTAACGTGTGAGTAGTTTAGACTTCAGAAACTCATGAGTGAGCGAAAGCTTCGCCCTAAGTCTGCTCGAGACACTTGCTATTGAACTGAGCCTGATTTTGAGCGATCCAGCTAAACATTATTTCTTGTAATATTTTGATATTTATGTTGGTATAGATTAGTTTTAAATTCTTGTGCACATTTATAGGTAGGTACTTAAAGATTCACTTGTGCTAACTGACTGACTGATTTGTCAACGCTGAGCCTAAACCACTGGTCTTAGAAACTGAAAATGTTAGCAGTGACACCTTTTATGTTGTAGGTATTCTCTAAGAAAGAATGTTTGGAAAATTGTCCCCTAATTGGGTGAAATAAATGTGAAAGAAGTGAGTGGTGCGAATTTGTATGTAACACCGTCATTTTTGAAGTTAGATTTGTAATAATTTGTAATTTACTTTCTGGTTTTAATTATAGAAGTACGTGTTTCGGCGTTTTAGGCCATTCAACCCCAAGAGCAACAGCTATGAAACATACGCACTCATGAGGCTTACAGAAACGGTATTAAAAGAGCAATAAGTTTCGACTCGCACTGACATATACCTCTCGTGCCCCCCCTGAATGAAATCCTGGATCCGCCCATGTTCGTACCTGAATAAAGATAATAACAATATTCTACATGTAAGTAGGTACTACATGTAAATACCTTATCTAAGTTGTAGCGAAACTAATATATAAATCAACAACACGGTACACTTGGTATGTAAATGTTCATTTTAATAAATAAATATTCATTATAAACAATAGTGATTAAATTCTAGTTTATAACGCCCCACGTTAGCACCCCTCCTTTTGCGCAGGGGTATAAAATATTACAAGCACCAAGTACCTACCCACAAAGTAGGTACGCTTGTGGGCGAATGTGAGCGCAACTTTCATAATAAAAACATATCATGTAAAGGAGCAATCTCGTGTAGTACCTACGTAGATATACAACTAGTTGGACAATGTTGCATTTATGTGTAGCGAATGGAGACTTCATATTTTTGTTAGGGATTTCATACGTCCCTGTGGAAATTCCAACGATGCTGTGTTCTGCTTGAAATAAATTTAAATGCCATTGAAAATCTTATTTACTGTGCTGTTTTTCTTTCAAGATTAAATTAGATGTATCCAAATTGTAGTAGTTGCTTACTTACTTACCTGCATAAATCTAATTACTATTGTTGATATTTATTGTTTTAGCTTTCGCCCGCGGCTTCGCCCGCGTGATATCTGTTATCGGGATAAAAACTACTATGCGTTTCAAATGAGAAGATAATCGCGATCGCGTCAACTTCACTCTGTACTTGTCAAAATTGTACCGCTAGCAACAAAAACTCCCAAGTCGGGTAAAGTACGTATGTGTATTATGGTAATGGAACGGACGTAATATTTATTTTCTTTGAACTATGTAGGTACCCACCTAACATTTTTCTTTATTATAATATTATTAGTATTCTTTATTATTCAATAAACACGAAACAGAAATAAGTAAATAGGCAAAATATAAGAATATTCTACACTTTAGTGGCCTTTCAGTCAGACTTAATATTTTTTTACCTAAAACATAATAAATAGTTAAATACAGTGCTTATAAATAGTTCATTAGAATATGCAGGTACTTCTGTGTAATACTTATGACACCTTTTTACGAATTATTTTATTGCTGACTTTACGTTACACAATGAAGTTGCAGTCGTATTGCGAAACAAAATATCATCATGACAGTTATCAACTCATTTGAAACGCATAGTATACTATGTTCTTTTCTAGAGCTCAAACTATTTCCATACAAAATTCCATCTAAATTGGATTAGCCACAGACACAGTTGCTTTCACATTTACAATATTAGTTTGTTTATTTAATGTCATCAATGTTTTCATAACCATATTCATAATCACATTTTTTTGTGGAAACATAGGTTAGTTACAGGTCTTAGAATTATGTTACAGATACACTATGTCCTACCACATGATGTGGTGTACAAATTATATTATTGGTAATATAGTATCTAAATGTATACGTACTAATACTAGAGCCGAAATGGATGTGAAAAGTTTAAAAATAAAGTTACTTAGCAACCATAGATAAAAGGTAAAATAGCTTGTTCATTGCCCGACGTTTCGACCGTATTGCAACGGCCGTTGCAATACGGTCAATAAACAAGGTATTTTACCTTAAATTATTCACGCGATTAAGTAGTAACTAGTATTAGATATATTTTCATAATGTGTACAAATCGCGAAAGTTTATCAACATTCATGGATAAAAGTATTAAATATTGAATGGTTGCTAAGTAACTTTGTTAAAGAACATTTCACATAAATTTCGGCTTTAATGTTCATTTCCGTGCATCGCGGCTGATGCGGCTATATTCAGACCATGGCATAATACTTAATATATTATTATACCATGAGTCAGACTGTGTCATATTAATGAGCGCCTTTTATGCGAGTGCAAGAGCTACTGTCACAGTCAGATTGTGCGACTTCAGAATTCTTTGATTTGATGTGCTCTCTCTTAGGCCTTATTCCCTAGACTTCATCAGTCCATAGTAGATCAGGTTCTGTCCATATATGAGAGAGATTGTTGGGAAAAATAAGATAAAATGAGATAAGGAGAGGTAAAATGGCTGAAACCTTTTACATAGTTACCTATTGTAGGTGACAGGTCTGCATGGCAATTGGAATATGAAGAAGGTGTGGAAGATGAAGACGACAACGAGTTGAATCGCGTTCCATTTTAGACTGCACCAGTGGGCTTAGACAAGGTAGATACATTCTTCTTCTTCTTCTTTGAGTTTATGGCAATCTAGCCGTTTTAACGGCTAATTTCTGCCAGTGTCAAGTATTCATGCACTTATTACATGCACATAGTCTCGTTCTTAGTCATTTATCACGTATTCAAATCATTTTTTACAAGTTAAACTCGGAGCTGTAAAAATAATGGCCGGTCAGTTTGCCGCCATTTTTACAACTCGTAGATACATTCGTTCCGTGGCGAATTCGCTAACGCCGTTCTAATCATAAAAAAAATAAAAAAAATGTCTATGGTCTCCACCACAAACGTCAAATTATATACTACAATACTTTTCCATTAGCGACATCGCGATTCGAATGTGACCCTGTCTAGGCCAGGTCACATTGGACGCATCACGGAACAGAAAATTTCTGTTCCGTGGGATGCATTCATTGAAGTAGAGACCGATTGCGCCATACCTAACCTCACAACATTTACCACTCTCTAGAAAGAGACAACGCTACTTTGTGAACAATACCTGTCGGGGCCGCACGAGATTTTTATTTTCATTTATATTTTATTTTCAATGTTAACTTTTAATTGAAAGGGATGGCACGGTCCAGGGGGTCAATTCACGTATTTAAAGCAGTGGAATTTTTAAGATCGATCCCAAAGTTAAAAGAATACGAAAATGGCTGCTTTAATCGAAACTTAACTGCAACTGCACTGCTTTAAATACGTGAATGGACCCGCAGGTCTATACGTCAATGGATGCATTTCATTATTTTGATCTCGATTTTTTTTATTTGTCAACATTTGCTTTTATAAAATTGGATAAATGCCATGCCGACTTGTCGCGGACTATATTTCAGAAGTTTACAATGAATAAGATATTCCCAAGTTGCCAAAATCATATACTTAAAAGAAATTTCGATAGATACATTACCTGCCTCTTGTGCAGGAGAGCTTTCCAAGAGTTTTATATTTTGATTAAGTCACTTGAGTCCCCATACATTAAGTGGATTTTCCTTGTTTGTTTAGGACCCCTTGACGTACCTACCCTTTGCTCCAACTTTTACCAGTTTATCAGCGGTTCCGTTAACATAGGTGTATCTACTTAAGTATGTAGAGTGCCTAGTTGACTCTTACTTTAGAATGTATCGCGGCTCGTAGGAAGTATTAACATAGATTAGAAAAGTGTTTGTAGTGCCTGGCATGGCCATAAAGGTGACTGGCGAGCGGTAACAGCGGGCGGGTATAACAAAATACGTAAGGACAGCAGGCCGGCTCTCACTACACTTTATTCAATTCTTAATTCTTCTCCTGCACCCTTATACTTGACTTCCAACTTCCAATACTTACTCCTCTCACAGTAGAGATCTGTGATCTACCAACAATCTGCTTCTTTTATGTCCCTCTCATACTTTTGGATTCGTCGGTACCTATTTCCTTGTTCAGTCTGTTGCCCTCTGGAATTCGTTGCCCCCCCGAAATTATATTGGCACCTAATCGCCTTAATTTTGAATGGAAACTATGTACTCTGTTCCTTGATGAACTAGTTGAATCACCATAACATTTGTAACTTATATGTAATTTATGTAGGTATATTATGTATTTATGGTATGAAATGTTATAGGTATATTATGTACTTATGTAAGTATGTATGTTTAATAAGGATTTGTTATAATATTCTGTTTTTAGTTTTATTTGTTTGATTTTATGTAATGTCAACTGGTTTACTGCATCTACATACATAATTTCTACATCGCCCTAAGGAAGACTGGCAGATAATGCTTTTGGTATTAAGTCCGCCTCTGTACAATTCTGTGCATAAAGTATTAATAAATAGACGAACGTATACAGGTCTTCGTCGACCTTGGTTGAATCACAAAATAAAGAGACTACCTACAGAAGGAACGCTGATTTATGTACCGCGACTTTACAAAACGAACAACCACACTGCATGAGCGTGGCACTAGCTTTGTCTGTGGTTCTTATCATTCCAATCTTCCGACGATATTTAGGAGTGCGTGCGTCAAGAGCGTCTTGTATGAAGCTTTCCATCTGTACGTAAATAATCTGTAGTCGAATGCCACTTATGCGCACTTACGAAGCCTTATATTCTCTTTGCTACCCACGTTGAGATACGCGCCTATTTCTTCTGAACCTTTGTAGTATGGCATTTGAATGCCCGGCAAAGTATTTGTAATGCCCGGCATAGCCATGAAAATGAACGGCCAGCAATAACAGTGTAACAGGCTAACAGCAGGCGGGCTTGGTAAACGACAAGAAAAAATGTAGGTGTTATGATTCTATATGTTAACCAACGTTACCTAACCGTTGTCACTCTACATCTAATGTCCCATCCAGATTTTCCATGAGGCTACACGAGAGAACGTAAGTGCGAGAGTGAGGACGGTGCGTTCGTGTCCCCACGACTTCCCTCGCTTCGCCTCGCTGTCGCTCCGCTTTGTGTCGGTTTTTCGGGCACGAGTCAAAGGACACGAGGGGGTGAGGCGAGAGAATCAACCACACTCTCGTGCGTAAGACATTATCGTATTGGTAGGCACATAAAGTAGCTAACGCAGTCACTCTAATCACGTCCATCTTGTGGTAAACGTAGTGGGCAACTGAATAAATCCAGATTGTGGATGTCTAATACTCCTGCAGCCTCCCCTCGTCTAGACTCGTACCGAGAGCCATTTTGGCACCTCCTAAAGGTGCCTCGCGAGAGTCTGGAGCCGGCATAATATTTTGTTCACCCATTACACCCATAAGCAACCAAAATCGTACAAGATTTGTGAAAATGTACGGAGTTATGTAACAACATTCGCTGTGTATAGGTGACGACTATACTAAATATAAAATAGGATTTAGAATAAAACTCGTGGACATTGTCTTCTTTTCAAAAACTGGTCGGTCAATGGTAGACTGTACCGCTAATTTCGTACAATAATCCTGCCAAAACGCAGGCGTGTTCGTGATGACGTCACAAAACTGGCGAGCGACCTATTGTCTATTTGTCAATTATTTGCAATTGACAGCAGCTCACTGACTGACATGCGTCAGGTTCAAACATGAAGTTGAACTAATCTGCACTTGGCAAATAATTTAGATGTTCATTTAACTGCCTCCGTGGCGCGGTGGGAGTATGTCCGACTGCTACGCAAGAGGTCGTGGGTTCTTTCTTTGTGTTCGTGACTTGTATGTTTGTAAAGTCCCCCGCGACACAGGGCTTGTACCCTACTGCGGGAGTCGTCTCTTTATAACAAAAAAAAAACATTTATTATCCCTGGTCTTTCCTAGGTTTTGTTTTGTATATGTCCTTGTCGCTCGCTACTCATGATCATGCAGCTACGCAATTAGACGAAGACAATCTTGGACGGTTGTCGTAGATAACAGGTTTGAGGACGTCTAACTAAGCAGCATATGCTTGAAAATTTGATGATCTTAAAGAGGCAGGTAGCTAAGGTAGATCTGGGAATTCGTATTAATACAAGAGAAATATTAAAAAAAAAATACCTGACACATTCACTATCCTACTATTTGCCATGAGACTATTTCCTTAGTTCTAGTTCCTATATCCTGCGTCGTTATCATCAGATCAGTTCAACTTTATCATATACTGCATGGTCATCGAACATTGGAGTAGGCATATAAAATATCAACACAATCGGATACCAAGAAGTGGTATAAAATAATCTGCAAATTTTGTAAGCGACAACTTACGTACGAACATATTAATAAAAAGCTCGTAATAATAACATAAAAGCAATAATGTATTAAATAAATGTTTCACAAGTAACACAATACATGTAGGGTAAATACTTAAAATAATTATAACAAAAAGAGCAGTGGATATCTTTCTAAAGAGCAGTACCATAAATTGTGATCAGTCATTCCCAAGCTAATTTCAGCACAATTCATTGCGTTCAGTGTTTAAACTTATTTCTAAGCAGCATGAGTCCATGTCCTGTAAAATGTTCATTTATTAATTAAAAATATACCGCTTTAAATACTTACTTAGATAGCTGCATACACATTCATCGTTTAGGCACCTGTCCCACCAACGGCGAGAAAGCGACTAGCGAGTAGCGATTTTATCGCTCAAGATAGTACATACTTATGTAGATCCCGTATAAACAAAAGAGATACAGATATAATAGTTGATCCTTGCACCTACCATGGTGCCAGTTATAGCATATTATTTTTGTCAAAATTCAGTAGTGAAAGGCGTATGGCATGATAATAATAATAATAATAATAATAATATCTTGGGACAACTCACACAACGCTATCTGATCCCAAACTAAGCAGAGCTTGTACTATGGAAACCAGACAACTGATAAACATACTTATATATTTTTAAATACATACATATTATAGATAAATAACACCCAGACACAGAATAAACCATCGTGCTCATCACACAAAGTTTTATCCTGGGTGGGGATCGAACCCACGACCTCTTGCGTAGCAGTCGGATACACTCCCACCGCGCCACAGAGGCATGAGAATTATACCTCCCCTGGTACAAAATTCGATTGGATTATTATGGCATAGAACTTTTTAAGTCATACTTTTCTTAATTAATAACTTTTTCATTCATAAATAAACTTTTTTAGGGTACTCCAATTTTGATAAAATTAGGTATGTGCACTCAGTATCATGGGCACATACCAACCCTTGAATATGACCACACCTTTCTGTTACAGCCTGTATAAAATACATCTATTGTACATTTCTCGAGCAATAAATACTCGCTTCTCGCTCATCGTCGTTGATGGGACAGGGGGTTTAGACAAGGTAACATTCGTTCCGTGGCGAATTCAATAACGCCATACTAATCATTCGCATAAAAATAAAAAAAATGTCTATTGTCCCTACCGCAAACGTCAAATTCTATACTTTCATTAATTTCCTTTCACGACATCGCTATTCGAATGTGACTTTGTCTAGACCCCCTGGTGCGTTAATGGGCCTTCTGCTGGACATAGGCCTCTCCTAATTTACGCCACGTCACCCGATCTTCCGCCTTCCGCATCCAGTTTTTCACAGCGACCTTTTGGTCGTTGGTCTGTCTGACTGTGGGTCGTTCTACCTTACGTTTACCGTGTCACGGTCTTCAGTCTAGAACTTCTTTTTGATCGGTCTCAAATACGCTTGCGCACCGTACTAGAATGCCGCTATTGCCCTCTCGAATCGCATACTTGACGCAGGCGCATTTAAGATCGATCCCAAAGCTTCAAGAATACGAAAATACTGTTCTTCAGGGGTGGTATTCTGTAAAGTCACATCCTCGCGTGGTTTTTGTTTGTCACGTTATTGTGTCATTATTATATTTTATATTTTACCTTAAGATAATTCTGCCTTCAGCTTTATAAAAACAAGCTTCGCGAGCACCAAAATTATCTGGACTCTTGCCATCATCCCATGCATCATCAGTTTTGAAAGGCGACTCGAGCAATGACGGGAAACCTGAGGACCTAAACCCATTGGTATGCGTTTGCTGTAAGAAAATTAGAGGCTATAGTCAAACACTTATGTATTATTATTATTTGTCAGCAGCTTCGTCCGTGTAGTGGTCAAACTATATTTTATTAACCTTAAGCATAAAAAACAATGGTGTTGATAATGGGCTTATTGGTCTAAATATGAACGTTGACAGGCAATGTTTTTGTATAGACAAGAAACCTTTAAATAGCTGATTAGGATTCATATAAATAATACTGACATATAGTTTAACAATATAATAAAATGTACCCGGAGTCAATCTTTTTTTAAATTTTATCTATACTCAATCTTTTAAATTGAGTACCTATAGACAAAACTTTAAAAATTATGCATTTTCATATGAAAGTTAATGGAAAGTAAATAAATAAACAATTGATTATCGCAGTTCTTCAGTAATTGTTACTCATCATCAATCCTACTATTATTTTATCCTCTTAACTAAATAGGGTAGGCAATTGTTGGTAAGCCAAAAATAAATAAATAAATGTGGGTAGCTGCATAGTCTTAAAATAGGTAGGAATTCAGTAAACAGTCTTAAAACTCAGTACACAAAATGAGCGACCTATAGTAAGCAACGCGCATAAGGACTTCGCTCAAGGACATGTAATCTCGGGATGCCTTCTAAACAAAGTTGTCAGTGTGCCTAGTGCGAGTTTGTTTTACGTTAATGTGATCGACACATTCAGGACGTTTGGCGCTCTGATTGGCCAGCTGCAAGCTCTTGACCACTCAGAGAGCCAAACGCGGTAAACGATTCGATCGCGTAAACTCGCACTAAGCACACTGTAGTTCCGTGTCCGTGAAATGGACCCTGTTCTGCGTAAAATTTCAATTTTTTTTTTTTGCAGACCGTTACCTAAACCCCGTTCTTAAACTTATGAAAGGTACCACGACTCTAGATTATTTATAGAATAATAGTATATTACTTGCCAAATAATAATAATTAATGCCGGTTTTATTTCTATGCACTTCTAAACTTCAAATCGCTTTTTTTCTAAAGTAAGATAATTTTGGTTGAATTCATTACGCATTACAGTGTTGTCCAAGTATGTCTCCGTGTGCGTTGCTCTAGTGAAGTATCTACGTATGAGGGCTACCTTTCATATTCTTGGTATATTGTGTCCGTATTCTGTAGTTTTATGTTAACACAGTAACGAACTTTGGTCACACTAATCATAAATACGAAATACTTACCGGGAAACATCCATCCGAGTAGCCAAATTACTGTTGCTATCAAAAATGCTATGAAAGCTATGGCGATTAAGCACGTCCCCACCTGATATACACAAGTGTTACAAACGCTGCAATATGGAACAGAATTTAGTAAACATGGACCTATGGAGGATAGAGATAATAAGGGAGATTTTATATAGTATCTTGGGACAACTTACACACGCCATCTGATCCTAAACTAGGCCAAACATGGCTATGGCAACCAGACAACTGATAAACATATTTATATATTTCTAAATACATATATTATAGACTAGTAGTCCCGCGCAACTTCGTCTGCGTAAATTTTCCCCGTTTTTGCAACATTTCTCAATGCTGCCCCGCTCCTATTGGTCATAGCGTGATGTTATATAACCTATAGCCTTCCTCGATAAATCGTCTATACAACAGTGAAAGAACTTTTCAATTCGGATCAGAAGTTCCTGTAATTACCGCGGTCAAACAAACAAACTCTTCAGCTTTATAATATTAGCATAGAAGAGATTAAATTACACCCAGGCTCAAAATAAACAATCGTGCTCTTCACACATAGATTTATACATAGTGGGAATCGAACCCACGACCTCTGGCTTAGCAATCAGGGTCACTAATCACTAGATCCAGACCAGTCGACATGGGATATGGAAGACAAGTTGAAAAAAAGAAAAAACTCTCCTAAGTGCTAGCCCAGATAAAAAATGTGCGAAGTATGCCGATTGGAGAGTGACTGGTATGAATGTAGCAGTTGTAAACGGATTGAAGTGTGCCGATTGGAGAGTGACTAGTACAAATCTAGCACTTGTAGACATTTTGAAGTGTGCCGAGTTGAGAATTAGAGAGCGACTAGTTTAAATGTAACGATTGGCGACAATGTTTTAAGTGAAATGGTGTAGATAGGTTACGCTCAGCAAGCAGCACTTTTTTTAAATATCAGTGTCGCATCGCCATATTTTCTCTTTTTCGCTCGTTATAATTAAATCATGCTATCCTACTTTTACGACTTTTTATTATAGTGTGCATTAGTTTGCCTTTTAGTATTGCAGAGTGACTAGTATGAAAGTAGCCGTTATAGACGTAATTACGTGCGTCGATTGTAGGTCTTGGAGAGTGGCTAGTATGAATGTAGCCGTTGTAGACGTATAGAAGTGCGTCGATTGTATTATTGGAGAGTAAAAAGTATGAATGTAGCCATTGTAGATGTATTGAAGTGCGTCGATTGTAGTATTGTAGAGTGAAAAGTATGAATGTAGCCGTTGCAGACGTATTGACGTGCGTCGATTGTGGTATTAAAGAGTCAGTAGTATAAATGTAGCCGTTGTAGAAGTATTGAAGTGCGTCGATTGCGGTATTGGAGAGTGAAAAGTATGAATGTAGCCATCATCATCAGCCGATCGCAGTCCACTGCTGGACATAGGCCTCCCCAATTGCACGCCACTTTGTTCTATCTTCGGCTACTCGCATTCAGATCCTGCTATGAATGCAGCCGTTGTAGAAGTATTGAAGTGCGTAGATTGTAGTATTGGAGAGTAGGTAAGTAGCATGAATGTAGCCGTTGTAGAAGTATTGACGTACGTCGATTGTAGTATTGGAGAGAGAAAAGTATGAATGTAGCCGTTGCAGATGTATTAAAGTTCGTCGATTATATTATTGGAGAGTGAGTAGTATGATTGTAGTCGTTGCAGAAGTACTGAAGTGCGTCGATTGTGGTACTGGAGAGTGACTGGTAAGAATGTAGTGTTTGTAGACAGATTGAAGTGTACCTATTGCAGAATTTTACTCTGTTGCAGTAGCAACAGTAGTAGTGTTGACGCTACAGTGGTAGTGTCCCCCTATACAAAGAATTTCGACGGACACCATTTCATAACCATGGTTGATTTGGAAGTAACCTGCGAGTAAAAGGTACTAAGTTCTTGGAAATATTTTTCGTTCTATTTCATTGGCAAGTCGTGAATATTTTGATCTGGTCAATGAATTAATTTTACGTTACTTACCACATGTTTATGCCTGCTTCATAAAATTATTTTACAATTGAATTACTGTATCCTAACCAAGGAATACCTGGGTATTATGTTATTTCTTGTAAAATGACTTTAAAACAATATCTGCTCCGTATAAGCAAACAAGACAGCTCCTGACGCCCTTGACACTTGATTGACACTCTGCTTTGACAAAGTCTCAGAATAGTTCAGGTTATTGACGAAGTTAATATTTAAGCCTAGTTGTTAGGTTTTGGACACACTATAGTTACTAGTGTACAGTTTTATTCAATGGCTACAAAAGTTATTACAGCTAGTAACACAATAATATTTTTTAAACACTATATTAACATTGACATTATTTATATTCAAACATATAATTATGATAGCGGTCGGATCAGTTTCACCATAGACTTAGGATGTACTAGCGTAATCACTATGTGTCAGTGGTGTGATACTGATACCAACATCCATAGACTTAGGATATAGTATAGGTATATCTTAAGTCTATGCCAAAATCCATAAAAAAACAGTGGCCTCTATAGTACTTACCATCCTATACTCTGTTCGTTTTATCTTTAGAAATAATAAAAAACAAAGTAAAAAGAAAGGTCTATTATATAGCCATTTCTCATTGCAAAATACATGGTAACGAAAGTATTTACAATAATTAGCACTACTCACCTATTTCAATTATATTCTTGCAAAAAGAAAGTAGACACTTGTAATTTAACTTAAGTTTTTGTTGGTTGCGACTACAGTAGTGCCACTAGTCGTGTTACAACTAAGTGTTACAACCAAGTTACAACCAATTGTTGAGCTGTCATCAACCGATGACAGCGGCTTGTTTACATTCTTTCTAAGCCTATATTATACCCTATAGTATACCTAGTTAAAGTACGCTGTATTACGAAGTTTTATACCTATTCTCTTTGGTACGTTGGACTGGCTACCCCGCACAAAGTGACAGCAATTTGAAATGCTAATACAATGATGAATGATACAAAAGAGAATATAAAACTTTGTAATACAATGACCGTCCTGTGCTTAGACCATTGACGTATAGACCTGGACTGCGCCTTAACCTCACAAAATTTACCACTAGAAAGAGAAAATGCTAATTTGTGGATTAACCTGTATAAGAGGCAGGGCCGCATGAGTTTTTCTCTCTATCACGATGTGCAGTCTATATGTATTTACTTTTTAATTGAAAGGGATGGCACGGTCCAGGTTTATACGTCGAGTGCATTAAGTCTAAGTCTATGGTCCTATGATCTGTTTTGACAAATAGCAGTTATTGTATAATTTGATGACAAAATCAAATGGAAGACTTGTTGTTGTAGTGGTACCATTGACGTATAGACATGGACCGTGCCATCCCATTCAATTAAAAAATAAAATTAAATATTAACTGCGAAGCGGGAAAGAGAGAGAAAGAGAAAACTCGTGCGTCCTTTGACAGGTAACAAAGATAATAGCTAAATGTGTGTTCTGAGACAAGTAATCAAAGATAATAGATCAAGTAATGTTCACAAAGTAGCGTTGTCTCTTTCTAGAGAGTGTGATTTTGTGAGGTTATGGCGCAGTCCTGAAGTCAATGAGTGGTACTTATACTATAGTGATCTGTGATAAAATCTAAAAGACCAAGTCTTTGATGAGCATAGATTACCATTAATTTATTTTTTGAAACCGACTTCAAAAATAAATACAAAGCATAGAGATAGTCTCCATGATGCATACGTTTAAGTTTAAGGTAACAAAAAAACAATAAACATTTTGAAGTTGGTGCCAGTAAATGTAGTTTTTATGTTTTAGGCAACAAAATGTTTATTAAAACTTCAGAAGAGTTGTAAGTAGAGCTGAAGAGAAGTAATAGCTTTATTATAATGTTTAATCGATTATAATTATTTTCAAATTACATAACTTCTCATGTAGGATATAGGTTTTAAGGTGATTTACAGATAAAAATATTTCTCAAAATTGACACCAAGTCGACACAGTTAACCGAAGTGTAGATACGATGGCACAGCCAACAATTTTATTATTTAACAATGTTTTTTACTATTTTTAAAAATACAAAGAATATCGCACACAGAACTGCTAATAGAAATATAGGAAGGTTACTGCAAACCCAGCGGTAATAAAACCTAGATTATTACCGACCGACGTAAATGTTGAAATAGAATCGTCCCTGACTAATACAATGTTTACATATTGCTTATTTACAGACCAGCTATGAACTTCCACTCGTATTTTATATTTTCTAAGAATAACTGCTACAATGGTAACAGTTTTAGTAATTTAATAGTTGCTTTTGTTATTAAAAACAGGTGGCTGTGATCATTATAAAGAAATTGAACATTTATACAGCTTCTATAAACTTTTACTATCGCATGTTTTTCTCTTTAGATAAATAATTATCTCATTTCATTGAAAATCCTTTGAAGAGAAGAAGTTTATCTTTACTGAATATACATTAAAATTAGTTACAGTAATCAGCCTTGTTTATTTTAATTTTTATGGGGAAAATTATTAACATCATAACAGTTGTATTGTTTGTGATCCTGAAGGTAGTTCTATGTAAATTCAAAGAGAATCAAATGCCTCGCATTCACTGAACCGTTTTGGCGCGCGTAACCGTGCGGTATCAGCCTGACGCCATATTGTAAATTTTTAAGAAATTTGACAAACTGATTAAATTGTTAACTCCAACGTATTTTTGACACTATCATAATTTCATCATGTTATCATAACAAATATGTATTGCGATAAAACCAACAGGTTGATTGAGTGACCGTATGGGAAGAAAATAATAAACTGAAATGCAGATTGTACTTTTTATTCTGTCGTTGCTTGACACATAAAAGTACGAAGATACAAAATGTTAGTCACTTAGAACAATAACTAAAGTCAAAAAGTACTTATTAAGTAATGCTTGTTATTATTCTGAGTTTAGTCCGCTACTTATAGATATAAACAATGCATGTCCATAAGTAATGTTTAAGGAAAGCTTAAAAATAGTTATATTAAATATAAATAGTACTTATTTATTTAAAATTTGAGACTATTTAGAAAAAAAAGGTCTCATACTTTTTTTAATGTACATTTTGTTTTTATCATCTAGACAAAACTTCAATTAGAGCACTTCTGCTCTTATTGAATTTTTGTCTTGTGTAAAGTGTTGTGCTCTTCAATTGCTATGTTAAACATAGTCATACAGTCCGAACACATGTAGGTTAAGTCGGTCAAGAAAGTAATATTCCAGGCCAGGCTTGATAGTTTCCCGTTAACTAAACGAGCGTTAAGGTTGAGCCTAGTCATTGTCAGAATGTAATTGTAAGGAAAAATTAGCCTATTGTTTTATGATGTGGTAATATACTTTAACCGTAATCTCATTTTTGACCGACTGCACGTACCTTTAGGCTTGGCTTTGCTTCCAAATTTACCTCACCGTTACCTCTAAAAAAATATAGTATCAAATTAAAAACAAGTTATTCGATGTTTTAAATTATTCACAACGGTTTGCTACCATAGTGAATCACAACCCTAAATCTGTTTTTATACACGAAGTGAATTTCAGCAATGATATCCATAATGTTATGCATTTCAGTAAATATTTTAAGAAAAGTGGTCATTTTAATAAAGTACACATTGTACAAAAGTGGTCATTTTAAAAAACTTCCGACTTTCTGAACCTAATCCTTTTGTATGAATTGTATATGATTGTAGTTAGGTATATTTCAAATTAAGTATGTAATCTATTATATGTTTGTTTTTTCGGTTTCGGTTTTCGGTCGGAACGTCGGCCAGTAAACAAGGTGTTTTACCTTAAATTCACACGATTTAGACCCGTAGTATATATAATTTTATAATAAGTAATCCATTGTCATTTAAAGTTTTTCTCTAGCTTAAATAGCATTATACAGACACATAACATAATTCTTAAATCAATCCCCTAGAGCCTATATTAACTTGTGATGACTGTATTGGTAGTCGCCGTTGAGAACATTGATGTTGCTCCTTTTGTCATCGTCCGATTCTGAAACACGATAAGATAAAATCAAAACAAATCAATATGCCTATGTCAAAGACAGACAAGCATTATTACATACGCATTCCCGCGCAACTTCGTTTGCGTAAATTTTCTCCGTTTTTGCAACATTTCTCGTAGGGTAATGTTTGTTATATAGCCCATAGCTTTCCTCGATAAATGGGCGTTCCAACAGTGAAATAATTTTTCAATTCGGATAAGTAGTTCCTGAGATTACCGCGTTCAAACAAACAAACAAACTCTTCAGCTTTATAATATTAGTATAGACACAAAACCCACGTACAAATGATGAGCGCTTAAGGGTTCTAGCCACTGACCTCTTTAGTACCTACTAGTATGCTGGACTGGCTACTCCTTACAAAGTGACAGCAATTTCTTAAGCGGAATCGAATGACCATTTGTCATAAAACTTCCTTGACATTTATGACAAATGGTAATTGCTGTTATCCTTGTTACACGAGTAGGTATACCTAGACCATTGACGTATAGACTTAGATCGCGCCATCCCTTACAATTAAAAAGTAAATATGACTGCAAAGCGTGAAAGAGAGAGAACTCGTGCGGCCCTTTCTCTTTGACAGATATTGTCCACAAAGTAGCGTTGTCTTTATTTAGAGTATGGTCAATTTTGTGAGGTTATGGCCTAGTCCTGTTCTATATAACAATGTCCTAGACTTTCATATGATTTTGTTAAATGACCGTCCAAATGTCAGAAATGAAAGTATTGTTGTTGTTGCACACCAGCGTACTGGTACTGTAGAGAATTCGAAGCGGCGGTAGCCTAATGGTTAAGGCATCAGACTCGCAATAGTGAGGTCATGGTTTTGAATTCTACCCATTATACAAGTGATGTGAAACCTCCTAACACAAGCCATTGAGCTTAGCAGGAGGAGGCTGCAGGTTTGTTAGTAATGTGTCAACCACAATTCGGCATTAATAATTATCTTTAAAAAAAAGAGGTCAGTGGTTCAAATCGGCAGATGATACTTCGCGTATCGTCAGTTGTGTAACGCCTGAGCGGACAAGTGAGTACTCTTACACAATCAACTAAACAGATACATACGCCGGACGGATCTTCGGTCAGATGTATTAGAACCTTTACGTATCTACATTAACACGCGTTACCATGTAGGCGCTCAGAACAATGGGTATGAAAGAAAGTGTTAAACAAAAAACGAGTCAGCTCTCATCATATAAACTTAAAAAAAAAACCTCTTGAGTAATTTGAAGGTTGAGTATATCTAGTGACTGCAGTTAGACATACCAGTGAAGTAGTAGCCTTAGTTAAGCGTTAAGATAAGTGTGAAAAGTTGTCTCGACTCTGCGTCATTATGAATCAACCATAATATTGTGAAAATCCAAGCCGTAAAGGCAGGCGCTATCTGCTAACCGCCACTCTTATTCTGATAAAGATAAAAAGTAGTTATCAACTTATTTTATACTCACGGAATATAACTCCAACTCCCCATAGTATTAGGAGAACTACTGCTATTATAAATAGTACTGACACCGCCAAACTGATCAGCTTGCATAAAAGACTGCACACACAACTGGAAACAAACAAGACATTTTGTTTTAATTGATTTACTTATTAGTCGCCGTAAAAACTATTTAAAGTACCTAAACGTTGTTAGATATATTAGTAATGCCGGCAATCGTGCCTTCAGATTCAAAATAACAACACAAATTCCTGCGTCCTCGCACTAAAGTGTTTAAATTATCTGATCTAGGCAATTAGGCATAAGCCTTTTGATACGAAATTGACCTTATTTCACTGTATCGTATATGACCACAAAGTTCAGTCTATACAGAGCATTTTAAAAGTAGTTTATTTTGAGTTATAATCGTCAAAGAACAATTTAAATAGCACTAATCATAACAAGTCTTTGGGAGGCTTGAATGTAGACATGGCTCCAAACACGCAGAGGCCCTTAGAGATTTTCAGTCATGAATTGGAATACTACCTCTCATTAGCTTTTTACACTGCACTTGGAAGTACAGTGGTAGATTGTACCCAGGATGTGACCTATATTTATTAAAAATTATCATCTACAGATAAGTTTAAAAGGCTTTGTTCTAACACACTGATTGATGGATCAATATACAGCCTTAACTATTAATAATAATAATAAATTTGTTACGAAAACCTTTTACAAAAAAAAAACATATACATAAAATTAGACAGCAGATACATAATAATATCTAATAATAATATTTTTGTACAACACACATGGTCATCCGATCCCAAACTAGGCAGAGCCTGTATTATGGCAATCAGACAACTATTAGACATATTAAATTTTAATAATAAATGTATTTTTTATATTTAGTTCATAAAAAATATCTTATATAGGGATAATAACAGGGTGCCGTTACTAGGGTAAACCTGTGCCACAGGCCAGTTAGTCGTAGATAGGACCTATGGGATGTACTGCTTATATGATGAGGAAAGGGCTTTTGAAATTTTCACCACAAGAGAAAAAGGTGCTGCCACAGTGACGTGCTTGATTTTTTTGTGTCAAGTTGAAAAGTCAAGGCGCACTGACCTCTATGATACTGGCATAGTGTTATTACACTATGATACTCATACGCTGCTCAGTTACACCAATGGACTTATCAACATGCACCGCGCCATCCCTTTCAATAAAAAGCGTGAAAGAGAGAAAAAGCTCGTGCGACCCTGTCTCTTTGACAAGCATTGTCCACAAAGTAGCGTTGTCTCTTTCTAGAGAGTGGTCAATTTTGTAAGGTTATGGCACAGTCCAGGTCTATACATTAATGGATACTCCGGACTTGCTACCCCGTTGATCTGAGTACCTACCCCGTACAAAGTGACAGCAATTGAAATATCGAATTCATTGACCGTCCTGGGAACTTTTTGAATCATATGACAGATGACCGTTGTTGTAACACAAGTATAGACTTCCATTTGGTTTTTTCAACTGACCCATAAAGGTTCATTTCCGTGCATCGCGGCCGATCGCGAGCCGCGAGCGGCTTACGACAAGCGTCTGACGCGCGCGGCCGATGCGACAATATTCACAGTGCGCGCGCAGCTTACGACAGTCGTCGGCCGCGCGCGTCTGTCGCTTACCTCGGAAACGGCGCCATACATTCTTATACTCTGACTATTGTCGCATCGGCCGCGCGCGTTAGTCGTTCGTCGTAAGCCGCGCGCGGCTCGCGATCGGCCGCGATGCACGGAAATGAACCTTAAGCTCAAATCAAATTGAAGTCTTGTTGTTGTCGGCGGTAGCTTAACGAAGCGTTAATTTCTATTCTGTTTAGCGTACCAAAGAGAATTTCACTCCGCCTCAGTGTACTAAAGAGGTCAGTATCATGACGTCAATCATACGACATAATTTTTTTAACCATCTTCGAAAAATATGGTTCTCTGTTTACGGACTCTGTTTCTGTATGTATGTTTAATAATGATTTTTGATAAAGAACTATTTAAGACAGCAGATGAGGTGCATTGTCGGAACAAACGTGATCTTTTCAAATTGGTACTTAGTGATATACCGAGACTAACCAAATATAACAAAAACTGCCTAGCAATAACAAAAATAAACTCCCAAACCTAGATGGTTTGGGAGTTTATTGTTGTTATTGCCTGTATTGTTGTAAAAGCCTGAATATTAGATTATTTTTGACTGCCTCTGTGGCGCGGTGGGAGTGTATCCGACTGCTACGCAAGAGGTCGTGGGTTCGATCCCCACCCAGGATAAAACTTTGTGTGATGAGCACGATGGTTTATTCTGTGTCTGGGTGATATTTATCTATAATATGTATGTATTTAGAAATATATAAGTATGTTTATCAGTTGTCTGGTTTCCATAGTACAAGCTCTGCTTAGTTTGGGATCAGATAGCGTTGTGTGAGTTGTCCCAAGATATTATATTATTATAGATATTATATTATTTAAAAATAAGCTGTACGCATGGCTCAATGAAGCCAATTTTTATAGTTTTCAAAAGTTTCTAAACAAAAAAGTTGACGACTTTGTACCAATATTTTTTAAGTTTTTTTGCATGCTTTACTGTAGCAAAACATGTTTGTACCTATTTTATCTGTAACACCTACATATAACATGTTTTATGCAAATAAAAAAATATTATTATTATTATTTAAAAATATACAATGTATGAAGGAAAACTTCGTTTCAGGCGGTATTTAAGCCAGCGTCCTTAGGGGGGCCGGTCCTAGATCACCAACTCCGGCACCTAGACATGTCCGCTTAAGTCAAATTTAAGCCTCCACATGATACGATCTTATGGCAATCGTCACGTCATCCACCGCGTTCCTAAGGAACTTGTATGCCCGACGTTTCGACGATTAAGACCTGTTATAATTTTAAATCGCAAAAGTTTATCAACATTTATACCTAAATGAATTTTAATTAAAACTTCAAAGAGAGAAAAATAACCAACCTCCACATGGTCGAAGTCTCGGGCTAATGGCGGTCATAAATAAATAAACATGGAACATAAAAAGGATCTCAATATTTTTACAAGACGAGAGCATAATCTGAAATTTTACGAGCTATATAGAAGTTACCTAATAATGCAACGGTAACTTGAAGCTTCTTTTATATCTGACTGTGTGACATCACCATACTATACCTAATCAATTTCAATTAAAGCACACAATCTTAATTAATTTCCTCTGATAACTATCTATACGTGTTCTGATAAGAGAATTAAATTGAAATTTCACGTGAGGATTTTCAAAGGCACTTCATTATCAACGTATTCCACTGATTAGAATGACATACCTACCTAAGCCGATATTTTTACCTATAATGCCAGAGGGCTCTAATTAATTTTTGACTTACCTACTGTTCACATCGCGTTAACACAGAAATAAATTTAGGATTTGTGTCACTTTAAATACCTATACGTTTAAGTCATTAGGAACTTGCTGTACCTACTTACCTACATACCTAAGTTTGTTTGTTGCTTGCATTCAAACAAATGTCCTTATACGGTCCTATTTATTAACGGTAGGTATCCAAACCGATTTGGGTTTGTAAAGGTTCATTTCCGTGCATCGCGGCCGATCGCGAGCCGCGAGCGGCTTACGACAAGCGTCTGACGCGCGCGGCCGATGCGACAATATTCACAGTGCACGCGCAGCTTACGACAGTCGTCGACCGCGCGCGTCTGTCGCTTAGCAGTCGTTCGTCGTATGCCGCGCGCGGCTCGCGATCGGCCGCGATGCACGGAAATGAACCTTTAACTATACAGGCGATATTATAATACTACGTAGGAGATTTCTGCACATGCGCTTGCGCAGGCATTAGTGGACTCTCTATTCCTTCGCTGTCATTTGTGGGACGGAAAACCGACAAGATCGGAGACAGATTAGGTCGCAGAAATGGTGACTTCATGTGCTCTTCGAGCTACGGAGGAATAAAGTGTCTTTATTGTTATTAATAGGTACCTACCATACTCAACTTATGGTATACACTTTGACTGAATCCTATAGGAAATGAAATAATACACGAAATATAGATTGCGCTTTTATTCAGTCGTGATTTGACACATAGAAGTACAAAGGTAATATTTAACTTTCCACTTCTTTTAAAACTTAAACATAGCTTGCTTTTTGTAGAATAAAAGAAAACTTAGTGTTAAATAAATTAAAAAAATACATTGTATTTACAAATTAAAACTATAGTATGGAAGGGAAAAAAAGCTTATTTTAAGTTGATTTTTTACAAAATATTTATTTAGGTATAAAAAATATAAGTACTGAATAAAAAGGTCTTAAACACAGTCCCTTTTGCTTTTGAAAAAAATCGGCATGATTATACAATCAAAACATCATTCTATTTTGAGCAACACGTTATTGTTTAAATGCACTGTATTCGTTATCAAATTCATCCTATAACCGATTTTAGAGGTACTTAAGCTAATTTTTTTTAGAAATAATTTAGATTTTTATTACTTATCAGTCATGTTTTATCCGACAAGAAAATTTTGCTGGGATTTTTAAGTAGGTAGGAAATAGAATTCCAATCCATAATTATAACGTGTTGATTATCATGTAATAAATTCGTTTATTTTTCGTTTAGAATACAGCAAGATGACACAGTTGAGCTTCATTTTAGTACCTAAACTAATACTAGATTAACTTGTGGTGGTTGTATTCGTAGTTTCCGTTGAGTACATTGTTTCTTGCGACATCATCGTCAGAGCCTGAAACACAAAAACATTTATTAATTCAAAAGTCCTTTAAAAATAAATAAATAGAGAAGTAATTACAATCAAAATCCCTTATTTCGCATAAAACATTGTTTTTATAATTATGTCTATAGACTGGGTGCATGCGATCGAATAGACTTTAAATATGTTTAAGAAACCGAATGACTGGACTATACATCTGATCATTTTCTTGCTAATACTTTTTACATTAACAAAAGCTTAAAATGTGTTATTTAATTGTTATTGCTGCGTTACGCCTAACACACGTTCATATAACGTCACTGCGTTACGTTAGCTTCAGCCGTTCACAAATTGATTTTGTGTGAAAACATAAATTCGTGGCCTTGCCCTACAATAAGGTCAGGGTTGGGGAAGTATAAAGACAGACCTCGACAAAAGTACATTAAAGATCCGACCGTACTAAACGGAACTGTTCCGTAGAGAAGTGACTCGGCACGGTGCGGACAAATGTAGATGAAGTTCAAGAGTGATATAATGTTATAGGTCATCCAAACTAATATTTTAAATGTGAAAGTAGTTCTGTCTGTTACGTTTTCATGCTTAAAACGCTAAGCCGATCTTGATAAAATTTGGTATGGTGATAGTTTGAGTCTCAGTAAGGACATAGGATAGAACGCGTTTATCGCGATAATCGCTAGACGCGAGCGATATCAAGTATTATTATATTACAGTATGGTTGAATAATCTTGGGGAAGTAAAAATAGTTGAAATCTAGGTAAAAATAATATGATATACTTACCGAATATGACTCCAACTCCCCACAATATGAGTAGCACTATCGCTATTACGAATAGTATCGACACCGCCAAACTGATCAGCTTGCATAAAAGATTGCACACACAACAGCTAGAAAGAAGAAAAGAGAAGTGTTAATAGAATGAAGACAGAAGAAAAATAAATGTTTAGTGAAAATAAGATACCTAATAAAACCAGATAGACATAAAATATTAAAAAGAAAATGACAATATTGAGGGACAGCTCAGCATAGGCCACAGAGAGTTAATATCAATATGCATGCAGTTCACCATTAAATAGTATGCATTAAAAAGAGTATTTTCCAAGAAGTTAACAAAGTTCAAAGATTCAGTTAAAGCGTGACAGCTAAATATCAAAACTATACTCATCAAGCGAAGTTGTTAAAAATAACAATAATTGTGACTTTTTAAACTTGACGATGTTTTCTAAATCTAAAATATGAATACCTATTTTATTAATTACGTTAAAATATTGTAACCATAACTTATAAACTAGACTAATCAATTTATATTTTACACTCTCTTCAAATAAATTGCGAAAGGTGGAATTATGCATTCATTTATGTTCTCATTAAGTTTTCTCTACCAGTCTACTTAAGTGGTGGATAGGGGAGATAGTTGCAGGAGTTGGTCTAGTTTAAATAGGAAATAATAGACAAAAATACAGATTGTACATTTTATTCTGTCGCAAACTGACACACATAAGTAGGTACGAAGGTACAAAATATTTTGGCCACTACTTATAGGTATCAATAATGCATTTCCTTGTAACTTTAACAGGAAAACTTAAAAATAATAAAAGTACAATAGTAAAGTCTTTAGAAGTTGTTATAAAGTATACTAAATAGGTGTGTGATTCGTACTATGCCTTTTCCACTAACAGAAAAAACATAAGCAGAAACTCTTTTCACCAAAACGTTTTCTGTTACCAAATCACTTCATCAAACAAGGAAGGTCTCCAGGTACATTGGTGGAGGCTTTAACTATAACGTATTTCTTAGAATGGACTTTAAACTGCATAGGGCCTCTTACTTGTGAAAAAGACCAAAAAGCCAAAAAGGCATCAATTTGGAAAGGGAATCGTTCGAATGGATGAATTCCGAATGTTTTCCTCTTAATTATTATAGCAAATTATATCACTTTCATTAATAGTAAGATCAAATGGATACATTTAAACATGGCATATCTTGAATTATTTACATTAAGTAATAATATTGTTTGTAAGTTGTAACATTAATATCAAGTCAGTGGTATAAGTTTCATTGAATCTTACATAGTATTATTAGATCAAGCTTGTATATTAAGTTAATGCTAAATTAGTTTATGATGGTTATATTGATAGTGGTCGCCGATTATACTGTTTCTTGAAGCATCGTCGTCGGATTCTGAAACAAAATAAGTTCATTCATAAGAAAGCTATCTAGAAGATATTACAGAAACACGAACTCTGTGACTATGAATTGCTTTTTCTATTTGCATGGGACGCAATAGATCAATTCAAATCACTATGGCCCTCATGGTAATGTCTTTCATTGAATGACTTAGATAATACTTAAGATAGCAAATAATTTTATAAGAAATAACTTTGAAAAAAAAACAAAAACAAAATATGAGCTTAAGATTTAGTCGGAGAATCTTTAATATTATTGTAAGTTTATGCTCTTATAGAAGTCATTCTCTGTTAGTGCAACAACGCACTGAAGGGTAGCCGGAACTCGCCACCAAAAATATATTTTTGTATTTAAGTGATTTTTGGTTGGTTTTCCAGAAGAAAAACTTCAAATAAATGAGCTGCACATGTAGACAATCTCGGATCATCCGAGTTTCGATGTGAAACTTTCCATCAGTATTCTCGTTGTTTTCTTTTTTTATAACATAGTGTGCCACATTACTAGCAATTCTGTTAACTCCTCCAGCTAAGTTTAATGACTTGTGTTAGGAGTGGGTTCACGGCGGTAGTATAATGGGTAGGATTCGAACCCGCGACCTCACGATCGCGAGTCCGATGTTATAGTCATTAGACTACTGCCGCTTCAAAATATAATTTCGTTTTGTTGCTGCTCTCCGGCCAGGCTCAAGTGCGTTGTTGCGATTAGCCTTTGTTCTCTTTCTAATAGGTATAGTATATAAAAACTTATTATATTTTGTACTTACGGAATATAACTCCAACTCCCCACAATATTAGAAGCACCTATTGTTTGTAAACTTTCGCGATTTTTATACATATTAGATATATTTCGGGACTTAATCGCGTGAATTATTTAAAGGTACGAACCTTTTATTTACCCGACGTTTCGATCGAATTGCACCGATCGTGGTCACGGGTCGACTCATCACTCAGTCGCTATAATGAACAGTATAGAAATCGCCAAACTGATCAGTTTGCATAAAAGATTGCACACACAACCACAACTAAAAAAAATAACCGAGCAATGTTAAAATTTTCTTAACACTTTACCACATGTTATGAAAACTATTAAACTGGTTTATTTCAAAAATATATACATAAACAAAATACGAAAACCATTATTTCGTTTCTATAAGTGATTTAGTAAAGAATAGTGATGATATGAACACTGAAATCTGCCTACGCCGATAGATTTCAATATTAAAATGCGTAAACATATGTTTACGCATTTTAATATTGAAATTTTAAAAGCACTTAAGTATGGTTTCAAAAAGATGTTTCATCTTTTGATACTCATAATATTGGTAGTTTAAATCCTATTAGTTTTCATCATTTATAATCCTTTTTTTAAACATAATTATATATTGGTGCCAAAATTACGCGAAATATTTTTATTTTTATTTTAAAGTAGCCAGTGTCACTCCTACAAATAAGCCGGATCTAACGACACCTCTCAAGCTTAAATCTATTAAGCCGTTTAGGCTCTAGGGCGTGCCAAAAAAATATATATACATACACTCGAAAAACATAACCCTTCTTCTTGCGCAGTCGGGTAAAGAACAAATATAGGTAATCTTAGCCTTGTCGTGTGACATTGAATGCACAACCGAACTACCAAAACATTAACCTAGACTTTCATGTTTAGAATGGTCTCCAAATTTTCCTGTCAGTATATTCTGAGCAACTGCAATGGTACATTATAGAATTTTATAAGCTACGGGTCTTAATCGGCCGTGGTCACAGCCGTGGTCACAGGTATCTACCCGTGACCACGGCCGTTGCAATACGGTCGAAACGTCGGGCAATAAACAAAGGTATTTAACTTTAAAATAAAATATTTACGCGATTAAGACCCGTAGCTTATAAAATTCTATAATGTGTACAAATCGCGAAAGTTTACGAACATATATTGCAATGGTACAGATAAATTCTTCTGTAACAGTCTAGGAACGACGTCAATCAAGAACTGTGGGTGTTAAAGCACAATTCTGGCTAAGCGTCTCCCATAAAGTACTGCTTCAAATTACTTCATTACATTGCGGCACAAAGATAAAGTATAAAGAGTTCAAGACTGTTGTACGTTTAGCTATTAAGGTTCCCCTCTTAAGCCCAGCGTTCACTCAACGAGACGTCATAGCATGGCATGTTAACAGGACATTTTTAACAAGCTTTTAGATTGCTATTATACAATGACAACCGATGACGATGCAATAAATTGGTGATTTTGATCTAATATCTAAACAAATACAACTGTATTGAGAACCCCCTCCTTATTGAAGTTGGTTGAAAATTATACGTAATTATTTATATTTATCTATCGGTAAACAATGGTTAATCGAACCTTGTACCACTTTTCCTGATTGTAAACATGTTATTTATTTACTTTTAAGGGGGCATTACGCGGAGCGAATTATTAATTCAACGCTACCCACACAATGACACGGCCGCCCACCTTATTCTCCTGCAAACAACCATTATTTTACAGTGCGCAGGAGTTCACGACAAATAAATTCAAATATTCGTTCGTACTTAAGTTAGATTATTAATGTCATAAATATGACAAATTAGAATATTATCGGGACTTAATTAGTATATTAAGTGCCGATGCAATTCGATCGCCGACGTTTTGAAAGGCACCGGTGCAGTTCGATCGAAACGTCGGGTAAATAAAAGGTTCGTAACTTTAAATATTTCACGCGATTAAGTCCCGATAATATTCTAATATGAGTAAAAATCGTGAAAGTTAAATTACAAAAAAAAATCTATGCAATACGAAAACACTCGTTTTTGCATTTTTCAGAAACTTCAAGATTTTTTATGGATTAATATTAAGACATATCCTTAATTTTTTTTTCATCACCTACTAGATGAACTCTTTGACTAGCCCACAATTTTTTTCGTGTCCTAATAGTTAAATTTTCTATACAAATTTTAGGATATTATAATTGTAACATTAAGTACTTTTAGCTTGATATGCTTTAGACTTCTGTTTAATTGAAGTGCGTTAGCAAGTAGTGTTTTATAATATATTATATTTACCAATCTGCCTTAACATTTGTGTTTTTACCGTATGTCATAGAATCCCTCGGCATTCTATTGAATACTATGCCGTAGGTAGGTACTATGCAACGTTATCCTGTCATTGCGCGTTGACCTTAAGAGAACGCTTGCAGAATATTTACTAGAAAGTCGAGGTCGTTGAGCCGTTGAGCCAGTGACGAATAAATTACCGACTTGCAGTAATACTAGCGAGTGACGTGCCGATGCATATTGAGCTCTTAATAGTTGCCAGAGGACGGATAAGAAATATTTTAAAGTTTTTGCAGTCTGATCATAAATCACTGGTAAAATATAAGTCTACGTATTCCATGTTAAATTGTGAATCGCATCGAAAGGGAGAATATATAGCCTATCTGGCACACTAGTGGTTTACTCCGATTTCGCATGAACTTATCTCTACTAACTATATGGGTACGAGTACATTATGCCTTTAAACCATCCGGTAGAAATTTATTAGACGATCTAATATACCTACATATAGAAAGGCATAGAGACACGTCTTTGATTATGAGTACAAGCTGCCTGCCCCGACTTCGGGTTTTTTATATCTTGAGTTACATTATTGCAATTTTCAATAAAATATAGCCTATGTTATTGTTTTTAAACTTTCGCGATTTTTATACATATTAGATATATTTCGGGACTTAATCGCGTGAATTATTTAAAGGTACGAACCTTTAAATAATTCACTTAGCCTATGTTATTCCCCAATAATGTAGCTTTCTAATGGTTAAAGAATTTATGAAATCGGTCCAGTAGTTTTTAAGTTTATTCGTTACATACAAAAATACAAATCTTTCCTTTTTATAATATTAATTTAGATGTAAAAATATGTAGAGTACATAAAAGTACGTTTATTGATTAATTTAGGTCGACTTATAAAGTACTCAGTACTCAGTTTGTACATGTTACTAAAATCAGGTACCTAAGTAGTTTAGTTCTTTAAGGTGTGATATTATGCAAGGTGAGTAAGACAAAAGTGTAAGTAACTATTATATACGTACAAAACAAGTACTCTATTACTGCTACTATACTTTTAATATCAATACTATTATCGTTACCGATAGCGATAACAATAAGGATGTTTGTAAAAAACAAAGTTACCTATATAAATTACTTGTCTGATAGTGATTAGTTATATTACTCGTCTACGTTTCGTTTTGTTATGTAAGAATGTCTCATTTCCCGTTAAAGTGTTTTTTATTAGATTAGTCACAAATATATAACTGTGACTCTATCACAAATATGTATTTTTGTTCTATTAAACACTGCTAGATTGTGGTAAAGAATCATAGTAATAATATTTCTTTAAGATAAATTTCTAAATTCTGATAAATTTAAACTGTGTTTAAATGGCTTCAATTACACCCAGGCATAAACATTCATAACACAGAGGTTTTTCAATAATTTAATGATAACTAGCAATGTGGGATTGAGTCCCACATTACTAGTAATCTTGTTAACCCCTCCAGCTAAGCTCAAAGGCCTGTGTATATAATGGGTAGGTTTCTAAGCCGCGACCTCACAATTACGAGACCGATGCCTTAGCTTACTTGGTGGAAATCAAACTACTAACTACGAGACAAACTGACCAGTTACATGCAGTAGGTGATGGTTTATTATATTTTAGGGTTTAGTAAGATGACTCATACATTCAAAATCTCTTAGAAAACAAACTAACACAGTGCAATGACCTCATTGTCTCAGCACTTCCGTAGATTAGAGATATATACACATATATAGATTTGTACACAGTGTTAAAATTAGGCAGGAACGGATACCTAGTAGGTACATATGTTAAGATTATATAGTTATTATACCTAGTTTGCCTTCATGCCCGTGACTTTTTGAAAGACGGATCAAAACGATTGCATTGTCTCTTAAAACGAAGATTGAATATTCATTAGGAAGGAAATAAAAACCCTCAAAAAGAACATCTTTAACATGAAGTGCCTAGTTAGCAATATTTATTTACAAATATTTCTAAGTGTAAAGGAAATGGCTTGAGAGATTTTTAATATCATTTGAGTAAGGAATATAAAAAAAAAATGTTTTATTTCTTTTTTAAGAAAACGGACAAGCCTGATTTGAAAACCTATTAACAGACACAGTGAAAAGAACAAATATTATTGGATCATAAAGTTTTGTCTCGTATGGAAATCTCAAACACATTAAATGTACGCATCACCTACCGAGGTGTGCTTATCTTTTCGACTGGCTGCATTATTTTTTTTCAGAGAAGTGATTGGTGATATCGTATCGTTAACTATACTACCTAATCTTAATTAATTTACGGTGATAGGTAGGTAGGTGCACTTGTTCTGATAACAGAATCAAATTAAATTTTCTCGTGATGACATTTCATAGTCTTTAAAATTTACCAGAGTGTAAATTGTAAACTTACAATAAAATTATATGTATGTACATCATATCGTTTATTATTTTGTACAGAAATAAATAAAATAAAAGCCACCCTATCAGTTTATCATTTTATCACTTGATGGAAAATTATTTATTCTTAATCAAATACAAATATTTTTATTGTAGTTTTTTTTAAATCTTTGTGACAGACTGGTATCTATCAGGTACTAGTAAATCTATATTACAGATTACCAGCCTCTCCGGACTCTAGATAGTAGATTCGTCTATAATCAAGTACCTAATATAGGTAGAGAGTACCTCTATTAGAGTTTGAGTTTGTGTGTGTATGTGTGTGTGTGTTCAGTTCAGTTCAGTTGAAGGCCTTAAACATAGAACAAGATACTTTGTTAGTGATAAATTGGGATCTTCTTATTGATTTTGTAATAGAGACCAATGAACCCAAAAAAAAAATCCAGAGAGTTCCACAAATCAAGTGTTTTAGTCGTCTCTTTTTTGTGTGTGCTGAATCGTATGTAAGTGACATCTGTTGTTTTAGGGTAGCATTAAGGATGAAAAGTTGCTCTCGTAGGATACAGAAAGGGTTAATTATATTTATATAATTAAGGGAGAATTCTTTTAACTTTTATCAATTTAGTTTTTGTAGAAGATTCAAATAGACCACCGTTGTATTTGGCCTGAAGAATTTCTATTGTTGATCGAAGATCGGGCGGTAGGTAAGTAACTGTTACCAACGTCGGGCCAGTAAGGCCATTTCTTCTATTGACTTTTACAGTATTAGTTGGTACACTGAACAGGCTAACACATACAAGACTTCTATTTGATATGATATGATATGATTTCATTGACAAGATTTCCATTTCATTTTACGGTTGGTACGCTCAAATTTGATGGAAGTTTTTTTATTTGGATTCTGATTCAGGTTGAATCTTTTACTTTCTTTATTGTAAAAATAAAAATTATCAAAATTGTCAAGACCAGGCGAGGGTAGTTGAAAAACCTTGCGCCTAAGCTGCCACGTGACCACGATTGGTGCAATTCGATCGTAACGTCGGATAAATAAAAGGTTTGTAGCTTTAAATATTTTACGCGATTAAGCCTTATTATTATTCTTATAGAAGTAGAAATTATCTGTAGGTATGTAAACGAAAGACTCGTGTATTTGTAATGTTCACAAGACAAATATTTAGTTTGTGCAGGTGTATGCGAGGACAACCATTGTGTTTTGAGCTCCATTCTTTGTCACTCATGTAAACAAGAACGTCAAGATAATCTATGCAACGACACTAGGTACCTACGTCGTGGGAGCTAAGTTAAGACGACAAATAATAATCTTTTTATGTAAAAGGAAACCGTGACTCATTGTTATGTCCGTTGACATAACAATTAGTCACAACTCAAACCATCAAACAACATTAATTGATTGTTGTTTTCCACAAAAATAGTTACCTACTAAAAAAGGTTACTCATGAGTCCAAATTTCAATCACATCAAACCTTATGATGGCGAAGTATAAACCGGTCTATCTACTGGTCATAGAAGAAAACCGTAATTGACTGACATATTAACAAAGCATAACTCAAAGTAAGCAGTGGATTGGGTTGAAATTGGCACATACAGATATTTATTATGACGGAGGCATCTCCTAAACGATTTTCAAAAAATTCAATCTAAGGAGTGAAATGGAGGTTCCAAATTTCAATTGAAATCAATCCTAATGTGGAGGGTAAGGTGTTAAGTCCCTGCAACATAAAAGGAAGATCCTCTGACCAGGCGAGGCGATCGTGCCTGGCGCCCAACGGTTTATGTTGGGAACTTGTATATATAGCTAGCAGCAGCGAAAACTCCAACATCGCAATTTAGGATTTGACGCGAGCTGTCAAGTGTCAATTTATTTTTGTATGTTAAATGTGGGTACCGGCA
Source organism: Herminia tarsipennalis (assembly GCA_945859575.2). Taxonomy (NCBI): domain Eukaryota; kingdom Metazoa; phylum Arthropoda; class Insecta; order Lepidoptera; family Erebidae; genus Herminia; species Herminia tarsipennalis. Next base: position 17,966,964 of record OX243835.2, read on the forward strand.
CACTTAACGCGGGAAAAGCCATGGGGAAAAACTAGTGTAATATACAATCTTTAAAATGCAAAAAGTGATGCTTAGCATAGATGAATCGTTCATTTACTATTTATAGAAAATGAATAAACACAATTGTGAAACCAGTTCGGGTAGCTACTTTATATTAAACTGCGCATAACGCAAAATTGTATGACGTGCATGCATCCGTCGCCTAAAATTCACACTCAAAATGTACTAATCTAAAGTGCCTAAAACTTCTAAACTAATCGATTAACCTTAGCAGCAGCAGTTATGATCCCCTCAATTTACAATTCACGGTGAATGTTGCCAACGATAACGAGAAATACATCTTAAAATGTTACATTAAGTGCCAATGGCTATTTGGAACTGTACGTGCCTCCGATTGCAGTAAGTATTATTGGTTAATAATGTTTTACGTCATCTGGTAAGGGACGGCGTTCATTGAGACCTCTAGGCCAGAATATCGAAAGAGAAAGCTTTCACAAGTGCACTCGAGCATAGTCATAGACATCGCTTACTAACACGGAAACTCAGACGAGCTCGGACCACTTTGTTTCAAGACTCCGTGTCAGTAACGGTGGTATGTATGTATATATGTGTTTGTTTTATGTCTCAAGGCAATATGATACAAACTCAGAAAAAATGAATGTAGGTATCAATGTTCTGTGGACATGACTCTACATTTATAGGTATTTGGGTCAATTTGATATGGGTTTGCTCAGATTCTGAGCCGTTGAATAACTGTGATTTTGTCCGGTCATCATTAAAGTTGTGTAAGGTACCTATTTAATGTTACTTCCGAAAAATAAAACAATAAAACTGAAGAAGACAAGAATAAAACGGTATAATTGGCTATGTTCTCCTAGGTGAAACCACCAGGGTGTCCACAAGTGACATTTTAGTGTCCCATTGGCGCAAGAACACATTGTGTTTTAAATTTTATCACGCCGCGCCGGCGCAAAACCAGATCGTTTTACAGTGTCGTAATAGACTGTTATTCTTTACAGTTACAAAATAAACTGCATTGTACTATTCTAGTTATTGTATTAGACGAGTAATTATAGATGTACCGTCGGACGCTGTTTATTGTCAACGAAAATATTACTATGTGGTTAGGTGAATAGTGTTTATTTTCGTATGACAATAATTAGTTTCCGTTGGTAAAATAGTTCGTCTACTTAATTAAAATTTGCAAGCAATTTAAAACAGTAGGTATAGATAGGTACATTTCTTATCTGCGCATACAGTGCATATAAAAAGTATATCTTTACAATCTATCTGCGCTATATATTGCAGATAAATACAAAAATAACAAGTAATAATATAACTATTTTATAAAGTAAATTGGAGAACATGTGACCTAGTAGTAATGGCCTCGGTTTACGAGTCACGGGTTTTACCGATTTCGAGAAAAATAAAATACTACAACGAAAATCGATCAAATTATCGTTTTTTAAATTTGTAATTTTTTAGTTTTGTATGTTAGTGTAATAAGTATGCAGATTTTTTAATTTTAAACATCTTTTTTATGTACTGTACGCAATGTACAAAATAACACATTTGCGCTTTAGAAACTGTCACAAAATCTAACGTAAACATAAATGATTTGTTTATAAACTTACCACATTTTGTTGTTTTTATTTTTATCACGTTTATACACTGATTTCAAGACAGCTAGTTGGTCACGACTGCCCCTTAGAAGCGGTTGTTACTATTTAAATCGGAAACGAAACTTATCAACTCTTATCGAGTTATCTTCGACGATCGATAAAATGTTTTTGACACATTATTCACGTACACAGTTGACTGTAACTGATTAAAACAATGCCTTTAGGGCTACAGTAATATTTGTTTATGGTTCATCGAAGTCATTAACTAGTAATAGGATATTGTCCACTTTTTTGGCTTCCGAGTTATTTGCGTACGATTGTGATGGCTACTCGGCTCTGTAGTTTAGCGTGTACTGATAGAAAGCAGTTGTGTTAACAACAACGAGTTAAATTGAAATTACGTCATATTCTTTGCCGACGACGTACGTACATTAAGTTTGTGAGTTTCTTTATTCCTCCAATCTTATAAACTCCTGCCTCTTATAAATCATCTTATAAATCTTATAAAATCCCAAATATCTACATATATCCGTATAGATATTTGGGATTTTAAGAATCGTTAAATAAGTCCGGGTAACATAGGACACAAAAAAGACAATGTTAAAAGTGACAAATCACGCTTGATTAATTTGTTTCTTTTGAACGGATCAATTATGAATTTCACAATAAAGGTCTTCACGATTTCAAATATGCATAACATTTTGCAGAGTATTTTTCATTTTTCTAGTTATCTTTGTTCTTTTATTCTTTTGTTCTTTGTTAACACAAAGTATTATTAATTGTAATAATATCATTTTTATAACAATAACAAAGAAGACAATAAAGTATTTTCTTATGTTGTATAATTTTATGGAACGTAAGAAATTTGAAACTTATGGATAATTTTATATTGATTCTTAACTTTTTGTTTACTAGAGTTTGTCTAAAAAGGAAAGTAACCTGGAAAAACCCATAGATTAAAAATTTATTTCGCTAGATAGATAGGGGAATTCCACTTATCATATTTACAAGTAAAGATAAAATATTATTTATCTAATAATTAGATTGATAGGTACGGATCAAATGATGTCATACATGCAAATACTTATTCATTTTATTATTTTGACTCATTATTTACTTTCTACTCTGTTATCTACGATATAGAAAAAGAAAACAGCTGTAGAACTATTTTGCTGTGTCTTTATAGAAATATGATTTTTGTATAAGAAGGTGTCACAGCGAATATTTTCAACTGACTTCAAAAATGAGGAGGTTTTAATTCGACTGTATTTTTTTTACCCGACTGCAAGTAAGGGTTAGATTAGGTAGGTTGTTTTTTGGGGTGCTGTTTGCCGGAAAACCTCCTCGTGGTGCACCCCGGGCAACGTGTACTGGTGGATTCGCGGCTTTTCGCGAATCCACCGTCACACGGCTAATGTTCTGGCAGAGTAGGAGGTGGCCTTTCCCTGGGCCGCCCGGAGGAGGGGCGAGGGGCGGCGGGTTCGCCGTCTATTTATAGATGGTGAACGCGGTCTGATGCAGACCACCGACCGGCCCGACCCGTAACCCTGAACGGACAGGAACGGGAGCCCACATTGTTGTGGGCTGCGGGGAAGTAAACCCCTTTAAAAAATACCCTAATCCTACGCTTGTGGTGCCTGGCAATGGGATGAATGGTTGAGGGGATCTCAGTCCCAAGGGCTACCCAGACGGAGGTCATTAAACTCAGACCAATATGTCGCAAGTCAAGGATAGTCAAAAATCTACCCAGGAGGGTCCCGGGCGCATATCGCTCGGGGAATCCCTTGCGGAGCCAGCCGGCTCCGTCAGTCCCACGTACTCTGGGGGGGACAACTTCCGACAAACCAGCCCGTCGCCGAGCTGTAAATCCGGCACCAAGAATGGCGCGAAGGTCGCGCCCCATATGGAGTACCTAAAATCAGGTTTGGAGTCTCCACTGGTTCTGGGTCCTCCACCAGCGACTTGGAGCTGTTGGGGGACAGGAACGTAACCAACGAAGCTTCGGCGGGTAAGAAGAGACGCGCTACACAACACCAAAAGCGCCGCCGTTCACCCGAAGATGATGCAGACCTCCCTGAGGTAGACCTTAGAGTCCCTCGGAAGGTGAGGTCCTCCAGTAGAAGAGGGGGGGCAAGAACGCGTTCAGTGACGCCTTTCTCTTGCCCCCAAACACCCGTGTCGTTAACGGACACCGAAAGAGTAGCAGGCGCATCTACATCTGTGTTCTCCAGACGGGAGGCATACATGCGCGGTCGTACGGAGGGGGAGAAGGTCGCGGAAACTCAAGTGGGACAAATTTTGGAGAACCTACGCGCGGCGGGAGGGGATGATACCCCGAAAACCGCCGCGGACCTCACCCAAACCCGACTAAATCTGTGGCCCTGATAGTGCAGGTTGCCACTAAATCGAGGAACCTTAAGGGGACCTTCGCCAAGGGTCTAAAGGAATCTGCCTCTGTGCTGACAGAGGTCGTAGAAACGCTGGCTCAGCGTGCCACGGCCACTGAGTCAGAAATTGTGCTGCGGCTACTGGCAGACAACGCTCGCTTGGAGGGGCAATTGAGCGAGCTTCGTGCAGAGCTTGCACAGTTGAGGGAGGATATGCGGTCGGCAAGAGAGGGGGCTCCCTTGGCTGCCATAACACCGGTTTTGCCATCATCTGCCGTTTCGGACCATGCCCATTCTGTCTCGGCTGGTTCCGCGACGGCTGGTCCAGCACAGGCAACTTCAGCCACCGCTCCCGCGGCACAAGCCTCTTCTGCGCCGGATACCTTCTCAGACGCGCAATGCCGGCAGTTGATTATTATGTTTGGGACGCTGATTGACGCCAAGCTCGAGACAATCAAGGAGCGTCTCCCCCCCGAGCCAAACTGCCGGCCGCCGCTGGCGGTGAGTAGGCCGAAACTCTCACAGGGGTATACGGCAACACCTCCCACGCCCCTACCCTATTCCGGGGGACGCGTGGACTCGTTCGCCGCAGCGGCTACCTCAAAGGCACCGCATGCATCTCCTGCTCAACCAGCGGCAAGGCAGATGCAAGCCGCGAGGTCCGCATCCACTGTGCAGAAGCGGGGGGTTACTCAACCCCAACTACTCCCTGAGCGGTCACTTAAGGGTGTGCGTCGTGCGGTCTCGAGCGTACTCAAAGCGGCGCCCGCCCCTGCTCCCGCCGGCACATTCTCTGGCGAGGAATGGCGTACCGCCGAACGCAGGAAACGTCATGGGAAAAACAAAAAAAGCGCAGCTCAACCAAAGGCTGCTCTGCCAGCCCAGCCCAAGAAAAGTGGCAAGAGGAAGCCGAAACTTACTCCGCCCAAGTCGGCAGCCGTCGTCGTGACCCTGTTAGAGTGGAAGCGTCTCCACCGCGGAGATTTTCCGCCAGGCGAGGGTGACCCTTAACGCCAATAATCTAGGCGCGGGGGTTTCCTTTCGCCACGCCCAGACCGGGGCCAGAATCTTAGAGTGTCCCGGTCAAGACGGCGCGAGAGTGGCGGACCTCGTGGCGGAGACGCTGCGGGAGCTTACCGCGGGGAAGGATGGCGTAAAGATCGCCAGGCCTACGAAGTGCGCAGAGCTGCGCATTTCGGGCCTGGATGATTCGATCACGACCGAAGATATCCGAGAGGCCATCGAGACAAAATCTCAATGCGCCTCCGGATCCGTAAAGGTCGGCGCCATCCGCCCCGGTCCCGGTGGAGTGGGTGCAGCTTGGGTGCGCTGCCCCGTCGCCTCGGCCAAAGCTCTGGCCGAAACGGGCCGGCTCCACATAGGCACAGCTCCGAGGAGTCACGCTCTACGGAGTATACTTCTCCCCAAACCGGAGTTTTGCCGATTTCGAGGTCTTCCTTACCAACTTGGAGACCTCGATACGGCGGTTAGCACCTCGCCACGTGCTAGTGCTGGGGGACTTCAACGCCAAATCTACGGCATGGGGATCACCCAGCACGGACGTCCGCGGTTCGGTGGTTGAGGAGTGGGCGGCGTCGGTGGGTCTCTGTCTTCTAAACAGAGGCACCACGGATACGTGCGTTCGGCCGCCGGGGGGTTCGATAGTGGACCTTTCGTTCGCTACCCCTGCCCTCGAAGCTCGAGTAAGGAACTGGGTCGTCCTGGATGAGGTTGAGACGCTCTCGGATCACCGATATATCCGATTGGAGCTCTCCCGGTCTTCCAGGATCCAGTACCCAGGTAGGGGTCACATGGCGCGCAGAACGCCTCGGTTTCCGCGGTGGGCTGTGGGTGCGTTGGACAGGGACCTGCTGGAAGAGGCGGCCATCGTGGCATCATGGTCGTCTCCGCCTCCAACCGAGGAGGTGGACGTCATGGCTGGCTGCATTCGCGATGCGTTAACGCAGATCTGCGATGCGGCCATGCCCCGCTCACGACGTCGCCCCCCAAAGAAGGGGGTGTATTGGTAGTCCAGGAGCTTGCCTCACTCCGCGCCGCTTGCATCAGTGCGTGGAGGTCCTATACCCGCAGCAGGACTCGTCACCGCGATGTCCAGGAGGAGAGCCAGCTTTATGAGGCGTATCGCCAGGCGAGGGACGTCTTTAAGCTGGCTATCTGTCGCGCCAAGGAGAGGGCGAGAGAGGAGATGCTGGAGGGTCTCGACCGTGACCCCTGGGGTCGCCCATATCGAACGGCGCTGAACAAGCTCCGCTCGGCGGCCCCCCCCCCCCTTACCGAGACTCTCCAGCCCAGTTTCCTTGCGGAAGTGGTCGAGGGCTTATTCCTGCTGCAGGCTGAGCACGCGCCCCCGGCGATGGTCTCCGAGGATGAGACCGATGACCGGGAGGCCGACACAACTGTGCCGCCTGTCACCGAAGCGGAGGTGGGCGCGGCTGTTCTTCGAATGCGTTCGAAGAACACCGCCCCCGGGCCGGATGGCATTCCCGCCCGGGTGTTGGCTCTGACCTTCGACCACGTGGGGGACCGCCTCAGGGGACTGTTCGACGTGTGCCTGGCGTCCGGACGGTTCCCTGACTGCTGGAAGGCAAGGAAGCTGGTGCTCCTTCTGAAGCCGGGACGGCCTTCCGACTTAATTGCGGCGTACAGGCCTATCGTGTTGCTAGACGAGGCGGGGAAGTTGCTGGAGAGGATTCTCGCTACCCGCATCGTCCGGCTTCTGAACGAGGTCGGCCCCGATCTGTCGGACGCTCAGTACGGCTTTCGTACTGGGCGTTCGACCATTGGGGCCATTCTGCGCCTGAGGGCCGCATCGGAGGAGGCCGTCGCTGGTGGAGGAATGATGTCGGCAATATCGCTCGATATCGCCAACGCCTTCGGGTCTCTGCCATTCAGCTGCATCAGAGATCATGCGCTCCGGTATCATGGAGTGCCCGCGTACCTGAGGCAGCTAGTGGCAGACTACCTCGAAGGCAGGAGGATTCTGTACGAGGACCGAGAGGGTGAGGTAATCCGCAGGGACGTTTCGTGCGGTGTTCCACAGGGCTCTGTCTTGGGGCCCCACTTGCGGAACATCGGCTACGACTGGGTCCTGCGGTGTGGTTTCCCCCCCGGGATTGGGGTCATCTGCTATGCGGATGACACCCTAATCACGGCCCGGGGTGGGAATTTTGAGGAGGCGGCGCGCCTGGCCAACCTAGGGATTTCCCGAATGGTTGGGCGCATCGAGGCGCTGGGGCTTAGGGTGGCCCTTTCCAAGACGGACGGAAAAAAGATGCTTTCTCTCTCGGTAGTGTGGGTTTTTTAGTGGGTGCAAACCTTTATGCCTTGAAAACCAAATACCGATCGGTCGGAATCGTGAGAGTGAGAATCGTGAGTGAATCGGTTTCGCAATCGTGAGGTCGCGGGTTCGAACCCTACCCATTATACTACCGATGTGAAGCCACTCCTTTTTGTTTTATTTTTTATGGCTTTAAAAAATGCCTGAACGCACACCTACAGCATCCGGGGCAGAGGGTAGGAGGAGGTAGTGCGGGATCTGCCCCCACTAAAAAAATCGGCCGTGTACCCACTCGGGGCACGTGAATTCACTCCTAACACAAGTCTTTGAGCTTAGTTGGAGTGGTTCATAAGATTGCTAGTAATGAGGGACCCAATACCACATTGCTAGTTTATTTTTTTAAAGTAAAAAACAATACAATTCATTCATTTGTCCTGTTATTTTTTATGTTGTTTTGATAATAAGTTTGTGTAAAGTTACTTTTTATCAAAACAACATAACATTGTACCGTCATTAACAGTACATCGATGGAAAAGAAAATGGAACGATGAAACTTTGTTAACAAACGACTGTGAAGGCTAATTGCAATTGCGATTAAATCCTATTGCTTTGGCGGCCTTATCACAATTAAATATCTATTTCAAGTATTTTTATCATCATGTAAGATACTGTTCTTGGATAATCTGTGCAAATCTCACGTTGATAAGACAAATTATTTTAAACGGGTCAAAGTCTTTTTAACCGGCTTCAAATTTGGTCATTTTTGTTTAAACCGTATATATACCTATGTATGTTCGCGACTTATTCAAAAAGTATGATTACGATTTAGATGAAGTTTTCGCTATGTTTTAGGGTTACGTAGTCAAAATGGCATAACGGAACCCTTATAGTTTCGCTATGTCGGTCCTCAAAGACTGTTAGTGCTAGGAGAAGAGGCGAAGGGTTAATTTTTTTCTGAGGTAACCCGATACAAAAATGTATCTTGCTCGACATAGTTCTTTGTACCTATAATAATAAGTAACTACAATCCAAAGTGAAACCGAAAGTAATGGTGTTCTATGGACCCTGCGCTACTGGCTGTAATTTTACATGGAAACAAATATTACTTACGTCAATAAAGTGAAAGAATAAGAAAAAAAAAATTTTGGGTACCTACGTCCCCTATATGTAAAGTAGGGTTCTGATTTTTTTTTCTCATCTTCCCCATCGTGTGGGGTATCATTCGATAGGTCTTTTGAAAAAGTTTAGGAGTTGGTGAGAGTATATTTAGATTTAGTGATCAGTTTGTAAAATATTAAGCTTTAAAGTGCAAATTTTTGTTAGAGTCACGTGTCGCCCCCCACCTGTCAGCTAAATGGTTAGTGTATGTGAAAAAAATCACGGTACTAGTTTAAATAGTGAAATTAAAAGCAAAACTACCATAGCTAAGTAGGCTTTACAAGTTTACGAGTCAACAGCTGATCAAATGAGACGTAACAATTTTTTTGTACAGATTTCATTGAAAATTATTAATAAGTAGATTATAACGTTGTAAGTATGAAACGTAAACAATAGAAAACCCACTTTTTAAGCCACATTATTCGGAGGATATTTCGAACCTTACGTTGTGCATGGTCTGACATGCACTTGCACGGTTTTTTTCGGGGAAAGTTTCAATGTACATAGGTATAATACTTTACCCTAGGTATTTACTCTTATCTCTAGTAAGTCAGTGATCTAGTCAAGCTATAATCGGTAATATGATTAATCGGCTTTTTCCTTCAATATCAATTGAAGTCGGATCTTTTTTCTTAAAAAGTTATTAATTATTAAGGTATATTCGAAGTAAAGATGAGATTGAAGAAATTAGTCACAATTTTTTATGTTTATAGTTCTGTCTCCTATTTTTCAAAACATGGAAACGTTTAAGGTTATTAATATGTTTTTCCTATACTAACGTTTAAACTTTCGCGTTGCATGATTATAACTATTTATTATACGGGAATTAACTTGTTGTTTTTCCTGCCTGTGTTATGTTTCCGCGTTACTTTCCCTTCTTATCGTTTGAATCTTACTCATGTAACGAACTAAGAATCCGAAGTGACAATTCCCTTTCAAAATAAGCAATTTAGAGTGTTTCGCTTTTGTCGTTTTTTTAGGAACAAAATGAAAAAAGATATATTGAAATCGGTTAGACTTTTTGTTAGATTAATGAACAGCAATTGATTTATAAATAGGTTCATAGACTAGATACTAAATACTTGGGATTAAAACGAGGCGCCATGACATTTTTTTTTTAATTGCACAAAGCGTTGATAATGGCATTGTAAAAAAAATAATGAATCTATACGGAGACTTAAAACTAAAAAAAAAATTTTATAATCTATAATAATCTATTAAATTTTTAAATATTTGCTCTGGGTCATGTTTTAATTACTCTAAGTTGAATAAAAGCTGTGAGAGGTTGTGGGCATAATGTTTAAATGAATTAGATCTCAAACCAAACAATGTTAGATATCAAATAATGTTATTTTTATTGGAACACTAAAGCATTCACTTCTAAGATTGTTAGCAGTTGTTATTTAATTTAATTTAATTTTTACAATGCATACGGAGATACTATTTGTTTACTTTTTCTTTATTTTTTTAAGCCAAATAATCACAATTAATCTTACTTTTACCCAACTGCGGAGGAGACGCATATGCATGTCGGGCAGAAGTGCCATAAATGGAGCCAGGTTTTGAAAGAGCTACATAGATTATTCCGGTAGTTTAGGAACAGTTTCAGTTGGCGATTTTACTTTTAAGTGGCAACTCTAATTTCTTGCCTGCCATAATCATACAAAGGGCTTTAAAAGGCGAGATCGAAAACATATAACCTTTATGTTTAAAATAGTTCAAATCATAGGAAAAACAAATCATAGAAAAAACAACGTTAATAATAAATAGTTCTTATTAAATTTACAACGAGTAAAAAGTACTGAAATAAATGCATTTAAATCAAGAAGACCCGCCTGCAAAAATACCGAAACAAGATGCAGTCGGGGGCATAAATTAATTCTGTTAAAGTAAATGTTGTGCCTCCGACTGATATCAAATATGAGGAGTTTTTGGTTTCTAATCCTATTAAGTATATATTTTGTGGACTTGCTTGTATGTGTTAAATAAATAACAACAAATTACAAAAGCTGTCCTAAGTGAAAAAATAATTTTGAATTTCGTGAATACTATAATAGATTCCCTTATAATTTCTTTCTACCCACGTAAATTCAAGGCCACAATAAGACCAACGAAAGATGGGATGGCTAAGATTTAATTCTTGGCCTACTAAAGAGTGGGCTCAGGCAGCCAACATGCACTGACTCATAAAGCGTGAGGCCTAAGGACTAACATAGCTATATCACTGGTCAATAAATGTTATGAGGAAGAAAAAGTAGTTGACAGAAAGACTCTTAACAAAAAGAGGAAGATATGTTGGGTGAAGAATCATCCAAATTTATTTACACATACGACCTTGCGTGATTTGCGAATCAACCGATATACTTACAGATAAACTGACAATCTGTGATATATTACAGATGCTTGCGCACTCATCATAAGTCCGGCTCCTATATAGACCCGCTTTTATAATTTCATTGAAATTGTAAATAATAATCAAATCCTTAATTTGAGACATTTTTCTTTTATCAAAAGTACATAGGTACAACAATAATTCACGCGGCGAAGAAACTTTGAAAAAAAAAAACTTTGAATGTTTCCTTTAGAATCTATACGAATTAATCAGCAACGGCAAAAGCTGTCAACCTCATCATCAGCGTCGATCAGTCTACTGTTGCACATAGGCCTCTCTCAATATACGCCATAGTACCGGATTCTCCGACTTTTTTAGGCTGCTGATCGAGGTTACCGACCTCCATACTTCACGTTTACCAAGTCGCGGTCTCCTCTGCATGACTCGTTTGCTTAATATCGATAAAGACCACCCATTGCTACTTCAGCGAGCATTCAATACAAAAACTACATATACTAAAATCTACTTTATAAATATTATAATGTTGTTTCTTTATACATTTTCACTTTAAGGAAATATTAAAAATAACTCGGAATGAAGAAGATATTATCATGCAACAAGAAGTCTTAAAGATAAGTAGTAGCAGACTAAAACCTACGTTCTCTCTTATAAATAGTACTATACGTGGGTAGGAAAATGTGTTTTACCTGAATACTTATTTACACAACATGTGTAATCTCGTAATTACGTAAATGCCTCCCCGCCCAATTTACATGTAATCAGTACAATTGCGTGGAATGGCATTGTAACTGATTGTATTTTTAGCGCATTATGAGCGGATTATCTATTGTATTCAGACCTTCACCTTGAAACTTCCTTGATAATGTAACTTTCCATCGATTTGATAAAATGAGTCGAATACGTAGCGGTTTGACCCACATCTTTATTTTCAACTGTATATGGTACGGGTAAGATTAATTTTATGTACTAATCATAAAGTAAAATGAACGTCACATTTTTATTGACTAACCTAACGACAAAAAATATTCTTTACAAAGAAACTGTTCGCCAAGATCTGGGTGTAATTCACTATAGTAAACTTTTATTCAACATGTAAATCATATAGTTAGCAAAGCTTTCAGGGCTCTGGGTTTTATAATTCGCTGTTCCAGTGACTTTAAGAGTATGAAAACCATTAAAGTTCTGTATTGTGCCTACGTACGGAGTCACTTGGAATATGCCGTTCAAATTTGGAATCCGCGTTATGCCTGCTACTGCAATGACATTAAAGGAATACAAAAGAAATTTATCCGATATATATCAACCCATATGATGGCCCACTGCTGGGCACGGGTCTCCCCAGTAGAACCTACTAGTATGTAGATCCTGGGGGTAATTGCCATAATCGCCACGCTTGGCGAGCGGGTTGGCGATCGCAGTAAGGCTTTAAATACGCAGAGGACGCTGCTGCCCGTCCTCCGGGGTGAAATCCCTTAGTCGCCTTGACGACACCCACGGGTAGAGATGGGGTGGTACTATTCTTAAGCCGGCACCACACGGCATAGCCGGCACCACACGGCATTTATCCGATACTTGGGATTTAAATTTAAATCTTGTCATCTAGCCGAGCTTACCTATGAGCAAAGCTGTGTAAAACTAATATCTTACCTCTGTATGTACGACGTTATATTGCAGATATAACTTTCTTGCTCAACCTTGCTCAAGGTAAAATTGACTGCCCGAATCTTCTTAATAAAATTAACTTAAGAACACCATTTAGAAGACTGCGCAACAATGATTTGCTATACATCCCTTCATGTCATACCAACTTTAGGAGGAATAGCTATCTGCCTTAAGTTTTCGCTGACTTCAATAATTTAAACAATGACAGTTGTTTTGATTTATTTACCACAAGTGCTAGATGTGCTAGATCTTTACTGACCAAAATGTTTGTCACCAGAGTAGGTACCTAACCTATTGTAAATACCATATTAGGCTTTATTTAGCTGTATAAACATTTGTAATGTATAATTGATGTATAAGTAGATTGTATTCTGTCCCGAGAAGCTTGTTATTGGCATTTAGTAGTGTGTTTTACGAAACTATTTGTACTATAGCTGTAAGCTCCCCAAATAAAATAAAATCAAATCAAATCTATCCGAATTTCAGACTTTCAGGACATAACGGATAACGTATAAATTTCATACAAATCTACAAAAAAAAATGTGTGGCACTCGGAGACTGCCGCGGTAAAGCAATTTTTATCAAGTTATGCAATTATAATTTTTTTTATTTTTTTATTTATGCAGTATTTTTTCTCTCTCTATATATCTCGATCCGCGCGAGCTTCGTACAATCGTACCATATACATATTATACGTTAAGCGAACGCTCGGCCGAGCTACATGGTAGGCGGCCACTCCGCCTACCATGTAGCTCGGCCGAGCGTTGGCTGGGTGTTAGGTTTATTCGTTACGGAATTTCTTGATTCGGTCGCCGCGCTCAAAGCCCGCGATAAAAACTATGCAATAGCTTTAAAAAATGGATTTAAAGTAATATGAACTTTAAATCCATCTACCATACAGCAAAAGTCATCCAAATATTGTTTTTTTGCCAGAATTATTTCAAATATTTCGCTAACTTCACTTTTCTGTGTAAAACTGAACAGTAATAACAAAACAAAACTAGTTACTACTATTATTAGTTTTGTTTCGGCGAAGTATTGTCATAACGATTCCTAATTAAATAGTAGATAACAGTTATTTAATTTGTTTCGTTATCGGTAGAAAAATACGTACCTACGTAATATGATTGAAATATTATGTAAAGAGTTGAAAAGTAGATTCAGGCGGGGCCAGATAGACACATGTAACATTATAATGACTGTGTCAATTTTTTTTTTTTTTTATGATAGACCAATTAAAGCAAGTATGGATTATCTGCGGCTCTATGAAATTATGATGATGATAATGTGTTGACTTTTTTTTTTAAAAGATAACTAGCAATGTGGGATTGAGTCCCACATTACTAGGAATCTTGTTAACCCCTCCAGCTAAGCTCAAAGGCTTATGTTACGAGTGAGTTCACGTCGGTAGTATAATGGGTAGGATTCGAACCCGCGACCTTACGATTGCGAGACCGATGCCTTAGCTATCAGGCTACCGCCACTTACTTATTTGTTTGTTGGTGAAACGCCTGAATGAGATTGAACAGATTCTGATGTAACTTGGAAGATACATCTTACTAATATTAGATGGGTAGAAAGAAAGTACGCACAGACACAGGCGTGTGTGTGTGAGTGCGTGTGCTTTAACGGGCCCTAACAACAGCCTTGGTACAAAGATTTAATTCAGATCATACAAAGGTTTGTCTTAGAATCGAACCCTCAACTTATTTCACAGCAGTGAATAGTTAGTATTATTTGGCAATAGTACGTATCGAGGCAGTCAAATTCTTTCAAATATTTTAGTTGTACCCAAATCTTTCACGTAGTGGTATGCATTCCAATAATTTCAACTTGACAGACAGCTCCGGCCAAATATACCTAAAAAGTACATAGGTTCAATCTGTATGGAACCTAAAAAGTACATAGGTCCCTATGTACTTTTTAGGTTCCATACAGATTGAACCTTAAGAATAAAACAAAGTTCGCAATTACTCAGCGTGGGTGTCATAAACAATAATTCTATTCTAGTCTCGTAGTCTCTTCATAGTTGGTAGTCGGTATGTAAGTCCGTCGAGGCTTTGTAATAAAAAGTTTTGTATATTTTTTTTAACTTTTTCCATTAGAGCGGATTCCCCGGAGTGAGGCGGCGGTCGTTCGCGTGAGAATGAGCAATTTCCTCCCGACCGCCACGATTTCGATCTGACTTCCTGTCTGGGCAGCGATTTTAAAATTTATAGAATCGCTTTACATGAAATTGAAAATAAGAACAAAAGTGGCAGTATGCAGCGTGAAGAAGCAATATTTTTGGAGACGTCAGTATTACTTCGATTTCCAAATTTAAAATAAAAATTCTCTCGTCTGATTTATGTGTTTCAATCAACGCTGTTTAAAATAAACTTACTAAGAAAGATATTGTTTCAGTGTAAAGCGAATATAAAGGCATTTGCCAAAAGAATTGTAATCAATCTTGACTTAAATTTTCTTTTAGCTTTTCTTGTTTTATTATTGCATTTTTAAAGTAACAATCGTCTTCGTTGGTTGGTTCTAAAGACTATAAATCAGGGTGATTGTAGATCGAGGCCGTCTCTATTGCCTGAACAATGCGCCGTTGGAATAACGAACTCAATTGTGTTAAGTCAGTTGCACCTGAGCGAACCTAGCTTTTTCGTAACGATGCCCCTTTAGTTTTATTGAATGACGAAATACAGAGTACTGCTTTCTTCCAAAGAATTCTTATTTCATTTATTATTTTTGACCAGACAGTTTCAGTATTCGTACCAGGCAGTATTTGTTCTGAAGTTTTATAAATTGAAACAATTCAGGTATGAGAAATGTATCAAATAAATCTTGGGCGGCGAAAAAACAAATAAAGTATTAGATATTTCTTCGCACATTATGTCACACTGTGAGAAGTAGTACATATTAAATCTAAGAGTACATAAGTTTATAGACAGATCTGAAACTATCTATAACTTCTAAGCAAATATTTTATTTACTTCTTTTGTTTTTGTAGTAGCCCATTTTCTTATTTATTGAGAAATGTTAGTCATGCTACATACATGAAAGTTTTTGCCTTAATTATTTTATTTTATTAGGACATCAGAATCTTAATGGTAACATTTTTACGGCACATTTGCCTTATTCATTTTTCTTGCCAAACTAAACTAAATGGTGGTTCACACCAATTTCTTGTCATTGGTAGGTCCATAATGACTGTTATCTGTGACATCTATAATAACAACAAAAATCACTGTAAATTATTTTAACCAAAATAATCGAAATAGCTTTCCAGTTAAAGTTAAATGTATTAAACTGAAGCATAAAACTTTATCAACTAAATACACAGTATATTTCGAATTGAAACTCATTTTTAAGTTTAGGAATTTCATCCAAGTTCAGAAATGAAAAAGACTTCGCTGGTCGCAAGTTCGATTTGGAACTTGAACTGCAACGATCGTACAACCCGTGATTGCACTCCATCTTGAAAATTTCGAGCAAATACTTTGCAAGTTTCACAAAAGTTCACGGATCCCACAATGAGACTTAAAATGAAATATTAATTGTAGGTCACTGCGTTTTAGAAACTGTGAAATTGTAAATATATGAAAGGTTCATTTTTATGCTGCCTTTCTTTACTCGTCACCTGAATTACTTATAGGTACTTACGTATTTTATAGGATATAGTAACTCTACTTATTTATGCTGTTTTATTTTTGATAAACCTAACAATACAAATAAGTCGACGATCGGTATTCGAGAAGTCCCTTGTGGAACGAAGAATACGAACCTACTGAACTTTTAGGGACCCTAAATGGCGGTTACTGTTAATAATAAAATCACTGTGGGTACTTGTGTCTGAGCCACCATGCTTTGGTCACAGTTACTTCAACAGTTTTATCTACTACTATTTCTGCTCCGGAATGTTTATAATATAACAAAAACGAATTAGTCAGTTTTATAATTAGCACTAAGCTTATCGGGCTAAGTATAAGTATAATTGATGTTATAATCGGTACTAATGTTTATGATTTGATAAACTTTATTTGTCATACCAAAAAGACCTACTGAGTTCATATTGATTCCAAATTTCTTGAAACAATTCACACACAGCCTAGATCCTAAACGAAAGAGCCCATACTATGGCAAACTGACAACTGCTAAACATACATTAAATATGTCGACCGTCACCATCACGGCCGTATAAGATATTTGTGGCTCAGTATTTGAACCTAACTACTACGACATAACCTAACATCTTACTATAACAACGTTAACACCTTGTACTGCTTGTACAGACGATTACAGTCAAGTCAACCGGAGAGGTGCTTTCGCTTCGATCGTTCGATTCAGATTGACTGCCCTACTCTGGGCATTCCAAAATGTAAACTTCAAACGAAAGTCACGCTATCTATCCGGCGGCCAATTCACTTGCCTTTCAATGAAAATCAACTAGCGATCTCTTTGCTCCGATATATATTTCTGAATCTTAATTACCTATAGATAAATTACGCACATAATAAATAATCGTGGTCATCGCATATGATTTATCGACCTCTGCTTTATCAGTCAGGGTCATTAACCAATAGACTAATCGACCAGTCCATGGTTTATAAGATAAGAATTTTAACAGAAATTAATTTAGAATCAAAATATCACCGATTGATCATTACATTACACAAGAGCCCTAATGGTTTTGCCAGACTTCAAGATCAATTCTTAACTACTACATCTATCTATTCCATGAAGCTGCAAACACTTCGAAACTCAAACTTGAAGTCATCCTTAATACCTAAGTAAGTACGTATTTGTCTTTGAATAGAACTAGGAGAGCATACGGCTATAAAGTTCTCACCAATTAATATTTGCTAAAGGTACTTTGGTAGTTGCTAAACTTAGATGCAGTTCCAAACTGCTGAGAACCAAACACACATAGATCCTCTAATTAAATGGCTCTGCGATGTATTGATGCTGCAGTAGGTGTAAGTTTATTTTCTGAACTTAGTTAAAGTTTAATATCTGTTTTGTTTATGGGTTCAGACGATAGTTGAGTTAAAATTTTTGCAGGATGGGTATCCTACGAAAATGTCAACGAGTGAATATCGGCTTTTCAAGGTTGTTAGGATCAACTTGTCAGATTTGATTATGTCCAGATGTAACATCTAATAAATAAAAGAGCATTAAACGTTTGTGGCCTATGTCTGCCTGTACTGTACACATTTGATTTTAGGAAAATGGTTGAGTCAGCATGTTTTTTGCTATTTTTAATGCGCTCATTTTGGTTTGTTTGCAACAGTTAAACACCGGGCAAGAGCATGTCGGACCATGCTCAGTGTGAGGTTTCAGAGTCATTGTTTTATGAAAAAATCTGATTTAAATAATTGCACCAGCATAAGACCGTATTGTCAAGCCCTTTTTGTTGAAAAACGCAGACCATGTCCTAAATCATTTTACATGGGGGGGACAACTTATGCAACTTTCGGAGCGATTATTTTAAGAAATATTTACTTAAACAAAAAAGTTCATTAGAAGTTTTGAAATGATTTTAAAGACCTGTCGAATGATGTGCCACAATAAACACAAACAAACACACTATGATTGGATACTTGCTTAAGGTCAAAATATTTGACCTTGGTTTACTATCTCTCTCGTCGAAACAGATGCTCAGATACGAGGACGTAGCTACCGCCATATCAGCTGTATCGATGATACGGGGCCCCTAGGCTACAGGGGCCCCGAACGTGTATTCGCAATTACAACCCCCTTCCCCCCGTACCAGGTTGACATACTGAAGATTTAAGCCCGGAATACATTATTGTGGTGTGGTGTGTCGTGACGCGTCAGAAGCATAATCGATTCCATACATCTAGTATGGTTAGAAACACATTATTAAATCGTGCTGTGTCGTCATAACACACTGCGATAATGTGTCTCTAACCATTTAAAATGTATGGAACCGATACACTTCTGACGTGTCACAACACACCACACCACATTATAGTATGTTTCCGCCTGTTATTGTTTAGTTTTTACTGGCATCTAAGCTACGCCCCTGCTCAGACGTCGTTGAAAAGGTCAAATAGTTTGACTTCAAATAATCTTAGTGTAGTCTTAATTTGGATGCAATTGAGATAATTACATTATTGTTAGATACTATGTAGACACACAGTATCTGACATTAGCTGTCCCGCGCAACTTCGTCTGCGTATTTTATTCCCGTTTTTGCAACATTTTTCATTGCTGCTTCGCTTGTATTGGTCGTAGCGTGATGTTATATAGCCTATAGCCTTCCTTGATAAATGGGCTATCCATCAATATTATACATGTATATATTTTTTTAAATTCGGATCAGTAGTTAATGATATCACCGCGTTCAAACAAACAAACAAATCAACTCTTCAGCTTTATAATATTAGTATAGATTAAAAAGCTGAAGAGTTTGTTTGTTTGAACGCGAGGACCTCAAGAACTGAAAAAATATTTCTATTATAAGCTATATAACATCACGCTACGATTAATAGGAGCGGAGCAACAATGAGAAATGTAGCAAAAAACGGGGAAAATTTACGCAGACGAAGTTTCGCTAGGGACAGCTAGTATTAGTATAGATTTAGATACCTACATGAGGACTCATGTTGATATCTAAATGTCAGTCTCGGTTTGTACTAAAAATGTAAGCTACAACTACTCCTCCATATGTGAATCATGCCTTCATGTTTATTGTCTAAGTACACACATTTTGTGTTCCATGTAGGTAGATAATATCCTGTACGGTTTATCGATAAGATAAAAAAATCTGGCTAAATAATGGATCAGGGCTGATATGGATAGATAACGATACAGTATTTAATGACTAAGTCGGGCGTCACGTTTTTGTGTATTGCTGAAAATGTTGAAGTGAATAACAAAAAAAACTTTGATAAGGCTATCGATTCTTATCGATGTTTTACTCGGATCGTCGGGATGGAAAAATCATATTTTTATGGCGTTTTCATGGAATTCAATAAATATGTAAATGCCAAGAGAAATTGAAATAATAAATGGCCGGATCTAAGATTGTCGAATTTTTTTTAAATGAGTCATTGTTAAAAACTGGAGAACTACTCTTTGTTTTTTGGATTCCGTATCTCAAATGAAAAAACGGAACCCTTTTAGGATCACTTTGTTGTCCGTCCGACTGTCCGTTCGTCCATCTGTCTGTCAAAACCCTTTATCTCTAGAATGCGTGGAGAGATCGAGTTGAAATTAAAACCATATATTTAGGTCTCCAGTCCCTTGAAGCTGTGTAAAAAACAAACTTCTAAGTTAACATAAGAAAAAGATTTATGCCGCAAAAAACTTAAAATTTATAGGGTATTTTCCGAAGACCTAGAACTATGAAATTTAGCAAATAATACCGTAAATATCTTATACTACAATTATAGGAAAAAGTAAAAAAAAATATACATTTGTAATATCATCTTTTATACATGTAACAAAATTGTAAATTTAACGTGTCTGTAATAGCCGAACTCTGTCTGTCTGTTAGTTTGAAACGCATCACCCAAAAACTACAAGACGGATTTGGTTGAAATTTTAGCGTATTCTTATAAGTCTGCATTACCATTTAGGATAAAAATTAGCACGCTATTTCTCATAGGAGCTAAGCAATAGGGGTAATGTAACCTATTTTCAGTTATACATCCTCTTATAATAATGACTTTTTGTATTTTTTTTAAAAATAATTTTGAACATTTTAACGTTCTATAAGTTTTTTTTTTTAATATTTTTGTATACCCTAAGATATTTGCTTTGGTTTTCAAATTTTCATACTAATCTAGGCATCACATTCAACCACAATTAGTTTTTGTTGAAATTTATTATAAGTTGGAACCTATAATAAATTTCAAAATTTTAAAAAGGTAACAATGGGGTTTATATATAATAAGAATCTACTTACATGTTACATTACATTGTTATAATTTTTAGAAATGTCCGTGGGGCTATATGTTTTACACATATCAAGCTAAAACTATCGGCCATATTCGATTATATTATTTTACGAGTGATCTTATAGGGCCAAACTTTCATACTTAACTTCACTAGAAACATATTACAACAATGTTGTGTTACAATATTGTTTTTTTTTTTGGACGGAAATTTTAACAACAAGTATGGTTTCGAGGCGAACAGCTAGGATTTTAAATTCATTCATTAACTGACGGTTAAGGTTCGAGTCTAAGATTTCTTTCCGCTCTTTTTGTATTTTTAAAAATATTTTAGTTATATATTCGACTAAATATTTATATGCTATGGTTTAGTGGTAGTTAGTTTTTATATTAGCCACTCAAAATAATTTCCTAGATAGGTTACTAGTTAATTTTGCTTTGCCGAGAGTTGTGAATCGTGAAAATTAGGTAATGTACCTATTGATCTATTTGTATTAAGTATAATTAAACCTTAGAAAATAACAATACCTAGATATTGTACCTACACTGCAAATATACCTACGTATTTCGTAAAATTATCGAAGCGAAAAACTCATAATTGGTTTTTTTTCTGTAGGTTATTGGGTAGTTTTGATAGTGGTGGCACGGTTTCATTAAAACAACAATGTAAAGCTACAGTTGATACTCCGATTTATTGTATTGTTACATTTCAGTACAAAATAAACTAAAAGAAGTAACAGAACAAATGACGTAACATGAAATAATTGCAAAATAAATCATTAAGTACGCCTATAATTAGTACTAGCACTACAAAAACGAGTTTGCGAAGTGAAAACTTCTTTAACGGCGTTGTGCACTTTTTTTGGTATGGGTATAAAATGTTACCCTCACGTCAGGATCACGTGACCGTAAGATTGGTGGATTGGTGGGAAGACAGGTGGGAAATCGCGCAGTCGAGAAACCAGAGGATCCCGGTTTGAGTCGAAATGATTATTTCTTCCCTTTTTAATTTAATTTTTTGTTTTTTAATTTGTAATATTTCATATATTTGATTTTATTGTCATGTCGTTGTCATTGTCATTTTTTAAATTGTCATGTTTGTGTACGATAGCGCAATAGATAAATATAATCAATATTAAAAAAAAAAAATGTTATCTCTTCTTCCAGCACACCTGGAGTGCAAGCCGTTTTTTTTTTCATTTCTATTCATTTTTTTAGACCCCATTTACAAATGTGGGTTAAATTTTTTAATTAAAAAAAACAACGTCGATTAGATTACCTAACTAATTTAGATAAGAACTAGTATCTAATTATAGGTTTTGGAAACTGAATTTAGGAAAAAGCGAAAAACTGCCAGACTCTATTCCTAAACCAACAAGTAGTACCTACAAATTAGTACGGAACCCGCGATGGGCGAGTCCGACTCGCACTTGTTCGGTTCAACAATTAGTGTAGAAGAGAAAGTAGAGTATATTCTGCTCTGAGTAAGTCATGGTTATCACGACTTACTCGTGATAGAGAGGTCGAAAATACTATTTCTTCTTCTACATTAATTTGCAAGAAATACCTACAGAGAGAAAACAAATTTGAAAAAAATGGAAACGGCCTAAAGTCATATAAATTAATGAAAAAAAAAATTAAGCACATGCATGTCCAGATACAAATAATTTTATTTTAAAGAGAATATCAGTTCGCATAACGCATAAACGATACTTTTGAACAGAATAATTGGTTTATTGCTTAATTTTCATAATATCGAAGAATAATAATCGTTTCAAATAATACTGGGTCTTTAATCTTAGAATTAAAAGGAATATTTCTGAACTCGCGGTTCTTGTTAATACATAATATGGGATTATGTGGATTGTTTTATGATTATTGTTGTAGGAAATATGTGATAAATATACACATTCTTCAACGCTGATGTTAAACAATAGGAAACGTGAAGCATATTGATTGCTTATCAGCAATGTCAGGCGATAATGGAAATGGTTCGTTGCTGGATTAGCCTAAAGTAAAACACTTTTGTACCAACTCACGGTTAGTCTCTTTAAATTTGATTTATGGTGAATAAATTTGACTCATTTCATATATACTTACAAGGTCCATTTTTTTATGAATAGGTTGATACTAATATTGATACTAAGTACATATATGACTACCTCTGTGGCGCGGTGGGAGCGTGTCTGACTGCTACGCAAGAGGTCGTGGGTTCGATCCCCACCCAGGATAAAGCTTTGTGTGATGAGCACGATGGTTTATTCTGTGTCTGGGTGTTATTTATCTATAATATGTATGTATTTAGAAATATATGAGTATGTTTATCAGTTGTCTGGTTGCCATAGTACCAGCTCTGCTTAGATTGGGATCAGATAGCGTTGTGTGAGTTGTCCTAAGATATTATTATTATTATATACGAAAATAAATGCATGTTTATTGATTTATTATATAACAACGATGACAAGAATTTGAGACCTCACAAATAGTTTGATATGTTTTCGTGTGTAGGTATTGTTACGTTGTCGCAGCTCTGAGTCGGGCAAGTACCGGGGCTGTTCCTCAGGAACTTGTATCGGGCGATCAAATTAAATATGAATTTCGCACTTTAAGAATATAATATTTTTTCCTGAAATACAAGTTAGATACACATACTTTACTACATCACTTATATTAACATAACACTTTATTAAATACTTATTCATTAATTACACATAGAATTACGAGCTGAAAGGTCGGCCATAAAACTCCAAGTTCTCTCGACTCTCTTTTATTAGGGTTCCGTTAGTTTCGACATGTCCGTCTGTCTGTCTGTCTATCAGTCCGTATGTCACAGGCATTTTACTCAAAGACTACTAAATGAATTTTGATGAAATTAGGTGAAAAGGTGTCTAGTAGTAGCCGCTACTTAGTTTGATAAATAAATAATAATAATAAATATTTTTAGGGGCGGCCCTCCATACATGTAACAAAAGCTAAAAAAACTTTTTTTCAGCAAATATCAACGTGTGGCACATCATTCGACAGGTCTTTCAATAACATTGAGGTTTCTAATAAACTTTTTTGAATTAGTGAATATTTTTGGAAATAATCGCTCCAAAAGTTGCATAAATCGTGTCCCCCCCCCCCCCCTAACTTTTGAACCGTGTACCAAAAAAATATGAAAAAAATCACAAAGATAGCGAATTTTTTTTCGGATAAGATCGGATATACCGTCATTGAGTTATAGCCAAAAAACTGCGTTTCTAAACAAAAGAGCGTAACTGCCACGAGCATACGCTTTTCTGCTGATGCAATTGTTCAAAGCTGCGGAACCCTGCACTGAGCATGGTCCGACATGCTTTTTCTTTATAATCCAACTAGTTTCACGAATAGTAATGAGGTTTCATGCGAGGAGATCGTAACCTCGATCCTCCTGTCACAGTTCCCTATTATACTCTTTTACACATAAACGACTGACCAGATCCAGATAAAATTTGTCACAGAGATAGATAATTGTTTGGAATAGCATATAAGTTTTTTATCCCGGAAATATGTACGGTTCCCGTAGGAAAATTTAAGCGGGCAACTTTTATTTAATAATAACACTCTACAACATTTTTTACCCAAAAATAAATCATGATAAGTTGATTCCGTTATAACTCCACAATAACGGAAAACAACATTTTTTACCCAAAAATAAATCATGATAAGTTGATTCCGTTATAACTCCACAATAACGGAAAAAAAAAATTTAATTGAGTTAGTGTAGTTATAGTGAACAAATAAAAGTGACAGTGCTTTAAATTTACACAAGAACAAAGTGTTTTCATGTTATCGGACTCTAAGAAAGTGCAACAGACATTATTCTTAGTTATAAAATTAGTGTAAACGTCTAAAATTAAGTTAGAGTAAAATTGCTTATTAGCCTTATAGGCTAGATCGTAATGAATTGTAAAGAACTATGTTCTTTATACCCAAGAATAAAAAAAAAAAAAACAATAACGGAAAAATATTTAAATGAAATTTGGCACGTCAAATTATGGAGTAATTTATAATCAAACTTTTTAATAAAATGCAGTTGAATCGGGTCTAAGAAATTAAAATAAAGCGTCTTCCAGACGATTGGAAACAAACGTACACACCAAGGTGACTTTGCTTGTTTCCAACAGTGTAGACGGCTGTTGCAAACCAAGTACCAAATAATTTGGCTTACAAAAGCCGTCTACACTGTTGGAAACGAGCAAGGGAGTTTAGACAAAATCACATTCGAATAGCGATATCGTTAATGGAAAAGAATAAGAATTAAAGTATAAAATTTGCCGTTTGCGGTGGAGATCATAGATTTTTTTCAATTTTTTTGCGAACAATTAGTACGGCGCGCCACGGAACGAATGTATGTACCTTGTCTTAGCCCCAAGGTCACCTTGGCGGGAAGGCTTGTTTTCAACCGTCTGGAAGACGCTTATAGACTGTGACGCCGTGATTTCGGGAATTTTACTATTTATGTCGCTAATTTGCTAGTATTCTAGCATATTTTTTAAAAGATTTGACATTTTATATTATATTTAATTATTTTTAAGTTATTAATTCTGGCTCCCATACTGAATTTGTTTTCGAGTATATATATGAAGTAAAAAGGTAAAAAATATACTTTGAGACATATAATTACGATGTATTTTTTATAACCTAACAGTAAATATACAACTTTCTGTCAATACATATTAGTTATATTTCGGGACTTAATCGCGTGAATTATTTAAAGGTACGAACCTTTTATTTACCCGACGTTTCACGCGATTAAGTCCCGAAATATAACTAATATGTATAAAAATCGCGAAAGTTTAAAAACAATAATTTCTGTCAATAATTGCCATTTTTAATACTTTTCAAATTCTGGGCCAAAAATATAGCTGAATTTCGGGCAACTTTTGGTAAACGTCGTAAAACGTCTGATAAAGTAATCTTAACAGTTCTACTGCTCAGATTTTTTATTGAATGTAAGGTCCACAGTTATTCTTGTACTAGTCTAACAGCAGAAAGAGTAGTAAAATACGATAAAAAAACTCGCCCTATGCTATCCAAAGTCTTACATGAAACATGAGTTCGGGCATTAGTTTCTCAAACTTTATAAACAGATTAGACAGATATAAAATTTAAAATTTATTTTAATTTTACACTGAATATCCATAAACCCATAAATATTGCAGTGCCAATGGCTGAAAATGATTAGACACTCGTAATGTGCACACAACATGAAACTTTTATGAAAGTAACTATTTACCTATTTTTCAGGAGCTATTCACTATTAGCTGTCTACTCCAGGTTTAAAACTGATACATTTTATATTAGTTTTGAACTTGGAGTAGTCAAATCTATACTAATATTATAAAGTTGAAGAGTTTATCTGTTTGTTTGAACGCTATAATCTTAGGAACTATTGTCTCGAATTGAAAAATCTTTTTGTATTGGATAGCAAAATGTTACAAAAACGGGGAAAATTGAGGCATACGAAGTGGCACGGGTCAGCTAGTGTAATATAAAATGTAAAAAGAATATCCGGCAATACTGCTTAAATAAACATTTTTCAGAGAATTCGCTACAAAATAACCCTGCTTTTTGAGTATAAATTAACCACTAACATTCCAAAATCGAATTAAATTAATGTAACATATACCAGGCAATATTTTGAAATTACACAAATAATTTATTTCAGTATGTCTTGCATTAAATCACAAACTTAAATACTGCTGCTAAGCGCGGGTAGCCTACAATTAAAAATAGTGATATCTATTTATACTGACGTGACAGGAAACTATAAAAAACATCAACATTCAAAAATGTATAACTTTATTTGGGTGAGAAAAATACAATTGGTAACTATTGTAATTTGATTAGGTTTTCATGTGCATACCTGCATTATTTAGTCTTATCAGAAACATCGAATCGGTACCAAAGAAACGAAGCTATGACTATACCATCATAATCAGAAGTAGGTACTCACAAAATGTAAACAAATAATTTTAATTTCAATGAAGAATGAGTGACAGAGACTCAATGACTTTGTCCAAATGTATTTTGATTATTGTGATGTCGCCTATGACTTCACACAAGCTTCAAAGCGTTACTTTAGCTGTTGAACGCAAACAGATATTTATTTTATCACTACCTAAGTTTGTATGTTGTCGGACAAGCGTGACTAATGTTCCCTGGACGTCTAAGCTCACTGTTAAATAATTATTTACGGGAAGCACGTAAATGTTGTACAACGATCTGTTTGGAATCCGCTTAGTGCAGGCTTCCCTCCCCCCCCCCAGCCCTCTCCGCGTCCGGCTTCCGGAGGAAACGGTCCTTCGGCGGCGACGACGGAAGCGTCTGTTAAGCTGGATCTGATATCTACGTCCCCGTTAGTAAACTGTTCGCAATTATCGCTTCGGGCCATTCATTGCTTTGCTTCAGATGACCGAGTTTTAGCTATAGGTAGGTCCTCCGGTACCTTAATATAAATTGCAAAATGTCATTTTCGTTGCAAATTTAGCTAAAATTTGAATATGATTTGAAATAGAAATGGAGCTTGCTTTAAAATTTATGTCTGCACTCTGGCATAGTGCGTTCTACTTCAATAAAGTTGTTTTCTCAATTCATTTTCTATACAGCTACAACATCATAATGTTTTCATGTTCGATATCATAAAGACTTATTAAGACACCTATTACTGTGAATGTTCTCAATCAAATAAATTATCCCATAAAATTCATGACGTCATCGAGGGAAATTTTCATAACGTGAGGAAGGCAAGACAAACGAGGAACATCTTAACGCGAGGACCGTCGTCATATGCGGCCTCTGCCACTGATGCAAAGAAGAATTTATGTTCTTCATCCATATTGCCCTCTGCGCCCAGCGAGCGCCCCGTTCAACGTTATATGCCAGATTTATTAGAAAATACAGCCACGACCTCTTGCCATTTTTCTAGTTAGAATTGACGAGCGGTTTTTGGTTGAGCGCCTTACTCTACAAAATATTGACGCCTTTATATTACGTATCTACATTATTACGTCAGGGGCTTGTAACTGAACATCTATAGTATCAAATTAAAGAATAGACATATTTAATAATAAAAAGGATAGAAAAATTGAGGTCTAGTAACATAGTCCCGATAGATGGTTTAATTCCGGCCCCGGTTTGGCATACGGAAGTCTCGGGTTTGCTTCGGGGTTCAGGACTTTGAATTTTTTTTATATATTTGTATTTTTCCATCTTTTAAAAATTGAATTACTATATTAACATTAAGCTAAAGCTAAATATTAAATATGAAATTATAACAATAAAAGTAGATTGATGCAATTTCACTTTGCAACGGCGACATTGCGACTTATATTAAAGTATTTGGTGATTCTTAGGGTTCCGTACCTGAAAAGGTAAAAAAAGGAACTCTTATAAGATCACTCTCTTGTCCGTCTTAAAGTTACAACAAATTAAAAGATGATAATTAAAGGGTGTCCCCATACATACATAGTTGAAGCTAATTATTTTAAAACTGCGAGACTCGATTCCTGAACTATTTTATAACACGTACCTATAAATTTGTACCGAACCCTCGGTGGGCGAGTCCGGCTCGAACTTGTCCGTACTTTTTTTTTTGATAATACGCTGTGTTTTATTAAATTGTTGTAAATAAGTGGTTGTTATCATATTTTTGTCATGCTGCCTAGGGCGCTTCAAACTTTGAAGATATCAATTTAAAAACTTTTATTCATTTGAAGTCTTTACGCGACTCACAAAAGTTACCCATGTCGCCGAGTTGCAAACAAAATGTTGCTACCAACTGCAAGTTTTAATAAATTCGTCACCAAACTTTCGAGCCGAAAGCCTTAATTAAGATAACGTCCTTGGTGGTGGGAATCCAGTACCCTGCGGAGGGAACTTCAAGTTTAGCAGTTTCGTGTTTGTCTTAGACAACTTGGACAGTGAAGTAACTAGTCAAACAAACTGGGCTCCCGTCGGCGGGCACCGATTTAAGCTGAGCGTAACATCCAAATTAAATGCTGCTACACGTACCGTTTTACGAATTGTGGAATGCTTTAAACACACTCTCATAGCTGCCCACAAACAGTTATGAACCCATTCAATGCTCAAACTTTCCGTTTGCGCTGGATTTTCTATTGAATACATACGTACTTGCATTGTGGTTTTGGAACGTGAAAAATGTTGCTAGTAAGAGTTGTCGCATCAGCGTGCACAAACAATTACACAAATATACATTTTTTTTAACAACCGATACGCAAGGAGTTTTATAATAATATAATAATAATAATAATATCATTTATTCAGACCATTGATCCATTTAGTGTTAGTAAAACAATATTGAAATATAACAAATACCTTAAAGACTAATGTTAGTAATAAAACATAATCATAAATTTATAAATTCAACGTGTCTGTCTGTGTATCTGTGTGCCCAACTGGATTGTCAAATTTGCGGTGTTTTCATTAGAAAGCTAGCATAATGTTTTTAGGGTTACGTAGCCAAAATTGCAAAAATGGAACCCTTATAGTTTCGTCATGTCCGTCCGTCTGTCTGTCTGTCCCGTATGTCACAGGCATTTTACTCGAAGACTACGCAATGAATATTGATGAAATTTTAGGGAAAATGTGTCTTGTAGTAGCCGCTACTTAGTTTGATAGCTAAATAATAATATTAAATATTTTTTGGGGGGGCACTCCATACATGTAACAGAAGCTGAAAAAATCTTTTTTAACAAACATCAACGTGCGGCACATCATTCGACAGGTCTTTTAAAAACGTTTTAAGGTTTCTATTACCATTTTCTGTTGGTTCCGACCATGCATGTACTATATACATGTAGAATCATGGCTTTTCACAAGTGTAGTATTTTGCTTCCTAAGTGTATAAAGAATTATTATTGATTTTGTATATGTATTTAGAATTATCTAAGTATGTTTACGAGTATAAGTTGTCTGGTTACTATAGTAGAGGTTCTCCTCAGTTTGGTATCAGATGGTCTTGTGTGCGTTGTCTGATATAAGTTAAATATCATATCATATCATCAGCCTATCGCAGTCCACTGCTGGACATAGGCCTCTCCAATTGCACGCCACTTAGCACCCCTCGCCACGCCGTCACCGTGGACGCCACCATGTCCAGGAATAACGTGACTGCCGGGAACTGGAGGCCATGACTTTTGTGCTTCGTGCATTTGTGGTAATGCCCATAATCGCCACGTTGGGCAGGCGGGTTGGCGATCGCAGGGCGTAGCTCTCGCATCAATGACGCTGCTGCCCGTCACTGACCTATAACTTTAGCTACGCCTTAAATTGGGATGGTTATACCGCCACCAGCCGGTCGCCAGAGCCTCGTTCGTTGTACAGCAGGATGTACCGCGTGCAGGTGAGGTTGGCTTGGAGCGAAAGATGGTGGTACGCCCCCTTACATCCTATAAGTTAAATATTTCAATATTATTTGGTTACAAAGATACCATTAAAAACAAAAATGTGCAAATATGTCAAGGTTTCGCGCTTAGCAATAACAGAAGTGAAATCTAACTAAAAATCAAAATCTTTTAAAATTCTATAAATCATACAAAGGTCCTATCACATTGATATATTTCATTAATTCAAATAATTTGTTGATTGCGACACAAAAGAGCAATTTAGCAACTAAGTTTTTTATTTACTAGCATATGGGTCGCACATTACCGTGGCCCAAAATGCTTCGTATAACCACGGTCGGTGAGTCGCCCTTTTCCAACTTGATTGACACAGTGCCGTGTGTCTAGATATATCCCCGTGTTGATCGAACTATTTACATACTAAATACTTATAAATTAATACAGAACCCTCATTGCGCGAGTCTTGCTCGCACTTGGCCGGTTTTTTTATACTACGAAATGAAGAGACGAGCATGTTGTGAGCCTGATGGTAATCGTCACGCTAGCCCTTATCAGTATCAGTGATACCCAAATCCTTGTTTGGTAAAGATCTGAATGCCACCATAATGCACTCCTTATTTAAGACATTATTATGTTCGGAAGTCTCATTTGCCCAGCCATTTCATTTGCCACAGTGGCCTTCAACCGAAACACATTGATGTGTTAACATCACTATTTCACGGGAGAATAAAAAAACTTGAGAGGTATCAAGGGACACCCGGAAGGAACGAAGTTCTTATCTTATTTTTTTTTTTATAGTCTTTTAGTAGTTACACCACACTGTTCAATGCGAAAGAAAGCAGAAAGACGAAACAAAAATAACTTACAAAAAGATGATTGTATACCGAAGGCTCGAACCCACAACTACACAATTGTCACCAATACTGTGTACCGAATTTGTGCCTCTAGACCAAATCGACAGGTGACTTCTTCGTCTAATTAGATGTTCATATCTTACGCGCACGCCGCACAGTTTGTGTGTGTCAAAAAGTGTCGTGACAACTTTTCGTGAGATATTTTTCGTCTCGCCCCTATCACAACGAGCGATAAGGAACTTCGTTCCAACTGTCATTGTTCTGGTACCCACCAAGATGGCATATGGATTAGACCTACCTCACTATAAATAAACCTAAAGCTGTGCTTCAGAAAATCCGTTAAGTCATTTTGTAAATAATCAACACTTACTGTCTCACGCCTCGGAGGTTTTTTTTAAATGTTATGTACATTATATTGTTTTAGAAAAATCGTTCCCTATAGTTTGAATTTACTATACCTAGAGAGTATTGTACTAATTGCGTTCAATAGCCGATAGTGCTGACTGTGTGTCTGGCAGCAAAATAATGTTCTAGTACTCCAAGATTTATTGCAGTTTATGGAAGACAGTGCGAATGTATTGAGCAATTAAGAGCAAGTGTTTTTTAATTGAGTTGCTGTACATAAACTTAATGTGTAATGTCTTTCTTGTCTACCGTTCTTGGCAGCATTGAGGTAAGTACTGTTTTGTTTCACAAGTGATTGTTAATTTCATTTGCATTTTATTTACAATAGTAAGAGTTGTTTTTCGTTCAGTAACTTATTTTATAGCTATTTTGAAGGGCATACCCATCATGCTTCGTGTTCATATAGCTGGGACATAGACCTCCTTGACTCTGGTATGGGTAAATGTCATATGTCTTCGACTTTTTGGATATATGTTATGCCGGTTTCTTTGAGATATTTTCAAATAAACATTGATAAAATGTTTAAATATAACTACACAGTGAGTAATATCTAATTAATGTCGATTTTATTATTAAAGGTTTGGAGATATTATAATATTCAAAATAATTTATTAACAGGGTTCTAAGAAAACTAAAAAAATGTGAAAGTAACAGCAGGTAATATACAAAATGATCTTTACAATTTTTAATTAAAATAATTTAGACACGTGCCGCCTTAAATTCACTGTAGCAGAGAGTAAATTTACCATTCAAACTTAAACACTACCGTCGCCGAAACTTTTGTAAGTAAATATTTAAGCGCATGCGTATTCGTAGAGATCTAAGTTATATTGGTCCCTTTCAAGTTTTGTATTAACTGTTAAAGTTGCCTCGCCGTAGGTACATTGAAAGCTGTTTATAAGAAATCAGAATCAGCTATTGAAGTGGCCATG
This sequence comes from Herminia tarsipennalis, assembly GCA_945859575.2. NCBI lineage: Eukaryota > Metazoa > Arthropoda > Insecta > Lepidoptera > Erebidae > Herminia > Herminia tarsipennalis. The sequence goes on from OX243835.2 coordinate 17,998,931, forward strand.
AGTGGCGTGAATTAGAGTTTTTTTTAAATTGGGCAGTGTTATCCTAGTTATACAACCTGTGAATACAAACAATAAAACCTGACTTGCGTTTATACCATTTTAATGATTAAAAGCCAACCATGTTGATCTCGTGCTCGTAACTTTTTTTATTTGGCAAAGGCATCTCAGTTATACAGTCTATGAACCATGAACATAAGACAGCAGCCAGCCTAGTACCTACTCGTACTTTATTTTTTTTTAAGTCCAGGCCACACTATTACACCTCTTCTAAAGAACCTACAACAAATTAGAACCCGAGCCAAGAACACTAATCCGTGGGATTACTTTTTCTGTTTTTTTTTTCAGATAAACAAATTGAAGAAGCCTTATTTTGAAGAAGCTATTTTAAAACAAGTCATGTAGAGGCCATACTTTGCCAAAAGAAATTTATTAAAGATTTATTTTCTTGAAGGTCAATTTTATTAGGTAATTTAAATATTTTTCGTTGAAATTATATTATTTTTTTTAAGTTAAACAAATTCCGCTGTTTTGTTCTATAGCAAATAAAAACACTTGCTCTTAGTTGCTCAATACAATTAGAAAGCGTGTTAGAAGAATAAATAAAAAAAGTACTCCAACCTAAACTAAACCTGCTAGCCTATAAATCGGTCTAAAAACTTGATCTAAACTTATTAGTTATCAAAGTGCACATTACAAAGATGTGTAGCCATCCTTAAGATCGCTATCCAAATTCCAATAATCTAATGTCTGCAGTCTGCTGACTAACTCTGGGATATATCTCTAGTAGATGTAAGTAACTTGTCACGAGTAATTGGTTGCCCTAGGCCCCAGCTCCGCAGATAAACCTACACCCAAATGGACTCCATTCAGACAATAAATAAAGAACAATCCTTTTCTTTTTTCGATCAGTCGATTTAAGGTTAGGTGTGTTTTTACTTATTTATTATGATTGTCTTTACAGACTTTTCCATTAATTGTCTATACAGATTTAGATGAACTTTGATATGGAGATTGAGTCCCTGTTTTTCTCCGATACACAGTTTTTATCGCGATAACCGACATCCAAGTGGAGCCGCAGGTAAACGCTAGTGCACAAAAAACGAAGTCGTTAAATTATTGATATGACAAACAATGCATTGTCACCTTTTCCAATTCCAGGCATAAACGTAATTACAAAAATGTTTAATACGAATTTTACAAGATATTAATCTTTTAAAATTCGCACTATTTTTTTTGTTTGATATAAAATTACTCTTATTACTCTTATTTACGTTGTATAATATGAACTTTTGTAAATTTTATTCGATAAAAATATATATAAAGTGTTAAAGATATCAAGTGAAGTGTGAATTGCAAATTAATAAAAGAAAAACTGTATTTTGATGCGCGGCCAAATTGATGTGCTGAGTGAGAGCCTGGCCGGTCACCGTTATCAACAGATGAATTTCAAAGCTCAGCAATAAAATCCGGGGAGTTTATAGTTACCATTTGATACTAACTAACACTCCACGACATCTAAATACTTGACTTATCATTCATGAGCCTCATCTAGCCACCATCAGCACAGTTCTTTGCCTCTTTTTGCTTGACAAGTAGTGGAAGCAGAATTGAAGACAAAACGTTTTGCCTCATTCTCATAATTACACACAAAACTACTGTACAATTAGGCTACTAACACTTTTAGCTTTGAAGTATTTGTATAGGCATTTCTTGCCAATTACTTTTCAAATACAATAATTGCATTTTTAAAAGATAGAAAAATTTGAATTTCAGACCCAGGAATCGAACCCGAGACGTCTGTAGCTTATCCGAGCCCGGAATCGAACCACCTATCGGACTGGTGGTTCAAATCCGGCCCCGGACTTAAAATTTTTCTATCTTTTAAAAATGCAACATTAGCATTATTTATGTACATTATTCTTGTTAGTAAGTGAATTACATATCAAATTCAAGAGCGTACGAACGTTTATGCGGCTGTAGATACATAAAATAGCCTGTTTTTAGGACAAGCAATCCCAGCGATTCTAGAACTAGGGGATTAATCGGAATTCCAGAGCTAAGCTGGGTGTGTTATCTAAAAATACTAATATATTTAGGATGTTTGGATTACTAAAATTACGAGCCAATTCAAATGTGTTATCAAGGTCGGATGACGTCAGTTCTTTTTTTGTTATACGCAATTAAAAGCTTTTAGGACGAGCTATTATTACGAACTGATCTTTTAATGGGTAGAGTGCCATCGAATGTAATGGTTCAATCAGACTAGGAGTAGTTAGCCTCAGTCAAGTTTGATAATAATAATATTTAGTATTCGTTAGTGCAAAATTATTAATTTCAATATGTTTTTGAAATTTTGAGGTGTCTTTGTGGCATCATAGTCCGTAAAATTTGAAACAATAAGAACTCAGTTCTTTTTGAATTTTAAGAAGTTTTGAAGAAGAAAATAATAAAAAAATACACATTTTGGCACAAAATTATGAGAGTACACAGTCCGGTCAATTTAGACATTCGAAGTTACATAAAGTCCCAACAAGCTGAATTTCTGTGAAGTTGTTCAAAACATAATTATAAACAATGTCTAGAAGTTCCCCATCATTCCCCTGTAAGGAAAAAAAATAATTCAAGTTTAAAGGTCAAAAAAATGAGTTTTTCGCGATTTTCAGCAAAACGGTAAGTTTTATCATAAAAGTACTTTAGACAAAAATTGTAGATCATAAAATTATCTTTATAAATGTATCAATGCTTTTTTTTTACGAGCCACCGTTTCTGAGATATAACGATTCAAAAAGTTATAAAAGTTGTTATCGTCATAATATGCACACGTTTCCACGCCACCTATGAGGTAGTGTAATCTGAAGATTCTAAAATCTGTGGATTTTCTTCTTTCACTCTCTTCATTTAATTTCTCGCCACAAAATAAGCATAGTTCTTTGAAACAAAAAGCTGATTCACTGATACGTGATCTAGTACGAGGAGGACTTGCTGTGGATGTACTGGCTTCTTGTTCTTCACGTTGTCTTTTATTAGCTGCAGCAATAGAAGACTTTCGAGTATAATTTTTACGGCAATTTTCATGTATTGTCACAGATTTCTGATTTTTGAGATATTCCGAATAATCATCAGTTCTTTCGATACTTGCATTAATTAATGTCTTCATACCACGTTCTACAGTAACAACTTCACTTTCAGTTAAAAGTTTAGCACAAATAAAACAATATTCAGACATTTTTAATATAAAACTCAAAACAGCACAATATAGGTTTGGATAAACACGTGTTTTCACTACAGAGTGACGCTCAAGACTAACAGTATTTCATTTATTATACACTGGCTTAAAGATTAAGGGACTGGGTTTCATTTTACCTGATATTCTTGTAGTTAAAACTTATGTATATTTTATATTGTAAGTATAAGTTTCAATGACCGATAGAAAAATATTTAAACATTTAATATATAATATATATATATATATATATACATACATATATATATATTATATAAAATATTACAACTCTAGATGTATATACGAGGCGTACTCATGCATATTATGACAATAACAACTTTTATAACTTTTTGAATCGTTATGTCTCAGAAACGATGGCTCGTAAGAAAAAAAGTATTGATACATTTTTTATAGATAATTTTATGATCTACAATTTTTGTCTGAGATACTTTTATGATAAAACTTACCGATTTGCTGAAAATCGCGAAAAACTCATTTTTTTGACCATTGACCTTGAATTAAATTTTTTCCTTTCAGGGGAATGATGGGGAACTTCTAGACATTATAATTATATTTTGAACAATTTCACTGAAATTCAGCTTGTTGGGACTTTATGTAACTTCACTCTCATTTTTTGGTCTAAATTGACCGGACTATACAGAAGGAAGGGCATGTATCTACCGCAACTTATACACGCGCGCATAGAACGTGTAGCGCGTGCGCGTGGCACTCGCTCTGTTTCTGGTCCTTCTTGTTCCGATTTTCTGTGTCTGTGATGATACCTATGTGTGCGTGCGTCAAGCGCATTTTGTATAAAGCTTTCGTTCTGTACGGTAACCTGTGCTTTTGCTTCATGTTTAAATTAGCACACGGAATAAAATAAATAGAAATGTTAGTTTAAATTATCTTAATACATTCAATTGCTGTAGCTGTTGTAAAGCGTATCAAATAAAAAAAATGTACGGTTTAATAAATAAAGTAATATAAATAGACATATCGACATTCAAAGAGGTGTATCAATGGCTCTTTGTGAAATATGTCGGTGATATTCAGTATCATATTCCGGCCGATCGGTTTAATGCGGGCTTTTATATAATAGAGGTGGTATCCATTTTACTTTTTGTGAAAATGTGATACCTATTTTTATTATTATATTAAAAATATTAAGTAATATAACCGTTACTCGCAACTTCCTTCCTTTCATGATGAAAAAAATCTTGTGTATTCTTACGAATTCGATCAAGGATGAACGACAAACATATTAATCCAGACAAATACCTACTAAGTAATAATAAAATAAGAATAATCTTTATTTCTAATAAACACATGTTAACATACGAGCTATTTGGTTTCCTGGCTCCTGTGCTAGGTAAAACTGTGTTACAATGAGTCAGTGTCCTCCTTAAGTCTACATTTTTTCTTTGGGAAATTAGGAACAAAGAAACATATAAATATAATAATAATATACTAAGTCCCATATAAACCGAATATACATATGTATAAAAGAGAAATAAATCTTTATGAGCTAACACATATTTTATCAAAAACAATTTTAGTTTTTGATATACAAATTCATAAATGAAAAACTGAATAAACTAACACTTAACTCTAACTAATACATATATTAGTTAAAGTTAAGTGTTAGTTTATTCAGTTTATATATTGTACATTGTATTGTATATTGTTTACATAAAATTAGGATTTTATGTAAACAATATAGTTCGTTGCACTTTGGTCGGCGATGTGCTGCGCTGAGTCGTGGTGTCTCGTAACTGTTCGCGAAATCGCCGCTATACAACACCCATCGGCCAAAATTTCACCCGCAAGAAGGTCGCCAGAAACTGAGTTGGAACTCGTACCACAAACGATCAGAAGTTGATGTTGTGAGAGAGAGAGTTTACTTGCACTCCGCATGTACTCTAGGACCTCCTTAACATTCGTATAGTGATAGAGTCAGGACAAGTACAGCTGTGTAGTTGGTGTGACTGGTTGCAGTACAATGTTGTCCGTCCACTACCGAAATGATTACGATTAGACCTTTTTATTTACTTTAATGTAGCCGTCCTTGTCTGCCTGCCCTTAACTTCTTGATTAGATTTTGAGGGTGCCGGTGCACCCTTTGGCTTGATGTTCAGGTGTCACTTAGTCTGGGAGTTTGACTTGCAACCACATCGCACACGCAGCTGAGACAGGACTGGAGGCGCCGGATTAGTTACTGCTGACTCATGCGACGGACTCAGGTTAGGTATATCGTCAGTTGAAGGTATGTAAATTATATCTTTGCGTAAACAAAGTACCTGGGAACACAGCTCATTTAATTCTTCCAGATTTGACTTTAGACTAACGATGTCCATGTCGGTAGGTTGTCAAACGTAACGGGAGCCAGTTTGCGCAGGTCCTAAGCCATGAAAGTCAGCACGTTGTCTGAATCAGTCTTCTTCCAGACTTAAATGATGTCTTGGAGACTCCTCTCTCCTTTGTAATCTCTACTCCACGATGGCATTCGGTCACTTATTTTAAGAGACTCAAACAGCAGCGTTTTCACTCTGCGTATTTCTTCTTCATGAAACTTCGTAATGCAGATCTTGATATGATGATCACGCTGACTTCATCCGTGACATCCAGCTGGTAATGAAGGAATGCCAGAACTTCATTCGCCACGAGTGCTTATCTCCATCACAAAATCAAGTTACAGTCGACCAAACTTAGCTATAATCAAAAATTGGCATTCAAATACCTTTTGCCAATATTTTTGTAATTGCCTACGGTAGTTGCATGAGCTGGAAACATGTTTTCATGTATTGCAAAATAACTAAAAGTTTTTAATTGCAAATTGAACGATTGGAACAATTGCCAATCTGTAGTTACACAGTGGAGATCAATGACATAAGTTGTTAAACAAATTGAACTTTTCAAAACTCTAGAATATACGAAACAACGGAAGGTGATATTTTTTTATCTGTATTGTTGCAAAAATCTGAAGTCTCGTCTGTATAAGATAGACTTCAGATTTTTATGGATACAATCTATACGACTACCTCACACGGATCAGAAAACTTTATGTGAAATTTTCAGTGTTGGTACTTGTAGCCAAATTGTATATTTGTAAAGTCTACCGCGACTCAAGGATCGTACCATAGTACCTACGGAAGTTGCCTACAATAGAAAGAGATAAATATGGGAGAAAGGAGGATAAGCGATAGGATATATCATGATTCAAACATGTTGGGCAACTTTTGTCACTGACCATACAATATAGTCGCTTCATAGTATAACATATTATACAGTCTACTGAAGACTAAAGCTTTAACGTTGTTTGAAAACTCCGATGGTTAGATTAGCTACTAGCTAATGTAATTTCCATTCACTAGAGTTATACTGACTTTACACGAGGTTAGTTAAGATAGTTTTAATACTCGGTACAGAACTAAATTTACTTCAAATTGATCTAAAGATAAAACATGCCTATTGGAATATGGGGATTACGTAGGTACGTGCAAGTTATGTAGTTCTTTAAATAATTCTACTTATAATTATTTAGTCGAGACCAATGCCGTGTAATTATAATTCATAACATCTTTATTGTACTAATTGTGGTACATAGTGTTACAATATATTTTACAGTTTAGGTAGTTCTGCACAATTTACCTACCTGTGGGCATACAATAGGTGTTAAAACAAGAGAAGTAATGCATGATAAACCAGTCATAATTTTATTTCCATTAAAAATATTTTATTATTGTATTTTATTCATTGTTTTAATTGTAATTATGATTATGTCCATTAAGCATGGGATTATACATTAATTACAATTTACTTTTATTCAATTATTTACTAACCGCTCAATTATATAAATTTAAATTGTTTTTTTTTTTTTGTACTTATATCATTCTCTACTAAAATGTGTTTTAAAACATAAAACAGCTATCAATTACAACTTTCTAAAAAACACTCTTAAAACGGATAAAATTTAATGTTCTGATAGAAACAGGTAAAATAACTAATTATAAGAAACACACGCCAGTTTCTATTTTTTTTGATGTAAGTCATCTTTATTTACTACTAGCGGACGCCTCGCGGTTTCACCCGCGTAATTCTTGTTCCCGTGGGAATACAGGGATAAAAAAAAAGTTAATCCCAACGATGAAAGAATTTTTGAAATCGGTCCAGTAGTTTTTAAGTTTATTCATTACACACAAAAATACAAACCTTTCCTCTTTACAAGATTAGTATAGATATACATAATATAGATAAAAAATGTAAATATACCTAAGCGTTATACTGTAATAACTCTTATATTTTTTGTATGTTGCCTTGTGTATCAGCGCAGTCGGATATAAATCCAAAATTCTTTACTCACTTAGTATGCAAAACAACTCTTGTGATACTTCGGAATTCCATGTAATACCAACTTCGCAAACAATAGGTAAAGTCGGAGAAAAGAACATGGTAATAAAAACTCTCGCCACTCTTTTCAAATTGCCAATTTTACAATGTTTGAATGTTTCTAAGCTTTCTATGGGGGTAAGGTGCTGCCACTAATACTCATCGACGATTCAGCGATGAATATACTATTACCTTGTTGGAGAACTGATGCAAATTATATTAATTAAAAATTGAAATTTAAGATAAAATAAAACCATCCTCTGTGGATACAATATAGTACGATTTTGTTTCATTTTTACATACTATTTCAAATTATCAACATTTATGATGTATTTTTTTGCATACTACTACATCTACATCCACTTACAATAAAGGTAAAAACTACATGTGTGCCAAATAAGGTATTGGTAACGAATGATTAAATATAAAATATTAATTCTGATATCAAAAGAAAGAATAGAATGGCCTTCATTCGTCACGCAGAATCTTTGCTTACAAAAGTCAATCATGCTCTTAATTAATGTGACAATTTAAACAAAGTGACAACAAAATTCCCGGTAGCATAATAAAGTAACAAGAGAAAAATGGACCTATGAGTAGTAGCTTACTAGATCCATTTTTCTTTATCATTTAAGTATTCATCAACCTCTACGTATAAAATAATTTTTGACTACATTTTTTAACTTATTCACTGATAGACTCATAATACTACTATACTATTCATTTATGGCTCTTTCTATGACAGTTTTAAACAAGATACCACATCTTGTTTAAAACTGTCATAGAAAGAGCCATAAATGAATTATGAGTTGTATGTAGCCTATGGTTCTGTCCTACTAATTTGTGCATAATTCTCGTATTCACTGAACGATCGCAAACACTATTCTTGTGATATTAATGCATACTTTGTTTTACAAACATAATATTTGTAAATATACAGTACTGAGATGCAACTGTCATATTGCCTATCTCTTTAAACATGATAATATAGGACTGTTTCTAATTACCCAACTGCGCTAAAATTAAGATATTCCTTTTCAAGCTTATGCTTATGCTACATAGCTTATGTTTGTCCATTTCTTTAGAATTATCTACAGCCCCAACGGCTCGACCAATTTCATAGCGTCAGGTATCGAATTTATCCCAATTGTGGCAGTGAAAATTTGATCAAGAAATTATTAATTGTTATAAAAGCATATGCTTTTATAATAATTTATTACTTGCTTCTAGTAATAGCAATATTCGTGTATCATCAATACGCTTAAAATAAAAAGCTGCTGTAAAAAATATACTATTAATTTTGCTGTGGTAGCAAAAGCATTTTATATGTAAATTATATTGCAATATCGCCCATAATAGTGCGCGATCGTTGATGCGGACAGATGTTGATAACATTAATATTATGCGGACAAATTCGTCATGCAAAACGATACGATAGAGTCCGTACCAACATAGAATAATTTATACGTTACCACCACAAAATGCCAAGAGTATAGAAAGTAACCTTAACACAAAGCACACAATAGCAACGCACACACAGACATCGTTCATGGACACAAAATCTCGCACCGCCTTCCGAACAAAGTAGTTTTGAGACATTGGTCTTGAGTGGACTGGACTGTCTACCCTACCTACAAAATCACAGCAATTTCTATGCCGAATAAGTTCGTTTTTAAAAGCGCAAAGGCGCGTTTTTTGCCACACGCGCAGCTAGTACGAGCGTAGACGCGCTTATAAACTCGTATAATCGTGATGACACTGACGCACCACTACCGGTCCGGGCGAACACATCGCAATATGCCCGTGTACACGCGGGCGGGGCTTTCTCATACAACTAGCTGTAAGTTGCATGCTGAGGCTCTATCTCTTAGCATCTATACAGTGCTAGGAAATGGCGAAGGACCTAGGGAGTAGCGCAAGTCGCCAAGATCCCCTAAGTAAGACCGGTAGGACTACCCTTCACGAGGTTGCCGCCTGTTCTTGGCCGGATTCCTTATGAACCTGGCATAACGGAAACCCCTGGCCGCACTCCCTCCCACACTATCTATCTTAGTACAAGTATATGTATTTAAAATAAAATTTATACATGTATCCAACACACACACACAAACATATGTTTTCAACCCAATCTTTCCTTCCTCTCTCCCGACTCAACCTGCCTATGTACATCTTCATACGATATACACACTTCCGACATTCACCGACACGTATATACACACTTATTTATATCTGAATATTCTATCCACCTTAACTTTGTCTCATATACATAATATACAGAGTATATACACACACATACAGGAAAATTGTATAACACCTAAAACCACACTGTACTAGGCACACAGTGTGCGGATTAGTTTTCTTCTAGGACCGCCTTACATCAGCCCCTCGTATTCTGGGGGGAGGGGGCAAGCTGTGCAGTAAGACGAAGAGTAGCTTGGACGTATCAGGCCTTGCTGAGGCCATTAAAAACCATCCTAAACATCGTTACCCGGCACGGCATCTCGCGCCGCCTTTTCGAACAAAGTGGTTTTGATTGGTCTTGAATTCTATGTCCGTGTACACTGTCTATGTGTGCGTGGCTCGAGCGAGGTACCTATGAAGGTTATCTTCTTTATTCTTGGTATTTTGTGTCACAACGCTACGTATTGTGTCAGTAGCTAATGTGTTTAAATTACATATTCGAGGGTTAGATTTTGATGTTTCAGCAAATGTTTATGTTGTGAATCTGTGTTGGTGGTGAGTTGTTGAAGTGTTTTTGCTGAAAGTACGGTTTAACCAAATAGTTTGCAACTAGAGATGCAGAGCTTTTTATAATGTGTGAAAATAAGTGCACCTCTTCTGGTTTTTAGACCGCCCGAGCTATAGCTTTCCCACCTGAGCTATTATAACATAGTAGATTGCGGCAAAATTTACTTTCGTATTTTAAAAATCTTACGGTCACATGATCCAGTCACGTGACACGTGACCCTGACGCGAGTTTAACATTTTATACCCATACTAAAAAAAGTGCACAACGCTGCTAAAGAAGTTTTCACTTAAAAACCACAAAGGTAGCGCTTAATAAATACTTTAAACTAAAATTATTTTCGACATGAGCGGATATATCGAAACTGCGTTTCTCAACAAAGTGCCATGAACGTATGCTCTTCTGCTGGTGCAATTATTCACATTATTATTAAATATATAATTGGACCAAAATCCAATCATGAAGCCTGCATTAATTTGGGCAAGCTGTTGGCGTTCTGGGAGTGCATCGGTTGGCTAGAGTTATAGAGAGAATAAGTACAACACGCAAAATGGCCCAAACTGTAGGCTAAGTGCAGTTTTTCTTGTTCGCCCAGGTAACTACTATTGCTGGTAATAACTGTGGTTGGAGCCGTTTGAGATCTAAGCGAGGCTAATGCCCGTTCTCTAAAAAAATACAGCACCCTCTGAGCCTCGGACAGCACTCTAAGTACCGACTTAGAGCGCTTTTCGACCCTACGCTTAATCTACCGAGATTAAGCATAGGGTTACCAGCTTAGCGTGCTATTTGGACGCGTTAGATTGCAATCCAATGTGGACATTAAGAAAAAGAAATTTGAATATACTAGGAGAATATTTTAAAATGAAAGGAGAATGAAGATTAGATAAAAACTTTTTAACTAAAAATATTACCGACTTCAAAAATAAATACAAGGCAACTAAAAAGCAAAAAATAATATATCTAGAATAACAAAAACAAATTAAACATTTTGAAGTTGGTGCCATAAATTGGTAGTCTTTATGTTTTATTCGGCACCAACTTCAAAATGTTTAATTTGTTTTTGTTATTATAGGTATATTATTTTTTGCTTTTTAGTTGCCTTGTATTTATTTTTGAAGTCGGTAATATTTTTTGTTAAAAAGTTTTTATTTCTCACTTTTTAGTGGGTTGGTTTATAATTCACTTATGTTACATTAGGCTTATGTCATCTGCTCAAATCCTTTTACGAAATATTGCTTGCCCCGATGCAGGGCCGTTAATTGTTGAGAAGTTCACTATCAGCTTTATTACATTGTATAATAGTAGTATATCGAGATTAAAGTGCTACTCAATACCATATTAAAGTACTTAATTGAATCGCAAACTGTGAAATATTGAATAGGTCTGCTCGTAATTTTTGGTCTTCATCACCACTTCACCAATTGGTGTTTTTTAAGAGTAAATGCACGAATCACTATGAAATATACCTAAATCACTGTAGGTGTGCTTTTAATATTTTAAGAGTTCCCTCGATTTCTCCAGGATCCCATCATCAGATCGTGATCTGATGGCAATGGGACCAACTTGGAAGTATACCCTTTCAAACACAAAAACAATTTTTCAAATCGGTCCAGCCGTCTTTGCGTAATCGGTGAACAAACATACAAAAAAAAAAAAAAAACATACAGACGAATTGAGAACCTCCTCCTTTTTGAAGTCGGTTGAAAAGAAAGATGATGAAGATTAGAAAGGAAGAAGGTAATGTATCTGTTTCGTTGAAAAAAATTATACATTCTTAAAAATAGGTAAGGTATTTTTCAAGAGAGGTTTTCGTAATTTCGGGGGTCAGCCCTCAAATCCCCCCCTGGGCACGCCCATGACAACCACCATATCTAGGTTAACTACTGATTCGATTGAATTGTAGGAAAAAGACTGCCTCTGTGGCGCGGTGAGAGTGAGTCCGGCTGCTACGCAAGAGGTCGTGGATTCGATTCCCACACGGGACACCTCTTTGTGTGATCCACGAATTATTGTTCCGAGTCTGGGTGTACTTTGTGTCCGTGACTTGTATGTTTGTAAAGTTCCCCGCTACACAGGGTTTGTACCCTAAGGGAGTCGTGTTTAATATATATATATATAGACAAATATCATATGAATACAATAATTGCATTTTTGAAAGATAGAAAAATTTGAAATCCAGACTCAGGAATCGAACCCGAGACTTCCGTAGCCAAAAAGTACGTTTGGCTACGGAAGTCTTTGGCAAGAAATGCCTATAAAAATTACTTCAAATATCATATGATCTAGTTTCCAACTAGTTCAAACAACAACTCTTTATGAAATGTCAACGCAGATTTTACACGGAAATCTCATACAAAAAGCAGTCTATGACGTCACCTTTTTTCTCGTCCAATCTCATCTTATGACATGGTCAATGATAAAAAAAAACAATTTAATCGGGACTTAACTGTTGGCATTTTAAATGCCAGGCTTATTTACTAATTAGTATATTGGATTTTTTGTTTATCTTGGAAACACGCCTATTACTATAGGGATGGTAGATACGAGTATTAATAACGATATCATTTATTCTTTTGGGAATTGACTTTCCAATAGTTCTGTTACTCATACTGTTACTAAGTATCGCCCTGTTTATTCCCTTGATACGTAGTTATAACATTTGAGAAAGGTTGTTAGATGAGTAAGGTTAATAATAATTGGGAGACCACAGGAAATTGCAAACAATATAATTATATCGGAATTCATATTGTTTCGTACAATGAGAAGCTAATTAAATTATTATATCAAATTGACACGGTATATGTTGTGGTTGATGCCACAGTATTCATATGTGGATGTGAATAATTATGTAGTGTATAAATTAAGCATATCTAAACAATGTTTAAACAATAATTATTATTCGAATAAAGGACTTCAATAATTTGAGATGTATTTATTTTATTACTAGAATTCAGTGGCTCCACTCGCATAGAGTCGGTTATAGCGATAATATCACCACAGAACATTTATTTGATGAAACTGTCCTACGTCCTTTTCGAGGACTCGACACGCCAATTGACATTGGGAACTTTATGTCCCGCTTATAAGAAAATTTAAAAATTGTGGACACAAACGAAATATAACAGAGTTGTTGGACACCAATGCCTACTTTATTGCTGTATAATTTTTTGTTTGGATTTAGGTATATGGGAAAGCTAAATAATAAGGTTTTTATTTTGAATAGTTATTCTGACACTACAAAATATCATTAAGATTACGCCCAGGAGGGGGGGGGGGGGATTAAATTCAGAGGGGGATTAGATGGTACATTTTTTTAAAGATAACTAGCAATGTGGGATTATGGGCCCACATTACTAACAATCCTGTTAACCGTTAGGAGTGGGTTCACATCGGTAGTATAATGAGCAGGATTCGAACCGGCGACCTCACGATTGCGAGACCGTGGCCTTATCCATTAGGCTGCCGCCGCTTCATTGATTAAACACCGAAATGTTTACTGTGTACCTATTTCGGGGAGGTGCTTGTAGCGGCGCGGCACTGCTGTTGAGGTGGAAAAGGTCTGATCAGGTAAGATGATAAACTAAGATTCAAAGACAAGAATGTCTACCTTACGCCAGCTGCTTATGCGGCGTCAGGCCTTTTTTTAGGGTTCCGTAGCCAAAATGGCAAAACGGAACCCTTATAATTTCGCAATGTGCGTCCGTCCGTCCGTCCGCAGCTTTGCTCAGAGACTGTTAGTGCCAGAGGGCTGTTTCCAAGTTGGTCCCACTGTCATCAGATCACGATCTGATGATGGGATCCTGGAGAAATCGAGGGAACTCTAAAAATATTAAAGGGACAGTACACATACAGTGATATAGGTATATTTCATAGTGATTCGTTCATTTACTCTTAAAAAATACCAATTGTTCAAGTGGAACTGATGATGAAGACCACAAATGACGAGCAGACCTATTCAATATTTCACAGTTTGCGATTCAGTTACTTTAATATGGTATTGAGTAGCACTTTATTCTCGTTATACTACTATTACACAATGTAATAGAGCTGATAGTGAAATCCTCAACAATTAACGGCCCTGCATCGGGGTAAGCAATATTTTGTAAAAGGATTTCAGCAGTTGACATAAGCCTATTGTAACTTAAATGAATTACGAACCAACCCACTAAAAAGTGAGAAATAAAAAACTTTTTTACAAAAAAATATCACCGACTTCTAAAATAAATACAAGGCAACTAAAAAGCAATAAATAATATACCTAGAATAACAAAAACCAATAAACATTTTGAAGTTGGTGCCGAATAAAACACAAAGACTACTATTTCATGGCACCAACTTCAAAATGTTTAATTGTTTTTTACTAAATATAATAATTTGAATGAAAAATAATAATTGATAAACATTATAATAGTAGCTATAAATAAAATATCAGATGAAGAATATTATTATGCAAAACAGCATGAAAAGTAAAATAAAACATTTTCAGACAAAAATGTTCAGAACTTAGACTCATCATATCTCAATACTTAGTCCCATACGCCACAACAATGCGCATAAGGTGAACATAGCTAATGGTTACGGGTCCCCGTGAACACGGCCGTTGCAATACGGTCGAAACGTTGGGCAATAAACAAAGCATTTTACCTTAAATTATATACTTACAGCCAAATTGGTTCCATTTTTATAAATTCTTCTACAAAAAAAAAAACAATTTAGTAAGTACTTTAGTCTCATGGATCTACACAGCATATAACTCAAACATTTCACAAGTCGAAACAAATTTCAACATAAAGGAAACTGAAACTATTCTAAAAGACAAGCGCCTGATAGATATTCGATTTCTTCGTTTTGTCAGCAATATTCAAATTGGAATCGCGGCGGAAATATTGCCCCATAGCCTATATGCAAATTCTATTTGAAATGCGAAAGTTTCCACAAGAGCGTCGAACCTTCAATCGTGAAGGCAAACAGTTTCTATAAGATTAGTCGTGAGATGCTCCTTCAGGAGTCAATATTGACGCAGGCTGTTGCAGACGGGAACGGTTTGAGCGTAGAAAAATACTGCAGTGGTGTAGCTTTGTCTGCCTTTTATGTTGATTGCACCGCCGGAATGTTATTTTCGGAAATGAAATAGATACAACAAGGTTTGCATTTTAGTAGTTTGCACTTCGTTTGTTCAGGAATTTTATTATAGCATATTTGGTATTGACTTTAAAGTATTGTTTAACATAGTGTTTTGAAAACTGTGAAATGAAAGAGATAAACACAATTTGACACGGGAATAAACGCATTAAAATTAGGTAAAGTATTTATAATGCTACGCGTAAGTTCAAAAGCTATAATGATTACCTGTTGTCTTGTATGGATCAGAATGTTGAGCTACAAAATAGACGGATGAAAGACAATTGCACTATGCGGAAATACAAATATTGCGATGGATGAGTGGTGTTGTAAGATTAGATTAGATAAGGAATGAGTACGAGTATATACTCGTAATTAACTTCTGCCGAGTACGAGTATATACTCGTACTCGGCAGAAGTTTGTTTTTAATCCCATAACAGAAAAGTTGAAAAGTGTGCGTCTTCTTTGGTATGGACATGTCATGAGAAGGGAAGAACGAAACATCGTAAATAGGATGAGGATCCTAAGTATGAATGTGGAAGAATAGCCTTCCATAGTTCCATTCATTGTTAGTATTTTCTTATAATTAATCGTCTTTCAATAAACATTTAAAAGTAGAGGCCGTCACAAGAAAAGATGGATGAACTGTGTGAAAGAAGAAATGGCAAGAAAAGGGGTGAATGCAGAGATGACGTATGATATAAGTATATTGAAGCAAAGTATATATTGCTCCGACCCCAAATAGTTGGGATGAAGGGAAGGAAGATGAAGAAGAGTTGTGTGAATGAAATGGGAGTTAAAGTAGTTACCGTGGTCGCTCAAATTAATAAATAAAATCCTACATTGTGCACATGTTTGCATATCAAACACAATGTTATGCGCAAAGTCATCTACGAACTCTTTGGCGAAATCTTTTTAGTCGTCTTTGACATGCTTGTCGAATTTTTGCTAGGCTATGTAAGGATGTTAATTCATCTGATTTGATGTGTGTAATAGTTTAGAACAGCTTGGAGAACAACAAAAGCGTCAAAAACTTCAAACGTTTATTAATAAAATGCTGTAATATACTTTATGGTTTGCGTATTCGTGCGAATATGGAGGACTGACATTTGGTAGGTCGAGCGAAGCTTCCGGACTCAATTGTATCAAAATTGTCATTTATTTTGTCATCTTCCTTAAGAATAACCGTCTACTGCGACAACATTTACGTATGATTAAACTCGTATGTCAACCACAGAAGGGATTAATTACATAATTTAAATTGGATAATTAATCAAGGATATTCATAACCGAATCCTTGCGTTTGATTAATTAATCACACATACGTTTTCATTATATAACGATATAATATGCAAGGTGTAGGTACCTAATAGAAAACTGTAGACAAGTTTCAGCACCATATAGTGTCGGTATGCCACAAGTATTACATTTCCCTTGTTGGCAAATTTATTTGCATTAGTATGGTATAGACAAAATGTTTGCTTTTTATGAAATTTTTGCGATGTGTGTAGGTACACACACCTCGCAAAAATTTCATAACATACATTTTCATTATAATTGATTTAAGTATTTTTCGTTATTGAAAATGTCGTGAAATTTGGGGGTACCTACATTCTGATATATTAAGTTAAGATGTACGTACTACTACTGAGCATGTGCTACGTATTATGAGAAAGATATATTGCCTGGTTGGTTTAGTGGTTCTTGTCTGCAAACTGGTCCTGGATTCAATTCCCGTGTGATGAGCATAAGTTTTTTTCTGTTGGGTTGCCATACTGGCCAAATGACCAAATGGTCGCAAACTAACCTTTCTAAGTATTTGCTTTAGCCCACGGCTCCGCTTACGTAGATATCGGTTATTACGATAAAAACTAGTATATGTCTTTTACCAGGACTCCAACAATCTCAAACGACCAGTCTCAATAACCTAACTATCGATGGATTTGGCTACTAGAGGTATATATTTGACATAAGCTCTACACAAAATATATCAAAATTCAACCTCTAGTAGCCAAATCCATCGATAGGTAGATTATTGAGACCGGCCTTATATCAGAGTACCTTTCAAATTTATAATGTTAGTTTGAATATATTTATTTATTAGCTTAAAATTTGACCAAACCTTTGTATTACACACTAGCAGACCTATTCGCCCGTGCTCACATTGGGCCTGTGACACTCACAAATAACGTGGCTTTATATTGGTACAAAAAAAATCAAAATCGGTTCTGTAAATCCAGAGATTATCCCCCACAACCTCACAAACTTACAAACTTTAACTCTTTGTAATATTAGTATAGAAGTATAGATTGTACGTATATGCGCAGGTACAATGTAATAATAAAGAAACTTGTAAAAGAAAAACCGCCTGCACTAAAAAAGATGCAAACAAGATCCCCTACATTGGTTTTTTATTTATAAAAATCTTCTTTTATTTAATATTTTTTAGAGGTTATATATAGGATGTAACCAATGAAACAACTAACTTTTATCACAGCTATCAAGTAATTAACATTGAAAAAATTGGTTGCTGCCCTCTTTTTATATATTACAGTTATAATCATTTTGTACCTTTTTGAAATTCTTACGATGAGCTCTTTAATTTGATACCCATACTGCGGTATTCGATAAATCTTTTATTCCCCCCTCTTGTTTTTGACATCTCACAGCCGCCATGTTTGTTTTTTCGAATGTCACTTAACTAAGAACACTTGGGCGGTCAAGACAAATCTAACTACGTCTTAATTGTTCAAATACATCTTTTGGTTTGAAAGATATGAGGTAATAAAGAATATTTAATACATACAAGATACGTGTTAGAAGCTTGTAGGGAACGTAGAGGTTGTAGAAGGTGTAAGCTGATAATTATAAGAAAAGCTTTGATAGAATTGCTACGAGTATGTCGTAGCAATTGTATGTATGTAAAGCTTGTATAGATATATAACTACAATATACTATCTCACGTCAGGAATATTGACTACTTGTGTGTCATTTGAGAATGAGTCGTAGCCAGTACTTACTGAGGGATAATGGTTTTACAGAACAGATTTGTTCTGTTCAAGAAATGTCAGGATGTATTTATTGTATGTGAGTATGTGTTGTGTGTGTTTGTATATTGTGCAAGGATCCTATCACTCAATTCAGTATTGGTAGCTATTCAGGGTAATATAGAATAATACAAAGTAACAAATGGCAATCAGCATTATATTGTCAAAAACAGTTCACTCTGGTTATATCAAGGAATTGGTTATATCTAGGAAAAGAAGTGATAAGAAAACTAGGCTGTCTCCTAATTAAAACATTTGCCATATATATTTGCAATATGATATTTGCAATATGATATTTACATAAGGAATCTGCAATGTAACCAATTGACTGAGACTTAGATATACCATTGCAATGTGTTACTATATTATTACAAGGCAGATGATTCATAACTTACAGGACAATTAGACACATTGCAATATCTTTTCATCAGTCAATCAGCTAATATACACAAACATTATACACAGTACAGATAAACACTATTTATACAATACAATAGAAACAATATAAAGTAACTTTGATCGTATCTTCGTCGTGAAAGAGAGCTAGGTCAGAATGTGACATGCTTTTATATGCTCCTCTAACAAATTCTATCATGTGGCTAGAATCCCACTGTTATTACTATTTAGGTACATTATAGATATTAAGCAGTGTTTCTAACATCATTCTACATATAGATCACACTTTAGACACTGGATTACATTACCCAAATAATACCAATATTAGCTGTAATAACAACATTGTTTTATCAAATACCTACCTATGTGGGTAGAATCCCACATTAGAGTTAGTTTAATACATCTGTGATAAGAGAGTCTAGTCTAATTCATTAATGATATTATCAGTTGCAATTACATTTAGTATATTCATTCCAACTTCTGCAATGTTTTCTCATATCTAATATCTTATGCATCCTAAACAACTGACACAGTATTAATCACAATTCAAACATCATCCTAAAATATCTTTAATATAATTAATTGATTTAATAGATCTCTGAATTGTTCTGTGCCACAAGTAGGTATTTCATACACTATAACATAATTACCGAACATGGTTTTGCAGATACGGATTATCTTATATCATCGTTTTGATAACCAGTCAATACATTGTGATGGTTACACCGTCATCAGACTCCAGACCACCTCTCAAACTTATAAAACAGTTCCACCAAACCTTCGTTCGGTTTTAAACAACATTACATAAACTAGAACAATCAATATTCCAAAACACACATCTACATAGTAGATATGAATATCCAACATATGGATTGATTATATACATATGGCTATTCACATAGCTATATAGCCCAATACCAAATAATATCAAACACATGGATTGATTATAATTACATAGCCATATAGCCCCATATCTAACACGAGCGAAAAACATAATCCTTTCTTGCAGTAGGGTAAAAACAGTTTATAAAACAAAGTTTTACTTACAGTGGCTGTGCTATTTACCGTGACTAGAGTTTTTTTATGTGACTGTGTACGTTTTCTACGCTTACCAACTTATTGTCTAGCCAGACGGCCAACTGTTTGCAGTGCCTCTATTGCGTTCCAACCAACATGTACCTGTATCTTTTATTTTCAAACAGTGTGTTGCCTGTTAGCTAGCCTCAACTTTGAATTAGTATAATATTTATATTTGGTTCATTTTAAATTATATGTATATTTTATGTTACTATAGCCGTTCTAAGCCATAGGCCGTTTTGGTCGGTAACACAACAGTGTCAGTGATTCTGTTGTGAAATTACAGTTGAAGGCTTGAAGAGTACTGTAGCAAGTGTAATTGCCGGCAAATGATTTACAAACTGATGTCATGACAATGAGGAGCGCGGTGTAGTGATATTCAGATCTTTGCCAATCATGAGTTTGGGTGGCACTGACACCAGGCGCACGAGCTGCTCGTCTCTTCATTTTATTGTATAACAAAAGGTATCTAAGTGTATAATAATAGTAGGATAGAAGGTCAAATTACAGTGTGGAAAAACAAAACTGTCATGGATATGTACTGTCACTGTTTATGCATGTGCACGCTAAGCGAAAATTCCAACGAGGGTTTTTCATCACCCGCTGTTTGTAATATGAACTTTTATAGTTATATTTCAAATAACAAATGAGATACTACAGAAATAATAACACTGCGCAGAGCAGGGAGTAGATCCAGAAAATAATATATTCTTATAAATTATTGCACAATATTTCCTTAAGTGAGTACAAACTCTTTGTAATGACGAGTGTACAATTAGCATGGTCTTGTAGCCGCAGTCGGATAACGAAGCACGACTACGCTCTCCACGAACTACTTGACTTCTCTTCTTTATTAGAAAACCACTTTTATTTACCCCAAAACGCCAAAAGAATTCATGCTTTAGGACTTCAAAGATATAGTTGAAAATTGTTTGGTGAGTAAACATTTTTATGGTTCAAATCTGTTAGTAGCGAATTTTGTGGATGTTGCACTTCTCTACCTCATGATAGTAGATATAGTTGAGGACCCTCAGCTTCAAGTAGGTATACATACCGCAGCTACCGTCATTCGAAAGATTCAGATTGGTCCCGAATCGTTATAATGATGAAATTGTTGTTTGTTCAATAGCCCACTATTCTTCGGCTAATTTGTCTCCTGCAGAGAAAACAAATAATGAATAACGATACTTTGGTTCTTTTCGGAAAGTTACATCAAAGTCTCTTAAATCTTCTTTTTCTGCCTCATTATTTTCATAAAAAAGTTTCTTTATTGTGATACAACATCGAGTTACTATTACCACAGATAATATAATACTATACTAGTACAGATACCTCATCCCATACAAAGAAATGCGATCGTCCTAACTCGGGCTCCTGTTCGGGCTCGTTTACGGAGACGCTAGATGGCATTAGCAGTGGTGCATAGCAAGCGACATCTAGTGATTCAGGCTACAGCTGATTGATTTTAATGGCCCTCCTTACTAAAGTCGCCAAAAGATGGCGGTAAAAACATCGAGGGATGAAAATTGAGGCCTCTGCTTGGTTTGGTCGTGCGTTTATTTGGAAATAAAGTTGGTTGCTATTTGCTACTACGCGGCCATCGGCCGTGCTTAGGTCCTTATTAATAGATGAAGCTCAGATTCGTTCTAAAGAACGATATCATCTGAGTTCCCTTCTAAGTGCGGTTAGCGTCTTGGGATCGGCACTAATTAATAAACATGTATTGATAGCTTATATCGCGCCGAATTTGTTATTGCTAAAGTAACTCGTCGGTGTACACCTCAAAGTTGAACCTACTTCTATTATGGTAGAATGTTTGCGTAAGTTAAGTAACTTTACCACAGTCGGTGCATAGATGGGTGACCCTTGTCTAAAATGTTATACTTACATCAATTATCTTTTTGGTCTTGGTTTATTGTCAGAGAACATTTTTTTATACTTATTTAAATGTAATCGTGAAAAGATTATGCATAATTTCACAAAATCCACAATTTAGGATTAAAATTGACATAATCAACGACGATATTATAGTATTATATTATCTGTGACGATATCAATGGCAAAAATATTATTTTTTTGCCTTAATTTTTCTGTATTAAGACTTATCTATTGAATAGAACGGAGTCTCGAACTCGTGTTCAAGGTCGATCTTACGTTTGAGATCGTTTTAATAATACGGGCCTTGAGAGTGTAACTGTCAGAGTCCTTAAATAATTTTATTGTAAATATTCATTAACGACCACATCGGGAGTAGGTATTTAACTCTTTTTTTAACCCTCGACAAAAATGACGAGTGTTATAAATTTAACGTGTATCTGCTTAATGATGTATTTGTGTGCCTGTCGGTAGCAACGTAGCTTCCAAACGGATGAACCGATTTTGATTTAGTTTTTTTGATTGAAAGTTGACTTGATCGAGTGTTCTTAGCTAAAATTTATGAAAATCGGGATTTTCTACTTCATTTCAATTACTTACTTACTTACCTAAGGACGAGGAACCCTTCTGAAGATTTCCTCGTTGTTCCGGTTTGTTAAGATCTTTGTGTCAAAACTTTACCGCTTATATATTACGAACTATAAGGCGCAGACCCATCTTGTTTCTATTTAAACTTCTTGTTTTGACGAGATCTACGTGACCACGGGGTCAAAACTTTAAACGGCTATATTTTACGAACTATGGGGCGCAGACCCATCTTGTTTGTACTGAAACGTCTTGTTTTGACGAGATCTACGTGATCGCGGGGTCAAAACTTTGAACGCCTATATCTCACGAACTATAAGTCGTAGACCCACCATGTTTGTACTCAAACTTGATGTTTTGATGAGATCTATGTGATTACGGGGTCAAAACTTTAAATGCTTATATCTTACGAACTATGGGGCGCAGACCCATCTTGTTTGTACTGAAACTTCTTGTTTTGACGAGATTTACGTGATGGCGGGGTCAAAACTTTGAACGCCTTTATCTCACGAACTATAGGTCGTAGACCCACCATGTTTGTAATCAAACTTGATGTTTTGATGAGATCTATGTGATTACGGGGTCAAAACTTTAAATGATTATATCTTACGAACTATGGGGCGCAGACCCATCTTGTTTGTACTGAAACTTCTTGTTTTGACGAGATCTACGTGATGGCGGGGTCAAAACTTTAAACGCCTATATCTCACGAACTTTAAGTCGTAGACCCACCATGTTTGTACTCAAACTTGATGTTTTGATGAGATCTATGTGATCACGGGGTCAAAACTTTAAACGCTTATATCTTACGAACTATGTGGCGCAGATCCATCTTGTGTCTACTTAAACTTCTTGTTTTGACGAGATCTACGTGATCGCTGGGTCAAAACTTTGAACGCCTATATCTGACGAACTATAAGTCGTAATCCCATCTTGTTTGTACTCAAACTTCTTATTTTGATGAGATCTATGTGATCACGGTGTCAAAACTTTAAACGCCTACATCTTACTAACTATGGGGCGCAAACCCACCTTGTTTGTACTGAAACTTCTTGTTTTGACGAGATCTACGTGATCGCAGGGCCAAAACTTTGAACGCCTATTTCACACAAACTATAGGTTATTTGTACCAACCAACCAAACCAACCTTATTTGTACTCAAACTCGTTTGAACAAGTAACAAAGTGTGAGAGAGAATCAAAGTAGATCTGCGCCCCATAGTTCGTGTGATATAGGCGTTCAAAGTTTTGACTCCATAGTCACATAGATCTCATCGATCAAAACAAGAAGTTTGAGTACAAACATGGTGAGTCTATGCCCTATAGTTTGTGTGATATAGGAGTTCAAAGTTTTGACCCTGTGATCACATTGATCTTGTAGAAACCAGAAATTTGAGAACAAAAAGATAGGTAGGTCTGCGCCCCATACTTTGTAAGATATACACGTTTAATAAATAAAAAAATAAAGTCGGGGGCACTTTACTAAGTTTGTCGAGATTCATTAATGCCTCCGACTGCATGAAATTGTATAATTATGTAGGGGATCTTGTTTCCATCTTTTTTGTGCAGGCGGGTTTTTTTATTTTTATAATTTATTTTTTATTTAATACTTTTTAGTTGTTGTAGGATGTAACCGATGTAGCAACTTACTTTTATCACAGCTATTGTCAAGTATTGAAAATTGAAAAAACAATGGTTGCTAACTAACTTTTTTAGTATTACAGTCATAATCATGTTATACCTTTTTGAAATGCTTAAGATGAGCTCTTTAATTTGATACCCATATTACAGTATTCGAAACAATTTTATTTTTCACACCTCTTTATTTTGACATCTCATAGCCGCCATGTTTGTTTTTTAAAAACGTCATCTATCTAAGAACACTTGGGCAATTATTACGAATCTAACGACGTGTGAATTGTATAAATCCGTTCAGTGGATTGTGAGATATCAGGTAATAAAGAATATTACATACATACACACAAGATACGCGCGAAAAACATAACCCTTCTTTACAGTCGGGTAAAAATGACACAACTCAACATTATTTTGTCCCCGTGATCCCGTGAAGCACCGTACTGCACGACTCGCGGGGCCTCTTTGATGCATTGATTTGTAAACATCGAATATAAAAAAATAATAAAAGTTAATAGGTACATTGTTCAGCTTTGATGCAAGTATTTTTCGATTTTTCGCATTAATGTCCTTTTTTTATAAATTTGCGCATAACTCGGAAACGAACCACACTGTTGGACCGAAAATGGCATAAACTCGTAGGTTGGGTAGATTGCTATCAACTCAAATATAAAAAACAATACAGTCTAGTCCCATTTTATTTAGTATATTTACGTATTTACTATATTTTGTAATATAACTTTGACCGATCCGAAAGTTAGTTCCTCGGGTAAACAATGCGAAAAATAATAAAAAAATAATGTCTATTAAAACAACATTATTACTTAACAATCACGTTTTTAGTAGGCTCATTAAAAAAGAAACAAATTTTAAGTTGTGTCGTATAACCGTTAGGGTAGTGTAGCAATGCGTCGGCATTACCAGGTTTAAGCGCCCGACCGCCCGACCGCCCGACTGGCCCTACCGACATAAAATAACGACACTACAGAAGGCATGCTTTACGTACTTTAGACTGCATAGACATCGTTCACGGGCATTGCTTTTTTGGAATATTATTATATAATTGGCTAACCGTGCATTCGTCTAAGTTATTTTCGGTTACTTTGTATATGTAGGTATGGCATTCAATATAAATTAATTCATTATTAGCTTTAGCAACCATATCTAAAACAAACTACAAAAAGGTGTGTTTTACTTATTGTATAACCCAAAGTTTATTGACTTAGCGCTACCGCCCGCGCGTCTACTGTAGGTATAAATAATGAAATACATTATTATGAGCTAACTTTCTCTATTCTCGGCATTTTGTGACATCGGTCGGTCTATTTGATCGGAAGCCGGCGTCTTTGAAAACACCGCTGGTACGTACCTATTTATAACCTGACCTTGATTATTATTTTTAAAATGCATTTTTATTTCAAATATTTTTTTTCGTTCGCAAAAACATGGACTTCGGCTGTCCGGTTGGATTTGGTAATTTAAAGAAGGATTTGACGCAGGATCAATGTGTCATAAATGTGTCAATAAATCATAAAATTTGAGTGGGACAAGGCGCAGGATCGACGAGTAGTCTTGTCCCTAGTTATAGCCCAATAGAAGTTAATGGAGTCATAGGGCAGAAACCCATCAAAACCGACACCACCGACGAGCGACTAGGCGCAAGACCAACGAGTCAGTCTTGAGTCTTTGTTTAGTAGTTGGTTGACTTTAATTTTTTTCTTTATCACAATATGGCGTCTGGCTGTCGCCATTTTGAATTTCGATTGCTGTCATGTCTTTACAAGATTAATACGAATCGATCGACGTATGAATCATCAAAATTGATCAAAATCACATACATACATACATACACGTCAAACACATTACTCTCCGTAGTCGGGTAAAAAGACACATTCAATAGCGGGTCCTGCCTAAGGCGTTGAGGGGAAGTGTATGATTATGTACTTATTAAACCCCTCCCTCCCCCCTCGCCACATCGCGTGAACTAACTCACTCTTGGCCGGTGTTACCCCCTCCCCCCAGAACATGATGGGCAATGGAACAGGAGTCTAGTTATTTTATGGGGTTTAAAAGCCTTCAATTCTTTTATCTCTAGTTGTAATTTACTACAACTTCATGTCACTCTTACTTCTCGTCGAAATATAAGTAAAATATATCAACAAAATATAGGTATGGTCAGAATCGGAATTCCCAAATAGTGCCATCTATTGTTAGATTGAACCAGTTTAATGTTTAAGTTGTGCCTATCATAACGTAGTACAAATAAACTGCCGCTAGAGTTATTTTATCAGAGTTACTTTATCAGAAACTTTGTAAAGTTATGGAAATTTGATTTAGGAACCTATTATTTTACAACCCCTTGTATAGCTTAATAATAAAAAAATAATAATACACATTTTTAGTACCTATCTTCTGATATTCCAAGTTTTAAAAAACTTTAATATCAAATCGATACTTATAACGCCATCTGTTGATATTTATTTGACCTACATTTCTGTTTCTTCGTGATGAGACCCCGTGCTATTACTAACTGGAATATATGACCGTTTATTGGATAGAAGAAAGGTTGAAGTTTTTCCATTGTTTAACTAATGAGGTAATCGCAAATTAACCGCGCTTCTAACTTCAATTACTCTAATTGGTTATAAGGTGAAACTGAATGGGTACGAACTATTGAGCTAGAATAGAATATAGAATAGAAAAGAATATATTTTTATTTTCAAGAACATGGTGAGGTACATCTTCTATACCTACATATAATAAAACTGTAAATTTCACTTGTCTGTACATGGCCGAACATAGTGAAAAAAAATATTGGGAAATGTTCGAAAAGAGTATATAAACACATTCCTACATTTTTAGAAATGTCTGTCTGTCTGTCTGTCTGTCTGTCTGTCTGTTTGTTTGTTTGAACACGCATCACGCAAAATCTACCAGACAGATTCGGTTGAAATTTTGTATGTGTATTCTAATAAGTCTGGATTAACATATAGGCTATAATATATCACGCTATTTACCATAGGAGCTGAGCAATAACGGATAATGGGTGTAGCTATTTATCGTTATAAAACAATAACTACTTGACAGATCTTCATGAAAATTTGCAGTTATATTGTAAATACTATAGGTCATTACTTACACTATGAATCATTACGCTATCGTCTATGGGGAGCCAGCAGCAACGTATGTTTGGTCGAACCATTACGGTTTTTCCCAATTTTTTCCACAATGAGGCATTATTGACAATTGTAGCCCATGGAAACAATAACTTCACGCTAAAACTATAAGGAGCTAAACACAACATTTTCAATTTTCTTAAGGTCAGCTATTTTAACCATTTTCGTATCGGTTGAAGTGGTCTATTGGCACATGTGGCGGTATTCAACGCGGCGAGGTCGGAGGATCGAGTCTCAAGTATGCGAGTCTCTTTTTGTGTTGTTTTAAAATTATTTTTATTCTTTTTTTAAGTATTTTTCTAAATGTTTACTTAATATACAAGCTTTTATTTTCGACTTTAACATGTTTACTTTGTTTAACAAATTTTCATATTAATCAATCACTTTCAATAGGCACCTTTACCATTGTTTTGCATGAATCGTGATTATGTTATGAATGTAGAAATGAAAAACAATAACATTACAAATAAACTACTTGATATTTTCCAGAATTTATTTATGTTAGTTGCTTAAAAAAAATGAAAGATTAAGTCCGAGTTATATCAAAATAAAACCCGTGGCGCCATCTATTATTCGATTTCTTCTGAGTGCCATAATTACATATCAACCCATAAGATGGCCCACTGCTGGGCACGGGTCTCCCCAGTAGAACCTACTAGTATGTAGATCCTGGGGGTAATTGCCATAATCGCAACGCTTGGCGAGCGGGTTGGCGATCGCAGTAAGACTTTAAGTACGCAGAGGACGCTGCTGCCCGTCCTCCGGAGTGAAATCCCTTAGTCGCCTTGACGACACCCACGGGAAGAGATGGGGTGGTACTATTCTTAAGCCGGCACCACACGGCAAGCTGAATAATTTAAGGATAAATACCTTGCTTACCTGCGTTAAATATGCATGATAGTTTAAGTATAATTTAATATAAAATCATCAAGTATTAAAAGAAACTTATCCAGTTTTGAAAATAGATGGCGTTTAAATACATATTAACTAAAAAGAATCAGGAAAATTGATTAAAAAAAATCTGAAATTCTTACGTAGAGGGATATGAATATATGATGATCTTAATTTGCGACAAGTTGACACACCTATTTTTTAATTTACCAATGTAGACATTATAAAATAATATTTAAATCTTCTAAAGTGAGTGAAATAAAATATTGAAATAAGTTTAGTATTTAAACACAAAAAAAGATATCTGAGTATATCTTTTAGAAACGTTTGAATGTTGTCTGTTTGTTTGAATACGCATCACAGTACCGCGGGAATGCAATGTTTTAAAAACAGGATATTTTTTAAAAACATAATTCACACTAGCCCTTTTTTTCGCGGGGGACTTTTTTTCCATCATATGTTTATTACCTATGTATATATTAACTTGAAGGAGCGGCTAGGTAGGCGGCCTCCGATTAAAACGTCCGATTTAAAAGTGTCGGAGCCGAAGTTGGAGACGGAGGTTTAAATTGTATCGGAATTTTCGACCTTTCGGAGTCAGAATCGAAGCTCCCTAACACAAAATTTCGCGCGAGTACTTGGGCGGTTTCGGGCTTCATTTAACCCGAAACCGCCCAAGTACTCGCGTGACGGGGGAGGGGGGGAATTTTTCAATATTAATAATATTTGATGTGATGTTAATCATTTTGGTAAAATACTTTTTTGTCGAGGTGCTAAACTTTGTCGCCCTTCATTATGCTGCACAAGGCATCTGCTTGGCTTGCCCTGCCATAGGTCGGGCCCTGATTAAAGCTAGGCCCTAATATCCATAGATGCCACAGAGCATTGTGGAGCATGTTTCCAATATGTTTTACACAGAAGTTAAATTGTAACATAAACTACCTTAATATAAACCCAACTTCCACGCGAACGAAGTCGCGGGCACAGCTAGTGTCTTATAAAAAAAGGCAATTTTGAAACATGTTGTCCTTTCCGAGTGTTTGTGTAATAACTGCGTAGAAATTAAATATCTTTAATACAGAAAATTATTAGCAAAAGCAAGCACGAGACGAAGGAAAATCAAGTAGCTACAATTATAGAACGCGGGCAAGGCTTTTGTGACGACGACAAAGTTGCAGGCGAGAACCGAGGTATCAACAAACTTGAAGATTTTCAACTTCCTTATTTTATCTTTAATCAGTTCCGATCGATAGAAAATTTAATAACAGAGAAATTGAAAAGAAATAAGTTTAAAACAAATTATGCGACGAAAGTTTTTAAACGAGATGACTTGAAAGTTGTTTTAGTGAAATATATTTTGCAAAGAGTGCAGATCTCACCATGAATTGTACTGTCTGTTTGAGTGCACATAACAAATATTTAGTAAGTACGAACTGAGCGTCTGAGTTCATACTTTTTACTACGAGTGAAAAAATAATATCAAATGTTTATCTCATGAATCACATAGTTGGTGTCCCTTCAACGTAACGCTCAAATTCAATATTTCTTGTCAGAAACTTTTATAATAACAAAGTACCCCGAGAGAAAACTATTCGACTCGGAAAACATAAATAAAATGTTCATGTTTTTCTCTTGTTTCTAAGTATCCCTTTTTGGATATAGATTAATGATTCCTTGGCTTTTGACCTCAAAACTCATTCATACGTTGTGTTGGCAATAACAACTATTACGAAACTAGTCCCTTCTTCAACTTTTAACTGTTATGTTATTCAAAGGTTGCGGAAATAACAAGATGTTAATAAATTCTTCGTTTCCAAAATATGTTTCAGAATGTTACTAACTTCGCTTATTGCCTTTTAATTAAAATTAATAAAAATTACCTACCAGCTGATGCATTCAATAACATAAAGATAAATTATGGTCTCCATCTTAAACAAATATTTCTATTTCAGAATTATTTGGAGTTTCCAATGAGCTATTTTATGCAAACACATTATTAAGATAAGTGGAATTCAATCATTCTTTTCCTATTATTTCGAGCGCAAAACCATTGTGAACAAATTGAATTTTCTCTTTCAAAACATTTTTAATAATATTGCAGAGTCGCACATATAAAGAGCGGCGATGTGTGAGTCTGAAGTCCTCCTTGGGGACTGAAAGTGATAACAATAGGAGGGCATTTCAATGAAATTTGCATTAGAATGCGTAGAGATTGGTGCAACGGAGTCTTTGTGATGAGGCTCTCTGTAAGGACCCTATGAGGGAACGAATGTATTTTAAAAAATGTTTAAATAAAATTTTCTTTGTAAAAGAAATACTTTGTTTTAAATACATTTTCAACCTTAGCATCTATTCATTCAAAGATTTTTCCCCTACGTATCTGTCATATTTAGATACACAATTTATCTGCACTAAAATTATGAAGATTTGTATTTTTGTATTTTGTATGTAACGAATAAGCTTACTATTGGACCGATTTGAAAAACTCTTTCACCATTAGAAAGCTAGTAGCAGTATCGGGGAGTAACATAGGCTATATTATATTGTCCTTTATGTTGTTATAGAGATCTCTAGGAAAATTGTAGTAATGTTTAAAAAACTACGATATGACACCCGTGCGGAGCCGGGGCAGGTAGCTAGTTTCATATTAATTTTTTGTAGGTTTCCTTGTACACAGCTGCGAGAGTTTCTTTCATCTCTATAAAAATAACATCGAATTGCTGCCTCTGTGGCGCGGTGGGAGTGTATCCGACTGCTACGCAAGAGGTCGTGGGTTCCATCCCCACCCAGGATAAAACTTTGTGTCTGGTTTCCATAGTACAAGCTCTGCTTAGTTTGGGATCAGATAGCGTTGTGTGAGTTGTCCCAAGTTATTATTATAGTTATTATATTATATTATTATTTTATATTATTATAATTCACAAATTACAGAAGCAAAGAAGAGGAACACATTAAAATTTTAATAAAAATATTTACTCTTAAAATTATTGACGCAGCCTGCGATAGCCTGCGTAATGAGAAACAAATGTTGGCTCATACGGGTTGTTCCGTGAATATTGTATTATCTGTTCTGTATAATGTTGTATTACAAACTCTCTCTGTAAAATACTTGTTTGTATTATGACGTATGATATGTGCTATATATAAATGTTTGTTTTTCTCGGACGAAGCATCAAGTTACGGAAATGTTTTGTGCATATTGTATGAGAATGTTATGTTACAACGATCTGCTTTGTATGTTAGAATTGAAACGGACATGATGTGCAATTTTTATGAAGGATTTGTTTGAAGTTTTTTTGTTTTGTTGTAATGAAAAACTTGATGTAAACGGATACAGTTGTGGTTTACTCATGATGCGTTTATATCAGTAATCGTTTTTTGTTATACAAGGTTATTTTTGGTATAGTGCAAAGCTCAGACGCCTCAACAAGATTTTTACTTTAAGAAATCACATAAAAAAAAAAGAAAATATTGAAAACTTGCTGAGTTATAAGCCATTTAAGTTGTCTTGTGTTTTTCGCGGTATCATGTTCATTGCGTCCCGTAGTACGTAACCCATGGTAATTTTTGAAAAAATAAGTGATAATTACATTTCACATCACATTGTGAACAGGATTTGGACTGTTACAATGATTAATTAATAAATTAATTATTAATTAATTAAAAAATATAATAGGTATGGTCCAAAATGACGTTGTATACATAGAAAATAAGTTACCATAGCTTATAATGTATAATAGATAGAATATGTCCAAGGCTCGAGTAGGTAGGTACTTCTTGGGAGGGACCACGGTGTTATCGACTACGTTTTGAAGCATTTAACCGGCAAATTTTATCTACGTATTGTTTTTGTCATAGATTTCTAACAGTGAATAAGTTACTCTTGTAGGCTGAATTAAGTGTCTTTACTTTATGTATACAATTAGAAGTTATTTCATGCTTCAAACAATGCCTGCCTATAGTCTCCTGAAAATAATTAGACAGTTCTGTGTTTTGTTTCATTTTCTTAGGGGTGTAAGATTCGAATTAGTACTCGTTACTACTTCGCTGTTCTAATAACGAAATTAACAATTAGCTGGTACAGATGCCGAGAGAGCTTCAACAAATTACAACGCAAGTAAGACAGCAGACTAATTAACAAGCTCGTTCTTTTTATGTACAAATTGAGAAACATCCTTAGCGTTCAAGGCTTAGTAAAAAATATTACAATTGTTAGCTGGTGCCTACTCCGAATATGAAACTGTAATAAACGGATGAGTTACGTTCTTTATACCCGACTGTAAGGAAGGCTTATGTTTTTCATGCGTATCTTGTATGTATGTATGTAATACTATTTATAACACATTTGCTCGTAAAGGGTCTCTTTTTTCATCAATTTCAATATCGTTATGTATCTCATTACGCATTTGTGTGATAATGTAATGTAAAATGCACGGTTAACCCAGATGCTCCATCTAAAACGAACGGTACTTTTTTGAATCTTAGCAAAGAGCTTTTACGTTAGATAAGTGGTCAACATTTTATGAATAAAATTAACTTTTGGAGATAAAATATAATAAATAAACATTTAATTTTTTAATGTTATTAATTTTGACCATCAATTACAACCATTTATCTGTAACAAAATACAAACATATTAATTTACTTTATGAGTAATACAGGCTGTTTTGTGCCTTAGCCTTAAAAAAAAAAGCGCTGAAGCGGTAATTTGTGAACAAGTAAAAAATATTCCGCGCGCTTTTTCTTTTTGCTGTATTGTTTTTTTATTTATTTTCTCGCAAATATGTTATAAAACGTCGTATGACATACGTGCGCTTTGATAATTACAGCCTGTGCTTTCCTGTAGCCCTCGCCTGCGGCTCGGGCTAGCAATATCGCCTCGGCTGTAATTTTCAACTTACCGCACTTATATCATATTGTACTATTATTACCTGATATCTCACAATCCGCTGAACGAATTTATACAATTAAGACGTCGTTAGGTTCTTAGAAATGTGATGTTTGAAAAAAACAAACATGGCGGCTGTCAGATGTCAAAATAAAGACGTGTGAATCAAAAAGTTGTTTAAATACTGCAATATGGATATCAAATTTAAGGGCTCATCATAAGCATTTCAAATAGATACAGGCATGATTATGACCTTAATATTGTACACCAAAAAGAGAACAAAAACAAATTACTCAAGCCCTTACAGCTAGTGGTATGATCACAATAATAATAATTTAAAAAAGTATTGATAAAAACAGTAGGGTACAAGCCCTGTGTAACGGGGGACGTTACAAACATACAAGTCACGGACACAAAGTGGTGTCCCGTGTGGGAATCGAACCCACGACCTCTAGCGTAGCAGTCGGACACTCCCACCGCGCCACAGAGGCAGTCAATACTACTTACGTTATAATACTTATATCACAATTCCTTATGTCTAGAAGAGATCGCGGAATGCGATAAGACTTATAAGAGGCGGTCTTATCGCATTCCGCGATCCCTTCCTCGACCTTTATTTACTAGAACGCCAGTTTAACCATAATGGGTCTTAGCTGGATCTTAGTTGTTTCATAAAAATGCGTTTGATCGTTTAAACCGATAATAAAACTTATATCTTACATATGCAGACTCTTTTGAGAATATTCTTTAGAATCTCTATCTACAGAATCTCAACATTGAAAAAATTAACCCCACTAAAAAGGTTTTCAAATACAATTAGTTAAAATGTATAATATATTATATTAACAATAATTTTGTTGAGCATAGAGTGGCACAAGCGCATGCTACATCAAGCATAAATTGCCTCCTTTACGGAGTATGGTGGCGGGTATCACTATACCTGTTACCATACTCCGTATAGGAGAGTAAGGTTAGTAGTAAGATAGTAAGTAGTAGTAGTAAGATTCCTGATCTTACATTATATAAAATTAGTCTTATACAATCCCACTGCTGGGATACATGGGCACAAACAGGCTCCTATTCTAAGGGGTGCAATCTTCTTCCAAAACATGCAGTTTCTTGCTCTTATTATCTTTCTTAAATTTTATAGTAGATTGTCTACTTCTACCTCCACAATTAAACAAATATAGGAATCCAAAGTTCTACACAGAACTGTTTAAGTTCTTAAGTAGCGTATACGGTGCTTTAGTTATAAGTCGTATACATTTGGAGAACAAATATACTTCTTGAGCTCGGGAAGTTCGTTTCGAGAAACACTCGTAATTTCTTATATCTCTGTTTCCATCTTGTTTCCTTTGGTAAATTTAATTTCACTTACATTATTTTATACGTTCTGAGAAGTTTTTGTGCTTTTTAATTATAATTAGTAACAACAGAGGTTGTTAAGAGGTTGTTATTTGTATTTTTGTAAAATATAAGCAAAGAACAATTCGTCTTAAGGTTCATTGCCGTGCATTGCGACCGATCGCGAGCCGCTCGCGGCTTACGACAAGCGGCTGAGGTAAGTGACAGACGCGCGCGGCCGACGACTGTCGTAGGCTGCGCGCGCACTGTGAATATTGTCGCATCGGCCGCGAGCGTCAGCCGCTTGTCGTAAGCCGCGAGCGGCTCGCGATCGGCCGCGATGCTCGGAAATGAACCTTTAGGGTCCTTCTTCCAACTCTCAAAATCTTATTCATATTGGTAAACAGAGAGCTGCGCTTAGAAATGTCGCGCATGCGCGTGGACATCTTTGAGCGCACCGCGCATACGCCATTTCGCGCGGACTAGCCGCGAGAACGAATGAAACCATAGTGAATAAGGACCCTGGTATTGTAATGTTCCGTCATCGCCACCATTTTTATTGTCTCATTACATGATATCAACGTTAGGTATATGCTGGGACGATCGTGTGAAATAGTTAAAAGTATGAACCTTTTATTTACCCTACGATTTGGTCGAATTGCACTGATCATGGTCACATGTCAACTACTCGTAGTCATTGTTTTATTAAGTCCCGAAATATATCTCATACTCGTAGTCAGTCGACTAGAGCAATCGTAAATATTTCACGCGATTAAGTACCGATATTTAAATAACTAACTAGCTGACCCGCGCAACTTGGTATGGGCCTTGGTATAGCTTTCCTCGATAAATAGGCTACCCAACAGAAAAATATTTTGAATCCGAACCAGTAGCTCCTGAGATTACCGCGTTCAAACAAACAAACAAAGTCTTCAGCTTTATAATATTAGCATAGATTTGTGTAAAAATTGCGAGAGTTAAATAACAGTGATAGCAATAGTTTAAAGTTATTATATTATTAACGTGGTCAAAGAGAGCTACAGCTCTCTTTTTGCCACGTTTAAATTATATTTAATTTAGAGATATAATAGTTGATTATATGGAGGAGAAAAGTCGTCAAAAAAGACGTCGCTATACAGCGCCTACCTGATGACAAATGTGTTAAAGGAGGTTTGGGGAGGGAACTCCCAAGCATCTGCCCGGATGGCCGAAAACCGTTCCTCACGGAATAAGACCCTCAGAAGAAGAATAATATTAATGAGTCCAAGTTAGTATAAAATCCTATATTTGGACAACATAAAAAAAAAGAACAGAAAGTGAAGGGTTATCAACTATTGTTCAAATAAATGTAATTAATTATAACACAACCATTTTAAGGCGAATGATGAAGCTTAGCTACAGAATATATCTATATGAATAACTAGAATCAATACCTACTAGCGACCCACTGCAATGTTTTTTGAAGTAGATTTTATTAGTAGCCCTTTTTAATATTCGAATTGATCCCCGTTCTGAGAAAAGAGGTATCCCAATTGCCTAATATACGGGAAACAAAAAAATATTACATGTCAAGTATAAGATGTATTGAAGTACCAAGCGCCTAACATAAAACTTTTTTTAAATTACTTCAAATATTAAAAAAAACAGGCAAGAGCATGTCGGACCATGCTTAAGGTAGGGTTCGGCAGCCTTAAATAATTGCATCAGCAGAAGAGCGTATGTTCATGTCACTTACGCCCTTTTGTTGAGGAAAGCAGTTTTTCGGCTATAACTTAATGTCGGTATATCTGATCATGTCCGAAATAATTTTAGTTTCAAGTATTTGTTAAGCTAGGCTAAGCTAAGTATTTGTCGCTAGCTTTGTGATTTTTTCATATTTTTTGGTCACACGGTTCAAAAGTTAACGGGGGGGGGGGGAGGGGACACAATTTATGCAACTTTCGGAGCGATTATTTCCAAAAATATTTACTCAATCAAAAAAGTTTATTAAAAATCTTAAAATGTTTTTAAAAGACCTGTCGAATGATGTATCACACGTTGAGGTAAGCCGAAAAAAATTTTCAGCTTCTGTTACATGTATGGAGTGCCCCCCTAAAAATATGGACGGACAGACAAACAGACAGACAAATAGAGACAGACAGACATACGGACATGACGAAACTATAAGGGTTCCGTTTTTTGCCATTTCGGCTACGGAAGCCTAAAAAGATGTGTATAAGAGAATGTTAATACCTACAGTTTCCTTATACTTAAGCGAGTAATAACAAACATTTCACGTTTCTTCCAAGCATATCATCCGCCTCACGTAGGCTAAAGAGGAAAAATAGTACAAAAGGAAAAATCTAAAAATAAATTATATTAATCTTAGCTATTTATATTACCTTTGAATTTGTATGAACGCATTTATTTTTGAAACAAAAAAATTACTACCTACCTATCTTTATATACTAATACCTACTAGCTGACCCGCGCAACTTCGTCTGCGTAAATTCCTTTTTTCTTCCTTTTTTTTTTTACAACATTTTTCATTGCTGCTCCGCTCCTATTGGTCGTAGCGTGATGTTATAACCTATAGCCTTCCTCGATAAATGGGCTATCCAACAATAAAATATTTTTTCAATGCGGCCCAGTAGTTCCTGAGATTATCGCGTTCAAACAAACAAACAAACTCTTAGGGGGATGAAAAATAGATGTTGTCCGATTCTCAGACCTACCCAATATGCACACTAAATTTCATCAAAATCGGTCAAGCCGTTTCGGAGGAGTTTGGCAACGAAAACTGTGACACGAGAATTTTATATATTAGATTAATAAATGCGACACTTTGGATGTATGATTGAATGGATGTTTGTTACTCAGTCACAACAGAACCGCTAAAAGCGTAGAAATACGCTATTGTGTTTGTCAATAACTAACTTGTTCGCAGGCAGAATTTTGGGCCTTGTTACTACTTATTATAAGGTACATTTATAAGTTTTCAGCGCATTACGGAGACGAGGCGAGGTCTGGAATCTA
This sequence comes from Herminia tarsipennalis, assembly GCA_945859575.2. NCBI lineage: Eukaryota > Metazoa > Arthropoda > Insecta > Lepidoptera > Erebidae > Herminia > Herminia tarsipennalis. Next base: position 18,036,336 of record OX243835.2, read on the forward strand.
GTTCAGGAATGTTCGCCGGGAATCTAGATTTTCCCGACTTGAAATTCAAATTCCATTTAAAAGCCTACATTTTTGAATTTATCCCTTGTACGCTAGCAAAAATCTCTCCACTTATTATTTTGTTGGTCCATTGTGCTAATAAAAAATATTATCTGGGTGTACAAAATATTAAATCAAATGTTACGGTTGCAAGAATTTGGAATAGTCATAGGTACATATTTATTGTGGGTGTTATTGGTTGAAGTAGTATTTTATCTCTTGTACCTCGTATGTTCTCTCTTTGTCGTCTATTCGTTTAATTTTATGTTTAAAGTCGATGAAGGAGGGACGACTGATTTAACTATTAGTCCCGTGGTTCTTATTCACGATTTTTTTCCGTGTCTATGGCAAGCCCATGCGGAACTGTCCAACTTTTATGTGACGTCATAATGGTAAATGGAAAGGTGTGCTTAGAAATGCATTAAGGCGCATGCGCGCCCCGCTCAAAAATCTCCGCCGCGAAAAATGCGCGATGATGCATTTCTAAGCGCGGGCTTGCCGTGGAAACGGAAAAATGATCGTGAATAAGGATCCAGTATATCAAAATAATAGCATCTAGGTACACGTGCAGTTCAGTGAAGCTATCAACAGCAAAATGCGGTCTGTTAAGCAATTAGTGCAGTCGGTCTGTTAATGCCGACATTTTATGCTAAACCTCTGAAAAATAAAAGTAAAGGACAGTAAAAAATTAAGATATATTACCTCTCATTTTGTAGCCGGTTCGCTTTGCTGGGAATAATTTCAATAAAACTGACGAATGGCTTTTTTAAGGGAATTGATTACAAGGTAGATAACGAGATGTAATCGCACCAGGGGGAATAGAGACAAATGTCGTATTGGTAGCAGATTTACAGCGCGGCGCGCGCCATCTGGCGTGTCAATTTATGAGTTTAATCAGGGCGTCGCGTTGCCACCGGTTTGGTATCGTATTGGGAACGGCGCGCCTGAGCTTGTTCAGCTTTGCAGTCTCACCGCACGTAGGCACACATAAAACTTACATAGGTACAGTGCCTTTTAGCTTTTGCGAATTGATTCTAAGTGATTTCGCTCGTTTCTACTCATATAATACTCTCTAAACAGATGACTTTGATTTGGGTAGAAAACAATTTGGTTCTTTATTTTGTTTCAAATATTTAAACTTAAAGTTACGTAACGTTGATTGATAGTTTTTTTATGCGTGTACTGAGTATACATTCAATGTGTTTTTAAACTTTTGTTCTCAGTTTGTATGTCAAATTAGTGACAGTTCAGACAATCGCGGTACAAGATTGTAAGTTATTTACACTGTATAATACCTTCTCATTCCTGCTGTAGATACTTAGTGACTATGTCCAGCGTAACTCAATTGAGAATTGGATGGATAAAAGATTAGTTTATAACTTTAAGAGACTAACCGAACCGAAAAACAGTCTATATAATAAAGTGGAGTTATATTATTAATCAATTCGGATGAAAATGTTCACTAGAACATGGTGTGTGAGAAAACTACAATTTTATATTGTTTTACCCTTGTTGTTTTCACTTACTATATTTTTATGTTACCTACTGTCAGCAATGTCGCCAGTAAATAGAATTTCTTTCGAAGTTTACGCATAAAAAACGCAATAACTGTCAGGAGAGCGATACGCGGGCCGCACAACCTCCATAGATCTTTTAGACGATAACTTAAGTAATATTTATGCCTAACAGCCTTTGTGTGTTTATCGCCTATTCAATAAAGTGAATAAAAGAAGCATTTTCTTTGGGATATACTTTTTAGAATCCCGCCAACATGCCGTTGACCCTAAAAAGTTAAGAAATTCTTTAGAAAACGAAATTCTACCTGACGACGAAAAGTTACATAAAGTAAGCTACCATTATCTAACATGTTAGAAAATAACTGTTATTCTTACTTATATTTATTTATATAGGTTTAGGGTTTAAAGATATACCGTAAACAAACGACCTACCCCCTTGTTTAATAGGAGTTGTGACGCTTAATCAAAAGTAGTCCGGCGCCAATAGTCATCAGTTTTCGAACCAAGAGAAGAATCCTAGATATTATTATATTTTCCTTAGATTCAGTCTAGACGACTTAATCTAAGGAAAATGTAATAATATCGTATACGTTAAGCGTATTAGTCTTTATCACATTACTAGCCACCCCCCCCCCCCCCCACTTAGTCAGGGGGTCTCGCTGACTAAGTGGTAACCAAATCGATCAAAACTGCAAGGTTAAGTAACGTTACCACCATCAGTCGATATAAAAGTAACCGTTTTCGAACCAGTACCTCAGAGAGCACGTTAGGCTGTCGGTCTTGCGCCCAACCTGTCTGGTCGTGTGGGATTTCCGTCCCATCGGAGTATGAGAGAGAGAGAGGATAAAGAGTGCATTTGTGTCTGATTATACTCTTGCATGCTATAAGGTTGACCGCCTTAACCGACATCGGTTAGGAAACCACTGAGACTTTACACAAAAAGTCTTCAAAATCGACTTAAAAATATCAAAAACCCATAACAAACCAATATTTTCTTTTATACCTATCAATGTAAATAATATATATGTCGCAGAATTATTAAATAACTAATTGATTTCCGTTAACCTAACATATGTTTTGATTAAATGACAGTTGTATTGACTCGTTTAAGACATGGCCACCATTAGTGCGCGGCATTGTTTGATGTTTACATTTAAAATACTGGGATGGTGGTTGTCAGTCTCATTCGGAAGTCTTACTCCCACGGTGTGCATAGTGTTAGCGTTGTGGCAGTGATGTGATGCACTTATGTAGTCGAAATAATTTGAACAATGGACTATGACGGACTTTACCTGGCTCGAGGTATCCACGGGGCACATTATGATCGATTACCATCAAGTTAATTCGATTACTGTGCCTCTAATAGCCCATATGGCTACCCTGCTGCGACATATATTACATATAAATCATGATAAACAAACTAATATCAACCCTCTAATTAACCGCAATACGGAACTCTCAGTCCGTTACAGGGACTCATACTTTGTTTTTATTATATGTATGTGTTTACATGGGAGTTTGATTACTAAAGTTAGATGTGCTAATATCTAGTTGGATAGTTTCAAAATTATGAGGCTCTTTTGGCGGCCCGAGACCTTGCTAATGGAAGTGTCAGTTACTTTATGAACCTTTAACACACGATTTAGTAATGTTATTAGTGTGATTCAAGTGGGGACTATGTTTCGGGTTAGCTATCTATTTATAACTTTCATCTGTTTTTTACTATCGAGGTTACTAGCGGTGTGAGTTTCATGATATTAGCAATTGCATTAATGCTTCCAGCTAAGCTAGTTTGTATGGACGAACGGCGATAGAATTGAAACCCACAAACTTTTGGTTGCGAATCCAATGGCATTTAAATGAGATGTAATTTGTATTTTTAAAATTTTTATCCTTATGTTATTGATAAAATAAAGAAAAAAGCTTGCTTTTAGGGCCAAAAGTGCAAAATCGGAACTTATAGTTTAGTACTCAAAAACTACACAATGTATAAGGATGAATATGAAGTATAGGTGTCTTAAAGATTACTTAACCTGTCCGTGCTACACCCTAAAGTTCACACTGAAAATCAGCGCCGTGATGTGGTTCGCCGCAATACAGCAATACGCTGATTGTGGACGTATCTGTCGGAGTTTCGCTAGTTTTAAGTTTGGATCTGCGCTAAATAAATATTTATTCTTTCTTGTATAAGCCGCTACGTAGTACTTAAAGAAAAGTGTTTTTTGATGCGATAAGTAAATATTATAGAAATTATCTGATAAATCGCTTGGTGTAAAGGTAACGCTTAATAAATACATTCAACTAAAATTATTTTTAACATGATCGAATATCGAGTCGGTCGATCGGTCTTTAAGTTATTGCCAAAAAACTGTGCTTCTCATTAAAAGGACGCAAGTGCCACCGGTGATTCGAATTTTCGTCAATTAAAGGCAGCATGAACGTAATTTGTACATTAACAAATACTTCAGACATAGCGATTCTTGAACAGGTACAAATTGTATTTTACTCTCATCTGCCTTCACAAAGTAACCATGCAAGCAAGTTACAAAGGCAAAACGTTCCTATTCACCTCTTCAGTTTCAAAGTGAACTGGATCTGAGCAATTTTACTTCCTATGTGCTTTCGAGGGCTCTCTCTAATAATACTGAATAGTTTTATTGTAAGAAATATAATGCTTTTAAAATGTTGAGGATCGTGAATTCTATAACATTAAGTCTGTGGTGGCACGGCCGCCGGAGTATTTCACGAGTGGGTATGTTACTGGAGCCGGCATCATTCATTTGACAATGACTATGGATATGTCCCATGTCCATGCTGGAGCATAGTCATCAGGTATGCAACTGGAGGAGACCTTAAGGGTCATAGTAGACGTATAAATTCGGAAAGGGGTCGTCACCGTATCGTCGTTACCTCGTCTACAATTAAGCTGTGTTTCGTCGGCTCGGCTACGGCTAGATGTAGCCGCGTTTACGACTCCCCGACTGAAGGTTGAAGACTAGACGGCACCAGTTCAATCAGTTTGAATCTGAACGTGAAGTGCTTTATTTCAATGTAACCTACAAATTTAATAAAACACTCTCGTAATACGACTGGAGACTCAGGTACGGAGAGACGTAAGCGAGAGGACGGGAAGACGTAAGCGCGTGGACAACGAGCCGCAAGCGTGGGAACTGCAAGTTGACCACGCACCGCACCGCGGTTCATGAGCTTGTCCCGAGGCCTGGCGCGGCGTTTCGTAGGGAGTGTCATACAAAAAATTCTGAACGGGTTGAGTTAACACGGTGACGATTCCTTTCCGAGTTGATATGTGTGCTATGATCTTTAGCATGTTCAACATCATCATTAGCCTGTATCGGTCCAATGCTGGACATTGGCCTCTCCTAATTTTCGCCACAACTTCCAGTCCTCTGCCTTCCGCATCCAGTTCATCCCACCTTCTTTAGGTCGTCGGTCCATCTGGCTGGGCGCCGTTCTGTCTACGTTTAGCATGTGTCTTACTAATAACTAATGATATTTGAAACACTAAAAAGCTGTTAATACTTGTATCTTGTACTAGCGCACCATTTTGAAGATTCAAGTTCACTGAGGCTGCTGTTAAAAATTACGATTTGTTTTTAATACCTTACTGAATTTGCAGTTTTTTTATATTATAGTTGCAAATCGACTGCCTCTGCGGCACGGTGGGAATGTATCCGACTGTTACGCAAGAGGTCGTGGGTTCGATCCCCACCCAGGTTAAAACTTTGTGTGATGAGCATGATGGTTTATTCTGTGTTTGGGTGTTATTTATCTATAATATGTATGTATTTAGAATTATATAAGTATGTTTATCAGTTGTCTGGTTGCCATAGTACAAGCTCTGCTTAGTTTGGGATCAGATAGCGTTGTGTGAGTTGTTCCAAGATATTATTATTATTATTATTATAATAATAATCTGTACTTTCAAACAAACACATACCTACATACATAGTCAAGGTACCTTCATAGGTACATTATTGAGTTATGAAACAATATTAATAAATTCTAACTTTTACCTTATTAAACTAAAATAAAGTTAGAGATACAAAGTCATGTTACCTCTGGTTTCGACTCAACTAATATAAAAAAAACATTTGGTTATGAAACTCAAATGGAGTTGCAAATTTCTATCCCAAAGGAATGTGGCACATGATTTTGTTTAACAAACTTTAAATTAAAATGTCACGATGTCAAGACAAGATTCAAATGCGCAAATTAAAATATACATTTACTTTAGAAGATACTGAACAAAGAAATAAATAAGTCAGCTATCTTGATAAACAATTTCCCTGCCGGCTGTTACACAACTGAAAATTTGATATTAATCTCGAAGAATTGAAGCAGAAAACTCGGTATTCCAAACATTTTAATGAAATTGGCAAAGGAATCAAAAATAAAAAAGTATTCACAAAACAAATAGTCCGTGAAACGTCATACTATAAATCCCACTTACTTTGCCGCTATCCAACGATTTAGAACTAACTCGTAGTTATAAATTTTCGGATACGCTACCGAAAATAGCTCTGCGGCGAAGGCCTGGTGTGCAGCCAAACAGATGAAATGTAGCCCCGTCGACGCTCCATTAGGAATGAATGGGCCGATTCGAGAAATGTCATCTTCCGGTAAATACTGGTCATAACTCATTTTATAGTTGACAACCACAGGGTTCGGTTCCGGGTGAGGTGCTCGAACAAAAACAACGGGTAACCTGCAAATGAGTGTGATTCATTCACTAAATTAGCCGTTGAAAATGTAATTTTATTTGTGCAGATCTTCCTTCCACTGCCGTTACGGGCCGTGAAGTTATTTTAGGGGCACAAACAAGCTTGTTTTCCTAGTAAATTACTTTTCAGCAGGAGTTTGTATATTCGAAATTGTGAAAACGTGTAGCATTTGTTTCTTATTAATACGGCACGGCTGAAATATTGAAAATAAACGAGATGTTTATACACAATTAATTACATTTTGTAGGTTATATTCAAACATTTCGCTTTATGAGGTATCCGATATTTCTAATATTATGAAGATACCTAATAGCAATTCCCAATAGCTCCATTCGTGTAGTTATTCGTTATCACATTTTAAATTCGTTCCCAAGCTTCAAGCTTAATTCCTAAGTTCTTTCAACCAAACAAAGACAAATAAGTAAAACAAATAGCTTTACTATTTGTTATGGATGTCGTGCAATTATAACAAGATATTTTAATGGAATGCTAACTGTAACATATCCTGGCAAAATAAACACATACACAGGACAGATATTGGTTAATTTACATGATGAATGACGTGTAAAATCTAAAGTTATTGTTTACTAGCTGTGCCCGCGATTTCATACGCGTGATGTTGCAATGCTGCTTTCTCCCTATAGACATTAGAGTGATAATAAAAAGTAGGTACCATATATAAACAATCGCATGCACTCTTCTTTTAACATTTTTATATCTTGTTTTTGCACTCTGACTCTGACTCTAATATGGTGTAAAATAGAATAGTGGCAGCACCTTACCTGCATATACAGTTTATAAACAAAGAAACATTGTAAACATTGGCAATTTGAAAAGAGTGGCCGCGAGTTTTTATTGCCTTTTCTTTTTTACGGTTTTACCTATTGTTTGTGAACAGGCATTACATGTACAAGTAGAATCTACTTTTCACAAGAGTAATATTTTGCTTCCTAAGTGAATAAATATTTTTTTTTATAACTATTATTATTACCCTAAGACAATTGTTTGACAGTGAAAGTCCCGTCAAAATCCATCCAGCCGTTTTTGTGTTTACACGGAACAAACAGACAGACAAAAAAAAATGTGTGGCACTCGGGGACTGCCGCGGTAAAGCTATTGCATAGCATTTTTATCAAATTAGGCAATTAACAAAAAAAAAAAATTCATTATAAAAAACAAAATTTTTAATTTTTTTTTTATTTTTTTTATTTTTAAATTACAAAAAAAGGAATTAAAAAAAAAAAAAATTTTTTTTAAATTTAAAAAAAAGTTCTGCTATTCATCGATAGATGGCAAAACTAAAAAGTATCACCGCTGTGCCCGTCGGAGTGGGGAGCGTGAGGTTTTTTCGTTACTGAATTTCTGGATTCGGTCCCCGCGCTCAAGGCCCGCGATAGAAGCTATGCAATAGCTTAATAAAAAAATATAAGTACCATATACTCTCGTATGCATTTAGTAAAAATCTGTTATTTTGACATTACAAACAGACACTCCAATTTTATTTATTTGTGTAGATATAGATCATATCTATGATTAATAGGTGTTATTAGTCTATAATTTATTGGTCTGCATAAGCATCAGTAATAATATACGAAGAGCTAATATAACGCCAAAGGGAACACAGCCAATAAAGCCTATATTAGATTTACGGTAGGCGCTTGAGTAATGTTTGTGTCAACATCAATGTGTATCAAGTGCATATAATTACATTACTGTTTGCTATTAAGTTGAATTATTAGGCGGATTTGTTGATGTAGAAAATTCTTGTTTAATGTAGAATTCCTCATACTATCTTTATACTCTTATATCCTCCGACTCCGATCGCATGGATCACGAAACCGATGTTTTGATAATAAGTGCAGCCGGTCATCGATTTATAAGATTAAATCGATTACCGACTGCACTCACGAATAAGTCGCACGTTCCGCCTGCTGACAGTCTGAAGTATTGTGTCCAGCCAGCCGGCCTGCTGGTTGCTAAGCAACGCGAATATGCGCTATATGTCATCAATGTTTTCTTGTGTCGTTATCACGTAAAATTATCGTCCGTAAATCGACCTTGCAGACAATTTTTTTTTTTAATAATGTTATTGTTTGTTTATTAACCTTTATATATCCACTTAGTTATCATATTATTTCATAACACGTTATTATAATATATATTGTATACTATTTAGATACTAGCAGTAACACTTACGACTTCACAAAAACATATAATGGGCTTAATACCCAGAGTTTATAAATACGAGGATTATTAAAAACTAGCTGTGCCCGCGACTTCGTTCGCGTGAAAGTCGGGTTTAAATTAAAGGTAGTTTGTGTTACGAAATAACTTATGTGTAAAAATGTTGGAAACAGTCCTGTCGGGTGAGCCGAGATATGATTCAGCAGCGGAGAATCATCATATAGTCATCTATTGATAGCTTCAACACCCAAAAGTACCAAATACAGACTCTTTAGGTATTCGTTTACTGTGTTTTTCTGTCATTATTGTGTGTTATTTATGTCTCTTTTCTTTTTGTCTATTGTCATTTTTATTATTTTACTGTTTTATTTATTGCTTTTTTTTATCTTCTGCATGACTTTTCCTGTTAAATTATAATAATGTCTTGTGTGTACTAAATAAAAATCGTTCTATTCTATTATTTTATTTAGTTAATTTGGTGTGCGGCTTAAGAAGTGGGTTTTCTGTTGTTTTTGTTTCATTCTTTTAACGTTATACCTACTTAATACCTAATAATTTTCAATAGAATTTGTACTAAAATTTTGGTACTTCCCATTTGATCAGATGTTTATCGTAAACTTGTAAAACCTAAGTACTTAACTGTGATAGTTTTCCTTATAATTTTAGTATTTATACTACTACCGTGAACTTTTCACATACCCAACATCAACCATTTAGTTGGCAGGGGAACACTTGACTCTAACAAAAATGTTTACTATAAAGCCTAATATTACACAAAGGAATCCTTAAATCTAAAAACAGTCTTCACAAACCCTAAACGCTTTTTAAAAGGCCTATCTAATGATACCCCACGCGATGGGGTAGGTGAGAAAAACACTTTACATATAAGAGAGTACCTCTCTTATATGTTACAATGATGCAAGTAAGAAAAAAAGACATGGACTCCCCCTCCCCCAGACTCCGCGTTGACAGACAATGACCCCCCCACCCCCCTCCTCCCGTCACCCGAACTACTCACACTTGGCCGATGTGTCATTCATTATCGTTGAATTGATGAACACTTGATATCCAACCATAACCCCAAAACATGATCCTCGATGCACCTGTGTGATGCGTGGTCAAACAAACGGACAGACAGACAAACATTTCTAAAAATGATAGCAATATGTTTCTTTTTAATACTATTTTAAAACTTCTTTTACTAAGTATAGAACATTATTGAATACAACGCCATCTACTTTCAAAACCAGTGAAGTTTCTTCTAATACTTAATGTTTTTTATTAATTTAAGCAATTTAATTAAATAAATAGGAGAATGTTGCCACTCAGCAAGAAACGAATCCGTTATCGCAAGCACCTATACCCTTATAAATGTTTTCACAAATAAGGAATTGTTTGATCACGGTGACCAATTTGATTTCATAGATGGCGCTACATGTTTTTTTTTACTTGTGTAATGTCTTTTTTTTGAGCACGAACACATCAATTCTGGAAAATATCGAATACTTGTTAAATAGTAATGTAATATTGTTTGGCAATGGCATTTCTACTACGATTAATTCATTACTCTCAGCAGTGCATGCAATACCTATAAATATCTAACATAAGCGCATATTTCACTTGATTTTTAATATAAAAAAATATTAACCAAAGCAAATAAGTTGTATGGTCGAAAAAATAACTATAACATTGAGAAAAATATTAAAAAAGGACAAAGACAATTTTAAAAAATACAAAAAGAACATAATCAGATATCAGATTCGAGCCTGAGACATCGTCGTCAAAGACCGCTAGCATAGCTTCGAGGCCATACTGTTCGCTACATACCACGTCAAAATAACTGTTCTTATGGAACTTAAAAATGTTGTGTATAGCTCCTTATACATAGTTTTAGCGTGAAGTTATGTATTCCATGGGTTACAATTTAAAGATAATGTCTATTTGTGGAAAAAATTGGGATAAACCATTATGGTGCGACAAAAAATACGTTGCTACTCGTTCCCCATAGACGTTAGCGTAATGATTCATAGTGTAAATAATGTCCTAGGTATAGTATTTACTATAAAACTGTAAATTTTCATATAGATCCATCAAGTAGTTACTGTTTTATAACGAAAAATAGCTACAGACATCCCTTACTGCTTAGCTCCTATGAGAAAAAGCGTGATAATTTATAGCCTAAATGTTAATCCGCATCTATTAGATTGCACGTGCAAAATTTCAACCGAATCTGTCCTGTAGTTTTTGCGTGATGCGTGTTCAAACAAACAGACAGACATTTCTAAAAATGCAGCAAAGTGTTTAAGTACTCTTTTCGAACATTTCTTAATATTTTTTTTCACTAAGTTCGGCCATGTACAGACACGTGAAATTTACAATTTTATAGATATAGATAGACAGCATGATTCAGTATTCACGCGCGATGGCTTATTATTAGCGTATTTCATGTATAACTTTGGTGTTTATATACCGATTTCTATGATTCTTTTTAATGATTAGTTAATTATGTTAATTTTTTTAATTAGGGATGACTGAGAGTGTTATAAACGCAAGAGTAGACAAATATAATCAGAAAGCTTCGAACTGCTAAGCTATCGGGAGTTACACGTGATATTGTGAGTCAACCATAAAAGATAGACATATGCTGTCGTGGGATATTTTTTATATAATTTTAAGGAGAACATTTCCGTCATACATGATTTCTGTGTAGCTTTAACCATTAAGGTTGCACACGCGACGGAAGCTTAAAAAATGGAGTAAATTCTACCATTTTCCCAACATTTCCCTTCACTGCTCTGCTCCTATTGATTGTAGCGTGATGAAAAGTATACTATAACCAACTCAGGCGTATGAAAAATAATTGTACCAAGTTTCGTTAAAATCCGTCGAGTAGTTTTTGTTTCTATAACGGTTATACAGACAAACAGACAGACAGACAAAAATTTTACTGATTGCATTTTTGGCATCAGTATCGATCCCTAATCACCCCCTGATAGTTATTTTGTAAATATATTTCATGTACAGAATTGACCTCTCTGCAGATTTATTATAAGTATAGATAAAGATCCTTTGCTGGGTGTAACATCAAGAGTAGATCTCGAGAGCCTATCTACGAGTACCTTCTAGTGAAGTGAAATAAAAACAAACAAAAGCTAAAAACTACTTGAAATTTACTTTTGGGTGTTGGTAGTAGGTAAGTAACTTGGAAAAACCAACAGTTATGTAACTTATTTCATAATCCTAACGTAATATTTTCTTTCTCAGTCATCTATTCAAAAGCAAATCCTTTTTGACGTGTTTAGGTTAATAAATGTGACCCACGTACTAACACTAGTACCAGTTTTATCACTCAACCATATTTATCAAAGTAGGACCCACCTTTCTCTCTGACCGACTACGATTGGGCATCGATAAATGTGGTTGAACCCCTATCCAGACCCTTGCGACCTTTACAAACCAACTGTTGGTTATATAATAACGCAAGGTTGAGACTTGGAAGGTTTTTAAACTTCCATTATTGTGTACGTTAATCTTGAATTCAATGCAATCTTGTAATATTTTTGGATTGCTAGACGCTTGGACCAGGTTCATGATAACCAGGAATGATGTAGTGACATCTCTGGTTTTAAACTAGCTTAAGCCCGCGGCTCTGCCCACGTAGCTCATTTACAGCGCGATTTTGCTGAATGCCTTTCTAAATCCCCTGTCCCAAATAAACCTCTTTGCAAAATTTCAGCATTCTAGGTTCATGGATTTGAGCTGAGTGTTAATGAGTGATTAGATGTGGAACTCCCTACCAGCACATGTGTTCTCTCCTACCTACGACATGGGGTCTTTTAAAAGAGGCGTAAAGAAGCGCCTTGCAGGTAGGCACAGTCAGTGCTGCACATAGTGCTGTACTGTCTGCCCTTGCGTTTGGACTCTATTTCCACTTAACATGAGGTGGAATGGACTCATTTGCTTACCTTTAAATAAAAAAATAAATAAAAAGATGTTAATGTCATTTGTCCGTTTATTTATATATACTCAAATAAATAACTAGCTTGCAGAATGACTCTTTACAAAACGTGACTATTGTAGCAAAGTAAATCTTTGATAAAATCACCTTTTTTTCAAATAGATATTTTAGAAATTGAAATATCAAAGAAAATGCACAAGAGGCATTACATAATAACCCACTAGGAAAGAAACGCTTCTAACACGAAACAACGCGAACAGTAATCCAATAAATCTTGAAAAAGAAAGGAACGTGGTGCGAATCCAATATCAAAACTAAAGGTTTGTAGAACAAAAGGTTGATGGGCGGATAAAAGAAAGGATGGAGTCGCGTTACGAGCGGTGAAACATTGGCGTGTCACGGAGCGTGACGGGCCCACGCGACGGCACACCGCCCGACACTCTCCTATATCAATTTCACGGATTAAACTTCATGTGGATGTATCTTCCCGTCGCCCTCGTTATTACACGCATTCAACTCGATAAATGTCTTTCCCGCGAACACGCTACTCTATTATTTGAATGCGAAGAGAACTAGGTTAAAACTCGTTTGTATTTTTATATAGGTTATTGGAGTTTAGCAGTAATAAGTTTTGATATTATTTCATAGATAGAAAAGTTAGTAATGTTAATATTACTCAAAGGTACATTTATCGATGTCGGCCTCGCTGAAAAGTTATGTTGTCAGTGGCCGAAGGACCGAAGTTAGGCTGTTGATGTATGACAGTGTTTTTAATCAATTCTGTTTTTTCTAACAAAATACTAGCAAGATGGGTCGCACGTTACTAGCAATCTTGTCAAATTACTTATGTTTGGAAAGGATTCACGTCATTACTTTACCTAATATAATGGGTGGGATTCTAACCTGCGTCCTCTCGATTTTCTGTAACCACTCGGCTGCTAATTAACATTGTCATCTCTTTGGATTATAATGTCTAATACAAGTTGCTTCGAAATCTTGCTTTAAAATTCGCCCTGGAAAATACGAATGTATTATTTTGTAAACTAATAGTTTTAATGTTTTTAAGCTTTTAAGTTCCAACGTGAACGAGGTTTAAAAAAATATGAAATTTTAACAATATAAGAATAAGAATTTTGTCCGTTCAGGATATGTCAGTCCCATCAGGCTTAATTCATGTGTTTTTCATGTATCTACAATAAAGGCTAAATTACCTAACAAATAGCCTCTGTGGTACGGTGGGAGTGTGTCCGACTGCTATGTAAGAGGTCGTAGGTTTAACACCACACGGAACACCACTATGTGTGATCCACAAATTGTTGTTCCGGGTCTGGGCGCACTTTGTGTCCGTAACTTGTATGTTTGTAAAGTCCCCCTGGGCACAGGGCTTGTACCCTGCTGCGGGAGTCGATATTTAACAAAAAAAAAAAATGTGTGGCACCTGGGGGACTGCCACGGTAAAGCTATTGCATAGCATTTTTTATCAACTTAAGCAATTGTTTTTTTTTTCATTTTTCTTCAAATCTTTCTGACGCTGATAATTTGACGTTTACAATTTCTTTTTCTTTTTAGCTCTTCACATTTTTCTTCTCTATAAAACGAAAATAGCTACGTATAAATAATAAGTATAAATAATTAGGTATACATAGTGCAATTACACACCAAAAAAAAAAATTCAATTACTTATTCGTCCGATTTCGGAGCAGCTCGTCTCGATCCGTGCGAGCTTCGTACAGTCGTATGTAGCTCGCACGGATCGTACCTGGTAGGCGGAGTGAGGGGTATTAAGTTTTATTTTCGTTACGGAATTTCTTGATTCGGTCGCCGCGCTCAAAGCCCGCGATAAAAGCTATACAATAGCTTAAAAATATCTTTAAACGAGCTATTCTTGTATAAATAAGAATAGTCTGAATCTCGGCAATGGCTTTAGCGATTTTCATGAATTTTGTATGAAGGGTTTCGGAGGTGATAAATCGATCTAGCCAGCTACTAACATACTTATAACAATACAATGCTTCACTAGATGTTGGCATAGACAGACAATTCTGAATTATACCAACATGCAGTCGATTAATATTAAGCTATCGTATCAAATTATCCCTATATGATTGGTTCTTGAAACATTCCATTAACAAGTGTTGATGGAATGTGCCCGGAACCTAATCTATGTGCAATTGTCACCTATGTCGACTGGGTAGAGCTGTGGGGAGGCTCCGACTGCATAGTTTTATACCAAATACCCTTAGATTTAAAAAATCAGAGTAGGTATTATTTTCAATGATTTTAGCAAATATTTTTAAATTTATACTGCTGAACTCGGCTTCGCTGTTGCTTTAAAAGCCAGGAACACTCGCCGGCCTTTCCAGAACATTTTGCTAAAGTTTCATCACAATCTGATCAATGGTTTGGAACGCAAAGAGGACATACAGACAAACATTGATTTTTATTTATATATTTTAGAGTAATGAGGCTTAAGATCAATAATAAGTCAGTAGGTACAATAATTGCATTATTTAAATAAAGCTTTTTTTAATACTATAATATTCGGATTAAATGCTCTGTGTAACGAAGCAATAACATAAGCCGTAATAGTTCTTAAGCTATCGGCTAGATGGCGTAAGTGAGGGCCTGACTCGTGTGCAGGAAAGATAGAAAAAATTACGTTTAGTAACATAGTCCCGGATAGGTGGTTCGATTTCGGCCCCCGTTTGGCATACGGAAGTTTCACACATTTTTTTCTACCTTTCAAAAATGCAATTATTGTATTAATAAAGTAATTGGCAAGAAATGTCTATATAAAATACTATACTGTAAGACTCCGTAATGGTGCCTCCCGACGTAAGTACTATTATTTCGATCCAACGGATCAAATATAATGCAGGTGAATCCATATTTTCACGTCACCGTGCGTTGTGCATATATTGAACGGAATATCTAATAATACGAGTAAATCCCTTCAAAATTATTTTATCATAATGATAATGATTATGAGCAAATTATTTTGAACGGATTTGCATCAATAAACCGTTGTATTATAGTGATCATTATACCTATACAATTAATTCTAATATAGTGCTAATACGAACCAAATGAGCTTATCGGCGCATTTCCAATCATATTATATGCGATTATTGCATACATTAAATTATAAATTTGTTGTGAAATTTATTTAATTGTTAATATGATATTCGATAATGCGCTTATTAGAATTAAACTAATTTAGCTGAAATTTGTAAGAACTTATTACCAGCGGATTAAGCAGGCAACGATCACTAATTCTAGATCTTGTGAACAGAAAAATCTAAATTGTGAATCTAAGCTATTCAGAAACTCAACAAAATGAGAGAGAGAGAGAGAGAGAGAGAGAGAGAGAGAGAGAGAGAGAGAGAGAGAGAGAGAGAAAGAGAGAGAGGTCAACAACAAACAAACGTTTATAAGAATTACCATGTACAATGTGTAACAGAAAGGTGTCGTCAAATTCAAGGTTTGCTAATTTTACCCTAAAATTTAGTTTACAAATACATTTTTGAAAGATAGAAAAATTTTAATCCAGACTCAGAAATCGAACCCGAGACTTCCGTAGCCAAACCGGGGCCAGAAGCGAACCACCTATCTGGACTATGTCACTAGATATCAAATTCTTCAATCTCTTAATGCTTACGGGTTAAGCCCCCGTAGCGACATCTAGTCGGTAGTTAATGAACTATCACGGCTTTTGTTATTGCTTCGTTACAGAGAGAATTTTAACAAATTATGATGACGCAGGCCGAATATTGAAGTAATTTTTATAGGCATTTCTTGCCATAGACTTTACAAATACAATAATTGCATTTTTGAAAGATAGAAAAATTTGAATCCAGACTCAGGAATCGAACCCGAGACTTCCGTAGCCAAACCGGGGCCAGAAGCGAACCACCTATCTGGACTATGTCACTAGATATCAAATTCTTCAATCTCTTAATGCTTACGGGTTAGGCCCCCGTAGCGACATCTAGTCGGTAGTTAAAGAACTATCACGGCTTTTGTTATTGCTTCGTTACAGAGAGCATTTTAACAAATTATGATGACGCAGGCCGAATATTGAAGTAATTTTTATAGGCATTTCTTGCCATAGACTTTACAAATACAATAATTGCATTTTTGAAAGATAGAAAAATTTAAATCCAGACTCAGGAATCGAACCCGAGACTACCGTAGGAAGGAAAGGTAGGAAGTCTCGGGTTCGATTCCTGAGTCTGGATTCAAATTTTTCTATCTTTCAAAAATGCAATTATTGTATTTGTAAAGTCTTTGGCAAGAAATGCCTATAAAAATTACTTAAAATTTAGTTAATTATTTTTTGACTTGTTTAAGATGACATAATAAAATACTTGGATTATGCTTCAGGAGCTCAAGGAGCTACTTAGCAAGAGATACTTATGCCATACACTGTTTGCTACTGAAATTTGAAGAAATGAAATCTGTGTAGGTGACTATGAAAGAAATAAGGCAATTGAATATGACACTATGGCAGATGAAATTAGACCATACCTTTTTGTTACATTTTGTATTTTTACCTTTACTTTAAGGCATGAAAACGTACCTTATAGACTAGTCGACAGGGCTATTATCAAATTTATAATATTCTACAGAAGTAGGTACCTACGTATTCTTTATTTTTCATAAATAGTGAACTTCGAACATATTTTATTAGCGAGTTAATATCATTTTAATAAATTCATGATTTCATCTTTATGAAAGATAGAAGAAAAAAAAACGAATATTTATGAACAATTTAGTACAATTAACGCAACAACATAAAAACTAATTCTACTGTTA
The DNA here is from genome assembly GCA_945859575.2 of Herminia tarsipennalis. Lineage (NCBI taxonomy): Eukaryota > Metazoa > Arthropoda > Insecta > Lepidoptera > Erebidae > Herminia > Herminia tarsipennalis. Next base: position 18,053,591 of record OX243835.2, read on the forward strand.
TCCGCCGCTGGTATTACAATTCCCTACATTTAGTATATATTCAAAATAACAGCTTTTCTAACAACGGTACTAATCGTAAACATAAATACTAAGGGGAAACTCAACTGGTGGGAGGTTAAGACCACCTTTCTTACAATATCGTAGGAATACTAGAGAATACTGCGTAGGAAGTATCCTTGGAAAGGAACACGTTATATGAAACTTTTGTTGCGTAAGATATACAATTTGACATAAGAACAAACGTGTTGCTAATAACAGCTAGTACATATATTTTAATAATTTTATTACTAAGGGCTTAAGGTGGTTTCAGACTAGCGCTTTTTCCTGCGCGTATACGGTCGTTTTGGCATACGCGCTTTATTTCGCACTTCAAAAGATCGGACTCGCTTTCACAGGCATATTTCGAACAGGTAGTGGTGAGTCAGTATCAACACGCTTCTACGAGCTTATAAGTGCATTAACGCACGTAGGTATGTGTGGCAATAGGCGCACCTATATGCTTCCAAAATCGAGCTTAAACGTGGGTATAAAATGCTAGTTTGAAACCGCCTTTATGAAGAAATACAAGAGTGTGTGTAGCTTTGTAGTATGTATATTTCTGCATCTACGTGGATTATTGTCTATTTATGGCAACATGGTTAATGGAGAGGATAAGTCCTTCACAGATTACTTTTATAACCAAAGGATCAAAATATACATATAGATTATATTCCCTGATTTTTGAAATATATTTTACTATTTTAAACTCGTAATTAGTGGCCTTAAATGCAAAGTTTGGCTTTTAATGATCCCTACAACTCATTCAAAACAGTCTGCAATATACCACCGTTGAATAAAGACTATCGCCCACAGACCACCATAATTATATTACGGTTGGCAGCGGGAACAATGATCCTAGTCAAATGTTTATTATAATGGGCGAATGATGCTGCAGCCACTGGCGGTAGCAATAATCCATACTAATTTTAAATGGGAATGTAATTCTATTTAGGTGTTTATAAACTGCTGAATCGAATTTAATGATATTGCAAACTTTTTTTTTTCATTAAAAGACGGTTTTCTCATCAGAAAGCGGTATGCGGAGTATTGCGAAGGTTAAGTCAATAATATGGACGTAAAAATATAAATAAAGGAATTAACTTACATAATCAAGTATGAAAAACAGCTTTAACTTTGTCTGAGCAGATTACAATAACCACTGACAGTTAGGCTAAAACACAAGCACGAACAATTTTGAGTAAAATACAATTTTCTATTTTTCCCGTAAAATTAAAAGATCTGAAATATAACCGTCATTCTTCAATACCTTACAGTGACGTGACGTGCGGTCGACGTCATTTTCATGCTACGCGTTTCACGTCATATTTTTTTTGCGCATACGTGAAAAGTGTCAATTTGCTATCATGGAAGCTTTTAAGCGAGAACGTGGCGTATGAAAATGAACCGCAATGGTTATGAAAACGTACCTAGGGATAGGTATTTACTGCTGACGCTTTCATCCCTATGTCGCTCGATGAAAAATCTGCGTAAAAATATTATCTTTTATACATTTATTCATTTGTGTATTTTTGTGTATTTCTGAATAATTTAAGTTTTATATAATTAAACAAGCTGTTTAACAGCTGTAACAATAAAAAAAATGCTATAATTTAATAGATTCCCGCCAAAACATGGATGTTTGATAAAGTCTTTGGTAAAAATACGAAATTTTACAAGCCATTTAAGCTGTTTAGTCAATATTGCATAAAAGCTTGTATAAAGAAATAACATAATATTAAGTACTCAAAATTGTCTTTTCTTGAAATATGAATCATCTAGTCCATTATAATTGAATGTTTGCTAATTGATATATTTAAAACTTCACCGCATCATGGATCAGCACAATAAAATCTTTACAATCCTTCCGAGTAAACTTTTGTAAGCGGGTATAAATTAATTAGAAAATTGAGTTCGAGTTGGGTATCAGACCGCCACCGTAACAACTTCTGTTGCTCAAATTTCGGGCCTCCGCAATATGGATTAGGTCAATTTAAAATCATTACCATAATTTCTTATCAAAAACTTTCAACTGAGTTTCGTTCATGAATATTCCTCCCTTATTTGGCTGCTCATTCTCTGGTGTATTATGTTTATTAAGCTTAACGTTCCTTGTAGAGAATACTGAGATTAAAATATATTGCGGCTTTCGAATAGTCCACTCCAAACTACCTACAAGTAAGAAACTTTAAAATGTTATGTATTGATCGCTTCCAATATTCAGACATTATTATTTATTGCTGAGCAGTACGAGGAAAGTTTGCCGGCGCTGGTATAAAATTTGTTGTAACACATCGGGCTTCGATAGCCTCGGGTTACTTTAAGCGAACTTTTCCATTTGCCGTAGACCAGCGTACGGGAGCACGCCAGTAGCACGCGCCACTCGATAAATTGTCCAGCCAGCACTTCGAACGAGAATCATGTTCTCTGCCCCCGCTACACGTTCAAACGATTTGACAATTTCCAAGTTTCTATGAACCAAAAAACCTCGCACGATTTATTCTGTGTAAATTCTTCAATAACAATTAAAATCATTATTAAATTCCTTATCTCGAATCCCTGAAAGTTTCTTTAAAAATAAATTTCCTTTAGTACACAGAGTTCGTAACCACGACGACAAAAACATAATTGTGAATCTTGGGTTAAGTCAGCGCCAAATTGCCTGTTTTAATTAAAAAACCGTGCGCCGAGGGCCTCGTCGCAGATAACAATTTAATGTAATGACGATATTCAAAGAACTTCTTTATGGACGATTCGAGAAAACCTGCATAATTAATTAGACTTGGCTGACTATATATCTACCAACTAAGTATTACGATTGATAACTCTTTTGTAAGATATTCTTTCAGAAACAAGTTTCAGCCAAAGAAACTGGTTCGAAAACTTTAACAAACTGTAAGTCTTGAAATAATGTATCTAGTCTAATGTTTCTTAAACAACAGAGAACAATACAGAAAAACCTGTATTCACAAAGCACTTTGGGGACTTTATTATGACAAGGTATAAGAAAAGAAAAAGGTGCGGTCTTATTGTATAGAGCAAGTTACTTATTCACGGCACACATAACCAGATTTACATAAGTTTCCAAGTTTTTCTTCACTTTTATTTACCTGTGTATACGGCAATGGTCCCTCAAAGGTATAACATGCACATTTCTGCTGGGGTCCACAATGTGGCCAATTTGCGGAGGATCAGAATTTGCCTAAACCCTAAGAAGATGGGACAAAGACAAAAGGTCGTCCTGGACGAGATTTATGAAGATTGCGGTCCCATAAAGTTGTGTCAGCATTGTACGTGGACGGTAGAAAAAACGTTGTTTTGTACAGTACTACAGTTACATGGCCGCAAACGGAATTCAGTTCAGGCTATAACAGTGGATCATTGTCGGAAATGAATTATTACTTCGCAACTTCTACTATGAAAATGTATAAAAGGAACATAATATGCAAGCTTTTGCGGTCCATTACTTAGCTCTACGGTATTCAAGTTTGCAAGCATTTAGATACTTTTTCCATTTGACTGTACTTTGCGCGTGTATTTTGTATAAGGGAAGCTATAAATGAATGGGGTGGATGGCCTTCCTCGCGGAATTTGAACGAAGATTTAAGAAAAGATAAAGACACAATCTAGATTGCTTGGCAGTGAGACCTTATTCTATTTCAGCTGTCTCCCAACTCTTAAACAGGGAATGTCTTATTTTTTGTGCCACTTTTTGTTGATAAAAATTCATTACGAGTCTAGAAAAAACACGCCCGTGGCACTCAGATTTCTCAAAGATATTTCTGGAGCTGGAATTGTAACATAGGTATCCACGATTCTCTGCTAAGAATTTTGAGATCCGCAAAGGAAGCTAAAACTTTAAAAGAGAAATTGTAAAGAGAAACGAAATGTATATACATAATAGTCGTTGTGAATTTAGGTAGGAGTGATCAACCTGAATAAATCAGACTGGCTTACGTTAGTTTAATGGCTCTGCATATCTCTGGGGTACATAATCGACAGACTTACTTAGTCTTACTTAGAAGAAAAGAAGAAAAATAAAATGTCCTCACAATTACACATTCTCTTTGTAAAAATGTTTGAAGTTTTTCGACTGAATATTGAGATAACGAGTATGAAAATCAAAGGCACCGTTGTCAGGTAAGACTCAATTATCGATGACGTCGACAGTCATGAATATTGATGGGAATATTTGCATACCAACCGCGTCAACTCGACCGCCATGAAAGAAAAATACTCGTATGCAGTAGATGCAATCATATTCAAAACTTGTTTTCGTGGTTAGATACATATTCAGTTATTTAGATTTTGTAGCAATAATCGAATCGACAGGGTACTCTTTGACGCGTTTACGTCGGAAGATATTTGAAACAATGAACGTGATTGCTGTATATTGAAATTGACGGGGGATTTGATTGTATTTGGTCTTGTATTACCGTGGAATATATATATAACCACTTCCTTAGATTTAAACTGGGTGCGTACTTTTTTGAGAGAGATAAATGCCTGTGCTTAAACCACTTGCTTTAAACAGAAAACGGGCCCCGGGCGCCTGCTTCAAGCAGCTCATGTACTATGCAGTGCATAAGTGCAGGGGTTGTAAAAGGCGTTATTTAACAAAGCCGATTTTGCATAAAATGGCGCATCTTACTCCATGAAACCTAAATTGTAGAAAATTGATATATAATAATATTATAATATCTTGGGACAACTTACACAACGCTGATAACTGATAAACATACTAATATATTTCCAAATACATATCTATACTGATATTATAAAGCTGAAGAGTTTGTTTGTTTGTTTAAAAAAAAATGTTTTATAGTCCATTTATCGAGGAAGGCTTATAATCACGCTATGACTAATAGGAGCGCAGTATCAGTGAAAAATGTTGCTAAAACGGGAAAAATTTACGCAGACGAAGTTGCGCGAGTCAGCTAGTATAATATAAATTGCTAGAAGCTTATTGTTTGAAATTTCGATTACTTATAATGTTTTATGACATTAATTTTTACTGATTTTACCGCCAATAATATTGTAGATACAACGCCTATACAACAACAAAAAATAATTATACATTTTGAAGTTGGAGCCTAAAACATGTTGGAGTTTAAATATTTGCCGTCGGATTTTTTTGTAAAAAGTTTTTATTTTTCACTTTTTAGTATGTTGGTTTGTAATTGATTTAAGTTACAATAATATAATCCAAACTGCTGATATTGCCAGGTTCTTTTCTCCGTCTTTACCTATTGTTTGCAAACTTGGCATTACATGTACATGTAGAATCCCGGCGTATTATCACAAGTGTTGTTTTGCATCCCAAGTGAACAAAGAATTTTAAATTTAGATTTTTTGGAATATTTGAAGGGTTCTTAAAATATTCAAAATTTCGATTTCTCCAAGATTTCATCATCAGATCCTAACTTTAATGACAATGGGATCAATCTGGAAGGATAGGGTGTACATAAAAATATTTTTTCAAATCGGTCCAGCCGTCTTCAAGTAACGAACATTTAAAAAAAATACAGTCGAATTGAGAACCTCCTTCTTTTTGAAGTTGGTTGAAAATATGAAACTTGATAGACATGACAGAGACAGTTGTCACGATGTGAAAGCTATAATTTACGAAGTATACATATATTTTAATGATACTCATCGACAAGCAGTGTAGCGTAGTATTCTATTATTACGTCGGTATATTGACGGTAGAAGCAAACACAGCACAACAAACAGATTCAGAGAATAGTGCTGCCGTGGTATTTACAAGCCCGTATGTGAAATTCAACTGTTCATTACACGGTAGTGATGTAGCGAATGGAACAATGAAGTTGTCGTCAGATATCGCTGTTGCGATCACTCAAACGGCTTTGACGAGCTTCAGTGATAATCACTCAAAGGAAGTCGAATCAATATTTAGTTGAACAGTAACAGGGTACCGATAAACACTGTGACCTATTTTTGTCATTGTTATTTTAATTCCAAAACTCGACTTTGCTTGTTATATTCAGGACTAGCTGCAACTCTCGTTTCGTTCATCTGTTATTTAGAACGAAAACCTTTTATAAAATGCAAGGCTTTCCAACGAAACCTAAAAAAAATTAAACTCAAAGTAGCCTTCGAAAAGCTGCGGAAGCCTAGCAGACAAACAACAATTATCGACTGTCATACAAATACAACACGGAAAAAGATGTTACTTCGATACTAAAAACAGACATTTCAGTCGTATTTATATTGCAAGGCATTATCTAATTAAACACAGCTAAGATTTCGAGATTTCGTAGCACGAATTAATAATATTATATTATGAACATGTTTTACAATATGACCACGTTCAGTTAGACACGGGAAACGCATTAGTGCATTAAGTCCGACCATTGTGGGTGTTAACGCTTATAAGTAAACACAATGTGCTACGTTTTCGTAGAGGGAATATGCTACGTGAGCCCAAATATGCGCTACGAATGCTACGTAAGCTCTACGAGCAACATTGAAGATTAATGTAAGGAATATTATTTATTTGCATAGATTATGAACGTCCTTAACTGTGTAAGTTATGTGAACTGCAAACGTATACAATGATGCGTTATTATAATGGCCAAGATTTAAATAAAATATTTAGTACCAGTTTAGTTCACCATTTGATTGGTGATACAGCCTATATAAATTATATTAACTTATTTTATACCTTAATATATATACCTATATATATATAATATGAATCTCTCAGCAACGGTTCCTGAAAATTAGTATAGGGGGGCGATAAATCGATCTAGTTAGGTTTCATTTTAAGAAAACGCCGTTAAAAAAGCTAAGCCCGGTCAACCAGGTACTTCATACTAATCAAACGGTGTTAATCAAAACATTATAATTGATCATTCCGCAATACAACATCAGTCATTTATCCTTTAGAGAATTGTTGATGTTTTCCACATTTAGTCCTGTTTGAATTTGAGTCAATCGATCATTGTTCAATTACAAATAGAACAGTCGAGCAAATTTGGTTGGAGTGGGGACAGGATATGAAAGCCAACGCTGACTCATCTTGCTATCTTGCCTTACATTATATACTCTGTAGGCATTATACAACGTAAAGTCCGCCCAGATGACAAAAAATAGGAGGGTGCCGCAAACAGAGTTTGATAATAACGGATAATGGCAGTTAATAATTCAATTAAATAAACGTTTTCGCTTTGATTTTTAGTTACAAGCTGGTGATATTTATTTTTCACTGCCAGAAGCTACAGCGTAATGCATGTGCGTTACGCTGTAGCTTCTGCTTTTTAATGAAGGCTTTCAAAAGAATCCTTATAATTTTCTCATGTCTATCTGTCGGTCTGTCTGTTTGTCCGTATGTCACAGGCATTTTACTCAAAGACTGCACAATGAATATTAATTGAATTTGGTAAAACGGTGTGTGGTAGCCGCTATTTAGTTTAATAGCTAAAGAATGAAAATATATATTTTATGGGGGGGGGGGGGGGGTGCACTCCAAATTTTTTGTGCAGACATCAACGGCATGGTCTTTTATAAATATTTTAAGGTTTCTACCAAGTTGTTTGATTAAGTGAATACTTTTGGAAATAATCGCTCTGAAAGTTGCATAAATAGTGTCCCCGCCTTATCTTTTAAATAAACAAAAAGGTAGCGCTTAATAAATATTTTAAATTAAAATTATTTCGAACATGGTCAGATATTCCGTCATTGAGTTATTGCCGAAAAACTGCGTTTCCCCTTTTTATGAATATTTTGCTTGACATGGAAATAGTAAATTTTTATTTCAGCATGGGGCACAATTACGCAACTTTCGGAAAAGTTAATCAATAACCTTAAAATGATTTTAAAATACCTGCCTAATGATGTGCAGGCGTTGAGGTTTGCTGAAAATAAATTGTTCAGCTTCTGTTACGTGTATGGAGTGCCCCCCCTAAAAATATTTATTTTTTATTATTTAGCTATCAAACTAAGTAGCGGCTACTACAAGACACCTTTTCATTAAATTTAATCAATATTCATTGTGTAGTCTTTGAGTAAAATGCCTGTGACAGACAAACGGACATGACGATACTATAAGGGTTCCGTTTTTGACATTTTGGCTCCGGAACCCTAAAAAGCATACTAAGTGTGAGTGAAGATTATCCCCAATTGGTAAAATTAGAAAGTTATATAAAATACTGGCTCAAGAGAAATGTGGTCAGTTAATAAATAATAATAATAATATCTTGGGACTTTATAATCTAAGTAGAAAACACTTCTTGAATTATTAAATAAAAACATAACAGTAGATAATTTCTAAGAAGTCGTTAAATAGTTTTTTTTTAAATTAAAATTCTCAATGTCTTTGCTTACTTTTTTCTAAAGGGGATCCTGGTGAACAGGTGAGTTCAGGAAGATCCCTTGGGGATCGGTCTAGGGGATCCTGGTGAACGATCCCCTGAATGTATATTTGTTTGTATGTATGGGTAGGTATACTTATATTTTTATTTGGTTTTCGCGTTCATTAATATATAGATTAGCTGCCAACAAGTTTACTGCACCTACTTCCATTTTTGTCTCTGAATCACCCTAAGGTTGACTAGCAGAGAATGCTTTTAGCATTAAGTCCGCCATTGTACAAAAACTGTGCATAAAGCGGCGGTAGTCTAATGGCTAAGGCATCGGTTTAGCAATCGTGAGTCCAAGTCACAACAAGTCCCTAAAGCGTTCCGGGATAACATCGCGCTGCGTTGTGTTGTACTGAACACGTCCGAAACCGTTTAAATATAAAGTACGCGACGTTACTGCATATTGGCGCTGTCGGCTGATGTGGGCTAAGTACGCTTCCTATTTAACGAAGGCTTTAGTATGTCATTGCGCTTCGCCGCGCGATAAACGTACGACGATCTGAACGTAGCCTTACTAAGTGGCAGATGGGGTCAAAATATTGAATAAAAGTGGGAATACTAACTATTTATGTTTGTGCTTTAGATTTGGGTATCTTCAGGTACCTACTTTTGTTGCTATTTATATACACGGCTACAAAAGTCATTTGCAAAAAATCTAACTGATTCAACTAAAATTATCTCTTTCATTGCATGGTCACAAAAAAATCTATTAAAGACAAAATAGTCACTGTAGAATTAGAGAGAAAAAAATCATCACACGCCGTTATTGTGTGATCTATGTAGTTGATTGCATAACCTACTCAGGCATGTCTAAACGTTTGTCTTAGCCAGAACGGACTTATGATGCGTATGCTTATCTGATCTCTATAGGTGGTGTTGGTGCACGATCCAGTCCGATTTAACAATTAACCAGCGCGTATGTGTTAGGCTATGACTAGTTACTACAAGGCTTGGTAACTCTTTTGTGAGTTATCTGTAGTGAAGTTGAAGTTCAATGTGCATTGTTTTAACTCTTGAATATATTATGTAGAATGTATTAAAAACTTCAATTGACTATCTTTATTTTATCTTTGACTACAGACAACTTTCACACTATGCCCTGTGTTGTGGGGGACTTTACAAATATCACACATCATCACACATTATCAGGAACACCACAAATCATTCATCAATTTGTTAATCACAGAAATAGGTGCCCCGTGCAGGATCGAACCACATGGGAGTCATTAATTGTACACTATTCGTTAATTTTATTATGCGTTTTTTATTTAAGAACATAAATAAATAATAAACTCGAATAATATTGGAGTAATTATTGCTGGAAAGTTGAATACATTTCAATTCTTATTTGCACATTGGTGTTCGTCTATTGAGGTAAATATCCTATTATAAAACGTTAGAGCTGCTAGATAGGGTAAAATATTTACATAAAATTCTGGCAGCAGTGTTTTGTTTTGGCTTTTTCTTATTTGTTGTTTTGATACAATTTTAATTTTCTGCTTTAAATTGTAATTGAAGCTTTAAGGAAAAATAAAAAAAATGTGTTAATTGATGACGGATATTTTTTTGGCCTGTACTGTTCCATTACTGGTAAAATGACTTCCCCCACGCCTGAACCCTTTCATGCCATTCAGTTAATCAAAAATTTAATAGAATCAAATGATGTACCATAAAGGTACCATTGTCTTGATCACCAATACCGGCGTTATTGTAATACGTACCTCATATTTCTGCGTAGTAACGCCATGTTTTTGCACAATAGTTACATGCACTCTTTGTCTTTGTTAAATACCTTTTCCTATTAACAAAATTTTACTGTGACTTTTTAAATGCACGAACTTGGAACTGCAGTAACAAATAGCTATAATCAATTCCCCCCAGACATGTTATATGCCTTCCATCGAGTGTACAAGCATTATAACAACAAGAGTAACAGCGAAATGGATTCAGTCGCATTCAGGGGCCATTTGCTCTCATTCAGCATTCCGACTGCGTCAGCAACAAACCAAACATTTTGGTTTTCTCAGACCATTAGTTATGTAGAGCCATTTGTACAGATCCTGCTACTAGTCGACATAGCGTAGTGGATTATTTAACGTTGTGTTTTCATTTGAAAGGTCTCTCTAAACACGAAAATATAGAGCTCTCAGTTACAAACTCAACAGATCAATAATCACAAGTTCATTTGTAACAACTATTGACACTTCTTTTTTTGAGAAAATAAAAAATTTGACATCTGGTACAAAGAAGAGAAATATAATAATAACCGGACAAGTGCAAGATGAACTCGCCTCCCGAGGATTTCGTACAAATTTGTAAGTACATAATATTCAACAACGCGCCACAAGGTGTTTAGTAGCAGTCATTCATTTTTCTGGGTTTAAGTAAACAAGATAAATTAGAGTATCTATTACCATAACCGTAATTATTTTTCCATGCAAACACCGTCGCGTTTATTGTATCAAAACCAAAAAGCACATCTCCGTTATTGCCTTCAATTTGTTACAAAATAATTCTAGAACCCAACGTAGCAATAAACTACAGTAGACCCAAGTTTAAAGCTACTAACTATCGTTATCAAACTATACAAGGGAGTGTTTTGCATTGCCAAACCATTAAAGTTATCGAGGATATATTAAAGCCGAAACCGGGGTTTAAACGTGTACAACATGTAATTAATGTTACATTTAACGCGACCAGTGAGCTGTTTCGCGTTAACTCGCGTTAATTCGATGGGATATACGAGTGACGTATCGAACAGACAATCGCGCCGCGTTACATGACAGAACAAAATCTGTAGCGTCATATTGAACAATGTGTTACTGTTTTGGGTTCTGTGTTAAAAGGTTTGCGTCCCTCATTTTATTTTATTTTTACCCGACTGTAAGGAAGGGTTATGTTTTTCGCGCATGTCTTGTATGTGTGTAATATTCTTTATTACCTGATATCTCACAATCCACTGAACGGATTTGTACAATTAAGACGTCGTTAGATTTGTCTTGATTGTTCTTAGATATGTGATGTTTGAAAAAAAAAATGGCGGCTGTGAGATGTCAAAATAAAGAGGTGTGAAAAAGAAAGTAGTTTTGATTACTGCCATATGGGTATCAAATTAAAGAGCTCATCTTAAGCATTTCAAAAAGGTATAACATGATTATGACTATGATACTAAAAAAGTTAGGTAGCAACCAATTTTTTTTCAATTTTCAATACTTGACAATAGCTGTGATAAAAGTTAGTTTTTACATCGGTTACATGCTACAACTACTAAAAAGTATTAAATAAAAAAAAAATATAACAATAAAAAAACCCACCTGCACAAAAAAGATGGAAACAAGATCCCCTACATAATTATTTAATTTCATGCAGTCGGAGGCACTTTACAAAGTTCATCGAAATTATGCATGAAATTATATAATTACAGCTGTCTCGCGCAACTTCGTCTGCGTAAATTTTCCCCTTTTTTAAAATCTTATGTTACTTCTAATACCTCCAAGAATATGTGTACAAAGTTTCATGATGATCGGTTGAGTAGTTTTCGCGTGAAAGCGTTACAAACAAACTTACATTCACATTTATATATTAGTACGGATGTAGGGAATCTTGTTTCCATCTTTTTTGAGCAGGTGGGTTTTTTTATTTCTGTAATTATTTTTTTATTTAATCTTTAGTTTCGAATTTTCCCAGTAAGTTCAATGACAGCCACAGTGCCTTTCAACCGAAACGTGATGTGCTAACATTACTTAGTCAGGAAAGAATAATTTGACACTGTGGTGGTATGGTACCCACTATATCCTTATACCTATGGCTTAGACCTACCACCAATCAACCATGTCGTAGTAGTGTAGTGGCCAGCGTCCGTCATGATATGAATTAGGCTAGTGACTAGAACCGCAAGACGAAGAAATGTCACCTTATTCAAGTTTATTGATGGACGACCTTAATCCAATTAATTAATTACGGTACCTCTAAAAACGGCTGAACGTGCTGTAAAGCCTTTATAGGTCCAGCGCCTGATCTTACTCCAACGGGCGTACCGGGCGACGACCTGACTAAAAACTTGAGCCACAAGATTGGACGGGCACGAGTGAGCGACAGGGACAAATATATATCATAGTGTGTCTGGGAAAATTCTTACCACAGTAGTATACATTTTACAGGAAAGTTTGTCGACTCTTTGTAGTTGTAGACTACATACGATGACGTTACTTTCTTTTATTAAATTTAACTTTATTGACAGAGTTTTAAAGACAATTTTACAATGAAAAATATTACAGTTGTCTTTGAAAACTAAAGCTAAACTCAAGGGTTCCGTATCACGACTCTCACTTAGCCAATTTATAAATGTCATGTTCTGATGAAGATCCGTTGTTTGTGTATTATGCTGTCAGCTTTTGTTTTGAAATATGTTTATCGGTGTGATTATTATTTAAAAAGAAGTTATATATATAAATCTATGTGTAATTAGACTGATTGACTACGAATGGTAGATAAATCTGTATCAAACAGATTGAGTTATTTTATTCTATGCGTTTGCATATATTACATATAATGTACTGTAATTAATGTTTTAAACTATAATTCAAACATAATATATACATACTAACTGACCCACGCAAGTTCATCTGCGTCAATTTTGCCCGATTTTGCAACATTTCTCATTGCCGCTCCGCTCCTTTTTGCCGTAGCGTGAGGGTTTATAAACTATAGCCTTTTTCGATAAATGGGCTACCCAACAGTAAAATACTTTTTCAATTCGAACCAGTAGTTGCTGAGATTATCGCGTTCAAACAAACTAACAAACAAACAAAAGAGGTCGATTTGAGATCAAAGATAAAAACTTCTTTGAAGAATATGACAGCGAAGGAGTTGTCAAACGGTGCATCTAATGATCTAGCTTAATAACATTTTTTTTTTAACATTTATTTTTATTTGTTGACATAAATATAAAGATATTTTATTTTACATAGGAATGTATAAATCAAGGAATACTTACAATATTCTTCTAATGGTTTTTTATATATCCATAATAATAATAATTTTACAATTATGACTAATACAAAGAGTAAAAGTAAAATTTACATCAAATTGTAGATATAATAAGTGGTAAGCTTTTTATTTTTATTATTTTATTTTTTTATAATGTAATATTTTTCTTTCCTTTTATCAACAGAGTACTTCAGAATTTTTTGGGTATTGGGAGGAAAAGGAGAGTAGAAGACTGTGAATTCCAAAAATATCAATATGATAATAAGTATACTGGAGCTATCAATGTGTGGCGGTACCCACATATAATAATATATAATAAATTGACCTGAATCGCGATATAGAAGTTTTCACAGCTGCTAACTATATATACAAGTTTCCAACGTTAACCGTTGGGCCGCGGCCCGCCAGGCACGATCACCTCGCCTGGTCGGAGGATCCTCCCTTTGTGTTGGAGGGACTTAACACCTTGCCCTCCACAGTGACCCCGTGTGACCCCGACGTGATTGGAAGCAGCCTTCATCACCAGCAGCAGCAGCACACTCACCGTCACTCCCACAGATATCCGGCCTCTACTGGGATACCACACGCCTGCAGCGAACGCTCCAGCCTGGTCATACCTACGGCTTCTCCAGCGTCTAGGCACAGCACACTGCACCTATGGTACTCGTAAGCAGAGCACATCTCTCCCGTTTACGCAGCAGCCAGCCACTACGCAGCACCGCAGAACCGCACACCGCAGCTACTACCCGACTCACTGGGTTCAGCGGATTTCAGTTCCGACTCACTGGAACTAGCGGCATTCAGTTCCGACTCACTGGAACTACTCTACACTGGCACTGGCACGCTCCTCAAGAAAGCGACGATAGCTGACTCATCAAGACAATCAACCTCCGGTCTCGGAGGGGAGTGATGTGGCGGTACCCACATATAATAATATAAAATAAATTGACACTTGACAGCTCGCGCCAAATCCTGAATCGAGATATAGAAGTTTTCACAGCTGCTAACTATATATACAAGTTCCCAACGTTAACCGTTGGGCCGCGGCCCGCCAGGCACGATCACCTCGCCTGGTCGGAGGATCCTCCCTTTGTGTTGGAGGGACTTAACACCTTGCCCTCCACAAATGTACCAACTTGTGTTAAAATATGGAATTTTTTTGGCTAACTTGGTGCTGTCTAATGAAGCACTTATTAAACTACAGAAAGAGACCACAGGACAACACCAAAATAGTTTTTGGTTCGAACTTAGATATGATATAATCACATGGTGTAAAAAAATAGATGGAACGCTTATGTATTTAATAATGGAAGGGAGTATCCCAGACACACCAGCTATGAAACGGGGTAGACAACTAGAACATGAAGCTCATAAAACTGTAAGCATTATGCTCGGCAAAAAAGTTAGGGAGTGGGGTCTAATGCTGTGTAAGGAGTACCAAATGTTGGCGAGATTACCAGATGGTATATGTGCAAATGCCCCACAAGTACTAAAACTTATAAAATATCATATTAAATATGACAAACCTGCAGATAAATTTAATGCACAAATGCAGATCCAAATGTTCTTAATTTTAACAGGGCTCTAAAAAAGATACTTTTGTGTTGCTGATACCGATTTTAATAATAATAAAATAGTTGAAAGTATATCTGTTACGTATGATGAAGTACTTTGTAATCATTTAATAAAAATTTTAAATTGTAATTTTTAGGCAACGGCCGTAGTCACGGGTAGAAAGTCTACCCTTGACCACGCCCGTTGCAATACAGGCGAAACGTCGGTCAATAAACAAGGTATTTTACCTTAAATTATTCACCCGATTATAAGTACAAATTGCGAAAGCCTATCAATGATTTTGAGTAGTTCAGAGGTGGTTCCTGACGTTTTTCGTATAACTAAAAACAAAAATAAATACATATTAACAAGTAAAAAGGGTACATTATTATGTACCATGTTTATACAAATATCCCCAACAAACTTAAATATGATATGTAGATACTAAGACCTAAGAAGTTTCTGACAAAGTGCCTGAGGATTCTAAATTTTTTGTTGATTTGTTTTACCCAGTCAGGGCTTTTTTACTTTCCTCAATCAGTAACTTTTTTCATTCATTCAGTTGTGCTACTTGTCCGTTTTTTTCTATCTGGTTGGCATTCAAATCTTGTGGCATACACTTAGGTTTCATAAGGACTTTTGAAATTGAACCCATTACACGATATTGAATGTAATTTTCCATATCATTGGGTAACTGAAACACGAATAATTGTTTATGTTAAATAATACTAATACTAAGGTATGTATACTTATTTCAATATGTATAACAACAAAAAATAAAGAAATTAAACCTCACCTGAAAAGTTACCACCGCGTTATGAAAATATATATATTACGGGTCTTAATCGCGTGAATAATTTAAGGTAAAATAACTTGTTTATTGCCCGACGTTTCGACGGTATTGCAATGGCCGTTGCCACGGGTTCACTAGTTCAGCTCAGCGTCGCCTCCGTGAAGCGCGGGTTTCGGAAACTAACCTCGCTTGATTTTTATCACTCACTATTACGGAACTGTCGCTACCTAGACACACAACACTAAGGACATCTGCACACTGGCGTGTAATGTTTGTTCGGCGATGTATACACTTGCTGATCACAGAATTCCACGATGTTGACAAACGGTATCCATCTTCTCGGTTGAAATTGACATGTTTTTTTATTTCAACCGCTTCCCTTGCCATCCTGGAGTAATAGTGACGGTCAGTGGAGAGGACCTGTGGTTTGTGTAGTTCAGTCCAGTGATTGGTTCCATCATCCATCAAGTGTTACGCTATTGCTGACTTGTTTATATGTTGGTTTTTCACAGCTGCGATATGTTTTTTAACCCTTTCCGCTATTGTGCGCTTGGTTTGTAGGACTTACTACAGATGCAATCCAATTTGTAGACGCCAGGCGTCTGTAGAGGAATTACATCCTTAGGAGTACGTAGGTGCTTAGCTACCTTAGAGTGTGGGCTATATACAGTCTTAATGGAGTATTTCTGCAGTACTGTTCCAACTTTGTCCGTCACTCCTTTCACATACGGTAGAAAACCTGGAGCCCCCCGGTCGGGAGTCTCTCCTCTTCGTACGTCGTGTGCTTCCTCTGTATCCGTTTCGCTTTAGTACCTCCAGAACATGTGTCAGCTCACTTTCTAAATGTTCAGGGTCACAAATGTCATAAGCTCTATTTATCAGCGATGATATCACAGATTGCAAATGTCTTGGATGGTGTGCATATAATGTACGCAAGATGAATGCTTACTTAATCACTCAATAAAAAAAAAACTTACGTTGAAATGGTCTTCGCAGAAATAAATTACGGAACTCAAGGATATAGCTGCTGGACCTCGTCTAGCATGATTAATAAATAACTAGTTAGGTTTTTATCGACGTTATATTACACTGAGGTACCTTCTGCACATCACTGATATACATTTGGATTCATGATTACCGCAAAAAAGAATTTAAAATCCGGATCACAACAAACATTACACCGAGATAAATACAATAATTGCATTTTTCATAGATAGAAAAATTTGAAGTCGAACGCAAGACGTCCGTAAACCAAAACCGGGGCCGGAATCGAAACACCTATCTGGACTATGTTACTAAACCTCAAATTTTTCTATCCTTTCATGCTCGCGAGTTGGCCCCTAAAAATAAATCTTCCAAAAATGCAATTATTTTGTATATTATATGCCTATTCTGTTGAACTTAATATCATGCCGACCGTATGAAATTAAATTTAAAGGGTATCTTGTTTCTGTGTTTTTGCAAGCGGGATTTTATTTATAAGTATTTTTACCAATTGTTTTGTCTACACAATAATTCATATGTGCATGGTTACACTTTCGCGGTTCGAATTGTCGATCGTAAGTCTAACGTTCGTTTACCTGGTCCGAACGTCAATTCTTTCTATCTAATATTCTTAGAAGAATAACTACCTGCATAGGTTTTAAATATTTACTGCTTGTAATTTTCAATCAGAATATAGTATATCCTATTAGTTGGTCTGCTAATTCCCTTACAAACAATCTGTTAACAATGAACAGTAAACTTTTTGAAAGCAATCCGTCTTAATTATAATGTTCATTGAATGTGATTAACAAATGGCTTTAATCCCGAGTTCGACAAGATAATTAATTTGAAACGTAACTAAAGCTCCAGTTCATTCCAGTTTAGGTAAACGTTTTAAACGTGAGCGATTGTCTTTTAATAATGAGATTGAGCAAATTTCTAAGTAAACGTTTCTTGATGTCTTTGCAGCTGCGTCCGGTTGAGAAGACTTCTGTATCACTTTTGTATTTTAATCCCGATCTCGTTTTAATATTATAAGTTAAACGTTTGAATTCCTCGAAATACAACCATGCAGTTGTAAATAAAACCTTTAAAAGAATTTGTTTACCTTCAGGTACTACGTTACGGGTGCAGAGGAAAATAAATTCCTTGAGGTGGAACTGACTTTTGATGGTGGTACTGCAAGCGAACAGAAGTTTACAGTCATCATCAATCAGCTTTTCTCATTGAAGGTCACAGCTTAGAAAGAGAGGTACTGGTCATAATCCACCATACAAGTGCTACTTAGTGGATGTCACAAGCCATCGATTTTTAATCTAGGACATAGCGGATTCCTCATAATATTTATCTTCACTAACCTAATAAATCATCTGATTGATAAGAAACAATAAAGCTAATTGAGTATTTAATGACAAATAATCGTTTCGTCGGTAATAAATTGTTTTATGATTCTATTTGTCTTTCATAGATAATAAAACGTCCTAAAACTACAATTTATTTACCGACCGCTGCGCCAGGACGCCGGCAGAGGCAAGGAAATAAAAATAAATAAAAACCAGCAGGCTTCGCTCGACCGCCATCTTTTCTTGGAAATTTCTGTCGGCCAAGATAGAAGTCAGGGACACGTGAAATCAGAACTTAACCCTCTATATCTATGCGAGACGACAGTCTGATTTACTGGCTTAATCGAACCGGGGTAAGCTTTATTACTCAGGTCCCAGAGGCCCCAAAATCCTGTGTCGTGGTCGTGGATTGCCGGTACATGTTCGCCAATTGTAAAGGACGAATTAGGGACATTTGATTTATCTAATAGATATGGTGGCTTTGGTTTGTAGATCAGAGGATTTCGATGACAAAGGTTTATTATCTTATCTTCGGTAGGGTTGGTTGAGGGAGACCGATGTTGGTGCTATCAATAATCGGGAACATGATCAGACATTCTAATAAGTATCCATTGTTATTTCATGTAGAGAGCAATCAAGAGGGTTTGGGTAAAGGTGGGTTTAAATGCAAGCTCTATGTAATACATTGCTCATACGGCAAAGTCAGAGCTATTCTATAAGGCTACAAGCTCTATGTAATACATTGCTCATACGGCAAAGTCAGAGCTCCCCAAAGTAGTCACATATAATGTAAATTATTGAATGATGTAAATTATTATTGATAATGTTTCGATCGAATTACACCGATCGTGGTCACGAGTCGTTGGACTATGTGATCACACAGCACATAGTCCAAGGACAAGGAGTAAAGAAATACTCTTTCGTCAGTCAGTTTTCCTTAGTGTTTGTTTTTCTTTTCGTATGAAATAAATATGTAGTGAAATTCTTTTTTAAACTTTATAATTAGCTTTCTAGCACCGTATTAATTAAAATGGGTTTTACGTTTGTCAGTCATAAAAAAATTGTAACCAACCGCGTCAGTCACGTGTTAAAGTTATTTTCAGTGCTCGATCTGTCAGTTCAACTATAATATAATAATAGTAATATCTTGGGACAACTTACACAACGTGTTTGATCCCAAACTAAGCAGAGTTTATATTGGAAACGAGACAACTGCTTATCATATTTATATATTTCTAAATACATGCATATCATAGATGAATAACGCCAAGACATATGATAAACCATTGTGCTCATCACACAAAATTTTATCCTGAGTCGGGATCGAACCCATGACCTACACGACACTAGACCAACAGGCCAGTCTGTAGCAAATACTGTCAGTAGCCGTTAAAGTCCTGTACGCCAAATGCTAAGGAATCCAGCTGACTGACTGAAGGGTAGTTCTTTACTAATGTCATGTACTATCCAAAAATCAACCTTTCTAAAGTTCTTGCACTTTTCGGCGCTCTCCTCCTGGTCTAACAGCTTTTTTGACAGCAAATATTATATAATAATATTTCGCCTTAGGTACACACCATAGCTGTTTTGTACAAACAAATCATAATACCAATATCCTTTCTCTGCCGTAAAAAAAATGTTATATTTTTCAGCAATATTTCAAATTGAATAAAAATCATTCTGGGTTTGTTTTAAGCTCCTCAAGCTTCCGTTTACTTATATATTATTTATATTATAATGCCGGAAAGAACCTTAATGTGTACCGTTCAGTCTTAATTTATCCATTAACTTGGCAGAATAAAAACCCGAGAGAATAAAAATCAAAATAGATATCCGAAAATATACTGGCTTTCACTTTTAAGGTACGAGTACATGCATATTACTATATTATAAAGCATACCTGGCTAGTAGGGGTAAGGTACGCTATGAAATTATTAAGGTCACTGACCCCTGTAAGATTCACAGTCCCCAACGGCTCTCTGTCTACATAGAATAATATAATATCTCGGCGGTAACTACGACCTTATTGTCCTATAAATAAGAACTAGCTTACATTAACTAGAAGATAAGTAGCTTAACAGGTACAAATCACAAGGTTAAGCCTTCAAAATTAATGAAAGAATCGTTAGCGTAGATACACCGTAGGTGTATAGAATAATGTCAATAAAGCCAGAGGTCTGTATTGGCATAATTATCTCTAATTACGATGTTTAACAGGGAGATTAATGTATCAGGTTTTCTTATTTATATGTGTTTATGTTTAGATAATAATAGGTACAGAATACGTGATTTATTTATTGTCCCAACTTGCTTAGGTAGTAAGCAAGTTGGGACAATAAATAAATCAATGTAGGTATACTACATATACCTCCATTCCAAAAACGACAAGTATGTTGTAATATGCCGTGTCGATTTCGTCATTCGATTTAAGGGCATGCTGAGCCCAAGTGGCATAAACGCTAATCGAATAGAATGACGTCGTGTGCGTTTACAGATTTGCGGTTTTGCGCGCCCAACAACGTCAGGGCCGAACCGCACGGCGCGGTGCCGCTGCAGTATCCTGCATATAAAAACCTATAGTATGCTACACAGATCGGATCACTCACGCGCCGGATCAAGACGAGGCGACGAGGCGTGTAAGCTGACCGGCACCGCAGTTGTTCTCGCGGAAGAGGGAAGGGCGTATTTTATTAACAGACTGTATGTCCGCGGCGAATTATTTGCGGTGCGGTGCCGTACCGCGTCGTGTGGTTCGGCTCTCATTCTATTCGATTGCCAATTTATTCGATTTTGAACAGACAGAGCGGTCTGAACCTGCGTTCTATTTACCTACTTATTGGTCGGTAAGTTGAGGTAGTTACCACCAATGAGCCCATTCCTGTCCTCTCTACTTAATCTCTTTCTTTTAAGTAACCCATGCTTTTTTATTTTCTAACATATAACCAAGCCAATTCATTCGCGATAACTTCACGGACGAATATGATTAGCTATATTGCAACATTTAAGATGGGATAAGCAACCGGCGATGTGTTCTGTTAAGTACATTTTACAAGCATTCGGACCGTGACGATCAACAGTATACAAAAGTGATTACATAACTATTGATCCTATGAACGCAAGAATGAAGAAAGCTTACCCGTAAAATATTTAACTGGAGACACTTGCGTAGCTTTCATTACAAAGATCACAACTCAAACAATGTTCCTAAGGATTTGTTCAAACAATTACCAAGTAGAACCACCGCGGATTCACCACGTCATTAGTGGTGAGCGACAGAACTCTCAACGTTATTAAGACCGCTTAATTCCTTCTTATTGTTATTATTTCCATCTTCATTGTTAACGTTTACCTGAAATACTACTTCGCTCAATCTTCTCGGCAATCGTTAGGGTTGTCAAGACATTGATAAAAGAAATACTCATAAAAAAATCTGTAATCGTTTTTGCTAAGGCATTGTTTTATAATAATAATAATAAATGATTTATTCACGTAGGAAGCAAAATACTACATTTTACATTTACTTGTAATGCCTGTTCGCAAACAATAGGTAAAGACCGAGAAAAGAACATGCAATAAAAACTCGTGGCCACTCTTTTCAAAGCACAAATTAATCTGATTGAATCCTTGGTATTTTCTAATATAATTCGCGTCCAGGTCACCGAAAAATTATACAAATTAGACACGTGAAGGCAGTTTCCATTTATTTCAGTCGGTAAATAATATATGGTGTGACAGTAAAAATGAATTTGTTAAAGACATTTCTAGTAAATGTTAAGGCGTTAAGGTGTAGTGATAGGTACGCGTAAAACAGTAATAAAATATAACGTAGCATTTTATGATTGTAGGTATGGTATAAGTTTCTCCATAAATGTGCTTACGTCCAAGTCTGAATACGGTAAAAGCGGAGCTAAGTTGTAAAGAGCGGCGGGCAAATAGTAATGTGTGCGTACCTATTTTGAAAGCAGTTTTATTTGATATCTTTAGCTCTATTTTATGTATCAAAACATCCCAAAAATCGTTTACTCACGTTAATCAGGCAACTATGAACCAGAATTGTATTCCTAATAGGTATGAAATAGAATTCTAATATAAGACCTGTTGTGATGAGACAATTTAGGGTAATATTGACTGACATAGGTATTCATGACAGCCAGGCATGATGACGGTTATATGTATTGTTTCAAGTTAAATGCGTCACAAATAACATTAATAATAATCTCTATATTTACTATAGTGAGTAGATAGGTACAAGATTAATTTCAAACTTTATACAGTCGTATGGCAAATTTTAAATCCATATTTGGGTGTCCTGTTAAGTTTTTGATCCGTTTGCAACGCGCATTATCAAAACATGCTTTTTACTTTTTTATATACAACTCCCGCAGTAAAATACAAGCCCTGTGTCGTGGGGGACTTTACAGACATATAGTTCACGAACACAAAGTACATCCAGACGCGGAACAACCATTTGTGGACCACACAAAATGGGGTTCCATGTGGGAATCGAACCCACGACCTCTTGCGCAGCAGACGTTCGCACTGTTATCGCGCTACTGAGGCTTAGTAGTTCATTGTTCCATAAATAGAGTCACGCGATGTACTAGTATGATCATTAGGTGTGCTACAATTATAACAATTAATTAGATATTTAATAGCGATCGCGTAATACAGATACATTTAAAATGTGCACACCTACGCGTTGTTTATTTACGTATATTGGTTATACTTTCATGATGTCTCGTTGCTGGTAAATATGTCTTGAATTGATAAAACTTGCTTACCAGTCAGTATCATTATTTAAAGATCACACACGACGTTATTCAAGGATCAATAGGGATGTTGACTGTCAAGTCAAATCAGTCTATTTTTATGAAATGTCAAAACGACAATCTCTATAGAAATGTGTATGGAATAGCAACCTATGATGTCATAAGTTCCTATCGTATTATATCGTTCCTATCGTATATATCGATAAGTATAAAATTATTTACTTTTATTGTAGTCAACTACCCAATCAGACTTGACTGGCACAGTGTCAAAGTGACGTGAAATGTACATATTATATTTTCGTTTTCATGGAACTGCAGCCTTACACTAGACTTTATTCAGTGCTTTTATATGGTTTCAATGAAATATCACTTTATTTACAGCAAACGGTAAAGTGCTTTATTAAGGTATAACCTGCTTAGTGCTTATAAATGATTTATTTGAAGAACAATGAGCAATTTTATGAACAATTTCACACCTGCTATATATTGACATGTTAGTCGAACAAAATACCTACAGAAATTCTTCGTAAATAGTTTACTTTAACATAGATAAATAGATGTAATACACATCTATTTATCTACGTTTAAGTAAACTATTTACGAAGAATTTCTGTAGATATTTTGTTACCAAGCGGTCTTCGTGTCTTTATACGCAAGTGCCAAAAGTCTGCGCCAAAACCTTTTTCAGTAAAATCAGAACAGTATTACATGCGATGCGACTGCTTTGCATATTCTCCCGCATCCCACGTGCAGTGTATAATTTATGTAAAGAAGATTAATTACTTAACAGTTTTCCATTGAGTTAGAGCCTCATGCATATCTCGTGCATACTGTGTCGCAGATTAGAAATTATAATTGGTAGCGAGATTTCATGGTATCCTCAACTTTACATTTTGAAAGAGTAACCTATTAGGCTCTACAAAACTTATTTAAGGTATCTTTAAGGATTTAAAAGATAAAATTGTTAATAACTAAATGATACCTTAAAGTAAGGACTGAAACTGCTGAATCAAGAAGCTTCATTAAGAATATATTATAACCCAATATGTCAGACCAAAGACACTCAACATGCCCAAAAGAGCACAAGTATTGGTAAGAAATATCCGATTTACCTAAATGCGCCAACAGCCTATCTAATTACCATTGTGGCGTACTGCTAGTAAGACTTGTAATATTGTTGATATTAAAACGTCAAGTATGATTTTTCAAATGCTCTAAAATATCAGTCCATTACGCCACATATTTAACAGACATTATGGGAAATCCAATACGTTGAATTTGTAACCGCTCTTGGCGGTTTTCGACAGTTATGAGAGTGAAGCCGCGAGCAAAACTCATCGTATTATAGAGTAAAACTCTTAAGATATAATATCTATGAGAATATTTGTGTAAAATGCTCGTTCCCCTATTGCGATGTCCTTAGTACTAATATGATTGCATTCAATATAATTGCAGTGCCCATTTTTGTGATTCAGAACCGGATGGTGAGATTGGAAAGGATGAAAGGCGGATTGAGGCGGCATTCAATGTGCCATTAGAAGGAAGGTAGCCTACAAAATTATTTTTAATAAATAGAAATGCCAAGTAAAACCAGCTGGTTTTACTAAAAAATATATTAATCTTTTTTTGAAAATTGCCTATTAAACCACCTATTAATACGGAATGTTTTTTTTTTAATATTGTTTTAAAAACAAAATATACTTACATACATTTGAAACTATGCTAACAAATTAGACATCAAAATCGAATGCTAAATTTGTAAATATCGAATTGGTGTTACACTGTTTCTTGGCTTAGGGATTACCTAATAAACGGATTTATAAAGTGATAAAATCGGCATAGGCACTTAAGATTGTTCAAAACACCTACGTCGCAGCCCTGTTAATAGCCTCAGAGCGCTAAGATAATACCTCCGTAGATATTGTAACAAACGTGGTTATAATTAACTAAGAGCTATATATCCTCTTATACTTGTATGGTTTTCAGGCAGGCTGGCATATTACATAAGATTAATCTCAGTACATATGCCTACAACGTACCTTCAGCTATTATTTATGAGACAAGTCAGGCTTTGGCAGAGTCATGATGTAGGTACTTTTGTTACACGGTGTGATGCTAATACAATGTACGTTTAGGAAGCCGGATTTTGTTACTTTAAAAATAGAAACCTTTTCCTTCCCAGTCCCTTTTAAATTTTTAACAAGACACTGTTAAGATTCTCCTTCCATATCTCTATATGAACGCTACATTTTGTTTTTTAAAACATTTAATACGATATCCTTGACACATTTTAACTATTTACGCATTTAAAATTAGAAATCGAATAACTGATTGACCTAATCAAGCTAAAACAGAAATCAATGGGTCACGTTCTTGTCGGTAAAATTATATAAAGTAGGTTGCTAGAAATTATATTATTAGTATTTTTAATCCTAACTAATATTATATTTGCGAAAGTGAGTTTGTTTGTTACGCTTTCACGCCTTAACCGCTAAACCGATTTTAAAAATTATTTCACCAATAGAACAGCTAAGTAACAAAGTTTGTATTTTTTTAAATAACAGTTCCCTACGAAAGTAACAAAATTGTAATCTAAAGTATCAAAAATGTGCCTATAAAAAAATCATTACTGTACTGACCAGTTAGTCTAATGGTTAGTGACCCTGACTGTTAAGCTGGTCGTGGGTTCGATCCCCACCCAGGATAAAACTTTGCGTGATGAGAACGATGGTTAATTTTGTGTCTGGGTGTAAGTTATCTATAATATGTATATATTTAGAAATATATAAGTATGTTTAACAGCTGTCTGGTTTCCATAGTTCAAGCTCTGCTTAGTTTGGGATCAGATAGCATTGTGTGAGTTGTCCCAAGATATTATTATTATTATTTGACGTGCGTTACCATTTTGTTATTTGTTTGAAAAAATAACGGGTTTTACTCCGGGAGTGAGAACTTAAAGATTATAATATTACATAGTGATGAAATTTGAATAATATTTTTCTGATATAATAATAAAAAAATATAAAATAATAAACCACAAAAATCTAAACACAAAAATCAAAAATAATAATTAATAAGGGAAAAAATAATCGTTACTCGAACTCGAACTGGGATCTTCTGTTTTCGGGACCGCCCGATTTCCCACCTGATTTATAATAACATTGTAGTCGGTGTCGAAATTTACCTTCGTATTCTAATGATATTGTAACAGTTTTTCATTGCTCACCCTCCGTCTTACGAATTTTCGATCAGATCACGTGTCCTGACGCGAGTTTAACATTTTTTACCCACCCCAAAAAGTGCACAACGCCGCTAAATAAGTTTTTACTTCAAAAATTAGTTTATTGAGATCCCTTTGTTGCTAACAGACTTTGGGGAAGTGTGAGCTGTAACATATACATGCGAAAACGTAGGATAGTTTTTATTGCAGTAACCTAAATCAATGCGGGCAGAGCCGTGGGAAAAAGCTAGTAAGGTAAATTACGAATATAACAAAATACTGCCTCCTAAGGAGGTTTACCGACCTCTACCTACATGGATAAAGCCTCGGGCATAACTAGTAACTACAAATATCATGTCTCCGTCCCTATTTAATATGTAGACATAACATGTAATTTATACCCATGTACCTTATCTCCCTACAAGGCAAGGGATCAATCTATTCCTCACACTAACCAACCACTATTCATGCCATATAATACAATCTCGTATAATCCTTCCAAGTTACATAGTCTTGGACCATCATATTGTTTCCGTCAGCGTCTATTTGACTTGTAACTTTATATCTGTTCTAGACACTTCTTTAAGAAATGTTAATGCACTATCGCAAAGCAGCTAAGTTTCTTACTTAGCTTTTATTAAACTTCTTGTACTTAAAAATAAATTATTGTACATAATCTTCTGTTCAACAGAGACTAAAGTAGAGTTTAATTTGTATTGCAGTTGCTTTTTTATCTAGGATATTATATCTTTGTAAAGAAAATAACTTGCAGTACTCGTACAAATTCAAGTTTTTGCGAAGTTCTGTTATATTTTTATCTTGCTGTTTCATTTACCTGTCTACTGTAAGACAATAGAACTAAGTAACAGTACTTTTACTTTTATTTGTTTTCATATAATTTAAGAGCGTCTTTACTTAAGTACCTATTGTTTTTAATAGTTTTAAATGGGAGTGGTACACTATGACCAAAATAAAAGGATTATTTATATTTATAAAAATCGGTGCATTTTTAGGAATACTTTCTTTGTCTATACTTCTCATGACAATTTTTAAATTAAAATTATTTCATTTATTTGCTGCATAACTAGACGGCAATTTAAAATTTTAATTTGGTTGGATAAACATTACCTTCTATAATTCATGTAAAGATGACTATCATCATATGTTAAAAAATGTTATGTATGTGTTATTAAATATACAGCAAGTAAATAACACAACATTTTACAATGCTACTGATCATATCTCGCAGATTGAAATTGACGTATGTAAGTCCTAACTGATTTTGCAGAAATTTGGGATTATTGGGTGCTCCAATTTGACGTGAAAAAGACAGAGGCCTATCCCCTGTCAGATTTGGAACTGGCTTTCAGGTTAGCTTTGAATGACTCAACAATACAGTATTTAATATTGAAGAAATTTAATTTTGCTGCCAGATGTTCTGTTGTATTCAATTACAGAAGAGAAAACTTCTTGTGAAACTGTGAAAAGGAAATTATTCTCTTAATAGTATATTTTTATTTAACAGTTTCCCCAACATTATAATTACTTAATTGGTAACTTTTGAATTTTAACATTAAAACTTATATGATTACGAACTATTATACCTAGCTTTTTAGGTAAAGTTTGTGAGGTTATTGTGGTTATCTCTGGATCTAATGAACCGATTTAAAAAATATTTTGCTAATAGAAAACCATGGTATTTGTGAGTGTCATGAGCAATATAAAACATCACGCTATGGTCACTAGTAGAAATGAATGAAAAATGTTGCAAATACGGGAAAAATTACGCTAACGAAGAAGCGCAGGTCAGCTAGTATAAAATAAATGTCAAAAAACGCGCAAGTTAACTTTAATTACATTACGAAGCATCTTGGTAATTATAATGGTTTCCGAAACGACATCTGACCCAGCCAACAACTGCAAGTCATGCCACAAACGGAGCTTTCAGATTCCGTTGACCGAAATCTCAATACGTATTACAGCCATGATTAATACGACGTACGTTCAAGGAAACACCAGTGATATGTCATAATTGCGGCGGACAATAATGAGGCGCCGCCGTACAAGCCACCGATGGTTACACACAATGCTATGATTTATAGCTTCTGTGCTATTGTTGGTTTAATGAGATTGCATTGTCAGCACATCAGCTTGTAGGTTGGCTGTTAGGTTTGTACATGGTGTAGTTGTTCGATATATTTTCTACACTTCAAAACTATGCTGCTTTCTAATTTGAATATCAGTACCTCTTTAAACATTTCATTGTGTAATCAATTATAGCTAGAGGACTTCCTCTAGCTATAATTGTTCTACCTAGCCTGGTACTTACCAGACTTTGATATATTTTTTCGCACTACTAGGCACATGGCAAATTAATTAGACAGGCTTGTTACCAATTACATGAGGGAAAGTTGTTAGGCTACAGTTGAAATCAAGTTGATGGGAAAATATGGCAAGCCTTTCGTAAAAATTAATATAATAGTGAAAACTTTAACAGGAGATCCAACTTTGTATCCCTTTACCACATGGTAACTAATGAAATCAAACCTGTGTTACTGTATCGTCTTGATAGCAAATGCGTGAATCTTATTGCTCGCTTCCATTCTTCTCATCCTAAGTTGTAGCATTGTTAGCACTTTATTTCTTTTATGTAGGTACTTAAAATATATAGATAAAAAAGTAGGTACGTACTGTTTAACAATCTCGGTCTCTACTACGGCCAAAGCCACCGCTCCGTAAGTAAAACCGGCTGTTTCCATTTCGTCACGTTCCGTTTGCTTTCATTTTACTCGTAATAGCATCGTAAAATAAAACTTCGCCAGGGAGAAGGCAATTGTCACCGAGTAAAATTTTAAGACAAAACATTTTGTAGACTAACTATTTTGGTGATGTTGTTACCTTTGTACGAAATTAGCTTTGACGTAATTTACGACGTAGTCGGAATAATGAGGCTCGTTGTGACTAAGTAAGGCCTCCTATACCTCCCGAGAAGTCCCGGGGGCGTCATAATACATGACTGAAAAGCTACATCAAGGCGGGAATAATGTCTGCCTACGAGTATATTGAACGACTGGGGGAGCTTACGGAAAATTTGGTTGAGAATATACAGCGAAGAATGAATTCGACAGCCTCGATGACTGACGAAGATAGGTACAAACAGTCTTTAAATGTTGATAAACTTTTGCGATTTGTACACATTATGAAATAAATATATTACGGGTCTTAATTTAAGGTAAAATACCTTGTTCATTACCCGACGTTTCGACCGTATTGCAACGGCCGTGGTCACGGGTAGACAGTCTACAAGTGACCACGGCCGTTGCAATACGGATTGAAAAAACATTATAAAAATATATATATTACGGATCTTAATCGCGTGAATAATTTAAGGTTAAATACCTTGTTTATTGTCCGACGTTTCGACGGTATGGGAACGGCTGTGGTCACTGGCAGACAGTCTGCCAGCTATAACAAATAGTCTTTGATTACTTTTTTATTTCATATTATTGGCAGTTATTTTTGCGGCGTGTGCATCGCAATGCTAACTAAAATGTCATTGGTTTTATTTTATTACATAGATAATTTTCTAATATACTAAAAACTCGTGTCACGGTGTTTGTGGTCGAAATCTCTCCGAAACGATTCTACCAATTTGTATATTTGGTAGGTATGAGAATAGGTTGTAAGGTATTAATTATTTTTTAATCGCAAAAACGAGAAAATTTGACACAGACAAAGTTGCGAGGGTCAGCGAGTAAAATATAGATTTTCATTAGCATTCATTAACGACCTTATTTAAGTAAGATTTACGTGGTTGCTTCTGTGACAAAAGCGGCATTAAAATGTATGGCTATTAATAATAATCTCTTCCATTCAAACCAACACAAAGGGTATAGAAACAAAAAACTTGTTAACTTCTAAGATGTTAAACCAAAGGAAGTTTCTCCTGGGGGCTCAATGTTGTCGGGCATTATCAAAGCGCTCGCTAAGATATATGAGTGGTGGCCCCGCCTTCTAACTGTGCAATGAACTTTAAATCCCCTTTACACCTGAGTCCGCCCACCAAATACAGTTGTTGTGGAATAAATGCGATAAAATCGTACTTTATACGACATGCAAAGCTGAGCTTAGTTTGTTTGAAAGTAAATTATCGTTGTGCCTACGTACTTATAATAAGTATTTTGGCCTTTTTATTGCCATGGTGAGTTAACTTCTTTTATTTTATTCGTGCGAAGTGCCGACAGGACGTGCATTCGGTCGGCTTGTTGTCATGAAAACTAAAAAGGTCTTTGATGCTATCTTGTGTTTCTGGCGGCAAGGAAAGGGCTAGAGTTTGCTTAACCTAATTAAGCTGCTGTTTGACTGAAAGCGATATGGTATATTCGTCTGGCCAGTCTGCGAAACAAACTTTAGCCTGTCAGTCAGTTTACAAAACTATAATATACAAACTTTAAACAATGAATTTACCTTTATTTAATATTTACCTCCATATGATATCTTTGTTGCTTTGCAAAGGCTTAAAGAAGCCCTTTTATAAAACGGTTGCAAAAAAAATAATAGCTAAGCGTCGAATGACACTTAAAAAAAATGAAAATATTACAAACACACCTTTCATGAATTGTGTGAAATAGTAGAGAGAATTTTCAAGAACAACCCCTGTTAAACTAGCTTCAAAATAAAAAAAATGCGTCCCAATCCGTGTCGAGTCCTACTATGTACAGACAGACATAGATACCTACATTCGTCAAAAGAACACTACTCAGTACACACACTACACTATTTGAAATCTATGGCTAATAGTTCTAAAGATGTAAATAGGGTCGTCAAACTTAAAACACTTTTCTATTCGAGTTCGTAGGTTAAAAAGTTCATCGCTAATTCCTCTCAATAGGACCTTAGCTTTAAAGAGGAAGCGTATTAGCATTCCCGTCGGATAGTGTCGGGCGTACAGCAGTTGAAGCCAAACTCGACTGACGCGGCTACGAATCGCTTCCTTTACATTTCAAATGCCGGAACAACAGTTTCCGTTGCACAAATCACTTGGTCACTTGTTACTTTTTGTATATGACCGTGTAAATTTTTATACTGTTGATGGTTTACCATCAATTGTGTAAAAATGTGGTGTTCCGTTTTACAAATTTATTTTGCTCTATTTACACTTACGTCAGACAATTGGATACAGCTTCTGATAAAACTGTTTTGATTATTCCATTACACTATTTCCTTACATATACATACATTTAAAGTACATAATATTATATAAATAGCTGTATGATACGTTTCGAACTAGGTATATCGAAGAATACCTCGATTTTGGAGGAACTCAAAATGAATGAAAGTTATCTCCGAATCGAATGACTCAAATATTTTGGACAGATTATTCGAAACTAACACTCCATGAAACGACTTGTTGTCCAAGAGTGGAAGGTGAAAGATCACACATGGACAGCTTGTGCGCTGGACGGACTTGATACATACTTTGATTTTGGAGGAACTTAAAATTAAGGACAGCTTATCATCGAATCGAATAACTCAAATACTTTGGACACATTATTCGAAACCAACACTCCATGAAACGACTTATTGTCCAAGAGTGGAAGGTGAAACATCACGCAATAGACAACCTATGCGCTGGACGGACCTGATAAATACTGTGACACAGGCCTCTTGGTCCAATGTTTCTGTAATGCTGAAAACCGCAACAAGTGGAGACGTGGATACTGCAAATGCTTACCAGATGCGTCATAATGAAACCACGACCACTCTGACAAGAGTGAACGACTAAAGAGGAGCTATAATTTAAGTAATATTAAAAAATTCGCGGTTCATTCTTATTATGAATATTATAAACCATGGGAATGAGTGCGATCTCACATTATTTATACATTGCTTGACGGTTTGACTGTGGTCACAAGCGCTTGAGACGGTGAATCCTTATCAAAACGTCAAGCAATTTAAAAGTAAATGAGGTATGATCGCGCCTATCCTCATGTTTTATACATTTGTATGGCATACCAGTATGCCATAGCATGTGACAAATTGATAAATAATTTAATCAACGGGATTGGAAGAACACTCATATGCCTTTTGTTTGTCTCTAAAGGTAAAGTGGTTGAGAATAAAGTGGAGTATTGTATTGCTTTTTTGAGTCCAGTCCCCTGAGCTAACATTTTATGTATGTATGACGTGCAAGCTTTATTCACGGTCGTGACCTTACTCTTAGAAGAGCTAATTTCTTTATAACATTATAATGAATTATTTATTTGTAGTGTCGCTCAACCTTCGTATTAGAAGAATTCTGAGAATTTGTTGGGGAGGGATTCTCCGACCACGCAGGATGCCTAGCATTTAATGATTAACGGTTGAACTTAGTTATTTGGCTAACAACTGTGGGAATCTTCCTTTTGCGATCGAGACCTTGTAACTTTAACTAATTGGATATTTTAATTATGACGATATCTGAGGGAAAATATGACTTCGAATATGTTTTAAAAGTGTAGTTCAGTAGTGATAATAAATGGTAATGATGTATGTAAGGTCAACATTGTGTGAAATAAATTACACACATTTTGGACTTCAAATTATAACACAAGGTCAAAACAAACTTGAAGTCGCCATTTTGGTTGGAGCGTTCGTTTTAAAGCTCAAAAGTTCCCCTGAAGAAATTTAAAATGAAATTTAGTTCCAAGTTGCTGCGGTCTAAAAGATTTTATTAAATCAAAACATTCACCCCAAATTTCTCTTTATTTGGAGCGAATTTCTTGCAAAATGAAGTTCTTTATCATAAGTTCATTAGACTGTGTCCCGTTGACGTGGACGACGGCGTGGCGTCCCGTTCCTTGAGATATTCAACTTTTAAACTTAACACCGTTCTGAATATTTTATACTGTCTTACATTGTTGAGTTTCGTGACCAAATTAATTATACTTTGTTGACACAATACAGAAAATTAAGTGCGTACATATTTTTAATTTGACTCTCCAATAATTTCTTCTATTTCTCATTATAAGGAATCATTTACATTTAATAACCATTTCCCCCTGTCCCAGTCTCTTTTATTAAGTGTTTGGTCACTGCATTGTGATGGTAAAATTGATGAAAGGAGTCATTATGACAATTGAAAAGTCGATTACATTGACATAATATTTCTAAATTATTGGTGTTATTTATCTATAATATAATAATAATAATAATATCTTGGGACAACTCTGTATGTATTTACAAAAAATAAATACAAATATGTATGTATTTAGAAATATATACGTATGTTTATCGGTTGTCTGGTTTCCAGAGTACAAGCTCTGCTTAGTTTGGGATCAGACAGCTTTGTGTCAGTTGTCCCAAGATATTATATTATTATTATTATTAAATTTTATATTCGAAATAAATGTTATGTAAAAGCCACTTAAAGGTCATAATATTATAAAAGCTGGAATTCAAATTATTTATCTAACACTTTAAGATATGGTGAGAAATTACTAGGATTAATGTCATTCCTAAAGTTTTACAAACATCTTTTAACTCTAGGGAGAAGTTTTGAAATTTTTCTGCGAGCTGCAATGAATCTAAGAGCAGAGCGTTATTAGAAAGTTCTTCAAGTAGGATTATTCGTGTTGGCTGAAAATTCTTGCGAAGAATATTATGGTTTCATAACTGAAAACTTGTATACTGGCTGTTTATTG
Organism: Herminia tarsipennalis; assembly: GCA_945859575.2. Lineage (NCBI taxonomy): Eukaryota > Metazoa > Arthropoda > Insecta > Lepidoptera > Erebidae > Herminia > Herminia tarsipennalis. The sequence continues at coordinate 18,087,342 of OX243835.2, forward strand.
CGCTTACTTCGACGCCTTCACTTTATAAATATTTTGATAAAACTTTGGCTTATCTAAAACTTTTAACTAAGTACTTGCAATATTAATACATTTTAACAAGAGTTTAGTTAAAACCACATAACTTGAAAACAAAAACAATAGTCTACTCGCAAAACAATTCTCTAAACTGCTGCTTTTATGAACGTCAAGCCCAATGAAAATTTCAACACGTTTCAGTTTGCAGCTATCAACTAAAAGAAGGGCAATATCAAAGCCATATATCTTTTTGAGAAATGGATGTGAAAATTGTACATTCTAACAGAAAGGCAACGTCAACGTAAACAGCTTCACGTCTTGTAGAATTTAGCTATCACAGACGATATTCGAAAACAAAGGCACTGGAATCAACGCTAATACGAAAAGTTAAACGACTGTTGTTTCACTGTTGTCAAAAAGTAAATTTTATTCAAGCTCTCGTTGTCCCCTCGTTCCTTATTTTCGAGGAGTTTGTCTCCCCCAGAGATAAATTATCTTATGAAAAGTTTACAGCAAAATGACAATCATTTATTCTCATTATTTCTTAAAACAAGGGTGAGGAACCTTGTGAGTATTTCACCATTTGTAAGTGCGTTTATAATACTCGTTCATTTATATTAAGGTGTTTTGTTAACTCAATGTGTTTGCGGGTAGTGAAAGGAAAGAACTAAAATTCTGTACTCTTTTTATGGCATAATAATTTAAGCAAGATACTCGTTGTTACAATTTAATAAAAAAAAACGGGTTGCACTCCGGTAGTGCCGGCAAAAGTGAAAACTTAAACATTAAAGTTGAGTTGTGCAATTTTAAATATTTTGGAATGGTTTGTGAATAATTTCGCACGAATTGCTTTATTTATCAGTATAAAAGTAATATCATTTATGTGGTTAAATACAACAGTCATCTTTTGCGTTATCGTACACAAATATGACAATTTATAGAACTAAAAAAAATTAACACTTCAGAAGTATTACGCTGTAGTACAAACGCACACGCAGCGCGGTAGAAAGAGAGGGGGATATTACTTCCTCTCTTACGCCGCGCCGGCGGTCTACTCTCCCTCCGTCTTACGAATTTTCGATCAGGTCACGTGTCCTGACGCGAGCTTAACATTTTTACCCATCCCAAAAAATGCACAACGCCGCTGAAGAAGTCTTCACTTCAGTGTTTCTGTCAGGTAGGCTTTCAGTGCCTACTAGTGCTCAAGATTTCACGGCCAGGCAGCTAATAGCTTGTTTTGTGGTCTGTAAACAATATTATGGTATTAAGGTAAAGCTACTTCTAGCATAAACGTGTTGCAAAATGTTGACCCACATTTTAAAGTAAAACATACCAACTCAATTCAATATCCAAACCGCTATACCAAACACCTCGAGACCGATAATCCCATGTAGATATTTTGTGACAGGGTAGCATTTAATTGATTTAAAGCAGGTTACAATCTAATTTTCTGCTTAAATCGATACGGGGTTCGGCAACGTAAAATTGTATTATTTTGTACTAAAAATTGGATTCTGCGAGCAGTCGGGACGTGACTGAAATACGACACGTTGTCCTTTTTGAATTCGGCAGCCTATGGAACATGGTGCCCAAATGGAGATGTCACTGCGATATTAAACAAACTAGCAATAGTAATTTATTATTAATGGCTGTGGAGTCTGCTCTTATAGCCCTATTGTTTATTATCATAGTGAAGTGATTGTAGTATATCAAATACGAGCCTCGAAATCTGCCATATCTTTTGATACGCATACCACACGATACATATTCGTATTGAAGACCAAATATCAGGCCTGAAGATACGTCGTATAATAAGTATGTCTACTTTTTGTTCGGTAATTTAAAATACAAAGTAAAGAGTTTCTCAAAACTGATTACATACACGCATTGTAAGACCAATGTTTTTCTAACGTAAAAACATGTTAAACTCAGCGAAAGTAATTTTAAATGTTAGATTAATGCCGTTAATCCAGTTGCTTTAAAGTTATATTCAATTTCAAAACAGATTAGAGAAGAACAAGTAATAAAAGAAGTTTGTTTTTGTAACGAATTTCACCCATTAATCTGCCATCATGCAGTCGGATCGTTGGATAATTTACAACTAAGATAACTGGGAATTCTGCAGACAGAAATTCTCGACGGTTAATAAATTTCCCGTTTTCATTAGAACCTAACATAATTAGTGTAGCTAATTAACAACGGGATGTTTCCCAAGAAAATTAAGAAGGAATATTAAGAAATGTTAATTATGTAAATGTTAAAAAAACTGGCCATGTGTAACTTACGCACTAAGGGTTCCGTACAAATTTATTAAAAGATTTATGTAATATCAGTTAACTACTATGGCAATCAGACAACTGGTACTCGTAAAGAACGTGTAACAGAAAGGAGTGGTCAAATTCAAGCGTTGTTAAGTGCTCATGATACTGACTGTACATAACTACCTAATTTTAACAAAATCGGAGTCCCATTCATTTATCCATACTAATATTATAAATGTGCAAGTAACTCTGTCTGTCTGTTACGCTTTCATGCTCAAACAGCTAAACCGATTTTGATGAAATTTGGTATAGAGATAGTTTGAGTCCCCGGGAAGGACATAGGATAGTTTTTATCGCGATAACCGACATCCACATGGGCGGAGCCGCGGGTGAAAGCTAGTTTATCAATGAAAAAGTAATGAATTCCTTTTTGCACTAGGGGAGATATAATACTTATACCCATACGCTTTTTGCTACTAAAATTTGATAAAAAAGTGCCATGGTAGCTGCAATACCTTTAAGCTATGGACAGCGGACAAGACAGTATTCGCTGCTGACATATGACCACACTGTTCTGTTATACGTTGTATAACTCTCAATACATTAATATTAATGATAAATTACTCCCAGTCACAGAATAAGCAAGCGTGGTCATGACACAAATATTTTATCCTAGGTGGTATAATCTACGACCTCTTTCATTCACTAACCTCTAGACCGACAGGTGAGTTGATTTACTACGTTATTTTCACATTATAGACTTTATATTAAAATTATAGGCTCAGTAAATTCAAAGAGGATAGGGGTTCATTTTCATGAACATTTCTAATTAAGTTTAATAAAGAGACGCGAGAAACTTTACTTACTGTTTTCAAAACGTTTTTTAATTTCCTATTTTGCCCCTAACGTGGACCTTGTGTTCGAAAGTTCTTGAAAGGACTTATTATTGGTTTTCCTGTAACCTGTAGGTTATGAAACATTTTATTTTTTTTACAAAATATTAGGCAGTGGCTTGGGAAATAAGGGGAATAGAATGGTGAATTGGGTATTTGACTACTATCAAAGTAAAATATTTTAAAATAACCAGGTAAAAATATGTCATAAAGTGTTCTAAAAAATATGTTCATTTATTAATTTAATGTGTTACTTAATTTATAATCATAAAGAGAAACACTGAAAGTAAATAATTTGACCGTAGAAAACGTGACGTCATATGCTAGCATTCCATACAAATTTGTACGCAGCGGCTCGTTTTTGACGCTTCTTAAAAAGAGGCTGATTTGGCTTAAGTCAAATACCCTATTGGTTTTTTTTTCTTCATAACTTAAGTAATCATTTAAAAACTAAAAAAATACTAATAATGACAACTTTACAACAGAACCTTTAATTTGATATGTTATACGATACAGATAACATTTTTTTTTTTAATTTATCAGATTGCCCCTAAAAAAGGCTCTCAAATTCAACATTCTTTTGTTTATGTTATCCGTGTTTGATTTGTAGAAATTCATATGCTTAATCGGTGCAGTAGATTCAGAGGAAATTGGCTGTGACAGATGGACAGACAGAAACAGGAGTGTTCGATTTTTCCTTTTTAGGTACGGAACCCTAAAAATAATCCGAAGGAATACCACAGAGGAAGTTTTTATACATTCTTCAAGTCAAAGGTGAAGGTACGAGTAAAAAGTAGATAAGAAACCATTTTCTTTTTAAAATTACAAGGATTATTTCTACTGAAGCATAGCTGACTTGAAAGGATGAATGCATTTCTTTAGACATCGTATTTGACAACCTACTTTCGTATTTTTACGCATTACTAGTGGGTATTTAAATGTCAACTTAGAAAAGTTGTATGAAGTGTCTAATAAATACATAATTATAATAAAACTTATAATAACCGATGTCTGCACATGTGATACAATGAAAAAAAAACTTAATGTAGGGTTTATTATTACAATAATTGCGTTTTTTAATATTAATGTATTTTGTTTGTCTGTCGGAATTTTTGTACGTGCATTACGCAAAAACTTAAAAACTTATTGGTTAGGAGATTGTTGATAACTTAAAAACTTGTATATCAGTGTTTTCTATGAAATAGTGAAAAATAAACTACTGTGTTTCGGCTGTAGAAAAACATATTTTGAGTACTTTTAATATTAACGTGTTTAAGAATGAAATCAAAATACTATTAATTCAAAAATGTTATTACTCAATTAATGAATATTTAATCTGACAAAATATAATCAATTATTTATTATTAATGTTAATATTTTATTGTTATCAATTTGACATTTATTCATAGTCTGTAATTATAGTTTTGATATTATTTTGAAAATGTGAGTGTAAATTGCATGTAATATTTTTTTTTGTATTTTTTTATTAAACGATTATGTTAAACCAATCCTGCATACCGAGACGGCGGAGCATAGTGAAACACAATAACAATGTAACAACTATATTTAAGACCCATGTATCGCAAGAATAAATGATTATGATTATGATTATTATAGAATACTATAGCAAATATAATTATTGGACAAATGATACTTACGAACTAATGTCTCATAACGTGAAGAGCGGTGCAGTAACCCTTAGATTGAGAAACAAGTATTTGAGTAGAGCTGCTGCTGCAAAGGGCTTGTGTGACGCCTACCATCAAGTCTCTTCATTCAGTTGTTTAAAAAAAGTATAGCATAGACAAAATATACGACCAGCTTAAAAATTCAATGACTATACTTTAGTACCATCCATATTAATGAGATCATGAATAATATCAAAGTTCTGAATGATTGAACAACTTCTTAACATAGCTATTAAAAGAGGACCATAGGCAACCCGAGTTCTGCCGGGATCTAATTACAAAGACTTTCAGCAGGAAATTTCACAGTTGTACGAAAATTATTACTGCAATTTTTCATTCAAACTTTCATCAGTGTAACTTTAAGAGGAACATGAGACTGGGAAACTTCACTGAAGAAGATTTATTTTTAACTAAACAGAATGATAAACAAAGCAGCCGACGTTACGTTGTTTCTTTATTAGTTGTCTTGTAATTAGTTTTACTTGGAATAAGTTCTTTGACTTCTTGTGTTTGTTGAAGCGCTTGGTTGAATCTAGACTATTATACAAAGCTACCATTAAAGACGAAAGGCGTAAAAGGAATTTAAAAAAAAATGCATTTTATAAATTTGTGTATTTTAATGTTAGATTGTCTTTTAGCACTATCCAACAAAATCTTTAGGATCATCAGACATTTTACTTCCAAAATACTAACGAGGTAGTCAAGTACAAAGACGGAATAAATTCAATTAAATAAAATTAATGAAAATGCTAACGTACACTTTAATCTAAAAGCGCACCGCCTTTGCAAGAGCACCTTATTTTACGATTGCTTTTACTGTTCCACTCCTATAAAGTTGCAACCTTCTCTACAATACTCACTACGTTTTTTAATAGAGGAATGTTTCATAAAGTTAAAATCGGGATCCATTTTCTATTTTATTCCTTTGTCATTCCACTACAGTTGGTCGACACAAATAGCTTTTACAAGAGTCACGTCGTGTGATTGAAGTGAAGGTAAGAATAGAATGGTTCTGTTTGTTTTCTTTCTCAATTTAAATAGCCACTTTGAAGGTTTTCAAGTATCCAACGAGTATTGTGAAACATAAAATTGGGATTGTTTTTTATTCAGAAAATCCAATTTTATGTGAACTATTTTTAGGTTTAGTTATAAAAGAGTTCTGCGTTATATTAAAGAACGGAAGTTCTTATTTATTAACTCATTCATTAACGCCTGATCTAAAGATCTAATTTATGCAAAAAGGTTTATTTTGTTACCTAGACTAGAACAAAAAAGGGATCTCGAGCTCTAAAGGCAACAAGCTAAACGTGACTAGAACCGCGGGCATAAACTACATAGAAATAATGGACTCGAAATAAGTACCTAAACATCATATTTATACTAATTGTAACACGGTGTAGCAATCAGAAAGGTATATCGTATTAATCTAGTTGACATCATTTGACTCGACGTACCAATACATTTTTTTCAAAAAAACATTATTTACAGGAGTTTAAAACCATTTCCATGTGTAAAGGATAAGCACCATGTTTTGGATAAATAATTTGCGCCTATATAGAGAAAGGTATAGCCGTGAAATCTGAGTATCGTAAATCACATAATGGAAATATTGTGCTAATATGCTGAACACTTGAGCTCGAGCATCGAACGAGCTCAATAACGCTAATATAAATTACATTTTCATCAAATATGGCGGCAGCTAATTATTAATAAAACGATAATTAATCTTGAAATTAAATTCTAAGAAATAATATTTAGATTGAAACGGGTCAGGTACCTACTACCGTGAAATGTGATAATAAAATATAATTGAAGAAGATCAGTAGAACAAGGTGCTACAGTTTTTTATCGAATGATTTTTAAATTAAAGTGGAAATGTAACTGAACACGATGATTGTATATGAATGGTTATGTTCATTCATCACTGCGTAGCGCCGGCAACAATATTCTGAAAGTAATTGCCGAAAGATATATTATGACTCTATCTGTTACGTAGTGTAGACGACTATCTGTTATCCATCGTCTATCCGTCAGAGACACTGGATAAATTAATGTCTCGAATGGTAGATAGGTGTTTATTACTACACTGACGGACTCATAAACTGCATCAAAGTTCAGGTTTACTCTAAAAGGATTTTTTATAATAAGTATGCAAACTTTTTAGATTAAATTATATAAATATGGAAAGACTGGCTCTTAATCTTAAAAAAAAATTAAATTTAAAAATAGAACTGCGGTAAAACAAATGAATATAGCCGGGAAAAGAAAATTTACTCGTAGTATCAGATTTGCGTGTTATTTATAGCAAAGTTTTAAATTAATTCTCATTGATTTTTTTTGTTTGGTCAATTGAATTATTGTTACCAGCATAATTGTTGGGTTAGTTTTTTAACACATCGAGAGTTTTTGAACCATAATATGGATACTTCGTCCGAACAAGCGGCACAAATTGTAGCATTGGTGCGGGAGGGCTTGGATCAACGAACGATTGGTAGAAATTTAAATTTAAACCAGTCTACGGTTTGTAGAATATACAGAAGGTTTGTAGAGACAGGTTCTTACAGGAGGAGACGTGGTACAGGCAGAACTCGAGCAACCACAGGTCGTGATGACCGATTTATTGTTACAACTTCCCTGCGAAATCGTTTCCTCACGTCAGTTAACATCAAAACCGAGCTTAATGAAGTGCGTGGAAAAAACGTGTGTGCACGAACAATAAGAAGAAGGTTAAAGGAAGCGGCTATCACCCCTTTTAGACCAGCAAATGGTCCAAAGTTGTCTGCAGCTCACAGACAAGCTCGCTTAAGATTTGCGCGTCATCACCTGAATTGGACAGAAGAGCAGTGGGCCTCTGTATTGTTCACGGACGAGTGTAGGACATGTTTATATGGTGCAGATGGTCGCAGAAGAGTCTATCGTCGACGTGGGGAGCGATATGCTCAAAGTTGCATTGAGGAGCGTGTTCCTTTTGGAGGCGGTTCATGTATGGTCTGGGGTGGCATATCGATGAACGGGCGAACAGAACTTGTGTTCATAGACATGGTCCGTCAAAACGGTAATAGAGGGGGTTTGACAGCACATCGCTACATAACAGAGATATTAGAAGATCACGTGGTGCCTTACATGGGATTCATAGGCGAAAATTTTACTTTAATGCAGAATAATGCCCGGCCGCATGCAGCTGCACAAGTTCAACATTATTGCGAAGAGGTTGGGATACGTACAATGAATTGGCCAGCACGCAGCCCGGATCTTAATCCCATCGAGCATGTTTGGGACAATTTAAAAAGAGCTGTATATGCGAGAAACCCTTCGCCTACGACAGTGGCAGCACTAAGAACAGCACTTTCAGAAGAATGGGACAATATTCCGCAAGATCTTTTAAAAACCCTTATAAAATCTATGCGGAACCGATTAGAATCCGTAATAAGGGCACGTGGGGGTAATACACCTTATTAAAACACAAATAAACCCTTGCATAAAGTTTGTGTCTATTGTTAAAACCAATTTTTTAATTAAACAATTTTTCCTTAAACTTCTGTTTTTTCTTCAAAAAAGGTCTTAAGGTCCTTTCCAGTACATAAACTTAAACTTAAAGATATGATCCTACGCTGTTTTAAAGTTCACGAACCAATCTAGAGGTTTCAATTTAAATCTGTATAGAAAGTTTGCATACTTGGTTAAAATATTTATTTCAAAGTCGTCTATTACTTTGATGCAGTTTATAAGTCCGTCAGTGTATGTTTGTGTTTTTGTCACATTCATTAGAAAGGTTATAGGTCATCATAATTTGTGAATGTAATGCAATTCCATTATTGTAACATACCTATCGAGCTACCTAAAGCAGACTTTGTGGAAGTCTGCTAAAAATACATCGTTTGGTACACAAAACACTTGAAAAGATTGACATGTATATTTAACGAGTCTCTCACAGATTCATGACCAATATTTTAAGGCCCTAGAGAGCTATTAATCAACTGGGGTTTTAATTAAAACCGTATATGCTACGTTATTGAGCTGCGCCATTTTTCATCGTTCATAGTAAAAATTTATTTGCTGTGAATACGAGTCATTGACTGACGTGCTAGTTAAAGCTGAGAGAATATTGTGTCTGAATACACAATATTCTACATCACAATAAAGGGCTAATATTACACTTTTATATCAACATTATATCAGCTGGAGTGATAAGTAAGTTTGTTATGGCGTGAGGCATTTTGAATATTCTTGTATTTTTTTTGAATAAGATAAGTTTTATTTTATGTGCTCATGCTTACGTATCATTTTATAATCCTAGTATTTTTTTAAAGATGTAACATACATGATAACGTATGAAACGCATTAATGATTGGATGGATTTTGATGAAACTCTACAATGATAACAGAATAGCACATTAGCTGTAAAATGAAACTTATTAACCCAGGAAAAGCCTTGTTGAAATTGAATTTAGAATTTCCACATTTTAACCACACAGTAAGAGGCGAAAACGCTGATTTACTGCTATTTGTATGTCAAAAACTTCACTAAGTTCATTATCTTACAAAAGAATGAAACCACATAATAATTAAAGACGTACTGGAACTAACGAGGGCATCCAAAAAGTACATCAAAATCGGCAAACAGGGCGCAGTAGTAGTCACTGAAGCGAATGTATCCGAAATGTATCATAATACAAAGGATTAAGGTATAATTTAGCATACAGGATAATGCACTTGTTTACGTGTACAAAGACGAAAAAGTTTCACAACGCTTCGTTAAACTAGACGCCCGGGATTACATGCCCGAGACACTCATTTAGACTGTGTGGCGAACTGAAATCTTTGTGCGCGTTTAAGAAAAACTCTTTTATAGAAACGCTTTGTTTGGACAATTTAAAACAGATGTAAAATTTCATTTAGAAGTAAGCTGAGTGAACAAATTGTCTGATCTGATGTGACACTATATTCCTTGCGCAGCTTTCCCTAGACAAGTGAAAGACAGTATTACAAACAAAATGCATTGGCAAACTAGAGCATTAGGTAAGTAAGTATTAAATAACAGAAAAAAAGCAATACATCAGTCAAAACCAACATATCTCTAGACAGCAGTAACTAATATAAACAGACACTATTTTACAAATTGAATTAAGACTATTCACTATCTATCTATTACCTTACATATATAATTATTTTTGTCTGACTGACTGGCTGACTGGTAATAATTTATAAAATGATATATACTATGGGTCTTAATCGTGTGATGAACGACGTTTCGACCGTATTGCAACGGCCGTGGTCACGGGTAGAGTCTACCCGTGACTACGCCCGTTGCAATACGATTAAGACCCGTAGTATATTTAATTTTATAATGTGTAAAAACCGCCAATGTTTATCAACATTTATAGTAAAATAGTGGTTTTAGTTTGTATGAAACTCCGTTACTTTTAAAGTTAGGTTTATGTAATTTCGTATTGTTGCTTTTTGGTTTAAAATAATTAATTATGGATTTCAGCATTTTTGGAAAATCAACCCCTAAGGAAGTAAAATAGGGGTTGCAAGTTTTTATCAAACTTTTTATGTTCTAAAGTCAGATATTTAAAATATCGTATTTGGCTAGCGTCCTTGGCGTTTTGGTTTAAAATAAAAAAAAAATGTGTATCACGCCTAAACCCCTAAACTGATTTAAAAAAATCTTTCATCAATAAAATGCTACATTATCAGAAAGTTAAATAGGCTGTTTTTTTTAAATTAGAGATCCCTACGAAAATAACAATAATGTGACCTAAGGTATGAAACATTTCCCTATAAAAGTCATTTTTTTAAAGACCGCTACCATTTTTGTTGGTTACAAAATTTAGTGTTACTATGAAGATCCCTTTGGCACTTTATTTGAGGTGCGCTGACATTTCGTTATTTGTGTGAAAATTTAGGTTATTATGGAAGTGTAAGCTGTAACTGGCTGTAAAATATAAATGCGAAAACATAGGTTAGTTTTCATCGCAAGAACCGACTTCAACGTGGGCGAAGTCGAGGGCAATAGCTAGTTACCGGTATAATAGATTTAAAACTAAAACTAGTGGTCATCAATTCAATATAAATGATAGTGTAAAATGTTAATTTGCCGTATTCACAGCAGGAGAGGATTCTGGTTTTTGTAAATTCCATCCCAGGGGGCCCCAAACTGCTGGTCTAAGTTCAACATTCGGGCGGAGCCGAGAAGAACGACCAGATAATTATTAAACCACATCATTTTAATTCCACGAATAGTTAATTAACTGTAACACAAAGTTACAAAGTTCTCCAACCTTACACACAGTGTGTAATATGTGCATTTACGTTTTGCCAACTAGTCGTTCAATTTAAAATTTCCTCGCATTTGATGAATTCTCAAAGTTGCATAAAATACCGCCCAAGTACCTTCCCTGGCGCAGGATAAATGCTGGACTAATCTCCACCACAGTATAAATAAATATTTATATACAGCACTCAGTCAAACTACTGGGGAATATGCATAACGTAATTTAGCTTTTGCGTGCATAGAAACCGTTAACGTTGTAATATTTAAATTGTTCATTCAATATGCTGTTTTTTTATGTGCACATACATACATGTGGAGTCATAAAAATATTTATAAGAATTTAATATTTTCTGGGTATAAATTCCTCTATCACAAAGTTGTAGTGGTGTTTTATTACAGCCTGTATGCAATACCCTGATATATATCAACAAAGCAGCGAAATACGTGGTTAGGCAGAGAAGAATAAGACAAGACGTCATATACCCGCGCAGCTCTTGCATCATTAGGTTGAGATCTACAGAGTGTAGTACAAAGTGTTAGGCATAGAGCATAAGATCAAGCTTAGTTTAAGCTCAAGCTTAGTAAAGCTCAAGCTTAGTAAAGCTCACAAAAAACTTGACAAAGCGTGTGCTGACCGTATTAGTTTAGTTAAAACTTACAAAAAACTTGACTAGGCGTGTGCTGATTGTATTAGTTTAGTTAAAACTTACAAAAAACTTAACAAGGCGTGTGCTGACCGTATTAGTTTAGTTAAAACTTACAAAAAACTTGAGAAAGCGTTTGCTGACTGTATTAGTTTAGTTAAAACTTACAAAAAACTTAACAAGGCGTGTGCTGACCGTATTAGTTTAGTTAAAACTTACAAAAAACTTGAGAAAGCGTTTGCTGACTGTATTAGTTTAGTTAAAACTTACAAAAAACTTGACAATGCGTGTGCTGACCATATTAGTTTAGTTAAAACTTACAAAAAACTTGAGAAAGCGTTTGCTGACTGTATTAGTTTAGTTAAAACTTACAAAAAACTTAACAAGGCGTGTGCTGACCGTATTAGTTTAGTTAAAACTTACAAAAAACTTGAGAAAGCGTTTGCTGACTGTATTAGTTTAGTTTAAACTTACAAAAAACTTTACAAAGCGTGTGCTGTCAAGTTTTGTCAAGTTCTTCATGAGCTAAATATGATTGAGCTAAGCCAAAGCACGCTCTATAGATCAGTCTCTGTCTGCATCAGTTCCCGTCGGATACATATTTTTTTTTATCTGACCGTTTTTTTTTTTAAGATAATTTGCAATGTGGTTTTTGGGTCTCACATTATTAGCAATCCTATTTACCCCTACAGCTAAGCCTGGCTTGTGTTAGGAGTGGGTTCACTGGCCACCTGGTAGGAACCACACGTCCGAGTCGAACACCAGATTCAAGTGTCACCCGATGTTTATTTATTACTGGCACGGCCAACGTGGCTCTGCCATAGGTTTCTCCACGTGTTCCTCTGCTTAAGCAAAGGACACAGTGGAGGTGCAGACTGGAAACCTTGATTTCCATTGTTGAGGTGAAGCAGGAGCGGAGGGTTTGCTTATTAATAGCAAATGCGGTCTAACATAGACCACCATCCGACCCAACCCGTAATTCTGAACGGACAGGAATAGGGGCAATCTGATCCGCAGGGAAGAAAACCCCTATAAAAATTACCCTAATTCTACGCTCCAGCTATGGAATAAATGGCTGAGGGGTCCTCAGTCCCAATGCGGCAGCTACATCCGACGCACGACACTTTCTTAAACAGGTTAATGATGTTTCTAACCGCACACGTTTTGTACAAAGGAATTCTAGCTCTTTAATTTTGTTTACAAATATCAGTTTGCTATAAATGTTGATAAACTTTCGCGATTGACCCACACAGACAGGTACTTACAAGGTGACTCGCAGTACCATCCAAGACATCATCGCTGAAAATAGAGCATGTACCATTTGTGATCCTGAACATTTAGAAAGTGAGCTCACACATGTTCAGGAGGTTCTAAAGCGAAACGAATACAGAGGAAGCACATGACGTACGAAGAGGAGAGACTCCCGACCGGAGGTTGTTAGGGGGGGCTCCAACTTTTCTACCGTATGTGAAAGGAGTGACGGACAAAGTTGGAACAGTACTGCAGAAATACTCTATTAAGACTGTATTTAGTCCGCACTCCAAGGTAGCTAAGAACCTACGTACTCTTCAGGATGTAATTCCTCTACAGACACCTGGCGTCTACAAAGTGGATTGCAGCTGTGGTAGCTCCTATATCGGACAAACCAAGCGCACAATAGCGGAAAGGGTTAAGGAACATATCGCGGCTGTGAAAAACCGACAGACAAACAAGTCAGCAATAGCGAAACACTTGCTGAACCAATCACTGAATTGCCCGTTCGCGAAGGTGGCGAGCGATACACGGCGGGTTTTTAGTGGGTATAAACCCCACACTACCTCTACCGTCTTCCCCGGGCGGTGGGGGTGTTCCTCAGGATTTTTTCCCGCCGAACCTAACAAAGGAGTGGATTCACTTAGGTAGTAAATGGGTAGGATTCGAACCCATGAACTCACGATTGCGAGTCGGATGCCTTAGCAGGCTGCCGCCACTTCTATACGATTACGATTTTGTCAGTAAACGGATGAGAAAATTGCCTTGTCGAGCTGTATGAGCCTATAATATAGTTTATAATAAACCTATAGGTATTATCTTACGTTTATAATCACATGCCTTAGTTGACGGTACACACAGTATCACCAGGCGTGTATTTGTTTGGCTTTATAGAGCTTAATTGATTTACTTACGTCTATAATCAAACTACTTTATTCATAATAAGTTATCATAAGGTAATTAGCGAATGTTTTAGTTATCCTAAATATGATAACTAGTGAAAGACAAACCATTCACTTGTTCTAATACTGCTATAGCGATCGTAAGTCTCGTAGTACAGGCAATAGATGGCTTTTTTTCCATAATGCAAAAGATAAGAACTTTAATGGAATAACAATAATATACTTAAAATTAAACCTAATACTAACTTACAGAAACCAAATAATAAATATATTTACTGTACAAAAGTATCACTTGCCACAATCTATCATGATGTTTTATTACAGCAAAGTCCGTGCAAAAATAGTTAATAAAATATTAATTATGTATGTTTTCTGTTTAGTTAATTACAAATGTCATATGTAGTAAACACCTTTTGTACGAGCGGACACCGACGCGTCATCGATGCGCTCAATATGAATATTTATTTGCGAACACCTACATTTGCTTAAAACTTAAGAATTGCGTTAAGCAAGCTACTATTTTAAACGATACGTTTGCGATTACTTTTTTTAAGTTATTGACTTAAGCCTATTTACGGTCGAACTAATGTCTTTTTAATTTTATTTAGTTTTGTATTATTTATGCATCTATAAAACTAATTATCTACAATAAAGGTTATTACCATTTTTAGCCTAAAGTGCAAGGTTACGGCGATATAGCTCAAAACGTTTTTCGCAAAATAGTGGCACTTACGCCCCTAATATGTAAGTATTTTGTGCACGTCATACTGATCCTATCATAAAAAAATAACTCCTGCAATTTAGTGCAATAGAAAAATTCTCTATGGCCTGTATTATCGGGTTCGATTCCTGGATTTGAACGTCAAATTCAAGCTTTTGCAAGCAGCTCCGCCCGCGTGTATTTATTGAATTAAAACTATCTTATGTTCGAGTTAAGGTCCCGGGATTCACAGTCTCTCCATACCTACTAATTCATCTAAATCGGTTCAGCGGTTTAGGCGTGAAAACGTAAGACGTAACATAGTTACTTTCACATTTGTAACATCAGTTTGGATTACTGTCTATTACATTATTCATGCCCATACAATTAATGTTAAAAAACGTTAAACCTACACCATGACATTGTTTTATAGTCGGTTTTATTGCCACATTTGTCTAGGTAGGTAACAAAATAATTTACATGTTGTCATAAATTTTCTTTATGTATTTTTATGGTAAACACTTCACTTAATCATAATAGTTAGAGGCAAAAGTATTTTCGTATTTTGAATATATTGTTAGTAATCAAACCTCTTTGGTTGTACTGAATGTACCTGGCTGGTAAAAACCATTAAATGTTGACATTCTGAATGTGCAATGAATAAATAAAAAACTAGTTCCCGCCATTTTTCAATTGTTTTTCAAGCAAGCAAAATGAACGCATGTGATGAAGAAATTCGGTACATCTGGAAGTTTTATTACAAAAAGGTAAAAATGCGACGAACGCCGCGAATAAAATTTGCGGTTACGGACATAATGCGGTACCAATACGAGTAGAACAAATGCGGTTCAAGCGTTTCAAGTCTGGAAATTTTAGTGCGAAGGATGAGGCTCGCTCTGTCACGGATAAAATCAGTGTTATATTTGTAAAAGTGGACCAAGATCGACATATTAGTAGTTACGATATTGCTGAAGAACTGGACTGGTCACAAAACAGCACCAGACAAAAGTCTGGGTACAAGGAAAAACTTGATATTTGGGTACCACGTGATCTCACTGAGAGAAACTTAATGCAACTTGTTTCCATTTGCGATTCTTTGTTGAAACGTAACGATTACGACCCATTTCTTAAACGGTTGATTACGGGTGGTGAAAAATGGGTCACTTACGATAAGAGTGTCTGAAAAAGATCGTGATCGAAGCATGGACAAGCCCCACAGACAGTGGCGTGTTGTACAGGGGGGTGGTGCGGTCAATGACTTTGTACGGAGCACCCGTGTAGGCGGCGTCCCTGACCGCCCAGAACAGGGTCCGCTTACGGGGACCCCAGCGGACAATGGCGGTCAGGGCCTGCAGAGGCGGCGTGCGTATTGGCCGACGCACTCCCTTGGGATTTGGATGTGGAAGTGCTCGCCAAAGTGCATCGGCGGGCGGTGGCTGTTCGGGCAGCGGGACAGTGTTCCAGACCGAGGAGCTACGCGCTTGGCGCGGTGAGGCCCACCGGGCAGTCATGACCCGGTGGCAGGGCCAGCTGGAGGCTCCACGGGCAGGTGGTCGAACCGTGGAGGCGCTCCGGCCGGTCCGGGAAGAGTGGACGGAGCGGGTAATCTGCCCCACCCGGGACGTTCCGTGAAGGTGCGGCGCCCTGTGTGTATCCAGGGGCCGCGTGGGTGTAAAATGCCCGAAACGCAACAACATCGCGTCTGGGCATTGCCACTGGGCGGGCCGCCGACGATCGACGTGACGTGGTGCAAACTCCACACTACCTTCATCCCCGGATGGTGGGGGTGCTCGTCAGGATTTTTTCCCGCCAAACCATAAAAAAAGGCTCTAAGCTACTAAAACACATATTAACTATAGTATGTGGGATATGCGAAAACTGCGAAAACTAAGGCCGCAATTGGTTTTTCTGTGATATCTCAAAAGCATTTTGTTTGTGTGGTGCATAGGTGTACTATGCACCACACGCTTAATATGCTTTTGATGCTTTTGCTGAAACTTAGGCAATACGGCATAACAGGTACAACGCTTTATCTTGTTGCTTCTTATCTTAGTGAGCGAATACAGTATGTTAATGTTAATGGAATATGGTCTTTCGGATCAACAATGACTATGGGCGTGCCACAAGGATCAATTCTGGGTCCTTTTCTTTTTTTTAATGTATATAAACGATCTGCCATTTTTATTAGTAACTTAAGCTGTATTGTTTTATTTGCTAAGGACAATGTCTTCTCTTATATTCAAAACTAATCGTAAAAATGATTACTCTGATGAAGTAAATAGGTCCCTCGCATTAGTTTTTGACTGGTTTATGTGAAATAAATTGCTCTTAAATTCTGAAAAAAAAAGGTTATTCATTTGATGATTCAATGGTTTTTTGGGAATTACTAGATAATAAGTTACAGTGGGGCGCCCAAATATCATGTCTTGCAAGAAAACTCAGTTCTGTAGCGTATTCTGTCAGCAAAGTCAGACAGCTTACGGACGTGGAAATAGCAAGGGTAATTTATTTTGGTTATTTCCACGGCGTCATGTCATGACATACTGCTTTGATACAACTTACTTATATTCAAACAATTTTTACTCTTCAAAAACGTGCAGTGCGTGCGTTTAACAAACTAGGCGTATGAGCTTCCCCTTGAGAATTGTTTAAGGAGATAGGCATTATGACAGTTGCATCTCAGCATAATTCATTTACCTACGGATCATTCTGTGAGAGCCTTTAACAAGATACCAGCTGGTATTATGAGTCTCTCAGTGAATATGTTCCAAAATGTAGTAATAACCTCTACGTATGACATAATTTTTGACTACATAGTTTATTTATTTATTTATTTATTTACATATTTAAGGATTTCCAACAAAAGAATATACAGTGTCTTACATTACAAATAAACATTATGTCATAAGCGTGTACAGTGAAATTAGTCTCGAGAAATTTTTGCATATGTAGTGGTGTGTATGTTACTTAGATATTAGAGCGCGTTTCCACTATATCGTTCTGGCCCTTACAAAAATGTTTCAATATCCTAACATTACTATTTAATTTAATACTTATCCCTAGCAACACTCTGATTTTTGTTTTCAATAAAAACAAGTTTTTATTTTAAAGAAAAAGGTTTTGACTTTATTAAAAAAAATATGTCATTCAATTTCACGTCCTTGAGCAAACGACAAGGCGACTACCGTGAAACAATAAAATATCGTGTCGTTCTTTAGATGATAGTAGTTTAGCTATAGGTAAAAAGTTTTGACCATAATAATTACGAAACAAAACAAATAAATAAATCGTCACGTGGAAAGTGGAAACACGCACAAAACCAGAATAAACCAGTTTACTCTGTCCGCAGGTGCCACGTGCAGTCTGACGTCAGTCGCTTGATACCGTTAGAACATAAAGCACGCATTTCATTAAAAAATTATAATTATTAGATACGTTGTAGTTTCATTGTGAAATTTTGTATTTGTTGATTGTTGTTATTGTTTGTTATTATTGTTAAAATATTTGTTGAAGTGTTTAATTTCAAGTGTGTAAGTGTTGTAACTTTATATTGATAATTCAAAATGGCTCCAGTGTTAAAACATGGTCGAGGCAAGCCTTTGACTTCTCAAACTAAGGAAGTTTTGTACTGTTTGTACAAATATTTCGAAAATGAGCGTAATAACAACCCGAGCAGTATTATGACCCCCACTCAATTAGTTGCTAAATCAACAGGAATTTCAATAGCATCCGTCAGAAAGGTAGTATCAGAAAGCAAATGTCGTCCTTCAGATCAAGAAGTAACATTTAAATCTCCTAAAAAGAAACCGAATCGTAAACCTACAATAGTAATCGATAACTTTGATCAGCAAGTTATCAGAAGAACAATTCATGACTTCCACATCACAAATAAAGAAGTTCCCACTTTAAAAACTTTGCACTCAAAATTGAAAGAAGATATCGATTATAAAGGTTGTGTCAGCACGTTACGAAAACACGTCATGTCATTAGGTTTTAATTGGAAGCAAACAGAAGATAACCGGAAACTTCTTATGGAAAAACACGAAATTAGATACTTGCGAATTAATTATTTGATGAAAATTGCTGAATATCGTGAACAACGCCGACCAATTGTTTACACCGACGAAACATATATACATACATCACATACCCTCTCGAAATCTTGGTCAGATGGAAGCACTTCAGGTTTGAAGCAACATATATCGAAAGGCAACCGCTTAATCATTGTTCATGCCGGTGGTATCGATGGCTTTATACCAAATGCATTGCTTATGTTTAAAGCCGACCAAAAAAGTGGAGATTACCACAACAATATGAACTATGACAACTATTCAAGGTGGATTCAAACTCAATTAATACCCAACTTACAACCAAATAGTGTTGTTGTTGTTGACAACGCACCATATCATAACTCAATACAAAATCCTGCACCGAATAGTAATTCTAGAAAACAGCAAATGATAGACTGGCTGACATTTCGAAACATTGAGCATTCATCCACGTTGCTTAAGCCTCAATTATATGAACTGATTCTGCAAAACAAGGCGAGATTTATAGAGTACAAGATAGACGAAATATTACGACAGCACGGTCATACTGTGCTGCGTTTACCACCATACCATCCGGAGTTTAATCCTATAGAAAATATATGGGGGATAGTGAAAACATATGTCGCAAAAAAGAATGTCGCAATGAATATGAAGGTTATAATGTCATTAGCTGAAGAAAAAATGAACGCCATAACTGTAGAGGAATGGAGAAAAGTTTGTTTGCATGCTATTGAGGAGGAAAGCAAATATCAGGGTAGAGACGCAGCTTTAGACACAATATCAGAACGAATCATAATTAATTTAAATAATTCATCTGATGAAAGCGAGGATGGGGATGATTGTGATATGCCTGGGGTTGATGAATTATTAGAATAAAACATTTATAGCCGGAGAACACCTAATTCATACACGTCTTCACTGAAGTGAAAACCGGCATTCAATGCTTGTAATGTTTGGAACTGGCTTGTCTGCCTCATACAGTTCCATAGATTACAATGCGGTGGATACACATTTTCACGACCGTATTAGTACGTAGTGCGTATGCGTAGACGTGCACGCATTTGGTGTGCTCCAGCCACAAACGTATATTACCTTTAAAACAATAAAAACTAAAAATAAAATGTTGTTTTTTTTATTTGCTGACCATACACTACTACAAACGCAAAAATTTCTTCAAGCTAATTTACCTGTATAGTCCTTAACTTATAGGAAACCACAACATGCAACATTATTAGACAACAGCTTTAGATAGAAATAATAAGTATTGAAAACATAAACATAAACTGAGTGAAATGATAATAGCTAAAATTAGAATAAAATTATATAAAATAAGTGATTATTAAGAATGCAAAAATTAAAATACTAGGATAACAATTTGTAAAGACATTTTTTGAAGTGTGTTAAATTGTTACTTATGTCTAGGTCGGTGTCAACAGAGAGTGCATTGTATTGCCTACAGAGCCTGGACGTAGCTGTGTAGTGTCCGAGATTTGTTCTTGAGCTAGGAGTATGAAAGAGCTTGTATTTCTTAGGTCTTGGAATGCGAGTCGGAATATTAATTGTGAATCGATTTAATAGAGGTTTGCAGTCAGTTATTCCATTTAGTAACTTGTGTAGAAAAATTACGTCAGATATTTTGCGGCGATTAGATAGGTGGCAGGTGCGTCGGAAACTCGACCGGCCACTCGCATAAAGCCTCATTAATTGTGAACTGTTTGTCTTGACGTTCCAAAACTATGAAATAATGACGAAGAAGAAGATCGAAAAACAATTGAGAGAATGGGACCAAGCGTCAAGACGAATGGTCAAGGAAAAGAATTAATATGTAAAGAAATCATAGTACAAGTTATTCAATATATAATATCGTTCTGGGCTTGAGAAGTTGTTTGATTCCTCATCCTCGAGAGCAATAATCCCGGCTGCGCACCCCAAAGCCAGCAAGAGGTTCACGTCACTTGGTGGAGGCGCCGAACTCTTCAGAGGAAGTCATTTAAAGAGCTAAGTCGTATTTCTATGTAAAGTTAATTAAAAATGAGTGCATTCACGGGATTGTATGAGTCCGTAGATGATTTTGTCAACCAATTCCAGATCATCTGTGTGATTAATAAAATCACTTCGGATGAGGAAAAAAAATTATTTGTGGCGGCGTATCTGGCTGGACCAGCGCTACACCTATACAAAGCAATCATAGAAGATTGTGATAGCTTCGAGAGCTTCATCACTGCATTAAAAGCAGAATTCCCAAACCGTACTAATTATACGGAAAAATTCTATGAAAGGATACAGGCGCCAGAGGAGAATATTGTTTCATTTTACTACGAGCTTTCAAATATAGCCAAAAAGGGAAAAATTGACGACAATACGTTCGTAAGGAGCTTTCCAAAGAAATGTAATAGTTTCTACAAATCAAAGCTCGCTGCAGTTGTATGTGCTGATAAAAATATATTAAAGGCCACAGTTTTACAATTACAATCAGTATATGATAAAGAAAGTGAAAGGGAAGTCAATCTTAAGGTTAAGGTTGAGAATGCGGTAGCAGTGAGGTCTGGGCAGCAAGGAGACTCCAACAGACCGACCAATAGTCCATTTCGGAGCAATCAATCGACTCCGTATAGTAAATACCGATCCCCGGTGTCTCGGGTTCCACCCAATGATTCACCAAGCGGTTCGTTAACACCAAGGCGGGAGTCAAATCCCCGCCAGTACTTTTTAAGGAGCAGAGAACCTCTGCCGATGCCGGTTCAATCAGCTGGTGATGCAGCGTCGTCGACAACGAGAGTAGGCGAGCATCACGTCGCAGCAATGAGTACGCAGCGGCGCTCAAACATGGAAGACGTCAAGAAGAATAATTATGGTCAGTCCGAACCAGTCATTTTAGTAGAATTAAGTTCGGGTGCTATTCCTGCTTTATTAGATAGTGGGGCTTCAGTGTCCTTGCTATCGAAGAAAGTAGCATTAATGAACAAAGTAACCTTAGATATATGTGATAATATTAATTTAAAAACGGCCGATGGTAAGATTATACCAGTCGCAGGCAAAACATATATCAACGTTATAATTAATAATGTGGTGTATAACACACTTTTTTATGTGGTAATAGATGTCAGTTGGCCAGTGATTTTGGGTCAAGATTTCTTAATCAAAAATGGGGCATCCCTAGATTTTGTGAATAATAAAATAACATTGAGAAACTACAATGAAATATGTTTTGTTGCTAGACCAGGCAAAGTTTCTGTTATCGATACACAGGAAATAATGTCTGTTAATATTTTTAAACATAATCATTTATTTGTTAGTAATATTTGTGAGTCAAATAAGAATAACACTTGTATTCTTCCTGATTTAAATGTGTCAAAAGATAAAATGAATATTAATAAAAATCTGAGTACAGGTGATAATAATAAATTACATGACTTAGTGGAAGAATACAAGCCACAATTCTCATTTGGTAAGGTTAGGCCAGGTGGGTGCCGAAATAACCCAATTAAAATAAAAACTTCGAACGAGGTTCCTGTGAAAAAACCTTCATATCGGGTCTCACTTAAACAGAGTGAGATCAGTCGTCAACAAGTGAGTGAGTTAGTGAATGTTGGTAGCATTCGTCCTTCCTGTAATGATAGTTCCTCTTCAGTAGTTGTAGAACAGGATTCGGATTCGGATGCGGAGTTCGTGAGTCGAAATCCGTTAATAAGTCAAGATGATCACGTAGTCACTGACGACGGGTTACAAATATTTAGGATGAGATGTACAGAGAATAATGAGCAAATCTGCAAATTAGAAATAGACCCAGTAATAAGGGCTCAAATGAACGATAATTTTTGTTCATCTTTAAGAAATAAAATCATAGATGAAAACTTACAAAGATATAAAGGATTCTTTATACGCAACGGTGTGTTATATAGATTAAATACAAAAAATAATGTTATAAAAAGATTGCTGGTAGTTCCGGATGAACTGTTTCCAGTAATTATGCGTGAGATTCATGATGATCCATTATATGGAGGTCATTTAGGTTTGATGAAGACAGTAGAAAAATTTAATTCAAGATTCTGCTGTCCAAAGTCATATAAGAAAATAGAGAATTATATCAAAGCGTGTAAAGTATGTCAAGAAGTGGAACGTCAAATAGGGTGGCGCCGTTGCAACCGATTATTACAAACACGTTATTTGAAAAGGTAGAAGTGGATACAATAGGCCCGTTAAATAATGCGAATAGATATCGATATCTTAGTATTTAATTTTATGTAGTTGAGAATTTTTATTATATGAACATATGTTATAATTAAGTCATGATAAACATGAGTAGTTGATGAGAATTATTTTTTTAGGAGTAGGTGATGCCAGAAAAGAAGTGGCGACGTTGTTAATAGTCTGACGTGTAAACAGTTGTATATTTAGGGATGGTTAATGGTTTTAGATCTGATTCTAAAATGTTGTTTGTTTTTGCATGTACAACCACACGGCGAAGAAATGTCCTACAATGTTAATGCCATAGAGCACTAGGCAAACAAAAACGGGTGTATTATTGTTTTGAATTATAAATATAACTCTGTGATTAAGCAGACAGTTTTGCATTTGGTTCAATCGAACTTGGGAAGTTCGTTTGTGATTATTTTATCTAAATAATCAATAGATGTGATCAGATGGTCACCGATAGCTTGATTGACCAATTATTTAACTGATATAAGATTAATACTTAAAGATGAATTTTCTTCCAGTTACAACAAAGCAGGACTTTCACCCAATTTGTTGCCTGGGGTCAATTGGTGTTTAATGATTGATTTAATTTAGTTATACATAAGTTTAGCTAGGTAATGAATCTGATACTGGTGCTTCTTTTAATGGCGTTTTTTGCCCAGCATCATCGTATAACTGTTATGTAAAGTGTTTGTTGACATAAATTTTGTTAGATTAGGTATAACAGTTACACGTTGTCTTTTGCATAGAGACAGATTAAGGGGGGTATTAAAAAAAAAAAAAAAAAATTTATATCGCCAACATAGGTAAATGCACAGCTAGGTTTATATTTGTTGTTTTATATTATAAAAAAAAAAAAAAATTGACTTAGTAGTCAAATGTAAAGATTTTTTTTTTTTTTTTCATAAGGCGGCGGCGTGTGGCAGGTGCGTCGGAAACTCGACCGGCCACTCGCATAAAGCCTCATTAATTGTGAACTGTTTGTCTTGACGTTCCAAAACTATGAAATAATGACGAAGAAGAAGATCGAAAAACAATTGAGAGAATGGGACCAAGCGTCAAGACGAATGGTCAAGGAAAAGAATTAATATGTAAAGAAATCATAGTACAAGTTATTCAATATATAATATCGTTCTGGGCTTGAGAAGTTGTTTGATTCCTCATCCTCGAGAGCAATAATCCCGGCTGCGCACCCCAAAGCCAGCAAGAGGTTCACGTCACAGTATTCATGCGGAAATGCTTCAGACGGTCCTCATAATTTGTGTGTTTATGCAGTGAATGCTCCCGGTAAGCTAGATGGTAGAGAAACCGCTTTTGGACTCGCTCTAGATTTTTTATGTGAATATCGTAGAGAGGGCTCCATACTACAGAGTTATATTCTAGGATTGGGCGGACCAGTGTGCTGTATAATAATATTTTGGTTGATGTTTTTTTAAATTCTTTACAGTTACGCAAAACAAATCCTAGCATTTTAAATGCTCTAATGGTAGTGTCCAGAATATGTGCGTCAGAGAACTCCCAAGTCACGTATTTTGCTCACGTTTATGAGACGAACGCCGTCAATGTGGTAAGTATTTGAGATAACGGTTTTATTACGGGTGAATTGTATGTATTGAAATTTATTGATATTTAAAATCATGTTGTTTTTTTGACACCAGTGCGTCAACCTATTCAAGTCTTCTTGTAGCAAAACGGGGTCTTGGGTGTTTTCGATGGGCTTAAAAAATTTCAAGTCATCGGCAAAAAGGGAGAAACTTGAATTATGAAAACATTTATAAATATCGTTAATGAACACATTAAACAAGATAGGACCTAGGTGCGATCCTTGTGGTACTCCTGAGGTAGAAGTGTATTTTGCAGAAGAGTAGCCATTGATCACAACCGAAGAGCGTCTGTTGGTTAAGTACGATTCAAACCACTTGATAAGAATTCCGTCAATTCCAAAGTCAGCAAGTTTCCTAATAAGAAGAAAATGATCAACTTTATCGAATGCTTTGCTGAAGTCGGTGTAAATAGCGTCAACAGGAGTGCGTTTCTCCAGGTGGTCTGTTAAGGAAGCTACAAGGCTCAGAAGGTTTGTTGCAGTGGAGCGAGACCTCACAAAGCCTTGTTGGTAATCGGTAATATGCTGACTTAGATGCCATGTTAGATGTTTAGTGAGTAATTTTTCTAGAATTTTACCGAAGACAGTTAGTATTGATATAGGTCTGTAGTTAGATATCATTTCTTTTGAACCGGATTTATGGATGGGTATTACTAACGCTTCTTTCCAGAGATCGGGAAAAGAGCCTTCCTCTAAGGATTTGTTGAAGATCCTTAAAAGAGGTGGTACTAAAGCTTGGGCTTTGATGAATAACGGTGGGATATTATCACTACCAGCTCCCTTCCTTTCGTTGAGACCTTTAAGAACTTGGTAGACTTCCAGTTCTGAGAAGGATAATGAGCAGAGTGCAAGTGGCGTGAGTGAAGATGTAAAAGAGTTACAATTTGTGAATGAGCTTAGGCTAAAATTTTGTTTAAATTTTTCAGCAAAGAGGTTGCATATGTCATCCCCTTTTGTTGCGGTTTTACCGTTTAATTCCATCAGCGATGGGTAAGTGGTACTGCCCTTTATTTTGTTTTTGATAAATGACCAAAATGCCCTCGAGTTTTTTGAGATGGCGCATTCGATGGTGCTAATGTATTTTTTGTAGCTTGACAATCTTAAAGCATTACATTTTTTGCGGAGCGATTCAAAGCGCACACGGTCCAAAGGATTATTATATTTTTTAATTTTAACGTGGTATTTGTATTTTTCCTTAAAAAGACTAATAAGCTCTCGAGGGTACCAATTCGGGTATTTTTGACGTGATGTTTTGTTTAAGGGAACATGTTTCTTTACAATTTCTCTTAGAACTCTGTAAAATACCTCTACCATGTTATTGACTGAATGGGACTGTTTAAATTCCAGATCCCATGTAACCAACATAAGTGAGTTAGAAATTTTCTCATAATCTGCTTTATGAAAATTAGGTTTAGGGTGATTGTTATTATGTAGATAAGTGGTAGTAGATAGAGGGATGCTAAATGTAAATGGTGGGTGGATAGCGTTTTCCACTTTTTTTTTTTTTTTTTTTTTTTTGTAATGTTGAACCGTGATGTTCCCCATTGTAATTACAATCTAGTCTACAGAGACTAATAAGTAATTTGAGTTTGACGTAAACTACTAAAAATATTATTTTAAGATCATGTCCATTAACACCATTCTTATTGTTTCTAATAACATGAAGACACTTTGTTCTTGTGTTCTTTAATTACACTGCACTGCACTGTTACACTATATTATGGTCACTACACTAACTCAAAAGGTTTTGTCCTTTTCAGTCTTCTCACTATGTCCGTGTTGTCGAGGAGCTGGATAGCCTCAATGTTCACATGGTGATGAAGTCGTTGTTCATGAGCTTCGGCTATTTTTTTTATAGTATTGGTGACGAGGTCCAATTTAAGGTCCCGATGGAGATCGTCCATTCTAATATACCAGGGCGCGTTTACGATGCCTCTGAGTACTTTATTTTGAAAGCGTTGAATCATCTGCGAGTTGCTCTGTTTGGTACATCCCCACAACTGGATACCATAGGTCCATACTGCGTTTTCCACTGAGAGCGAGTAGTCACACCTGTTTACGTTCATGACAGTAACATTGGTTAAAATTAAGTCAAGAATTTTAGAACTATTATTGAGACAATTGTTGTATTGGTCTAAATTATTTACAGTAACAAATTCTAGGAATTTTAAATTAATATCTGAGTTTGTGATGTCTGGACTCATACACGGCGAATTCTGACTCGGCTTCCATGAGATATTGGTAAGGTTAAAGTCACCAATAATAATAGTGTTTTCATCGGTTCCGATCACTCTTTGGGCCGCGGTGATGAATGTGTTAAGCGTATCTGTGTGCAGTGGAGGTAGTAGATAGATTGCGCAGAGGTTAACAAGTAGTTGATGAATAATTGAAGTGATAAAGTAAAATGGATTTAGTTGCTTGCTTCTTGTTACTTTATGAAGCTTGAGTGAATTTTGTAGTCACTTTGTTTTAATTGTCACTTTGATTAAGAGCATGCTTTAATTTTTGTGTGTAAAGATTCTGCGTGACGAATAAAGACCATTCTTTTCTTTCTTTTGATATCAGAATTATTATTTTATATTTATTATTTCGTTACTAGTACTTTGGCCAATATTTAAGCACATATAGTATTTACCTTTGTTTTAAATATATGATCTTACTACGTTGTACCCACTAAGGCTGATTTTATTTGATCTCATGTTCCAATTTTTAGAGTGAAAACTTCTTTAGTGCGTTGTGCACTCTTTGGGATAGGTAAAAAATGTTAAACTTGCGTCAGGACACGTGACTTGATCAAAAATTCGTAAGACGGCGGGAGAGCAATGAAAAACTGTTACAATATCATTAGAATACGAAGGTAAATTTCGCCACCATCTACAATGTTATTATAACTCACGTGGGAAATCGGGCGGTCCAGAAACCAAAAGACCCCAGCTCGAGTTTTATTATTATATCAGTAAGATCGAAAAATATTATTCAAATTTACTCAGTATGTAATATAATGTTCAAGTTTTCACTTCTGCTGGCACTCCCGGAGTGCAACCCGTTGTTTTTGTTAATAATATAATTTGCAGCAGTCCTTTAACATGGTGTATAGTACATATAATTGGAAAGAGGCCATGGGTTTTTATTGACATGTACTTGTGATACTTGAATCCCGACGTATCACAAGTGTTGTTTTGCATCCTAAGTGAATGAAGACGCGTATGGTGCCGGCTTAAGAATAGTACCACCCCATCTCTACCCGTGGGTGTCGTCAAGGCGACTAAGGGATTTCACCTCGGAGGACGGGCAGCAGCGTCCTCTGCGTACTTAAAGCCTTACTGCGATCGCCAACCCGCTCGCCAAGCGTGGCGATTATGGCAATTACCCCCAGGATCTACATACTAGTAGGTTCTACTGGGGAGACCCGTGCCCAGCAGTGGGCCATCATATGGGTTGATATGTATGTATGTATGTATGAATGAAGAGTTTTGAATTTTGTCATATTTTGCCTTTCTGACTGAGGAGCATTTTCCTGTAATGTGTGTGTAATTTATTATTCAATTTCGAGAATCACGTTGCATTACGGTCTTCCTAAATGACGAGCATTCGTCTGTAACAAAACATTTATGATTTGATTTTTAAAGCGATCGGTTAATTTTGCTACAAGTTATTTTTTGTTACAAAATATTACAGAGTGTATCATTAGAGTTTGCGCACCGTAATGCTTGATTACCCTCCTTCACCGATGTAATGCTCGAATTAGTAACATTGCAGGTTGCGCAATAATGCACAGTTCTCCTCCTTCACTAATGTAAATCTGTAATGTTATATTACAGGCATATGCTCGCGGTCAGGGTCCTTAGGTTTCAAATTTCAACCTTTCAAAGTTAGTCGAATAATAAACTAAGAAGAAAACGTATAGGTAATATACTCCACGATAACCACCATCAATAAACATAGTTGAAATAAAATGTCAGGTTTTCACGTCTGTCGCGTGATTTATGGCCCGACTATAAAGGAATCCAAAGAAGAGTTGAAAATTTGCATACAGTGCGCGCTTCGATCAGTAAAGTCCAGCTGGCAAAAGGAACGGATGACCTTTTTAAACTTACTTTGGAAGACGTCCGCTTTGGCAACTGCATTTAATAAGAACCGTCCTTTAGTATCCTTTCCTGGAATATATTTAGGTTAATTCATACGTTTGAATTTCAATGAAACACTGACAAAACTTTTCAAGTAATTTAAGTGCCTGCTTTTTATTGTAAGTGGCTTTATCATGTTGTCAAAAGTAACACTTGTATTAGTTGATTTAGTAAGTAGTTTGCTGTACCTAAAATAAATATTTTTTATCACTAATACCTATATTAGTTACTAATATATTTGAGTCATCTGCCAATTTGTGGAATCTTGTAGGTAATTGTCATTTGTATTGGCATACCTGTTAAACTATTTGTGCAATAGCTGTAAGCTCCTCTACGACATATAATAAAAAATCTAATTAACGGACTTGTGGTGTGGTACCGACTTAAGAATAGTACCAACTATCTCATCCCGTGGGTGTCGTCAAGACGGCTAGGGATTTCACACCGGAGAACAGGTAACAGTATCCTCTGCGTACTTTGAAGCCTTACTGCAATCGCCAATCCGCTCGCCAAGCGTAGCTATAATAAGTAGATTCTACTGGGAAGCCTGTACCCAGCCGTGGGACATCATACGGGTTGATATTTAATTACCGGACTGCTCCAAAAGGAGGGTTTAGTTTTCGAGTCTGTCTATATATGTCAATTTTTTTGGCACTTCCTACAGTCTAAATGGTTTGACGAATTTTATCACGTGGTGTCGTTGGATTCGTAAAATTGTGGGAACTATATTAAGTACTTTTTAATTAAACTAATTTTGCGTTGTAATACTTTGGTTTGTTTTATACTTCAAAGTTTTCAATAGGAACCATCATTTGGAACTGTGCCCAGTTAGAACAAAAGCTTCTGCTGCTGCTAATGATTTTCAAACTTTGCTGAAAGCAGTAGTGGGTCTATCTGATCATATATAGTGTGAGACCCCGAAAATTAATTTCAGAACCAGTCACAAGCAGCAGAATTTTTTATATACTCCACTATGTATATTTAATCAGCAGTGCTAATCTAAATTGAAGTTAAACTGACTTTAACTTGATGACATAGCACGACCCAACACTCAGCTACCGTGTTACAAATTAAGCTTACATACATTAGGTTGCACGAAGCTTCGAGCTATGGGTCATTACAGTCTGCAAAACAACTTTGAGCAATATTTATTCAAAGTTACGTCACCCGTCATTTGCGTAATGGCTTAATTGGAAAGTTTCGTTGAGTCGGTCAATTTTCGTGACTGCAAAGTGGCATAAACCGAGTATTTTCTCGCGTGTCGCCATATTTCACGCCCATGATAACTTGGATTTTTCTAAGTATGACTAATTACATTCCTTGGTCTAGTGATAATGTGTCGTGAGCTGTTGTCGAAATATATGCGGACTTAAATTTATACGCTTCACTGGTTGTTGTACTATTTTTTTAACGTTCGGTTTAAACTGCCTCTGTGGCGCGGTGGGAGTGTATCCGACTGCTACGCAAGAGGTCGTGGGTTTGATCCCCACCCAGGATAAAACTTTGTGTGATGAGCACGGTGGTTAATTCTATATCTGGGTGTAATTTATCTATAATATGTATGTATTTATAAATATATAAGTATGTTTATCAGTTGTCTGGTTTCCATAGTACAAGCTCTGCTTAGTTTGGGATCAGATAGCGTTGTGCGAGTTGTCCCAAGATATTATTATAATATATATATATGTATATATATGAGACAGAGTCTCAGTGGAGACTTGACTTTGCATCAACCATTCTCACCACACATCTGTTCATAGTCTCAAAGGACTAGCAAGATTATATTCAAAAAAATATTTTAAAAAAGCGCTTTTCTAACTATTGTCTGTTTTTCACTTTTTAGTTGGATCCCCTATTTCACCCGCTTGGGGTTTATTTTCATAAACGCCGAAATATGTTTTCTTAATCTTAAACTAATAAGCCAAATAAGTAATTCCACACATCTAGCTTCAAAACTGGCAGAGTTTCATTTAAACTTACAACCTTGATAAATCTCACTCATATAAACCAACATTGAGGGAAGATTTTTTAAAAATCCTTTTAATTGGATTGTATTGTCATCGGTCCTTGATAAGTGTGCGAAGTTTCAATTAAATCCGACGTTCTAAAGTGGGTGAAAAACGTGAAGTTAATCTTTTATTAACTTCATACGAGTATCTTTGTTGGTTAGCGGAATATTTGAACGTGTTTTTCACCCACTTTAGAACGTCGGATTTAATTGAAACTTCGCACACTTATCAAGGACGTCTTAAAAAATATTTAATGCTGAGTGCAATAAGTAATAATTAGTCGTCTCACAAAACCAAGTTGCTGTTTGACCGAGGGATCAAGTTACCATAGTGTATTGAATTCATCAATGTTTCAGCCAAAACAATTAAAGAAGGTACGAGTAAACGTTTAATATAATATCAAAGTTTTGACTTGCAAATCAAAACTCTCGCATACAACAAATATTTTGTTATGAATATTGGCACAAATGATCCGCAGTGTGGTCACAGATTAATCAGGTGTTACCTATCTACGAGTAAAGACATTCACTGTGTTTCTATTAAACTTCTCCATGAAGGTTTCGATTTCAATTTCGTATTGATCACCTCAACATACTCGCTTGTAGAAGGTTAAGTTACCTTTAAATAATTAAAGTGGTCTGATTCAAGGACAACCGAGACAGCCTACTGTGATAATTAGGGTCGAGGACTTACTGGTAAAATGTACTATCTAGCAATGTAGGTTAAAAGAGCGTGTATGTACAAACGAGGCCAACACTCCACTAGCTGAGTCATTTCGTCTCGGAACGTGATCTGTTGCTCGGATATATTCTAAGCAGAAGACATTTTCACGTTCATTTTTTCTTTAGACATGGTAATGGTCTTATCAGATAAGTATAATTGAACTTTTTATTGGTAATGTTAAATGGTAGCTGCGTCCAAAGATTTAGTACAATGGTATAGGTATGTAACTTTTGTCTTAGGTATTGTTTTAAGCATTGGCCGGCTGATACAAATTTTGCAAACAGTTTTCATGAAAGATTTTGCTGGCGACATATGTATTACCTAACGCGCGTTCAAGTATTCTATATTTAAAATAAAGTAAGTACATATTGTCAAGAAATTGGAATAAATTATATATAATTCAATATCTAAACGTTTTATGATCACCAATACCAAATTTTACCGTTTGCAGGAAACCTAAACACAATTTTATTGTGTCTTTATGCTATGTCCTTGCACACAACTATAACTTAAAAGGACTTTCATCAAAACATACTATAAACAAAACCATTTCATAGATTAGACAGTTAATCTATCACTTATTAATAGCGTGCTTATTATATCTTAGTAAGTCGAAAATAAAATAAGCCCGCTGACAGGTTAGCGTGACTCGACCTACGAAACTTATCAGTGCCGTAAACACGGCATATGCCACGAGTATTGCCACACATGCTAAGAAATGTTCGCACTTTTGAACGTAGGTTCCCATTCGAAAAGTTTTGGAAATGAATATTACGTTTTAAAGCCTTACTTTTGCGTATTTACAATGCAAGAAACTAAACATATTTTCCTATTTATTTGTGTGATGACACAGATAGACAAGTAGATGTGTTTGGTTTGTTGCACCCATTGTAACACCCAATAAAATAAGGTACATCTAACCTTGTCGTGTTGTTTGAGGTTTTTAATGTGTACACATTTGTTTTTGGCTTGTTAGTATCAGGCGAGTCATATAAATATATAACAATACCTACGCAAATAAAACACAAGAATAAAATCCTTCTTTGCATTGCAACCATAGCTTGCAATGTGATCTTCTAAAGTTACTGGAATCACATCAGTTATACAACACCAGCAACTTTAGTCTTTCAATACACATGATGAATTAACTAAGTATATAATAGATTATAAGCGAGGGATTCCACCACCCACCCTCCATCTGTGAATCACTACGATTGAAGTAGTGAAGAAATGCCCTTAATACAACAATCGAAAAAGATTGACAGACCGCACTAAAAAAAGAGAGACCTACAACAAACACTCTAATATCTATGGCTCAGTCAGTGTCAAACTTTCCTGAGGATGCCTCGTGTAGAGGCAAAACACGTGTTGAAGTTTCACTTCGTGGAAGCGGAATATTGCAAGTCAAGGGTCCGGAGGTGCCTACCACTCAACTTGGTGAGAGTACCTGTCACTCATTTTCTTTGTTGCAGGTCTCTCTTTTTTGAGTACGGTCTGTCAATATAGACCTTACTCAAAAAAGAGAGACCTGTAACAAAGAAAATTATTATTGTATTAAGGGCATTTCTTTACTACTTCAATCGGGGTGATTCACTGATCGAGGAGAGGTTGTAGGATCCCTGCCTTATAATCTACTTAAGACGGATTTCCGCCATGTGACGCCTTATTCAAACGGTTATCTTAAGTATATAGTGTAAATACTTCTCAAGTACGTTAATGGTTTATTGATATGTGTTTTTACGTAAGTATTACAATGTAGATTGATTTCTTGTTACTACTACTAAGTAGATTTCTTATTACTAAATAAGTATAGTTATTATATTTCCGATAAGTATTACCTAAAGATAGCTAATTAAAGTGTGAAAATAAAGCAAAAGCTGTCACTATAACCGTCTTTGGAAATAGCTACAAAAAACAATGACAACGAATTTCAAACAATTCAAATACTCACTCATCCATTTTCATACCATAAATAAAACAATATGAAATGAATTGAAACAATACTAAAATACTACAATATCGTAGTATAATGTTCGCGGGGTGTTGGAGACGAACTAAAGTTCTTAATTAATTAATATCGATCGAACACCAACTTGGGTAATTAATAGAAACATGGTCCCCAAAACTTAGATAACCCTTTGAGAAGTTCACGTATTAATCTGATGAAGACACAATGAAAACTCCGTTCGAACAAAAGTTTTATACTCTATCAAGCCTTGATAAAGTTACTGTCTTATTCGTATTCGAAGGAATTTACATTATAATCCGTGTGTTGTAATTAACGTTACAAGCGAACTAATTTATTTGTTTTCAAGATACGCGTGGATAATATGAGGGAAATGTGTTATATAATACTATTTGAATACAGAAATTAATTGTTTGTCTTAATGTTGGTTTTATTAAATGTTTTTACTACACTGTTTGGGACAACTCATACACCGCAACCAGATCCAAAACTAGGCAGAGTCTGTACGGTTCTAGGCTTGTGTTTAAAAATTAAACCGAAATGCACCTATTTTACTACCAATAAATTCGAAATGCCTGCCGGAATCGATAAATGCTCACCAAAATGTGTTTCCTATAGTATTGTAGAAGTAAAGCTATTTTATTTTTTATTGTATGCCATAATAAACATCTATATGTCTTTAAATTTAATTTCAAAATATTAGTTTTATCCGAGTTCATCCGTAGGCCGATGCGTACAGAAGAGTCAGCCAGGTCATTTAGCATCTGTTGTAATATTATGGTTCGTCTGTGGAAATATTATTATTATTATGGCAACAATCGTGCTTATCACACAAAGGCTTATCCTGGGTGAGAATCGGACCCTAGTGTCATTGACAACTAGATCAACAGATCAGATGTAAGTTTTAGTGGTGCAAGAATAATAATAATAATATTAATAATATCTTGGGACAACTCACACAACGTCATCTGATCCCAAACTAAGCAGCTTGTACTGTGGTAACCAGACAACTGATAAACATACTTATATATTTCTAAATACATACTTATTATAGATAAATTACATCCAGACACAGATTAAACCATCGTGCTCATCACACAAAGTTTAATCATGGGTGGCGATCGAACCCACGACCTCTTGCGTAGCAGACGGACACTATAATAAGTTCAAGTTATTTTACTAACTTGCTTCGTGGTAAAGGTAAGTTCAAGTATGTCCTAAAAGTATGGGCTTTAAGAAGCACTGAATAATATTTCTAAGGGTATCAAACATGCATTAGTAAACTTGAAATAGGCCTCCTAGACCTGAGGCCTATTTCAAGTTTACTAGGAGGACCTATGAAGCAGTTGTAACTTAAATTGGTCGGCTACAGCAGTTGACTATTTAATTTGAATAGAGAAACAGTTGTAGTTGCACGATTCTTTTATATTCAAAGAAGTTCACAAATTGTTTAGTAAATTTAAATCGCGTGAACACGATTAAGTGAACTAACGTATTGTGAACAGACGTTGCAAGTTCAATAAAGAATATGTCACGTGTCAGTCTGTCTCTCGTCCAACAAACGGACACGTAGGCAATAACATCGATTTCAATCCACGACTCACAAATTATACAATCAAGCAATAACCACCTTTATTTTAAAGAAAATAGGACGCTTATTAGAGCAAAAAATAACATTGTTACGTACCTGTGTTATGAGTTGGACACTTTGACAGGCGACGCAACTATAAGTAGGCAACTGGAGTGCTGATATGGGTATCCAATATTTGTGTTTGTTTGTAAATGTCACTTCAATCGTGAGGTCACGCTACGGGGTAGTAGTTTCAGAATATAGAAAAAATAAAAAACCGGGCAAGAGCAGTGTAATATTAAAAGGGTTCCGAAATTCCGGATAATAATTGCACCAGCGGAAGAGCGCATGTTCATGGCACTTACGCTCTTTTGTTAAGAAACGCAGTGACGGTATATCCGATAATTAAAAAAAAATAATTGAAAGTATTTGTTATGCACTACTTTTTTTACTTTTTTCATATTTTTTGGTCACACGGCTCAAAAGATACGATTTATGCAACTTTCGGAGTGATTATTTCCAAAAACATTCACTTAATCAAAACAATAAAATATATACCTATGACCAAAATTTTTTTTTCAGCTTCTGTTATATGTATGGAGCGCCCCGTAAAACTATTTATTTAATTTTGTATTATTTAACTATCAAACTAGATTACAGGCTATTACAAGACACCTTTTTACAAAATTTAATCAATATTAATAGACAAACAGGCAGACAGATAGACGAACATGACGATACTATAAGGGTTCCGTTTTTTCCATTTTGGCTATGGAACCCCAAAAATTATATTTTGACATGATAACGTCTTATAAGTCGTTGACCGGGTGTACGGACAAAAAAGTGTCACAGACACGGTCCGTCACGTTCCGCCTGCTGATAGGCATAAGTATTGTGGCCGACCGCTAAAGATGTCACAGGCATGGTTAAACAGTGAATTGTTTATTACAATGTCATCAATGTTTTCTTATGACGTTTTCATGTAAAATTATCGTCCGTAAACCGACTTTATAGACAACCATTTTTTTTCATTATTATTTTCTCTTACCAAACGCGAAATAATAACTTGAAACCAGCTTATACCAAAACGATACAAGTACATATTTATATCTTAATAATTTAATTCCTAGAAAATAATATCGTCCAAATTCCAGTTACAATATCTACACCATCTAAAATATCTATACGATTCTTAGAATTCTTCCTGTTTTGTTACTTTGTACAATATTAACAAGCCCACTTCACTATAGAATTCCAAGCCCGCGCTGGGCTTAGGAATTCGGCAATATAAGGCAATTAAATTTGCTAAACAATACAAAAGCAAAATCTTTTTTATTTTGTATTGTAGTTTGTTTAAGGCGTTTGGCTTTCATTAAAATGTATCTTGATCGCGTTTCACTTTATAGGTTTCGCGTTAAATGCAGACGTCGAGGAAACAGGGTAAGTGAAATCCATGATAGCGTTTAGCTTTGTTTAATTTAAAAGAAACGTAGAGTTTTAATATTACGGCTAGTCTTCAACTACTTCCATTTAATTCAAAGCAGCAGACCAAACAAAGCTGTCAGTCTTCATCTATAATAAATAATAATTAAAAAAACCGGGCCAAAGCATGTTGGACTATGCTCAGTGTAGGGTACCGCAGCCTTGAATTATTGCATCAGTAGAAGAGCGTACGTGCATGGCACTTACACCCTTTTGTTAAGAAACGCAGTTTTACAGCAATAACTCAATATATCCGATCATGTCTGAAATAATTTTAGTTTTAAGTACTTATTAAGAGCTATAATAATCTAAAATATTCACTTAATCTAAAAAAAGAACCTTAAAATGTTTCTGAAAGGCCTGTCGAATGATGTGCCATACGTTGATGTTTGCTGAAAAAGAAATCAGCTTCTGTTACATATATGGAGTGCCCCCCCCCCCAATATTTACTTTTATATTGATTTAGCTATCAAACTAAAGAGCGGCAATTTCCTTTTCACTAAATTTCATCAATATTTATTGAGTAGTCTTTGAGTAAAATGCCTGTGACATATGGACGGACAGACAGACAGACAGACAGACGGACATGACGAAACTATAAGGGTTCCATTTTTAAAAGCTAAAAAAATCTATTGTCATCGGTCCTTGATAAGTGTGCGAAGTCTTAATTAAATCCGACGTTCTCAAGTGGGTGAAAAACACGTTCAAAGATTCCGTTACATACTATCATGCCTACATACTAACATACAAACATACGTATGAAGCTATTAAAAGCTTGGACACGCTTCAGCGTGCTCGCACATGGCTGATTTTTGTGGGACTGATTAAACATTTGTAGAACTTCGTTGGACCTACTTTTTTTATGACATTTAAAAAAAGTACCGCAATGTTTGAACTACGGTCATTTAGGTATAGACATAATGGTAATATTAAAGATAATTACGGTCTTATGCTAGATAATAATCTGTTGCTTCTCTGTCCTGCTCACAGCTCCACTATGGTGCATTCTTCCTTCTCTATTCAATCTATTCTCCTTTGGAATGCGCTCCCTCTAGAAATAAGAATGTCTACCATTCGTGCCACCTTTAAGTTCCAAGTACGTCATTTCTATACTAAGTTATTGGCGGAATAATCACAATTGTAGTAATCTATTATTATATATTATATGTATATTATCTATGTATTTCTATAGTTATGAGTATGTATTGTGTATGTTGTGTGTGTATGTATGTGTATTTATATATTTATATTTATATGTATGGTATTGTTTTTATAATTATTTATTTATTATTATTTTTTTACTCACTTGGTTGCTTATTAATAATTAATACGACACTAAAATTAAGATTGTAACATAAAACAATAATAATTTAGTTACGTCGTTCGTGCATATAGTTTACAGTTGGCTCGATAAACGAATACATAAATCATAACAGAATTCAGCAAGACCAAGTCATGTTTCTAATTTATATCCAAGAACTATGCGCAGCCTGACAAAACAATAAGTTCTCACATTTTTTGTTCGGCTTTAGATTTCAGTAGCCATAAGTTTCCTTTTTTATAAAGGCTAAGAATTATGACAAACGACCGCTTTTTGATGTCATCCCGAAATTATTTATTGTAGCCTTCATGTGAACGAAATTATTTTTCCTGAAAGGTTCTTTATTGTGTTCCTTTTGGGGTATGAAAATTGAAAAAGAATATCTTGGCAGGATCTGTTTAACGTAGTTACATGATGAAACAAACAAGGGAGAATCTACAAGTGGTAGTCATTTACGTAGTTTACGTAAATGACTATTTGTGTTTAAGTAGGTACATACATTTTTGTTGATTTGATAGTCACTTCTTATTCAAACATGTTATTATTATTTCTTTTTTAATAATCCATTTCATCATTGTTGTTATAAATATTAAGCTAGATTATCCTACGAACTAATTATATACAAACTAATAACATTATTCAAAATTCAAAAAAATCAAAATTCAAAATTCTTTATTCACTTAGGATGCAAAACAACTCTTGTGATACATCGGGATTCTACATGTACATGTAATGCCAAGTTCGCAAACAATAGGTAGAGCCGGAGAAAAGAATCTGGCAATAAAAACTCGCGGCCACTCTTTGCAAATTGCCTATTTTACAATGTTTGAATGTTTATAAACTTGATGTAAGGTGCTGCAACTAATATACTATACACCATGTTAAAGGACTGATGCGAATTGTAATATCAAAAAGTTGAAACATGAGATAAAGCAAAGTCAGCCTTAGTGGGTACATTATAGTAGGAGCATCTACTTACAACAAAGGTAAAAACTATATGTGCTTAAATATTGGCCAAAATACTTGTAACGAATGATTTTAATCATTCGTTATAAAATATTAATTATGATATCAAAAGGAAGAAAAGAATAGTCTTTATTCGTCACGCAGAATCTTTACTTACAAAAGTCAAATCATGCTCTTTATCAATGTGACAATTAAAACAAAGTGATAACAAAATTCAACCAA
Source organism: Herminia tarsipennalis (assembly GCA_945859575.2). Lineage (NCBI taxonomy): Eukaryota > Metazoa > Arthropoda > Insecta > Lepidoptera > Erebidae > Herminia > Herminia tarsipennalis. Next base: position 18,126,208 of record OX243835.2, read on the forward strand.
GCATATTAAAGTAACAAGGAGCAAGCAACTAGGTCGATTTTTCTTTATCATTTAAATATTCATCCACTGTATAATAACCTCTACGTATAAGATAATTTTTTACTACTTAATATTATTCTACTATTATTTACAACTTACCTAGTAAACTACAAAAAAAACGATTATATAAAAGGGGAGTCACAACCAGTTTAGGCGTCGAAGAATTCCTCCAACCGGTATAGTGCCCAGAAAGCTGGTAGCATTGCCACGTTGAATGGCAATGCTCAGATGATTGTATGACTACAAAACTATGATCCGCGGGTTTAATACACAACCAAGGTCCTATATAGTGTGTGATCTACAAATTGTTGTTTTGAGTTTAGATATAATTAATATAACTGATTGAATCAGGCGTCTTAACCCTTTTTTTGACGATGTATCCTGTTAGATACAGTCAATTAAAAAAATATATATTACGGAAATAAAAACTCGTGAAACGAAACGTTGTACAATTTTCAAAGGCCAAATCATTTTTGAACGTATCCTAGAAAATATTTTTAGGTTGGCATTACTGATATTCAAACAATTGAAAGATGTCGAACCGACCGTACGCGATCCCGCCAAAAAAGGTAAGAATAATTAAATTTTGTCCTGTTTTTGCTATTTTATGTTATATTTGCAGAATGCACGATGATGTTGAATAATAAATTAGTGTAAAGAGAAATATTTACGGCATAAAGATGTACATTTTCTATCAAAAACGAATAATTAAATGTTATGTATCCTGTGGTGCACATTGCCAAATAAATGGTTTTTCTTCATTTTAATGTTATGTATCCTGTGGTGCACATTGCCAAATAAACGGTTTTTTTTCATTTTAATGGGATGTATCTCGTAGTGCACATTGTCAAGTTTAGGTCCTATTAATTTAAATTTGCTACTTTTTGTGGTGCTTATTGCAATGTTTGCATTCTGTTTTTATTTGGGTGACCGTATCTTAAATTGCAGGTCTTTCTTTCCTAAAAAAGCTTTTAAGGAAAAGCACACGGTTCAATGGATTTTATACTATACCGATAACATTATAGATGATATAATTTTATTGGCACCTACATGGACTGCTCATATTTATTTTTGCTTTGCATGGAGAGTTATTTCATCATGTTTATTTCAGGGCGGAGTACAGCCGTCTTTTACAAGAGCTAAAAGGATTTTGGCGCTTGTACCCAAACCGGGTAGAAAATCATCAGACGGTGAATCATCTACAGAGTCTGAAAATGAAATCACTGTAGTTCCACTTCATGACGGTGATTTATCGCCCGCCCCTTCACTACCATCGTCAATAGAAAATCTCCACCTGTTGTCCGATGAAGATATAGTTGGTGAACATGATGCGGTCACTTTGTCTCCATTATTACCATCTCCACTTTCAGTACCACCCTTACAAAATACGCCAAACTCACCACTAGTTCCACTATCTCCTGCTATTGCCGTAGCAGTACCTCGTCGCGTCAGAAGACCTCGATTTGTTACTGCACGTTCCCGGCAAGTAAGAATTAGATTACAGCCTCTCAATTTTCAATGGACCCGAAGTCAATTTATGTCCCGAGCAGAAATTGCCAGCAATGATTTTCCAGAAGTAGAAAATCCCATGAAACCGTTTGAATATTTTGCCAGCTTCCTTACATTTGAAATATTAGAATTTATAACCGAACAAACTAATTTATATTCTACTCAAGAAACAGGCCGATCGTTGAATATTACTGTCGAAGATATAAAAGATTTCATTGGTATAAATCTGCTAATGGGAATAGTCAAGATGCCCTCGTATCTAGACTACTGGTCGCGAGAATTTAGGTATGCTCCTATAGCAAATGTTATGCCCCTAAAAAAATTTCAACAACTACGTCGTTATATCCATTTCAATGATAATTTACTTGATGATGGTGACCGTTATTTCAAGATAAGACCTTTGATGGAAAAGCTACGTCTTAACTTTTTAAAAGTTCCTCATGAAAAAAGAATGAGTGTAGACGAGATGATGGTGCCGTATAAAGGAAAGAAGGCGGGTAATCGTAGACAATACGTTAAAAATAAACCAAAAAAGTGGGGGTACAAAATTTTTGTAAGAGCTGGTGTATCGGGTTTTGTTTACGATTTTCTTGTTTATGGTGGCGAAGATACTTTTCGATTTGTAGATTTTTCCCCAGTAGAGTCTTCTTTCGGATTGGGAGCTAAAGTCGTAGTGGCTTTATGCAAAACTATACCGGACCCTGCTTGTTCTGTAGTTTACTTTGATAATTTTTTTACGAGTCTTGAATTGATTCACTATTTGCGAGAAGATATGGGTATTTTTTCTCTTGGTACGATAAGGTCGAACAGATTACGTGGAGCAGAAAAAAAACTTATCCCTGATAAGGAATTGAAAAAAAAACCTAGAGGTTCTCATTCACAGGTAGTCTGCAATACAAATAAGGTAATTGTTGCCAAGTGGTTCGACAATAAATGCGTCACCGCTGCTAGTAGCTATGTGGATGTACATCCAGTGTCTACAATCCAGAGATACGATAAGGACACTAAAAGAAGAACAGCTGTACCATGTCCTGAAATAATAAAGCACTATAACGCTCATATGGGTGGAGTTGATCTAGCAGACATGCTAGTTGCGCTATATAGAACTGAACTAAAGGGACATCGCTGGTACCTACCTTTGTTTTCGCAGTTGTTGGACATTTGTGTTACAAATAGCTGGATACTCTACCGCAGACATCACACTGGAAAACCTATGAGTCTGAAGAAATTCAGGGTAGATATCATAAATAATTTATTGTACCATCAACGGCCTATGCGTAAGCAAATCGACGTAAATGGTCCAACCCCATCAAAAATAATAAAGGCACCAATTGCTGTAAGACCAACGCTGGACATCCGCTTTGACCAACTTGGTCATTTCCCAATTTTCGGTACAAAAGGAAGGTGTAAATTATGTACCAAAGGCCAAACCACAGTTGCCTGTTCCAAATGTCAGGTCAGATTATGTTTGTTACCAGACAGAAATTGCTTTTTTTGTTTTCACAACAATTAATTTAAAAATTTAATTTGTAATACAAGTTTTTGATCTCATTTAATATAAAGTAATTAATAAAATATGTAGTTTATTTTCGTACCTTATTTTGACAGTGTGTACTGTAAGATACATCTCATGTTGCCAGTAGTTTATTAGAAACGTGGCAATGTATCCTACGGTGTACATGTCATACCTCTTAAAGCCAAAGCCTGCGATTTTTTTTATTATTTTTTTCTATATCCAGTATGTTCAAATATAATATTTTTCCAAAAAAAAAATCTAAATTTATATTTTTTTTTTTTGCCAAATAAAGGGTTAAGGCGGTTCATCTTCAGTTCAATCTATTTCGATTGTTGTATTGAGAGCATTTCCTTACTACCTCAATCGTGATGATTAACAGATCTAGGGTGGGTGGTAAGTTCCCTTCTTAAAATCTATATATATATATATATATACTATGTTAGTTAGTCCCGTGCAATACACACGGGTAAATCCCTACCTACCCTAAAGTAAAGATATATACTGAAATAGTCTGATATAAAAACTGAGTGTAACATAGTTATTTAAAGATAGATAGACTTCATTTTTAGGGATTTGTACGTCAAAAGGAAAAAAAAACGGAACCCATAAAGGATGACTTTGTTGTCCACCCGTCTCTCTGTCAATACCATTTATCTCGGGAACGCATGTAGGTATCGAGTTAAAATTGAAAGCATATACGAAGGTTTACCGTCTTTTGAAGCTGTGAATAAAACAAACTTCGAAGTTAACGTTAAAAAAATACGGCTGTTTATTTTAAAAGCTGCGAGACACAATTCCTGAACTATTTATATATACGTATACTTACAAATTTGTATACGTACGTGCGAGCTGGACTCGCCCATGAGGGTTGCGACCCTCGGTGGGCGACTCCGAGCTCGAAGTATCATATTAAAAGAAAACCTACAAGTGCGATAAGTTGTCTTCTATTATGATATCTCGAGCTTTTTAATTTAACCAGGAAAATAACAAAATAATAGACGAACGGGAAATACCTTTCATATGCCATATCACTTATACACAAGTCAATAAACTAAGTTATATATCATTTAAAACTTAGTTTATTGACTTGTGCAACCTACAATCTACTGAAAATTTAATACAAACTTTATGAGCTTACAGCGGTTGTGTACATTTCAAACAACTCGTATAAGCCTTAATATATTGCTTCCCTGCATCCCACACATCCTATGAACGGAACTCATTACATACAAAAAGATAGAGTGAATCCCATCACTACAACTTTATAGATTTTCCTGTTATATTGTTAGTAGAGGTTTGCTACCCTTAATAATAATAATAATAATAATGCCTATAGTAATGGTGGGTTACCTAACTAAACAGGAAGTATTATTATAGCAGAAATACCTCCAGCTTTGATGGTAAATCTAAGAAATTTAATAATAATAATAATAATAGTTTATTGACTTTAAAATACCTTACGATTTAAAACAAATCATGTAAGTAATATTGTAGTAGTTCGTTCTTAAAGTCTAAATGGACATCGAAAAAGTGGGTTGCATATCTACTGCTCTCCTAGCTAGGCTATGAAATAGCCTGTGTTAAGGAAGAACAGGTTAAAGAGTTTCCCCTTAAAGGTTAAAGAGTTTCTTAAAACTACTTACAGTACAGTAAATAAAGATGATAATAAATTAAAAAGAAAATCTGAATCAACAATAAAAATAAATGTATGTGACTATTAGCTTAAGCAGCAGTGGACGTGTGTGTGTGTGTGTGTGTGTGTGTGTGTGTGTGTGTGTGTGTGTGTGTGTGTGTGTGTGTGTGTGTGTGTGTGTGTGTGTGTGTGTGTGTGTGTGCGCGCGCGCCTGTGTGTGTGTGTGTGTGTGTGTGTGTGTGTGCGCGTGTGCGTGTGCGTGTGCGTGTGCGTGCGTGCGTGCGTGTATTTTAATGTGATAATTAACTAAGATTAGTGATGAAATCATCGTCTCAGTTTCTTCATAAGTCTTATTTATTAAAAAATTTAGGAGCATGGATTTGCAATTGTTAGATGGTATTCCATAGATGGCGATGCTTTTGTTGATTAGGTTATATAGAAAAGGGCCCAGGTAGTAAGAGAACCTCTTGGTTAAAGTGAAATTTGGTTTCGGTACACTACAGATTTTGTCAGACCTACGTTTTGTTAGTTTTATATAAGGCGTGTTACGATGTTGTAGTAAAACTGTGTTAAAAATGAAAAGTTGCCTAACATTCAAAACATCGCAGTGCCTATATAGTTCTATTGTAGGATATAGAATCGGGCGAAAGGTTGCCACTTTTAGAACAGCTTTATGAGCGATTTCTAGTGGTTTGAGGATGGTTTTTGCGGATCCTCCCCAACAGGAGATGCAGTAGGTTAAGATGGACTGACAGAGAGCATAATAAACAGAACGTATAATAGTTTGATTTGCAACATAACGTAAAGATCTAAATATACTTATCAGTTTCCGAACCCTAGAAGTGAGAGATAGTATCTGTGGTTTGAAATTTAAGAATTTATCCAAAATAATACCCAGATAGCGTATATTATCCACAGCGTTTATATGGGGGCATTGGCAATTTGAGCGTGATCCGGTGGAGCAAGAATGGTAAGTTAGAGTCAACGAGGTACTTGGTTGCGACGCTTGTGAAATAGAGAATTTTGAATTTTGATCACAGTTTGCCAATAATGGCAATTACCATATCGTTTATTAACACCACTTTTACTGGGCAAGAAATTAGCCGAAGAACCAGTGCAATAGCTCAAAATGCTAGAAGAGAAGTTCTTAAAGTAGCTCACTATAACATTGTGTGATGGGAGGATCGTCATCTTGTGTTGGAAGGATATAAACCTTGACCTCTACAAGAGTGGGACATTTTAGGAAATGATTAATAATCGCTGTTAATGGAAACGTTGATTGACCTCAACAACCTCTCGATCTGCTCGGACATCTCTAAGTCACCCCAACTTCCTCCATTGAAGCCATAAATCAGTTGATGTAGTCTGCATCTCCCCTAAATATCTTCGTAATTCTTACCAATTTGCACATAAGCCTCTTTTCAGAGAGTGAGTCACGGTTTGTTTATTCCCAGCTTGTTTTGTTGAAAAGGTCATCGATAATATTCTCGGCCTTGCCGCAAAATTGCGTTTGTTATTATAATTTTAACATAGTTGTGAACTGAACTGTGGTGATATGATGTCCTTTATCCTTGTTTTCAGTAGAGTGAGTTGATATGCTAAAGTAATTTAAATTTTAGTTATTACTGTCAGGAATCGTAAATGTTTGGTTGGACACATTATTATATTAAAACAAAAGAGTTTTTGAGCTCTTTTACTAAACCAAGCCCAGCTTATTCTTCTTTTTGGTCTTTTCCGGTTAAACTTATTGATTAAGATTGCTAATTCAGGAAATGTAGATTCTGTATATATGTTTATATAAATCTTTGCAATCAACGCGATAGTTTATATTAAGTCATTTAAGGTACCAACAGCCCGCACGAATATTTTAAAATTTGCATCGATTGTTCGAGCGACTAATATTATTAACTGCACCTCTGCAAAAATTTTCATTTTTATAAGTACACGGCTGGAATTGGAAAAGATGACATTGCATTTTTTGTCATACTTAGTTTTAGGATTTTGTGTATATTGTATGTTGTCGTATTGGGTTCGCCTGTAAAGACAATGTACGTTGTAAATAAATAAATATGTGTAAATAAATAATGTCTGGATGTAACTTATCCATATAATGTACGTATTTATTAAGAAATATCAGTTGTCTACGCACATAAACAATGTAATCATAAAGAGGTAATAGGTGGCTTTGAATAATCAAACTGCACACGTTCAAAAAGTTCTGACACAAAAAATACTAAAAGTTTATTTCTTAAAGGCTTCTTTCGTCTTGAAATTTCCGTCTGCACTGCCATAAACAGGGAAAAGTACTCTCCTTTTTAAAATTCGAATAAGCAGCCGTTTGCCTAAAATTAAAAGGCAAAAGTTCTATTTTGTATTTTTGTGAGGTATATTACTTGGTGAAAGAGTATAAAATCTTGGATTTAAATAAACCTTGTCCGTTCTTTCATAATGATATTTTGATGTCGGGTATCAGAGCTCAAATCCTTAATCGCTTTTACTTTTTAAGATTGCGTCGTTAAAGTCAAAAATATATTTATCTTACATTTAGCGTTGTTTTAAACGAAGGCTCTTTTTTCTATAGAATACCTAACCAAAAGTAAGTACTTTTCTGTAAATATTAGGTACATTACATACCTAATGTTTACAGAAATGTAATTATTAATCCTTGGAAATTTAATGAACTTGATTGTAATAGTAAAAGTCATTATTTATGAATATTTAATAGTAGTAATATTCAGTCTGTAATGAAATTTGGACAGAGATACCACACAAAATTAATAAATAGTTATATATTTAATGACATTTGTAATAATTAATGAAATATTATTTTCATTTCGGTTCACAACACATTTGTTGACGTCATAACGTCTTATAAATCGATGACCGGCAGCACTCACGACAAATTATCTAAAAAAAAGTCGCGTTATTGATTGGTTGCTAAGCAATAGCGAATGGCGATTGTAGCGACATGACATACGATACAATTGGAATCATTGACCGACCAGGGCTGCGCCATCCCTTTCAATTAATAAGTAAATATTGACTGCAAAACGTGAAAGAGAGAAAAATCTCGAGCGGCTACCGTGCCTGTTTTCAGAGTGTGGTCAATTTTGTGAGGTAATGGCGCAGTCCTGTCCTCTACATCAATGATTGGAACTAACATTAATAAATGGTTGCTGAGCAACGCAAATGTCTTCTTACAACGTTATCATGTAAAATTATCGTCCGTAAACTGACTTCACAGACAACCATTTTTTCTAAGATTTCATTTCGTTGCGCTACACAGATATAGCTTTTTTCTTCGCAACGGAAAAATAACCAATAACCAAGCAAGTATTTCACGCGAAAAGATTGCGTTACGTCAGTATCTAATGTAACGTAAGTTAAATATGTTTCCGCGTCCGGCTCCTAAGTACAATCTTCATTATCTTTATTAGATTTCCTTTTTGTCGGCGAACGCGTAAAAAGGATTTGCTTTGTAAGTCTTTGAGTTTATTAGAATCTGTACAAGTTATTTACAGAAGGGGCCACCTCATAGCGGGGTCGTTTTAAGCTGCTGTATTAAAACGAATATTTCAAAAGTGATTTGTTTCATCGCCATTACTTAAGATCATGAGGAAGCCGGCGTGGTTAAGTCTAAGTCATATTACTTTATTCACTTAAGTTACAAAATGCAACGCTTATCAATGTCAGACAAAATTTGTATTAGAATGACTACATTTAATGTTAAGTACGCAAAAGTAAAGCCGAGATAAGAACTTGGCAATAAAACTTTATGGCCACTTTTTTTAAATGCCATGCAACCATTACACTATGAAACTCACGCAAGCAGTAACCATTAAATTACTGTCATCTACACCAGGTCTACATGACCTATTAAGATCCTACAGATCCTCTATTGAAAAAAACTACCCTGTATCCCAGTTGTGGGATTGTTACAATGACTGATTATGAATTCTTATATACCTACTTGTGGTTTATTTCCGTGACCATAACTTTACACGTTATGACATGATTGGATAGATTTGCATATATCCAGTCATTTCGTAGCGTGTAGCATTCTACTCCCTCGAAAAAATGCAGCTTTAATAAAACAGGCAAATCGATCGAAGTTGTAGTGGGTTTGACGCCCATGTTTTGTTTTAACACATGATTAGTAAATTCATTAGTCAACAAACAATTCACTTGCACCAAACATAAATTAAACAATTGATAAATTATTAATACTTTTAAACGAAAATATATCACAACATTACTACATAAATAAAATAAAATAACTATTGCAAAGCTCTGCTGAATATAATTTATTATCCAAATACAATCTAATTGTGTTCATATTTTGGACTGAATTTGCATATATAGACAAAAGTGACAAAAGGTAAACAATTTGCTGCAGCATAAACTTGGAATTGAGTTTCACAAATGTTTATTTCATACTGTACGCCTGGAGGAAATTCACCAAAATTACACGTCACAAGGGTGAATTCCGTACATCTTTAGTTGAGGAATTCATTATAAATTCAAAGTTTAAATTGCTGCCTCAAGCTACAACTCATCAGCGTTAAAAAGTTTTTGAGAATAGCACCCGGTTTTATGTGGCATACGTCTGTCGTCGCCCCGTGTTTAGTTTAATTAGTACAGCCTGCCTAATTCCCCCAAGTGTGCGTTTAATGACCTCGGTGAAAAACTTAAGAAAGAGACTGAACACGAGGTAGTGACGCCACGTGACGCAAGCAAACTTTGCGTATGCTTTACATTTTTGTTGGTTTTTCTTAGGACTGTTTTTAAGAATAATCTTTGCCATATTCTTCTAGGACGCCTTCAAGCGGAATTCGTAGACCAAGTGATTCGAAAATTTGCAGAAACTCACGAATTCACGATAAAAGACTTCACCGCAACAAAATAAACGTTTTCTTTTCTTTATTTTCATTACCATGTAATTCTTGAGGCTATCCAACTCCTCAATTGTACGGATTAAAACGAAGACTCAAAAGAACTCAAAAGCCATTTGAGTTAGTGTAGTGTTAAGTGAGAAAAAGAAGTGACAGTGTTTTACATTTAAAACACTAGAACAAAGTGGTATCAGACACTAACAAAAATCAATGGATAATATCTTAGATTAAGTATCTTAGCAGTATAAGTCAACTTAAAATTACTTATTAACTCCAATGTTAGTTTGTAATATTTTACAGAGTTATATAGCCTTCGTCAGTAGGTAATTTGATTAATTAATAATTTGTCGTCAATAAATACTTTTTTGATATCAGGGGTAGTAATTTGAGTTGAAACATTTTGCATAATCTATACTTATATTATAAAGCTGAAGAGCTTGTTTGTTTGAACGCCGTAATATCAGGAACTACTGATCTGAATAAAAAAAATATTTTACAGTTGGATAGCCCATTTATAGAGGAAGGCTATAGGCTATATAATACCACGCTACGGCTAGTAGGAGCGGAGCAGCAATGATAAATGTAGCAAAAACGGAGAAAGTTTACGCACACGAAGTTGCGCGAGGCAGCTAGTACTTAATAATTATTACATTATATAAAGCTGCCTTCCATTTATCATACATTTTTATTTGTTTACCTCTACTCAAAACCAAAACTTAATAAAATACTTAATATCGTCGAATGAGTAAAAAAACTCATAGAGAAAACGAACAATTTATTTAATGATTTATTCATGTTACATAACGAAACTTTTATTGTCTAGCAATAACTTTTTAATTAGGCATACAAAGTAATACCTACATACCTACGAGTATGCTTAATTTTGAAATTAGTAAACTGCTACCTAATAACAGACAATCTGCTCTTATTTTCGCCTATTTTATTACTATGTAAGTACTATAATATTATAGACAGATGATAAAACTATATTTTTTAATTTACCGCCTGCCACGTGTCACTTAAACGACGCTATTTGTCTTGTGAATAACAATAGCGTCGACCGTTTACATTTCAGGGAAGAACAAAGTATAAAATACCGTTACTCCATGGTGTTGGCGGGGTGGTATGAATAATTCATCAACTTATTGCTAGTGGTTTGCGATTATTAAGGCATCTTAGTTATTGGCGTCGACTGCCGTCTGTGTTTAAGTTAATGGCTCTATTACTTTAATGAATGACTGGATGCATGCGAATCAAACAACTTTATAATGGCTATGGGAAGCAAAGTCGGTACGGACGTAATTCTAGCAATCAAAAGTTTACAACACGGTTAGTGGTGCAATGTTTCTTATTTAATGTAGTATATAGTTTCCTTTCGCCTGTTATTTGATATGTGTATATTAAAAAATCACAGGAAAAGCTACGATGACGATCACATAGTAATTATGTGATCGTCTCATCATAGTTGTTTTATTTCTTCTCTTTTAGAATTTATTTTTGAATGTTTCTTGCTTATTGTTCTCGCATATTATTGATGAAAATAAAAAATATATTTCTAACTTGGAGGTAGGTAATATATACACAACGGCTTTCATTTTCCACTTTCGCAATTTGCTCATAAAGATTCTAATTCAAAAGTTGCAAAACCTTGCTGCATTTTTTATATTTTGTCTCTAAAAATAGTTAAATTTAAAATAAAAATACACGAAGGATTTACTCTGAGTAGCAACTGAAAATCATCCTCACCTTGACTCCGATGCGATGTGCTTGGTGATATAAAATAATTAAATTAACGGGTTCACATATAGCACAGTTTTAACTCTATCACAATGAGAAGTCATTTTCAAAAACTTATTAATAACTAATGACCAAAGTTTCATCACAATCTGATCACTGGTTTCTAAACGCATAGATAGATAGATATTGACAGATAAACATTCATTTTTATATATATATAGATAATAATGGTCTCTCTGGCCAAACTCATTAGAAACTAGCCAACTACGCAGGATATAATAAAGAGCACAAGACGGTGTATGCACAGACACAAGTGCACTGTTTATTCCCTTTTACACTCATAGTCCGATGGGGCAAAAACTAGACACGACTGGAGAGAGATTAGGCGCAAGATTACAGGTGTGACAAAGTTCGAACACGGTCATCCAATGTTCGCACATATATGGACAAACAGTGATAATGTTGCTTAGCTTCGCAGATACTTATAAGATAAGTGAGGGAAGAACCGTTTCAAAATACTCTTTGAAATATTTACTCGTGATCAAATACGTACTATCCAGGATAAATTCTGTAAGCAGCAGGTGAATGTAAGCGCAGAGACATTGTAAAGAGCCACTATAGATCAAAGTGCAAAAGTATCCAAGGAGTATTATTCTTAGAGTGTCGCGAACACCGTAGGGAATCTCTCACAATGCAGGCGGGTGTAAGTTTTTTGTGACAGCCTTGTCTGCGAAGACAGTTCAGTTTATGCATAATATTTATTATTTTGAAGATAGTATCTTTTGTTATTTCTGTACTATCTAAGTTAGTCTGAGTTTAGATTTGTTAGCTACAACTTGCCCTCATGAGCAATTACCGCAGAGCGCCAACGATTTTGTAAAAAGTAACTTTATAGAGACTTAAATACTTAGTTACTTGATTTGACGTTTTGGCCAGTCTGTACCACAGTGTCATATGATGCAAATTTGTCCTAATGTCAATGGCCATTCTCGCGTAACGCCCGCTTTATGTAATATACCTGTTGACAAAGATGTGTTCTGTGAACGAAGTTCCTTATAGCGCGTTGCGAAAGGGGGCTAGACGGAAAAAATAAGACCGCGGTGTGCGCGTGTTTCTCTGTCTGTCTCTCTCTCTCTCTCTCATAGAAAGCCAGCCAGTTATTTTCGTTTCGTCTTTCTATTTCGCATTGAACAGTGTGGTGTCGCGACGAATATAAAAAAATAAAAAATAAATAAAAACGAAAAAAAATATATTACAATTCCTTCACTAACTAATCGAAAGGAACTTCGTTCCATCTGGGTGTCCCTTGACATCTCTCAATTTTTTTATTTTAATTACATAACCTAAAGTCTTGAAGTCTCTCTGCAGTTAGTGTTTGTATACTTATGAAGCGAGCGATAATATACAAGCACATTTTATAACAACTGCAACTACAATTTCTCTTCAACAATAATATTAATTTATATATATTTAATTTGTTTATTCAAATTAAGCACTTGAGTAATAAAACTTTTTCGTGCGATAAAGCAACAAAATATATTATTTAAGTAGATATTACTCACGGCTGTCATAAAACGAAGTAATAAAAGGTTTTTGATCGCTAATGAAGTTAAAGCTCATGAATCGCTTGATTACAGATTTTACGAGACGAATTTCAACTTGAATATTCCATTAAAGCTATATTATATGCGTGCGCAAAATTACCACTTACCTTTGTAGAATTTGGTAAATGTTTTACTGTTCGTTTTTATGTAAAGATTTGCCTTATAGGCTCAGCATAATTTTGTTGATACGGTTAATAATTTTGATATTTTTATACACCTAGTCTAGTGCTTTATTCGGTTCCTTGTGGTGGAGTTGTTGATCTTTTTTTGATAAATCGTAAATAGCTTCAGATATATAGTAGCGGGCGTAATATCTTAAATTGTTGTAAAATAATAAAACATGTTCCAAATTTCATATTTTTGCTATTATTTTAAATACATACTTAATATAGATAAATGCCTGCCTCTGTGGCGCGGTGGGAGTGTATCTGACTGCTACGCAAGAGGTCGTGGGTTCGATCCCCACTCAGGATAAAATTTTGTGTGATGAGCACGATGGTTTATTCTATGTCTGGGTGTTATTTAATAATAATAATAATAATAATATCTTGGGACAACTCACACAACGCCATCTGATCCCAAACTAAGCAGAGCTTGTACTATGGAAACCAGACAACTGATAAATATACTTATATATTTCTAAATACATACATATTATAGATAAATAACACCCAGACACAGAATAAACCATCGTGCTCATCACACATAGTTTTATCCTGGGTGGGGATCGAACCCACGACCTCTTGCGTAGCAGTCGGATACACTTCCACCGCGCCACAGAGGCAGGCATTTATCTATATTTAGTATGTATTTAGAAATATTTAAGTATATTTATCAGTTGTCTGGTTTCCATAGTACAAGCTCTGCTTAGTTTGGGATCAGATAGCGTTGTGTGAGTTCTCCCAACATATTATTATTATTATTCTTATTATATTTATTATTAAGTTAGCAACAAAATATACAGCCAGGTTGATGGCAAACAAACTTCTGGAATTCCGTTAATCTGTTACAAGCTAAAGATATATGTTAGTAGGTATAGAAGCTTGCATACAAAGACCAACCATAATTTATTAGCAAACGCCAGTAGAAACCAGACAACCCTGAACAGATTTAAATGGCCATTTTGGGGAGAATTGCAAAGCTTTAAGATTGAAAACGATTGGAAGATCAAAATAGCATGCGTTGTAATATTTGTTGTGTATTTGGCTGAAATGTAGTACTATTAAAATATTTGTGACAGGTAAAATGATCCCTTGGTCAATTAGGATTTTTTTTTAAATACGAAGGCTTTTATAATATAACTAATTTTGGTGGTACCTACTTATTACATACCTACATAGGTAGTTTTTTATTTCAAAGAAAAACCTTTGATTTTAGTTTTAATGTCTAAGTGTCTATGAAATTAGACCAAATCTTTACACAGTCTACGTACACACATTTTTTATAGTAGACTAATAAAAATGAAAGTAAAGCGGTTGGAATTCAAAAAATATAACAATAGGCGTCTATTGTGCCTTTTAAATTTAATCTTGTCTCGGTTTTATGTTTCTTGTACACAATAAAACGTATTTTATCTAAAGAATAAAGAATCCAAATTACAAAAAGTCAAATGTACATGTAAAACGAAAGTAATCTTCTCCTTTCATAATCTCTGGTTTCAGATAATAAATGATACGAAAAAAGTTTTACACTTTCAGTGAATAGAAAGGAAAATTACTGCTTTTCATTTCCTCTGGTATAAGAATAGCAATATTATTACGAAAAAAGTAATAAAGTCTTTAACACAAACTCAATTTAAATGGAAATTACAAATTTTAACATACGCATTAGCACCCGAATTATACTAATTAGGTATAACATTTTTAAATATAAAATACGAATGCAAATTACATCAGTATTACAAGTATTCTGACAGAACTCATAAAAAAGTTGGCACTCTGAACTTTCCCTTTGCATATTCATGGGCAAACTCACTTGGAAGTTTTTGGTGAGAAATTATGATAATAATTTGATGGTAACTTCAACAGTCTTGGTGTTTTCATAAATTATGTGTAATATTAGGGTCGTGAGGTTTTTACGTAAAATCTTATATATAATTGAATTCTGGAAATATATATTAAATTTACAAAATCTTAATGACTAAGGCATCCGTCTCGCAATCCTGAGATCACGGATTAGAATCCTACCCATTACTCCTACCAACTGAACTCACTTCTAACACAAGCTATTGAGCTTAACTAGAAGGGTTTACAAGATTGCTAGTAGTAAAAAAAAGTTTGAGAATTTTTGGTTGAATCTAAAAAGTAGGCATTGTCTGACCAAATTTAAATTAAGTTCATTGTTAAGTGCTACAAATGCTTAATTACTAGCGAGCGTCTTCGTTGAAATGTTTTTGGGCTAAAAGAGTTTTAAATCATAGAAAATAAAAACTATTTTACTTTGGTAAAGTTTTAACCTATCTCTTGTTATTGTACTTAAAATAGAACGAACAAGATGAACTGATATAGTAAAAGTGCTGTTGCCAGGTAAAGCATAAAATTATGTTATAAATTCTAATTAAAGATTTAGTCAACACTTGCTTCCGCCCGCGGCTCCGGCCGCGTGGATGTCGGTTATGGCGATAAAAAACTATCCTATATCCTTCCCCGGGAGTCAAACTATCCCCATACCAAATTTCATCTAAATCGCGTAACAGACAGACAGACAGAGTTACTTTCATATTTATAATATTTTAATATGGATAATATGGATTATATAGCAGCCTCAAAGATCCAAAGATTGCACCAAGCAATACTAACAACACCTCTACCACTAACTTAAAGTACCTACGTTTTGTTATTCAGCTATTTGCAAGTTGATTCAGCTTCACTTCTCAGCTACCGCACTAGCTCTTATCCAGTTAATCTACTTTAGATGAAAATGCCACATTATATTCTATTACAAGATGCATTTATTCAGCGCTTTGCTTAGCGTTCACAACAATATCAAAACTCCCAAGTGTTCAACGGTACAGCTGACGCGCGTGTTTCTAAACTTAGTACCTACTAACATTTCAGCCGGTGCGAGATTTCGATCAATGAGATATTTTAAACAATAAACTAAGGCGTGTATTCATTATCTACTGTCAAGAGATACTTCCATACAATGTTCTGGGTACTACGTCCAATTTCTATAAAGCGAACTCGAATTTGCCTAAGCCTCGTAGGGTATTCATGCTAGCGGGCTAAACAAAAGACGGCATATAGCAAGATTTATGAACAATTCACGACGCAATGATATGGGGTATCTATTCAAATCCTCCTCTGAATTCGGGGGCAGGTACTCGTTGGAAGATGATGTATACCCGCGATACACTACAATGGGCTCGTACATTAGTTCCCTCGTTTCTACTGTATTGAATTTTTATTTGAGATATGATGTACCTCGTATATATTTATGGATATAAATGTACTTCGAAGTAAATGTTATTTTTATTGTGCTATGCAATGCACGAGCAATAATTTTCTGAAATCAATTTTTGTCATGACTAAACCAACTGGTTTTGATCATATTAGATATATTTCGGGACTTAATCGCGTGAATTATTTAAAGGTATGAACCTTTTATTTACCCTACGTTTCGATGGTTTTGGTCACCATGGTTATATAGCTATACTCGTCTATATTAAAACTTCTATTTTTCTTTATTTTTTTGTTTGTCTGAACACTATAATCTTTGATGACAATGGGCCAATTCAGATAAAATTTCGTATGGAGATAGCGTTAACCTTGAGGTTGATCCGATTTTCGATCTTAGTAAAAAGTATAAAGTGTACTTCAGATCATAGTAAATGGGGTAAATGCTAGTACGGGTACCCTTACAAATTTTGCCCAAAAAAAGTATATACCTATATTACAGCTTACATCTATACTAATATTATAAAGCGGAAGAGTTTGTTTGTTTGTTTGTTTGTTTAAACGCGCTAATCTCAGGAACTCCTGGTCCGATTTGAAAAAATCTTTTTTTGTTGGATAGCCCATTTATCGAGGAAGGCTATAGGCTATATAACATCGCGCTACGACTAATAGGAGCGGAGCAGCGACGAGAAATGTTGCAAAAAAGGGGAAAATTTACGCATACGAAGTTGCGCGGGACAGCTAGTATTTTATAAGATTTCTTTATTTCACAAACACGTTAAATACAATAAAGTAGTAGAAAGCACCCCTTCCATTAACTATAAAAAGTTGAAATAGAGAATTATTTTCTTACTTAAGATGTAACTTAATACCAGTCTTCTTTGAAAATAATTAAAACGAGGTTGCCGGTTTGATTAAGTTTAAGATTTCAGACTTTCATCAAATTGTATTATATTTGCGAAAACTTGAAAGGTTTCAAGTAATGAACAGACAATTTGTAACAGTGTACACGTCTATTAATAATACCCGCTTATAATGTTTATTACACGGGGCACGCGATACAGTGATTCCACTAAAAGCATCTCAACATAGGTAGGCCTTACACAACTCTCACAGGGAATGAAACACGCATTTTCTATAGAGCAACTTCTTATTCACTCAACGTAGTTCATTGAATAGTGTTTCGCATAGCTCAAAGAAATATTTTTCGTGGAAGGTATTCGGTGCAAAGCATTAAATATTCACGGCAATATGCCTCGCTCGTGTTGCGAAATAACTTATGCAAATATACATAAGTTGCTGTGTTTTAGGATGTGTCTATTGCTTTACTATATAACATAAAATGTGGCATAGGAGTTATATATTTATAACTGATATTTTGCATGGTGCATAGCATATTCTTTTATCAATTACGAATAGCAGCAATCAGTGTTCAATTTTGAACATTCTGATAGCAACTTATCACCGAAATAATTTAGCTAAAGTAGCTTGTCTTCACAAACAAAACTAAATGCAGATAAGTATTGTATTTATTTGGTGAAGAGAGACGAGCTTTTAAAGGCGGGCATCGTTAGGAAATGTTAGAAAAGCTAAAAACCATTGATAGCGAATAGAAAAACCTTTACAAAGAGAGTTTATAACCTTACCCACACTTAAAACATGAATCGATAGTTTGGTCATTCATGCGCAAAAGGCCCTATAATAGACCTTAAAGTAAACTGGATTTCCCCGTATGTAATTTGGAAATATGTTTACGAGTCACTGACCTCAAAAGTTGACACAAAATAAAGGAAAACGGCCCTGTTGATGACACTCATGCCTCAGGTGTCTTTTTATGTTGTAACGGAGACGTAATGTAATGAATGCCTGTCGGTGTTCAGTTACTCGACGCAGACTAAAGCCCTGTTTAACTCCGAAGGGATAAGTTACCGTTGCCTTTAATGTTAACTGAACGTACTACGGGCTTGAACAGTTAAAAAAGTGCGGACGGATACTGTTTTATTTTGGTTTTGGGGAACACAATGAAAAAGTTTTATTGAAATTTAAATTTGTTTCAGGACGTTCACCCGCTGTCCAATCTTGCACAATGCATGCATGGAACATATAGGTATTATGTTTATACATTTATTTTATAAAATAGATGCAATTTACGACTACTAGAATGGAATTATGAAAGATAGTTACTACAAAAATCATAACCAGTTTAGTAATTGAAAGTAATCGATAATAAATCTTATCCTTGTAAAGTCCGATCGAAATATAAATAAATCGGACAGAAAAAATATAGTTTTATAAGTATAGATAACGTGTAAATCTAAACTAACAATGACTAAATATTTGTAATGGTTTCATGCCTCTACACTTAAAAAGCTGAAGAGTTTATTTTTTTATTGAACATGATAATCTCAGAAACTACTGGTTCGAAATGAAAAAATATTTTAGTGTTGGATAGCCCATTTATCGAGGAAAGCTATAGGCTAGATAATATAACGCTATGATCAAAAGGAGTTGAGTTTCAATGAAAAATGTTGCCAAAAAGGGGAAAAATTACGAAGCTAGTGAATCATAAAATGTTAAATTGAGATATCTTGAAGGCCTGATAGCGAGAAGGACTGCTTTGTGTAGCGATATGGATACAAAGCAGCCCTTCAGCCATCCAAATGTTTGAAACCATACGAATAAAGAAACTGTTATTTTCACATTACAAGCAGACACTTTAACTTTACGTATTGATGATAAAAATTCGTGACGTATCCTGAAACGTAAAGGGTCTGAAGATACTAGGTAAAAGGTTATTTGGTAAAAAGAATATTGGGTTCTCTTCTGCTATTCAAGTGTCACTGAAAGGTCCTTTCTCAACCTAAGTACATTAGCTGGACCCTTTTAACTTAGCGTTTGTTTGTCTGGTCACGTCGTCTCTGAGTATAAATAACAAACAAAATTTATGTAGGCCCAAAATGTAAAACGTAAATAATTAATTAAATTATTTTAAATATAATTTGCGTCGTGGTTTTTCAAGAACAGCCTTTAGTTTTATTGTTTTATGTTTAAATTTGAGGTTTCATTTTAGAATTTAGTGCGTACTAACGATGTTGAGTGGTTATTTTTGTTATTTATACCTACTTGAAATAAACTTGTGTACTAATTTATTTTTTGAGGTACCTGTACTGCAAATGTGTTTTCTTAGCTAGTTTACGTAATAATTGATAACTAGTATGCGACTTCACCTAGGTGCTATTTTGATGTATGAGCTATAACGTAAACAGTTTTTGTGTAAAGGATTCATTCACCATCCAAGGATAATCCATACTTATAAATTTTCATGTTTGTAACATTTGTAGAACTAGTTGCCATAAGCGAAGACTTATTGTTTTACTCCTTATGGTGGATACGACCAAAAAAATTTATACACGAGTTTATACCAGAAATAATCTATTACAAGATTTTACTATCGGGTAAATAAATAGACGTTTTACAAGCAATCTACCGTATAGCTATACCTCAGATCAACAGGGAAGTTGACTGTCAATTCAAATCAGTCTCTTTCTAAGAAATGTCAAAAATATGAAGTAACAACCTGTGACGTCATAAGTTCCTATCGTCAAATCTTTACTTTTGCAATGTGAATGATGAACGAATGTAATACCCGACAATTATGCGTTGTTCTACAAATGAACGGTGTTAAAGCGAAAGTCATCTCAACTCACTGCTGTCGTATTATAGCATGGGACAGGACCAGTCAAAGTTTGTTTGCCTTTTACAACTTATTCGGCATTTACAACTTATTTTTAATACAAGTAGGTAATACAACTATTACCTACTTGTATTTTTCGTATGATTTTTCGGGTTTCGCATGTTTTGTTTTTAGAAATAAGTTGTAAATGCACTCATTTTAATAAACGTAAATTCGAAACCTGAAAACGCGAAATCATATTTGGTATGGAAACCGTTTTTCCCATTTTTTTATCGGGGAAAGGGGTGAGGCCTCTGACATCTATAATACTAGTACGCTGGACTGACTACCCTGAACAAAAGTCACAGCAATTTTAAATCCGAATCGAATGACCGTCCTGTACACTTTTTTGACATATAAGATGACAAATCGCCGCTGTTGCTATCCTTGTATAGATTTCCATTTGATTATGTCAAATAAACGTCCAAATATCAAAATCTTTTTGTTTTTGTATTCAAAGTCTTTTTGTTCTTGGCAGTAGCCAATGATGTTTTAAGTAGAAAGGTGTAGATAGGTTACAAGCGCTCAGAAAGCGGCATCTTAAAATCTATACAATTGACCTATAAGCATCGTCGGCGTCAACAGATGAAAGCAGCGGATTATATTTTTCTCTTTTTCACTCGTGATAATTTAATCATGCTTTCCTACTTTTTCTACCTTTTTATTATAGTGTGACGTTGCGGTTTATAAGTTATCTATGCGTATTTGTATTAACTTGCCGTTTTTTAAAGATCGAATGTTGTTTATGTAACCTATCTACACCTTAATAACGTCATTGGCGGTAGCTTGTCCATCGTACCAGTATTGTAGAGGTCAGTGGAAGAAGCTAAATGTCACGTTATAAAAATGAACTAATCACGTCGCTATCCGTCCGATCGCCATACATTTCACACCAAGGTACCGGCTACCCGGCGCAGGATTGAAATCGAAACATTATGCGAAGTATCTCAATGTTTTCCCGCCCAGGCGTCTGCATGCATGTCAAATGTCAACTGAATTGACCTTACTGGTCAGATCTTTTCGCTTGATATAATATAGTTCAGAAATTCTGGTCAAACACAATGGTGGTATATGCCATCGACGGAAATTATATGTTTGCAAAAGATACGGCAATTGTGTTACCTATTTATATTATATTTTTTTTATAATTGCCTATTGTATTTGTATAATACATTTTATGACCTTTTAATATTCGACATTCTTTCAATACATTTATGTAATTTAATTGGGGTTTAACAACGAGACGTTTTAATTTCACATCACAACCTGGTGTGATACAAAAAATATTTTTTCCTGTGTATATTTTATGATTGGAAAGAAAATAACAACGATTATTTTGACCGTGGAAACATATCGGTTAATTAGATTTTTTACTTTAGGTCTTTTTCTTCCTATTTATATGCTTATTATTGTACTAAAACGGTCTACGATATAATTTTGTCGTACTAATACAGAAAAGGTCGTCCTTTCTTCCTAATTATTTTAATAAATAAGGGTTTTCTTCTACTGTAACTACTGCAACGTATTTGGAAAAAAATAGGCTGTTACGCTACTACTTTCTTATACGTTACAATTACAAACAATGTTTTAAATACCTATAATAATATCTTGGGACAACTCACACAAAGCTATCTGATCCCAAACTAAGCAGATCTTGTGCTATAGAAACCAGACAACCGATAAACATAGTTACATATTTTTAAATATATACATATTATAGATAAATAACACCCAGACACAGAATAAACCATCGGGCTCATCACGCAAAGTTTTATTCTGGGTGGGGATCGAACCCACGACCTCTTGCGTAGCAGTCGGATACACTTCCACCGCGCCACAGAGGCAGAAAGGGAATAAGTTGAACGTGTGTATCTGTATATATAACTATATACATGTATGTCCGCCTCTTTCATCGTAACTTCCAAACGAGGAGCTCAATTTTTTTTGCAAATTAGAAAGCTAGTTTAATAGCGATTGGTCTTAGCTTTATTTCATGAAAAGCTATTCAGCCGTTTAGAAGTTATTCAAGTTTATATCACACTTGTCGGATATAAACTGGTGCGTAATGACAGAACAGGCAAGGGGGGTGGGGGGGTTGCCGTCTACCTAAGAGGTGACATACCATATAAATGTGTTGACCAGTCACCGAGTGAATATTCACAATCTGCTGAACATCTGTTTATCGAGCTCGACCTTAAACATTCAAAGGTATTGCTAGGTGTGTTCTACAGCCCTAACTGCCACATTGATTACTTTTCTACTCTTGAAACCAAACTCGAATATTTCTCTTCGCTTTATGATCACTTAATAATCCTCGGAGACTTTAACACGTGTCTTTTGAAAGATGATCTACGTAGTCGCAAACTCTGTTCTCTTGTCTCTTCTGTCAATATGCAAATTCTTCCTTTAAATGCTACTCACAGAGCTCCTCACTGTACTCCTTCACTTCTAGATCTTATTCTTGTTTCTAACCCCAGTAAGGTAGCTACGTATGGACAGTTTCCTGCTTCTTTTTCTTATCATGACCTTATATATCTCTCGTATAAGATTCGTCCTCCCAAGCGCAAGAGTAAAATTCTCCTGCTTCGCAGCTTTAACAGCTTGGATCTGGAACGTTTGAGAGCTGATGTAAATAACATTGACTGGACTCCTGTCTATAACTCCAACGACCTTGATGAGAAGGTGCTTATTTTTACTAACACCATAACGGCCATTTACGACAAGCATGCACCGAAAAGAATAGTAAGAGTTAGACATTTACCTGCTCCATGGCTGTCTGAAAACATAAAAGCATTTATGGCTAAAAGGGATAAAGCCGAACGTAAATATAAAAAGTTCCCAACGGAAGATAACTGGCTGCTTTATAAAAAAACTGCGTAACCGGTGCGGTCGTATGTGTAGAGATGCAAAGAGACGCCACATTCATGACTCCATTCAAAATCTCAATACAAAACAAGTATGGCAATTTCTTAGATCCCTTGGCATTCGTCAAACCTCACCCAACAGTGGGAGCTATATAGACCGTAATGCACTTAATACTTATTTTGCTAGCTCTCCTACTACCATTCCAAATAATATTAAATGCGCTACTTTATTATATCTTTCCAGTCTTCCATTGCCGACAAGTACTTCTTTCTCTTTTCATCCAGTCTCAGAAGAAGAAATTCAGAAATCTATCCAATCCATATCAACTAAAGCAGCAGGCGAGGATGGCATTCAACTGCAAATGCTTCTTCCCATTTTAGAATATATCACACCAATTATTTCTCACATTATAAACTTTTCTCTGTATTCAAACACTTTCCCTACATCATGGAAGAAGGCTCACGTTATTCCGTTGCCTAAAGTATCGAATCCATCCATACCATCTCAGTTTCGCCCTATTTCTATTCTTCCCATAATATCTAAGGATCTTGAGAGTATTGTCTATAGCCAACTGTCTTTCTATCTCTCCTCTAACGGCCTGTTAAGCCCATTTCAGTCTGGTTTTCGACGTGGTCACAGCACTGTAACTGCCCTTATTAAAATAACTGATGATATAAGACTGGCCATAGAAAACAAACAACTGACCATTATGGTTCTTTTGGATTTTAGCAGTGCCTTCAATTCAGTTGACTTTGACCTTCTCTTAGGCATCCTAGCTTCTCTGAATATTTCTTCTTCTGCAGTGTCCTGGTTTAATTCCTATCTTCGGGGTCGCTCACAGACTGTTTGCTGTGATGATCTTTTCTCTGAATGGCGAGATTTAACCACTGGCGTACCCCAAGGTGGTGTTCTCTCTCCTCTTCTCTTCTCCATTTTTATAAATGCTATCACAAATGTTTTATCTTCAAAGTATCATCTCTATGCAGACGATCTGCAACTGTATCACTTTAAAGCTGATGAAATTACTGGTGCTGTTACTACAATTAATAATGACCTTGTAGAAGTAAGTTTATGGGCTAAAAAATTTGGACTTCTAGTCAACCCAGATAAGTCTCAAGCAATTATTATTGGTGGCAGATATAAGTTAAATTTGTTGGATCACCAGAATCTTCCTCAGGTGTTTTTTGATGGAGTTAATATCCCGTTTACAAAAAGTGTAAAAAATCTTGGTGTCTTTATAGACTCAAATCTTTCATGGGATGTCCACATTACGGAATTAAGTAGGAAATTATTTTCCTCATTTCAATCTCTCAAACGTCTTCAGAAGTTCTTACCGTTCCAAACTAAAGTTACTCTTGCTCAATCTCTTCTACTTCCACACATAGACTATGCCGATGTTTGTTTTCTGGATGCTAGGGAGGAACTCGTTGACAAACTCGAAAGTCTGCAGAATTTGTGTATCCGCTTTATTTTCGGATTACGTAAATACGACCATGTCTCCGAATCTAGGAGAAATCTAAAGTGGCTACCGATTCGGCAGCGTCGTAACTCACACATTCTTTCTCTTCTCCATACTATTCTTCACAATCCTAATTCTCCTTCCTATCTACGTGAGCGCTTCAATTTTTTTGTTCCCAGGGGCAAACCCTGTCGTTCCGCCTCCTCTCTTCTATTGAGTACTCCGGCTCACAGCTCCAGCTGTTACGATAGCTCTTTCACCATAAAAGCAGTGAGGCTTTGGAATTCTCTTCCTCACCCTTTACGTGACAGCCTCTCTCTTAACATTTTTAAAAAAAGGACAAAAGATTATTTTCACTCTATCTAATTATGTATGTATTATAATATTTTATTTATGTAATATTAGTATGTAAGTGTATGTATTATCTGGTATGTATATATATAATAAATATATTTATTTAGGTATATTATATGATTTTGAATTGACATACGTTTATGTATAATTTCTATGGTTTAATTTCTATTTTTCTTTTATTGTTACACTTCCGACTACTTTTATAAATACATCTTTCTACTCTAGAGCTCAAAGGTTTGCTGGTAGAAAACTCAATTTTGAGTTAAGCTCGCCTTTGTACATAATTACTTTTATTTTGTACTTATTGTCTGTATATTTTTTTTATGTGTACAATAAAGAATTTGAACTTGTCGGGTAAACAAAACAATTTTGTATTAGAACTCATTTACCTATATCTCTATTAGAATCTACTGTAATATAGAATAAACAACATTATTGTTGCACAATTACACAATTGTAGACCCATCTCATCAATTTTCAGAATCTAGTTCAAGCTGTACCATAAATAAGGACGCCTGCGCGTGAAGTGAATTAAGCAGTCGTTGTATTGTAACTCATACATTGTTTCCCAGTAATAAATCAATACACAAACGAGAATTCCGTCTGAATCCTAAATCGAAACAAGATAAACCGAGCCGTCGCGAAATATCCACATAAAACCGCAAAACATACGAAAATGATTCATACTATCCTCGATCTGTTAGGGAGGATTTGAGAGGGCAAAAACAGATTATTGAAAGCCCAGTTATATCCAACAATCGGTTTAGTTTATTGATGTACGAATGTAGGGTTCATAACTGATAAATTGGATGAGCGTTTAAAGACGATTGTTTATGTTTTAGCTTAAAATACTTTAAATTTAATATCTTATTTGTACGTGTATATTAACAAAAGTGAACGTATTGTGTTGATAATAATTATTACCTAACAAACTATTAAATAAGTTCCGTAATGGACTGACTGGGGTCAACACCTTACTGAGCCCTGCAACACCAACTACGCAGTTGTTCCTGTCGCGACTCCATCACTCTATCTACACGACCAAGGGTCGAGGAGGTCGTGTAATATATTTGGAGCAAGTGCACGTGAACACTGAGTCACTACCTTTATAGCCTGCAATTAGAAAATATTATGATTGTTATAAAAATAAAAAAAACCCGCCTGCTTAAAAAAATTTGAAACAAGATAACCTTAAATCATGCAATCGGAACTTACTAAAATGCCTCCGACTGCATGACTTAGGTTATCTTTTTTTTATTTAATACCTTTTAGTGCTTAGTTGCAAGACGTAACGTAACATGCAATCGGAACTTACTAAAATGCCTCCGACTGCATGACTTAGGTTATCTTTTTTTTATTTAATACCTTTTAGTGCTTAGTTGCAAGACGTAACGTAACATGCAATCGGAACTTACTAAAATGCCTCCGACTGCATGACTTAGGTTATCTTTTTTTTATTTAATACCTTTTAGTGCTTAGTTGCAAGACGTAACGTAACATGCAATCGGAACTTACTAAAATGCCTCCGACTGCATGACTTAGGTTATCTTTTTTTTTATTTAACACCTTTTAGTGCTTAGTTGCAAGACGTAACGTAACGTAACTGTACTTACCTACTAAAAATTTAAGTGAAAATCGTTGGTCACAATAACTTTAAATCCTAAACTTATAGTAAGTGAAAAATGTTTTGAAAAAGCCTCATCATGATATAAAAAGGCCTACCCGATGATATCCCACAAGGCATAGTTTCTTCACTTTATTTTTTTTCTCTATCACAATATGGCGTCTGGCTGTCGCCATTTTGAATTTCGATTGCTGTCATGTCTTTAGTGACGATCGCAAGATTAATACGAATCTCTTGACGTATGAATCATAAAAATCGACTTTCGCGTTTGGTCTATATAGTGCCACAAAGTAACACACATACATACATACTCGTCAAACACATTATCCTTCGCCGTCGGGTGAAATAGAAGGTAGTGTAAATACCAAAACTGTGCTTTTACAAATATAGTTAAATCACTTTTCTACAAAAAAGTGAAAGCGTACCATGCTCATGTGAGAGTGTTAAGACATGCCCGTAGCTTTATGCATTCATAGGCTTTAGTTAGCAACTCCTTACCATGGGATTTATGTATATTCACCGCCTTTGTTGTATAAAAAAAGTAATTATTACACCTAGGTGTACTGAATTGTCCATAAAGGTACTAGTGCGTGACAAACTTGCATTTATTACAATTTACAAAAACGTTTTGCGGAGTCTACAATGTTATTTATGTTAACAGTAATTACTGTAGCAGATGGTAATCATGGTTATATAAAATCAGCAAAGTTTATTTTGTATTTTTATTTCTTAAACAAATTACATAGAGTAAGGGTTTGAGTAACTTTTTAATTAGAGTAGGAGACCTTCAAAATATTCGAAGTAGTTTTGAGCTGCTTGTACGTAATTATTTATTTCTATAGAAATGTAGGTATAAAGCAGCTTTATTCAAATTATAAATTGGTTTAATTAGAAACTAAAGAACAGATTGAAGAGGTTAGGTTACTTCTTTAAGTATAATGATAACTAATATATACACATTAAATACACACATTTATTTCTAACTAGCTGTCCCGCGCAACTTCGTCTGCGTAAATTTTCCCCTTTTTTTATAATCCTATGTTACTTCTAATACCTCCAAGAATATGTGTACAAAGTTTCATGATGATCGGTTGAGTAGTTTTTGCGTGAAAGCGTAACAAACAATGCGATTATGGTGATGATGAGGTCAAAAGATGGATGGATGATATTTCGTCCAACTTTTGACTGACTGACTCCTGCCTATCTCGATAAATGATTTTAAGAATGGGCAATAACAGGTACCTACCTGATTACCAGTAATGTGAGAATGATCTGATACGTATATTTTAGTATAGACGTTTTATCGAAAATTTCGGATTTGTTAATTATTCCGATTTTGTTTGGGAATTGCTTTCTTTTAAATTAGGTACATAAAACCCACCTCAAGAATGACTCTATTGAAAATCCGTTCAGTAGGTTTTTGAGATAACACAAATTGTTTATAACTTTTTAAAATTTAGGGTATTATTTAAAGGTTCAAAATGAAATATTGGGGTAAAATGTATGTACCTTTCAATGATACCTCTCAATTGGACACAAAAAATACATGAAATTATATTTATTGAGTAGGTATGTGAATAATCTGAGTTATGTCAATTTTAATGGTGCTGCTGAGTCCTTCAATCAAATCGAAGATTAATTTTTATCTGTGAAACGTACACAAGAGATTGTGGGGGACAGGGTGATATGTCCCTCCAAATCAGGATGATGAAGAAAACGAGTGTTTCACTTGCACGATAGTTTGTTTATTACACAGTTTTTACATTTACACGAAAGCAACAGGATACAGTTCGGAAGGATGAAATATAGAATAGGCGAAAGTCTAGGATACATAAACGCAATAAAATAGGTCAAGCGAGAAAGCATGCGAGTAGCACGTCAGCGCGGTAGCAGGTATTATACCGACTGGCCGGCGGCGCGCTCTGAGGAATGCAGATGGGCGTAGCCCACTCCCGGTGCGCGGGAGCAGGACAACAAGTCACCCAGCTCAGCGCGCGTCGCCGCGCAGCGAGTGAATTAACTAATAACAAAAAATATTGTTTCGTCCGCGAGTACATATTTTATTATTAACTTAAAAATTAAATTTTACAAATATACGCTACATCACCCACCCCCAGAGACCGTGTCTACGGGCGATAATAATCGGGAAAATTAACCCTACGACCGGACCTGGTCGTCCGATCGGTAACTTTGTCCCCAGTATCGGTTAATTTGGTGATTGGTGTGGGTTTGTGAGTGTTTGTTTGTGATGTGTTTGTGCTTGTTTGTGTATCATGAAATATGTATGCTGGTTTGAGTCTATCGATCGAAACTGACACTTTATTACCTTTGACGAGTAAGATGAAAGTCTTGTCACCGCGTTGTATGACTTCGAAGGGTCCCGTGTACGCCGGCTTGAGTGAACCAGTCGTCTCGTCCCTGAGGAACACGTGACTTGTTGAGCTTAGATCTTTGAAGACGAATATTGATTTGCTTCCGTGGCGTGACGTAGGTACAGGTTGTAGTCTCCTGGCATACATCCTTAGGCGTTCTACGTAATTTGTGATGTCCATATTGTCTTCAACTTCTGGGTGTAACATCTCCCCTGGTAACCTGAGCGTCTCGCCATATAAAAGCTCGGCAGGTGTAGCTCTGAGGTCTTCCTTGTATGCGGTTCTTATACCTAATAGTACTAATGGAAGGGACTCCACCCAGCTTTCATTTGTGTGACACAGTATAGCCGCTTTCAGCTGCCTGTGGAACCTTTCTATGAGCCCGTTACACGAAGGATGGTAAGCTGTAGTGCGCCTATGCTGAGATCCAACTATCTCTGACAGGTGTCTGAAAAGTGTTGACTCGAATTGTCTGCCGCGGTCAGTTACGATGCTTTTGGGACAGCCAAATCGTGCGAACCAACCGCCTACTAGTGCTCGGGCCACTGTTTCAGCTGTGATGTCTTGTATGGGTATCGCCTCAGGCCATCGCGTGAACCTGTCAATGGCAGTGAGGCAATATCGAAAACCGTGAGATGGTGGTAAAGGTCCTATAAGGTCTATGTGTATATGCATAAACCTGGCTTTAGGTAGTTGAAAAGAACCGGGTCGTGAAGACACATGCCGAGTGATTTTTGCTCGCTGACAAGGTATACAGCAACGGCTCCATTCTCGACAATCCTTTTTTATGCCGGGCCAGATGTATCTCTCTGTTACCAATTTGACAGTTGCGGTAGCACCTGGGTGGCTGAAAGAATGTAAGCTTTCGAAAACTTGACGACGATACTCCTTTGTGACGTATGGCCTGAGGTTCTTGCTACTCTCGTCGCAGTACAGTTCGGTGTTTGATCCCGGGACTTTGAATATCTTCAGGCGTAACGAGGTGTTGCTGTTCAAAAGCTGTTGAAGCTCTAGATCCCCTTCTTGAGACTTGGCTAATTTCTTTAAGTCTATCGGTAGGCTTACTTCTTCAATACGAGAAAGACTGTCAGCAACGACGTTATCCTTGCCTGAGATATGCTTTATGTCCGTTGTGAATTGAGAAATAAAGTCTAGGTGCCGAAACTGTCTCGGTGAGCAATTCTCCTTTCTTGAATGAAATGCGAAACAAAGAGGTTTGTGGTCTGTGTAGACTACAAAGTCTCGTGCTTCGACCATATGTCGGAAATGTTTGATGGCTTCGTAAATGGCTAGAAGTTCTCGATCATAAGGTGAATATTTACTCTGACTTGGGCTTAACTTCCGTGAGTAAAATGCGAGAGGTTGCCATGGCTGCTTGTCCTTGCACTGCTGCAACACCGCGCCTATGGCTGTGTCCGATGCGTCCGTTACCAGCGCTAGCCTTGCTCCGCAGTCAGGATGTACAAGCATGGTGGCTTTGCAAAGGCTGTCTTTGCAAGCGTTAAAAGCGTCGAGTTCATTGGGTGTAAAGCTAACTGGATGTGAACCTTTCACGGCACCGGTCAGCAATTCGTTCAACGGGGCTTGATGTTGTGCTGCATCTGGTATGAAGCGCCTATAGAAATTTATCATACCAAGAAATCGACGAAGTTCCCTAATAGTTCTCGGTACGGGAAATTTCCTAATAGCCTGCACTTTCTCGGGTAGCGGCTTGGTGCCCTCGGCTGAGACACTGTAGCCCAGAAATGTAACTTCATCTGCTCCAAAAATGCACTTTGAAGTATTGATTACTACTCCGTAATCCTGAAGTCTTTTGAAAAGGAGACGTAAGTGTTGTTCGTGAGACTTTCTATCCTTCGAGTGGACTAAAAAATCATCAAGAAAAGCATAGCAAAACTCTAAGCCTCGTAACATTTCATCTACAAATCTTTGAAAGGTCTGACCAGCGTTTCTGAGACCAAATGTCATATATGGAAATTCATAAAGCCCAAAAGGGGTAGTTATTGCAGTCTTATGGATATCCTCTGAACTGACAGGTATAAAATGGTACGCCTTAACTAAATCAATCTTTGAAAAAATTGTAGATCCTGCAAGACTTTGAGAAAAATCGTGTATATGTCGTATGGGGTATTTATCGGGTATTGTCCTGGAATTTAGTAGACGGTAATCGCCGCATGGTCTCCATCCGTTATCCTTCTTCGGTACTAGGTGTAATGGAGAAGACCACGCTGAATCCGACGGTCTGGCTATGCCATCTCTCAGCATAGTGTTAAATTCGGCTTTCGCTATCTTTAGCTTGTCAGGGGCTAACCTACGTGGCGTACACGAAACGGGTGGGCCTGGTGTTGTATTTATGTGATGAAGTGTATTGTGTGTGGGGGTACGGTGTATGCCTGGTGGTCGTGTGATGTCGGGGTATTCGCGCAGTATGTTGTGGTATGTAGAATCACCAAATATTACCTTTACTGAGGGTGCGGCGTCGGTCGAACGAACAGGTGAAGCCGGGGTGACAAGCGTAGTATTACCATCCCGTAGGCACTGGTTCCTGCAATCGACAATTAAATTATAGTGAGACAAAAAATCTATACCAATGATTGGTTTGTTTACATCGGCTACGACAAACTGCCAACAGAAATCCCGACGCAAACCTATATTTAATATTAAATTAATATACCCGTACGTGTTTATTAAGGTACCGTTAGCTGCACTGAGTTTATAGTTCGTTACTTGCTGCGGTCTTGGCAAGACAGACCGTGGAAATACACACAAATCACTTCCGGTGTCCACCAGGAACCGTAGTTTTGTCTTTTGGTCGGTGACGAATACACGACCGATGTTTGGGCAGTCGTCGGTCGCGCTTACTGACTGCCCACGCCTTTTCCCGACGATTGATAGTCACAGGGGCGAACACAACGCTTCGCCTGGTCGCCGAATCTGCCATGGTACCAGCACACAGGTTGTTTTCGGTAGCTGGAGTGCGACCGTGAGGAATTTGAACGGCCGCGTTCGCGGCTGCCACGTCGATCCGGTCTTGAACGACGTCGTGATAATCTTTCTACCTTTGATGCTAAACATTCCACCTGTTTGGTTAATTCGGCGATAATGTGTAGACTGTCGGCGGGTCCGCTCGGGTACGGAGCACATGTCACCGCTGCAGACGCTACTTGAGGTGTCACCACATCGTGAATCCGGTCGGCTAGCTCTGCCAATTCTTCAAGGTTGGCCTTCGGTTGCGAAGCAATAATGGTCTGCGTACCACTCGGCAAGCGACTTGCCCATATGGTTCGCAAAAAATCGTCCGGGACGCCTGGGCCGGCTAGATTCGACAAGTGCCGGTAAAATTGGGACGGTTTGCGGTCTCCAAGCTCCTCGTGCATGAGCAGTTGTTTCACCTTCCTCTCCCTCGACGCGGAGAGGCGTTTGACGAGTTCTGCTTTCAATTTTTCATATTTGTTGGTGGCGGGCGGAGATGTGATTATGTCTTCTACCTCACTTGCGTACTGGGGATCTAAATGGCCGATAGCGTAGAAATATTTCGTGGCATCCGTGGAAATATTCGCCAGTACGAACTGCGCCTCCAATTGCGAGAACCACAACGCCGGTTTTTCTGGGTAAAATGGCGGTATGCGTACGCCCACGCGGCATGTTTCTCGAATGTTCTCGGTTTCTACTCGCTGAGTGGTCTTGGGTTCCTCGTTCTCGTAGTCTGACATCCTGCGATCACGTCGGGGTCACCAATGTGGGGGACAGGGTGATATGTCCCTCCAAATCAGGATGATGAAGAAAACGAGTGTTTCACTTGCACGATAGTTTGTTTATTACACAGTTTTTACATTTACACGAAAGCAACAGGATACAGTTCGGAAGGATGAAATATAGAATAGGCGAAAGTCTAGGATACATAAACGCAATAAAATAGGTCAAGCGAGAAAGCATGCGAGTAGCACGTCAGCGCGGTAGCAGGTATTATACCGACTGGCCGGCGGCGCGCTCTGAGGAATGCAGATGGGCGTAGCCCACTCCCGGTGCGCGGGAGCAGGACAACAAGTCACCCAGCTCAGCGCGCGTCGCCGCGCAGCGAGTGAATTAACTAATAACAAAAAATATTGTTTCGTCCGCGAGTACATATTTTATTATTAACTTAAAAATTAAATTTTACAAATATACGCTACAAGATCATGATCTTAATTAAAATGTTAGAAAAACTGAAATAGTTAAGGGGTTGGAGAGTTTTAGGTACCTTGGTCACATTGTGACATGAAGTTTAAGGGACGATGATGACATTGAATGTCGGCGTAGATCGTTATATGTCGTTGGAAATATGTTAATAGGAAAGTTGGTTAAATCCTCCTCAGACATAAAAACTACTCTATCTCGAGCCTTTTGTCAGGTTTTTTACACTTGTCAACTCTGCACTAATCTACACAAAAACACTGACGGTATCCGAGTCGCCTACAATAACATCTTTAGGGAACGGCTTGGAACTAGAGCGTCACTGCAGTGTTTATATTCTTAGAAGCACGAGTTAACACTTTTAATGCCATCCAAAGGTGTCAAACCGCGAGGTTTATGTACAGAGTTGAGAAGTATGAGAGCAGAATCTGACGTAAACTTTACAATGGTGTAAAGTTCCGTCAGATTCTGCTTCCAATAAACGGATATATTTACGATGGTTAGAAATAGCTGCCTAACCATGTAGTTTCTGCATTTGTATTTTTGACTATTATTATTTTTTTATATAAAAAAGACTCCCGCAGTAGGGTACAAGCCCTGTGTCGCCTTCCCTGTGAACTTCACAAACATACAAGTACACCCAGATTTGGAACAACAATTTATGGATCACACAAAGTGGTGTTCCGTGTGAGAATCGAACCCACGACATCTTGCGTAGCAGTCAGATACATTATTCCCACCGCGCCACAGTCAAGAATTGATATGAGATTATTAATATTCCTTTTAAAATATATTTTTTTAGTGTTATTTTTTAGTATTTAATGAGTTTTCAATGTATTCTATTGATTAACTGTATCTTATTTGATTGGTTATTATTATTTTTACTATAATTTTTTTAATGTTTTTTTTTATTATTTTACTGTACCGTGTCTGTGTGTCTAATGGACTTAACGTCTGGATAAATACATTATTATTATTAATTAAACCGCTAGCAATACGAACGATATTTAGCTGAAATTAATGGAATCCCAATGGCTTATCCATGTTGTTCTTTCTAAGAACATTTATGATTCTAGTAGCAAATTTTACTTTACATACTCCGATCTCTGTTAATTACACATATGTACTGTATTTAACCCTCTACAGTAAAAACAATACATCAACCCGATTACAGCAGATCTATACGAAATATCATACTGATCGAGTTTTCCGTGAACTCATTTATAATTCCTTCTAAATTCAACCAGGTAAGTCGTTTATAATATCAGCTTTCCTTTAACTCTCTCTTATCTTTTATTCATAGATTCTAAAGGATTAGATATATAGTAGCTTTGTGGAAAGAAACAGTCAATTATCCTGTACTGCCTGAAGTTGTCGGGAGCCCGATGTTCAAAGGAGGTTAAGTGGTAGTAGCTTTGCTCTGATTATACGCAAAGTGCTGGAAAATAAATTGCTAAAGTAAGTTGTGTTATTATTATTTTGTTTTCAATTAATATATTCTTAATTCGAAAGTGAATATATTTTGACGCTGTCTTTTAAAATAGCGTTGAAACTAGCGTTTTGTGGGCAAATTTTGATCTAAAGTACGTGAGGTAATGTGTTTATTTGACATTAGTTTTCGATGACATTCTCACATTAAACATGGCAAAGACAACGTAAATGGATGCATATACGTTGTGTTCGTGATAGTGTATGTTTGTAAAGTCTCCACGACGCAGAGTTGTCTTTAAGTTATAGTATAACAGGAGCAAAACTGACCGCAAGTTGCAGGTTTAATACCCAGGCAGGCGAATCATAGCTTTCAATGTCTAAAGAAGTAAGGCAGTTCGTAACTAAATGCTAATTATAAAATACAAGTCCCGTCACGTAATCCTTGTACTTAATTAAAGGCTGAAGAATTTTGATTACATAATTTAAAAGTTGAAAAAGTTTTAATTAAGATAGATATAAGTTATTGTACATAAAGTAATAAAAATATTTACTGTGACCCTTTAATTCTCTTTAACTCTGTAACAATTCTTTTACGACGACACGTGAGTAAAAAAAATAGTTTCTTTTGCTAAATTATCTTTAGAAAAAAATAATAATTAGGAAAAACAATTTTGAAGAATATAACATTTAAAAATTGTTCTATTTCAAATTAAGATTTTTGTCAGCCAGTTTGACATAACAAACACTACAACATTTAACAAGAATACAAATAACCTATAAAACACAACCTTCTTATTATAGCTGCACATAATCATAAACAATAGATTATTTATCGATGTCAAAATATTGTTTTTTGTCTAGCCTCTCAGCCCGCCAATAAATGGTATCGTGCGATAAGGACCCGCTAACCTAACCTAACCAGTAAACATTACTCATTTTATTGTTTTTAAACTTTCGCGACTTTTATACAAATTAGATATATTTCGGGACTTAATCGCGTGAATTGTTTATATATTTACCCGACGTTTCGATCGAATTGCACCGATCGTGGTCACGGGTCGACAAGGTCGAAACGTCGGGTAAATAAAAGGTTCGTACCTTTAAATAATTCACGCGATTAAGTCTCGAAATATATCTTATATTACACATGTAAGTTTACGCAGGGTCAAGAATATTAACAATTTGTTCGTAATTAATCGATATTATTTACCTACCTAATGCCTTCTCCAAGCCATATTGCATTATATTCATACATTTATGGCACTCTCCCGAATGTGAACACATTCATGTCATAAAAGAATTGTCTTCCATAAAACGGTTCGACCAAATCTGACAGGATATAATAAAATATGGCGATGTTATTCGATTGAAATTTTAATAATGTTAAAGTTCTAAATGTTTAGAATCTGTTTAACTTTAAAAAAGATCCTAAACATTTTGAACGTCGGGCAAAAACTGTTTAATGTTTACAGAATTTGAAATATTTTTATATATTACATTATTATATTTATATTTTCAGGGCAATCTTCAACATCTCCACAATAATATTCATAAAATTCATGTCAAGAAAGTAGTGTTATATTACATTTGAGCACGCAAACGTTAAATAAAGATTACTAAAACAAGAAACAAACAAAACATTCGTAACTAAGTTACCCTGAAGTAAATTTCCCTTCCGCTTCGTCAAGCTATTTTTTATCTAGTTAAGTCATATCATAATGATGACAATCTGCGACCAAAATCAAGCTACTCCGTAAACGCCCTTAAATAACTTTGTATGTCGTACCCGTTCGGGTATTTCCGCCACTCGCCGAACGATTTCTGCTGTCTTTATTTGCAGTCGGCGTTCGCAGCCGTAGACATCGGCGGCGTAGCTCGTCAGTCGCGTAGTAGCCCTCGTGACGCAGTAAGGTCTACGCTCCCTCTACAACATTATTGACGTAGAGATCTTTCTCAGTTTTAATACAAGAGTATTGGATACTTTCTTAGTATTATATGGTAGCTGTATTATAAATATTGGTGTTAAAATTACTTGTTAGTTAATAAGTGCTTGGAAAAGATATATCGCAACAGGTAAGTGTTTTATTTTATATTTTAATGTTTCGTGTATTGATATTTTTACGACACTTTTTTTTATTTGCTGAAATATACAACCTCATTTATATACCCTAAAAAATATATAGCCTCGTTTCTAGTATAGTAAACTCGTTTTTAGTATAGTGATAAAATTTCGTAGTGCGGTGTGTACCTATTTGAGTGAATAAAATCAGGCTTTATAATTTTTCATCCAATTGGTGTGGCATGGATACCGCAACAATTAATCGCTTCGTGATATCGCCTGCATGGACAATTAAACCACATAAAAGTATTCACAACAGTTTGAGTTCGAAATTTGAATTAAAAAATGATGACTGCGCTTAGAAAAATAAATACTGGAATAATTACAGTAAAAAAATGGTCGCGGATTTTACGAGCGGTGCTTTTTCAATTGTAGCTTTATCTTGACGTCAACGCCTCAGTCAGCCTTTCGCTAAGGCTTTATGACACAATTTATTTTGATAACCATCGCTTGACGACAGCGTCGTTTCTGCCTTCTTCTTTTGTATGGAATTTCTTACTTCAAATATCTTCAGAAACTCAACCTTGTAAGAGTATGTTTTGTGAGTGTAAATAGTACAATAGGCTTACATTACGTCTCATTTCACGGATATACAAGTGTCTATTTTGCGCTCACCCTCGCTTACACCCTGGGGTCATATTCGGTACAGTCACGAGCGCTCGAGTTAATTAATTAACTTCTTTGATCTCTACATAGGCAGTCGCTTCGTTTCTCATGCCATCTTAGTCGAAGAAAGCTCAGTTTTTTATAAACCGACCTTGTTTTCTTCGTTCAGTTTATTTGCACAGTCGTAATGAATTATTTTTCCTCGCGTACTTTTCCTTTTCATTGTACATTGTAATGTTTGAGTTTATTTTTTGTGCTCTGTTTCGTGGATGTAATGTTTTTTTCTTATTTTGCTTGAATTCTGCGATGATTGTGTTGGATATTCATTAATTTGAATCTATCTTAGCAGTTTTTGTTGTAGTTTGTATTATTTTGTTATCTATTAATACCGTAAATTGTGGTGTCTGATATATGACAAAACCCACTCTAAAAACAAGCAATTTAGTTTAGCTGGAGGGGTAAACAAGATTAAATATCGAGCTCACAGTATGTGGTATGAACAATAACCTTTTTAAAAACAAGATTGCTGGCATTCACAAACAATAGTGATTCAATAGATAGTTGTATTAGCGGTCGTTGTGATTTAAAACAAATACTCTTATTTTCGTTTCTAAAACATAGACATAAAACAAAGAGACATTATTGATTACTAAGGCGACTGATTCTCGTGTTACGAAGACTGTCAAGGTTTTTCCGTCTGTTTATCTTGTTCTCGGTAAATTGATTTTATTAACGTACCTATCTGATTTTTATTGATTCAAAATTGTACTTCAATAGGAATCTTTTAAAGTCGCGAGCTACTTTATCATTCTTTACAGAAAACATTTTCTTATACAATCTTACATAAATACTAAGATAACAAATTTAATTGACACTTCTTGTCATGTACATCTTTTATAACGACGACATCCTGAATTCAGCTACGTTGGCTTTATGTCATTAATTCATAGCGAACAGGGATGTTCACTTTATAAACGTCTTTTTTAACTTCAAAGGGGAGGGAATGTCAAAAAATTATGCTCAGTGTTTCTGAGACAACTTCTTAATAAATTAAGTAACAAAAAATACATTTGCCTTTGGTATACTCCATTTTAAGTTAAAATTAGATTACGAAACAGGTTTATTTTAAGCTGAAGATGTTTTAAAGAATGAATAAGTAAACAGTTGTCTCTTACTTGGTTCTTCTCTTCATTCAAAAGTAATTAATTAAAGGCCAACAGTAATGTGATAAGGAAAAAGAGAGGATGTTGATTTACTTGTAATTGAACATTTTTTGTTTATAAAAGGTTGTTTGAAAAATGGGTCCGACATTAAAATTGGTTCATTTAATTTTGAAGACTGTTACAAAGTATTATATTTGCTAGTACTTAAATGAATACTAGATAGGTAATGTTGTATCTTCTGATATACAGAATGATTTGCAATATGTAACCTCCTGATTGCGGCTACATAACACTAAATAAGTTTGTAATATTAGTTTTAGAAAATATTTAGCATTAAATCCTTAATCACTTTTTGAGTAATGGCCTTTACCGCCTAAAGACTATTTAACTGGAGTAAAATCGTTGTTTATTGCGAGATTTAGGTTTAGAAACATGGATTTTATTCCGGGGTCTCTCAGATGTGTGGTAAATGGTTGTGTGGCAAAAGTAGGTGGTAGGTGGTGAAGGATTAATTTGTATTTTTTTTTTTAATTAATTTTACGAAGTCATTTGGTGTATTGTGAAGAAGCCAAGAGCGAGAGGTTATTAGTATATTCAAAATCACTTTCTATAAAAAATCTTGTGTTACGGTGTTTATGGTCGATTTCTTCTAAAACTTTGCGACCGATATTAATACATTTTTGTTATATTTGGAAGGTCTTAAAGTATTTTTATCATCGTGATTTTAGTATATTTTTATGAATTGTTAAAACGGGGAAACTGACGTAGAAGAAGTTGCGTAGGTCAACTAGTATTTATAAATTTTCCCCCATGATATTAAATTATTATTTATGCTACACAGACAAAGGGTTAATAGTCATTTTAACTGGAAAATATTATTTTTCATTCTTTTAAACCAAATTAATAAAATACTGTTATAGAATAATGGCCCCGATCAACTTTCTAGGATAAATAAAAAATACAAATTAACAGCTAAACCTGTCAATAAATGACATAGGACATTACTGTTACATGTATCCTTATATTCTCGAATAAAACAAAAATCATAGAAGTAAAATGATCATCCCCGTAAACAAAATGGAAACCCTGTTTTTAGTTCCCAACCATTTTAATTACATAAGGGAGTAAGGGGCTCAGAGGAAATTTTTGTTGTTTTACTGTGATATTTTTTTTTATAAAAGACATGTTGAGATGGAGTATGACCGGTTATCCTAAGGGAATTACTGGGACGTGTATCGTTACGAACTATAACTTCTAAGATGTTTTATACAAGATCTTTGGGATATGCTGGCAAATCCCCGTTTACTTTTTTATGTTAGAGAACATTAGTGAGTGCGGTCTCTTGTGTATACGTCTTCTTTGAATCTATTACCGTTCATTGTGATAACCGCTCTAAACATTATTGAGGGAGAGATATTTCTATTCAATCGCATTAAGCCTGACAAGGTTTTTAAAATGCCGTTTTTTCGGCAAGGAAAGCTAATTTTATTCGGCATACATCTCGAGATTTAAATAGGAATCTTGAGATTTTGCCATCGGTTAAATGCTATGCTCATTTCGTGACATCCAAGGTAGAAATCCAAGCAAGGAAGACTACTAGAGTAATAAATTAACGTCTCGTAGTTGAGGTTAGTCTTTGTCGCATCAAACAGGCTGTTTTGTGAATATAGAATGATACACATATTCAAATTGCTGTAAATAGTGCTACTATAATTATTGAGGATTATTATCCATCAGTTAGGCCCTTGTCACACGTTCGTTCGTTTTTATGGTCACAAGTATGCTTTAAGTATGGTGATATAACTAAGTGAGCTTTCACACGTTCCGAGGTCCATTCCGGTCAGTATACTTTCGCCTCCAGATACCCGCCGCCGGTTATCCGGCAACCATAACGTGTAAAAAGAATATAGGGTCGAATACTCAAACCTCACTCAATATTGAGGTGTTATTAACTCCCACGCCATCACTGTCATCAAGTCATGTCAAGATAATAACAGCAACAGTAATGGATAGTTTTGAACTCAAAGATTTTTTTTTTATTTTTTTTTTTTATTAAAAAGATAACTAGCAATGTGGGATTGAATCCCACATTACTAGCAATCTTGTTAACCCCTCCAGCTAAGCCCAAAGGCTTGTGTTAGGAGTGGGTTCACGTCGGTAGTATAATGGGTAGGATTCGAACCCGCGACCGATTGCGAGACCGATGCCTTAGCCATTAGGCTACCGCCGCTTTAAAAGATTATTTGAGTATTCAATGGAAAATCTCTCTACTACTGGCTCTGCTTGCTTATTTTTGAGCTATAGGGTTGCTTAATTCGGTGATATATCCGTTACTATTTAGAAACTTTTGTGACCTACTTGGAAACATAAAACGGGGCTGAATGTCGAACTTTCTCTGCCATCGTAAATACAGCACTTTATCCATAAAACTGTGAAGAAAAGAAAGGTAAATAAAGTAAAAGCAGCTTATTTACTATGATGTTAAATAATAACGATTGTGTTATGGGCTGTAAATCAATAATGCTGAATGGTGTAATGTCAAACTAATAAGGCGTTGTCATATTTCTTTATGAGTGGTGTGGAATAATACAGGTGACGCTTTTGTTATTTTTAAAAGCCGTCAATATTATATATGTTAAATGTTCACATGGGGGTTTGTAAAGATAGTTATTAGAAGGATTTTACGTATTCAATGTATATAATAATAGGTTTAGGTAAATGATGGAAAAGCGTTTATCCGCATGGTGGATTGCGACCCTCTCTTAGAAAAGAAAGTCCAAATCTCTGTAGTATGACAAATATAGGTATGTGATGAGAACGAACAAGCAAAGTATTAATAAATGTTAATAAACTTTCGCGATTTGTACAGATTATAGACTCTTCTCTCTGAGTTTACCCGTGACCACGGCCGTTGCAATACGGTCGAAACGTCGGGCAATAAACAAGCTATATTACCTTAAATTATTCACGCGATTAAGACCCGTAGTATATATAATTTTATAAAATATTAATATTTGTACTAAAAGTTGGTCGAAATATAGAATTGAGTTCTTAAACTGCGAACACTAAAATACTTAATTCTGAATAAGTATTTTATCTATTCAATCAGCAATAGTAACCAACCAAAAGGCTTTAACTAAAATAACAACACAACTAACATTTCCCTAACTAAATAATATAACCACAATTGTATTAGTTAATTTTAATGAAAATAACTGACCGTTCCGCGCGCAAACTCCAACTATTTAAATTGAGATAAGCAAATAAGTACGGTTGTGCGCCACTTTTGTCACTCAACCACCCAAAATGACAAATTAATTAAATGAATGACCCTGAAACAATAAAAGCCGGAATACCAACCCTAAACTCGGCCGAGTGGTCCATTGTTCCCTCATTGTTATCACTTGAGTGATCAACAAACAGAAAGAACAACAGGTATTATAGTGACATCACAAAGCAAGGAAGTAAAATTATTACGACAGTTTTTTTTTTTCTGTAAACAATGCTTATGGGAGTTTTATGTTTGTAATAGAATTCTGCGTGTTATGTGCTATACCGTCCTAGTTTTATTGTGTTATCACGTTAGAAGGATTTTTATTGCAGTTTAGGTGAACGTTTCACGTTTCGTCTGCCGTTATCTCGCTTTAATGCCAGATCGTTTTAGACTTGTAGCGAGAAGAGGGTCGAGATTGCTCTTTGGACATCTCGAGAAAATGCTGCTTCTCAAACTAACTTGTAAAACTTTAAGTTCTACGTCAGTCTAGGTAATAAGTTAAAGTGAAACTTGTAGTTTAACTGATGCAACTGTTTATGAAATTGTAAATCTACTAACTTATGCCAGCGCCTTCACTCTCGTGGATGCCAGTATTTGCGTCCATTTTGCATGACTTCTTGTGAGTACATGTGGTTAGTAAAACAAGAACCAAGCTGATCTACCGTTATACTTACTGAAACTAGAACATTAGCTTCAATATAAAGAACAAAGATCTATTCACAAGTCAACAAACAAACATACTTGTAAAAAATGATTGTCTGTAAAGTCGTTTTACGGACGATATTTTTACGTGATAACGTCATTAGAAAACATTGATGACATTGTAATAAACATCCATGCCTATGACAGCTTTAGTGGACTCGGACGGATGTGCCCGACGGCCACAATACTTCAGCCTATCAGCAGGTGGAACGTGACGGACCGTGACACTTTTTCGTGCGTGCACCCGGTCATCGATTTAAAAGACGTTGTCACCTCAAAAACATAGTTAATTCCTTAATTTGTTTAAATATTTCTAATGTTACACAGCTACTTACTTCAATACTGGACAGAAACTCACCACTAAAGCATAGTCTAGAAAGTTTTTAAGGACAGTTATTTACTGACTACCTGTAATAACTTCAAGGTTTTTTATTGTTTCCATAAAAAACCTAGTCTATGGAATCGAATAGCGAACATTTTATATAAATAATGAACAAAACGTAGAGTCATTATGACATCGGAAAGATTATAAATAACGATATATTCTAGAATCAAATATTTCGGTTTCAATCGACAACTGCCTAAATAAAACTCGGTGAGTCGTACGTGATAGTCAGTATCAGGTACGAAAGCTTACTTGGTTTACTACGAATGCTTACCAAAGACGTGAAAATGCCTTCAGCCTTCTATGTCAGGAAATTTCTTTTAGTAAGCGCTTATTTTAGGACTTGGACGTGTTCTTCGTAAAAAAAAAAAGATTGGAGACCTACATTGGCCTCAAAATGTCATGGATTTGATAATATAGAGAACCAACGAAAAAAATACTCTGGTTAAATTTTCGTTAATTCGCACAAAACTAAAATTAAAAGCGTTTCTTGTACCAAAACGAA
The DNA here is from genome assembly GCA_945859575.2 of Herminia tarsipennalis. Lineage (NCBI taxonomy): Eukaryota > Metazoa > Arthropoda > Insecta > Lepidoptera > Erebidae > Herminia > Herminia tarsipennalis. Next base: position 18,169,298 of record OX243835.2, read on the forward strand.
ATATTAGACAATAAATTCCAGTTTCAAGTCAAAACCATTTGCTCTACATTTCTGATTTTTGCTTGACAATAGCACACAGAAATATCTTATTACTGTAAACATTAATAAAATCTTTGTCAGAGACACGTGTTGCCGACAGGGTTAGACATTGCTAATATCAACCTCTCGGAGTTTTCCTCAAAAGACTATTGTGTGGGGTTCTTTAAGAACGCAATCAAAAGATTTAACGGGGCCGGCATATAGGGAGGTACGGGACGGTATTTGGGAGGGTTTTTTGCATTCTATTAATCTCTAAACAGTGGAGTGTTACGAATTAATGTGTTTACACAATACCATCATTACTTAAGCATAACCGAAGTATGTTAACGAACTGTAATTGTAATATTTTAGTAATTATTTTGTCCGCGGCTTTGCCTACGTGGATATCGGTTATCGCGATTTAACTATCCTATCATTTACCGGGGCTTAAACTATCTCCATACTCCCTCCACAAACACTAATAAACCGTAACAGATAGAGTTACTTTTACATTTATAATAGTATCTATCCTAAAAAAGTATAAACCCCATAAATGATAACTTTTTGACGTGATAATGTGTTATAAATCGATGACCGACTACAAATCGTTGACTGGTTGCTAAGCAACGCGAATGGCGATATGTCATCAATGTTTTCTTATGACGTTGTCACGTAAAATTATCGTCCATAAATCGACTTTACAGATAACCATTTTTTTAACAAATCTCTTATTTGGAACAGATAAATTTAACATTTTTGTAAACCTGCCAAACTGGGTTTGATAAAACATTGCGGTAAAAAGCGCTGTAAGGTTTAAATAAATCCATATGCGGAAAGTAACAAACATCCAAACCTACCTATAAACTCACAAATTTACACGTTCATTATAATAGTAGGTAGGATTAATACAACTTGTTTATATTTGTTAAATGTTTTTAAACTTTGTTGGTTAGTCTCTGTTGAAATTGGCGCTCGTGACTGAAATTCAGTTAGGAGGATTATTATAATACCGAGAGGGCAGTGTAGGGTCGGCAACAACCCTTGCCGTGTTATTTGCGTCCACAATAACTGTAAATGGTTTTAGTAAATAAAAATAAGGTTACTTTTTACAGGGCAATTAACACACATTTATCCCCGAATATTCAAACGATACTTAACTTTTGAGTCATGCTCAAATGAATATTTGTCTAATTTATTTCCCTGTGAGTAATAGTGATAGTATTACAGTTATCGGAACTGTCTTTTAAGTATTCGGACATTAGCCTCAAGGATGGGTAAAGCCAGATCAGAAAAACAAAAAACCTGGTTTAGGTACTACATCTGCAATTTTTCTTGCAATAATAAGTGGAGTTAGGTACAGTGGAGAAGATCTCTCGAGTCAAACGGACTGCGTATTAGTAGAACTAAGACGAAGTACATAGTGTTTAATGTCGTTCCACACAAATCTACCACAACACATACGGAGCTAACGCTTATTTTCCTGGTCGGGGTTTAAAACAGAACAAACAATCGTGTTCATCTCAAAATTATATATCTCACAGCTTCTCTCAACACATGCTTGTCCGAGTCACTAATCGATAGACCAATAAGTCAGTGAAAGATAGTTAAAATGATAAAATACCATGTCAGTATTGTAATAATGAAATAACTACACTAAAGCTTTAACCCAAAAATAGCACTCATGCATGCACATAAACACGCACACACACGCACACACACACACATACATACATACACACACACACGCGCATACACACGCGCACGCACGCACACACACACACACACACACACACACACACACACACACCAAATTCAAATGGAATATTCTGTACGCAAACCACCTTCACACCTTCTTCCGTTTAATATTTTCCTTAATTATCAGCACGTCATAAAACCGTTTAAAGGGGAGAAATTTGTCATACAGGCTACGATCCTAGTACAGATCCAGCTCTCACGAAGGATTTAAATTGAAGCTGTGGAAATGTTAAAATTTTTATAACATATTGTATACTAGCTGTGCCCCGCGGTGTTACCCGCGGCTTATTAGCCTATGTGTTAATCAAGGGTGGCAGCTAACTCCATACCAAATTTTATTAAAATCGCTCCAACAGTTTAGACGTGAAGAAGTAACAAACATACACACTCACATACTCACAAACTGTCGCCTTCATAATATTAGTGTGATTAACTTTTTGAGAAATAAAATATATTATAATTATTACATCAAAAACACTGAACAGAAAAATGAGTAAACAGTATGTTACATAAATGCCAAATGTCTAGTATTTTCTTATAATTAAAAACATTTTTTCAACATATTTAAATAACATTTAATTTTTCATTGGAAGTGAAAGTGTTAAAACCATTTAGCTGTCATTGTCACCCTTCCAATTATACAGTTTTACGTTAATTATAATTTGCATTTAACTAAATAACAAAGTTTTAATAAAGTTTTAAATGTTTCCATCCAAATTTTAGTTTTGATAAGTTTGTAATTTAATAAGTGGGATTACTTTATTTTGTAAAAGCTTAAGCCAACCATATTAGGGAACTTTAATTGTAATAGTTTAGTACCTGATAACAAACTCACTCCGAACAAATATCAGTCACAGGGGTTAATCTCAGCCAAGACTAGCAAGTAGTAAGTAGCAGACTTAGGAAATTTGATAATGAAATGAAAAAATGAGAATCCATCTCTAGAATTGACAGTGCTATCCTTGCTTGACTGCGCCACTGGATCACGGACTCCTGTTTTAGTACTTCAATGTATTGACAAAACTAATTACCTACATAAAATCTCTAATGGATTGTAGTCCTTTAGAGATTTTATGCAGGTACTTAGTATAATTTCTAATACAGTTGTAATAAATACTATTATAAAGCAATGCATTCCAATTACCGTTTAATAATGCTATATATAGTTTAATTTAGTTATGTTAAAATTAAATAAGGTTGATATTTATATATCACTTAAAAAGCATTAGAGATTTTGTCACCTTGTGGTTATGTGATTATATTTTTGACGTGATAGCATCTCATAAATCGATGACACTCGAAAAAGTGTCACGTCATTGATTGGTTGCTATACAATAGCGAATGGCGATTGCAGTGACATAATATGCGATACAATTGTAACTAAGGTTATATGCTGTTAAACCGCTTTTTTAAAAATATATGTTGGAAATAAAGCTTAAAATAAGAAATCTAACATTAATGAAGATCCTTAAATTAAAAAAAAGATCCTACGATCTTCAAACAAATTCTAAATAGAATGTCCAGCACAGTGGAGTTATTTCAAGCAGGAGTTCCACATTCAAACATAAATACGTTAATTTATTTATTTTATTTATTTATTTAAATCAACTGCTTATTGCACTTACAGATACCCAAAACATGCAATAAGCCATTACAGTAAAAATGACTTAATAACTACTCAAAAATAACATGCAAAAATGTACAAATTGCCCTAACTTAATATAATAAATGTCAACTTCTGGGTATTGAGCAACCAGTGAGTTGATTAATGTCATGGCATGATTCGTAGGCGCAAATTTCGCTGAGTAGGTGCGCACCATGGGCACCGCCAGCAGACGACACGAGCGCAGCCGAGCATACCGGTCCGGTACCGACAGGGCACAGCGGCACAACGCAGTGGGGTTGTCAATTGAATTGTTTAACAGCATGTAGTAGTGGACCATGAGAGCGCACCTACGTCTTAGTTGAAGCGTATCTATACTTACCATCCCAGATACGAAAAGAGATGGGTACAAATAGGGGTAGTAGCCATACAGCTTGTAGTACAGATATCTAGCGAACTTCCTCTGAACACGTTCCAACATTAAACTGTACTTCGCCTCGTGAGGGTCCCAGACTATACAGTTAAATTCTAAGATACTGCGGACAAACGAAAAATACAGCACAATCACAGCACTCCTGTCCTGAAATCCAGCAGTTTGTCTTACGACGAATCCAAGAGACTTAAAGCCTCTGTTGCATATGGTTGTAATATGCGTGTTAAACGTCAGGCCAGGATCCATAATTAAACCTAGATCGCGTATTTGTGTTACTCGCTCGAGAGGCTCGTCTACTAATTTATAATCAAAAGAATATGGTGATCTAGAACGGGTATAAGTGACTATTTTGCATTTGGATGAATTAAAGTCAAGTTGATTGCGTTCACCCCAGTCAACTACGTTATCGATGTCCTGTTGGAGTGCTTTGCAATCTTGAGTGCACCCGATACCCAAAAAAAGCTTTAAGTCGTCAGCAAACATGAGACACTGAGCAGTTCTGACGACGTAAGGCAAGTCATTGACCATGATGAGAAACAAAGTTGGACCTAACACACTGCCTTGACTCACACCTGAGCGAGTGTCATACTGGTCGGAACGATAGTGTGATAGTTGGACATACTGTTTACGGTTTGCTAAATAACTGGCAAATAATTTTAGAAGATTAGGTGTAAATCCTGTAAGAGAGCACTTTTTTAACAAAACGTCGCTGTGAACGCGATCGAAGGCTTTTTTGAAGTCAAAATAAGCGACATCTACTTGCTTTTTTGCTTCTAACTCAGCTGCTGTATAGTCAACAAAGTTTATCAAATTAGTGGTCGTAGATCTACCAGCTCGAAACCCGTGCTGACACTCGCTCAACTGTGGGTTAATCTGTCTAATTATGTAACGATTCAGAATGGATTCAAATACCTTGCCAAACGCCGACAGTACAGCTATGGGTCTGTAGTTAGTGACCCGGGACTTCGACCCTTCCCTGGGCACAGGTGTAACTCGCGAGATCTTCCATAAAGTGGGATAGGTGGCTGTTTTCAGAGCTAAATTTAAAATATGTAAGAGAGGTTCCTGAAATATCGTCATGCAGTCCTTTACGATGTAAGCTGGCACCCCGTCTGGACCAGCGGATGATTGAGATTTAAGTTTTTTAACTGCACGTGAAAGGTCTGATGGGCTAATACTATCGATAGAAACACGGTAAGAACTTAAGGAGCTATGGTCTTCATTATTAATTGTACTAGTAGATAAAGTCGGTTGATTTAACAAGAAAACGGATTTAAAATAGGTGGCAAAAGCATTTGCAGCCTCCGACCCTGTCACGACCTTACCATCGTATTCGAATTCAGAACAGGAGCGCCGCGAACATTGCTGATCCTTTACAAACTTCCAAAATGTCTTTGGGTCCTTTTTTATACTCATCTCAGTTCTCTTAATAAAATCGGTGTGGGCTAGTTTAATTAGTTCTTTCGTACGTTGTCTATAAAATTTAAACATTTCGTAGTTAAATTCCAAATTAAATGCTCTAAACTTTTTTAAGTGATAGTGTTTGTTTTTTATATTATTAATTATTTCTGGACTGTACCATGTGGGATAAATATACTTGGGATTATTGACAGATGTTATGGTTGGAACATTTGAGTGGAAGCAAGATTGAAGTTTGGCATAAAATAAATCAAGAGCATGATTGACATTAGTGGAACTAATTACTTCTGACCAATCAGACGATTGGATAGAATCATAAAGAGAAAAAAAGTTGGCTTTTTTAAAATTCCACCGAGGAGCGTCATCATGCCGCTGCGCCGCCGCCGGTGGTGGCGAACACATAAGCCGCGCCCGCATCGGCTCCGGGCGCGCCACGTTGAGGCGAATACCGAGGGGGGGGTGGTGGGCGTCCATCGGCACGAGAGGTTCCACGTCGCCAACTATACGCACACACTCCTCTCCCAAGTTGCTCAATACCAGATCTAATATATTACCATAGCTGTTAACAATATTATTGTGTTGCTTAAGTTTGCAAAAAGATAACAAATATGCATAGTGTAATGTAACATTTTGACTACAAGAGTTAAGATTGAAATCTCCCAATATAAGTATATCCAATTTAGGATACATTGCAACGACATTCTCTAACACTGTAAATGTGTTGACATATTTCTCATCTGTAGAACTAGGCGGTATGTAAACAGTACACAGTAACATTCGTTTATGACTAAAAGTGACTACAGCAGCAACCAACTCAATGTCGGGGGTACAATTGGGAATATCAACTATTTGTTGGAGTGGGTACCGTGCACGTACCGCCATCAGTACTCCGCCCCAACCAGCATCGCTAACGCGATCGTGTCGGATCACATTATACCCGTCTGGGACCACTTCACCACTAAGTACGCTACTAACTAAAAATGTTTCAGTTATTGCAAATACATCTGCAGATTCACTCAGTAAAGAAATTTTAAAAGTATCTAATTTAGATCTCAGTCCCCTAACGTTCTGGTAAAATAGCGAATAACACTTAACCCTGGGTGGTTTGTAAACTTTTCTTACGAAATCCATTCCGCCACAGTTTCACATGGATGTCCTCAGTCCAATTATTAGGTGATAAATACTTAACCAGATGTTTACTTGGGACACACAATTTAAAGGACGCATAATCGCCGCGTGATTTTAAAACCTCGGCCGTACAAGTATCATTCGGACAAATAGTGCGCAAATGTTCCAATACCTGCTCAGTAGTCGTTCCCACCTTTAAGTAGTATAAATGTAGGTAGGTTTTACGCTCGGCCGACGACAACGAAGTGGATTTGCTTCGATAAAAAACCTTGATATTATAAACAAACGAGGTCTCGTTGCTTCAGATTGTATTTTGTATAAATATGCTGACAACCAAACATTACACAGCTAATTTATTATAATAAGCAAAAAGTAAATAATAACACAGTAACCAAGAGAAACGTTTCATAAACAACATCAATTTGGGCAAAACCCGTCTAATTGTGAAAGTACTCCTCACGGCCAGGTAACACCTGGAATGCGTGGCCTTAAATCCGACAAGCTTACGACCTCACCACACCTGATACCCCGACTTTATTCTCAGGACTGCCTAGTCACCCCAAGATGGGTGAGTCATTCCAAACCAAACTTTATATCATTACAACACAGTCCAATCTTGAACGACCAAATTAGCAGCTTCCCTTCCATAGAACACGGGCATGAAAATAATACCCGGGTTAGTTATGAAGCGATTAAACGCGTATATTATATGTATATAAGCTGGAGTGTCATTTACATTAGTCCAAGTTATCATGCCTCTACTAAATACCAGTGGTAGTTAATTTGACTGTATATTTATTACTCTCGGTTGACTCTCGTCTTGCCAACTAAATGCAACCAAGTGGCTAGGGCTATCTATCAAGTTGTCTTCATATATCCTCTTGAATGTGGAGATACCGCTTGTGTCGTAGTAAGCAATGCGTACTGTTGGAGTTCACTCCATATCATGGTATCATTCTTGACTGAAATCAGTTTATTGTTACTGACTCATGCTTATAGCTATTTGCTGACAAGATAGTTCTAAAGGAAAAATATTATTCCTCGATCTTTTTACTACATGGCATAGAGTTTGATACGATTAGCTTTTGCTTGCCACTGCGGCTCCGTCTGTTTTTTTTTTTAATGACGACTCCCGCAGTAGGGTACAAGCTCTGTGTCGCGGGGTACTCTACAAACACACAAGTCACGGACACACAAGTACACCCAGACCCGGATCAACAATTTGTGGATCAAACAAAGTGGTGTCCCGTGTGGGAATCGAATCCCGTGTCGGACACACTCTCCCGCGCCACAGAGGCAGTCAAATTCTCTGATCGGTTGTGAGTATAGTACGCCAATGAACGTTAATAAATTGTTGATTTAATTTACCATTGCCGACTTTGCTTAAACTTCATGTTGAATAATTACTTATCTGGCTATGTTAACATAGCTATGAATTTTAAAAATGTACAAGTCAGAAGTAGTTTTAATGTTTTAAAAACATAAGCGGCGAGACAAACAGTGACACGTTAAGTTTTAGAATGTTTTATATATAATGTAGATGAAGATAATATAATATATAGTAGCGTTCTTGAATAGTAGATCTTTAGACAAGTTCAGTGCTTCGTTTTTAATTCATCGCTTGAAAGGCGCTTCAGCGAAAGAGCTTCTTACCAAAAACTTCAGCTATAATATAATTTAAATAATTACTTGAAAGCGTTTCCTTAGTAGTTTTTTTAACTTTCTTACTGCCACATTAATGTAGAAGTTTATTAATCATTACCAAACTGATAGTTACATTACCCTGAATCGAATTGTAAATTCTTTTCTACATAGTATCGATTATTATTTTTGTAGAAACTATTCCAAATTATTTCCGAATACTTACTACACACCGTCCTGTAATCAGATAGTGAGAGTTGGAGATAAAGTAGGTACAACAAACAACCGACCAAATTACGAAGAACTTACACGTTAGGTCAAACAATATTACAAAGTTACAGAAACTGTTACTTTGTCACTTTAGTAAGTTAGTTTCCATGAAAAAGTTACGTAATGCAGTGGTCGTTTATCTCCGATGCCACTCGCATATGCTGCGAATGCCTTTATATTGTATTTCTGTTTTATATTATGTATTTGCCTGCTGCGTTATGATAATCGGCTTTATAAAAGTTTACTCTCGTATTATTCGCGTGTTTTTATTTTCTGCATACGTTTAATATTTTAAAGGAAACAATATTCCTTACATCAAACGAGTCAATCTGCATTTTAGGGGTTCTTTTTTATATTGGGCTGGTTTATAGACTGATTGAGCAACGTACAGCAAACAGAAACTACTGAATCTAGAAAGACTTAGTAGTTTCTGTAATCAGTCCGACCTAGAGTACTGAAGAAAATACTTTGCATAATCACTCGAGCAACGCAGACATTACAGTGGGGACTTCGGAATACTTTGTCTTAAAGGTCTAAGAGACGCTGAACATCTACCCACCTGACAAGGTAAAAACAGGTAAGTCAATATGGGTATTCGATTCAATTCAATTATCTTTAATGCAATAAACGGGGTAACTACAACGATTTGATAACCAATGAAAATTGATATCGAAATAAAGACGAATTAATTACAAAAATAATCGTATAGCCTTGCCTGCAAAACACCGTTTATAGAATATTGTTGCCCTTCTTTGAAGTTTTAAAATCGAAACAAATGCCTAATCTGGTTCATCAGATGAGTGGAGGTTGATATTCAGCGTCTCCCCTACTACCCCTACGAAATTCGCTGTCCGTGATTATCTATGTGTGCGTTAATATAACGAGGTTTTATGAAGCTTTAATTCAGTACTCTAATAGATATTACCTTTAAAAATCGATTAACATTGTCTTTTTTCGACGTATTTGTGTTTCGTTCCTTGAAAGTACCTAATTATTATACTTATTTAAAATGCGTATAGATATGTATTTATGATAGTAACTACCATAATTTATAGTCTAATGACTATTGGAATTCATTTATGAATTTAATATTATGTTTTAGATGTACAAGTTATTTTTAGGGTTCCGTATCCAAGGGTGCCAACGGAACATAATTTTGAAGACTTCGCTCTTTCCGTTAGTCAGTCAGTCCATCCCGCCATTCCATCTTTATATAGCTGTTTCTATTAAACCGTAATAGGTAATCACTTATTGTGTTTTACTATTTTGGTACTTTGACAATTAAGTCAAAAGCCTCTAATGACAAAAAACGTGTATTTTCGGTTTCAACGATTTTTATTATATCTATACTTACGTCTAGGTATACTAATATTTATAATTGCACAAGTTTGGATGTTTGGGTGGATGTTCGTTATTCAATCACGACACAACGGGTAACTGATTCTAGATGATATTTGGCATAGAGATAGATTATAGGCTAGAATACTTTTTATCCCGGAAAAATGTTCCAGTGGGATAAATTTGTTTCACGAAATTATCAAGCGAAAGAAGTCATCCTCTAGGATACCATTCATTTTATTCCTTGCGAAATTTAATTCAGATTCTTTCAACCGTTTGGTCGTGGAAAGGTAAAAAATATATTAGTTGGATATTCAATGATATTGGTGCAGATTTCCGTTATGTTTTCTGAATATTAATTAAGTATATGATTGGCTTTGACAACAAAAGGACAGAAAGCAAGCGATCAACATTTCAAAGTTGTTCTCGAATAAAAAGAAAACAAAATGTTCTCCTCACCTACATTCCAAACATCTATGGAGATTGTTAAAATAAACTTAGAAATTTGACGCTGCTTGAGACGATTTGATTTACCTTTTCTATCAAATATTTTCCTCGATAAATGGGTTCTGGCCTTACTAAATTGCCATCTACGTAAGGATAGGATTTCAGGGACCACAAATTTATATTATGTATACCAAATTTATTTTTTCTTTGATTTATTACAAATTGTTTGAAGATTTTGGGAGATCCCCTACCAACTAAAGATTGACTGGTAGAGAATGGCATTAAGTCCTTTTTTTGCAATTGCAGGATTTTTTAAAATAAATAAATAAAGGAAAATGATATTTTTATAGATACTTAAACTTATCTATTAATTTTTGTACGTAGCGTTCAAATTTCACTTATCTTCTAGTCCATAATATTAAGTCAATAGCAGATTTTCAACTAGTATATGTGTCGTCCTCTTCAATTTAATTAAGAAAATAACAATAAAGACAAAATATTCACTGCTCACTATATAAATTTACTATTACTTTATAAATGTATTATGTTAGTTACTGATGTTAGTTAATGGACTTCGATATTGAAATTTTCAATACTATCGATATCAAATTCAGAGTCTTCTATATTCATGACAAGCAATAGCGTCGATACTGTATATGATGAGATCATAGTATCGACCAATACTCGATAGTTTTATCTTGTCTATAGCTAGCCAATAATAGTATTGCTTGAAATATTCGATTGGAATTAGCCATAGTAACGTGTAATTTAAATAGTATCGATAGCTTACGAGAATATAAAGACTAGTTTTGCATGATACGCCCTTATTACATGATATGCAAGGTTTTTATTTGCGAATAGATTAGTATTTTAACTTAAATTTAGTAATTCTTTCCTTCTTTTTAAATTTAGTATCTCACAAGAGGAAACTTCATGGAAGTTTACTGTAATAAAGTGCGCGGAGTTGACTAAACGAGTAAAAAAGAGTTGGCACAGTGGACGCAATGTTGAGGCTTTTAAAATAGACCTCGGTATGGCCGCGTGTTTTGGTAACACTGAAAATGTTTTATGTCAACTGGTCATGAAACATGCAGTAATATACGACTTTGAACTTTATATCGAAACTAATATAAATGTAATAGGTAGGTACATATACAAAACATAATAATTTTACCTTCTATTTGTTCTATAAACTTATTAGGTTGGTAAATTATCATTTATTTTTAATTTATAGCAGCACGAATTTATAAAATTTTAAACTTTTGATTATTTAACCAACAGCGCCAGAAGAGGGGTAAGGTTTTAAAATCTTACCCCTCTTCTGGCGCTTTTGGGTAAAAAACACATATTGTATGTATTTCCATTTCTTCACCCTGCAGCCCAAAGCGCTTGAAGGACATCATGTAAGAAGACCTTGAATTCGTTTTAATCGTAGTAGTGACATACGCTGCATATTTTTTTAACTTAATTAAGCAGTCGGGTATTTTTTTAAATAATTTATTATTGAATCTTTATACTCAATACTAAGTTTAAGCACATACTAGTATACAATGATGTAAGTTTAATTGCATCTTAAGTAAGGTAGGACGACCCCCAGCCAGTTGGACCAACGACCTAAAGAAGGCCGCTGGAATTTTACGCGGAAGGCGAAGGACCGGGTGTGGTGGGGTGAAATAGGAGATGCCTATATCCAGCAGTGGACCAATACAGGCTGATTGATTTATACTAATCTCAACTTGTATTTATTTACATTAGTACTACGTTTGTGAAAACAATGACCTAGTGGTCATGGAGGTCGTGGGTTCGATCCCCACCCAGGATAAAACTTTGTGTGTTGAGCAGGATAGTTTATTCTGTGTTTGGGTATCATTTATCTATGATATGTATGTATTTAGAAAAATATATAAATATGTTTATCAGTTGTCTAGTTGCCATAGTACAAGCTTTGCTTAGTTTGGGATCAGATGACGTTGTGTGAGCTGTCCCAAGATTATTATTATTTTCATTTCAACCTTTATTCATACAATATAGCAGTTAGTCGCAGTAATAGGCAGTCATACTAATTTAGATATGTAATTTTACTCATTTGAAGTACATCAACAACAAATTGTACCATTGAAATGTCCTAAATTACACAGAATAGCTGTTAATAACGGTGTGTTTGACAGACATGGAACAACAGATATACACATGGTAAATGTGATTTCATACATTGTTACATAGTTGTTGAACCAACATAAGGGTATAACTCTGTATATCTTATCTATCTGTATAACAATGTTCTATGAGTATTAACAACTGTTTTGTACACATGGACAAGCTAATAAGAAAATCAACAAAGAACTGAAATTATCAATTTGGTTTAAGACACATTTTTATTTATTTATCTTCTAGTTATAAAAATAAATCCGGACAAGTGCGAGTCGAACTCGCACTCCGAGGGTATAATTTTTATCACAGCTTCAAAGGACTGTAAACCTGAGTATGAGGTTTTAATTTCAACTCGATACCCTCCACGCGTTCCCAAGAAGAGTCTTGACACACAAACAGACGGACGTACAACAAAGTGATCATGGGTTTGTTTTTTTTAAGGTTTCCGTTTTTTCCTTTTAACGTACGGAAACCTAAAAATCAATATTTGTATCTAAGTTTGTCCTCTATGCGGTACAAAACCATTGATCAGATTGTGATAAAACCTTTGTAGGGTACACTAGTACACTAGGGACGCCCGCGAGGGTCTCTAGCCCAAAATTGTACAGCAAAGCATGGCTGAGTTCAGCTAGTTAGTTTATAATAATGAATGAGATTTTAGCAAGGCATTAGAAAGCAGCTTTTATAAGTCAATAAATGGCGTTGTATAATTTTAATTCAAAACAAAAAATAAAATCATCAAAAACAAAATTAAATATAAATCAGTTCTTTATACAAATATTCGCTTTGAGCACTTATAAAACCTTTGCTGCTTACGAAATTTCAAAAATAATAATTTGACACTATCTACTAAAAAGTTAGCTATAGATGTTGTATAACTCTGTACATATTGAGATTAAACACAAGCACTACTGCAGTTGTGTTTTTATCCTATTTGTGATGTCGACTTACTTAAACAACGAAATACTGGCACAAGACACAATATATCCTCAATCCAATTTCGATTGTCTTCGAGGAGACAGATCTTGGAACGCAAGATATTTCCCTACTCGATAAATTCTCAAGTAGGAGACTGGGGACTGGACTGTCTAGTTCGACTTATCCGATAGTTTCGTTCTTGACATTTGAAATTATTACACAACATATAACTCAGTACGACTCGCATGAAGCGCTCTCTTTTCAGCAATCTCTGTAAAGCGGATAACAATTATTAAAAATACTTGGTACAGAGTGAGCTAGAACAGGCTGCTGATGATGATACACAGCCCATTTAAATTTTTAGACGTAACAATGTAGTAGGGCAAGTATTTTGAACATTGTAGCTAAGGAAAAATGTAACAAAGGAGGGAATATTATTTTTTGACAGTATTTTGATCTGTGCTTGCAGATTTTTGTAAAAAGTGCGATAGACAGGATAGACAATTCTCACGTTATTTTTCCTTTTAAGGTTACTTTGTTAGTAAATTTTATAATTTTGGGTCAATTAAGCTAAAGTTATAAGCTAAACAATTTTTAACAATTTTTGGTTTAGAAAATAAATAAAATAAAGTGATGGATAGACAGAACGGAGGCAGAAAAACATCCCATTTCGTACTATAAGTAGTCCAATTATCTCTTCAACTACAGTTGAAATATTGGAACACATTCGTCAAAGTTGAACAGGTTAAACAAACACAATTTTCTACTGTCCCATTTACCGATTCACGTACTCGATTCGTCAGCAATTCCTAAAAACTAGCATATAACAATGCCGACATGTTATCGGTTGAAAAAACATGTCCACCCAAAAGCGGTTCGTTAAAATAAACCTAATCCTATTGCGGAAATTGTGATAACGGTCTGGTAGCGTGTCAAAGTCGGGCCCAGTCGGGCGACATCGTGCGAAGTCTACCGGCGTCGTAGCGGTTGCTCGTGGTTACTCCCTTCTCGTTTAAAGTAACAAACTCCAGCAACAATTAATCGGCTGTGTTGGCCGTAGCTTAACCCGTAAAGTTAGTAATATGTTAACACGTTCATCCAATTGAATGATCCGGTAATGGACATCCTCGATAGTGAAGTTAATATTGAACCAACTTTTTATATCTCTCTCAATTTATTGAAGTGCTCTATTCATTAAATATTTCACGGCATCGTTGATTTTGCTTTTACAAGATTGACATTGCAGTATCCGCACATTTTTCTGTTAATAATAATAATGAAAGAAGAACAAAATATTATGTGTTTTGTAAAATGTTTTATTAATAATCGAAAATGAGCCAGTGCGGTGTACCGAGATAACTGGCTATCGCACAGACAGTTCCATTATATTTGCTGCGAGGCAATTTATCTCCGAGCGCTTTTTGTTGTGGATGCTTGTAAACTATGAATAGCGAAATCAATTCCAGAGCCTCCAATCGAATCCAGATGAATTTATTTATAGGTACCTACATCACTTTGTACGCAACGGCAATCATATTGAATTTCTAATTGTTCGCAGATTCGATGAAAATAAAATTATGGGTTCGACGAGGCTGCACAGAATGATAAAGTTAGAAATGTACGTGGGGAAACAACGAATGAAGTAAACATTGTTGATGACAGCATGGTTTTAGCCATGTATCGTAAAGTTATGTATGCAGCGGCTGCCGCGCTGACACTACAAATAATTGGTGCAGCGCGGCTGATGTGTCCGGATGACCCTAACTGCGTTTGCGGTGGCACGCTCGCCGTCGAACTCAATTGCAACATCGATGGTGAGTGCACTTAAATGTTGACGCTTACGAATGCCTTTTAAAGTCGAGCCTTGTACAGCAACAGCACAGTGCAATTTAAAATGTTCCTTACCTTATATTTCTTTCCAACTTTCTGGAGAAGATTTTAAGCCGATTAGAACATACAACCCGCTCGCTTTATGTTGTGATTTTATTTGGTAAATTTTTTCTACTTATCTAATATTTAATGTGTATTTCAGGACGGATAATAAAAATCAATTTACTACCAAATATATATATTAATATAAAATGTGAGAATACAACAAGTCTCGACTATAGCAAACTACCAAATTGTGCCAACAGCATGAGTTCATTTAAATCGGTCAGTTTTAAGGACTGTCCACTACCATCATCATCATTTAATGACGTATTGATGAATCTGGGAGTATCTAAAACAATGGCCTTGATATTTCAAAATGCAAAGAACTTATCAGGATATTTTGACAGGAAACATTTTGCCGGATTACAAGATTTAACAAAATTACTTTTATCCATAAATGGGATCACTCATTTACCAGACAATCTCTTCACGGATATCAACAAACTAACATGGCTGAACATACGATCCAATAGTATTAATCTTTCTGAAGAATTGTTTAAGCCATTGGAAAGACTTGAAACTTTAGAAATTAGTCACAATCACATGACCAATATATCTTCGAATTTATTTTCGCATTTATCTTACTTAAGGAAGCTCTCTCTGTGGCAAAGTAACGTCACCTGGTTTTCTAAAGACCTTTTCACGGGTGTCGACGTACTCGAAGAATTAGATCTCAGCTCTAACGGACTTAACGAACTTCCAGCATCAATATTTAAGCCTTTGAAGAAATTAAAGAAGCTGACGCTCTTCTCTAATAAGTTTTCATCATTGCCACTGAATTTATTTAAGAACAATGAAAAATTGGAGACTGTGGTTATATTGAACAACGATGTTAAATTGAAGGAGCTACCTAAGAGCCTTTTTGGAGATCTGCCAAATTTGAAATTGATATATGTACAAAGAAGTGGTCTGGAGACCTTGCCGTACGATGTTTTTGCAAATTCAGCACTAATTACGAACATATCATTAGCACATAACGACATTGCCACGCTGCCAGAGTCCATTTTCAATGATCAAATAAATTTACTCGAGTTGGACTTGAGCTCAAATAAATTAAGCGAACTGAAACCGAAGCTGTTTTCATCTTTGGTTAGATTGGAAACACTAAATTTATGTTCTAACTCATTGACGGCAGTATCTGGGTAAGTGAAATTTTATATGTTACTGCTCAATAACTCTTTATTACTTGGATTATAACATGTGATGTCATGTATTTTTTTTATTACAGTCAAACATTTTCATCTCTACTTAGCCTGATGTACTTAAGTATGGCGCACAATAATTTGAGAACAATTTCGTCATATTTATTCAGCAACAATAAACAGAGAATGTCAATATCTCTGGCATATAATAAACTTGATTTCGAAGACAAAGAGCTAACAAATAATTCTTGGATGGTGAAAAGGACTTCGCCTTTTGCTCATACTTACAATTTGAAGCTATTGAATTTAAGTCACAATGAGTTTAAAGTGGCTTTTGAAGACTGGTGGATGAATGGTCATGAGAATTTAGACATCAGTCACAATTATATACAAAATCTTTGGGTGAGTATTCAACTGGAAATGGCGCTTTACTGAATAAATGAATGGAATAACTCAATTAATAAATCATTTGTTGTAGGTTGACGAAAAAACTTTAAAAACTTATCACTCTACTATGAAGAAAGCGATGAAACATGTCTGGCTTTCTGAAAATCCAATCAAATGCGAATGCCGAAACTATTTATTCTTAGATTATATACAAGCAAATATAAAGACGGAGGTAGGTAATTCGGGTCAAATATTACTACTTGCGTTTTGTAATAAAATATCTTGTCAATTAACCACAACCAATGTTTCAGATCGCAGATCTACAAGAAGTTCATTGTCCATTGTGGGCAAAAGAAGCATGCTACATGAGATTCACAATTTTTATCTCACTTTTGACCGTCGTGACATCACTTTACATAATAATAATAATAGTATTTATCATCTACAGAAAACATATTAATCATATGATAAAGAAACGATTCTGTAGCTACTCTCGAACACATCCCGTAGGAAGATTAGAAAGGCACAACATCGTTATTAAGTACTGTGATAACGACGAAGAATTTGTATTAAAAGAGGTCTTGCCAGTAATGAAATGCAATAAAGCATTAAAAATTCATACAAATCCGATTAAAAATTCTAGTACCAAGGGGAATTTCATAAAGCATTTCACGAGTTGCGTCAAAGATGTGAACAAATGCACTACGCTAGTTGTGTTCTCGTCAAACTACTTAACGTCTACTTACAGCCATGTGGATATTAAGAAAATTCATAGTGAAATGTTGAAAGCGGAAAACGCGATCTATGTTTTCGTTGATATCGGTCCAGAGAATTCAATATACGCATTTTTGGAAGAACAGCGGGATGTCATGACGACTATGGTGTGGAAAGAGACAAATTTTTGGGAAAAATTCTTCGGATTGTTATCCGACATCCACACTAAGGGCAAATATATTGCGCATTACGAAATACTGAAATCACAACAAGTTTTAAATGCTAAGACAAAACTACCATCAAATATATCGTTCTCAAAATTGCCTGATTGGCCTAACATGTACGATTTAAACACACTGACACACAGTCAAGTTTAGTTCCATTCTCTGTACTTAATTTAGCGAGGTAAAGACTGACTTCTCCGCTATAATAACATCAAAAGAAACTCATGAATTTCGTGTCTTCATTTTTTTTATTGTGTAATAATACGGATACTGCTTGTATAAATTTTTATAAAATCATTGTATGCTGTAAAAATTAGGATAATCTATTGTTTTTAAAATGTGAATAGTAAACTCACACACGTTTTGCGGTTAAACCAATAGATGCCAACTTCAAAGAAGTGTGTGTATCACAAGTAACAGAGGCAAAATGTAATCGATATATAAGCGTTTCTTTTAAGTAAGTGTACATAAATTTAATAAGACGAATACATTAAAGTTTCATGGAAACTCCATGTTGTTAAGAGTTGTAAACTGCAGCTTATAATAAAACCTGTACTTTAACAACAAGGCCGATTTATTTATTTGTGTTACCCCAATACCTATCCATTATTGTTTTTAAACTTTAGGATTTTTAATCACAGTGTTGAGTGGATATAGCAAATTTTACAGTGTTAATATTATTTAAAGATATTACTGTTCATTTACCCAAATTTTCAATCGAAATGTAGGTATTGATCATATTGGTCGAAATTAGATCATAACGTTGAGAAAATAATATCGCGCCCTTTAAAACTAATGCGATTAGCTCTCAAAATATACCTATTCGTATCTATATTTCTTTTGATCGAATAGTACCTACAATTGAATTAATTGGAGCGTAAAATATTAAAAAAAACCTAATCTAGTGATAATTTATAGATTATAAAGGAGTTTGTCCACCGCATTCCGTCAACGGGACGTCATGACGTTGCCGAAGTAGCGATTCATAGAATTACTAAAACCGTTTGTTCATCGCGCATCCGTCAACGTTCCGGTCGCTGAAATAAAATAATCTCGTTCACACTGATTTCCCGTTGACAGGTTGCAGTGGACAAACGGCCTAAAGATTATTTTTTAATTAGGTATAGGTTATGAAGCCACAATGTTCTACAACGCAATAGTAAGTGATTACTATATATCTCGAGTTACTAACTCGTTGAAGGCCGCGGACAATGAAAAACGATATTACTTCCTAATCAGAAACCCGACTACGGTAATTGAAAAGGGTATTCATTGTATAGTTCCTATTATATATCCATTCAATTTTCTATCATTATCAAGATTATATCTCTACATTCAATATTAATATAGATCATTTTGGTTATTACTTTTTATCATTTGTTCATAACTAGCTTTCTCCCGTGGTTCTGCCTACGTGCATCTTGTTTCTCCATACAAACTTTGGAACCCCGTTTCATCGTTTTAGAAAGTGAATTTTGGAAAATCCTGTCTGGATGCCTATGTCACAATAACTATGTGTGTGACAAATTGCTATCTGTCCTCTAGTATTAGCTGTATATTGATAGATTAGTAAGTCAGTAACGGTTGACTTTTATATATTTTAAATACGATGATATTTCTTGGCTGACTGATAGGCAGATTCATCATAACAGAGCTTAAACTACTGAAACTAGAAATTTGGACAATAAGTTCTTTAAAGGAATTGCCCACTACAAATTAAGAGTTGAAGAGTTATTCTAAATATTAAATATCTCATACCATATTGATCTACCTTTTCAAACTCAACAAGGGGAAAGTACTTAAGTCGTTGCTTAGCACATCAAAATTCACCCCTCTGTAGCAACGAGACGGATACTCAAATAGGATCTCAGCGGGAAATATACTTAATTAGACAATTCAATAATGGATTGATTAAGTACAGTAGAAAGGTTACATGACATTGACAATTTTATAGCTATTTGCCTTTTTGAGTCATTATTATACTTTGTTATACATACAGTATAGATACTGACTAGCAAGTCGGTCTAGTGGTGACCCGGACTTCTACGCTGGATGTCGTGGGTTTGATCCCCATCCAGGATAAAACATTGTGTGATGAGCACGATGGTGTATTAAGTGCCTGGGTGTAATTTATCTATAGTATGTATGTTTTGAAAATATATAAGTATGTTTATCAGTTGTCTTGTTGAAAAGTCGCTTAACGAAATTGCTTTGGAGTAAGGCGATGCTAGTATTTTACAAATAATCTTGTAATTTCTACTTATATTATAAAGCTGAAGAGTTTGTTTGTTTGTTTGAGCGCGGTAATCTCAGGAACTACTGATCCGAATTGAAAGATTATTTTACTGTTGGATAGCCCATTTATCGAGGAAGGCTATAGGCTATATAACCTCACGCTACGACTAATATCAGCAGAGTAGCAATGAAAAATGTTACAAAAACGGGGAAAATTTACATATACAAAGTTGCGCGGTTCAGCTAGTGCTGAATATAATTATAACCGTCAATATCTTAACGTTCCTAAATACATTTTCTACGTTATAGATTTTAATACCAGAATTATTAAGAATAAAATTATGTATCATTGATATATTAATTATGTATCCTTTGAATGCCAAGACAGTTTCATCGCTGATTGCACGTGCTGATTACTGATAAACTATCAATACCACATGGGAAATAAATAGCAAATGACAGTTGGCAAAGCCCCATCAACTGCACCATAGCAACAAGGAGCGAATGAGGGGAACGAGGGGTGCCGACGGTAACCGACGCATAGCACCATAACAACGCTTTTATATCGGCTATAAATCGTTCGATATGAAAACCTATGTATGTACAATGTGCTGGTAATGGTCTTGAATAAATAAGCATGCACCTTTTATTTACGGATTGAATTTCCTTTACTTTGTAGCAGGAAATTTAGGATAACACAACGGCACAACTTGACGGATCTTGATAAGTTTTTTTTTAAATATTGATGAAGTTCTGTAAGTAGTTTTGTATGACTTTTATAGTTTTATTGCATTGCTTTATGTGGTGTGCTAATCGCAGATTGAAATCATCCAATATCACTTAATGGCTAAGGCATCGGTCTTGCAATCGTGTGGTCACGGGTTTGAATCCTACCCATTATACTACCGACGTGAACCCACTCCTAACATAAGTCATTGAGCTTAGCTAGAAGGGTTAACAGGATTGCTAGTAATGTGGGACCACGATCCCACATTGCTAATTTCTTTTTACAAAAAAAAGTAATACATCATTTGAAGTTTAAGTGGACAAGCACTAACAAATAGACGCAGCTATCATTTTTGTATTAGGTACACTACTCGTTTGTAGTGATAAGAACGTAACGTCATTAATTCTAATAATTCAATCATTACATGCATCGCCACAGTATTAAGATTTACTACTACAATAGAACCAGTAGAAAGTGGGCAGTTGAAAGTATTACAGTGAAAATGGGATCCCCTATTTTTTGCTAAGAAAATTGTCCTGGTCCTGTGCCAGTAATCAGATTCCAACGACCAGTTCTGAGCGTTGCCACCATGCGTTTAATAGGCAACGCATGAGCGAAACGGCTCCCATTATTGGTCTGATTACCTTGGTGTGCAATGTAGATATGCAGCAGTGTTCGTTCAGTTTGTTAGCCTTCATCTGCTAATAAACAAACAGTTTACTATTAGCTGCATTATTGCTATCGTAAAAATTATAAATTTTCGCTTGCTGAATGATAAAAAGAATTTGTGACACGATGATTAACGCTATCATACTAGGTATAATATTTTATCGTTTTGACCGTGTTCCTCCTACCGTGGGCAACTTGTAAACATGGTGGTTACTTGTGGTTTCTGAACATGAAGTATAGTGTTGATTATAAGTAAGTACTGAAGACTATGATGCACAGTTGTGATAGCAGTCGAACCGTCGAATGCAAATCTAAGTGTAGCTGTTTGAAACGGCGCCGCCGCGCGCCGCACGGGTCACCATTTTGTGTGATACACAAATTACTGTGTCTACGCCCCATGTGACACATAATTTTTTCTTCGGTGCCAGCGTAGTCTTTTGAGTGTAGCAAACTTTGTTGCCATGCAGTTTTCAAACAGGAATTTAGATCGATTCATCAATAAGTATCACTAAAACTGACACTGTAATCAACAAATAATATGCATTCATTAAAACAAGCCATTAAAAGGTGAGTACATGGAAAAAATGCAAGCCCACATTTACAAATTCTAATCTAAAAATATCACTTCGTAATAATTAATCCCCTACCTCTTATTTCCCAAAATATAACCACAGGAACGACATTGGACCCATTAAATACCTGTGGCCGAGTTAGGAGCCATATTATTTATTTTCAGACCTCTCCGGCTATAAATACCCTTTGGTTATGCCTACCTACTCCTGGATATAGCATGGAACTATAAATACCGTTTAACGTCATTAACGTAGCGACGGCTAAGCGGAGAGATTTACGTTGTGGGGACAGTAATGATTCAGTTTATACTATGATAACTATTTGGGCAGTAATTATGTCTAGTGGGGTTTAATTTTGACTAAAAGTTGGTTTTGTATGACGTGTAACAGTCAAGCAGGTAATGGAATTAAAACCTAGACAATGCCTGAATAATTTTATCGAGAAAATTATATTGACTGAATATTTTATCCACTAATTCGGACTGGGACCGTGTAGAGGATTACAGCCCTTACTTTTACTTAAAAAGCAGACTATAAAATTGGTAGTCACATTTCATTTATACGTAGTACACCTAATTTATAAAGTTGATAACACAGTCAGCTAAAAATAAGAAAAAAATAGAAACAGTTTTTTCGTAGGGAAATATATAAACCAAACGTATGAATTAGCAAGTGTCATTGAAATTCCCTACAAATAAACCAGACACTTGTGTTCGATAACTCTGTAACATACTCTTGGTAATGGTATTGAAATTGAAACAAGATGTATCGTGTTATCTGTCACCGTGCATAGACATCAGTCAACAGAAATGGATATTGCGATACATGCATAACAACTGTAGTAATATCGCTTTGACAAGCGGCACTCAGGAACTGTGAGAAAAGCCAATCCAGATACATTAGAAATTTATTTCCTCATAGTGTTATTTAGAAGAAATAATTCAGTGATTACCGAGGAGATTGAAAGATCAAGACGGTTATACAAAGTTACCGCTGTTCATAGATGGGTAATCATATTGCGGAAATATGTCAGACTCTTTTGTGTACCGGCAAGCTCGTGAAGTCATGTTAAATATTCTTTCCCATTAGACCCGACAGTGAAGGGAACAGACCACTTATTTTTGTAAGATCGATTAGGATATTACTCAAAGCAAGTTTGAAACAGCAAAACGTTTTGAGAGACTTTAGATTAAAACCAATTTCCACTTTGTTACGGCGATAACTGCATGCAAATTATTCGATCATGTACGCACAAAGTTAGTGAAAATCGCCTTCGGGCACCTAAGATCAATTTCCAATCGCTTGGCTATAAACAGAGTGGACGTGACCGAACAATACAACCACTGGCCTATATTTCCGTGCATCGAGTTTAATAGTAGGTACTGGACAAGCGTTTACGTACTCCAAATTTAAGAAATAATTTGCTTAGTCCCTCGGCTTCATAACGATTCTTCATACTCTTAAATATGGAGTTTAAAAAATCCTCTCTTAGCTTAGCTCTGCACCTCTAGATAAATGTCTAATTGAATGACGGACATAGAGAGCTGGATTTTCGTTCATTATTCTATTCGATTGTACGTTAGGTTCCGTTTATGCCATCAAAATAATAACGTATATTATTATGTACTTACGTAGTAGTATCTCGATGGTTTGTGCGGAGCGTTGATGACTAAAGAATGAGTCAAGGCTTTTATTTTTATAGTAAACCTAGGATTCATCAAGTTTTATCTCTAATATTCTTTTTATCGTGTATTACCGACGAATTATGTATAGTGGAACTAAAAGCGTATCAGCTATTTGAATGTCTTGCCAATATGATATAATTACCTCCAAACTACAGTATTTTATCTTTGAATCTGTAACTAATAATTTCCTTGATTATACATCACATGTCAATATGACACAAAATGAGAGAGTCGTGGCGGGCACGTTGCGACTTCCAGCCTCCGACATTGATGTACTGATGTTCATCCAATTTTGTATATTCGAAGGCTCTGATTTCCGGGATAGGGGTAAAGGATTGACAACTTTGAGGATGCGATGGTAAGTTTTGATAAATACTGACTTTTCCTCGTATACAATCTTTAAAATTCTGAGCTATGGAAAATCAGCCCTTGTTGCTTAGTATCAACCTATGCTGAACACAGCTTAAGGTTTTATAGTATAAGTAATGTTCATATTAGTGATAATTATTAGAATAACGTGCGTGATAAAGAAGCTAGGATTACTATGGGTGGTTTCTTTTGCTAATCACTCTAGGGCTTGTGAAGTAAAAGAGATACATCAAAGAAAGATTAAGTACATTACTTACGCAACAGACGCTGATGGTTTATTTTAGGTATACATATATGAAAAATTGGTTTTATGTTTAGTATTGATCTTTGGTCTCGTTCTAATCAGGTAGGTTTATCGATATAAGAGTCAATACAAACTAAATATTTAAAAAAATAATTTGTTAAGTACCTATATGTGAAAGGTTCCCTTTTACTTGTATATTTCTCCTCTATCTAAACGTAACTAAAAGGTTTGCTGGCAAAGAAGTCAATATTGAGTTAAGCTAGCCTTTGTACATAACTATCTACTTATATCTTGTCTGTATCCCAAACCTATCTTTCCTTTGTTTGTAAAGAATTGAATTATAGCGTCAGATTCAAGTTGTTATTGTATTCAGTGATAGTTTTTTTTTACTACATGCGCAAGTGCCCGAATATCTTCTTATTTTTTGTTACTGTAAGAATATGATAATAACTTTTTATCGATAATACTGAAAATTAATACCCTCCGAATACCAGTAATACTCAATTTATACTATGCTTAAAAATATTTCTGTCACTACAGTTTACCTTTAGGCACTTGTCCTACAAACCGCGAAAAAGCGAGCAACACTCAAGAAACGAACAATAGATGTAGATCCCGTGTAAACAACAGAGATACAGATATTAATAGTAGATCGCTGATTGCTTACATTGCCGGCGAAAACTCGCCCAATACTGTATTTATTTTGTTTACACGGGATATAATACATGTAGTTATCTATTGTACGTTTCTTGAGCGACAAAATAGTTGATAGTTGCTCACTACTCGCTGGCGATGGGACAAGTGACTTATGTACGAGTAACAAAGACCGTGTGAGAGTTAACGGCATCTCAAAACCGAACGACGCTTGAGTATTAGTCCGTAAGTGTCGTATTTTGATCACTTTGACATGTCTCGCGACGTTGAATCCCAGCCAATATACTACCGACATGAACCGACTACTAACACACGCCATTGAGCTTAGCTGGAGGGGTTAACAAGATTGCTTGTAATGTGGGAATCAACTCCACATGGCTAGTTATCTTTATAAAAAAAATATATGCTACATTTAGTTACATACCCCCATATCGGCTCCCTGTATACACTATGACCATTTGACTGAAGGGTTATACCATAACGTTTAGTAGTGTATTGTTATAATAAGAAATGTATGTTGACTGACCGGATTCAATGACAGTCGTCGCCTGTATGATAATCATAAGTCCTGTTTGATATGAGTTTGAGGGTTGCCAATTGATTATTTAAAGACTTTAACTTGAATAATAAATTGGCAACCCTCAAACTCAAAACAATAGCAGTTCTTTCCAAGAACTGTGAACCACTAACGCGTTCATTCTGCAGTCCACCAATACATATCGATATCACAGCCACTGCGGTACAATACGGATGCATTATTTCAATGTTGTACGGTGTATTCGCGGCACGTTGCGGCCGTCGGCATCCCTCCCCAAGGGGAATAGAACGAGATTCGTCCTCGTAACCTGCAGTTGTATAGATTCCCTAGAGACCCACAACTCACATTGGCAACATTGATTAGCTTTTAAAGACGAAAAAGCTATACCATTGCGTCTTCAATGGTATACGAATTTTTGACGAAAATTAAGAAAGGCAATGAGTATTTTATTTCTGTATTTTATTTGGAAAGCAAGCAGTAATAATAACTGAATATTACCTATTACATGTTTTCGTATATAAGTTACAAAGAAGAATGCTTGTTTGAATGGTCGCAATCAATCTGGTCATTGTCAGATGCAAAATAATAAATTAAGGTATTACAAAAAATAAATATAAAAGGAATAAAAAACCCGCCCGCAAAAAAACAGAAACAAGATACCCTTTAAATTTAATATCATGTAGTCGGAGTCATAAATGAATTCTGTTGAACTTTTATGTCGTGTCCGTTATTAGTTTTTAAATTTAGTACTATTTAGTCATTGTAAGATAATTAAAAGGCGATTTAATAAAAACTATTTGTTTCATTATAACGTTATGTTAGCAATTAATTGTCACTCCAAACTTTTTAAAACATATAATACATTTTGGAACTCGCATTTTAATGACCTTTAATTTGATAGCCCACTCGAGGGTTATCGAGTGTTTTTTTCTCGGTGGCACACCAAATCTCATAAAATCTGCCATTGAGCCTTTTTAAAAATTTTATGTACGCAGTGATACTTGCGTCATCGAGCATTAGACGGCATACATATGCGTCAAACACATAACCCTCCTGCGCAGTAGGGCAATAAAATAAAAATAGTTTTTTAAACTTACATCCCGTCTCATTAACTTATCTATCGTTAACTGTCTTTTAAAATAGCTAAGTTTAGTAGCGAAACTTATTTCGGGTTTTCTATATGTCGATTTTATTGTCGGTTATCGTAACACACAAATGACAATTACGGAAAAAAAGTAAATGAAACCGGTCGTTAAATAATAATTATGACTATGTTTATACAAAACAAATACTATGTATTTTTATTTCACAGAGTAGGTACTCAATTTATTTTTAGTCGCAGATTGGGTATGGAAACGCCAACCCTAGCAGTAAGGGTACAGTAGTGTGACGTGGCATTTTTTATTTTATTTTACATAGTGGTTTACGTTCCTTTCAATAAAAGTAACAGGGCACCACATACGATAGAGCAATCGCTTTTTTTGGGTGCACTTCTGTCAAAATTATACATCTCTTGGTGTCTTATTTCTGTCAGGGGTCTATAGGAAATTACATTTACAGTAATAAACGGCGTCGATGAAACTTCTCATAATAAGTTCAAGGGTCTGTATGTTTAAATAACCCGTAGTCTGAAAATGTCCGAGAAGAAAAACACAAAGCAGCAAAGCGAGGGAACACGGTAAGCGAGCCTTTACAATATTTAAGGGTTTTGAAAATGCACTGTACAATTTTTAATTTCCGAACAAAATAGCATCGAGACAAAAAGTATATGATAATAACTTGCATTATTGCAATACGTGAACGCAGGGAGGTCAGAACGCTCGAACAGCGTCTCCCGTGAGGGTTGCGAAATGAGATTCGTCCCCATATTCCGCAGATGCATGGCCTCCCTATCGGCTCACGCGATGCCGCATTGATTAGTTTTGCGTTGTAATAGCAAAATAAGCAACTAAAAATATCTTCGCCATTTTGATATAATTTTGTAGGTAAGTAATTTAACTTTTTATTTTTTAAAGGTTGACAGCGCTGAAATTACTTTGTAACAAATTACTTTGCGTGTAGAATTCAATGCGACAAATGTACAAGTAATGGTGCCTATTATTTATGTTGGTATGTTATGAAATTTATTGGTCTAGCACTAAGTAGGTTTTTCATCATGTCATCATATAAATAAAGATCAACCAAAATACTGGGAACGAGTAATGCGTGGACACGTTTATCGGCTTAGTAAGATAAAGGAGTGAAATCCCAAAATCCAACATTTTCCATCATTGTGGAACAACACAACAAACACCGTCGCATGACAAGAGTAAGATTGAGCGGTCCACAAATTAAGTACAAAGGCTGTCACCGGTACGCCGGTGATCAGGCGGCCTCTCATGAAATATTCATAGACACGGATGCGGCCGAATGTACCGCTGCGATATATTTACCGCTGACCAAAGCCGACACCGAAATAATAACTAGCCGGAATATTATAGAAGATATGCGTAGTTATAGGAGACTGCAGGGAACTCGGCGTAATTATTACTTAATGGGAATTCTTTTGATATGGGAATGAACGCAATGGGGAAATTATTTTTCCGCCAGTCGGTTGATTGGAAGGTAGTTATTAATAAATCTAGGGAAGATTGATTTAATTTGGGTTATTACTACGATGGTTCATTTAGGTATGAGGGGAACGCGACGAAATGGCGATGGCAATTGCGCAGATCGATCGTTCGGTAAATTTAAGTACTGCTGTGGAGACTAGATGCGTGGTCTTTTGGTTAATTTCTCCCTTTATTTATATTGACAGTTGTGAGTTGTTTATTTGGGCTTAAGCTTTAGTGTATTTTACAATTAAAAAGCGCTGCATTAAAATGATTGCGTATTTTACAATAAACCTACGATTTAAATTATTAATCACTTCTAGGAAAATTCGCCGAAGTCTAAAAACTTCTAATTAATTATGAATAAACTATTCACAAACTTATTGATTAGGCAGATAACTAAATTATGGACGATAGGTCGAAGTTAGCCACAAGTAAGATCTATTTATACTCAAGTTTGCGGTAGATTAACAAAGAAGTTATAACTTGGATGTTCCCCAGTCTATTGTCTGCATGGAGATTAGGCAGGCCCTCTGTGGATTTGCCTAATACCAGACAGACTGTTAGTTCACTGGTTTAACGCTAGACAACAATACGGCTCATAGTTTAATAAGTATTACATTATGAAGATAAGCTTAGTTGAAAACGTAATAATGCACATTGTTTTCTTGTTGGAGTTATAAGAAAATAGAATAATAAGAAGATTAGATTATCTGAGCTTTGAAGGGATGTTATTATAGATGTTGTAAGTAAATTGAGACCAATTATTGACAGTGGACTGATTTGCAGAAAGAAACGCGCGTTTAAACACGTCATCCTTCGTACTCGCCAGACCATTCAACGCCTGCTCTAGTGAATTAGAAATCGTCGACAGAATGGTCGATACAGCCATAATCTAGGAAGCTACCATCAATGCAAGCGACGAATGCACGAAAATTTCTATACCATTCGCCCCGCTTGACGAAACATCCAAACCTGAGCTCAAAATAGCCCTCAGACGCTTCAAGAACAGTAAAGCCCCTGGACCAGATTAAATCATCAAAGCCGACATACTAAACTTTTTTACAAAAAAATATTAAGTTGGTGCCAGGATGGTAAGGGTAAAGTTGGTGCCAGGTAATCAAATTTGTTCCAAAATATTGATTTTTTGCGAAATTGTTTTGTAAAATGCTATGGTATACCCTTATCTAAATAAATACTAAATTTTAGTTAGTATTAAGGGCTACCTTTGTGATTTTTTTAAATATTTTTTGGTCTTACGGTTGAAAAGTTAAGGACACAATTTATGCAACTTTCGGAGCGATTATTTCCAAAAATATTCATTCTATCAAAAAAAAAATTGACCCTTTAAAAGTATTTAAAAGACCTGTCGAATGATTATTCATCGAATAATCTTTGAGTAAAATGTCTGTGACATACGGACGGACAGACAGACATACTGATAGACGGACATGCCGAAACTATTTTATTATTCAACCTGTATGTAGATGGCTTACCCGATAAAAGAATAGCAGACCAGATTTTGTCACAGTACGCTGATGACCTTAACGCCTCGCGTAGTGCAGAAAGGGCTGATTTTGACAAAATCGACTATAACAAGAAATAGGGAGTCAAATGCAACGTCGAAAGGCGAAATGCATCATGTTCTCGCACAAAAAACCAACACTCAACAACAATTTGAACACAGACTACCACAACTACGTATAAATACGTAACGCATACGGTTTAAACCAGAAATAAAGTACCTCGGAATATGGCTGGACAAGAGGCCCTCGATGACTAAAGATGTCTTAATAAACTTCCAATTAGATAGCAGCAGTTTAACTAATGAAGGTAAATATTTTGCTTAAAATTGTTACATCTATATACGAGTATCTATCTATCTATCATACACAAATCTTTTAATTATTTTTTTTTGCTTTAAACCCTAATATTCATCTTGTACTTTCTATTAAAATTTTTCGAGATCAACATCTGACGCCGATTTTCCACGTAAACAATATTTTCTTACCTATTCAATCATGCAAACTTAGTAACAAGAAATTATGAATCTTATAACAAAAGATGAAGAAACAAAAAGCCCGTTCCATTTATAATGGTCATAACAATAGCATTTAAAAGAGAAGGGTCTCAGTCTGTATGTATTTCATTATAATACGGCTACAGTCTTAAATTTATAAGGATGTTTGAGAGCGTACTATGCATGCATAATATTTATACAAGAAAATGAAATCTTTGGTAAATACCAGCCAGACTGTTATTCTAACCCTGGTCACATAAATGTGCACAAACATTCAAACATTCTACGAATGTCGCTACGAACGGCTGGAGCGATTTTAATAAAATTTGGTATGGAGTTAGCTGACACCCTGGATTAACACATAGGCTAATAAACCACGGGTAACACCGCGGGGCACAGCTAGCAATATACAAATGTGAATGTAAGTTTGTTTGTTACGCTTTCACGCAAAAACTACTCAACCGATCATCATGAAACTTTGTACACATATTCTTGGAGGTATTAGAAGTAACATAGGATTATAAAAAAAGGGAAAATTTACACAGACGAAGTTGCGCGGGACAGCTAGTATTACATATAGTAACAGTGTGATACATGATATTAAATTTGAATTAAGTACCTTCTCTTAAGTTATACTTGGTTTTTATCAATTCTTTAAGACAAAGTTGTTGTCTTTGCTTATGCCAAAGTTTATTGTCCTGAAATGTCGTACATATGTTTGGGTTCGTATGTGAGACCGGTGTTATAAATAATGTGAAATGTAAAATATTATCTATTGTAACAAATATATACTCACTTCCTTAACTAGGTCGTCGAAAACAAACGATCTAGAGAATTCTATTGTCTTCTAGTGACCTAAAAACTTAAAGAAATGGATGTTACTTGTAACAGAAAGTGAAAATTCCATTTGTCACTGTTGATGAAATAATATTATATTACGATGTAATCAATCAAAATATTCAAGACTTGTGTCACAAACACCAAGTTTTATCATAAGTTTGAATGAATGAGTGTTGTGAAAATTGAATAATGCTAAGACATAGTGAATAACAAGTAAAACATTTAAATTTAAAACTTAGAATTTAATATAACAAGATAGTATTAATTCATTCGTTTTGTAGGTAGCTATTGCGATGCATTTTTAAAGCAAATGGCCAAGTAATGAGCTTGTCTGATTGATTCTTTTATCTTTTTCCTCGTAATTAATGTCAGAAAACGGTGTAAGCTGCTACGGCTGCTACGGTACGGTCATGCAGAATCGTCTTTTACGCTTATAGGCTTAAAGCTTACTAGTAATTCGCCGTTGCTCCGCTTGTATATTTTTTATAATTTTTGTCTTTATGTTGTGTATTTATTTTTTATTTTTTTTAATTCTTAGTGAAAGAATCTGTAAATATTAAAGAAAAGAATATAGAAAAGAATCTATATATAAACAATATTTACACTTATAAATTGCAGCTTCAAGGGTCAAGGAGTTTTCGAGACGCTGATAAAGAAAGAGTGAGTGACCTTGAGAGAGTTGCGTAAAATACATAACTTTCACTCAAAAACGTCTTAAGTTATGAGTTACTCCAAGTTGTAATAACAACTTGGAGTAACTCATCATTTTTTATTCCCTTTAAATAACCAACTAGCTGTGCCCGCGACTTCGTCAGCGTGAAGTTGCAGCACTACTCACTTCCTTTAGACGTTAACGTTGTGATAAAAAGTAGCTTAAGTTACTCCATACATCATCAACAGTCTGACAGTAAAAATCCTGTCAAAATCCGCCCAGCCGTTTCGGAGATTAACCGAAAGAAACAGATAATTAGACAAACAAGTTTAAAAACAGTGTTTCGCTTATAAGTACCATGTATAATTTTATACATATTTAGTAAATAACTGTTATTTTGACATTACAAAAAGACACTTCAATTTTGTTACCTGCGAAGGCGAAGTCGCAGACGAATGCTAGTAACAGCATAAAACTGCCCATCAATGGAATGACTTCACCCTAAAGTAATCGGAGATGGACAGGAACGTGAAACTAATTGGAAGCAAATTGCTTTAGCCGACCCGGGGATGGAAAAGACTTGGTAATTCCGTGACGTATTGGAGCGACAGTAAGTTCTTTCACATGTGAACGAAATTATCACACAAAATAGGGTAGTTACCTTCATACGTACTTCACTCGAACATCGCACATACAGACACCGTTTAAGGACAAAAATTGTGAACTACTTTGGACCACTTTGTTTGGAAAGCGTTCGAGTGCGAGCCTCAGAACATATAATAATAATAATAATAATAATAATATCTTGGGACAACTCACACAACGCTATCTGATCCCGAACTAAGCAGAGCTTGTATTATGGAAACCAGACAACGGATAAACATACTTATATATTTCTAAATACATACATATTATAGATAAATTACACCCAGACACAGAATAAACCATCGTGCTCATCACACAAAGTTTTATCCTGGGTGGGGATCGAACCCACGACCTCTTGCGTCGCAGTCGGATACACTCCCACCGCGCCACAGAGGCGGTCATGAAAGACTACTTTACTTATGACCGAACTAGGTACTAACCTAGTCCGGTCATAAGTTTTGTTACAAATGAAAATGCAATTTTTTTTAATGCAGTAATGTAATATTACTAAAACTTATATGTACATATTTATTAAAGTCTCAGCAAAAAATAAAAACAACATTCTATTAAAAATGCCCACCTTTGGCTTTTATACAGGCTTTTAATCTGTCTGTTTAATCTATTAAGGAATCATTGAGGAATCTGTAGGGCCAGTCTTCAGCTCTTATAAAGTCCGAAACGTTGGTTTCAAGCCAGTCTTGGGTAGTTCGTGCCTTGTGACCAGGTGCAGAGTCCTGCTGGAAAGTCCACGGTACATTTTTAAAAGTGTATTGCTGAGAGGTATCACAACATGATCCAAGACTGTCTCTTGATACACTTTGGGTGAAGTTTTCACTCCTTTTTCACAAAAATGTAGCTTTGTGACGCCTTAATAACGCATGCCCCAGCAAACTATCACTGACGCAGGATGATGACCACGTTGTACCTTTCCGACCACTTGAGCAGCTTCTTTAGAACTGTGGACCTTTATCATTGGGTCCACTTTATCATTTTGCTTATTGTAGTGCTCTTCAATCGTGAAATTTTTTTCATCGTTAAAGAGAATATTTCTGTGCCCTTTACCTGCGTATCGCGACAGAAGGCGTTTTAATCGATTCACTGTCTTTAATTGTAAAGATTGACTTAAAGCATGTCCTGTATCACGACATCGCCGATAAACGCCGAGCTACAGGTCTTGTTTTATAATACGCGAAAGAGTTCTAACGGTAATCTTCATTAACAGTCTTTGTAGGTTTAACAGCACACAGATACAACAACACTTCCTTCATAAGAAGAATAATCACTACCGAAATGTATTAAGGAACAGAAAAACAAACTCTTCAGCTTTATAATATTAATATAGACAAGTGTCAAAAAACGTCCACAGAACGGTATTTCTATTCGGCATATTAAAATTGCCGTCACTTTGTACGGGGTAGCCAGTCCAGCAGCGTAATAGTACTTATAGATGTGATAAACGGCTTTATATTGTAAACTTTTAATCGTTGTACTTATTATTATAAGCCCGCTTAGAAAAACGTTTTTTACTTAAAACGCTTTTTAATAATAGGTACGTGTAGAACCTTTATCACCTACATATTTATCTGAATCTTATTGGATTGCAATAAGAATCCTTACGTTTCCCCAACATTTTATTGGATGCGAAGGAAGTAGATTGATAAATGTTTTTCAAAATAGTCCCAAATGAAAGAGTTTCCGGCTCTCGACATTGTTCAATACGTACCTACAGTTATATATTATTTACACTAAAACTATGCACTGAACCTAATTTGGTAATAGTCAAAAACAATTATTTACAGATTTACAATGAGTTTAATTTTTATATTAACACTATGTCCAACTCACAAAATCACATTAAGTAACCAAAACAAACACGTATCTATTTTTTTTACACAAAAAGACGAGATCGTCAATTCGTCAGCAAGCGAGCGACATACACTCCATCCGAGGACAACGAAAGGCGAACTTAACAAAACTTTGTATTATTGCATTAAAAAATCGTTAAATGTCAAGTACGTAAAAAAGAAAAAAATAAAATGAAAGTATATCCTATGAAATAAAGAAACCATGGATTGTTCAAACATAAGTGTAGGCAATAATTAAAAAACGAATTTGTTTGTATTTTAAAATGTACTTGTTGCTTTTTATTGAAAAACGTTTTAAGAGCTTTTCGTATAAACGCTTATCTCTGCTAGTACTATACAGTTTAGTGTATTTTTTTAGAGTATTCAAACAAGTAGTTCTCAATTTCGTCTGTTGTATGTTCGTTGCAATTACCCCCTTCAGATTAATCGCGATAGAAGTGGGTTCACGTCGGTAATTGGCTAGGATACGGACCTGCGATTCTTTGTTGCAAATCCAAAGCTTTGTTAAATACTAGGGTTATGTACTAGGAAATTCCTAAATATTAATCATAACAATGGTCCCAGTAAAGTAGGTTGAAGGAGAGAAAATTGCGTTAATTGATTTCAAAAAGTCATTAAAGAGATTGAAATTTGTCCGATGTGAATTACTGCTAACCGAATGTCATTATTAATTATTCATTATTAAAGTTGAATCTAAAAGTGCTGCTTAGAGCGGTTCCAGAATTATCATGTCTGAGGTAAGGTTTTAGAGCATCGCGTGCTTTTCGACTATTTTGCATTCAAAAAACGCCCGTGTGTTAAAATACGCCGAATCTGCAAACATGTGTTACTTGGTAACCAAAAAGAAACATGACCATTATATTCGTGTAGTCTTCAATTTTAGTTTAAAATATCTGTTGAAAATCTCTTATATGAATTCATACGTTGTTACATTAAAATTGATTTTTCAATTTTGGTACGTGTTCTTTTTTACCCGACTGTAAGGAAGAGTTATGTTTTTCGCGCGTATCTTGTATGTATGTATGTAATATTCTTTATTACCTCATACCTCACCAACCACTGGACGGATTTTTACAATTAAGACGTCGCGTCGTTAGGTTCGTCTTGACCACCCAAGTGTTCAGTGACGTTTGAAAAAAAAAACATGGTGGCTGTGAGATGTCAAAATAAATAGGTGTGAAAATTAAAGTTGTGTCGGATACTGCAATATGGGTATCAAATTAAAAGGCTCATGCTAAGCACTTCAAAAAAGTTCAACATGATTATGTCTGTAATACTAAAATAGTTAGTTAGCAACCATTTATTTTTCATATTTTCAATATTTAACAATATCTAAGTTAAAAGTTAGTTGTTACATCCTACAACTGCTCAAAAGTATTAAATAAATAATAAACTTAAAATATAAAATAACCCGCCTGCGCAAAAAGATGCAAAACGTACCTAAAATCATGCTGTCGGGGGTATAAATGAATCTTAATAAACTTATATTAGTATTGTGCCTTTTATTTCTTAAATTAAATTATTGTATAATTTCCCTTATTGTTTAATATTTTTTTGTTTTTAAGTCCTAGCTTATACTATCATCAAATAATTGACTTGTTTGTAAATAACTATGATACATTTTTTATTATTACGACATTTTATGATGAGCACACTGATAACAAATTGTGTGAACACGCATACAATTTATTATTAACGCCGCAATTTTTCTGTGAAACATGTTTTCAAAGACATGAGGAAAATTATTTCCGTTCCGAGAATCAAAGGTAAAATTTCCTCGTAATATTTTGAGACTGGCGTTTGAAAAGTGGGGCAAATCGCCTATTATATTAATATTATGGGCATATAGACATATTTAATAAGGTAAGGAGAAATTAGAGAATTTGCTAATAATTTCTGCTTCAATTGTATTCCTGTTGTAATAATCGACTATATCGATACTATTTTCAGGCTTAAGTCTTATTCCTTTTTATTTATTAAGTGCTAATTAGTAGATAAAAAAGTTAATTAAATACACAAACCAAAATAAGGTCATGTCTTAAATTGGAAAGAACCAAATCTTAAATTAGGTTTCCCGCCTATCATCATTATCCACATCTCGGCAAATTGTAAACGCACCCTTTTACGAGTTCAGATAGTAGATACCCGCCTTGTTCTTGTCGTTCGCTTGTCGTAATAAAAGTAATAACACTGTCTGTAGAGACCTGAAATATTACACTACGTTTAAAGGAAATAACATGCTGCTTTCAGATAACTGTGGTAAATGTGAGAAAATTTTATGGAAATTCGTAAAATACAGAAATGTAATGGAAAGATTAGATTTATATGTTCTTTAACATTAGGTTCTACTTTAAACGCGTTAACTTCAGAAACTTTTGACGTGATAACGTCTTATAAATTAATGACCGGATGCACGCATGAAACAGTGTGACGTCACCGCTCACGTTCCGTTGACTGATTGCTTAGCATCGCGAATGGCGATATGTCATCACGTTATTGACTGTGGAGTCCACTAAAGCTGTCACAGGCATGGTTGTTTATTACAAAGTCATCAATGTTTTCTTATGACGTTATCACGTAAAATTATTGTCCGTAAATCGACTTTACCGACAACCATTTTTTATTTCATGAAACCAAATCAATATTTCCAACCAAGTCAGAAGTGAGCAGTAGTTTACGTGAAAAAAGGCTCCTAAAAATATCATCATAATAACTTTTACTACTATGAGCTAGTTTATTAAGTAATTTAATCAAATTGCCCATCTGTAAAATGGCTTGCTAAAAATGGTAACCTGCAATAAATATGGACTGGTATTAAAATATCGATATTCCTGGTCAGTATTTTCCAAGTCACCAGATCAAGAATCATATGCAAGACCTTTGTTTTATAAAGGCTGTCGCGATGTCTGCTTTTATAATCTTTTATCGACTGGACCAGAGTGATAACAACTGTATATTAATATGTTACTTATTTAAGTGGGAAGGGCTCATCTACCTGAGCTACTAACATCTTAGTCAACACACAAGGGAAGTCATTAGTATATATACTCATAACCAGCAGTATATAAAGCTGCACTTCCCAAAATATTGCTTGCTATATTCGTCTTAAAACTAAAGTAAATAAGGTTCATTATAGTGTGATAAATATCAATATAATAAGTAGCACTGTTGCTAGGTTCGTAATTTCATTTGTTTGGAAAATTTTCTTCCCCTAACGTCATCTGTTTTCATTACTGGGCCGTCCACCGAGCTCATTATTACTTCCAATATTGCTGTTTAATCTAAAGACCATTATTTATCATAACAACTACGTACCGAGTCTGGTTTTTGTGCGGTAGGTAAACATTTTTCATTTTAATACATAAACTTTTTAGAAAATTGAACCATTATATTTATGCTTCTGATATTGGATGCAATTACGCAGTTATTTTATTTTAAATTGTGGAAGATTAATTATGAGCAAATTATTTTAATTTATTCATGAATTGACTTCATTACCGCCAGACAACGGACGATAATCAAATCAATTTTTGAATAAAGAGTGTGTATTATCTTTATAATATTAAAAATATAGCAGTGACACAATCTACAAGTATACTTATATGTATTAGGCATGTTCTATCTGACTGATTGATCAACGTAAACCTAAGCCTCTGGCCGATGACTGGTCTTCTAATAGGTATTATAAAATGATTGTTCTAACCCATTAATTTACTCATTGTATCTTCAGCTCAAACCTTTGGACTTAAGCGCTATTTCATAAGGCACGTTACTTGTATACAAGTTACAAATTCCATACAAATTATATACAAGTTACAACTTGTATGACGAATGTTTTTTTAAGACGACTCCCCCAGTCCGCCGTGACACAGGGCCCAGGTACCCAGCCCTGTGTCACGGGGTACTTTACAAACACACAAGTCACGGACACAAAGTACACAATTATAAGCATTAGTTTTTAGATATAAGTGGTTTATGTTAATATTTGAAAATATATAATTCTTGTGTAGATATTATTCTCTTATTAATTTACCTGACAGCTGAATGGTAAATAAGATTTGAAAAGAAGAAATCGCAGATCGATTCCCATCTGATACATTGACACCAAGCCATATTTAACATCAGCATTTAACATAGATGGTAGCGTAAATAAGTTTACTAGTACTTTTGTAAACAAACCCAGAATAACAATTTGTGGATCACACAAAGTGATGTCCCGTGTGGGAATCGAAACCACGGCCTCTTGCGTAGCAGTCGGACACATTCCCACCGCGCCACAGAGGCAGTCAAAAGTAAAAAGATTGAAATTAATAGTGTTTTGTTGTTGTTATAAACATGTTTCCAATGCAAGCAACTTCTATGCACATGTGACGTCATACTTGCGTGCAATACTTGCCGGAATCACGCCTTTAAAGAGCTTAAATTTTGCAGAGAGATTTATTTTATGATGAAGAAAAAGGATAAGAAAAGATTTTAGAAAAGTCTCGTGGCTTCGCTCGCATAAAGATTGTTAATACCCTTACGCGTCCATATGCTAGTTTTAGCGATATGACAATTTATAAAAAGCGTCATAAACAATGTTAAGTCATTAGCCTAAATAATTCCTGTTATGTTTCGTCATACTGTATTTATAAACAACTACAATTCCTAAGCATCTACCATTGCCCCCATTTAGCCTGCATTTTGTGCATTTTTATGTTGTGTAAGAGTGACGGAAACTTAAGATTGAAGTAGTTATTTTCTTGCAGTGACCTGAAAACGAGGCTTTTTGCCGCTCACTTCACAGTTTTCCAACGTTCACTCAAGACGAGAGCTTAAAATTAACATCTTAGTAAGCTTTGCGTATCGTCGACCCGCCTTAAAATATCGCGCCTGAAAGAGGCGGGAATCGCTAAGAGCGGTCAATTTTTATCTATAACGTTTCACTGCAGTAAATCGACAGAGATTTTTCACACTGAAATATTAGCGGTTTCAGTCCCCGTATCTCTTGGGCCGTACAGCGACGGGCCTGTTAATAAACACAATTTTTCCACGTCCCAAAAAATGCGGTAAATCGAAACACAACAGACAAAACAGGCTCTTTTTCTGGACTGTTTTTTACATAGTGACATGTAGTGAAGTGACCGAATAATTTGCTCATTTGTCAACGTCTTCGCTTTGCCAAGGAGAAAAATGATTCAGTGAATCTGTCGGGGCGTCACGTCGCTGAATTAATTGAAATAAATTACCTACTCCGCGACAACAGTTTAATCTTTAACGAGTATAATCTGACGCATGTCAAAATTACCCGCGTTGGTAGTCGTTCTCCTTGTAAACAATATGTTTTTTTTTCAGCCCATGTCTTAAGATTCTAAAAAAAAAGAGTTGGTAAATATTTAACCGTTAGCAAAATAGAAAGAGTAACTTAAGCATGAAAAGAAAAGAATGTTATAAAAACTTCAATAAACGAATATCTTCAATAAAGGCTGTTTTGCTTGTAAATTTAGCATATCGACTTTTTGTTACGTCAGCTATTGGCAATGTTGGTCCGTGTTCATCGTACTGTAAGTTTGCTTTGCTGTTGCTCAAACAGTTTGGTCAGAAGGCTTTCAACCTCAATAGAATATTCAAAGGTCGGCCGGTGAAAATATGGCTCAATTGAAGCTGCGATCCGCGCGAGATTTCTGCTTTAATATTCAGGCGATGAAAAATATCCCATCATAAAAACCTGGACCATATGAGTTTTAGAGACCACGTATTTGAATATTGATGTTTGTGGAAATTGTGGTCCAAATACCGTATCCTAAGTTATGTAAAGTGTCCTATAATGTATAATACCACTATCCGTGTGCCAGAAAACTTTATAGAAATAAGGGTATTACTACACCACACTGAAACTATATAAACTTCAATTGCACAACTTGTATATTATCTTCTCTCTAAATAAAATTGTGAAATAGAATACATAGAAGATATTACCTAGTTCTAATAATTAAGTGTTTTTGAATCTGAAACTATACTTTGTTTTTTTTTATTTGTTTGATCGGGGTTGATGTTAAATTCCGTAAAAATATGTTTAAATTAAATTAAATAATATTGCAAGTTTTTTGAAAATGAATAACTACTGATATCATGTATCAATGACCATCTAAATATTATATTACAACCAAATAGATATTTTGACTAGAGCATCGGCCGCGGGCGGGAATCTATTAACTGCTATGCATGATGTTGTAGATTTGCGAGCTTTACCCACGTAGTGCCAAGCTTTGTGAGATACATAATGTGTAATGAAATTAAAGATTATATAGGGTTAGTGAACTATAATAAAAATAACAAGGGTAGGGATCTCAAAACTACTTAAAATAATTACAAATGAACTTAAATTAATCAATCAGATAACGAAACGGCTGATAAAGGAGATGTAATGGACGCGGTAAACCCGGCGTGTGTAACTGCGCTTTAATATTAGAGATACTGCGTCGGTGCGTATGAGATGCAAAGTCGATAGGTAGAGATGCAGCGTCGGTGCGATAGGTAGAGATGCAGCGTCAGTGAGACAGAAAATATTTTCTGCTAAAGTGACACAATTAAATTTATAAACAAAGATTTTTTAATTATTTACAATCTTAAATATAGGAATAGTAAGAACTACAAATGTTGGTGCCGATTCTTCATGTACCTTGTGTCACACTAGTGCTGGAGTTGTTTTTACAAAAAAAAAAAAAAACAAAGAGGACCGATCTCTGCTGCCAGCTCCGATATATGATAATAGAATCGGCCCTTATAAAATCGGGACCTTATACCGTTAACGGTGAATTTAAGTAGGTATATGATAGTATAAATCCTTACCTATTTAAAAATACATTGTCCCTAACAGTTTCATTCTTTTGTCTAGGTACATATTCAAACATTAAATGTCACGCCGTGGGCCAAGATTTTCATGATAAAAATCAAATTCGGCTCACTCGCTGTCGAACTATCCCGAGAATGCCTCGTGTTGAAGCGAAACATGTGTCAAAGTTGCACTTCATGGAAGCGGAATATTGAAAATGAAGGATTCAGAGGTGCCTGCTACCCCAGTTTGTGGAAATACCTCTCACTAATTTCCTTTATTGCAGTTTTCTCTTTTTTTCGGTGTGTCAATCTATTTCAATTATTTTATTGAATACTACTCCAATCGTTGGATTTCACATAATAAGCATGAGTGTTGGATTCTGTCATCTATTCTAATATTATAAAGCTAAAGAGTTTGTTTGTTTGTTTGAACGCGGTAATCTCAGGAACTACTGATTCGAATTAAAAAATCTTTCACTGTTGGATAGCCCATTTATCGAGGAAGGCTATAAGGTATATAACATCACGCTACGATCAATAGGAGCGGAGCAGCAATGAGAAATGTCGTAAAAATGGGGAAATTTTACGCAGACGAAGTTGCGCAGGACCGCTAGTAAATAATATAATCAATCTCATTAAGCATACATTTAATGGGGGACATTTGAATTACACCTCCAATGAGAAAGGGAAATATTATACAAATAGCAATCAATTAAAAAATACGAAACTAAGTATTTTCGAGTGTATAAGGTTACCTAATTGGTTATGTGTTCGTCAAGTTTGATCAGTATCTTTTAAGAAAAGTCACACCAAAGTTTGTATAGAATACACGGTTAAGACGTCATTATTAAATAGCGGTCGTCAAATATTTACTTTTAGTATTAGTTCAACTATTATGCGTTTCAAATGAGTTGTTATCTGTCATGATGACATTTTGATTGGCATTACGATTGCAACTTCATTGTATGACATAAGGTCAGCAATAAAATGATCCGTAAAAAGGTATGATTAGTATTACACAGAAGTACCTACCTACTCTAATACATAAGCACTGTATTTTACTATTTATTAACATAGATATGTTTTAATTTAAAACATATCACGTCTGACTGAAAGATCACGAAAGTGTACAATATTCTTAAGTTTGAATATTTACGTATTTCTGTTTTGGTGTTAATTAATTAACAAAAAATACTAATAATATATTATTAAAAAAAATGTTTAGGGGCGTCTACACGGGCAATTTGTGGCGGCAATGCAGTACTCTCCAATATTGGTTTGATGGTTGCCGGACGATCGCTGAGTGATCTATTTTCCGCAATGTTGCCCGGCCAATTTTGTTGTTTTTTAAGTCGCCCTCTATTTTATTGTTGCCGAGTTGTATAGCCCGTTCATGCGTCATACAATTGTAGACATACTGCCATTATTGGCCGAACAATTAGTTGCCGATAGTGCCACCACATATTGCCATAAAAAATGGCCCGTTTAGACGCCCCTTTAGGTACATAGTTCAAAGAAAATTAATATTACGCCAGTTCCATTACCATACACATACGTACTTTACCTGACTTGGGAGTTTTTGTTGCTAGCGGTTCAATTTTGACAAGTGAAGTTGTCGCGATAGCGATTATCTTCTCATTTAAAACTCATAGTACTTACTATCTATTTGTTTCACTTAAAGAAAACATAACCCCAGCATTAGAGTACAAGCCTTATATGAAGTTTATAAACATACAAGTCACGGACACAAAGTACACCCAGACCATGAACAACAATATATGGATCACACAAAGTAGAGTCCAGTGTGCAAATCGAACTCACAACATCTTGCGCAGCAGTCGTATACATTTTACATTCACACTACGCCATCGAAGCCATTGCATTATTATTTTCGTGTGCTTAGTTTACAGTGTAGGCACAAAATAAAGAGTAATCTGTGGATTACTCTTTCATAGCAGTCGTATACATTTTACATTCACACTACGCCATCGAAGCCATTGCATTATTAATTTTCGATATTGTTTCTAAGCTTAGTGTGTGCTTAGCTTACAGTGTAGGTACAAAATAAAGAGTAATCTACAGATTACTCTTTATTTTGTGCCTACACTGTAAACAAAATAAAGAGTAATCTACAGATTACTCTTTATTTTGTACCTATATGTATGTTTCATGTAGGTACGTCCTTCTAATGAAACCATAACAAAACTTGGTATTTATATTGAAAGGACGACAGCAATTAAGTTTCAATTGCAAACGTGTTGGTAAGCGCCACGCAATTCGCTGTAATTAGCGGACGGTGCCACCCAACCACTAATAAAAGCCTCCATACACCCTTTACGCAAACTTCCCACAGCACGTTCCAGTCTATTTTTAGTCCAGTCAAAGCCGAACGAATTAATCACGTGCGCAGACATTTTTTTTCGTGCAAAACTTTTACGTATTCAAATTTTTAAACTTCAAATGCGATGGGGTCCGCGTGCATTACCCGACAATAAAACAA
Source organism: Herminia tarsipennalis (assembly GCA_945859575.2). NCBI lineage: Eukaryota > Metazoa > Arthropoda > Insecta > Lepidoptera > Erebidae > Herminia > Herminia tarsipennalis. Next base: position 18,212,440 of record OX243835.2, read on the forward strand.
GGACCACTTAGCGATAGGCTCACTGGGGAGAAAAAGAGCATTAAGGCGTAATTTATCACAGTTTCCACGCCATTAAACATAGAGACTGCAAAAACCGCAGAGAGCTACACATGATAAGCTTCATGAGAACCGGATTGTCTGGTTACATGAAAAAGAAAAAAACACGCTGCTATAATAGGTATTATCGGAACATTTATTTTTGCTATCGGTTGAAGGTTTAAATTATGTTATCGAATTCAGGACACTGAAAATAAAGACAAAAATGCAGAAAAAGGTGTAAAATAAGGTATGAAAGTAGTTTGTTTATGCTATAAGTACAGACTTTTGTGAACGTGCACCATAACAATAAAAGGAAATATAACCACGCAATCATTTATGTCAAAACCTCGGAATTTGTTTTTCTCCCTCCTCGGATTTCACTTTTCGTTTAATTCTGGTTGCAAACGAATTATTTTCATACTTTAGAGTAATGAAAATAAAACGAAGGGTGAGAATTTTCAACGTAGGTATTGTGAACGTCAACAGAGAGGGAGATGAAATTTTACAATCTTTAAATCCAATACTTACGATATCACTGTGTGTGGCAGAAAAATTAATACTCCCCGTATTGTTCCCGATTGAAGCTCGGCTTTGAAATGTTATATAAAAGATACCAACCTGCAACAAAGAGTTTTAAAAAGAAAATGGGTTATAAAAATTGTTGTATACTCGTTTTCTGAAGTTGTTTGAACAAAAGGAAATAGGTGGACTTAAATATATAATATTATATATTTAATATTTATACCACCACAGTTCTAAAATGTCAATATTATAAGAAAATATAGTATCTATATATAATCCTGCATCCTCCAAATATATATTTTTTCAAAAGTTCTCTTGCTCTCTGTTGTGTCGTTAATTTAATGTAAATTTCATAAAAATCAATAAAAATGTAAATTTCACAGATCTCTTTAAAACTGACGAAATTTCACACAAAGTTTTAACCTCTATTTTATCCTCTTAGGGGTAGTGAATTTTTCAAAAACGCTAAAACATGTATTATAAACCAAGAAGCCAAACAGGAAATATCACACATCTAACTTCAAAACTGACTCTGATTTACGACCGCTGTTTTACCCCCTTAGGGGATAAATTTCCTAAAATCCTATTAGTCAGATTATATTGTCATCGGTCCTAGTTTGCGTGCGAGGTTTCAATTCAATCCGACGTTCTGAAGTGGGTGAAAATTATTTTTAAAGATTCTGTTACATTATACTTTGAAACATAGATACAAACCAAGTCAATAAAAGCGTGTAAAACTAGAGGTTAGTAGTCTAACGGCCAGTCTCAATAATCTAACTATCGATGGATTTGGCTACTAGAGGTATATATTTGACATAAGCTTCATACAAAATATGTCAAAATTATACCTCTAGTAGCCATAGGTAGATTATTGAGACCGGCCGTTAGCAAGCACAACCACAAACGAAGCTATTATCTAAAGAATATCATATAATATATTGCTTGTGAATAATAATAAAAAAAACTGGGCAAGTGCATGTCAGGCCACGCACAATGTAGGGTCCCGTAGTGCGAAGCCGCCCCACGCGAATAATGTCGCTAAAGAAGTGGGTTTTCTGTTGTTTTTGTTTCATACTAAGGTTATATAAGTATTTTTCAATTGAATCTGTACCAACATTTTGTTTCTTCTCACTTGGTCTGCTGTTACTCGTTAACTTGTAGAGCCTACTTAGCTGTGATAGTTTTTTTATTTCACTATATAAACTAAACCATGATTTTGCTGGCAGCGGGGGGGGGGGCACTTGACTTTAACAAATATTTGCGCTTTAAAGCTAATATTTCAGAAATGGATATCTTAATTGAAAAATGATCATAAATTAAAATGTGTTTTATAGACCTATATAATGATGACCTCACATGATGGGGTAGGTGAGAAAAAAAATCACATCCTTACTTTACAAATAGGGAGGTACCCTAAATTTTTTTTTTTTCCAATTTTGGTTTCTCTTTTTTGTCGGCCTAAGTAATATGTATATCCATGCAAAATTACAGTCTCTGAGCTAAGCTGCAAGAGGACGGACATGGCGAAACTATAAGGGTTCTGTTTTGCCATTTTGGTTACGGAAACCTAAAAAGTTTCTAAGTTCTTTCTAGTATCACAATTGTGCACGAAATTCCAAAGGGCACAAAACCATGCAGATGATACCACAGCAAAGCTCTAGTGAGTCTATTATAAGTCGTCCTTTATGAGACAAAGTATATTTTATTCAAAGAAAGTACGTACCTCAGGTACGTTATGTAAACGACGATTTTTACCAAAAATATTGAAATGATAGCATAAAAGAAAAACCCTTCAAAGGTTTGTTTTGATAAATTGGAAAAAATAAAGAAAGGCTTAGGTTGAATGTACCAAATGGTTTTGTCATTCAGACGAAAGCAACATTTGAATTATTTACTCTAAGATATTTTTCTTTGAAGAAATTTTAAATTACTGATGTTTGTGAAAAATATTTGTTTCAATTTTGTTTCAGCTGTTGTGTATAACCTAAAATCAGTTAAAATGAACTCAAAATTTGTTTTTAAAATATTTATGTTTTAAGAAAGTGCTGCTACGTTCTTACGTTGCCCTCTTGGTCGTGGGTTCGATCCCCACCGAGGATAAAACTTTGTGTGATTAGCACGATGATTTATTCTGTGTCTGGGTGTTATTTGTCTATAATATGTATGTATTTAGAAATATAGAAATATGTCTGGTTTACATAGCACAAGCTCTTCTTAGTTTGGGATCAGATAGCGTTGTGTGAGTTGTTTCAAGATATTATAGATATTATCATTTAATGTAGGGTACTCTAGCCTTTATTAGAAACTAGCTGACTTGTGCCCACTTCGTTGGGCCTATAACACTCACAAATAACGGGGATTTCTATTGGTAAAAGAATTTCCAAAATCGGTTCAGTAGATTCAGAGATTACCTACAACCTCATAAACTCACAAACTTTATAATATTAGTATAGATACATGCACTACATATAAAAATATCCAATTTGAATAATTGCACCAGCAGAAGAACGAATGTTCATAGCACTTACGCTCTTTTGTTGAGAAACGAAGTTTCTCGGTAATTAACTCAATGAATGTATTTCCTATAGTGTCGATAAGGAGGGACACAATTTAAGCAACTTTCAAAAACACTCACTTAATTAAAAAAAAATTATTAGAAATCTTTAAATGAAGCTAATTTTTATAGTATATTAATTAGCAAAATGAAAATTTTCCATGTTAATAAATACAAGCTAGATTACCCTACGAACAAACTATACAGGAAGACTTTGAATTGAGTTGACAAACTTCAATGAGTAAACCTGCGTGTATCCAAGATTTTTTAGGACATATTATTAGAAGAAAATATTAATGTTCTATGATACTTTAAAATACAAAAAAAATACATTAGTATCTAATATGTAACTCCATGCGCCGCCGTTTTTTGTTTCCGTGAGCATGAATGAATACAGACAGAGTGTTGAGTCATTCAATCAACATCAAATTTTTTTGGTTATCAAAAAGTTCACTGTTTCTTCTCGTACCCCTAGGCATCTTCGAAAACTTATCACTTAACAGTACACAACTTCGATCTACACAATCGATTACTTTTTTATGCAGCACACGACCGGCACCTAATTAAGCTTTCGTCCGACTGGTGAAATTGTTTGCAACGATTGGCTCGCGCCCGCGCCGTTTAGGGATGATACTATGGGAGCAAATGAAATTCATCGATATTTCCGTAGATAATGATCATTACTTATTTTAGTTACATACTTGTAATTATTCACTCGTACTTGTACTTACGAGGACTGAAGTGACTCGCATGCTGTGTTGGTATTAATGTATTTAATTGTTCTTAGTAAGTATGATTTGTGTTTTCAATTCCTCTTTTAATAAATAAATGAAGTTTGTTTAAAATGTACTCGACAACAATCCTAACAAACTTTATTAGAATACTGGATAGAGTATGCGAACGTACTAGAATTGTTTTTACAGTGTGTACATAAATTATAAAATAAAATAAATAAAATATGTGATTTCGAAAAAGTATCGATATCGGTATGTTTCATTCCCCCCAGCGGCACCACCCGCGTTACACGTGCCGGCCGGCGGAATCCCCGATCGGGTTTGTCGTCGGGAGTGCATTACACAAAACACCGAGAGTACAGAAGATAACGTTCATACGTAGCGACGCGCACATACACATCGTTCACATGGAACAGGGTATAAATATCACTTTAGACCACGTAGTTCGGAAGGCGACGCGAGATTTTGTGTCCGTGAACGGTGTTTAAGTGTCCGTTGTTATTGAGCGCGTTGTTTGAATGTTACCTTCTATACTTTCTTTATTTGGTGTTTATGATCAATGACCCTTTGAATGAACTACGTTTTTACGAAATTATGATCATATGATTTTTATAGCGCGTCGTACGATTTTTAAACTTTGTTCATTTTATTTATTTGTTTAAGTTTTAGACATATGGAAATAATGATAATGTACTGATTCTTTTAGTTTACTAAACCTTAATAGACCTGTCACCGTCGTTTTAAGCAATAAAATCGGATGTTTTTTTTACAATTTAAATTCGCAATTTAAGTACTAACGGTGCTGATACTCCCCTATCAATTTGTCGACTGATTTCAAAGTCACCCAGTATACATATTAATATCATTATTTACAACTTACCTAGTATCATATGATCATATTGTCTAATACTAGTATATACGTGACATTTTAATTTTATTTTATTGTTTTTTTATTTAATAGTCTTTATTGACCATTTTTGTGGGTAAATGTGACATTTTAATGAATTCTATTGATTTTTTGGTTATATTCCTAAATAAGATTTGCACGCCATTGTATATGACAAACTTGTAAGAACATAACTAACATTGTATCATCCTTCATGCTTAATTGTATGTACACACATGTTTACGCAAATAAAGTTTTATCTTATCTTATCTTATCTTAAAAAAAAGGAAAACATAAAAAGGGGTAAAAAAAAGAGTTAGGCGTCGAAGAATTCCTCCCGATCGATGTCAATCGGTATAGTGCTCAGAAGGCTGGCAGCATTGCCACGTTGTATGGCAATGCTTATTCTCTGTGCAAAGAAAAGGCCAGCCTTCTGGTCACGAGATGCACTGACAAGACGCTGGGAAATGTCTTTAAATAAGAGGCGAGCACTTGGACCCCATAGCCCTAGCGTCTTGGTTTCTCTAGACATTGCTAATGCCTTTAACACCTTGCCCTGGAGTTGCATTGAGAAGGCACTCCGGTATTTCCGGGTGCCGATCTACCTCCGTCGCGTGGTCGGGGCCTATCTCACGGAAAGGGCCTAACGGGGACTGGAACCGGCGAGAGATGTCGTGCGGTGTTCCACAGGGTTCGGTTCTGGGACCGCTGTGGAACATCGGCTACGACTGGGTGCTGACCTTCCCAGCTGTGTCAGCGTAGTGTGCTACGCCGACGACACGCTGGTCCTGGCACAGGGGAGGTCGTACCTATAGCATGCGGGGTTGCGACGGTCATTAACCGAATTCGGCGACTGGGTCTCGAGGTGACTCTGCACAAGTCCGAGGCCATGTGTTTTTATGGCCGACGGAACGGGCCACCCCTAGGTTTCCAGGAGGCAGTAGGGGGGGGGGTTCACATCGGCGTCGAGTTGACGATGAAGTACTTGGGACTTGTCCTCGACAGCCGGTGGAACTTCGTAGAGCATTTCCGACGTTTGGCTCCCAAATTGGAACGGGCTGGGGCTGCGTTAAAACGACTCCTTCCCAATTTGAGGGGTGATGGCCGGAGGACACGGTGGAGCATACGGTGGAGGTGTGCCCCGCTTGGGCCGAGCAGCGACTTGCCCTTGTGGTAGCGATCGGTGGTGGTGACCTCTTGCGTCCGGGGCTCATTCGAGCCATGCTGCGGATTGAGAGGGAATGGGAGGTAGTCGTCTCCTTTTGCGAGGAGGTGATGCTGCAAAAGGAGACGGCGGAACGCGTGAGGGATAGACGGTTCTCACGCCCCGGCCGCCCCGCGATACGCCCCGGGCGACGGGTGACAAGGGACGACATCCGGCCACCCTAGGCGCAGGCCTGAGGACGACGAGCGGTGGGTAGCTTGCCGTCCAGCCTAGGACTAGGCCGGGTCGACGGCGCGCTAGTGTTCCACGCCCGCCTCAAAGAGGTGTCAGCAAGTGACGGGGCCCCATTGGGCCGGCGCCCACCGGGAGTGCGGGATCGTTCGAAAGAGTTACCGTGCTTCCGGAACACCAGGGCGAAAGAAGGAACACAGATGGGTTTTGATCAGTGAGAGTCTGACACGCCCTCCCGCTCGTGTCCACAGCGGGAGAAGTTATATGATGATTTCCCATCAATAAAAAAAAGCTCTGGCGTCTTAACCCCAAACGGCTCAAATATGTAATATTTGCGCCGTTTTGAGAGTCTGCAGGCACAGCTCGCAGTGTTTGAAAGATGAGAAACCGCTATGGTGTCGACGCAACCTGTAAACGAAACCTTTCATTTTTTTTTTAAATACCTGTCAAATTATGTACCAAACGTAGATGTTTGCTAAAAAAAAAAGCTTCTGTTACATGTATGTTGTAGGCACTCCTAAAAATATTTATTTTTATTATTTACCTATAAAGCTAAGTAGCGGCTTTTATAAGACACCTTTACATTAAATTTCCTCAATATTCATTGTGTAGTCAGTGAGTAAAATTCCTGTGACATACGGACAGACATACAGACATGACGAAACTATAAGGTTTCCGTTTTAACATTTTGGCTACGGAACCCTAAAAAACTAACTTAGGTACACTTTGATAGCCAAAACACATGTCATAGATTGTTATAACGACTACTATTTTCTCAATGTACAATATTTAAGCCTTAAGTATAGTTGTCACAGCTTCAAGCCAGTTTTTGTACATTTGTTGTTAGCAAAATTTGGAAACATGCCCATAAAAAGTTAATATTTTTTTTAAACTCGAATTGCTAGTGCCGCCAATGACCTTATATTTGGTAGCTTCACTATGTTAATCGGGTACAAACTACGTTTACAATGTCATAACAGTAAGGGGTCGTCCATTAATCACGTGAAGCTCGAAAAGGGGAAGGGGGTTTAAAAAAATCACGAAATATCAGGGTGATATTTATACCACATAAAAAACACTCGCGTTCAAGGAAGAAATACAGGTGCTATCACAGTACTCATACTGAGACAGCACCTGTATTTATTCCTTGAACGCGAGATTTTTGAAACCGAAAAGCGGATTCGTGATTTCTCACACTTTACCGGCGTTGAACACATCCCCCCCCTCCTCGGTCCGACTTGCACTGCACTGGTGTGGGACTAATTGCACACATTGAATCACTCATGTGAAAATTGAAACAATATTAATTGGAACAAAAACTACACGTGGTGATGCATAGGGCAGGAAAGGGTGAATCTAAAACATCACTACGTGCCACCAGGGAGGACGGGGGGGTCAAAAAGGCTACAAAAACATCACATGCTTAATGGACGACCCCTAAAGGTGTCGCCAAAATCACGTACACAAAGTTGGGCATGTGGTAGCGCGTGATACAATGCCATCCCACGACACATGTATTGAAGGTTCAGCGTGATTTCAATTTACACACATTGATATTGAAAATTAAATACAATATATAAATAACTCAAATATTCTTTTGGTATTTCGCTTTATCAAAGCTGCTATCAATCAACGTGTTTTACTAAACATTTTGACGTGATAAAGTCTTATAAATCGAGGACCGGCTGCACTCACGAACAACAAGTAACTAAGAAAAGAAAAAGTGTCTAAAAAAAATTACGTTATTAATTGGTTGCTAAGCAATAGCGCATGGCGATTGCAGCGACATGACATGTGATACAATTTGAACTAACGTTATTGACTCGTTGCTAAGCAACGTGAATGGCGATATGTCATCAATGTTTTCTTTTGATGTTATCATAAAATTATTGTCCGTAAACCGACTTAACAGGCATCCATTTTTTTTATATATTTATTATTTTTATTTATTTTTGTTTTACTAGATTTCGACATTTCCTGATTCTAGTTATACTTAGCGGATTTCCGTTACATCCGATTATATTTTCTGCTGAATGGGTATATGGAAAATAAAAGGTATAGTTATCATTTTCAATATTTGATAACCAAAGAATATGAATAGTCCAAGATCAATATATCTTAGGGTCAAAAGTTTAGCAGTTTTTTTAGCAAGGGCTGAAAAACTGCTGCATTTTCGTACTCTACTCATTAATCGACTTTATGTACGCATTCTATCCATAAATTCCATGCGACAATTATGATGAACAGCAGGGATAATCTTTTAAAATAATCCTATAATTTAAATGAATACTTATTTATAACTTCAGTCATCTACGAGAGAATAGTCTACCACTAGCAAACCATTTGCCAAGTACAACTACATAGATATGCGGGCAGTTATGTAAATTAATTTGTACGGATGTCCCCTGCGACCTCATCCAAAAACTAGGTCAACGACCTAATCATCATCACTATGAACTTTACATAATGGACATGTAGTCCTTTACATAAAGTCCTCTTCACCTATAGCCATTGTTTCGTAAAAGGCTAATGGGCGAGGGTCCGGCGTTATTCAAGTGTCAAGAAGATGAATGTCATGTTATTTATGAGGTAAAAAACCAGCTTATTTTGATACCTAGCTCTCGCTTTGGAGCGGTTGCATGACAATATATAATGCTGTGCTTTCCACGGTAATCCATGTTTTGTTATCGCGATTTGATTTTTTTCCGTGACACGAAGTGGCTATTAACATTGTTGATGGGCACGTACGTGCGCGATCGTTTTGAGTTATTAGGGATGCTTAGTATCAATATTGTCATGTTAATGCATACAGACATAAAATAACGACAGTGGTGGCTTATAGTAAATAAACCTTATACACCCTTTTTGGGTGAACGGGATTTTTTTTATTATTACTAAGCATTTTGTGTGCGCACATTGGGTTTTTGGCGGGGCAATTGGGATGAAAAGAATATGAAACATTTATACAAGACTAGCAGATATTCGTCCAAACAAACGCCCGACAAGGCCATTTTAGACAAAGGGTAAGGAATCTATGCTACAATAGATGACATAATATTCCTCAAAGTTATTTTACTTATCTATTCCTTACGTAAATGCAAAGCGTTCTACAAAATATATTTCCCAACAAGAACAAATAACCATTAGTATGAAGAAACTTTTAATTACATTGTTTCAAGTTATTGCAAGGAAATTGTAAACACATGTCTGATAAATTCTTGCAAGGAACGAAACTAGGACGGAAGAATCAAGTTTGTTTTAAAGCATTGAACTTGTGTTAAAGCGATGAACGAACTTATTTTATTACTTTATGATAATACACAAGTAGCAATCGATCCTATAGATTTACAAACGGTACCTGAGATCGAGTGGGGAAACTTGAACACCGCTGAACAGCATCTGTCTAAGTACCTACTAGATTTTATACTGAAAATGGGCCCAGGAGAAGAGGGATCTACTGCTGGCTTTACAAGTTTTGCAAATTATTTCATAACGATTATATCGAATAAATTTCGACATAATTCTCTTTAATAGGCATCAAATAAAAAAGAGATAGATGTGAGGTATGGACATTCGGTTAGAACGTAGTTCTTTTCGCTATAATTTTTTTGTGTTTATAATTCATACATATTTACACACAGCTATCTTAGCCTAACAAAATCATAATTAATTGATTTTTAATCGATATAAAAATGTAACACTTTTTTCCGTCTAGCCTCTCAGGCCGCAAACAAAAACGTGCAATAAGGAACTACGTTTCAAAAATAATGCTCAAGATCACTAGACACAAAAAAACTCTATTCACCGATGTCTGGAAAGAGGACTTAGGCTTTCTATCAATTAAACAATGATGCCGTTAGATGACATGCAAAAGTCGCAATATTTAAGTTATTTTTCAGTTGCCATAACTACTTACATGCCCTTGAACTTCTAAATGGGCTTCTGTTAACCTAGCCAAGGCAGTTTTACCCGTCGTTAAGTCGTCACATAAACATTTTATTGGACCTTTTCCAAGATCCGCTATGAAATCACAAACCTAATAAAAAAAAGTATAACACGTACTTGAAAGAACATTAAAGCATAATCTTTTATGTAAAAAAGAAGGCAATGTTCGTGCCTGAAACAAAACAAATTGTACTTTTGACCACCGTAAGTAAAAAACGTAATATGATATGGATCAATAACCCATTAGAGCTAAAATTTTACGTGTTGAGTACATATAAGATCCATTACATCAATATTTTCATAACATATCATTTTATACAGAATTAATAACAATGACTAATACCGTTGCCGACGGAAAGCAACTGGTTATGTGGTACCATTTGTATCAGAACAAATAATTTCGTATAATACCACAAATCAACATGAAGATTATGTTTGAGTCGTTTCTAAATAATATCAATCACTCGTTATAACTATTTATTAGCGGACTATGGTCCGCTTGTGACCACGGCCGGTGCAACCTGGTCGAAACGTCAAGCAATTTTAAGGTAAACAATGCGCGTTAATTCCCGTATAATAAATAGTTATAATCATGCAACGCGAAAGTTTAAATGTTAGAATCACTCGTTATTTTCGTTGGCTCAATAAAGAAAATAATAACCATAACAACCATAGGGAAGTAGATTACGCAGCGTTTTTCGACTACTTATATTGACGTGTAGTTCATAGTTTGCTCGTTCGTATTGTTGGTTGGTGATGATCACCTTTAAAAGTTTGATTAAAGTGTCATCTGTCTTTCTCTGGGCGCTAGCCCAATTTTGATGAAATTTGTAATCCCATAGGTATATATGATTACAAATTTCATCAAAATTATTCCAGAAATATATATATATATATATATATATATATATACTAGCTGACCCGCGCAACTTCGTCTGCGTAAATTTTCCCCATTTTTGCAAACATTTTTACTTGCTGCTCCGCTCCCATTAGTTGTAGCGCGATGTTTTATAGCCTATAGCATTCCTCGATAAATGGGCTATCTAAAAGTAAAATATTTTTTTCAATTTGGACCCGTAGTTTCTGAGATTATCGCGTTCAAACAAACAAACAAACTCTTCTCTCTCTTCTAATATTATAGTATAGTTATAAATGTTAGGGGTGGATAACCCTTATCACTTAGGGGCATGAATAATAGATTGTAATTTTCCCTTTTTTCTTCCTTTTTTTTATAACATTTTTCATTGCTGCTCCGCTCCTATTGGTCGTAGCGTGATGTTATAACCTATAGCCTTCCTCGATAAATGGGCTATCCAACAATAAAATATTTTTTTCAGTGCAGCCCAGTAGTTCCTGAGATTATCGCATTCAAACAAACAAACAAACTCTTAGGGGTATGAAAAATAAATGTTGGCCGATTCTCATAGATACCGGATAAGCACAAAAAATGTCATCAAAATCGGTCAAGCCGTTTCGGAGGAGTATGGCAACGAAAACTGTGACACGAGAATTTTATATATTAGATATACATATATATATCTAATATATAAATTTCTATATATATATAATGTTTAAGCAATGTAGAATTGTAGTTCCCACATTACTAGCAATCCTGTTAGTCCTCCAGCTAAGCTGCGTGTTGTGTTAGTAGTGGATTCACATCGGTAGTATAATGGGTAGGATTGTCAATGTCTTATTCATTAGGCCACCGTCAGCCGATACGTCTGTCTGCAACCTAGGCCAAGTGCCCTTAGTACCAGAAAGTTGGAAGATTTACATATTAGTAGTCTACATAGTGGTAAAATAAAATCTTGATCTTTTTTTTCGAGTGTTTCCCCTACACGTAAAGTGGGGATATAATTTTCTCGTTACCCCATGGTGTGAGGTGTCGTGGGATGGGTTTTTCAAAACGATTGCGGATCTGTGTAAAATTAACAATACTAGTATAGATACACCTATATGGATTCTTTAGTGTACACACGTTATCTTTATATAGCAATAGGTAACACATAAAGTTTAGCACACTGCAGTATCCGAGTTACCGTTAACATCATTACACGTTAAAGCCGGTCTGCATCTAGTCCAGTGCTATTAGGGTGATTCCCTGACAAGATATATGGGACGAGAAGCTTAGTACTAACAAGTAATGGGTGTAGAAAGCAAACCTATTTTGTACTGTCAGTGAATGTGGGGTAACTTTGATTTTAAACTTTAAACAAACCTTGATTAACCTACTGCCTGTAATAAGTATATTAAAAATGTAAAATATAATCTAGTGCACCGGTTGTCTTACTTATAAAATCAAAAGTGCATTGCAGACTACGCTGTAATATATTATTAGCACATCATCACATTACATATAGTTCATTATTAGCACAGCATCAAAATTACAAAGAAACGCAGAAACAGTGACAAGCTGTCAACTGACCTTTATCCTTCAGGAAATTGAACCTTACAACAAACATTAAGATAAACCCGAGGAGGCACGATATTTTGATACAGTTATCGAAAAAGAGAAATACGAAAATATCTTTGTCACAAAGCCTTTTCGCTTTTCGATCAGTATCGACATGACGCAATTTATCTTTGTGACTGTACTTTACCGACAATAAGTATGTGCCTATACGAGATTGTATTAGGTTTTTTATGGTTCCGTCAAAATGGAAACCCTATTTGTGAAGCTTTCGTCCAGCAGACAAAGAGACAATTTTTTCCCTATGTCGGAGATGGATCTTTGAAGCTGATTGAGTTACGAATTACTTTTTCTTATAGAGACGTAATCATCTCATTTCTTACTTCATTCTTACTTTGTTAGATATATGTGGCATGTTCTGGACAATTAGATAATGGACTAATGTATCTAACGCTTTGTTTTTTTTGATGTTATTAAACAGAAAAAGAAAACTATTATCACATAATAGATTGAGACATCTGCGAAGTTAACCAACGTTACCATTGTCGATAGGTACACAGATGAGTGACCGTTTTCGAAATATGTCACTCCCTTCCATGCCTCAGAGAGCAAGTTAAGCCGACGGTCCTGCGCCCAATCTCTCTTCGTTATTGTCGGATTTGCGTCCCATCGGGTTATGAGAGTGAGGGAACAGAGAGTGCACTTGTGTCTACAAAGTTATAATATATTATTATAATGTATGACATATGCACATGTCGTGCACTACAATACCTCCTGCGTTGTTGGCTCTGAGTCGGAGTCTGTGATGAGATTGACCGCCTAACCGATATCGGTAAAGAGCCCATTATTATTTATTACAAGACTGAGCCAGAAGGAGGGTAATGTTTTTGGTGGGTATGTATGTACGTCCGATTCTATGAAATAAAATGTGTTTAATGTAAATTTGGGTACATTAATAGATGATACAAAACATGATATAACGCCTTTTGGAATATTATGCCTTAGGGCGGCGTGCAAATTATAGGTTTTTTTGGAATTGTTTATCCATTGGGCTCCTTTTTGAAAATTACGATCTAGTCTTAAGACTAATAAGCAATTTAGTTATATCTTAATCTGCTAAGTCACATTAAGAATTTGTTTATTGACGCTTTTCTCATTGTTTATGATAAATGGAAAGATAAGCTGTTGTTGTGTTCTTTGTAAATAACAGTAAATGTACTGTATTACACTAAAAACTGTTATGTTGCCACTTGAAAGAGCACAGAGAGCCGTTCTAAAAGTAGCTACTTTTCGACATTTCCTTTTTCCCACCTTCCTCCTGTATAAATGCTGTAAGGTATTGACTGTCCGTCAGCTTTTTATAGTAAATATAATTTTAAAACAACACGAGCTACTTACTTTTAATACTGACTTAACTAATAAGAGACGAAAAGATATAGTCTGCACATCTGATTCCACCTCAAGATATATGTTCTCAAACCGATTTTTTAATTTCATAGGCCCTTTTTTGTATAATAGATTAAATCGAATTGTAAATATATACCACCTAAATTATTTTAATTGTAAAAAAGCTGTAAGTACCCAATTACAAGATATGTCATACGAACAGACGGAGGACTTATTACTTGTACTAAAATAAATAAGACCAATTGTTGTAACATCTCTTATAATTACCTATTTTTTGTAAATGTTAATTTATTAATCTATGTTTTCTAGTTTAACAGTTCTTGTTTTTAGTTATTAAGTATAGTTTTAGTTTCGGAAAGTATTTATTAAAATACTTTTTACTTTCTAGCCTGAAACACAGGTTTCAACCTAGTTCAGGCAAATACTTAACTGTGCTATTTGTTATTATACCTTTATATAAGTTTATTGTACCTTTACTTTCATGAATAAATTATTATTTATTATTATTATTATTATTATAATTTTACTGAACTAATTCGAAAGATTTAGTTTTCTTTAGTCTTCTCACTATGTCCGTGATGTCAAGAACCTGGACAGCCTCAACGTTCACATGTTTAAGGAGTTGTCGTTCCTGAGCTTCTACATAGGTATTTTTTAAGATATTTTTAGATCGCGATGCCATAAGTCCAAACCGGCATAAGTACTTGTATAGATAAAGTAATTTAACTATGAACTGATAATGTGGAATATTTGCCAAGACGCCAGTACATTCTTTTTATAACGTGGCTCTAACTCAGTTCGTTTTTTTTTTGACATGAGCCGTCCTGCAAAGCTTCGCATCTAGAGTCATGCCCAGATATTTGCCAGTATATTCGTGCGGTATGTTAATATTGTTAATATATACCGGTTTATAACTAGATCTTTTATTGGTGAAGTCTACATGGATTGACTTTGAAGCATTTGGTTTATACGTCATCTATTTATCCAATTTGAGATGATATTGACGGCTCTCTAAACTTTTTCCACTGCATCTTCGTGACACACTCCTGTAGCTATGATAGCTGTGTCATGTGCAAGAGTTGCAATGGTATAGTCTTCTAATTTTGAAATATCGCGTGTAAATTTTACAGGACCAAGAACGCTTCCTTGGGGTACTTCAGCTTTTATCTGCCTGCTGAGTGTGCACTTTTCTGTCTTAACCTGAAGGCTCTGTCTGTCAAGTAAAATTCTAGAATGTCTGCAAGCTGCTTATGGAGCATATTTCTCAGTTTATAAGTAAGGGCTTTATGCCAAACTTTGGACTTGAAGTCCTTCTTTTATAGTCAGGTAGATTTTTCCAGGCGCAATGTTGAATATGGTTAGCATATTTAGTGATTACTATTTCGGGTTGTTGTGAGGTTTTGAGTAGTACTTTTAAGTCAATCATATTGTCCAAGTCAATCTTAAAACTTTCTTAATCTGTGTTTTTATTTACCAATGTTTTGTTTTTTTTACATATTCACACATATTTTACATGTCTCACTTAAAGTCAATATTATTGGCGAGTGGTCCGAATTCGTATCAAATCCTTCTTCAATATGAAGAAATGCAGGTGATATATTCTGTATTTAAAAAAGTCAATCACGTCTGAAATCTTTCTGGTGTCAGTGGGTTAATATGTTGGTTTTCGGTAGATAAAACGTTATAAACGTTTTTCCTAGTTTATTGTCGTACCCACTATGTTTCTCTTGCGAGATCATCTTCGTCAGTCTTATACTGGACAGTCTCAGAACGTGTCTCGCTGTTAGACTGTTCATTTTTGTCAGTTACAGTTCTCTGTTCTTGTATTTGTTTTTTTTTTGTAACAAGACGATTCCCGCAGTAGGGTACAAGCCCTGTATCGCGGGGGACTTTACAAAAATAAAAGTCACGGACACAAAGTGGTGTCCCGTGTGGGAATCGAACCAACAATCTCTTGCACACTCCCACCGCGTTGTTGTTACAATGATTCTATTTAACCACTGAGGTCTTTAAACAACTGTTGCAGTTGTATGCGCTCATTCTGTTCCTACTTAAACCTGTTTTACAGCTGATGTTCCAAGTCAGTCTTAAGGACAACTTTATTTGGCTTACCCATAATTCTATAAAACGTAATTTAATTAGACTTATAATTAACTAATGCACATGATTTGCAGTCGATAACTAGGTCATTGCAATAATAGTGACGGTCGGCCGCGACGGAATGCACAGCTTAAGCGCTTTTCCCGAGCACTAGTGCAAGAAGACATGCGACGCGACCTTTCTCGCTAAAAGTTAATCGATCACTCAATTAATAAGTAGGTTTACAAAAAAATTATAATTCAATAAAAAAAAACAATAATTTATTACAAAAAAAATATAATATTCAAAACAAACATTGAACATGTAAAATTATACAATAAAAAAGTGGGCAAGAGCATGTCGGCCCATGCTCAGTGTAGGGTTCCGCAGCCTTGAACAATTGCATCAGCAGAAGAGCGTACGTTCATGGCACTTACGCCCTTTTGTTGAGAGACGCAGTTTTTTGGCAATAACTCAATGACGGCATATACGATCTTATCCAAAATAATATAATTTTAGTTTAAAGTATTTGTTAAGCGCTATCTTTGTCATTTTTTCCATATTTTTTGGTGACACGGTTCAAAAGTTAGGAGGGGGACATTATTTATGCAACTTTCAGAGCGATTATTTCCAAAAATATTTACTGAATCAAAAAAGTTTATTAGAAACATTTAAATGTTTTTGAAAAACCTGTCAAATGATGTGTCGCACGTTGATGATTGCTAAAAAATATTTTTTTCAGCTTCTGTTACATGTATGGAGTGCCCCCCCCCCCCCTAAAAATATGTATTATTATTATTTAGCTATCAAACTAAGTAGCGGCTACTATAGGACACCTTTTCACTAAACAGACATACATACAGACAAACATGACGGAACTATAAGGGTTCCATTTTTACCATTTTGTCTACGGAACCCTAAAAATGTGGAAATTTCAGGTCGAGAAATGCATATTATATAGGTGTTTTTAATGCATTGTAATTTACACTACCTCTGCTTGGGTAGTTTGTTATATATTATTAGAGCCATACAGACACTATTTCGCATAATAGTTTTGGCTCTGTACAGGCGAAGTCTGCTACTCTCACGTCTATTCCGTGAAACCTGGGAAGAGTGTATGGTTTGTTCAAACAAACTTTGCAACCTCTAGAATGTATAGGCACGGTAAGGAGATTCTTTTAAAATTTTGAAGAAGAGCTTGCAACTATCCGAAGTCCATACATGAAATATTGACCTGATCCATCTTTCTTGAACCTTCAACACCATACATGTATTTGTTGAATTGCCCTAAAAGATTATTCCCTAGCAAAGGTTTGAATCAACAAGTCTATTATATGTTGTTATTAATTCTTCTGTGTTAGCAACAAGCGATAAAGAGTGCAAGGCGTAGGCGCAGCTGCACATCCTTTTGACGAGATTCTCTAAGAGTATTTTTCAATCCAGTTTATTATCTTCTGTTAATCCTAAGAACTTTATGGGATATACTTTGTTGTTTAGGTTTATTTTGAGTATATTGTTCATAGTCGTCGATCGGTGACTATAATGTAAAATCTTAGTTTTATCTAGATTCATATGTCTAACCATTGCATTATAGATGCCAAAGAGTTGGTGATGTCATATTTGTATTGAGTAATGTCCTTTTTTTATTAGATATTGTGAGTGTGCTATCATCAGCAAATAGAGTTACAGGATACGTTGTAGATTATTTGGCAAGTCATTTACGTATAATGTGAAGAGTATGGGCCCTAAAACATTTCCTTGAGGTACGTGATAAATAACTTTACGATCCTCTGAAAGATAATATCTCTTCTCTTTTATAAACGATAGTTCATTGTGTTCTGGTTTTCAAATAGGATTTAATCAACTTATTCTAATATATTTCCTCTTATACCATATGGATCAAGTTTTTGTATTAATGTATTATGCTCAACATAGTCGAACGACTGCGTCATATCACAGAATATAGGGCATACTGGAATTGTTTTATCAATTTGCGTTATAACGTTATACAGAAAATCGTAAATTACCATATTTATTACTAACATTTAAACTTTCGCGTTGCATGGTTATAACTTTTTATTATACGGGAATTAACGCGCATTGTTTACCTTAAAATTGCTTGACGTTTCGACCAGGTTGCACCGGCCGTGGTCACAAGCGGACTGTCGCAGCGATGTTAAGACGATCAAACTTAATTTACCCTCACTTTTTTGTTTCTCGAAAAGTTAGGGTCACTGCACACTACACTGATTCTGTCCATGTTAACTGACTGCGAACTCGTGTTTTACGAATCACTAGATTCCACGTCATGGATAGTTTGAAGCCCTCTTCCCGATTGAAAGTTTTATGTTTTTTAATTTCAATCGCTTCACGCACAATTCGTGAATGTATGTAAAAATGGCGGTCTGTGGAGAGGGTTTGTGGACGATGAAACTCAATCCAGTTTGCAGTATGTGTTCTGCAATTGCCGATTTGTTCGTTTGCTGGTTTTTCACTGCTGTGATGTTTTCTTTTAGCCTTTCCGCAATAGTTCGCTTTGTTTGGCCAATGTACGAACTACCGCAGCTACAATCAATTTTGTAGACACCTGGCGTCTGCAAAGGTATAATATCCTTCGGGGTGCCCACGAAGTTGCCCACTTTAGCTACCGTTGTGTAGATCGTACGGATCGAGTACTTTTTCATAACTGATGCGATCTTGTCTGTCACTGCAATCTGGTCGAAACGTCAAGTCACTTAATATGTAAATAGTTATTACCATATTTATTGTTTTGTTCTCACGAAAACCTTTTTGTTCCTTACACGGTATGCTATTCTTTTAAAAATATTAATACGGTTGTTTATGTATTGATTTTTCAAATATTTTGGATATTACTCGAATTAATGAGATTGGCCTATAATACTTCAAAAGTTAAGTGGCTTAACGATCGATACTTCAAGTGCATCAGAATAAATGCCTCTGGTTATGCATAAATTATTAATGTAAAAAATAATTGGTGACTGCATATTTCATTTCCGACAGACTTCATTATTATTGTGGATTTACGAGTACGTCATCATATTCTACACCATTTGTGTTTTTTAAATTTTTAATAATTATTTGTATGGCTTGAGGTAAGCATGGTATCATAAACACTAAGCTGCATTTGCTTATTATAAGCGAAGTAGTATTTTCTTTGTCAGTCGAGTGGACGTGGGCTTGTACCTGTTTCACCAGTTTCGTTTTTACTGCCATTGTCGTCTGTATTGGGTTTTTGGTTTGAAGTTGTTGCAGGATTGGAACTTTTACCTACAGAGTCACTTCTTGGCTGATTATTAAACAGGCTAGGATGGAAAGCCTGTTGTACCTTTTTTAGGGTTCCGTAGTCAAAATGGCAAAAACGAAACCCGTTTCATCATGTCCCTCTGTCTGTCTGTCTGTCCGTCTGTATGTCACAGGTATTCACTCAAAGACGAAGAAGACCTTGATGAAATTAGGTAAAAAGGTGTCTCTAGGTAGCCGATACTTAGTTTGATAGCCAAATAATAAAAATAAATATTTTTAGAGGGGGCACTCCATACATGTCATAGAAGCTGAAAAGTATTTTTTTCTGCAAAAATAACGGGTGATGTGCCACCCGTTATTTTTGCAGAAAAAAATACTTTTCAGCTTCTTCTTTTCATACGACAGGTTTTTTAAAAATATTTTAAGGTTTTTAAGAAACTTTTTTGTTTGAGGTGAGGTTGGTGGTAGGGTTGGTTAAGATGTTAGTACCTTTCCTTAACACCTAAAGGGCTAGACTATACAATTGTAATTTTTACTTAATCTTTTTAGATAGTCTCGTTAACTTAGTACTAAGTTAAACAATTTAATGAAGCTACAATTTACGGTAATCTGACAGAAATGTAAACAAATGATCCCACTTACCGTACCGATGATCTAAAATTATACCTACCCCTATCATCGTCCATAATTTCCACGATACTTCGACAACCTTTTATAGAATTAAGATAGATAACTTCGTTCAATTTTCATGACAGCGTTCAGAAATTATATTTATAAGCTTGTCCAACAACTTTCGTCCAGGAATCGTGTTAGCGTTATGTAATAAAGTTAAAGTGAAAATTCAGAACCACTTGACATTTTGTTGGTTCTGACTAAGAGTAGGTACTTCAGAATTTTATTTGATACTTTTTATTATTTATTGTAGAACGTTTATGACTCTACGTAGAGTAATTTGCTTCTTTTTTTTATCGATGTTTACATTTTATCAAAAAGTAGCAGAGTTAGACACGTTCAGCTCTTATCAAAAGCAATAAAAGTAGTTTCGTGTAAACGTCTTTTTGTTTTTCTAGTAACTAAATTGGGCTTCTCTTCAATTTGTTCACGAATTTTTTGTGCTAAATTAGATTAAATACTGCAAATATCCTCAAAACCTTAAGTAGCTGATTAAACGTCAACTTCCATCAAAGGTTAAGTATGTAGCAGCTACAGATATTGATGAAAAAATTATCGCAATGTAGTACCTAGTACTAGTGAAAACTAAGCAAACAAATTCTTCTGTATACCAAAAAAGCTTTATCCAAAAGTAAAACCCTCTAGAAAACGTGTTCCTGCCGTATTTATTACCAAAAATATGAAAATACTGAATAAAATATTAAGCAACTTCATGTGAGTATATTTTACCGCTGGAATAAAATTCCCATCATTCAAAAATATTGTGACAACATTTATAACACAACAACGTTATAATTTTGAAAACCTTAGTAAACGTATTCATGTATTAAAAACTGACGCTGTTCGAACTAGTGAATAAATTAATACAAACAGAACCCAAGATTATAGTGTTCAAAATGAGAGAGGCATTAATCCTACCGAAGCTGAAAGGCTTGGTATGCATATTCAGGCAGTCAATAAGCCAATCCTAGATAAATAGGCCGGAGGCATGCGTTGCCCATCCTTCAAGCGTTATGATGAAGTGATCGCACAGGCAGGACAACTCATACAATATTCATGGGCCGAGAATGCGGCAATTTGCACGACATGTCCTGCGCTGTACAAACAATACACAGATGTATCTTAAGTTGAGCCCCAGGACAACACGTTAGTGATCCGCTGTGTGCTGAAGTATTACAACAGGTTTACAATGTACTTAAGTAAGGGTTTGTCGAAGTTTTGGGATAAAATAAAACATAGTTTGTATGTTACGTGAATACAAAGTTACATTTATGTCAAGATGTTGCAATGAAATTCTAACGGAAAGTATTTTGGCGTTATATAGTCTATACGTATACTCGTATAATCACTTGTCTTGATTGATTGACAGACTGACTGATCCATGAACGCAGAGCCTAAGTCGCTAGGGTTACAAACCTAAAATTTTGGCAGTTGATGCCTCTTATGTTGTAGGCATCCACTAAGATTTTTTAGAAATTTGTCATCTAAGGGGGTAAAATAGGGTTTGCAAGTTTGTATGAAACTCCGTCAGTTTTGAAGTTACGTGTTTGGATCGATAGTGCAAATCAACCCTTAAGGGGGTAAAATCATCTACGCAGGTGAAGCCGCGGGTGACCGCTATTTACAATATACATGTAGGTATGTATTTCAAAGTCACTCATATAAAAGTATTTTAAATAATCTTTGAAAGAATCTCTTATAATTTAATACTCTATAACAGTTGAGAGAATTTCTACCTAATAATATAATTTCTATTACTAGGTGAAAAATTGTGTGATTGAACTCAAAACCTTTTGAACAAGACAGGAAGAAATATAATTTAAATGAAAGTTCAATAACATAAAGATTTTACATTAGACATAGAAACTGATCGACATAGTATGGGTGAATATAAGTTCTATAGATACTAGGTAAATTTGACTCTGAAATGACTGCAGGCTCTCCTGCAGTCAATAATAATATTTGGAATTCCTTGTAACGCTTATTCAATTTGTCATGTGATCCGTTTAATGAAAAGAAAATATGCTTTGAGTGTAGTATCGAGTAATCTCATGCAAATTCTTTGTATGCACGATAGAGTGGTTTTGTCAATCCCATTGTAAAAGCACGCCAGAGTACATCGAGCTTTGAAACTACACGAGCATTTTCACGTAACGTTTATATTATATCCATAAAAAAAACCTGTGCAAAGTGTGAGATGTTACGATGAGTGTGTCGTGACTTAGTTGTTACAATCGTGAGATTAAGAAGTATAAGCCACATAACCATAATCACTTTTTTAAATAGGTAATAGTTTCCTAAAACTCTCAATGCGTTAGAGAGGAAAGAATCGCAAGAGTAGCCGCAGGTCATGCACTAACTACACTTTGAAATTAAATTTGACGCAAGAATGTATTTTTTCCACTTGTGGTCTGCAATTCTACTTTGTAGTAGCATCATTGCCTAAACTGCATTGAAATCATACCATAATTGGGTAAAGTGGTACCAAATTAAAATGGATACCGATTATTCAGGTGAAAAATTACATTAATTCATTTAAATCTCATCAGTATTGTATCGCTTCAGTTGTACTAAATTGTACTTACATTCAAGTGATGCGCAGCGATTATCGATGCTTCTTCTTCCCAGATAACCTCCCGCCTTAACCTAATCGGTTTCACTTGTTAGTAGCTAACCTCAATATATCTTTGACCCACTTACTTACTGAACTCCTAAATATTCCTCTCCTATTTCTGAACTAACACTAAGTTAAAGTTTTGGTAATTAACCGTTCTCGTTACATTAGCATGCCTCAGAGTTGTTAAAATATTCCTTTTGAACCCCATCAATATTAATCACAATCTCCACCATAGCTATAATACTTACCCAATACTCAAACCATACTTAGGTACTCCTAACTTTGTGGAGTGGTCAAAGTATTTATGTCGCTAGTATCTCAACATACCTTGAGTGCAGAAGGTTATGGTGGGTTCACATGCTCGCGTTCAAAGTGACATTCAACGAGTACGAACACGAGATAAATTTTAATGAATTTTAGCCATGGGATCAACACTAGCTAACTAAGTAACTACCACACTGTGTGAAAAAAGTCAAAAACCAGTAAAAACATTACACACATACCTACAATATGTTTCTTATATTATTAATATCAGATACCTATCGATAATATCAACAATGAACATATCAAGCTGTGCACATTAAATTCCAATGCCAATAAGTTTCTACCTGACTACACATCAACATATACAATGTGATGATATTTTGATTTATGTATTATAGCAGACACTGTCTGTTCCCCTTGAACCTTTATGTTTGTTAAGAGCACTCGTCACCGACGACCGTACTTGAACACAAAATCAATATAACTTTCTCGAACTAACACCGTATATAATTCCCTATAGCAAATAAATCGATCTACTCCGGAGTTCACAGTAAGCTAAAAATATTTTACAAGGTAAATAACAGATTTCACTGCAAATAAAATGTTACAAAAAATGAAATCCAGGCCAAAAATATAAGCGTTTTCGTCCAACACCCGGAAAAATTCCTCCAACTTAGCTAATAAAGATTTATCGTTGCGATAAAAATCTTCATAGCAGTGAGTTGGCCGTAAATAATTCGTGGCATACCTGCGAATGCTGATTTGACATGGGTCAGGGCCCCGAACGCAAGCCGTATAATATTTCATTTCTTCCGACTCGAATCACTAGTCCAACCGCGGCGCAAATTGAAATTTCGTTCGGACTTCGCACCTCCTATTAAAGCCTTCTATTTAAATAAGTATTGGTATAGGCAATCAGTGTTCGTGTACTTTATTGCATTCCAAATTTAAAATCGATCCAATCGAGAAACGTAAATTAAATAGGTGAGGTGCTTTGTTGTACATTGGTTTCGCAATAAAAAGCTTTGCTACTTCATAATATTAGTACTTATAGAGAGGGTTCTTAATCCTTGAATACCATAGATACTTTACTTTAAGATATTCTGAATGTTTTGTTTGTTTTATTTATCAGCTGAATGTGACAGTGACAATATGAGAGTCTAAAATTTAAATACATATCCTACCAATGTTTTTATGTAAATTGACGCCAAGACCTAAAAAAGTTATCAGATCTTATATGGTAAGCCAAGCTGTTAACTCAACCCGCCCTAACCTAATACTCTCTAATTGTCATTATAACATACTAGCTTTCGCCCGCGGCTCCGGCCGCGTAGATATCGGTTATTGAGATAAAAACTAACTATGTCCTTCCCCGGGACTCAAACTATATCCATACCAATGAGCGTGAAAGCGTAACAGACAGACAGAGTTACTTTCACACTTATAATATTAGTATGGATAGCGTTCTGCGTGAATCCTAGTTCTCTACAAACCCTACACCGTAGCTAAAACTTGGCTGTTTCGTTACTCAAGGACCTATTGGCACTAAATTAACATACACTTAATCAATAATTTATGTTCATAAGCCCATATGAGTGTCGACGTCACTCTAAGCAGCAAATCTCTATACAGACTCCTAACTTGGCCAAATTGATTACGAAAATAATTTCGGCTATTAACTACACATAACCTTATTGTTATACCACGAAAACTGAGCTAATTGTCCTATTCATAGTTACAACTAACACTTAGGTATTAGATATGTACGATACTTTTTGTCAAAGAGCTTTTACTGATTCGGCGTATCTGACAGTTCGTATTATCTCATGGAACCAAGTACGTCAATTACAATTACCTAAAAATTGTTAAGCAAATCAGAAAGCCCGTAGGTGTAAGTAATAAAAAAAATGTATACATGACATATACGGGCAGCGGTGGTCAATAAGCGAAATCTGTAACTTATACCTTTTAAAACTACTTTATATAACTAGAAATCAATCTTTTAGAAGCCATGAACAAGATCACATTAAAAGATTCCAATTCTGGGATTATCCATATTTCATTATTTTCAATAGAATTCTTTCAAATTTTGTATCTAATAAATCTTTTTTTCTCTTTAATAAATGTTTACATATCAACCCATATGATGGCCCACTGCTGGGCACGGGTCTCCCCAGTAGAACCTACTAGTATGTAGATCCTGGGGGTAATTGCCATAATCACCACGCTTGGCGAGCGGGTTGGTGATCGCAGTACGGCTTTAAGTACGCAGTAATAAATGTTTACCAGTTTTAAAGATAAAAAAGTTACCTAATAGAATGTTACGTAAGGTAGGTAATTTGTTCTTCAACATCAAAATCTTTCGTCAAAAATTCTGAACTCAAAAAAGGATTACAATTGAACTTAAACTTATTATTCTTTATTTCAAGATATAGCTTTAAGAAGTTCAAGCTGAATAAGCATTCAGCCTGTACTTCTTAATACAGAATATCCCGAGAGCCGACACTTGCTACCACAACTGGCGCAACGAAATAATATCCTTAAATTACAACATTTTCATTAAAAAGTTTGTAAATCAAGATATTTTCGCATTTAATTAGTCTTCTTTTCCTGAAAGTAAGTGTAAATTAGATTTCACAACTCATGTTAAAGGAGAGCTAAGTAAATTAAAGGAAAAGATAAGCATACTTTATGGATAATTAAAACTAATAAATTTTATCTGTTTCTTTTTTTAGATTCTTTGCCATCTCTAACTGTGCAGGCGACAATGAACCTTATTGCTTTGAACTACGTTCTCTATTATTTCCAATGGTCAGCAATACAAAACCGGACCAAAACAAAGCACTCACATTCGGCTGTTTGTCCCACACTCATTAATTTGACCGAGCGGGTAACCCCAGAATATCCTGAGCTATTAACTACTGAAGCTGGGTAAACAATAAATTGAGACTTTTCATATATAAATCAGGGGTTGAGGCGTGTCGCAGAAGGTCTGCAGATAAACCGGATGGTATGAGAGAAAGGAGGTTATACCGAGCAGCTGGGCCGTCGCGAACTCAGTCACATTACAAACGGTTTTATGTGAGGACCGGGCGAATCTTGTTTTAATACTGTACGTTTCCCTGGGAACTTGTACAAATTGAAACTTCAAGGTTTTGGATAATTGGAATATTTCGTAAGTTATATAATTGTAGAACTTAATAATTGGACAGGGAAATGTATTTTGACAAGAATTTTCACATAATCATTTTTAGTTTGAACTTGTGGCACGCCCTGGCTTGGCACGGAGTTTGCGTCACTATTTGTACATAGAATATGCTGCATGTATTATACCTAATCTAAAAAAATATCAGAATGAAAGTGACAATCGTATCATAATCCTTTGCGTATTTTAGAAGACCTGAGCGTACATGGGGACAGCGTACTTGTGTAACTATGTTAGGAAGACTACTTATTACAATGCCACATTAAAATCTGACAACAATATAACAACTGCACTCCTGATAGAGATACAGTTATTTAATTCAATAATCATTTCAAATGAGGTTATCTATTATTTCATTAAGTACACCAAAATATTTCTGCCTTTGTTTATCACATTCATTATTCTCAGTAGCAAAATGAGGAATTCTTTGCAAAAAATGAAATAAGACTTGGAAAACAAAAAGAGAAACATAAATGAAAATCAACTTAATGTACTTAAACCTCTCCACATCCCCGGCCATGTTTCCTTGGCTCTTAAATCCGGATATCCGCCTTCATCTGGGACCCGCTCTTTATTTGTCTTAAGGATGAATTCCACCATAATGGTAGTACGAATTTATTATTCAAGATGAAAGTTAAACAACGAGACTTATGAGATGAAATATTGACGTCTTAAAACACAATATATTGTTGAACTTGAAATATTGGTAAGTTTGAGGCTTAACGTAAGAGGGTACACATTATTGATAAATAACTTCAGATAGGAGACGGTATCTTGACGTTTCGTTCCTCGTGGTGAGTGAAGAGGTTAATAACGACATAACACTAAGAGTATGAAATGTAGGCATCATTCAACGAATCTTAGCTAATTATGAAAATATATATATTACGGGTCCTAATTGCGTGAATACCTTAAGGTAAAATACCTTGTTTATTGCCCGACGTTTCGACCGTATTGCAACAGCCGTGGTCACGGGTAGACTTTTGAGAGTAGAGCCCGTGACTACGGCTGTTGCAATACGGTTGAAACGTCGGGCAATAAAGAAGATATTTTACCTTAAATTATTCACGCAATTAGGACCCGTAATATATATATTTTCATAATGTGTACAAATCACGAAAGTTTATCTACATTTATAGTAAATCTTAGCTAACTTCGGACCACTTTATTTCGAACTGTCCCGAGATTTCATGTCCGTGAAGGATGTATCTGCCTGAAGTATGTACGTATGTACTCTCGCTGTTTTGTGTAATTATAATGTTAAAATGAAGCGGGTCTACGTCATCTTATGGGATATATATACGACGTTATCTTTTTGACAATGATGAGGATGAAGTCGTTATAATAAGGTGAGAGTCCACATAAGGCGGTATACATTATTACTCAATTTCCTCGCTTTTAGAGTCAAGTATTTTAATACAAAAATCTGCTCTGTATTAAATGTAAATTAGGATATACATATTATTTGTTACACAAAAGGTACACATATACATCAATAAACGAAAAGGAAATTCAACAGAATGGGATTCTTGTAAATTATAAATCTACCCCGAATGGGATTGAAATCTACATAATGGTTTGTGTTGAGAAAAAATGCGAGTACATACCTACAGAACGACAATGATACCAAACATTCGGGAAACAAAGCGTGGTTACGGGTAAAACAACACACAGGGTATTCAGCTACGCATTATGAAAGAAAATGTAAAACAACATACATATTTATAAAGTACACATACACTTTTTCATGTATTTAGGTTGTTTAATGAAATGGCTTGAAGCGTATTTTAATAAAAATTCAAAGGTATATCAGGAAAAAACGTACTTTGTCTAGAAAACTGTTGTTATTTTTGATACTCCGTTGTTGACTTTTGATACTAGTTATTAGTCTTAATTTAGTTTTTTTTACCTATGTTACTTGAAAGAAAATGGTTGTTAGTAAAGTCGGTGTACGGACGATAATTTTACGTGATAACGTCATGAAGAAACATTTATGACATTGTAATAAACAACCATGCCTGTGACACCTTTTTTATATATTTTATTTTCAATTGTATCGCATGTCACTGCAATCGCCAAAACATTGATGGCATTGTAATAGACAGCCACGCCTAGTCACAGGCATTTTAGTCTATTACATTTTTGGCATTTATCTATTGCATTATATTTACATATTGGGTTTAGTGGACTCGCCCGACGGCCACAATACTTCAGCCTATCAGCAGGCGGATCGTGATTGTGACATTTTTTCGTGCGTGCACCCGTTCATCAATTTTTAAGACGTTATCACGTCAAAATGTTGGTTAGAACGTAACTGGCAAGTATGTAAGCTGTTGCTTTTTATGTACTACTTTTTTTAAATGTTGTATTCATGTGCTGTGGGAAGACCTGAATAAATAAATAAATGAAACTCGAATAATTGTTAATATGGTGACTTGGTTTTCTACAAATGATTTTTTAAAACGTAGATACGAGTACAGTTTCACGAAGTCATTATGCTTTTAGAAAGAGTTTTAACAATATTACTGTGGCCTCTGTAATTATTTATAAAATACCAAAGATATTTTTACCTAACGCTTATTCAATATGCCTACAACGTTTTTACTATTTTAGTTTAAACTAGGTATTTCTATTTTTGTTATGGTAATGCCTATTTTGTATACTCCATATAAAATTGTATAAAAACGAGACCGACAATCAGATGTTAGTTTAGATAATCGATTCAGTGGGTTATTTATTTTTCAGTTTCACAGAGAGACGTGGAAATAACAAAAGCAATTTCTATTTCAGTTGAATTTTGTTTTTTTTGTCACGATTTATTTACATTCGTTGGTTCGCACGTTCGGTTTAATTACAGAGAATATATTGAGGGTAGATCCTTTGAGCTAGTTGTGTTGGTTTAGTTTGCAGTCCACTATTAACTTGATTTTCGGCATTTTCAGTATTAAAAGACAGATTTCAAAACATAAATTACATATTTACTGACTGCCTCTGTAGCGCGGTGGGAGGTTCGATTCCCACACAGGACACCACTTTGTGTGATCCACAAATTGTTGTTCCGCGTATGGATGTAATTTGTGTCCGTGACTTGTATGCTTGTAAAGTCCCTCGCGACACAGGGCTTGTAACCTAAAGCGGGAGTCGTCTTTTAAAACAAAAACAATAAAAAAATATATAGTGTTGGGTAATTTTATATCTTTAAACGAGTAATTCGATATATATGAAATTTTGCACATGGGTTCCTTTTATAACGCAGGAGAGCACTAAGAAAGGATTTTTGAAAATTCAGCCCCTAAGATGGTAAAACGGGGGTGCAAAGTTAGTATGAAACTTTGTCGTTAAAATATTCTGGCATCCACGAGGGCAAAGCCGCGGGCATAAGCTAGTCATATATAATCTGAATCTCGGCAACGGTTCCAACGACTTTCATGAAATTTTGTATGCAGGGGGTCTAGGGAGCGATAAATCGATCTAGCTAGGTTTTATATGTAGAAAACGTCTTGTAAAAAAAAACTCAGAGCAAAGCTTGGTCATCCAGGTAGGTACTCCCAATTATATGGGGTTGGCGCATGTAGTTTGTCTTCACACACTTCTATAGAAATAATTAAAATGAATTATATGACCCTATACTTGTAAACTGTAGTTCACAATGAATAAAACCTTAAATTTATAAATCACTCTTTTAAATGTTCAACGAGAATTTCATAAAAACGGTACAGAAAAGCCAAAAGCTGAAATCATTAAGACAAATAGTTGTACAAATCATTTAAAAAAAAGATTCGAAAATTGAAAGAATTTCATGTAAATAATAAAAACTTTTTTACAATTATTTATTTATTTATTTGGTTCACCAACAACTAATACATCAACAATAATCTAAACACAAACTTTCACAATAACTTATATCTAAATGTTCAGTTACTTATAGGTAAACACTACATTCATATTTTTAATGAGCCAATCATTACAAATTATATAATTTGTATGTGCCAATTAACTAAGACCTTAAACAACGATTGATAGTTTTCCGAAACAATCCCAATGAGTCGTGGTGAATATCTGCCTTGTCACTGCATTCATTATATAATTTAGTCATTCGGCAAAGAGGTGAGCTTGAGCCAAGCACTGTTCTACGCAGTGGAGGGACTAACGGTGTGATTGGTTTACGCGAAGTGTGAATCGGAACTCTAAAACATATCCTTTGTAACAATTGCGGGCAATTGATCTTATTTCTTAACAATTTATATAAAAATATTAAGTCGGTTATATCCCTCCCCTTAGACAGTTCCATCATCTTAAAATAATCCAACCTGGTTTCATAATCCACATTTCTGCACCCCATTCCCACCGAGTATGACAAGTGCCGAACAAATCTCTTTCTGAATGCGCTCTATTCGGAGAGAGTGTATAGCAAAGTGGGGCCGCCACACAACGGCAGCGTACTCCAAAACACTTCTGACAAGGCAGTTATATAAAATTATCTTAGCCTTAGCGTTTCGAAAGTTTTTACTACTTCTAATTAAAAATCCCAGCATCTTGGAAGACTGCTTTAGTGCCCTTTCGATGTGAGGAACATACGTGAGCTTTGCGTCCATTAAGATCCCCAAATCCCTAATACTCTCAGTCTCTTTTAGAGTGGTATCTCCCAACATATATGATGATGCTGTCTTTTTAAGTTTTCTTGAAAATTTTATATGTGCACATTTATTTGCATTTAAGTCAAGACCATTACGTACGCTCCAGGAAAACAGTGAATTTATATCTGTTTGTAAACACTGAATATCCTTTTCGGTATCTATTATGTGAGCAAGTTTTAAGTCGTCAGCAAACATAAAAGGTGTTGAAAATTGCAAGCATAACGGAAGATCATTGATGAAGATGTTAAATAAAATAGGCCCTAAATGAGATCCTTGAGGACAATTAAATTAAAACCGTCTTCCAAAATAAATTTAATGTAACTGAAAAATATAAATTATTTTAAGTACAACAACAAAAAATCATTAAACATTTTGAAGTTGGTACCAGGAAATGTTGTTTTTTGTTTTATGCACCAAATTTTTATAAATTATTTTGTAAAAATAATTTTCTCACTTTTTAATATATTGGTTTTTAGTTGATATATGTTACAAAGTCATAATCCAAACTGCTCTTTTCTTTTAACAACATGTTGCGTTTTGTGATACAAGGCCGTTGATTTTTGAGGAATTCTCCTGATTCGAGACTATCAGTTCCATTACGTGATTTGATGGTGGCGAAGAGTCAGGTACTCAGATCGCAACCCGCAATATTTATTATTGAATAGTTCTGCTGGTCGTCTGTGGTCTTCATCATTAGTTCCACTCAATGGTGTTTTTTAAGAGTAGTGCACGAATTACAACAAAATATACCCAAATTACTATAGGTCTGCCTTTAATATTTGAAAAGTTCCCTCGAATTCTCCAAGATCTCATCATCAGATCCAAACTTTGATGACAATGGGACCAATCTGAAAGTATACCCCTATAAACGCAAAAAGAATATTTCAAATCGGTCCAGCCGTCTGCGAGTAATCAGGTAACAAACATTAAAAAAAAATACAGTCGAATTGAGAACCTCCACATTTTTGAAGTCGGTTGAAAATTGATAATAATTTCAAAAGTTTTAATTACTTTGAAGTAAGGTTTTTAAATAATCATCTTCAATTGAAGTTCTTGTCTACAAACTTTTGTTTAAATTATTTTATCGCCAATTCACCAGGCATAAATTTTGGAAGTAAATTTTAAAACACTTTTCTTCCTTTTTGTAGGTACTGGAAAATTTTGTATACTGTCAAAATTTAGACTTCACTTGTTGACATTCTCGTTAAAATCTTCTTACGAGCTAGATTTCTTCCAGATACATACGTCGCGCATTGTACAGTTTGTACTCGCTATACCTACTTTAATATTAATTAGATTAAGTTGTGGTTTTAGCTCTTTTCATATTGATTTGACAAATAACATAAGCTTAGACTATTATAAAACTGATGTAAATAGCTGTAATTTAAACTATTGCTATAAAATTGCACAACCACCTGAACATCTTCTGACAATCTGTTCAATAAGGTGGGATCAGACGCAGTAAGCCGCATAGACTGGGAACAGTCTCATAAAATTTGACGCGACTGCCACATAGCAAAATCGCCTGCGAATATCGGGATAAAACTGATCGAGTAGTATCATTACAACTGAATAGACTACTTGGTGACGTGTAACTAACGGACTTATGTTATAAATTATGCTACGAGCTATACGTGAACATAGTAAGTACCTATAGAAATAGATACAGGCGCACTAAGTATTATATTATGTTCAAACGCCATAATAATATAATAAAATATCTTGGAACAACTCACACAACGCCATCTGATCCTAAACTAAGCAGAGCTTGTACTATGGCAACCAGACAACTGATGAACATTACTTATATATTTCTAAATACATACATATTATAGATATCACACCCAGACACAGAATAAACCATCATGTTCATCACACAAAGTTTTATCCTGGGTGGGGATGGAACTCACGACCTCCGGCTTAGCAGTCGTCAACCACTAGGCCAACAGGCCAGTCAAAATAATTTAACTATCATTTAAGAGTCAATAGTATAACTAAACAATATATTATTCGATTTAATATAAATTCAATTAATTTTACACATCGTGTTTTAAACGCCTGTAGGTACATAAACCGAACTATGGTAGCTAAAATATAGATTCGAGACTCACAATTAACGGGCGTTGCTATCACTAAATAATGTTTTTATCTAAATCATTTTATGACCGCATTAAGTATGATATTCTAGTTCTGAGCACAAACAAGTAATACTTTTCTTATGTAATGGCGACACAATATTTCATTTTCGCCCTTCACGGTATGTAATTTTATTACTGGGATCAATTTTACGACATTCGATACTTTTACGGTTGTTGAGCCTTAAGCGTAAAAGGGTTACAGTTACGGTCCCCCTTACTTACCCTCCTTTGTCCTCGTATGGAATTTCGAGAAGCAGTTTTATGTTTTTAATAGATTCTTGTTTTATTGCCATACAACAGTACATAGGATTTATAGAGGTTAAGATGTAAAACGTAATTTTACGACGCAATCAGGATTCACGACTTTAATAAGAGGTGTGTTTGATTAAGTATGTAAGGCCAACGCGTAAATTCTTTATTTATCATGGATAAGACATGGCTGATGAATATTTTGGAAGGATTAAAGCTTTTAAGAAAATATGGATGTGAATCATCAACCTTATTTGGGTTTAAACATCCTCGCCTGGCATTAAAGAGTCACATAAAACCAACATCCTAGATTCTCTTTTCAAATAATATATTAATTCTTTTAAACTGAAACTAATACCATTCGAAATACTGAGCACCATATAAATTGAATGTAATCAGTATCACTTAATAAATTTCATATAACAAGTCTAAGGCCAAAACTAGTTAAAACAAGTACGTTGCTAAAAAAAACCATTTTAATTATTTCTACTAACGTGCATAGTTTGAAAGAAAAAACCATTAAATTGCGCATTTAGTTTGAAAACATTCTACTACCCATATTTTCTCTAAACAATTTCAAGTAACGACCTTTATCAGTATCGTAAATCTTTATTTACTTGCTGAATTACCTTTCTAATATAAAACTGAAGCGAGCCGCCTCTCGTTAGAAAATCACAAGAGTTACCGAAATTACTCTTTAGATTTACATAAAATATTGCAATATGGCTTACCTATATGCTAGTATATAGATCGTACTGTGTGCGATGATAGCAGAAGGTTTATGTGCACCCGAAACTGGATTATCTTTGTGTAAAGCAAATTTTGTGGGCAAAAATGCAGTGTTCGACACTTTATGAACTTAATTCCTTAGGGTATACCAGTCGCTTCGAGAACCTCAAATATGTTTGCAACGTCCGTAATGCCTCGGTGGCGCCATGGGAGTGGGTGGCCGAGATTCAATTCACTAATGTGGGAGTTGTCTTTAAATGTAAAGGTCTATAAAGCAAAATTGTTATTTGAAGTTTGGCTTCTTATTTTTTTACAAAATGCTACAGCTCTATATTCAATTAAAAAAAGTCATGGAAATTTTGAATTTGTGAGTACAGATATGCTCGGGGAACGAACATTGAAATATCCAAACCATGTAGCTTCCACTCACCTCTGATACCCAGGTACTCGCACAAAACAAAGCCATGTATTTATGACGCATAAATGTTTTATATTTGGCATAGCGTGGAGGCATGAAATATGTAAGTAAGAAACTGTGTAGAGGAACAATAATGCGGTCAGTAGCATACGCTATGTTGCGGACGAATCCATTCATATTTTAGAACAAAGACAGAATTGAATCCATTCAAACTTATGAACGCCGAGTATTTCAATCCAGGTTTAGGAAAAAATTAAAATCTATACAAATATTGTAATAATAATAGACGGTACGTTGGTTTACAATGATGTAGAGGCACATCAAAATAATCTTTCGGATTCGTCATATAACAAAACAAAAATTATTTGAATTGTTACGTAAGCACACAAACAAGTCCAGCCGAACCCATTTATAAAAAGACAGCTCGCTTGTTACAACTGTTTCAATCTTGAATAACAATTTAATTTCTTACGTCGAGAACGTAGATTAAACTTGGACCACATTGCGCTAAGCTCGGCTCTCGAGCCAAATTAAAAAGCTGAGGATGCACAAAATATTTTGGCAAATTTCCTCGGGCATACTACGAGTGCAGGTCGAGTGTGGAGGCTCGAGACTCATCGCCTAGAATTCCCTACAGAGGAGAATGCGAATCACGTCCTTGGCCAAGAGAATTCCAGCGCTTTGGACGATCGCTCTCAAATTATCCGCCGGACAGAGTGCTTGGGATGTAATTCCAAGCATTAGTGGAATTGTCCGCATGTGAGATCAATTGATCGGAAAATATAAGTTCGGACCTTTCTTGTTTTGGAATGTGGATCGTAGATATTGATCGTTTAAATATTCATGTGTATTGTATTGGAAGTTATAAAGCTGATAGGATAAAAAATAATATGTTTTACGATTTTAACTTTGACCATGACAATAATTGTGTATAAATTTCTTAGAACGATGTTTGGGCATCTGTGGTAGTAACTCTTGGGAGGCTCGAGGAAACCATTACCTTTCAAAATAATAACTAATAATTAAGGATTCAATAAATTCAAATGTCACATCATCATCAACCTGTATCAGTCCATTGCTGACATAGGCCTCTCCCAATTTCCACCACAACTTTCAATCCTCTGCCTCCCGCATTCAGTCCATCCCAGGGACATTCTTTAGGTCGTCGATCCACCTGGCTGGGGGCCGTTCTACCTTTTGTTTACCAAGTCGCAGTCTCCACTCTTGGACTCGTTTGCTCGGCATCGGCCATCGGTTCTTTGGCTAATATGGCCAGCTCCTTGCCACTTCAGCAAGTTTAACCTGCGAGTTATGTAGGTAACTTTAGTTCTTTGTCGAATAACCTCATAGCGAATTTTACATTTCAAAGAAACCCTAAGCATAGCTTGCTCCATAGCCCACTACCCCAACCCAAACTAGCCCAACCGTAAGTGTCCACGTCTCGGCACCGTAGGTCATGACAAGCAGGAAGCACCGGTTAAATACCTTGGTCTTTAGGCCCTGCCCCGGTAGAGGCGAAGTGAAAACTCGACGAAGTTTGCTACACGCTGCCCAACCCAATTGGATCCTTCTGACGATTTCTTCCTCAAAAATGTCATATAAATATCTACCAAAATAGTTAGCTGTTACAACAGTGTAAAAAGTTTCTTTATCATATTTTACTTTTACCAACCATTCAATTATCACAACATTTATTGACAACAATTTGTTTAAACATAATGTTCTGACGCAAACAATTGGCTTTATGTTTATACGCTGTAATCAAAATGCAAATAACCATTTGTCAAAGTAAACATTGTGAAACAATGAGTCTATAACGGTTATAAAACTAGCAATTAACTCCAGGCTATTATTGAGAATTGGGTGATAAAACCCAGTGCGTTGTAAATATTAAAAAATATTTTTATTAACCGTTGTTCACTATGAGAGCTTTTATTCAATATATTGTTGCTATTTGTGTGCCGAATTTTCATAGAATTTATAACATTTATTGAAGAGGAATGGCGACACATCACGACATTTCAGTTTATCTAGCTGACTCGCTGAGTGTCAAATTAAAGTTTGTCATGTTTATGTATTGTTGTACCAAAGTCACAAAAGTGTAGTATCAGACTACCAGAAAGAGAGAAAATGAGCAGTCAGTCTGAATATGTGCAAATATTTGAGTGAAATTCGTTAATGTAGATGCATTAATATCTGCGACTCGTCATTGTTTCAAACGGTTTTTTTCCAACATTTATGCACGTTCTTCCCTGGGCATGTACCTATTTCTTCTAAAATAATTGTCTATAGAAAGTAAAAAGAAAAAAAATAATGCTTGTCTGTAAAGTCAGTTTACGGACGATAATTTTCTTCTTCTTCTTTGAATTTATGACAATCTAGCAGTCTTAACGGCTAATTTTTAACCAGTGTCAAGTATTTATTGTACACTTGAGGTGCACAAAGTCTCGTCCTTATCCAATTATCATGTATTTTAATTAATTTTTTACAAGTTATACTCGTTAAACTCGAAACTGTAAAAGTAATGGCAGGTCAGATTGCCGCCATTTATACAACTACCATGTTAATTTTACGTGATAACGCAACAGGCATGCCTGTGACAGTTTTTCATTTCCAATTGTATCGCATGTTGCTGTTATCGCCAAAACATTGATGACAAAGACATTGCAATAAACAACCATGCTTATGACAGCTTTAGTGAACCCACAATACTTTAGCCACGATGACCACAATACTTTAGCCTATCAGAAGGCGGAACGGACGTGACCGGTGTCACACTTTTTCGTGAGACCAGCTGCAGGTCATCGATTTATAAATCGTTTTCACGTCAAAAAATCGAACAGTTTTGTTGAACTATGCGCACAAACAGTTATACTCAGAATTACATAGTGACATTCAAATATTTCGCTCGTTACAGTCCTACCCTCACCCTTATAATGCGCAGCGGTCTATATATTTAAAAAAAGCGAATGTTAATGACTGCGGGTGAATTAAACTGAGGTCATTTAGTTGTACTATGTCGATAATTACCATTACCGGGCTCCGGTAAGCGAACTGTAAACAACTTTGTAAATTGCATTAAAGTAAAGGTTGATCGTGTTGTAATAATAATAATGCTACCCATATTGATTACAATGAAGTGGTAGGTCATTTTGGTAGGCAGTTTACGCATTGACTGACGTATCTATGTCACGATGCGCGTTTTGTAATCCGGATCCTTTCAAATCTTGTATGTAAAGGGATGTTTCAAGGGATCTGGTCTTCGTCTTTTCTTAGGTATGAAGTCACTTTTTCATCTGGTCTTCACAATTTTTATTTGGGTAATCAACTCTTGGTATTTTCAGTGATTTGACATTTTACACTTACGTCTTTAAACTGACAAGTAGTAACTCTATTAAAATATTACTATCAACGGTTAAAAATACCCCGGAATAATATAAGTTATGAAAATATTAACATTTTAAAAAAAAAAATTAAATTAATGTCGTTTTGCAGAAAATAATGCACTTGTGGTAACTCTACTCGATTTCACACAATAAGAATAGATACTGCGATCATAAGATAGATGTCATTCATAGGTTTCCACCTCGGAACATTTAAAGGTAGTTATCAACCTTCTGTGGTTACCACCACCTAAAAGTGCACCACTCGCTGCTTTAGTCAATTTAAGGTTTTTTTTAATAAAAAAAAAGTTAATATTTTATTAAACTGACTAGGTTATTGATAATGGAGCTAAAATTTCGGCTTATAGGCTCCAAAACAATTAAATACGAAAATGTGAAAACTTTTAAATGGTTCGTAGCTAACTAAATTATTTTTATCTAGTTGTTATGAAACTGTTTGTTTTCCGGATAAAAATCTATACTAATATTATAAAGGGCTTCCCCTTTATAATATTAATATAGATTTTTTGTTTGTTTAAACGCGCTAATCTCAGGAACTACTGGTCCGATTTGAAAAATTCTTTGTTGGATGCCCATTTATCGAGGAAGGCTATAGGCTATATAGCCTTCCTCGATAAATGGGCAGCTACCTAGACTAGCAGCGATGAGAAATGTTGCAAAAACGGGGAAAATTTATGCATACGAAGTTGCGCGGGACAGCTAGTAAATAAATAAAACTACTACAGAATCACGGTGTTTATATAAATTGAGAAACAAGTACCAAAACCAGTTGCATAAATAGGCACTACGTAGGTACTTACTAAGGTAATAATCTAAAACAACTTGTTCTATACATAGAGGGCGGGTTTATCCCATTGGATATTGGAACTGTTATCGCATCGCAGTATGCAAATTCAATTGCGCAGTGCACTCTAAGCGACAACTGTGGGACGTTGCAATTGATCGTTACTACCCCATAACCTCTAAGAATTGTTTTGGCTATAGTTATTTATTAAAGTTATGTAAGAAACCGGCGAGACCCTTAGTGTATTTCGACATTTTGTTGTCCCTTATTAGGGATATCAGAATAGTCCTTGTTTTTCGAGCTAGCGGGCTATGGAAGGCCATTTATATCAATAAATGATGTCATTGCTGCGACGTTTTCTCTAGAAACAAGTGAAGCACGGTCTGAACGGGTCAGGCAAGGTTATATTTCTTTCATGATTACGCAATACGAAGACTTATTCTCAGTTTTATGTTTGAATACTACTAAAAATAGAGGATGCCAATGTAAACATTGCTGCCATTAGGTTGAAGCCATGCATGTTTGTCAAACAAAATATTTTATCACTGTATCGATTGTAGAGTCAGGAATTTGTTAAGTTCGATGGCAGATTAATTAAATTGGAATACTTAAATGACGAATATAGTACATGCCTTCTACATTAAAGTAAACATATAAAATTCTTCTACAAAAGTTTTCAGAAAACTTTCTCTATAAAACAAAGTGCTCCCAGTGCAAAATATCCTGCATCCCGTACCTAATCGGACACTATTTCGCGAACATGATACGAGAAACCTTTCAGAAGTTCACGAGAAATTGTATAGACGACACCACTGTCGCCTGAAACTTATATGAATAATACATAAGCCAAAACTTCGGCGAAATCGAGAATTAATCCCTACAAGTGGTATCGCACGACTGGTTTTATATAAGCATGGAAGACTGATAACATTATAACAAAATATAGTTTGCAAAACATATTCGTGACAGCGACAGGCTCATATATTTGAATTACGACATACATAGTAAACAGTTTACAGGAGGACAAATAATATTGTATTTACAATGTATGTAGTTGCCGTGTATAAAAGTCAGTTCGAATGAAAACTAGCGAAGCGAGCGAACCACTTAATGTTTTTACTATTTTACTAACGTCATGAAATAATAAAATAATTTATAACGACGACGTCCTGACTGCTATGTCCTTTGGCATAGTGCCAAGCACCACGGGATGCAACGTTATCCAAGCTTCGAGTACAAACTTTTAAGAAGCATACTCCTGTCTAACTTTGCCGTTATTATAAAATGTAGGGAGGACGTAAATAGCGTTGTAGTAGAAGTTCGAAGGAGATTTTTAGACGTTTCGAGGAACGATTATGGACTGAAACTGGTATGGTAGGTTACGTTGGATGCTCGCAAATTTTTATCACCACAACTGTCGTGCAACTCAACGGCATATGGATATTCGATAATCCGTGCATAACCATTCCATTTGCACGTGACATGTGTATTGCGAGTTATGTGTTTCCACGTTAGTTGGCACATATTGTAGAGCGTATTAAATTAGACGTATCAGAGATAGCGTGATATTGGAACAGTCGGTAAGTGCGGCGCGCGCACATGTGCGACAGTGGCCTCGTCTCATGCATCATTCAGGCGAAACCTGCATCCAATCGCTCTTACATTTAGGTTATAGCTCACCGCTTTCGTGATAAATCGCCTCTCAAGAGGAAACTTGTAGTATCATCACGATTGCGCGGCCATGTGCTACATCGTTGGCTTTTATCAGATTTTTCCAGCTGGTTACGAGAGCTCATGTAAAATGCATGTGGAAAGTGTATGTAATTGCTTTAACAGTTTTACCATAGCCTTATTATTAACCATAATATTTTTAGGAATTTATTCAAAATTATATAGATCGTGTAAAGTTATAGGTACAAACTTCAATGGCCTTTTTTTGTAGTAAGTTTGAAAATCGTTTAAAATATTGTAAAACTAGTCAGTATTTTTTACACAAATCAAAAATAATGTTATAATTGCATTTTTGAAAGATAGAAAAATTTGAAATCCAGACTCAGGAATCGAACCCGAGACTTCCGTAGCCAAACCGGGGCCAGAAGCGAACCACCTATCTGGACTATGTTACTAGATATCAAATCTTTCTATCTCTTAATGCTTGCGGGTTAGGCCCCCGCAGCGCCATCTAGTCGGTAGTTAAAGAACTATCACGGCTTTTGTTATTGCTTCGTTGCAGAGAGCATTTTAACAAATTATGATGACGCAGGCCGAATATTGAAGTAATTTTTATAGGCATTTCTTGCCAAAGACTTTACAAATACAATAATTGCATTTTTGAAAGATAGAAAAATTTGAAATCCAGACTCAGGAATCGAACCCGAGACTTCCGTAGCCAAACCGGGGCCAGAAGCGAACCACCTATCTGGACTATGTTACTAGATATCAAATCTTTCTATCTCTTAATGCTTGCGGGTTAGGCCCCCGCAGCGCCATCTAGTCGGTAGTTAAAGAACTATCACGGCTTTTGTTATTGCTTCGTTGCAGAGAGCATTTTAACAAATTATGATGACGCAGGCCGAATATTGAAGTAATTTTTATAGGCATTTCTTGCCAAAGACTTTACAAATACAATAATTGCATTTTTGAAAGATAGAAAAATTTGAAATCCAGACTCAGGAATCGAACCCGAGACTTCCGTAGCCAAACCGGGGCCAGAAGCGAACCACCTATCTGGACTATGTTACTAGATATCAAATCTTTCTATCTCTTAATGCTTGCGGGTTAGGCCCCCGCGCGTCATTATAATTTGTTAAAATGCTCTCTGCAACGAAGCAATAACAAAAGCCGTGATAGTTCTTTAACTACCGACTAGATGGCGCTGCGGGGGCCTAACCCGCAAGCATTAAGAGATAGAAAGATTTGATATCTAGTAACATAGTCCAGATAGGTGGTTCGCTTCTGGCCCCGGTTTGGCTACGGAAGTCTCGGGTTCGATTCCTGAGTCTGGATTTCAAATTTTTCTATCTTTCAAAAATTCAATTATTGTATTTGTAAAGTCTTTGGCAAGAAATGCCTATAAAAATTACTTCAAAAATAATGTTGATAAACAATTTATATTTTATGGCTTTTGAATCGGATTAATTGAATCATTCCATGTTCTTTTCGTTTAATACTATTTAGAGCAACAAACTCCATCTTCGATTCGAAAACGATTTCGGTTACGGCATCTAATCTCTCAATAGAGATGTTTTAGTCACAAGCAGATATTTTGTAAAGGTAGTACTCACATATTATTCACATGCTCAAAAGCTATATCTACTCACATAATTTCATAATTTAATAAGACAAAAATAAAACAACCCGTGTCGAATTTCTCACCTATTAAGCGAGTTAATTACCCGCAAGACTAGCTCTCATATGTAGGTACGAAGGACAGTGGATTTTCCAAGCATAGCGGTCACCTATTTATGATCTGATAGTAGTAACATAGTTTAACCTGGCTGCTAAGGTCCCACTAAATCACTAATTTCTCAATGCTAATAACCTCATATTAAACCTACTTCACTAGTGTCATTGATCAATAACTGCAATGCAATATACGAGTACAATAAACCCTGATATTGCCATCTCGTATTAAATGGAAGTAATTGGAATTCCCTTCGAGTGTGAAATTGGTATCTTCATTGAACAGCTGAAGACAAAATGGACTCATACAATATGTATAAGCCACAATATGTATGTTTATTTGGTCTTATATTAGTGCTGTATTTATTTATTGGTCGTTCAAATATTATGGCTCCGTAAATTAGTGGTCATAATTCATTACGTACTGGAGTGTATGTTGTCTACGGTCCCTAATGACTGTCTGGATATATTTAGGATAAGTTATAGGGTATGTATTGTCATTCCTTTGCTAGCTACTGTTTTCGTGGTGGTGGATTTTGATTTAAAACACAATTAGTTATGTAAAGTCTTACTCAGCCATCTATCGCTTAAAGCTATTGGAACTTAATTCTTATCTTTACATCATACAGTTTAAAATGGTATTCTAAAGTCTTAAAAACTAGTTCAAATAGTTATCTTCTCAGTCTTTTTGTTGTGCTTTACCAGGTTTACACTGGATCTTCATCTGCTAGTTAATATCAGATATAAACGAAAAAGTTGGTGAGGATGGATGAAGGGGTCTTTGGCACTCTTTGTTTTTTCATTGTAAGTATTTTTTTTTGTTTTGCATTTTCTGCAACTAATGGATAACGAACGGCACATAGGCTTAGATAACTCGTAGGTATTTGGATATTTCATATTATATATATATATATATATATATATATATATATATATATATATATATATATATATATATATATATATGGCTCCTACGTATACTATCGTATGTTTAATAACGCTTCTTGCGGGAAAGCGATTTAAAGATAGAAGTGTGTGTGTGTGATTCTGTTGTTTTTTTTTTTTAACTTACTAGTACTACAACTACTACCCCTACTTAGAGTCTCAAAAAATGTTTAAATCGCTTTTCCCGCAAGATACTGATGCTGATGATGTTATATATATGTTTACATACCAATACTTACTCTTTTGTTGATAGTTTACCATATAATAATACATAGGCGCCATCATTTTTATCGCAATCGAGCTGAACTGCGAGCAAAAGCTATAAATAAATAATTCTGATATAATTCTAAAAATATTTTGCAATCTCAATGAAATATGGGTTTTATAGGTCTTTGTTGTTTATTGATTTCATTCTGTTTATTTTAAATACTGAAATTTGGTAATACTTTAGTAAATGATATTTCAGAGCATAAAATAAATCTGTTGGTATAATTAAAGTTGTAACAGTAAATTCTGTGGTGTTATAAATAAAATTAAATCATTTGTTTTGCTTCTGATTCCATGCAGTGAAATACTGTTAATTTACTTTTTATGAAACGCATCATATTAAATTATAAGTTTCTTTCACGCTGAATTTAATGACTGTGTTCATATTTTGCAGTTAAATTCATTGTAAATAATTACTTTATAGTTTGTTATTGTCGTCATTATTGTGTAGGGATTTTGGGGTCCGTGACTCATTGGTGACGTAGCAGATTAGAAATATGTAAGGTTAAGTAACGTTACTCTTGTCGGATCATAGATTAGTGACCGTTTTTCCAAAATGCCACACCCTGCAGTCAGTACTGTGCGTAATCTCACTTAGGCAGTGTCGGATTCTTCTATCCCATTGGACTGTAAGCTAGAGTGAACAGTGCACATGTATCTGCGCATACATTTGTGCTTGTACACTATAATATCTCCCGCGAAGTATCTGACTTTTGATGAAATGGGTCGCCTCGACTAAAATTGATCACAAGATTATTATATTTTGTTATTTTTCGATAGATTAAACATTCTTTGACAAATCATAAAACATTAGAATGATTGCCGATTGGAACTCATAAATAAACCAAAGTAATGTTTTTTAGATTAAAATATACCTAAGAGCAAATATATAGGTATTGCTGGAAAGCTATTACAATTTGTTTGAAGTTGAAAATTAAACATAAATAGTGTTTTCAACGGGGACTACAGGCTATAGCTAGCCTAATACATGTAGAGTACACTCAACGGTTATATCAGGACGTTGCAGCGGTGAAACAGGTTTCCTTTCGCCTATATTTTAATGCATTTTCATTATTCCACGTACTTTGCAGGTCACATAGACCGCTGAACTAAGGTGACTGCTAGTCATAATCAAGCTGCATTACGGTCAAACTACACACGGCCTCTAATCAAAAATTTGTATCTAAACTAATATTTTAAATGTGCAAATAACTTTGTCCATCTTGTTAGATCTTGTTAGATAAAATTTGTGTACGGATATAATTTGAGTCCTAGTATAGTTTCATTGCGATAACCGACATCCATGGAAGTGTAGCCGCAGGTAAAAGCTACTATTATAATAATTTTGCTTACGGCCGCATTGTGTTAAATTTTTAAGGTGTGTGCTATTTAAGTGTCTAAACTATATTACTGTAGAATTTCACCAGAATCCAGTAGTTTTAACGAGAAAGAGAAGCAAATATACATCCATCCATCTATATTTCCTTTTCTTAAAAAAATCGGGTTTTATTTTAGTAGGTACTTAGATAATGCATAGCCATGAAGACTTACAATAATAGTAGAAGCCGGTTTTCAGTTCCGGTTGTAATATTTTGTTCTTGTGTACTCAGTAATATAATCAACAAAGTAGTACATTGTATAGCAAGATTACAACTTCCATCCAATATAAACGTGCCATGTTTATGGTTCGGAGTAATGCAAAAACTTATATGGGTACCTGATACTTTGTAATTTTATAAAGAAGCAAATATTCGCATCTGTTTTTGTTGGTAATTTATATTTGGCGATGGCAGTTGCTGCGGTCACCCAATTTCTCGGCACATTTAATTGATATCACAGACAAGCTATCATATATTGTTCTCTAAACCAATTCTCAAACCATGAGTCTGAGTTCTAA
Organism: Herminia tarsipennalis; assembly: GCA_945859575.2. Lineage (NCBI taxonomy): Eukaryota > Metazoa > Arthropoda > Insecta > Lepidoptera > Erebidae > Herminia > Herminia tarsipennalis. The sequence continues at coordinate 18,257,307 of OX243835.2, forward strand.
AACTATGAGATAAGTCTTGAAAATTGTTGGAGCTAGTTAAATTACATACAAGTTTTTCTATGAATAATTGTTAATTAATGCGTTTTGTCACAAAGACGTAGTTCGCTGGATGGCTGCTGACCGCAGTAAATAACTTTTCATTTTGTTAATTATTTCCTAAGAATGTCTTCAATGAAACGTGGTTCATCGAATATTCAAACGGTTTAGGTGCTTATAAATATTAAACAAGGGCTCCGAATCAGGTACTACATTGTTAGCAACAAGAAAAGCTATCACAATTTTACCGAGTAATGTCTATGGCAGTAATAGAGGAAAATAGAATACAAGTCATCAAAACTGTACCAAGAAATGAGTCTTGTACAAATCGTTTAAAATAACAACAAAGGTAAATCAATTACTGGTACACGGCATTCAGTCTAATAACTCTTTTACCTGTAAGCCAAGTTGTGGTTTGAGGGGAGCCTCGATCCTTAATCACCGAACCTCACGAACAACCTCGTGGAAGGCTGCGACTGGCACTTATTTTTTACATCCAAAACCTTCATAAATAAGAATAATGATGAGGCGTTCATTGACCGTGTACAGCTGAATTAATTAACAGATATTAGATTTTATTACTCTAATTGACTGGTATTCATTGCCTTTTCTTGTCTAGTTTTGCTTGACTAGGATATAAAACAGTAGCTTCCTATATTCATAAAACTTTATTTATGTGAGTGGGTAATATAAATTAGATTTTATGTGAGAAGTTTTATTGTTATGTATGTTAGAAGATATATAAAAATCAATGTTTGTCTGTATGTCGTTTAAGCGTTCCGAAACCATTGATCAGATTGTGATGAAACTTTAATGAATTGTGACTGCCTCTGTGGTGCGGTGGGAGTGTGTCCAACCGCTACGAAAGAGGTCGTGGGTTCGATTCCCTCCCATGATAAAACTTGGTGTGATGAGCACGATGGTTTATTCTGTGTCTGGGTGTAATTTATCTTTAATATGTATGTATTTAGAAATATATAAGTATATTTATCAGTTGTCTGGTTACCATAGTACAAATTCTGCTTAGTTTGGAATCAGATGACGTTGTGTGAGTTGTCCCAAGATATTATTAATGTTCTGGGAAGGCCGGCGAGTGTTCCTAGCTTTAAAAGGCAAAGCGAAGCGTGGCCGTGTTATATACTTTTGTCCTTTATTAAGAAAAGTAACGTGTGGCGTCATTTATTTTGTTTCTTGCTATCTGACTATAACTAATTTTCGATTGAGGCTTTTTCTTCAGCGTAGAGGTCAAACAATGACGAAGAATCTTGAAAGTAGGTACTTTACGTGTATCTTTTCAGGGTAAGCCTAGAAGTATGAAGTTTCAGACCCATAATTTCAGTTGTAGCTTGTTAATAGTCAGTTAGATAATTAATTGTTTTCTTTGTGAAGTGATAACGTCTTATTAATCGATGATCGGGTGCACGCACGAAAAAGTGTCACGTTACGCTTTCGCTGATAGACTGAAGTTCCAGCCTATCAGCTAATGGCGATTGCAGCGCCATGCAATACAATTGGAACTAAAGCTGTCACAGGCATGGTTGTTTATTACAATGTCTTTTATGACGTTATCACGTAAAATTATCGTCCATAAATCGACTTTACAGATAACCATTTTTTTAAATTGTAATAAATCCTATGAAGTTCCAATACAAAGACTTAACCCTACTCCCTGCTCCGGGCCTATCTCTAATGGTGGGTTCACACACTCGCGTTCAAAGCGACAGTCAACGGGCATGAATGTGTAAATAGGCCGTGAATGTGTTGCTCATTGTTTGCGGACGGCTTGTTTGTACTTACCGCTGCCCGGCCTTTGGCCGACTGCTTCCAGATCAGTTTGCTTGGCTGCGTGCCGTGCGTCTAAACGCACCATAAAGAAAGTAAGGGTCATAAATCCTCTACGTGGAATCAAAGCAGGTTGAAGATTGTGACTTGTATTTTCATATTTGGTTTCAGGACATGTCAAATTTTCTTTCATCGTTTTGAATAGGGGTATCAAACGATTCATAACAAGTGCGTCTGATATGGATAGTTTAGAAGAGAGGGCGTTTTATGCAATTTCACTTCATGAAATCAAAAAAATCAAAAACCTTCATGATATTAATAATAAAATATGCCCGTTGCGTCCATAACGGCGTCTCTATTAAAAAAAAATGTGTGGCACTAGGGGACTGCCGCGGTAAAGCTATTGCATAGCATTTTTTATCAACTTATGCTATTATAATTATTTATTTATTTTTTATTTATGCAGATTTTCTTTTTCTTTTTGGCACATTTCCGAGCAGCTCGTCTCGATCCGTACGAGCTTCGTACAGTCGTACCATATACATATACGTTAAGCGAACTCTCGGCCGAGCTACATGGTTGGCGTAGTGGGGGTGTTAGGTTTTATTTTCGTTACGAAATATCTTGATTCGGTCACCGCGCCCAAAGCCCGCGATAAAAGCAATGCAATAGCTTAACAATTAAGTATTTTATTTTTCAGAACAGCATTTATTCATAAATTTAAATAAAACAGAGACCCTTCTGAAACTTGCATTTTACTCCACTAGATATTTCAAACGATTTCAACTTAAAGGATTATTTCTAGATACTCGATAACAAGAGTTGGTAACGAAAATATGGTCTACGAATAAAATGGAGTTACAATAGACTTGACCGTTTAGAATTGAAAATGCTTCTTGGAAAATATGTAGCAGCGTTTTTAATTAATTAATATGAACGAGGTGGTTCATTGCAAACAGGTTACTAAATAAATTGTATTAAGTTCAAAAATAGTATATCACTAAACCACGCTATTGTAACTAGCTTGCCTACGGCTTTGCCCGCGTGGATGCCGGTTATTGTAACCAATAACATTAATATTGCGCGGCTAGTAAAACAGAGATTAATCTGTTACTAGCGTTATACCTAACCAGTTTTATGACTTACGTCTCAATAATCTTACTATCGATGGATTTGGCTACTAGAGTTTTATATTTGACAAAACTACACGCAAAATATGTCAAAATTCTAACTCTAGTAGCCAAACCCGTCGATAGGTAGATTATTGAGAGCGGTCGTTAGTGTTTATGTGAGAATATTAGACTTAGAAATGCAACAAGGTAAAAAAATGTATTCATACAGTTTTGCGTCAACCCTAAATAAACAAGAGAGAGGTGTCTTATTTTCCTTTACCTATATACCTTTTGCTGCCTATATATTTTTTTGTATTTGTGTTTATTAATGTTAAAAAAACTGCATGAACACAACATTTTTAAAAATATACTGTTTAAATTAAAATTATTCACACATATAGAAAGAAAAACTATTTATTTGTCACAGATAAAACATATTGTCCATATATATTTTCCATACTTATACATACAGGTCATCTGCGACAGATAGGTCCACAGTCATATTGCTGCAATGCGGATGACCACACCATAACGCTGATTTTTAGTGTGAACGTTGAGGGTTGCACGGACATGCCAATCAACCCTAATGAAATGTAAGTAAGTGATTACTATAGCTTAAGTAGATAGCTACAGCTTTAGTTACCCATTTACATTCAATCAGACATATCTGATTGCCATCATTAGTTTAAATTTATTAACAGCTAATTATTAAAATTGGTACTTACATTAGATTAATTAATTTTTAATATAAATATTACTTCTTAAATCAAGTCACTCAATTCATTAATTACTCAAGAAATAGAATCATACAATTTCATTTTCATTGTAAAATTTGTTTTGCTTCATAAACGTATGCACATGGCTTTTTATTGATAAGTACCTACTTCTTACTTGGGGACCATTGTAACATTAAATAAAAGTGCTGTGCACACCTTTAAATGACAGGTTTACGCTAGTATGTAAGTAGATAACTTCAGTTCATAAGGCTAATTTATGTAAACTTGTTGTTGGAGTGCCATAATTAAATAAATAAATATCTATACATAAAAAAAAAAGGTTTGTGTGTATGTCCTTTATAGAATCGTAAACTATGCATTTGATCATGTGATGATCTTCAGCAAAGTGTTGTGCATGAGACAAAGGTTTACGGGTACGAGTAGCTGGGCATCAATGAAAAATGTTGCAAAAATGGGGAAAAATAACGCAAACGAAGTTGTGCGAGTTAACTAATTATCAATAAAACTTTGACTTGCCTGTGATATCAATATAGAAATATTAATTAATAAAATTAAGAACAAAAAACAAATACAAATCAACCAAGAAAAATAAAAAACCTAATAACAATTAAAATAACGTTAAATAATTGTTATTTAGTTACGTTCATACGGCTAGTTTGACGTAAGTAAAACAAACATTACAACCTTTTCAAACATACATACCTATATAACACAACCAGCTTATTCTAGCTTCGCAAAATAATAAATAAAAGTTTTTTTATCTATGTCAAAATGTAACACTTTATTCCGTCTAACCTCTCAGCCTGCAAACAAAAACGTGCGATAAGGAACTATGTTCTAATAACTACTATAATTTCGGGTTCAGTTGACTTAAACAGCTCCTCTACAATTTATTAAGAAGAATACATATTCTTAAACAATCGCGACTTGAATTTATAGGCTATGAATGGTCATTGATAAATTAAAAACAGCATTTAAACTGAAAATATTGAAATTATTTAGACTCGTAGCTTATAATATATATCAAAATATCTAACACTATAAAGCTGAAGAGTTTGTTTGTTTGGTTGAATGCGATAATCTCAGCAAATAGTGGTACGCATTAAAAAAAAAATAGTATTGGTTAGAACATAGGTTTAGTATATCCTAAGTTTATTATTTAGAAGAATACTTATTCCTAAACATTCGCGACTTAAATTATAAATATTGAAATCATTTAGACTCGTGGCTTATAATATATATCTAAATATCTAACACTATAAAGCTGAAGAGTTTGTTTGTTTGGTTGAACGCGATAATCTCAGCAAATAGTAGTTACATACATATACATATCAACCCATATGATGGCCCACTGCTGGGCACGGGTCTCCCCAGTAGAACCTACTGGTATGTAGATCCTGGGGGTAATTGCCATAATCGCCACGCTTGGCGAGCGGGTTGGCTATCGCAGTAAGGCTTTAAGTACGCAGAGGACGCTGCTGCCCGTCCTCCGGAGTGAAATCCCTTAGTCGCCTTGACGACACCCACGGGAAGAGATGGGGTGGTACTATTCTTAAGCCGGCACCACACGGCACAATAGTAGTTCGAATTGAAAAAATATTTTAGTATTAGTTAGAACATAGACTTAGTATATCCTAAGTCTATAATTTAGAAGAATACCTATTTCTAAATATTCGCCACTTAAATTATAAATTCAATGCAAATGTTTTGTTTTGACTAGGGGTTTTAATTTAGTTTCAAACGTACGTATTGCAATGGCCGTGGTCATATGATGAATTAAAAACAGCATATAAACTGAAAATATTGAAATGATTTTGACTCGTGGCTTATAATATATATCTAAATATCTACACAAATTAATATCTTACATTATAAAGCTGAAGAGTTTGTTTGTTTGTTTGGTTGAACGTGATAATCTCAGGTAGAAGGGGTTCGAATTGAAAAATACTTTATATTGGATTATTGTCAAGGAAGGCTATATAACATTACGCTACGACCAATAGGAGCGAAGCATCAAAGACAAATATTGCAAAATCGGGGGAAATTGACGCAAACGTTGCGCGGGTCAGCTAGACCTATATGATAGTAGTTAGTATTTTGTACCAGAACCAGTGTTGCCTTTCAATTTGCACACCTATTAAAACAGAAAAACGCGATTTGTTTCTAAAAAAAAAACATTCGAAAAGATATTAACTGATAAATCTCGCATTAAATATAGACTTTATTCCAAGCACGTAAGGATACATTTTCTTATTTATTGTAAAGAGTTTATGTTCTACTTATTATTTGGGTTACGTAATGGTAGCAAAAGATCGGCGAAACGCGCTGTGGCCATTGCTAAAGCGTTAACGAACGAAGTACTGGGGGCTGAGACAAATGCCACACACTTCTTTTTCCACACACGCTAATGCTAAAAAATGTATGCATTTGACATAATGTTGTCAATACGTCACGTTTACGTGACTGCTGCTGAATTGGTAGACCAAAACCAACAGTAGCGTGTGCGGAAAAGGGATTGGGTTCCACATCACTAGCAATCTTGTTAACCCCTTCAACTAAGCTCAAAGACTTGTGTTAGGAGTGGGTTCACGTCGGTAGTGTAATGGGTAGGATTCGAACCCGCGACCTAACGATTGCGAAACCGATGCCTTAGTCATTAGGCTACCGTCGCTTACGTCTCGGCACATGCGTGGTCTGTATTGCATGAGGCAATAGGTATACACTGACGTGCGACTATGTAAGAGCCAGAAATTCCATAGAGAGGCTTTGGGTTACTAAAATCACAGTGGAGGTAGGTGTTAAATCATAGAAACTTGCATAACTCTCCTAAACATATCAACCCATTTGATGTCCCATTGCTGGGCACGGGCCTCCCTAGTAAAATTTAATTATTATAAATCCTACGGGTAATAGCCATAATCGCCACGTTTGGCGAGTGGGTCGACGATTGCAGTAAGGCTTTAAGTAGGCAGAGGACGCTGCTGCCCGTCCTCCGGTGTGAAATCCCTTAGTTGCCTTGATGAAATCCACGGGAAGATATAGATATCATGGACACTCTCCAATAGTAGCTGCTGAAACGTTTCTGTCTTGCTGTGAAATTTAGATTTAGAAGATTACAATGCATGGTAAGATTGAAACTTTCAATCACAGTATTAAACAGTCCTTGATGCAGTGGCGACGGAGTTGATTGAGATATCTGCAAGTTTAAGCAACGTTACTACTATCGGTCCATAGATGGGTGACCGTTTTTGAAAAATGTCACAGCCCTCCGTGCTTCGGAGAGCACGTTAAGCAGTCGGTCCTGCGTCCCAATCTCTCACCGGTCGTGTCAGATTTCCGTCTCATAGGGCTATGAGAGTGAGGGATAGAGAGTGCACTTGTGTCTGCACATACACTGGTGCACTATCCCTAATATCTCCTGCGTAGTTGGCGAGCCAATCCGCTGTCGATCCAGAAATACAAAACCACAGCTTTCAGGGGCTTCTTCAAATATGCCAACACGTGTTGCTGGAACAATGTCCCACTTCCCATGGCATACCTTAAAACAAAGGAAAATTTCTAATACCACTTTAAGAGATACTTATCAACTAATGAAAGAAACGAACAGACATTATATTTATTACTAACATTTTTATTTATTTATTTTTTCTTTTTATATCTTACATTTTTTATAGTGACTATATAGCTAGGCAGGTAGACGCCGTTTGCATGAGACGCATCCGCATTCCTGCACTATATTCACTCCTTATTTCAAAACCAAATCACTGACTAAATAACACATCATTAATTTTTTTGTTTAATATAAAACTAACAAAAATTACAAATCACTCAACCTATACAATTTAATACATTACGGGTCTTTAAGTATAATCCGCACAGTAGCGTATAACGTTGATTCGGCGGCATGTACACTTGCTGATCCAGGAATTAATCGCGCCGGCCGGGCTGTTCGAATTTGTGAGAATGGATGGATATTAATTAAAAAAAAAATAACAATTAAACTAAACCCAACGCGGGCGAAAAGCTTGTACCATATATAAATATTTACCTAAGTATGCTGAACTTATTACTAAATACTGTTATTTGATAAGCACTAACTATGCTATTGATATAAATTTGCCACAATTAACGAGCAAAACTATTTGTTTACTATTTAACATTCATTGCCGCTTAGAACCGATGTTTTTTAAATCAGCTATTTGTATTTAATTTTGATGGACTCATAAGTCAAAGGTTCTCGTTCGACTGACACGCGCTTATTCGTGCGAACAAGGCATATGACCGTGTGACCAAAAGACTGACATGCAGGCCACACCCTCTTGCGCTATCTACTCTAGTAGGTGTCAATGATAAGCTTTATACTACTCCCAATAACTCATCCTTAATTAAAGTTCATGGAGTCTTATGTTGGCACCGTCACCTAGTATCAGACTTCATCTACAGGTATAATGCTCTACTAGATAATGCCACATTTAGTCGCAAAAACAGAATATTCACAAAAATACGATTGCAAAAGAACGGCAAATGAAAAAAACTAAAATAGATTTTGGTGATCATCCTAACATTTTTCGCATTATTGCAAAAAATCTAGGACAATTGGAAAATAGGATTATTGGTTAATCTGTGAGTTGATATTATGAATCGGTCAAAACGTGGGTCGAGAAATTAAGAAATGCAGACGTTAGCTAATCAACGAATCCGTTAGTTCTTCATATAAATATCAGCAAATGATTATATAATATTGGTATTTCGTGATTGATCTAAATTTACGCAATTGCTAAAATGATTGTGAAATCCCATATCATTCTAACTATATTATCCTCTCCTTTAAAAGTTTATGTCAAGGTAGGGTACCTTATAGCTTATTTTATGACTATCTATGATTTTTTCCTATTTAAAGTTATACGAGCATACTGATATACAAAAACAAATGCTAGTTACATAATCAGCCTAAACTAAGCCACTTATATACTGACCGAAATTCCTTTTACAAATATTACGTAGAAAGGAATACACAAACTCAATATGTACGTCATTAAAAGGGATTTTTCGAGATCCCATAAGCCCTTAAAGGGTCGAATTGAACGTTTCTGTGTAGGCACTAATAATCATTTGTTCTTCTTTGTATTGCCCTTTGTTGAGAACTTAAGGTTTTGAGAGAAATTATCAATCGCATCGTTATATTCAATACAAAATACATAGGCCTACATATTTTAATCATTTTAACTGGAATGTTCAACTGTTTTACTATTATCATTAAGTACTACTTTTACCTATACTAATATTATAAAGCTGAAGAGTTTGTTTGTTTGAACGCAGTAATCTCAGGATCTACTAACACGAATTGAAAAATTCTTTCACTGTTGGATAGTCCATTTATCGAAGAAGGCTATATAACATCACGCTACGACCAATAGGAGCGGAGCAGCAATGAGAAATATTGCAAAAACGGGGAAAATTTACGCAGACGAAGTTGCCCAGGACAGCTAGTCTTAAATATTTGTACAGGGTGAGATTGAAATAAGTAGTGAAATTAATAGCCGAGATTGTAATACATTCGTTTTACATTGAAATATTGCCAATTAAAATTGTTAAAAATAATTAAACAGATTTATGGTCCATCGGCAATTATGTAAACAAAGCTATTGAGGAGGATAAATTAACAAATTAACTGAATATTATCAACGTTTTAATATTTAAGTCAAGCATATGATACCTAAACAAATCAAATATTAACCAAATTATCAATCTAATCAAGTGCGCATAACAAAGTTTTTTTTTATGAAGTATCTAACAAATTTTTATTTTTGTTATTATCTCGACTACACGCAGGTTTACCGCATGAAGTTTGTCGACTGAACTAAAAGTCATTCTGTAAAAATAAGGTTCAAATTAATTTTCGACTCTGATATTACTTACAAAATACGGTTATTAAATTAATAATAATAATAATATAATAATTTATTGTCTCAAAAAGGTACAAAGGAAAAACACATGAGTTATAACAATAATAAGATGAACAATACAATTTTGTTGACCACTGGTACCCAAAGTAAGATTTAACTTGTGGTATGGGTACCAGGGCTCTCGTACTTATTTGTAACATGTACTCGTAGTTTGTGAGAGCGTAGTGTATCGTATTTGAATTACTTAAGATAAGGATATTATTTTTTTACTACTATTTCTAAGAATAACATTTCAGTTACGGTAATTATTTAAATTAAGTCATAATGTTTGTATATCTTTTTTTTTCAATTCTACATCAGGATATTAAAAAAAAAGAATGTTATAAATAAAATGGTTGTCTGTAAAATCGGTTTACGGACGATAATTTTACGTAATAACGTCATAGGAAAACATTGATGACATATCGCCATTCACGTACAATCGCATGCCATGTTGCTGCAATCTGCATTTACTGTTGCTTAACAACCAATCAATAACGTGACTTTTTAGGGTTCCGTAGCCAAAATGGCATAAAACAGAACCCTTATAGTTTCGTCATGTCCGTCCGTCTGTCTGTCTGTCCATCCATATATCACACGCATTTTACTTAGAGACTTCCTAATGAATATTCATGAGATTTGGTAAAAAGATGTCTTATAGTGGCCGCTACTTAGTTTGATAGCTAAATAATAAAAATAAATATTTTTAGGAGGGTACTCCATACATGTAACAGATGCTAAAAAAATATTCAGCTAACATCACAGGTCTTTTAAAAACATTTTAAGGGTTTTTATTAAACTATTTCGATTGAGTAAAGATTTTGGAAATAATAGCTCCCCCCCCCCTTAACTATTGAGCCGTGTGACCGAAAAATATGAAAAAAATCTCAGAGGTAGCGCTTAACAAATACTTTAAATTAAACTTATTTTGGATATGATCGGATATACCGTAATTGAGTTAAAGCCGAAAAACTACTTTCCTCAACAAAAGGGCGTAAATGTTAATAAACTTTTGCGATTTGTACACATTATGAAAATATATATATTACGGGTCTTAATCGCGTGAATACACCGCCGAACAAACATTACACGCCAGTGTGCAGATGTCCTTAGTGTTGTATGTCGAAGTACCGACAGTTCCGTAATAGTTAGTGATAAAAATCAAGCGAGGGTAGTTTCCGAAAACCCCGCTTCACGGAGGCGACACTGATCTGAACTAGTCTACCCGTGACCACGGCCGTTGCAATACGGTCGAAACACCGGGCAATAAACTAGGTATTTTATTTTAAATTATTCACGCGATTAAGACCCGTAATATATATATTTTCATAAAAGAGCGTAAGTGCTATGAACATACGCTCTCCTGTTCATTATTTGTGGAGCTGTTTACAGAAGCTTCGATCAAAGATTATTTTTCTTAGCTAGTTGGGAGAGTCTTAGAGAAAACCAACAAAAGGCAGTTGTCGCTTTTATTTCATTGTACATCGTTATGAGGTTATGAAGATAAAATGGAATTGGGTAATTTTTTACTCATATAAAAGCTTTCACCCGCGACTCCTTCCCAGGGACTCAAACTATATCCATACCAAATTTCATCTAAATCGGTTTAGCGGTTTAAGTGTGAAAAGGTAACAGACAGACAGAGTTACATTCACATTTATTTACAATATTAGAATGGATTGTAAGTACATTGGTTTTGAGAGATATAGTAATAGGTAAACGAAATATTCTACATTATTTATTTGCAGGTAACCTACCTGAAATATTTTCATTTGGACAAAATACGTGTAATATATTGATTTTCAAATTGGTATTGTCAAACCATGCAAAGAAATTTTAAAACTTTATTTACAACTACGTTTGTTTAATGGCATTGAACTGTAATTTTGTGAACAAAATGCAAATAGTAATAGTACCATTGGTCGATTTCGCCAGTTTGTACTTTAACACAATAATTAATATCGGGAATTAAGATAGTATGGACACTATAAATTGAAATCAAAACTTTGATGTTGATGGTCTATCTATGTCTCTCGTCTGAATAGATATCCAGACGTCTTAGAAAAGCATAAATAGATGATCCAAAGTAAATGAAGGTTAAATATTTTGAATCACAGGTATCCATAGCATGATATCTTTCACTTGTCATCTTTATTTGACATTTATCATACTCATCTGACACCGTAACATTATTTGTCGTCATTATTAGACATTATTCGTTGAATAAGTGTCTTGGTACATTCATTTAATTTCCACCTTGTGTTCAATAGTTTGCGCGAATTGAGTAGGTAGTATTGCGAATTTAACTAACTTCATGACACACTTAACACACATAGTAAACACATTAAAAAGACTCAATAACACATAACCACATTCACACACATACGCACAAACAATTTGTAATTAAGATCCAAAACTCTGTATCAAATCGCATTGCGTCGCAATAAACTCCTCTCCGTGGCGGTTTTAACCCCGGGGAGATTAAAAAATAAAAAAAAAATACATAAAATATAACTGAATAACAATAATGATAAATTAGTTATTTTGTCATTTTCGCGATATGTGGTATTGACGCCTATATTGTGATATTATTAACCTATCAAATTAAACCACAATTCTCTTGTTCTAATAATAATAATAATAATATATACTTTATTGTACACCAATATAAAAACAAAGAATACATTGTATAACATAAATGTACAATGGGCGGCCTTATCGCTAAGAGCGATCTCTTCCAGGCAACCTTTGGATGGACAGAGACATAAATACACGAATTAGGTAGGGGTAGTGTACAGCGTGATATTAATTTATGGTTAATAAGAACAAGAAGAGGAAAGATAGGTAATTAAAAAAGTTTACTTAGAGAGATAGTAGTCCTTCAACATTTTTTTAAATGATGCCAATGATTGGGCTCGTCTTATTGCAAGAGGCAGTGCATTCCATAGTCTTGCTGCCTCGACAGTAAACGACCTATCATAGAACTTTGTGGAATGCGCTGGAATTTCTAACCTCAAATCCTCCGATGACCTTAGGAATCTGGAATGTGTGTCATGAAGGAACTTGAAACGTTCTTTAAGATACAAGGGAGTAAAAGGATTAAAGAGTATACTATACAGTAATGAGAGAATGTGAGTATTCCGACGAAGACGTATTGGGAGCCACTTGAGTACGTTGCGGAATTCGGAAACATGATCATATTTACGCAAACCAAATATAAATCGAATACAGAAATTTTGAAGGCGCTCAAGCTTAGTAAGTTGCTCCTCGGTGAGGTCGAGATAGCTGGCGTCAGCATAGTCAAGTACAGGTAGAAGAAGAGACTGCGCCAGCGCAATTTTAGTGGTTATCGGCAAAAAGTTTCGTAGTCTACGTAAGGACCCTGCAGATGCAAATAATTTGCGGCTAACTTCCCGCAGCTGGGGACCCCAAGATAACGTTCGATCAATATAAATACCCAGATTTTTTACACTGTTACTTAACGTTATATGTGTACCATTAAAGATAATTTGAGGCAATTGGTTCCAATCTATACGTGAAATCATTCTTGGGCTTCCAACAACAATTGCCTGGGTCTTAGATGGATTAACCTTTAGACCGTGGTTGTTACTCCATTGACATATTCGATCTAAATCCGAGTTAATAATCGAAAGCGCTAGTGGCAGCTGTTCCAGTGGAGCTTGTGTGTAAATTTGAAGATCATCTGCATAAAGGTGGTAGGATGAAACTAGTTGGTTAGATATAGAGTTTATAAAAATTGCGAAGAGTAGTGGAGATAGAACGCCACCCTGCGGTACACCAACCGTAATATCACACCAGGAAGAAAAGGATTCTTCAATGCGTACACGTTGTCGGCGACCAGACAGGTAACTATAAAACCAATCAATCACCGTTGGAGATATGTTGATAGAGCGTAGTATGCCAAGAAGAATATGAAAATCTACAGTGTTAAATGCATTACTGAAGTCAAGTAAGGTAAGTACGGTCAGATTTCCTTCTTCCATGCCTAGTCTAATGTCATCTGTAACATTGACGAGAGCAGTAACAGTACTGTGGGCAGGACGAAATCCAGACTGGAAGGGGTTTAAAAGACAGTTTTGTGACAGAAAAACACTGAGTTGAGAGTGGACAAGTCGTTCAAATACTTTAGAAAGGAAAGGTAAAATAGATATAGGCCGATAGTCGGAAAAGGACGAAGGATTTGATTTTTTAGGAAGAGGAATAATTTGGGCTTCTTTCCATATTCGTGGAAAGGAACCGCTAGTAATGGAGGAATTCAGAATAAAAGTTATAACATGAAGGATTTGATCAAGAATTGGAAGGATCATATTACGGCTGATACAGTCAGTACCTACTGCATTCGATGTGATTGATACTATGCTCTTTCTAACATCACAATCAGTAAATTGATTCAAGACAAAAGAAGAATAGTTGGGTGTTGCAAGAGATGAAAGATGATTTAATGTATTCGTTTTAATAGAACTATTAAAATCAGACGAAGAGGAAAAATGCATATTAAGTGCGTTGAGATCTATTGGTTTAAGGATTGTGTCTTGTCTTTGTTTTCCAACACCCAATGTTTTAAGAAATTTCCATATTTTACCAGGATCCCCGTTTTCAACAGAGGTATGAATATGTTGGCGTTGTGCATTTCTACACACCACATTGCAGTGATTTCTTATAGCGACATACCTCTCTCGATTATTAGAAGTAGGTCTGCATTTAAATCTGGATTTTGCTGCAGCTTTCTTAGCCATTAATATTTTAATTTCGTTAGTAAGCCATGGCGCCGGTAAATGTTTCATTTTGATTTCACGGATCGGAGCATGCTTATCGTATAGCTTGATCAAGTTTGAATTGAAAACCTCAACTTTATCATCGACACATGCGGACGTGTACACAGGATTCCAGTCAATGTTGCATGCATCTTCACGAAGTAAATCAATATTTATACCACTAAAATTACGCTGTCTAAGAATTTTTGGACTTACTTTAGGTGGACGAAGTTTATAAGAAAGGTAAATTAAGTCGTGATAGGAGAAAGCATCAGCTGAGCATTGCCCATGCTTAGACACAAGATCAGGTGAAGAAACGAAGATAAGATCAAGTAAAGAAGGCGTAGAATTAGGAAAGTTATGCGTAGCACTGAGAGGAAGAATAGAGAGATTACTAGAGCGTATTGTATTATATAGAGAGGAGGAACGAGAGTCGTTTTTTAAAAGACACGTATTGAAGTCTCCCATAATGACTGTATGACTGTAAGAAGGTAAAAGATTTTCTAAGATGCGTTCGAAAGATGAGAAAAAGTCAATACGTAGCGAAGGACAATAGTAGACTCCAAGGAGAATTTTAATATAATTGAGTTCCAGTTCTAGAAAGAGATGTTCGCCCGCAGTTGTCGGAGGTGGTTGCGCGGACATGTCCACTATGCGGTAAGGAATTTGTGTACGCAGGTACACTGCAACACCACCACCGACTCCCGAGGAGCGATCATTCCTAATTAGTTGGTAGCCAGGTATAGTGTAAGAGCCAGATGGGAGACAAGGTTTTAACCATGACTCGGAAACAAGAATTGCATGGATATTCTTACAGTCAAAACTGGCCAGCATATCAGAGAAATGGGCGGGAATACTCTGGGCGTTTATATGGACTACATTAAGATTTCTAGGGACATCAGAGAACGTGGCTTGAAGTGTTTCACTAAGAGACGGTATACTGGTAAAGCTGTCATTGTCGCTACTGACGACAGAGTGAAAACTTTCAGTGTCACTTGAAGCATCAATATCCGTCATAAGAGATAAAATGATTGTATTAATAACTATAATAATAAAAACAATAAATTAATATCTTCTATCAATAATAACAAAAAACAAAAATTAAGTTCTATCCACCCACCAGTAGAGTGTAAAATAAAAAATGAAATTTAAAACAATTAAATAAAAAATAAAAAAGTAAAAAATTAAGAAAAAAAAAAAATAAGAATAAAATATAGTAATCAATAACATGTAAAAACATTGTAAAAAGTAAACACGGACAATATTATAAAATAATCGGCAGGATCCGGTACAAACACAAAAAAGAAACCAATGTTAGAATCCAAAAGACTTGTATCTAAATACTTGTCATTGTGACATTGACATTCTGAATGTTTGAAAATTAAGTTTCTGAACTTTTGACATCAAAAATAATCTAAAGATATTGAAGGTTAGAAATATAGAACACAGAGAAAGTAATCACTAATTTAGATTAGGCTATTAAAAAAGTGTTAATATGGAGGTAGAAAGCGTCATATTCAGAAAGAAGGTGAATTTGTTTAATAAAGTAATCATACTACCCGGATCCTGCAGTTGTGTGAAGCTATATAGACAAGAAAACTCAATTTACAATTTCTTGCCGGCCGCGGCTCGACGAGGCCTTTGGACATTTTTTGATGCTTCTGTATCCTTCCCAGCCTCTGACCTCGGGACAATATCGAGTTCTTGAAGAGAGGCAATGCGGTAACGTGCACCATTGGGACCGATAATATGGACGCAACCATCTCTCGTCCAGCACCTATTGATGCCGTACTTCTCTCGTGCGGACATAAAAGCATCATGTCGCGGCTTCGTCAAAAACTCGGACAAGGTCACACCAGAGCCCTTCAGCTTTGCTTTCGAGAACCAGACCTTGTCCCGCAATCCAACATTATGGAACTTAACTAATATGGGCCTTGGTTTATGTTCACTTGAAGGCCGCCCCATCCTGTGACATCGTTTTATGTCAGAAACATTGAAGGTGTCCAGATGAAGATGTTGTTTAACAGTTTTGGTGATAACTGCAACTATGTCCTCAGTCTTGTGCTCTGCTACACCGTGAATAAGCAGTATTTTGCGACGGCCACGCATCTCAATAGCGTCAATTTGCTTTGCTAGCTGCTCCATCTGGCGTTGCAGTAGATTAAGGGATTGCAACGCGAAGGTCTTGAAGTTGTTGAAGTCCACTAATAAGTTATCACTGTGAGTGAGATGCGGTGCATTAGTTACCTTCTCTAATCTGGACTCAAAGCTGGTGATGCCGTCAATAAACATGGTCCTTAAGCTGGCAAAAGACTCCTGCATTGATTCCATTATTTGTGTTTGTTTGTTTCAAGTGTGCGACTTAATTGTTGGAGATAACACTCTGCCTGGTAGGTGCCAAGTATTAATGATGTCTGGTGTACATTAAACTTATTATATACTTTTAATAGTGTATTTATTAAATATTTAACTTGGGAGCAAATAAAAACGTTACTTGCTACGTCAGCTACCCGCACAAAAAAACTTCTTACCTACCACTCGCTTAACAATTTTACGTACTTCGTAAACACAATTATCTAAACCGAATTAGAATTTTCAACAGTGAATTGTGGCCGAATTTAACCTGGCTTAAATATAGCCCAATATCTGATGTTGATGGCAAAATGGACTGATGGATGGTATTACGTACCAATGTATTTGGATAATCGTTAATCATGACGTAATATTAACGCACATTTATTAGCCCGATATCAGTTTCACGAAAGTTTGTCACTCATTCGAGCTCATTAATGTTACAAAGGGGCGGGCGTGTATGTTTGTGACAATAGCCTATACTTTTGAAAAGTAATAATAATGCGTATAGGTGGGGGGGGGGTCGGTGTTGGTCTTAGCTAGACTATCAGGCGCACACTGACAAGTTCTTCATATACGTCCACGCCATCTCTAGACTGACGCCTCGGTCTTCTAATGGGCTCGCACACCTTTATCTGTGTGGGTCGTCTCCCTGGGCAATGAGCTACGCACAATACCATCTACCTCGTGACCGTAGTAGCTACATATAAAGAACGAAAGGCGGACCTTCGGCCCCTTAAAACCGAACTATCTGGCAATAGGGAACGAAACCCTACCAAAAAAATTACAGCAACCATGGAAGAAACAACACTTAAAGAGAATTTACCCCAGGAGGGTACCGGAAACTCCAGAGAATTCCTCACTGAGCAAAGCTCAGTATACCCTACGTATTCTGGGGAGGGCAAGGGAAAGGATTGCTACCCAAGGAATCAAAAACGGATAAACCAAAAAAGATACTTACACAACAACTGTTCCATCCAGGTCAACCGCAAAATATCTTCATCGTCTAATGATGTTGCTGACAAAATCCAAGGCAACACGTATAACCCAAATGCACCATGGCAACAGATGACAACTTAAAAGCGACTCCGTTCTCCAGATGAACAGAATTAACAAATGTACCAAGCAAAGCGAAAACAGGGACAAAGTCAAATAATCAACACACAAATAGAGATAGACAAAGAAATATTGTGTGCAGGGCACACAATATTTTCTTAAACATTAAAACTAGTAACAGCTTTACCTTGCTAGACACAGAGGAGAAGAATACTACCATCAAACGGAATCTCAAACCTCCACCGATCATACTCTATGGAGTTGATGGCCTGAATAAACTGACCCAGCTTATTGAGGAAGTGCTAAACAAAGATGATTTCACTTACAAAACAATATCTAAAAACCAACTAATTATATCTTCTAATACAGTGGAAAACTACAAGACAATGATAGACCACATAAGAAGCAAGGGACTAAACATCTTCACTTCAGTACTCCAAAAGATGAAATCATAGCGGATATAAAGCAAACGGGTAACTCGGTTCAAGGAGAAAGAGTAACAGCCCGGAAACCAGGAATTAAGGAACCCCTTAACGCATTCTTTGTTAATATTGCCCCGTATGAAAATAACAAATATGTGGAAAATATTAAATTTATCTATCAGCAAAAAATTATAATAGAAGACCCTAACAGAATAAACTCTGTTGTACAGTGCAATAGATGTCAACAGTATGGACACAGTAAGAAAAACTGTATGAGATCCTATAGCTGTGTGAAATGAGTTGATTCACATGCTACACACAACTACTAAGTGTACAATATATATAAACACCCCCGCAGTATATACGCTCTGCTCTGGAAGCCATCCCGCTAACTATAAAGGGTGTCAAGTCTATAAAGAAGTTCGATCAAGAAAACTTACAGCAAACCGGTTAAGACTACAAGGAAAAGAAAGGAGTACTGGGGACCAAAGCTCTACACCAAATATGAGGGATATTTGGTGTAGAGCTTTGGTCCTCAGTACTATTTTCTTTGAAACATTTCAACATAAATTATCCACTCTCTCCACATATAGAAAGATAATTACTCGCTCTGGAAAATGACAAAAAAGTTTAAAAGACCACACAATCATATCCCACCAATTCGAAATTACCCTGATGAACCATGTGCTAGAAGAGAAAAAAAGAAAGCAGAACGATTTACCAAACACCTGAGCAAGGTGTTCACTCCGAATGACTCGACTATGGTGGAATTTGAAAATATGGTGTGTGCGATACTCTCCAGTGACCAGCAATTATCTCCGCCTTTGTAACCTGTCACACCAAGAGAAATAGTCATGACAATAAGCAAACTCCCCAACGAAAAAACACCCGGGTTTGACCTTATATAAGGGGAAGTTCTCAAACGATTACCGAAAAAGTGCATTGCCTGCATAACAACACTTTTTATACAGCAGATCTGCCTGAAACTCCTGATGTTGTTACAGCTACCTATGCAGATGACAATGCGCGCTGTGACATATGTGTCACTGGGCTGCAATGCTGGGTCTGCAATTTAATGGATACCTGTTTAGGGTATGCCCTAAACAGGTATCCATTAAATTGCAGACCCAGCTAAATAAATGGAAGAGTGGTTACAAAAATGGCGGATCAAACCCAGCGTAACTAAATCCACACAAGTGACAGGTCTGTATGGCAGGTGTAGCTTTAATGGCTAACAACACCGTCAAATACTTGGGCCTACACCTAGACAGGAGACTAACTTGGGCCAATCACATCAAAGCCAAGAGATCAGAAGCAAATCTACATTTTTAAAGTTTATTCTGGTTTCTAGGGCGCCAATCTCGCCTTTCGCTCAGCAACAAACTGATTGTCTACAAAGCCATTATAAAACCGATTTGGACCTATGGAATAGAGCTCTGAGGCTCCGCTGGTAACTCCAACTTGGAGATTCTTCAGAGGCACTGAGAACAATCTCCAGTGCACACTAGTTTGTGAGAAACTTAGAGATACACGAGTATCTTGAGATGCCGACCATTAAAGAGGAAGATAACAACCACAGCCAGAATAAAAATAAAGACTAAGAAAACACAGCAATACTTTAGCAAAAGACCTGTTAAAAGACCAAAACAATGTAAAACGCCTGAAACGATAGCATATACTCTCACTGGACCACAGAGACTAAGTTAGTCCTACACATTTGAAGGTGTTACATAATATTGCTATAGAGAAAGACATTTGCATTGTCTCTGCAATGTTTATGTTATCACAAACTTTTGAGTCTAGCTTACAACATATGTATTACATAATCAAATATGGTGTAATAATGCCTGACATATATGTATATACATATATTTCATAAGAATCAAGCATTTAATTACTCTATTATTATGGTTATTTAATACTCAAATAGTAACTATCTGACTTTTTGCCTTTCTAAACCACGTAGAGTTAATATCAAACAGGATATTTGTAGAAATAGGTTCTCTTTATGTGATCCCTAAAATATATGTAACCGTAGTTTGCATATTTAAAGGATCTTTCATAAAAACCAGAACCCAATTTCAGCGAAAAAGCCAGATATGAGCAAGACAAGTAAAGGAAATCCCCAGAAATAGACCTGCACGATGACGCAATTTCTTTCTACCTACTAGTTTATTTATAACATCGTTCTATATTTTCAGCTATAATAAAAAACTTCCTTTATTTTCTTCAATTAATAACTTAAAAATGAAATGGATAATTTTATTAAATACTTCCTAAGGCAACGCGTTGTTTGAAAAATGAAAATGTTCAAAGCAGATATCCCAAGAAGAAAAATGTTGAAATATTTATCTTGAAATTGATGTTGTACGCTATTTCTATTACATACTTCAATATTTATCTTTAAATTGATGTTGTACACTATTTCTATTAGGTAGTTCGTTTAGTCTTAGGCCAGTAAACATATAACATAGGTAAGTACCTACATTCTTTGTAACTCCTATTTAATAATCTGACGGAGCAAATAAAAAAGGCAACTGGTAAAAGAAGAACAATATAAATAGCTTGGTTTGAAATAAGTAAGTAGAACGAGTTAAACGAATTTAAATACAGATATAATAGCTAGGTATTCTGCTCTAATATATAAAAATCTCGCATCACGGTGTTTGTGGTCGAACTTCTCTGAAACGGCTCAACCGATTTTAACGTTCTTTTTTTCTATAATTGGTAGGAATGAGAAGAAGTCCTAAAGTCTTTAAAAAATAATGTAGACGAAGTTGCGGGCATCAGCTAGTAATGTATGTTATTTTACTTATGTATATTTTTTACTTCACTACTACACAGAAGTAAATTTAATTCTGACAAAGAAAAGAGATATAGCATAAAATTGAAGCTAAATGTGTCTGTAGCGGCGTTGCACGTTTAAAATGTTGAATCAATAAGGATGATTTTTAGGTTTTTGCTTGGTTAAGATCCTTTCAGCTGTTAATAAGATTTTTAGGGCTCCGTAGCCAAAATGGCAAAACGGAACCCTTATAGTGTCCGTCATCCGTCCGTCCGCACCTTTGCTCAGGGACTGTTAGTGCTAGGAGACTGTAATTTTTATATTGTATATTACTCACGCCGACAAAGCGAAAGAATAAAATTAAAAAAAAAATCCCCTATATGTAAAGTAAGGGTGTGATTTCTTTTCTATCCTACCCCATCTTGTGGAGTACTTAGGCCTTAAAAAACGTTTAGGGGTTGGAAACACGATTTTTAGATTTAGTGATCCGTTTGTAAAATATTAAGCCTTAAAGTGCGAATTTTCGTTAGAGTCAAATGTCCCCCCCCCTTGCTAAATGGTTGATGTGAAAAAAATCACGGTAGTAGTATATATAGTGCAATTAAAAGGAAAACTATCAAAGCTAAGTAGGCTTTACAAGGTTACGAGTAACAGCTGATCAAATGAGAAGTAATAACATTTTCGTACTAATTCCATTGAAAAATATTATTACGTAGCCACATTTTTCTGAAGGGGGGAGTACGGAACCCTACATTGTGCTTAACCCGACATGCACTTGCCCGGTTTTTATCTCATTCGAGTACTTATGTCGGTTTTTTAGGTAGCTAATGTATATTTAAAGTAACTAAATTAGTCTTTTACGTACTTATCTAATTTTTTCTATCAATATGTAGTGAAAAGTACTAATTGTTATAAAAAAATGTTGTCTGTAAAGTCGGTTTGCGGACTATAATTTAACGTAATAACATCTTATGTGTAATATCACATGTCATGTCGCTGCAATCGTCATTCACTGTTGCTTACCAACCAATCAATAACGTGACTGCTTAGAAACCAATCAATAACTTTACCGTTGCTACGTGACACTCTTTCGCCATCGATTAATAAAACGATATCACGTCAAAAAAAATATGTGACCTGTGATTTTTATCTAGTAGTACTAGTAGGTAGTACTACCAGTACTACTAGGTAAGCATCTACATTTATGTATATGTATCTACAGTACAAACCGGTTCAAATTATTAAGATACCATGTTTAAAAGCTTGAATATCAAACCATTCCAATAAACATTTATGGGCACCCATATCAGTATATTCTAACCGCTCTTTCAACTTGCTAGCAATAAACGACAGATAAATGAAAATGTCCGCCCAAATTCCCTTCAATGGTTATACAACATCATTCTGAAACTTTCCCAATATCTATTGATTATTTCGCCATCGACAGGACAGTTAGGGTTGCAAATTATACACGGACCATGCGATAGCAATTTGCCAACATAACCGTCTATACAGGCTCAGGTGGTAAAAGAAATTGTCTCCCATTATGTTCGCTTTGCTGGACCATTTTATGGAAACTGATGGCAAATTGTTTGGATCGTGGAGGAAAGGAATTCTCTCTTAATATTCATGTCTCGGGTAAACCTTATGACTGCACGAAGCCTTTCTTTCCGAGATTATTGCAAAGGTTTTCTTAGTTTTGTTTATTCCATGTGCGTACTGTGTCCTCTAAAATATAAGTTATATAAGGATTCCCTGGGAGCTAATACTGAGCAAGAAACTGTGTTGTTCGTCTGTCGTTTACATTCATATAATATGAGTAACAGACATGTAATATTGGTGTATAAAGAAGACCTATATTCTTGTTTATTCAGTTTCATTAAAATCAATGTGTTAAACGAAAGAAATGGTTAGTTTACACAATCATGAGGAGTCTAGGTACATTTTGATAAGACGAAAATAAACTTTGTTGATTTTTTTCCTAGACTGCAAAGCATCAAGTACAGTCTTTTTGGATAAAGAAATTCATAACAGCCTTCTCCGACAGTAGCATACCCGTAAGAGAACTTACACTTTGACAACGACAGCTGATAGTAGACGATAGGGTAGAAGATAGGTCTTTTTAACCGGCTTTAAAAACGATTTTTCTTTTGATGTTATCACTACTGACATACCGACGGCTCTAAAATAAACTTAATTTAGTTATACAATACGTACAGAATTGTACGACCTGAATTGTAGCTAATTCTGGACAGTTACAAAAAGCGGCATCTGTCCACTCGTATGTAATTAGTTTTCCAAAAATAACCAAACGGATTAAAGATCCCTGAAAACGTAATAAAGTCGTATTTTATAAAGCAGCTAAGGAACTAGCGTGTTTATTACGCAATTACCAGCCCTCCTGTCAGCTTCGATGCGCACCACATGCACGCTATTACACTGACGTCATAATTTACCGCGGGAAATATGAATCTATGCCTTTGTATTGCAAATATGGTAGCGTGTTTGGAACTATGACGGTAAAGGCTTGAAAGGGCAATGGTTAATGTATTAGCTTTTGCAGAATTTGTTCTTTGCGGTTGCATTCACTAGCAAATAGGTAAAGTTCGTTGCGCAAAATCGATGGTTAATGGACTAGGTCGGCGGGTAATCTGATTTTAAGTTAGGTTCATCCACGGTTTGGCTATAGCTATGTAACGTGTAATAATGATAAATCGATATTTGTTGTTAACATATTAGTTTATCTTTTAAAATTCTCAGACTCAGACTCATTTATGGGTTGGTCAGCGTACGGTAATGCAGAATTAGGCACTTCAGTAATAGTAGACATAGGCGTATTTGTGTTTAGCGGTCAATAAAGTCATGTATGAAAAGTAAATGTTTATATACTAACTGATTTCAGTAACAGCATACTTTGGGACGGGAACATATCGTAAATGAAAAAAGGTTTTTTATTAAAGTTTAGAATAAGATGATTTTAAAATTGTTACGACAATAAGTCACGCTAAATTTCAAATGTTTATGTTATTGGTTTGTTGTAATATACTCAAAGCCTGTCCTTCTTTTGCAACATTTTTTTAAACTTGGCTGATATATTACGTTTGGAGTGAGCAACTCGACGACGTCTGGTAGATATGAATAGAATAAATTAGCATTTTGCGCGATCCCAGATAAAACCTAGGAACATGGTAGGGTATAATAATGATGATAGCACCCTTTACAACGTCTATTCCTCCACTCAATATTGGTAGATATAGAAAAAAAAATCTAATAAAAAACATTGAGGCAAAGCACTTTCCACCACCTATTTTACCTTAGGTAAAAAGAACAAATACCTAGTGGTAACAGCTGTTTAATATTCCACGCGAGTCTCAATACCGAATTAGGGAAGGGTTTACGAGTTGTTCGTAAGTGGGGCTTAAGTAACTTAACATTATTTAGCTGTTTCTTGTTTACCATTAAGAACATAGTTTGTGTTGTGTGTAAATCAGGGAGTTTTCGGTATTGGTAACACTATTACGTCCTCTCATTGTTTATTTGTTCTGTCTTGGGTAGGTATTTAAAGCACGCTGGATACTTAGTAGAAGTATTGGACCACTTTTCAGCTAGAACTACCCGCCTAAAATGAGATCATTAAGAATAAGCTTTTTGTTTAAAAATAGAGCAATAAATCCTTCTTTCAAAAGACACCGGGAATACAGTATATATTCGTACAACTCGCAACATCGTCTATGAATTTTGGACCACTTGGTTTCAAAAGTGTACGGAAATTTCGTGTCTATGGGAGATGATTTGTGTGTGCTACCAAGTGAAGTATAAAAGCTTTCTTTCTGTACTCTCGGTGTTTTGTTTTAGACAAGTGCCACAAACCCTAATCGAATAGAATAACGTCGTTGCGCTTGCAAAACCACGTTTTTTTTTTAATATGAGATTCACAGTTTGGCGGACGCAACGACATCATTCCGACGTCATTCCGACGTCATTCCAACGTCATTCTATTAGATTGTTACTCTATTCGATTTTCATTCTATTTGATTCGAGTTTATGCCACTTGTCTAGGGGGGCAGAAGAGAGTACGGGCTTCTTCGTATACTTCTCGTATACTTATCAAACAAGCGTAAATCAAGACACGGATCTAGTGTAAATTCACAGGTCTTCAAATTGTTGGTTTTAGAACTTTCGGTTTTCTCGTGATGTTTTCTTTCACATTTTAGGGAAAATAAATTGTACAAACTGGGCAATCGCATGTCTGGGATTTGAACCCATGACCTCCGGCTCTTACATCGGGAATGATATTAATAGCTCACGACGCAGGGCTGAAACATGGTATTAATTATCTAATATCTAAAGTAATTACCGTAATGTTATTAGAATGTAATCATTTAGATATGTGTAAATATTAATATTAATCAGATTAGTAACATTGATAATTAAATTCCATCATATTAGATTTCAAGGTTTGTTCTACAAAATTTAATTAAGTAATGTAAATTAAATGAGAAGTTTCATGCTAATACAAAACGTATTTAATTATTCCTAAAACGTCTGAAAATTATCTTGTAAATGGATCCGTTTCGTTACGTTAAAACATACATTTTATGTCTAAAATGTATGTAATTAATTTCACGTAATTATATTTACGACTCTGATATCTTTCACCACAAATTTCTATTACAATCATGTTACTACATTATTTAGCGAAACCCCATTCATTAAATTCACAACAACCCCCTGCTTAACTTAAACGGTAGATAGGTACTCTAATTATTATGAATACGTGAATGACCGAGCTTTGCTCGGTTCTTTTTTATTAAACGATGTTTTCTAAAAATGAAACCTGCATATATCGATTTATCGCCCCCGAAACCCTCTGCATACTAAATACATGAAAATCGTTGGAGTCATTGCCGAGACTCAGAGAATATATATATATATATATATATATATGTGTGTGTGTGTATAGTCCGGCCATAAATACTGTTACATAAAAACTTTTATTTTTTTAACTTTTTAATTACTTTGAATTTGGAACGCGTTTATTATTTTTAAAAGTTCTTTAAATTTCGCACCATTTCACATACCTACTTTTCGTGTTCATTATAAAGTTACAATATGGATTGGGAAATGTAAGAAAGAGTGTTGAAAAAAATGTGATTGCGGTGATCGCTTTGCACAAAGTGGATATGGAGTCTTCGGTCATATTTCAGACACTTCAAAAGCTTGGTATAAAAGATAGGGGCGGCGGCGGCGTGCTGTTAGAACTACATACAAAGGCTGTTAATTCTGTTAAACCAGAATTCGTCGAAATCCCATTAGGAAGCAAAACATCTTACCGCGAGAAATGAAGATTCCTGCTTCTCTGTCGCGTATTATAAAACAAGACCTGAAGCTCGGTGCTTATCGTCGATAAACAGGACATGCCCTAAATCAATCTTTATAATTAAAGATCGATCAAACCGCCTTCTGTCGCGATTAGCAATGAAGGGTACAGAAATATCCTCTTTACCGATGAAAAAAATCACGATTGAAGAGTACTACAATAAGCAAAATGATAAAGTGTACACTCACAGTTCTAAAGAAGCTGCTCAAGTGGTCTGGAAGCTACAGCGTGGTCATCATCCTGCGTCAGTGGTGGTTTGGTCAAAGTGTATCAAGAGACAGTCTTGGATCGTGTTGTGAAACCTCTTAGCAATACACTTTTTAAAAATGTGCCGTGGACTTTCCAGCAGGACTCTGCATCTGGTCACAAGGCACAAACTACGCGACTTCATAAGAACTCATAATGTCTCATTTGGGCCCTCATCTAGCCCAGACCTCAACCCTTTAGACTACAAATTATGGTCAGTTTTAGAGGACATGGCTTGCTTTAAACGACACGGCGACATTGAGTCTGTTAAAAAAAAATCTGGAACAAGCAGTGGCAAAATTTCCCATGGAAACAGTGCGTAAATCCATAGATTCGTGGCCAGACAGATTATAGGCCTGTATAAAAGCCAAAGGGGGCCATTTTGAAACGAATATTGTTTTTATTTTTTCTGAACTAAGCGGACGTCATACAAAGCATTTTTGTGAAAAAAACAACCTTCTTTTTTTAGGTAAATACTTATTTCAATAGAGAAGCAGCATATTAAATCAAAATAAAAATTGCACGTAATACATGCATAGTATATTTTTCATTTTTTTACAGAAGACTTTGTTTTTTTTTTTTACTTAGAATGTCACTAAAAACAATGCGTGACGTTCAACTGTCCATTAGTTCAATTACTCACTGAGATTCAAAAACAAGCCACGTGCCGAACGTCGTCAACGAGAATCAACGGACATTGCCGAAGGTGTAAAGAATCATGTCGGTCACTAAAAATGGACAAAATGTATTAAAATCAGGTCATAATTAGCGACATGTCACTGTAAATGAAGTCATTATATCCGACTTTGTTGTATGTAAACCAAACTTCGTTGTGTAATTACGTCATAATAGGCGGTTGGTCAATATAGGCGAATCATAATAAACGGATTCTACTGTATATATATATATATATGTGATATTCCAGTTTTGACAGCAAAAAAGGGAAATCATTATGAAACAAAACAGGCTTTTATGTGAATGTGAAAAGCTAAATACAGTAGTGAAAGTATGTGTACATTCATAGCATGACATAATTGCGACCACCATCAACGGAGCCGAATGAATGCCGTCGTGACGAGCTCTGATGGCTGCGGAGCGTGCGCCAGTGTGTGGCGCTCTTTTGATGAAACCATGATTACACCATACATACTCATATGTGCTATGTAGATAAAAAATACTGGAAACGGCCGAAATAGAACACGTGTTTTATGAAACAGTTTTGCGGAGTGCAGAGGTGTTGCTACGCTTCTGGCAAAATTATTTTAGCATAAATTTGTACGTACGTGTTTAACTTGATACATTAATCTATTACCGTCTTCTGGGATTTATCTCTGGGCTTTGCATATTCGAAATGTAGAATGTGTTTGCTTCTTCGTTTAAGTTATAAGCGCAACGTGCAAAACCGTTAAAAGCTAAAGCGAGTTATGCTAGCTGAACTTTGAAAATGTTGTAAATCTAGGAAAGTTTAAATTACCTGACAGTCTTACAAAAAACTATAGAGTATACTTTAGCTGGACAAGGCACCTCGTATTCTACTAAGGTTGTCAGTTTAGAACTTTAGGTCCCTCGACACAGAGTCGGTACGAAATTCACCAAAGTTTATGGTCCTCCAGGCTTCTAGTATCTTTACAATTTACATTACTAGCGGTCGCAGAGGAGCTTTAAAATGTCGACTAATGTAAGTAACCACTTGCACGCGTTACGTTTAAAGTCAAAAGCTATTACATTTAAATTTTGTTTACTATTATTAACTATATACTATGGCTTAAGAATAGTAACATCCCATCTCTTCCCGTGGATGTCGTCAAGGCGACTAAAGGAGAACGGGTAGCGTCTTCTACGTACTTCAAAGCCTTACTGCGATTGCCAGCCCACTCGCCAAGCGTGAGACATCATATGGGTTGATATGATATGAGTCATAAAATAGCACACGTAGTTCCTCGTCACATGGACAATTGATCATAATTGTTCAATAAACACTTACAGGAGACGTTTTAATACTCATTCATTGGAACGTTATCATTTATTAATTGTATGTACGGGTAGGTACTTTAAAGTTTAGCTAACCACTTAATAAAATAAAAGTCGACACTGTTTACTAAATAACCTAAAATACGGTTGAAATAATATTATGCTCGAACTTATTCAGAGTATACAAGAATCATTAAGTAAACCTAGGTTATAAACAACTGCCCAAACCAAAAAGGGTGGAGAGTAACAAGCAAACTTGTTAGGTACTCATAAATTTAATAAGAACACAAAGGATAAAGATAAATACAAACCTAAAACCAATATTTACGATGAACACCCTAACTTTGCTCAAGTACAAAATTCCCTTCAAGGAAGTCCTATTTTAACAGAACCCAATTACGAGGTTTTATTAATAAGTAGTCAAACCGCCCATAGTGTGCGCATTACAAAACTCATTTAGTTAAAAAGCTGATTATCTTCAAAACGGTTAAATAGCTATTCTTTTTATGTAATAAAACAATCCCAATTTAACCTGCTTTCTAATATAGAACCACCTTCATATCCATTCGAGTAAAATAGGCAAACTGATAAAACAATCTTTATTTTTTTGTGTGAGGTAAATTAAGTCACTTAACACGATAGACCGAACTATACAGTTTTTGTCCAAATTATTGTAAATCCGTATGGATAGATGGATGGATAGATGAATGGATGGATAGATAAATGGATGGACGTTTTTGCTCTTTGACGCAAAAGCTACGGAACAGATTTTAACAAAACTTTCTATTAATGTAGTTTCATCATTCATCAGAATAGCATAGGCTATAAAACACAAATATAACTCGAGCCGAGTCACGAAATAGAGCTAGTATACTACTATTATATGTGTCAATAAATACACTATATCCGACCGGTAAAGCCCTCGATTATTGTGACGGTAAAATAATGACCATCAAAAGCGAACCTGTCAATGCCACATCCAGTTAACTCCATATCAAAGGTATTGTACGTACCCGGCTACGTTGACACGCCTTTGTATTGCGCGCATTCAGCTATGGGTTAAATAAAAACTGAGCTCTGCGAAAAGTAAAAAAAAAACACTCACAATCTCTCCAGTTTTGGCGACAATCCGAGAATTTTCTGTTAGAATTTATCCAGAAATATTCAAATGAAGTCTTGAATATGGACTTACTTGAATATAGTGTTCTGTAGATATAAAACCGCCACATTGTTTGAAAAATATACTGTTGTTACATTGAATATTCAAGCAAAAGTTTAGCATTTATCAATTTTATATTCTCTAAATCAAGATAGACGTCAGACTGTCTACGTTTCAGAATTTTAAAACGTATAAGCTAAAATCCAATATTGCATGCTTCTATTCACTCACAAACAGGAGGTTTTAGCTTGAAAATTCCAAATGCCATATGCGGGAATATTATTCAGAACTGGCATTCTTCTAAGCTCAGATAAAACCGCACCTCTTTGTATTCTAATGTTACTCTGTATACGTGGTACTTCAGGGGTACCATAGCCGGGTATTCGGCATTTATATTACGTCAGTGGGGTCTAAACTCACGCTAACAACACGCACCTTATTAACCTTAACAAGGAAGGTCGTGCGAGACCTTAATTTGAGCAAAGTTATTAAATTTGAATATGTGAACCCACGGCGGGTATGTAATAAAATAAACTACATTGGGAATATTCAAGGAAACACACTACACCTAGAATCAAATTAGGTGTTGCCAGTGGCATCGTCTTCATTAAAATGGGTGTCGAGGTTTGTCGTGAACACGAAACGGGAAGATAGGTAGACCAAGTTCTTTCTCATTCAAAATATTTGTGTCGATTTGATTTACTTATGGAGAGCTAAAAGGGTAACCTTTTTTAAAATAGCCTTCAAGTTTTGAACATTTATTTATTTATCATAACTTTCACATAAATCACACAAGCGTCCAAGTTTCGATATGTTGAAAATCTTCATGTGACATTCAGGCAGGCAGATAAGTCCCAGATGATCTTTACCAAATCGATAAATTTTTGAACATGTGAAAATTACAAATGAGAAAATGAATCAATATAATACACACAGGTACAACTGCATTTCACGTAGCTTTATTCATGTTAACTGTAGGCCAATAGTAATGTTCAAAGTAGAAACGCTTGCATAACTTACAAATGAAATAAAACAACCTCCTGGAGTGGTAAGTCAAATTGGTAGTATTATAAAAATGCTTTTACCCCCAGTATAATATGTTAAACAATAATAATATGGTGATTGTGGAATTGATAAGGTAAAAAACCATGTCGAACCGTTAGCGGTCTGTTACTCGAGGGTTTTTACGTATTGAAAAATTTTACCTGGTGATGAAAATTTTCCCCTATTTTTCTCTCTATGACACAGATTAATGTAAAGCAAATGCTCAAGCATCTTATCATACTAATAAGCTATTATGTTAATTTTACGAATAACAAACATTATAAAACGGATTTCGTACAGATTTTTCCGTCCTATATTTTGACAAAGGATCTTTAAGCTTTCAAATCTTTCCTTTTGTGGGATTACTCTTTGTAATCTTTTTCTGTCAGATGGTTGTATGTTTTCACCTCACTTTGTTCTCATCATACAAATATGGTTCCAATTATGAGCTAATTATACTTTTAAAAATGTAATTTGAATAAAATTATATTGTATCTAATTAAAATTATTAAAGTATTCATGATATTGCTCAAGACCTTCAGTTAAGGTAAGCCTTGTGAACGATGAAAGTCAAAGTCAAAAACCATATTCTCTAATTATAATTAATCATATTGAGTTAATTTTCGTCAACAAAATTTTGATGAAGATAGCGCCTGAATAAGCACGTTAAAAACGTTCGTTATGTAGAATCTGCCAAAAAAGTGCATGTTTTCTCAAGTTTTTTTTTTAAGTTAATTATCAAGAAACTAATTAGACCTAATGTAGTAGGTACAATAATAAAAAGGCTATTGTTCTCTATGGCTAAAAGCCAATGTTACGTCGTTAAAATTTAGTTAGTTGTGCTATCAATACCCGCCACTTACAAAGGTGCGTAATTAGTGTTTTTGCTATGGTTTATTAATTATGCTCGTTAATGAAGTTCAATTAGTAAGTTGGCCCATCAATCTTCTACTCTCTTGGAGGCAGAATGATGTATGACCCTGTATTGACGGCGCGCACCCAAAATTTAGGACATATTTGCGAAAGTCATTAACTATTATTAATTACAACTGATTTACTGCACTTTACTTAAAATTTTATTTAAAAGTAGGGGTAATCTTCTTAGTAGCCTGTGTACCTATGTATGTTCCACCGTATCGCCTTGGTATCGCCTTATCTACGAATCTGATTATAAGAGTTCGTTATTATGGCCTGGGTTACACATACATTATTTTTGTAATCGGTTTATAGTTTTAAATCTATCTTCTATACTAATATTATAAAGACGAAAGATTTGATTGTTTGTTTGTTTGAATAGTCTCCGAAACTACTGAACCGATTTGAATAGTTATTTCACCTTTAGAAAGCTAAGCTACATTATCATGTAGTAACATAGGCTAGGAGAATAATTTGCTGTCAATAAAATTCGAGATTCCTACGAAAATTGCAATTATGTAACTACGTACTACAAGGTATAAAAAACTACGATATGGCAGGTAGGCAGCTAGTCTTTTATTTAATATAATACGCTACCGTTTCTGACTGACTGTTTTATTAACACACAGCTAAAACTATTGAACAGATTGCGCTGAAATTTGGCACGCGAAGAGTTATTATCAAATGTAAAATTTACCTCCTAAGGAGAAGAAACGGGCGTCCAAAGTTTGTATGTTATAAGAGGCGCGCTAGCATATCTATATAATCTTTACTTCAACTTCTTTACTTTGTTTTTCTTTGTTTACAATTCCGTAAATGTAAAAATTGAAATAAATTCTTACATTGTCTGGTTCAATACAAACACGACAGAAAGTTCAACTTAAGCTCCATTTTGAAACAACAAATTTTTATCTGAATACCTTGTGTATTCAGATAAAAATTCAAAACAATATTTGTATATTTTGTGGAATATTCTGATACAACGGCGTTGCTCTTGAACAAAGTAAGTAAACCATACAAAGAGGCTGTCAATGTAGGTAATCCATAAGAAAACAAGGTTGAATATTTGTTTGCAGAACTGTCGACTTGTGTAAAGAAAGACATTGAAAATCGAGCCAGCGGCAAAAATAAAAACAATGCCTATTCGGGTCTAAACTAAACTATTTTTAAGTGAAAATACAGAACAAAATGTCGCCTTAGTGCTTATTTGGATAATCTACAAATGATTATATCACACGAAAAAATAAATAACTGTAATGAATGATGTATGTCATAACTCTTGAGGAACGCAAACAAACAAACCATCAGGTGGGTCGTTTGCCCCCTATATCTTATTTAAAAAACTAAATTCTTATTACAGGCTATTTTATAGGCTAGATATGAGAACTGTTGTAATTAAAGCTAGCCACCTTCTCTGTATGTTATATTTTTAGTCTGTATCTTTATAGTCTCTTTGCTGTGCACTATATCTCTATGTGCTCTGTGAACGTCACTTTTATATTACATTGTGCAATTTCTCAATTTGGTTAATCATATTGTTAACACGTTAGTAACCCTGCTGCGTTTTGATTATTCCAACAGGTTATGGGCCCAGAAGCCTTACAAATGTGGACAAGGTGTAAAACAGTAAAATAGTGAAAATATCACCCGCCGGTAAAACACGTGGGCATCGGCTTTACAAACTGTAAAATATCACTTAGTTCGTCAAAATATCAAGCAATCCTCTTTTCACGATCGAGAAGCTTACTGGTTGATAAAACTATTCCACATGTAGATTTTAATTTTAATAACATGAGGACTTATGAGACTGTGTTAATATTAGATATAAATAGTACTTAAATAAGAAAAATCTGAAGTTTCCCTTCGCTAAGTACTTTTTTTTTGACACATGGGACTTCCTAGCACTTTTGACATTGGCAGAATTGTCGACATCGACACTGCTTGTCATTTATAAAAAAATGAATCGAATTGATATTAGATATATTAGGTCGCGGTTCGCCTCCAATCGACCCGTGCCCACGATCGGTGCAATGCCTACCTTTAAATAGTTCACGCGATGAAGTCCCAAAATATATCTAATAGGACTGTGTTGAACCTCGAAATGGCATAGCTGTCGATGCCAAAAGTGAGATTAAAGCGAAAGCAAAGATTATTTGCTTGGGGACTCGAATCACGTTCATTTACAACGTCTGCAAAGGAGGTGTGGGACAGCTTGGCAGATGCCTTTGACGATTCAGGGCTATACACGCCGTGTGGGTTTGCTACGAGATTTATGTACAACAAATCTTGCTGGATGATCTAACGTAGAAGAATATCTGAGCAAAATCATGACTACAGCTCATAAGCTCCGTAACATTGGCTTTAAAGTGGACGAAGAGTGGCTCAAGACTTTGCCGCTCTCTCGTCTTCTTGAAACATATATGCCGATGGTTATAGCAATTGAAAGCTCGGGCATGACAATTAGTGCCGATTTAGTCAACACTAAAATTCTACAAGATGTCAAGATGAATAAAAGTAACACATCTGCATTTGCAGCAAATTACAAGAATAAAGGCAATACATATGCCAAGAAACCATTTAGACAGAGAACTCGTTGTTATAATTGCAACAGATATGGTCATGTCGTTACTGAGTGCGAGTCAAAACTCAAAAAGAAAAATCAAGAAATCTCAAGCAAATCTGCTGTTTTCATGACTTCTACAGAGAGCTCTGATTAAGATCCGTGGTATATAGACTCTAGCGCTTCAGTGCATATAATCCAATATAAAAATATTAAGCAAGATGAGAAAATGCCATTTACCAAGAAAATATAGATAGCAAATGACAAGTTACTATCAGATCATAGTACTAAACACATAAGGCTAGATGTATCCAATGATAAAGTTCCGTCCAATAAGATACTTTTACAAAATGTATTAAATGCATGTCCATTATTCCTTTAAGTTCTTCGGTCAAGGATCTTAGTATTTAATTAACGCTAACCTTTACTGGCATGTACAGGTTGCTAGTGTAAGTCAAAGGGTGACAGGTACCCTGCGGAGTCTTTACCAATTTTAATGCTTGTACAGACATTGACTTTTCCTCTGATTGATGACGGTGATGTATGCTATTGTGACCTGAATGCAGAGCTCCTCTTTAAATATCCGACTTCTAAATAACTGCATTCGATTTATTTTCAATCTTCGTAAGTTTGACCATGTGTCATGTTATCCCCAACTTAAATGGATTCCTTTTCGTCAACGCCGGAGCTTGCGTATTCTCATTACTCTCTATTCTATTCTTAATTATCCTACTTAATTATCCCTTTTATTTGTCTTATAACTTTCAATACTTGTCCCCCAACCACAAAATACATTTTTGATCATCCAACAACCTGCTTCTCTTATTTCCTGATCGCTCTTCTGAATTTTTTTTTTGGTGTGAACTGACTTTCCTTGAACAATCAGTCGCACGCTGGAATGCGCTGCCCCCCGAAATCAAGATGGCTCCCAATCACTTAAAATTCAAGATAAAGATTCGTTCTCTTTTCCTCAATGCTTAAATATATTTCACAATGTTGCTAACATTATTTCACTTATTTACATTATTATAATATATGTTTGTATATTATGTACTTACTTATATATATGTATATATATATATATATATATATATATATATATATATATATATATATATATATATATATATATATATATATATAGTGTTTGAAATAAATAAATAAACAAAGGTCTTGATTACTCCATTCGACACTACTTTCAGAAGACGTCCAACACAATCTTCAGATGAAACATTTAGATATTAAAACAGCTTTTTTTACGGAGAGATTGAAGAAGACCTGTGATGCTGACAAGCATTCTAGTTGACCCAAGCTACAGCAAGCCGTCTAGATATTTAATTCGCCGTAAGCCGGATGAGTCAATTTTTAAACTCTTACAATGAATCACACTGGAACGCTGTGAAGAATTTTTTGAAGTATCTAAAAGAGACTTAAGACAATTGGTCTGTGCTACACACCAAAGCCTAATGTAATTGGCTGCAGTGATGCAGATTACGCTAATAAGCCTAGCACGGGACGTTCTGACACAGGATATGTCTTCACTTAAAATGGAGCAGCAGTAACTTTGGCTTGTCAGAGACAACAGATAGTGGCCCTCTCCACCACTGAAGCAGCGTTCATGACAGTCTGTGCTGCCACCAACGAGGCTATGTAGGTTAAACAATTATTAAGTAATATCGGTGAATTTAAACAAAGTTCAGTGTGCTTGAACTTAGATAATCAAAGTACTATAAGTGTAATTATAGCATAAACTTCCACAAACGGTGCAAATATTTAGAGATTAAATTTAATTTCATTAAAGAACAATAACATATTATAATTAGCAAGTTATTGAATTAGACTATGTATGCAGTGATGAGCAACAGGTCGATATATTTACCAAACCTCCGTGTAAAATAAAACCTTTGTTAACTTAGAGAAAAAATAGCATTTTCTTGGCAAATAAATATTATAATTACTAGAGAAAAAAAATTGAACTACAATGTCAAGTTATTTTAAACGAATTACATTTATAGTAATTTTTATTGGCATTTCTTGCCTTTTTTATATTAATTATAATTAGATTAAACTAATACAAAAAACCTTTTGGTAATTTTTATTATCAATCCTGTAGATTTGGCGGACTAGCTAGCCACGCCACTTGTATGACATATTATATTAATATTATAGTTTCTGTCTTCTTTTAGTTGTAATTGTTCAAAGTTGTAATTCGATATGAGTCAGTCTGTTGTTAATCTAAACTTCCAAGACAATTTTCGCCGAAGTCCTTAACACAAATTGTCTGATCGTACTATATGTACCTTAGCCCTAACATTGCAAATTAGTAGTGGATTTCTCGCAAAGGATCAGGTTGATCCCAAACTAGTCCAGCTAACCCAATTATAAGTTAGCTATCAAAGTTTGATTTGAGTTTAGGGACTACAATGTACATTGGCCTCAAGATAAAATAATGTAATCTCGAAAACAAAGCGCTGCCACTATTAAAACTAACTTTTATTCTCGTTTTTTCTCACTTAGATGTTTAAAGACCTGAATCATGGTACACAGTGCAATTTGCTGTCTGTTTTTCTATTGTAAGTACCTAATGAATATTGGCGCCCATGCATGCCATTACATACCAAAAAGCCTACGTTTCCGTTTCCAAAATTGGTGTAAAATATGCAGTAACATACCATATGAACCCAGTATTAGTGGCAGAATTTTGAAATATTTTGACATGGTACCTAGTTAGAGCCGAACCGCATGTAGCAGTACGGCGACGGTGCAACGCCAGAGCGTTGCCGCTGCTGTGTCCTACATATAAAAATGTATAGTATGCCACACGGAGCAGGGCAGCGCTGCGCGGTACCGGGCCGCTGGCACGCTGGACCAAGTTGAGGCGGGGAGGGGAGTAAGCGGAGCGGCACCTCAGTTGTTTGCGCGGCTGAAGGAAGGGCGCATTTTATTAATAGACTGTAAGTCCAACACTCCGCTGCGGTGCCACACCGCTAAAGTGAACGCCTGGGCGGCGAATTATTTGCGGTGCGGTGCCGGAGCGGTGCCCTACCGCGCCGTGTGGTCCAGCTCTAAGGAACTCGTATAGCAAAGTTTCAAGCTTCTTGTTTTCACCAAGAAGCACCTGCAGGTTTACCAGTAAACACTCATTCAATTTCTCTTTTGAAACCTGGTTTTCTTGTCTGTTTCTTGTAGTTCGGAATAATAGTATTTCTTCGAAATGATTCCTACCAGAATCATATACCGATTCTGCATAGGTAACGTTCTAAATATGCTCGGTGATGAGACTAGAACTGGAGGAATTTGTATATTCTCACTCACAGCGACTAAATTCATTTTTGAGACAAAATAATATCTTAGGCGAGGTTGTATCCAATAATTAACAATACCACTTTCTTATATTCCTAATTGTATACCTAAAGAAAACTTTGATAATCTTTATTTAAACATTTGTTATTGCTCAAAGTCAACTCGGTATCGAATAAAACCAAGATTAGTTGTACCACTGCCAAAATCAATCGATAGTCCGGACTTAGTTAAATTAATTAATTTTAGGAATTACAATCTAGACCATACAATTTTTAAAGTTTGAATTAATTGGGGTGACTTCTTCATAAGTTTAGTGTCAAATATATTTTAACGTTATTATTGAAATGTGCTTTATGTGCGTAGACTGATTAAAATTAACAGTTCTTTTATATTTATACCAAGACGACAGCTGGAATGTAGTAACGAGTAGGTTATTTCATTGTTTGTGAGAAGACATTGTTAATGTTTCGATTTTTATTGTATTTTTTTTTGATAATTATTACCCTGCTGTCATACTTGTAGCAAACAATACTATTACTACGTACTTAGTGAAATATTATATCGTACTTATCATCGGCCACGGATTCTTCAAGGGGCATAACGTGGGATAACTAATATCAAATAAAAAACATTTTATACCTTAACCAGGGTAAAACAATCTGAAGTTCAAATTTCATCCAAATC
Source organism: Herminia tarsipennalis (assembly GCA_945859575.2). Taxonomy (NCBI): domain Eukaryota; kingdom Metazoa; phylum Arthropoda; class Insecta; order Lepidoptera; family Erebidae; genus Herminia; species Herminia tarsipennalis. The sequence goes on from OX243835.2 coordinate 18,295,571, forward strand.
CGTTTAGCCAGTGGTTCTCAACCTTTTTTTTTATCTCGCTACCCTTTTTGAGTAATTTAAAAGTTATTTTACCCCAGTTTATGCCAAGCGGGTGGGGGTAACTTTGGCCTCAAGTGTCTGTTGTCTCGCACGAGGGCGGAGAGGCGTAGGAGTTATACCACTTTCATCACCTCTAAAGAATTGCCGTTTTGCCCCCACGGGATAAATACGCACAAGTTGGAAATCCAGACTAGGCTAAACAACATTTTCACATTTATGGTATTAGTAAGATAATAACCTATAGTTACCTATACCGCAATAAATAATAATAAATAAAATAAAAAGCCTTTTATTTCTTACAGGTTACAAATATTTTTAACGGAGTATATATGATTTTTTGTTAGTACTTAAGTTTAATTCCTTAATTTAGTTGTTAGTATTTTCCTAATACATAAGTTTTTGATTATTCCTATAATATTCCTACAATATTATTTAATCTGTAAGAACCCCTCTGTAGTTGAAGGCCTCCTCCAAACTTATCCAGTCTTCTCTAGATTGGGCTACTTAAAACCAGTTGGGGCCGGCTGTTTTTTTGCGCTCATCTTCCCACCTAGCTACAGGTCTACCTCTGTGTAAGATAATAACTATAGTTACCTATACCAAAATAAATAGCAAACTCTAATAATACATTAGCGTTAACATGCACTTCTATTTAAATATCAAATAACAAAAATTCCTATTTTCCGTCGTAACCGCTGAACGAACAAACATTAGCTTACCAGTTCGAACTGTGGAAATGCAATATAAAATGAACATCTAAAGAGTGGATTCGCCAGAGGCTTTTAACATTCTAGCGAAAGCACAACGGATTGTATGTCGATAGTATGTACTTAGGTATCTAGTTATTTTAAAGTGCACTAACATTATGTACTTAACTACCTATATCTTCAGACTTCTTTCATCTTTTGATGCGGTCTGTATTTTTGTTGTAATGTTTGTTATTTATAATGTAGGATATGTTTGTATTTGGGATAACCAAGCCAAGGGCAAGTGACTTCGAATTTTGTGAATTACAAATTTCAAAAAAGAAAATCGCTTTTTTGTATTATTCGCTCTAATACAGGAGTGATTTAGAAAAGAAAAATAGGTAATGTCAAAGGAACCGCCGAAAAAAATTAAAATGTGTGGCACTCGGGGACTGCCGCGGTGAAGCTATTGCATAGCATTTTTTATCAATTTATACAATTATAATTATTTATTTATTTTTATTTATGCAGTTTTTTTTTTCTCTTCATTACATTTCGGAGCAGTCATCTCGATACGTGCGAGCTTTGTACAGTCGTACCATATACATATACGTTAAGCGAACGCTCGGCCGAGCTACATGGTAGGCGAAGGGGGGGGGGGGGTGTTAGGTTTTATTTTCGTTACGGAATTTCTTGATTCGGTCGCCGCGCTCAAAGCCCGCGATAAAGCTATGCAATAGCTTAAAAATGGAAATTGTTACTTCGGCTTATTGACATTAATCCGAATATTATATATTATAAGACATTAATTTTTTGATCAGAGAGTAAAACAATATAAGTAGTACTACAACTGTTACAGTTTGTTTGAAAATGTACAATTCTTACAAACTGAATCAATTCCGTTTCCACATAATTTGCAAACTTGGTTTCCAGTGCATTTCTTAGTAGCAACATGGTTTACTAAAAGTTTTAATGACTAAAATTCATAACGACCCAGTTAAGGAAGGCTGTCTCTGGCAAAACTTGAAGACCATTAAGATTTAGACTAACCAGTCATAATACAATGTTTAAATGTAAATCGATTTAGTTGTCAAACTTAAATAATTTGCTTCGTGTTACATTTCAATAAAGCTTTAAAATTGAGATACTGAATATAATCATAAAATACGTTATTATAGCTTACGATAAATAAATTGCCAAAGTTTGTTAACCTAAAAACAAGAAAAATACATTTTTAAGTAAATTCATAAAGACGTTTTCACACAATCATCATCATCATCAGCCTATCGCAGTCCACTGCTGGACATAGGCCTCTCCAATTGCACGCCACTTTGTTCTATCCTCGGCTTCGTGCATCCAGCTCCTGCCAGTCGTTTTGCGTAGATCATCACTCCACCTGGCCTGAGGGCGTCCTACACTACGTTTGCCGAGACGCGGTCTCCACTCAAAAACTCGTTTACCCCAACGGTTGTTGGTTCTTCGGCTAATATGGCCAGCCCACTGCCACTTCAGCTTGCTAATCCTGTAGGCTATATCTATCGACATAGCCTACAGGATTAGCAAGCTGATATCACTTTGATTCTCTGCCGGATCACCTCATTTCTGATTTTGTCCCTAAGAGAAACTCCGAGCATAGCCCTTTCCATAGCCCGCTGAGCGACTTTGAACTTGTGGACCAGCCGTACCGTCAGTGTCTACGTTTCGACTCCGTATGTCATGACGGGTAGGACGCACTGATTGAAGACTTTAGTCTTAAGGCATTGTGGGATCGACGATGAGAAAACTTGACGTAACTTCTCAAACGCTGCCCAACCCAACCGAATTCTTCTGTTCATCTCGTCCTCGAAGTTGTTTCTACCTAGCTGCAATGACTGCCCGAGGTACACATATTTTTGAACAACTTCGAGAACGGCGCCGTGCACCGCTATCGGTTCCGGTAGTACATGTTCATTGAACATGACCTTGGTTTTATCCAAGTTCATCCGTAGGCCGATGCGTACAGAGGAGTTAGCCAGTTCATTAAGCATCTGTTGTAGGTCCTGTAGCGTTTCTGCCATGATGACGATGTCATCTGCAAATCGCAGGTGAGAGATGTATTCACCATTGATGTTGATGCCCAGCCCTTTCCAGTACAGCGTCTTGAAAATATCCTCCATTGCATTTGTGAACAGTTTCGGGGAAATAACGTCCCCTTGCCTCACTCCTCGATGCAATGGTATAGATTTTGTTTGCTGATTCTGTACTTGGACGAACATGGTGGCGGCTTCGTAGAAACATCTCATCACTTGGATATATCGCCAATCTACTTGGCGTCGCTGCTGGGACTCCAGAACGGACCAGATTTCAATCGAGTCAAAGGCCTTCTCATAGTCCACGAATGCTAGACACAGAGGCTGATTATACTCTTGGGTCTTTTGTTTAATCTGCCGCACCGTGTGGATGTGGTCTATGGTGCCATATCCGCTCCGAAATCCAGCCTGTTCCGGTGGTTGGAATTCGTCAAGTCTTCGCACAAGGCGGTTCGTGATGACTCTTGAAAACAGCTTATAGACGTGGCTTAGAAGAGAAATAGGTCGGTAGTTCTTCAACCGGGTCTTATCTCCTTTTTTGAAGAACAAGACGACTACACTTCTACTCCACGCCTCTGGAGTTCTCCCTTCGAACAGGACAGCACTAAAGAGCCTTTGGAGCTCCCTCAGTACGGGTTTACCCCCAGCCTTTAGCAGCTCTGTTGTAACGCCATCCTCTCCAGGGGCTTTTCCATTTTTCAGATGTTTAAGAGTCAGCACGATTTCGTCAATGTTGACTTCTGGCAGGTCTTCGGTGTAATGGCGTGTTAGAGTGGCTCTAGGACCCTCATTTTCAGGATCAGGTCGAGATGCATGCGAAGCGTATAACCGGCCATAGAAGCTTTCTACTTTGGAGAGGACTGCCGGCTTCGAAGAAACGACTTCTCCACTTGTTGTGGTCAACTTCGTCAGGTGGCTTCTTCCAAGAGATTGTACGAACACTCTTGACCCCCGGTTCTGCTCAATCGCTCTTTTAATTGAGAGAGTGTTGGAGTGCCGAAGGTCGTGTCGTATAAGCTTTATTGATCTCTTGGTTTAGAGCGCGCTTTTCCGACGAAATGACGAGTGGGTTTTCACGTCGTTTCTTCATTAGCTCTGAAGTCTCTTCCGAAAGCTTTGACTTCTTGCCCTTACGCTGCATTTCACTAAATCTCGTACCTTCTTCCCTGAGTATCCGAACCACATTTACGAGCTTCTGGTTTACGTCTATTGTGGTTTCCATGGCAGCAAATCGGTTATCCAGGTTTGACTGGAACGCTTCGGATCCTATCATTGTTTGGAGCAAAGTAGGTCGGAGCCTGGACCTCATCAGACGGGCACGTTCCGCCTTGAAGTCGATATTCAGAGAGCCTCGGACAAGTCGGTGATCACTACCGGTATTAAACCTGTTGATCACAGTGACGTCTCTAAATATATGCTTTTTGTCCGTCATGATGAAGTCAATTTCATTTCTCGTCATAGTGTCGGGCCTTTGCCACGTCCACTTCCTTTGGGGCTGTTTCTTGAAAAAGGAGTTCATCAAGAAGAGTTGTCCCGTTCGAGGAAGTTGACTAGCATTTGCCCCCTATGATTTCTGCTTCCAAATCCATGGCATCCTACTCCAATTCGCTGCAATTCTGTAGTCCCACTTTAGCGTTGAAGTCCCCCATAACAACGTTGTAGTGGGTCTTAGTGGTGGAGCGGAGGGCCCTTGATATGTCATCGAACATATCCTCCACCTTGTCATCTGGATGTGCCGAGATCGGTGCGTACACTTGCACCACCTTAAGGCTATGCCTCTCGGTGAGCTTTATAATGAGGTACGCTACCCTGTTCGACACGCTGGACATTTCCACAACATTGTCAGAAAGGGACTAATTTACCAGAAATCCAACACCACCTTGGGATTGTTGGTCTCCCTCGCAAAAGTACAAAAGGTGGCCCGACTCGAGGACCACTTAACCCGAGGATACGCCACCTAATCTTCCCAAGTTCCACCTCAAGTTATGCCGGATGCGAGTCTAGCCGTAGCGTGCGTCCGTTATACGTCGCCATGGTTAGTCGGTTGTGGTGGCCTTTCGTAGCCCGGAGATTCTTAGCACCCCCCGCCACGCCGTTACCGTGGACGCCACCATGTCCAGGAATAGCGTGACTGCCGGGAACTGGGGGCCGTGGCTTTTCTGCTTCGTGCATTAGGGGTAATGCCCATAATCGCCACGCTGGGCAGGCAGGTTGGCGATCGCAGGGCGTAGCTCTCGCATCAGTGACGCTGCTGCCCGCGACTTACCTGTTACTTTAGCTACGCCTTGAATTCGCGATGGTTGTACCGCCACCAGTCAATCGCCAGAGTCTCGTTCGTTATACAGCAGGATGTACCGCGTGCAGGTGAGGTTGACTTAGAGCGAAAGATGGTTGTACGCTCCCTTACATCCCATTACATTAAAATAACAATAGTAAAAGAAGTATACGTAAATCAATTTAAAACTGTGTAATACCGATAGTAGATCTGAGCCACAGTTATTTTCTCCGGCTTTACCTATTGTTTGCAAACTTGGCATTACATGTACATGTAGAATCCCGACGTATTACAAGAGTTGTTTTGCATCCTAAGTGAATAAAGAATTTTGAATTTTCAGGCCCTATGGGGGGAGAGGGGTACCACCACAATATCAGTTATTCATATGTGAAATAGAATCACGGTGTTTCGGTTGAAGGATACTGATACAAGTGTAAATGAGGAGCGTACATTCAGATCTTTGCCAAACAAGAACTTAGGTGTCATTGATATTGTTATGCGGTAGCGTGACGCTTACGTTATATACTTTGAGGTCTTAATGTACTATGGTTTTATGCCATGAAGCTTAAAGGAAGCTTCAGTAAAGTTAACTATTGTTAAAGTTATAAAAGTATATGTTACTAGCTGTCCCGCGCAACTTCGTCTGCGTAAATTTCGCCCGTTTTTGCAACATTTCTTATTGCTGATCCGCTCCTATTGGTCGTAGCGTAATGTTATATTATAGCCTATAGCTTCCAGCAGTGAAAGAATTTTTCAATTCGGACCACTATTTCGTGAGATTACCGCAAACAATATATACATATATATATATATATATATATATATATATATATATATATATAATATACTAGCTGACCCGCGCAAATTCGTCTGCGTAAATTTTCCCCATTTTTGCAACATTTTTCCTTGCTGCTCCGCTCCCATTAGTTGTAGCACGATGTTTTATAGCCTATAGCATTCCTCGATAAATGGGCTATCTAAAAGTAAAATATTTTTTTCAATTTGAACCCGTAGTTTCTGAGATTATCGCGTTCAAACAAACAAACAAACTCTTCTCTCTCTTCTAATATTATAGTATAGTTATAAATGTTAGGGGTGGATAACCCTTATCACTTAGGGGCATGAATAATAGATAGTAATTTTCCCTTTTTTCTTCCTTTTTTTTATAACATTTTTCATTGCTGCTCCGCTCCTATTGGTCGTAGCGTGATGTTATAACCTATAGCCTTTCTCGATAAATGGGCTATCCAACAATAAAATATTTTTTTTAGTGCAGCCCAGTAGTTCCTGAGATTATCGCATTCAAACAAACAAACAAACTCTTAGGGGTATGAAAAATAGATGTTGGCCGATTCTCATAGATACCGGATAAGCACAAAAAAATTCATCAAAATCGGTCAAGCCGTTTCGGAGGAGTATGGCAACGAAAACTGTGACACGAGAATTTTTTATATTAGACTATTTGACCCGCGCAACTTCGTCTGCGTAAATTTTCCCTTTTTTCTTTTTTCTCCCTTTTTTTTTACAAAATTTTTCATTGGTGCTCCGCTCCTATTAGTCGTAGCGTGATGTTTTAACCTATAGCCTTCCTTCATAAATAGACTATCCAACAATAAAATATTTTTTCAATGCGGCCCAGTAGTTCCTGAGATTATCGCGTTCAAACAAACAAACAAACTCTTAGGGGGATGAAAAATAGATGTTGGCCGATTCTCATAGATACCGGATAAGCACAAAAAAATTCATCAAAATCGGTCAAGCCATTTCGTAGGAGTATGGCAACGAAAACTGTGACACGAGAATTTTATATATTAGATAATATTCTTGGGACAACTCACACAACGCTATCTGATCCCAAACTAAGCAGAGCTTGTAATATGGGAACCAGACAACTGATAAACATACTTATATATTTCTAAATACATACATATTATAGATAAATAACACCCAGACACAGAATAAACCATCGTGCTCATCACACAAAGTTTTATCCTGGGTGGGGATCGAACCCACGACCTCTTGCGTAGCAGTCGGATACACTCCCACCGCGCCACACAGGCAGTCACAAACAAACAAACTCTTTAGCTTTATAATATTAGGTTTACTATTTTGACGATAATTGCCTAAGAGATAGACATATGCTGTCGCGGACTTTTTTGTAGGACTATATATGATTAATATATCGTTCATACATTATATATGTGTAACTTCAACGATATTTGCAGCGCACGCCAAAACATGTCGCCGATTGTAGAATTTTTTCCTACTTACTTGACACTTATTGTTATATTTTGGACAATTTATACAATACCTTTATAAATTATAGCCTATGTGTTATTCTGATGTATAAGCTAAATTATTGTAAAGTTTCATTAAAATCCATTCAGTAGTTTTTGCGTGAAAGAGGAACAAACATCCACACATCCCCACATCTACACATCTACACATCCACACATTCACATTCACAAACATTCGGCTTTATAATATTAGTAGGACTTTAGAGCACTTAACCATCTATATAATATATAAAAATTGTTTGTCCTGACTGACTGCCCAATCTGTTGCTAAGCAAACAACTTGATAATGGCTGAACCTATTCTTCCATTTTTCGTTGAAGTCCGAGAATTAATTGAAAAAATATTGGGAAAAACGCTAAAACTACAAATTTCATTCAAACTCAAACTTGACGGGGGCAAAGCCGCGGAAAAAAGCTCATATAACCTAATATGTATTATAAAAATGTGAAAGTAATTCTGTCTGTCTGTCAAATTTTCACATTTAAACCACTGAACCGATTGGAATGAAATTTGGTATGGAGATAGCTTAGTTTTTATCGCGATAACCAACACTCACATGGGCAAAAAAGTCGTTATAATTATGGCAGCAAATTTGAACATTATAGCAGTAATTTTCACAGCTCGGTTTTTAACATTAGGAAAATAATTGAACCACCAACAAACTTCATAAAAACTAATTATGCAATTAAAGTGTACCTGCAGAAAGAAAACACATGATATAAGCATAAATAGCTGAAAACTTAACTAAAAACGAAAATGGTTTACGGACGAAAATTTTAAGTGGTAACGTCTTATGACAACGAAAATGATGACATGACCATTCGCGTTGCTTAGCAACCAATCAATAACGTTAGTTCCAATTGTATCGCATGTCATGCCGCTGCAATCGCCATTCGCTGTTGCTTAGCAAACAATCAATAACGTGACTTTTTTAGACACGCCTTTTCCTAAGTACAGTCGGTCATCTATATATATATAAAATTCTTTGTCCTGACTGGCTTACTGAATGATGAATCCACGCACAGCCTAAACCGCTGATCGTAGAGACATGACATTTTTATGACGTATTCCATATATAATGTAGGCATCCAGTTAAGTAGTAGTTTTTGGATATCATCCCTTATGGGAGTAAAATATTGGTTTTAAGTTTGTATGAAACTCCGTCAATTTTAAAGTTAGACTAGTGAAATTTCGTATTTGTATTTTTAGTTTAAAATAAAGAAACACGTGTTTCTGCGTTTTTTAAATATCAACCGCTAAGGGAGTAAAATAGGGGTGGCAAGTTTTTATGAAACTTCGTCAGTTTTAAAGTTAGATCTTTGAAATTTCTCATTTAGGCTTTTGGTTTAAAATAGAGAAACAAGTGTTTCAGCTTAACTCTTAAATAGCGGTTGCAAATTTGTATGTTTACTTCGACAGTTTAAAAGTTAAATCTGTGAAAATTTGACTTTGTGGATAAAGAAACACGTCTTGCGCGCTTCAGCGTTTGAAAGCAAAAATCAACCCTTCCACGCGGGCAATCCTGCGAGCTACACCTATCCTAATCGTAACTAATATTATTAATACAAAAATTGCATTTTTGAAAGATAGAAAAGTTTGAATCCAGACTCAGGAACTCGCTTCTGGCCCCGGTTTGGCTACGGAAGTCTCGGGTTCGATTCCTGAGTCTGGATTCAAATTTTTCTATCTTTCAAAAATGCAATTATTGTATATGTAAAGTCTTTGGCAAGAAATGCCTATAAAAAATACTTCTAATATTATTAATTCGAAAGTGGGTGTATTTGTTTGTTTGTTATACTTTTAAGCATAAATCGTTAAACCGAATTTTAAATATAATGCTACATTATTAATTAGTCTATTTAAAATACGTCATCACATCAAAAAGAAATTACTTACATAAATGAATGAAAAGTACCTAGGTATCTACTAACGCCAGGTGACTGCTAACGCTATTAAAGTTGATATCATAAGAACTTTCCCAGCTCTAAAACTAAACAAACCATGACGATCCGCCACAGTTGTTTCGAGTTTCGAAAAATATTTTATTACTGGATGTAGTTAGAAAAGTGGTGAAACTTTTTCGATAAGTCCGTCCGGGTAACAGCTAAACTCCTTGTACCGTTTCGTTCATGGCTCGAATTGTCTCGATGGCTTTTGTTTAGACATTATGAGAATGTACGAATCGCTGTGAACATGGGTTTTAGCGTCTAATATCTTTGGCGGCCATTTTATTCTGATATCGGAAAATACTTTTGTCGCTCGATTACGCTCTTTGTGGTTTTTATATCCTTTATTGTTTGTTTTTGTGTGGGCAATTTAAGGGACAAAATGTTTTTTGAATAGATTATTTGTCCGTAAAAGCAACAACAGTGAAAAAAGAAAAAGAGAATTGAGTATTAAAACGAATTGAAGTTGTAAAACATTCTGGCAGCGTTTCGATTACAAGCAAAAAAGCCAAATCTGACAAAATAAAAATGCCACACACAAACTGTGTGGAACTCGTTTTAATGAAACATTTTTTGTACTTATTTAGACAACATGTTTTTGTGTACCCCGTATAATTAGTATTTTAGGAACATATGTTGAAGTGCATTTGAAATCATCGTTTCTTTCTTTTGAAGTCAATTAGTTTGCATGTCCTGTCACTTTTGACCAAGCACCGATTTAAGCACCAAAAAGGTAAATTATGAAGGTAAGTAAGATTTTCAATATTCAAGAAGAAACTTAGGCGATGTAAAAGGCAACGATGCATAAAGGAGATAGTCTAATAACGATGTGCCACATTTATACCAGTATCGTTACGAGCTTAAATGTAGGTGCAAAAGTGCTCTAAAATACGATATTTTTCAAACGGTTTCAAAACAGTATGTTGTATAATTTTGTGAGGATAACATTTCTGTGATGAGCACGATTGTTTATTCTGTGTCTGGGCGTAATTTATTTGTATTATGTGTGTTATTTATTAGAAATAAATACGTTTAAATGTACCATAGTAAAGGTTCTGCCTGGTATTGGATTTGGTATTTTTTTATTGGAAAGTATTAGATAACAGACTTATTTGTGTATGTAATATTGATTCATTTCACCTTGGATAAAGAGGGACTTAGCTTTGTATACATAAACGTCAAGATCCCAGGAGAGCAGGTTCCAGAACTGTAGCTCAAGATTGTAGATAAGGATGTGAGAATCAAGCTCAAGATTCCCTTATATAGAACATAATTTTCTTGAAATTAAACGTTTACAATATTCATAAGAAATCAATTAACACAGTCTACTTACTTAATATCTTGTTTATCCGTCCTGACAGTTCTCCCCTTTTGCAATTGTTTTTTTTTTTACTTTTTGTTTTATTCAAAAATAATAAAAATCCAATTTAAAAAAGCGTCAAACCACGTGTGGTTTTACGTTCTTCGCTTCAAGGTTTCATGCGTGATGTTCGACTACTCGACACATCCACCACAATACCTAGACATTAATAAGAACTTTCAGGCCAAAAATCACGTAAGAGAATAACGCAAAGACAACAAATTTTAAGCACCTACGTGTTTATAGTACCTTTATCTCGCTATTCCATTTTTATATTACATTTTCATACGATTTGTATTTTGAGTCACGTTCTAAAGCTAAACAATATAGAATATTAACAAAATGGCAACGAAATAGTATTTCGATCCAATAAAGCTGTATTATCTTAGAAAATGGAGCTGAATAATCAAAAGTCGTGAACGTGTTTCTCTTTATATTGATGGCGCAGCAATTTTTATAAAACGGTAACATTTCTCTAGAAAAACGTATTACGATGTTATTTTTTACCTTCACCTACTTATTCTTATACTATATATACTTATTTATTATTATTATTATTATTATTATTATTCTGGATGACTAAATAACGTCGAGTGGTGCCACTCACTATTACTTGAAGAAATATATAAAGTTTAATAAAGTTCTTTAAGTAAAGACTAGCGTTTGCCCACGGCTTCGCTTGCGTGGATGCCAGATTGTTACCAAAATATTTTAACGGCAAAGTTTCATACTAACTTTGCACACCCGTTTTAAATATTTTCAAAAATCTTTATAAAAGGAACCCTTGTGCAAAATTTCTAGTTTCTAACCCTTATAGTTTAGGCTCTACGTTGATATGTCAGCCAGTCAGTCAGCTTCTCCTTTTATATAGATTATTTACTTTATTCGTAGGATAATTATAATATATATAGATTATTAATTTTATTCAAATAATCTATATAGATTATTTGAATAAAATTAATTACGGTTTTATGAATATAACATAGTATTTTAGAGATTTATTGATTTAGAGAAAGCTTCCCTCCTACCCTCTAATACTTTATAATAATAATAATAATATCTTGGGACAACTCACACAACGCTATCTGATCCAAACTAAGCAGAGCTTGCACTATAGAGACCAGACAACTTTTAAACATACTTCTATATTTCTAAATACATACATATTATAGTTAAATAACACCCAGACACAGAATAAACCATCATGCTCATCACACAAAGTTTTATCCTGGGTGGGGATCGAACCCACGACCTCTTGCGTAGCAGTCGGATACACTCCCACCGCGCCACAGAGTTCTACTATGTATGTACGTTTTTCCTTGATAAAAACTACTTTTATAAGGCTCAGCAAAATCCTGAATTTGACACTACTAGCTGTAGTGTCAAATCCTAGTAGCTGCTACTACTACTAACTGTAGTAAGTATTTAATTTTAAAAAGTAAATTGTAAGAACACACGTTAATAACTTCATATAAATCTATAATATCTTAACAAGTTACTAAAGACAAACTAGTTAAGATATTTCAAACACATTAGCTATTTAGCTACGGACCCCTCGCCATCCGATCCAACATAGAACAATTGAATTAGGACCGCAGACTACCCCGGTATCCTTCGGGCACAATACCTACATCGGTTATAAGGCATCCTGCCGCAAATATTTTGTGTGCCGCAAATATACATCGTACTCACTAAACGACAATACGCTTTCATCTCAGCCCTAGGCAAGACTACGCTCGCCTTAATTATTTACACAGAGAAGAGCTTACCTATGTTCACTCGACACCTGAATGACACACCTCATTCAAATTATCGTCCGTTTGGGAGAGCTAGGCAAATTGTTCGCATCCCTTTGTAATGCAATATTATAACTTTGTAGGTGTATGACTATAGGTTCATTTTGCAAGGGTTTTCTGCAACTTCATCCAGTCTCATTGATTTTAAGGTATGGAACACTTACATTTTTATTAAGGTAATAGTTTTCAACTGCGGCTCCGCCCGCGTGGATGTCGGTTATCACGATAAAAACTACCTTGTGTATATGAGGGGATTCAAACTATCTCTATCCCAAATTTCATCAAAATCGGTTCAGCGGTTTAAGCGTGAAAGGTAACAGACAGACGACAGACAGAGCTACTTTCACGGTTACGAAATTAGTTTGGATCAGTATATACGTATTATACATTATACCTACATGAATGGCAAGGAATTGATTGCTCTAAACCAGTAGTTCCCAACCAGTGATCCGCAGACCTCCAGTGGTCAGCAGGAATCAAAAAATCGTCGGCAAACGATTTCAAATTTTACGAGCAATAACAAGCTCAAAAATCACAATGATTCAAAATTTATTTAATTATTAGAAATATAGAAAGATATATTTTCTATTAAATTAATATAGCAAGAAAGTTACCTTGAGTTTATTGGTTAAAAAATATTTTTGTAATAATTAAATGTAGCGAACTCTTCAAATAATAAAGGTAAATGGTGGTTCTTGCGAACACCGAAGAACCTAAAGTGGTTCCTACAGACAACAAAGAACTCAAATTTGTCCCTGTTCAAGAGAAGGTTGTAAACCACTGCTCTAAATCAACTTTAACCTGATTATTTATCTAAAATTATAGTAAACATCAAGACCATAATTTCTATTTTGGACAGTGCTGCCTGTGAGTTGTATAAATATCTGTTACAAAACAGTATTAAGTATAATAGGTACAACATGATACTCCATTCGGTGATGTGTCGCAGTATCTGAATCTAATAATACCGCCCTGCACCGCCCTACATTTTGGTTTTACAGACAGTTCAGTGTCATATTGAATTCAGAATTGCTTTAATATGTGACATTAATAAAACCATAATTATTGGGCATTATTTATTTACAAGGAGCTGTTGATAAATAATGCAGTTTGGCATGTGGGTCGCATCCAAACTAATTTTGTAATGTGTAAAAGTAACTCTGTATGTTTGTCTGTCTATCTGTTACGTTTTCAAGCTTAAAACGCTACACCTATTTAGATGAAATTTGGTATAGAAATATTTTGAGTCTATAGATATAGAATAGTTTTTATTGGGATAATAGACATCCACGTGGACGGAGCCATGAGTAAAAGCTTAAATAAAATCATAAATTTCTTATCAAGTTTGGTCTTTCCATTCTCACGGATGAACCGTTTTTTTCCCTTTTCACTGTTATGTTCTATTTTGGATCTCAACCGTATTTCAGCCTCTCGAGTAAGGTTTTTTACTACACACTGCTATTTATAAAGCTAATTAGTATCCCTTTCTGTACCCACGTCAAAAGTAGAAGCAACCTGCTCATAATTAACTAAATCTCACTTGCTAAATAAATAGGTTGATTTTGGTTTATCTCATAATTTAACTTTTTGATAATCAGTTCTTTAACATGGTGTATAGTATATCAGTCGCAGCACCTAACCCTCATATCAAGTTTATAAACATTCAAACATTGTAAAATTGGCAATTTGAAAAGAGTGGTCGCGAGTTTTTATTGCCAAGTTCTTTTCTCCGGCTTTACCTATTGTTTGCGAACTTGGCATTTTATGTACACGTAGAAAGAATCCCGACGTATCACAAGAGTTGTTTTGCATTCTAAGTGAATGAAGAATTTTGAATTGAAAAAAAAATATATCTTTAGCTTGCTCCATAAAATATCACAATTCCATGAAACCGTCAAAATGTACCGGCATATAATAGATTATACCTAGTTCTATATATATATCGCACTAAATAATTTGATACCTTATGAATCTGTATTATTTAAATAGTGGACATTTTTAAGTCAGTTTTATGCCGGTAAAACGTTCACGGATGAGAGATAAAGATCAAAAGAATATCTGTCAATGCTTGCCTTTAATCATTTCTCATTTCAATATGCAATTTTAAGTATGAATATATATTAACCTTTCATATCAACGTGCCAGTCTCGCACAAAATAAATTCATAACATGTTTCAAACCCAATACTAGACCAGAAAAGTAACGAAGTAAAAAAAAAAATGTGAAACACAATAACACTTATACTGATAGCAATAGAGTTTAATATAGATTGTACTATTTTCGGATCTCTCTTGTCATCTTGTGAACAAAATGTTACATGTCTCCGTTGTTATCACATGGTACTTCTCCGTAAAGAGCGTCAACGTCAATGCTCTTTGCTTCATAATTTCCAAGCGAATAAAATTGGTTTACAAAGTAGGCTTTGATATAAAATTGCCTTCGATGATTAAATTAATGAAAGTGAAGGGACGTCTAAATGATTTAGGTAATTGAAAATACGACCCTCGTTAGCTGTACTCTAATATGTAGCTTTTTATCCCAGCCGTGAGAAGATATAATTATGAGACCAATGAAAAAATTATAACGCCCTTCAGAGTTTTAATTAAGTTACTAAACAAAATCTTATGTAATAGAAAATGTCATTCAATCCTTGACTCATAGGAAAATAGTATTTTTTTTTAAAAGACGACTCCCGCAGTAGGGTACAGGCCCTGTGTCGCGGGGTCTTTACAAACATACAAGTCACGAACACAAATTACACCCAGACCCGGAACAACAATTTGTGGATCACACAAAGTGATGTCCCGTGTGGGAATCGAACCCACGACCTCTTATCTCCCTGACCCTGACCTCTTATCTCGAACCCAAATAAGAGAAACCAAAACTCTGACAGATTCTTTGTAACCTTACCAAACTACCTGCAGATGTTGGATTTTCTTCAAATCAGTAACAAATACTGTGATAAATATATCAAACATAATATTCAATCGTAGTATTGTAACATCTTGAAATGAACGCTTACAATCGGTCGTCGTGCTCTCCAGTATCCGGTACATTCTCAAAGAAACAAAACGGCTCCAAAGCCGGATGTGCCGTGATAAGGAAACCGGATGCCGATCCCAGGCTAACGAACAACTAGCAACAACCATCCAAAATCACTTGACCTCCGCCCGGTCTATCAAGAGTTCCATAATTTTCAATTCATCAAGGATTAAGAGCGACAAGACGGTTCAAGTTAAAATGGTTAGCTCTATCTACATGCTAATATAGTGTAGTCATGGTAAAGTGACGTGAAAGCAAACTTCCTTTGATACTTTACCCCCTTAAGAGTGCTCGACTCCATAATGCAAAAGTTATTCCAGAGTGGGAATATTTTATGGGAATAAAATACTATGTGAGGTGATAATGGAGAACTTTCAGGCTTCGGTGTAATACAGGCATTGTGGTTAATCGACCGAGACAATATTGAGTTCCTTGAGGAATACCTAATCTGTTGGCCGAAATTAAATGTGGTTTTAACATTTTAACAGTCTTGATACTTTGATTGAAGTATACAAATAATTTGATTTGGTAAATATTTTTTGAACCATTTAGGTCGCTCATTACTGGTAATCTTGTTAAAATCGCAACATCTAGGTGCCGAGTCTGATGCCTTTACTGTTAAATAAAAGAGTGTTTTATTACGATTCATCGTCTGTCGGTTAATATTGTCAAACTCTTTTATTTAACCAACGGTAGCCTAGCAGTTGTATGTACCTAAAAGTATAAAAAAATCAGTAAGCACGCAATGCACGTTTCTGTTAATTTTATTAACATTTAAACAGGCTAATTTTAAATATTCTAATAACCTCTCGCTCTTGGCATCTTTTCAACACAATTTTTGAAAAAAAAAAATACCAATTTACCTTGTACCACCTACCACTTTTGTCACACAACCATTTACCACACATCTGTGAGACCCCGGAGTAAAATATATGTTCCTTTGTCAGGTTTAGGGCCTAAACTTCACAATAAAAAACGATTTTACTCCAGTAAAACAGTCTGCAGGTAGTTAAGGTCATAATTAAAAAAACAAGTGGTGGCTTATTATGAGTTATTAAGTGTCATGTAAATGTACTGAGACAAGGGCAAGACGAAACAGCAACACTAACATTGGAAATAGTGAAATGGATCGAAATGTGTTTTTTAATAAATAATCATCACACATGTTACTTTAAAAAAATGATATGCGATTGATTTATGAAAAAAAAAAAAATCTTCGGACAACTCACAACACAATACTATCTGATCCCAAACTAAGCAGAGCTTGTACTATGTACTATGGAAACCAGACAACTCATAAACATACTTATAACACCCAGCCACAGAATAAACCCTCGCGCTCATCACACATACTTTTATCCTGGGCTGGAACCCACGACCTCCGGCTTAGCAGTCAGGGTCACTAACCACTAGACCAACAGGCCAGACAACAATCAATCTTTGTATTGTGGTTCGCTTTTAAGGTAATGATAATAAATGCATTAATTTAATTGGTAGATAGCAAAGTTATACTTACGTACCTACCTACTGTTGAAAAATTACGCTGACTTATTTTTTATTTGACTATTATCTTTTCTTTTTTAAATTTTAAATGCAATGTTTGTTAGAGAGATTTGTTCCGATTGACCCTTTTAATCTGCATTGTAAAAACAAAGTTTTGTTTACTACATTTAGCGGATTCGATTCCCGGCTCTGTCAAGTGACTTAGAAAGTCTTCAAATGCAGTTATTTTGTTTATTTTAAAAAATAATGTTTTCTTTCAGCAAAATTCACTAAGGTCCCAATTTATCAGCTGACAAAGTTTCAGTGCAGAAAGACTGTGACTTCCTGGCTAAAGACCCTCAACTATGAAGACACAGAAAATCTCTTAGGCGTACCTACTTAACATCATAACACGAATTTGCATAACATGAACACACACAAACACACACACACAAACACACACACACACACACACACACACACACACACACACACACACACACACACGTACACACACACACACGCACATAAACAAACACACGCGCATACATCTCCACCGATACTTTTGATTTTATTCGAATCAACTATCCAGAGTCAGGTAGAGGCTGGTAACCTGTAATACAGGTCTCCTAGTATAGATACCAGTCTTTCACACAATATAAATTAGCTCTAAGAATTAAGTAAATTAAACTGTTAAATATGATGTATAATGTGTGAGAGAACAAAATAAAACTATTTGTATTTGTATTGTATTGTCAATGTTCAGTAGCCAAATCGATCGATAGTCGATCGATTTGGCTACTAGAGATATATATTTGACATAAGCTCCATACAAAATATGTCAAAGTTCTATCTATTGATGAATAGATTATTGGAAACGGTCGTAAGACGATAAAAAAAACTTATCCAAGTCAGTGAAACACGTATTTTGAAGTCACAATCAGTTGACTATGACTTCAAAATGGCTTTTGATGAAAAAAGTCTACGTATTCTTTAGAAATGGCTTCCTCCTTGAAATTTCAACTGTAACTTTCAGACATTAAGGTGCATTTTTTTACAGAATCTTATCATTAAGCAGTTTGCATACGGATGCACTTCATTACACGTAAGTACTGTGTAATGAAAATGGAATCTCTTGAGGAAAGAAACTGGAAAGTAGCGTAATGAATTTGTAATTACTGAGTTGAAATTGAGGTTAATATTTTACATTTCCCTAACAACTTAAAGAAATCTTTGAACATCATCAATGAACTTATGTGGTTACTTTAATTTACCAGTCATATTACTAGATTAGCTGACTCGCGAAATTTCGTTTGCATCAATTTTCCTCGTTTTTGCAACATTTTTCATTACTGCTACCCTCGTATTGGTCGTAGCGTGATGTTACATAGCCTATAGCTGTCCTCGAGGAATGGGTTATCCAACATTTATTGAATTTAAAACACTAGTTCTTTAGATTACAGCTTTCAACTAAAGAAACAAAGAAACTTCAGCTTTACAACATTATTATAGATTTTGCATATTGAGTTTGCTTGCATAAATATCATTTATTGCAATAGATTATTGTGTATTATGTCTCATCCTAACCTTCACAATATCTTCATACCAAATTTAATTAAACCGACTGGATAGATAGACAGATTAGCTTTCACTTATGATTATTTAATTAATAATTATGACGCATAATGTACGGAGTTTTGAAGTTTTCAGTGCATATACAGCGGATTCGAAGTGCCTACAATAATTTTGGCATACAGTTACATATTCAAATTTTCGCCGATGCGACGGTTTTCTGTGCTGCTTGTTTATAATTGTGCGAGCTTAAAGTAATGCTATTTAAAAATCTAATTACAATTACTTGATAGTCACTGTTTATTAGAACATTTGGTTGACTGCTTCAATGAAATTAATCAAAACTATAACTAATCAATGTGAAATTAATTAGTTATAGTTTTGCAAATTAGAGAAAAGATAGCGAGGCGTAAGTTGGCACAGCTTTTCTTCAACTACATCCACAAAAATATAAAACTGTCTTTGAAAATGACAATGAATGGGACGCAGCTGTTGGTAAAAAATTGTGAAGGTCACTGCTCTCGTAAAGTGGAGGCTTTCTAGGTGATTGATGATCTGCAAATTTGAAGATGAACGTTTGACGTATTTGCTCTGATAGCTGTGTAAATTCTTCCGTTAGAAAAAAATAATGCCTACCTACTCTATAACGGCAGGTTTTTAACGTTTTCGTTTTGTTTTACAGACACGTCACAATCGTACTATAAGGCCTCGTTTTTTTTTTTTTTTAAGTTAACTACCTATGTGGGATTGTGGTCCCGCATTATTAGCAATCCTGTTAACCCCTCCAGCTAAGCTCAATGGCTTGTGTTAGGAGTGGGTTCACGTCGGTAGTATATTATGTAGGATTCGAACCCGCGACCTCAAGATTACGGGACCGATGCTTTAGCCATTGGGCTACCGCCACTTACGCTTTACGGAGACGCGGGGCGTTGTGCACCGCGTTTGGCGTGGCGTCTCACATCGCGTTGGACGTTTTTCTGTTCACGGAGAGGTGGCGCGTGAAGCGGCACTTACCATTGGTATATACATACGGTAACACAAATATATGACAATATATGATGTTGTTTAAAGAGATGCATGGCGGGTAGTGTAGCGGTGCCGGTCGCAGCGACCGCAGCGAATCCTCAAGCGTGTAGCAAAGCACGCGGCGGCTATCACTGCGTCGTCGCCCGGTAGACGCGGGGTACTAAATAATACACTTTATAACAAAGAATATTATTATATTATGGTATGGAGTGGTATTAAATAATTCACTTTTAAACATTTTCATTTTGTCTAGTCTGGGTTATGCGATTTCCAAATAAGACTGACAGAAGGTTTCAACGCGGGCATCGCTTCATCGAGAATTGCCGCTGCATGTGCTGCCACGTGCGCCGCCGCGTGCCCCACTGCTATGAACGCCACGGGCACCGCCGCAAAAAACGCCCCATTTCAAACAATCGCTTGTAAAATCGCTTCTCCGCGAACGCACTCATACAACGCCATATGTTTGAATTCAGTGCGGGCCGCGCCGCCCAACGCCACGCGCGACTCCTCGTGTCACCGAATTTAGGCCTAATACGATCCCCTATTAAAGCACCTTCTGAGTAGAAAATATTTAATTATAAATATTTTTAGATTCTCGTCTAGGTTGATAGAAAAACAAAATATCAAAACATGCCCAGTATCCAAAGTATCTAACAAAAAAAATAGTTTTATTTCCTGAAGGTGAAATAGAGTACACCCACAGATTGCCACTTATAAAAATGTTTCGAATGTCTGGAAAGTTATCAAATTTAGATAAAGTTATACAGTTTCAACTGTTGAGTATATAAGAAACATGAGACCCAAAATTTACCTCAAAGTTTTTGTTTACGAAGGCAAAAAACAACTTTGTATCAAGATAAAATCAATTCATAAAACAAACTTATTTTGAACGATAATAAACAAAAATTTCAACTGTTTTGGAGTTGTTACATTTAGATTGTTTGGAGTATAATGATTTCAAAAGTGAATTGAAACAAGAGATAAGTATAAAAACATAAGGACTATTGAAGAGGAAATAATCAAAGGGTGGGTCCCAGCCCAACCCGTGGGAAATTACACATGAAAGGCAAACCAAAATGTCTTGCGATTAAATCTGTCTGTACCCGCATTTCTGTCCCATCGAGTCATTTAATTGAGTGGAAATACTGAACGTTTGGGGTCGTGTTCCAATTTAGTATAAATTCACTGAACACGTGTTTATAAATTGCAGTATATTTATTTAATATGAGAAAGTTAATGACTTGTACTAAGACATGTTAGGCTCTCGTAAAGCCTACTTAGTAATAATTGGATTGACCCCAGGGTCAACCTATATTTACTCTCCGGTTATACGGGGTTCACTACATCAAACGCTTTAATACAGTTAACCCCTAAATTTGAAACGATGTTTAACTTCAAAATATTAAATCTGATTGGGTGCGCAGTGGAAGTGTGTGCGGATGGCATGTTATGGTGGGCTTACATGCTCGTGTTCAAAGAGACATTCAACGGGCACGCTCATGTCCATGTTCGTGCGCGAATAATGTCAGTAGACATGAATGTGCTGCTCGGCTGTTTGTAAACAGTTTTTTTTTACGCCAGCCTGATCGAGTTGGTTGCCTCGCTGCTTGTCACTCGTCTAAACGCACCATAAAAGGTTGTAGGTTTCATCTTTACATTGAAAATTTAGAAAGAGGTTTTCGGTACGATTACTATCCAAAAGTATAGTAAGAGTCGTATTAAAGCTACTAAGAATAAACACCAAACACGGTTGTGGTTTCATATACCTCTTATTAACATCAAGCTAATTAGACCTTTATGAAACCACAGCCATTCGCGTTCGTATTAAATCTCCAAACTATAATATATTCTTGTACTTATGTTTACTAGTTGTTTGATCTTGTGCCTCTAATGAGTTTCCATCATAGTAATTTTCTGTTAATATTAGTCTATTTTAATAGCTCTCACAAATTACCAGTACGCCTGCGCCGTCTGTTTTTCTGTTTGTCCGTGGGATTGGCCGTCAGTCTAAAATCAAGATAACTGTAAATCTGTAATCAGTTCCAATAAACTGACAAACTGATATCCGCCGGCGGCCTGGTAATATATGGGAGCTTTAACCATCATATCCCTTAAGTCTAATCATTAAAAGAACCATGTGTACCATACTTTAGTGCATATTAACAAAATAATGTGCCCAAATTTAACTATCCCGGTTAGCGAGTCAAAAATTTAAATACCTTAAAACGTTTACATGGATTTCTATAAAACAAAGCTAAGAATCATCTCGATTAATCTAAAGTTTTAATAAACTGCGTCCAAATTCGTTAATCATTTGGACACTACGATGCCAGCGACAGACAGAAACACATGTTAAGCTTTTGTTTTAAAAATACATAGTGCTTTAAATTGTATTATATTGCAATATTATACCTAATGTATAGGTACCGTTAGGTTTTGTATGTTGCTCATATGTTGGAAATGTTTACCTGAATGTTCCCGTGACATTGATATTTACTTATACAAATCCTGCTTTAGAAATTCAACTTCAGCAAACTCGCTAATGAGTACCAGTACATTCCAGTTTACTTTAAAAGTTTCTATTCAAGTTCTAGTCGAAATTTCGGATTCAATTTGTTCTTCAATTAACAGAAAACATATATCTGAGTTTGTCTAAAAAGTTACTGGAGCAAGTTGAGTTAAACAGGTTTTAGTATTCCGTAGGTAATAAATTAGCTAAGTGGTATAGGTACTTATCACTTCAGTCCGTGGGTCTTTCAGCCACATTCAATTATTTTCAATGAAAGTTTACTCTCTTGTTACTTGGGGCCTAGAATATAATAATCTATGGTCTAAAAACCTGATTGCAAGAAAGAGTTATGTTTTTCACGCGTGTCATGTATGTATGTATGTATGTATGTAATACAGTAATGTTCTTTATTATCTCATATTTCTCAAACCACTGGACGGATTTATACAATAAGACGTCGTTAGATTTATATTGACCGCCCAAGTGTTCTTAGATAAAAGTGACGATTGAAAAAAACAAACATGGCGGCTTTGAGATGTCAATAAACAAGCGTGAAAAAGTTTTGTTTCGAATACTCCAATATGGGTATCAAATTAAAAGGCTTTTAAAAAGGTATAACATGATTATGACTGTAATACTTGAAAAGTTAGTTGCAACCATTCCTTTTTTTAATTTTTAATACATGGCAAAAAAAAAAGTTGTTACATCCTACAATCACGCAAAAGTATTAAATAAATAAAAACCCACGTGCACAAAAAAGGTGGAAAACAAGATCCCCGACGTATATAATTTCACTAAGACAGACACTTTACTAAGTTTATCGAGATTCATCAATGCCTCCGACTACATGAACTTGTAGGTCTTGTTTCATCTTTTTTGTATTTTTTATTATTTTAGGATTGTGCTTCGCGTGGGAACCAACAGCGTAAATACTTTAATATATTATCTCAAAAGATAGCTTTCAATATGCGAACAAATATCCAAAACCGAGTATACAACGGCATTCTCGAATAAACGTGCAAAGTTTTTGACACTTTCGAGATTTCCAACGCAGTGTTTGTTTCATGTTAAACTTTGTAAGTAGCGGCTACTACAAGACACTTTTTTACCAAATTTTATTAATATTCATTGAGTAGTCTTGGAGTAAAATGCCTATTACATACGAACGGACAGATAGACAGACAGACAGACAGACTGACATGACGAAACTATAAGGGTTCCATTTTTGCTATTTAGGCTACGGAACCCTAATAACGCAGAAATACACTGGAGAATGAAAGTACAAAGAAACACCAATATAATTAGGAAAAGTTTCGTTTGTTGCCGTGAAATCGAAGCCCAACACAAACCCCTAAATCTTTGTTTCAAATTTTGACGACCTTGTTTTATTTTCGACATTTTACCATTGTAACGCCAACGTTAATCAAAAACATATAAAACTAGGATCAACATCACTTTCAGAGATACTTTGTTAGGTTTAGGATAGGACAAAGTTTTAACGAGTTTGTGTCTGTCGTCAACTAGTCCTTTGACTAAATACTGTACCTACGTACCTACCTATATTACAATTTAAATGGAGTTTCGAGATTGATCTCTAGATCAGTCCAGAAACTATAAATTAGCGTACATTAATTATGGTTATCATTATAAACGAAAAATTTAACGTAGATTATAAAGCCTCTAATAGAAAATTGACCTTAACAAAAGTGATACTACTGTAGTTTTCAAAGAACAATCGTCTTTATTTGTCCTTTATTTATCATGAAAAATCCTGGCCAATATCGAAATTTCTAACAAAACTTCACCCTAATCAAACAGTCTGATTAGATTTCAAATTCGTAGTATTGAAATATCCGCACAAAGGGAGCCACTCAATATAACGAGTAAAACATTCTTGGAAAAGGAATATCTTCTGTTGTATAAGAAAGGACATCCTTTACAATGCGTACCCGTACCGGTACACTGATGTACAAAAGTGGAATTAAAACAACGCGGCAACGTTTGGATATTCACAGATACCTATTCTTATAAAAGAAATATTTTATTAGACAAAGTACTCCACATAGTACAAACATCCACTCTCTCATAGAAATCGACATGCGAGATAATTAAGAATCATTTAAATTGCCAGGGTTTAAAATAAAATCAACTATTGACTGCCTCTGTGGCGCGGTGGGAGTGTGTCCGACTGCTACGCAAGAGGTCGTGGGTTCGATTCCCACACGGGACACCACTTTGTGTGATCCACAAATTGTTGTTCCGAGTCTGGGTGTACTTCCGTGACTTGTATGTTTGTAAAGTCTCCTGCGACACAGGGCTTGTACCCTAATTCAGGACCAGTCTCAAATCAGATCATAACCAATTTCGATTTTTTTTAATATGTTAACACCTATATTAGCAAAACATTTTCGATTGATATATAACTAGAGTATTTGAACTGTAACACTTCCACTATCACGTCTTTAGCGAGCATTGAACAGCAATGCTAAGCACAAGTTACAATTTGGAGTAAATACTTGTAGCTCAAATACGAAGCATTCATTAAAGGAGGTGGCACATCCGCTGCTCTGTGAATGAAACGAAAAGGAACTTATTACTTTCAGAAGATCAGCACAATAGATAAAGAAGAAATATTTACGTATTTTGCAAGAAGCGCAAAGTAAAAGCTTTCCGAGTCGTATTGACAAACCACTCTAAGTGAACGTTTATTCGGTGGTAAGACGCCAGGTAGCATGTATCTACGAAACACGCTTTCAATACGCCCTTGGGATCTTTTCCAACAATTTGTACAGCGTTTTCAATACACAAGCACTTTTGTATTGAAAGCAAAAACATTTTCATCTTCAAAAGACCACCCCGAGGTAACATTTTGGAAAACATTCTGTGAACACCTGTACAAGTAATTTGTAGTGATATAGACTGGTACTGAAAAGCAATTTGTGTTACAACTTCGGTCTGAAGATTGCCAACACGTTTTAAAAGAAAGATATTAAAAATCAATCTATTTTAATTTCCATGAAACATGAAAAAGGAAAATTAATATTTTCCTCGTTCCTAATTGCTTCTGACCGTGTAAAAAAGAGCAGATGGAGTGCAGGAGTGTAATATAAAAATGAATTTCAATATTTACTCGACGAGCCCTCGGAATGCGTCTGACTTTATAGCAGATTATGGATATGAGTTTTAAATAAATTGGATTCAAGTTTCACAGATATGGTCGAAGGGATGTCATTTTAATTTAACGTAACGATCATTTTACCATGAACCTGAATGTTATACGTTAACCAAAAAATATGTGATATTGATTCATGCTTTAGTTGACTACAGCGTTATATTCATGTCAATTGAGAATGTTTTTGTCGAATATAAAGTTTGTAGTAGTTAACCTAGTCTTAAGGTAAAAGATATTAAAAAACAATAAAAGTCACACAAGTAGCATTATATGCAAATGCATAAAAGCACTGCTTCCTGCTCAAGTCACATTAGTGAAAAAGTTGAGATGAATTATTAAACCTTTACAATGGTCTTGCACACCATTTTATTTGGAATAAACTGGTGTTAGTTAGTTAGGTGGTGGTAGTTAATCGTAAATTATGGCCTGCCAAACCATGAGATAAATCAAAGAATAATCCTTGTATTATGAACTCGAAATTTTATGATGATCGTTAAATATTAGACGGATTTACATGAAACTACAATAATTAAAGCTACTGACTTCAAAGTACTAGTAGGTACGCTGGACCGGCTATCCCGTACATAGTGATAGCAATTTCTTATGCCGAATGAAATGACTTTGCAAACATTTTTAACACTTATGATAAATAGTCGTTGCTGTTATCCTTTTTTTTTTCAAAGAAAAGATAGGTTTGAATATCTTTATTTCTCCTAAAAACAACCAAATCCCTTAAAATGAGTTAAATACAATAATATTAAAAGTTATTTGTTTTACCTCTGGAGCGCTCTCGCGAAGATAACTAGCAATGTGATGGTGTCCTACATTACTATCAATCCTGTAAACCCCTCTAGCTAAGCTCAATGGTTTGTGTTAGTAGTGGGTTCACGTCGGTAGTGTAATGGGTAGGATTCGAACCCGCCACCTCACGATTGCGAGACCGATGTCTTAGCCATTACCTACCGCCACCGCCGCGCCGCTTAAACGGCAAGTCACGGTCTTTGTGACACAAGTATAGATTCAGCTTTGTTATTGTCGGCGTTACCGCCGTGCTACAGGTTACCCTGTAGCACTATAAAGGTGAGTGTTTATTATACTATTATGCTTATACATCAAAATAGAAATTTGCTACTCTGATGTATAAGCTAACATAGTATAATGTAGCTAACATATATTGATTTTTTCAAATGAAAAAGTCACTGTTTTCGAAAAACAAAAATAACAAAAACGTCACTGCTTTTCAGATATCTAATTCCTTTAATATCATCCGTAGATTTCCATCTGTATAAATGTAATTGGAACGGATTTAATATTACATTCCATTATAGAATCTCGTTCCCCATATCCAATTGTCTAAATCCTTATTTCCTCTCGTCCGTTCCAGCAATTGAGGTTCTAATTAGAAACTCCTTACTGAGTTTACCTGGATTTTCAACCTTCAAGGTTTTATTTTGTTCTGGGTATATTGAATGAAGTGCTCTGAGTGTTGGCCCAATTAGTGAGATAGAATAAAAGTTTCTTTACAAAATTTGTAATTGTATTCATTACTACTTAGGTGCA
Organism: Herminia tarsipennalis; assembly: GCA_945859575.2. Classification (NCBI taxonomy): domain Eukaryota; kingdom Metazoa; phylum Arthropoda; class Insecta; order Lepidoptera; family Erebidae; genus Herminia; species Herminia tarsipennalis. The sequence goes on from OX243835.2 coordinate 18,322,402, forward strand.
ACATGTGACTTCTTTCACGTTGAAATATGTTTTTGAGATTCTTATTATATTTTTTTAGGCAATCAAAAGTATGTACCTATTGTTCCTAGTCTATGTTTCTGCGAAAGTCTTATCAAAATCCAATCACCATTATTGACATGAGCTCGAACTACACCCTGACAAAATTTTAAAATATACACAACGAGTTTGTATTTCGGTTATTTACGACCGTTTTCAATATTATATCTATCGATCAATTTGGCTATTGGAGATATATACATATTTGATATAAGCTCCATACAAAATTTGTTAAAATCTTATCTCTAGTACCCAAATGTATCGATAGATAGATTGTTGAAATTGTCCTTTAATGATAAAGCAGGTATGCCATTTTCCGCTTTATAAGTTTTATTCTACAATCGGTTCTTCTTCTAAAATCAATATGATACAAATAAGCAAATCTTCCACGTGATTTTTATACATATTAGATATATTTCGGGAATTAATCGCGTGAATTATTTAATAGTATAAAACCTTTTATTTTCACGATCGGTGCAATTCGATCGAAACGTCGGGTAAATAAAGGGTTCGTACTTTTGAATAATTCACGCGATTAAGTCCCGAAATATATCTTATAAAAATCTTCCACGCTCTGTCATATACTTACTTACTTTACTAAGAACATATCACTAAATTAAACAAATAAAAATATATTAGTATGTATGGTAGCCGCAATTGCTGTAACAGTTACACTTACAAGAAATGGAAACGAATGAAGCAATAAAAGCTTCTAGGAGCAGTGGGAGTAAGCAATAAATTTTCTAAACCCACTCTCAAGGAAGTCTGAAAACCTTTACTCACGTCTCGATTTTGCTCCCAATCAGTTGTACGATCATTAGTCTTCGGACAGATTGGCACAGGTTGAATAGACCGGTAGCGTCAAAGGTTATTGGGATTTTCTATTACGAAATGCTGAATAGGAATTCAACAGCGTCATTCGATCCAGACTTAGAAGTACCAACTTTAAAGGAATACTTGAAAATAAAACACCCGAATAGTGAGGAACGTCGTGTTTTTGGTTAAGTATTCAAATCAAATCAAAAAAATCTTTTATTCACTGAGGAAGCAAAATACTACACATAAGATAAGTCGATTTTTTACGTACATGTAATACCTGTTCGCAAACAATAGGTAAGGCTAGAGAATACAAAGGTGCTTCCATCACAGTCGCGACCGAGCAGATCGAGATTTCTGCGAGGTTAAACAACATTACCACTGTCGGTGAGCACGTTAAGCCATCGGTCCTGCGTCTAATCTCTCTCCGGTCGTGTCAGATTTTCCGTCCCATCGGTCTATAAGAGTGAGGGAATAGGGAGGGCACTTTTTTTTTTAAAGACGACTCCCGCACTAGGGTACAAGCCCTGTGTCGCGGGGAACTTTACAAACATACAAGTCACGGACACAAAGTACACCCAGACTCGGGACAACAATTTGTGGATCACACAAAGTGGTGTCCCGTGTGGCAATCGAACCCACGACCTCTTGCGTAGCAGTCGGACACACTCCCACCGCGCCACAGAGGCAGTCATTCTTGTGTCTGCGCATACACTCGTGCGCTATAATATTGCCTGCGTAGTTGCCTAGTCTCTAATGAGATTGGCTACCGTAATCGAAATTGGTTAGGAGACTATAAAGACAAGAGATAAAAGAAGAAGACATGAGATTTAATAATAAAACCCTCAATACCTCAAAGGATACCATACAGTACAGTTATATAGTTTATTTGGCTATTTATGAATTGCCAAATAAACTAGAAAAAGTGATTTTAATATATTGTAACAAGTTGAATAAAAATGTAAAGGAAAATATTCCGTTAAAGGTATAGTATATTATGTTGACAGCATATTGTATATTAATTAATCTGCCAGTCAAATGTAGTGGCAAAGGCATGGCTTAATTGTAGTCAGAAACCTTAATAAATAACGATTAAAATAAAAAGCAAATCTATCCAGAGAATGCAGAATTTTATGACGATTTGGGAACATGCCCGATTATTCATACACAAGAACAAATTCGTTTGTATTATGACTCCCAAAACGCCTACTCATACCAACCGTTCCAAACAGCACAGTCGATTTATAGTGATTAAACTAAAAAACACATGCGTCACCTTGATAATCTACTAAAAGGATAGGTAACGATAGTACAATCCATTCGATTCGAGCTAAAGCTAAACTTTACGACTTGAACATTACCATACAAATGATACTGTCGATAGGGAATTGCAATTCGAATTGCTGTAAATTGGAACCTCGGCCTTAACAGTCAGTAGATCACAGTGACAGTTAGGTATGTAATGAATTTAAATGTTGGGATATAATAAGAAGATATTAAATAAGCAAAATCGTAGGATAGAAGCAATCGTACTATTTATTTTGTCTGTATTTCTCTGTCCTACGTTAGACTTGCCATAAATACTTAAAAAAAAAGGCTGTCCGCTTTATAGAAATAACCGCTCCGACCCGTTGCTGTCACTTTCGTCGCGAACCCATGCACTTGGTGAACAATATGTCCATGAAGGTCAATTGTGCATCAATATCTAATACTTATATAAAATTCTTCTGTCACAGTGTTCGTTCCCATACTCCTCCGAAACGGCTTTACCGATTTTTATGAAATTTTATATGCATATTTAGTAGGTCTGAGACCTGATACCTTTAAGAGTTTGTTTGTTTGTTTGAATGCGATAATCTCAGGAACTACTGGGCTGCACTGAAAAAATATTTTATTGTTGGATAGCCCATTTATAGAGGAAGGCTATAGGTTATAACATCACGCTACGACCAAATAGGAGCGGAGCAGCAATGAAAAATGTTGTAAAAAAAAAGGAAGAAAAAGAAAAAAGGGAAAATTACATAGACGAAGTTGCGCGGGTCAGCTAGTATTATATACTACTTCCTGCTGCACGCAATAGACCAAGGTGTTTGTCGCCCCGTCTACGTTAACGTCTACAAACAACTTCGTTTTATTCAAGAACGGGCAGCCACCAAAGTGTTCTTTTCTCCCACAGTTAATTAAGTCACGCTATCGCATACAATTTCTTATGACCTATTCTTGTGTATAAAGTGACCAGTCCTGTCCGGTACAGCGCTTTACTTGATGCTTTAATAAATATTACATACAACACCTAAATCCAACACGTTATCGAATATCTTTTGTAGATTGAACATTCACCTTGTATATTCTATACCATTTTGTCTGATTTACGGGATTTGTGCTATGCAGGCTTTGAGAAGCTTAAGCGTTTCCGAGTGCTTCACTGAAGAGGATTAGGGCTTAAGATTCCAAACCTCAATACGTACTCAAACGTACTAAGAATAACACATTGTGTGAATCAACACAAAGTAGTGTGATGTAAACTAAAAGTAACATCGTACGTTAACCAACTTTTATTAGCTCACCAATGTAATGGTAACTTTCAATGAAAACTTAAACCACTACCTGTCGTCAGAATATGCTAAAACTTTGCGGACTGTACGAACCGATAACAGTGTAAAAAATTACACTGTTATCGGTTACATTGGTACAATTACACTAATTTTATGTATCGTATCATCAAAGTAATCTTTATGATTTCCGTTGCTGCCTTGTTAGTGACAGCGTGGTACTGAGTTAATAAATGATTAAAAAAAAAACATTTTGTATCTATTGTTTACTTGTAATATTTGACATTTACGAAAATACAAAAAAATGTGCTACTTAACATCGATTGACAACTAGACACAATATGGCAGCTTGAAAATAACTTTCTTACTAATCTATTTATTAAACCTTATTAAATATCTTTGGTAGATTGCCAACAATCGCAGGGTCAATATTAAAGAGTTTGATCTGGCAGACTCGCGGCGAAAGTTTATACCGACTCTAAAATGTACAATACACTGAGTGAAGCCACAAGCATTAAAAGTTTCATCATAACAGTGATTGTTCAGTTCCTTAAAGGAATTTACACAAAGGCGAATTTAATCTGAAGTATTGATTAAAATTGAAGTAGATAGAAGCGTACATTCCACTATAACGTTTGCCGTAAACATACTGCACAGAAAGTACGTGCTAGTGATGTGAAATAACTTAAAAATCGATAAACAAATTGGATTTCGAAAAAAAATGTGAATACGACTGATTATCTATCCGCCGCTACGGCGCCAGAATTTAAATCAATTTAAATATTGATTCCTACCTACCCCAGCTTCGTATTAAATTAATTCAAAAATTCAACATTATTTACACTTTATACTAAATTGTATAATGTTTGTGTCGTATCGTTATTGCCCGCAATACCGCTATTATTAAAAGTTTGATATCGATAATGGCAGTACAACGTCAATTAAAATGTTGGCCGCGGTTCAAATAGTCAACTGCATAAGACATCAGAAAATAACGATAGTAGTTTTTCAACATTGACTTGATAAAAAGCATTCGAAATGAATACTCGCCGAATCGATTCGACACCACTGTAATTGGGCATCGCTTGTTGAGAACGTTGTTCCCGACGTGTAATGCGATAAGCTGGCCCTCGTTCCAGGATTCCCTGCACGTCCCAAAGCACATTTTCACATACATCTCGATAAACGATAAGGCAAATAACGAGTTACGATACTCGTGACAACAAGCGATACAAAAGACAAATAGCCGTTTTATTGCCACTGACGATCAAATAAAAACAATATACGAATACGATTATGTAAATATTCCACAATATTTTTTTATTCAAAATTATATTTGTACTGTGAGCAAATGCTAGGTGGGACCGTGTATTTTTATTGTGTAAAAGCATTGAAGTATATAGTCAGCTAATCCATTAACTTTTTTATTTTGTATGTCAAAGCTTATATTTGTGACATTTCTTACAGATCCTGGCTGCTAAGGAAGGTAGTGGGTTCGATCCTTATCCAGGATATTTTTTTTGTGATAAGCGCGATGGTTTATTCTGTGTGTGGGTATAATTTATCTATAATATACATTATAGAAATATATAAGTGTGTTTATCAGTTATCTGTTTGTCATAGACAGGATTTGTCCAGTTTGAAATCAGATGACGGTGTGTGAGCTGTCCCAAGATATAATATATTATTATTTTACCTATTAAAAATAATTAAGGGCTTTATTTTATTATTTAAATAGATTATTTCGCTGTTGAGCTATTTTAGGCTTAAAGTTTAATACCAAAGTGAGATTAAATCTAGTTTTTTTGAAGAGAGATATAATCCACAATATTAATAGTTCCTTTAACGAACATAATATTTAGGATAAAAAAAAGGGAGAAAATTATTTTCGACAAAAACACAAAACAGGAATATGTACATGAGAAAACAAAGTAATTAAAAACAATTTGACAACAATATATATAGTTATTAATAGTGTTAAGGCCGAAAAATAGGAGTTAGTTCAGCATATGCCAGGCAATACCTGACACTGGTTTTCAACTAGTCACTTTACATAAAACATAATAATAGTATAAATAACTAAATAAAATAATAATTAACAGAAAAAAATAATAAAATATTAAGAACCCAAAATACTTTAAAAGGGTGGTGTACGGTGAAGTGCATACCTGCAACATTGTTATTATTATTTTACGTCCGTCCACGTAGGTGCAGGTACAGCGCGTGCAGTATAAAAGTGTGAAAATCCTAGTACTTAATTGTACAGTCAAAATACCGAGTGTTTTAATAAAAAAATCGATTTTACAATCCAAATTCCTTGTTGAAGATACAATTGAAAAATAGTTCAGACAAAACACCAGAGCGAGATGCAATCTGTACACAAAAGGTTTTTTTAAGCCATTATAAGGAACATTTTGTGAACAGATCGCATCAACAGACGAGTACCTAACTAATACTGAACTAACAAATTAAAGAGCGCAAAAAAAGGCGAACGTTCCGCAATAAGAGAAAAGATAGAAATTATTCTGCTGACTGATCCGAATCCGAAGCTAGCAATCGCAAACGGTGAGCAGTCAGAAGCTAATTGGAATAATTATTTGACTCGTCGATTTATTAGCTGAAATATTTGTTAAGCTAATATTTATTAATGTTTGGGATTTAGCGAAAATATTGGCGTTCATGTTTAATTAAGAGTTGTTTTTCCATGAGCGAAAATTGGACGTGAGTAATTTGAAATTAATTAATTAGAGCAGGTGCGCAGTATTCCCTTCTGGCGGGATGTATTGCGAAATGTATTACTTTGGAAGAAGCTGAATATAATATGTTGGGATAATTGTAGGTATTAGGATTTCCGTAATCTGTAAATATATATTCTCGTGGGGTAAGTTAATTACGTAGAGAGGTAGGAATGTGCGAAATCGAGTTGCTCTGGCGAGTCGTAATGATAAGTAGAGACAGAAAATACTAACACAATGCTATTTATGACAAATATTTTCGGAACACACTGTTCCGAGAATTATGAAGCTCTGTGTTTTATGAAACTTGCCTTCTGTAGGTATTCTCGGTGCTTTGTGTCTGAAATGAAGATTACTAAAGACCTTCCTTATTTTAGTTTTAATCAACCTTACAACTAAACCGCAAACATACATATATCTCCATTTTGTCATGTATTTACCTCGATTCTAGTAATCCTAAATAGAATTGTACGACAATAACAGTAACACAGAACGAACTTCGTCCCTACAATTTACAATAATTCGGGACTAAACGACCACTTACGTAGCTACTCGCCCATACAGTTAGACTAAATAGTTACATTACTTTTGCCAAATTATTTCTTTGCGAATATTTTGTGATACGAAATACACACGTTTCGATTACTTTCACGCATGACTGGAGATAATATCCAGTAACAAATTATAACCGTAAGTGCTTTCGATTGGTAGCGAAGTGGAGTATTACCATTGGAATGCCTGTGGACTAGATTTAGAAATAGCTAGCATATTATGTATAATGTTATCGACATATTTCAAGTACCTATTGAATTAATGTATGCGTGGTTAGAACGTAGCATTGATGTTGATTTATAATACTAAAATAAAATACCTATATACAAAATTAAATTTACTCCTTCTTCCTTTACCAAGAGCTACTCTTTGGGAGCGGTAGTGGTCCGTAATTAAATCAAATCAATAATTATTTTACAGAAAACACTGTTACAGAGTGATGTTAATGAATGTACAGGCATGCAAAATTTGTTTACAATTAGTGAGAGATTAACATTGAATTAATAAGAGTATGTATTAAATAAAAGTATTTTAGATAAAATTAAGGTAATTGTTTCGTCATCATACAAATGACTAAATATCGTTTATATTTTTGACAGACAACACAAGACGTCTCTATCGATTTCCTGCAGTGGCATTCATAACTGTCACATAAAGCTGTCATACATGACGTATTCGTTACCCAATTGGCGCCACTCTCGTCCCGTGATAACGACATAACCGTAAAAAGTGTAACATAACGCCATCTTCGAACGCACGCGCATCTCTAGGCAAAGATTGTTCATTGGTAATATCGATATTCTGCTTGGTATATATCAGAGCAGCTCGTGAGCCTCATCCGAAGCTACAACGTCGTGAAATAACATCGAGAGGCGGATCAGCGACCACAACTACAGCAGACCAAGGTACATACACGTATTATAGGCTGTTACTGTGGTATTTCGTGGAACATCGTTTTGTGTAATAGTCCAGACTCTCGGTTTATCCCAAATTTGGAGTCTAAATCGCGGCCACAAAAAATAATTTATCTTGACAACACAGTATTGTAAAAATAAAATAGTCAAGAATTATTATTAATTTTAAAAATGATAGTAATTGAATTATTTCAATGTCATTCCTAGAATAACAGTTCGTTCATTCAAAATTAATTTTATATAAAAGATACATGTCATAAACTCATAAATAATTGTCCTATTACTTTATGTCATTGTGAGGTTTTGTGCTAGGAAAAAATATCGTTCAGATAAGTATTCATTAAAGTTGTAGTAGTATTTATTAATTAAAAGAGGATATATTTTTTATATTTTTCTTAAAAAGAGGAGTATTCGTTGCCTTTATTGCTTTAGGTATTTTATTAAAAATTACAGGAACCATGTGAAACACGCTTTTGCGCAATAGAACGGTATGGGTTCAACGCGTACAGAGGCAAAATACGTCACGTTGTCTTCAATTATTGATCATGGGCACCAAGTGAGTTGGCAATGTGACACATGTTGATTTTTTTAGGTTTAAGACGTATGAGTTCTCTCAAGATGTTTTCCTTTTACGATTTAAAGCAATGACGATGGGGAGAAATTATACAAAGGACGCGCTTGCCTGTCCATCTGGGTTTACGGTTATTTAATTGAACCTTTACCACCAGGTTAGCAGTTGTCGCAAAACGTAGTCATTTAGTATCAACCAGCCTTATGCTCAAACTTCAACAGCGCATTACTAGAATATATTTTAAATGAAATCTTGTTAATACAATTGCTAGCTAATGTAGAGAAATAACAAATTACCGTGTCATAATTGCAACGTCATCATAATATAATGATGAATGAATGAATGTCTAAGGCGAGAACACGAAACGGGACACACTAGATGTCTGGATATACGACTAGTAATCTCCCTAGTCTTTTTTTGTCACAGCTCTATCTTAGGACTAATATAAATTTTAATTTTAGACAAAATAGTTTTATATCTGATTATACACATTTATAATAGACGAGATGTTAATGTATTCCCCAAACCACTCTTAAAACTTTTCTGTATACTTGTTGACAAATCCTTAAAACATTAAAATCACATTTGCGCGTTACTATTATAGTGCCTATAGTGTATTATGTGGAGCTTCTGTGTAAACACAATCAACTGTAATTTATTTTTAAATAGTTAGCGCAGGATTTTCTGTGAATCAACGTTATAATGGGAACAGTATTGTTTGTGCGGTTTAAAACGTTCAGTTTTTAAAACATGTTGAAATACTGCATTAAAATGATATTTCCCATACATGTTGATCTTGTACCCACTTGTATTTTTTATCGAATAATAAGTAACGAAAATATTAACTTATTGTTTACAAAATTATCTAATTTGTCTAAATATTTAGCAAAGAAAACTTGTTTCCCAAACTACACTGTTGTTGGTATTAAATGCATTTTTTCGAACATAATAGTTTTGTAATATACCAACACGGATATTATCACATTACCGTGAACACGCAAAAACGACCGCATGTGGTTTTAATATCATAATGGCGTCTGGACTGGACACCACCCTTAATTCAGTTTTCCACTAGTCAATTACTCACCGAGCATTGAACAGAAAACCCGAATAAAACATTTTTAATTAGCTGATCATTTGCAAAGTAATAGGCATCTGGTCTTGTAAATGAAAACCAAATAATACGAACTCTCTGACTCTTAGTAGACTGTTTGCGGTAAGAAAAAGTCTTTTGAAACTAAATCTTTGTATATTTTCCTTTTGATTAAAAGAAAAACGTCTTTTGAACATAAAGATTCACGAACATTATTCTCGAAAGAAATCAAAAATATTAAAGTTTGAATGAAAAAATGTCGAAACAATACAGCTACTCGCAAGTTTAATACAAGATACATATCTTATAAATTGTGCGTATCAATATCTATTCATCCGTGTAAATAACCAACAAAACAACAATTTGCGGCGTGGTTTTGTTGCTTAAGTTGTAAATGAGATAGCTATCCTTACAACAAAGTTTAATGGATACAATGAGACCTTTCCTATGCAGAAATCCGAAGTAACTGGCCCATTATAGACGGATAACTTCTCATTACTATCTGATAAATTGTTTCCTAGTTCCCATTGTTCTAATAATTGCTGGCTGGAAACCGTGGGCAAACAATGCCGTCGATTATTATCACGATACTCGTGAAAATCTCATTATCTCCAGATATCTTGCGTTATTCTTCTGCGCCCTTTGTCTATATGCTCGCATCGCAAACAAACGGGAGCTAATGGTGGGCGATGCGGTTTTATTACTCTTTGGACGATTGGTGCCTCGTGAAAACAGCTCTGTCATTGTTGACGCAAGATGAGAGCAGATAAGGCCTCTTGTTTTTCCCAATATTAAATTATGTTTGAGTTTTTCTGGACAGCCTGAACGATCATAGTCATGTTTCTGAAGTTTTATTTAAATAATTAGATGAGACCATTGTTCAGAACTAGAAAAAATGTCTAAAGATTAAAGCCAAGAAAACGCTAACCGATATCATTAATAATTATATAATTATGATGATATTGGTTAACATTATATTGTTTATAAACATTACACACCAGTGTGCAGATGTCCCGTGACCACGGCCGTAGCAATACGGTCGAAACGTCAGGCAATAAACAAGGTACTTTACCTTAAATTATTCACGCGATTAAGACCCGTAGTAAATATAATTTTATAATGTGTACAAATCGCGAAAATTTATCAATCATCAATATTAATAAATTGCAACGATAACAAGATGTCGACTTCGGTATTTTAATCGAGTCCAAAATCGATACTTACCATTCCACAACTAGCAATCCACTTGTTCAAGTCTAAAAATACAGAGTGATTTGTAATACACTAATAACCTCCCGTTCGTGGCTTTTGTATACTTACACATAACCTACCACCTGTTTTTGAAGTAATAACCATAACCACCAACAGACTATTTTACCGGGATAAATTCCTGACAAAAACAACGAATTTACTTCGGGGTCTCACAGATGTGTGGTAGGTGGTTGTGAGACAAAAGTAAAGGGTAATTTTTTTAAAAATTGAAAACTGATATTACAAATTTATTGGGTGTAATGTTCTTTACATTACACCCAATAAACTAGTAATATCGGTATAGCCATAGACGGAAGGTTATTATTATTATTTTAAAAATCAACCTGTATATCAGGTGCACCTTTTTAACCTCATGGCCATACGAGAACTAAAGAATAATAATAACTCACAACCCCTTGTTCAGCTGGGAGATACGTCTGCCACCCCCTTACCCGTAAATCGCCGTATACCTATGGCTGTAACCCTTGGTTAGGTATTTGTGACCCACCAGGGGATCATGCCTTTCAGTTGAGATGATACTTTAGTAGGTATCTTCTTATGTCTACTATAGTCATATAGATTTCAGAAAAGGCTAAAATTATGAGTAGATTATTTGAAAATAAGATTTAAAAAGTTTTGTCAAATCACATTTCGTTCTAAGGATTACAAACCTTAAACAAATTTGAATTTGTACAATGCTTCTCATGATAGGAACCATTCATTTTCGTTACAAACAACCCTCTGTAGGACGTACTCGGTCCACTGAAAGATGGCAATTTGAATTCCTAATGGATCAATAACTATTTGAGATTTGTCTTTGTCCTACAAAGCAGGTCTCGAAGGAATTTTCTGTATTTGCCTTCAATTCCTGACAAAGAAAATGAAGAGAATTTCACAGGAATTCTCAATTGAAATTGACAATTTAGATAAATGCTTCGCCTTGCTTAATTGCGATTAAAAAGGGGCGTTTGGGCAGTAAAATTAATGGCATCAAGGTGTCAAGCTTTTACTGCAAGCTTAAAATTAAAATGTTTGGATTGCAACCAAATAAATTTTCATGTCTACTAAAAACTTTATATTAATTTGGCTTTAAATTGAATTCTCTTTCAGGTCAAGCGTTGTTATTTACGATCCCATAAATATACCGAATGCTTTCAAAATCACTACCTACACCAGTTCAAAGCGTTTTCCCAAACATCGAATATCACCCTGGAATAGTTATATCTACAACCCTTTCGAACGATTCATGCAAAAACGCTTTTAAATCACCAACTTAGATATGACGAGAGCAATTTCCCTACTGACATAAAACACAGGCATAGCTAGAATCTTTTTTCACGCTAAATTGAACTAAAAGGCTTTCAGTACCAGACAGAGCAGGATGCGGCCGTCGCCGGACTTCCGGCTTTACGTGCCTCACGACTTTACATGCAGTTTTTCTCCCATCCACTCTTATTTATAGTCCTCTTCAAAGTTGCTGGCGGCCAAATTTGCTGAATTTCATAGAGTACGGTAATATTAAGTTTAAGTTGCTATTTAATTCAGCGCTAGTGGGCCACAAAATGTTAGATCTTTTAGTTTATTAAATAGAACTTTTATTTAGTTTTGTGGAATGATTATATTTTTATTACAGGAATACAAAAATATAGCTTTTCCAGGGTTTTTAGTCACCTATTTACGTTGGAATTTTTGAAGATACAAAGTTGTATACAAACAGATACCTACTTATCATTTGAACATTAAACTATAGAAATAATTTAACAATTCTAAAATATATGTAACTACATACCAGACAGCCAACTAAAACTCTTAGGGCCTTTTGTTATAGACACATTTTCTACGAACAGATGGACTGTAACAGGATTTACACAACAGCCTCACTTAACAATGTATTTCAAATTAACCTTCCATGTACAGTAATAACCAAACAAACTGTTAAACTAACATAAAACTAAACCGAATGCGAAGCTATAATAATATAGTTCAGAGCGAGTTTGTAACAAGTTCCAAACGACTGGCATAAGCCGAGCCTATATTAAACAAATTGATGTCATAATGAAAATAGTAGGCAATCTAAACTATGGTAATTGCGTATACTCATGATTGAGCTGCTGGTTAATATGTTTTTATTGGATAACATGCATACAGTAAATTTTCCAATTAAGAATCGTCGGTTGGTTGTGGGCAAAATTATGAAAGGCTTATGTTTAGCAGTGGACCAATACGGAGTCTTGATGCATGCAAAATAAATGTCATCGTCGGTCGGTAGGGTGGGCTGGATACGGAAAGTAGAGGACCGGGTGTTGTGGAAAAAAATTGAAGAGGCTTATGTATAGTAGACGACCGATACGGGGTCGTGATGAATGCAAAATAAATATCATCGTCGGCCGCTAGGGTGGGCTGGATGCGCATAGGCAGAAAACCGGGTGTTGTAGTAAAAACTAGAAGAGGCCTATGTCCATCAGTGGACCGACAGGAAGCATACAAGTTTAATAGATAGATAGATAAAAAACTTTATTAAAAACCATACATACATTTTTTTATAACTCCACAAAAACCAAATAATCGGTTTGTCTGTGGAAATATATAGCACTCAGGTTACCTACTTACAATCTGTATGCCTGTCTATGACATCATAGCGCCCACACGGATAGACGGATTTGGAAGCGATTTTTTAAGGTTTCGTATCTAACCAAACCTAAAAAACTAAACCCTTATAGGATTACAAAAAGTCTTTAAAAAAGCATATACACGACCTGTGTATATGCTTCTACAGCAAGTACAGTCATTTGAAGCTGTGAAAAATAATAAAACTTTAAAGTTAATGTAAAAAAAGATACGGCCCGCTAAAAACGTATATTTCGAGATTCGATTCCTGACCTATTTATAATATGTACCTACAAATTTTTACGGAACCCTCGTTGGGCGAGCCTGACTCGCACTTGTCCGGTTTTAATAAGAACCTCGTTTAGTCGGGATGGTTGCTTACAACTTTGTTTGTTGTTAGTCCATTTAGAAGATAATCAACTTTTTCTTTCACGTGGCGACATTTCAAAATATTTAGTCATCAACGCGCTATCTGCACTACGAACGTTAATTGCTATTCCTAAGGTATCAATTGGGTGGAACCCCATACACTATTATTTTTTAAACATCAGTTTGTTTTTTTTTAATTACCCTGTGGAACACTTTCCAGCCATCGATGCCTTCACAACAGTCGCGCCCGTTTCATTTCAATGAGATTATTATTTGCTGTGCAACGAGTTTTGATGATCTCAAGGTGATTCTGCCACATGCATACAGGAGCACTTGATGACTGCCACAGACGATGCAGTTGACGTTTCCAAGTAAAGAGCCTCTATTATATAATATTGTACTTTATTTGCTTTTTATAACTATTTGCTATTGACGAAAAAGACGGGGATTCTGAATGTTATTAACATACAAAGTTTGTAAGTAATTGTACGAAAGAAGAAAGAGGAAATATACCCAGCTCCTTTTTATCTAAGAAAGAATGTAAGCCGAAACATCTGTCTTCATACAACGGCTAGCAGATCGTTACGCTACATAAAACTAATTTCCCGTGAAGCCCACGAAACGACACATTTCGAGTGAATTATGTTGTCTTGAAATATATTACCTTTAACTTCGATGATCTTAAGCGCAAGAAATTGTCGCAAGATATAATTTGTGTAAATGTTTTGTGTCAAGAATTTACGAGTACGTTCTTACATTTCTTATTTATTATACTTTCCAGAAATATTATAGGAACGCCAAATATTGTGAGCGTGAAAGTTTGGAAGAGAAGGTTGAAGGCACGAGAGCATGCGAAGGACGCCCATGGATCGACCAGATTAAATCTGCAGTTAGTGGCCCCTTGCTTAAGTGCACGTGGAATGTAGGCGTTGCATTGTGAAGCGGTTTACAGTTGCCTGAAATCTGACTGCTACATGATAACCACGACCGCTCTGCCAAGAGTGAATCGACAAAGAGAGAAGAAAGTTTAGATGGATATTTGTTAATCGTTCATGCAAAACTGCACAGATCTTGATGAACATTTACACTAATTCAGATCATATCAGAATTTATTTTATCGTAGTCCGACATCTGAGCAAGTGGAGCCTGAACTTCACCTCTTTTATAGATATGGCAGAATATTCATTATAATAATAATAATAATAATAATAAAGAGGAATAATAATAATAAAAATGATTTAATCAATAAGGAAGCAAAATACTACACTTGTGAAAAGTCGATTCTACATTTACTCGTGTAATGTCTAATGCCTGTTCGCAAAAAATAGGTAAAGCCCGAGGTAAAAAACAGGCAATAAAAACTCGTGGCCGCTCTTTTCAAATTGCCAATGTATACAATGTTTCTCTGTTTATAAACTGTATATGCAGGTAAGGTGCTGCCACCATTATATTATACACCATATTAGAGGACTGATGCAAAAAAAGAGGTCAATAATGGATATATCAGCCCCAATGGATACAACATGGGTAAAAACTTTATGTGCTTAAATATTGGCCAATTTACTGCTACTTAATGAATGAACATTGCAAAAGAAAGAAAATTAAAATATTAGTTTAAATATTGATAAAAGAAAGTAAAAATATTAATAGTTTTTTTTTTTTTTTAATAAGTCTGTTCTACACGGTTCTTGCAGTATTTGAGCTTGGTCGTTATTTACTATCTTTTTTTCGTTTTCGCGTTACATAATGGTATATAGAAAAGTGCGCTTAGAAATGTATCGCGCATGCGCGCGGAAATCTTTAAGCGCACCGCGCATGCGCCAAAACGCGCGGGCTTTCCGCAAAATCGAAAGAAACCATAGTAAATAAGGACCCTTATGTATACAGTTGACAAGAAATATGTGACAAATTAATTAAAAGATTCCATTGCATTGAATGTTACATAATTTTCAGATAATAGAATAGGCAAGTAATAAAAAATACATCTCAGTTTTCCTTAAACACGAGAACTAACAATAACATATACTCGTAGGTACATGTTTTTGACGGCTGCGTATTTTCCCCGGAACAATTAGTATTCTGTTACTGCCCCGTAGCTAATTGGATTGTTAGTTAAATTGACGTCCAAACACTGACAGTAGCGTCAGCAACCGCACTATTACACAACATAGTAGTAAAAGTGGTTTCAGAGATACAATGAACTAAAATAATTGTTATTACGAACCAGTGAACCAACTTCACACATGTACTAATAACTAATTTTGCGTAAGTAACTCGATAAGTTTTGTGAGAAAAAAACTTTAAAAAAAAAAAATTAAAAAAGTTTTTATTCTCTATGAAAGGTTCTATTCGCCTAAACCAACTATTAAAACACTTTTGCCAGATTTAATCAGAAATTTCAACTTCGTAGGCGCTACGGTCTCTTCGGCACACCAATAAAAATCACAAGGAGTTAAATCAGAAGTGTACGGTGGTCGTACAGGTCCGGGCCCAGATGAAGTATCTGGGCCTAGTGGTAGTCGGGCGGTGGCTCTTCGACGAGCACTTCCGCGTTTTGGTGCCTAAACTCGAGGCTACTGCGTCCGCACTGGGAACGCTGTTGCCGAACCTGGGTGGGCCCAGTGCCTCGAGCGGACGGTTGTACACGGGGATGGTGTGGTCAATGGCTCTGTACGGCCGCACCCGTATGGGCGGCGTCCCTGACCGCCTAAGGGAGACACCAGCGGACCATGCCGCACGGTGTCTGCAGAGGCAGCGTGCGCATTGGCCGGCACACCCCCGTGGGATCTGGAGGCGGAGGTGCTTGCCGAAGTGTATCGGCGGGCGGTGGCTGTTCGGGAAGGGGGTTCGGTGCCCCTGCTCAAGGAGCTACTCGCTTACCGCGGTGAGGCCCACCGGGCAATCATGGCCCGGTGGCACGGCCGGCTGGAGCAGGGCAGGTATTCGAACCATGGAGGCGCTCCGGCCGGTCCTGGAGGAGTGGGCGGGGTGGCAGCATGGGACCCTTTCCTTCCGGCTGGTGCAGGTCCTTTCCGGGTACGGGTGCTTCGGAAAATAGCTAGGAAGGAACTGAGTCCCGCTAGCCACCACTGCGACTGCGGTGAAGACTCGGCGCTGCACACTCTCCAGCATTGTCCAGCTTGGGAGGGGCAGCGTCGAGTTCTCACCGCAGTGGTCGGAAGTGGCCTCTCGTTCATGGAGGGGTCATGGAATGTGGTCGCATCCTTCTGCGAGGACGTCATCTCGCAGAAGGAGGTGGCGGAGCGCGTCAGGGAAGAAAGCTCCCTGGCGGATCCGCTCCGTCGCCGTCGGGAGTCGTCGGCGCGCATATCTGCGCCTGATGCAGCCTAAGGTGGGGGCTGCAGGCTTCCGTGGCTTCCGTGGAGGCGCGGCACCTTGTGTGTATCCAGGGGCCGCATAGGTGTGAAATGCCCGGAACGCAACAACATCGCTTTCGGGCATTGCCACTGGGCGGGCCGCCGACGGTATAACAAATTCGAGGCGTGGCGAGCGATACACGGCGGGTTTTGTTAGTGGATGCAAACCCCACACTACCTCCATCGTCTTCCTCGGACGGTGGGGGTGGTGTTCGTCAGGAATTTTGCCCGCCATATCAAAAAAAAATAAGTACTGTGGGTTGGGAAAGGTTTCAACACCGGTTTCCTTAAGAAACACATTTGTTCTGAGGGACGTATGTGACGAAGCGTTGTCCTGTTGTAGCATGGTTTCCTGAAGCCTAGTCTTTGGTTTATTCTGTCACAGATCTTGGAAAACTTTCTGCAATGCTACTGTTGTATACCATTCCGAGAGTTTTCAGTGTCTGACGGCAAACGCAGGATCCAGCGACAACAAAGCTTCCTCACTCTAAGATGCTGATGCAAAATAATGTTAACGCTCTGCAAACTAACGCCAAGAATCATCTCGATGTCCTGTCTCGATGATACTGGCGTTTATGGGCGACTACTTCTATTCATCTTCGAGGTTTATTTTACTCCTTTTAAATTCACTAAACCATCTAAAAACTGTTGCTCAAGATGTGACAAACTCTTCTAACGGTGATTGAAATCGTTAAAGGCCAAGTTTTTCAGTTAAACCAAATCATAAAATATTATAGCATGCTAATGTTTGCGGTTATGCTCCATCGTTGCAAAGAATGACGCGAATTTTCCTAACTAAATAAATAATTTGAAACTTGATTTTTAATGTCAAAGCATGACTTCGGCATTAAAAATGAAATTTAAAATTTTATACGTTTAATACTCAAGTAAATTGACCATTCTAGTAAAATGTTACATTATTCAAATGAATGCTATAAAACATTTGGTAAAAGATTTCCTTACGGCCACATTCCTAAACCTTAAGTCTGATGCTGTCAACATACAAATCGTCACGACAAAAATACATCAACACAGTTAAGTTGTAGTCGACAATAATCTCCGGTTCAAATCTGTTAAATTTTGTTGACCGTACTGGCAGAAAAATACAATTCACTATTGAAATTGTAAGGGACCGAAGTACTATTATAGCTTGAAGGAATGCACTAGGTATATTTAGTTACTCGACTATCAATAATGGTTAGGAGTATCAAATTGACTTCACAGTCTGGTGTATATTGTGTCAATATGAGGATTGAACAGACTTTTAGTTTTGCTTTGAACGTCCTTAGCTCAGAGACTGTCAGTATTAGAAAGCTGTAATTTGGCATGGATATACGCATAGCCGACAGAGTGGTCAAACAAAATCTTGAAAAAAACGTAAAGTTGGTATGTTATTTTTTTTTACTTACCCTATACTGTGGGGTGTCGTTGAATAGGTCGTTTAAACGTATTCAGAGGTTGTAAAGACATTTTTTTCGATTAAGAAATACGTTTGTGAAATATTAAGCTTTAAAGTGTACATTTTTGTTAGAGTCAAAATGCTAAATGGTTGTTTTGGAAATATGAAAAAAGTTTATATAACGAAATTAAAATGAAAACTATCACAGCTAAGTAGGCTTTCCAAGTTTACGAGTTATAGCTAAGAGTAACCAAGTAAGAAGTAACAATAACTTTCAAACAAATTCCAATGAAATTTACATAACTCGTATTATAACGTCATTAGTACCAGGGAATTAAAAGAACAGAAAAGCCTTTACTTGTTAGACTACATTATTATGATGGGTAACTACGGAAACCTACATTGTACGTGGCGCGACATGCACTTGCCTGGTTTTTCTATCTAAGTGGCATTACATCTCGACATCAACAAAATGTGTGAACAAATGTATCTTAATAAAGTATTACGCACGTAGTCATTTGTTCGTGCAGGTGAACGCGTACCATACTTAAGTGAGTGTTGAGTAAGATTAGAGTTACCATGCCATGTGCCTACACTAGACTTAGGTTAGATTTGAACCAAGCGAAGATCATTTCATCGCGCGCGAATATCAGGTCCATATTTTACAATGGGTCCATATTTAGCATGCAGTACTGTGCCATGGTTTTGTTTGTACTTGAATTTGCGCCACAAACTCTCTTTTATTATACTGGTTATGAAAAAAATATTGCTCACCTCTAAACGTAATAGGACTTCTGTGCGTACTCGTAACGCTATTATATATCATTCATACTTAACACCAAAAGTTTGGAACAATATCAAACGACGTTAATAACAAACATACTTGCCAACAAAGTTGTGGCAACTGTAAATTATCCGAGCACTAATTTTCTCTGTCTAGAGGGAACTAAATTGCGTATCTGTTTGTATGAAATTGATGGAGAGGCGTCAAAGGATATCTCTTTACGCTCCGGAGAGTTGGTTTATTCGTAGGAACAATAATTAGACACAAATATGATTTAGTACTTCTTGAAATATATATTTTTTTATTAAAATCAAATCTCACACTATTTATTTGTTTATACAAATAAATACGATTCAATGTGGGAAGTAAACGCTAGTCTGTTCACTAAAGCGTCGATAAAAGCATTGCAATGAATTCCACATTGGAGTATTATTCTTGCGCCAAGAGAGCCCACTAAATGACAATTTATGGATCATATAAATCTCTTAAATGGAACTAGAATACTACATCCATCACAGCCACAATCAAGCCATCATATACATTCGGAAAAGTGCAGTTCTTTACTTTTTCTATGTCCATGTGTGAAATTCAATTCAGGAAAAGTCAAGTAAAAGCTTATCTTTTGTTCAGATGAACCACATTGTCCGCCCCCGTTTAAAATTCTTGTTGAAAAACCAAACAGTAACTCAACAAATTGGCACAGTAACAAAATAAATTTAAAGGAAAAATACGAAAGCTAAGCGTTTAAAAGTTCTTCCGTTGGCAACACCGTCGGCTCAGTAACAAAAGCGGATAAATCGGCCGAGAATACCATGCATTGTATTCGTATTAAGTGTGAATAGACGCCATTGCTCGGGACGACAAAAGCATCTCTGTTTGAGATACCCCGATATAGGGAACATAGATAGTGCACACAATGAGACAATAGATGGTAGCATTTTCGAAGTACAACACTTGTGATCCGGTTAAGCGTTTGTGCCGTTCATTGAAGTATTAGCTGTAGTCTGGAGTGTAGTTGAGCTTCCTGTATTGATAATAACTTTACTCTATTCCAGAGCTGCTTTTAAAGCTGGCTGTAAACATTTAAAAACCTAAATAATATGTTTAGGAACATCTGGTTACAACATAGTACTTTTATACTATTTAAAACATCTCTCAAGTACATCTCATCAAACCTATCAACTTTTGTTTTTCTGCTTTTCAAAATTCTTGTAAAAATTATATAAAATACAAAATTGAAAAAAATGCATGGACGTTCTCTAAGGTTAGTAAGCATTAAATTTCGCCTAGTAAATAAAGATACATTTTTTTTTTTTAATAATGGCTAAAATAGAAAACGACAAACGTTAATGATCCGACAATCCTTTGTTTTGAATTCTGACTAGAGCTCGTTAGGCCAATAAATCTACAGCCAATCTACGAAGAGTCTGCTGCTCGATTGCTCTTAGCTTTAAGTTGTACACTAATAGGACTGGGAACATCATTCAAGTTTATTGTGTGAGAAATTCTGCGTTGGCTTCTGATTTATATCGAGACTGCAACATATTTATCTGGATTTTTAGTTAATAGTCTTTTTAACAGCGACCACTAACAAAGCACTGTAATGTCCCTGCCTCCATTAGATGAACTTAGGACATGATAAAAGTAGTAACTATAAAAAATATTGGATAAAGATCGCATATGACAAATTTAGAGATATTCAATGGGATTTCAAGACTATTAACTAACGTATATCACTCATGAATGACATAAGCAATGTGTGATTGTAATGCTTTCGAGTATAATTATGACTAAGGTGCCAGCGCTGTATTAAGCTCAATTCAAATGAAATACATTGGAGTTATCGTATGTATTGTCCTAGCCCGCACTGTGAAATCCAACAATATATTTTCATTGAACGGCTGTGTGACCAAAAGCGATTTTAAATTAAGATTCCATGTCTTACAGTGCGATCAGACTTAGAAGTACTAAACATACCCTAGGTCTTAAGGTAAATCAATAGTACCCGAGCATAATAAACGACAAGTCTCAAAAATAATACGTTAGTTTTTTCGTAGTCAGTCAAGGATCTTGCAGATAATAATGAAAAGCAAACCAAAAGCTTTGCTTAAATAAATAATTAAGGACATACCCGAGGTATATACTATCCACTTTACTGACGATCACAACGACTGAACTTATAATTGTGTATCATAAATCAACAGCAAGAGCGTATCACACAATATTGGTGCTCATACTAATTGAATACTACTTGAGTAGTGCTTATACCTAATACACAGAAGTAAAGCGGCTTGTGACCTCGTACTTGTGATATTACATACGTAAGTTTAGAATGGCGACATCAGATTGAAATAGTTGCTCCAGCGATCTCAACTAAAGTAATCATACTGGCCAACGAGACACTCTTGTTGACATTCAACTTTAAATTGCAACTGACGTAATAGTTTTGTATGTTACAGCACCTAATGTACAGTTTTTATGCAACATTCAAAGCAAAAACGAACAAGTGAAACTAAAGTAATAAATTACAGTTAGCGCATAGAAGTTAAATACCGGAAACAGTAATATCACGGGCTGTCAAGCGCTGGCATTCTATAAGGCTTATAGGAAAATTAAATGGATGTTTTATAGCTGGAAATTGTTAACTATAATAACCGTAACTCAATATAATTTCCTTATAATGATGTAGCAAAAACTACTAAACAGATATTTGATGGAGGCAATTTTTTAAGAAGGGTAACAAGCTAAGCATCCACAGTGATTTGGTGGATGTCATGTCTTCAAATTTTTAGTACATGAGTTGTAAGTAAACATATTTCAGTGATTTAAATACTACAGAGGGTGCCACGGAAAAGAAACCATTCCGTACCAACCTCAATATTCAAAAGGTTTCAAAAGACTCGTCACAAACATCTACTTTCTCCCCATACCAAATCGTCACAGTATCTTTTGAGATTAGCACGTCTAAACAAACATACAACATTTTAAAGTGTATAATATTTAAATGTATAAGATACATATACACATTTAATTATACAAAGTATAAATATTGGTCGAGACTTTTCCAGCGCATCATTATCCATGTAGGCAACATATTGAGAGGAACGCGAAACCCAGGAGGATTTTCAGCTAAAGCAGCCGATGCTGGCTACTGGGATAGCTCTAACAGTACAAAATCACACGTTCGCCAGCAGGCCAAGTGAGGATCTAGTTAAAGCTCTAACAGAGCGATTTAAAGGATTTGCGGGGACGTAATGGGTGAAAGGGGATCCTAGTTAAAAATGAATCATGGTGAACGGTAATCCGTATTTGCAGGTCAATATTACAGTGTTTACGATGTGTAAATAAAACCCTGTCTGACCAAAAAGAGTGTATGGTGCATATCCTATTAACAAAACTAAAAAGATAATAAAATTGTACCCAAAACTACATTTTTATCGTAAACTAGCTTTTGCCCGCGGCTTCGTTCGCGTTGATGTCGGTTATAGCGATAAAAACTACGTTTTTGCATTTATATGTTACAGTTCACGCTTCTCCAAGGGATCTCCAGTAACCTGAATTTTCAAATAGATAATAATATGGCAGCACACGTCAAATAAAGTATCAAAGGAATTTTATTATTTGTTAGAAAATGTAGGTTACTATGGACCTAAATTTGCCAACAAATAACATTTGATTTGGCAAAATTAAAAAAAAAAAACTTATTGTAAATTTCTTAGGGATCTAATCAAAAATAAATACAGTCTATGTTACTGGCTGAATTTTGAATTTTATTTTAATAGACTTATTAAAATTCTCGACTTAATATCACTAATTCTACGCTTTAAAATGTAGCCAATTTTCAAGATTGTTAGCGCCTTAGATTTCTCCGGGGTATTTCCATTATTATAATGAAAAATCTAAAATAAACAAAATATTCTCATAACACTATTATAGATAGATATATATTTTTTTGTATATTCATAGTATATTGGTTTTAGTAAGTAGGCTTGCCTATGAAACCAGTCGCTTTTACTGTTACTCAAGTATCTATAAAAGCATCAAAGCGGAAGTTCAAACCTACTGCAAGGAAAAAAGAAACAACGGGTTGCACTTCGAGAGTGCCGGCAGAAGTGAAAACTTGAACATTTTATTACATACTGATCAAATTGGAATAATATATTTCGATCTTACTGACATAATAATAAAAAAAAAATTAAATAACAAATCATAAATCAAAAGAATCAAAAATTAAAATAAAAAAGGGAAAAAAGATAATCGTTACTCGGACTCAAAAATCAAAAATTAAAATAAAAAGGGAAAAAAGATAATCGTTACTCGGACTTAAACTGGGGTCTTCTGGTTTCTGAACTGCCCGATTTCCCACCTGAGCTATAATAACATTATAGATGGTGGCGAAATTTACCTTCGTATTCTAATGATATTGTAGCAGTTTTTCATTGCTCACCCTCCGTGTTACGAATACGAATATCGAATACGAATTCCGTCTTACTCCGTCTTACGAATACGAATATCGAAGACGTCGTACGAATTTTCGATCAGGTCACGTGTCCTGACGCGAGTTTAAATTTTTTACCCATCCCAAAAAGTGCACAACGTTTTTTTTTCGAACGAGAAGTTTTCACTTCAAAAATATGTATATGGATAAACAACATCTCTCTATGAAAATTCCACCTGATAGAACGCAAAGCAAAATGCACAAAGTAATTATTCTAGGATAGACAAGGGCGTGGTCTACGCAATACTCTACAAGACCTCTTACTGACAGAATACACTGTAGTTTCCTATTTAAAACCAGACTCGTTATTCACGTTTTTTTTCCGTTTTCGTGGCAAGCCCGTGCGAACTATCAAAATCTAGTTTTATAACAAGATTTTGACAGTTCGCACGATAAATAGAGAGCTGCGCTTAGAAATGCATCAACGAGCATGCGCGGCGAACATTTTTTAAACGCACCGTGTATGCGCCAGTTCGAACGGGCTTGCCATGAACGAATAAAGATCGTGAATAAGGACCCAGGTGGTTTACTAAACGATAATAATAATAATAATATCTTGGGACAACTCACACAACGCTATCTGATCCCAAACTAAGCAGAGCTTGTACTATGGAAAGCAGACAACTGATAAACATACTTATATGTTTTTAAATACATACATATTATAGATAAATAACACCCAGACACAGAATAAACCATCGTTCTCATCACACAAAGTTTTATCCTGGGTGGGGATCGAGCCCACGACCTCTTACATAGCAGTCGGATACACTCCCACAGCGTCACAGAGGCAGTCGATATATTGCAATATTCCAAGGGCGTAGTCAGTACTCTGACAAAAAGCGATTACGTGATTATAATAGGAGGTTGCTGCGATAGAAATCCAAATAAGCTTGATATCTAGATCGGTGGTTAGCATCTATTGCCAACATAATATAAGTGAAGTACTAAAAAATAAGTTTCTAATTAGATGGGTGAATCCAGTCAAAAAAGCGAAGAAGTTCATACTTCTGAATCTGGAGCACTTAAATTTGGAGTCCCACAAGGAAGCATTTTGGGTCCTATAATTTTCTTTGTGTATATAAATGACATGTCTTCCGTAATAAATCATGACATCACATTATTTGCTGATGATAGTACCTACGATATTGTTCACAAATGAAAAGTCAACTAATTTAGAATCTAACATTAATGAATTTTTACTTTTAATTTAAAAATAACTATTACTTTTAATTATTATTGTTAGAAATAATAAAATATTTTCGAATAAGTAATCAACGTACAGGTCCGTTAAAAATTCATACATACATACATATCAACCCATAAGATGGCCCACTGCTGGGCACGGGTCTCCCCAGTAGAACCTCCTAGTATGTAGATCCTGGGGGTAATTGCCAGAATCGCCACGCTTGGCGAGCGGGTTGGCGATCGCAGTAAGGTTTTAAGTACGCAGAGGACGCTGCTGCCCGTCCTCCGGGGTAAAATCCCTTAGTCGCCTTGACGACACCCACGGGTAGAGATGGGGTGGTACTATTCTTAAGCCGGCACCACACGGCACACGTTAAAAATTCAATACCTAGATATTGAATTTTTAACGGACCTGTACGTTGATTACTTATTCGAAAATATTATCTAAAAATTCAATACCTAGGTATTGAATTTTTAACGGACCTGTACGTTGATTACTTAAAGCGAGATTGAAGAAACCGAAGTAACAAAATTTCTAGGATTATACATTGACAACTAAATGAATTAGAGACACCATGTTTATTATGTATATAAAAGGTTAGGGCAATTGTCTTAAGCGTTACATATGTTAAAAAAAAATAGCAAACCAAACAACGGCATATCAAGGCTACTTCAGCTCAACTCTCAGATACGGTGCGATGTTCTGGGGCAACAGTGCTAATAAAGAACGTTTCTTTCTATTGCTGAAAAGCGCTGTATTATTAAATATTTTATCTAAAAGTGATTCCTACAAACTATTTTTTAAAAATATGAACTTTCTAACATTGTCATGTTTATAAGTTTGTTAAAAATAATATTCATTTATTAGAATACCGCACACGTGTACGGCATCAGAATAAATTGCACATAGTAAGAAGCAAGGCGGACTCAAATATATTTAATAATATTTCGAAACACCTAAGAACTGTTTCTGAAATAAACTCATTTGAAAAGAAACTCCATGACCTACTGGTGAACAAGTGTTAATCACTACAGCAATATGAACCACCTCAGTCATGAGACTCATGAGTCTTGAAGTCGCTCATTGCCATACTCACATATTATTGTAATTTTGTGGAATAGTGTATATTTACGAGTAGTTGCCTGCATTCACTTTAAATAGTTTAATTGTAAATTTATATTATAGTTTTATTTTTATTTCTATCAAATTGTGACATGTCTACCTATTTTTAGGGTTCCGTAACCAAAACGGCAAAATGGAACCGTTATAATTTCGCCATGTCCGTCCGTCCGTCCATCCGTCCGTCCGCAGCTTAGCTCAGAGACTGTTAGTGCTAAAAGGCTGTAATTTTAAATGGATACATATATTACTTACTACTTTCACTTTGTCGGCAAATGAAAGAATAAAATCTTGAAAATCATTTTTTTTTGTGGGTACCTGCGGTGGTAATAAAAAAATCATATCCCCACTTATACATACATACATATATAGAATATGTAAAAGGGGGATATGATTTTTTTTTTCACCTATCCCACAGTGTGGGGTATTATTAAATTAGTATCGTGAAGAACATTTTTTGATTTAGGGATCCGTTTTTAAAACATTAAGCTTTAAAGTGCAATTTTTTGTTAGAGTCAAGAGACTCCTGCCTGCTAATAGGTTGATGTTGGGTTTGTGAAAAAAATAACGGTAGTTGTATAAAGAAGTACCACAGCTTAGTAGGCTTTACAATTTTACACACACAACAGCTGATGAAATGAGTAAAAAATTTTCGTACAAATTCCATTGAAAATGATTATTAGGTAGGTATAACGTTGTAAGTATGAAAGAAAAGCAACAAAAAACTCACTTCTTAAGCCGCATTATTTGGATTAGGGGGGAGGGGTCTACGGAACTCTACATTGTGCGTGGTCTGACATGCTTGCCCGGTTCTTTATTATTATTTTCTTATTATGATTATTCTTGTACTTGAATCTGATGATTGTATGCCTGAAAGGCGGCATAGCTGAACTACCTAATTAATAAGAACATCTGTATTTTATAACTACCTATAACCCACAATAAAATTATTTGAATAATTGATTGATTGATCAATACGACAGTAAATTTAGGCAATATTATCATTGTCCGGTCTGCAGATGGTTGACCCTGATTATCCCTGCCTCGAAAAGCACGTTAAGCAGTCAGTCCTAAGACTTATCTCTCTCCGGACTCCCACTCCGGAAACCAAGCTTTACCATAAACAATGTAATCAATTTAGACGCAACTAATAACAGTTGGCACTTTACCAAGTTGCAAAACGGTCGATGCGAACCACTTAGGTCTAAAGCCATGCTCTAGTTTGTTGTCTTAAAGTCATAAGACAACTTAAGACATTTCCAAGAGCTCTCTGGGTGAAAGCTCGAAGTTAAGACTTGCTCTTGTACTTTTAAGACATCGATTCTAGGAAGATTGTTTATTGTGAAGTGGAGAAGATAAATATTTAAAAAAGTTAAGAGACTTTAACTTTGTCTATAACTACCTCTGAAGAGAAGTTGCAATGCGTATGACTGCTGCGAAAGAGGTTTTGAGTTCGTTTCTCGCACGGAATAGGGCAATAAAAGGTTCATAAATGTTTGTAAAGTTTTACGCGACACAGAGATTATTATTTGTTAAAACAAACACTACAACAAAAAAATTGTAAATACAGAGCAGATGATGATACCTATATAAAATTATATCGGTACCAATAGCATAAATAATCATTTCAGGTGTTGAAAAAGACTTATAACTACGTTTGAAAATAAACGGTATGTGTCCATCTCATCTTATATTTACAATCTCCAAGGGTCCATCTCATTTTATATTTACAATCTCTATGTGCGTTGGACCCAGGTCCTCATGTAAGTCTCCCAAAGGCCCGATTGGCGATTTCCGTTACAATCAGAAAGATTGCCGTGTATATACATTTGTACAACGTTTAACAGAAAGTTGTGGTCAAATTAACAGGGGGACACTTGAGTCTTACAAAAATGAGTGCTTTATTAAAGCTTAATCTATACTAATATTAAAAAGCTGAAGAGTTTGTTTATTTGTTTGAAAGCGGTAATCTCAGGAATTACTGGTCAGAATTAAAAAAAACTTTCTCTCTTCTGTTAGGTAGCTCGTTTATCGAGGAAGGCTATAGGCTATATAACATCACGCTACGACCATTAGGAGCGAAGTAGCAAAGAAAAATGTTACAGAAACGGGTAATATTTACGCATACGAAGTTGCGCGGGTCAGTTATATTTCATAAACGGAGCCCTATATTAAAATGGTGTTCACGATCCCGAAATATTTTCAGAAGATCTATCCAACGACACCCCACACATTGCGGTAGGCCAGAAAAAATCACATCCCCACACGAGTGGGGAGGTTATAATTTTTTTTTATGATTTTGTTTTACCGCTTTTTCAGCGTTACTAATATGATATCCGTATCAAATTACAACTTTCTAGTAATAAGGGTAGCCTAGGGGCAAACAGATGGCCAGCACATAACGAAACTGTAAGGATTATGAAAATGTATATATTACGGGTCTTAATCGCGTGAAGAATTTAAGGTAACCTTGTTTATTGCCCGACGTTTCGACGTATTGCAACGGCCGTGGTCACGGGTAGACTAATTCAGCTCAGCGTCGCCTCCGTGAAGCGCGGGTTTCGGAAACTACCCTTGCTTGATTTTTATCACTCACTATGACGGAACTGTCGGTACTTCGACACACAACACTAAGGACATCTGCACACTGGCGTGTAATTGAAACTGTAACAAAAACGGGTTCACACAGTAAAAAGTTGTCTCACAAACTTGCAACACTTATTAACAAATTTCCACGACAACTGACAAAATTTTAAGTTTGTTACTCAGCGGTTTAGGAAATAAATCAGTTAGGACAAGTAATCTACACATATACAATCACTTGTTTATAATAACTGACTGACTGAAAGATTTTTCAACCATAGGATACAAACCTGAAATTATGGCAGTTGGTGCCTTTTATGTTTTATTTTATTCTATTTTATTGTCATATCATCAATCGTTTACACTTAAATATTTCTAGGACTAAGATTTACAACATTAACTTATACTGTAACAATATATTACAGGTAAGCACATCGTGCACTATTCATTAATTACAATCAATAACCTACCACATACTTTAAATTCACAAATCATACAAAACAGTTAAAAATAACATTAGAAAACAATTAATAAAATATAATGAATAATATTATAGAATTAAATAAAAATAAAACATAATTAATTAAAATTAGAGTGATAAAATTACGTTTGCTGTTGGGACGAGGTTATACTACTGAAGCTGCTAATAGAGTCAAAATAAACATCAACTAGATCACTGTAGCTATTTATTAAATTACAGAGCTGGGGAATTATAAAATTTGCACCTAGTACAGTTCTACGAAAGAGAGGGTGTAACGGGGTAATAGGTGCACACGGGTATCTAAAAGGTACACGTTTTGCAGCAATTGGGGACAGTCTATTTTGTTCCTGAGCACTTTAAAAAAAATGAAAGAAGAAAAAGAAGAAAGCACTTTAAAACAAAACTCTGTCGCAAGATAGTATGAAACTCCGTCAGTTTTAAAGATAAGTCTGTGAAATTGAGCACTTCCATTTTTGGTATAAAATAAAGGAACACATTTGTCAGCTTTTTTTTGAAAATCATCCCCCGAAGGGATGATTTTCAAAAAAAAGCTGACTTATGTTTACCCCCCAAAGGGGTAAACCTATTTTGCAACAAACGGTTGCAAGTTTGTGTAAAACTCTGTCATTATTGAAGTTAGATCTATAAAATTTCGTATTTGGTTTTTTCATTTAAAATGAAGAAACAGGTGTTTTAGGGTTTTTGAAAAATCAACCCCTAAAAGGATAAACTAGGGGTTGGAAGTGTGTGGAACTCCGTTAATTTTGAATTAAGATCTGTGAAATTTCGTACTTGTTGTAAGGTTTAAAATAATGAAACACGTGTTTAAGTGTTTTGATCTAAGCCGCGAGCGACAGCTAGTCAGGTATAAATGTTTAAATAAGTGGAAATAGATGAGCCCTAGATAGTAAACAACCATTGTTGTATCGTACTCATAGAATAGGCGTATATGAAAAATATTAAAATAAATCACATAGGTACAGCTTTGTCTAACAAAACGCTACGACTAATAGGAGTGGAGAAGCAATGAAAAATGTTGCAAAAACGAGGAAAATTTACGCAAACAAAGTTGCGCGAGTCAGCTAGTAAAAAATATAAGTCTATGAATACAATTTCAGAAGAATTTCAAAAACTTATTCAAAAGTGATCTAGTAACAACAAAAACATTGAAGTTTTCCAATATCAGACTGTATTACTAAAGTAATAACAGTTTATAGTACTTTCTGCGGGGGTATTATAGTTAAATTAAGTTTATAAGAAAACTTGACAGGATTCAGTGTAGGCTTTATTTAGAAAACAATGTTCAATGTTATAACGTTTTGTTCAAAAATAACAAGCCTTGGTCTTTTTTATTCTTATTAACTTTGTTAAGAAGTACAGAATAAATCTATGTTTTATAAATTATATTGATTTTTATTTAAGTAGCTTAGGGTAGCTGTTCAGCATGGCTCCGCTCCCGTGGTTGTTAGTTATTGAAAAAGTCTATGTCTTCCATCAAACTTAATCAAAATCAAATTCTATTTATTACTTTTGAACTAATCCAGTCTAGCACTTTCAGAGATTTGCACTTTTAAACAAACAAACAAACTCCTCAACTTTACTATAATAGTCACAAGTGAACAGGAGATATAGCTTGATCTCTGTTTTACCTGCCTTGCCATACATTAAAGAGGTCAAGTGGAATGGTCGCAATAATCGGTATCCATATATACGAAGCAGCAGGGATACCTAATCGCTATAATAGTATATCTAAATTTTGTCAAACTACAATATCAATAGCTAGACTTTTCCTTATGTTATGAAAATATATATATTACGGTTCTTAATCGCGTGGACAATTTAAGGTAAAATACGTAGTATAGTCACGGGTAGACTGAGTCTACTCGTGATCAAGGCCATTGCAATTCGGTCGAAACAAGCAATAAACAAGGTATTTTACCTTAAATTATTCACGCGATTAAGATCCGTAATATATCGCGAAAGTTTTTCAACATTTTCCTTATGTTTCAAGTACTTACCTAAGTATGAATTAAATAAAGCAAGGTAATTGTGATTCTTACAGTCAATTAAGTCGTTAATCCCTTTAAATAGAAAAGTTGGGCATATATAGGGATTCACTAAATTCATTTGGATTGCGCGTTCGCGGTATCACATTTGGTCCGATGTTGAATCCCATCAAGTGCTTAAATTCAAATTATGACGTATTTCGGCATTTTAATGTTAATTAAGTTGCGGGAGAGGCTTAGCTGTCTGAACTCTCTGTTGTATAAATAATTAAATGCATGTGAAAATGGTGGCCATTATTTTCAATTTGTTTGACTTTTTGTTTGTTTTTTTTGCTGTATTTGTTTGGAGCTTTAACAGTTTAGGCATCAGCTCTAATTAAACTAAACCATAACAGTTTTAAGAATGGTATTGTAAATTAATATTTATTTTCTGTCTCTTTTTTAGGCGTAGCAGAAATGTTTTTAGTGCATGCTTTTCGAAAACTCAAACAAATCCCCGTGCTGTAAATAAATGAACCTAATCTGCCTCCGGTCGTGTAGGATTTAAGTCCCATCGGACTATGACAATGAGCGAGTAAAGATTGCACTTGTGGCTGCGCATACACTTGTGTACAGTAACGGAATGAAAATGTTCGCCACCTTATAGTGCAATTTTGCTTGAACCGAATCAAGGAACAGTAACGCCAACATTTCAATGTTGTCAAACTAATAATAAGGTTTTACGCAGTATTTAGAAGGGGCGGCAGTCTAATGGCTAAGGCATCGGACTCACAATCGTGAGGTTGTGGGTTCGAATCCTATCCATTATACTACTGACGTGAGCCCACTCCTAACACAAACAATTTAGCTTAACTGGAGGAGCTAACAGGATTGCTAGTAATGTGGGGACACAATCCCACATTGCTAATTATGTTTTCTATTAACAAAAAATACTCAACTAAAGCTATAGATGGAACTTGGAACTTTGAAAAAAAAAACTTACAATACATGAGTATATAACTGTCTAGTATGATACATAGTTTAAAAAGGTAACATGTATTTGCAAAGCGTTCAATGAGTGTATTTGAAAACTCGTTTATTCCCAGTAGTTCCATGGAAGAAGTTCCGCGGCGGAACTAGTGGGATTTTTTTTCCAATAGACCATCAAGGGAACTTAGTTCCGTTTATGAAATATTATTGTATGTTTTCATTCTGCGACTGTACATGCACACCTGCTGGTATACTAAAATTGTATACCTATACTCAAATAGGTATTGCTATTAGGTATAAAATTTATTGAACAATGTATTATTATTTTAGATTATTACGCTTACTCATATTTTATACAAATAAATAATCATCATATAATATGAATACAAGTAAAATGTAAACTCATCACAGTTAAAAACCGCAAGAAGAAACAGCATTGCAGTACTTTTGAAATAAAATCTCGTAATCCAGGAAAAAGGAGGCATGCACCTTTTTTAATCACAAACACTTTAGCACACGCTCCGTGCTTTCCGAGAGGAGTGAGTAAATTCACAATGCGATTTTAAACTAAAACTTACTTTACAAAAAACGGTAGTGCCAATGGCAATTATCTAACTTTTATCTAGAATAATTAATGGTCAATGTAATAGAGAAATTAGTGAAATTTTGCTTTAGCTTTTCAATTTTTTACTGAAAATACATTAAGAATATATTCTTCAGTACATTCTTACTGGATTTTACAATTTATAGGTACCTGAGATTGAAAAAAATAAGTTCCGATCAATATTCTCTGCCAGGTATTCTATATTGAAGTAATTTTTATAGGCATTTCTTGCCAAAGACTTTACTAATACAATAATTGCATTTTTGAAAGATAGAAAAATTTTAATCCAGACTCAGGAATCGAACCCGAGACTTCCGTAGCCAAACCGGGGCCAGAAGCGAACCACCTATCTGGACTATGTTACTAGATATCAAATTCTTCTATCTCTTAATGCTTACGGGTTAGGCCCCCGTAGCGCCATCTAGTCGGAAGTTAAAGAACTATCACGGCTTTTGTTATTGCTTCGTTACAGAGAGCATTTTAACAAATTATGATGATGCAGGCCGAATATTGAAGTAATTTTTATAGGCATTTCTTGCCAAAGACTTTACAAATACAATAATTGCATAGGTTTGGCTACGGAAGTCTCGGGTTCGATTCCTGAGTCTGGATTCAAATTTTTCTTTCTTTCAAAAATGCAATTATTGTATTTGTAAAGTCTTTGGCAAGAAATGCCTATAAAAATTACTTCAATATTCGGCCTGCGACATCATAATTTGTTAAAATGCTCTCTGTAACGAAGCAATAACAAAAGCCGTGATAGTTCTTTAACTTCCGACTAGATGGCGCTACGGGGGCCTAACCCATAAGCATTAAGAGATAGAAGAATTTGATATCTAGTAACATAGTCCAGATAGGTGGTTCGCTTCTGGCCCCGGTTTGGCTACGGAAGTCTCGGGTTCGATTCCTGAGTCTGGATTCAAATTTTTCTATCTTTCAAAAATGCAATTATTGTATTTGTAAAGGTATTCCATATTCTTTAAAACTACCTTAACTCGTTTTTATTCATTTTTTATGTTTTAGTCCACTGACAGTGCAGTGTTCTAAATCAGAAACTTGTTTGGTGTTTTCACTGATATTGAACTTAAAACGATTTTTAGGCACGTGGCCAAAATCAGAACTAACGCCGCCATCTTGTAAAGCGCTATTATGTCAAAGTCATCCAAGCGCCATTGGCCAGTATTGTTATCCTATTGCTTTGACGCGTGGCCGAAATCAGAACTAACACCGCCATCTTGTAAAGCGCCCTCATTTCAATGTCACCCAAGCGCCAAAAGACCCTTGTAGCACTATACCTATCACCGAAAGTATCCTACATTCTGGGTTCAAATATTGTTTTCAACTAACTGATCCTCTAGTAATTAAAGCTAACAGTATTAAAATTTTATAGAAATAAAACATTTACGTATCGAAAACGGACTTTTAGTCCCATCCCTTTTGATTTCGCTTGGCAGGGTGGCCATTAGGAGATTAAAACGTAGACACACCTGTAACGTGGTGCATCGTAACCGCAACTCGACTGCGCCTGTATCCTGCCGTAAAATATGAATACCCTCCACTTACATTAAAGCGGTAGGCTTAAATGTACCAAATCATTTTACGTTTTGAATTTAATTCATATACCATTTTGTTTTTGAGTATTTTTGCACATTAGGTTAACCACTTGAGTCAAGCAGGGTAAATGATTTGTCATTCTTGGTAGAGTATAAGTACTGTGTCTTTAGGGATTTAACATAGGTACAAATAATTTACGGTCATGGATGTATGTAATTTAATGGTACTAAAGGACCGTCTCCACGGGTCGTGCCGCCTATTTCTTTGCACTCTCGTAGAACTTGTCTTCACGCGGCGTTGCAACGAGTGGCTGTGTGCGAGCGAAACGTCATAGCATCGCCGCGGCGAGCGCGCTGATCATAAATATTATTATAATTAAAAAAACTTAATATTATATTTTATTTTGGAATCACTTATTCTTATAAGTATGGGGTATGTTCCGATACCACTGTAAAGTGTCACTTCAATTCAGTATCCTGCGAAGCCTTTCTTTTACAGTTAGCTGGTTACTGTTTAAAACGGAACATGTCAGTCCAGTACACTTGAAAATAAATAATAATATAAATAAATATATAAGTTATTTGTTGAACTACAAACATTATTGTTTGAATGTAGTTTTATTAAAAAATAAATATTGAAGAAAATTGCCAATTTAATTATTTGCATAATTTCTGAACCAATTTAAGTTATAGAAGTTATTGGACGCTCTTGATCACGTAATCAAAGTTCTGAGAGCACATTACCTCGAAAACGCCAGTGTTTGCAGTACAAGAATAAAAAAATTGTACTGCAAACACTGTCACATATTTCTTCAGGATACTGCGGCAGTATACTGTATATAATAACAAATTTCTCCCCAGTAAAAGCACTGAACAGTGGTCGCAGTATATACTAAACATACCCCTGAATAGTCTATGCCTAACTGAACTCTTTTAACAATACCTTTGCACAACACCTCGTCGCGGAACCGTGACGATTCCGTAACGAGTCGTCGCAACGATGCGCTGGCGGAAAAATCGCTCTTTCGTGGAGACTACCCGACAATAGTGGAGCGGAATCATCGCAATTCTCTCGCCCGTGGAGACGCCTTAGGGATGAATCCTGACTAGGAATAAATGATTATAAATGAACAAATTTTTTTCCCAAATGGAAATCAAACCTTTCACTTCTTGAGCAGCTGCAGTCGTAAGTATCTCCACGTCACCACAATCATATCGCCGTAGTCATATTAAAACGTTTGCGCGGAGCCTTTTACTTCATATTCATATTCACCATCTAATATCTAAACCGTTTAAGAATTTTCCCGCATGTTTATAATTTCGTGTAACTACAGAGCTTTACAAACCTAAAACCAATAATCCTATAATAAGCTTAAGGTATAATTTCCGTGTGTAGTCACTGCTTAAGCGGATCCTTTAGCCGCTTTACACTTCGTCAAGTGTGAGCGCACAGATTTATTTATACAGAACCATTTGCCGGCGGCAGCTTTACAAATTACCTGAGATGGCATTGTGAAATCGAATCTAATCCAAGAGCTATAATTAAGCCACAAATTGAGTCGTAAATGAGATAACTTCGTTGATTGCTAGTATGGTGGGTAGGCACGTAAAATTATGTTGAGTTTACACACCACAGATAATATTCTGAATAAAGTACCACAATCTATGTAAAATATATCAAAAATGACTGCGTCAGAAAATTAAATCATTTTTGCCACAATAGACTGCCGAAGACATTATTATTAAATATGGCAATTAAGAAAAGTGATTGCGTAAGCTAACAATAACCGTCAAAAGATATCTTTAATTTAATTTGGATATAAGCAATGATGACTCCAGTACTGTAGAAGATGGAATAATCAGTTTAAATAGATAAGTTTCGTAGCGTGGCGATTATGGCAATCATCCCCCAGGATCTAAAATAATTAGGTTCTACTGGGGAGACCCGCGCCCAGCAGTGGGGCATCATATGGGTTGATATGCGACTTCTAGAGTGAAGACTGCGACTTGACAAACGTAAGATAGAACAACCCCTAGCCAGACAAACTAAAAAAAATCACTTGGATGGACTGAATGATAAACGAGGAAGAGTGGCGTAAATTAGGAGAGGCCTGTGTCAAGCAATGGACCGATAGAGGCTGATGCTGAAGTTTTGAATAAAAGTTTAGATAAACTGAAGTCAAATACAATAATGGCTAGAGACTAAGGCATTTTTCTGAGGTAACTCGGCACAAAATATACGGTTCTTATTATAAATAATATTAAGCATCTGGAATTCCAAGATAATCCAAAAAAATATATTCTACCAACAACCGCCACTCATAATTACATAATAAAATTAATCTCTGTGTTTTGGAACCTATATCATTTATTAAACGCGGCGACATTCCCTTTGCTGTTGGACATGTTAACTGTTGTTACACAATCAATGTTGTTCACACCTAAAAAATCAACTCATAATTAAATTCACATTTAAAACGTTTCCAAACCTAGAACTGCAACAGTATGTATTCACCATTGTAATAACGATGTAACTGAACAAACCATGTTACATATTTAACAAAGTCGTAAAGTTAACAACGCCAATAAAATCGCGTTATCTGACGCATGTAAAATTCAACGCTACGTAAATAATATATTCAGCTTAACTATACGGATGGTATGAAAATATTTAAAGTCGCCAAAAATATAATCGTATGTGCCGTTTGTGATTTATCTTCCAACCATAGAATCAATAAAACCTACAAAGAATCAGTAAAAAAAATTGTCACTTACAATCGTCGCAACTAAAATACTAATATGTTTTATAATTATTGATGTTAGTTTTCATGGCCAGGCTATATGGCCCTGTGCACACTAACTAAACGCGATCTCTCTTATTTTTATGATCGTATCGGTGGTTATACGCTATCAAATGTAATGTTATTCGCATAGTCATCAGCGAATTCCTTTTTGGAGTTGGAAATATCGTCGAATATGCTATTTAAGGGCTCGGGAGTGTTAATTCTACACTTGTCAGTTTGCGTATTCGCGTGAATATTGGGGACAGACATAATCGCGCGGTGAAAGTACCTGCAATATTTTTACGTACGGCAGAAACAAAACACTGCGGCGACTTGTCGCCAAATCCTTGAAATAAAATTAAAACCTCTAAGTTATAATACTGCGACGCGACATTTGGCCCCTGCTCTCTTTTTTCTAGCAGGAACAACTTGTAGTGCTCGCATGGCCTAAAAATTACCGCTGAGTATCGTGACGTCTTGAAGTTAAGCTTTAAATTAAAGCCACTAGACTTCTGCAGTGAAACTAAGTTAAATACTATTACATTGACAAAAACAGGTCATAATATCATGCAGGTATACCATTACTTGGCATTATATGAATATTTATTTTTCTATTATTTTTAGACAGTAGTGTAAGGCATTCTATTCAATACGTATTTATGGCGCTGCTATTCAACTCAAAACGACGGTGACAGCATGAGATACTTTCTATTGGGTTACTCAGGATTCGAAGGATAAATCCTACACGAATGTATCGCAGCAACTAAGATTATTACTCTGCAGCATATCTGACTAACTAACCATCGATTGCTGGCGTGCAAATTTCCATAACATTATCAATAGTTTATAAATAGATTATATCGCGCATAATACTCGTCTACTGATCTCAGTATGCAATATTATTTAGCCGATACTCGAAAACAGAATGCTAATATAGTTACCAATGGACCATGGTAGTATGACAGTTAATTTATACAGGTCCTGAGGGGAATTAGAGGGCCAAATATTATGGTGGCGCTTTATGTTCATAGAGTACGTGACAATAGACGGATAATTACTACAATGCTGCTAATAAACGCGTGCGCCCAAATCTGTGCATTTGGCACGTTTCGTAATTAATTAATGTATAAAAGAAAATAGTATTATAAACACGGTATAGATAGATGCAGGGACACGAGAAACACAACACTTTTATATGAACTGACTGGGTTTTACCCATATGTAATTTCTTTATTATTTACAAAACCCCATTTTCTTACTAGGTATAGTATAAAGAACTGCGGAATAAAATTTGTATTGTAAAAAGAACTAGATATATAAAAAGTTTATAAAAAAGATATATGTTACATTAGCTGGATCATCAGATTCTTTCTCAAGTGATTTTTGACGGAGTTAATATCTCGTTCTACATACTCATAGATCACAATTTTTTATAGGATGTCCACATTGCGGGTATAGGCAGGAAAATGTTTGTTTCAGAAGTTCTTACTGTTCCAAACTGAAGTTACTTTTACTCAATCTCTTCTACTACCATACGTAGACTATGCTGATGTTTGTTTTCTTGATGCCAAGGAGGAACTCGTTGATAAGCTCGAACGTCTGCAGAATTTGTATAAGCGCTTCATTATTGGATTATGCAAATACGACCATGTCTCAGAATTTGGGAAAAACCTGAAATGGCTACCAATTCAGCATTGTCATAACTCACACATTCTTTCTCTTCTTTATACTGTTCGTTACAAATTCTAATTCTCCTTCCTATTTACGTGATCGCTTAAAGTTCTTGTTCTCAAGGGTAAGCCCCGTTATTCTTCTTTCTCTCTTTTACTGAGCACTCTTGCTAACAGCTCCAGCTGTTACGACAGCTCCTTCACCATAAAAGCAGTGCGGCTATGGAATTCTCTTCCTCACTCCTTACGCGACAGCGTTTCTCTTAACATTAAAAAAAAAATACAAAAGAACATTTTCTCTCTGCATGACTAAATATATATCTATTTTAAATATTTAATTAATGTTATATTATTAAGGTGTATATTATTAATGTAATATAAGTCTACGTATTTAAATAATTATGGTCGTTTCCTTACACTTTCGATATAAAATTCGAAATACACCAACATCCTACTCTGAAACTCAAAATTTTGCTGGTAGAAAACTGAATATTGAATTAAACTCGCCTTTGTACATAATTATTATTTATTTTGCACTATTGTTTATAACTTTTTATGTGTACAATAAAGAATTTGAATTTTAAGGACGTTTTTTTTAATCTACATAAAATTAAAGTACAACAGTGCATCTTTTAAAGGTGTTCCATACAAGTAGGATACTGTAGTACAGAACTGTTGAATGAAAGTTGCTTTCATTGATTTTCCTAAAGTGGTATATCTTAACGGAAATCTCAAACCACGTCTACGGCAGCCATACTTCACTTTGTTTACGAACATTCACGAAAGTTATTATTCAACCCTATGTAGGTTAACAACTTTTACAATTACGTCGTCTCACAAAGCGTTTCGTAATATTTATAACCTCACTTACATTTACAAAATAAAAGCTTGAAGGTCCATATTATCTAGTAAATACGAGGGTCCAAAATCTATACAATCGCTTTTCCACGTTTTATGTAGTCGCAAAACGTTAGATTTTATTTTGTTTCAACGCTGTATATTACAATATAAGTGGGTCTGAAATAAAAACCTCAATTTCAGTAAAAGCCATGAACTTTCCGTAATTCTTTGCTTTTTCTGGAAATTTTGGAGACAAGGTAAATTGTGTGGCATTTGCTTATTTAGAATTCATAAAAGTTAGTCATCTGGGATCTACTGTTTTAACTTTTGAGCCAGATAACTCAATTATATTTAATTTGATTGGCGTTTTTGTCCTCAGCGACATTGAGAAAATTATGAAAGTAAGAAAAGTATTTTACCGAGAAGGTATTCAAAATTAATAATAGTGAAAGCTGGAGAGCTACAGGAATGGTCTAAACCTATGTATTCTGTTCCGGTAGGCTATAATTATATATTTGAAACTTTTTTTCAATTATAGAATGATAGATGTAGATTTATTATTTACTTTCATTTTTTTATGGATGGGTAACATAAAAACTCGCCTACACCTTACATCTTCAACTCGAAATTCGAATGTTTTCTTTACAAAGATTGAATGATTTTTTTTTTTCAATATAGTGAGCCAGGGAATCTATCAATATGCCAAATAGTGACAACATGTTTCTGACGGTTTACTATCTCAAGCCCGAAAAAATATAATTTACTCCATTATAATCCGATTTAACTGGCTAAAGTAAAGATGTACTTTTTGTTTTGAGAGCACAAAAAGAAAAACTACTCGCTATCAATAACCATTAATAACAATCAAGCTGGCAAGTGACAGAGTTTTTCCATTATGTCCTATTCAGTGCCAGCTATTTTATACCCTAAAATAACTAACCACTAAGTGTAACTAGGATATATCCACTTAAGATTAGTATTTTTTTTTTTATAAAAGACGATTCCCGCTGTAAGGTACAAGCACGGGGGATTTTACAAACATACAAGTCATGGACACAAAGCACACCCAGACTCGGTACAACAAATTGTGGATCACTTAAAGTGGTGTGTCGTGCGGGAATCGATCCCATGACCTCTTGCGTAGCAGTCGGACACACTCCCACCGCGCCACAGAAGCAGTCTTGGATAAAGCTTTTAAGTTGAGATGAATGTTTTTATCATAGACTAGCTGCGACCCGCAACTTCATATGCGTCAATTTTCCTCGTTTTTGCAACATTTTTCATTTCTGCTCCGCTCCTATTGATCGTACCGTGATGTTATATAGCCTAAAGTCTATCTCGATAAATGGGCTACCCAACAGAAAAAGAGTTTTTTAATTTGGATCAGTAGTTCCTGAGATTGCCGCGTTCAAACAAACATACAAAGTCTTTAGCTTTATAATTTTAATATATCGTTAGATAGTGTTGAATTGAGTTGTATGAGTTGTATATTTATTTGCTTGACTTTTCTCAATGCTAAATCATACAACTCAATTTACCACCACAAAATACATTCAAATTTAGCTCACATATTAAAATGCAAACATATTAAAAGGCAATGGCATTATTTCGTGAATGTGACATAAATATCTGCAATTTTTGATGAATTATATAAATAGTTACTAGCTCAGCCTGCGATGATGCCGGTTATTACAATCGTTCTACTTGAACTCTTTAATATATAGGGGTCCCTGACTACCGAACAGATCGAGGTATCTGCAAGGTTAAGCAATGTTATCACTGTCGGTACATAGATGGGTGACCATTTTCGAAAAATGTGTCACCTCTCCGTGTCTAAGAGAGCACGTCAAGCTGCCAGTCCTGCGCCCAATCTCACTCGGGTTCAGTGGACGTCCATTCTATCGGACTTGTAGAGTGAGGGAACAGAGAGTGCACTTGTGTCTGCGCATACACTTGCCACTATAATATCTCCTGCGTAGTTCGTTAGTCTTTGATGAGATTGGAGGCCGTAACTGACATTGATTAGGAGATCATTATCTATATTAATTTTATAAAGCTGGAGAGTCTGTTTGTTTAAAGGAGAAACTCATTTATTTGTTGGGTTGAAACCCATACTACATACGGCACATTGCAGTCTTTTACATAAAGGTAGGTAAGTAACATTTTTACACAAGGAAAAAAAGCCAATCTAATAACGAGTATTCTCTTGTGTGTATACGGTGAGGACCCAGTCAGTGGTTTATATTACGATAAAAGAAAAAAAAAACAAAAGTGCATGTCTGGCGAGGCAGCAACACTCAACCTTATTGGCCATACCAGAAAGCTATGTATACGTGGTAGTGATAATTATTTATACTGATAGCGATGATCTTAAGAACTACTGATCCGAATTGTTTTTTTTTTTTTGGATAGCCCATTTTAACAAGAAGGACTAAAGGCTATATAAAATCACGCTACGACCAATAGAAGCGGAGTAGCAATAAAAAATTTGCAAAACCGGGGAAAATTTACACAGACCTCTAGTCATTAAAATTATA
Organism: Herminia tarsipennalis; assembly: GCA_945859575.2. NCBI lineage: Eukaryota > Metazoa > Arthropoda > Insecta > Lepidoptera > Erebidae > Herminia > Herminia tarsipennalis. Next base: position 18,364,311 of record OX243835.2, read on the forward strand.
ATAATATTACAAAGAGGAGAGATTTGATTGTTTGTTTGATTATTTGTTTAAATTGAATAGACTCCGAAACTATTAAACCGATTTAAATAAATCTTTCACCATTAGAAAGCTACATTATCGGGGAGTTACATAGGCTATATTTTATTGTCAAAAATTAATGATCCTTATGAAAATTACAATAATGTAACTTATAGTATAAAAAGTTATTACCCGACTGTAAGGAAGGGTTATATTTTTTGCGCGTATCTTGTATGTATGTATGTATGTATGTAATATTCTTTATTACCTGATATCTCACAATCCACTGAACGGATTTATACTAATAAGACGTCGTTAGATTTGTCTTGATCGCCCACTTGGGCGATGAAGAGAAATCTAACGACGTTCTTAGATATGTGACGTTTGAAAAAACAAACATGGCGGCTGTGAGATGTGAAAATAAAGAGGTGTGAAAAAAAAATGTTTTGAATACTGCAATATGGGTATCAAATTAAAGGGCTCATCGTTAGCATTTCAAAAAAGTATAACAGGATTATGACTGTAATACTAAAAAAGTTAGTTAGCAACCATTCTTTTTTCAATTTTCAATACTTGACACGATTGTCAAGTATTGAAAAAAATAATTATAAAAATAAAAAAACCCGCCTGCACAAAAAATATGGAAACAAAATCCCCTACATAATTATATAATTTCATGCAGTTGGAGGCATTAATGAATCTCGATGAATTTAGTTAGTTTTTTTATTTTTATATAATTTTTTTTTTTGCTTTATTGTTTTTAAACTTTCGAGATGTTTACACATATAAGGCATTATATTTAATTTAAAGGTTTCGATCGAATTGCACCGACGTTTCGATCGAATAGCACAGATTGTGGTCACGAGTCGACTGTTCGTACCTTTAAATATTTCACATGATTAAGTCCCGATATTTATTCTAAATGGTTTTATGAAACTAGCTGTGCCGCACAACTTCGTCTGCGTAAATTTTCCTCTTTATGTGTACAAAGTTTCATAATGATCGGTTGAGTAGTTTTCGAGTGAAAGCGTAACAACATTATTATTTAGCCACAAGTAAATTAATTGAATATTAATTAACTCCCAATACTGACATCAATCGGCAACATACATTAGAAGTCATAAAGATATCACTTACAAGTGTACGAATACAATTAGCAATTGGGCTCAAGGCTTCTACCTGCTAACGACCAATACCAACTGTAGTTGTTTACGTGATCAGCGCATTTGCTCTTCGTGACTCACGAACCTAAAGGATTTGAAACTACACCATACTAGTCTTTATATATTTATAATTTTTCTGTACGCATGTTTGTTACCTAACTCTTCTTAAATGATTGGACTGATTTGGATGTATTTTTGTGTGTTTATTTGAGTGGAACCCAGATGGTTTGAGAATACAACTTAACCCAATTCGCAAAAAAATATATACGAGGTGATATGAAGTTCGTCAGGACAGCTAGTTTATTATTAATTAGAAAGTAGCTCTGTCTATCAGTACGATCAGGTTACTCAACTAAAACACCAAATTTAATAATGTGATGAAAGTCATAGCAAAAGTTTTTCTACTTAATGCCTTATGTATGTTTTGAATGTAGTACATACATTATTAACGCGATAACGTCTTATAAATCGATGAGCGTGCACCCCACGCACAAAAAAGTGTCGACTTAGCAACGGTCGCGTTATTAACAGGTTGCTAAACAACGCGAGTGGCAATTCCGCCTGCTGCTAGGCAGAAGTATTGTGGCCGTCGGGCGCATGCACACGGGTCCACTAAAGCTGACGCAGGCATGGTTGTTTGTTACAATGTAATCAATATTATCTTATAAAATTATCACGTAAAATTACCGTCCGTAAACCGACTTTACAGAGAACAATTTTTTTTAATAATTACAAAACATAACATAAAAAGTTTCATAATAAAAACTCTTTTTTTTTTCAATAAGCCACATCAAGGGCTGAGTAGTGAGTTACAACCTGTAATTAATAGATTTTATAAAATGTATTCATCGCCTTTATTTAGAGTTATGAGATTGATTATTTCAGATGACGAAGCCAGAAGGCCTACGAGCCTACGATGGGTCTACAGTGCTACGAAGTATCTACAAAGCTACGAAATGACTACGATTACAAGCAATCCATGAATGATTTGATTAACAATGGAATCTATTGCCAATAACGCAATTATTGTCCAAGCTTTAGTACATTTTAATGATATTTATTGTCGTAATTATCTAAACAAAAAGACATTGTGTCAGCAAATGAGAACGTTAGGGATTAGGTCCCAGTGTCAATCAGTGGTGGCTTTGGTAATCTTGCTTCGTAATTGTGCCAGAAATCCAATTACCATGTGATTCTGGATTAATCAGACGCTGATATTAATATGTCTGACATCCTGACTAGCTGCAAATTTAGTGTGGTGTCTGACTGTAAATCATTTCAGTTAATGGAAAAGTTTTTTTTTTTGTAATGTATGTATTCAGAAATATATAAAAGTATTATAGAATTTTATAAGCTACGTATCTTAATCGCGTAAATATTTTATTTTAAGGCGGCCAGACTAGTTTTTTTTAGTCTACCCGTGACCACGGCCGTTGCAATACGGTCGAAACGTCGGGCAATAAACAAAGGTATTTAGCCTTGAAATAGAATATTTACGCGATTAATACCCGTAGCTTATAAAATTCTATAATGTGTACAAATCGCGAAAGTTTACGAACATATAAATATATATGTATGTTCATTAGTTGTCTGGTTGCCATAGTACAGATTCTACCTAGTTTAGGATCAGATGGCCGTGTGTGAGTTGTACCAAGATATATACATTTTTAATCACATTTTAAAAACTGTTATCTTTACAGTAATATTACTGAATATATTTTATATCACTTAAATAATGTAAATGAAAGGCGTACATTATTTTACATTCCCAACGATTTAATTATGAATGCAATAAATCACGGGAGGCAAAAAAGCTGAAAAGCGATCTCTACGTCCGCTTCTGTAATTTACATAAGTTAATTAAAACTAACATTTTCAAATAAATTTGCTGGCCCTTTTTAAATTTTATACTAATATATTAAAATAGTGAAGATTTGTTTTTGGATTCAAACGTCGGTCTTGTCGGTTATATTTTTTATAAAGTTTCAAAAGGAGTTGTTTGTATTATCATCCTAATTAGGTTGATCAAATACTAATAAATGTTCTCAACATAAATGTTGCCAACAAGAAAGATAGTATACTTTTAGAGTCTACGTGGTAACGAATTGAAATGTTGAGAGAAAATAGACATGAAATACTTACTAAACTAACTTGACATAGTTTCGCCGATTTTTAGATCTAGATATATATTTTATTCGAATCACAACTTGTACAGAATCTATAATAACGAAATACAAAGCCTTTTCAGAAAAAAGAAAATGTTCCTTCTATTTTTTATAAACGCGACGCACAAAGGTTGGAAATATTTAATGATCTTCTTATAATCATCCAACATTATTTCGAGTGTACATTATGAGTGTTTCAATATTTTTCGTGATTGAAAAGGACCTTGTTCCAATTCCTTTGGAGAGCTAAGGAGTCATCAACGTCTGTGAGTGGCAAATGAGAGCAAATTCAACGTGGATGTCAAACAAGCCGACTCAAAGAGGCCCTAATGAGTCCCCAATTCAAGTGTTTTGGTATTCAGCGTCTTTGTTGAATGAATATACCTGCGCCGCTACCAATCAGTCTACTATCGTCGCCTAATTAGTGTTTTCACGTGGAAATAATGTTTTATAAGAAAAATTTTGTACTTTAGTTATACTTTAGCCGTTATAATCAAGGTATATTAATCCGCCGTGTGAATAAGAAAAATTAAGATAAATAATTAAAGTTTAAAAAATGCGACTTCTTGTTTTATGGACGCCATATTTGATTATTTTACCCCGTGTTACTGTTACGATTAAAATTAACTAATTATATATCTATCTCTATAACATATCTTATTTTAAATCACACATAAAGTGTTTTAATATACATACAAACAAAGCGAAGAAAAGCTTTTTCAAGCGGCGGAAGCCTAATAGCTAAACCATCCGTCTCGCAATCGTTAGGTCGCGGGTTCAAATCCTACCCACTCCTAACACAAGCTTTTGAGCTAAGCTGGAGAGGTTAACAAGATTGCTAGTAATGTGGGACTCAATCCCACATTGCAAGATATTTAAAAAAAAACACATTTAGGTATGAATATACTTTAATTTCTTCGAAATTTTTAATAGTAAAAACAAAAACAATATACAAAACTTTTACGGTCAATATTGTCTGTCAAAACCAAGCTAAATAATACCGCTACGCACAAAACACCAACAACAAAGGCAGTCATCCTGTTAAATAGAATTTGATTAAAAGCTTAGAATAAACAGGACACAAGTGCAACCGGAAATTAAAGGGACCCGACCGTATCCGACGGTCGTTCGCCTTTACTGTCGCTACAGAAAAACAACAATATCCCGTGCAAACAACAATCTTGATTAATGTTTTGGTTGCCAATGCACGACGAAATATAAAATAAAATAATACTTTAGGTATTATTAACTATATAGCTCGGGGTTAGTTTAGTTCGAGATTGGACGAAAATGTTTGTTCAGGACTATATTCGTCGATAACAATGTATGTATTTTATGTACTAGCTATGAGAGTTTATGTTTGCTGTGGAAAGTTTAAATTAAAACAGTTTGAAATTTTCCTTGTACTATATACAGACAAAATTTAATTTTAATATTGTATAATAAGTTTAGAGCCGTAGTAGTATAATGATCGGTTTAACAAGCACTGCCTCGGGCATAAGCTATTAAAAAATATAAGTAAAAAGTTTTAACAAAAAAACATTTAACTGACTTTAATCACGGTAGATTTGCTGATATTTATTAAGGAGTTTCGTTGTCTGTCTCCAAAACGTTGTTCACGAAATTTATATAAGACGATTTCGAAATAAACTCCTGCAAACAAAAAAAAATAAAACCCATCTATTCGGGCATACTTATGATGAAATTATGCCCGAACATACATACAAAAATACAAAACATCCGAATTGAGAGATTCCTCCTTTTTGGATGCGGTTAAAACATTTTTTGATGGACTAACACCTCAATAATAGTAACCAGGCTGACGGCAATAATGACAAGAAGGTTCATTCATATCCAAGTATACAATATAGTGTAATACACTGTAAGTTCGGCGTCACCTGCCGCCTTACTCAAATTGTAGCAGTTCTAAAGCAAGTGGTGATTAGTTATCCAAGCACCCAAAGTAACCCAAATTTCCACTCACACATTGTGAAGTAAGTATACATTCTCATGTAATTAATTAAGAACACTCCAAGACCCTATTCATGAAACTGAGTGCGAGAGTGGGTAAACTGAAGGCTTTTAAAAGGCACTTAATCAAACGCACGTAAGTACATACGCCGCTAATCACACTAAATGAAATTTCTCCACAGACTTGTTCTATACAAGTTGTAATATGTCCAATATTGCATGCAATCCATACTATATAAATGTGAAAGTAACTCTGTCTGTCTAATACATTTCTTTCACGTTTCTTTAAACGTGAACGAAAGGTGAGTGCTGAACTGATTGCCGTGTGGTACCGGCTTAAGAATAGTATCACCCCGTCTCTTCCCGTGGGTGTCGTCAAGGCGACTAAGGGATTTCACATCGGAGGACGGGCAGCAGCGTCCTCTGCGTACTTACAGCCTTACTGCGATCGCCAACCCGCTCGCCAAGCGTGGCGATTATGGCAATTACCCCCAGGATCTACATACTAGTAGGTTCTAATGGGGAGACCCGTGCCCAGCAGTGGGCCATCAAATGGGTTGATATGATTTAAAGGTACGAACCTTTTATTTACCCGACGTTTCGATCGAATTGCACCGATCGTGGTCACGGGTCGACTGATTATGATTAAATTTGGGAAGAAGAAAGTTTAAGTCTCGACGAAGGATATGACTTAGTTTTTATCGCGATAACGGATTTCTACCAGCGTGAAAGCTACTGTAATATATTCTTGACGAACTCGGCGACTCAATTGTATAGCTGCAAAGTTGTGGTATGATTCCCACAGAATAAAACTGTGTGATCTATAAAGTACTACGCATGGATTAGTTGTATGTAAATGAAGTCACCTTTGACATGAATACTAGTCTGAATTTGAATTCTTTATATTGTTGTAAAACATATTTTATTTCAAAAAACTATTTCAAAAGATGACGGATTTCCAAGAAATTTAATTATCCCTTTATTTTAGTGGCCATAAGATCTAAGAGGATTATTACACAGGCCCGAAAGGATATTAAGCTAAATATGAATTAAAGAAAGCCCCGAGATACTGATCCGAAAAATATTGTAACTGACCGGTATTAAAAAATTATAATTATTAAATATTAATTTTCGTATTCTATTCTATTCTATTTATTTTTTTAGTATATTTTGTCTCACTTTATGTCATGGTGGAAGTGTATCCGACTGCTATGCCACCCGGGATAAAACTTTGTGTGATGAGCACTATGGTTAATTATGTGTCTGGGTGCTATTTATCAATAATATGTATGTATTTAGAAAAATATATAAGTATGTTTATCAGTTGTCTGTTTAGCTTAATACAAGCTCTTCTTAGTTTGGGATCAGATAGCGTTGCGTGAGTTGTCCCAAGATATTATTATGATGTCGTTTCCATGTAACAGGACTATGGAGTCCCGGTCATTTGGGAGGCGTGCATGGAGCCGAAGCCAACACATAGAGGCCCGTTAGACAATTTAATCTAAAGGCTATGTGACAAATTATTTTTATTATTTTTATCTTTTGCTCATCACAAAGAATAGACTTCATTCAAAGACTTCAAAAAATAAAGTAACTAAATCTTTATGAATGACTCTTCTAAAAAAATTTATATATAGTAGAAATTTTTAAAACTTTAAAATTTTATTTTGACATCTAAAATATATTTTCAATGGTCAGTTGCATAATACCAGATAAATCTCATTCATTCGCTCACGTCACATGACTAGAGCCAACAAAAGCTAGTTTTTAACATTTCCAAAAAGGTAATAGTGTTTTAAAACAATTGTATTAAACATTTTATAAAATTCTCAACTTGTACAATTACGCAAAGACGGGAATTGCAACAAGGATGCAATTTAACAACAATGTCGTAACAGTTTATGAAGTAATCATGTTTATAACAGAACTTGCAAATGCGGCCTGCAATCTGTATGTAACTACGTGCCAGAGACATATTACGTACATAATTGTGGCGCATGTTACAATGAATTGAGAACACTGCCTATGCATAATTGATGCCGTTAGCACCAAACACTTCTCTAAGTGATAGCAATGTAATTAATACTCAAATTGCATATAATTGGCTCTTAGCATATACGTACCTATAACTAAAATCGATTAGTATCAATTGACGACGTAATGGGTAACTTTGAAAGCTACTTGACTTCAAAGCAAGTCAATATGTGCAGTGTGCATTCAGTAAAACATTCAACACGTGGATTATTTGCCTGTTTATCTTCAAAAAGGCTAAACCACTTTTAATGCAACACAAAATACTCGATTATACGACTTTTCAAATAAAAAATCCATACAAATACGTCTGTCTATTCAAACGTTAGGATTTTATAGGCGAACTCAAAAAAAATCTATTATTTCTCCTGTTCGTACAGAGTTAAAAAAAACTATACCTATTCTTTCAATTGACACATCAATCGATCGTTTAGTGTGCTGTATGGACGTAGTCAAAAAGTGAAACATCCAACACCTAGACCAATTTCATACCGACTCTTGCCTTTTTTCGCAAAGGTAACATTCGACTATCATACCCTGCAAAATTGACTCGAAATAAAAAACCAAAGCCGGCACTAGAGGCAATATTTTTTCCGCAGCGTTGCTTTTTTCCCAAGAATTATTCGTCCGTTCGTCACAAAAACACAACTGGCAAGAGATTAGCTATAAAAATAGCCACGTCAAAATCCTTTTAAAGGTTTACTCGCTGATAGCGGTATCCCTAATCAATTTGACGGGTTGAAAACGTCAGTTATGTTATTTTTTATCAAACAAAAACACTTTGAATTTATTGCTCTCTATTGTTTGTGAATTTAAACTTTGCTATGTATTTTAGTAAATATGTTTTTAAATTCAAATAGGTAGACTTGTTTAAGCTAAGTATAATTTCAAAACACTTACCAATAACCACAGTTTATTCATGGTCCTTGGTTCCCAAGTCCGATATAATTAACATCCATACCTGCAAAATATTTCTGCCTAGTATTTTAGTTGTAATTACTTATCGATCATCTGAATATCTAAACAATCGCGTTTATGGAATTGGATAAGTAATTGTATAGCTAGTTACAAGCATTAGCGTCATCCATGTTAGGGAAGTAATACAATAGAAGCCGCATCGTCTATAAATAGAGCAATATGCCCAGATATTGTGACTCTTTAAGTGATATTTACATATCTCTATGTTCGCTGATCGGCTGCTTCATATTCAACGGCCACGCTCCCGGCAATCATGGACACTCGTAAAACCTAACGATATCAAATTTTATCCCTCCACAGAGCTTTAATAATAATCTCAAAAAGATTTAGGGTAAAAGCTTGATCTTGTCAAGTCGAAGCTTAGCGCCCTATTGAGAATGTAATGCTTTGAATTTTTCGGTAAATTGGACAGGGTAATTTTGTTAAGTAAAAATTCGTTCAAAATATCCACAAACATCCCCGTCAAAATTACCTAATAATAGGTAGTCGTTCCTGATAATTATTTCAAAGGAAAGTGGAAAAGAATTTTGTATTTATAAAAACTTGTACCGTTCCGGCAGTCAAAAAAATCTAGGGTAACGAATTAACTTTTTACATTATAGCTTTTTATTAACAAAACTTTTATTTTACCCTCAATTTTGAACTTTGAATGTACAAAGTCGTTAGTAGTTGGGCTTACCCTTTAATTTTACGCCAACCAATCCTTGAAGCCCTATTTAAGTATTACATGAACAAAATGAAACCTAAAAAGATTTTAAACCTCCATTAATAAATCAAGTCTGCCTTTATTATTCAAACATTTTTGGGTTACTTAATATCGATCATCCGGATACAAGTAACACGTGAATACTTTCTCTTATTCGTCTTTTTTCAGAGTATAATTTATAAGAGTCTAAAGGGTAGACCTCTTGAAACGTCAACCCTTGAAAAGCTACGAAGTACACCCACTCAAACACATGAACACAAATACATTGGCTTTTATTACTCCCTCCACGAACGTGAGATTTTAATTCTCTGAAATAAAAATTGGTTACAATGTGGAATATAAAATCGTCGAGGACGCGAGAGCTCATTGCCCAAGATATCACATTTCATTCGCAGGATATTCACTCGAGGGCTATTCGGATCTCTCTTGGCTGAAATAACTGTCGCATAATGTTGATATAAAACGGTGCCGCGACTTCTAGGTAAGTGAGTAGAATACTGCAACGCCTCTGCTTTGATTTAACTACTTACTATGACACCTGGCCTTTGCTGCGGGATTTAAGCCCGTTGTTTATTTTACCTATTCCGTTTTGAGTTGCTTTTCGCTTGGATGGCGGGGTGTAGTGGTGTTGGAAGATATAGCGCTCAATGGCTTTTACGAGGACTCTTGATGCAGTTTCTGAAATGAAAGTGTGTTATCTGATTGCTTTACGTGCTAGTAGTTTCTAAGTCCGTTAGATGGTTTCGTTTTTGCAAGTAACGGTGAAGGAAATTGGAAAATCTAGTGAAGTAACATGACCTACTTATCACTCGATTCCGTGGAGTTATTATTGTGAGAATTAATATGAGTGGAGACGATTCATCGCCATGGTATGACCCGTTTACGGCATCGTGTTACTGATTAGCGTTTTCACTCGTGCTAAACTTTTTCTTCCACAGTCGCTTTAAAAGTGAGTCAAAGTTCGAATTTGCCTATTTTAGCAGACAATTAAAAAATTAAAGAGATAAAGAAAGTTATATAGTAGTATAAAAACGTGAGACTTTTATTAACCTGTGAGTGTGTGTGTGTGTTAAAAATGTTTCCCGAACATTTAGATTACTCTTTAACAGTAACAATGAATACAATCGGGCAGGTGTGCAACAGTATACAGGATGGCTATTTTCAAAATTACTTTCAACCAATTTGCTGTCTAGTCCCTTGTAGAGTTATTCTTCCATTAGAGGAAACTAGCATGTGTGTGTGTATTTTCCGTGTTTTCACATTTTTTTTTTTTAAATAAATTTAAAACTATACTGAGAGAAAGGTCAAACAAGTGCTAATTAGTAAACGTCTGTAGTACCTACGTTTGGTTGGCACTTTTTAATGTTCACATGCTCACTAATAAACATAGTTTACTCATACTTTTGTATAAATATAACTACAATATGCCAAGGTGATATTTCAATAGTTTACTAACGTCCCTCAAAATAATAAACGCATAGAGTATGTTAAAATAAGATCGATAAATAATAAACACACAGAGTATGTTAAAATAAGATCGATAAGGAAAGAAAGGAAGGTTAAAATTAAAATCACAATTTGAAACTGAAAAAGACTGTTGTAAAGATATTATTAAAACATAATTACATGTAGCAACGGAGCCGTAACTATGTAGAAAACGAGAGAGGCAACTTCATAATCGGTCCTAATCCTGTTCAAAATCATGAAGTTATAGCCATTACAGGCAGTGTGATTAAATAGAGAGTATGTATAATATTTAGTAATTATGTATACTTAACTATCGCAGTAAAGCGATAAATGAATCAATTGATCAAGATATTATTCATAATAGCTAGTTATATTTAGTAAAATTTATAAATACTTTATTAATACATTTTCATGAAATATACCAATTGTTTTACTTTACCTAAACCGTCGTCGTATAGACGACGGTTATACATAGGTAATAACTAACTAGATTAATGTTTGAAAGCTACATCTGTAAAGTTTTATATTTTGCTTTTATGTTTAAAATAATAATAATAACAATTTATTATTGTTAAAAACGTTGTAGGCTCTCCGCCTCTACCTTAATCAATTCCTACATTTAAATATCAACAACTTAGATTTATTAATATTATAAGTGAGAAAATGAGTTCCAAAAACACATGAATTAGTGTTTTTGAAAAATCGACCCCTAATGTGGTTAAAAAGAGTTTGAAGTTTATTTGAAACTCCGTCAGTTTTAAAGTTTTTAACAACTTTAAGCTTATGTCCTATTACTGCCGCACTAATAAGCTAAGAGGAGGTTCTCTTATTCTTGCAAGACACGACAGGTGTTGTGAAGAATTGGAAATATGTAAAAAATGGCATAAATTGGATGCTTTTGAGATATGTGGTGTTAAAGACATAGTGTCTGGTGTCTATATTTTCTGTTGTTATAGAAGCCCCTATGATAATAATCTTGACGTATTTATGAGTATGATTGAAAAAATGTTAGAGTACCTATTTGACAAGAGATGCTTTATTTGTGGCGATTTTAATATAGATCTTCTCATTGACACTAAGAAAAAAAATGACTTTATTAATTTACTTATTGTTACAATTTTAAGCCTACTGTGTGTACGACCACTTTTATACGTAATGACTCGTTTTCCTGTATAGACAATATTTTAACTAACATAGAAAATTATAATATCTTGGACTGCCTAGTTGACCATAATAGTTTGGCTGACGGACACGCAGGTCTAATTTGTAGTTCAGTTCATTCTAATAGTAAATTTGAGAATAGGTATAATAAGTATCGATTTATATATAAAAGAATTTATAATGCAGTCAATAACTATACTTTTAGACAATTAATTTTAGCACAAAATTGGAATAACATAGGTTTGAATACTTTTATTACAACGTTTAATGAATGTTTTGAAAGTAGCTACAAGAAAACGAAAGTAAAGATACGCGACAGGCCTGGACCTGGCATACAGTGGGATACAAAGGGGATTAAAACCTCCAGTAAAATGAAACGTTTCCTCTGTATTCATAAAAAGAGTAGCTGACATTTCTATTACGAGCTACACAAAAGGATACATCAATATATATAGAAAAGTTATTCGAAATGCCAAAAAGCTAGCAGTACAATCTGCTATAGCCAAATCGCATAATGTTAGTAAAGGTATTTGGAATATAGTCAATAAACATAGAAATAAACAAACTAAAGACATACAAAGCTATAAATTATTTGATGGGGACACAATTACTACAGATCCTTCTGCAATTGTAAATATATTTGCAACTACTTTCAATCGCGATTTTGGCTTAAGCCACTTAGACCACAATACACCTATGGATATCCTAAAAAATAGTATACAAAAAGTAGAAGGAGAAATGAACATCGATCGAGTTACTTCTAAAGAAGTTAAAGATGTGATAAGAAAAATGAAGGTCAAGCTGTCTTGTGGCTACGATGATGTTCCCATTACTGTTATCAAAGAAAATATCGATATACTTGCAACGCCTCTCAGCAACTTTTTTAATGAATGCATTCATAATGGTATATTTCCCGATCAGTTGAAGATAGCAAAAATTATACCTATTTACAAAAAAGGCTCAAAACATGATCCAAATATGTATAGACCAATTTCATTGCTTCCAACAAAATCAAAAATTTTTGAGTTATTATTAAAGAATAGATTAATCAGGCACTTATATTTAAACAAAATCATTAATCTAAGGCAATTCGGTTATTTGAAGAACATAGGCACACGAGACGCTGTGCACACCCTGGTTAACGATGTCATCACTAAATTAAATGATAAGAAGAAAGTTGCAGGTGTGTTTCTGGACCTTAGCTCCGCTTTCGATGCAGTCAATCATGATTTGTTAATTGCTAAGCTGGAACATTATGGTGTTAGGGGAACTGCCAAACAACTATTTACTTCATATTTACAAAACAGGCATATGTTTGTCGAAGTAAACTCAAGTACTTGTATACAAAAGGGAAACGTACGGACTATGTGTGAAAAGGTCTATAAATCAGAACCTGTAAGGATTAAGACGGGGGTGCCTCAAGGCTCTACGCTTGGTCCAATATTCTTCATCATTTTCATCAATGACCTAATATGTAGTACTATGAAACAGTTCCCAGAGCATACGAAGTTGACTGTGTATGCTGATGATACAAATGCCATTGTATCGGCAGACAGCATAGATAGCCTAAATGAGAGGGTCAACGAAGTCTTGAATTTTTTCAATAATTGGTTCACAACAAATTGCCTGAAAATCAACACCAAAAAAACTAATTTAATTCTTTTTAAGACAACGGCAAAAAATACTGATTCCCTACTCTGTACACTGAATAGTGATAGTGTAGTTACAGTAGATACAGCCAAATTCTTAGGAATACATTTAGACTGTCTGCTTAATTGGAAATGTGAATTATCTAGCATCGAAGCAAGTATTAACTCTGCTTGCTATGTACCAAGGAGTTTGAGAGATGTAGTGGACATTGAGCAACTCAAAATGGTATACCATGCTTTAGTCGAATCGAAACTAAGATACAGCATCCTTTTCTGGGGTGGTAGCTACGACTACAATATGCAAAAGGCTTTCATCTCTCAGAAAAGGGCTATAAGAACTATGGTGCGTATAGATCAACAGCAATCCTGCCGACCGTGTTTTACTGAATTAAATATTCTAACAGTTCCAAGCCTGTATATGATGGTCTTACTTACAAATCTAGCAAAAAATATACACCACTATGAAAGTAATGAAGAAAGATTAATTCGTGAGAGCACTAGGAGGAAAGATATGGTGCAGAAGATAGCACCATCCCTTAATATAGTTAAACACAGTGCGCATTATAGGTCAATTAAACTTTTCAATAAACTTCCTGTTGATATTAAACTCGCAATATATAGTAGAGAGTTTGAATCTAAACTTAGAGTGTTTCTTGTCAGTAGGTGTTTCTATTGCGTTAATGAATTATAAACTGACATGCCCGACATTATATGTAATAAAATCTATGCTATGTAAATTGTACTTTGGACATTTTATTAACGTTATTTGAATTATTATTTTTATTTTATTTTTACAATTCATATAATTCTGGTGATGTTTTAGTGATTAAGGTTTCTTGGATTGTGTCAATTTTAGATTTAAGACGTTTCAACACAATGTAATATTGTTTATGAAATAATAAATGAAATGAAATGAATGAAATGTTAGATCTTCGAAATTTCGTATTTGTATTTAGCTTCGTGGTTGTAATTAAAGACAGGTAAGTACATATATTTCAGTATTTTGATTGCGATCATCAACCCTTAACAAGGTATCCACGCGGGCGGTGTTGCGGGCAACAGCTGTTACATTTTATAAATGTGAAAACAGTAATAAAAACGTCGGTCTGTTACGTTTTCACGCTTAAAACACTTGATCGATTTAAATGAAATTTTCTATAGAGATAGTTTGAGTCAAGGAAAAAGACATACAATAACTTTTATTTCTTTTTTTTATTTATTGAGAACCGACATCACGCGGGCAGAGCCGCAGGCGAAAGCTAGTACTCTATATTTATCTTTAAAACTAAGACTCTGATATCGAACAGTGTAATTATAACTATATATACCGACTATAATGTATAATTAGCGTAGAACCCATTAATATTATAATAGCCTAAATTGGTCATTAATACTGATCCTAATGTCGTCGGGGCTATTGTCAATTGGCTGTTTGCAGATTATATAATTGACATACATCGCCTAATCAAATTATGTTATTTGATCTAGGTATAAATAAGTAGATATAATGAAGTGGAGATATACATTTGAACGTTTAACCCCCACAGAAAATTAAAGTTGAATATTTCAATAATAAACATTATTTAAGTATATACAGTGTTTCCAGAATATGTATCTCTTAGTTACAATTTCTCAACAGTTTCCTCATATTTCGTAAACACACGCTTCAGAGACTAAACAAGGCATTGCCCACTGTGTAGTTTAGACACAGGTTTTGTGTAGCCAAAGCAAACAGGTGAGACTCTTACAACCTCTCAGGAATTACAACTGTCAGAACTATGCACAACTGGCCCACTACATGCATAGTTTAGGACTGAACTTGTTCCCGCTCATGTCTGAATTTTGAAGTGCCAACTATCCGAGCGCGAATACCAAAAGCGGTCATCCGCTTTTAGTTATACCATTCTTATGGGTCGTGTGGTTGCTCGTAAAGTTCTAAGCCACTTTATTGCGGTAAACATAGAACATGTAAACCCACGAGAGGCAATGAGCAGGTAACTGCGGTAGCCAACTTTAATGCTAATATTAGTTCAACTAGGGCACCGGAAAATCGCAGGTGCAGTGATTGGCCGGGCCACAGAACGGACTTTCAAATGTCCAATCAGAGAACGGCATCGACTCCAATTAAATTCGATTGAATGGGAAAATTCTAGCGCTGGCAGGCGTTCTGTTATTTGTAAAGTTATAGGACGACGCCATTAAATTTGTATTCTGTTTATAATAAAATGAAGTCAACTGAAAATAAATTGAAATCATCTAAGTATTAACATAAGCATTTTATTTTTAAATTATCTGACTTAAAATTTAATCAATCTACTGCAGTATCATGTCATGTGTATTATTACACCTAAACACATACAATGTATTGTATTGAAATAATCAAATATTTAGCATAATTTACTGCTTGTTTCCTATTTTAATATTATGTTGAAGCTACAAGAACTATTATTCTCATAAAATATTAGTCAATTTAAACATTACCTTTTAATAGATCTCTTTCACTAGAATTAGATTAGCACTGCATCAGATTCGCAGCCTTTAATACTTAATAGACTTCATTTTTATTTTAGACGACTGGCCAGTTGGTCTAGTGGTTTGTGACCCTGACTGCTAAGCCGGAGGTCGTGGGTTCGATCCCCACCCAGGATAAAACTTTGTGTGATGAGCACGATTGCTTATTTTGTGTCTGGGTGTTATTTGTCTTTAATATGTATGTATTTAAAAATAATATGTATAATTAATAATAGTAAACTGGTTGTGCATCGCCTTTTTATGTTGCCCCTTTTTTGAAGTTTTTTTCTGGTGAGTTGTAAATAATTAGTATATTTTAGTTTAATTTTATATTATGTTTAATTTAGAAATAAATTAGTATATTTGTCAGTTGTCTGGTTTTCATAGTACAACCTCTGCTTAGTTTGGGATCAGATAGCGTTGTGTGAGTTGTCCCAAGGTATTATTATTATTATACAGAGGTCTCATTCAAGTTACAAACTTAAAACTTAACTGAAGAAACTAATATGTAGTTCCAACATTTTATAAACTAAATTGACCTACGTTTAATACTATATTGATGTTGTTTTTACAAGTCGCGTCAAGAGTTACATGTAAGTAATTGTACTTCAAGATTACTTTTAAACAACAAACAAATTCCTCACGGCCCACCCTACAATTAACAGCTTTCCCGGAACAGTAGAACGAATTACTTTTTTCACCATTCCGGTAATCGTTACATTTATTAGGTGTGTGTGCAGGTCTCGACGCCGGTATAATTACGCGGTCGCAATTTGGATGGGGGAGGGCGCAATTAGCCATTTCACAGGAGGAGGGTCGTTGTCACTCCGACTCTAATGACTTCAACTAGTTCCACTGTACGGCCGCAAAGGGAGAAACGACTTTTTCAAGCTGTTCTTTAGCTACTTAATTTTATGTAATTACAATAGAGATTTAAACTTTTGTAATTGACTGTTTGGAGTTTCGTTGTTTAAGTTTTGTAATGTTACTAGTAAGTATGATAGATGGTCATTGTTGTTCATGAATCTGATACGAAGTTTGTTACAAAAGTGGTATAGTATAATTTGCGGATAACACATTTTTATTTAATATCAAATAGCTAATTTCTATAATAACAACTAAGGTATTTGTGGGATATCAGGCTACTTACAATCATCCCTAAACAAGCAAATTAATTAATTGGAATTCTAAAGTTCAGTAAAATATGTATAAGAATATATCACACATCTAAATTTTAGAAAATACGTAAGGGTAAAAATAAACTGTGTAGTTATAATTAAATGTTTTTTGAGTTTTTATACACAATCATAATGTAGCATATTAATAATACTGGTATAAAATAAATGTACCTTACCTACTATACTTTTAACCTTTATTTGGCATAAAAAGCCTACCAACTTATTTTATGTTAAAAATAAAAAACAAAATATTGTGAATACCAAAACTGATCGACGCGCTAAATTGTTTTTTGTTCCTGCGTTATTTAACTCGTTAAAACCTTTGGAGCCGATCATTACTCTTTACCAAGTTGTGTCTGTTCTCGTTTTAGTTAAAAAATATTTCCTTTATAGGTACATTGTTCAAACTGGAACTGCCTGAAAATTTAACGAACGAGTTTGAAACTACCTACGGACGTTGGTGAACACAAATTAAGCAACATTTCAGATAACATTTTTGTTGTTGAAAGTAGGAACTGGGGGTGAGCTAACATCCAAAAGTTAGTTTACGACTGTTCGAAACAAAGGTGAAGTAAAGTTACTGATGGCTGGTATCACGATTGTACAGTTGCTTCACTTTCCTGCTAACGACGAGCTTGCACTCATGCGCGTATAAGTCGGCCAATAAAAACTATATATACAACTTCCCAATGCTTACTTGAATTGTTTGTCAGTGTTGTGTATGTTGTGTATGTGTACATTGAGACTTGGACATTAAAAAATAATTAATGTGCTTGTACAGGTTTTTAGCACGTGTTGAAGTAATTTTTATAGGCATTTCTTGCCAAAGACTTTACAAATACAATAATTGCATTTTTGAAAGATAGAAAAATTTGAATCCAGACTCAGGAATCGAACCCGAGACTTCCGTAGCCAAACCGGGGCCAGAAGCGAACCACCTATCTGGACTATGTTACTAGATATCAAATTCTTCTATCTCTTAATGCTTACGGGTTAGGCCCCCGTAGCGACATCTAGTCGGTAGTTAAAGAACTATCACGGCTTTTGTTATTGCTTCGTTACAGAGAGCATTTTAACAAATTATGATGACGCAGGCCGAATATTGAAGTAATTTTTATAGGCATTTCTTGCCAAAGACTTCACAAATACAATAATTGCATTTTTGAAAGATAGAAAAATTAAAAAATAAATGCAATTATTGTAATTGTATTTTAGCACGTGGTCATTGAGACGATTATTTTTTTATAATTTTCCGACTGACCCTATTGGGGAATCACAATTTTCACCACTATTTATTTTGTACTAGCTTTGTGGATGTCGGTTCAAACTATCTCCGTACCAAATTTCTCCTAAACCGGTTTCGCTGTTTGAGCGTGAAAGCGTAACAGACAGACAAACAGACGGACAGAGTTATTTTCACATTTATAATATTTGTATAGGTATCACTTTAATAAAACTAAAATAAAAGATACCTTATGACCAGAGTAGATAACACAGCTAACCTGCGAGCATGAACATTCGATACCTACGTTACGTATTCGTATCGAGCTAACTATACGAATACGGATACTATACTTTGGTCGGCAGCACGAACGCTATAAGTTACTCTCGTAGAGACTATACGATAACGTTAGTAAAGCCCAGTATACATTATATGAATTGAACGAATGTAAATGAATGACACGTTCAAAAATTGCTATCGTTCTATTTAATTAGTAATTTATCTTGCTAATAAGTCTTGAAAAATAGAAATACATTAAACAAATCGTATCATATGTAAAGTACATTGATAATTAACTTGAAATGGATGTTTTGTAATTATATATTGTAAACAGAAAAAATGTACCAAGGTTTATAATTTCTAAACGTGGTCGTTTTTGTCTTTGACCTTGACAACCCATGTCAGTGCAAATTAACGCGCAGGCTTTAAATATACATAGTATTATTCAATAATTCGTTACAAATTAATAAAATAAAAGTAAAAATGTCACCAACCACTATCACACAATTTACGATTTTGGTAGTGTTTATGGAGAAGTAAGTATTTTTCGTTTCCGTTGTTTCGTTTTATATAGGTACTAAATGGCGAACCTATAAACATAATCATTATTATTTTAAGACATGGAGATTTATCAAAGCCCCAATATATGCCCAACGGACGGCAGTGGACAAATAAAAAATGGCAAGAGCTGGCGGAGTTGTTAAACAGCCAAGGGATAGGCGAGACTCGCACCGAAAAAAATTGGCGGAAAGTAAGTTTCAGTTGGCACACAATTTATAAGCTTTTCATACTTCTTTATTCACCATTTTTAAGCGTTGTATACGTAATTATTTTATTTTATTTGCTTAAGGTTTGGAGCAGTTTTAAAAACAACTCAAAAACAAAATGGGCTAAAAGCAACCGAGGAGTCCAGGGTACAGGTGGTGGACCAGCCCAAAATATATACCTGACGGACCTCGAACAACGCGTTTTAGCGATTACTGGGGTCCAGGCAGCTGTGGGTATGGCCATACCTGAAGTTGGCGTTGACGTGTTTTGTAAACTTATATCTACCTAATGTATTGTATCTAATAATATGTTACGAAAATTGGAAATAAGATTGTGGATTGACATCCACGATCTTAAAAATATATTAAAGAGAATTCTATTAAAAATATATTATAGAGTGAAATCAAAAATCCAGCAAAGCCGACAAACCCAAAAGGTAACTATCTAGATTACTCGCTACAAACTATGGTTATAAAAGAGAGGCAGTTTAAAATTAACTTATGCGTTGTAGTAATTTAATATTACAATATTAAACTGCTACAACGCATAGTTTGCAGTTAATATATTATTATTGTGTAGGTATACTTGTAGTCTGTGTCTGTACCTACTTAAGAAAATAAATAGTATTACTTGTAATAAGAGTAAACGTGACTTTTTTATCGTATGCCTACAGGTTATGAAGGCTGGAATATGCCTAGCCACAGTAGGGACGAAGGACATGTGCCATCACCTATACCCCGAGTTTTACCAGCACCCACCGCATCTTCGAGATCCGATTCACTTATATTCCCCACAATTCAAGCAACTCCGCCATCTCCATCAATCATACTATCGCAACCATCCCTACCATCTCAAACATTTTTACCATCTCCACAACCTCCACCATTGCCAACACAAAAAAAAAAATGAAAACAGAAAGCGCAAGGCGAACATTTCCGATTATTTTCTTGAATGTGAGACGAATGCAAGAGAGGATGCAAGGGATAGAGAAAGAATGTATCTGGAATTAGAAAGAGAGAGGATCCGGCAGAGAGATATTGAGCTTCGTCAGCGGGATACCGAATTGCAGCTGCAAGCTCAGTGGATGGAGATTATGAAAGCGGCGTTAAAAGTGTTGGAAAAATTTTTGAATGAAAAGAAGTGAATGTTAGAGATGGAATGATAGTCTATTAAAAAATTCAAAGTTCTGACCGACTGACTGATTGACTAATGGATCAACGCACAGCCGAAACCTCTGATAGTTGAAACGTGAAATTTAGAAGACGTATCTATACTTATATTATAAGGCTGAAGAGTTTGTTTGTCGTTTTGTTTTAACGTGATCTCAAGCACTACTGGTTCGAATTGAAAATGTTTTGTGTTGAATATCCCATTTATCGAGGAAGGTTATAGGCTATATAACATCACACTATGATCAATTAGGACGTAAACGGTCAAAGTTACACAACAACAATGTATGACGGAATGGTTCCTCTTAAAAAAATCTAAAAAAAGTCAGCGACAGTAAATGTCTATCTTTGGTCGTTGTTAACCCACTATTACCTTTTTAATGGTAATCAAATCTGTTCTAAATAATGCATTTATTAGCGAAAGTATTCTAATAAACATGGTGTTAACCCTTATCCAAATAAATACGTTATTCATCACAAATATTTAATTTTGAACAAAATTGCTCTTACTTCATTTAATTTCAATGAATATCTTAGGAGATATCATAGTTTTAAAATATTACGCAACAAAATCAGGCGCGGATCCAGAACTTAATTCATGGGGGACAACTATTGACTCAACGGGCCAAGTGTGAGTTGCTCGCATGACTAGAGGGGGCGGGGGGCATTAGATTCAACTCTAGCACAATAACCACCGAGGGGAGGGCGGGGGAGGAATATGTCTGAATATGCCGCCACACAAATACCTACATATATTAATATATGCCTATTTTTTATTTTTAAGCCACAGTATCGTATCGTAGCCACCGAGCGTTTTTTTATTATTCCTGTTTCACACGTACCTTTCATAGCGTGGTATATGCCTACGTTATACTTTTAACGTTAATAATAATAAAAAAGTATTACCCATTACATACATACAAACACTGTTTTCTCTGGTACCAATTTTTATCAAATTTTGTTAAATTGTTCTCAAGTGGTTCATGGATACAACACCATCCTCTACAGAGCCTCAAGCAAATCTTTAAAGGGGTGATATGGCAATCCAAATTTAACGCGAATGAAACTGCAGGTGGAAGCTAGTTTCTTATATAATGTAGATATACGATAAAAAGGGTTTTTTTGGAAATTCATCCTATATGGTGGTAAAATGGTGGTTGTAAGTTTGTATAAAACTGCATCAGTTTTAAAGTTAGACATGTGAAATTTCATATTTGGCTTTTTGGTTTCAAAATAATGAAAACATTCCCAAAAATTCCAAAATATTCAAAAATGCACAACGTTAATGTTCAAGTTTTTACTTCTGACGGCACTCCCGGAGTGCAACCCCTTTTTTTTAGTATATTTTTTATTTTTATTTAGTACTTTTTAGTCATTGTAAGATAATTAAAGAGCTATTTAATAAGTTTTATTAAATTTGTTTCATTACAACTTTGTTTCAATAAATTGTCACTCCAAACTTTTTTCAAACTTATGGATGATATTTTCGAACTCGCCTTTAATATGATACTCCACTCTAGGGTCTTCTAAATATATTTTTTCTCAGACCGCACATTAAAGCTCATAAAATACGCCACAAAGATTTTTTAAAGAATTTTATGTACCCAGTGATACTCGCGTCATCGAGGTGAATCTAATGACGTATCATTTATTAAAATCGGTTGAGCCGTTATGAAACTATGAAGGGACATAGGAACATTGGAAGGTTATACGTTAAACACATAACCGGGTCAAAAAGCAGTTCGAAAATTGTTATTTAACTGGTCGATTACTTGTTACTATTGCTAGAGGAAGCAACTAGAAGAAGACATTGGACTTGGATTAGATCGCATACTTGTTTTAGGGTTCCGTAGCCAAAGTGGCATAAACGGAACCCATAAGGTTCGTCATGTCTGTCTGTCTGTCTATTTGTCCGTCCGTATGTTACAGGCATTTAACTCAGACTACTCTATGAATATTGATGAAGTTTGGTAAAAAGGTGCCCTGTAGTAGCCGCTACTTAGTAGACAGCACACACCATAGAGATATTAACCCGGATTAACAAAAACGAGAACATCATGGAGGAGATAGTCTCTATGGTGAACATCGTGAACTTACGACTCGTTGTCATGGTGACGTACGTAAGCGTTATCAGTTTTATATTCTCTTTGGTTCTCACTATCATTTATGGTGAGTTTATATCAAAGAGTTTAAAAACATACTACGGAAAGTTTTTATTCTCTTTGGTGAGAGTATTATTGTTATATGTTATGAGTTCTCTGTCCCGCGCACCCCGCTCACCCACCCGTTAACATCACCCCGCGCTCCCTTCTCACCGCAGGCGATATACGAGTTAAGCGGTCGGCCTATAGGTGTAATTTACATAAAATTTAAGTAAAAACGTCCATAAGACCCTATAAAATATATTTTGGCTTAGGATGCAAAGAAGAGGAAGACGAGAATCATCAATAATAAAATCATACTCACAAGAGTTTTATTAAGCGCTTGGAACAACAAAGTTTTTTTGGAATTATCATTTGATATTCAAAATAAGATATAGACCAACCAATGAAAGTCTTAGGTACACTTCGCTTTAAAATGAACTCAAAAACGAGTAAAAGAATTAGCTTAGAAGACATTAAATATAGAGTATAGATACATCCTTGATTAATATACAGGACATTTTTTGTCTACATATGAGTTTTAAAACTGCGTTTAAATTACAGATTCTTTGTGCTTTCGGCATAATATAACGCTACCAAAGCGTGGTTGGCATGGATAAACATTCAGACCAAACAAAAGTCCGTAAAAATGTGGAGGAAGAAGTTGCTGAGACATTTAACAAACCGACAATGAGCACATTACATACATAGCACATTTATTAATGCCCCTTTCTAAACAAAGCTACCTGCATGCTATTTATATATAAGTAAGTGAAAATAATTTTACACAAAAGAATGATATTCATTCATTCAAAAATAAGAAAAAAAAACATTTGCAAAAATAAGTTCTTTATTTTGATAAAACAATATGTATTGTAAAAATAATGTGATTTAATATGATTGCAGATAGTTTGACGTTATCCACAAAGATCCTGGTTAATGACAACCTATCCAGCAGCATTGGCTGCTGAGGGAAGACGATACACCAACTACACCTCGCTTCTCGGGAAGGCTACCTTTAGCCGATTAAATACTACGCACTGAGAATCTTGCTTGTAGTCTTGTCTGTACCTAGAACCTATTTAATCAATAAAGTGCAGTTTTGTAGTATAATTGTATTTATTGCCTTTATCTTTTCTCCAACTGTATTATTACATATAATGAACTTGTCTTAATGTAAATGAAGAATCACGTCAGTTATGTCGACGATGTTACGATGACGATATTACACGCATCGCAATTTCTTCCTACTAGCATAAATATTTTAGAATTTCATTTTGGTTTGAGCAACTAACACCTAAAATAAAATTATAAAATTAGTAACTTAAAGCGTTGCGCGTTATGTCACTCTGACGCGGATTGTCAACGACAAAAGGTCCATGTTCAGAAATCGTAACAGTTGGATTTTTTTATTTTGTTCATATTATATAATTCCAAAATTGTAATTTCAGTGTAATATTTTAATGTACATTATATATAGTGTATTATAGTGTATATTTCTAGCAAGATAAATGATTTAATAAATGGGACGATAGCGATTTTTGAACGTGTCATTCATTTACATTCGTTCAATTTATATTATAAACTAGGCATTAAATAATTAAAAAATAAAAAACTTGCGTTATCGTGTAGTCTCGTATGTTTCAAGTGTTCGTGCTGCCGACCAACTCTCGTATCCGTATTCGTATAGTTGACTCGATACGATTACGTGAGTTAGGCTAAGAACTCACGGTGCGCTCATACGAACACGTAATCCGTGAAAATGTTGTTAAGTTACTTCACGACGCGTTTCATTTCCGCGGCGGTCGCGAATGTTTGCGGTCCACGAAATCCGCGACATATTCGGCATTAATTTGCTCTAAACTAATAATTTTACTCGTTTTTGAGTTAACTTTAAAGCGAAGTTCTAAGACATTCATTGGTTAGTCTGCATCCTAATTTAAATGTCAATTGGGATATAAAACTCCTGTGAGAATTGTTTAAGGATGTAAAATCTAAATTAAAAAAAACGTAAACCTCCTTCTGGCTCTAGAAGTTTGTAACGTAAACTTTACGAACCTTGATTCTCGTCTTTCGCTTCCTTGAAAACCACAGAAAACATTTTATGGGGTCCTGAGGACATTTTTAATTCATTTTTAGTAAATAATACACCTCACAATTGTAATCTCACCTTAAAAATTACAGAGAGACGCTAACGTGCGTCTCCATGGCAACGTGTCGTAAGTTCACGATACCTTATGTCAAAAAATGTTCATGCTGCCGTTTTATATACATTTGTATGGTAACTGTTCTATTACGATACTATTACTACTCGATGACGAAACTACGGGGTTCATGCTGCCAAATTTTAGTTCCCTTGACGCACACCACGGCGCTGATCAAGTTTTCATACAAAATCTTACCGTTTCTATTCGAATACGGAAACGATAGGAAAGTGACAAATGTTTCGTGCTCGCAGTATGTTATACTCGTATTTAAAAAAAACAACATGAACATATACACCTAAACTCAAATTGGATAGCTGAAAAAACAGCATTTTAAATAGCAAAATAATGTTTTTTCTTTGTCTTTAATTCTAAACAAAATATTCGCTACTTTTGTCTATATATAACATCGCAATACCTGTTGTCATCAACATATAACTGTTGTCTATATGTATAAATAAGGAGAAGCTGACTGATTGACATATCATCGTAGGGCCTAAAGTATAAGGGTAGAAACTTGAATTCTTGCACAGGGGTTCTATTTATAACGTAGGGGAGTATTAAGAAAGGATACAGGTACAAAGTTAGTATGAAACTTTGCTCTTAAAATATTTTGGTAACAATCTGGCATCCACGCGGGCGAAGCCGCGGGCATAAGCTAGTCAAAGTTTAATATGAATGATGTGGTACTACAGGTATATCTTTTATCCACTTAGCCAAAACGAGTTGTAATAGTTTCCTTAAGCATTATTTGCCTCTTCACCCATAGCCCTACTATATACTATATTATCATTGGTCGTGAAGAGGATCATTATTATCATCCCTATCTATAGAAACGGTCAACTGAAGAGTACAAGCCTCATCCACATTTATCTA
Source organism: Herminia tarsipennalis (assembly GCA_945859575.2). Lineage (NCBI taxonomy): Eukaryota > Metazoa > Arthropoda > Insecta > Lepidoptera > Erebidae > Herminia > Herminia tarsipennalis. Next base: position 18,389,968 of record OX243835.2, read on the forward strand.
AAGGAAGGTTTTCCTTTAATCAGCAATCATACTAGTAGTTAGTAGTAGCTTTTTATGACACTCATTGAAAATAAGGCTAGATACGTAGCAATTCATGAAAAGGATAATATGATCACTTTTGAAAGATAGAAAAAAATGAAGTCCAGATCCAACAATCGAATCCGAGACTTCTGTATGCCAAACCGGGGCCGGAATCGAACCATCTATCCGGGACTATGTTTCAAAAGTAATGTTACTAAGTTGTAAACGTCATATTCTCCTATGCTTTTATGCACGCGAGTCAGGCCCTCGCTTGGGCCATCTAGCCTTTAGAGTTTGAGAACTATTACGGCCTTTGATAATGCTTCGTTACAGAGAGCAATTTTAACCAATTATGGTGTTGCATGCCGAATATAACAGTAATTTTCATAGGCATTTCTTGCCAATTACTTTCGTAATACAATAATTGCATTTTTTAAAGATACAAAAAATTTAAGTCCAGACCCAGAAATCTAACCCGAGCCTTCCGTATGCCAAACCGGGGCCGGAATCAAACCATCTGATAAAGTAATAATCTAATACAGTAATTGGCAAAAATTCCTAAAAGGTTACTGTAACTGTACTGTAATCACGTTTAAAAAGTTGTGTTAAAGTGTGTGTAGCTGTTGAAATGAGAACGAATTATTCAACGTGACATAAATATTAGTTAAAATATAAAAGTATACAACAAGTATACAATATCACCTCACGTCCCAAAATTAAACTGACGGCAACACAAATTGTGTTAGCTGTCCTTAAAACAATGGAGAGCAATAAAGTTTTGGGTCGCTTAGTATTTTGGGTAAGTAGTGACAAATTGTTACTTCGTCTTCTATGAACGCCGCAACAATTCATTATCTCCAGCTTACCTTACAATTTCTGATGATAAATGAAGGGCAGGTGTGCAAATAAACGCGCTTTAATATTCTCAAAGGAAGACCAACATTTTGCGTACCCATGTCTGTCAATATAGTGGCAGATATGCCTGTACACGACGCCTATTTCAGTCAGTAAAACTGTCTAGAACGCGTTGCAAAACCGCAATACGCGGTAAAAGCAAATACCATACCATACTGAAATGAAAACGAAAAATACAAGCGTACGAACACTTTTCGAGTATAATTGTAACGCAAACATTCCCTTTACCATCGTATTTGGTCCTGATAGCACGAGCGTGAATATTTATCAGAACGCTGCGAACAATCATTGATATGGACCGTTGATCTGTTTAAACCCTATTCAATTCCCTTCTGAGCTGTAACAGTGCATATGCTGCAATCCCCTTAGTATTCGCAGTGTCCGGTCTGATTGCCAATTTACTGACTCACAGTGGTCCTTTATCTTGGATGTCTACAACCTGGATCAAGTTGACACAAAGACAAATTGTGACCATTCGGTAATCCGAGCTTATTGCCCATTGATGGCCTTTGCTAATGCCTTTGGAAAAAGAGGGTTACGTGGGAAGAAATCTATGTAGACAAAGGTACTTTTAATACAGCTTAGAGAGTGCTCACTTTATTTTGGAAGAGCATCTTTAAATTACCATTATGGAGTACAAACATAATACGAAGTCAAAATATAATTCAAATTCAAAATAAAGTACACAAAAACAATATTTACAAACAATAAGTACAGTCAACGGCAAAAACCAGCTCCAATTTGACAAAGAATGTCAAAAATATAATATTCACTAAATTAAGATTTTGAGGACTATCATTTGCTTTTGAATGTCAGTTGCAATTCGCCAAAGTATGCAAAAATACAGGTTTTCATAAACTTATGATTTATTAAACTATCAATTACTTTTGAATGTCAGTTGCATTGCACTAAAAAAATACCAAATATAGGATTTCATAAAGTTATGATTTTTAGGGCTATCTATATATATATTTAATTTCAGTTGTAATTCGCCAAAGAATGCAAAAATAATAGATTTAGATATTAACTTATGATTTTGAATTCTATTACATAGCTTTAAACATTTTTCATCATCAAGTTTTGGCGACAGTACAATCAGACAAATTATCGGTATCGGAGAATTCACCATTTGCCACAAATATCATTCAATAGTTTTGATTTTCTGTTTGATCATGTACTTCTGCTGTTGACTGTACAACTTAACTCAAAACTGAGTTTTCTACCAACAAACATTTACAGTAAGTATGTACATACTTAAATACATAAACTTATATTATTTATATACACCTAAATAAAAACATATAATACATATATACATACAAAATATTACATATACTTACATAATAACATTACATAAATAAAATATTACTATACATAATTAGATAGACGGTAAAAATCATTAGTCCTATTTTTAAAAACGTTAAGAGAGAGGTGTCCCGTCATGGGTGCGGAAGAGATTTCTATAGCACCGCTTTTATAGTGAAGAAGCCGTCGTAACAGATGGAGCTGTGTGCGGGAGTACTCAATAGAAGAGCGGAGGTGGAACGATAGCGTTTACGCCTGGGAACAAGAAAATGAAAGCGCTCACGTAAATAGAAAAGATAATTAGGATTGTGAAGAATAGTAGAGAAAGAATGTGTGAGTCACGACGCTGCCGAATTAGTAGCCACTTCAGATTTCTCCGAGATTCGTATTCGTTGAGGTCGTTTTACGTAATTCGAAAATAAAGTGGATACACAAATTCTGCAAACGCTCGAGCTTGACAACAAGTTCCTCCCCAGCATTCAGAAAACGCCACCTTAGGGTAGGTACGCCAGCGGTCAAATCTCCCCATTCAGAGAAGAGATATAACTTAAAAATATAAATAAAAATAATATAATATTGCTTAATTAAATTGTTAGGCTGTACGATTTTAAGAGGTTAGCATAACACGTATAACACGCACTTATTATACAAGTAGATAACAAAATATAAAGCTACATCGACTCTTGACCACGATTAATGCAATTTACGTGAGATTATTCGTGAGGAAATTCGATCTTCAATCAAGTCTACAATTGGTGACCTTGTGACTGAACACCTTAAGAATATAAATGATAAGTTAGCTGGATTTGAGAACTCCTTCGAATTTTACAACAACCAGTACGAAGAAATTAAGAAAAAGATAGGTGAGAAGGATTACATTATTGAGAAATTAGAAAAAGAAAACGCTAAACTGCAATCATCTGTGAAAGACTTTAGTTTTCGTATGAACTTAGTTGAACAAAATATGCGGGAGTGTAATGTTGAAATAAACGGAATACCTGAACACCAAACCGAGAATATGGTCAAGGTACAATTAGGTAATGCAATTAATTGCCCCCTACAAATTGACGAAGTTGTGAATGCTACCCGAGTAGCAAAATTAAAAAAGGATTCAGAGCGTCCAAGATCAGTTGTAGTTAAATTTCGATCCCGCGCCATGCGTGACAACCTCCTAGCTGCTACTACAAAATATAATAAGGATCATCGTCATGAGAAACTGTCAACTCACCATTTGGGCATCGCCGGCAATCATGGACCTGTTTTTGTTTCTGAACACCTGAGTCCTGCTAATAAACATTTGCATGCAGCAACGAGACTTAGAGCAAGGGAAATGGATTATAGATACGTTTGGGTTCGAGATGGTCGCATCTATGCTAGAAAGAAAGACGGAAGTCAAGCTATAAATATACGTGATTTAGATAGCATATCTTTACTGAAATAATGCTCATAGAAGTATAGCAAACAATGTTTATTAAATATTCGGATACATTCACTCCAATCAGTATATATTACCAGAATGTTCGAGGATTGCGCACCAAGACCAATGAAACTTATATTAAAGTATTACAAAACAACTATGACATATTAACGTTTAGTGAGACATGGCTGAACGCGAATATATTGGATCGAGAGTTTATAGACCAACGATATATCGTCTACCGGAGAGACCGTAACCTGATTCAAAGTGGTAAATTAGATGGTGGAGGAGTATTGTTGGCGGTATCGAAACAAATACCATCCTGCCGTGTAACAAAGTGGGAAAGTGAATGCGAGGACATCTGGGTTGTTGTCGATCACATCAAGAACAACAAAGTCAGTAAAATTGCAATATGTACAGTTTATTTACCACCACCTATAAAATACGAAATTCTGAGTAAGTTTCTAGATAATGTGTATGTAGTATCTGAGAGTGTTGAGGATATTATAATAATTGGTGACTTAAACTTAGGCTTTATCAATTGGTGTGACTTGATGTCAACTGCAATCACAACTGGTGACAATTATCTGCATCGTCTTAAGTCTAAACTTTTTGATTTTATGTCACTGAATGGTTTGCGTCAACATAATTATGTTACTAACAAAGACAATAAAATATTAGACCTAATATTGTCAAATTTAAACTGTACTGTTAAAGAAACTGATGCTATTAGCAGGACTGACCTGTACCACCCCCCTCTAGAAATTATGTTAGATTTAAAAACCCACTCCTTACCATTATCTAGGTCTCGAAATGATTATAATTTCTATAAGGCTGACTACGATAACATTTTGTCTGTTCTGGAACAAGTGGATTGGTCCAATTGTTTTGAACCGTGTAATGGTGTGGATGAAATGGTCATGGTGTTCTATGATAAAATCAATTTTGTCATCAAAGAATATGTCCCTAAACGTAAAGCCCGTTCAACGTCTTGTCCTGTATGGTTCTCAAAGCAACTTATTAGTCTCCTAAAAGAAAAAGAAAAGTTGAGATTAAAAACACGTAAATATAACAATCCGCGAGATAAAATTGAATTCGACATTATTAGAAATAGAAGTGAAAAGCTGATACGTAAATGTCATTCTAATTATATTCAGTCTATTGAGGGTAACCTGAAGAGTAATCCAAAATTGTTTTGGAGCTACATAAAGCATAAGAGATCTAATATTGGCATTCCTGCAACAATGCATATAAACCAACAGCGCACATCGTCAAATGGTTCTGACATTGCCAATCTTTTTGCTACCCACTTTAGTTCTATTTACATAAGTTCCTCAAACACAGCCCCCACAGTATCTTCCTCTTGCTATGGATCATCAACTTCCAAATTTGGATCCTTTTCTACTCTGCTGATCACTCAAATGGAAATTTTATCGTTTTTAAAACGTTTGGATCCTAGTAAAAGTGCTGGACCTGATGGGATACCACCTATTTTTGTCAAAATATGTGCCACAGCTCTCTCATGTCCCTTAATGGAAATATACAACAAATCTCTTATAAGTGGACACTTTCCTAGGCAATGGAAATCGGCACGTGTAGTTCCAGTATTTAAGAAAGGAGATAAAAGCGACGTAAGAAATTACAGACCTATTTCAATATTGTCATGTTTCTCTAAAGTTTTCGAGTTTATTGTCTGTCCAATACTAACGAAATTAACTAAGTCTCAAATTAACATAGCACGGTTTTCAGACCAATAAGTCGGTGGAGTCAAACCTTATTTCCTACATTACTCCCATAATAGACAGCGTAGACAAAGGTCACCAGATTGACTCAGTTTATACAGATTTTGCGAGTGCGTTTGACCGAGTAGACCACCGAATTCTGATTGATAAGCTGCGGGTACAGTATGGTATCAATGGGTCAGTGTTGGATTGGTTTGGATCTTACCTTGCTGATCGCGAATATATTGTGGCTGTTGGGGGACATGAATCTAAGAGTTACCTTGCCAAATCAGGTGTTCCTCAGGGTTCCCATCTAGGTCCAATACTGTTCCTACTCTTTATAAATGATATCGTAAAAGAAGTGTGGTATAGTAATTGTTCGCTCTTCGCTGACGACATGAAAATATCAAGGCGGGTAGATTCGGAGTCTGACATTGAACTGATGCAGGCTGACCTCGACCGTATTCATGATTGGTGCATTAGAAATAATATGCTGTTGAATGCTGCAAAATGCAAACATATTCGCTTCACTAGAAAAAAAATATATATACACACTCAATTTCACGTTAACGGGATCGTCATTGATATTACGGGGAAGGTGCGGGACTTGGGAGTGATCTTGGACTCTGAACTTAGCTTTATACCTCACTATGACGATATAGTAAAAAGAGCTGCTAAAATGTTGGGTTTCATCTTGCGTAACACCAAATCTTTTAAGTCGGTTACATCTAAAATAGTATTGTATAATGCACTAGTACGAAGCATTCTTGAATTTGGTAGCGTTATTTGGAACCCTCTATATGCTGTTCACACACAACGCATTGAATCCATCCAACGATCGTTCTCCAGGCATTTGGCATACATCAGTCCTAGTATCAGCGCTAGAAGCTCTTACAGTGATAGGCTATCACATTTCAAATTTAAAACTCTTCAGCAAAGGCGCAGAATGTTGGATCTGCTCTTTTTGTTTAAAATATTAAAGGGCTCTTCTCAATGTGAGGATCTTCTGAGTCAAATAGGTATAATTGTCCCAAAAATAAACTCTAGACGAAAATTACAATCGTTCTTTATGGTTCCCAGATACAAAACAAACCTAGGATCTCGTTCTCCCTTGGTCAGACTAACGTCTACTTATAACGAATTCTGGCGAATGTTAAACCTGGACATATTTCATGACCATTTCACATTCTTCCGGTCCAAGATAGTTAATCATTGTGGATAACTGGTATTTGGATCATAATTAATTAATTAATTAATAGTTATTTGGTATAAAAAATGTTAAATGTTAATGTCAAATGTTAATAAAATGTTAATTTTGTTCTAATTTTGTTCTAATTTTGTTCTAATTTTGTTCTAATTTTGTTCTAATTTTGTTCTAATTTTGTTTTATTATTAATTTGATTATGATACTATTTCATGGTGTTCCTACTAGATATTAAGTGTAATTATTCAAATTTTATATTCTGTATTTTATGTTGTTTATCTGTTTTAATGTAAATGTTGTACATGCCTGTAATTGGCATAAGCACATGACTGTTGCCTCATATCGTGTTTATAAATGTATGTGTTTATTCTGTTGGCATGTCTTATAAATAAATAAATAAAATAAATAAATAAATAAATTCGAACAAAACTATGGGTAAATAAAAGGTTCGTACTTTTAAATAATTCACGAGATTAAGTTCTGATATATATCTAATAAGAAGCTACATACTGTATTTTTATTTAATTACTGCTATTTTAGAAGAAGAAAATATGTTGTTTCTAGTTGCGTCTTATAATCGGCCCGGTTCTTTGTCCTCGTTCTTTCAGTCTATCAAAATGTGTTCCAGAACATTTTCCCCAGTAAAGTCGTTACACTAACCGAGTAGCAACTTATGATAACGTATGAGTTTGTTGATAAGCTAACGCCTCCTAATGTGTTACTAATGGCTGAAACGTTGTTAACCTGTATATAAAAATACGCAGGGCGCCTGTATTATCTAAATAATGAACTGCGAATGTATTGATATTTAATTTTGATTTAAATAATAGTGAAGCTCCCTGTGGTAGGTACTGTTGTTTAGAACTTGTGACAATTGTTCTTTAAGAAGGCAATAAAAAAAAATTGCACACAAATACCTCATAATTATAGATTAATAAATAGTGTGGTATAAATTCTCAGTGTAAATAAGTACATATTAAATCATTTCAGCATAAATTTTATCTCCGGCCTCTTTAGCAGTTTAAGGACATTAATATATAGTTACCTAAAGGCAATAAAACACCATTGATGCTCCTATTCATTTTAGGACATCGGTATTTGGTAAAATACCATCAAAAACTGATCAGCAAACTTGCAAGATTTGATCTACCCATAGGTATATATGATCTAGATGAAAATACATAGGTTTTACAACTTTCTTTAGAAACATGCATGAAGAAACTTCCAAGTATACCCAATTTCAAAATGTAAGGTCGGTCAAAGTTGTCCAATAACTTAGACCAAAGTAATACATTGTAGGCTTATGATTTCGTGAACAATACGTTAGTTCTGTTTGTACTAACATTTGCTTTGGGAATTAACCATTGAATAAGTTAGCTATGTGTAATCTGCTATTCAAAGCCTTGTTCTAACAATAAGACAGTCTAAGCTAGACTACAATGTTCCCAACATGAATATATTTGTATAAGGGTTCTCAGATTTTGGTACCAATTCGCTCGTACCTTGACCTCACTTTCCACCAATAGACAAACAATGACAATGTTATATTTTCAATTCCAAACCAATTACTAATATGTAGGTACTATCGAATTATCACAATGATTCAGTCACGGGGTCATTCTACTATCTAACTACAGGTGTCTGCGTAAACACAAGTACAATCTCTATGCTCTAGTACAAAATCTTTATTTTTTTTTAAATAAAGAGAAAAAAAAAACTGTACGCTATTCTTTTGCTCATACAGTCACATAGGACGTAAATCTGACACGGCCAGAGAGTGATTAGACGCAGAATCGCTTGGTGGTCGCCGAGCCACAAGACAATGTAACTTTTCTAGAAAACAGACACCTATCAATAAACCTGTTAGTATATAAAATCCCAAAGTAAACTAAGTACATTTATCCGTATAAAATTCTCCGGCTAAATTACTTGAGCCATTTTGGTTTTGGGACGAAACTTAAAATTTAAGATAATCGTAAAATAACTAAAGTTAGGACGCTAGTATATCACAGTGGTTATAAACCTTTACGTGAGGAGTTATGTGTATAGAATGCTAAATTGGATTAGCAAACCGTTATGTAAAACAATATGAAGCCACAGCAATTTGCGGCTTCACCCGCGTGAAGTTCGGTCTCATAGGAAGCTCCTCTTTGTGTGTCTGTATATATGTGTGTGTGTGTGAGACCAAACAGTTGAGTTAGTTTGAAACAAAAACCGCATACCCACCTCACCCTCACCCCTCCCTCTCTTGCCTTGAACACATCCAAAATGTCTATCATTTATTCTATAAGGCTTTACATACAACTGATGACGTCCATATCTTTAATTTCTTCTATTATTTTTATAAGATTACTGGATCGTACAAGAACCATGTTAAGGCTTGAGAAAAAAAACAATTAATGTACACAAAGTATAACCAGAGTTAGAAGAAATATTTATGGATCACACAAATTTGTGACCCATGTGCAAATCGAACTTAAGTAGTTATTACGTGCTATCACTGCGCCATTGAGGTGAGTAGGATCTATGTACAAGCTATCTGTTAATATAGGAAGGGTTATAAATACTCCAAAACTTATTAGATGGCGTTGGTTATATTAAAATTTTATGAATGATTGTATTTCCTCTGTGTGAGTGTTTCCTATTTAAATGAGAAGATTAAACACTATGAAATATTATTTATTTTTCTCATGCATACACCCCAACCAAATAATGAACTTGTGATTAACTCCTATAAACGATAATAATTGTATTTCCTCTGTGTGAGTGTTTCCTATTTAAATGAGAAGATTAAACACTATGAAATATTATTTATTTTTCTCATGCATACACCCCAACCAAATAATGAACTTGTGATTAACTCCTATAAACGATAGTAATTGTATTTCCTCTGTGTGAGTGTTTCCTATTTAAATGAGAAGATTAAACACTATGAAATATTATTTATTTTTCTCATGCGTACAGCCCAACCAAACAATGAACTTGTGATTAACTGCTATAAACGATAGTAAGTTAATAGTAAAACCATTATATTACCTTCTGTAATAGTAGAGCTATTACAATAGACGAGGTGTCCCAGATTCAGTGGCAACCGAACAGATCGAGATATCTTGCCAGGTTAAGCAACGTTACCACTGTCGGTCCATAGATGGGTGGACAATGCTGGAGGGTGTGCTGCGCCGAGTCCTTACCGCAGTCGCAGTGGTGGCAGACGGGACTCGGTTCCCTCCTAGCAACCGTGTGCAGGTACTTCCCGAAGCAGCCGTGCCCGGAAAGGACCTGCACTAGCCGGAAGGAAAAGGTCCCGTGCTGCCGCCCTGCCCACTTCTCCAGGACCGGCTGGAGCTCCTCCACGGTTTGAACACCTGCCCGTGGAGCCTCCAGCCGGCCCTGCCACCGGGCCATGATCGCCCGGTGTGCCTCACCGCGCCAAGCGCCAAGCTCCTCGGGCAGAGGCACCGAACCCCCTGCCCGAACAGCCACCGCCCGCCGATACACTTCGGCGAGCACTTCCGCCTCTAAATCCCACGGGGGTGTGCCGGCCAATGCGCACGCCGCCTCTGCAGACACCGTGCGGTATCCGCGTATAGCCCTGACCGCCATGGTCCGCTGGGGTCTACCTAAGCGGACCCTATTCTGGGCGGTCAGGGACGCCGCCCACACGGGTGCGCCGTACAGAGCCATTGACCTCACCACCCCCGTGTACAACCGTCTACTCGAGGCACTAGGCCCGCCCAGGTTCGGCAACAGCCTCCCCAGTGCGGTCGCCGTAGCCTCGAGCTTGGGCGCCAAAATGCGGAAGTGCTTGTCGAAGAGCCACTGCCCGTCTACCACTAGGCCCAGATACTTCATCTGGGCCACGGAACCCTATCCTTTTTTTTTTTTTTTTGAAGGCCGTAAAAAATGCCTAACGCACACATCCAGCACCCGGGGCAGACGCTGGAGGTAGTGTGGGACCTGCCCCCACTAAAAAATCGGCCGTGTACCTACTCGCCGCCATCACGGATAGGTCGCCAGGACTTGTTATATCTTCGGCGACCCACCCAGCGGCATAGCCCCATCGGGCATTCCTGCTCCTGCGGCGTCCTGGGTACACACAGAACGCCGCCATCGCGAAAGGCCGCGAGCGTGGGAAACTTCCCCGTCCATCACGCCCACAGCCCCACCAAGCGACGCCACGCGCGACTGCGCCTCGACGTCGCTCGGTTCGCCGGCGACGGGGCAGACTAGCCCCGCCGCCTCCCCCCACGAGATAAATTTCCCGCAGGAGGGTGCGACCGCGTCCTGGACCCCCTACCGCGCAACGCATCCGGTACCCCTATCACTGACGACAGGGGCGAGGAGCGAGCATGGCTAAGGAGTCCGTTAGGTGGAGGGTGTAGGGGCATGGGAAGGCGCCTCCTCCCCACCCTCCTCCATCCGCACCGGAGCCTGGGTGCAGGGGTCAGCCGCAGCTCGGCCCGTCCCCAAGGGCGGCTTGGCAGCCCTGGGAGGCTTGCAACCCGCCCTTCCCATCATATGGTTGGCGGGCAGGTTGCCCGCCGCGCACACGGGGCAGTGGGGAGCGGCGGAACACGCCGCTGCCGTATGCCCCGGTTGACAGCAGCGGAAACAGAGTCCGCTGCAGTCAAAGCCACTGGTGCATTGCGGGCGAAGATGCCCCGCGCCCATGCACCGATAACACCTCGCGGGTCTCGCCTCGAGGATAGTGATCCTCGCGGCAGAGAAACCCACGAGGAGCCGGCCCGCCTCTGCTAATGTTTTGGCAGCGGCTACCGGGCAACGCGCCCACGCCGCACCAACTCCGCCGGGGCCGGGGCGAATCGCACCGACCCTCACGGTTCCGGGAGAGCACTGAGTCTTTAGCTCAATTGCCTCCCGGACAGCCTCGGACGTGATTGAGTCGTCCAGGCCGGAGACGCGCAACTCCGCGCACTTTGTCGGCCTGGCGACCCTTACACCCTCCTTGCCCCCCGCAAGACGCCTCAGCGTCTCCGCCACTAAGTCGGCCTTCTTCGGGCCCTCCGTCCCCGGAAACTCGAGGAGCCGGGCCCCGGTCTGTGAGCGGCGGAAGCTCACTTCCACGCCCCCAGCTGCCAGAAGAGCGGCCCTCGCCCCGCTGAAAAGGTTGGCGTACGTAACGCCTCGACTTTCCGCCTCCGGCGACACCGTCACGAGAACGGCGGCCGTTTTCGGCGGAGATAGTTTTGGCTTTCGCCTAACCTTTTCCCTGACCGGAGTAGCCTTCCGCACAGAAGCGGCGGAAGCGGCCTCCTTTTGCTTCCGGCGCGGCGCCGCGATTTCCTACTCTCTGCCGTTCGCCACTCCTCACCAGAGGGGGCAGAGGCGGGGGCAGAGGCGGGGGCAGACGCTGGCGCCGGGGGACAGACCTGGGTGGCTTGAGCCCTTGAGGTGCCCGCTACGGAAGCTCGGGGTGCTCCTCTCAACGTACGCTGCGGCGGGGGATCTTCACCCCGCGGCCGCGCACCTTGCTCTGAGGCAGCCACTGTAGCAAAAGACCCGGCGCGGCCTTCTTTACGGGGTGGCGAAGGGAGTGGCATCTTTGGCCCCCGAGGGGGCTTATGCGCCGCGAGCGGCGGCCGGCAGCTTGGTTCTGGGGGCAGACGCGCCTTGATTTCCTCAAGGCGCGCATCGAAAAGCCCCCCGAAAAGTAGTGCGAGCTGCCTCATCTGCGCCTCCGTAAAGGAGTCGTCAGATGGGCGCCCTTCACTAAGAGCCCGAACAGAATCAGCAGGCACAGCGTTATAACCGGCTCTGGCCGACGCAAAGTCGGCACGTAATTTAGCTACCTCAGCACGTAGCTTGCCCAACTCCTCTTCCATGCGGATGTTGCTCGCCCGCAGCCTTTCCGATTCCGCCTCGGTGGCGGCGGCACGCTCGAACAGGGCATCCACCACTTCTCCCAAAACCTGGGCGGACGTCCGCAGACCTTTTGCGAATGTGCCCTTAAGATTTTTGCTCTTAATGGCAACATTCACAATAACCGACAAGGAGGTGGCCGCGGCCTTAACAAGCTCCGATCCGGTTTTCGGGGCACTATCCCCTCCCGTAGATCGGAGTTCCTCCAGGAACCCGTCCACCTGGTTCTCGGCCACTAGTTCTCCTTCCGTCCGGGTGCGGACATAGGCCTCGCGTCTACTAAAAGGTGACGCCGAGCCAGCCAAGGTGTTATCGGCCGGTGTTGACGTCATCGGAGTTTGTGGGCGGGACAACGGTGTCTTAGCACGCGTTCCCGCCGCAGGTCTCCCCCTCTGGGAGGTGCGTACCTTTCTAGGGGCCTTAAATACCACCTCAGGTGGGTCGTTGTCGCTACCCGGAGATGCAACACGCTTCTTTTGAGGACCGCATCGCTCGCCAACGGTCAGAGTCTCAGAACGGAGACCTTCCCTACCCATCACTTGCTCCAGATCGCTAACCGCCGAACTTATGGAAGAGTCGGAGTCGGCCGACCGCAACAAGCTTTCCAGAGACGCCGATGTCACTGACGTCCTCGATCCGCTAAATTGGCCGAGATCGGCCACCTCAGGAGGCAAACCCTTGCCTCTCACCGACAATGCGCTCGTGGATTGAGAGTGTCTCGCCGGTTGAACCGGCGTCGTCTCTCCACTCCTTCTCTGCGTCTTCTCCCTCTCTTTTACTGTCCTTCTCAAGAAGCCTTGTGCTCCCTCCTCTATTAAACATATTTTTTAATTTATTCTTATCCATACTTAGTCCCACGAGTATGGGGGAAATAAAGGTCCACCCGGGCAGTGCCCCCTGTACCCGGGTAAGCGTAAATTTGTATCCCAACTGGGGGGTCCGCAGGTGCCCCAGCTGGAGGTAGCGCTTGGAACCGAACATCCCATCGGCCATGCATCCTCTGGTCACGCTCCGCAACACAGGATTCGGGGATTTTTTATAGAGGTTGTCATCCTCGCAGCCCAGGCGGCCAAGCCAAGACCCTCGCCCCCGCTCGGAGCCGTGAGACGTGGCCACGACACTCCTAATCGGGATTACGATATCCGACGGTGGCAGAAAGAAGATCTCCCCGCCCGCTCGACGGCATTGTGAATGCACGTCAAGCCCGTCCTCCGAGCAGCCCAGGAATGGGCCACCCCCTACTCTGCCAGAACATTAGCCGTGTGACGGTGGTTTCGCGAAACGCCGCGAATCCACCGGCACACGTTGCCCAGGGTGCACCACGAGGAGGTTTTCCGGCACTTAGCACCCCACGGAACCCTATCCTAACCTAACCCTTATAGTTTCGTCATGTCCCTCTGTCTATCTGTTCTTTCCGTATGTCATAGGCATTTTACTCAAAGACTACCCAATGAATATTGATGAAATTTGGTGGAAAGGTGTCTTGTAGTACCCCCGCTACTTAGTTTGATAGCTAAATAATAAAATTAATATTTTTAGGGCACTCCATAAATGTAACAGAAGCTGATTTTTTTTTTGAGCATACATCAATAGGCATTTTAAAACATTTTGAGGTTTCTAATAAACTTTTGGTTGGTGAATAGTTTCAGAAATAATCGCCTCCTCCTTATCTTTTGAACCGGGTGACCAAAAAAAAAAAAAAAAACAATATGAAAAAAAAAAAAAAAAAAAAAACTACAAATACTTTAATCTAAAATTATTTCGGACGTAATCGGATATACCTTCAATGAGTTATTGCCGAAAAACTGCGTTTCACAATAAAAGGGCGTGAACATACGCTCTTCTGCTGGTGCAATTATTTAAATCGGATTTTTTCATACGGCAACGGCTCCGGAACCATGCTCTTGCCCGGTTTTATTTTTACAGTAGAAGATACGAAACAAGTTAAAGTTAGTAGTAGTAGTAACATTAAATACCTACTTACTACAAAAAAGGTATTTCTCTGATAAATTTATCGTCACACGCGTCTTACAATCCAATTTTGTACTTATTCAGCTAGCTGGCAGGTTACTTCAAACAGGTTCTTTATCATTCAGAGCTATAAAAACAAAATTGAAGGAAACTGTTTCCTATCTCAATAAAACTGTAACACACGGACGTGCTTCGCTTAAAAAAGTCAAAGAACCTGTCTAAAGTACAGGTCAAACGGCCGTACGTCCTACAAAGCTTTGGCATCTAACTTATTTAATTTCAGAACGTCCATCCCGTTCATTATTTATTTTGCCTCGAGATACGGTTGCTTAGTCGTGTTCCAATTTTGATCACAATATATAGGTAGTAGAGGAGCCCCCCGTAAGAGATTTTTGGATTTACTCGAGCGCGGCAGATTAATATAAAGGGGAATACCTCGTACCCTGTTGAGTATCTCTACTAAATATTAGCTCTTTATATAGTGACGCGCGTCTTGGGCAGCCGATCAAAATATTTAGTAAAAAAATGGTTGTCTGTAAAGTTGGTTTTCGGACGATAATTTTACGTGAAAACGTCATGAGAAAACATTGATGGTATCAATGGCATCAATGTTCAAAAAAAAATCGCAAAAACATTGATGACATTGAATTAAACAACCATTGCTGTGACAGCTTCAGTGACCCGTAAACATATTTTACACACAACCATTTTTTAAAATTTCCAACTGTATCGCATGTCGTTGCAATCGCCAAAACATTGATGACATTGTAATAAACAACCATGCCTGTGACGGCTTTAATGGACTCGGGCGCATGCGCTCGACGACCAAAATACTACGAGCGCTGACGTCACACTTGTTCTTTTTCTCGTTATCACGTCAAAAAAAGATCAGTAGAGATACTCGAGCGCATTAGATATCATACATATCGTATAGCTTGATGTCCTTTATACTTTGATGTAATATTCCGACGATTATGTAGAAGGATTTTCTTACTCTGACGATGTTTCAAACGAAACTTGTTTTTTGAATGGGAGCTTCTTAAATATACCTAATTGTGGAAAACAATTAACCATTACAGATCGACATTGGTATCATTGGGTAACCCTGCAAAGGCACCCTAGTCGATTATTCTACCATATAAACACACTTTAGTGATTACTTTTCGGTATAAGGTCGTAAGTCAAAGCTAAAAATTAATCTCAATTGGAATTATCATTAAGTAGGCTTGTAGAAAGCGATAATTGAAAAAAATAATATTTTGAAAGTTGTATGGTATAATCGATTAGGGTGCCTTTGCAGGGTTACCCAACGATACCAATGTCGATCCGTGATGGGTAATTGTTTTCCACAATTAAGTACCTACTTTTCTTCACTCACATTCTCGTCATGAAACAAAATTAGATAAATATTATATCAAAGTAACGTTCAAACTAACCGGCAGCGCCCATAAATTTTATAACTATCTACGTTTTGTTTTTACAACATTTATTATTCCAACAAGAAAAACGTTAAAATTGAATATTAATTAAAATTGTATGTTAACACACAATGAAACTTTATAACAAAAGTTTTCCAATTAAAATATGAGCTGGGAATTACCACCTCTGTATTCCCTATAGTGGTAAATTCGTAAGTTATCATTAATAAAAGAAGCAAATTATATAAATGACTATAATAAACACGGAATAAATAGTCAAATTAAGTCCCCTCGTTGTCTGTAGTATAGGTATACACATAATTAGAGTGTAATCATTGAAGCGTCTGGCGTCTCCGTATTATAATAATGAGAACTAGTGCAGTACCCGCGTCAAACAACCTTCGTTAGTGAGATCGTGAACAAAATTAATGATATGACATATTTAGATCTACATTGGTATTTGGTATACCACAGTGTTATAATGATTATTTCTGGCACTGTCTAACTATCTGTACCTACTATTAAGCGATTCATAGCCAGCTATGTAACTCGTAAGTCGCTTTACATAAACATTTAGAATTCAAGAACCCATAATGTTTAAACTTTTTTTTTATAAAGATAACTAGCATTATTACTAGTAATCCTGTTAACCCCTCCTGCTAAGCTCAATGGCTTGTGTTAGGAATAAATTCACATCGGTAGTATAACGCACCTGTGCGATCAACGGCGAGAAAAATAGTAGCGAGAAGCGATTTTATCGCTCAAGGCACGTAGATAGATATAGTAGATCCCGTGTAAACAAAAGGGATACAGATGTGGAACTATTAATAACTAGAACTATTAATATTAATAGTTGATCGCTGAGTGTTCACACTGCCAGCGAATACTCGCTCCATACTGCATCACTTTTGTTTACACGGACGGGATCTACAAAATATATCTGCTGTACGTTTCTTGGGCGATAAATCGCTACTCGTTTCTCGCTCAACGTCGTTGGTGGGACAGGTGCCTAAGGGGTAGGATTTAAACCCGCGACTTCACGATTGCAAATTCAATGTCTTAGCCATTAGGTTACTGCTGCTAAATTAATTCTCTTTTTACGTTACTATGCGTTAAGTATTACTTGTGGTGTATCAGTTTGATTATTTTCAAATGTTGTTGTTGTTTTCTTTTATGCTCCACTGAAACAAAGAAGAACAATATTTTTTGTATAGGTTCTATACGCAGAACAAAAAAAATGTTCTAGTGCGTTTATTGTATGTTGAAAAAATATTTTCTAAAATTGGATAGTCCAGATTGGATATACAGAGGATCACCCAATTTTAGAACATATTTTTTCCATTACGGTATGTAGCAATATGAATACAAATTCGATTTCGTATTCTGTACACGTCCTGGTTCCAGTCCACGTTTTCGTTAACTGTTGTGTGTAACATCTATTTTTATACAATTTGTTGTAATAAAATAATAAATAAATTAGAAGTGTTATGTAATCTTATTAATTTTGTGGTGATAACGTCTTATAAATCGATGGCGGGGTGCACGCACAAAAAGTGTCACGTAGCAACGGGATGACCGTTGCTAGGTGACACTTTTTGTGCGTGCACCCCGTACGTTATTGATTGGTTGCGTAGCAACAATCACGTTATTGATTGATTGCTAAGCAGTCACTTAGCAACGCTCATGTTATTAATTGGTTGCTAAGCAATCACGCTATTGTGGTTGCTAAGCAACGCGAATGACGATTCCGCCTGCTGATAGGCTGAAGTATTGTGGCCTTCGGGCGCATACGCCCGGGTCCATTAAAGCTGTCACAGGCATGGTTGTTTATTACAATGTCATCAATGTTTTGGCGATTGCAGTGACATGCGATATTATTGGAAATAATAAAAAAAGGTAATAATAATAAAAAGGTGTCACAGGTATGGTTCTTTATTCAATACCATCAATGTTTTCTTATGACGTTATCACGTAAAATTATCGTCCGTAAACCGACTATAAAACTTTCGCGCGTTATACTCGCGAACGGGTGCTACTTGGGGTGACTGCTTGGCCTTGTCATTATCATCTCATAGGTTTATTTTCAACCAAATTGAAAAAGGAGGAGGTTCTCAATTCGACTGTATTTTTTTAAAATGTGTGTTACCTGATTACTCACAGACTGCTGGACAATTTAAAAAAAAAATGTGTTTGAAAGGGTATATTATATACTTGTATTATATACTTCCAGATTGGTGCCATTGTCATCAAACTTCGGATCTGACCTTGGAGAAATCAAAGGAACTCTTTAAATATTAAAGGCTATAAATATAAACTAAATATAAAAAAAATTAAAGGTAATTTGGGTATATTTTGTTGCATTTCCTGCATTTACTCTTAAAGCACTACTCGCACCGTTGAGTGAAATGATACTGATGATAAAGACCATAGATGACCCGCGGAACTATTCAATAATAAATATTGCGGGTTGCGATCGTACCTGATACTTCGCCTTCATCAAATCATCTAAATGAAACTGATAGTCTAGTATCAGATGAACTCCTCAAAAATCAACTTGTATCGCAAAACGCAACATTTTGTAAAAAGAAATGAGCAGTTTGGATGATGCTCAATCATCAATTACAAACCAATATACTAAAAAGTGATAAATAAAAACTTTTTTTACAAAAAAAAACTACTTCAAAAATAAATATAAGGTAACTAAAAAGCAAAAAAACATTAAACATTTTGAAGTTGGTGCCTAAAACATAAAACTACATTTCTTGGCACCAATTTCAAAATGTTTATTATTTTTTGTTGTTGTACCTATATTATTTTTTGCTTTGTAGTTACCTTATATTTATTTTTGAAGTCGGTTTTTATTGTAAAAAAAGTTTTTATTTATCACTTTTTAGTATATTGGTTTGTAATTGATGATTGAGCATCATCCAAACTGCTCATTTCTTTTTACAAAATGTTGCGTTACTACTACTCACTCTCTTCTGTAATTTTTGTAAGTTGATGCTCCCATCCACACCATAGGTGGCTTATTCATTTAAAACTTTAAAACTTAATTATATACACACAGTCACAGTTTCGTGGTGTGGGTTTCGGCATCGCAAAGTGATATATTGTAATAATTGGCATTTTAAAAAAGTGGGCATGAGTTTTTATTGCCAAGTTCTTTTCTCACGGCTTTATTCTTATGAAATTGGCATTAGAATCATTCTATTCCAAATTTTGTCTGACGTTCATAAGCGATACATTCTGTAACCTAAGTGAATAAAGTATTTTTGACTTACAGACAGCCATTTTATTACTCAGATTTTGTGCATGCTCTGATGTTGTAACTTTTGGTGCAGCAAAAAATATGTCTGTTTTATTTCTTATCTATATTTCGATGACAAAATAAACGTTTAACCGCTTGCTGAGTAAAGTGTAACAATCACAAATTATAGTTATAAAGTTACGATGTTATTGTCATAATAATAGTTATTTAATTTCTGTCATTTTATACCGTAACACGCATGGGTGGTTTAATATCGTTTCCTAAAATTATACAAATGAAAGTGTAAGTACGTCTTGCTATGAAACTCATAAATGTGAATGTCATCATATAATTAATTTCATTAACGAATGTACCATTATCGAGTATTAAGTGTTCATAATCAGAGTTATAATCACCGATTCAAAACCATGATCGATCGCCAATCATGCTTGCAAAATGTACTCTTGATTGTACATTTATGAAATATACCATGGGCGCTCGCTGTACAGTGCAACCTAGGGACTAACTTTTTTCATAGCCATTTCAGTACTTTACCGCCCTTTCATTCAGCGCAATTGCAACACTCTACTGTTTTCTTGTATCAATAACTAAAGATGAAACAGATAGCTGTTTGGCCGAATACCAGATATTATATATATAAATTAGGAATTGATTTCTTTATTCAGTAGTAAAAAAACTTTTTTATTTTTTTAACTAAATTGTTTTATTTTGTATTATTAATCCGTATTCCAATGTATTTAAGTCGAAGTAAGGTTCTGCAAGTGCCTGATCGCATTGACTTAGGTTAAATAGAGAGTATACATTATATTACGTAAAGTTGATCGTATACTTTTAGTAACTTAAATAATATAGGTATATTTTGTCATTTAAATGACTTTCATAATTTGATAGACTTAGCTGCACTTGTACATATAGTATATACATATGTACTTATAAAAACTTAACCTAACTTTAAATCGTTTCTAAATAAATAGTATAACTTTTTTTTTACTAATGAAGAAAATAACTTCTGTTATATTTTTATGAGCCTAGCTCATAGAAATATTACTAAACGTTCCCGTTGGGTTCCACCTACGCATTATCTTCGGTTATTAATCGAATTTTACAAAAATGAAAAATACAATAATAATTGTTTAAAATATTTAAAAGTACGAACCTTTTATTTACCCGTTCGTACCTTTAAATATTTCACGCGATAAAGTCTTTATAATGTACATTAATAATATCTTGGGTCTATGTCCAAATGTTTTTAAAAAAGTGCTATTTGTGCTTATTTCACAGTCGTTTTAAATTTCATAAAGACGTTCATACAAAGTACAACTCAAAGTGCTTATTATGAGCACTTTGAGTTGTACTTTGTTTATGTTATTTTTTTATTGTATATTAATGACAAATATTGTTATATTTCGTATTTTTAACTTTCCTGTATCCAGCCGTAATGTAATTTTAGGCTGGATACACCGGATACCGAATACTTACTGGATATCTATTTCATCTCTATCAATAACATATCAATCTTACAATCTTCCTACCACATACATACTAGGAATTATTCAATAATCTCAAGTTATGTAAACAACAGACCACACACTCACAAAAAATAGCTCGACTGATTTAAATATTACCTTTTTTTGTTTTATTCGCCTCACTCATGCTGCGGTGGTGACTACAGTGTGGTTTAGAAAAAAGTTTTTTTTACACTATATCACTAGCAAATACTCAAAGTAAATCCTGATGTTAATCATTTTGTATGAAATAGCCAACTCGCATTACCTATGTGCAATTTTAAGCTGTACCATAAAAGTGGACAACTTTAGCTCAAAGTACTAGCAATAAATAATCTAAACCTTTTTATGTACTGCCAGCAGATGTGTATAATTCCACTATATTTAGGTTGCCTTACATCCCGTATCTCTAGTTACCCTGCAATGCGGACTACGTCACTTGAAACTCGTCGGACTGCCCTACGGCTGTTGGATGTTTGTACTTGGCTTATAACCCGAACTACTTTTAAACTTTCGTGCTTATGGCAATATTTCGCTCCTTATAAAATACCTAAATATTATTATTTTTTTATTTATTTGAAAACGTTCTGCAAATACACTGTAAAAGGCTATACCAGTCAAGCTTTAGGTGATGGAGATAAATGTGAAGGTGCATATTATTAGAAAAATATTTACAAAGGTAAAATGCATAATTATGTATTATTTAAAACGAAAAAAAGTACATGCTATAAAATAAATATGAAACCTAAGTACAAAATTATGAATATAAGTATATATCTAGCCAATCGATTACTCTGCTGAATCTGTCAAGTTATATAAATACAGTTGACGTACTCCGTTTTTTAAATGCGTAACGAGTGGTGGATTGGTCTTTTTGATTTCCACAGTGAGCGCATTCTAAAGAAGAGAAGCCTGAACTATAAAGGAAGAATGAATAATGGCAGACCTGTGAGATGGACAAAGAAGCAGAAGGGTATTAGAAGATAGGCTCAGACTACGACGCTCCCGAAACCATGTCAGTTGGGTGCGATAATTCGACACATAGTCGTATTTACGGAGATTGAAGATGAATCCGATCGAGCTTAACACATAATGGTCAAAATGCGTATAGACACAGATAAAGATTCCGAAAGAATTTAAGAGTTCAAAAAACTATAGAGACACAATATATAAACGTTATAAGAATTATATAAAATAGTAATCAATTTCATTAAAATCAATCTTAAATTATAGGGGATTAATACGTTAAAACATACCTTATTACAAGATAAGGTAATGGGTATTTTTTGTACCTAATTATGTAAAACTTCCTCCATCGCATAAACCTGTGAATATATACCAAACAAAAATGTTTATTGAAAAAGTTATATTCCATCTGCAGAGCTCCGGATGTTTTACCATATTGGAAAAGTTATGATACATCAAAATATTGAACATCTTCATATTGTTGTGCTTTTAAATTTTTGAAGTTATTGGAAATATGATAGAATTATTCACTAACTTTGTGTAATATTATATTTGTTTAGAATATAACACATGTGTAAGGCTTAATATTAGAAAACCCTCGAAAGTGTGTAAGAAAACGATAATTGTCTTCAAAACGGTTATTTAATTGAATATTTGATTTTCATCAAAAAAGTTTAAAAACTTCGGATTAAACTAGTTTTCTCATAAAATAAGGTTTTAATAATGTGCAAAAAGTCATTGATTTAAATCTGTTATTATTTTTGGGTGTTATAATGCCGCAGACAGGTAAATACACCTACACCACAATTTCTTAAAACCTTCTATAATTATCTTAGTAATTAAAAACATTAATTAAACGTGTATAATAATATTAGTATGTACGTGATATAAAAATTGGTGATTTATAAGGTACTATTATCGGGTTCATAAATGGCTGATGGTTTCTTAAAAGTATCACACCCCTCTGTTTGTAGAGATCGCGCTAAAAAGTTTAAGATTTCCGTTCTTTCGGAAAATGAGAGTGTACTTATGTTACGCGCGCATCAGTGTAGCTAGTTGACTAGTATTCGTTAATATTATTTTTAATTTCTATTGGGTATTGTATCTCTTGTTTATAGTCCTTCTCATCATAGAGTGCTAGTGGTTAGAGAATACATCATGACTATCAGAAGCCCTTAGGCCGGTTCTTTAGATACCTTCGCGCTTCTCCCATACAGTGATAGATCATCTCAAAATCGTCAAAAGGCAAACGTTAAAGTCACAAATAGATTCGCTGATGTCTACGTACAATGGTCGAATGTTTGTACGAATTTACTCTACAATTATTATTATTATTAGGTGCTCTATTGTTATAATCAAAACTTTTGTATTAATATTCAGACCACATTTTGGTCACGCTGATCCCTCCCCGGTGCGTAACTGTGTAACTATGTATGTATGTTTGTTGGTTAGGTTGGTACTCTATGGTGCGTTCTGTGCACGTACACTCAGTATGCCCTAAATCTCATAATCCAGTGCAACAGTAATCTAGCACGATCGGAAAGATGTCGAGAGAACGTTAGCGGACTACCTCAGATTAACACGAATGCGTTTTATTGAAAAACGATAAAACATTTGTGAATTTATTAATGCTTAAAGGGTTCCAAGTCCATCAGTTAGTAGTCCGAGATTCCGTGTAGTGAGTAAATACGTTATGAAGCTTACTTTCTGTAGTCTGTGGTATTTTGTGTAATTACCTGAGTTTCGTGCTGTTCTGCTCCTGTACTCACGTATAACCTATATCCGTTGCAGTCACTGACCCGTATACTACACTACCACTACACTGGACTGCGTACTTCGCAAAAATTACAACATTAAGGTATTTGACTACTATTAAATTAAAATATTTTATACTAATCATGGAATAATATGTTTTATAGTGTTCCGAATATATATGTTCATTTATAATTTAACATTTTTTTATTTATCTTATATATAAAATTCTCGTGTCACAGTGTTAGTTACCATACTCCTCCGAAACAGCTTGACCGATTTTTATGAAATTTTATATGCATATTCAGTAGGTCTGAGAATCGGCTACTATCTATTTTTAATACTCCAAACGTCTGGTCTCAATAATCAAACTATCGATGGATTTGGCCACTAGAGGTATATATTTGACATAAGCTCCATACAAAATATGTCAAAATTCTACATGTAGTAGCCAAGTGAGATCGGTCGTAAGTGATAAGGGTTGCCCACCCCTAACATTTATAACTATACTATAATATTTTAAAGCTGAAGAGTTTGTTCGTTTGTTGGAACGCGATAATCTCAGGAACGACTTGAATTGAAAAATTATTTTACTATTAGGTAGCCCATTTATCGAGGAAGGTTATAGGTTTTATAACATCACGCTACGACTAATAGGAGCGGAGCAGCAATGAAAAATGTTGCAAAAACGGGGAAAATTTACGCGGACCAAGTTGCGCGAGTCAGCTAGTTATTTATAAAAAGAAATAATTTCATAAAAAAAAAAGTGACGTCACATGCTCATTTTTCATACAAACTTGTACGGAACGGACCTATTTTGACGTTTCATAAAAAAAATGCTAATTTGACTTCAGTCAAATACCCTATTTCAAATGCCGAATCGAATGGTCGTCCTGTGAACTTTTGACACTAATGAATGACAAATTGCCGTTGCTGTTATCCTTGTTACACAAGTATAGACTTCTATTTAATTTGGTAAACGAAAGTTTAAATATCAATCTAATGGAAGTCTTGTTGCTGTCAGCGGTAAGCTGTCTAAGATACTATTACCATAGAGTTCAGTGGTTGCAGTTCATGTCAGCACTATCTGCGTAGTCATTATCTACTAAAGGCTTTTTAACTTTTTACAGATAAACGATTTAGGTAATCGCAAATCGTAACAATTTATCATTCAAAGAAACATCTGCCCCTTGATCGCCCCAATTTCCGACGAGAGTAACTTTTTTATTTGAAACTTTCACAAACTCTTGGGCAATGTTCGGTATTTTATGATGGCTTAGTTTCTTGTGATGAGATAAGCATTAACATAATGTTTAGGTAATGTTTCGTTTTTTGATAAATGTTTATATCACAATTAGATATTATGATAATAGCGTCTCGACTGATACTAAATTGTTATAGTGTGTACTCATACTGATTACGAGACCGAACAAACTATCGGCAGCGCGAAATATGTTGTATGCTCTCTTTGACTTTTAGGGACCATCTCCACGGGTGACCTATTTCTAAAGACTCTCTTAGAACGTGTCTCCACACGGCGATGTTATCGCGACATAGCAAAGAGTTTCTGAGTGCGAGAGAAAAGTCAACGTATCGCTGCGCGCTCGCCGCGATACGTGGCACTCTCGCAGCGAGCGCGTTGTCAAACGCAAGCGTCCCGCCTCGAAAAAGTGACAATCATCGTCGCGGACACGAGGAGATTCCGTTATTATTCGTGACAATACGCTGGTGGAATAATCGCTCGTTCGTAAAGACTACCCGACGATAGTATAGCGGAATCGCCGCGATTCCATCGCCCGTGGAGACGGTCCCTTAGTGCGAAAATACACATACCTGTAGCTGGCATTCTTGCGCTAGCTATGTTAACGTGCACATGTTACCTAATTGCCATGTGGCGCTAGCATGCCTGTATCTAATATTGATTTACTGATATCCAACTAGCATGCTACTATTTTGTTTTACAAGTATGTGTATCTTTGCTCTAATGTCAGTCCATATTAATTCCGCCCACACTCGGTGTCACTGTAACATAATCACTTCACATATCACTGTCACTGAACGTAATTAACATAATAATACGTATCATTGCGCCGTGTCGTTGTCATCTAGAAGGGTTAACCACAGTCAGAGTAACACTTTGTTTAGATAGTCTCATATTACTTACATGATTCTCACTAAACGTAATAATCCTTGTCATAACATCATGTCATCTTGAACGGTTAAATAAAATCACACTATTTATATTTTAGTTGTATTTATCTTTATGCTTATGCCTTTAAGATAGTAATCTAGCTTATGCCTGCGGCTCTGTGTTTGGATGCAAGTTATTGCGACCCTTCTACTTAAGGCACTTCCCCGTGCAAAACCCAGCACTAGCCGTTTTTTGTGCACCTTTGTGGAGCTATCTGCTCTTTATCCAAAAATAAATATCAACTAATAACAATACATTAAATTCCTACATAATTTTGACTCAAAAATGGTAGATTTTGTTTTTGTTAAAGGAGTATAATGTTTATTTAACCTCCTCACAACAAAACCACAAAAATGATATTGATAAAATCCATCT
The DNA here is from genome assembly GCA_945859575.2 of Herminia tarsipennalis. NCBI lineage: Eukaryota > Metazoa > Arthropoda > Insecta > Lepidoptera > Erebidae > Herminia > Herminia tarsipennalis. The sequence goes on from OX243835.2 coordinate 18,415,877, forward strand.
TCTCGTAAATTACCATTTTCTTTGATTTTCCACTTAAACTAATGGATAGGCAATTTAATACAAAATATTATGCTAGAAACATTTTTTTCAAACGACCAACATTTTATTTTATAAAGATTTTATTCCAAAAACTGAGCGCATTCGCTACGGTGCAGCTAAAGGGGAACGAATGCTCAAGGTCAGGGTACGGCCCTAAGTAGGTATGTATGACGCGGTTGATAAATATGGTAACACGCTAATCTGCCATTTTACCCACATTTAGCTGCATTTTAACTGGAATGGTTATAATAGATTACCATTTAAAGTGCAATAAAATAAAGAAAATCTATTCACGGAGTCTTGCGTCAACCCCGAACAAATAAACATACAAACAAAAATTATAGGTACTATCTTAGTTTCGGGTTAAATCCCTTAATAAATTGACAGAGGTTAGGTCAGTTATAAATAATGTCAGTTATAAATATTAGTAAAGTTAGTAGTAGTAGTAACATTAAATACCTACTTAGTACAAAAAAGTTAGTTCTCTGTTAGATTTATCGTCAGACGCGTCTTACAATCCAATTTTGTACTTATTCAGCTAGCTGGCAGGTTACTTCAAACAGGTTCTTTATCATTCAGAGCTATAAAAACAAAATTGAAGGAAACTGTTTCCTATCTCAATAAAACTGTAACACACGGACGTGCTTCGCTTAAAAAAGTCAAAGAACCTGTCTAAAGTACAGGTCAAACGGCCGTACGTCCTACAAAGCTTTGGCATCTAACTTATTTAATTTCTGAACGTCCATCCCGTGTTCATTATTTATTTTGCCTCGAGATACGATTGCTTGGTCGTGTTCCAATTTTGATCATAATATATAGGTAGTAGGGGAGCCCCGTAAGAAATTTTTGGATTTACTCGAGCGCGGCAGATTAATATAAAGGGGAATACCTCGTACCCTGTTGAGTATCTCTACTAAATATTAGCTCTTTATATAGTGACGCGCATCTTGGGCAGTCAATCAAAATATTTAGTAAAAAAATGGTTGTCTGTAAAGTTGGTTGTCTGTAAAGTTGGTTTTCGGACGATAATTTTACGTGATAACGTCATGAGAAAACATTGATAGCATCAATGGCATCAATGTTCAAAAAAAAAATCGCAAAAACATTGATGACATTGTATTAAACAACCATTGTTGTGACAGCTTCAGTGACCCGTAAACATATTTAACACACAACCATTTTTTTAAATTTCCAACTGTATCGCATGTCGTTGCAATCGCCAAAACATTGATGACATTGTAATAAACAACCATGCCTGTGACGGCTTTAATGGACTCGGGCGCATGCGCTCGACGACCAAAATACTACGAGCGCTGACGTCACACTTTTTTTTTCTGACGATGTTTCAAACTTAACTTTTATTTTGAATGGAAGCTTCTTATATATACCTACTCGTAATTGTGGAAAACAATTACACATTACGGATCGACATTGATATCATTGGGTAACCCTGCAAAGGCACCCTAGTCGATTATTCTACCATACAAACACACATAAGTGATTACTTCTCTGTATAAAGTCGTAAGTCAAAGCTTAAAATGAATCTCAATAAGATTTATCATAAAGTAGGCTTGTAGAAAGCGATAATTGAAAATAAATGAATATTTTGAAAGTTGTATGGTAGAATAATCGGCTAGGGTGCCTTTGCAGGGTTACCCAACGATACCAATGTCGATCCGTAATGGGTAATTGTTTTCCACAATAAGGTACCTACTTTTCTTCACTCACATTCTCGTCATGAAACAAAATTAGGTAAATATTATATCAGAGTAACGTTCAAACTAACCGGCAGCGCCCATAATTTTTATAACTACCTACGTTTTGTTTTTACAACATTTATTATTCCAACAAAGAAAAACTTTAAAATTGAATATTAATTAAAATTGTATGTTAACACACAATGAAACTTTATAACAAAAGTTTTCCAATTAAAATATGAGCTGGGAATTACCACCTCTGTATTCCCTACAGTGGATTCGTCAGTAATCATTTATAAAAGAACCAAATTATATAAGTAACTATAGTACACAAAGAATAAATAGTCAAATGAAGTCCCTTCGTTGTCTGTACTATAGGTAGGTACATAATTAGAGTGTAATCATTGAAGCGTCTGGCGTCTCCGTATTATAATAATGAGAACTAGTGCAGTACCCGCGTCAAACAACCTTCGTTAGTGAGATCGTGAACAAAATTAATGATATGACATATTTAGATCTACATTGGTATTTGGTATACCACAGTGTTATAATGATTATTTCTGGCACTGACTGTCTGACTATCTGTACCTACTATTAAGCGATTCATAGCCAGCTATGTAACTCGTAAGTCGCTTTACATAAACATTTAGAATATAAGAACCCATAATGTTTACATTTTTTTTTATAAAGATAACTAGCATTATTACTAGTGATCCTGTTAACCCCTCCTGCTAAGCTCAATGGCTTGTGTTAGAAATAAATTCACATAGGTAGTATAAGGCACCTGTGCGATCAACGGCGAGAAAAAGAGTAGCGAGAAGCGATTTTATCGCTCAAGGCACGTATATACTTATATAGATCCCGTGTAAACAAAAGGGATACTGATGTGGAACTATTAATAACTAGAACTATTAATATTAATAGTTGATCGCTAAGTGTTCACACCGCCAGCGAGTACTCGCCCCTTACTGCATCACTTTTGTTTACACGGACGGGATCTACAAAATAGATCTTTTGTACGTTTCTTGGGCGATAAATCGCTACTCGTTTCTCGCTCAACGTCGTTGGTGGAACAGGTGCCTAAGGGGTAGGATTGAAACCCGCGACTTCACTGCTACTGCCGCTAAATTCTCTTTTTACGTTACTATACGTTAAGTATAGACTCAGATATGGTATTTTAATTACTTTGTCTTTTACTATTGGTTAGATATACTATTGAATTTAGTGTAGCTGTCTAGTTGGAAGTAATAAATAATAACTACAATTTAACACAATAAAACTGGTTTATTTATGATAGACGCGTACATAAAATTCGGACGCGGGTCTATCGTGTTGTACTACGGTAACGACTGGCACTCCACGGAGCGGTGGCGAAGCGAGCCCTAAATAAGCTCGCTAAGCAAAATATAACAATGTGTCGCTACATTAACCCCCTCCTTTTTGAAAGAAAAATATATGATTCAAGAAGATCAAGATTACAAACATTTCAACATCATTAGTGTTTATACATAATTACATAAAATTGAAAGAAAGAAAAAAAATTAGGTACTCAAAATGGTAAACAAGAATTTAAAATATGTCATTAAACATACTACAACCATGTTTGTTTTGAAATATTAACTCACTGATTTATGATATGTGAAATGATCAGCTCTGAGACATAATAATTAAAAATATAAAAGTTATGTTATAAAAGTTAAAAGAAATTAAAAATGTAACATAGATTGTAGTTCTAGTCCTACGGAAAAAAAATCCTTGGGATCAAACCTGTTACTAAGTTGTAACTGATTCACTAGCTTACTAATCCATTATTGACATAAGTCGCAGCGGACGCGGTTGGATGTGGTTGGGGCTGCACCTGGCCTGATACAGTCACGATCCTGGGGGGCTGGAAATCCACGATCTCCTTACGCAACCATCGTTTCGCAGAGGAACGGCATCGGTTACGTAACATGTAGATAAGGATAACTGCTAACATAATAAGTATAATTGTTAATATATATCCATGTTGGTTGATCTGAGTTTCAACCTGTCCATTGTTTTGGGCTACAACGACCTCTTTACTTTGATTTTTGCCCATTGTTAGTGATATAAAGAGAAACTTTCTCGACAACAATATATGTGATACTAAACTTATAATGTTACAAATCATGTATGTTAAAATGTTGTTTTAATAAAATAATGCTTATTTACGATTTCGAAACATTTATAAAGTAAAATTTTTAACTGTAATATTGCTTAATTAGCAAAACGAACTGGCGGTCTGATTACACGTCCGGTTCGTGATGTTCGTATATCAGATGCGTCATCGCTGTATTTCACCGTACGCTTAGCGGTACTATTCTTACTAGGTGTACCGGGTTCGGTTACATTTGTGGTAATATTTTCATTTAAAATATACGCTGGTTTCAGACGGTCGATTGAAATGTTTATTTGTTTATTGGGTAATTGAATTTTAAATACTTTGTCACTTCTCCTAATGACGCGAAAAGGTCCATTGTAAGGTGGCTGAAGTGGTTTTCGAACTGCATCATTCCTAATAAAAACATATTCACACTGCTTAAGGTCAGGGTGAATAAATAATGAATTAGATTTGTTAATTGAAACTGATACGGGTTTGAATTTATTTATAGTGTCCCGTATATATTGAACTAATGTATAAGGATCTGATGGTTCTCTAATTTGTTTATCATAAAATTCACCTGGTAGGCGTAAACTGTAGCCGTAAGTTAATTCCGCAGCACTTAAACCTGAGTCATTTCGCAATGCTGCTCGTAAACCCAAAAGTACAATGGGTAATTCTTCAACCCATGAATTATTGTGTAACCTAGCTGTCAATGACACTTTTAAAGAGCGATGCCATCTTTCCACGGCACCATTACTTTGGGGATGGTAGGGAGTAGTTCTAATACGTTCTATACTCATGCATTTCATTAATTCATTAAATAATGAACTTTCAAATTGGCGACCTTGATCACTCGTGAGGCGCACCGGGCAACCGAAACGAGTAATCCAACCTTCAAAGATGGTTTTAGCAACCGTATTGGCTGTAATATCCTTAACGGGAAAAGCTTCTGGCCAATGTGTACATCTGTCAATAATCGTGACACAGTACTTAAAACCTTCTGGTGAAGTGTTTAAAGGGCCGACTATGTCGACATGAATATGTTCGAAACGGCCTGATTTAGGGAAAGCCTCAAGACGTGACACTGTGTGACGCTGAATTTTAGATTGTTGACAGTTAATGCAAGTTTTAGCCCATAAATTAATATCTTTATTCATGCTTGGCCAGAAAAAGCGATCACAAATTAACTTCCTCGTTGTTCTAATACCTGGATGGCTAAGATTGTGTATAGATCTAAAAGCAACTTTTCTAAATTGTTCAGGTAAATATGGTCTAATATTACGCGTAGATGTTTCGCAGTAGATGTGTTGTTCACAGTCTTGTAATTTAATATGTTTTAAAACGATAACACTGTTACCTGAGTTACATTGTCGTAATAGTTGCGCTAAGCAAGCATCGACATTCTGCGCAGTGGCTAGTTCTGCGAAATTAAGCGATGTGGGGCACGTTATTGTGGCTACGCGTGATAACGTGTCCGCTACAATATTATTACAACCAGTTATGTGACGTATGTCTGAAGTAAATTCGCTAATGTACATTAACTGACGAGTCCTACGGGGTGTTTCTTTATCGCAATTTAATTTAGAAAAGGCATAAGTCAATGGTTTATGGTCAGTATATATAATTAATTCACGACCCTCAAATAACTTCCGAAAATGAATAATAGCTTCATAGATGGCCAATAATTCACGATCGTATGTGCTATATTTAGTTTGAGCCGTAGTTAACTTACGAGAAAAATAACCTAATGGTTTCCAACGATTATTAATTCGTTGTTGTAAAGTTGCGCCTATCGCAATGTTACTAGCGTCAGTCATGAGCGCTATAGGTATATCCGGTGTCGGATATGATAAGGTAGCTGCGTTTTGCAGACTAGTTTTACATTGTAAGAATGCGTCGCTTGTTTCATCAGACCAAACAATGGGAGTTTTATCTTTACGTTTAGAATTATGTAAATAACTGTTTAATAAACCTAAATATTGTACTGCTTTTGGCAAATGGTGCCTATAAAAGTTAACCATGCCAAGGAAACGTCTTAATTCCTCCACCGTTTTCGGCTTAGGGTATTCGACTATGGCCTTGACCTTAGAATCAGATGGCATGGTGCCTTTAGGTGTTACATTATATCCTAAAAACTCTATGCAGGATTGTCCGAAACAACATTTATTTAAATTAATTGTGACACCATATTCATTCAAACGTTCAAATAACGCCTTTAAATGCTTTTCATGACGAATTTTACAATTACTGGCTATGATGACGTCATCAATATAACAAAATATAAAGTCTGATCCCGATTCGATTGAACCATCGTCATTAATAATTTCGATATTATTTAAAACTGTATTGTTCATGAAGCGTTGAAATGATTGAGCTGCATTTCGTAAGCCGAATGACATACGCGGAAATTCGAAAAGCCCAAAAGGGGTAATTATTGCAGTCTTTTCAACGTCTTCGAGTGCAACGGGTATGCAATGAAATGCCCTATTTATATCTATTTTAGAAAAAATAGTTTTGCCTGACAAAATATAAGTGAAATCTTGTATTCGTGGGATCGGATAGCGATCAGGCTTAGTGATCACATTGAGCTGCCTGTAATCACCACACGGACGTAAATCACCGTTGCTTTTTGGTACTACGTGCAATGCACTTGACCATGGACTTTTCGATGGCCGGCAAATCCCTAACTCCTGCATAATACGAAATTCTTCTCTTACCTTTTTCAATCTGTCTGGCGGGAGCGGTCTCGCCTTGGCGTGGACGGGCGGGCCGGACGTTTCTATATGGTGGAAAACTGCATGTTTAGGTGTCTCCTTGAATGAAACAGGCTTAATCAAGTCAGGATACTCTGAAATCAGTTGATAATAGGGATGAGAAGGAGAAATTGTATTTATCGTTATATGATTAGTTTTAACGATTTTAGTTATTATGTTCAGGCTGGTCATCTCATCTATTAACTTTCTTTTACTTAGATCTACTAACAATTTATGATGCGATAAAAAATCGGCACCCAATATTGGTTGATCAACATCAGCTATAATAAAATTCCAGAGAAAAGGTCTACGTAAATTTAAATCTAAAACTAATGTTTTATGTCCATAGGTATTAATTTGTGTTCCGTTAGCAGCATACAGTTTATAATCGGTCTCCACACACTTATTTTTGATATAATTATTACGAATTTTACAAATAGGTAGCACTGAAACGTTAGCACCGGTATCAACTAAAAAACACATTCCACTTGACCTATCTGTCACACAAAGACGGTTGTTACAAAACACTGTACTGACTCCCGTCGCGGTCGGTACAACTCCTAGTTTTCCTGGTCATCCTTCCAATTGCAAGGTTTAATGCACTTACGCGCATTGTTCTTAAACTTGTCATGGTAGAAACAAAGTTGGTTTTTGTTACCTTGATTCACTCTATTTTTCGAGTTACTCCTTCCGTTACGATCGCGTGACTTATCTCGGCTACGGAATCTAAAAATTGTACTCTCGAGGTCCTCAATCTTCTTATTCAACTTAGCTATCTCAGCCAACACCGTCGAAGACATATACATACATACATACATATCAACCCATATGATGGCCCACTGCTGGGCACGGGTCTCCCCATTAGAACCTACTGGTATGTAGATCCTGGGGGTAATTGCCATAATCGCCACGCTTGGCGAGCGGGTTGGCGATCGCAGTAAGGCTTTAAGTACGCAGAGGACGCTGCTGCCCGTCCTCCGGTGTGAAATCCCTTAGTCGCCTTGACGACACCCACGGGAAGAGACGGGGTGGTACTATTCTTAAGCCGGTACCACACGGCCGTCGAAGACGTATCTGTGGATCTCGCAGACGAGGAAGCCGGAGTATTTACCCCTGCAATTTGGTTGAATGTCGTAGTTTCCATGACCTTATCTGCAACTAAGGCTAAGTTATCCAAGTCCTTGGTTTCTGAAACTGATATGATCGCTCTCATTGATACGGGTAAATGACCTTGCCAAAGAACTCGTAAAGTTTCGTCAGATATCTTCTCTCTAGCCAAATCTCTCATCCGCCTCAACAATTGTGACGGACGTTGGTCGCCTAGGTCCATTTCACCAATAAGTTTTTGAATCTGCCTGGTTTCAGATTCCTCGTAAATTGCGAGTAAACGCTCCTTAAGCGCTCCATATTTCTTCGTCTCGGGGGGACGTAATAAAATATCAGTTACCTGTTGAATGACGCAATTGCCCAGTTTTGATACAACAATGTTGAATTTGGCCTCATCCGACATCTTCTGAGGAAACAGCGTGGCTTCAGTTTGGAAAAACCACACTCTTGGCTGGTCGGTCCAGAACTCCGAAATTCGGGAAGCTACCGATATGGCTCCAAGGTCACTTTGTTCAACCTTGACGGCTGGCGCGGGCTGCGACGGTGGTATCTGAGTATTCATCTTCAAACGGAAACGCGTAAAATTTAAAAACTTTGGCTTATGGCCTGGACACACGAATAGACCTTGAAATTGAGTCGCTACCGATGCACGTGTTTCCACGGGGTCACCACTTTAACTACTTTGTCTTTTACTATTGGTTAGATATACTATTGAATTTAGTGTAGCTGTCTAGTTGGAAGTAATAAATAATAACTACAATTTAACACAATAAAACTGGTTTATTTATGATAGACGCGTACATAAAATTCGGACGCGGGTCTATCGTGTTGTACTACGGTAACGACTGGCACTCCACGGAGCGGTGGCGAAGCGAGCCCTAAATAAGCTCGCTAAGCAAAATATAACAATGTGTCGCCACAGTATTATTTTCTGAGGCAATTCCTCAGAAAGAGAAATTGCATTCAAAACGCAAAAGAAGTGTCTTAGAGCAGTATGCGGGATTAAAACGACAGATAGTTGCAAACCATATTTTATAAGTTTAAAGATTTTAACTCTTCCATCGCTTTATGTTTATGAAGTGGCTATATTTGTCAAAGTTAACTTTAATCGTTTCGAAACTCTTACAAATAGACGTCATCAGGGTACACTACGTCTGAAACAACATCAAACTGCACTTTTTTCTAAGAGTTTCCTAGGTATGGCACCTAAAATCTACAACAAATGGCCAAATTGTATTAAGTGTCTAGATAACCTTAATCGTTTCAAGACAGCACTCCATAGATTTCTGGTGAATAAAGCGTACTACTCAATAACAGATTTTTTAAATGATCAATAATCCAGACATTCGCTTTGTTTTTAGTGTAATAACATATTATGTTGATTTACTTATTATTATATAATGTGTTTTTTTTTAAATTTAATTATTGACATGTTTGATTTTAAATTGATCTAATTGAATTATTTATGATATTTTTTAATTGTTTTTCTATATTATTCTATTACCTTTAGTGACTTTACTTTTTTTTTTTTTATATAATTTACATTTTTTTTGTTTTAAACATATTTATACGCCTTACATAGGCGAAACATAGTGAGACGATTGTATTTTAATGTTATAACCTATGTTCCACAAATAAATTTATTTGATTTGATTTGATTCGATTATTACTTGTGGTGTATCAGTTTGATTATTTTCAAATGTTGTTGTTGTTTTCTTTTATGCTCCACTGAAACAAACAAGAACAATATTTTTGGTATAGGTTCTATACGCAGAACAAAAAAAATGTTCTAGTGCGTTTATTGTATGTTGAAAAAATATTTTCTAAAATTGGATAGTCCAGATATACAGAGGATCACCCAATTTTGGAACATATTTTTTCCATTACGGTATGTAGCAATATGAATACAAATTCGATTTCATATTCTGTACACGTCCTGGTTCCAGTCCACGTTTCCGTTAACTGTTGTGTGTAACATCTATCTTTATATAATTTGATGTAATAAAATAATAAATAATTAGAAGTGTTATGTGATCTTATTCATTTTGTCGTGATAACGTCTTTTAAATCGATGACGGGGGGCACGCACAAAAAGTGTCACGTAGCAACGGGGTGACCGTTGCTAGGTGACACTTTTTGTGCGTGCACCCCGTACGTTATTGATTGGTTGCGTAGCAACTATCACGTTATTGATTGATTGCTAAGCAGTCACTTAGCAACGCTCACGTTATTGATTGGTTGCTAAGCAGTCACGCTATTGTGGTTGCTAAGCAACGCGAATGACAATTCCGCCTGCTGATAGGCTGAAGTATTGTCGCCTTCGGGCGCATACGCCCGGGTCCATTAAAGCTGTCACAGGCATGGTTGTTTATTACAATGTCATCAATGTTTTGGCGATTGCAATGACATGCGGTATTATTGGAAATAATAAAAAAAGGTAATAATAATAAAAAGGTGTCACAGGTATGGTTCTTTATTCAATACCATCAATGTTTTCTTAAGACGTTACCACGTAAAATTATCGTCCGTAAACCGACTATAAAACTTTCGCGCGTTATACTCGCGAACGGGTGCTACTTGGGGTGACTGCTTGGCCTTGTCATTATCATCTTATAGGTTTATTTTCAACCAAATTGAAAAAGGAGGAGGTTCTCAATTCGACTGAATTTTTTTTTTAAAATGTGTGTTATTACTATTTGTGTTTGAAAGGGTATACTTCCAGACTGGTTCCATTGTCATCAAACTTCGAATCTGATCTTGGGGAAAACAAGAAACCTCTTCAAATATTAAATGCTCTAAATATAAATTAAATGTAAATTATATTAAAGGTATTTGGGTATATTTTGTTGTATTTCCTGCATTTACTCTTAAAGCACTACTCGCACCGTTGCACAGTGCGTAATTTTCATAATCTAGAGGGACAAAAGTCTAATTTTACACTAGTCTATGTAGGTAAAATAGTTATTTATATTCAAAAAAGACAAACCATATTACGTGTCACTAAGGTTTATTTTTCAAGAACTCGCACCACACAATAAAAAAAAGGAGAAAAGTCTGAGATTCGTCGTCCAAGCTCTCAAAGCGATCGCGTCATTTGGCTGAGTTTGCTCGTTGAATATACTGTGTGTATGTGCGCTACCAGTGATTGTGTGTTGTTATTGTTTTCTTGGGAGTTTTAAGGTAAGTTTCCACATGTATTTTACTTAATATGTTTTAAAAATTAATCACGAGCACTATATGAACAGAGAGAGTTTATTTTTATAATCAAAATTCTACTAATTCTATTTGTATTTGAGTTTTAGTACATTATATCGGAATATACAGATCCCTTGTTACATTTATTCGAAAGAACTACTTGTTAGCTACAGGAAAAACGTTCATTTGTTTGCGCATATTTGCGACACTCATACAACTTTTCTTTATTTTCAGAATTACTTCGCAAATTTCCGGTAGAAATTATTTCGACGTATGGTTTGCTAACTCAAAAGAAATAAGAACAGATGCTTTGTTACATCACATATTGCAAGAACTTGATAACCCGTCCTTTTCGGATGACGTTATAAGAAGTTTAAAAGTGACTATCAGAAGTTTTTGTCAAAAAATCGAAGAAAAATGGTCGAAGTCGGGAAGACATAGAGATCGTTTCCTAAATACAAATTCTGGGTGGTTAGAAGGAAACCTGCCGTTACCTAGTATTGTTACTGAGGCGCTCGAAGGTGTGTCACTACCTGAAACGTGTTCGGGTTCGTTCAGAAGACCGCAAAAGACTTTGAAAGTTCGAACACCAAAACAAAAAGACGGCGAATTCAACATCTTCTTGAAACATTGAGTCTGAAAGAGATATCGATGGCAACCGAAGTACAACTCCGCAAGTCTAATGGATCACACAATTATAAGATTATGTAAAGTGCAAGAAGATGTACTGAAAACTATAATTAATTTGAAAGGTGTGACTGAATTTGGTGTAGATATAATTGTGAAATGAAATATCAATAAGTTTCAGGAATTAGCTAAAAAACGAGACTTATATGGAGTACTCATGGCATCCAATGCCTGTAAGCGTCCATATAAGTCTCTCATTTTTTTAGCAGTGTTCTTCCATTCGGCCAACTTTCGGAAGAAGCACAAGAGGCTAGAATTAAGCACAATAGAAAATTCAGAGAATTATTTACGCGAAAGACATCAAGAGTTATTAAGTACTTATAACTTCAGACCCCTATATTGCAAGCTTTCGTGCTGCTCCTAAAACAAGACGTGGCAAAATTACTCCTGGTCTGTGAGCTTTTGGAAATGAGAACTCCTGACATAGAACACGAAGGAATTCACTCTGAACGATCCGAAACTGAAGAATCTGATACCGATAGCGAGTTTGAAAAATCTTATTATTCTGACTGAATTTGGTGTCGGTAATTATCATTTGTATCTATATACTTCTCCCTTCTCTTAAACATTTTGTTGTTTTTTGTATGTTCGAATAATTGTATTTTTTTTTGTGTATTGTCATTTTTGTATTATATGTTATACATACATAACATACATACATAATAAATATATGTCTAAAACCTTGACAATGACTTTATATTTCCTTCAATACCTTTTATCGCATAGTAAACTTTTACAGTTTGGGCCCTAGACTTTTGTCCCTCTAGATTATGAAAATTACGCACTGTGCGTTGAGTGAAATGAAACTGATGATAAAGACCATAGATGACCAGCGAAACTATTCAATAATAAATATTGCGGGTTGCGATCGTACTTGATATTTCGCCTCCATCAAATCATGTAATGAAACTGATAGTCTAGTATCAGATGAACTCTTCAAAAATCAACTTGAATCGCAAAATGCAACATTTTGTAACAAAAAATAATAAACATTTTGAACTTGGTGCCAAGAAATGTAGTTTTAGGTTTTAGGCACCAACTTCAAAATGTTTAATTATTTTTTGTTGTACCTATATTATTTTTTGCTTTTTAGTTACACTATATTTATTTTTGAAGTCGGTATTTATTTTTTTGTAACCTTTACTCTCTTCTGTAATTTTTGTAAGTTGATGCTCCCATCCGCACCATAGGTGGCTAATTCATTTAAAACTTTAAAACTTAATTATATACATACAGTTTCATGGTGTAACGGGTTAGAGCATCGTAAGGTGATATATTGTAATAATTGGCATTTTAAAAAAGTGGGCATTAGTTTTTATAACCAAGTTCTTTTCTCACGGCTTTATTCTTGTGAACTTGGCATTAAATGTAGAATCATTCTATTCCAAATTTTGTCTGACTTTCATAAGCGATACATTCTGTAACCTAAGTGAATAAAGTACTTTTGACTTACAGACAACCATTTTTTTTGCATACTCCGATGTTGTAACTTTTGGTGCAGCAAAAAATATGTCTGTTTTATTTCTTAACTATATTTCGATGACAAAATAAACGTTTAACCGCTTGCTGAGTAAAGTGTAACAATCACAAATGATAGTTATAAAGTTACGATGTTGTTGTCATAATAATAGTTATATAATTTCTGTCATTTTATTACGTTAACACGAATGGTTGGTTTAATATCGTTTCATAAAATTATACAAATGAAAGTGTAAGTACGTCTTGCTATAAAACTCATAACTGTGAATGTCATCATATAATTAATTTCATTTACGAATGTACCATTATCGAGTATTAAGTGTTCTTAATCAGAGTTATAATCACCGATTCAAAACCATGATCGATCGCCAATCATGCTTGCAAAATGAACTCTTGATTGTACATTTATGAAATATACCATGGGCGCTCGCTGTACAGTGCAACCTAGGGTCTAAATTTTTTCATAGCTTTTCAGTACTTTACCGCCCTTTCATACAGTGCAATTGCAATACTCATACTTTCTTGTATCAATAACTAAAGATGAAAAGGATAGCTGTTTGGCCGAATACCAGATATTCGGCCAACCTCTTAGCCGGATATCGATTTTTATCTAAAGTCAGTGCAAATTGCTCGCAACAGTGAACCTTATATTTTGTGGGCAGGTAAAGCTACACAATACCCAAATTTATCAAAGTTTAACAAAATCTATCTTACAGCACCTGCAGCAGTATATAGTGAAATACTCTTTTCTGAAGCTGACCTTGTTTGTGAAGACAAGCGAAACAGTTAGTAAGGTAAAGGTAGCCAATTCCGAGGGATTCTGAAACTGGCACCATATTACGAAGTATTTTGAATAACGGCGTTTTATATTTATAATAATTTATCTGTTCATGTTCATATGAGAAAAGGAGCGCTTGACGTTAGCAGCTGACTCGAATACGTAGGTACCGTACATACATTTCGGACCATACGCACGTGAATGCTACGATTATCTGAATAGTGTTTTAAATTAAAATTTTAAAAGCGTTATTTTTTTCATCGAAAACACTCAACTTTTGGGGTTTTTTTTCGCACGGAGAAAATAAGGTTATAAAGTTTTAAAATATCGCGGCATTAGGTGCCAAATATTTTGGTTGGTTCCCAACTGCAGATGTATACCACGGATTTTTTGATTATGATTTTAATATATTATAATTCTGATTACTTAAATAGGCCATAAATATAAAAAATATATTTCCGAGGTACACTGTGGCGTCGTGTTTACTAATTATAGCAGGTGAAAGATGGTCTATAATATATACTTCATTAATTTGTTGTTTGGGAAAGCTAAATACAGAAAATTAAGTTACTAATGTATTTTGATGTAATCCTGGGTATGATTTATGTATGTTTTAAATGAATTGGAAATGATTATTTTTAAGCTTTCGCGATTTTTATACATACTAGATATATTTAGGGACATAATCGCGTGAATTATTTAAGGGCGTACCCAAAGCAACCGGTTATTTACCCGACGTTTCGATCGAATTGCACTGATCGTGGTCAGGGGTCGAGTAAACAAAAGGTTCGTACCTTTAAATGATTCACGCGATTAAGTCCCGAAATATATCTAATATGAATTAGGAATTGTTTTCTTTATTCAGTAGTAAAAAATCTTTTTCTTTTTATTTTTTAGAACCAAAAAAATATATTTTGTATTATAAATCCGTATTCCAATATATCCAATGTATTTAAGTCGAAATAAGGTTCTGCAAGTGCCTGATCGTATTGACATACGTTAAAAAGAGAGTATACATTATATTACGTAAAGTTTTTTGTATAGTTTTAGTACTGAAATAATGTAGGTTTATTTTGTCATTTAAATGACTTTCATAATTTGATAGACTTAGCTGCACTTGTACATATAATATACTTTATACATATTAACTAATAAAAACTTAACTTTAAATCGTTTCTGAATAAATAGTAGCTGCCTATAACTTTTTTTTTTTTTACTTATGAAGAAAACAACTTCGATTGTATTTTTATGAGTCTAGCTCATAGAAATATTACTAAACGTTCCCGTGGGATTCTACCTACGTATTCTCTTCGGTTATTATTCGAATTTTACAAAAATGAAAAATACAATAATAATTGTTTTTTAAACTTTCGCAATGTTTACACATATTAGAATACTATTGGGACTTTATCGTATAAAATATTTAAAAGTATGAACCTTTCATTTACCCGTTCGTAACTTTAAATATTTCACGCGATAAAGTCCCTTTAATGTACAATAAAAATATCTTGGGACAACTCACAATGTCCAAATGTTTTTAAAAAGTGCTATTTGTGCTTTATTCCACAGTCGTTTTAAATTTCATAAAGATGTTCATACAAAGTACAACTCAAGGTGCTGATAAAAAAAATAATGAGCACTTTGAGTTGTACTTTGTTTATGTTATTTTTTTATTATATATTAATGACAATTATTTCGTATTTTTAACTATCCTGTATCCAGCCGTAATGTAATTTTAGGCTGGATATACCGGATACCGAATACTTACTGGATATCTATTTCATCTCTATCAATAACATACCAATCTTACAATCTTCCTACCACATACATACTAGGTATTATTCAATAATCTCAAGTTATGTGGACAACAGACCACACACTCACAAAAAATAGCTCGACTGGTTTAAATATTACCTTTTTTTTTGTTTTATTCGCCTCACTCATGCTGCGGTGGTGACTACAGTGTGGTTTAGAAAAAAGTTTTTTTTAGACTATATCATTAGCAAATACTCAAAGTAAATCCTGATGTTAATCATTTTGTATGAAATAGCCAACTCGCATTACCTATGTGCAATTTTAAGCTGTACAAAGATTACCGTACAGGATAAAAGTGGACAACTTTAGCTCAAAGTACTAGCAATAAATAATCTAAACCTTTTTATTTACTGCCAGCAGATGTGTATAATTCCACTATATTTAGGTTGCCTTACATCCCGTATCTCTAGTTACCCTGCAATGCGGACTACGTCACTTGAAACTCGTTGGACTGCCCTACGGCTGTTGGATGTTTGTACTTGGCTTATAACCCGAACTACTTTTAAACTTTCGTGCTTATGGCAATATTTCGCTCCTTATAAAATACCTAAATATTATTATTTTTTTACTTATTTGAAAACGTTCTGCAAATACACTGTAAAAGGCTATACCAGTCAAGCTTTAGGTGATGAAGAAAAATGTGTAGGTGCATATTATTAGAAAAATATTTACAAAGGTAAAAAGCATAATTATGTATTATTTAAAACGAAAAAAAGTACATGCTATAAAATAAATATGAAACCTAAGTACAAAATTATGAATATAAGTATATATCTAGCCAATCGATTACTCTGCTGAATCTGTCAAGTTATATAAATACAGTTGACGTAGGTACTCCGTTTTTTAAATGCGTAACGAGTGGTGGATTGGTCTTTTTGATTTCCACAGGGAGCGCATTCTAAAGAAGAGAAGCCTGAACTATAAAGGAAGAATGAATAATGGCAGACCTGTGAGATGGACAAAGAAGCAGAAGGGTATTAGAAGATAGGCTCAGACTACGACGCTCCCGAAACCATGTCAGTTGGGTGCGATAATTCGACACATAGTCGTATTTACGGAGATTGAAGATGAATCCGATCGAGCTTAACACATAATGGTCAAAATGCGTATAGACACAGATAAAGATTCCGAAAGAATTTAAGTGTTCAAAAAACTATAGAGACACAATATATAAACGTTATAAGAATTATATAAAATAGTAGTCAATTTCATTAAAATCAATCTTAAATTATAGGGGATTAATACGTTAAAACATACCTTATTACAAGATAAGGTAATGGGTATTTTTTGTACCTAATTATGTAATACTTCCCCCATCGCATAAACCTATGAATATATACCGAACAAAAATGTTTATTGAAAAAGTTATATTCCATCTGCAGAGCTCCGGATGTTTTACCATATTGGAAAAGTTATGATACATCAAAATATTGAACATCTTCATATTGTTGTGCTTTTAAATTTTTGAAGTTATTGGAAATATGAAAGAATTATTCAATAACTTTGTGTAATATTACATTTGTTTAGAATATAACACATGTGTAAGGCTTAATATTAGAAAACCCTCGAAAGTGTGAAAGAAAACGTTAATTATCTTAAAAACGGCTATTTAATTGAATATTTGATTTTCATCAAAAATGTTTAAAAACTTCGGATTAAACTAGTTTTCTTATAAAATAAGGTTTTAATAATGTGCAAAAAGTTATTGATTTAAATCCGTAATTATTTTTGGGCGTTATAATGCCGCAGACAGGTAAATACACCTACACCACAATTTCTTAAAACCTTCTATAAGTATCTTGGTAATTAAAAACGTTTATAATATTAGTATGTCAATGATATAAAAATTGGTGATTTTTAAGGTACTATTATCGGGTCCATAAATGGCTGATGGTTTCTTAAAAGTTTCACACCCCTCTGTTTGTAGAGATCACGCGAAAAAGTTTAAGATTTCCGTTCTTTCGGAAAATGAGAGTGCACTAGTTGACTAGTAGGTTTATTATTATCATTTTTTATTCGTTAATATTATTTTTTATTTCTATTGGGTATTGTATCTCTTGTTTATAGTCCTTCTCATCATAGAGTGCTAGTGGTTAGAGAACACATCATAACTATCAGAAGCCCTTAGGCCGGTTCTTTAGATACCTTCGCGCTGCTCCCACACAGTGATAAATCATCTAAAATCGTCAAAAGGCAAACGTTAAAGTCGCAAATAGATTCGCTGATGACTACGTACAATGTTCGAATGTTCGTACGAATTTACTCTACAATTACTATTATTAGGTGCTTTATTGTTATAATCGAAACTTTTGTATTAACATTCAGACCACATTTTGGTCACGCTGATCCCTCACCGGTGCGTAACTGTGTAACTATGTATGTATGTTTGTTGGTTAGGTTGGTACTCTCTGGTGCGTTCTGTGCACGTACACTCAGTATGCCCTAAATCTCATAATCCAGTGCAACAGTAATCTAGCACGATCGGAAAGATATCGAGAAAACGTTAGCGGACTATCTCAGATTAACACCAATGCGTTTTATTGAAAAACGATAAAACATTTGTGAATTTATTAATGCTTAAAGGGTTCCAAGTTCATCAATCAGTAGTACGAGATTGAAATGAAATGAAATGAAATATTTTTTATTTGCTTAAAATGTAGGTACATAACAGGTGAAGCATTAAGATTACATTCGTTCCATATACATTTTGTCGCTTACGACGTGCAAATCTTTCATAAATGTCAAAAACAAAAGATAAATGAATTAGACATGACATATTTAACCAGGTGAGACAGTGAGTAAAATGACTTTTCTAGTAACCAGGGTTTCAATTTCTTATAAAATAAATGAAAGGGCAACAGTTTTATATCCTCAGGCAAAGCATTAAAGATGCACCCACACATTGCAGTACAATTCTTTAAATACATTGTAGTCCTAGGTACTTTAGATAATACAATTCTATCTGGATTCCTTGTATTTCGATTATATAAGTCATTGGCTTTTTTAAATAAAGTAGGATGCTTTTTTACAAATTTAGCAGCTTCTAGGATGTACATGCATGGTAAGGTTAGAATTCGGTATCTTTTGAATAAAGGTTTGCACGATTCCCATGGAGGTATACCAGCTATGGCCCTGACATATTTTTTTTGAGTTAGAAAGACTTTTGAAATGTCTGTCGAATTTCCCCAAATTACAAAACCATAGTTTAACACGGAGGATACGTATCCGTGGTAAGCTATCAATACGGCTTTTTCAGTGGAGATCATGCGCATTTTGTAAAGAATATACACATATACATTTATTTTATAGCAAATTTTGTCAACGTGTGATTTCCAGTTTAGGTCTCTATCCATGGCAATACCTAAAAATGTTGTTTCTATGGTTTCTGTTATCTGCTGACATTTATAATTGATTTTAAGATCTTATGCGGTCCACCATATGTACAGAATTGTATAAAATTTGTTTTATTAATATTGACCTGTAGATTATTATTGGTAAGCCATTTTATTATATCATTAATAGTATTATTTATATCAAGGGAATATTTATTAATGTCAGTTTTTTTATCACATGTCATTATCAAAGATACGTCGTCGGCAAATAAAATGCATGTAATAATAGCGGTCCGAGGACACTACCTTGGGGAACGCCGTAGTTGTTTGTTAGAAAGGTAGATCGAATTGCCTCTAATTCTTTGTTGCTATTTATATTTTTAAGTTGGACACATTGCTTTCTATTTCTCATATATGTTCTAAGCCATTGGTGTGGTGGTGGTCCTCTAATACCATTACGATTAAGTTTTTCTAGTAGTGTTTTATGGCATACAAGGTCAAATGCCTTAGACATATCGAAGAAAATGACTGATACTACTTTATTGTTGTCGATGCGTTCAATTACTTTAGACACCACCACCACGCGTTAAATCAAAACAGGCTGACGTAGTAGACTTACCTTTCTGGAAGCCGTACTGTTCCTGTCGTATAATATTATGCTTTTGCATGAAACTAGTAAGGCGTTTATGCATAGCTGTTTCAAAACATTTTGATATTACTGGTATCAGTGATATTGGTCTATAGTTCTCCAAGCGTGTCCTATCGATTCCGTGTAGTGAGTAAATACGTTATGAAGCTTACCTTCTGTAGTCTGTGGTATTTTGGTAGTTACCTGGGTTTCATGCTGTTCTGCTCTTGTACTCACGTATAGCCTTATAACCGTTACAGTCACTGACCCGTATACTACACTACCACTACACTGGACTGCGTACTTCGCAAAAATTACAACAATAAGGTATTTGACTACTATTAAATTAAAATATTTTATACTAATCATGGAATAATATGTTTTATAGTGTTCCGAATATATATGTTCAATTTTTTTTTTTTTTTTTTTTTTTTTTTTTATATATAAAATTCTCGTGTCACAATGTTAGTTACCATACTCCTCCGAAACGTCTTGACTGATTTTTATGAAATTTTATATGCATATTCAGTAGGTCTGAGAATTGGCTACTATCTATTTTTTAACGGCCGGTCCTAACGGCCGTTCTCAATAATCAAACTATCGATGGATTTGGCCACTAGATGTGTATATATTTGACTTAAGCTCCATACAAAATATGTCAAAATTCTACCTGTAGTAGCCAAATAGTTAGATTATTGAGATCGGCCGTAAGTGATCAGGGTTGCCTACCCCTAACATTTATAACTATACTATAATATTTCAAAGCTGAAGAGTTTGTTCGTTTGTTGGAACGCGATAATCTTAGGAACGACGGGTCCTAATTGAAAAAATCTTTTACTATTAGATAGCCCATTTATCGAGGAAGGAATATAGGTTTTATAACATCACGCTACGACTAATAGGAGCGGAGCAGCAATGAAAAATGTTGCAAAAATGGGGAAAATTTACGCGGACCAAGTTGCGCGAGTCAGCTAGTTATTTATAAAAAGCAATACTTTCATAAAAAAAAAGTGACGTCACATGCTCATATTTCATACAAACTTGTACGGAACGGGCCTATTTTGACGTTTCATAAAAAAAATGCTAATTTGACTTCAGTCAAATACCCTATTTCAAATGCCGAATCGAATGGTCGTCCTGTGAACTTTTGACACTTATGAATGACAAATTGCCGTTGCTGTTATCCTTGTTACACAAGTATAGATTTCTATTTAATTTGGTAAACGACAGTTTAAATATCAATCTAATGGAAGTCTTGTTGCTGTCAGCGGTAAGCTGTCTAAGATACTATTACCATAGAGGTCAGTGGTTGCAGTTCATGTCAGCACTATCTGCGCAGTCATTATCTACTAAAGGCTTTTTAACTTTTTACAGATAAACGATTTAGGTAATCGCAAATCGTAACAATTTATCATTCAAAGAAACATCTGCCCCTTGATCGCCCCAATTTCCGACGAAAGTAACTTTTTTATTTGAAACTTTCACAAACTCTTGGGCAGTGTTCGGTATTTTATGATGGCTTAATTTCTTGTGATGAGATAAGCATTAACATAATGTTTAGGTAATGTTTCGGTTTTTTGATAAATGTTTATATCACAATTAGATATTATGATAATAGCGTCTCGACTATTTACGATACTAAATTGTTATAGTGTGTACTCATACTGATTACGAGACCGAACCAACTATTGGCAGATCGAAATTTGTTGTATGCTCTCTCTGACTTTTATTTCTATACACTGTCTTGGAACGTGTCTCCACACGGCGATGTTATCGCGGTATAGCAACGAGTGGCTGAGTGCGAGAGAAAAGTCATCGTATCGCTGCGCGCTCGCCGCGATACGTGGCACTTTCGCAGCGAGCGCGTTGTCAAACGCAAGCGTCCTCGTAAAAGTGACAATCATCGTCGCGGATACGAGGCGATTCCGTTATTAGTCATGACAATACGCTGGTAGAATAATCGCTCGTTCGTAAAGACTACCCGACGATAGTATAGCGGAATCGCTGCGATTCTATCGCCCGTGGAGACGGTCCCTTAGTGCGAAAATACACAGACCTACCTGTAGCTGGCACTCTTGCGTAATGTGCTATGTTAACGTGCACATATTACCTAATTGCCATGTGGCGCTAGCATGCCTGTATCTGATATTGATTTACTGATATCCAACTAGCATGCTACTATTTTGTTTTACTAGTATGTGTATCTTTGTTCTAATGTCAGTCCATATTAATTCCGCCCACACTCGGTGTCACTGTAACATAATCACTTCACATATCATTGTCACTGAACGTAATTAACACAATAATACGTATCATTGCGCCGTGTCGTTGTCGTCTAGAAGGGTTAACCACAGTCAGAGTAACACTTTGTTTAGATAGTCTCATATTACTTACATGATTCTCATTTAACGTAATAATCTTTGTCATAACATCCTGTCATCTTGAACGGTTAAATAAAATCACACTATTTATATTTGTATTTTAGTTGTATTTATCTATAAGCTTATGCCTTTAAGATAGTAATCTAGCTTATGCCTGCGGCTCTGTGTTTGGATGCAAGTTATTGCGACCCTTCTACTTAAGGCATTTCCCCGTGCAAAACCCAGCGCCAGCCGTTTTTTGTGCACCTTTGTGGAGCTATCTGCTCTTTATCCAAAAATAAATATCAACTAATAAAAATACATTCAATTTCTACATAATTTTGACTCAAAAATGGTAGATTTCGTTTTTGTTAAAGGAGTATAATGTTTAACCTCCTCACAACGAAACCACAGAAATGAGAAAAAATATTGATAAAATGCATCTCTTCGTATATTACCATTTTTTTTTATATGCTACTGAAACTAAAATATAACATTAGACAGTAGGTTACAGTGGGGCACCCAAATATCATGTCTCGCAGGAAAACTCAGTTCTGCAGCGTATGCTGTCAGCAAAGTTAGACAGCTTACGAACGTAGAAACAGCTCGACTAGTATATTTTGGTTATTTTCACAGCGTCATGTCCTACGGCATATTGCTTTGGGGCAAGGCGGCTGATATACAATCTAATTTTATTCTTCAAAAACGTGCAGTGCGTGCGATATATCAACTAGGAGCACGAGCTTCCCTTAGAGAAAAGTTTAAAGAGATAGGCATTATGACAGTTGCATCATAATATATATATGCAAACGTTATGTTTGTAAAACAAAACTTACATTTATATAACAAAAATAGTGATATTCACTCTGTGAATACAAGAAATAAGCACAAATTGGTA
Organism: Herminia tarsipennalis; assembly: GCA_945859575.2. Classification (NCBI taxonomy): domain Eukaryota; kingdom Metazoa; phylum Arthropoda; class Insecta; order Lepidoptera; family Erebidae; genus Herminia; species Herminia tarsipennalis. The sequence continues at coordinate 18,438,770 of OX243835.2, forward strand.
GGTCAAAATCATAGGCTTCATAAAACTCTTAACTCATTCATGGGACTAGGTGTTAAATTTTTCAATAAAATCTTAGTCAGCATATCGAGTCTACCAGTAAATAAATTTAAGAATGTAGTCAAGAGACATCTCATCATCATCATCATCATCATTCAATCGATGATTATTTAACTGATAAAGATAAATGGATGTAGTTCGTTGCTCCCTATTAATGTATATTGTTGTATAGTTTATTGCATTTTACAAGGTGAATATTGTTGTCACAGTTTGAAAATGTTACTTAGGTACTAGTTAAGAAAACGATTTACTTTTGTAAGTAAAGATTCTGCGTGATAAAAATACGGCCATTTTTTTCTTTCTTTTGAAAAACATGTATACTTATTCATTAAGTAGCAGTAAATTGGCCAATATTTAAGCACATAAAGTTTTTACTTTCTAAGTGGATGCTCCTACTATGTTGTGCCCATTAAGGCTGATGTATCCAATCTCGTATACTCTTCATATATTATTGACCTCTTTTTTTGCATCAGTCCTCTAAAATGGTGTATAATATAATGGTGGCAGCACCTTACCTGCATATACAGTTTATAAACAGAGAAACATTGTAAACATTGGCAATTTGAAAAGATTGGCCACGAGTTTTTATTGCCTGTTCTTTTCTCGGGCTTTACCTATTGTTTGCGAACAGGCATTACAAGTAAATGTAGAATCGACTTTTCACAAGTGTAGTATTTTGCTTCCTAAGTGAATAAATCATTTTTTTTTAAATGTATTTAGGCAATTTATTAAAAAACATTATGCTCGAAACATTTTTTTCAAACAACCAAAATTTTATTTTATAAAGATTTTGTTCCAAAAGCTGAGCGCATTCGCTAAGGTGCAGCAAAGAGGGAACGAATGCTCAAGGTCAGGGTACGGCCCTAAGTAGGTATGTATGACGTGGCTGATAAATATGGTAACGCGCTAATCTGGCATTATAACTGAAATGGCTTTAATAGATTAGGTACCATTAAACATTAAAAGTGCAATAAAATAAACAAAATCTATTCACGGAGTCTTGTGTTAACCCAGAACAAATAAACATATAAACAAAAATTATAGGTACTATCTTAGTTTCGGGTTAAATCCCTTAATTAATTGACAGAGGTTAGGTCTGTTAAACCATATACAATTCTAACATGGTAGAGAAATACCTACGTATTTACGTGCCGCACTTATTGTCATGAGTCCAACTTACTGCTGATTAGTTATCCAGTGATTAAGTAAGAGATTTTCGAGATAATCAAATTACCAACTTTTCCTGTCGGATTTCCTAAAAACTTTTTCCTACAAATCAGCCAAACCGATCGAGCCATACTCAAGTAATGACATGTATCCGCCCTTCCCATGTAAACTTCAACGCAAAAAATCACATCAATCTATCTCAGTTTTTGTGCAAAAGAAGGGCAAACCAAGAAACTCACCTTCGCCTTAACATTATTAGTAATCGGGTAAGTACTTATATGTCATAATAAAAATATTACTGTCATCTATAAAAATATCGATATCGTTTCGCAACGACCACAATAAAATCAGTAAGTAGAGTTTCACTTAAGAACTGTATATCGATAACCTATTTATACGATTTACGCCACTAGTTCCAATATTTTGTTCAGAATGGTTTTCGTGTTTTATCTCTTATCGACTAATTGAATCTGTCCCAGGACTACGTAATATCACATTGTTTTTTTCGATACACAATCATCTACAAAAATCTAATTTATATCTGATATTCGATAAACACGATATCGATACTGGAATCTAATTGAAGATTTTTCTATTACAAGTATCCTTTTATAAAATCCAATTTATATCGATAAAAGAATTCAGAAAAAATCTGAAGTACCTACTTTCAGCCTATTTAATTTAATTTTAGATGTTACGTTCATTATAGAATTCTAACTGTAATTTCATTTATTTGCCTTTTTTAACCATTGTATTTAAATATAGTGAAAGATTCGTGTTTAACTTTCATGTATTAAGTTTGAACAGCGCGGAGACAAAAATACAGAATTAGGTATATGAATGTCAAATTAATCAATAACAATAAATTATTTTACACTAATCAGGTTAAAATGGTCTGAAAAAAAATACATGTAATTTTAGATCTTTTAGTATTTATAATCGTCTAAATAAATTCCAAAGTAAATGATTTGACATAAGAACATATAGACTACCTCTACAGAGCGAATGGTTTTGACGTTTTATAAAAATATACTGTTTTGACTTGACATTCGAATACCCAAATATGATCGCATTCAGAAATACGTAGGTCATTCGATAAGTTTTGAGATGCTTGTAATTTAAAAATGGATAATAATGATGTTCCAGTCATTTACGACGGTTACCGCGTTTTTCTTTGCCAACGATGAAGCCTAATCGCAAACATTTGCGTGCTATGATATTTTATGATTTTAAATTTATTTTTACTGAATACCTTCACCTTCAACGGTTACAATCAGCATTAGGGGAGTCTGCCTCAACTCAAGCTACAGTTTTCAAATGAATAAGTGAATTTAAAAGGGGGAAAACCAACCTCGAAGATAACCATGAAAGTGCACGCCCACAAACGGCAATAACTGCAGAAAATGTGTGGACTACTAAAATGATGATACGAGAAGATCACGAATTATTTAGTCGGACATCGAGACGACTCTTGGTGTTAGTTTGGGGAGCGTTAACATTATTTCTCATCAGCATCTTTTAGTGAGAAAGCTTAGTTGTCATTGGATCCCGCGTTTGCTCTCAGAAACCTAAAAACAAGCCCATATGGTTTGGTGCCGCAAAATGCGTCTACAATTTGAAAACGGAACGTCAAGACATGTTTCGGAAATCATCACAGGCGACTAAACGTGGATTTATGAATATGATCTGAAAAATAAGAGACAATTGTCAGTATCGGTCTTTACAGAAGGAAAGTTCCTGACAAAACTTCAAAAATCTCATAACGTTGGTTAAAAAATGGTGGCTAGTTTTTTCTATCTGCATCGACAACAACGTTGGGAAATCGTAAATCTATTAAATCGAAAAACATGTAAAATAAATATTGTTAATATCTATTTAAATATATATATATATATATATCTATATATGTATAGTTCTTGTCTTAAAACTTATCGAGTTACCTACGTAATAGGTTAGTTTAACGTATGTATGCATGTGTCTGTTTGTGGTAGGCCAAACAGATTGGATGGATTGATGGATTCAAAGGCTAATGCCCAAGTGGCTATGGAACTTAGTATCATTTTTTTTGTGTAGATGAAAACTACTAATTTATGTGGACATTATTATATACTTTCAGGAAAAACCACAATGATTTACCTAATTTGCCGGGTTTAATTGAAATGGCTGGATGAACTTCGAAAATCGAAATATTTATATACATTTTTTTTTTAGAAATATTACATTACTGTGATATTGCGAATTAAATATGTATGTGTGTAACACTAGTTTATGGCTATGAATTCGGCCTTGCATGCTCAGCACTTTTAGGACTTGATCAGTGATAGCTAATGTATGTAACAATCATCAAGAAGCCTATTAATCAAGATTTTTTGCACTTGAAATACATACTCAAGTAAATAAAGTAAATATATATGTATGTGTATTTAGGAAACAGGTTTATATTTATTTAAAAGAAATCACAAACTAAATAATGTGACGTAAGTCGTCCTCGACTGCATTGTCCTGGGAGTCGTCTTCTGGCATATGTGTTTGATAGCCATACTGTTGTAGTTCTGCCACCACATCCCTAAATCCTCTGTCGAGAATAAAAACATCACCTTCTCGAAAATATGTTCGTAAAGGTCTATCTGACCTCCTAAATTCTGTACTTATAATTGTAGCATTATTAGTAGTTGCTTTATATGGTCCCAAGCAATCTAAAATATGGCCATTACAACACACAATCATGAAAGGTTTCACTAGAATTGAGTATTTAGATAAACTATATGTTTGCTTCTGGAACAGGTAATTGCTACTATTCTGTATGTAAACATAGGTAGCATCACAGATGGTAATAGCTGGTTTTGTTTCATCATTAGTGACTGACAACTCCCATGGCGCAGTCGAAGCGAACAGTTAACACACCGGCGAACTGAACTTTCCATTATTGCAGTGATTTAAAATCCGAGTCTCTATCTCACAATCACTTCACAATTAGTACGAGTCTCTGTCTCACAAAATATTTCTGATTGTTACTATGTAACACACAACACAAGAAATAATAAAAGCTAATAATATCGATGGTAATATCGATGTTATTATGCTTTAAATGAGATATTATAAATATACTGTTTTCGGCGCCAAACAAGCAATATGCAATTTAAGCACAGACAAACAAGTGACATTACAATTCAGTGTTGCAATAAGTGTCCTAAACAAATCGTTTTTTTTATTATTATTCATTAAATAATAATGTTCTTATTTTTAAACGAGCCTGGTCCTAATCTAAAGGTATCAAAGAATACGCTGTCGTTAAATATATATAAAGTATAGTGTATGAATATTATCGTTCCTTACATTCAAACGATGCCACAATTATTAAAGTATTTTGAATAATTAGTTAATAATAATCGATAATAATCCTAATCGATATTACGATTTTATTTTTGTAATAGTGTTACCGCCGTTACAAATAGCTTCATACGGAAAATTACTAAAAAAATAAACTGAAAGACTAATATTTTCATTTCAATAATCCGGCAAATGTGAGACTTCATATCATTTTATAATAAAGTTATAATTAGAAGAATTATACATCAACTTGTGGCACAACTGAGATACTAGCGATACTGCTTATGGGCATACCCTTTGTTTTTTTCTTAGGAAGCTAATTTAATCGACGTTGTTTTGATCTTTCTTTGATAAACATCCGTTCATCTTCAAGATAAACAAGTTTTTGTCTCACTTGTCCGAGTTTTAAGTGTGCACACACATTGGCTTGTATACTGGTTCGAACTTCGGACAAAACTGTAATATAGCAAAAATATTCAGATATTAGAATATTATCGGAACTTAATTACATTTATTATGACTAAATTGCTCCGATCGTGTTCATGAGTCGACTACAGTTGACCCATGACCACGATCGGTGCGATTCGATCGCAACGTTGGGATAAAAGGTTCGTACCTTTAAATATTTCACGCGATTAAGTCCCGATAACACCGCGAAAGTATAAAAACAAATATTCAGATAATTCTGTAACCGGTTACGATAAATAAAATAGATACGTTCCACGCTCATCTATCGTTTTATTTACATACATGCAACGAATATCGATTCGGCGATGAAAAACGATTGTAAAACGTTATTAAAAATTCGTGAGGTATTTCTAACCGCTCAACGCTTCAGCGATTACCGCCTCACTGGTTTTAATAAAACTTCATATATTTTATTTTACTACAACATGCGGCGCTGTTATCTCGTTTAAAATGTTATAGGTAACCGTTTTTATTTTAAGATTTATTTTCATATGTGCAGTTAGTATGATTGCAATTTATGAAATTGCTAAATAAAAGCTTATTTATGTCCTCAGCTCCGCTTGTTTAAATGCATGTTAAAACATCCAAACGTAATATTATCATAGTTAAATGTGAAAGTAACTCTGTATATCTGTCTGTTATGTTTTCACACATACACCGTTTGAGTCCTAGAGAAGGATATAGGATAGTTATCCCGACATCCACGAGGGCGGAGCTGTGGGCAAAAGCTAGTAATATCTATAGTAAAAAAAACGATATATATGTACGTTCTAGTATCTACTAGGCCACTCAGAAAGATTTGCGAAAAATAGGTTTTATGTATGTGGCACTGGCCACTAATATTATTTTAAAAAATTTGGTTATTAAAGAGTAAAAATACCTTTGTTTGAATTTCGAATCTAACTCCACATTTTTTGGACTGCCAATTTATCGTGTCTCATTTACATCGATAACATTTTTGTGTGATGATTTTCTACGATTTTAAATGTGGCCTAAAACCTGATGAGTAATTTGATCGACTTCAAATGGTTTTTATGGATAAGGACTATAAAAAGCAACTATTTACTTTGGGGGATGAACAAAGGAGTAGTCGTCCTACGACGGTTGTCAGGGAATAAAGTTTGCTAGCAGTAAAAAAAATTCAAGAAAACAAGCGAATTACATACGAAGAGATTCAGCATACACTGCAAATTGGTTCGGGAAGCGTTCATAAGATTCTACAAGAGGACATTTGCGTGAGGAACCTCACAGAAGCTCAGAAGCAGGCCCGTAGGGAGAGTTGCCGTGAAATGATTAAAAAATTTGAAGCAGGCTCGTGTCGGTGCATTTACGACATTGAGACACGTGATGAATCCTAGATTTATCTATACAATCCAGAAACAAAGCGTTAGTTGACAGTTTGGCTGTTTCAAAACGTACCAACGTCTATGAAAGTGAAACGATAGAGAAGCTTAGGTAAAATTTTGATTGCTAATTTCTTCACTTTGACAGGGTATCTGGTTTCAATTCCATTACTAGACCAAAGAAACATTAATGCCAAACGGTACTATAAAAAGCCTGCCAGAAATCAGCAATGAGTAACAAGCGACCGAACAAAGAACTCCGCGGAGTACTGCTTCTCTATGACAACGCGCCCAATAACTCAGCGTTCAAAACGAGGGACTTCTTGGATTACCGGTCAGAGTCTTGGTCCTTACAATTCTTATATGGCACCGTGTGACGTCTATTTATTCCCTAAAATAAAAAACCAGCTAAAAGGGATATAGTTTTCGTCGCCGGACGACGCGCTAGCAGCGTTGGAGAAGGCCGTGGAAGAGATGTCTACGGCGGACTCAAAAACTGTTTCGAAAATTGGTTCAGACGCATGGATACTGGAGAGTTTTTTAAAGGTTTAATTAAAATATTTCATCCATAGAAGTTACTTTTTTAATTTTGTCAAAATTTTTGAGTGTCCCACGTATGTTGTAGACGCAAATCCGCATGGGATTTGATGTAATTTAGGAATTTTCAATAGGCCATAGATATGTATCTATGGCTTTGCTGTACATTTTCATTAATTAAGTAATAAGAAGCGGAGAAAAGATCATTCAAATTTGGGCAGATACTAATGAATGCTTGGCGATTATAAGGATTGGTGCCTTAATCAAAGGGACTCGTACCAAGTAGGTGGACGTAATGAGTTCTTTCTGTATTACAGAATAAAAACGTTACGTAAAAATCACGTCAAAGAAATAAGAAATAGATAAATTTATATTATTTTTCTTTGAATAGAATAGAATAGATTTTTGTTTTTATTACCATCCAAACAAGTAGGTACATTTACAAATATTTTCTTAATTAAAACTAATAATTACCCACATCGTATTGTGGCAAAAGGAACAAGCTCAGCAAATGCTGTTCTATGCGAGATTGCATGTAACAACGCTGATTTTCAGCCCTTAGACACATAAACATGAAAGAAAAAGTAATAATAATAATAATAAAAATAAAAACGATACAAAATATAAAATTTATAACAGAGAATATAAAATGTGAAATCAGAATATTATAGGTAAGTACCTACCAAGATAATAGGCACCGATATATATAAGAATTAGGTAGCGATGCACTAATGTCCGTAATATCTGCCCCGCAGCTTGCATTGACCGCGGTACCTTTGTGCATGATATTAGCGTTGTACGGCGCTAAAAGCTTTGACAATTGATCTAACCTCAAGATCATTTCCTGTGATAGGTAAGTTGATATAAATACATTTGAAATAGCTAATATCAGAAAGGCATAAATATCAAAATTATTTTTATTTTTACATAGCATAAAAAAAAGCTACTTCTCAGTGTCTATCCCCATGTATGCTTAAAGATTCTAAACTACTTAACCGCTTTTGTTGCAGTTTTTAATATTTTTAATAGTTGTTTTTAATAGTTGTAATACTTTACATGTATAATAAGTGTACAGACAGAGGAGAAATTCCATGTGTAGAGGGGTCGCTGGTATCTACAAAAAAAAAGATTAAATAATTGACTGCCTAATGTACAATTTAGGAGCATTGGTTTTAAAGAATAAGTTACACAAATTTGATTCCCAACAGGTTTATTAGATTTTCCTTTAAAAACTTCAATCAAGTAAGCTAGCCTAAGTCGCAAAATATACTAGCATCTAGTTTGTATATACAAGTTGGTTATACATATACTTGATGTAAGAAGCATTCTCATAAAATTCAAGTGAAGGTAGATATAAAACACAGACATACTCGTACATAAAATTTACATTTTTCTCATAGAATTCTGTCGGTAATTGAGTGCGACTATTCTGAATCAAAAGTCGCAGATTTGTATGCGAACCGAGAGTATATTTATGGTAATTTACGTCACCGACCCGGTGTAAAACTTTCGAAAACCCCAAATCGTATTTAGAGCAGTCGAATGGAGCCATCGTTATGGATCTCTATAGGTCAGACAAAAAGTTGTGCTCACAAATTTTATCTACAAACTTTGAGCTCGAGCATTAACGTTCTGTGACTCGGATATGTAGACTTGTTGTGATGGATTCAACTTCCATTACGTAGTTTTGTGACCCTTTTTTGTTTACACTTTGATCTTTATGTATGTGATACAGAAGTTTGTAGTTTTTAGGTACTAGAGATAAATATGCCAGTTTTTAAATCATGTCTATGGCATCGTAGCACCTAAACGAATACATCGATTTCTATTAAAAAATTGTTTTGATTGAGACTGTATGTTTGGGATTTTGCTCACTGCACACTTTAGTATAATACCTATGTAATTTTGTGAGATTTATTAGGTTCAATTTAATTTAGTACTTAACCATATTAGATATACTTTATTCCATTAACATATAATTCAAATTCTATAAAAAAATCCTATTCAATAAAATAATGACAAAGTCCATTTTCAATTTACTTGAAAGGATAAAGTCACCTGCATTAAACCTCATCGTGTCAATACCTTTTTCTAGAATGTAAATCGTAGCCACCATTGTCAATAGTATCCATCGAACAAACACAAATGAATTAAATCAACTCGTAACAAAGGAAAACCTTTTCCCATTAGGTAAAAGTAAACTCTAGTAATTGAGTTTGAATTGCTTTAAAGATTTATTCCCACTATGTTTGTGTACCGGCCTATATAGAAAAATTAAACGGTCCCCTACATTTTAATTGAATTCAAATTGAAAAACGGCGACCTTACTGTTGAAGAGTGAATTTAATTTACGAATATAAAAGTTCAAAGAATAATGAAAAGCAACCGGAGTTTTTTTGTTTGTCAATAATCAATGTACAGTCCTTTGATAGCTACTTTTGTTTGGGAAAATTGGAATAAAGGCAAAGCTTTGAATCGTTATTATAGGAAGGAGTATTGGGAAAACCGAAGGTAAATTACTCCTCAATAACTGCATCTGCGCTTGTAATTTATACTTCCCATCAATTTTACTGTTCTGAGAGATGTCGTATTTTATTATTAATCACCAGTAAATTTTCGATTATTACTTTCCGTACCCTCTCTCTGGGAAAAAAAACTATGTCCTTGCTTCTAAAACATAATAAAGCTACTTTTCGTATATAGTTACGTTAAGTTACTTTCCGTATATAGCTACTGACATAGTGACATCAGATACCCATATCGTTTGTTAATCTACTTTGTAACTGTACCGGCTTAAACGATCATTAATTAAATACGAAACAATATACTTGATAAGGGTAACAAAGAGGTATCCCTCAGTCTAACAGTATCTGATCTAGATGTGTTATAATTTAAATAATTGGCTATACAATTTGAGCTACTTCTACTGTTAATCACATGTATTAATAATAAAAGAAATAATAATATAAAATTGAATTTTAGGTGGTTTTGCGATTTTATTACAGCGATAGGGCAGTCGGCAACAGGGAGCCAAAGTCAAAATACTTTATGTGTTGTTTTTATCAATAATATATTTAAATATGTATTGCTAGAGATAACTATTAACCTTAGCTAACCTTTATCGTCTTTAAAGTCAAGCAAAGTTACGTGCTAAGGCATTTATATGTATACCCCAAAATATCCTAAGTCCTGACCACAGCTTTAAACATTGTATATAACAATAGGTATTCTAATATGATCAACCGTCTGGGCTGTGAAGGTCAGATGACGGTCGATCTGTGGAATAGTTAAATTAATAATCAAATAATATTAGTTTAGAAAGGTAGTCATACAAGTTATCTAAAGCTTGTGAGTAGTTAATATTAGAAGATTGAAGTATTTATTGAAGTTTGGTAAATAGGTTACATGATGAGTTTAGAAAATGAACTCTTTGGCGGAAATCTATAGAGCGTACTTAAACTTAGCTTATGTAAAACGTAATAAAAATATGGACAAAGCACGTATATTTATGAAGTCAACAGTCAGTTGCTGACTTCATAAATATAATGCTCTAAGATTGTAATAGCTTGTGCTATGACCAAACATTTTAATGGTCATGGTACAGCTTTGCCAAAGTTTTCTTCAAGTGTAAATTAAGCTAAGAAGACTACCAACTGTTCAGTGGCCGATACTTTAGTCAGGATGTTAATACACCGATTTGGTATGTACCGGTATTTGGTATAAAGGTTCATTTCCGTGCATCGCGGCCGATCGCGAGTCGCGCGCGGCTTACGACAAGCGTCTGACGCGCGCGGCCGATACGACAATAGTCAGAGTATGAGAATGTATGGTGCCGTTTCCGAGGTAAGCGACAGACGCGCGCGGCCGACGACTGTCGTAGGCTGCGCGTGCACCCTGAATATTGTCGCATCGGCCGCGAGCGTCAGCCGCTTATCGTAGGCCGCGAGCGGCTTGCGATCGGCCGCGATGCACGGAAATGAACCTTAAAGTCCAATCCGATCAAACTATCGGCTGATTAAAAAGAGGCCTCTTGTTAGCCAAATTTTCAGGCAAGTCAATTTTATATGTTTCTGTCTGTCAACTATTTGCTAATAATACTGGCTTTACTACAGTCCACAAATATTCGACTAAAATGTAACCGAGATCAACCGGGAACTGTACCTATACACGGCCGCTGCGCGGTTGTAGGACGTGTACTTTCTCGGTTTTTCTCGTCTAACGTCATATCCCAAATTGCCATGACAACCTGTCGCAGAACATGGTTCTTCTCTTCTTAGCGTTTAAATTTTCAAAAACGATGTTAATATTTTTGGGGCCTAGAAAGCTAGAAAGAGGCCACACTGACTGAGGCTTCGGTTAAGGCAAATATGATGGATAATATAGCCAAAAAGTCAGCTTTCCTTCTAATGTAGTGTAGCTTGTCTTTGTAATAACTCAAAAGTAAATACTACGAAGATGGTGAATGTTGTGTAAGTTTGATCTATCTTCTCTTTATATATGTACCTATTAGATAGATATAACTTACTGTCAGAATTGCTACCTTAAAACGAGTAATTCTTGTATATACATATATATATATATATATATATATATATATATATATATATATATATATATATATATATGTATATATATATATATATATACCTCAGCGGGTCAATTCACGTATTTAAAGCAGTGCAGTTGCTGTTCAGTTGCAGTTAAGTTTCGATTAAAACGGCCATTTTTGTATTCTTGTAACTTTGGGATCGATCTCAAATATGCGTCTCGCAAGCGTTTTTAAAACTGCAACTGCACTGCTTTAAATGCGAATTCTATAATAATTAAGCAAGATCATGTAAAACTAATGCATCTATTAAAGTGTAATGTGACTTAAGTCTTACCTTGCGCCTTAGTAACCATTGTTTTGAAAAATCCTAGATTTCCTATTACCGTTAATCTCTTCATCACATTTCAACATTACAAACAAATAAATAAAGTCACTTTGCAAGTTAAGTTAAGCACATTAGAGTTCAGCGTCATTACTGCCATATAAAAGTATGTAACTTTAGAGAATACCGATTATACTATCACAATTTCGTTTTGCAGTCGAGTTTTGAGTCTCTTATCCCCATCATAACTTGTAAAGAATCTTATCTATTAATTAATTTGTTTGCCACGACTAATCCGTTTTTGCTTTCATCTTTTCAACACAGTCATCTATCACTTTATAGTCGTACTAAATCTTATATAATTAAGTATAAAGCTCCCGCAAGTCGTAAGTTAAGCGTCAGTTAAAACTGTTCTACGTTCTAATTGCACACTATCGTATAATAAGGCACTTTTATGTGGATATAAAATCTGTCTGCTACCATAGAATACGAACAATATTCCCTTTACGCTCCGTCTAACCCTACAATCAGTGTAAAAGCTTTTATCTCTTCTCTATAAATATAAATCATGTCTGTCTGGCTTGTCTATTACTTTAGAACTTAGCATATGCTTAACGTTTCGTGATAGATTCGTATATGACGATTACCAAAGTTTGTATATTATTAAAAGTTTTTGATGTAATCACGTAGCATCAAAAGTTAGATGTGATTTGATTTACTGCTTATTTACTATAAATATATGCCTACAATAAATTTGCTTAATTACTATAACATATAGTACATTAGATATATGTATTAATCGAATCAGAAAAAAATAATCGAGCATGACTTAAATCGCATCTGGCGCCTGACTTAATATATTGATATTCATATATTGTTAAAGGGTTCTGTAGCCAAAACGGCAAAACGGAACCCTTATAGTTTCGCTATGTTCGTCCGTCCGTCCGCCCGCAGCTTTACTTAGAGACTGTTAGTGCTAGAAGGCTGTAATTTTGCATATTACTTACGCCGACAAAATGAAACCATAAAATATTAAAAAACATATTTTTAGGGTACCTCCCCTATATATAAAGTGAGGATGTGATTTTTTGTTCTCACCTATCCCATCGTGTGGGGTATCGTTAGATAGGTATTTTAAAAACGTTTAGGGGTTGTAAAGACGTTTGTGAAATATTAAGGTTTAAAAAGCAAATTTTTGTTAGAGTCAAGTGTGTGTGTGTGTGTCCCCTGCCAGCTAAATGGTTGATGTTGAGTATGTGAAAAAAATCACGGTAGTAGTATACGTCGTGAAATTAAGAGGAAAACTATCACAGCTAAGAAGGCCTTACAAGTTTACGAGTAACAGCTGATATGAGTAACCCTACATTGTGCGTGGCCCGACATGCACTTGCCTAGTTTTTTTTTAATAAACCCAGCAAATGTTAACCGTAGTAATTAACGTGTATCGATTATTCATGCCTGATTTTAGAAGTTATGGTGGAATAAAAACATACCTACATACATTCATGAACCCTGGCAACATTACACGAAATTTTTGTTACTCGACTGCAGAGGAGGGCTATGTGTTTCACGTGTATGTGTGTTCCTTTGTTGGCACTACATAGACCAAAAAACGCGTGGGCCGATTGTGATGATTCATACGTCAATCGATATGTATTATTCTTGCGAGTGTCACTAAAAACGTGACAAAATTCAAAATGACGACAGTTAGACAGCATAATGAGACAGAGAAAAAAAAAATAAAGTCAACAAACTATGTCTTAAGGGGTATAATTTTGTAGGTATTTTAAAATCATGGTGAGGTTTTCTAACTGATTTTTCACTTAAAATAACCGTTTAGAATGTATAGTAATTTAAAATTTGTTACCAATTATTTTCTGTAGTTATAGTTATTACATTACGTTACATCTTACAACTAATTACTAAAAAGTATTTAATAAAAAATACATTTTAAAAATCACTAAAAAACTACAGGTTTATAAAATACTGAAACAAGATAACCTTAAATTATGCAGTCGGAGGCATTTTAGTAAGTTCACTGGGATTCATGAATACGTCCGACTGTATTATTAAAGGTTATTGGACATTCGAGTAGTAAAGCAAATAGTTATCTGTAACGTTGTCATTGTAGGGTTGATATTTATACCTATGTTTTATTTATTTTTAAATTTGAGATTTGAATTATTTACAACACCATTTGGCTTTTATTCTTATTTCTGGGCCAGAAACCACATAAAGCCGTATAGGCTGAACCCATTAAAACCTTTGTTCGCAATGGCAAACAAAGGAAATGAAATACTAAAAGGATCGGATGGAGTGAAAGAAAATAATGAGCGCTAAGCTCGTGCCTAGGATATTATTAAGGCTGGCATTGACTTGATTAAGCCTGAAATGGTTATATTTCACAAGTTCTTACAATAAACATTGTGTAGAAATACACTGTAGTAATGTGTATTAACACTTATAGAAATTGTGAAAATATACATATTACAGGTCATGATCGCGTGAATAATTTAAAGTAAAATACGTCGAAGTCTACCCGTGACCACGGCCGTTGCAACACGGTCGAAACGTCGGGCAATAAACAAGGTATTTTACCTTAAATTATTCACGCGATTAAGACCCGTAATATATATATTTTCATAATGTGTATAAATCGCGAAAGTTTATCAACACTTATAGAAATTAACGGAGACATAATTACAGCAATTTTCGATATATCTGTATTGCACAAATTAAGGCAAAAAATTGATAAATGCATCCGACGGGAACTGGCGCAGACTAAACGCCATCACTATTTTTTGCCAAACTTCTAACTGTAATTCATTTAATTAATAACTAAAAATCATAATGGTCATATATAGTCATAGTGCATAATAGTAAAAAAACACAAGTGCACTCTATTCCCTCAGCCTTATAATTCAAAACGACTGGAGAGAGATGAACCGCACGACCGACTTGTGCCACTTCACTTTGCACTCATCTCTGAAATCACCACTGATAGCATATTAAAATATTGCTTGATTAATCAATTATTACTGTGGAAAAACTTAGCCATTTTTATTTGTCCAGTATATTACACTCACAAAATAGTAAATAAATGCATTAAAATATTTACTACTAGCGGATGTCTCGAGGTTTCACCCGCGTATTTCCCGTTCTCGTAGGAATACGGGGATAAAAAGTAGCCTATGTCACCAGGGGATAGTGTAGCTTCCCAACGGTGAAAGAATTTTTGTAATCGGTTCAGGCGTTTTTAAGATTATTTGTTACATAGAAAAATACAAATCTTTCCTCTTTACAATATTAAGTATAGATTTTAAAGCTACACCGCCGACATTTCAGAGTACTCACTTACACTAATTTTGAAAAGCTTCAATATAAACTTTTACGACTCATACATATATGAAGGCAATTGCACTGAAACCCTTTCAAAATATATGCAAATATAGCAAAAACAGAGAATGAAATAACGTTACCTTTTAAACGAAACGAAGCAAGCATTACTCATTACCATACAGATAATGTGTACTTGCTTAATTACTGTGTACTTGATCACAATGAGATCCTAATAGATGTTTACCCAGCGACATTACCTCTCAATTCTGAATTAATTGTAAAGGCCGATACCACAGCGTAGCAACCGACAGAAATCGTACTGATTTATTATGTAAGCAAAGTTATACAGAATTTGAACGGGATTTGCATATGTAACGTAGAATTTTGTTTGAAAAGTACCGACCTCTGTACGTTTTATGTAATTTATTGCTTATTTAGAAGTATTACATTGCCTAAGTTTTATTTGAAATGTAAGTTGAGTACGTCGGTAACTTTCGGTTGTACTTACAGAACTTTTTTAGAAGAAACATCTTCTGGAGTAATTTTTCACAAAGTAAGTTTACCATCTCAGCCAGAGCATAGTTAACTTCAACTTCTTCTCCTTTTTCAAGTTTAAGGGTTAGATCGAAATTATTGTGTGAAAAATATATGTATTTTTATTAAGAGAAAAAAAAGATATAGATGATAATAATAATAAATCTTGGGACAACTCACACAAAGCTATCTGATCCCAAACTAAGCAGAGCTTGTACTATGGAAACCATACAACCAATAAACATACTTATATATTTCTAAATACATACATATTATAGATAAATAACACCCAGACACAGAATAAACCATCGTGCTCATCACACAAAGTTTAATCCTGGATGGGGATCGAACCCACGACCTCTTGCGTAGCAGTCGGATACACTCCCAACGCGCCACAGAGGCAGTCTAATCAGCATGATGAATGATCTTTCATTGCCTTAGTCGTACTATGCTACCGGTCTTGGCTTTATGGGTGGCTCCTGGCTACCTGAGTTACGGTAGTACAAAGAGATAATCAGAAACCTCAACTGCGCCGTGTACCTAAGTACCATATTATATCAATATACCCTTATTTCCTTTTCGTCGTCAGCATTGTCCAAGTCTTTACACTTAGAAAAAGTCTCTTTTTGTGCTAGGTTCCTTTACCACTGTGCTAATCTTCAACGTAGCGTACGTATTTTTTATATTGTCGACCCAACGCGTTCTACTTTAGCTTTATGAAATAAGACCTGTAATCTTTTAGAGCGTTCATAAAATAACATTGGGTTTGTGTCCAGTACGCATGAATCATAAAAATCGAATGGTAGAGGAGATTTACGACACGAATCTTGAAAATTTACTTCATTTTGTGAACAATCATACATAAACAATGGCCTGAATTTCCGCAATAGATACTTTAGGCCCTTTATTTTTTTTCTTTTGTTTTAGTTTTTACGGAATAATTTTTGAGGAAAAATACGTACAAGATGTTTTTTTTTAAATTATGATATACGGACAACTGACACAACGCTATCTGATCCTAAACTAAGCAGAGCTTGTACTATGGAAACCATGTATACATGTTTCTAAATACATACATTTCATAGAAAAATAACACCCAGACACAGAATAAACCTTCGTGCTCATCATACAAAGTTTTATCCCGGGTGGGGATCGCACCCACAACCTCTTACGTAGCAGTCGCATACACTCCCACCGCGCCACAGAGGCAGGTTAATTTTACGTTTTTCATATAAACAATGTATTTATATCATTTTCATTACTTGATACCATAATCAAAAGGCTACAATTTTAATCGTTACGATCGTTACATACTTTGATGAAGGATATACTGTTTCATAGATTTTTCTATAGAATAGCTCAGAACGTGAGTTTTTCTGAGATGTGAGATAGTATTAGCAGTAGGGAACAATCTAGAACAAGTGGCAGAGTGACTCGTGTGTTAAGATTATTTATGTCGTGGGTTCGAGTACCCACCTCATCACTCAATTTTTTTCTTCACACATTCAAACTCACTTATCTAACATTTAAATCACACACACAAAGTACACCTAGATTTTGAACAAAAATTTGTGGATCACACAACTTAATATTCTCAAATCCTAAAAGCGTAGGATCTTAGTCGATAGTCCATAAATTCTACCATTCATACTATCGACAGTTACAAGCTTACTCTATATAAAATGTCGAATAAATATCGCTAAAGCTTAAAAGACGTTTTAATATTATCGCCTGATTATTCATATGATGCTAGGAGATATTACGAACACGGAATAAGCATTAGCTGGTTTGAAATATCTCAGAATAGAAGCAAAACATATCGACAACGTTTGTTATAACATGGTTATTCAAATCAGACCGCTCCGGCTTTCATAAATTCTCATTACCGTTTCGACACAAGAGCGAATATACGAGTACAATATTTTCTAGATGCTTATTTATAAAACTAAATTTCCGAATGATGGATAATGTCCTGAATTCTTTCGTTTAATGTTTATTATCTAAAATCTAGATAGGTACTGAACTGATTTCCATAATCATAAAATACACAGATGTTGATTTGTATAAACGAATAAATTGTCTACTTTTTTACGTACTCAACCCTGTTCTCTAAATAGAACGAGGTACTACGGTATTCATAAGCCGCGGGCTAACAATTTTTCACTGTCACTATGTATGCGTATCTGCAAAAATTTAAAACTCAATACATCACTTTTAGTTTGTATACAGTGTGAGCTAATGTTTGTAGTACACACATTATATATTCCATGCATAGTACCTACACACTGTATTGCTTGCAGCAGTCGCACTAATTACCCACTGCAAACCAAAATTGCCGGGTCCGACGCGCGGAACCCAAACAAATACCCAGAAATGGTTTTTTCCTTTATTAGTGTATTTTATGTTCGTCGTTAAAATGCTCGAAAAGTTCTTCGTAACGTGTGTAACGCAAAAGACAATCTTTTAAAATAATCTACAGTGATTATTCCGTAGTGCGGACGTTGCCTTTCTTCAAGAACTGACCAGGAGGCCAATTCACGTATTTAACGCAGTACAGTTGCAGTTAAGTTTCGATTAAAACGGCCATTTTCGTATTCTTGTAACTTTGTAATAGATCTCAAAAACGCTTGCGCACCGTACTAGAATGTCGTTATTGTGCTCTCGAGACGCATACTTGACGCATGCATATTTGAGATCGATCCCAAAGTTGTAAGAATACAAAAATGGCTGTTTTAATGGAAACTTGACTGCAATTGCACTGCTTTCATGACATTCTGTACATGATGGACAACGAATACGAGTACTTTTGTATCTCATGATTCACTTTATTTAATCTGTTGTA
Organism: Herminia tarsipennalis; assembly: GCA_945859575.2. Classification (NCBI taxonomy): domain Eukaryota; kingdom Metazoa; phylum Arthropoda; class Insecta; order Lepidoptera; family Erebidae; genus Herminia; species Herminia tarsipennalis. The sequence goes on from OX243835.2 coordinate 18,457,258, forward strand.
GCATTTCAAAGAAGCAAAATCGTACTTTCGGGTGATCGATTTGGGATGGTGACGTTATACAATCGAAACCCACGCCTTTTGCAGCGAACGACGTTTGATGAATGCGTCTAGCCGTCCACGTATTATATGAATATTGAATTCAATATAATTGCGTACTTGGCTCAGTCACATGTATTGACCGTTATTGTAATAATATTTTATTGGACTTGTCATCGTTTGGTTACGTGGTAGTGTTAACGAATAGGATTTTAAAATTTTAACGTTTGAAAAGTAGGTAATAACGAGATGATTTCATAAAACCAATATAAAACATATATTTGCAGGTGACAGGTACTTATATTAAAAAGTAAGTAACATTGACTTGTAATAAAAATAACTCTGCTATTTTATTACGAGTCAATGTTTTAACAATAATAAATTAGACCAACTCAATATAATCAAATGATTGAAATGGAAAAGTCATGTTCGATTGTATCAATAAATCTAACTATCTAACCATAATTTATAAGAAAATGTATGCTAGTTCGTCATAGTCAATGATAAAAGAGACATGTTTTGCGAAAACGATTTTAAAATATCAAGTAACACTATAAATACAAAAATCATAGATTTAGACAAAAATGGACAGGATATCAAGGATAAAAAGCAACCAAAAGGCAGATCCGCTGAAAATGAGTTTCTTTTTATAACAACATCGAAAAATAAAAAAGTGAAAAAGATATCACAGCACTCGTTAGCCATAGCTGCAAAACCATTGATACTGTTCGCATCATTATTTGGCGCAAAATTAATCAGATATAACAAGAGCGACATCGTCAAATCGAAGTGGCTAAACAAGTTATACTCCTTATTGATCATCACGAGTTATTTGACACTGAATCTAACCATCAGGCCATCGAGTTGGCAGGAAACTAGAACTGATCATCCTTTAAACATTCTAACAAAAACTTATGGTATGCTTAATATATTGGAAGTTATGTATTCCATCTTCATCACAACATTTTGCAACACCGGTAATTTTGTTCGTTTATTTAAAAAACTTGATGAAATGGATAGTCATTTCTGGACTTCTGAAATTGCTTTTAAAAGAAGGCGTTTCATATCAGTCATATTTATAATAATGCCTATATTTTTATTTCAAACCACACTTTGGATTCGAAAGTTTTATTTTCAAAATATTGGTGCACATTTGACTTTTTTTCTGGTAATGCTACAAGGGGCTGTGGTGTGTTTTATTATATTGAATATATTCATAAAGCTTTTGAATTTGAATATAATATTAAGGGCGAGAGTACGACTGACAATATCAAATCAAAAGGATTTAATTTTTCAAAATACCTTTGGCGACTCAATTGTTAACGTAAGTACTTGTGTAACATTTTTACCTGTAATACCTGAATAGTTTTTTCTTTGAATTCAGTGCTTTTATATTCTGCAAAAGATTTAATGTTATTGGTTTAGGAGAATAAAGGGGTTTTTCTCCTAAAACAATAACATTTAATCTTTTGCAGAATATTCCTGGCTTTCTCTTGGATATGTAGATGCTGCCTTAAATTTAATTTAATATAAATTATAATTAAATTAAATTTGAATACACCTAAAACACAATCCTCTGATAAAACTCTTATTTCAGATTCTAAGTAAGGAGCCGAGTATTATTCAAAGTAATAATCTAAAGTACTCTTGGTTTGAATTGATGCAAATGTATGATAAATTAGCTGACTGTATTCAACTTTTCAATAAAATCTACTGTGGTCAGGTAAGTAATGTTTTAGCTAGGACTGGACTATTTTCTGTGGACTTTTTTCAATTATTGTGCTATCTAGACTCATTGGAAATAGATTGTTGATCCCAATCCATCCTCTGTCAGTTCTGCAGACTAATTCAATAGTATCAAGTTTACATTTAAAAAAAATGTATTTTCTTCTATGTTTATCCTCGATCAAATGTCGCTGGGTCACATTACTTCAAAATTAACTATGATATTATAATATAATTAACTATAATATACTATATTTTACGAATTAACTATGATGATTACGCGAAACAGGGTTCGGCTCTCTCAAAAAATTCTAAAAAAACCTAAATATTACGACACGAAACAAATTGTGTCACTAGTGAAAGAGTTTTTCTAGTAGATGAAATAAAGAAATTTAAGGATATGTCTTAATATGATCCCGCAAATAAATCTTGAAGTTGCGGAAAAATGCAAAAACGAGCATTTTCGTATTGTCATAATCATGGCGTTCGTAATCTAACATATGTACGAACGAAATTCTACTTAATTTTGACCTGCGCTCCTGCGCACTGTGAAGTAGTGGTTGTGTGCAGAAGAGCTAGGCACAGCGACACGATCGCCGGATCGTGTCGCTGTGTGACGTAGCGCTAAATAAATCATTCTCTCAGTGTAATGCCCCCTAAATTTACAGGTGTTTATGATGTTCAATTCGTGGTTACTGTGCACTTTACTGTTAATATGTCGCTCCTTATCTCCATCAATAAAGGTAAGTCCTGCGAAGAAATTGGGTTTGTTTTTATCTGCTAGTTATTTTGGTACAAAGTTGGTTTGTATACTTTTATACTGTTCCACCAGATACACAAAAACGTAACAAAATAAAGGTACATTGACATCATGAAGACAGTTAGTATCTAAAAGGAACCCCAGATTTAGATTTTATGTCCACATAGACATTATTTTCATGAATAGCGGGTAATCACTTGAAGTAACCGCGTGTCAGTATAAAAAAACAGGAATTAAGAAAACTCCTGCAAACGTTTAACAACATTTTTTTAATTTCAGTATTCAGAAGTGGTCTTCAGTGATTTATTTTTATATTCGTGCATAAACAGTCGCCCGGTATTTCTAGCTGTCATGTGCGAAATGTTCATTAGAGGACGAAAACAGACATTGTTATTGCTTCTGCACGTTTTGTTATTACCCGGAAAAGGTAAGGATTATTATAATAAACAATCTATTTAATAAGACACAAATTCATTTCACATGTATTTTTAGTTTAGTCAGAGAACAAGTGTTCTTTCTTCAATTTTTTTTCATTTGTTTTCTTGTAAGCTTAAAAAAACATAAAAGAGAAACAAGCATAAAAGCTTTGTATTACATAAGCAACAACGCTTTAAAATATTGAATTGTATTCTTCCATTGCATTTATAGCGTAGGAAAAAACACTACAGAAGATTTATACATCAAAGGTTAAACAAATGTGTACTGATTTTTCCAGAGCACGCATACTTCAGCCAAGTCGAAACCATGATAATGCTGGTGGTGTCGCGAAAGCTCGAGATATCTGCGAACGTATTCACAGCGAATATACCGACTGTAATGAACTTTGCTGGACGAATCATTTCGTATACCGTATTAATCATTCAGTATTTTTACAAACATGTTTTTAAATTAGATTAGATTTTGCTCAAGCTTTAATTTTGCCAGGCTTAGCTCGTTAAGTTTGTTTACGCTCTTAGAACTCTAGTTTCATGAAGACCTATCTTATCCTTTAACAGAGAGAATCTTCTTGCAAAATTTTGAGGTTTCTAGATGCAAGGGTTTGTGCTGCACATTAAGAGGCATATTGGCTTTAAGTTTGTTATTTATGATTGTTGTCATCTGAAACGCCCTTTTTTCGTACATCGAATGCTGGAATAATATGTTAATTCGACTTATTAATCAGATAAATATTGTCAAATTCGCAAGCAGTCATTTTTACCTGACTGCAGAGGAGGGTTATGTGTTTGTCGCGTATGTATGTATGTGTGTATCCTTCCAATGTTATTATGTCCGCTCATGACTCTTCAATGTTTAACCAATTTTAATAAACGATACGACATTAAAATATAGGACCTTTGAGTGGGATATCAAATCTAAAGGCTTTAAAATGCGAGTTTGAAAATATATACATAAATAACCTTTATATTTAAAAAAAGTTTAGAGTGACAAATCATAGAAAAAAAAAACCGTCAGCAAGAAGACAGAAACAAGATACCCTTCATATTTAATATCATGCAGCCGAAGGCATAAATGAATTCTATTAAACTTAATATCGTGCATCCGACTGCATGATATTAAATATGAAGGGTACCATGTTTCTGTCTTTTTGCAGTCGGTTTTTTTTTAGGTTTTAATTATCATTGTAGGTAATAAGAATTTTATTAAATGAGCTTTTATTGACTGCATCGCAAAGGTGTGTGTAACAAGTTGCACAAAATCTTCATTTTATTCCATCAGCGAATGCAGACAGGAACGTAGGAGATTTTAGTTCTCATACTTATATATGCTATTAGGTACAGTTAATAGCCTAGCCTCCATATGTCTTGGTGAACTATGTTTTATTACCATTCCATGGTTTCACCACAAAATATTGGGGGTACAGAAGGCTTTATGTTCTTCACTTAAACAACTGAGTATTTTTAAAAGCCTTACTGCGAACTCTGTGTGGCTATAATGGCAACTACCCCCAGGACCTATAGAGAGCCGTGTCCAACACAGGAACATCTTATGAGTTGATAAATAAACGATGTCACTATGATCAATGCTCAAACGTGTTTGTTTATAGCTTTACTTCTGCACTATCGGTGTTTTGTCGCTTCTTTATTTTAAAACTATAAAATAAAGAGACGAGCAGGTCGTGAGATAACAGTATCAATGACACCCAAATCCTTGTTTTGCAAAGATCTGAACGTCACCTCACCGCGCTTCTCATTTCTCACTCTTCAGTTCGTAAGTCTCATTTGCCCTGTAATTTCACTTACTACAGTACCCTTCAAGCAAAACCCAGTGTTCAAGGAAGAGTAACTACTAGTAAGACGGTTTATGGCTTAGAGCTGCCACTCTGTCCTTTACTGATTATGCTCACAAATAAACTCTTGAAATCAAACCAAAACTTCTTGTTTTAATAGTTTGTATTTAAAAGGTTTCATATTTTCCATTCAGATGCAAAATATAGTAGCTATCTCCTATTATTTCGTACTATGGTTGCGAATATTGTGGACTGGTCCCGAAGCGGCAAATGATGGATGGTTTTAATATAAAATATACTGTCGTCTACTTTATGAACAAAAAATTACTTAACTAAATGAAAAATTGTAAAAAATGGTATCAGTGCTTTCAAATACTTTATTATAATTTAACTTTATTACAGTAGCTTTATGTAAAGATAAAAAGAAGAGTTAATTAATTAGTTGGTAAGTATTTTTTTATGCGTTTGAAGTTTTCAAGAATATTTCTAGTCTGAAATATATTTTATTTCTACTGATGACGATTAAGTTTAGATACTATTTTTTAAAAAGGTTCATAAAGGAGTCCGTAAAATTAAGATTGCTGTGGCCGGGAACTAATTTATTTTCGAATATATTATTATATAGAATGCTGTAAACTATAATTCGATATAATAATATATTCAAATATAATAAGATAATAGCAATAATAATATCTTGGGACAACTCACACAACGGTCATATGATCCCAAACTAAGAAGAGCTTGTACTACGGCAACCAGCAAGTGATAAACATAGGTACTTATATATTTTTAAATACATACATATTATAGATAAATAACACTCAGACATAGAATAAACCATCGTGCTCATCACACAAAGTTTTATTCTGGGTGGGGATCGAACCCACCTTCGGCTTAGCAGTTAGAGTCACTTACCACTAGACCAACAGGCCAGTATATAATCATTGGTATGGATTTTTTCGTAAAACGTGGCTTTAGATTTATCCTACTGTAGGATAAAGTCATGTTTAGCAAGAACTTTTACAAACGTCCAATTAACGAACACAAAATACGTACATCGCCAAGCGTAACCAATATTTAGATATTTGTTCCGCTTGGCGATGTATTTTGTGCGATTAAAACAAAGTTTTGTCCCGTAGCAATTGAACCCACAACCTTTGTCACAGCAGTCATACGCCCTCCCTGCAGCAACGAGGAAGTCAACTCTGTAATAGTTGTCAATAGTTAATTTTAAATTTAAACTATTTAGTTCCATAACAAAGCATGGTAATATTTTGTTTCCAAATTAATTTAATTGACGCTTTGCGGTTTCATGCGATAACAGAAATAATTAATATAAAATTCAATTTCACATTAAATTACTGAACTGTGGAGTGAATTATAGCTATACTAATACATTGTGGTTGTCGGTACGTCTACGATATTGTTAATATTCGCTTTTGTGGAATCAAGTACCTCTGATTTATGCCGCAACAAACAATGCTTTTGATAATGAAATTTGTATTCAATGAATTCACGGGTTATTCATTGTGTTTTATATTATGTTCTTATCTGGTTTCTACCCTCGTTATTCAATGCTCATTTTACGTAAATATAAAGTGAGTACTAAAAGGGATTTGATATCTTAAGGGCACCCTAGTCGATGATTCTACCACACAAATGCGCATAAGTGATTACTCCTCTGTATGAGGTAGCAAGTCAAAGCAAAAAAATAATATCAATTCAATTCAAATGACTTACGACCTTATATAGAGGAATAATCACTTATGCGCGTTTGTATGGCAGAATCATCGACTAGGGCGCCTTTAACCTACCCCTAACCCCTTACTTCCAAATACTGTGATAAAGAGACTACTGAAACCTTTAAAAGTGAGTATACAGTTGAACATTTATTAGTAACAGAACGTCAAGCATTCGCTGTTAAATTTACTCGAACTACATTTCGAAAATGACGCTGTTTTGTAAAAACCTGATTTTGAAAACCAACGAGCGTTTTGGTGTAAAGTTTTATCGAGCAAAGGTACGAGCGCAGGTGACGGGAGTGTATACAAGACAGTAAGAAATGTTATAGGTAAATGTTCACTCGCCTTACATCATTTACCTGTAATTACGTTGAACACAGCATCTAGCATTCACAAGCATGTTACATTACATAGAAATACTTTATCATGTTTTGTAATGCTCTAGCAAATGCTCAAGTGTATAATTACCCTAAAGTTTGTGTGTGTGGATAGTTTTCAAATAATCATTAAAAATTATTTAATCATTTCAAATCTTATTTAAGTATCGTTATAGTCTGGATGATTTTTGTACAAATATGCACACTATGTTAATTAGGTAAAGGGCTGAATCCTTTGTATACTTACATGGCGACTCCAAATAATTGCATTAAGAGTTATTGCCCTTAGTTCTAAATTATAATAAAATAAGACGTTACCGACTTATTTAATGTCCAACCTCTATAAAAGCGGCCGTACCAAAAGATTTGTAAGTGACGCGTTTATCGGTTCTTGACTTTTACCAAATTGCACTCACAATGCTCTGGTAAACATATCATCCATTACATTAAATTTCTGATTACAATCCGCATTCGTGCTCAGAGCATTAGAACAACGCCTGAAGGTAAATTTCACCGTTGCGTATTTGCAAAATATAGTGCAAATATTTTTGTACCTAACCTCAGTAATTGGAACTTGCTAAATAAATATCAGATGCTCTGAGCAAACTAAGTAAGAAATGTAAATACATAGGTAAGAAAAACGTGACACTGCTACAACATGAAACGTGCAACCACTGGGTGCTTGTTTAACAAATATACTTGCATTTAATGTTTATTTACTTGAAAAAATTTTCAACAACTGTATTGCACTATGTTTAGCTCAGGATATAGACAGACGTTATGCTATCTAATAACAAACTCAGAAGACATTATCTATCAAGTTTTCCAATTAAACTATTTCGAAGACCGTAAATAAAATAAAATATGATTATAGAATTTCTTTCAACCATTTTTCTAACTCAAGAATTTCAAATATTACGTGTGAGTAACCTTCTGATATATGAACGAATGATTGAAACTGATTGTATTAGAGAAAACGTGACCAACATTCGGTGTTCAGCGCTTTATCAAATTTTCCTCGGAGGTTTAAAATCCAACAGACATTGTCGAAGGTCTGTTGGATTTATCTCCATGCAAAATGTAAGGCAATGTTTATTGTTCGTTTATTCTTCTAACTTTCGATTATATAGGTATTTGTCTACAATAATATCTATGGCTGTACGTTTTATTGAAAGTTTAAGAATAGGAAGGGATTTTTTTTTTTTTTTTTTAAATAAGACGACTCCTGCATTAGGGTACAAGCCCTGTGTCGCAGGAGACTTTACAAACATACAAGTCACGGACACAAAGTACACCCAGACTCGGAACAACAATTTGTGGATCACACAAAGTGGTGTCCCGTGTGGGAATCGAACCCTCGACCTCTTGCGTAGCAGTCGGACACACTCCCACCGCGCCACAGAGGCAGTGAGAGAGAATATAATACGGGTTTTAATTGCGTGTAAAATACCTTGTTTATTGCACGACGATTCGACCGTATTGCAACGTATTGTGGTCACGGGTAGATTACTATTTACGTAGATACTTATTATACCTACTGAGTGCATGGACCTGCCTAATTTTTTAATATTTTGGGCACCGTATTATATCGCGATATTTTTAAATGAAAAAAAATATATACATACAGATGTACATAAAAAAATATTCTTTTTGAATTCGGTTACAAAGTAATGCAGTACCCATCTCAATACTTAATTCTAAGGTTGTTTTTGAAGTCTATAAAGCTCTTTCTTACATGTACGATATTACTGGAATTGTTTTACTCAAAGAAATCAACGTGGATAGTTATATTGTTTCGCTATCAAGAAAAACTAGAGAGTAATGCCGTATTTAGCCAATTTAAGGCGTAGATTTTATCTGGTATTAGGCTCTTCTATCTTTTTATCAATTCTCGTCTAGACCAATGTAGTTCAAATTCTAGGGAAGTACATAGCTAGGCTACGTTTTATAATTCTGCTCGTCCCATTTAAATACTAAACATAAGACTCAGCTAATGTCTTGACATTAGCTGAGTCTTATGTTACCATACAAGAGGTAAAATAGTCTAGCGGTCATTGGACCGCTAGACTATTTTACCTCTTATATGGTTCGAGGGGAAATTCTAAAGGTCTCAAAAGGTTCGAACACAATCGTGGTATTATTATTTATTCTTTACCATACACTGTCCCGTTTTTACAAAACATCTATACTAATCTATACTAATATTATAAAGCGAAAGAGTTTGTTTGTTTGCTTTGTTTGTTTGTTTGTTTGTTTAAACGCGCTAATCTCAGGAACTACTGGTCTGATTTGAAAAATTATTTTTTGTTGGATAGCCCATTTATCGAGGAAGGCTATAGGCTATATAACATCGCGCTACGACTAATAGGAGCGGAGTAGTGACGTGAAATGTTGCAAAAACGGGAAAAATTTACGCATACGAAGTTGCGCGGGACAGCTAGTAATATTATAAAGCGGAAGAGTTTGTTTGTTTGTTTAAACGCGCTAATCTCAGGAACTAATGGTACGATTTGAAAAAATATTTTTTTGTTGGATAGCCCATTTATCGAGGAAGGCTATAGGCTATATAACATCGCGCTACGACTAATAGGAGCGGAGTAGCGACGAGAAATGTTGCAAAAACGGGGAAAATTTACGCATACGAAGTGTCGCGGGACAGCTAGTTAGGAATATAATGCAATGAGTTCTGACAATTTTTAAAAATGTAATGTGAATTAATTTTGTGTAATTTTTATGACAAAGAATAAACATCTCCTGCTAAAATTGATCCTGCCTTTCTGTTACACATTGTATGTATAAGAAAACCGTAAAATTTAGTACGTAGGTAGGGACAAAAACATGCTAAATATTGACCTAAATGCAAAATCCAGCAGACTATCGCTACCATTCCGTATTCTATGGTAATCGGATGACGTATTAAATTCTTCGTAAGTGATGAACGATGCGCTCCGGGCTCATGACTCAATGAATGAAAGCGATTTATCTTCGCTCTAACACCATAATGTAGCCAGTGATTATATCAAACAAAAGCTTACAACCTATACCTACAATATTTCGTAATCCTGTTATCCCACTGATAGCAACTTAAAGCGTCATCAGTCGACAGCTTTAGGCTGCCACTGCACAGTTATGGCGTTTTCAGAGTAGCGTTTTTTTTCTGTATACGCACGTGCGCTATATTTCGCACTTCAATAAACAGGATTCGCGTACACGGGCATATTTCAACGTGTTCGCTCGAAGCGGTAGTGGTGAGCAAGTATTAACACGCTTATACGAGCTTATAAACGCGTCAACGCTAGTACTAGTTGCGCGTGTGGCAAAAGGCGCGCATATACGCGCCTGCATGCACTTACAAAAACGAGCTTATGCGCGCATATAAAACGCTAGTCTGAAATCGCCCTTAGGGTAATAACATAATAATACTAGTTGTATTTTTTTTTTTTTTTTTTTTTTTTAATGACAACTCCCGCAGTAGGGTACAAGCCCTGTGTCACGGGGATTTTACAAACATACAAGTCACGGACACAAATTACACCCAGACCCGGAACAACAATTTGTGGATCACACAAAGTGGTGTCCCGTGTGGGGATCGAACCCACGACCTCTTGCGTAGCAGTCGGACACACTCCCACCGCGCCAGTTCTTTCTTATAGGTATGTTAAATCCGAAAGTCTGTGAGGATGAATGGATGTTTTTTTTTCCTTTTTACGCAAAAACTGCGCAACTAATTTTGATGAAACTTTACAGTAATGTAGGGTAATACAATAATAGCATTTAAAAGAAAAATTTAAAGTTCAGACCCAGGAATCGAACTCGAGACTTCCGATCGCTTCACCGAAACGCGAAAGAGTAAACATCTTACCTGAACAATGTCACTTGAAACTTTTCTTTCCTTGTTGCACACGAGTAAGGTTTTCGGATATTCGCATTTTCTTTCAAATGCAATTATTGTATTAATAAAGCAATTGGCAGTAACAAATAAATGATGATTATGTTTATGGCAAAAATGCCTATAAATATTACTATAATGTAGATTATAGATCCGAATAGCATTTCCGTCTAATGTAGAAGTTTAGATCGATGGATGTTGGTTAGTCAATTACTACAGACTGGCCGAACGGACTTGAATGAAATTTAGGACAGACATGCTATGGCGCAGTGAGTTGCTACACACATACTCGAGCCAACATCATTCGTATAACCCAATGTAACCGAAATAAGTTAACATAACGCTAATCCTAATTAATATTATTTTACACACAACTTAATCACTAAGGATCTACTCCATATAATAATCCGTAGATTATTATATGGAGTACGTATCCGTAATCACGTTGTATAAACAGATACATAAAGAGAGAGAGAGTAATTACAAATATACGAAATACTCTGAAATGAAACAATTTACACTAAATTAAATTTAACCATAATCGAAAGTCAAAATAAACTTCAGTTACATGATCAAGTAAACACGTTCCAACGTACACATGTCAAAATATTAATTATTTCACCACTGTATTTGTATTTGTTGAGTCAGACAATTTTAACCGTTTATTAATTCATACACAGCTTTTAAAATGTATATAATAAATAAAATAATTTTCTTTCACTCTATAAAATAAATTGTTTTTTTTTTTTTTTGTTTTAAAAAAAAGATGACTCCCGCATTAGGGTACAAGCCCTGTGTCGCGGGGGACTTTACAAACATACAAGTCACGGACACAAAGTACACCCAGACTCTAAACAACAATATTTGGATCACACAAAGTGGTGTCCCGTGTGGGAATCGAACCCACGACCTCTTGCGTAGCAGTCGGACACACTCCCACCGCGCCACAGAGGCAGTCAACACAATTATACAACATTATTATACAACTGGCTTAGTAGATGCCGCTTATTGGACAATTCTTCATGAAATCCCTTCTGTGCTTTGAAGAGCATGTTAATCTCTCCTTTCAAGCCGGATTTTCGTCCCATCGGGCTATGAAAGTGAAGAAATAGAGAGTGCGCTTGGGTCAGCACGCACACTTGTGCACTACGTCTCCTGCGTAGTTAGCTAGTATCTAATAATATTGGGCGCCGTAACCCGCATCGGTTTGGAGACTAGTTAAACGAAGAAATAAAGTAATTAAAATATTCACAGACACCGTCTCCGAACAAGCAAACATTTAAAAAAAAATAAACACTACATTAATATATCGAGCAAAAAAACGGCAAAAATATCAAGTTTCTTGTATGGAAGCCCCACTCAAAAATATATTGTATTCTATGTTAAGTGTTATTATAGCGGCAACAGAAATACATAATCTGTAAAAATTTCAGCTCTCTAACTGTTACGGTTAATGAGATACAGCCTGGTAACAGACGGACGGACAGCAGAGTCATAGTAATAGGGTCCCGTTTGACGCTTTGGGTATGGAACCCTAAAACCAAGTAAAGGGACTTATTCAAATTTCCATAATTAGTTTCTACTCTATGACTGTTATAAAAACGAACGTCAGGTATAGCATGCCGAATAATATTACTAAGACTCATTTTCTAAGTGCCACTGTGTTCGCATTGGAGACCCAACCTAAGACCTAAAAAAAACAGACTGTTTATGATCACGATCATCAGCCTGTATCGGCCTGTCAAAACGGTCCACTGCTGGAAGAAGCAAATTGTTTATTCGAACTAAAAATTATAAACCGCATTGTAACATATTATAAGGATACCATTAATATTGAAAGTAGGTAAAGTGAATAAAGGTTCAATACCTGTGGGTGACGATCGAGATACGAACTGTAGTGGATTGAGGCGATTCATCTTACTCGCGTGCCAATACTGACAGCGGAGCTTACTATAGCCAGCAATCTTGTAAAACTGAGGACTGTTTTACAAAGTACTTTACGAATGAAAGACTGTCACTGAATCATATGGATAAAAGTAAACGAAGTAGCAAAAGAGCACTACGTTCGGAAACGAATTCCTAAGTATTTCTTGTTCATCTTTAAACTTCAAACTTATGCTTTATTATTCAATAAATCACTGTAATAAATGTAATTTCTGGGCAAATTATATTTACTAAGTAATGTCTCAAAGAGGAGAGTACAGCTCATAAGGGAAAATGAAATCTATACTAATATTATAAAGCGGAAGAGTTTGTTTGTTTGCTTTGTTTGTTTGTTTGTTTAAACGCGCTAATCTTAGGAACTACTGGTCCGATTTGAAAAATTCTTTTTTTGTTGGATAGCCCATTTATCGAGGAAGGCTATAGGCTATATAACATCGCGCTACGGCTAATAGGAGCGGAGTAGCGACGTGAAATGTTGCAAAAACGGGGAAAATTTACGCATACGAAGTTGCGCGGGACAGCTAGTTTAAAATATAGCTCTTACAATGTCTTGGGATATATATATTTAATTTTATTTTCTCTTAAGCTGTAAAGTATTAATCACTACCTACATTGGAATGTATTGCCAAGCAAGAATACACAAATCAATTAGGTAACGACAACCAACATCTTAACCTCTAAACAACTGTACAGTCATTAATGTTTAACCCATTAATAACATTACTTCGATTGCCAATTAATTTACCAATTAATTTCTATATGTATGTTGGAGCAATATCCAATCTCTAATTACGGCTATGTAATTAGGTTTCAATTGAATGCAAGCACTTAGAATTTCACTAATACCGCAACTTAAGTGCGATAATTATATAAACTGTCGGAAACAAAGTTTAAAGAAGATTAAAAAACAAACCTTGTTGGGTCTCCTCCGCCGGATGTTCTTTGTCGAAATCGCCTTCCCTCGTCGGAAGTTTAAAAAATACTATCACATTAAGCATTTACATCTTTCAGTGTATGCATACAAAAATGTTTTAGACTGTACTGACATTTGACTTTCAAACTGAAAAACTGTTTCTCTTTGTATTTTTCTTGTTGCTCTGGATAGGCATTTTTTCACTAAGTTACCTTTCCTTTGGTTCATATACGTATTTTTGCATTACATAGAACTCCCATATGTATTTGAAATGTCATTTGAAACCTTCGGTGCGTGACTACGCACCAAGAGTTTCAAATGACATTTCAATTATCGATTCAATCAACATATCAGTATCATTTTACCACTCGCATTTTTTGATTATTCTTATCATCAGTGATTTTTTTTTATCATCAGTGATCTTTTTTGTCCGGGCCTACCCGCCAGGTTCACCATTGATCCCTCTACGTGTGACATCCACTTCTAAAGTGCCATCATTTAATACCATAGATCCGAAGTACTTAAATTTATGGACTTGTGGCAGCTTGATGTTATCTAACGTGATATCCGTATCCAAGGGTTGCGACTGATTGAATTGGCAAACCATAAACTCAGTTTGCTTATATTAATCCTCAGACCTCCCCGTTCCAAAGCACTTCTAACGTAAGTTACAGCCAAGCATCGTAAAAAATAACTTATACTCATAATCTCATTACTTCACACATATGTTGGCCACTCTACTTCTGAATACTGGATAGTCTGGGTACTTGTCCTACCTGCCAATGTTAGTGAATAGCCGACGGGTCAGAGTTCACCCCGAGATCGACACGGGCCCTGAATAGACACTGGATAACCCTTTCACGAAGAACCAGTCAAATATACGAGATAAAACTTCTGAGAAATAGCCACTCCTCAGCCCCATTAATCAATACAGATGCTGCTATAAAAATGCGCGAGATTTTCTTTCATATTTTTTTTGTGTAAATATAATGTGTTCTTCGTAATTCACAGTTACGCTTGAAATTTATCGCTATTAATATCTTTTTCTTTATGGCGTATAATGATATAATGTTCTCTTTTCATCCAAAACTCATTGAAAACGATCTAAAAGTCCCAAAATTAGTTAGAAAGCTTAGTATAGCTATTTATAAATTTACTATCTGTATGAAACATATTCTGAGAAGCTACTTGAAAGATATCTGACAACGGCCTTTGAGTCTTTTGAGAACGTAAAAAGGAATAAATCAACAAACTGGGAATAGATCAAATTTAATAAATTGAGATACAATACTTCAAAGAACTCTCAACTTTCGTATTTTCCCTGCGGCTTAGTTGTTGAATATTTTACCCGATTCTGTTCTCATACGCTATGTTTTTGTTTGTAGTTTTAATAACTTTTGTAGGTATCATTTTGGATGACGATAAAAGTAGTGAATATTTCTTTGTTTACATTTGATTTATATCCTTAATTTTAGTTATTATACTTATTAGGCACCTACCTGAACATTATAATTGTCGACATTATATTATTTGTAAAAATGAACCAATCAGGACACTGATTCTTAAGTCACAAGTATCCACTTAGTTTAAGAATCACCTTTTACAATTAATGCACCTACTAAGACGTTATAATGTACTGTTAAAAATCACAAATATTTTATTGAAATAATTTAATGGAAATAAAGTTTTTACAATTATATAAAAACGTACCAAATACGTACCACGTATTTAAACACTGCAATCGGCACGGCAGGCATACGTCATTAAAAACAAACCCTATCAATGGTATCCTTCAAAAGGGTCAGGTGCGTAATACGTAAAACCTGAGAGTATAATATAACCACGTGTAGGTATCATAAAAAGAAGTTTGTGAAGATAATATAAGGAATTTCGTTGTCCCTGGAAATAATCGTAAAAACTGTGGTTTTCCGACAGGCAGTAAGATCTGAAACACATCTGGCATATGAAAATATACTAACGATTTTTCCGCATTCGAAGTTAGGCCTAAAATAATAATGAAAATGTTCTTTTTAGTCCGAAATGGCAATCAATCTAAATGAATTCAGTGCGTGATTTGCTTGTTAAACAGATTTCGTTCAATGTGACTCCACTCGACTTACGGATTAATTGAAAGAGGGTGACCACAGATCTGATCCGACTCCTTCCCACTATTCAAGCGATAAGATATAAGCGAGTGACATTGTAATTTCAAGACTTCAATCTCTCATAGGATTTGTGTATCAAGAAGGTTTTTTTTTCGCTTTCACAGCAATAACACGATTGACGGTGACCCAACTACGAATACCTGTTCGCACATTTCTTCCATAAAATACAAAGTCCTCAATTGTAAAACTAATAAAATTTTATTTCATTAACATTACTTTATAAATACATACAAAAGCAGAGTGTATCGTTTTGACATTTGATAAAAAGACACTGTTTTGATTTGGCAGTAAAAGTAATATAACAAAAATAATTATAAATTATTGGTTACCAATACGTCTCAACCAAAGAGGAAATAAATATTTTTCTCTTTCTATAAACAAAAGATTACATTTCAGTTGTTTTTCAAAACTACTTTCAAGGAGTGTCGATACGTCGATACCCTATTTCCTTCTCACTTGATAAGGGTACGGTGACATTTTGATGTGTGAAATGAAATGAAAGGTGTCACGGATTTTGATCTCAAATGTTTCTGCTTTAATGTAGGTAAAAGTGGCCACCGGCACCAGCGTTGCGTTTGTATCGATTGAAATCGCGTCAGTAGAGTTTCACACATAAAAAAAGTAGTGAAAAGTACGTGCAGTAGTTTGCAGGTACCGGCATATAGTCTGAACGTAATATAATTATAACAAAGTCATTATTACATCCAAAACATAATCCTATCGCGCAGTTTGCAGTTATGTAGATTTAACTCAAAAATCCACTGTGATCATGATAAGTACAAACCAAGCGAACGGAAATTACAACATTTGCACCTACAAGTAAAACGTGCGTATAAGTCCTGTTATTAAACATTCACATTACAAGTACCTAAGCTCCAAAAAGTACAATCTCAACGTTGAAATTATGAATACCTTCCCTAATATTTGCGCTCTTCACTTATCGCTTGAGAGACCAGTCTTCAAGTTCGTATTTCCTTTCGTGTGTGATTTCCCTGGACACTCCTTATAGGATGTTACCTACCACAGGTAAAAGCGATTCCAACTTCATAAATACTAAGGTATATATTACATTATTCGATTACTTTGTGATTTATCGAGTACTACTCCAGTTAGCCGATATTGTCGATAAATATGGATTATCGTTTTCAGGTAAACGAATAAAAAGCAATGCCATAAAAATGTACGTATTATATTGCCTTTTTTCGAACATTGAAATAGATGGGCATTTGTAAAATAAAAATGGGGCTATATAGACTATAGTAACATACCTACAGTTATAACAGTTTATGGTTTTTTAATATTGTAATGTTCTTAAAATATTTTTAATACAATACTAATATTAAGATTTACCAAATCACATGTATTAGACTGAATACTGTTTTTTTGTTAAAATGCTACGGATGGAACATTTTATCATGAGCTCTTAAACTCTAAGTTATATCAGTCCAGTGCCAGTTTATTTAGAATACACAGCCTTTAACGCGTATTATTATTAAAACTGCACACAGTCTATTAACTTATTGCTTTTTTAAAAGAGCAATTGGAACTCATTGCTCTTAATACTGTAATAAAACAGTCAGAACCTTGTCATGAGCGCTCAGTCATTACTCTGATGATATTTAATTACAGATATAGTTAGAAATACGCCTATTCATGACCTTTAACACGTATTAATATTTAAACTGTTGTTACTTCACGACACATCAGTGCCAAGGGTGCCACCCACAAACCAAAACAATATAGGTACCGCCCTAAAAATACTGAACAAAAACACTGACTAAGGATTATGTGTAAGTCATATAAATAAGAAAGAGAATGATGGTACGAATCGCTTCCGCTACTCTCAAGCCATGGAGCTGTAGCCCAAGACAGTTGGGCTAAGATAATGATCTCCCGAATAGGGGGAGGGCTGCGGATTACTTTTCTCAATCAGAGCGTCGTAATAAATATTTGATGAGTTACACGGTACAACATTTATTTTTAACTAATTGCGTGCTTTTGTTGTCATGTCGGCTTAGGAAGAGTTTAATTTGAGTAAAATGGTTTCGTTTAAACGTAAATTAAGAATGAATGTTCTTTTGCTCTCTTTGACCTTGTAATTACGTTGCTCTTATAATAAATGCTATGAAAAATTAAGCATAAAAATTGTTGGATTCTTTATAAATATATAATCATTTTTTAAATTAATTTTAAGTAGTACCTTGGACTTGCAATACTAAAGCTAGTTAAAACCATACATGTCAGCTTTTAGGCGTTAAGATCTGAACAAGTCCATAAGTTACTTCAGGAGTACTAGGCGCTCATAACTTAGCAGAAGTTCTCAAGCGGTAACTGACTCGACGAACTAAAGTGGCAGTGGGCTGTCCGTGTCAGTTGAAGAGCCGAATTGAAGATGTCGCCGGCAGCTGGCAAATGGTCCGAGAATTCCAACACCAAGTTAAAATAGAATAGAATTATTCATACCAGCAGTATTATCTAGTCATGTCTATGTAGAAATTGTGTAGTGTGTTTAACGAACCAAGATGTTTGCAGGTTGTGCAAGCATAATGACTCTTATATTTTTTTAGAATAGGTATTCGTATATGATATGGTTACATAAAGGCATAAAACTAATATGTTACAAAACCCTGGATATGTACTCAGGGGTTTATAAATTTAGAACCTTTGCACATAATTATATCATTGTGTGTTCGTCATATACCTACAATACAAGCCAGAGATTTAGGCACCAGATAAGGCTTTCAAAAGATAATGTGGCACAATAACTAGACGGTTTTCGTAGCTGTATAAATGAAAACTTTTCTTATGGCCTTTGTCCAATACCTAAATACCGTATTCAATGTTTTATTTTCTATATGAAGAAACTAAATGACAAACAAGGCATCAAAGGCAAAAATGTTTCAAAATCAGATAAAGGATGAGGCACAATACAACGCCCGACTTCAACCGAATATCTAGATATGACATTACTGCCTAAATAGTTGGCAGCAACCGCACCACACTCGTTAAACGTAATTCGTATAACACAACCTCACAATTATATTTTCACATCAGCATGAAAAGCGCACAGAACACACATATTTTCCGACAAAGTTTTCGTCTAATTATCTTCTCAACTTTTCGATTAACGAACTACGGTACTCTTCGCAAAGGCGGAGTAAATTACGTACGTCTAACTTCATTACCGCACGCAGAAGGCCCTCGCAAATCGACGTGTTACGTACTACGTGGTGCTAAGGCCCCTAAGTTATTAGGGGTTGCTCGTCAAGTAGCTGAATTAAGTTCTTTGTGTTTAGTACGTGGCGATTGTGGGGTTGGCAGGGCTAAGTATACGTTTTGCTTCTACTATGTGGTATTTATTAGTCACAATGTAACTTAAAAGAGATTTTTCGAATCGAAATCTAGATAATATTTCCCACTTTTATAAATTGTCATAAAAATGAAAATGCTGTCCTGATTACTTGAAACTAGATCTCTGAAATTTTCCAGAGACTTTTCTGGTATGGGAAATCGAGCTATAAGGGGGCGGACAAATTTAATGCGACCAAGCCGCGGGCTATTAGTATGTTGAAAACGTAGTCCAAATATGCTACCATCACTTCAATTATACAAAATAATAGTTTAATAAACTAAAAGATACGCTTTTGTAAGTAGCTGAAAGAAGAAAATAATTTTATATAACTTTTAAACTTACGCGTTGCATTATAAATACAATTTGACACGGGAATAAACGCGTTTAATCTAGGTAAAGTCAGCTTGTGACCACGGTCGGTGTAACCCGATCGAAACGTCAAGCATAAGGTAAATAACTTTACCTAGACTAAACGCGTTTATTCCCGTGTCAAATTGTAATTTTATATAAGTTTAAAAAAAAGACTTATTAAGTAAAAAGCAGTTTATTGTTTAAGGCGTGGAGTCATTATAAAACAATACTACGTTTTTTTGAGTCTACCCGTGCCAACGGCCGTTGCAATACGGTCGAACCGTCAGGCCATAAAACAAAGGTATTTCTAGCTTTAAAATAAAATATTTACGTGATTAAGACCCGCTTATAAAATTCTATAATGTGTACAAATCGCGAAAGTTTACGAACTTAACAAGCGTGTTTTTTAACTACTATATTTTATAACCAGAAAGCGAAATGCAATATTTCACTGATCTAACTATAAAACTGACGGAGTCTATTTTCTCCGCATAGGAATTGATTTTTCAAATTTTAAACCAAAAAGCAAAAACAGGAAATTTTCACATCTAACTTCAAAATTTACAAAGTTTTATTTAAACTTACAATAAAATAAAAAAGTAATTACCTTCGAACACATTAATTCTAGAAACTTAATTAAAAGCAATTATAAAATAAGTACAATTTTCAGCTTGGTTTGCAATATGACTTGCATCCCTTGTCACTCCAATTAGCGTTGAGAATTTAAATATATACAAAACCCAATTAAATTTACTCGTATCGAAAATTAATCCAATTAGTATTGACGAATTGTATTCAAATACACTCTGACGTAACTTTTGCAACAATTTATTTTTAATACCTAGTTTTTAGGGTTTCGTAGCCAAAATGGCAGAAACAGAACCCTTATAGTTTCGTCATGTCCGTCTGTGTCTCGGTCCATCCGTAGATATGTCACAGGCATTTTACTCAAAGACTACACTGTGAGTGAAAAGGTGTTTTGTGGTAGCCACTACTTAGTTTGATAGCTAAATAATAAGAATAAATATTTCTAGGGGAGCACTCTGTACATACAGAAGCTGATAAACATTTTTTAAGCAAACATCAACTTGTGGCACATTATTCGACAAGTCTTTTAAAAATAAGTAAAATATTTTTCGAAATAATCGGTACGAAAGTTACATAAATTGTGTTCCAACTAATGATCGTTCGCAGCATAAATGTTTTTGAATTTATAATCGTCTAAACGAATTAATTTCTACGGAACGAAACGCTTTGATATTTCATTAAGAGTTTGATCTGAGAGTCAACTACTCACTCTATACATATATCGACAGCCTCTGTAGCGCAATGGGAGTGTATCCGACTGCTACGCAAGAGTTCGTGGGATTGATCCCCACCCAGGATAAAACTTTGTGTGATGAGCACGATGGTTTATTCTGTGTCTGGGTGTTATTTATCTATAATATGTATGAATTTAGAAATAAAAGTATGTTTATCAGTGGTCTGGGTTCCATAGTATGCTCTGCTTAGTTTGGGATCAGATAGCGTTGTGTGAGTTGTCCCAAAAATATTATTAAATATTATTATTATATAAATATCCCTTGGTCACAAGTTAACGGGGCGGTACGAAGTTCTCCGGGACAACTAGTTATAAATGTAATGCATATTTGCATAAATAGTATAATTTATTTCACCTCTCCGATATTGTTACGAACTGGATATTGTTCATAAAGTTTTAATAACATTTTCATCAATTGTTGTGCGTTAGTCTTACAACAACTTGAAAATGGCTAAGACTGATTATTGTTTAGTTTGTTTGGCGCAATATGAAAGAAAAACCAAATTAAATACCAATAGACGATAGACTACCTCTTCGGATTACATTGAATTTAAAGGTTTACGAAGTTCAACAGATGAAATAATAGATTCCAATACTTTTTATGAAACATAGATAAATCTATAATAATATTATAAAGCTGCCGAATTTGTTTGTTTGTTTGAACGCGATAATCTCAGGAACTACAAGTCCGAATTGAAAATTGTTTTACTGTTGGATAGCCCATTTATTGAGAAAGGCTATATAGGGCTTATTATAAAGGCTATATATCACGCTACAACCATTAGGAGCGGAGAATCAATGAAAAGTGTTGCAAAAACGGGGAAAATTTACGCAGACGAAGTTGCGCGGGTCAGCTTGTTTAAAATAAACTAAAGCCGTTAATAACATCGAATTTTTTTTGATATAAATATGTAGTTACCTGTAAACTACCGACTAACATTTTACAACAAAATATCTGAATCGGTTATAAACGATTTCCGAGGTTTTATTAACGCTGTTCATTCCAAAAATCATAATAAATAAGTTATTTATCAAACTCAAAATTCGCAAATAAAATCTTTCGTATTTTGCAACAACACACTACAAAGCCAACGTCTAAGTAAAAAACGACTGCCAAAAACAGGTAAAAATACCATTGTATGTTTTAAAAATTTACAATGTTTTGTGAGCTGATAGTTACTTACATCAAAGTTGGATGTTGTTGTGCATTTTTCAAAGCTATGAAGCTCATACACTCGTGTTAGACGAGGTAGAAATCATAAGGTGTATTTCTAACACGTGAGTAAGAAGAGCATTTTGTTCGTAAAACTCTCTGCACGGGGAATTGTGTGCTTTATAAAAGAAGGGAGTCTGACGTCAACGTTCTTTCAAATTATGTTAACATTGTTATTGTATTAAAATATTCGTAAAAAGCTTTGTGATTACCTTTTTGTAGAGTTTTAGGGTTCTGTAGCCAAAATAGCAAAATGGTACCCTCTTAGTTCCGCCATGTCCGTCCGTTCGTCGGCACCTTAGCTCAGAGACTGTTAGTGCTAGCGGTATGTAATTCTGCATATGGATACACATATTACTACTGCCGATAAATTAAAAATATAACTAGGGTATATAGGATAACTATATGTAAAGTAGGGCTGTGAGTTTCTTACCTACCCCATCGTGTTGGCTATCATTAAGGTTCATTTCCGTGCATCGCGGCCGATCACGAGCCGCGCGCGCCTTACGACAATAGTCAGAGTGCGCGCACAGACTACGTCAGTCGTCGCCCTCGCGCGTCCTTCGCAGACCTCGGAAACGGCGCCATACATTCTCAATCTCTGAGTATTGTCGCATCGGCCGTGCGCGTCAGACGTTTGTCGTAAGCCGCGCGCGGCTCGCTATCGGCCACGATGCACGGAAATGAACCTTTAGATAGGTCTTTTAAAACATTATACAAACTATTTTTTGATTTAGGGATCCGTTTGTAAAATTTTAACCGTTAAAGTGCAAATTTTGAAAAGTCATGTGTTTTTTATGTTTAATTTTCTTTACCTATTAAGTCTTTTTATTATTTAATTAAAATACTTATAAGTAAACCTTTGAAAAGATCAAAGCTAAATTTAACTTTATAAATATACAACGTCTATAATAATTATGACATAATTAGCCTATGTTTAATATAATTTTTAATAAGTTACAACTATAAGTCAAGTTGTTTGAACCTTTCATTTATAGAAACTGTAAATTAGTTATTATATACTTAGACATTTAACAATTAACAATGAAAAAATAAAACCTACGAAAGACTGTTGACAAGTATTCATGTTCTCAGTAACAAATGACTTTCAGAAAGATCTGCAAAAGTACATGAATTATATTTTATTACAAAAACAAACAAGTCCATTAAGGAAACAAAGAGACGAAAGATGTATTTAGCTCAAAGACTGTTGTCTTACGTGCGTATCTGGTGTTCCGGGCCACTCTCCATATAATTCAAGGCTAATTAAGTTCTGAGAGGCTGTTACAAAGACCAAGTGAGTGGAAGGTGGTAATTACCGCTCCTGCCTCAGTGTTTCATTAAAATTTCACCTTTACGGCGACTAATGAGTCGTTAGTAGAACTCTTTGATGCATACTAATTGTATTCGTTGAAAGTAATTGTAATTAAAGATGGACGGAGCTTGCGATGAGCTCTAGTTGTCTAGCGCAACACTCTGAGACACCGAGAGTACCTACAGAAGGAAACTTGACACAAACGAGCAACGCACACATCGCCCCCGTGGCATGGAATGACGTAACACTTCGGACCACTTTGTGCTGAAGGGGTTCCAAGATTCCCTGTCTGTAAACAATATCTATATGTACTTTGCTTTGCTTTTGTATGAAGCTTCCTTTTTGAAATATTTGTGCCTTTTCTGTGTAGCTCGAGGTTAAAGTAAATCATGAAAATAATAGTAGCAGCCGTTATTTTGCAAAGGTGCTGCACTTCGGTTGCTTACTCAAAGGAATAATTTCAAAATAAGAATTAATTTCGAAGTACCTAAATGTATAAATTTTTAATGAGAAAATTTGTTTCACAATCATGTCATATAATCGGAATTCATCGTTATCGGAAATCATCATCATATATCTCGGAATTCATCGTTTAATATGTAGATCGATGAGTACGACAGCTTTTAATGTACCATTTGTTTTAAAAAAATCCCTGTTTCAAGTTTTTATTATGTAACTGTTTGTTGTGTACCTAGTAACGTAAAAATAATGGTTTGTTGTACCACGTTGTTGAATGTTGTGCGCAATTCAAAAAACTTGCATATCGTTTTGTGGTAGTTAAACAAAACCGATGCTCAAATAAAATGGAGACTATGAAAGTATGTGAAAAAGTATTTGATTTTATTACATAACGTATGTATCAAATCTTCATTTTAGCGAAGCATTCCGCAAATTTATTTATTTTGGTTTAAGAAACTTTTAAATTATAAGATTTTTTAAATTTATATACAAAAATCATCATCGTGAAAAAACCTTCAGAGCATATGGTTTAATCGAATTGTTCGTCGTTGGTTTAATTAAACACGCATTTTTAAATATTCAGACCCCTCTACATCTGCCTTAGAATTTATACAAGCCATAGTCTTGATTTAGACGTTACGCTTACATTGGTAATAACACTAGGCTTATAGCCTAGTTCAGATTACAAAATGCCACTTACTTTGAAATGTTTGGTTTTTGGACACCCTACATGCCGGTTTTCTCACCGATTTTGAGCACTCATGATAAATTACAGTTCAAATCACTGAACAAATGGGATCTAAATTTTACACACTTAAAGTTATTAAGACATACCTAGGTGTAGAATGATAGCGTTTTTTTTTTCAAAATTCGCCCCCTCAACAGAGACGAATTTAATTCAATTTAATAGAAAACATTTACTTCGTAATAAACAAAAATTACTTACTTATATAAGTAACTGCGTCAATAACTCTTCAAGGAATACAAAAACAACGTAGGTACTCGTCCAAAACACGCAGCAATATTTTCAACTGATAAATGCCCCAGGGTGACTTGTTCATCTTCCGCTTCACTAGTACCAAAAAAACAACTCACAAAAAATATATTTCAAAGCCTGAAATCTACGCTATCAAAGAGTTTTATCACTGGCTCTATCATCCATATTTAAATATTCATTTTGACCTTTTTCCACGGCCTGTCATGCGTTTAACCCTAAAAGTCACTCAAAATTTAATAACGCCTTTTATACTGAAATTTAAACGACAATTTCACCTTCACCTGGTTCAAATAACGTTAATTGCCCTTTTCCAACAAATTAATAATTACAAAGAGCTTTTACAACGAGAAATAAAATGTAAAATACATCTTAAAAAGTGGGTTTGCCAATGTGACTAACTAAAAGTATTTTTTATATTTCTTACAGTTTGAAAATGACAAAAATTGTTTTAAAACTGTAATACTGTGTATTAAAATATTCTGCCTTTAAAAGCAGATGGTTGGTCAAAAATCGATGTTCGAATTACAATAAACTATATGTTGTTTCTAAAAACATAACGTTTATTGTAGCTACAATATTTTTACGTTGGTATGTTAACTGCATTGTAGCAAAAGCGTGTCTTGTTCTCTAACTATAGATTAAAGAACAGAATTATTGAAAATCGTGATCGTTGCTGACTAAGGGATTTCACACCGGAGGACGGGCAGCAGCGTCCTCTGCGTACTTAAAGCCTTACTGCGATCGCCAACCCGCTCGCCAAGCGTGGCGATTATGGCAATTACCCCCAGGATCTACATACTAGTAGGTTCTACTGGGGAGACCCGTGCCCAGCAGTGGGCCATCTTATGGGTTGATATGTATGATCGTTGCGTTTTGTCTACTTTATCAATATACCTTGTGCAGTTATTACTATTATTTATAGGGTATAAAATTCTGTCAAACTGTTACAACTTAATTCTTCGATAGGATCCGTTTAATTAATTTAGAGATATAAAAAATTCCTTTGGGTGCCTGTAATTTGATGAAAGGTGACTGAAAATAAAAAAGGTAAAAATGTTGTAAAAGTAGTTGAATAAATTAGAGCTTTTTGGTCATTACAGTAAGAAATGTTAAACAAAATGTACCTGAATTCATTTTTATGTAAGTACTGAAATTTGTATTTAGATTAGGTTTGCCTTTATTGCCGTACTCAGTAAGTTAGAGCCCATTCCGAAAGTTCTGTTTTAACAATGACCATATATTTTGGCCGATGGGTGTATTATGCGGTGTGAATATTCAGGCGGATATTGTGATCCTGGGAATTTTTAAACTAGAAAAAGGTTCAGGAATCTCTTGAAACTGCAGCTCGCAGCAGCATTTACTAAAATTACCGGCTTCCAACGTGGAAAAATTGAATGTCTGGAGAATTTTACATACGTTGTTTAAAGCTAAGAGAAAAGCAATTCCTATAACCGAATTAAGCATAAAGAGAAATAAGAAAGAGAATGTAAATATTTTAATGGAAATAATCTATACCCGAGGTAATACGATATCAATTCCAAATTAATATCAGAATACATACAAAGTACAAACTTTGTTTGGAGTGAAATAGAATACAGCTCTTTGTTCTCTTTAACCCGATATCCGTTTACGTCTTTAAATAAAGGCACGCCGTACTTCCGCGGCACTTAGTTTTCTCAGAAAATTCCCATAACGAGTATTTCAGTAATGCGATTCAGTTGCTTTTACTTTAAAAGCATTCAAATCGTCAAGCGAAGAAAACTGAATTTCATGGCTAATAAACTCATGAAAAATAAGCCGTTATTAAAACGTATTTTGAGAATGCAAATTCCAACTTTTTCCTTAATATTTTCTCTTACCGTTGTCACTAAATAGAATAGATATATAGACATTTCGTCTTCCCGTTTTTAATATAATTAAATGGACTGAAAATAATTTTATTATGAAGAAGGATGTTGAGATGTAAAACTTATTCTATTACCTAGTACGGGGCTGTTCATTATTCGAAACATGCTCAAAATTTTCGAAACTTTTACTTGCGTTCCCCAATAATGGGCTTTCTACAACGACTGCGTCTACTTTTCAAAAAAGAAGTATCGTTGAATTTGGGTAACATTAGACTCTCTCGCGCCATTAATTCCGTGCAAAAGTTAACTTAGTTTAAGCGTACAAATTACATCAGTCTTAGTTTAGTAACACGGCAACGTTGGCCAAATTCTTTAAGAGTCGTCGGTATTTACATTATTCTGATGTCGAATCCAAGAATCGGGTAAATCGAGACTGCGGATAATTCGTCTCGTAGGCCGTTCGATCGACCTAATTCGGGGAGATCTCATTCGGCTAATGGCTGTAATGTTTCACCTGAGTGCGTCTCCAGCAGTGGATTGAAGTATTTGTTCAGAGAATGATAGCCCTTAGAATTAAGGTTAAGGAAAAGTAAGAAGTCCGTGGTACGACGATTTATAGCTAAGTGCTTTATTGGCAGATGTTGGACAATGGAAGGTTACTTAAGTGGAAATCTTTTAAGAGACTTTATTGTATTCACTTATACAAATTCTATGCTGAACTATATTTAGTACGATATTGGCATTTTGGAGTCATTGTCGTAAGGATAGAAGGACGGCTCAAGAGCACTCTAGACCGACTACTTGACCGCCCACCACCTCGCCGTATAATAAGATATAGAATCTATTTAAAATTAGCTATTATAACTGAATTCTGCTTTTTACGTATCTTCGCTTGAAACACGAATAAATATAAATCACAAAATCTTATTAGTAAGCAACTCAAACTAAATCACGAAACCTAAATCAAAGCAACGGATATTTGGTTTCATAAAGTAAATGTGGAAAAACTAACTTATAAGCAAATCTCGTAGCGCTGAGGGCGGCAATAAACATTCTTGAGAAAACATGCCCCAATATCAAGGTATTGAACTTTCCCGTCTTGCTATAATAATTTACATGATTTTATGCTCACGTACATGAAACAACGCCCGTCGTCCGACGCCCGACAGTAGCAAAACCAAACAAAGGAATATCCCTTCATACGATGGTTTACTATGTTTGAGTTCCAACTTTATGCACTGTACCATGAATATTTTATTTTACGTGACCAACATCTCTATTGCTTGTTTAAGCCATCGCGAGACGCGAAAATATTTGCTTATGTAATACTTTTGGCTGATTTATGTATTTATTGTGATTATGTTGCGGGCAGATGTTGCTGATGTGAGTAGGAGGATGTATTTGCATGGGATCGAGTGTAACGACCTTTTGATTTGAAAAGGCCACTTCCTATAGCTACAGGGATCGAATAAGGGTCTATGTACATAGCCAGTATTTGTTATAATGTTAGAAATTGGAGTCGAACCGTTATAAAGTCATTTTAAAATTACTTTTCCCTGTTGGACTATACAGGATGTCCCAAAAATATGCCACACGGAGGGAAAGTACCTACCTTAATTAATATTGAAGATAGAACATTTTACTGAAAGAAGACTTAATTTTGATTTTGAAAATAATTCGTACTGTAATCAAAGATTTTTAAATAATCGCCTGTCTTAACCGGAAATCAAACTTGCAAAATGTGAAAAACTCCAATCGAAAAGTTCTATCATAAGGATTATTTGTTTCTAAATAACATGGTATCTTGAATAAAATGGGACTATGAAATTTTACAATGTGTTGGCATTGTGATTAACCAATCACAATGCTAACAATCAAAATGCCAACCAAAGCCGTAGCTTGCCTAAGACGGGATCGGTATCAAAATTTGTGGGAGAGCTGGATTTCTATATAATTTTGACTCCAAAATGGTAGATTTTATTTTTGTTAAAGGAGTGTAATGTTTATTTAAGCTCCTCACAACGAAACCACAGAACTGAGAAAAAAATATTGATAAAATGCATCTCCTCGTAAATTACCATTTTCATTGATTTGCTACTTACACTAATGGATAGGCAATTTAATAAAAAACATTGTTCTATAAACATTTTTTCAAACGACAAAAATTTTATTTTATAGAGATTTTATTCCAAAAACAGAGCGCATTTGCTACAGTGCGGCGAAGAGGGAACAAATGCTCATGGTTATTTGGTCAGGGTACGGCCTTAACTTAACTTTTCGATTCCCCGGCGACTATTTGAAAATCTTTAAATGCAGTTCAAATTACTATCAAAATCAAAATAAAGTCTTCTTTAATTTAGTAAAATGATCTATCTATTATATTTAAGATACTTCCCCTCCGTGTCCCATATTTTTGGGACTGTATAAGGCTTAACCAAGCAACAAGGAAATTCTATGGCACTATGGCCTTCTGGACTAAAAGCAAACCGTGACATTTTAATTTGTTAAAAAGGGACCTTTGGAATAGAGTATTAAAAAGTAGAAGTATCATAATTCATCGAGCCGTATTTACGCTACATTTAGTCGAAATGAACTGGCTTAATAATATAAATAATAAACATTATCTATGCAAAGTCTAACTTTCACTTCTTCACAAATACTGTAAATAATCATAACTAAAAAAAATATATTTTAACATCGTAAACAGATATTTCAAATTTTATTATGATGCCATTATAGCGGAGATAAATAACTTCAAAATAAGGGACGTTGCATTTATCTTCAGTAATATATTTCTATTTATTTCAACTCCATTCTTGGCAATACAACTGAATTATAAAGATTCAATTTAAAATAAATTCAATTTAAAGAAAATAGTACAATCAAAATGAAAAACAAAGTCTTTAATAAAAACAAAGTCGAATAAAGCTAAATAGAATGATAACAATTACTAGTCCCGACAGCTGAAGCAATAAATACTCACTAGCCAGTTTAAATTACAAACTAAACACACGTTAATTGTCATTGGGGTTGTTAATATATATATTCTGATGGTTTTACTGAATATTAGAGATGTGCCGAATATAACTTTTAATGAGTAACCGAGTACCCACCGAGTAACGAACTGGTAAAATTGGGTCCTTAGATGGGTGGCCGTTTTCGAAAAATATCACACACCTCCATGCTTCGGAGAACACGTTAAGCCATTGGTCCTACGCCTAATCTCTCTCCGGTCGTGTCAGATTTTTTTACCATCGAACTATGAGAGTAAGGGAAAAGAGAGTGCACGTGTGTTTGCGCATACACTCGTTCACTATAATATCTCCTGCGTAGTTGACTAGTCTCTGATGTGTGTGCCGAGTACTTGGCATATCTATACATATAATAAAATAGTAAATTTCACGTGTCTGTACATGGCCGAACATAGTGAAAAAAAAATATTGGGAAATGTTCGAAAAGAGTATTTAAACACATTCCTACATTTTTAGAAATGTCTGTCTGTCTGTCTGTCTGTCTGTCTGTCTGTCTGTTTGTTTGAACACGCATCACGCAAAAACTACCAGACAGATTCGGTTGAAATTTTGTATGTGTATTGTAATAAGTCTGGATTAACATATAGGCTATAATTTATCACGCTATTTCCCATAGGAGCTAAGCAATAACGGATAATGTCTGTAGCTATTTATCGTTATAAAACAATAACTACTTGACGGATCTTCATGAAAATTTGCAGTTTTATTGTAAATACTATAGGTCAGTACTTACACTATGAATCATTACGCTATCGTCTATGGGGAGCGAGCAGCAACGTATGTTTGGTCGAACCATTATGGTTTTTGACAAATTTTTCCACAATAAGACATTATTTACCATTGTAACCCATGGAAACAATAACTTCACGCTAAAAGTAAAAGGAGCTAAACACAACATTTTCAATTTTCTTAAGATCAGTTATTTTAACCATTTTTGTATCAGTTGAGGTGGTCTATTGGCACAAGTAGCGGTATTGAACGAGCGAGGTCGGAGGATCGAGTCGCAAGTATAAGAGGCTCTTTTTGTGTTGTTTTAAAATTCTTTTTATTCTTTTTTAAGTATTTTTCTAAATGTATACTTATTATACAAGCTTTTATTTTCGACTTTAACATGTTTAACGACTTTTAACAAATTTGCATATTAATCAATCACTTTCAATAGGCACCTATAATATTGTTTTGCATGAATCGTGATTATGTTATGAATGTAGAAATGAAAAGTAATATCAAATTACAAATAAACACAAGTAGGTACTATTTGATATTTTCTGAATTTATGTATGTTTGGTGCTTAAAAAAATGAAAGATTAAGTCCGTGATATATCAAAATAAAACACATGGCGCCATCTGTGATTCGATTTCTTCTGAGTGTCAAAATTGCTTACCTACAAATGCAACATTTGTAGGTTTCGCGATTTGTACTCATTATGAAAATATAGATATTAAGGGTCTTAATCGCGTGCATAATTTAAGGTTAAATACCTTGCGAACCTACGTTTAATAATGCATGATAATTTAAGTATAATTTATTATAAAATCATCAAGTATTAAAAGAAACTTACCCAGTTTTGAAAATAGATGGCGTTTAAATACAAATTAAAAAGAATCAGGAAAATTGATTTAAAAAAAAACTTACTGAAATTCTTTTAATATTTAAATCTTCTAAAGTGAGTGAAAAAAAATATTGAAACAAGTTTAGAAATAGTATTTAAATACAAAAAAAGATATCTGAGTATATCTTTTAGAAACGTTTGAATGTTGTCTGTTTGTTTGAACACGCATCTCAGTACCGCGGGAATGCAATGTTATAAAAACAGGATATTTATAAAAACATAACTCACACTAGCCCGATTACGCGGGGGACTTTACCAACACGGACACAAAGTGGGTGTACTTTAGACTCGGAAAAGATCGCTCGGGCAGGACTCGAACCTGCGATCATAGGGAATCTGTGAGAGTTTTTTTCCATCATACCTTTATTACCTATGTATAAATTAACTTGAAGGAGCGGCTAGGTACCTCTGATTAAAACGTCTGATTTAAAAGTGTCGGAGCCGAAGTTGGAGTCGGAGGTTTAAAATCAATCGGAATTTTCGACCTTTCGGAGTCAGAATCGAAGCTCCATAACACAAAATTTCGCGCGAGTACTTGGGCGGTTTCGGGCTTCATTTAACCCGAAACTGCCCAAGTACTCGCGTGACGGGGGACGGGGGGAATTTTTCAATATTAAAATATTTGATGTGAAATCATTTTGGTAAAATACTTTTTTGTCGAGGTGCTAAGCATGCTAATTTTTATAATTTGTCTTCTAACCGTCTGGCGAAATAAACTTTATCGCCCTTCATTTTGCTGCACTAGGCATTTTTTGACTTGCCCTGATTAAAGCTAGGCCTTAATATCCATAGATGCCACAGAGCATTGTGGAGCATGTTTCCGATATGTTTTATACAGAAGTTATAATGTAACATAAACTACCTTATTATAAACCCGACTTCCACGCGAACGAAGTCGCGGGCACAGCTAGTTCAGTAATAAATACGCACCAACCAGTTTTAATTATAAACCAAACTCAAGTTTATTGTCGTTTGAGATGTTTACATGTATTCTGGTGGTGTTATTGAATATTAGAGATGCGCCGAGCATAACTTTTGTGTAGCGAATATTACTCGATGTAACGTTTACCGAGCCGAGTACGAGCACTAACAAAACGACTGAATACGCCAAGTACCGAGTAATAACCGAGTACTCGGCGCATCTCTACTAAATATGAATGTATGGGGGTATAGAAATTCCTGTGGCCAACAATAGTCGTAATTCCACCGTCGGTCGGACGTGGCCGGACGTGGAAGCGAATACGTAATGACATCCGATGGTCACATTTGTAATTTTATTACCGCATCGCCATTCTTGTTATGGTAATTTTAATGACCTAGCCCTGTTACAGAAGTGACTTGCAGCAATATTGCACGTTGATGTAAACAACTAAATCTTTAAATGGGAAAAAAAGTTCGTTGCCGTACTAGAAAATTCGTTCTTGCTATTTCATGCTACTCATTACAGCCAGTCTTATATTGACGTTGTAAATGGGTGAAATGAAATGTTGCTATATTTTGTACATTTAATTTGAGACTTCATTCATAGTATTAGTCTATTATTATTATTAGTATTAGTTAACAAGGGCTAAATTAAGATGACACTATTGAACACACACACACACACAGAAAGAGAGAGAGAGAGAGAGAGAGAGAGAGAGAGAGAGATGCTCGCACGCACTCACGCATAAAAATGTAATGTAATGTTTTCCTTAATGTAATGATTTGTTTTTTCCACCACAATGGTGAGAAAAAATAAATCATTATTATTACACATAACATTATACCTACTCTATTCAAATTATGAACAGCTCTTTGAAAGCTGCCAATTAGCAAAGCTTTAATACTATATTACCATAGTAGATACGCAAACGAGGGATTGCTGCAAATTACTATTTATGAAATTTAACCTTTCATTATTTACGTACTCTACTATTAGTACTCTCTAATTACTTTGGTATCTAATTTAAAAAATGGCCAGCATCTACAAAATCACTATAATTAACCAGAATTTTAAGACTAATTTGATATTATTTTTCGTTTAAAATCGTGCCCTTAAGATTATTTGTTAAGAATATTAACAAAGTATTATTATTTTCTATTGTGTTACAGAAAACAGTAACAATATAAAGTTACACACAAACATGTAGCACCACAAATATAAGCCCACTTTCTCTACGCCAAATTATATTGTCTTGGAAGAAACTCATATCAAACTGACAATGGCTGAATAGAGTAAACAAACAATTGTTAAAGAAACATACTTTATATACCATGAATAACACAAAAATAAACTCGTTGAAAGTAACCAGAATACAAAGCAGGTCTAGTATAATCCGAATAATGACAGTAAGAAAACAATTTTATTATTCGCAAACACTATCAAAGAAGTTCCGACTCCCCAAAATTATTTGCATCAGAAAGAAGCTAGTGCGAACTACTTGTTTCCTCGTAGAGTACACTCCAAGCTGACTGAAAACATCCGAAAGGTATTTCGATGCAGATTGTATGTTTTTGTTTGGGAAATGTTTGTAAAGGACTTGCTCTTTGGGACAAATTTTGTCCAGCTTTTCAAATGTTTTTGTAATCCTCTTTTTGGTGTGGAAATGTTTTTATTTACATACTCAAAGGAATACCTAAATTCATATTCAGAGCCAAAATATCTTTATTCCCTAAAACAAAATCAATCACTCATAAAAATCGCCAAAATTTCAACTAAATAGGAGTCATTTCAAAATGTTAGGTTTTAAAATGCATGAAGCTCGAAAAAAAATATGTTGTTGATATATTTGTCTGATTCGTAAATCGATACTTATTTTATACAATATAACGTGATCGTATGGTAAGTAAATATAAAGGAAAATTTTGAAATATTCAAATCATGTTGAGAATATAATTTTATAATTATTTTAAAATTTCCTTTAAATTTTAGCAACAATGTTTTAACCAATTTGCTTTTACTTTAGGTCAAACGTATTCACAAACGCGGTAGGTGGGTCCGTCATTCGATATTCCATAAAAGAATTTGGCAAAACTCAAACCTGGCGAAGGTCCCTGAATAAAACTTCAAATGTATAATATTAATATACGAGTTAATGGAGAAATTTATTATGGATGAGCTATGAACCTTTGCGGTGTTACCGTTGAGTTTTTTCATTACAAACGATTTTAATTTTCAACGAGCACTCTCTTTCAATTGAGATTCTAAATATGAAACCATTTTAGATTCAATATGAACGTGTAGCGGTATTTTAATTTAGAATATTATAGTAGATGTACGTGATTTGAATGTGTTTGTTGTATTTGTGTTATATAAGTTCAATTTAGGATTTGCCTAAGAGGCTGAATCGAATAATATCAAATGATTTTGTACTGCCGCCCCTTTTTTCTCCCTTTAAGAGGTGGAATGTCAAACTGTCTTATTACATCTGAATGTTATCTTCTTGAATAAAGAAACACGCTGTCGAAATTTCAGCTTTATAGATCTAGTTTTTTGTTCTGACTATCCATCGGTGATATAATTCAATCAGAGTTATGCCATTTGATGCAATTTACTAAAATTTATCATAAAAGTAACTCTGCCTGTCAGTTTATTTTATTCCACAAACAATTCTCGCTGTGAAATGTAAATTATACGATATCACATTCAATAATACTTATACAGGAATTCAAAAGAGAACAAACCCTAGGCTAGTTTTGATAAAATTCGGATATTTTTTTACCTTTTGATGAAGTTCAAATACCTTTACCATCTCCTTCTTCTTCTAGCCATTTCGGTCATGTTGGTGTAGGCCTCCTTAGGTTTTGATTATTTCACCATAATAACTTATAAGTAGTGTACTACAGATAGCTTAAAATCCAATATTTCTAAATTTATTTTTATCTAAATTAAACTATGCAATCACTCGCTTAAAAGTCAATTAATTGGAATTCGAAATTAATATCAATTAACACTCAGACGTCATGAAAACCCCATTTCAAGCCGTTCACCCAACAAAACCCTAGAATTTCTAGTCTACCTTTATTAAATCAAAACTCCACAAGGGATTAGAAAAGCAACTTTGTTTTATCTAAATCCTTCAAATTCTTTTACGAATATATTTTTAAAAGAGCTTTTCGTAGATAGAATATTTACGTGATTTGGTTTAGGTTCGAAGAATTTCACATTAGCTTTTACATAGTAATACAAAATAAGGCACCACTGCAAGTTCCATCAACACCACTTACAGCTTAGTACACGTTTCCAAGAAACTTAATAACATGTTGAAGTGTTTTCAACACCAGATTGTTTATGCTGAGGTCTTGATATTACTCTGCATCTGGTAGTCTATCAAGAGTTGTTGTAGTTTATGAAGCTACAATAGCGTTATTCTGCATTTTATCTAGTTATTATACAATAAAGTTACTCTTTTTCAACGGTTTTTTTTTATATTTTTGTTAGTCATATTAACGCTCCTACTTCCACAACCTTTTCTGATAAAGGCCGTAATACAGAATGCGAGATTAGCGAGGCTTTTTTGAAGAAAAGCAACGGTAAAATATTATCATTTCTTTAACCTCTATCTCTATCTGCAATTGCCTATTCAAGAGATAAAAAGTACGAAATTAAGCTTACTGAACGATTAGTATAAGCCACTTTTGTAACGTAGTATCTTTATGGCAAAAACATTTCCTCACATGTTTAATAACAAATTTCAGAAACAATTTTTTCCGCAAAGAAATTTGAAACTAATATCTGTAAATATATAGGTAAACAAGTAAGCTACTTACAATTCATGGTACAGGATTCCTATGTGAAAAAAATATATATTATATACAAAAAAACTATCATCCTTCAAAATAGTTGATTTAACGAAAGCGTCCGCCACTACGAAGCTGTACCAATTATGAAGGTATTAAAAGTTATAGGCATATAAACATGCTTTTTTTTTAATTTATAGTTTTGTTATCTGGCCAAGTTATGGGATTATGCTTAGTTATATAAATTCACGTTCGCTTCACCATCAATGTTAAAGAAAAATATTTTTTTAAAAGGATAATACATAACTTGTATCAATAAACAAAATTATTCTTGTAGGACTAGCTATTTATACCCACTTTCTTGTAGGACACTGATTTATTTGAGTAGAGTAGAACGGATAACTCCCAGGCGTTGGACTGGAAAAACAAACAAATGCAAGCATTTAACTAAAGAATACTAAAAAATTCGCTGGTTAGTAATAATTTTCGATACCCTCATAATTGGTACATGTTCGTAGTGGCAGACGCTTTCGTTAAACACTTCATTTTGTGGAATGAAAATTTTCTTGTATACCTACATTTTGTGATTACCTAAAGAATGAAGTAAAAAAATATTTATTAGTAATCAACTTCCTACATTTACCAATTCGACATGTTTTACGTCTGTTCTCTATACCACTGTATAAATTTGTCGTATACATTACGTTAGGCATCTCGTCGAAACGAAGCAACTATTACAATACGAGCTTGGTATCTATAACTTGAAAATTTATTCTTGGGATCCTGGTCTATCATGTTACCATCCGCATCATAGCAAACAGTTGACAGTTTGGCAGTTAGTTGAGACTCCACCAAGTTAGTAAGTAACTCGGAACGAGTATCTCATCATAACTGGCGGAAGAATCAAAGATGAAAGGTCGACCGCTCGTTCTCGAGGGATACATTGAGACGTTTCCAATTTGTAATAAACTTGATCGTAACAAATCTGAAATATTAGAAGCCATTGTAAATTGGATCACGTTTTACGTCTTAGAAGAAAAATCTTTGGGGATTTGTGCTCCATTTCTTGTATTAAGGCTTTATAACTTCTGATAGACATTTAGCAAAGTTTTTTTTAGAAACGAAGTGTATCCATAAAAGCTTTGGAATAATTTAAGTAGTCACGGTCCCGACTGTAACTATCGACATTTGGGCAAAGTATCTCGGCAAACCCAAACAAATTCCTGCGCGACTTCTTATTGAGGGCTGAAACGACGATCGCTATCGCCTTATTATACAAATGGCCGATATCTGAGCAACAGTAACAATATCTTACCATGAAAAATTACGACTCAATAGTGTTGCGGTCTCTCTTGGCTCCGTTTTGCAATAAAATCGGTGCCTCATAGACCATTCTCAATATTTGTGATTCTCAACGTGAACTCAGACTGATCTTTTACACACGAACCAATTTTCTCGAACATAGTTTTCGGGGATACGATGATGTATTGTGAGAATATTTTGGCTCGGGACATGAGCCAATATCTGATATTGTTTGACAAAAATATTCGTTTAATATTCGACCTCAGATACTGAGAGGAATAAATGTTAGTTATAGTTATGGTCTTTCGGTGAAATATGTTTAATGCTGAGGTCTTTGTCCGGCAGTATATCGACCTGCGCGGTACTATATATAAGCAATGTTAATAAAGAGCTGAACACTATCGCTGACAGCGTAGATATAAAATACTACTGGAAATGAGTTACAAACATTGTAATTTTAATAAAACTATTAAGCGTTTTCAATTTAAAACTATAACAAAGGAAAATACGTTTGTTTAAACTAACATGTAATTGCCCCGTTTCATTCCAACTACTGCGTTATTAAGGAAAGTAGCAGATTATAAAAGTTGTTAGTAGACCATATAGCGTTTAAACTAACACTGTACGGTCAAATAATAACTTTTATAATCTTTAAACTTAACATTGTTATGATAATAGTTAGGTACTCTAGGCAAAGTTTTGCCATTATCCTATACGAGCCAGCGATGCAATACAAGTTCCTAGAAAGCTTAAAAAAATACTTTTGATATGATTACTTAGAGACAATATATTTGAACTCTAAATAAAACGTTAAGATTTAAGAGCTACAAACAGTTCCGTGTACCGCAAGCAAAACCCTTTCAATCAAGTAAAAGTCTGTTAGAAACTTTTAAAGTAATCTATTGAGAGCTCTCACTTATCAATTAATAGCAGTGGAAAGCGATGACTGAGCACAGCTTAATCTCTTTCTGCCGTCTCACTGCCCATCTATTAGCCTAATGGACCGGCGAACCTCGGCGATGTAACGAATCAAATATAGTTCTGCTGAGTATTAAAACAAAAACAATACTATTTGATTTTTTACTTCGAAAATATTTCCTACTATCATTTGTTTGTAATTCGATTTTCTTGAACATATATTCCATAGGAACAAAACCAGAACAAAAATATTCCACACTATGGTCCAACTCAGTAAAAAATTTCATCCAGATACGTTCAGCCATTTTTATGTAAAAGACATTTTACATTTAAAAGATTAGTAAGAATTATTGTACTCACTTTGCCTCGTTGTTTGTTTGTTTATAAGATTGCTTAAGCATATCTTTACCCTTTCTATGTTTATGCGAATGAAGTTGATACAAATTCCGCTATCAAACTTTTCATGAAAGCCTCAAAATTAATTTTGTATTCGTCGTAAGTGTCTCTCGCAATTGCAACTTTTGTAATATTTTTTGCTGTGATCTTGATTACTATATTTTCCATAAAAATCTAGGTTCATTTGCATCGGCCGCGCGCGTCAGCCGTGCGTTGCCGCGATGCACGGAAATGAACCTTAATACTGTAAAATTATATATACCTACCAATTTATCTATTTAAAACATATTTAAATGAGTTCAGGTTTAGATACATACAATGTTCATATTTTCAGCTTAATTACGGATTTGCTAATTATATTTTCATGAGATATTATTATTCATTCACTTATATACTTACGTATCGGATACCGCATCAATAGGCTTACATTACAAACAACACGTTCATAAATCCTTATTTCACCTAACATTTCGATCGAAATATATTTTCTAATACTGCCTACGTGATAAATTACTACACGTATGTCATTCTCGCACCACACTACGTGTATCCCACATCCCACTAGCCTCCCAAAGTCTCGTTACAAGCGATGACATAGACTATTCAACTCGTGCGTAACAAAACTGACGAAACAACGGCACTGATTCCAGACAGCGCGTTCATACATCATCTCACTTCACCGACTGTGATGGATGTTGCCGCGCAAATCGTCGCGTCATTGTTATCATCGAACATTGGATCTAAGTTATATTTACATCTGCGCATGATTTTGCCTTTTATTTATTATTTCTAAATAAAGAAAACGAGTTGAGTATGGCTCATTAAACTTAACATCTTGGAGTGCCGAATGTATAAAGTTGTTTTGCATTTCATTTTTAGCTACTTCCTCTCATGATATGATGGGTAACACAACGGATTTCAATCACGAGATCAATCTCATTATATACTAGCCAACTAGACAGGAGATATTGTAGTGCACGACGGTGCCGACGTAGGTGCACTCTAATAGTACTGAGAGTAATTAGGCTCATGCTCTTAGAGGTATTGAGTGAAGAGGGATTTTTCGAAAACGGTCACCCATGCGATAATAGTACCTTCTATTGTTTAAGCTTAAACGAGATCTGGTCTCTATGCGGACCTATTCGGTCGCCACTGTACCGATGATAACGCAAAACTAGACTATGTTGGAAAAAAATGGTTATCGGTAAAGTCGGTTTACGGACGATAATTTTATCTACGTGATAACGTCATAAGAATACATTGATGACATTGTAATAAACAACTATGCCAGTGACAGCTTTTTTTCCAATTGTATCGCATGTCGCTGCAATCGCCATTAACATTGATGACTTATAATAAAACACCATGCCTGTGACAGCTTTAGTGGACCCGCACGGTCACAATACTTCAGCCTATCAGCAGGCGGAACGTGACGGGCCGCGACACTTAGTCTATCAGCAGGCGGAACGTGACGGGCCGTGACACTTCTTTGTGCGTTTTTACATCAATAAAATCATTGATTCCTACTAAAATACACCAATATTCTGTTCGGTAGGTTACACTACTTACCTATCTATGTCTTCTCTCGTTTAAGTTAGTAGGTACTGCCTTTGAATTTCAACACTTTAATGGCTGCTTTGTAAGTTCTATTGTTATTAATGTAGCAACGAAAATAAATTGCTAATTTGCAAGTTTAATTCT
This sequence comes from Herminia tarsipennalis, assembly GCA_945859575.2. Taxonomy (NCBI): domain Eukaryota; kingdom Metazoa; phylum Arthropoda; class Insecta; order Lepidoptera; family Erebidae; genus Herminia; species Herminia tarsipennalis. The sequence goes on from OX243835.2 coordinate 18,497,572, forward strand.
TTGTGTATTTGTACACTGCACTTGTCTTGCAATTGTAATTGAAAAATAAAAAAAAACTATGATAATTAAATGTTTATTTAATGTACTAAACAATTTACCAGTTTTAGTTTAGGGTCATGAGCTCTTAGATATGTGACGTTTAAAAAAAAAAACATGGCGGCCGTGAGATGTCAAAATAAAGAGGTGTGAAAAAAAAATGTTTTGAATACTGCAATATGGGTATCAAATTAAAGGGCTTATCTTAAGCATTTCAAAAAGGTATAACTTCATGATGACTGTAATACTAAAAATGTTAGTTAGCAACTTTTTTTTTTTTTAATCTTCAATACTTGACAATAGCTGTGATAAAAGTTAGTAGTTACATCGGTTACATATTACAACCACTAAAAAGTTTTAAATAAAAAAATACATTTTAAAAATAAAAAAACCCGCCTGCACAAAAAAGATGGAAACAAGATACCCTACATAATTATACAATTTCATGCAGTCTTTCATTTTAAAAAAAACAAACATTGCGGCTGTGAGATGTCAAAAGATTTTGAGGTGTAGAGGTGTAAAACAAAATTGAATACTGCAATATGGGTACCAAATTATAGGGCTCATCCAGCATTTCAAAAAGGTATATCTGTAACTGTACTTGTGTACTTAAAATGTTAGTTAGTAACCAGTCTTTTTCAATTTTCAATACTTGACAGCTGTGATAAAAGTTAGTTGTTACATCCTAAAACTACTCAAAAGTATTAAACAAAAAAAAATATTTAAAAAATAAAAAACTGCACAATAAAGATGGAAACAAAAACCCTAGGTCCTAAACCTAAGATGTAAAAATATTCTATAACTTTAATTAATTTTATTTTTCAATTACGCATTACTTTCATCTACATTTTGGCGTCAAAACTTCTATACAGGATTAGAATTGGTACCAGTACATTCTTCGATATTTCCTATTTTTTATAGCTGCAACCTAATCCCATACGTCCATTTATGCGCAAGTGTTCACATCATACAATTGGGAAGCACGAAATACGTATTTGTTTGTGTTTGTGCATAGCTTTACAAGAACACCTGACTCGTGAAGTATCGTTATCTCTATCCGTGAGGTCAAAATCGTGTCCACGCATAATCATAACACCAACGAGAACGACGCCATATTAGTTTTATTTTATTTTTTACTTTTTTTGCCTTGTTGCCTTTTTACATGGAACGAAATTTGAATTTCAAATTTAGCTTAGTACATACTCGTGGCATGCCTAGGAATAATGTTCGTTTATTTGTATCATTAATTTTATGGTGCGGGGTTTTTGTGCCAATAGCTAATAATACGGCTTTGGTCACTTATTCAATGATAATTATAGTTGTGAGATTCAAATGTCTTATATAGATTTAGGCAGGGCTTCTCAAACTATGCGTCGCGCTGCCCTGGGGCGTCGCGAAAGTATCCTAGGAGCGCTGGGCATCGTGAAGCGATCCACGTAGTTTTAATGTCTGTACTGACCGAGTTGTGTAAGCACCCTGCGTATTTTGACTATCCAAACGTGAACCCTGCCATGAGAAGCTATGCTCAGAAAAGCAAGCACATTCTTCTCATTAATAGCCAGTCAATTTTGTTTTTGCTCCTACTTTCTTACCCACTGGTAAGTACTTTTTGGCTATAGAGCGGGAGGAGTCGGAGGGAGCATCGCACAAAAATGACAAACTGTCAAGGCGTCATCAAAATAACTTTGGGAAGCCCTGGATTAGGGGTTTATTTTTTTACTCTGTGATCCCTGCAAAAGAAAAAGCGGCTCATCTGGTAAGTGGTTGTGCTTAGCCAAGGACATCTGCAACACTGTAGCTGTAGCAGATGCCTTTTAAAAATAGCAGGCTCTGTTTTATTAAGGTCCCTAAGTCATATTGGTCCGAAAATAGAACAAGAGACAGCTGATCCACAAGATAGTTGAAAATGACGTTTGCAACATACTTTGGTGATTTGCCACATGTGTAAGATACCCACCTATTAAGGCGTCTTTAAAAAGGCATTTTCGCTGCTATTCAAATGTTTTTTTTAAGATGTAAAAGAGTAGACAGTTTTTGGCAAACCTAGTCTCTCTTGTGAAAATGTCATAATTATGAAGATCTTTACACGTTTTTTTAAGAGGCAGCAGTGATTGGCTGAATCTGCCAACAGATTGGTATAAAATAGTACTTTACAAAAAAGCTTACACAATGTTTCACAAACTGCAAAAAATGGTTGACACTTACACTAGTCAACGCACCTATTTAAAAAGCTAACGTTATCACTGAACGAACATAAATTGTATCTTTAGTAGAACCCTATATTGTTATGAAATATGAAAGACCTTTCGTCTTTCAAAAAATATTGCAACGTGTTACTAAAATTGCTTATAATCTCATAAGGATGGCCAGTGGAGAAAGACCCCTGTTTGCCACATATGGGTTTAACCCCGAATGTCCGACCCGCCCGTCGTATTACGCGCCCAGTTTACGATTATTACGTTGCACTTACAACTCATAGGGGCAACCAGCCGCCTGTACATAGCCGCTTTATAGCAATTATTGGCCTGTGCCGATTAATGGCTCCTAAATTTATTGTTTACTTTTTCTGTTTATAAGTCAATGGAGTTCAGCTTAAAAGCTTTAAGTAGTTACCTTCGTTATGAGTACTTTAATTCGGTAACTCGTTCGTATTCGTCTCAATAGTTATAATTAATTTCTCATGTATAAAATAGGTAATAATAATGTTTTAAGGCAACTCACATATAGTCAGTCTGTCAGTGTGGCAACCAAACAACTGATAAATATACCTACTTAACAGAATAAATCTCCCTCTCTTAAAGTGTGTGTTGTTCATAATTGTGGGTCTATTTGCTCTTGCTATAGCATACTACGTATAACTATTTATTATACGGGAATTAACGCGCATTGTTTACCACGGCCGGTGCAACCTGGTCGAAACGTCAAGCAATTCTAAGGTTAACAATGCGCGTTAATTCCCGTATAATAAATAGTTATAATCATGCAACGCGAAAGTTTAAATGTTAGTATAGCATACTACGTAGATATGTGGATCTTCTATGATTATTCAAAACAGAAAGGTCAACGATCATACAATGAAGATTCATATTAATTCTGCAATAATTTTAATAGGACGTACAGTAACGAATCAACTATTTAAAAATGTTTTAGTTGTGCTAGGTAACATTATAAACATATTTAAAGTGGGTAGACAACGAGTTTCGAACGCCAACACGGGCAATGTTAACATTTTGAGTACGATATCTTGATGACCTATTTATATAGATGAATGCAACACATTACTAGTACTGTCCTTCTTCTAGCAAGGAAATATCTATAACCTACTTAATAAGACATCGGGCAGTTAGACCTTGAATTTCTACTATTATAAACAAATAACATAGAAGCCTGGTCAAGAAAGGCCATCAAGTTACTTTTGTATTAAAATGGCTATCACCCACTAGCGGCCGGTTTCAATAATCTATCTATCGATGGATTTGGCTACTAGAGATAGAATTTTGACATATTTTGTATGGAGCTTATGTCAAATATATAACTCCAGTAGCCAAATCCATCGATAGTTAGAGTATTGAGACCGGCCGTTAGTCATTTGTCCCACTGCCGACGAGAAAGCGAGCAAATATCAACTATTTTCTCTTTCAAGAAACGAGCAATAGATGTAGATACCGGTTAAACAGAATAAATAATAATGCTCATAATACAATGATTAATACTGGGTGGGAATCGACACCACGACCTCTGGCTTAGCAATCAGTATCACTAACTACTAGATCAACATGCCAGTATTAGGTACCTTTAAATAATGTGATTATTTATGATAATAAAGTTTCTTACTCTAAAATAACTGGGGCCGTGAGTCACGGATAGAATTTATGCCTAATAGTTATCGCAAGCTATTAAACCGCAAGAGTATGTAAAGTTATATCGTAAATATTAATAGCCGTTCTCTCCATATTTAACATCTAGCCTACAAGCACTACATACTTGCGATAGACTATGCCTATCGCAAGTATGTAGTGCTTGTAGTATAGCCTTGTTTACGGAGACGCGGAGTGTTGTGCGTCGCGTGTGTCGTGGCGTCTACGTCTCGTGCCACGGTGAGAGTGTATGCAACTACTACACAGGAGATCGCGGGTTTGATTCCCACACGGGACACTACTTTGTGTGATCCACAAATTGTTTTTGCAGGTCTGGGTTTTGTGCCCGTGAATTGTTTGTTTGTAAAGTCCCCCGCGACACAGGGCTTGTAACTTACTGCGGGAGTCGTCTTTAAAAAAAAATATGTACAAATCTTGCAAATCTTGCTTTGGAAGTTTTAGCTGTTCACAGAAAGGCGGCGCTTCATCTCACACGTAAACACAAACATATGGCAATATACAATGTTGTTTATAGAGCTGAAAAATAAAAATAAAAACGCTCCATGTCAAACAAACGCGTGTATAATGGCTTCTCCGTGAACGCACTCATTTATTATTTACTTATGCAATTTTACGATGTTTGAATTCAGTGCGGGCCGCGCCGCGCGACGTCCAGCGTCTCCGTTAACGAGGCCTTACGCCGAACGCAGACCATGCGGCGCGATGGCTGAAAACCGGTCACCAATTTTCTACCCAATTACCTACTACTGAGTTTCATCGGTGTCTACGTTGACGAGTGTTCATACGTTCTCTGGAATTTAACATAATTAATGCAAACGTTACATAATTATTGGTAACAAAACATAGCTGTCTTATTTTCAGCGACTTCTGTCCAACCGATTAAAGCTTGTAAACCACTAATGAGTTAGCTATTATACTTTTTAGTGATTCCTGGGTCTGGACTTCAAAAAAAAATCTATCTTTCAAAAATGCAATTATTGTATTAATAAGGTAATTGGCAACAAATGTCTTTAAAAATTACTACCTATAATATTCGGCCTGCAACATCATAATTTGTTAAAATGCTATCTGTAACGAAGCAATAACAAAAAACCGTAATAGTTCTTTAACTACGGCTAGATGGCGCATGCGAGGGCCCAACTCGCGAGCATGAAAGGATAGAAAAATTGGAGGTCACTATATGTTACTAAACATAGTCCAGATAGGTGGTTCGATTCCGGCCTCCGTTTGGCATATGGAAGTCTCGGGTTCGATTCCTGGGTCTGGACAAAAAATGCAATTATTGTGATTAGGTACATACACAATTCAGTGAAACAATATTTCTTCATAAATACAATTTTAAAAGAAAAGTAACTGTTGATTTGAGATAGGCAGATGTTATTTCATATCATTTTAACCAGCTTATATAAACTAATATTATAAAGAGGTAAAGTATGTGCGTTTGTGAGGTTGTGGAGGTAATCTCTGGATCTACGGAACTAATTTTAAAAATATTTCACCAACAGAAAGCCTCGTTATTTGTGAGTGTCATAGACCCCATAAAGTGGGCATGGGTAAGCTAGTTTGTAATACTTTAATAACAATATTTTAACTAAGTATATAATACACAATGTTTGATTTCTAATCAGTAAATCCATTAAGGCGCTACAATGACAAAAACAAGCACACATTGTCCTTAATTTAACACAATTTTCACAGGTTATAAGTAATTCAAAACATTGAAAATCGTTCGCACCCATTGTCTAGCCCATCATGCTACAGTTAGCTTTTTAGATTACGGTAGCGAATTAAAAAAAAAAAAGCAAATGAATGAAGCACTAACGATGAAGTTTTCTCACCAGATCTCCTAGATAGAAGCGAAGTTCTATTTTAAGTTTCTTATGCTGCACAGTCACTATGCATAGTGTTAATAAGTTTTGATTTAGTTTTACTTTGAAGTTCCTATCTTTAATTTAAAAGAATTTCAGTTCGAAAAACTCCTTTCACCAGCTCACGTGTGTTTATTAGATACTAGCTTTCGCCACGGTTACACCCGCTTGCATGTTAGTTATCGCGGTAGAAACTATCCTATGTCCTTCCCTAGGACTCAATCTATCTCTACTACATTTCATCAAAATCCATTTAGCAGTTTAAGCGTGAAAATGTAACAGACAGACAGCTCTGTCTGTCTGTTACCTTTTCACCTTTTTTTTACCTTTTCTTTTCTGGTACTTTCCCCTTTATAATATTAGTATCGTGTTAACGGGTCGATTGAGAAATACTTGATTTCTCAATCGACCCGTAATACTAGCTGACCCGCGCAACTTCATCTGAGTCAATTTACCCATTTTTGCAACATTTTTATTTGATGCTCAGCTCCTATTTATCGCAACGCGATATTATATTGGGCTATCCAGAGCTAAATTGTTTTATTTCGAACCAGTACCTAGTTCCTCAGATTATCGCGTTCAACCAAACAAACAAACAAACTCTTCAGCTTTAACATATTAATACCACAAACATTGACTAATTACAAATCCTAAGCCTTATCCTTCCAATAAGCAATAAATCACATAGTGTCAGATATCATGGTCATTTGGCATAAAGGCAACCCTATCGCGCCCACTATTGCAAATTAATGTATTTAACATTATGGTAGATAGAGACATGACACGGTTACGTACTATTTCGCAATAATATCTACCCAGTAACATAACTTCAAATGTTTATTAAGTACTTGATTGATGATGAAATTGAAACATTTCAAACAAAATTTTAAAACGTAGGTCTGATAAAATCTGTAGTGTACCGAAACCAATTTCTCTTTTACCAAGAGGTTCTCTTACTACCTGAGGCCTTTTCTATTTAACCTTGCCAACAAAAGCATCGCCATCTATGAAATACTATCAAACAATTGCAAATACCTGCTGATATATATTTTTAAATAAACAAGACTTATGAAGAAACTGAGACGATGATTTCATCACTAACCTAAGGTAATTATCACATTAAAACAGACAAAAATACAACACACACACACACACAACACACACGCGCGCACGCACGTGCACACGCACGCGCGCGCACACACACACACGCGCGCGCGTGCGCCCTTGTAATTTAGATTTTTATTTTATTAATAACTTTGTAATGAATCTTATAATAATATAATATATAATAAATAATAAATCTTATAATGCTTCACCTGTAAGGGGGTCGCAACCTGTTCATCCATAACACAGGCTATTTTAAAGTCCGGCTAGGAGAGCATATGCAACCCACTTTTTCTATTTAGACCTTAAGAGCTTACTACAATATTACATATCCTACAAATCTTTTATTAACACATAAGACCTTATGTGTTAATAAAAGTGACGTATGATGTATGATTGTGTTTAAATTTCGGGCTCTTTAGGACCCTAAAGATCCCGAAATTTAAACACAATCATACATCATACGTCACAGTATAGTGATCATTTAAAAGTGTTTTACCTACCACATTATTTTTGTACTTACATATAATTATTGTCCGACGCGACGTATTTTACCGGCTTATTTATTGGCAGTCAGAACCGTAAAAGAATGACCTGATATCCATTTTACTTCGGAATAATCAAAATAACAATGTACAATAGCTTATTTTCCACTAGTAACCATTAATCAAAAGTAGGTAAACACGAAACGTCACGGGAACACACATTTATCACTATCAGAATCTGAAAGGAGTAAATAAACAAATATGGGTAGATACACAAATCCTTGCTCATAAAATATGAGTGCCAACGGATAGCGTATAAATAAATAATTATTTACGTATGTAACTTTTTACACGGCGTACTCGTAAATTTTGGTTGTGCAGAATTATATTGCAGTACATATACTTTGTACTGCGAAACTTAGTCATGAAACGTGAGTTTTCAAAATTGCGGCAAACTGAACTGTTTTCATTTTCACAGGTCTGCTTGTGTGAAAATACATGAGACTCGAACTTAACTAAATTGCACATAGCAATATAGTCAAGTTCGAGTCTTAGTGCAGAAAAAATGTACAATAAATACTTATACCTATAGGCAGAAATTGTCTGTAAATGATTACCATCAACTTAAAATAATAAGAAGAAGTCATGAAATAGTTCATAAGGGTAATAAAAACTGTTCCCAGAAAAATATTTAAATTTCGTAAACGTTGAAAACATTATTTAAATTTCGAGTGTTTAGTCTTCTATTCTATACTGAAAATAGATTAAAAATAACCAGGCAAGAGCATATCGGATCATGCTCAGTGTAGGGTTCCGCAGCCTTGAATAGTTGCATCTGCATAAGAGCGTATGTTGATGGCACTTATGCCCATTTGTTTTTTTGCAATAACTCAATGACGGTATATCCGATCTTATACAAAATAATTTTAGGTTAAAGTGTTTATTACGCGCTATCCTTGTGATTTTTTCCATATTTTTTAGTCACACAGTTCAAAAGTTAAGGGGGGGCACGATTAATGCAACTTTCGGAGCGATTATTTCCAAAAATATTCACTCAATCAAAAAAGTTTATTAAAAACCTTATATGTTTTTGAAAAACCTGTCGAATGATGTGCCACACGTTGATGTTCGCTGTTAAAAAAAAAATCAGCTTCTGTTACATGTATGGAGTGCCCCCCTAAAAATATTTATTATTATTATTTAGCTAATAAACTAAGTAGCGGCTACTACAAGACACATTTTCACAAAATTTCATCAAAATTCATTGCGGACATGACGAAACTATAAGGTTTCCGTTTTTGCCATTTTGGCTACGGAACCCTAACAAATACAACAAAACATTCGATACTTAGCTTTAATTAAAGTTGTTCGTAGTCGTATGATACCTGCGACCGACGTATTAAAGTATAATAGTAACTTAAGTACCTATCAAATGTTTCGTCTTTGTCTTTTAATCTATTTTCAAAGTAGAATAGAAGACAAAACAAAAGTGAATTAGTGTTATATTTGTTTGTAAACTTTAGTTTATTATTTAACTGGTTGTAACGTGTAAGTGTCTATTTCGTAGAAAAATATTAAAACGAACTATTCCATACAAGGGTTAAGCTGATCCTACGGCAACTACAACGGTATAACAAAACGTAGATTAGGTACTCGGCTTTGTGTTTTCTTTTATATACCTACCCTTAGATAATAACAATATAAATATAATCAGATTGTCCGTATATCCTTCAAACATGTGTTCTTCTTTCAGAAATTGTTGTATGTGGCCTTAATCCGAACTTATGAAAGTCACATGACATGAAAAAACTTGACAGTCACAAGTCAATGTCAAGTTTTTTCCTCAGAAAAAAAAATACTTTGATTTTTCGAAACAAATTGGAATTGAGTTCCCGTCAATCAGTACCTATAATATCTATGTTTGTTTGTTTGAACGCGCTTCCAAAGATGTTTGGTCGATTTAGATAAAACTTGGAACATGAGTAAGGTTACAGCCTACAAGGGAATCTGTCAATGGAAGGGGTAGGAGATACCAAGTCCTAAAGTTATATAAAACTTTTGGAAAACTTTCGCTACTTCGATTTTTATCCCTTTTTACCGGTAAATTTATATTGCTAGTAAAAATACGACTCATTTTTCTTATACCAAACTTTGAAAATAAAGCTATTAGAAGTTTCAAGAAGGTGTTCGATAACTGTTTTAATTGAAATTGGAACTTTGACGGACCGAGAATTTTATATCTATAAAACTTTTGACAGCCTTTGGCCTACGGTAACAGAGCTGCGTCCTTTAAATTTAAATTTAATTGAAATTAGATTTTGTAAAATTGTAACTAATTATGCAGTCACAATTTACATACCTAAGGTCGAAAATTGCATGCATGTGGTTTACACAATCTGTATACGATTACCACAACCACAACATATTGCTTTAGTTATAAATCTGAGATACCATACCATACCATAGAATCCTAGATCGTACCATAGACCAAATAGGAGAAAACATTCTAAAATCATTAATGTATCCACTCAATAAATTTTTCATTTTAATGAAAAAGACAGGGACTTTTAAGTTTGCCTGATAATTTTAGAGTAGGTTAAAATGTATGCACTATGGATAGGTCACGGAGTTCTAAGGTGGGCTCACGTCCAATTCACCCAAAATATCTGACTCCTCCCGTTCTGTGTGTGTTTTTTTAACTACTACAATTTGAAACCTACACTTACAAGAACCAAGCCCCCTGCCTCCCCAACCAAAATCATGATTTTTTCAGAGATGTTATACGCCTACCCACTCTCCAAAAAAATTGGGACCCACCACTGTTGGTAGATATGTATAAATCTATGGCGTAGCGTCCGCACTAGGGTACAAGCCTTGTGTGGCGGGGGACTTTACAAACATACAAATCACGGACAAATATACCCTGAGTCGGAACAACAATTTGTGCATCATACAATAATAATAATAATAATAAAATTTTATTTGTGAAACATGAGTATACATTTACAGGTTTGTAAAGTAAGGTGTTAAATAATATAAAAGCTCTGCATGTTTCGCCATGTCATTGGCATACAAATATACAAGTTAGATGTGAAATTAAATTTAACTTTACACAACAATAGGTTCATCTACTATTAGTACTGGTCTAAAAAAAATACGTGACAATTAAGAGAATGTGAATAAACAAAAATGATAAAATCTAGCAAAACGAAACAAAATTTAACAATAACAAAAACAAAACGTCATAATAGTATGTTACGTACCCATAAAATCATCTAATTTATAAAAACATTTCGCAATAAGTTCTTTCTTTAGTTCCTGTTTAAATTGTTGTAGGTTTAGATTCTTTATATGTTTTGGTATTTTATTATACATATATTGAGGGAGCTAAACATAGAACACTTTTATGCATTAGTGTTGTATTGGCTCTAACCATATATAGTCTGTTTTTATCTCTATGACTGCGACTGACTGTATCGGAAACACGATGGAATATGTGTGGATTTGTTTTGACGAAGACAGCTATCTCATAAATTAAAAGTGACGGAAGAGTTAGTATATTGAAGTTAATAAAGTATTGTATTTGAATATGTACTCATTTTTTTGTCGAAATATATTCTGTTAAGCTCAGTGTACTGTGACCTATTTTTTAAATATGTTTCAATTAATTTAAGCAAGTTTCCTCTGATGCCATACGCTTCTAATTTTGTGAGTAATATGTCGTGATCCACATAGTCAAATGGCTGAGTTAGGTCGCAGTATATGGCGCATACGGGCGTTTTGTTATCTACATTTGTTATAATATGTTTAATAAAATCAAAAATTGCCATATTTATTGTCTTGCTTCTTCGGAATCCTTTTTGTTCGTTTGTTAAAATATTGTTTTTTTCTAAAAATGAGTAAATTTGATTATAAATATATTTTTCGAATATTTTGGAAAATATCGACAAAAGTGCTATCGGTCTGTAGCAGTCCATGACTTGTCTATTGTCTTTTTTAAATAAGGGTTTTATAATAGATATTTTCAAATTTTCTGGAAATGTACCAGTAACAATACAAGTATTTAGTATATAACTTAAATGGTCACAAATTGTATATGCTACATATTTGAGCACTTTTGTAGACACTTCATCATGTCCCACACTTTCAGTATTTTTTAGGGATCTTATGATATTTAATATATCATTAGGTGAGCTAGGCAGCATGAACATACTTTTGTTACATTTTTCTATGTTTGAAGTAGTTTTATATCCAGATCCTGATATCGGTTTAACTTTGTCAATAAAAAAGTTATTAAAGGCATTCACTATTATGTGTGGTTCAGTAATATAGGTATCATCAATCTTAATGTCTTGTACTATATTATTGGGTACATTGTTTGTTTTTTTATTTATACCCCAAGCTGTTTTTGTTTTGTTCGTTGATGTCTTAATATTATAGTTATTTTGAGCATGTTTGGTAAGATTTATGATTTTTCTATAGAGTTTAGTGTAAGATTGCAATTTCTTTTTATTTGATTCATTAGGTTTTAGTCGATACTTCCACAGCAGTTCCCTTTTCTTTTTGCCCTAGAAGCCCAAAGAGGTTTCTTCTTTATTTTAACTGTTAGCTGTCTGTACGGAAAGCATAAGTTATACATGAGTTTAAAATAATGCATAAAGGTATCAAATGCTACATTTGCATCGTTTGTGTTATATGTTTCGGAGAACGAAATGTTTTGTAGGTGGTTTTTGAATTTTTGCATGTTTTCTTTGCTATAGTCGCGACGTTTTATGAACCAGTAGTCTATCAAATAAGTCTTACCTATAGGAAACTTTAAGAGTTGTGATGTATGATCAGACAAGCCAAATTCAATGACGTCGGATTTACATTTATTTCTAAAGTGATATGCGAAGTTATCAATGCAGGTCCCACTTTTTAGTCTTGTAGGTTGGTTTAATTCTAATTTAAGATTATAATTTAAAAGAAGGCACTCAAGTTGCAGCAGTACGTTATTACGTTTAAGAGTATCAATATTGAAATCGCCAGCAATTATGACATTTTTTTTCTGTTTCTTAATGACTAACTGTAACATTTTTTCAAATTGTTCAAAAAATACATTGAAATTTTTTAGTTGAGGCACTCTATAAATACACACAATTAATGTTTTATAAGCACCTAGTTCCACTGCACAGCATTCGAAAATTCCACCTATTGAAAGTTTTGAGATTCCTAAAATTTCTTTACTTTGAATATTATTTTTCACAAGTATGCACGATCCGCCTCTCTTGCAGTTATTTCTGCTAAAGCATGCTGCCATTGTATAGTTCGGCATTGACAAGTGCCCTTCGTAACCATTCATTATGAAGTGTTCAGTTATACATACGATATCTATTTCGTTGTCCTTTTCTGATAACTCATTTAAGCAAACTGTGAGTTCATCGGATTTATTTAATAGGCCTGCGATATTTTGGTGCAGTATGTTTATATATTTATTCGAGAAAAAACTGAGGCATAGTACTTTGTTGGCTGTCTTTGCATTTCAGTTGCGCATGATCGAAGATAATAGCCTTGATAAGTTCATATATATCCTTAAAAATAGTTTTTACACCATATCGGTTGATAGAGCCTGAATATTTCTTAAACATTTTAAAGTCACATGTGAGATTTCTATTGGAGTCTATTAAATAGGCATGTTGATGTGATATTATATCCATGTGTAGCAGAGTATTGAAATGTTCAACTCTATAGTTATACATAGTAGCATTATAGGCATATTTGTATGTAGCAGCGCAAAGAATAACGTTCGTGAATTTTATTTGTTTAATAATTTCTCTAATCTTAACAATTAAACCTATGTAATCTTTAGTTGTTCTGAAATCTGTTTCGCCAATCATAATGATACAGAAATCATCTTTTGTAAAACCTTTTAACTTTTCTACTAAATTATATAGTTGGTTCTTTATTCCACTATTCGGCATAACGTAGTGACACATTTTTGCGTTTGAAAGTGTATTTTCGGCGATAGAATATATATTATTTTCATTATCTTCACTAATAATGCATATTTTACTATTTTTCGTTGACTTGATAAACTGATTAGAATTATTTTTCTCAGCGGCAACATTTTGAGAGGGAAGTGATGACTTAGACATTTTTTTCGGTGATAAATTAATGTTTAATTTCGTTTGTGTTTCTTTATTTCTTGTATTGGGCTTATTAGTAAGTCTGTGATTTCATCAGTTTGTGTGTACTGACTGGAGTTGTTTACAGTGATACCAGTATTATTTGCAGAGATTAAATTTTGTTGCCGCAGATCTTCATTAATTGCTTTGAGATTATTATTCTCTAATGATAATGTTTCGATTTCTCTATGTGCGCTATGTAGTTCCATGGACAGTTTTTCTATTTGTTGCTTTAATTCAAATAGTTGATCTTGGCTAGAGATGTCGTCGTTGCTAATATTAGGCAAAGTAGTAAAGGATTCATCTAAAGTATGTGTAGAATACTCACATTTATCATTATTAAAATTAGGCTGTGTGCATCGAGATGGTATGATCGGTGAATCCATTCTTGTAAGTTTAATTTACTTCGAAATAAATAAGATGCGGAAACTAAGATTTTTTTATATGGTATTATTTCAATCAACAACTGAATGTAGTGGAAAGGAAAAAAAAAAAAAAAACTTCCAAATCCTACCAGAGTTTTGAGTTTTACTATGGTATCATTGGCCCTCTGGTGTCAAGTAGCGGAAACACACTTCCGTCGTTAAGCAGCTTGGCGGCACTGATTTAAATTGTTGAAAATTAACGTCTTTATTTAGTTTTTACTATTTTATTTTTTATCTTTTTGAAATAAAAAGTAATAATACTTGACAAGTTCACTCTTATAATGGTACAAAACTTGGTCCACACACTGAATTACTTTAGTTCACAGAAAAAATAATGTTTTATTGCACTGCACATATATTTGTTTATTTTATCACTATACACAAGAGTTATGAAAAGATAACGTTATATGGTCTTTAATACGACTTATTATATGAAACTATACTATTAATTACTTAATTAACACATAAAAACTATTTATTTACACTTTTAAAATACGGAGACGATATATTGTTTAGTGTTGCCACTCTAGCTCCTTGATATCTCAAAAGCCGTGTCTTAGCAGTCAGTGTCACTAGCTACAGTTTGAATGTCTATCAACTATTTTATATGCCTCAGCATGCAATTCAGTAGGCGTTATCATGTGAAATCTGTCTACAAACTGTGATGTGGTTGCCTGTGGTATACTGTGTTGTGGTTAGGTATATAGCAGAATAATAGGCAATGATCCATAGACATTCGTGACTGTATATAATTCTGCGGCACATTATATCAGACTGACCACACCACTGCGTTGTTGAATGCGGTACCTACTAGATTAATATAATGTTATTTTTTTTTCTTTTGGAACTTCGTAGTTCCTTATCGCACGCTTTTGTTTGCAGGCTGAGAGGCTAGACAGATAAAAGTGTTACATTTTGGCATCGATTAAAAAGCTATTATTTATCATTATGTGAAGCTAGATTATGGAGGTTGTGTTTTATGGGTTGTTTGTAAAAGGTTGTAATATTTATTTTACCTATATAAACTGGCTGTGAAATAGAATAGTTTTTAATTCTTCCAAATTTTTTTTATTGTACAAACACAAAAAAATATATCCAAAAGTTCCAACCGGGTATAATAAATCTCTCTCTTTAGAGGCCATAAGACACCTCTTTTTGTAAATTTATATTTTTATGCTATTATAGGTACTCTATATAGCAAGTGATTTCAATTATATGTTTCAGAAATAATAGTGTGGGTCGTATGTAACTAATCTTTATTTAAAAAGTCAGACATCTCTATTACACAATTCTATTTTATAATACGAGATTTTTAGCAAACACGAAAAGCGTGCATATTGACCAAAGCACTCTCGGCGCCAAATAAAAATATCCAAATAAAATATCCAAATTATACATTCTAAAATTATTTAAAGCAAATTTTCAAACACAGAACATTGAACGTTACTCTTAAAATTTTATCTTCCAGCTCTCATCGCATTTAAACCATTGAAACTGACCTAAAATACCTGTATATTTACCTTTCACCATTCAAAAGTTTTGTGGAAACATTTTCGTTGGCCATTCAGTATGTATCCACATACAGGGCTTTTAATCTTCCGTACTCCAAGCTTTTTTGTTGGCTGGCCCGGAGTCTGAATAACGAATGCATATAAAATGATTCATGTTCTCATCGTGGCTGCACAACGTTCCGTATCTGTGCTCAGATGGCCACATTTAATGCAACATGTAAACTTATTATCATGCACTGTTGGAGTTGCTTGAATATTTTTCCTGTTTAAAGTGCTTTATTTTATAACTTTGGGAGAGATTTCCATCCTTCTGGGGCAGTCAGATAGTACCTATTTATTTATTTAAAATATGATTGTAAAATTGTGGCATTGCTATCACTACATTTTTATGATATTCCATCATAACTTTCTCATACAAGACTATAGTTTGTAATTAAAGGTTCATTTCCGTGCATCGCGGCCGATCGCGAGCCGCGCGCGGCTTACGACAAGCGGCTGACGTTCGCGGCCGAGGCGACAACGCTTGTCGTAAGCCGCGCGCGACTTGCGATCGGCCGCGATGCACGGAAATGAACCTTAACAGAACGTCATCGGTTCACAAAATAAGTACAAAACTATAATATCGCATCTTATGTATTACTCCAGGTTATAAACTATCAAGATTCTTTTATCCAAATTCGTTAAGTTGTTTTAGCATGACTCAGTAACAAACAAAAGAAATCATTTCAAAAAGTATGCTGACACCAACGACACCAAAAATGGGGCTATTGAATAGAGCTTATATCAGAACAAAATAAATTCCTACGTCTCGATATGGATCTAGCAAAATATCAAGAGCACACGTTCAAATTATACCGAATCAAAAATATTCAAGATCAAGAAGCCGGGCTAAAGGTACAAAAATTCGAATCTGCACGTAATATTCTGGCCTCAGTCCCTACCGGGCAACACTTCCTTAAAAAAACTAGTTGCAATAGTAAAGTCAGTACGTGTACAAACCTCTATAAAAATAAACGACTCCAATCTTCCTCGTACTCGTATGTTCCCAATAAAAACATTAGCGGTCGGCGACGCGTGAAATTTCCTTTTTACATGCGTGTCTGCACTGAACGAAATAAATCTAGGAATGTACTTAATTATTATATGTATGAGTACGAACTTTTCGTATCTAATATCATTAATATTTAATCTAATATGGTATGTTTATTATTAAAGTGAAAGCTGTATATTAATATTAATAGTTAATATAATATTAGTAGTTAATAATATCAGATAACCTGAAGACTGACTGGACAATGAGGAATCGATGATGAAGGAGAAGAATATTTTTACAGTTCTTCTTATTAGTAGCTGAAAATCTTAAATATTGATAAAATATAATAATAATAATATCTTGAGACAACTCACACAACGCTATCTGAACCCAAACTAAGCAGAGCTTGTACTATAGAAACCAGACATCTGATAAACATACTTATATATTTCTAAATACATACATATTGTAGATAAATAATACCCAGATACAGAATAAACCATCGTGCTCATCACACAAAGTCATATGCTGGGTGGGGATCGAACCCTCTTGCGTAGCAGTCGGACATACTCCCACCGCGCCACAGAGGCAATCAAGAAGCCCAAGTCTTACAAACTTGGCAGACTTAAGGTTCATTTCGATGCATCGCGGCCGATTACGGTCGCGCGCGTTTTACGACATTAGTCATAGTGCGCGCGCAGCCTACGTCAGTCGTAGGCAGCGCGCGTCTCTTGCAGACCTCGGAAACCGTGCCAAACATTAGGTGGCTACATAGTTTATAGTTATCTGTGCCAAACATTATCATGCTTTGACTATTGTCGCAACGGCCGCGCGCGTCCTCGGAAATGAACCTTTACGTCTCTTTATTTATTTTTTATTCTAAACATTAGACACTAGCTATTGGTCTTGATCATTGTAGTCAAAAATCAATCAATTTCATACAAACTTTATGGTGTAATTTGCAAAAATATATTCTTATCTGACGTTTTGCATTTAATACCTGTTAAATTTCCTGTTTTATTTTGTTTTACCTCTGTGACCTCTTTATTATGTTTCACATATGTGTTTTACCTGTATAGAACATGACCCCCTGCAACTGTCGTGACCCAAATTTCTTCATTCTGCTGACGTGTTGGCAGCTATTTTATAAAGTAACACCTATCAAAAAAAAATCTAAAAATAACCCCTGTGACTATTTAGTAGGATAAAAGTTTTTTTATCATTAAATTGGACATTTAAAGTAAATACAATTATAAGATTCACGGATCTGACCTGTCACTCGCGGCATCGCCCTCGTGAATAACTTTACCCCGTTAAGGACTGATTTTGGCTTTCGATCAAAACGCTAAAATACGTGTTTCTTTATTTGCAACCAAAAACAAATTTTCAGTAAAGCCAAACACCAATTCTCACAGATCTAACTTTAAGCTGACTGAATTTCATACAAACTTTCAACCCCTATATTTTTTTTTACCCCCTTAAGGGTTACTCAACAACACTGAAATGTGTGTTTTTTTTATAATCCATAAGCCAAATACGAAATTTCACAGATCCAACTTTAAAATTGGTGGAGTTTTACACAATCTTGGTATGGAGTTTCACAAAATTTGCCACCTCAATTTTATCCTTTTGGAGGTTGATTTTCAAAAAACGCTGAAACATGTGTTTCTATACTTTAGAGTAAAAAACCAAATATTAAATTTAACACATCTAACTTCAAAACTCAAAGAGTTTCATACTTGCAACCTCTATTTTACTCCCTAATCCTAATCCCTAAAAAGATTTTCCAAAAACGTTGCAAGACGTTGATTTATATTATAGAAAAAAGTCGAATACGAAATTTCATATATCTAACTTCAATACAGACGGAGTTTCTATAAACTTGCAACCCCTATTTTACCCCTTAGAGGATGGTTTCAAAAAACGCTTACTCTATATTTTGTACCAAAAATCCAAGTGCGAAATTCCCCAGACCTTACTTCTTGCGACGGAGTTTCATACCAACTCGTAACTCCTAGTTTATAGTCTTAGGGGTTGATTTTCAAAAAAACGCTAAGTGTGTTTCTATATATTAAACGAAAAAGTTAAATACAAAATTTCACCAATCTAACCTTAATCTGACGGAGTTTCATACAAATTTGCAAACCCTATTTTAGATCCTTAGGGGACGAATGTCTGATAAACCTTTCTTACTGGATGCCACAACATAAAAGGCATCAACTGCCAAAGTTTTAGGTTTGTAAACCCAGCGGCTTAGGCTCTGCATTGATGAATCAGTCAGTCAGTCAGTGAGGACAAGTGAATATATATGTAAAGATTGATGGTAAACTTATATGAAGCATTCCATGACTTACCTATAAGCAAATGGGTTGGAAATAGTCACACCGTTTATGCCTTAGTTTACCTCTTTACTTTTGTAAGAATGCTGGATACAGTTTAAAACCATATAAGCCTGTCATCATCCACATCAGCTTATCTGGAAACTGTCAAAATCTTGTCATAATGGTAATTAAAGAGCTGCGTTAAAAAATTCATCAACGCGCATGCGTGGCGGACATCTATGAGCGCAACGCGTATGTGCGAACTTTTGGTCACTACTTTGAAAAGTTTGGACCTTCTTGTTTATTGGTCTAGGTTTTTAGTATTCAATTATATTCTATTATTAAATAAACACAAAAATAAAAAAGTAAATAACCTGAATAAAAATGGAAAAGGACCAACAATATAAAAAAAAATGTTTCTTTTATGTCCTGCTCATTCTTCTGGATTCCTCGTATCCTCCTTCCTTGTACAGTCTGTTTTACTTTGGAATGCGCTACCCCCCCCCCCCCCCCCCCCGAAATCAGAATGGCTTCTAATCGCTTCAACTTCAAGATAAAAGTTCCTGCACTGTTAACTACATAAATTACTAATATGTATGTTATGCATTTAGGTATATTTTATTGTATGTATGTAGGTAATGTATTTAAGTATATGTATATATGTTCTGTGTTTAAGTATACGTATGTGTGTGTATATTGTATTTATCAAATAACCAGCATACCCACATAGTTTTATTAAACATCACCCAAAGGTGGGCTGGTAGAGAATGCTTTTAGGTTGAAGTCCGCCTTTGTACACTATTTTTGTGCATAAAATCATTTAAAAAAGGAACCATTCTACTGTCAAGTATAGTATGAATATTTTGAGATTTTACTGACGTGGTAGTCTATCAGAAACTGACGTTAATATTGACGTGGTAGATTGGTAGACATCTACCCACTACAGAGAGCAATATACAACGGTCACTAGCAATTGCGGCTCAGTAGCCGCCATACAATGTACAAAAAAATAAATTATGAAGGTACTGATTGCACGAATGATGTTTTTGTGATATGCGGTGGAATACCACGACAGTTGACGACTGGATAATGGTCTCAATAAAATTTAAAGTCTATTTGTTTAAACTTAAATCGATATAACTGCAAATTGAAATTTGATTGGACGGGCTGATCGTGGCGGCTTTAAATGAATTTTCTGACTATCGAGATCAGCAATAACACTTACAAATGAATCCCTTTGACAACAATCAATATTAATTTTATTTGCATACAAATTATATTTACAATCATTTCCAATGTAAAGTAGATGTCTTTTGGCACAAACACGTTTTAAATTGTAGTCATTTACATTGATGACTTTTTCATTTAATTTTGGGCATGCTTTAGAACCCTAATGTGCCATTGATGACATTTTGATTTCCAAAAAATATAAAACGAAAAAAAATGTTTATTTAAATACAAATGTTTATGTTTATGTTTTTCGTAAATGGAGCTTAACCTTTTTATTTAAGTTACTCTAGACAAAGGTCTCTGTCTTCCTCGCTAATGACTTTTAAAGGAAATGAAAAAAGGGGTATTATACATAGACTTAGGACACGTTAGTTTATCCTAAGTCAATGGTATTATAAGTTTTATTATTCACGTTCTTTTTTTCCGTTTTCGCGGCAAGCCCATGCGAACTGACGCATGCGTGTTGATGCATTTCTGAGCGTAGCTCTCAATTTACCATTATCACAAGATTTTGACAGGTAGCACGGGTTTGCCACGAAAACGAAAGAAAAGAACGTGATTAAGGATTTTTGTATCTGAACGATTTTTATAAAAATGTTGTTCATGCACATTGTTTATAGCGTTATTTAATTAAATCGTGCATTTTGAAATCGTTCACAAGTTAAATTTAAATTTTCATATTGTTTTAGGAGTGAGTGCATATAGGTTTTAGTCTGCTTCGTTTTTGTTTAGCGCTTTATAGAACCTTTTACTAGACAGCTACGTAAAGGCTAGGATGTAGAACTTTGATGATCATCTGACACGACTGATGTGCTCAATTAGTCAGTATTTTCCGCTATAGTTATAGAACAAACCCTATGAAACACCTTATTCAACATAATATAATATAACATTACACCAATGTATCGAGTTTTCCATGTCATTAATATTCACAAAGTTATAAGCATTAACGTTTCCATTCGAAGAGAAATCCTGCGAACAAAGTTTTTACATTAAGAAATGACAAACATTTGAATTCGTGCATAAACTATTTACAACATATAAATATACCTACGTATATTCAAAAAGGTTGCAAGGAGTAGACACAGAATACCGAGAGTACACAAGGCAACTTTCACACGTACATCACTCGAGCGACGAACACATAGGGCGGTTACAGACTAGCGTTTTTTCTACGCATATAGGTACGGTCGTTTTGACATACTCGCTTACACGCGAGCTACATTTGCGCTTTAAAAAACTAGACTTAAATACAAGGGCATATTTCAGCGTGTTCGCTCGACGAATGGTACTAATAAGTTTTAACACGCTTCTACGAACTTATAGCGCATCAATCCTCGAACTAGTCGCGTGAGTGGTTTTCAAAACCGTGCTTTTAAGCTGCCCTAAAGCTAGGCACGGGAGTATGACGGCGTATAAGAGAGCGCGCTTTTGCTACGTCTTGGCTGCCGCACCGCAGGCCACCTAGTGCACGTTTAGCCCAGAGCTAAGAGCTTTTTCTATGTAGATTGTCTTCTGTATTTTCGGTATTCTGTGGTAGAAGTATCGGAACTTCAAAGGATGTTATGTGAGGGGGGAAGCGTTTAGAGAGGCCAGATGGGAGCCGGGCCGCGGTCAGATTCATTTCCGAACGGTAACCTAGATCAGTCGCTGTCCACAGGGTTGACGAGATCTTGTTTTACTTATTTACTGCAGGCTTTCTCTGTGGTTTAGAGGGACGTAAGTGCGTAATAAGTAGTAGCGGTGCTTGTCCCATTGCAATAATGGCTTTGAATTATAATTCCTATGGTTTATGGACTGAGTCTTTGTTTGTAGATGCATACAAATTGTTATAATTATATTAAGGAGAGGAGTTAAGTGCAGAGTGGTGAGATATTCTGAAAAATGAATATATCTAAAATCCAGTAGGTTTAAAAAAAGGAAGGCAAAATTGTAATAATTGATTTGACTTTCCTCCGGATTCACGAAGTAAACTTAGGCCACGTATATATTTCAAGGAGTTACAAAGCATAGACCACGTTAAATTTTGAAATTCCGTAAGTGTCATTAATTATTTTTTTTCATTTAGTAAAATACGTAACGTAACAGAGCTAGTAGAAACAAAGGATTTCTGTTTTATTTGTATTTTCATTATGTTTGACATAATTTAAAACATTTTATTTAATTTTGGCCTGTTGCAAAATTAAATAAAAGTTTTAAATCCATAAACGAATATTAAAATAGACTGAATTTCATATTCATAATTCACAAGTAGTTTCAACATAGTTTTAGTTCAGTGTTTCGTTCGAAGTCCACTGCATTATTTTTACGGCTGCAAAGTTGCTTGTTTAACAAAGTTAGCTATAAAATAAGCAATGAGAACGTAGAATTCGAGTCAGAACTCACAGAAATTGCTTTGATACGAACAAGTTTGTAAACTAAATAAAGTGAGAATGACAACTTACGTTCTAACTAAAGCAACGTTTAACCTAAACGTTTGCTTTGTTTAAGTATTAACTTGATCTATTGTTCTAAATTTAATAAATAATTGTTCTGTTTTTAACATTAATTTAATAAACAAGTAGTTACCTAATGACGGCAAAATAAGTTAAAATCATCTAAGTTCACTATGACCCGCTTTATTTTTTTTTTATATTTATATTTAGATTGCGTAAATATGATCATGTTTCCGAATTCCGCATAGTGCTCAAGTGGCTCCCAATACGCCTTCGTCGGAATACTCATATTCTCTCATTACTGTATAGTATACTCTTTAATCCTTTTACTCCCTTGTATCTTAAAGAACGTTTCAAGTTCCTTCATGACACACATTCCAGATTCCTAAGGTCATCGGAGGATTTGAGGTTAGAAATTCCAGCGCATTCCACAAAATTCTATGATAGGTCGTTTACTGTCGAGGCAGCAAGACTATGGAATGCACTGCCCCTAACTATAAGACGAGCCCAATCGTTAGCCTCGTTTAAAAAAATGTTGAAGGACCACTATCTCTCTGAGTAAACTTTATTTTTTTTATTAATCACCTATGTTTTATTTTCATTAATATCACACTACCCCTACCTAATTTATGTATTTATGTCTCTGTCCATCCAAAGATTGCCTGGAAGAGAGCGCTCTTAGTGATAAGGCCGCCCATTTTACATTTTTATTATACAATGTACACTTTGTTTTTTATATTGGTGTACAATTAAGTATATATTATTAATATTACCCATTTAGATCCGCTGTCCCTGTGCAGGGACAGGTCTTCCACTACCCATAAATTTTCTTATAATTTATAAATCTATAGTTTGTGACCGTATTTATTGTCCTAAGTAGTGTATCTTAATAATGTTATGGTAAAAAATTACAAATTATCAGAAAAAAGTGCTTAAACTGATAATCGTTCCCGTAGAAGTGAAAATACAAATTACCTTCGTAAGGTAAGGTTTATTAATATATGTTATCATGCAAAATAATGTAATATTTTTGTAGTTACTACTGGATTATACTGTTGATCAAAATATAAGATGACAATATACGTTTATATTTAACATTAGTTAACGGGGAGTCGTAATTTATTCAAGTGTCCCTATACAGGACAATGGACACTTTAGTTATATTTTGGTCCTAAAATTCATTTTTTTTATCTGTTATGTTTTTATTACTGAATGCTAAACAATAATGGCCAAAAGGAAATTTAACCCAATAAATGACTACAGTGAGCTTGAAGAAGCACTAGAAAATATTTTTGTCGAAGAAAATGACTTGGTAGTTATTCCTCCAAATTCAAGTGTTCAACGGATGAAGAAGAGTTTGATAAAGATAACATCCAACAAAATACTACTACATTTCTGCGAGATATTGCAGAGTAGAAGTTTTTGCTACTCAAAGTGATGACGACTGGGTTAGCAGTGATGAAGAAAAACTAGAAAATCATCAGACATCGAACCTACGTGGCGAAAATGCATATTTTACTACTTATGTGAGTCTGGATATCATGCTACTGGCACGGTTCGAGAAAATCGATTTATATTATTACTATTTATGCATATATTATTTATTTGTAAACATGAATGAAATGTGAAAAAGAAGAAAAGAGCTGATTACGACTACCGGTTTGATGCTGCTAATCAAATTTTATTTGTTTGTTGACTTTGACAGCGTTTACCCACTAGGCAAGGTAAAGAGATTGGATACTAAACAAAAGCGGAAAGTAGACATGGAAATCCCACACGTTTTCAGAACTATAATAAAAGAATGGGGGTGTTGACCAAGCAGATCAATCTATAGCCGTGCAGTTTGAGACAAAAAATGGTGGCGGGTATTGTTTACCTATATGCTAGATTTGGTTATAGCTAATGCTTGGCATCTGCACATTCTGACTCACGATGATACAATAAATTGATCAACTTCAGTTTCGTAGAACAATTACGCGATTTTACTCAAAATCTGAAGGGCGTAGACGAAAATCGTCTTCTACAGTTCCATGAGTAGCAACAGATGAGGTTGGACACTTTCCTCAAAGGTTGCCTAAACAATTGTGATGTGTTGTTTGCCATAAAAAAATCTGATGGTAATGCAAAAAATGCATAAAAACTATGTGCATCGAAAATAGTAATTGCTCTAAGATAAACCACATTTAAGCCCATTGTCCCTGTACAAGGACAGTGTTTTTTTTAATACTTACTAATTACTTTTTTTAAGTTTTTTTCCATAATTCACTTTGTTAGCCTCGAATCATTCCTTTAATAAAGATGTTTTCATAAAATTATTGTTTAGTTTGTATTTGGGTCTAAATGGGTTAAGGCCCAGTTAGCAATACCATTATTTAAGTAGGTACGAAATTGAAAACGTGCGACAAGCCCTTGTCATCTGAATATATACTTAATCATATGTAAAAATTAACACAGGCGAAATCACAAGTAAAATAACATTACATTATTCAAGAGTTTCAGACGACAATATAAATTAAAATGATACATGTAATTTTATTACAATTAGAGCATAAAATGAGAAAGTCCATTTCAGATCTTAAGGAACTTTTATTGGTATTTTCATTATGTTTGACATAATTTAAAACATTTTATTTAATTTTGGCCTGTTGCAAAATTAAATAAAAGTTTTAAATCCATAAACGAATATTAAAATAGACTGAATTTCATATTCATAATTCACAAGTAGTTTCAACATAGTTTTAGTTCAGTGTTTCGTTCGAAGTCCACTGCATTATTTTTACGGCTGCAAAGTTGCTTGTTTAACAAAGTTAGCTATAAAATAAGCAATGAGAACGTAGAATTCGAGTCAGAACTCACAGAAATTGCTTTGATACGAACAAGTTTGTAAACTAAATAAAGTGAGAATGACAACTTACGTTCTAACTAAAGCAACGTTTAACCTAAACGTTTGCTTTGTTTAAGTATTAACTTGATCTATTGTTCTAAATTTAATAAATAATTGTTCTGTTTTTAACATTAATTTAATAAACAAGTAGTTACCTAATGACGGCAAAATAAGTTAAAATCATCTAAGTTCACTATGACCCGCTTTATTTTTTTTTTATATTTATATTTAGATTGCGTAAATATGATCATGTTTCCGAATTCCGCAAAGTGCTCAAGTGGCTCCCAATACGCCTTCGTCGGAATACTCATATTCTCTCATTACTGTATAGTATACTCTTTAATCCTTTTACTCCCTTGTATCTTAAAGAACGTTTCAAGTTCCTTCATGACACACATTCCAGATTCCTAAGGTCATCGGAGGATTTGAGGTTAGAAATTCCAGCGCATTCCACAAAATTCTATGATAGGTCGTTTACTGTCGAGGCAGCAAGACTATGGAATGCACTGCCCCTAACTATAAGACGAGCCCAATCGTTAGCCTCGTTTAAAAAAATGTTGAAGGACCACTATCTCTCTGAGTAAACTTTATTTTTTTATTAATCACCTATGTTTTCTTTTCGTTGTAGTTCTTGATAACTATAAATTAATATCACACTACCCCTACCTAATTTATGTATTTATGTCTCTGTCCATCCAAAGATTGCCTGGAAGAGATCGCTCTTAGTGATAAGGCCGCCCATTTTACATTTTTATTATACAATGTACACTTTGTTTTATATATTGGTATACAATTAAGTATATTTTATTAATATTATTATTAAGGCCCAGTTAGCAATACCATTATTTAAGTAGGTACGAAATTGAAAACACGCGACAAGCCCTTGTCACTTGAATATATACTTAATCATATGTAAAAATTAACACAGGCGAAATCACAAGTAAAATAACATTACATTATTCAAGAGTTTCAGACGACAATATAAATTAAAATGATACATGTAATTTTATTACAATTAGAGCATAAAATGAGAAAGTCCATTTCAGATCTTAAGGAACAGTCTAGTATTCTAGGCTGGCAACCCTACGTAACTGAGCTAGGATGTGACATTAGGCCTTAAACCTCTAACATATTTGTAAGCTATCCGGCGGTTAATGAAGCTATGGTGGTTAGTCTCCTGCATACCAAATACGTGTATCTATATAGACTAGGACTTACAAATACCGATTCGAATGTTCGATTTTCTTAAGTACCTATTACTTAAAAGAGTATTGGAGCGGCGGTAGACTAATGGCTAAGGCATCGGTCTCGCAATCGTGAGTTCGCGGGTTCGAATTCTAACCATTATACTACTGTACTATACACCCACTCTTAACACAAGCCGTTGAGCTTAGCTGGAGGGGTTAACCGGATTGCTAGTAATGTGGGATCAAAGTCCCACATTGCAAGCTTTTTTTTAAAAGAAAGATTGTAGTATTTGAAATTAAATTAAGGCAGGTAATTACTTGAAGAAAAAACATCAAATTAATTTATCAGGACAAACAATTTCACATACAAATAAACACTTAGAAACATTATAATATTTAGCTTTTCACTCACAAGATACTTTCTAAAAATACATCGTATCGCGAAATATATATTTTTATTTCATTCGCCAAAGAATTCATAAAAGAAGTAAGCCCCACACCTGTTAAAATACACCATTGTGACATCCAACAATCGTCACGAATCTTATATTGAGTAGGCTCTTTTGAACATTACTGGAAACTTATTCACCGTAAAAAACAGAAGTAATATAACATTTTTCATTGAATTCCCGAGCGGCCTACAAAGAATCCACTTTAAATATCAGGAGCTGGGTGTCAGGCCGCTAGGCGACATCGTGGAAAAAGCTCTGCGCAAAATAATTTCACCCATCGCCTCACTTGACCTCACTCAAGTCGATAGTGCTCGTTGACGGACCTCCCCTTCCCCCGACGAACGCCATAAATAAATAAGTGTCTACCCCACGAACACTCGGAGCTGCTGCGGTTTATAACTCGTACTCCACTTTGCTATAAACTTTGTTACGATGCTGTCACTATTACATCACTTCAACTATTTCAGAGCAATCGCGGTCGAGAGGTGCTTGATCATCCTGAACAAAAGTTGTTCGACGCGTTAGAGCAGACGTGCAGGCTGACGTGCTTTGTATACATTGGTCACGTATACTTCTCGTAACATATTTCAATTTAAAGGCGTCAGGCTTTAATTTTTTATATAAGTTTAACATCAACAAGATCATTCATTTACTCAACACCACAACAGCCCCCGAGACCTAGAAAGCTGAAATATAGAAAAGATAAGTTTAAGATCCCCGGTCTACATCATAAAATAAATATCTCGGCATATCTAGTACCCCTTCGCTAACTCTTCGTTATAACGAAGAGAGAGTTTGAGATCGGCGCATACCATAAAGCGCAACTCATAGGTCCAGTAGTACCTACCTACTTAACCTCTACACATGTATATTTTGGACTCTTTTGGTTAACCAAAACATGTCTACGATTTGTAACAAGTCGATAATCAATTGACCACGTACACTAAAGTCCTGTTCACTAAATAAGGCTTGTCCATTTTTCGCAGGTTATCCATTTTACACTATCGTCTCCTATGTATGGAACCCTAAAATCGTGGCTCGTTCGTTGTGAATGCGAGTCGAATAACAATGTACATTTGTACAAGAATTCCCTCATCACGAGTTCACAGCTTATCAAATTTGTTGGCCAGCTCAGCCTTTATTAAGTCTCTGGAGATTTTCATTAACTTTATATCTGAGAAAGCACAATGGAGCTACATTACACTTCACATAAAATGTAATTGTTTTAGACAGAAAAATGTAGCAGAAAAGATATTGAGCCCAGCTGAACGTTAAATTTAAATTATTCGCAAGCCTATTATAAATGTTAACGGTCAGTGGTATTTTATTAACATAATGAGGCTTAAGTTAGGCATATTATTTTTCCCCATAGACTGGTGAAAGGCTATTCACGGTAATAGGTTTCTAGACTAGAATCGTAATTAAAGGGACCCACCTGACCTGAATTATTACAGTGTTTAACAAGCACGACAATATATTGTGTGACAAATAAAATAAGTCTTGATATTTTTTCACATGGCAATAATAACCTAAAATATATTATTTTACATAATCGTGAGCCTCTAAAGTCGATATTACTTAATTAACTGCTACCTCGTCATCAAAAGGAGTTACGATACTTCAATGTACGTGTACGATGACCATACGTTTGGTATTGACATTCAAATTTTTCAAATGCCAAGTAGCAAATACCGCCACTAAATGTTTTTTTTTCAAAGATAGACAACATAGCATAACTTATAACAACACAATATAACTTAAAGTAACAACGATATTGGTTTGCTTATAAGTATAACATATTCAGTCTGAAACAATACCTTACTGTAGTATTTTATAAGTCAATAAACATCTCAAGCGTACGGAGACATAGCTCTATTATTTTAGAATAACACATTATTCAAGTTGACGATGCGTGTACGCCAACATTCTTGTTCGTAATTAAATGTCTAGACAGACCTTATTACACAAACAGAATAGCAAAGGAACCATTTAAAGTATAAAATGAAGTTTTTATTGACAAGAGTGAACCTGAATCAACATTGGTAGAGAACATAAACACTGAAAGTTTTAACATAAATTAATATTCGTTATTGTTGTCCGTTAAAAGTTTATTTTGGATTTTTTTTGTGATGACAGCGATTTGTAATTTTGTTGCATAAACTTATGTTGCCTACGAAATTTAAAAATTGCTTTTGACAAAAGATCACACTTTTGACATAAGACATTGATCGATTTGACAGTGAAAATGTATCTAGTCGGATAAAGAGAGATCACTCTCTCTCTTTCTCTGTCTATAGAAAAAATTAAATGAGAGTTGAGTCAACTACTATGATTATATTGATACATATGATTTTTGGAACACAGACATCAATCTGTGAGCCTGACAAAAAAAATATCCTTATAGTCACTCTTTATTTATTCTTCTATATCATCGTACTTCGTTTGCCTCTACTTCTGCTCACAGGTAACATAATAAGACGGATCAGAGTATTTTATGTTAACTTTTTACAACAAAAACATCCAATAGTTGACAAAGTATAAATACAATTCTCGTTTATCTGTTTGTTAAAGTCGGTGACGCCGAGTCTCATTTTTTACTTTAATTGATTATAACCAAATTAAAATATTATAAACTAGCTGTGCCCGCGACTTCGTTCGCGGGAAAGTCGTTTTGTTATCTGTTGTTTTTGTTTCATTCTTTCAACGTTATACCTACATAGTACCTACCTAATCATTTTCAATTGAATTTGTACAAAAATTTGATATGTGATAGTTTTCCTTATAATTTTAGTATTTATACTACTACCTTGATTTTTTTCACAAACTCAACATCATCCATTTAGCTGGCAGGGGGACACTTGACTCTAACAAAAATGTTCTCTATAAAGCCTAATAGCACAAAGGAAACCTTATATCTAAAAATAGTCTTCACAAACCCTAAACGCTTTTTAAAAGACCTATCTAATGATACCCCACACGATGGGGTAGGTGAGAAAAAAAAATCACATCCCCACTTTACTTATAGGAACCGTCATAAAAAAATATTTTCAAGAATTTAATCTTTCACTTTATCGGCATAAGTAATATGTGTATTCATGCAAAGTTGCAACCTTCTAGCACTAATAGTCTCTGAGCTAAGCTGCGGACGGACGGACATAAGAGAACTATAAGGGTTCCGTTTTGCCATTTTGGCTAAAAATGGGGTGTATTTCATATA
The DNA here is from genome assembly GCA_945859575.2 of Herminia tarsipennalis. Taxonomy (NCBI): domain Eukaryota; kingdom Metazoa; phylum Arthropoda; class Insecta; order Lepidoptera; family Erebidae; genus Herminia; species Herminia tarsipennalis. The sequence continues at coordinate 18,527,802 of OX243835.2, forward strand.
GTGTTACAACGCAATACTTATAAAATGTTTTTTCAGGATTTTCCTTTGTCTGCAAAGATATACAACTGAAATGCATATAAAACTGCTGTAACACTTTAGTAAACAAACACAGAGCGTGGCATGTGTGTCATGCCCGCGAATATGTCAAATATCTCTAAAGGTACATACTAATATAAGGGTAGCGACCAAATAGGTCAAACATTAGCGATGTTTTCAATGGTTTTTAAAAAAATAATTTATACACTGTGGAGTGTTTTTATATGTCTTCTTACGTTACAATGATGGAAGTAAGAAAAAAAGACATGCACCCCAGGCTCATAATTTTCAAACCTTCGCCATACATTTGGTCCGCGTTGACAGACAATGACACCCCCCTCCTCCCGTCACTTGAACTACTCACACTTGGTCGATGTTGAGTTATTCATTATTGTTGAATTGATGAACACTTATCTCCAACCAAAACCCCAAAACATGATCCTCGATGCAACTATGTGATGCGTGGTCAAACAAACAGACAGATAGACAAACATTTCTAAAAATTATAGCAATGTGTTTCTTTTTAATATTATTTTAAAACTTCTTCTACTAAGTATAGAACATTATTGAATACCATCTACATTCAAAACCAGTGAAGTTTCTTCTAATGTTTTTTATTAATTTATGTAATTTAATTAAATGAATAGGAGAATGTTGCCACTCAGCAAGAAACGAATTCGACATCGCAAGCACCTATACCCTAATAAATGTTTTCACAAATAAGGAATTATTTGATCACGGTGAACAATTTGATTTCATAGATGGCGCTAAATTGTTTTTTTATGTGTGTAATGTCTTTTTTTTAGCAACGAATACATAAATTCTGGAAAATGTTGAATACTTTTTAATTGTAATGTAATATTGATTTTCATTTCTACTACGATTAATTCATTACTCTCAGCAGTGCATGCAATACCTATAAATATCTTACCTAGGTGCATATTTCACTTGATTTTTAATATAAAAAATAATAACCAAAGTAAATAAGTTACCTACGGTCGAAAAAATAACTATAACATTGAGAAAAATATTAAAAAAGAAAGATTATTATTATTATTATAAATTGGCTTTATTTTCTAATATATTATATTAGAAAATAAAGCCAATTTAAAAAAATTACAAAACGAACATAATCAGACATCAGATTCGAGCCTGGGACTTCGTCGTCAAAGACCGCTAGCATAGCTTCGAGGCTATACTGTTCGCTACTCTACACGCCAAAATAACTGTTCGTATGAAACTTAAAAATGTTGTGTTTAGCTCCTTATAGTTTTAACGTAAAGTTATGTTCCAGTTAATTCCATGGGTTACAATTATAGATAATGTCTAATTGTGGAAAATTTTGTGATAAACCATTATGGTGCGACAAAAAATACTTTGCTGATCCGTCAAGTAGTTACTGTTTTATAACGAAAAATAGCTACAGACATTATCCCTTACTACTTAGCTCCTATGGGAAAAAGCGTGGTAATTTAACAAACAAACAGACAGACAGATAGACAGACAGACAGACAGACAGACATTTCTTAAAATGTAGGAATGTGTTTAAATACTCTTTTCGAACATTTCCCAATATTTTTCTTCACTATGTTCGGCCATGTACAGACACGTGAAATTTACAATTTTATTATATGTATAGATATAGATATAGATAGAAGATAGATAGAAATAGATAGATAGCATGATTCAGTATTCACGCGCGATGGCTTATTATTAGCGTATTTCATGTTTAACTTTGGTGTTTCTATACCGATTTCTATGATTCTTTTTTATGGAATAGTTAATTATGTTAACTTTTTTAATTAGGGATGACTGAGAGTGTTATAAACGTAAGAGTAGACAAATATAATCAGAAAGCTTCGAACTGCTGAGCTATTGGGAGTTACACGTGATATTGTGAGTCAACCATAAGAGATAGACATATGCTGTCGTGGGATATTTTTTATATATAATTTTAAGGAGAACTTTTCCGTCATACATGATTTCTGTGTAGCTTTAACCATTAAGGTTGCACACGCGACGGAAGCTTAAAAAATGGAGTAACTTCTTCCGTTTTCCCAACATTTCCCTTAACTGCTCTGCTCCTATTGATTGTAGCGTGATGAAAGTATACTATAACCAACTCAGGAGTATGAAAAATAATTGTACCAAGTTTCGTTAAAATCCGTCGAGTAGTTTTTGTTTCTACAACGGTTATACAGACAGACAGACAGACAGACAGACAAAAATTTTACTGATTGCATTTTTGGCATCAGTATCGATCCCTAATCACCCCCTGATAGTTATTTTGGAAATATATTTCATGTACAGAATTGACCTCTCTACAGATTTATTATAAGTATAGATTACGTAAACTCAATATAACCAAAGTCCAAGGCGAATAATTATAGTCTTCTTCATAATCTTTTAGGCAGTTCGTAGGTTGATCTCCCAATTGCAATATAATTTAATTAGTGTCTCACAACCCTCAAGGAAAGGGACTGTGATTGATTTCAATGTCGATTTTGGAGACATTTCCCTCTTTTTGCTTGCGGGCTTTTACTTGACATAAGATCCATTAAATAGTGAGCCAGTAGTACCACAAAATAAAGAGAATACAGAAGGAATGCTGCGTCTCTGGTCGATCTTGTTACGATTCTCTGCGTTTGTGACGATCTATGTGTACGTGCGGCAAGAGCGTTTTTTATGAAGCTTTCGTTCTGTACCTGCGGTATTCAGTGGTATTACGGTCACATTTTGGATAGTTGTACTTCAAACCAATTGTTGTAACACCCAACAAAAGAAGGATGTTATAAATTCTAAAATGTTTATGTCATCGTAGCGTCCACACGAATGGACCAATTTTGTAGATTCTTTTGCGTTTTTAGATTTGTTGAATGAAAAAAGGTTTTGTATTGTTTTGAAGATAAAATCAAGATCTCACTGGGATTTTAGTATTATATTGCATTAGGATGCTCCTAGTGATTAAAAACTTGAGCTTGGAAAAAGGTAGTGACCCAGTGAGTATCATTGTTTAATTTGAGCAACGCATTAATCCCAAGCCTTTAAATATAAAAGAAGGCAAACATAATCTGGAATATAAAAACCTTTTGATGTATTTTTATAAGCACACCATGTTTCTGCAGTATAAGTAAGTATAGGCAGAACAAAAGCTTTGTAGACAGACATCGACTTTGGCTATTATTTTGAAATCATGTGATTTCCAAACGCGCTGAGTTAACTTTCCAAACGTGGCGGCGGCTTTTGCAATGCGCGTTGGAATTTCGGATGCTAACAGAGACGGTATCGGTTTGAATCTGGCAACCAAGGTGCTAGAAATTAGTAACTTCTTAAAGAGGGGCAGAATTCAGTGTAATAATGTTGATATCGATGCCCATAGTAACACACTTGAATACACTATTTTAAAACAAAAATCTTATAATAAAGTTGCCTTTATCCTCTTCTGTATTTTTGTAAGTTGATGCTCACATCCACACCATTTTTTTTTTTAAAGATAACTAGCAATGTGGGATTGTGGTTTCACATTATTAGCAATCCTGTTAACCCCTCCAGCTAAGCTCTATGGCTTGTGTTAGGAGTGGGTTTACGTCGATAGTATAATGGCCAGGATTCGAACTCGCGACCTCACGATTGTGAGACTGATGCCTTTTATTATACCAGTTTACGTCATGGTGTAATGGTGGAACCACCTTACTGGCTTAACTGTATATATACAAATATATTCCATTAAAAAGAAAGTGGCCATGAGTTTTTATTGCCAAGTTCTTTGTCACGGCTTTACTTTTGCGAACTTGGTATTAAATGTAGAATCATTCTATTCTAAATTTTGTCTGACGTTTATAAGCGTTGCATTTGTTACATGCCTAAATGAATAAGGTATTTTGACTTTGACTTTATATTGGGTTTCTAAAATATTAACTGATCTTCAACATTAAAAATATATAATTTAATATCAGCTAAAGGCCTCGATTATAGAGACGCGGGACGTCACGCGTCTCGTGTGGCGTGGCGTCTCGCGTCGCGTTAGACGTTTTTTTCTGTTTACGAAGCGACTTATGATCGCACGCGTAAACACAAACATATGGCAATATACGATGTTTTTTATATGGATGGGAAGGGTGGTGTTGCCCACCGCGGGACCACGGCGTGTAGCAAAGCACGCGGCGAAAATCGCTGCGGTGCACGCGGAGTACTAAATAATTCACTTTTAACATAAAATAATATTATTTTAGGGTATGAAATAGTATTAAATAATCCATATTACATAAACAGACAAATTTCTTTCAAAAAATGATTGTTTGTAAAATCGGTTTATGGACGATGGTCCATAAACCGATTTTACAAACATCAATGTTTTCTTAAGACGTTATCACGTAAAATAATCATTTTACGTGATAACGTCTTAAGAAAACATTGATGACATATCGCCATTCGCGTTGCTTAGGAACCAGTCCAAAACGTGACTTTTTTGTGCGTGCACCCGGTCATCGATTTATAAGACGTTATGACGCCAAAAGAGTCGAGTCTAGCTTCTGCCAGTCTTATTTAGAAGGTTCCACCGCGGGCATCGCTTCATTGAAAATAGCCACTGCGTGCGCCGCCGCTATATACGGTCCTGCATAAACGCACTCATACAACGCCATATGTTTGAATTCTGAGCGGGCCGCTCAACGCCACGTGTCTCCTTAAATGAGGCCATAGAGTTGTTACTCATTTTCAATCAGTCAGATTTTGAACTATTCGAAATGATTTCATTAAAAATTGAATTAGATGATGATACTAGGCATTTCAGAGTCAATAACTCACTCACTCATGTAACTATGCAATCCAAATACACGTAATAAATAAATCTATACTAATATTATATATGTAAAAGTAACTCTGTCTGTCTGTTACCTTTTCAAGCGTAACCAATTAAATTTTAACTACATTTAATCCAGTTTTAGAAAGTTTTTCGCGAAAAAATGACGTAATATTTACTAAGACCCCCTCCACCACGTGAAATTTGAGGTTCGGCTCGACCCTCCCCCCCCCCCCTCTAAACTCCTCACGGACGCCACCTAACCGACATCGACGCGAGCGGAGCCGCGGGTGACAGCTAGTAGGTACACAGCACAGAAACTTCTTTTACGGTGGAACTTCTATTTCTTAGTTGCATTAATCCCATAATTAATTCAAAACAACAGTCCGTCGCAAATTAATTATTCCCTACATGATTACCGGCTACCGTTTGCTGAAGGAATTACTTTGAATTGTTCATTACCCTCAACCATCTAATTATAGCAAGGAACTACCCACTGTAATAGCTGTAGTTTCCTTTAAAATAAACTTAAAATACACATTCCAGTTTAAATTCCAGTATGAGGTATGCGACTGCATAAAATTCCCACATTTTCTTTGGAAATAATGCTAGGACTTGCATTTCATTTCCATACAGACAAATAATCCATTACTTTAGAAGTGACGAAATTTTTTATACGTTTTTGTTTATCAAAATTTTAAATGGGACATTATTATGCTGATAAAAATCCAAGAATACTAATAGATATTTCTTATTAGCTACACCACAAATCCTTTATTTCATTTAAGCCTTTCTTAATTATAACGTGCGAATCTTCTGTGCGTAGGTACTCGTATTAAATATTTATTTCTAATAAGATAGGTATCTACTTAGGTAGGTACCTATAATTATGGAATTAAGGCTCACGAAATGTTTACATTTTCCCTGAGGATTGAACAGCCTATTTGAAAAACATTTCCGAGTATTTCCAAATCATGTTTTCTACAGTATGTTGACTTACTAAAAACAACACGTATCACGTACAGAACTGGCGCGATCAGAGCAAAGATAGAACAGTAGTGTTCTACAAAGTTTAGCGCGTGACCAGCGCTTTCTTGCTTCAAAGAGCTTGCAAGTGTTGGCTTGCGCCAGAGTTCGGCTTCAATTCAACAGAAAGCGTTGCACTTTGTAAACGTCGAATTCAAAAGCTGGTCTAGCATTATTTCGGACAGATTGTAAATTCAGAGACGTTGCTAGAAATTTAGTCTTTATAGTCCAAAGTTGATAAGTTGTTACTATGGATTTTAAAGAAAAACGAGGATTAAATAACATTGTAAGAATGATGTTTATTTAATGTGCACCTGATACCATAAGGGTCAATTGCAGTTCAGAAGATCGACCACGAACCTAGCTATACTTTCAAATAGTAAATCAAATAGTTAACCTAAACTAGCATAGGAACTGCTCTCCGTGTCTCCCACTACAGTTTCTTTCTAGTCTAGCCATTTACAGTATAGTTGGATTCATTCTCTGATACACTACTACATAACATGGAACTCATGTCAAACATCCAAAGCTAAATATATACCTACATGGAGATGTGGTATTGACAATGAATTTATATAGAGTGAATGATATCGGAGCAGTAAATACGGCCTCAATGTGGAAAGTTAACACGATTCGTGGTCAGATATTATGCTGCACGGTGTGTTCATTGCAATAACGGAATTTGGTTTTTACCAATAAATTACTATGAATAAAAGATGATTTTAATTTGATACATAGACATAGCAAAGTTGAGAGGTTAATACTGTTATAGATTAAAATACAATAATGTAATGTATAACTTTAAAAAATATGTTTTACATATCTAGTGTAAATAATCCTTAGAATATATTGACATACCAGCACAGGCATTTTATCATCACCTATTAAATTAAAATTTATAGGTACGCTCTTCAACTACTAGCTTTGGATGTAAAGGACATTTTTCCGTCGACTGTCTAGCACAAAATGGAAAAGTGAACTTATACTATTTGTGATTCAAAGTGGAAAATTTCGATTTTTAGTCGTTCGCTCTTGTCACAGTGGTCGTGGTTTCATGATGACGCATCTGCTAGGTATTTGCGGACGATGCACAACCTATCCAATCTCCAAAAATGGAAAGGAACCTTAGAAAAAAAGTTTGAGAGAAAATTCATACACACACTAAGTGTATGATTTTGTAATTAAAAGCAAAAACCGGCATACACGCACACGGAGGTGGTTTATGTAAAAGGTTGGCAACAAATGGTTATTTTGCCGGAGGAAATTTTGAGGTTAGGTACCTATCTATGTATTCTATTGAAGCAGAATTTACTAATGAAGCGTAATTGATGTAAACAATGTTTTTTATTTGCAAAAAAATTTAGTAATTCCATACATAAAATATAATTAACAAGATTTATTTATCTGGAAAACCATAAATTACCAACTCTAAATAGTAACATCCATTTGTGTACTTTCTCATATATCTAATACCTGTTATATAATACCTACCTAAAAATAGGTATGTATTATAGTTTGTTATATAAAAAAAAACAACTAAAAATAAATGTCTTAAACTAAATCTTATCACCTAAAAAATCGAATGCGCCGCGTTACAGTGACATCTCACAGATGAAGTTGGTTTTTCCCTCACAAGTCCAATTGTATAGTAGCTCGTCTTGACTCAACACTGCACATGTCCAACTTTTATTTAGGGCTTGTCGTGTTCCACTCCAACCGTGGTACACCTCGCTAATTAGTTGCCCTGAAACAATAATCCAGTTAAAATTTTTTTAAAGTTATTTATCAGAAAAAACGTACTGTGCAAAAGAGGAAAACCTGTTAAGGTATGATATTCCGGTTCATTTTGGACTTCGCAGGGCAGCATTTTGGGACCGATTCACGCGCGCGCGCGCTCTCACACGGCGCTGACGTTGCTTTACTTAATTATCCAAATGCTCCCACTTATCTTTCGTCTCACTTTCAATATTTGTGCTCTAATCATGACAGAAATCATCGATCTTATAATACCCTTCTACTTCTATGTCCGTTTCATAGCTTAGCAATAATTTATTGGTCTTTCTCGGTTAAAGCCTATGTCTTGTAGTCTTTGGAATGCACTCCCTGTAGAAATTAGATGGTCCACCAGCGGTTTCGGATTTTAAAATAAATCGGCCAAGTGCGAGTTGGACTCGCACACTGAGGGTTCCGTACTAACTTTTAAATATGTAAATAGTTTGATCAATACGGAAATCTATCTAGACACACGGCACTGTATCAACCAAGTTACAAAAGGACGACTCACCAACCGTGGTTGGTGGTACGGAACCCTAAAAAAGTACGTCAAGTATACATAACTTACTTGGAGGATTCAGTAGATTAATCATTTGGCCTTGATATCTTTACATATATAATCACTTGTCCTGACTGACTGACTGACTGACTGATTCTTCAATGCAGAGCCCAAACCCCTAGGGTTGTCGTCCCACGCGATAACAAATCAGCCACATTTTCCTTTCCACTGACGTGCCTCCATGACGCGTTTCTAGTACTCGTATTTTACCGATTTTGGAGAATCAACCCCTAAGGGAGTAAAATAGGGGTTGCAAGTTTGTGTGAAACTCTGTCAGTATTAAAGTTAGGCCTATAAAATTTCATATTTGGCTTTTTCGACTAAAATAAAGAAACACGTGTTTCTGTGTTTTAGGAAAATCAACCCCTAAGAGGGTAAAATAGGGATCACAAGTTTGTATGGTACTTCGATATTTGGAATTTTGATCTGTGAAATTTCATACTCGGCTTTTTGACATAAAATAAAAACATGTATTACAGCGTTTTTAAATAATCAACCCCTAACTGGGTAAAATAGGGGTTACAGGTTTATGTAAAACTCCGTTACAAGATTCAATCATGAAGAAAAAGCAGACATGAGAAAACTACGGCCGGGAATCGAACCAACGACCTCTTGCGTAGCAGCCGGACAGACTCCCACCGCGCCACAGAGGCATTTTTATTATTATATATTATTTTCTATTTTGTATTTAAGTGTGTAGGTAACTAGGTAATTTATCAAAAAAATAAGAACCTGCAATCCTTTTCTGTACACCTTCCAAAGGTTGATAGGTAAAGAGAATGTCTATGGCATTAAATCCGCCTTTTGCAATGTACTTGAAGGAAGTTTTAACTAAATAAATAATAAAAATACCTGAGTTTTACTTTATATCTCGACAATGATGTGAAATTTCGAGATAAAAGAGAGAGAGAAGAGTGGGGATGTTAGGTTTTATTTTCGTTACGGAATTTCTTGATCGGTCGCCGCGCTCACAGCCCGCGATAAAAGCTATACAATAGCTTAAAAAAAGCAAAGCTGCTCCGCTGAGCAGCAATGAAAAATGTTGCAAAAAAAGGGGAAAATTTGCGCAGACGAAGTTGCGCGGGTCAGCTAGTAAATAATAATAATGTACTGACGAAAGGGTTTCTAAATTGGGGACTGTAACGACTAGTTATAAAATTATTTCATTGAATTAAAGAACTTACCGCGAGTAGTACGCCATCCACTCACTCCTCCTGGTCGGCTGTCCCGGAGATCTATCCACACATACTTGTAAGAACCGTAACCACCGTCCCTGATAATATCCCTGACGATTTTTGCTTCGACTGCATCGTTCACAACTACGAGGTGTCCGCCCTCACTGGCACACACCGCAAAAGCAGTATCCCACGATACTTCTTCACTCTTGTGATACTTATACCAGCTGCCTATGTCTGGCTTGTACGCGTATCCTGAATATTTGAAACTGTTGTTAGTGTACTGGTTTACTCATGTGGGTGTAAATTAATACCTGTCTGATCCAAAAGTGGTGTGACACTGCTTAAAAATTAGTATCAGTCAAAACGACATTTTTAATATTCATGATTTGAAGCAGTGAGTCCTTGCGCGACTGGTGACGCGTTATTTGTGACAGCTACTGCAATCAGTTGCGCGTTGATAAGGTCGTGACTCACCTGGTGGGGCCGTTGATGACGGTGGTGGGGCCGTCGACGACGGCGGTGGGGCCGTCGAGGATGGTGGTGGGGCCGTTGACGATGGTGGTGTTATCTCTATGGGTGGCACAACAACAAAAAGACATAGAGCTATAGATCACTTTTCTGAAACAATTGAGTAATAGGTAGTCATGAGCCACCACGGTTCTCCCCCTATGTATAGGTTTTTCCAAGTAGGTATTATTAGTGTAGACCTTCCAGGAACCAGTTAATATTGGGATTTACATTTAATTGTAACGGTAAATATAATTGGCAGATGTACAATTAAACTAACCTAAACCGCACTCTGTTGTATCGTTTGAGTAACAGATGTAAGGCAGGTGGTCCCAGCACGACACGGCGCGTATCCCGTGCCGGTCCATGGATAAGCAATCACCCTGCTCGAGGTCTAGCTGCTCTATTGCTGCAAACACGGCATAGGGCATGTCGTCGAGTTGCTTCCCTGAAAATTTATAGAAAAATGCACCGCTAGTTATTAGAACTCCAAGACCTCAGACCTGTATGCGGTGGCACCGCTACCAATGGCAGTTTAGAAGGAATGAGATATCTAGTTAAATAGAGGAAGAGAGAGAGAAATCTTTATAACAGAATGTCATCGTACGCGGCTTGTTGTCGTTGTAAGACGCGAACTACACACCTGGCGCTGCAACGCGGACGTACTTTTAGCACTGTTTTGCACTTCGTTTGTTTCTTACTGAACAACGGCGCAGTAGCCCCAACCCGTTCCGGCTTCGCACGGATTTTCACCACTATCTATGCGCATAATATGCATGTATTTTACACATAAACCATTTGAAAGAAATTACCTAACTAATGACTAACAAATATATACAGGGTATAACAGAAAGGTGTGGTCAAATTTCACCAGCGGATAGTGTATGTGGTCAGTATTTCACTGACCATGGGGCCATAGCTAGATAGCTAGTTGCATTATTATTACTTAGTTACATTATATTATATTATATATATATAATATCTTGGGACAACTCACACAACGTCATCTGGTCCCAAACTAAGCAGAGCTTGTAGAGTCGCGGAATAAAAATGTTTGTCACCTTAAAGTCCAATTTTGCTTAATGGTTTGAACCGAATCAAGGAACAGTAACGCCAACATGTCAATGTTGTCAAACTAAAAATAAGGCTTTACTTAAAATAATATAAATAAATAATAACCGAACTATCTAACTGCAAAAGCTGCTAGCAACAGATGAAATAAAAACTAAAGTTTTTAATTCAAGGTAAGGTAGGTAGGGTAGGTAGCACGGCTATTTTTAAATGTTGCACCTACAATGGAAATTAATAACATTAAACGACTACTTATCAATTGGCGTAAAGAAGGCACTTAACACTGGTATATCTTATTTTAAACGTTCCTCTTAAATTGCTCTATCCATTGGTGAAAATTGCATTACAATGCGTTGCGTAGTTCAAAAAATCTAAACGCACAGTCAGCTCGATTGACTTTATTTATACTATGTAAAGATAATAAGATGTAAAAAAAAGATAATAATTAAATAAAGTGTAATATTAATTAAAGTGGTTTCAGATAGAATACTTTTGTTCCTATTCCTAGTTCCCAGCACAGTGGTCCGCATCAAATACAAACCTTCTACAGATACATAGCGCACCTCCTGATCGTCGTCAGAGCGATTTGCGCGAGTACCTATGAAATAGGCAGCGGAGTGGTTGTGCACGTTAATGAGCGATTGCATATAGTCCAACAGTTTTGTGTTCAACGGAGACGCCAAAATTGCACCTGTAACGAACGATTAACTTTCAAATACACCATTTTATCTTGCCTTAGGCGGGCCTTGTATCGAAATTAGTGGGGGTCGAAAAACTCTGTGAAAGGAGCTAAAAACGATCAATTTTAAGTGTAATAGTAAACGGCTACAGGCGCCGCATAAAAATGATTTATTCACTTAGGAAGCAGAATACTACACTTGTGAAAAGTCGATTCTACATTTAGTTGTAATGCCTGTTCGCAAACAATAGGTAAAGCCCGAGAAAAGAACAGGCAATAATAACTCGTGGCCACTCTTTTCAAATTGCCATTGTTTCTCTGTTTAAAAACTGTATATGCAGGTAAGGTGCTGCCACCATTATATTATACACCATATTAGAGGACTTATGCAAAAAAAAAAAAATTAAGGTGGTCAAGTTCTGAACAAAATATCGGGAAAACTCGATAAAAATGATAAATCTTGTTGGTAAAATCAAGAAATCAAGGATACCGCACATTCTTACTAACCTATACTTTACATAATGAAATAAAGTGAAATGATTTTTTTAATAACTTCCAAACGGGCGCTGCTTTGTTGTCAACCACTTGTTTGTTGACAACATTCATTTTTTTTCAAAATGTTCTCGCGCTATTGGTGTGATGAAGTTTGTCTTTGTTTTTAAAATACTTTTGAATGATTCCCACATTTTTTTTTCCTGCTGCCGAAGCTTATTTATTTTAAATGTGGATCATGATAGAACCTTTTTCGTAGTACCTTAAAGTTAATCTCATTTGTCTCATTTTTACAAATATTTTAAAACATTTTGTCGCGTAACCTGCTAGTGCAAGGGTACGTTAGCAGAGGTACGTTACCGTGTCTCTCGCAGTGTTGCTGGGCATCCTCCCACGACGTGGGCACCTTCTCCTGCGTAATCCAGCAGCCTACCTCGCGAGCAAACCAGCGCCTGCTCTGAGCGACTGTGAACATTATGTAATGTGCGCTATAGACCGGTAGGGTAGGGCTACGTCCCAGAACACCGGGATGTTCCGGTTTGAAGCGTTACTTCACTTGAATTCCCGATCAGTAAGCCATTTGTCCCGGTTTGATAGTTGTACATGCATAATTTGTATGCCACCGATATCGGAGCATAATTATGAAAATATGAATGGGCAAAGAAAAGTGGCACTGGGAACACGAGCATAGAGCTTGCTAAGAAAAAAAATAATATGAATAGGCAAAGAACATTGATATAATTCTAAAATTGTCTTACTGTATTATTTTGTTCTTGTTTTTGTTTTTGTAGCACTTAAAATGTAAAAAGTTAAAAAACTTCTTTTTTTTTTTAATTTGAAAGATCTGCAGAATGTGGGTCAGAGTATTCCTAACTCTGAAAAGACGATCATTGCAGGAGATCTAAATGGGCCCGTCGATCAAAATGCCCCTAAAGACAAGCCGTTCACGGAAACTTTGATATGGCGTGCGAATTTTAGCCTGTCTATAGTCAATACTTTCTTCCAGAAAAGAAGTGAACACTTAATCACTTACAAAAGTGGAAGTCGAATACATATACAATAGCGGAATACACTTCCTGTGTGATTGCCAAATGCGGACTCTATTCAAGGACTGTAACCGGTATCCTGAGCGACTACTCAATATCGCATCCTTGAAGCATGTTTCCAATAACCAATAATACAACAATAAATAAACAAAACTGGAATCAAATGGTATAAACTAAATAAAACATAGCAGTTAAACTGGTGTAAAAGTATATTGCCGAATCTCTGAATCGGTCATCTTGAAAGTAAATGCGGTATAGAACAAGTTACATACACATGCTACAAAAATTGGAAAAAAAGTATTAGTAGTATCAAAAGGCAAACTGAAAGTAGGTCAAGACGCCAGCAGGTGGTCACAAAAAGTTAAGAAAAAGATCAAGCGAAAGAAGACTCTTAAGACATGGCTAAATACGAACAGAGATTTAGATAAAGAAACATACAAGACGGCGAAAAGAGGTGTAAATCAAGCTGGAACCAAAACGAAAGCCGCAGCGGATAAAGATTTGATATCTAGACAGGAAAATGCAAAAAATGAAATAGAAGAGCAAAACAATGTAATAAGGCATCAAACAAAACAAATATACTATCGATGCATTAAGTAAACTGTTGACATTGCACCACGAAATCAAACAAAAGATGGCAGGGCTATTTCCACCAGCTTTTGAATAAAGAGTTCCCTCCGGTGGTAATTAAGCCGTTACCCTATGTAACCGGACCTAAAACTTCATTGATGCTGACGGAGGTCAATACAGCTATTCGTAGTATTAATAATGATAAAATGTGAACTGATTGGACTAACTGGCCGAAAATGTGACATACACTGACGGACTTATAAACTGCATCAAAGTAATAGACGACTTTGAAATAAATATTTTAACCAAGTATGCAAACTTTCTATACAGATTTAAATTGAAACCTCTAGATTGGTTCGTGAACTTTAAAACAGCGTAGGATCATATCTTTAAGTTTAAGTTTATGTACTGGAAAGGACCTTAAGACCTTTTTTGAAGAAAAAACAGAAGTTTAAGGAAAAATTGTTTAATTAAAAAATTGGTTTTAACAATAGACACAAACTTTATGCAAGGGTTTATTTGTGTTTTAATAAGGTGTATTACCCCCACGTGCCCTTATTACGGATTCTAATCGGTTCCGCATAGATTTTATAAGGGTTTTTAAAAGATCTTGCGGAATATTGTCCCATTCTTCTGAAAGTGCTGTTCTTAGTGCTGCCACTGTCGTAGGCGAAGGGTTTCTCGCATATACAGCTCTTTTTAAATTGTCCCAAACATGCTCGATGGGATTAAGATCCGGGCTGCGTGCTGGCCAATTCATTGTACGTATCCCAACCTCTTCGCAATAATGTTGAACTTGTGCAGCTGCATGCGGCCGGGCATTATCCTGCATTAAAGTAAAATTTTCGCCTATGAATCCCATGTAAGGCACCACGTGATCTTCTAATATCTCTGTTATGTAGCGATGTGCTGTCAAACCCCCTCTATTACCGTTTTGACGGACCATGTCTATGAACACAAGTTCTGTTCGCCCGTTCATCGATATGCCACCCCAGACCATACATGAACCGCCTCCAAAAGGAACACGCTCCTCAATGCAACTTTGAGCATATCGCTCCCCACGTCGACGATAGACTCTTCTGCGACCATCTGCACCATATAAACATGTCCTACACTCGTCCGTGAACAATACAGAGGCCCACTGCTCTTCTGTCCAATTCAGGTGATGACGCGCAAATCTTAAGCGAGCTTGTCTGTGAGCTGCAGACAACTTTGGACCATTTGCTGGTCTAAAAGGGGTGATAGCCGCTTCCTTTAACCTTCTTCTTATTGTTCGTGCACACACGTTTTTTCCACGCACTTCATTAAGCTCGGTTTTGATGTTAACTGACGTGAGGAAACGATTTCGCAGGGAAGTTGTAACAATAAATCGGTCATCACGACCTGTGGTTGCTCGAGTTCTGCCTGTACCACGTCTCCTCCTGTAAGAACCTGTCTCTACAAACCTTCTGTATATTCTACAAACCGTAGACTGGTTTAAATTTAAATTTCTACCAATCGTTCGTTGATCCAAGTCCTCCCGCACCAATGCTACAATTTGTGCCGCTTGTTCGGACGAAGTATCCATATTATGGTTCAAAAACTCTCGATGTGTTAAAAAACTAACCCAACAATTATGCTGGTAACAATAATTCAATTGACCAAACAAAAAAAATCAATGAGAATTAATTTAAAACTTTGCTATAAATAACACGCAAATCTGATACTACGAGTAAATTTTCTTTTCCCGGCTATATTCATTTGTTTTACCGCAGTTCTATTTTTAAATTTAATTTTTTTTTAAGATTAAGAGCCAGTCTTTCCATATTTATATAATTTAATCTAAAAAGTTTGCATACTTATTATAAAAAAATCCTTTTAGAGTAAACCTGAACTTTGATGCAGTTTATGAGTCCGTCAGTGTATGAGCAACAATATACCTTTATAAGAATAAAGGAAACATAGCAGAATGTGAAAATCACAGAGCCATAAAGTTATCATCACATACACTAAAGATATATGAAAAAACTGTTACTAAAAAACTTGAAAGACTCTCTCACATTTATCAGAAGCTCCATGGACACTTTTACACGCTGCCGTCGTATTAAATGAAAAATAGTTTCTAAAAACCAATTATGACCTAAAAAATTGAAGTAAAGCCCTGGGACAAGAGGTTGGCGAATGAATCGTCAGAAAACCGAATACATGCACAATAAGTTCTCCGGCGTCAACAACAACAACCAAACTCCACCTACTATCGAAGGAATACCCTTAAACGTGGTCAAAGAGTTCAATTTTATTTTAATATTAACATTGTTCTAACATTTTTCAATCTGCATTTTTTTCTTTTATCAATGTAACATGAAATCTTACGTTTTTTAAGTAATTAAAGTGTAAATTTGAATAAATAGCTCAAAATTGTACATAATAAAAAAAAATCGAATTTGAGTTTTTTCAATTTTTGAAAACAACATTTTTGCATTTTCTGAGAACATTTACTATGGTAATGTATATTTTTTATACACCATCAGAAAGTAGAGATTTCAACGATTGAGATATTAGATTATTGATTTTGATATTAAGCTAAAATAAGGCGAAAAATAAATATTTTAAATCAAATAAATTACAGTGTATTTGGGACATAATAAGGTAAGTTTTCACCAAATTTCATAGAAAAAAAAATAATTTTGAAAAATATAAAAATAAAAAAATCAAAAACTTGGTTATTTGAATTTTTCACCTAAATTTTCAGGTTATGTTAAAAAATTGTAAATACAAAAGTTGTAGATTTATTACCTACAACTTTACAATTTTACTTTTTTCCATAGGACTTGTAGTTTTGCAGGAAATCGAGATAAACCATTTTTTACCCTTAAAAACTCACCCCCTTCCACTTCCCGAACTCGGATCGACCGTAATTTATTTTTCCTTTCATTTTTATCATATTCCCCTCCTTTTCTAATGGGTTTCATCCTACTGTAATTGGTTTTGGTTTCAAAAATTATCGACCCTGGTCTATAACTCAGAAATGACGCAAAATCGACTTGAATGGCGTAAATTTATCAGGAATGACCCCGAAAAAGAAAAAGGCAAAGAAAGAGAAAACACGAGCTTTAACATTTGTTTATGGTTCCATTTTCAATTACCTAAAAAAAAGTCCCGATCGATGTATCAGTAGTTTTGACAGCCCAACGACAGGGTTGTGTGCGCGCGTCTTTCTTCAAAGAACATGGTGTCAACAACAATAAACTTAAGATCATTCAAAGATCATTATTATTATTTGGATTTCAATTTTAAGGCGTCCACTATATTGCCAAAATAAAATCAATCAATCAGTCAGTTATATACTTAAACAAATGAATTCTCCGTTTTAGTGATGATAAAATGAAGTGAAAAATTCAAATAATAAATAAACAAACGAAAAAATCCTTCGTTAAATCAAACTACTTATATTAAATTTATATGATAAAATAGAACCAAAACTCACCAGCAACGGTCGCCAGGAGGGCCCAGATAGCAATTAAAACATGTCTGTTCATGGTGTCAGTATCAAGAGCACGGGACAGTCTCTTGGTTCAAAACTAATGCGCGCACGACGCCGCCCGGGCCGCTTTATAATGATGGGCGTCACTTTATGAAGTGGGGCATGATGGTAGCGGAATATACTATGTACGTACACTGTTGTAATACAATTGTCAATTAATCATACTTAACAATACAAAAGATTTAAACACATAATACACAACGACATTCATTTATGCCTCCCACCGCATTATTTTTAGAACGTAATACTTTATCACCCGATCCGATTTCAGGCATCGATCTTATTAAAAGTTAAACATGAACACATTTACATTTTTCAATTAGTTTTAGTTACATGGAATTTGCATAACTTGACTTTTGTAAGTAAAGATTCTGCGTGACGAATAAAGGCATATCAAAAGCAATTTTTAAATTTCAAAGGCAACATAAGTTTATGCAACAAAATTCACAAAAAAAATCTAAAATAAACTTTTAACGGACAACAATACCGAATATTAATTTATTTTAAAACTTTCAGTGTTTATGTTCTCTACCAATGTTGATTCAGTTTCACTCTTGTCAATAAAAACTTCATTTTATACTTTAAATGGTTCCTTTGCTATTCTGTTTGTGTAATAAGGTCTGTCTAGACATTTAATTACGAACAAGAATGTTGGCGTACACGTATCGTCAACTTGAATAATGTGTTATTCTAAAATAATAGAGCTATGTCTCCGTACGCTTGAGATGTTTATTGACTTATAAAATACTACAGTAAGGTATTGTTTCAGACTGAATATGTTATAAGCAAACCAATATCGTTGTTACTTTAAGTTATATTGTGTTGTTATAAGTTATGCTTTGTTGACTTTCTTTGAAAAAAAACTTTAAGTGGCGGCATTTGCTACTTGACATTTGAAAAATTTTAATGTCAATAACAAACGTATGGTCATCGTACACGTACATTTCAGTATCGTAACTCCTTTTGATGTCGAGGTAGCAGTTAAATATGTAATATCGACTTTAGAGGCTCTCGATTATGTAAAATAATATATTTTAAGTTATTATTGCCATGTGAAAAAATATCAAGACTTATTTTATTTGTCACACAATATATTGTCGTGCTTGTTAAACACTGTAATAATTCAGGTCTGGTGGGTCCCTTTATTTACGATTCTAGTCTAGAAACCTATTACCGTGAATAGCCTTTCACCAGTCTATGGGGAAAAATAATATGCCTAACTTAAGCCTCATTATGTTAATAAAATACCACTGGCCGTTAACATTTATAATAGGCTCGCGAATAATTTAAATTTAACGTTCAGCTGGGCTCAATATCTTTTCAGCTACATTTTTCTGTCTAAAACAATTACATTTTATGTGAAGTGACAGTGAAAACGTATCTAGTCGGATAAAGAGAGATCACTCTCTCTCTCTTTCTCTATCTATAGAAAAAATCAAATGAGAGTTGAGTCAACTACTATGCCTCATTATATTTTTAAACATATGATTTTTGGAACACAGACATCAATCTGTGAGCCTGACAAAAAAAATATCCTTAATGTCACTCTTTGTTTATTCTTCTATATCATCGTACTTCGTTTGCCTCTACTTCTGCTCACAGGTAACACAATAAAACGGATCAGAGTATTTTATGTTAACTTTTTACAACAAAAACATCATATTGTTATATAATAAATCCAATTCATCCAATAGTTGACAAAGTATAAATACAATTCTCGTTTATCTGTTTGTTAAAGTCGGTGACGCCGAGTCTCATTTTTTACTTTAATTATATACTATATTTTTTATTTTTTTTTATTTATAAGTACAACCACATCATACATATTAAACATTAGAGGAAACAATTATTAAAAGAGAGAATTCTGATATGCATGTCACTTATGGTGTACAGAGCATTTGCTTAAATTATAACCAAATTAAAATATTTTAAATTACGTAAACTCAATATAACCAAACTCCAAGGCAAATATAGTCTTCTTCATAATCTTTTAGGCTGTTCGTACGTTAATCTCCCAATTGCAATGTAATTTAATTAGTGTCTCACAACCCTCAAGTAAAGGGACTGTGATTGATTTCAATGTCGATTTCGGAGACATTTCCCGCTTTTTTTTTTTGCTTGCGGGCTTCTACTTGGCATAAGATCCATTATATAGTGAGCCAGTAGTACGACAATATAAAGATAATACAGAAGGAATGTTGCGTCTCTGGTCGATCTTGTTCCGATTCTCCGCGTCTGTGACGATCTATGTGTACGTGCGTCAAGAGCGTTTTTATGAAGCTTTCGTTCTGTTCCTACGGTATTCAGTGGTATTACGGTCACATTTTGGATTGTTGGAGTTCAAACCAATTGTTGTAACACCCGACAAAAGAAGGATGTTATAAATTCTAAAATGTATTTGTCATCGTAGCGTCCACACAAATGGACCAATTTTGACCAAGATGCTTTTGCGTTTATAGCTTTGTTGAATGAAAAAAGGTTTTGTATTGTTTTGAAGATAAAATCAAGATCTCATTGAGATTTTAGTATTATATTGCATTAGGATCCTCCTAGTGATTGCAAATTTGAGCTTGGAAAAAGGTAGTGACCTTGTGAGTATCATTGTTTAATTTGAGCAACGCACTAATCTCAAGCCTTTAAATATAAAAGAAGGCAAAACTAATCTGGAATATAAAAACAAGCAAAGTTGGTAAAAATTTGCAGAAGATAGGGTAAATCACGACCAAGTGTGCTCGTGGGCGATGAGTTAGCAAATTGTTATGACAGTACGTTTGCCAAAGCCTCATGTTGCTCGTCGAGTTCCCGCAACCGAAATAAGTAATTTACGCGAATACCAATTGAACACGAATCCTAAACCTTAGTACATACTTTAAAACAACGTGTTTTTGAAAGAAAGCAAAAAGAAATGTAAGAATTTGAATAATAAAATAGTTTTTATCTTAAAGTTAATGTAAACTGATACTAAGACGAGAACGTTTTCATTGTCCAAATTTTGCTTCAGATTATAGTTTTCACCGTATATGGTTTTCACCGTGTCCGATGAAAGCTACCCTGACTAAGTACTATGAATCTTTCGATCATGAGCTTTTTGGTGACTTGCATATCCAAACTTCGTTTTAAAAATACATTTAGAGCAAAACAGCTGACCAGTATCGTTGTAGTTTTAAGAATAGGAGGGCTTTGTTTGGTTTTTGCATATCTGGTGCTATCAGCATCCATCAGCAGATTTGTTTCAAACTTTTTCACAGTTTTGTGAACATCTGTATGTCATCTCTGTAGATTTTCGCTTATACTTCCCATTTTTCATTGGGAATACTACAAGATTTTCAATGACGTTTAACTTCGACTTTACAGCGCAGATATTGATCGCCTTGTTTAAGTTTCCCTTCAGCATGCTCCGAGTAGAACACAGCCTTTGGCAATCTACTGCACCCTGTCGCACTCCATCTGAACTGGATTCTCTGAAAGGAGGAAGGTTTACAAACTTTTGGTGTACTTTTATAAACACACCATGTTTCTGCAGCAAAAATAAGTATAGGCCGGACGAGGGCTTTGTAAACAAACATCGACTTTGGCTGTTAATTTATCATGTGGTTTCCACACGCGCTGAGTTAACTTTCCAAACGTGGCGGATGCTTTTACAATGCGCGTTGGAATTTCAGACGCTAAGGTATCGTTTCAAATCTGGCAACTAAGGTGCTAGAAATTAGTAAATTCTTAAAGAGGTGCAGTATTCAGTGTAATAATGAAGGCGTCGGTGCCCATAACAACACACTTGAACAAACTATTTAAAAAAATCATATAATAACTTTGTCTGTCTGTTACCTAATCAGAGATCCTTATCTGAGATTTACCAAGACCCCATCCCCCACGTGAGATTTGAGGTTCGGCTCGACCCCCCCCCCCCCCTAAACACCTCACGGACGCCACCTTACCGATGGCGATGCGGGCGGAGCCGCGGGTGACAGCTAGTATGTACACAGCAGCAGAATCTCCTTTTACGGTGGAACTTCTATTTCTTAGTAGTATTAATCCCATAATTAATTCAAAACAACAGTCCGTCGCAAATTAATTATTCCCTACATGATTACCGGCTACCGTTTGCTGATGGAATTACCTTGAATTCTTCATTACCTTCAACCATCTAATTATGGGTAGCGAGGAACTACCTACGGTAATAGATGTAATTTCCTTTAAAATAAACTTAAAATACATATTCCGGTTTAAATTCCAGTACGAGGTATGCGACTGCATAAAATTCCCACATTTTCTTTGAAACTAATGCTA
This sequence comes from Herminia tarsipennalis, assembly GCA_945859575.2. Classification (NCBI taxonomy): domain Eukaryota; kingdom Metazoa; phylum Arthropoda; class Insecta; order Lepidoptera; family Erebidae; genus Herminia; species Herminia tarsipennalis. The sequence goes on from OX243835.2 coordinate 18,549,350, forward strand.
GGACTTGCATTTCATTTACATACAGACAAAAAATCAATTTCTTTGGAAGTGACGAAATTTTTTAGACGTGTTTGTTTATCAAAATTTTAAATGGGATATTATTATGCTGATAAAAATCCAAGAATACGCATACATATTTCTTATTAGCTAAACCACAAATCCTTTATTTCATCTAAGCCTTTCATAATTATAACGTGGAAATCTTCTGTGCTAGGTTCTCGTATTAAATATTTATTTCTGATAAGATAGGTGTCTATACTTAGGTACCTATAATTATGGAATTAAGGCTCACGAAATGTTCACATTTTTCCTGAGGGTTGAACAGCTTATTTGAAAAACATTTCCGAGTATTTGCAAATCATGTTTTTTACAGTATGTTGACCTACTAAAAACAACACGTAGCACGTACAGAACTGGCGCGATCAGAGCAAAGATAGAACAGTAGCGTTCTACAAAGTTTAGCGCGTGACCAGCGCTTTCTTGCTTCGAAGAGCTTGCAAGTGTTGGCTTGCGCCAGAGTTCGGCTTCAATTCAACAGAAAGCGTTGCACTTTGTAAACGTCGAATTCAAAAGCTGGTCTAGCATAATTTCGGACAGATTGTAGATTCAGAGACGTTCCTAGAAATTTAGTCTTTATAGTCCAAAGTTGAAAAGTTTTTACTATGGACTTTAAGGAAAAACATTCAAAAAGAATTCGAAAATTCTACAGCTTGAATGTGAGTAGTGTGTACGAGGATTAAATAACATTGTAAGAATGATGTTTATTTATTGTGCACCTGAAACTATAAGGGTCAATTGCAGTTCAGAAGATCGACCACGAACCTAGCTATACTTTCAAATAGTAAATCAAATAATTAACCTAAACTAGCATAGGAACTGCTCTCCGTTCTCTCACTACAGTTTCTTTCTAGTCTAGCCATTTACAGTATAGTTGGATTCATTCTCTGATACACTACTACATAACATGGAACTCATGTCAAACATCCAAAGCTAAATATATACCTACATGGAGATGTGGTATTGACAATGAATTTATATAGAGTGAATGATATCGGAGCAGTAATTACGGCCTCAATGTGGAAAGTTAACACGATTCGTGGTCAGATATTATGCTGCACGGTGTGTTCATTGCAATAACGGAATTTGGTTTTTACCAATAAATTACTATGAATAAAAGATGATTTTATTTTGATACATAGACATAGCAATGTTGAGAGGTTAATACTGTTATAGATTAAAATACAATAATGTAATGTATAACTTTAAAAAATATGTTTTACATATCTAGTGTAAATAATCCTTAGAATATATTGACATACCAGCACAGGCATTTTATCATCACCTATTAAATTAAAATTTATAGGTACGCTATTCCTCTTCAACTACTAGCTTTGGATGTAAAGGACATTTTTCCGTCGACTGTCTAGCACAAAATAGAAAAGTGAACTTATACTATTTGTGATTCAAAGTGGAAAATTTCGATCTTTAGTCGTTCGCTCTTGTCACAGTAGTCGTGGTTTCATGATGACGCATCTGCTAGGTATTTGCGGACGACGCACGACCTATTCAATCTCCAGAAATGGAAAGGAATCTTAGAAAAAAAGTTTGAGAGAAAATTCATACACGCACTAATTGTATGATTTTGTAATTAAAAGCAAAAACCGGCATTCACGCACACGGAGGTGGTTTATGTAAAAGGTTGGCAACAAATGGTTATTTTGCCGGAGGAAATTTTGAGGTAAGGTAGGTACCAATCTATGTATTCTATGGAAGCAGAATTTATTAATGAAGCGTAATTTATGTAAACAATGTTTTTATTTGCGAAAAAAAATGAGTAATTCCATAAATAAAATATAATTATCAATATTTATTTATCTGGAAAACCATAAATTACCAACTCTAAATAGTAGCATTCATTTGTGTACTTTCTCATATATCTAATACCTGTTATATAAAACCTACCTAAAAATAGATAGGTATTATAGTTTGTTATATAAAAAAAACAACTAAAACTAAATGTCTTAAACTAAAACTTATCACCTAAAAAATCGAATGCGCCGCGTTACAGTGACATCTCACAGATAAAGTTGGTTTTTCCCCCACAAGTCCAATTGTATAGTAGCTCATCTTGATTCAACACTGCACATGTCCAACTTGCATCTAGGGCGTGTCGTGTGCCACTCCAACCGTGGTACACCTCGCTAATTAGTTGCCCTGAAACAATAATCCAGTAAACATTTTTTTAAAGTTATTTGCAGAAAAAACGTACTGTGCAAAAGAGGAAAACCTGTTTTGATATGATACTCCGGTTCATTTTGGACTTCGCAGGGCAGCATTTTGGGACCGATTCACGCGCGCGCGCGCTCTCACACGGCGCTGACGTTGCTTTACTTAATTATCCGAATGCTCCTACTTATCTTTCGTCTCACTTTCAATATTTGTGCTCTATTCATGACAGAAATCATCGATCCTATAATACCCTTCTACTTCTATGTCCGTTTCATAGCTTAGCAATAATTAATTGGTCTTTCTCGGTTAAGCCTATGTCTTGTAGTCTTTAGAATGCACTCCCTGTAGAAATTAGATTGTCCACCAGCCGTTTCGGATTTGGACTCGCACACTGAGGGTTCCGTACTAACTTTTAAGTATGTAAATAGTTTGATCAATACGGAAATCTATCTAGACACACGGCACTGTATCAACCAAGTTACAAAAGGACGACTCACCAACCGTGGTTGGTGGTACGGAACCCTAAAAAAGTACGTCAAGTATACAGAACTTACTTGGAGGATTCAGTAGATTAATCATTTGGCCTTGATATCTTTACATATATAATCACTTGTCCTGACTGACTGACTGACTGACTGATTCTTCAATGCAGAGCCCAAACCGCTAGGGTTGTCGTCCCACAGGATAACAAATCAGACACATTTACCTTTCCACTAACGTGCCTCCATGACGCGTTTCTAGTACTCGTATTTTACCGATTTTGGAGAATCAACCCCTAAGGGAGTAAAATAGGGGTTGCAAGTTTGAATGAAACTCTGTCAGTATTAAAGTTAGGCCTATAAAATTTCATATTTGGCTTTTTCGACTAAAGTAAAGAAACACATGTTTCTGTGTTTTAGGAAAATCAACCCCTAAAAGGGTAAAATAGGGGTCACAAGTTTGTATGGTTGTTCGTTATTTGGAAGTTTGATCTATGAAATTTCATACTCGGCTTTTTGCCATAAAATAAAAACATGTATTACAGCATTTTTAAATAATCAACCCCTAACTGTGTAAAATAGGGGTTGCAGGTTTATGTAAAACTCCGTTACAAGATTCAATCATGAAGAAAAAACAGACATGAGAAAACTCCGGCCGGGAATCGAACCAACGACCTCTTGCGTAGCAGCCGGACAGACTCCCACCGCGCCGCAGAGGCATTTTTATTATTATATATTATTTTCTATTTTGTATTTAAGTGTGTAGGTAACTAGGTAATTTATCAAAAAAATAAGAACCTGCAATCCTTTTCTCTACACCTTCCAAAGGTTGATAGGTAAAGAGAATGTCTATGGCATTAAATCCGCCTTTTGCAATGTACTTGCAGGAAGTTTTAACTAAATAAATAATAAAAATACCTGAGTTTTACTTTATATCTCGACAATTATGTGAAATTTCGAGATAAAAGAGAGAGAGAAGAGTGGGGGTGTTAGGTTTTATTTTCGTTACGGAATTTCTTGATTCGGTCGCCGTGCTCACAGCCCGCCATAAAAGCTATGCAATAGTTTAAAAAAAGCAAAGCGCAGCAATGAAAAATGTTGCAAAAACGGGGAAAATTTACGCAGACGAAGTTGCGCGGGTCAGCTAGTAAATAATAATAATGAACTGACAAAAGGGTTTTTAAATTGAGGACTGTAACGACTAGTTAAAAAAATATTTCATTGAAATAAACAACTTACCGCGAGTAGTGCGCCATTCACTCAATCCTCCTGGTCGGTTGTCCCGGAGATCTATCCACACATACTTGTGAGAACCGTAACCACCGTCCCTCATAATATCCCTGACGGTTTTTGCTTCGACTGCATCGTTCACAACTACGAGCTGTCCGCCCTCACTGGCACATACCGCAAAAGCAGTATCCCACGATACTTCTTCACTCTTGTGATACTTATACCAGCTGCCTATGGCTGGCTTGTACGCGTATCCTGAATATTTGAAACTGTTGTTAGTGTACTGGTTTACTCATGTGGGTGTAAATTAATACCTGTCTGATCCAAAAGTGGTGTGACACTGCTTAAAAATTAGTATCAGTCAAAACGACATTTTTAATAATCATGATTTGAACCAGTGAGTCCTCGCTCGACTGGTAACGCGTTATTTGTGATAGCTACTGCAATCAGTTGCGCGTTGATAAGGTCGTAACTCACCTGGTGGGGCCGTTGATGACGGTGGTGTGGCCGTCGATGATGGTAATGGGGCCGTCGAGGATGGTGGTGGGGCCGTTGACGATGGTGGTGTTATCTCTACGGGTGGCACAACAACAAAAAGACATAGAGCTATAGATCACTTTTCTGAAACAATTGAGTAATAGGTAGTCATGATCCCACCACGGTTCTCCCCCTGTGTATAGGTTTTTCCAAGTAGGTATTATTAGTGTAGACCTTCCAGGAACCAGTTAATATTGGGATTTACATTTAATTGTAACGGTAAATATAATTGGCAGATGTACAATTAAACTAACCTAAACCGCACTCTGTTGTATCGTTTGAGTAACAGATGTAAGGCAGGTGGTCCCAGCACGACACGGCGCGTATTCCGCGCCGGTCCATGGATAAGCAGTCACCCTGCTCGAGGTCTAGCTGCTCTATTGCTGCGAACACGGCATAGGGCATGTCGTCGAGTTGCTTCCCTGAAAATTTATAGAAAAATGCACCGCTAGTTATTAGAACTCCTAGACCTCAGACCGTTGATGCATTTCTAAGCACAGCTCTATACCGCGCATCCGCGGTGGACATCCTTGAGCGCACCGCGCATGCGCAGTTCGCACGGCCTTTTCACGACAACGAAATAACAATAGTGAATAAGGACCCTGTACGCGGTGGCACCGCTACCAATGGCAGTTTAGAAAGAATGAGATATCTAGTTAAATAGGGGAAAAGAGAGAGAAATCTTTATAACAGAATGTCATCGTTCGCGGCTTGTTGTCGTTGTAAGAAGCGAACTACACACCTGCGCTGCGACGCGGCCGTACTTTTAGCACTGTTTTGCACTTCGTTTGTTTCTTAGTGAACAACGGCGCAGTAGCCCCAACCCGTTCCGGCTTCGCACGGATTTTCACCACTATCTATGCGCATAATATGCATGTATTTTACACATAAACCATTTGAAAGAAATTACCTAACTAATGACTAACATACACTGACGGACTTATAAACTGCATCAAAGTAATAGACGACTTTGAAATAAATATTTTAACCAAGTATGCAAACTTTCTATACAGATTTAAATTGAAACCTCTAGATTGGTTCGTGAACTTTAAAACAGCGTAGGATCATATCTTTAAGTTTAAGTTTATGTACTGGAAAGGACCTTAAGACCTTTTTTGAAGAAAAAACAGAAGTTTAAGGAAAAATTGTTTAATTAAAAAATTGGTTTTAACAATAGACACAAACTTTATGCAAGGGTTTATTTGTGTTTTAATAAGGTGTATTACCCCCACGTGCCCTTATTACGGATTCTAATCGGTTCCGCATAGATTTTATAAGGGTTTTTAAAAGATCTTGCGGAATATTGTCCCATTCTTCTGAAAGTGCTGTTCTTAGTGCTGCCACTGTCGTAGGCGAAGGGTTTCTCGCATATACAGCTCTTTTTAAATTGTCCCAAACATGCTCGATGGGATTAAGATCCGGGCTGCGTGCTGGCCAATTCATTGTACGTATCCCAACCTCTTCGCAATAATGTTGAACTTGTGCAGCTGCATGCGGCCGGGCATTATCCTGCATTAAAGTAAAATTTTCGCCTATGAATCCCATGTAAGGCACCACGTGATCTTCTAATATCTCTGTTATGTAGCGATGTGCTGTCAAACCCCCTCTATTACCGTTTTGACGGACCATGTCTATGAACACAAGTTCTGTTCGCCCGTTCATCGATATGCCACCCCAGACCATACATGAACCGCCTCCAAAAGGAACACGCTCCTCAATGCAACTTTGAGCATATCGCTCCCCACGTCGACGATAGACTCTTCTGCGACCATCTGCACCATATAAACATGTCCTACACTCGTCCGTGAACAATACAGAGGCCCACTGCTCTTCTGTCCAATTCAGGTGATGACGCGCAAATCTTAAGCGAGCTTGTCTGTGAGCTGCAGACAACTTTGGACCATTTGCTGGTCTAAAAGGGGTGATAGCCGCTTCCTTTAACCTTCTTCTTATTGTTCGTGCACACACGTTTTTTCCACGCACTTCATTAAGCTCGGTTTTGATGTTAACTGACGTGAGGAAACGATTTCGCAGGGAAGTTGTAACAATAAATCGGTCATCACGACCTGTGGTTGCTCGAGTTCTGCCTGTACCACGTCTCCTCCTGTAAGAACCTGTCTCTACAAACCTTCTGTATATTCTACAAACCGTAGACTGGTTTAAATTTAAATTTCTACCAATCGTTCGTTGATCCAAGCCCTCCCGCACCAATGCTACAATTTGTGCCGCTTGTTCGGACGAAGTATCCATATTATGGTTCAAAAACTCTCGATGTGTTAAAAAACTAACCCAACAATTATGCTGGTAACAATAATTCAATTGACCAAACAAAAAAAATCAATGAGAATTAATTTAAAACTTTGCTATAAATAACACGCAAATCTGATACTACGAGTAAATTTTCTTTTCCCGGCTATATTCATTTGTTTTACCGCAGTTCTATTTTTAAATTTAATTTTTTTTTAAGATTAAGAGCCAGTCTTTCCATATTTATATAATTTAATCTAAAAAGTTTGCATACTTATTATAAAAAAATCCTTTTAGAGTAAACCTGAACTTTGATGCAGTTTATGAGTCCGTCAGTGTATATATACAGGGTATAACAGAAAGGTGTGGTCAAATTTCACCAGCGGATAGTGTATGTGGTCAGTATTTCACTGACCATGGGGCCATAGCTAGATAGCTAGTTGCATTATTATTACTTAGTTATATTATATTTTATTATATAATATAACTAATTAATTCTTTTATATTATATTATATATATATAATATCTTGGGACAACTCACACAACGTCATCTGGTCCCAAACTAAGCAGAGCTTGTAGAGTCGCGGAATAAAAATGTTTGTCACCTTGAAGTCCAATTTTGCTTAATGGTTTGAACCGAATCAAGGAACAGTAACGCCAACATGTCAATGTTGTCAAACTAAAAATAAGGCTTTACTTAAAATAATAACCGAACTATCTAACTGCAAAAGCTGCTAGCAACAGATGAAATAAAAACTAAAGTTTTTAATTCAAGGTAAGGTAGGTAGGGTAGGTAGCAAAGCTATTTTTAAATGTCGCACCTACAATGGAAATTAATAACATTAAACGACTTCTTATCAATTGGCGTAAAGAAGGCACTTAACACTGGTATATCTGTCTTATTTTAAACGTTCCTCTTAAATCGCTCTATCCATTGGTGAAAATTGCATTACAATGCGTTGCGTAGTTCAAAAAATCTAAACGCACAGTCAGCTCGATTGACTTTATTTATACTATGTAAAGATAGTAAGATGTAAAAAAAAGATAATAATTAAATAAAGTGTAATATTAATTAAAGTGGTTTCAGATAGAATACTTTTGTTCCTATTCCTAGTTCCCAGCACAGTGGTCCGCATCAAATACAAACCTTCTACAGATACATAGCGCACCTCCTGATCGTCGTCAGAGCGATTTGCGCGAGTACCTATGAAATAGGCAGCGGAGTGGTTGTGCACGTTAATGAGCGATTGCATATAGTCCAACAGTTTTGTGTTCAACGGAGACGCCAAAATTGCACCTGTAACGAACGATTAACTTTCAAATACACCATTTTTAGCTTGCCTTAGGCGCGCCTTGTATCGAAATTAATGGGGGTCGAAAAACTCTGTGAAAGGAGCTAAAAACGATCAATTTTAAGTGTAATAGTAAACGGCTACAGGCGCCGCACAATAATAATAATAATAAAAATGATTTATTCACTTAGGAAGCAAAATACTACACTTGTGAAAAGTCGATTCTACATTTAGTTGTAATGCCTGTTCGCAAACAATAGGTAAAGCCCGAGAAAAGAACAGGCAATAATAACTCGTGGCCACTCTTTTCAAATTGCCAAAACGTTTCTCTGTTTAAAAACTGTATATGCAGGTAAGGTGCTGTCACCATTATATTATACGCCATATTAGAGGACTTATGCAAAAAAAAACATTTTTTTAAGGTGGTCAAGTTCTGAACAAAATATCGGGAAAACTCGATAAAAATGATAAATCTTGTTGGTAAAATCAAGAAATCAAGGATACCGCACATTCTTACTAACCTATACTTTACATAATGAAATAAAGTGAAATGATTTTTTTAATAACTCACAAATGGGTACTGCATTGTTGTCAACAAAAAAAAATTTTGGGTATTCATATACATTTTTGGGTATTCATATTGACAATTTGCTTAGCTGGAAACATGAGTTGAACGCCATTGATGCGTCAATATCATCAGCTTGCTTTGCCCTAAGGACTCTAAGAGATGAAGTCAGTACAATTCATTTAAAAACGGTATACTACGCTTTAGTGGAGTTAAGGCTAAGGTACAGTATTCAATTTTGGGGTAATAGTTATAAATATAATTGTGAAAGAGCGTTTATACTTCAAAAAAGAGCAATAAGGACAATTGTTCGCATTCCTCAGTGGGAAACATGTCGGGAATATTTTCAAAGACTTTCAATTCTTACAGTACCGAGTCTTTACATATTGACAGTACTAAGTTATCTGGCTAGACATATAACGGATTTTGAAACCGAAGATGAAAGAAAAGCAAGGGAAAGTTCAAGGAGAATGTGTCTGAGTAATAAGATTGAGCCAAAAATAAATATTGTCAAACATAGTATAAAATTTCAAGCTGTAAAATTGTTTAATTGCTTACCTAAGGTTTTGAAAAAGGAAATTTATAAAACAAACGTATTTCAAAAAAGTCTCAAAGCTTTTCTTTTGGAGAAATTTTATTATTCAATTGATGAATTTGGTTGTGTTAATGATAATAACTGAACTTGACATAAATAATATATAAAATTGTGAAAATTAATTGTCATTTTTTCTTTTTGTAAACATTAATATATGCAACTATTTATCTTAATTCTATTATTATTATTACTTTTTTTAATTTGACATACCTACTCAGAATTTTAATTTTTATTCATATCGAAAACTAATTTTATGTTTGACTTTTTTGTGTTTTTTTTTACTATGATTATTTTGTTATTATTATTTTTACATTCAGACACAATTGTATAATTGTTTATTGAATAAATGAAATTGAATTGAAAAATTGAATTGAACCACTTGTTTGTTGACAACATTCAGTTTTTTTCAAAATGTTCTCGCGCTATTGGTGTGATGAAGTTTGTCTTTGTTTTTAAAATACGTTCGAATGATTCCCACATTTTTTTTCCTGCTGCCGAAGCTTACTTATTTTAAATGTGGACAATAATAGAACCTGGACCTTTTTCGTAGCCCGTAAGTACCTTAAAGTTAATCTCATTTGTCTCATTTTTACAAATATTTTAAAACATTTTGTCGCGTAACCTGCTAGTGCAAGGGTACGTTAGCAGAGGTACGTTACCGTGTCTCTCGCAGTGTTGCTGGGCATCCTCCCACGACGTGGGCACCTTCTCCTGCGTAATCCAGCAGCCTACCTCGCGAGCAAACCAGCGCCTGCTCTGAGCGACTGTGAACATTATGTAATGTGCGCTATAGACCGGTAGGGTAGGGCTACGTCCCAGAACACCGGGATGTTCCGGTTTGAAGCGTTATTCCCGATCAGTAAGCCATTTGTCCCGGTTTGATAGTTGTACATGCATAATTTGTATGCCACCGATATCGGAGCATAATTATGAAAATATGAATGGGCAAAGAAAACTGGCACTGGGAACACGAGCATAGAGCTTGCTAAGAAAAAAAATAATATGAATAGGCAAAGAACATTGATTTAATTCTAAAATTGTCTTACTGTATTATTTTGTTCTTGTTTTTGTTTTTGTAGCACTTAAAATGTAAAAAGTTAAAAAACTTCTTTTTTTTTTAATTTGAAAGATCTGCAGAATGTGGGTCAGAGTATTCCTAACTCTGAAAAGACGATCATTGCAGGAGATCTAAATGGGCCCGTCGATCAAAATGCCCCTAAAGACAAGCCGTTCACGGAAACTTGGATATGGCGTGCGAATTTTAGCCTGTCTATAGTCAATACTTTCTTCCAGAAAAGAAGTGAACACTTAATCACTTACAAAAGTGGAAGTCGAATACATATACAATAGCGGAATACACTTCCTGTGTGATTGCCGAATGCGGACTCTATTCAAGGACTGTAACCGGTATCCTGAGCGACTACTCAATATCGCATCGTTGAAGCATGTTTCCAATAACCAATAATACAACAATAAATAAACAAAACTGGAATCAAATGGTATAAACTAAATAAAACATAGCAGTTAAACTGGTGTAAAAGTATATTGCCGAATCTCTGAATCGGCCATCTTGAAAGTAAATGCGGTATAGAACAAGTTCCATACACATGCTACAAAAATTGGAAAAAAAGTCTTAGTAGTATCAAAAGGCAAACTTAAAGTAGGTCAAGACGCCAGCAGGTGGTCAGAAAAAGTTAAGAAAAAGATCAAGCGAAAGAAGACTCTTAAGACATGGCTAAATACGAACAGAGATTTAGATAAAGAAACATACAAGACGGCGAAAAGAGGTGTAAATCAAGCTGGAACCAAAACGAAAGCCGCAGCGGATAAAGATTTGATATCTAGACAGGAAAATGCACAAAATGAAATAGAAGAGCAAAACAATGTAACAAGGCATCAAACAAAACAAATATACTATCGATGCATTAAGTAAACTGTTGACATTGAACCACGAAATCAAACAAAAGATGGCAGGGCTATTTCCACCAGCTTTTGAATAAAGAGTTCCCTCCGGACCAATAACTTCAATGATGCTGACGGAGGTCAATACAGCTATTCGTAGTATTAATAATGATAAAATGTGAACTGATTGGACTAACTGGCTGACGAACCTGTGAAAGATGACGATCTTAACATTAGGAAATATGCCGAAAATGTGACGAATGAGCAACAATATACCTTTATAAGAATAAAGGAAACATAGCAGAATGTGAAAATCACAGAGCCATAAAGTTATCATCACATACACTAAAGATATATGAAAAAACTGTTACTAAAAAACTTGAAAGACTCTCTCACATTTATCAGAAGCTCCATGGACACTTTTACACGCTGCCGTAGTGTTAAATGAAAAATAGTTTCTAAAAACCAATAATGACCTAAAAAATTGAAGTAAAGCCCTGGGACAAGAGGTTGGCGAATGAATCGTCAGAAAACCGAATACATGCACAATAAGTTCTCCGGCGTCAACAACAACAACCAAACTCCACCTACTATCGAAGGAATACCCTTAAACGTGGTCAAAGAGTTCAATTTTATTTTAATACTAGCTGACCCGCGCAACTTCGTCTGCGTAAATTTTCCCTTTTTTCTTTTTCTTCCTTTTTTTTTACAACATTTTTCATTGCTGCTCCGCTCCTATTGGTCGTAGCGTGATGTTATAACCTATAGCCTTCCTCGATAAGTGGGCTATCCAACAATAAAATATTTTTTTCAGTGCAGCCCAGTAGTTCCTGAGATTATCGCGTCCAAACAAACAAACAAACTCTTAGGGGTATGAAAAATAGATGTTGGCCGATTCTCATAGATACCGGATAAGCACAAAAAAATTCATCAAAATCGGTCAAGCCGTTTCGGAGGAGTATGGCAACGAAAACTGTGACACGAGAATTTTATACCTATATATTAGATTAACATTGTTCTAACATTTTTCAATCTCCATTTTTTTCTTTTATCAATGTAACATGAAATCTTACGTTTTTTAAGTAATTTAAGTGTAAATTTAAATAAATAGCTCAAAATTGTCCATAATAAAAAAAAATCGAATTTGAGTTTTTTCAATTTTTGAAAACAACATTTTTGCATTTTCTGAGAACATTTACTACGGTAATGTATATTTTTTATACACCATCAGAAAGTAAAGATTTCAACGATTGAGATATTAGATCATTGATTTTGATATTAAGCTAAAATAAGGCGAAAAATAAATATTTTAAATCAAATAAATTACAGTGTATTTGGGACATAATAAGGTAAGTTTTCACCAAATTTCATAGAAAAAAAATATTTCAAAAATATAAAAATAAAAAAACCAAAAACTTGGTTATTTGAATTTTTCACCTAAATTTTCAGGTTATGTTAAAAAATTGTAAATACAAAAGTTGTAGATTTATTACCTACAACTTCACAACTTTACTTTTTTCCATAGGACTTGTAGTTTTGCAGGAAATCGAGATAAACTGTTTTTTACCCTTAAAAACTCACCCCCTCCCACTTCCCGAACTTGGATCGACCGTAATTTATTTTTCCTTTCATTTTTATCATATTCCCCTCCTTTTCTAATGGGTTTCATCCTACTGTAATTGTTTTTGGTTTCAAAAATTATCGACCCTGGTCTATAACTCAGAAATAACGCAAAATCGACTTGAATGGCGTAAATTTATCAGGAATGACCCCGAAAAAGAAAAAGGCAAGGAAAGAGAAAACACGAGCTTTAAAATTTGTTTATGGTTCCCTTTTCAATTACCTAAAAAAAAAGTCCCGATCGATGTATCAGTAGTTTTGACAGCCCAACAACAGGGTTGTGTGCGCGCGTCTTTCTTAAAAGAACATGGTGTCAACAACAACAAACTTAAAAGCATTCAAAGATCATTATTATTATTTGAATTTCAATTTTAAGACGTCCACTATATTGCCAAAATAAAATCAATCAATCAGTCAGTTATATACTTAAACAAATGAATTCTCCGTTTTAGTGATGATAAAATGAAGTGAAAAATTCAAATAATAAATAAACAAACGAAAAAAATCCTTCGTTAAATCAAACTACTTATATTAAATTTATATGATAAAATAGATCCAAAACTCACCAGCAACGGTCGCCAGGAGGGCCCAGATAGCAATTAAAACATGTCTGTTCATGGTGTCAGTATCAAGAGCACGGGACAGTCTCTTGGTTCAAAACTAATGCGCGCACGACGCCGCCCGGGCCGCTTTATAATGATGGGCGTCACTATATGAAGTGGGGCATGATGGTAGCGGAATATACTATGTACGTACACTGTTGTAATACAATTGTCAATTAATCATACTTAACAATACAAAAGATTTAAACACATAATACACAACGACATTCATTTATGCCTCCCACCGCATTATTTTTAGAACGTAATACTTTATCACCCGATCCGATTTCAGGCATCGATCTTATTAAAAGTTAAACATGAACACATTTACATTTTTCAATTAGTTTTAGTTACATGGAATTTGCATAACTTGACTTTTGTAAGTAAAGATTCTGCGTGACGAATAAAGGCATATCAAAAGCAATTTTTAAATTTCAAAGGCAACATAAGTTTATGCAACAAAATTCCAAATCGCTGTCATCACAAAAAAAATCTAAAATAAACTTTTAACGGACAACAATACCGAATATTAATTTATTTTAAAACTTTCAGTGTTTATGTTCTCTACCAATGTTGATTCAGTTTCACTCTTGTCAATAAAAACTTCATTTTATACTTTAAATGGTTCCTTTGCTATTCTGTTTGTGTAATAAGGTCTGTCTAGACATTTAATTACGAACAAGAATGTTGGCGTACACGTATCGTCAACTTGAATAATGTGTTATTCTAAAATAATAGAGCTATGTCTCCGTACGCTTGAGATGTTTATTGACTTATAAAATACTACAGTAAGGTATTGTTTCAGACTGAATATGTTATAAGCAAACCAATATCGTTGTTACTTTAAGTTATATTGTGTTGTTATAAGTTATGCTTTGTTGACTTTCTTTGAAAAAAAACTTTAAGTGGCGGCATTTGCTACTTGACATTTGAAAAATTTTAATGTCAATAACAAACGTATGGTCATCGTACACGTACATTTCAGTATCGTAACTCCTTTTGATGTCGAGGTAGCAGTTAAATATGTAATATCGACTTTAGAGGCTCTCGATTATGTAAAATAATATATTTTAAGTTATTATTGCCATGTGAAAAAATATCAAGACTTATTTTATTTGTCACACAATATATTGTCGTGCTTGTTAAACACTGTAATAATTCAGGTCTGGTGGGTCCCTTTATTTACGATTCTAGTCTAGAAACCTATTACCGTGAATAGCCTTTCACCAGTCTATGGGGAAAAATAATATGCCTAACTTAAGCCTCATTATGTTAATAAAATACCACTGGCCGTTAACATTTATAATAGGCTCGCGAATAATTTAAATTTAACGTTCAGCTGGGCTCAATATCTTTTCAGCTACATTTTTCTGTCTAAAACAATTACATTTTATGTGAAGTGACAGTGAAAACGTATCTAGTCGGATAAAGAGAGATCACTCTCTCTCTCTTTCTCTATCTATAGAAAAAATCAAATGAGAGTTGAGTCAACTACTATGCCTCATTATATTTTTAAACATATGATTTTTGGAACACAGACATCAATCTGTGAGCCTGACAAAAAAAATATCCTTAAAGTCACTCTTTGTTTATTCTTCTATATCATCGTACTTCGTTTGCCTCTACTTCTGCTCACAGGTAACATAATAAAACGGATCAGAGTATTTTATGTTAACTTTTTACAACAAAAACATCATATTGTTATATAATAAATCCAATTCATCCAATAGTTGACAAAGTATAAATACAATTCTCGTTTATCTGTTTGTTAAAGTCGGTGACGCCGAGTCTCATTTTTACTTTAAATGATTATAACCAAATTAAAATATTATAAATTACGTAAACTCAATATAACCAAAGTCCAAGGCGAATATAGTCTTCTTTATAATCTTTTAGGCAGTTCGTAGGTTGATCTCCCAATTGCAATATAATTTAATTAGTGTCTCACAACCCTCAAGGAAAGGGACTGTGATTGATTTCAATGTCGATTTCGGAGACATTTCCCTCTTTTTGCTTGCGGGCTTTTACTTGACATAAGATCCATTATATAGTGAGCCAGTAGTACCACAAAATAAAGAGAATACAGAAGGAATGCTGCGTCTCTGGTCGATCTTGTTACGATTCTCTGCGTTTGTGACGATCTATGTGTACGTGCGGCAAGAGCGTTTTTTATGAAGCTTTCGTTCTGTACCTGCGGTATTCAGTGGTATTACGGTCACATTTTGGATAGTTGTAGTTCAAACCAATTGTTGTAACACCTAACAAAAGAAGGATGTTATAAATTCTAAAATGTTCATGTCATCGTAGCGTCCACACGAATGGACCAATTTTGTAGATTCTTTTGCGTTTTTAGATTTGTTGAATGAAAAAGGTTTTGTATTGTTTTGAAGATAAAATCAAGATCTCACTGGGATTTTAGTATTATATTGCATTAGGATGCTCCTAGTGATTAAAAACTTGAGCTTGGAAAAAGGTAGTGACCCAGTGAGTATCATTGTTTAATTTGAGCAACGCACTAATCCCAAGCCTTTAAATATAAAAGAAGGCAAACATAATCTGGAATATAAAAACCTTTTGATGTATTTTTATAAGCACACCATGTTTCTGCAGTATAAGTAGGTATAGGCAGAACAAGAGCTTTGTAGACAGACATCGACTTTGGCTATTATTTTGAAATCGTGTGATTTCCAAACGCGCTGAGTTAACTTTCCAAACGTGGCGGCGGCTTTTGCAATGCGCGTTGGAATTTCGGATGCTAACAGAGACGGTATCGGTTTGAATCTGGCAACCAAGGTGCTAGAAATTAGTAACTTCTTAAAGAGGGGCAGAATTCAGTGTAATAATGTAGATATCGATGCCCATAGTAACACACTTGAATACACTATTTTAAAACAAAAATCTTATAATAAAGTTGCCTTTACCCTCTTCTGTATTTTTGTAAGTTGATGCTCACATCCACACCATTTTTTTTTTTTAAAGATAACTAGCAATGTGGGATTGTGGTTTCACATTATTAGCAATCCTGTTAACCCCTCCAGCTAAGCTCTATGGCTTGTGTTAGGAGTGGGTTTACGTCGATAGTATAATGGCCAGGATTCGAACCCGCGACCTCACGATTGTGAGCCCGATGCCTTTTATTATACCAGTTTACGTCATGGTGTAATGGTGGAACCACCTTACTGGCTTAACTGTATATATACAAATATATTCCATTAAAAAGAAAGTGGCCATGAGTTTTTATTGCCAAGTTCTTTGTCACGGCTTTACTTTTGCGAACTTGGTATTAAATGTAGAATCATTCTATTCTAAATTTTGTCTGACGTTTATAAGCGTTGCATTTGTTACATGCCTAAATGAATAAGGTATTTTGACTTTGACTTTATATTGGGTTTCTAAACCAAACTGATCTTCAACATTAAAAATATATAATTAAATATCAGCTAAAGGCCTCGTTTATAGAGACGCGGGACGTCACGCGTCTCGTGTGGCGTGGCGTCTCGCGTCGCGTTAGACGTTTTTTTCTGTTTACGAAGCGACTTATAATCGCACGCGTAAACACAAACATATGGCAATATACGATGTTTTTTATATGGATGGGAAGGGTGGTGTTGCCCACCGCGGGACCACGGCGTGTAGCAAAGCACGCGGTGAAAATCGCTGCGGTGCACGCGGAGTACTAAATAATTCACTTTTAACATAAAATAATATTATTTTAGGGTATGGAATAGTATTAAATAATCCATATTACATAAACAGACAAATTTCTTTCAAAAAATGATTGTTTGTCATCGCAATTCGCGTTGCTTAGGAACCAGTCCAAAACGTGACTTTTTTGTGCGTGCACCCGGTCATCTATTTATAAGACGTTATGACGCCAAAAGAGTCGAGTCTAGCTTCTGCCAGTCTTATTTAGAAGGTTCCACCGCGGGCATCGCTTCATTGAAAATAGCCACTGCGTGCGCCGCCGCTATATACGGTCCATTTCATAGAAACGCGTGTTCAATCGCTTCTGCATAAACGCACTCATACAACGCCATATGTTTGAATTCTAAGCGGGCCGCTTAACGCCACGTGTCTCCTTAAATGAGGCCATAGAGTTGTTACTCATTTTCAATCAGTCAGATTTTGAACTATTCGAAATGATTTCATTAAAAATTGAATTAGATGATGATACTAGGCATTTCAGAGTCAATAACTCACTCACTCATGTAACTATGTAATCCAAATACACGTAATAAATAAATCTATACTAATATTATACTTATATATGTAAAAGTAACTCTGTCTGTCTGTTACCTTTTCAAGCGTAACCAATTAAATTTTAACTACATTTAATCCAATTTTAGAAAGTTTTTCGCGAAAAAATGACGTAATATTTACCAAGACCACGTGAAATTTGAGGTTCGGCTCGACCCTCCCCCCCCCCCTCTAAACTCCTCACGGACGCCACCTAACCGACATCGACGCGAGCGGAGCCGCGGGTGACAGCTAGTAGGTACACAGCACAGAAACTTCTTTTACGGTGGAACTTCTATTTCTTAGTTGCATTAATCCCATAATTAATTCAAAACAACAGTCCGTCGCAAATTAATTATTCCCTACATGATTACCGGCTACCGTTTGCTGAAGGAATTACTTTGAATTCTTCATTACCCTCAACCATCTAATTATAGCAAGGAACTACCCACTGTAATAGCTGTAGTTTCCTTTAAAATAAACTTAAAATACATATTACGGTTTAAATTCCAGTATGAGGTATGCGACTGCATAAAATTCCCACATTTTCTTTGGAAATAATGCTAGGACTTGCATTTCATTTCCATACAGACAAATAATCCATTACTTTACAAATAACGAAATTTTTTATACGTTTTTGTTTATCAAAATTTTAAATGGGACATTATTATGCTGATAAAAATCCAAGAATACTCAAAGATATTTCTTATTAGCTACACCACAAATCCTTTATTTCATTTAAGCCTTTCTTAATTATAACGTGCGAATCTTCTGTGCGTAGGTACTCGTATTAAATATTTATTTCTAATAAGATAGGTATCTACTTAGGTAGGTACCTATAATTATGGAATTAAGGCTCACGAAATGTTTACATTTTCCCTGAGGATTGAACAGCCTATTTGAAAAACATTTCCGAGTATTTCCAAATCATGTTTTCTACAGTATGTTGACTTACTAAAAACAACACGTAGCACGTACAGAACTGGCGCGATCAGAGCAAAGATAGAACAGTAGTGTTCTACAAAGTTTAGCGCGTGACCAGCGCTTTCTTGCTTCAAAGAGCTTGCAAGTGTTGGCTTGCGCCAGAGTTCGGCTTCAATTCAACAGAAAGCGTTGCACTTTGTACACGTCGAATTCAAAAGCTGGTCTAGCATAATTTCGGACAGATTGTAAATTCAGAGACGTTGCTAGAAATTTAGTCTTTATAGTCCAAAGTTGATAAGTTGTTACTATGGATTTTAAAGAAAAACGAGGATTAAATAACATTGTAAGAATGATGTTTATTTAATGTGCACCTGAAACCATAAGGGTCAATTGCAGTTCAGAAGATCGACCACGAACCTAGCTATACTTTCAAATAGTAAATCAAATAGTTAACCTAAACTAGCATAGGAACTGCTCTCCGTGTCTCTCACAACAGTTTCTTTCTAGTCTAGCCATTTACAGTATAGTTGGATTCATTCTCTGATACACGACTACATAACATGGAACCCATGTCAAACATCCATAGCTAAATATAATACCTACATGGTGATGTGGTATTGACAATGAATTTATATAGAGTGAATGATATCGGAGCAGTAATTACGGCCTCAATGTGGAAAGTTAACACGATTCGTGGTCAGATATTATGCTGCACGGTGTGTTCATTGCAATAACGGAATTTGGTTTTTACCAATAAATTACTATGAATAAAAGATGATTTTAATTTGATACATAGACATAGCAAAGTTGAGAGGTTAATACTGTTATAGATTACAATACAATAATGTAATGTATAACTTTAAAAAATATGTTGTACATATCTAGTGTAAATAATCCTTAGAATATATTGACATACCAGCACAGGCATTTTATCATCACCTATTAAATTAAAATTTATAGGTACGCTATTCCTCTTCAACTACTAGCTTTGGATGTAAAGGACATTTTTCCGTCGACTGTCTAGCACAAAATAGAAAAGTGAACTTATACTATTTGTGATTCAAAGTGGAAAATTTCGATCTTTAGTCGTTCGCTCTTGTCACAGTAGTCGTGGTTTCATGATGACGCATCTGCTAGGTATTTGCGGACGACGCACGACCTATTCAATCTCCAGAAATGGAAAGGAACCTTAGAAAAAAAGTTTGAGAGAAAATTCATACACGCACTAAGTGTATGATTTTGTAATTAAAAGCAAAAACCGGCATTCACGCACACGGAGGTGGTTTATGTAAAAGGTTGGCAACAAATGGTTATTTCTCCGGAGGAAATTTTGAGGTTAGGTACCTATCTATGTATTCTATGGAAGCAGAGTTTATTAATGAAGCGTAAGTTATGTAAACAATGTTTTTATTTGCGAAAAAAAATGAGTAATTCCATAAATAAAATATAATTATCAATATTTATTTATCTGGAAAACCATAAATTACCAACTCTAAATAGTAGCATTCATTTGTGTACTTTCTCATATATCTAATACCTGTTATATAAAACCTACCTAAAAATAGATAGGTATTATAGTTTGTTATATAAAAAAAACAACTAAAACTAAATGTCTTAAACTAAAACTTATCACCTAAAAAATCGAATGCGCCGCATTACAGTGACATCTCACAGATGAAGTTGGTTTTTCCCCCACAAGTCCAATTGTATAGTAGCTCATCTTGATTCAACACTGCACATGTCCAACTTGCATCTAGGGCTTGTCGTGTGCCACTCCAACCGTGGTACACCTCGCTAATTAGTTGCCCTGAAACAATAATCCAGTAAACATTTTTTTAAAGTTTTTTATCAGAAAAAACGTACTGTGCAAAAGAGGAAAACCTGTTTTGGTATGATACTCCGGTTCATTTTGGACTTCGCAGGGCAGCATTTTGGGACCGATTCACGCGCGCGCGCGCGCTCACACGGCGCTGACGTTGCTTTACTTAATTATCCGAATGCTCCTACTTATCTTTCGTCTCACTTTCAATATTTGTGCTCTATTCATGACAGAAATCATCGATCCTATAATACCCTTCTACTTCTATGTCCGTTTCATAGCTTAGCAATAATTAATTGGTCTTTCTCGGTTAAAGCCTATGTCTTGTAGTCTTTGGAATGCACTCCCTGTAGAAATTAGATTGTCCACCAGCCGTTTCGGATTTTAAAATAAACCGACCAAGTACGAGTTGGACTCGCACACTGAGGGTTCCGTACTAACTTTTAAGTATGTAAATAGTTTGATCAATACGGAAATCTATCTAGACACACGGCACTGCATCAACCAAGTTACAAAAGGACGACTCACCAACCGTGGTTGGTGGTACGGAACCCTAAAAAAGTACGTCAAGTATACAGAACTTACTTGGAGGATTCAGTAGATTAATCATTTGGCCTTGATATCTTTACATATATAATCACTTGTCCTGACTGACTGACTGACTGACTGATTCTTCAATGCAGAGCCCAAACCCCTAGGGTTGTCGTCCCACGCGATAACAAATCAGCCACATTTTCCTTTCCACTGACGTGCCTCCATGACGCGTTTCTAGTACTCGTATTTTACCGATTTTGGAGAATCAACCCCTAAGGGAGTAAAATAGGGGTTGCAAGTTTGTATGAAACTCTGTCAGTATTAAAGTTAGGCCTATAAAATTTCATATTTGGCTTTTTCGACTAAAATAAAGAAACACATGTTTCTGTGTTTTAGGAAAATCAACCCCTAAGAGGGTAAAATAGGGGTCACAAGTTTGTATGGTTGTTCGTTATTTGGAAGTTTGATCTGTGAAATTTCATACTCGGCTTTTTGCCATAAAATAAAAACATGTATTACAGCATTTTTAAATAATCAACCCCTAACTGTGTAAAATAGGGGTTGCAGGTTTATGTAAAACTCCGTTACAAGATTCAATCATGAAGAAAAAGCAGACATGAGAAAACTCCGGCCGGGAATCGAACCAACGACCTCTTGCGTAGCAGCCGGACAGACTCCCACCGCGCCACAGAGGCATTTTTATTATTATATATTATTTTCTATTTTGTATTTAAGTGTGTAGGTAACTAGGTAATTTATCAAAAAAATAAGAACCTGCAATCCTTTTCTCTACTTCTTATATATATGTATGGAGTTAGCTGACACCCTGGATTAACACATAGGCTAATAAACCGCGGGTAACACCGCGGGGCACAGCTAGTAAATAATAAAAATACCTGAGTTTTACTTTATATCTCGACAATGATGTGAAATTTCGAGATAAAAGAGAGAGAGAAGAGTGGGGGTGTTAGGTTTTATTTTCGCTACGGAATTTCTTGATTCGGTCGCCGTGCTCACAGCCCGCCATAAAAGCTATGCAATAGCTTAAAAAAAGCAAAGCGCAGCAATGAAAAATGTTGCAAAAACGGGGAAAATTTACGCAGACGAAGTTGCGCGGGTCAGCTAGTAAATAATAATAATGAACTGACGAAAGGGTTTGTAAATTGGGGACTGTAACGACTAGTTAAAAAAATATTTCATTGAAATAAACAACTTACCGCGAGTAGTGCGCCATTCACTCACTCCTCCTGGTCGGTTGTCCCGGAGATCTATCCACACATACTTGTGAGAACCGTAACCACCGTCCCTCATAATATCCCTGACGGTTTTTGCTTCGACTGCATTGTTCACAACTACGAGGTGTCCGCCCTCACTGGCACACACCGCAAAAGCAGTATCCCACGATACTTCTTCACTCTTGTGATACTTATACCAGCTGCCTATGTCTGGCTTGTACGCGTATCCTGAATATTTGAAACTGTTGTTAGTGTACTGGTTTACTCATGTGGGTGTAAATTAATACCTGTCTGATCCAAAAGTGGTGTGACACTGCTTAAAAATTAGTATCAGTCAAAACAACATTTTTAATATTCATGATTTGAACCAGTGAGTCCTCGCGCGACTGGTGACGCGTTATTTGTGACAGCTACTGCAATCAGTTGCGCGTTGATAAGGTCGTGACTCACCTGGTGGGGCCGTTGATGACGGTGGTGTGGTCGTCGATGATGGTGATGGGGCCGTCGACGACGGCGGTGGGGCCGTCGAGGATGGTGGTGGGGCCGTTGACGATGGTGGTGTTATCTCTACGGGTGGCACAACAACAAAAAGACATAGAGCTATAGATCACTTTTCTGAAACAATTGAGTAATAGGTAGTCATGATCCCACCACGGTTCTCCCCCTGTGTATAGGTTTTTCCAAGTAGGTATTATTAGTGTATACCTTCCAGGAACCAGTTAATATTGGGATTTACATTTAATTGTAACTGTAAATATAATTGGCAGATGTACAATTAAACTAACCTAAACCGCACTCTGTTGTATCGTTTGAGTAACAGATGTAAGGCAGGTGGTCCCAGCACGACACGGCGCGTATTCCGCGCCGGTCCATGGATAAGCAGTCACCCTGCTCGAGGTCTAGCTGCTCTATTGCTGCGAACACGGCATAGGGCATGTCGTCGAGTTGCTTCCCTGAAAATTTGTAGAAAAATGCACCGCTAGTTATTAGAACTCCTAGACCTCAGACCGTTGATGCATTTCTAAGCACAGCTCTATACCGCGCATCCACGGTGGACATCCTTGAGCGCACCGCGCATGCGCCAGTTCGCACGGCCTTTTCACGACAACGAAATAAAGATAGTGAATAAGAACCCTGTACGCGGTGGCGGCACCGCTACCAATGGCAGTTAAGAAAGAATGAGATATCTAGTTAAATAGGGGAAGAGAGAGAGAAATCTTTATAACAGAATGTCATCGTTCGCGGCTTGTTGTCGTTGTAAGAAGCGCACTACACACCTGCGCTGCGACGCGGCCGTACTTTTAGCACTGTTTTGCACTTCGTTTGTTTCTTAGTGAACAACGGCGCAGTAGCCCCAACCCGTTCCGGCTTCGCACGGATTTTCACCACTATCGCGCATAATATGCATGTATTTTACACATAAACCATTTGAAAGAAATTACCTAACTAATGACTAACATATATATACAGGCTGTAACAGAAAGGTGTGGTCAAATTTCACCAGCGGATAGTGTATGTTGTCAGTATTTCACTGACCATGGGGCCATAGCTAGATAGCTAGTTGCATTATTATTCCTTAGTTATAGCATATTCCCGTGTATATATAAATATATTTATATTAATATATATATATATATATATATATATATATATATATATATATATATATATATATATATAATATCTTGGGACAACTCACACAACGTCATCTGGTCCCAAACTAAGCAGAGCTTGTAGAGTCGCGGAATAAAAATGTTTGTCACCTTAAAGTCCAATTTTGCTTAATGGTTTGAACCGAATCAAGGAACAGTAACGCCAACATGTCAATGTTGTCAAACTAAAAATAAGGCTTTACCTAAAATAATAACCGAACTATCTAACTGCAAAAGCTGCTGGCAACAGATGAAATAAAAACTAAAGTTTTTAATTCAAGGTAAGGTAGGTAGGGTAGGTAGCACGGCTATTTTTAAATGTTGCACCTACAATGGAAATTAATAACATTAAACGACTACTTATCAATTGGCGTAAAGAAGGCACTTAACACTGGTATATCTTATTTTAAACGTTCCTCTTAAATCGCTCTATCCATCGGTGAAAATTGCATTACAATGCGTTGCGTAGTTCAAAAAATCTAAACGCACAGTCAGCTCGATTGACTTTATTTATACTATGTAAAGATAATAAGATGTAAAAAAAAAGATAGGTAATATTAATTAAAGTGGTTTCGGATAGAATAGTTTTGTTCCTATTCCTAGTTCCCAGCACAGTGGTCCGCATCAAATACAAACCTTCTACAGATACATAGCGCACCTCCTGATCGTCGTCAGAGCGATTTGCGCGAGTACCTATGAAATAGGCAGCGGAGTGGTTGTGCACGTTAATGAGCGATTGCATATAGTCCAACAGTTTTGTGTTCAACGGAGACGCCAAAATTGCACCTGTAACGAACGATTAACTTTCAAATACACCATTTTTAGCTTGCCTTAGGCGCGCCTTGTATCGAAAT
Organism: Herminia tarsipennalis; assembly: GCA_945859575.2. NCBI lineage: Eukaryota > Metazoa > Arthropoda > Insecta > Lepidoptera > Erebidae > Herminia > Herminia tarsipennalis. The sequence goes on from OX243835.2 coordinate 18,573,903, forward strand.
TAATGGGGGTCGAAAAACTCTGTGAAAGGAGCTAATAACGATCAATTTTAAGTGTAATAGTAAACGGCTACAGGCGCCGCACAATAATAATAATAATAATAAAAATGATTTATTCACTTAGGAAGCAAAATACTACACTTGTGAAAAGTCGATTCTACATTTAGTTGTAATGCCTGTTCGCAAACAATAGGTAAAGCCCGAGAAAAGAACAGGCAATAATAACTCGTGGCCACTCTTTTCAAATTGCCAATGTTTCTCTGTTTAAAAACTGTATATGCAGGTAAGGTGCTGTCACCATTATATTAAACACCATATTAGAGGACTTATGCAAAAAAAAACATTTTTTAAGGTAGTCAAGTTCTGAACAAAATATCGGGAAAACTCGATAAAAATGATAAATCTTGTTGGTAAAATCAAGAAATCAAGGATACCGCACATTCTTACTAACCTATACTTTACATAATGAAATAAAGTGAAATGATTTTTTTAATAACTCACAAACGGGCACTGCTTTGTTGTCAACAAAAAAAATTTTTGGGTATTCATATAAATTTTTGGGTATTCATATTGACAATTTGCTTAACTGGAAACATGAGTTGAACGCCATTGATGCGTCAATATCATCAGCTTGCTTTGCCCTAAGGACTCTAAGAGATGAAGTCAGTACAATTCATTTAAAAACGGTATACTACGCTTTAGTGGAGTCAAGGCTAAGGTACAGTATTCAATTTTGGGGTAATAGTTATAAATATAATTGCGAAAGAGCGTTTATACTTCAAAAAAGAGCAATAAGGACAATTGTTCGCATTCCTCAGAGGGAAACATGTCGGGAATATTTTCAAAGACTTTCAATTCTTACAGTACCGAGTCTTTACATATTGACAGTACTAAGTTATCTGGCTAGACATATAACGGATTTTGAAACCGAAGATGAAAGAAAAGCAAGGGAAAGTTCAAGGAGAATGTGTCTGAGTAATAAGATTGAGCCAAAAATAAATATTGTCAAACATAGTATAAAATTTCAAGCTGTAAAATTGTTTAATTGCTTACCTAAGGTTTTGAAAAAGGAAATTTATAAAACAAACGTATTTCAAAAAAGTCTCAAAGCTTTTCTTTTGGAGAAATTTTATTATTCAATTGATGAATTTGGTTGTGTTAATGATAATATATAAACTTGACATAAATAATATATAAAATTGTGAAAATTAATTGTCATTTTTTCTTTTTGTAAACATTAATATATGCAACTATTTATCTTAATTCTATTATTATTATTACTTTTTTTAATTTGACATACCTACTCAGAATTTTAATTTTTATTCATATCGAAAACTAATTTTATGTTTGACTTTTTTGTGTTTTTTTTTACTATGATTATTTTGTTATTATTATTTTTACATTCAGACACAATTGTATAATTGTTTATTGAATAAATGAAATTGAATTGAAAAATTGAATTGAACCACTTGTTTGTTGACAACATTCAGTTTTTTTCAAAATGTTCTCGCGCTATTGGTGTGATGAAGTTTGTCTTTGTTTTTAAAATACGTTCGAATGATTCCCACATTTTTTTTCCTGCTGCCGAAGCTTACTTATTTTAAATGTGGACAATAATAGAACCTGGACCTTTTTCGTAGCCCGTAAGTACCTTAAAGTTAATCTCATTTGTCTCATTTTTACAAATATTTTAAAACATTTTGTCGCGTAACCTGCTAGTGCAAGGGTACGTTAGCAGAGGTACGTTACCGTGTCTCTCGCAGTGTTGCTGGGCATCCTCCCACGACGTGGGCACCTTCTCCTGCGTAATCCAGCAGCCTACCTCGCGAGCAAACCAGCGCCTGCTCTGAGCGACTGTGAACATTATGTAATGTGCGCTATAGACCGGTAGGGTAGGGCTACGTCCCAGAACACCGGGATGTTCCGGTTTGAAGCGTTATTCCCGATCAGTAAGCCATTTGTCTCGGTTTGATAGTTGTACATGCATAATTTGTATGCCACCGATATCGGAGCATAATTATGAAAATATGAATGGGCAAAGAAAACTGGCACTGGGAACACGAGCATAGAGCTTGCTAAGAAAAAAAATAATATGAATAGGCAAAGAACATTGATTTAATTCTAAAATTGTCTTACTGTATTATTTTGTTCTTGTTTTTGTTTTTGTAGCACTTAAAATGTAAAAAGTTAAAAAACTTCTTTTTTTTTTAATTTGAAAGATCTGCAGAATGTGGGTCAGAGTATTCCTAACTCTGAAAAGACGATCATTGCAGGAGATCTAAATGGGCCCGTCGATCAAAATGCCCCTAAAGACAAGCCGTTCACGGAAACTTGGATATGGCGTGCGAATTTTAGCCTGTCTATAGTCAATACTTTCTTCCAGAAAAGAAGTGAACACTTAATCACTTACAAAAGTGGAAGTCGAATACATATACAATAGCGGAATACACTTCCTGTGTGATTGCCGAATGCGGACTCTATTCAAGGACTGTAACCGGTATCCTGAGCGACTACTCAATATCGCATCGTTGAAGCATGTTTCCAATAACCAATAATACAACAATAAATAAACAAAACTGGAATCAAATGGTATAAACTAAATAAAACATAGCAGTTAAACTGGTGTAAAAGTATATTGCCGAATCTCTGAATCGGCCATCTTGAAAGTAAATGCGGTATAGAACAAGTTACATACACATGCTACAAAAATTGGAAAAAAAGTCTTAGTAGTATCAAAAGGCAAACTGAAAGTAGGTCAAGACGCCAGCAGGTGGTCACAAAAAGTTAAGAAAAAGATCAAGCGAAAGAAGACTCTTAAGACATGGCTAAATACGAACAGAGATTTAGATAAAGAAACATACAAGACGGCGAAAAGAGGTGTAAATCAAGCTGGAACCAAAACGAAAGCCGCAGCGGATAAAGATTTGATATCTAGACAGGAAAATGCACAAAATGAAATAGAAGAGCAAAACAATGTAACAAGGCATCAAACAAAACAAATATACTATCGATGCATTAAGTAAACTGTTGACATTGAACCACGAAATCAAACAAAAGATGGCAGGGCTATTTCCACCAGCTTTTGAATAAAGAGTTCCCTCCGGACCAATAACTTCAATGATGCTGACGGAGGTCAATACAGCTATTCGTAGTATTAATAATGATAAAATGTGAACTGATTGGACTAACTGGCTGACGAACCTGTGAAAGATGACGATCTTAACATTAGGAAATATGCCGAAAATGTGACGAATGAGCAACAATATACCTTTATAAGAATAAAGGAAACATAGCAGAATGTGAAAATCACAGAGCCATAAAGTTATCATCACATACACTAAAGATATATGAAAAAACTGTTACTAAAAAACTTGAAAGACTCTCTCACATTTATCAGAAGCTCCATGGACACTTTTACACGCTGCCGTAGTGTTAAATGAAAAATAGTTTCTAAAAACCAATAATGACCTAAAAAATTGAAGTAAAGCCCTGGGACAAAAGGTTGGCGAATGAATCGTCAGAAAACCGAATACATGCACAATAAGTTCTCCGGCGTCAACAACAACAACCAAACTCCACCTACTATCGAAGGAATACCCTTAAACGTGGTCAAAGAGTTCAATTTTATTTTAATACTAGCTGACCCGCGCAACTTCGTCTGCGTAAATTTTCCCTTTTTTCTTTTTCTTCCTTTTTTTTTACAACATTTTTCATTGCTGCTCCGCTCCTATTGGTCGTAGCGTGATGTTATAACCTATAGCCTTCCTCGATAAGTGGGCTATCCAACAATAAAATATTTTTTCAGTGCAGCCCAGTAGTTCCTGAGATTATCGCGTCCAAACAAACAAACAAACTCTTAGGGAAAAATAGATGTTGGCCGATTCTCATAGATACCGGATAAGCACAAAAAAATTCATCAAAATCGGTCAAGCCGTTTCGGAGGAGTATGGCAACAAAAATGTTATATATTAGATTAACATTGTTCTAACATTTTTCAATCTGCATTTTTTTCTTTTATCAATGTAACATAAAATCTTACGTTTTTTAAGTAATTAAAGTGTAAATTTGAATAAATAGCTCAAAATTGTACATAATAAAAAAAACGAATTTGAGTTTTTTCAATTTTTGAGAACAACATTTTTGCATTTTCTGAGAACATTTACTATGGTAATGTATATTTTTTATACACCATCAGAAAGTAAAGATTTCAACGATTAAGATATTAGATTATTGATTTTGATATTAAGCTAAAATAAGGCGAAAAATAAATATTTTAAATCAAATAAATTACAGTGTATTTGGGACATAATAAGGTAAGTTTTCACCAAATTTCATAGAAAAAAAAAATATTTTGAAAAATATAAAAATAAAAAAACCAAAATCTTGGTTATTTGAATTTTTCACCTAAATTTTCAGGTTATGTTAAAAAATTGTAAATACAAAAGTTGTAGATTTATTACCTACAACTTTACAATTTTACTTTTTTCCATAGGACTTGTAGTTTTGCAGGAAATCGAGATAAACTGTTTTATACCCTTAAAAACTCACCCCCTCCCACTTCCCGAACTCGGATCGACCGTAATTTATTTTTCCTTTCATTTTTATAATATGGGGAATATGATAAAAATGAAAGGAAAAATAAATTACCTTCCTTTTCTAATGGGTTTCATCCTACTGTAATTGTTTTTGGTTTCAAAAATTATCGACCCTGGTCTATAACTCAGAAATAACGCAAAATCGACTTGAATGGCGTAAATTTATCAGGAATGACCCCGAAAAAGAAAAAGGCAAGGAAAGAGAAAACACGAGCTTTAAAATTTGTTTATGGTTCCCTTTTCAATTACCTAAAAAAAAGTCCCGATCGATGTATCAGTAGTTTTGACAGCCCAACGACAGGGTTGTGTGCGCGCGTCTTTCTTCAAAGAACATGGTGTCAACAACAACAAACTTAAGAGCATTCAAAGATCATTATTATTATTTGAATTTCAATTTTAAGACGTCCACTATATTGCCAAAATAAAATCAATCAATCAGTCAGTTATATACTTAAACAAATGAATTCTCCGTTTTAGTGATGATAAAATGAAGAGTAAAATTCAAATATTATATAAACATAAGAAAAATCCTTCACTAAATCAAAATACTTATATTAAATTTATATGATAAAACAGAACCAAAACTCACCAGTAACGGTCGCCAGGAGGGCCCAGATGGCAATTAAAACATGTCTGTTCATGGTGTCAGTATCAGGAGCACGGGACAGTCTCTTGGTTCAAAACTAATGCGCGCACGACGCCGGACTGCTTTATAATGATGGGCGTCACTTTATGAAGTGGGGCATGATGGTAGCGGAATATACTATGTACGTACACTGTTGTAATGCAATTGTCAATTAATCATACTTAACAATACAAAAGATTTAAACACATAATACACAACGAGATTCATTTATGCCTCCCGCCGCATTATTTTTAGAACGTAATACTTTATCACCCGATCCGATTTCAGGCATCGATCTTATTAAAAGTTGAACATGAACACCTTTACATTTTTTAATTAGTTTTAGTTACATGGAATTTGCATAACTTGACTTTTGTAAGTAAAGATTCTGCGTGACGAATAAAAGCATTCTTTTCTTTCTTTGGATATCAGAAATAATATTTTATATTTAATTATTCGCTATCAGTACTTTGGCCAATGTTTAAGCACATATAATTTTTACCTTTGCTGTAAGTACGAGTAGATGTTCCTACTATATTGTACCCACTAAGGCTGATTTAAGTTCATCTCATGTTCCAACTTTTTAATAATTTGCATCAGTACTATATTAAGGTCTATGGTATATTAGTACCTTAACCCAAATACAAATTTATAAACATTCAAACATTGTAAAATTGGCAATTTGAAAATACCGACGTATCACAAGAGTTGTTTTGCATCCTAAGTGAATAAATACATTTTGTTTACTTTTTTTTAATTTTGCCGGTCTTCTATTATACTAAATTGAGAATGATTTAACTGATAAAGATGGAATGGATGTAGTTACTTGTGACTTATTAATGTATTTTATTGTACAGTTTATTGTATTTTACTTAGAAGAATACTGTTATCGTCGTTTGATAATTTTACTTAGGTAATAGGCAAAAAAAAACGATTTACTTTTGTAAGTTAAGATTCTGCGTGATAAATTAAGGACATTATTTTCTTTCTTTTGCAAAACATTTATACTTGTTCATTAATTAGTAGTAATTTGGCCAATATAGTTTAAGCACACATAGTTTTTACATTGTTAGTGTATGCTCAAGCTATGTTGTACCCATTGAAGTTTATTTTATAATATAAATTAAAGTAAATTTATTTCGTCTAGGATATGGACCCCAATTTGGGTATAGGCCTCCCCCAACCTTTTCCACCTTACATAATGTTATGTAATATTAGGTAATATTACATAACATTATCTAATATTATCAACATCAGATATTATACAAATAATTGAAATATGAATATAGTAAAACTAGGGTAGAAATAGGGTAAATAATTGAGCATTAGTGAGGTAGAAGTAATGAAATTTTCAGGCCTTAATATTGATAACGATTTAAATTAGAACTATAAAGATTAAGAAAAAGATCAAATGTCACAACTGTATTAACCGTTTATTATATATAAAAAGATAACTAGTATTGTGGGATTGTGGGTCCCATATTACTAGCAATCATGTTAACTCCTCCAGCTAAACTCAATGGCTTGTGTTAGGATATATACATACATATATATATACCTAGTCTAGCCATAAATATTGTTACGAAGAAAAAACATTTTTTTTTATTGCAAATAATATTTATTACTTTTACAGTGTGTTAGTTTAATACATAAATAAAAAACAATTCAAAATATAAAAAGCTTATTCGAAGTGGTCTCCATTGGCTGCAACACAGTCCTTTAAACGTTGAGGCCAGTTATCAATAGAAGCACGCACTCTTTCCATGGGAAAATTCTTCACTGCCAATCGTATGGATTGTTTTAGGGACTCCAAATTATCATGGCGTTTAGAGCAAGCCATACTCTCTAAAACTGACCATAAATCATAATCCAGCGGATTAAGATCGGGACTAGACGACGGCCAGTCTTCAGCTCTGATGAAGTCCGAAACGTTCACTTCCAACCAAGACTGCGTGGACAGAGCTTTATGACCCGGCGCTGAGTCTTGTTGGAAGGACCATACTTGGTTATTGAACATGGTGTTGTTAAGGGGTTTAACTACCTTCTCAAGAATGGTATCTTGATACACTTGTGCCGATGTTTTGATACCTTTTTCACAAAAATATGGCTCAGTCACTCCTTCATAGCTAACACCCCACCAAACCATCACTGAAGTCGGATAATGCCCACGTTGCACTCTGTCGACTAATTGGGAAGCTTCCTTAGAGCTTTGAGCATAAATACGGTCATTTTGTTTGTTAAAATGTTGCTCAACTGTAAAGATTTTCTCATCCGTAAACAAAATTTTTCTGTGACCTCCCTTTGCGTACCGCTTCAGTAGTTGCTTCGATTTTACCACCCTATTCTTTTTTAAATTATCAGTTTAAAAAATGACCAGTGCGTCTCTTATAGGCTGCAAGTCCTAAGTCATCTTTTAAAATGCGTGACATGGTTCTGGGTGCTATCTTCATCTCCCGAGATAAAATCTTTTGCTTTCGGACAGGATTTCTTCGAATTCTTTCCCTTACTGCTTTGACCACCATTTTCGTACGAACACTACGTGGACGGCCAGATCTTTTTCTGTCACAAACAGAGAAGGTCTCATTGTACCTATTAATAGCCCGGTACACAAACATTTGACTAATACCAAGCGTATGGAGAGTTTTAAAAATTACATTCGGCTCCATACCAACTTTGTGTAATGCAATCACAGCGATTCGGTTTTCTTTATCACCCCACTCCATTTTAATATAGCAAAATATTGTACAATGTATTGGCGCCAAAATTAGAAAATACAATGAACAATCGTATAAAAATGACAGATTCCAAATTCAAATGTAATATCTTTCTTATTTTTAATTGTAACAGTATTTATGGCCAGACTAGGTATATATAAACATACATACATACATATACAGGGTGTATTTTTGAAACGGGTCAGTAAGGGCAAGTACCTTAACCGTTGCAGTTACAGCAAAACGTTCTTAGAAGACCTTCCCTAACTTTTTGACATACTTTGAACTGCATTCACAGATTTTGTAAAAAACTTACAGTTGGCAAAAAAAATGCAAAAAGTCCAAAAAATTTTTTTTTATGCCAATCGATTCTATTTTATGTGGGGATCAAAAAACTCTATGAAACCATTTTAGCTTTCAGTACTAGAAAAGACAGAAATCTCCAAAAACGTTTCCCATACATTTCCTACGGAAATATGATAAATCAACTCGAAACTCATAGGACAGGTAAAATTTTAAACTTTTTTAAATAAAAAAAATCATTTAAACATTTTAGAAATTGGTTTATGAAATAAATTGCTCAAAATGATTTCCATTTTCACGAATACATAAGTCTATCCTTTTTTGCACTGAACGAATGGCGGCTAATAATGTTCTGGGATGAATATTACGTAAAATGGTCATTAATGCATCCTTGAGCTCTTGAACACTGGCGTACGTCGTCTTATACACCTCGTTTTTCACGAAGCCCCATAAAAAAAAATCAAGTGGTGTTAGATCGGGGCTACGAGGTGGCCACTGTGTTGGACCATGTGTACCTATCCACTGTGTACCGAATAGGCGGCTCAAATTGGAACGTGAAAGGTGACTGTTATGTGGCGGAGCACCATCTTGTTGAAAATGAACTTTTCGCAATTCCGACAGGGGCCATTCGTCCATCTCGTTTTCAAGATGGTGTAAAATGACTTCATTATACATGGCAGAATTCAGTTTCCCTTCATAAAATTCCACCATTATAACTCGATTGGACATTATACCACACCAACAGTTGAATGAGAAGCGAACCTGATTATGACTTGCCGTAACTCTTAGTGGATTTTCTTTGGACCAATAGTGGTGATTTTTTCTGTTGTACATACCGTTATTGGAAAAATTCGTTTCGTCTGACCACAGTATGTAATTTAAAAATTCATGATCTCTGCTTATTTTTCCTCTTAGCCACCTGCAAAAAGTAAGCCTTCGAACATCATCACCCGGATGTAACACTTGAACTATGCGCCCATATCGATAGCACTTGTAGCCGTATTTCTTCCATATCTTTATCACAAGGGAGTGGGATACACCTACTTCAAAGGCGACATGCCTGGACGATACCTCTGGATATGCTTCGACATAAGTCAGAACCGCAATCTCCGTGTCCATGTCCACACGAGGCTGCCGCTTTCTTTTGAAAGAACCCTGCAATTCCAGGTTTTTCAAAAGATTTCTAATAACCTTTCTTGTTGGCACATGTCGCAACGGATACTTATTGCGGTACCACACTAATGCAGCTCCCGCATTTCGATTATTGACAAAATACGCTTCTAATAAGTCAATTTTTTCACGATTAGAAGACATTTTAGCGAAAATCCTTAATTAATAATAACTCATACGAAGTTTCTCAGCTGACACACAGATTTTCGAATGAAATTCGAAATTTGAAGGTAAAAATTATTTTTATTTACTTTACAGTCAATTCTACCCACTTCCTGGCCATAACAAAAAGTTCGACCATCGTAGAAATTTGTTTCTGTTGCCGAAATGTATGGGAAACGTTTTTGGCGATTTCTGTCTTTTCTAGTACTGAAAGCTAAAATGGTTTCATAGAGTTTTTTGATCCCCACATGAAATAGAATCGATTGGCATAAAAAAAAATTTTTTGGACTTTTTGCATTTTTTTTGCCAACTGTAAGTTTTTTACAAAATCTGTGAATGCAGTTCAAAGTATGTCAAAAAGTTAGGGAAGGTCTTCTAAGAACGTTTTGCTGTAACTGCAACGGTTAAGGTACTTGCCCTTACTGACCCGTTTCAAAAATACACCCTGTATATATATATATATATATATATACACTGACGGACTCATAAACTGCATCAAAGTTCAGGTTTACTCTAAAAGGATTTTTTTATAATAAGTATGCAAACTTTTTAGATTAAATTATATAAATATGGAAAGACTGGCTCTTAATCTTAAAAAAAATAAAATTTAAAAATAGAACTGCGGTAAAACAAATGAATATAGCCGGGAAAAGAAAATTTACTCGTAGTATCAGATTTGCGTGTTATTTATAGCAAAGTTTTAAATTAATTCTCATTGATTTTTTTTGTTTGGTCAATTGAATTATTGTTACCAGCATAATTGTTGGGTTAGTTTTTTAACACATCGAGAGTTTTTGAACCATAATATGGATACTTCGTCCGAACAAGCGGCACAAATTGTAGCATTGGTGCGGGAGGGCTTGGATCAACGAACGATTGGTAGAAATTTAAATTTAAACCAGTCTACGGTTTGTAGAATATACAGAAGGTTTGTAGAGACAGGTTCTTACAGGAGGAGACGTGGTACAGGCAGAACTCGAGCAACCACAGGTCGTGATGACCGATTTATTGTTACAACTTCCCTGCGAAATCGTTTCCTCACGTCAGTTAACATCAAAACCGAGCTTAATGAAGTGCGTGGAAAAAACGTGTGTGCACGAACAATAAGAAGAAGGTTAAAGGAAGCGGCTATCACCCCTTTTAGACCAGCAAATGGTCCAAAGTTGTCTGCAGCTCACAGACAAGCTCGCTTAAGATTTGCGCGTCATCACCTGAATTGGACAGAAGAGCAGTGGGCCTCTGTATTGTTCACGGACGAGTGTAGGACATGTTTATATGGTGCAGATGGTCGCAGAAGAGTCTATCGTCGACGTGGGGAGCGATATGCTCAAAGTTGCATTGAGGAGCGTGTTCCTTTTGGAGGCGGTTCATGTATGGTCTGGGGTGGCATATCGATGAACGGGCGAACAGAACTTGTGTTCATAGACATGGTCCGTCAAAACGGTAATAGAGGGGGTTTGACAGCACATCGCTACATAACAGAGATATTAGAAGATCACGTGGTGCCTTACATGGGATTCATAGGCGAAAATTTTACTTTAATGCAGGATAATGCCCGGCTGCATGCAGCTGCACAAGTTCAACATTATTGCGAAGAGGTTGGGATACGTACAATGAATTGGCCAGCACGCAGCCCGGATCTTAATCCCATCGAGCATGTTTGGGACAATTTAAAAAGAGTTGTATATGCGAGAAACCCTTCGCCTACGACAGTGGCAGCACTAAGAACAGCACTTTCAGAAGAATGGGACAATATTCCGCAAGATCTTTTAAAAACCCTTATAAAATCTATGCGGAACCGATTAGAATCCGTAATAAGGGCACGTGGGGGTAATACACCTTATTAAAACACAAATAAACCCTTGCATAAAGTTTGTGTCTATTGTTAAAACCAATTTTTTAATTAAACAATTTTTCCTTAAACTTCTGTTTTTTCTTCAAAAAAGGTCTTAAGGTCCTTTCCAGTACATAAACTTAAACTTAAAGATATGATCCTACGCTGTTTTAAAGTTCACGAACCAATCTAGAGGTTTCAATTTAAATCTGTATAGAAAGTTTGCATACTTGGTTAAAATATTTATTTCAAAGTCGTCTATTACTTTGATGCAGTTTATAAGTCCGTCAGTGTATATATATATATATATATATATATATGTATCATCATAATTTGTTAAAATGCTCTCTGTAACGAAGCAATAACAAAAGCCGTGATAGTTCTTTAACTTCCGACTAGATGGCGCTACGGGGGCCTAACCCGTAAAAGCATTAAGAGATAGAAGAATTTGATATCTAGTAACATAGTCCAGATAGGTGGTTCGCTTCTGGCCCCGGTTTGGCTACAGAAGTCTCGGGTTCGATTCCTGAGTCTGGATTCAAATTTTTCTATCTTTCAAAAATGCAATTATTGTATTTGTAAAGTCTTTGGCAAGAAATGCCTATAAAAATTACTTCAATATTCGGCCTGCGTCATCATAATTTGTTAAAATGCTCTCTGTAACGAAGCAATAACAAAAGCCGTGATAGTTCTTTAACTTCCGACTAGATGGCGCTACGGGGTCCTAACCCGTAAAAGCATTAAGAGATAGAAGAATTTGATATCTAGTAACATAGTCCAGATAGGTGGTTCGCTTCTGGCCCCGGTTTGGCTACAGAAGTCTCGGGTTCGATTCCTGAGTCTGGATTCAAATTTTTCTATCTTTCAAAAATGCAATTATTGTATCTTTACAAACAAGCTCATAAAGTAATTCGAGAAGACTACGAAAATCATAGAAAAGGAATCATTGAGAGAAACTTATCAAACTATAGAAGTGAAAAAAGGGTCAACAAAGAACTACTCACACATAAAAAATGGATACAAAACCTAAGGGAGAACCAGGAAGAAACAAAGACAAGACAGGATGTATTAAAATGTGCCACAGCATTTTATAAACAGCTGTATGCAAAACCACCAGAAGATAACAACGAAGAAGAAATCATGTATTCAGACTGCCAGACTGGAAGTGAAGTAGGCAAAGTAACAGAATATGAAATAATAAAGCATATAAAAAAATTGAAAAGTCCTGGCCCCGATAACATCACCAATGAAGCATTAAAATGGGGAGCACCTTTATTAATTTCCTTCATAACAAAATTATTCAACATGGTATTCAAACTAAAAAAAGTCCATAGTCAATGGTGCAAGTCAGAAATAATTCTGTTTTATAAAAAAGGAGACCCTAAAGATATTAGTAACTATAGACCTATCAGCATACTAGCTACTATTTATAAAATATTTTCATCACTGCTTCTGAGTAGATTAACAGCAAAAATAGAAGAGAGACAACCACTAGAACAGGCGTTCGGGTTTCTCCACTATAGACCACATTCAGGCCATAGAACAACTGCTAGAGAAATTCTAAGAATATAACCAACCTCTTTATATAGGCTTCATTGATTATCGCAAAGCTTTTGACACAATTAGTCACAGCTCCATTTGGAAAGCATTACAATATTGCAAGGTAGAAGTTAAGTATATCAACATAATCAAAAATATATACTCTAAGAGCACAAGCAAAGTAAGATTGGAACAGACAGGAGAAGATTTAACAATAAATAGAGGAGTAAGGCAAGGAGACCCTCTCTCTCCTAAGCTATTTATAGCAGTACTAGAGGGTGTATTCCAAGGAATGGACTGGAAAAATAAAGGCATTTGGATGCATGAAAAACATTTAAGCCACTTAAGATTTGCTGACGTCATAGCTATCTTTGCTAAATCGTCTTTGGAACTAGAACTAATGATGCAGGGTCTTAACAAAGAAAGCAAAAAAGTAGGTTTACACATGAATGCAGAAAAAACAAAAGTAATGTCAAACAGTCAACAGAAACCAATCCAAATAGAAGGTAACCAAATTGAATATGTAAAAGATTATATATACCTAGGGAAGCAGATTTCGTTTACCCCAAAGAGTAATGATGAAGAGGTGGAAAGGCGGATCAGGAACTCGTGGAGAAGCTTTTGGACAAGAAAAGAAATTCTAAAAGGAAATTACAGAATAGACATAAAAAGAACAGTTATGGAAACATGTATCTTACCATGCCTCACCTATGCATGCCAAACCTGGGTATTTACCAAAAAAGTAGGGAACAGATTACTTTCAACCCAACATGCCATGGAGAGAAGTATCCTCAAACTTAAAAAAATACAAAAAACCAAGAATAGTGACATTAGACAGAGATGTTTACTCACTGATGTTGTAAAACATGCATTAAAAATGAAATGGCAAGGGGCAGGACATGTTGCTAGATGCACAGACAAACGATGGACGGTACGAACTACAGAATGGACAGGTCCACTCGGAAAGAGACATGTAGGCAGCCCTAGGAAACGATGGGTGGACGATATTAGTTCATTGGCTGGTAAGAACTAGATGGATACTGCAAAAGACAGACAGCAATAGAAGAAGATGAAGGAGGCTTTTACCCAGATGGGGTCCAAACAGTAAACCATACAGCAATATTAATGAAAAAAAAAATATATTTGTCATGTGTTTATTTGTTGGAATAAATGAGCTAATTATTATTATTATATTATTATATACATTTCTCTATTAACATCGTTTTTATTTTATTTTTAAATAATAATACGTGTTCGCGGAATGAAATATAATTAATATTATGATGTTATTGTACCATCAATTATTATTTAACTGACAATTATAGTTTTAGTATAATTAATCTTTATAATTTAGTGTAATTAATTCAGATTGAATATTCAAGATTGTTTATTTTGGAACTAAAAACTGACAATAGTTTTTATTCAATTCAATATTATTCTTGGAAAATGCAACAATTTTTAATTGATATATGAAATGAGGTCGTAATAAGACGGGAATTGATCAGAGAAATATGTTAAAACGTTTGCATTAACACTTTTTTAAAATTAAATTGGTCGGTTGTTTCAGGACTCGTATTCGAGAGGCCGCTATCCTATACAAATTGTTTTTAAAAAACAATGTGTTGTTGCGAAATACATTCTTTATATTAGAGTACAAATATAGTTTTATGCTTCTATGGTTTGTTAAAGCTAATTTTCAAAGCGTAAAATCTTGATGATTTTTATCCGTAAAGTACTAGCTTTCGCCCGCGCCTCCTCCTGTTATCGCGATGAAAACTATTTTATGTTCTTCCCCGGGACTCTAACTATCTCCATACCAAATTTCATCTAAATCGGTTTAGCTGTTTGAGTATAAAAGCGTAACAGACAGAGTTACTTTCACATTTATAATATTAGTATGGAAGTGTGGATTCATTGACAACAACATTGCGATTTCTGTCTATGACTGTACCAAATTAAATACAATATTACATCATAAACATATAACAAGTACTTTGACTACTATTTGATCTCAGTCTAGTCTAGGTCAAATACCTTAGGTATAATAGCAGTTGTTCTAACTAAAATAAATACGAATGGTCTACCAATAAATATGACTAAAGTAATCAAGTCCAAGCGCCAACAGTCAATTAGTAAGATAGTATGTTGATTGGTATTAATTGTATTTTATTTTACAATGACCTTGAACATTTAAAAGCGTCTGAAATACAATTATTTTGTACCATGGAGTAGCGGGTTATTCCCGACACTGAATTATGATAGGTATAAGAATCAACACTCGTTACAGTAGGTAGGTATTCATTCTTTTCAAACAGATCAGATCAATTAAGTGTAATACCTTTTACAAGGTTATTTTAATTGCCCGTTTTTAATCACTTAAAACTATCGGAATTTCCGTTGACTTCTTTATTTACTTACTAGCTGCCCCGCGCAACTTTGTATGCATACATTTTCCCCGTTTTTGCAACATTTTTCATTGATGTTCCGCTCCTATTAATTGTAGCGTGATGTTATATTGCCTGTAGCCTTCCTCGATAAATGGGCTACCCAACAAAATAAGATTTTTTTCAATTCGGACCGGTAGTTCCTGAGATTACCGCGTTCAAACAAACTCTTCAGTTTTATAATATTAGTCAACCTTTGTGGTAATTACTTTGGCTGCAAAACCGTGAAGTTGTGTAGCTCTGCTCTGCCTCATTGATATTGGTTATCCCAGTAATAAGTAGTTTACGTCATTTCTCAAGTTTTGGTACTTCAACACCAAATTTCATCAATATCGGGAGTACTAACTTCGGATTTGTATTATTAGGGCTTTCAGTTATACCTAGACGATTCTAAACTTCAATTTCTAAATTACAATACTTGTTGCTTACCGAGTAAGTACTAAATAATATTTCAGGCATTCAGTAAGTACTGAATACAACGTAATTGGCACTTCCTGGCTTAAAACAATACCCTTTCATATCCGTCGATAGATGTCACGAAGTCACAATTAAGTGACGTCACATCGGCCATTTTGTAAACGTCCATTAGCACTGTCAAATCAATCCTATCAAAATCTAAAGCTAATATTGTTTTGTTAAACACAGTGATGTGTTAATATTACTGTTCCACGGAATAACTAACACTGTTGACCTACCACTGGTAGTATTTACTAATTTGTTTTTGACGAGTGTCTTATAAATCGATGACCCACGAAAAAGTATCACGGTCCGTCACGTTCCGCCTGCTGATAGGCTGAAGAATTTTTGCCCACGGGCGCCTCGGGCGCCCAGGTCCGCTAAGGCTGTCACAGGCATGGTTGTTTATTACAATGTTCTCTTATGCCGTTATCACGTAAAATTTTCGTCCATAAACCGACTTTACAGATAACAACTTTTTTTTTTCATTAGCACTGAACAATCATAACTACTAGTATCTAAAGAGGCTGCGGTTTATGATCGGTAAAGCCCGTAATCACGACTAGACCACACTATTATGAATCAATGATGGCAAGCAAACCATAGCCGTGTAGTCAATTACTGCGATATACAATGGTAAGTTCACACACTCGCGTTCAAAGCGACATTCAACGGGCACGAGCGTGAGTGTGTGAACCTGCGTGAATATTCTACTAAGCTGTCTGTACCGCCACACAGTGGTTTAATCCCATACAAGAGGTCGGGCATACCGTATCGCATATATTAAAAGTCATAATTTCAAATCTATACTAATACTTATTATAAAGCTGAAGAGTTTGTTTGTTTGTTTGAACGTGATAATATCAGAAACTACGGGTTCGAATTAAAAAAATATTTTACTATTAGATAGCCCATCGAGGAAGGCTATATAACATCGCGCTATCTAATAGGAGCGGAGCAGCGACGAGAAATGTTGCAAAAACCGGGAAAATTTACGAATACGAAGTTGCGCGGGACAGCTAGTGTCAAATATAATCATTACTTATTTTTCAATAATATCAATGGATTACGTACTGTGCAACGCAATGAGCACGATAACGCGAAGGACACAAGACAACTTAAATGGCTTTTAACTATGCAAACTTTCAATATTTTCATTTTCTTTTTTTATGTGATTTCTTGAAGTTAAAATCTTGTTTAGGTGTCTCAGACACCTTTGCACTATACAAAAAATGACCTTTTTGGTTAAGGTTGGCAAGAAATGGTCATTTTTCGGGATGAGTGAGGATAAGTAGGTATCTATTTATGTATTCCTTTGAACCAGAATTTGTAAATAAAGCGTGCTTAATGTACACTGTGTTTTTATTTGTGCTAAAAAAATGAGTAATTCCATAAAAAAATACAATTGTTAAAATTTATTGCAACATATCCATTTGCGCACTTTCACTACCACTAATAATGTCATTTGTGTTGACATAGTTTGGTTCGTCATTTTCATAAACATAAGCCGAACTCATTAAATCAAAATCCATAAAGTATATTTTATAAAAAAAACAACTAAGTAAATGTAATGAAATGTCTTAAACTTAACACCTATAAAATGAGAAGTCGCCGCGCTACAGTGACATCTCACAGACAAAGTTGGTGTTTCCGTCACATGTCCAATTGTACAGTAGCTTGTTTTCATTCAATATTGCACATTTCCACGATGCTTCGGTAGCTGCTCGATTGCTACTCCACCCGTGGTACACATCGCTGACTGGTTGCCCTGAAACAATAACAATAGTTCAAGAAGTCTTAAATGACACTGAATAAACAACATTGTTATTCTTCATTTTGCACAATAGTATTTTATAAGGAGTAAATTTTAAATATTAGTGGGGTTAAGTATTTTGCATATTTCCGTTATTACCGAAAATGTCAAAATTTTTTGAAAAAATAATAAGCGTTAGGTTGATTAAACATCTAAATTTGAACAAAGTATTACATCATCGATAACTTGGGTATACAAAAGAAGTCGGCACACAAGACGCCATTGAGTTACTAGTCAGTGACGTTGTCAAGCCGAATGAACCAGAAAAGAAAGTGGCAGGACTCTTTTTGGATTTAAGTGCTGCTTTTGATACTGTTAACCATGAACTGCTTTTAAAAAAACTAGATCACTATGGTGTTAGGAGATTATTTCAATCATATCTCCAAAATAGAAAAATGTTTGTTCAAATAAATGCAGTAGCTGACAGTAATTTTTTGAATGGAAAATATCGTTGTGAGGAAACATTTAAGTCGAAAACGACTCCAATATTAACAGGCGTTCCGCAAGGTTCAACATTCGGCCTTATATTTTTTATTATATTTATTAATTACTATGTTACAAACATTTCAATGGGAGGTATTCAACCAATCATGTTTGCTGACGACACCAATCCTATCATATCAGCAGAGAGCAAAGACAGCTTGAATTCGAAAATTAATGAGGCATTACATATTTTTCATAATTGGTTCATCTGAATTTAAACATCAATAAAACTAACATCATGTTGTTTAGTTCAACGGCCAATAATAATTATAAACTAAATTGTGTTTTTGTTGAATTAGTAAATACTGTAACAACTACAAAATTTCTGTGGGTCCACGTAGATGAGTTTCTAAACTAGAGAAACGAACTCACCAGTTTGGACAGTGCAATCAGTTCTGTCTGTTACGTGCTAAGAAG
Organism: Herminia tarsipennalis; assembly: GCA_945859575.2. Classification (NCBI taxonomy): domain Eukaryota; kingdom Metazoa; phylum Arthropoda; class Insecta; order Lepidoptera; family Erebidae; genus Herminia; species Herminia tarsipennalis. Next base: position 18,592,455 of record OX243835.2, read on the forward strand.
TCAGAGGGATAAAGTTGGCATTCAATATTTAAGAGTGGTATATTAAGCTTTGATTGACTCAAAATTAAGATATAGTTTGGGGAGGTAGTTACAATTGTAACATTTCCAGAGCGTTCAGTTTGCATAAAAGGACTATCAGAACAATCGTAGGTATATAGCAAGACGCGTCTTGTAGACCGCATTTTGTCAAGCTCAACATTTTAACGGTGCCGAGTCTTGTTATGAAATTTCACAAAATGCGTTCAAAACTACGAAACCAAAGAAGAACGGCTACTTAGGAAAAACTCACGTAGAAAAGATTTATAGTGCAAAAATATACATCGACAGAATATAGTAACGCACAGCAGTTATTATAACTTATTAAAATCAAAATGTTATAATGTATAAGTTACCTATTGGTTTGAAGAGCTTGCTATATAAAAGTAAATATTAAATAGAAACTTAGAACGTTTTTACTGGTAGGGTGTTTATATTCTCTCGATGATGGCATGCAAAAATGTACTTATTGTGGCGAGGAAAAACATTAATAGATTATAATTATTACAATAAGTTTTAATTTTTTATCATAATTATTTAATTAATTATTATTACTAGATATATAGTTTCCTATTGACGTTGTTATATTACTATTTTACCATATGCATATATTAAAGTTTTTTGTCGGCCACTGGTTGTGTTGTTTTATTATATTCTCTTGACTTGTATGTTTATAATAGTGTGCTGATTATTTTATTGTATTTCGATGATGTCATGGCATCGGAATATTATTATTAAGTTTACTTCTATTTCTTAATCTACGTATTTTGTATGTAAATATTATTCATGAATAAAGTTTGAATGGAATTGAATAAAAATAAAACTATGTAATACTATAAAAATTAGAACAAAATTATACACCTTCAAAATAACAGAAGAAGAGAAGAGTTACAATGGATTCATTCAAAAGGAAACCGTCAAATGGAATTTTTGATTGGCGGTTGTAACGACTAGTTCTAAAATTTCTCGAAATGAAGGACTCACCGCGAACAGTGCGCCAGTCACCAGTCACTCCTCCTGGTTGATTGTCCCGGAGATCTATCCACATGTACTGGTAAGTACCGTAACCCCCGTCCCTCATAATATCCCTGACGGTTTCTGCTTCAACTGCATCGTTCACAACTACGAGGTGTCCGCCCTCACTGGTACACACCGCAAGAGCAGCATTCCATGATACTTCACTCTTGTGATACTTATACCAGCTGCCTGTGGCTGGCTTGTACGTGTATCCTGAATATTTGAAAACAAAAAGATATTTGTGGAACTGGTGTTAGTGCGCAGGTTTCGAGGAAGTTTTTACAACATTAATTCAGGGTTTAAACTGATACCTGTCTGATCCAAAACATATGTGAAGGGATACAGTGTATCCGATACACTGTACTATAAAAATGCTAAAAAAATATTATCTGTCAAAACAACATTTTAACTGTATATTTTAACGTCTGCCTCTGTGGTCCCACACTGAACACCAATTTGTGTGATCCACAAATTGTTGTTCCGAGTCTGGGTATACATTGTGTCCATGACTTGTACGTTTGTAAAGTCCCCCGCAACACACAGGGCTTACTCCCTACTGCTGAAGTCGTCTTTAAAAAAAGTTCCTTATCGCACGATATCATTTCTTTGTAAACTGGGAGGCTAGACGAATAAAAGCGCAAACATTTTGACATGTATCAAACATCTATTATTTATGATTGTGTAAACATAGGTTGTTTTTAAAACATTCTACAGTCTTCACGATCTAAGTGTTCATAACTGACAACCGCACGTTGACAATGTTTAACCCTTCATTTGATGTTGGGCAATATGCTGGACAACAACTTTAAAATAATGTGTCCAAATTTATCCACATACAGTTTTTTAATTAAATACATTATAATATCAAAGATTATCAAAGCTGTGCAACTGCGTTCGGCTTGTGTCGCAACTTTGTGCAATGATTGCATTGCACAAAGTTGCAGAGATAAATGTGTCGCGACCACTCTCGGGAGATCACTAATATTTTTTGATGTTTTTTTACTACAATGTCTATTAAAGATTTCATAGTATAATCTAAGAAATATATGAATGTATTTATATAGATTAGATTCATATTATCATGCATCACTTTTGAAATATTTATTGTCAAACTTTGACTGCATAAATACAAAAGTAACTATGACAACTATAGCAATAGTTACAGAGCGATTTGAAAATGATCGAAAGAAACCGAATAATATTAAGTAATAAGTTCAAATATAAAAAACATACATGATTTTGTAAAAATGAACATTATTACGTCTTACGATTTATAGTTAATTGCAGTACAGTTACACATGATGTGGTTTTTAATATTTTGTAATAGAAAATTAAAATGAATATGAGAAAATTATTATTTATTTCTTATTTTCTATGAAACTGTTACCTATTGTCAATTGTTGTGAACACTTTTGTCTGTATCTATATTCCACTTTATAATATTAGTATAGATCTAGATCTTTTATCTGTGTGTAGTACAATATTCACGATTTGATCCAAGCCACGTCAAATTAGACATTCACCCTTGCATAAATTCCCAAGATGATTTTTTGCATGAACGTTAACGTTACAATCAAATTGAAGTGTCTGTTCGTAATGTCAAAATAATAGTATCATACTAAAAGGCATGGAACTTACAACAGTCTTTTTGTCTGTCCGTTTGTTCCGGCTAATCGCCAAAACGGCGGGATTTAGACAAGACTTTCACTGATAGACAGCTGACGATGGAAAAAGTAACTTAAGCTACTTTTATCATTACGCTAACATCTACAGGGAGTGAGCAACACTACGACTTCACACGGACGAAGTTGCGGGCACAGCTAGTCAATCAATATTAATTTAATATTCACACAAACGAATAGTTTTACTTACAATAAGCCTCTTATCATGCATGTTATAGGGAATACAACTTTACTGAATTTTATAATAGTTTTTTCTAAAAATGGTGAATATTAGGAGAAAAAATTCAACAATTTTTGTAGATCATAGCTTGATCTACAATTTTCCTTCGAACTACTTTATCATAAAACTAACCATTTCGCAATAAACAACATTTACTGCACACATGTGATCGATGGGGACTTCAATTGGGGACTCTAACCATCATGCAAACTTCTTGGGAATTCCTGCAACTTGGGTACCTTTAGTAAAGCATGACAGGCCTAGCCAGTGAATCCTCCCGCGGCTAGCGACGCGATCTCTTTGAAAGCCACTGCGATCAGTTGCGCGTTCATATGGTTGTGACTCACCTGGTGGGGCCGTCGATGACGGTGGTGGGGCCGTCGACGACGGCGGTGGGGCCGTCGAAGACGGCGGTAGGGCCGTTGACGACGGTGGTGGGGCTACCGCTACGGGTGATACAACAACAAAAAATAAGACACAGAGCTAAAGATTACACAAACTTGACCACTACGAAAAGAACTACGACGGGTGGTACTTGGGAGCTCCACTGTACGGTGTTAATGCCAGTAATGCATAAATAGAGTATTTGTATACATGTATTTAGGCGGTCATGATCCCACGATGGATTTTGATTGACGAACCCTTGTGTTACGTAGTTATAGTTAGTATACCTCACACACCGCTGGGCTGAAACCTTGGATGGAAAGGGCGAGGTACTCGCTGTCAGCCTCGACATCGCCAAGGTGTTTAACAGGTTCTGGCACAAGGCCCTTCTATCGAAGCTTCCTTCTTATGGAATCCCCGAGGGGTGTTGCAGATGGATCGCTAGCTTTCTCGACAATCGGAGCATTATGGTCGTCGTTGACGGTGCTTGTTCCGGTCTGAAAACCATTAATGCTGGCGTTCCACAAGGCTCGGTGCTCTCCCCGACACTGTTCATTCTGCATATCAATGATATGCTGTCCATAGAGAACATACATTGCTATGCAGATGACAGCACGGGTGATGCGCGATATACCAGGCAACAGAACGTCCCTCGGAGCGTTGTTGCAACTTGTGTCAGAAGTCGAGGACTATCTGGGGCGGGTCTCCGAATGGGGTGAGAGGATCCTAGTTCGATTCAACCCCACAAAGGCACAAGTATGCAGGTTCACTGCGAAGAAAGACCCATTTGTCCTAGTGCCACAGTTCCAAGGAGTTACACTCCGAGTCTCCGAGATTATTGGGATCCTCGGCGTCGAAATCTCCAGCAAAGTCCAGTTTGGGAGTCATTTGGAAAGTAAAGCCATATTGGCGAGCAAAAAGGTTGGTGTCCTCAACAGAACGAAGTGTTATTTCTCGCCGGCACAGCGACTTGTGCTTTATAAAGCGCAGATCCAACCGCACCCAGAGGCAGGCCTGCCCAGAGATGAGAGCAGTACTCCACAGTACTGCTCTCATCTCTGGGCGGGCCTCCAAATACTTGCTCGATCCATTTGACTCCCTCCAAAGGCGAGCTGTTCGGATCGTTGATGACCCCAATCTCACGGACAGACTGGAGTCTTTACAGCAGAGGCGTGACTTTGGTGCACTTTGCGTACTCTACTGTCTGTTCAACGGGGAGTGATCTGAGGAACTGTTTGACATGGTGCCACCGTCACCTTTCTACCACCGCACCACTCGACATCGTAGTAGGGTTCATCCATTCCACCTGGAAACAATGCGGTCCTGTACGGATTGATCTTTCTTTTCTTCCACGTACGTGTAGACTCTGGAATGAACTACCTGCTGCGGTGTTTCGCGAGCGCTACGACATGTCTTTTTTCAAACGAGGTTTAAAGAGAGTTTTCACATCACGGTAGGCAGCGGCTTGGGTGTGTCCCTGACATTCCTGTAGTCCACGAGTGGCGGTTACCGCTTACTATCAGGTGGGCCACTGGCTCGTCTGCCAACCATAGGAAATAAAAAAATAAAAAATTCAGTCCTTGTCCGATCCGTTAAGACGATGTCAGGTAGCAAGATTATATCCTATTTATTAAATAATTGTTTTAATATGATAAAAAATGCTCTGAAAATTAAAAAAACTTGTGTAGTTGCAAACCGCACGTCGTAGTCGCTACGAGCCACTACATAGTGGTTGACACTATCCAAACACATTAACATGTTATAATACTCTTGATTAGAGTACGACATTTCGCGGAACACGGTTAAAATAAACAACCACCGGGAAGCAATGTTTACGCAAAACCGATTTAATTTAAAGTGCATTATTAAAGTCTCAAGATCGAGATAGTCGACTACCCGTGAAAGCGGAATTTTACAAAGATTTACTGCTGGATCACTAGATTTTAAAATTGCAGTATTTAGATACTTATAACTTGTATAACCTATTGGTGTTATTGACTTTAATCACAGTTAGTTTGTAGAAAAGTAATAAATGCTCTCAGATATTTCTCATTAGCGCCATTTTGAAGTTAAAACTATCAATAATACATAAAACGACCAAGATAAATTAGTTTTGTCGTATTAAACCATGATACGATCAACGACCATGAACATCAATAAATAAAATTCACCTCAAATTGTGGGAAAATACCCTTAGCCACATTGAGTGTTGCACTCAGTCAGGCGGTACCTTCTGACCCGAGCTGCTATTCTATAGTAAACTATTGTCGACTACAAAGTCGGCATTGTCAAAAATGCACGAAATACTGAGAAAGAGTACACAAGTAAAGTTTTCATACGGTGAACTTAAAGTACCTAAAAAATATTAAACCGACCTAAAAATAAATAAAGGTAAGTAGAGAGCATTAAATAATTTTGAAGTTGGTGCCAGGAAATTTAGTTTTAAGTTTTAGGCACTAACTTCAAAATGTGTACCTATTTTTGTCAGCAATTTTTGTTGTTGTACCTATATTATTTGATGCTTTTTAGTCAAGAAGTCGGAATCGAATAATATTTTTTTGTAAAAAGGCTTTATTTCTCACTTTTTAGTTTGTAATTTATCTACATAAGTTACAGTAGCATAATATCAACTACTCATTTACTTTTACAAAATATTGGTTTTCTCGATGCTGGGTCATTAACTGTTGAGTTCACATGATACTTCAGTATCAGCTCCACGGGCAACAAATGCTATGCAATACCATATTTAAGTAATCGAATCGCAAATTGTGAAATATTGAATAGTTCCACGGTCATCTATATAGACTTCATCATCAGTTCCACTTCGCCAATTGGTGCTTTTTTAAAGGAAATATACAAACCACTATGAAAAATACCTAAATCACTATAGGCCATATATTTCGCCAGGATCCTATTCTTAGATCTTGATCTAATGACAATGGGATCAACATAAAAGAATACCCTCTCAAACGCAAAAACTTTTGAAGTAATTTTTATAGGTACATATTTCTTGCTAATTATTTTACAAATACAATAATTGCATGTTTGAAATATAGAAAAATTGGTGGTTCGATTCCGGCCCCGGTTTGGCTACGGAAGTCTCGGGTTCGATTCCTCAGTCTGGACTTCAAATTTGTCTATCTTTCAAAAATGCAATTATTGTATTTGTAAACAAAAATATTTTTTCGAATCAGTCCAGCCGTCTTCGCGTAATCAGAGTACCTACTTAAATAAAAAATACGTACAGACGCACATAGAACCTCCTTCTTTTTGAAGTCGATTAAAAATGTGCGGCTATTTTACTTAATCGCGTAAAAATTGACAACAATAGTTAATCGCCAATAATATTTAAATTATATAAAAAATATTTTTAATAATGGTTTTTACTTACGTATTATCTATTACTCTATTTTATCCTGAGCATAATGATAATCCGTAGTATAGAAAGTACGAAAACATTATATCATAATCCATAGTTTAAAGGCCTACGTGACCACCGTAAATATATAAAATAACGAAGTGCGTACATGTAATTGTAACCGAAAGTATAAAGTGCAGATGTACCGTCGCGGTATAAAAATGTTCGTCAGTTTTCAAATACACTCATTTAACGTTTTGCAAGCACATGGTACCTTTTAAACTATGTATCACATCTGACAGTTGTATACCCGTATTCGATAAATTTGTGCTTAACTGTTTGACAACAGAGTTTAAGTTTGCTCAGACCTAAATATTATAGCTGAACCATAGACTTAGGATATACTAGTTGAACTAAAACCTCTCGGATTAATTAATTATAAAAATAGAAGCAACGTATAGGTATATCCGACACATTATCCCCTATCACTCTCTGCCACTGATTGCAATACGTGAAAATAATGTGTTAAAATGAGACAGATATTACACGAACGTTATTTCGGCGGAACCAACACTAGTTGGTTCCGCCGAAATAACGTTCTTGCCACCCATGATTTTTTTTGGTTCTTTTTACACGAGAAATAGTCGTTTAATGTTATTAATACCCATTGACTGCCTCTGTGGCACAGTGGGAGTGTATCCGACTGCTACGCAAGAAGTCATCACCCAGGATAAAGTTTTGTGTTATGAGCACGATGGTTTATTCTATGTCTGAGTGTTATTTATCTATAATTTGTATGTATTTAAAAATATATAAGTACCTATGTTTATCACTTGCTGGTTGTCGTAGTACAAGCTCTGCTTAGTTTGGGATCAAATAGCTTTGTTTGAGTTGTCCTAAGATATTATTATTATTTTTATTGTGAGTGTGACATTTCAAAATATCCATGCTATCATTCTTAGACTGTTATAGAGCAAGCAACACGGGCAACCGGCCGGCCGCTGTTAACTAATTTTGTCAGTTATTATTGTCTATCACCTTGAAATAAAAACTTCTTTGCATGTGGTTGATGTCTACTTTCCTAAAACAAAAAAGTATTTTATTTCAAGGTTCCACCTATTGCTTTAGTTATTCAGTTATTATGACTTAAACCGTATCATTAGTATGACAACATTGACATGTTAGCGTTACTGTTCCTTGATTCTGTTCAAGCAAAATTGGACTTTAAGGGGACGAACATTTTATTCTGCGACTGTACAATAATACTAACCTAAACCACACTCCGTCGTATCGTTTGAGTAACAGATGTAAGGCAAGTGGTCCCAGCACGACACGGTGCGTATCCCGCGCCGGTCCATGGATAAGCAGTCACCCTGCTCGAGGTCTAGCTGCTCTATTGCTGCGAACACGGCATAGGGCATGTCGTCGAGTTGTCTCCCTGAAAATTTATGACAAAATGTGCCGCTAGTTAATAAAGCTCGGAAATCTTCATTCCTGTAGGTGGTGGCACCGCTGTCAGTGACAGTTGAGAGAGAGTGAGAGATCTGGATCTTCCTAAAGAGAGAAAGAGAGAGAGAGAGAGAGAGAGAGAGATAAATCTTCGTCACAGAATGTCGTCATTCGCGGCTTGTTGTCGATGAAAGAAGTGAATTTACATAGCCTATTGGTCGTAGCGTAATGTTACATAGCCTTTCCTCGATAAATGGAGTATCCAACAGAAAAATATTTTTTTGTTTAGGATCAGTAGTTCCTGAGATCATCGCGTTCAAACAAACTCTTCAGTTTTATAATATTAGTAAAGATGTATTAAATGAACCATCTTAAGAAATTATCTGATTTATAATGAAAACTGCATCTCGGTCAATCCATTGCGTAGTTTAACAGATCTAAGCATACAGACCTAAAAAGTGAATTAGTTTTATACTATAATAATAAGATATAAAAAAAATCACGGATTGGAAATTTTAATTAAAGTGGTTTCAGATATAATAGTTCTGTTCCCCAGCACAGCCAGTTTCGCATCAAAAACACACCTTCTACAGATTCATAGCGCACCTCCTGACCGTCTTCAGAGCGATTTGCTCGAATGCCTATGAAGTAGGCAGCAGAGTGGTTGTGCACGTTAATGAGCGATTGCATGTAGTCCAACAGTTGTGTGTTCAACGGAGACGCCAAAATCGCACCTGTAACGAACAATTATATTAAACAGACTATAATATACATAGATTAAATCTGTTTTTTTAAACCAAACACACACACACACACACCGCCCGCGCTTGCACACGCACACGCAGGAGACACTTTAAATAGAGAAAGATAAGGCTATGTTTAACCTACACCTGAGGTTTTAATTTAATTCGCAAGTGAATTAAAAAAAAAATGTGTGGCACTCGGGGACTGCCACGGTAAAGCTATTGCATAGCATTTTTATCAACTTAAGCAATTAAAAAAAAAAAAAAAATGTTTTTTTTTTATTTTGAATTATAAAAAAACAATGTTTTTAATTTTTTTTTCTTTAATTTTTTTTTTAAAAAAGCATAAAAAAAAATTTTTAAGTTTTTTTTTTATTATAAAATATTTTTATTTTTATTTTATTTTTCTTTTTAAATTTAAAAAAATGTTTTTAATTTTTTTTTTCTTTATTTGTTTTTTTTAAAAGCTTAAAAAAAATTTTTTTTTTTTTTTTTATTAAAAAATATTTTTATTTTTATTTTTTTTTCTTTTTAAATTTAAAGTAATTAAAAGTTTTGCTATTCATCGATAGATGGCAAAACTAAAAAGTGTCACCGCTGTGCCCGTCGGAGTGGGGAGCGTGAGGTTTTTTCGTTACGGAATTTCTGGATTCGGTCACCGCGCTCAAGGCCCGCGATAGAAGCTATGCAATAGCTTAAAAAATCGTTTTGAATGTTTACTCTCGAAATTGATTGTATGATACATGGTAATAAATAAAAATAAATAAAAATAAAAATGTTTTATTTTCGAACATCTAAGGCTCATAGGGTGTTAGTACAATTGCTTAATAACTATGTTAGTATACATACTAAAATACTAAAATACCTACCACAAATGAAAATCAAAATTGGCTACAATGGGGAGATTCATCAAATTCCACTAATAACATGCAACTTGATAAACCTACCCATGGTCGGCCCATCCAGCCTCTCTGCAAATACCTTCAGGAGGCTGTTGGTGCTTTCCCCTACTCTGCGTATTACCGTATTACCGTAATAAAACTATCGTATTTTTGATTAGGTTATCCAAATCTTACAATCAGTAGGAAACAAGTAAGATAAATTAAAAATAGCACTAACAACGGATCCAATGTCTTATCATCGATATTTATGTTTTATATGTATACTTATGGAGATCTTCATTTATAGATTTTTCTACATAATCTTATAGCTATGTCATCAGATTCAATATGGGAAACGACAAAACTCCTGTGAGCTATCTAGTTATCTGTAAAATTGGCTCAAGGATCCAGATTAGCTTCCGTCAAGAATTTTGTTAGAAAATATAAAATATTAGGTATGGAAGCCCAATATGAATTGGTATTGTTAGATTAACAATAATTTAATTTTTTTTTAGCCAGTAAGCGTAGGTGGAGACGGGGTAGGTTAATACATGGGCACATGTATACATCGACATTACACGGAAACAAAATGACTCTATCATAACCAAAAAATTTGGTGTCTATTAATACAAATAGAAATTAGTATAGTAGATAATATAGAAGTATAAAAAAACGTACTTTACTCGTTTAAAATTTTCTTGCTTTCCTTCAAGTGTGATTTTTTTATATTTCAATAAATTGTTTTAAGCGAGTTTTTTTTTTTATGTTACTGTGACTGACAATCTAAAGATCATTATTTTATCTTCTTAATAAGTAGTTCACAGTTTTTCGTAAATTCTTAATTTGAGTTTTATGGAGTATTAATACCTGTATTGATACTCCAATATGTATTATACTGCTACAGATTAATATATATTTCAATAAATGTTGATTTATTCAATGTTAATTAAAGTGTCGCTGATATGTATTATTGACTGCCTCTGTGGCGCGGTGGGAGTGTATCCGACTGCTACGCAAGAGGTCGTGGGTTCGATCCCCACGCAAGATAAAACTTTGTGTGATGAGCACGATGGTTTTTTCTGTGTCTGGGTGTTATTTATCTATAATATGTATGTATTTAGAAATATATAAGTATGATTATCGGTTGTCTGGTTTCCATAGTACAAGCTCTGCTTAGTTTGGGATCAGATAGCTTTGTGTGAATTGTCCCAAGATATTATTATTCTTATTCCCTTTATTTAACATTTCTCTAATTTTTTGTTATTATCAATCTTATTATTATTATTATTATTAATGTACCCCACGTGTGTGCTAGGATGAGCATAGGATTTGTATCAAACTGCCCCAGTTTGATACAAATCCTATTTTTTTGTAAATAACACTAATATTTTTCCTGGATGATAATAAAAACCAAATTAGTAATAAAAATTAGTATACAAAGTTGGTTTACGGACAATAATTTTACGTGATAACGGCATAAGATAACATTGATAACATTGTAATAAACGACCATGCCTGTGACAGTTTTTTTTCAATAATTGTCGAATGCCGCTGCAATCGCCATTAACATTGATGATATTGTAATAAACAACCATGCCTGTGACAGCTTTAGTGGACTCGGGCGAATGCGCGTGCAAGCGCTCGACGGCCACAATACTTCAGCCTATCAGTACGCGGAATGTGACGGACCATGACACTTTTTCGTGCGTGCACCCAGTCATTGATATATAATATGTTATTACGTCAAAAGTTGATTCAGTAACCACTAAATAAACTCAAATAGTTTAAATAGTTAATACGATCAATATTCCGAGGATTTAGGAGTCTCAAAAAAAACAAGAGAGTTGAATATAGGAGTTTAACCTGTGAATATAGATTCGAGTTTAGGGGATACAGTAAGTTTTGATTTCAGCTTTTGTTGTGTTTGTGTATGCCTTAAGTCTGGGTAGCTAACTGGCTGCCAAACAGAGAAAAGAGAAAACAAAACCTCTATGAATTCCATGATATTTATAATATTGTAAGTCTTTTTAAGCATTACTATCAGAAACATCATTAGTTAAACATTAGTATTATCAGTACAGCCTCTTCCAAACAGCTGATCACAGAGACAATCTGTTTTTATTCAAATTCTTTACTAAAGAAGAACTCGGACTATACAGCCTTAAGTTTCTTCGTCAAGAACATCTTCTCTGAGTGGATGTCTTGCCGTATACTTTGTTGTCCGAAAGTAATGACTTCATTTACGAGGACACTCCTCCAAATGTCCTCGTAAATGAAGTCATTACCTCATCCTGAGGGTGCATATTTTATATACAAAAATGAATGAGGATTCTCAGGAGGGTCCCATTTCTAAGTTACCTCGGTGATTGCTGGACCAATCAGTGTTCTTACTCTGGCTCTCTTACTGTGGGCTTGTCTAAGAGATTTGATATTAACATTCAAAATTTAGTCTCGAGCCCACAGGCTAGTACATCAGTATCAAGAATAATTATAGAGACATGTGTTTATGAAAACAATGACGGAAGCATTCCCTCGAAATGCCAACAACCATTCGTTAATGTATGGTAACAACTCCTATGAATTGTACACAACTTTTAAGTTGGTGGACACATTCCCATAAAATGTTCACAACCAATAAATTAATTGTTCTCGGAATAAGTAATAAGTAATTAAATTTAATGATGATAATTTGGCAGACACATTACCGCGCGTAACCAATTCACAACCACGTGAATGAATTATTTTTGTAATAATATCTGTAGTCTTGTATCATTGTAACATTTGATAACATTTTACGATTCTGATTCGGTGGATTCATTTTCATTAAATTTTCCCAACTAATAAATGATTTTAATAAAGTATGGTAACAATTACTATAAAGCGTACACAGCTTATATAGTTTGGCGGACACATTCCCATAAAATGTTCAGAACAAACAAACTGTTCGCACAACACGACGTACCCATGGTACGTAAAAACGTTAAGCATTGCAGAAAAAAAACAACAGTTATCTTTGGAAGTGTCGTTTATATAAGTTTAACAAAGGCTAACTTCATCACAGTAATAGCGCGAGAACATGTTGAAAAAAAAACAAGTGTTTATTTTTTTTTAACATGTTCTCGCGCTATTATTGCGATGAAGTTAGCCTTTGTTAAATACACTTTTTAATGATTCCTACAAAATTTGTTTTTTTCCTGGCGCCGAAACATACTTATTTTTAAAATTGGCCCATGATAGGACCTGGACCATCTTCGTAGCACGTAAGTATCTTATAGTTAATTTTCTCATTTGTCTCATTTTCACAAATATTTCAAAACATGTTGTCGCATAATCCATGGCTTGTGCAATGAGGTACGTTACCATGTCTCTCGCAGCGTAGCTGGGCGTCCTCCCACGACGAGGGCACCTTCTCCTGGGTGATCCAACAGCCAACCTCGCGAGCAAACCAGCGCCTGCTCTGCGCGACTGTGAACATTAGGTATTGTGCGCTATAGACCGGTAGGGTTGTATTATGCAGAGCGCGCGCCTTTCTTCAAAGAACATGGTATTATTAACAAACTAAAGAGCACAAATCAGATTAACTTCATTTACCACTTTGCTAAGAACTGCCCCACGAAATCATTTTCGTGCGTGGCTTGCGCATAGCAAGGGTTGTATTTGGATTTAAATTTCGATATTGCCAAATGCGATGTTAAATCAATCAATCAATCAGTTACATAATAAGACAAATAATATCACATAATAATAAACAAACAATAAAATAAATAAATTAAAATACTTATAGTACAATCCAGTATAAAGACATTTATTTTCTCAAAAGACAAAAAAATATCCCTTTAATAATTTTCATATAAACTAATCCGATTGGTGTAGTGTTATACAGTTACTAATACACACATCAAAAGTGTCTAGGGATCAAGCATTTTTATGCGGATTTCTTGAGATTGAGATGTGGCTTTGTAATAAATTTATGATTTTATAAAATTATATGGATCCTTTTTGGTGCATTTCATAATTTGAATCAGGAACTGTGAATCAAATTCGAGTAAAAGATGAAAATCAGCTGTCAATATTTTCCCTATAAAAACATACAACGCATTGAAGACATTATTAGTGCTACTGTTTCCCTACTACTGATTAAAACCAACGTTATTATGGAGCGGCGACGTCATTTAAGCAGGGAAGAAATGCTCAGAGCCGTGGGAATGATAGAAGCTGGTTCCCGGCAACGTACTGTGGCTTTAGCTCTGAATACAAGTCAGAGTGTTATCAGTCGACTTTGGACACGTTACCGAAGCACTGGTACCGTGGCTGAGCGCCATGGAGGACGGTATCGCTGCACCACACGGAGACAAGACCGATACATTCAAATCTTAACTCGAAGAGGTCCAACAATAACCGCCATGATGTTAGCCGTGAGGCTTCATCACTCTTCAGGGAACTTAATTAGCGACCAAACAGTCAGAAACCGCTTGCATGAAGTGAACCTTCATTCCCGAAGACCGCTACGGGTACCACCTATAGCAATGCACAATCGTAGGATTCGATATCAATGGGCTCTTGAACACAGAAATTGGGCAGAAGAACAATGGCGTTTCGTGTGCTTTTCTGATGAGTCTCGTTTTGGTATGAGACCGGATACAAGACGTATACGACACTGGAGAACCCCTGGACGCCAACAGCGATTAAAATCCTGCCAGGAAGTCCATCCTTATAGTGGTGGAACCATCATGGTATGGGCGGGTATTTGGTTCGGCGGAAGAACTGAGTTGATTTGGATCAGAGGCAACCTCAACGCTCAAATTTATGCTAAGACGATTGTATCAGACGTCATCGTTCCTCTACAAGTGCAAATCGGTCCCTTATTTCAGTTAATGCATGATAATGCACGACCGCACACCGCAAGAGTTGTAAGACAGACTCTCGCCGCAGCTAACATCAATGTCCTGCCCTGGCCTGCTCAGTCGCCAGACTTGAACCCGATTGAGCATGCATGGGATATGCTACAGAGAAGAGCTCTGCCGAATATGGAGGGTATCCAGTCGCAAGAAGACCTTTTTTTGTTGTTGCAACGAACATGGGCGGCCATTCCACAGCGTGATTTGGATGAACTCATTTTGAGTATGCCAAACCGATGTTCTTGTGTTGTTAGTGTTCGCGGTAGAAACACGGATTATTAATTGTTTAAGTTACCCAATAAAATTTTAAAGAAAACTGTTATTTCAGTCTTTTTTTCGAACTTTAATGTTAGTGGTTCAAATGTCAAAAATCCCTTTATTAGGAAAATGGCAAATTTCTTTATTAATGCAAAGGTGACTTGGTTTATCGTTACTGTGACAAACGAAAACACTTTATTTGATGAATCCTTAAAGAAATAAAAAAAAAAAATCAATCAGGAGAAAAGTTATTGCAAAAATATATGTTGATCCCTAGACACTTTTGATGTGTGTATCTTATTAAACTTATAACACAGGGTGCCTACATGCAAAAACTTTAATATAACTTCACTAATACTAACTAATTAACAAAGGGGGTAAATGTATAATTAAAAACATGTTGAGTGTCCGCTAATGACTACACAAAAGGTGTTTACTAAGGCCTATGATACAGTGACTTTTTCCAATATTTGTTGTAATTGCGATATAATATCTAGTAGTCGTATAACTAGTTTGTTATTTAGGTAAGTAAATATAGAAGAATACTTATTATTTTTCTGTTAAATTTTAGTTTTATGATACTTTTTTTAAAGTTTATTAATACGCTTCCGTAAAATTCTGCATCATTTGTTTTTTTTTAGGTTTTTTTTTTAATAGAGGTATAGTGGTTTTTTTTATATTCTTTAGTAATTTATTATAGCTTGCGCTTCTTCATATAAAATGCTCTTATAACTTAATGTGTTCTAGGAATTATTAGAGAAATGTTATAGACCCGTCTCGTCATGTATTTATTGTGCTCATGGTTTTTGGTGAAAGTTATTTGGGAATGACTATCCTTAGTTAATATTTTTCTTATCAAAATACATGTAATATATTTGTAAATTTGAGCTACGTTCAATAAATTAGTGGCCTGTTTATGTTAAATAGTTAAATCCAAATATTTTTTGGATAAGTCTGTTTTGTGTTACCTGCAGTTTGAGCAAATTTGTTTTAGCCGCTGATCCCTAAATTTCAATCAAATATGAGGCTTAACCAACGAATTACCTATGACGTATCGTAAATGTTACCTATAAAAGACCATACCTATTAAAGACGACAGCTTATGATAATTTTCTGTTCAAGTATCAAGCCAGGGTATTTTTCGGAATCCACACTTTTTATTTTTAATTATGTTTTTACTAGTAAAAAATATGTTTTCATATCTATATGATTAAACAGAACAAAAACTCACCAGTAGCGGTCGCCAGGAGGGCCCAGATTGCAGTTAAAACATGTGTTTTCATGGTGTCAGTATCATGAACACGGGACAGTCTCTTCGTGCAAAACTAATGCGCGCACGACGCCGGGCCGCTTTATATTGATGGGCGTCACTTTATGAAGTGAGGTATGATTGTTAGATTGTGGCGTATGCACACTATTGCGTGCGTCAATCATACTCCACCACACAAAAAAATATTTATACACAACAGGATTCATTTATACCAATGACTGCTTTGTTGCAATTATATGAGAGTCATGCCAAAAGTTTCTGGATACAAAAAATATTAATATTATTTTTC
Organism: Herminia tarsipennalis; assembly: GCA_945859575.2. Classification (NCBI taxonomy): domain Eukaryota; kingdom Metazoa; phylum Arthropoda; class Insecta; order Lepidoptera; family Erebidae; genus Herminia; species Herminia tarsipennalis. Next base: position 18,608,940 of record OX243835.2, read on the forward strand.
GCAATCGAGACGTCGGGGTTTCGAATCTTGCCCATTATACTACCGACGTGAACCTACTCCTAACACAAATAATTTAGCTTAGCTAGAGGGGACAACAAGATTGAAAATATACACAATGTGTAAATAAATCCCTGTCTGATCTGAAAGGGGCTTGTGGGTAATAGGTATCCTTTAATAAAATAATAATAATATATATTTATTTAAGTGACCAAGACTCCTAAAGTAATAATGGACACAAAATAAAATCATCCCACGAGCAGCATAAACAGTCTAACTTGCTAGCAATCTTGTTAGTAATGTTGTTAGCACTCCCTCGCACCCTGCTCACCAGAGATGCACATCGCTTTCGCATTATAGTATAAAAACAATCGACTTAAGCGTCCGCGGACGTCTCTGATGCGCTACAGAAACGGGGGAGCCCCACCAGCACCCTGAACATGTTGTTGTTTTGAACTCGAAGGGAGTCATACGCTTTTACGAGCACATCTAGGCCATAGTCTGTATGTGTCTGAGTACAGTAAGCACAAAAAAGGGTGATCTATACGGCAAAAGGTGTCAATGTATGACCAAGGTACTTAAAAGACCATGATCTCTGATTTTTCTATTAAATTAAAACATAATATTTAAACATAAAGTAAAGTAAATTAATTGACAACGTAACAAAACTACATAACTAAAAACTAACTCTAAATAAAACTAAGATACAATCTATAAAATTGAAACCCCTGGGCATTGTTCCACAGGTACTGGCAGCATTTCCTCGCTGTATAGCAATGCTGATGTGCTGTGCGAGGAAGCACCCAGCTCTACGGTCCCACGGCCCCACGAGCTAGGTCTCGTCGCCGAATGGTATAGATACATATTGGTTGCCAAGACTTCTGTATTTTTGGGTTTTAAAGTTTTTTTAACCGCTTTGGCCGCTTTCATCATCAGCCTATCGCAGTCCACTGCTGGACATAGGCCTCTGAAATCGCACGCCACTTTGTTCTATCTTCGGCTTCTCGCATCCAGCTCCTGCCAGCCGTTTTGCGTAAATCATCACTCCACCTGGCCTGAGGACGTACTACACTATGTTTGCCGAGCCGCAGTCTCCACTCAAGAACTCGTTTAGTAGCCGAAGGGCTATTATTCCTTTTGAAGGAAGCTAAAAAAGTTTTGTCCTTATAGTTTGAGTGAAGGCTCAGCTGAGTTGTCGACAGAAGAAATAAAACCTGGTAAGGACACCCTAGAAATTTTGCAGATCCTTAAACCAACTTATGTTAGGGAACTTGTGTCCACCTTTTTTGTGCAGGCGGGTTTTTTATTTTTATTATTTTTTTTTATTGATGCACCGCTCCTTTTGACAGTAGTGTGATCGGGCTATTCAATATTAAAATATTTTTTAACCAATCGTTTCTGAGATTATTGTGTTTAACCAAGGAAACAAACAAACTCTTCAGCATTATAATATTAGTAAAGATTAACATTCACGATTGTACTAGGTACCTACTCAATTTCAACATTTTCAAGATTTGTTATTTGGAAGGGCGTGGAAGCAAAGATTGTTTAGATTTTTAAGAACAAACTAAACAATTTTGAATATGCGAATGTTTTGCTTTGTGACTTTCGTCCGTTTTTCAGGTATTTCTTTTTCAATATTATTTTTTTAAAAAATGTGAATATAATTGGATTGTGATATCTAACAACTCATTAATGGATCGAACAGGATTTCATATTCATATTGTATTTAAAATAAATCTGTTGCTGTCAAGAAGTCTTTACATTAAAATAAAAATATTATGCAGGTGGAGATTTAAATTAAAACCACTTGGACATAATCAATGCTGAAACGCCGTAACAAATAATTTTACGCATTCATGATTTAGCAAACTAGTTTTCAAAACGTAGAACATGTACAACAACATTACTATTTCTGTCTTTGACTGTACCAAACTAAATATATATGACACTATAAACATATAACAAGTACTGCAACTCCTATTTGATCTCAGTCTATTCTAGGTTAAATGCAATAGATATATTAACAATTGCTCTGTCAAAAATAAATACGAATGTGTGGTATGAATAAAGTAGTCAAGTCCAAAAGCCAACCGTCAATTAGTACCTAAGATCTATTGATTGGTATTCATTGCATTCTATTTTACAATGACCTTGAACACATATAAGCGTCTGAAATACAATTATTATGTACCATGGTGTAGCGGGTTATTCCCGGCGCTAAATTATGAAACCTACATGTGAATATGTGATAGGTAATATAACAATCTGCTCTGTATTACTTGTTACAGTAGGTACTCATTCTTTTTATAGAGATTCATTATACCATCTTGGGACAATTCACACAACGCCATCTGATCCCAAACAAAGCAAAGCTTGTACTATGGACACCAGACCACTGATACAGGTACATACATAAATATTTCTAAATACATACACAATATAGATAAATTACACCCAGACTCAGAATAAACCATTGTGCTCATCACACAAAGTTTTATGCTGGGTGGATATCGAACCCACAACCTCCAGCTTAGCAGTCAGGGTCACTAACCACTAGACCAACAGGCCAGTTATGTATTGATTTTGCCAATAATAAGTAGTGTACGTCGTATTTTCGTATTTGAAATTGAAGTAGCCCAAAGCTTTAGAAAGCTTTGGGCTACTTCAATTTCAAATTTGGAAGAACCAGGTACTATTTGATGAAATTTTACTTAGGAAATTAGAGCATTTAGACAAATAAACTTCGGATTTGTAATATTAGGGCGATTCCGCTAAAGACGATTCTCATTTTCGATATCTTAAATATTTGTTGTTTACCGAGTAAGAACTAAAATATATTTCAGGCATTTAGTACTGCATACAATTTGATTCGTCTTACCCTTTCATATTCGTCGATATCTGTCACTAATTCACAATTAAGTAGTGACGTCACATGGGCTATTTTGTGAACGTGTAATAACAAATTAATCCTATCGAAATCTAAAGCAAATATTTTATTAAAGACTACTGACGACTTGCCCATAAATAATTCAGAGGAAAAACTAAGTTTTCTTAGACTAACGGCCGGTCTCAATAATCTAACTATCGATGGATTTGGGTGCTAGAGGTAGAATTTTGACATATTTTGTATGTAGCTTAAGTCAAATATATAGCTCTAGTAGCCAAATCCGTCGATAGTTAGATTATTTAGACCGGTCGTAAAACGAACTCCAAGAGATAATGTACGAATAATAATTGAATATAAACGTTTTCACTAGCTAACCAATCATAGCTAGTAATAGCAACATTTCTATTGACGAATGCAGTGGAAAGGCAATATATAGAGACTGCGGTTTATGAACGATAAAGCTCGCGATCACGACTAGATAAGACCGCGCTATTGTGAATTGAAGAACCAGGCAAGCCAGCCATAGCGGTGCTTTTTTAGGGTTCCGTAGCCAAAATGGCAAAACGGACCCTTATAGTTTCACCATGTCCGTCCGTCCGTCGCTTCGTCTGCACCTTTGCTCAGAGACTGTTAGTGCTAGGAGGCTGTAATTTTGTATGAATACATATTACTTACGCCGACAAAGTGAAAGAATAAAATTTTGAAAAAAATCCCTAAATGTTAAGTGGGATTTTTTTCTCACCTACCCCATCATGTGGGGTATCATTAGATAGGTCTTATAAAAACGTTTAGGGTTTGGAAAGACAATTTTTAGATTTAGGGATCCGTTTGTAAAATATTAAGCTTTAAAGCGCAAATTTTTGTTAGAATCAAGTTTGGGGGGGGAGGGCCCTGCCAGCTAAATGGTTGATGTTGGGTTTGTAAAAAAAATCACGGTAGTAGTATAAATAGTGAAATTAAAAGTAAAACTATCACAGCTAAGTAGGCTTTTAAAATTGACAAGTAACAGCTGATCAAATGAGAAATAATAATCTAACGTTGTAAGTATGAAACAAAAACAACAGAAAACCCACTTCTTAAGGCACATTATTCGAATAGGGGACTACGGAACCCTATATTGTGCGTGGCCCGATGTGCACTTGCCTGTTTTTTTTTTCTTGCCTCTCTTTATTTAGGGCCGATTATTGTTATAACTGCAACAACAATAAATCGTAGGTATTTCCAATAGCGACATGCAGTGATAATCCGAATAGTCACGCACATAAATGTGGTTTTCACGTTAATTACACTGAGAGCCTTATTTGCTCATACCCAATGATAGCATGCCGTCATAATAAGATTATCTTCATTTCATTAAGCGTAGTAGCGGTGTAATCCAGTGATATTAATTAAAATGAGAACAATTTAATATAATATTTCACATAAATCCAATTATATCTACTTAATACTTAGTTGTAATTTGTGCTTGTTTTGGTTGTATTTGCATTTCCCGTTTTCGTACTAGAGGCTCCCCCCCCCCCCCCCCCCGAGTAGATTATACCTATACAATTATATGCACTGGGGTAGAAACTGTTTGCAAGGAGGTCACCTGTCCGCTCAGAAGCCGTCGCTCCTTCATAGAGCTCCCTGAGCTGGTGCACGAGATGTTGTGGTGTGCCCATGTCCAGCGGTGTTTTCTCCAACTTAGAGCATTTACCTAGTCGAACGCTTTGGAGATATCAACAAAGCATATGTACGCCTTTGTCTGACTTTTAAGGTTGCCCAACGCAACCTTAAAAGGCACTGCTCAGATAGAAACCCTACTCGTGCAGGGGCTTCCAAGCTTACACTGTGCTCGTCAACAGTGTCCTTTTCGTCGCGCAAAGACTTTTAAGACAGCGCTGTTCCAGCTCGCTCAATGGCTTCTTTATTCGTTTTTAGGAGCCCACTGTGCCCCTCTCCTCGTGCAGTGACACTTTTTAGCCCCACATTTTAGTATGCGCTGCGTCTCTCTGGTTGTGCAGTGACTTTTAAATCCCTACCCCGAGACTTCGGAACTCTGAGAGTCCGCCATCGCGCAGTAACTTTTAAGGTTGCGCTGCGGCCTCCTGCTTGCTTAATAGTTCGAAAGATTACGCGCGCAGTAACTTTCAAGTATGGGTTGCACCCCGTATGCACAGTAACTTTTAAAACGTTGCTTCGGCTACCAACTTACGTAGTGGATTTTAAATACACGTTGCGCTCCTATCCGCTCGCAGTGACTTAAGATGTCTCCTCATGCAATGACACTTAATGCCGCTCTACGGCCCCAGCTTACTAAATGGTTCGAAAGTTTGCTCTGCGCTTGCCAGTGAGCGCAGTGACTTTTAAGTTCGCGTTGCGTCGCTCTGTTTGCGCGGTGACTTTTAACTTTTAAGACTCTTAAATTGACCTGGGCCACTAACTTGTACAGTTACTTTTATAAATTTATAGAATAATTGCATTTTTGTAAGATAGAAACATTTTAAGTCTGGACTAAAATGCAATTATTGTTATACCTAATAAAGTAATTGGCTAGAAACGCCTATAAAAATTACTGTAATGAACTTTAAGTTTCCCGCTGAATTCCCTTGCTCGGGCTGTGAGTTTTGTGATCACGCTGCGGCTCCAACTCGTCCATTGGTTTCAAAGAACGCTGCGCTTGTCAGCTCATGCAATAACTTTTGCCCATTACACATAAGGTTACTAACTGGCTTCTAAATTCACGTGGCGCTCGCCAGCTCGCGCAAGACTTCCAAATCGCTATACGCTCTTCTGTTCTCGCAGTGATTTGTGAGACCACATTGAGTTGTGCAGATCTGCATCGCGCAGAACTTTTTATATTGCACTGCAGTCTCTAACTTGTTCTATGGCTTTTAAGGCCAGCTCAACTCGCGCAGCTCGATATGCTGCGAGCTGGCGAGCGTAAGTGGCACTCTACTCTTCTGGACCGGACTCAATTCATCTGGAAGGGGTCGGGGGAGAGGAGGGGCTCTCCTCCCACTCCCTTGTAGAGTAAAGAAAGTTGTTAAAAAGCTATAGCCCGCGACTACGTTCGCGTAAATCGATTGAAAAACTAATTAATACACGGAAACATTTTTCTGGGGATAAATATACCAATGTGCTATTTTAGGCTATAATCTATTTGTGCTGTTTAATTTCATACAGATTTGATAACCCGTTGTGGTGTGATTGCAGTGGCGTATCCAGGGGGGGTTAGGGGGCCCCCCTCGAGCCCCCCCACCGTCTCTAATCATTCACCATTTACCCATTTCATTCGCGTGAGTGGTGCAACAACGGCCCTATCTGGTTCAACCCCCCCCCCCCCACCAACGATAATCCTAGATCCGCCACTGCGCGATTAAATAACAAAGATATATACATCTAAACTTTCACATTCATAGTATTCGTGTATATTACCAGCTCTAAAAGTTAAACAGTTACTAGGTTTTAAGGTTTCCATTCAATTAGCACAAAATACTAAATGAATAGACATTTAGAAATGGCCCTATTAATAGATAAAATGTATTTAAAAAGTTTCGTTACAATTATCCTAAAAGTGTGTGAGGGTTATTACTCAGAAACACACCGGGACTACGAACGAACTGGGATCTTTTGAAGATAAATAGTAAATGTCCTACATTTGTACAAATGCTACATTTCGTTCCGGCAAATACGTAGTTTCCCGAATAGATAAGCACAAACAAAATTCCCTCGGGATAAACGGATAAAAGCAAATGAGTATTAGCGCCTATTTATTAATTAAAACACAGCACCGGGTAACTAAAACTAACGTAAACCAATCCAAATATTAATCAAAATCATTTACGTAGAACAGACTAACTTGAAATTACTAACATGGTTTGTGATTGATGAATTTCATTTGATTTAGTGAATATTGTAGCAGTAAATTAATTATTCGTACAAACAATAACAAATTTTGATGGAAAATCAGTAGCAATTATAATTTTATATACAATGTCGATCAAAGATGACGTGACTGACAGCAAAATTTTGGTAAATATAGATACAGCGCACAAGAATATTTTGGCACGTGGCAGAAATCAGAACTAACGCCGCCATCTTGTAAAGCGCTCTCATGTCAATGTCATCCAAGTGCCATTGGCTAGTATTGTTCATTGCCGTAGAGACCAGTACTTCGCCATAACCTCACAAAATTGACCACTCTCTTGAAAGAGACAACGCTACATTGTGGTCAATACCTGTCAAAGGCCGCACGAGATTTTTCTCTAATACGTCAATGGTATTGTGAATTCATTGTCATCAAATCAGAACTAACACCGCCATCTTGTAAAGCGTATTATTTCAATGTTATCGAAGCGCCTAAAGATTCTTGCTTGTAGCACCGTTTATAGCTAGGACGAAGTATCTCATGGACTTGCCACGCCGCGAATATCCGTAAGGGACAGACATAGACTACATAGAAAGTAACGAGTTACCACTTTGGGAAAACTTTACCCTATTAATCCAAATCCTCCTTAATCATAATATATTAGTAGACGTTTCAACAGCATTTAACCAGCGAATGTTTTGTTTTCATTCCATTTTGAAAATAGAATAGAAGAAGACAAAACTTTATCTATTTAAAATTATGTTACTTTCGGAAACTTAAAAACATGCCCTTCTTAATAAAAAGGTTATTGAGAATAATATTATCTGGTAACTACTAACCCTTCTAAATAACACAATCGAATACATTGTTGTAACCAACAAAATTTAGATGGTTGATACTACAAAAAGTTTAGGATTCATTATTTAATGTATTTTTCTATGTAATTTCAATTGCATTAGCTTAAAATTGCAAATTGTTTAACTGAAAAGAGGACATACATAAGCTAAATTTAAAGAATCAGTTTAATAAACTTGTCTGTGGCGCAGTGGGAGTGTGTCCGACAGCTACGCAAGAGGTCGTGGATTCGATTCCCACACGGGACACCAGTTTGTGTGGCCTACAAATTGTTGTTCTGAATCTGGGTGTACTGTGTGTCATTTGGTCAGGAGCGGAGCAACAATGAGAAATGTTGCAAAAACGGAAAAAATTTGCTCAGACGAAGTTGCGCGGGACAGCTAGTAATAGATATAACCCACCATATTTCTAATTGACACTTTTCCAAATGATTTACTTTCAGCTTTTAAATATGTAGCTATAATATTTTAAATGGTGAAAAGGCAAGGTGTTGGCCATTATTCCAGCGCTTGCCAAGAAGCAATTGGCAATAACAGTTTAACGATATTTTTATGCAGATGAATTTTGCAGTCCATTACCCCGATATGATTCCCTCGTGGCCACTAACATCTAAAATACCGTTCCTTTTATTCATTCCAATTACTCAGATAGTATCGTAAACAAGTATCAATTCAAATGGCCTTACAAGGCAAAACAAGCACAATACATCTTGCAAACAAAAGAATAATACTTTCGCTTTCAATCCAATCACAATTAGGTAAGTAACCCATGTAATTACTTAAAGTCGGTAGATCTATTCCACAACAAAAAGAACCTGGACGTTTCATCGGTTACAAAGGGAATTCCGCCAAACTTCATCAAGGGTCCGAAGAAAAAAGTTAGATTCGAGAAAAGGGAATAAAGATTTAACCCTCCAAGTTGGGGCACCTGACATCGAACTGGGAAATGTCTTTATCGTATTTGCAGTTACTTCAACTTTATCTACACGTCTAACGTACGAGGAATGATAATGTTATCTACCTATTTAAGAAGTACGTATATATGTAGCTTTACTATAATCTTTTTAATCAAGGAACGTTTTTTAGTGTCAAAAATATTATTAGCTACGCTACATGCATTATCAAATTTATGTCACTTTTTTGTGCTATTTGACATATTTATAAAACTGGCTGGCTTTTCTCGTAACATATATGTACAATAGATGTTACGAGAAAAACAAAGTAAGTATCGCTTATTAGATACCCACAAATTGTTAAGGATAAAGAGTACAATTTGACACGGGAATAAACGCGTTTAATCTAGGTAAAGTATATACCTTATGCTTGACGTTTCGACCGGGTTACACCGACCGTGGTCACAAGCTGACTGACTAGTAGACTTAACCTAGGTTAAACGCGTTTATTCCCGTGTCAAATTGTATTTATAATGCAACGCGTAAGTTTAAAAGTTATAAGGTCAAAGTGCCTAAGAAACTGTTCTCCGTCAATGATGGTACTACAATTCTAAAATTAAAACTTTGTTTCATTAATAATTAAAGTATTATTCGTGGCGTAGACTGATGTACAAATACAATAAAATTACATCATTCAATATACCACGCTGTGTAGATTTTTAACACGCGAGGTTTTTTGTCGATAAAATTTTTCGCTTCGCTTTTTACCACCCCGTGGCGCTTAGATTAAACTTCACCCTTATTCCTAGTTAGTACTTTATTACTGCAAGGCATTCTACTGCCGCCACTATGAAAATTAAAGAGTTTATGAAGTAACTACGAATTACTACATTAAATACACCATCATACAATAACTGTATCGATAGCCATGTAAACCAAACGTTAATTAAAGGACATTGGTATACTTATTTATCTTATACTGGCCTTTTGGTCTTGTGGTTAGTGACCCTGACTGCTATGCCAGAGGTCGTGGGTTTGATCCCCACCCAGGATAAAACTTTGTGTGATGAGCATGATAGCTTATTCTGTGTCTGCGTGTCATTTATCTATAATATGTATGTATTTAGAAATATTATTTAGTTGTTTTTTATAAGCAGTTGTCTGGTTTCCATAGTACAAGCTCTGCTTAGTTTGGGATCAGATAGCATTGTGTGAGTTGTCCCAAGATTAATTATTATTTTACTTTATACCCACAATGCCTCCGAGGATAAATCGCGTCATATTACACCATGAGGGTGGGTTGGAAGGGTCAACTGTAAGTAGATATTGAAAAGTCCCTCTTAACTATTTATACTATGGTATCCTCGAAATCTAGTCACAATCTCGATAGGGTTATCGATACTATCCATCGTAAAATAGATAGTATAAGTATATACTTACCATCATGATACTTGCCATCAAGATATGTATATAAGCCGTATAAATAACAAAGACGTCAATACCAAAGAAAATAAATAATCAGATAATGTTCCAAATACTTACAATAAAAAGGCATTATCCGCAGATCTATCTCTGTACAGTTCATCAGGCAAAGGAAAAAAGCATAAAGTAGAAGAAAATAAGTACAAAATACTTCCTAAACCAACCATAACGTAATTTATTTTGTTTTGATGTTGTTCGCATAGGTTTGCTTTGAGATAAGGGAAGTTTTCGCGGGTAAGAGTAAGCAATCAATGTGGTGTTATTAATGTCTTTTGTTCTACTCCATTGGTTACGTCATTTGTTCATTGTTAAATGTTATTATTGAAGTTACGTTATTCCGTTTTTAAATTTTTGTGCTCGATTTAAGAATTGAAATTATTTTAAACCTTTTTACAATTTTAAAAAGATTTACTATCAGTGAACTTACCAGTTCACATATAAAAAAGTTGTTCAAGTTGTTTGTAGTTTAAAATTATCCTTTGGAGGGTTCCGTGTCTCTAAAGGAAAAAATGGAACCATTATAAGATCACTTTGTTGTCCGTATGTCCGTCCGTCTGTCTGTCAAGACCCTTTATCTCAGGAACTCGTGGTATCGGTAATCATACTCAGGTCTATGAAAAATAAAACATCTAAGTTAACGTAAAAAAAACAGGCAAGAGCATGTCGGACCATGCTCAGTGTAGGGTACCGCAGCCTTTATTACAAATAAATGCACTACATATGAAAAAATCCGATTTGAATATTTGCACCAGCAGAAGAGCATCTGTTCACCTACGCCCTTTTGTTGAGAAACGCAGTTTTTCGGCAATAACTCAATGAAGATATATTCGATCATGTCGAAAATAATTTTAGTTTAAAGTATTTATTAATAAGCCAGACGTTAATGTTTGCTGAAAAATCAGCTTCTGTTACATGTATGGAGTGCCGCCATAAAAATATTTATTTTTATTATATAGCTTTCAACTACATAGCGGCTACAAGACACCTTATCACTAAATTTCATCAATATTAATTTAATAAAATTAGACTTTGAGTAAAATTCCTGTGCCATACACAGACGGACATGACAAAAACGGTTCCGTTTTTACCATTTTGGTTACGGAACCCTTAAAAGATACGGCCGTAAAAACGTACATTTCGACACTGTTAAAGGAATCAAAATTTATAGGATATTTTTCGTTGACCTCGAACTATGAAAGTTGGCAAGTAATACCGTTTTATACTACAAGTATCAGGAAATGTCTGAAAATGTAATTACATCATAAAAAATATAGTCTTTAAAAAACTGCGAGACTGCGTTCCTGAACTATGTATAATATGTACCGACCTACAAATTTGTACGGAACCCTCGGTGGGCGAGTCTGACTCGCACTTGTCTGGTTTTTAGGATTTTTAATTGTAGGTACCTCTTGACACCTCTAGTATTTTTGTATTATTTAGTTGTTTTTTATTATCTCAGGTAAATATCTAATTTAAATAACAGTAGATTGATCTAGTCAAACATTTTTGGACTAATTGTATATTAGAAGAGAATATAAAACTTCGTAATATTTTAACCCTCATAGCGTACGTTAAACATTAAACAGGTACGTAAGACTCCCATTACCATTTACCATAATACACTACAGCAAAAAATTACAAAATAGTTAAAACACAAACTAATATTATAAATGTGAAAGTAACTCTGTCGGTCTGTCTGTTACGCTTTCACGTTCAAACCGATTTAGATGAAATTTAGTATGGAGATAGTTTGAGTCCCGAGGAAGGACATAGGGTAGTTTTTTATCGCGATAACCGACATCCACGCGAGCTCAGCCTATAACATAGGTTGTTAGTTGACAAAGTATGGCATTGCATTTTTTTTTCAAGATTATTTATGAAACTACAACAGCTAAAGCTTGTACTACTCACCGCTACGCAAATAAAGTTTACATACTTTTGTGAATGAATTTCCTTAAGCCTAGAGTGCTTCAAGACGCACTTATATTATTTGACAACAAGTTAGCACTACAAAGCATTGATGCAATGTTCTCGTAAATGGGTAACGAGTCATGAAATTCATTACTTATACAATAACCCTGACAATGCACAACAAGTTGGGAGTTCCCAAGCGTACTCAACAAGAGATATGACATTATAAACACTTAGGTATGTACCTAATACAGATAACTGTTTTTACGTAGCTTTATGTTTTTTCTCTTTTGCTCTCAGGTCGCATGGGAGATTTTTTATACAGAAGGCCGTTTAGTGATCATCATCTTTCTGCTTAAACATGATTGAAGATCGGCGGCAATCGTATAATTTCATTTGAAAATCAAAGTTTCATTTCTTGACAATTCAAAATAGCTTAGGTAGGTAAGTAACATGTACCCGACTACGACAATCTATAAAATCGCGTATTCCTGTTATGGTTGGATTTTAGTAATAGGTATAAGCCGATGAAAACCTAACTCTTGCTTTTTGGCTTCGCTTTAGTAGGGTAAAGGTTCATTTCCGTGCATCGCGGCCGATCGTAAGCCGCGAGCGGCTTACGACAAGCGTCTGACGCGCGCGGCCGATGCGACAATATTTACAATGCGCGCGCAGCTTACGACAGTCGTCGGCCGCGCGCGTCTATCGCTTACCTCGGAAACGGTACCATACATTCTTATACTCTTGACTATTGTCGCATCGGCCGCGCGAGTCAGTCGTTCGTCGTAAGCCGCGCGCGGCTCGCGATCGGCCGCGATGCACGGAAATGAACCTTAACAATGACATATCATTACGATAATCCATTTTTCAAAAAAATACAAGAGGTTTTGCGAAAATCACATTATCGCGTTAAGCCTACTACTTTACACCAACTTACTGATTCCCACGACACTAATTTAATGTATTCGCAGAAATGCAAATCAAATCAATAGCCAGATATTATAATGTATATATAAAATACAATCCATAGCATCAAGAACGCTTCACGCAATCTCTTCAAGATACCTACCATAAGAATGAACTGGAATATATTAAGTACACTAAGCTCATCTAAATAAAATATTTCTTACTTAGAACTCTCAAATTTTCTTAAAATAACACTGTTTATTGATTTGGAACTAGTAAAACATGTTAATGAAAACCATTCCACCACATAAGTACTTTCAGAATATTACATTAATGATAATTTGTTATACCAAGCCCAACAGTTATCACAGTATGCTGAGCAAAGTAAATATGGAGCTTATGTTATGCAAATGTAATCGATTTGCTGGTCGTGTAAACACTAAATTCAGATACTGTGTTAGTGCTTACGAAGCATATAGATAGATATTATTGTGCAATGGAATGTTAATATGGACCTATTGTGATGTCATTGTACATTAATGTCTTAACTAATGGATTATTGAGAGAAATAGTGCAAACAGGATAATGTAATTAACATGTCTACTGGCTGTAGTGAAGTTCTTTTAATGCGCAAACATTGGCAATAGCCTCTAAATGTTCAGTTTTAGTTTTAGGTTTACTGGCTACAACTCGTGAACCTGTGGAATTTTGTAAAAAGAAAATAAGCTACCTATCAGTGAAAGTTCAGTCAAAGTGTGTTCAGGAATCCGTTACTATCGGATAATAAGGCAGATTAAAAGAACAGTTTTTTTGGATATAGGAATACCGATGTAAATAAAATACTTTGGATTTATAAAAAATAGAGGTGTCTTATAGACACCTGGTTGGAACGTAGTTCCTTTTGCTATTAATATATTTTTCGTGTTTGGTACTACCAACTGGTATTAACTAATGATTAAAAAAATCTGAAAGAACCTATCATCTTAAAAGTTGTCCAATTCAAAATAAGATTTTTACACATACGTGGGACACTCAGAAGGTTTTGAGAAACTAAAAAACTATTTTCTATGGATAAAATATTTTTAATTAAATCTTTTCAACTTCATCTTCTGAACATTTTTTCCAGTCCGCCGCAGACACCTCTTCCACGACCTTCTCGAACTCTTGTTTCGATGAAAACTACACACATCAAAAGTGTCTAGGGATCAAGCATTTTTATGCGGATTTCTTGAGATTGAGATGTGGCTTTGTAATAAATTTATGATTTTATAAATTTATATGGATCCTTTTTGGTGCATTTCATAATTTGAATCAGGAACTGTGAATCAAATTCGAGTAAAAGATGAAAATCAGCTGTCAATATTTTCCCTATAAAAACATACAACGCTTTGAAGACATTATTAGTGCTACTGTTTCCCTACTACTGATTAAAACCAACGTTATTATGGAGCGGCGACGTCATTTAAGCAGGGAAGAAATGCTCAGAGCCGTGGGAATGATAGAAGCTGGTTCCCGGCAACGTACTGTGGCTTTAGCTCTGAATACAAGTCAGAGTGTTATCAGTCGACTTTGGACACGTTACCGAAGCACTGGTACCGTGGCTGAGCGCCATGGAGGACGGTATCGCTGCACCACACGGAGACAAGACCGATACATTCAAATCTTAACTCGAAGAGGTCCAACAATAACCGCCATGATGTTAGCCGTGAGGCTTCATCACTCTTCAGGGAACTTAATTAGCGACCAAACAGTCAGAAACCGCTTGCATGAAGTGAACCTTCATTCCCGAAGACCGCTACGGGTACCACCTATAGCAATGCACAATCGTAGGATTCGATATCAATGGGCTCTTGAACACAGAAATTGGGCAGAAGAACAATGGCGTTTCGTGTGCTTTTCTGATGAGTCTCGTTTTGGTATGAGACCGGATACAAGACGTATACGACACTGGAGAACCCCTGGACGCCAACAGCGATTAAAATCCTGCCAGGAAGTCCATCCTTATAGTGGTGGAACCATCATGGTATGGGCGGGTATTTGGATCGGCGGAAGAACTGAGTTGATTTGGATAAGAGGCAACCTCAACGCTCAAATTTATGCTGAGACGATTGTATCAGACGTCATCGTTCCTCTACAAGTGCAAATCGGTCCCTTATTTCAGTTAATGCATGATAATGCACGACCGCACACCGCAAGAGTTGTAAGACAGACTCTCGCCGCAGCTAACATCAATGTCCTGCCCTGGCCTGCTCAGTCGCCAGACTTGAACCCGATTGAGCATGCATGGGATATGCTACAGAGAAGAGCTCTGCCGAATATGGAGGGTATCCAGTCGCAAGAAGACCTTTTTTTGTTGTTGCAACGAACATGGGCGGCCATTCCACAGCGTGATTTGGATGAACTCATTTTGAGTATGCCAAACCGATGTTCTTGTGTTGTTAGTGTTCGCGGTAGAAACACGGATTTTATTAATTGTTTAAGTTACCCAATAAAATTTTAAAGAAAACTGTTATTTCAGTCTTTTTTTCGAACTTTAATGTTAGTGGTTCAAATGTCAAAAATCCCTTTATTAGGAAAATGGCAAATTTCTTTATTAATGCAAAGGTGACTTGGTTTATCGTTACTGTGACAAACGAAAACACTTTATTTGATGAATCCTTAAAGAAATAAAAAAAAAAATCTATCAGGAGAAAAGTTATTGCAAAAATATATGTTGATCCCTAGACACTTTTGATGTGTGTATATGCCTTTCTTTCAGCAGATTTTTTATTTTATAAAAATAAATCACACAGTGCCAAATGTAAGGGCTGTAAGGAGGGTGACGTTGTGTCCAGGAAGCCCCTTGTTTTGAGCGCTAGGTGCATCTGCGCGTATCACACGGTGAAGCAGTAGTACCCCGCGGAGCCCGGTGTTTGGTCGCTTGTTGCTCATTGCAAACAAAACCTCTGGCAGCCATTTTGTGGTATACCAGATACGGCGTTGATGCTACTTTCGTCTCGTAATGAAATTGGAACCAGATACCCCGTCTAAGAGAAGAAACTAGCGATCAAAATTTTCCCTGCGCTTCTCGATCGCTTCACTTTCGTAGGCGTTGGTTCATTTTGAAATAGCCAAACTGTCGACTGACTTTGTTTCTGGATCGTCGTATTGATAAGTCAAGGATTCGTCACCTGTCACAATGTAGTAAATGCCGAGACGAGCCTGCTTCAAATTTTTGAATCATATATGGCACCACTCCACACGGGCCCGCTTCTGAGCTTCCTCACGCGAAGGTGCTCATGTAATATCTTGTGAATGCTTCTTGAACCAATCTGTAGTGTATGCTGACCGCCTTATTCCAAAAGCTGGACTAAACCTGGTTTGACGAAAATCCTAGTTTAAACCATGGATCTACGAAAATCTTTATTACAAAACGAGGTTCATCGCTTAATCGATGATCTTCTTTGGTCTATAAATTAGTCTTTCGATCACCCTAGTTTAACTATGGTAATAACCTTAAAATGTCAAAAACTTGACAATTTGAAAGTTAGACCATTTACTATTTTGCGTATTTTAGTTTCAATTAATAATGACGAATAATGCGTGTTTAGTGACTTTAAATTATTAACTAACTAAATATGGTGTGGCAACAAAATAAACGCAAAAATCGAGTGAAATGCGATGTGTGACCAAAGATTTAATTATACATGCTTATTATTGTTTTTCAAAACATTTATCACAGCTTGGAATTGAGAGAGAAGATTTAATATACAGAACTCAGAGATGTCCTAAAATTAAAGTGGTCTGTGCAATGTTTGGGTCAACCAGACTCGACGTGAAGTGTACCTACGCAGTGTGGAAAGTTGAAGATCAACACAGATTATTTTTGTTCGACAATAGTATCATTAACTAGTGCTCTATGTAAAACAATCTGATGCATTCCACTTATAATATGTCACATTATTTATATTGAAGTTGGAAAATCACATTTGGAATGTCTGATAGGTGGTCTGGAGTAGTGCAGCAAAAACCAATGTTGAATTTACTCAAAATGCACAAAACAAAGTAATAGAAACATCATTATGACAAAATTTCTTACCTAAAACTTACTACTGAACTATACATATTATAGTGGAACTAAATAAACATTGATCAATTTAAAATTTAGTTGGTAAAGTGTAACCATGGGTATACCTATCACTAGAAACAGATGTAAACTTAGGTTATAGGTAGGTACCAAGAACTGAATATTATGTTTATAAGAGCTCAGCTAGTTAATACATTGCTACAATGTTCCTTTATACATAGTTTAAACACTAAACAGAGAGTACAGATTAGTTACAGGTTATTGAAATTGTGATGTAATAACTATTATGCACTACTTAACAGTTTAGATAAATATATTTAAGATTCTCATGAAAATGAACTATGTTCTTAGGGAGAATAAATGGTATCTAATAAATAATGATTCTATGTATAATGTACCTAAAACTTACTAGTGAACTATATAGTGGATCTAAATAAACATTGATCAATTATTGATTGATTACTGTTTATATATTTAAACATAAAATGCCTAATTAAAAATACACTAGTGAACTATAAGGTGGATCTAAATATAGAATTATCAATTTTATTATATAAATATATTATTGATCACTGTTTATATATTATACAAAAAATGCATACCATTTAAAATTTATTGTAAAATAAATATCTATACTAATATTATAAAGCTGAAAAGTTTGTTTGAACGGGGTAATCTCATGAACTACTAATTCTTTTGAACTTTTTACTGTTAGATAGCCCATTTGTTGAGGAAGGCTATAGGCTATATAATATCACACTACAACCAATATGAATGGAGCAGCATTGAGAAATGTTGCAAAAACAGGGAAGATTTATGCAGACTAAGTTGTGCGGGAAAGCTAGTTATCTAAATAGAAATAAGGGATATCAAGTCAATATTCCTTTTCAAACATAGTTTGAACAGGGAGGACAGAATGGTTACAGGTTATTGAAATTGTTAACATCCATTGTGTTGTCAAATGGAATAACTATTAAGTGCTACCTAACAGTTTAGATAATTATATTTATGATTCTCATGAAAATGAACTCTGTTCTTAGGGAGAATAAATGGTATCTAATAAATAATGATTCTATGTAGTTATTTGAGAATTTCATTTCATAGCAAGCTCACTGATATTAAATAATAAATATATTCATAAAATTTGTTTCAATTGTTTGTTGTGCTTCAGCCGAAGCTTCAGTACCTATGTTGAATCTAGGCATACTTTCCCCCAATACATTCAGAACAACGAGTGCAACAAAGAAAACAGTAAGTATATCAAAAATGGAATATCTTATTGAGTAAGTATCCTTCCATGCTAAGACCTGTTCCAATGAAACTAGCTTTGTAATAAAAACTCGCATCCAAGTTCCTCTAAGTGTTTGGGCGCTATAATTACTCAGATTAAACTTATAACATCCATAAGAATGTCTGAGTTAATTCAATTTAGGTTATCATCATTTGTTTACATTTTTAGTACTGATGACAACTACTTATGTAACGTTCCGATCCTGACAGAATCTATTTGATTTTTCGTAAATTGCAGGCCGAGGGCTTTTATGTCAGGTTAATATTTTGAAAATTACGTAGTGCTGGCGAATAATTTAGCTACATAGAACGTCTAAATATTTTATTCTCAATGAAAACTATACTTTCAAATTACATTGGTATAAAACAGAACGTTATATTTGAATGATAAGAACAATGAATGAACTAAATTGATTATAATCTGTGGCTGATTGCTAGATCCTTTGGTATCAGCTGGTCCACGGACTATCTAAGCTTTGTAATAAGACCAATAGTACTGTACTATATCCTGGACTTGAAAGTCTTTGTTTAAACCTTGATTTGATCTTTTCTTTGGAATAAGGCGGTGAATGTCTTAGTATGTAATTCGCCTGTTTTCTTGAATTATTTTTTTTACAGCCGGCACCACTTTCTTCCGTGACAGCCGTCGTAAGATGGCCATTCCTTTGTTCATCCCCCAAACTAAGACGACCGCGCTTGAACCCGCTATGCCAACGGCAGATGGTTATTCATAAAAGTAATTTGAATTCGATCAAATGACTCATCAGATTTTAGGCCACATTTAAAAGTGTAGAAAATCATCGAACGAAAACGTTCTCGATGCAGATCCTTAATTTAAATGAGACACTAATTTAATTTGGTTCTCAAAAATGTGAGGGGAAATTTTAAATTAGAACAATGATATTTTTTATTTTTCAATAACAACATTTTTCAAAATAATTACATGTGGCCAGTGCCTTATACATAAAAACTTTTTTCGAAAAACTTTCTGAGCGGCCTGTTCAATTACACACATCCAGTTTGACATAGTAAAATAAACATTACAACCTATTTAAGAAAATACAAGCAATGTTTATAACACAACCTCCATATTTTAGCTTCACATAATCAGAAAAAAACATTGGTAAAATCAAAACGTCAAATGATAAATAAATTTATAAAAAATACAAAGAACTTATATATCACAGCCTCTATATATTCTAGCATCACATAATCATACCTAATAGATTTTTGAATGATGTCTAAATTTAACACTTTTTCCGTCTCGCCTCTTAGCCCGCAAACAAAAACGTGCGATAAGGAACTGCGTTCCAAAAATTGTTAATTTGATATTTTAAACAGACACTTCAATGTATTCATTAGAGCCTATATATGTGTACCATGTGGTACCGGTTTAAGAACATAACCACCCCATCTCTTCCTGAGGGTGTCGTCAAGGCGTCTAAAGGAAGTCATTCTGGAGGCCAGCAGCGTCCTCTGCGTACTTTAAAGCTTTGCCAACCCGCTCGCTAAGCGCGGTGATTATGTTAATTACCCCCAGGATCTACAATAAATGTTCTACTGAGGAGACCCGTGCTCAGTATTGAGACATCGTATGGGTTGATAAATATTTAAATATGAGTTAAAATAGCCTGCTAAACCTAATCGCGATCCCCGCAAACTTTTTACTGTTCCGTAGCTAAAATGTCAAAAACGGAACACTGAAAGTTTCGTGATGTCTATGTCTGTCTTTCCCTCTCTCTGTCATTCTTGATACTTTGTTTGATAGCTAAATAATAAAATAAATATTTTTAGAGAGGGCACTCAATACATGTAACAGGAGCAAACAAAAAATAAAATGAGCAAACATCAACGTGTGGCACATCATTCGTCAAGTCTTTTAAAAACATTTTGAGGTTTCTCATAAACTCTTTGACAAAGTGAATAATTTTGGAAATAATCGCTCCAAAAGTTGCATAAATTGTGTATCCCCCTCCTCACCTTATCTTTGAAAATATGAAAAAATACAATGGTAGCGCTAAACCAATACTTGAAACTAAAATTATTTTGGACAAGATCGGATATACCGTCATTGAGCTATTGCCGAACAAAGGGTTCAAAGTGCCTTGAACATACCCTTTTCTGCTGGTGCAATTATTCAAATCGATTTTTTTACATAGAGCAACGGCTCTGGAACTCTACCCTGAGCATAGGCCGACATGCTCTTGCCCGGTTTTTTCAATAGTCAATACAGTGAGAAACAGTCGTCAGTATCGAGAATTGATCATAAACTTTAACAAAGACCCTGATAATAAACTAAACATTTTGAAGAAGCTTATATCGTTCGGTGCACGATGTGGCACTAATGTACAAGTGTCTGTTAACACTCGAATAGAAAGGTAACGAGACGAGAACAAAGGATGTGATAATCGGTCACGTTTCCGATAACCACAAGCAAGCATCTTTTGAGAGTGCAACCTCTAAGTTGTGGCTCGCCAGAAAATAAATATGAGTAATCGATTAAGACTTATGAAGTGGTTTTGAATTGAGTAAGGCTTAATCGGTCTTTCTATTATGTACTTGGCTTTGTGTAGATATTTTACACAACTACAATTTCACTTAACTCATTGACTGACTGACCATTGCACTGTATGGTCAGTCAGTCAATGAGTTTTTATGAAAAATCTTAAATTAAATACATAGTTAATCGTTAATTAAACGTCCGTGAAATAAAGAATCAACTTACCTTCTTTCCGTAATTGCCCTAATTTGCGAATGAATCAAGTAGATCAGATAAATAAATATTGAATTTTAAATCATTTGCTTTTGACTGCCTATGTGGCGCGGTGGGAGTGTATCCGACTGCTACGCAACAGGTCGTGGGTTCGATTCCCACTCAGGATAAAACTTTGTGTGATGAGCACGATGGTTTATTTTGTGTCTGGGTGTTATTTATCTATAATATGTATGTATTTAGGAAAATATAAGTATGTTTATCAATTGTCTGGTTTCCATAGTACAAGCTTTGCTTAGTTTGGGATTAGATAGCGTTGTGTGTGTTGCCACAAGATATTATTATTATTTTTATTTAATAAGCCTTTAACTATCACATCTAAGTAGGCTTTACAAGGTTACGAGTAACAGCTGATCCAACTGAGAAGTAACAAAATTTTGGTACAAATTCCATTGAAAATTAATATCAAGTAGACATAACATTGTAAGTATGAAACAAATACAACAGAAAACTCACTTCTTAAGCCGCATTATTCGAATGGGGGAGATGGCAATTTTTTACTTTTACTATATGTCAAATCCGAAGAAAAGGACAAAGCACAAACTAACCAAAATACTACGATTATGCGTTTATGGTCGTACAACAAATGCTCAAATAAAACTCCCGCACAACGTTGCTTATATCGTTAAACTAACTACATGTTTTATGACTGCAGCATACTGAAAGCAATAACATCATTAATTCAAAATCTCACGCGTAATGGTTACATTTGTATGCGTGGTATAATATAACAGCGGGCTTGTAGGCACTGCAGTCAATGTATGGAAATTTATTTCACAGGCCTGTAAAGTTTTATAACCACAGGGTTATGACTGAGTTTATTCGAGCAGATTTATTAGTGACCCACCTCGACAGCTCGACCCAGGAATCGTAATCTGGAACGTTAATTCAGCTGTGAATGCGTGTCACTTTATGACGGTTGAATCCGCTGTCGTGTTGTCATAAGCCAAAGGCGTTTTAGTGTTAACTCGCAGTTGAGCGGCCACTTTATCGTGTGTTTAAGTAACGAATTAAGTTTATTGTGTTAACGATAACGCAATTACCGATGGTAATTGCGTTTTCGTGTAACTCGATATTTCAGTCAAAGAGAGCTTTTACATCAATTTCTATTTGACTTCTAATTTCTATTGATTTCTAAACGACAAAGACTCAAAATATAAAAAAATATTCATGTAATATTTCAAACGTTCGTGACACGATTACGTTCACTTCAATGATTCGAAATAAACTAAGATTGATACAGCACAAATGTTTGTTGGTTTGACCGTTTTAGACCCAGCAAACTTCGTAAAGTTCATGAACTGGAGAATTATGTATGACGTAGTAAAATCGCGAAAACAGGATTTACACAAAAATCCTAGCACGAGTGCAAAGAACGAATAATACAAACAAACACTAAATTTCGCCACCAGCTTTAGAAATGTTTAGAATTATTGTGAAAATCTGGATTACAGTTGGTAGTCCACGATTGTCCAAGAATTACCAATCCATACTAATATTATAAATGTGAAAGAAACTCAGTCTGTCTGTCTGTTACGCTTTCACGCTCAAACAGCTAAACCGATTTAGATGAAATTTGGTATGGGGATAGTTTGAGTCCCGGGGAATGACATGGGATAGTTTTTATCGCGATAACTGACATCCAAACGGATGGGGCCGCGGGCGAAAGCTAATACTTTATAAGCAGCAGCAATGATTGGCTAAGGGCTATGTTCTAAAAATTACTGGAGCCATGTTTTAACTTCTAAACAAAAATGTTTAGATCAGCCAATGAACGTTAATGTTTCCGAATATCCTAATCAAAACAATTATATTCGCAATTATCTTCAAAAAACCTAGGACGATACCGATTATTTATCTTAATTTAATATTACCCGTTATTTTGCAATGGTCCCAGGATTTCCACGAAAATCCTCTTCTCACGAGTATCCTACGACATATAAAATACTTTTCAATCAAGAAAACTACATAATCGAAGTCGCAGACAAAAGATTGTAAAATATAAAAGATGATTCAATATTCAAAAATCACATTGCTTGTTGCGAACCCAATTTAATTAGTATTCTGTACAAATAAAACAAAATACTGAAATAAAGTCAAAAATATCTGAAGCTTTACAATATTCAACGATATCTCCTTCCAAGTTATATACTAACTCATTTTATTTTCCATCATTCTGTTTTGCGTTGTGTGAAATTACTGAAGCAATTACTTCCCCCGCCTACCAAAGTGACGTAACACCTACCCACGTATCTAAAATTGTTTTGAATTATACTGTCTCGTACATTTAAATGTATTTCCTCCAACCCTCTGATACAAATACAGGGCCGGCTCACAGGTCAACAACAAATTCACACACGTGTACGAACGATCTCAACGGGCGCTGTTTCGGTTGAGATTCAACCGAATTGAACTGAGCTCTCCGTGTTTGCGCGTCTATGTATGCGTGAGTCTGTTTTTGCTTGTTATAAGAAGCCGTCTTTCTGTAGATATGTACTCTGTGCCTCAAAGCAAGGGGTCGAGATAATGTTAAGGACAAAGAAAAGGGAGAACAAATAGCATGCATTGTTGAAATACCACTTTCATATGAGTTACGGACGTAGTGCGAACTGCGAAGGATATTGCTATCTCTAGGGTGGGAAACGTGCATTTGTTATATAATAAATGTCATGTCTCAGTGTGAAAAGGAGCAGTATCTAGGCTTTGTTCTAGTTACTTCGTTAACACACTTTATATAGGCTATTCATTATGTTTAATGAAGTGTCTATATAAATTTGTGTAATGTTATCTAAATAATTAGGTATAATCTGTTGCTTCTGGTTACAACTTCTATAAAATACGAGCGATGTATGTATTTTTAATTTTAATAGAAAATTTACTAAATATATAAATCCACCACGATCGGGGCAATTCGATCGAAACGTCAGGTAAATAAAAGGTTCGTACCATTACATAATTGACGCGATTAAGTTCCGAATTATATCTTATATGTATAAAAATTGCAAAAGTTTATAAACAATAAATATATAAAAAACTAGATGACCACGACAGATTTTAGAAGACAGAGGATTTAAGGTATCATAATCAAATATAAGCTAAAAAGTTATTCTGATGTATAAACTATATCTAGAATTAAAACATAATATAAACTACATGCAAAATTTCATCAAAAATTGTGCAGCAATTTTCGCGTGAAGGAATAACAAACATCCAAATATCCATTTTTTACTCCTGTAATATTAACAAAATGAAGAGACATAGTAGTTTTTTATTAAAATGAAAATTTACAATGTTAAAAATCTACTTAGGTATAGCTGAGTAGTACAAATAATATCCGTGTTAGCTAATTTAAGCAGCTATCCAGACTCAATTGATGCGTAGTTCGCTCGTTTGATCAGTGAATCCCAAATAATTGGCAGCAAGTGTACGTACGGCATCGCTAAACACAAATAAATTAACCGTTTGATGAGTCAGATTACGTCAAAAGCTGAACGCTTATTTGGAGAAAAACGATATTGGGTAACTTGACGTGGATACGAAATTAGAAATGTTATCCAATATCCTAGGAATCCTAACTTCTTATAAATGCGAACGAGATTTTTACTTTATTCGTTTGTTTGTTACCTTTTCATGCTAAAGCATCTAAACGGATCTTAATGAAATTCGGCAAGGAGGTAAATGCTATATTAAAAGATATCCAAGTGAAGGACATATCCTTCACTTTTAAGTATATCACCTTTATAAAACCAAGTCTTTGTGCAGTCAAAGAAGAAACGTTTAAAAAAATATTGGTAGTACTAGTTACATAATCATAAATCATCTCCTTTTCCTCCTTGTCGAATCCTTAAGGTTGTAATAGGGCAGTTACCCCTCGTACTGCTTGAGTCGGCTGTGTATGAATAGAATAGAATAGAATAGAATAGAATAGAATAATTTTTTATTTCCAGGAATATGGTTTACAAAGATCTTAAAATTAGTATAACTTACACATATTCTACCTAGAGATGGTGTGGAAACATTGATAGGTAAGGCCTGCGTTTGAATTAGATATTAAATATTACGAGTCTTCCTTATTATATTAATAATCTAATTGTTTTATTCTATTTCATTATGATAACTTGATATGATTAAAACTGTTAATAATAATGAGTACTTATACATATATTATAAATGTCAATAATTTAATTAATTGTAAGAAACGTCAATAAAATGAATTAGGCATCTGTTTACTTTAGTTTCTTATTTTCATAGTTTACGAAATAAAAACTGAAAACTACTCACTTTATTTTAGATTTAAGTCGTTTAGTAAAATTGGATAGACTGATCTAAACAAACAAATGCTGTGAACGAGCTGAACCACGAGCCAGTAAGTATTGAATCATAAAAACCTTATAAAAAGTTTTAAGACTATTTGCTTCTCGTTGCCGTTTTATACTACCTTCACAAATTCATATCTTTTTAGTATGCGTAAGGGACAAACTGTTTTGCAATGTGTATGCGCTCCGTTTTGTTTATTTACCTTCCTCACTTTCGTGACTACAGCCACCCTGACTTTCTTTTTAAAAATAGGAGCGATAAGAAATCCAATTTCGTATTTTATTTATTGTTCTTCTAAAATGTATTATACACAAAACGGTGCATGTTGTAAACTGTATCAACTTGTATATCTGTAGATTATATCTATATTATAAAAAAGACGACTTATGCTGTAGGATACAAGACCTCTTTCGCGGGGGACTTTACAAACATTTGATTGCCTCTGTGGCGCGGTGGGAGTGTGTCCGACTGCTACGCAAGAGGTCGTGGGTTCGATTCCCACACGGGACACCAGTTTGTGTGATCCACAAATTGTTGTTCCTAGTCTGGGTGTACTTTGTGTTCGTGACTTGTATATTTGTAAAGTCCTCCGTGACACAGGGCTTGTACCCTAATGAGGGAGTCGTCTTTAAAAAAAAAAAAAAAAACATACAAGTCACGGACACAAAGTACACCCAGACTCGGAACAACAATTTGTGGATCACACAAAGTGGTGTCCCGTGTGGGAATCGAACCTCTTGCGTAGCAGTCGGACACACTCCCACCACGTCACAGAGGCAGAATAATATGCTACATAATAAAGCTGAATAGTTGGTTTCTTTGTTTATTTGAACACTGTACCCTCCTAAAGTACCTACTATGCTGATGAAGGTAACACAAAGCTTGAGGAAAGAGGACTAGGCTTTTTATTGCGACACCATCACACGCCGGGGCTAGTATATCTTTTGTAGATATATTAAGAGTGTTACAGACTGACGCACAGTTCAAACCACTGAACAAATAAAGCTGAAATTTGGCACACAGATAGCTGAAGAATAATTGTTTGAAAATTCAACCCAAATAAACGTTTCCAAATTACAACTAATATCAAACCTAACGTAGGCATTTTGATATAAAACAAAGGTGAATGTTTCAATTATTTTCCTATATAAACCTTTTAATACGCCAAGTTCAAAACTTTATTACACGACTAAACTTATACATAAAACTCAAAAGTCATTGGCTCAAAGTATAACTATTCCAAACAAAATAAACGATAGATCGCGTGACTCCATTTCAATTTTACAGAAATAAACTTTTAGTTTTATTGGTTTCATATAAAAAATACATTTGATAAAACATAAAAGTGTTTTAAATGAAAGTATTAATTTCAGTCATAGATCAAAATAATGGTCATCAAATGTAAATGATATATTAGAGATTTTATCAAAATATTACTGTCATTAATTCTTTGTACCTATCACTTTTATACAACGTGTAACAAAAAGTTCTGGTCATATTCAAGGGTTGGTATGTGCCTCTGAAACTGAGCGCACATACCTAATTTTATAAAAATCGGAGTACCTTAAAAAATATTTATTATTTTTTAAGGTAGGTTTTTAGTTTATTTATGACTGAAAAACTTAATAATTAAAAAAAGTATGACTTAAAAAGTTCTATGCCATAATAATCCAATCGAATTTAGCACCAGGGGAGGTATAATTCTTATGCCATACGCCTTTCACTACTGAATTTTCACAAAAAGAATATGCTTTAACAATGTAATTATATTGCAACCAGTGGCACCATGGTAGGTGCAATACTGATAACTTACCTTTTTCGCTCCTGAAATTTGACCACACCTTTCTGTCACAACCTGTATATATTCAATTTATTTATCCTTCTGTCGTTAAATTTACCTAAAATTTATTTTTACAATCTTTTCCCAACGGGTCAATAAAATAGTCTACATAGGTGGGCACTTATTTTATTTTAAAACTGGGAATATGAGCCGTTACTAGCAATCTTGAAAAGGCACCATTCATTTATTACGCATGACGATTTAGTGTCTAAGCATGTCTTATTTTGGAGGAGTCTTATTCAAGGGAGTATGGGGGAGTCTTGATAGTTAGGTAGTACGTAAGACCACAAATATGCGCAAAGTTAAGATTGTACTCACACGCGCAAGAAAAGAAAAAAATTAAAAAAAGGGGGTCGGCTGAATCTTATTTAAGACACTATACTACCACCCAGCACTAAAACTATAATACTTCAGAATTTTATCAAGTCCGTTCAATCGTTATAGCGTGAAATAATCTCAGTTGCATGTGCGGTGCAATACAGACAATGGCCCATCTTACATGATGCTCTATGTGCTTAATCACGTGCCCACGGAAAGGCTTAATGGCTGCCTCCGACAACGCAGTTGACGTGGCTGCCTTCTGAAGAAGAAGCGTGAAATAGAAACAAACATTCATTCAAACATCCATACACTCATCTTTAACTACCTAATTTTTGTAGTATATGCGGACGCCTGAAAGTAGAGAATATTAATCCGCCAAACGTAGATATTTTCATAAGTATAATGATCAAAACAGGCAATAAAAATGTACTATGGAACGTTTATGTCCGCAATACATTGTCCCAATGAACGATCAAGGGTGACTTGTATTTATTGCATAGTTTTTCCTTTGACAGTAAACAGGGGTCGTGAACCCCTAGTTTTACTGTTTGTATCCGAACGTGTTCTTGTTGATATCAACCGAAGCAATAAAGTTTCGAGTTTAAAGAGTACATAAAACACCGCGCTTGTATCAACGAACACGTTGAAAGAATTCTTCAATTACTTTAGGTTTAGGTAGTTGCGGTTAGTAACAAAAATAAAAACCTTTGGTAATTTGTGAGATAGAAATAAAAATGTGAAAATATGATAATTTCTATTTATTAACCTTTTTAAAAATCAATTTCTGTTTGTTAGTAGGTACAGTAACGCTGGTACAGACGTAGAGCTGGTACCAGATCTGAATAACGGGTTCGTATTTATTTTGTGAAAAATTAAATGTTAACTTTCTCTTTTAGTTTCACGTATTCACAATAAAACAGATTTCTATCTTCAATAAAATAATTTTACATTAATTCGTTAAATACGACATTTCAGGACATTGGCTATGACGGTTCTCTTTTTTCCAATTGTTCGTTTTTTTTTAAAAGAACGTTAAAGCAGTTCATAACTATCATTGTGGTTTCATGTGAGATGATCGATCACTCGACACCTCTAAAACTCGAAAATGGCTGGACCAATTTGAATTAAAAGGTCTTTTTTTCGCCTTATTTCGGAAGAGTTTTAAATAACAAATTACAAAATCCCAAGGGTACAGACAAATTAAATAAAGACAGACAACAACAAAAAATTCACCGGGCCAACTACGTAATTGTGAATAAATGTGGTAGGTAATACATTACACTACAAGTCTAAGTAGACTCACACAACCGTAGTATATTTATTTACGTAATTTGGTTCAAAACAAGCACCAATTACCTACAAGTCTAATTAGTATAAAATCACACAAAACGATACAATACATCAAAATAATCACTCGAAATTGAAAAAACCAACAGCCTAACATTCTACTTATGTCACGTATTTCATTTATTCGTAACAGGCCATTACAACCACATTCTAACTGTATTAAGTAACCATTACCTCCCCCTCATAACCATAATGATCTATTCTTGGAAAGTTATCAACATTGATTCTAAGTAAATGCCACAAAAAGGTCTTATAGCACGTAATAAAAAAGACATAAAACTTAAAGCACATATGACGTAATACATTCGATACAATATGGGTCGTTACCTGGTCCAAATTACATCCACTTTGGCGAGGACACACTGATATCGAGGTGGTTTTTCATATCGCGTTGGGCTTTTATCCTCCCTATTTGGCAATGTATTACGTTCAATGCTCTTTGAAGAGGTATACAGGACAGTTTGTATACCTAAGCTGTATATAGACTTGGGACGAGCTATTCATTTTGGAGGTCCTTTTATTGGGAAACTACCGAAAAATGGCTGCCACGTGAATGTTAGGCCAAAGTAGAAAAGAGGCTTCATTTAACTTTATGATAAAATCTTAAATTATAATTTTCATTTGTGGTTTTACTTTGTATTATTAACCACCCACGATAAACTGATATTCAGTCTGTCTATGACAGCATATTTACAAGCATTTATATTATTTTTAATTTATTGCTAGTTTAAAACTTTAAAGTTTTATTTAAAGAAAATCTATTTAATCGTTTTAAAGGTTTTATTTGTAGCTGCTTAGGTATACAAATATCATATCAAGTCTTTTCGGAGGGCTTTTTATTTGCGCTATTTGTTTTTAACTTTCTATATAATGGCAGTATAACTTTGTGTTAACACGTTACAATCTGTGCGAGCGTTTTGTTTATTAAGCAGGTCCACCGGATGACTTTCAAGTGCAAGATAAGTTTTCAATAGAATAACCGCTACATGTCAGAGTCACCTGTTAAGCTGGTCCGCTTTTTATCGTGTTCTTTTTCTCTCCCTACATATTTAAAAGAAAAATAAGGATCTAAAAGAAAACACAACACTAAAATATTCATCGCTAAAAATATTTTAATATGAAAGTTTTGCAACCCTTATTATACCGAGCAGCTTGCTAACTCCAGCTCATTACCTGTATTTATAACTAAACAGAACTTTTGTTATGGAAATGTTTACGATACCAGACACCGACAGTTTCCGCACAAATAAACATATTTACTATTGTACCAGTAGTTGGTAGACTAATCTGCAGGTAAATAAACTTCCTGTGAAATAATTTTATGCTGTGGTAAATCTGAAGTTTGTGTTTATCCTCAAAGCTAAATAAAGGAGTTTATCATACATTTAAATGTCTATTAGTTGGTTTCGTTTGTCTATGTTTCGTATTATACTTAAACTCCGACTTTTCTTTATGTTCCAGGACTTAGCAGTTATCAATTTTTGATAAAATTTGAATAGTGACGTGACAAAAAGTTCGTAGTATGTTAAGTCGATCTTATCAATAATGAATGATGATGGAATTAACTTGCAACTAGTTCAAATTAAAGTTACATATCCGAGATAGGCCCAAATCCATTTCGGGTCCATCTACATCGAGGGCAACTATGCTGTCGCGTGCTGCCGCAGACGTTTCTATTTCGAGGTAGACTGTGGGCTGAACGTGTCGCGGCCGTAGATCTCACTTCTCTCCAAACCTTCGAACGAGGCAAAATGCGGTACAACGCTAGCAGTACCTACTCACAATCGCATCACACATACCAATAAATGAATTCGATTTTGACGTAGCTGTGGCACGTCTTCAATTTATGCAAATTATATTAACGCTCTGGTTAATATTTTTTGAGTTTGATATTCGCCTGGTCAAGGTAATTTAAATAATAAATTTATTTAATTAACAAATTACACGCGAAAATTGATCGATTGGAAATTTAGTCACATCACTATGATTTTTTCGTTGACATTGAGTAAACATACATATACATACATCATATCAACCCATAAGATGGCCCACTGCTGGGCACGGGTCTCCCCAGTAGAACCTACTAGTATGTAGATCCTGGGGGTAATTGCCATAATCGCCACGCTTGGCGAGCGGGTTGGCGATCGCAGTAAGGCTTTAAGTACGCAGAGGACGCTGCTGCCCGTCCTCCGGGGTGAAATCCCTTAGTCGCCTTGACGACACCCACGGGTAGAGATGGGGTGGTACTATTCTTAAGCCGGCACCACACGGCATTGAGTAAACAAGTCATCGGAAATTCAGACACAATTCAATCTTTAGCTATACATTTTTCGATGACTGGGTGCATGCACGAAGAAGTATCACAGTCCCTCACGATCCGTGACATTCCGCCTGCTGATAGATTAAGTGTCACGGTCGTCACGTTCCGCCTGCTGATATCCTGAAATCTCGTTGAGACCAGCCGTTAGAGATGGTTTAATCATTGACGGCCGGTCTCAATAATCTAACTATCGACGGATTTGGCTACTAGAGCTATATATTTGACATAAGCTACATACAAAATATGTCAAATTTCTACCTCCAGTAGCCAAATCCATCGATAGTTAGATTATTGAGACCGGCCGTAAGTCATATGTAGATAAGGAATAACTTATCTATTGAATCAGATACACCTAATAATGAAAGTACCAATAAAATTTATCTAATCTGATAAACAAACTAAATAGACGTGAGAAAATAAAACTTTAAAAACAAGGAGCCTTATTTACATTACCTAATCAATAAAACGCTGTCGTGTGAATCTTAAGAGGCATCTAAACGGGCCATTTTTTACGGCAATTTGTGACGGCAATGCTGTGGCCGGCAACATGGCAGTACTCTCCAATATTGATTTGATGGTTGCCGGACGATCGCTGAGCTATCGATCTTCCGCAATGTTGCCCGGCCAATAGGGTAGATGACTGTAAAGTCAAATCAGTATATTTTTAAGAAACGTCAAAACGATGCGCCTCTTACTAATTTATATGAAATACAAAACAATGACGTCATTCTTTTGTATGGTCAAATCATGTAGTTTCAATGTTTGTTTTGATGTTTCACATTCATGACAGCGTAAAATTGTAAAGAAACATTGTTTTTTAGAATATTTTTGCAAATGCTATTTCCTGTATAGTGTTAAGTAATTTATTGTTATTGTAGTCATCTACCCAATTTTGTTGTTGTTTCAGTCGCTCTCTATTTTATTGTTGCTGGGTTGTGTAGCCCGTTTAGGAGACTGAATCATGCACCATTACAACCATACAATTACAGACATATTGCCATTAATGGCCGAGCAATTAGTTGCCAATAGTGCCGCCACAAATTGCCGTAAAAAATGGCCCGTATACACGCCCCTTTAAGCCCTATTAGACTACACTGAGTTTAGACAGGCTAAATCAATATACATTGCTAGCTAGGTGTTACTTCCATCCAATATTCTACTCCAACCAGCAATGTACATCGAACTAGTCAGTACAGAAACACAACACTTTAAACCATTGTTTTTCTTACTATAATATCTGTCTTATTTCAAAACGAAACTATCACCCATTATGACAGACATATCGTAATGATGGATTCGTTCTGAATAATTAGATAAGATTTGACCTCAGAGCAATAAGTCATTGACCTGAGGATTTGACCTTGCCAATCGCCCGTGCGATTTTGAATAAGGCCCCAGAGACACACTACTACGACTAGACTACAACAGTGTAACAAACTCCTTAATATAAAATAAGTTTATAAGTATAGCAACATACGTACGGCAACTAACTAAAAAGTTACAAATGGTAGGAATATATTTTAATTTTTGCTTAAATTACATTTTCAGTTAACCTTTGCGTTTAATACCACCCGCGCCATATTTTAAATGAATTACAAGCTAATCAAAACTTTCGCTCAATGTATTCAAACCACATTGAAATTTAACTGTAATTGTCAAACTTTTAATTGTTATTGCCGTAATTAAAGTAGAGCAAGTAAAGCAATTAAAGTACCTTCCATCTACTCTTCAGCGTTTTCTTTGTAATTTTGTAGTTGTTCCGGTCTTTATTTTACGAGCGACGTTAACGTGGAATATATTATTGGGTCAATTGATTGATTTATATGTTTTATTAATAGCGCGGATGACCCTTGATCGATCGGTCTAATATTAACATTATCGCTGTTGAATCGTTTTAAAATAAGAGCTATCAAAGACAAAAAAATAAAACATTTGACTGTAATGGTTGTTTTTTAGGATTCCGTAGCCAACATGGCAAAACGGAACCATTATGATTTCGTCGTGTCCGTCTGTCTGTCTGTCCGTCATACAGACAGACGGACACAACGACATTTTACTCAAGGACTACTCAATGAATATGGATGAAATTTGGAGAAAAGGTCTTGTAGTAGCCGCTTCTTAGTTTGATAGCTAAATAGTAAAAATAAATATTTTTAGGGGGGGCACTCCATACATGTTACTTTTTTTTCAGCAAATATCAACGTGTGTACTGAGCATGATCCGACATGCTCTTGCCAGGTTTTTTAGAGGTATACATATTGAAAATAAATAAAACATATAAAGATAATTTAAATGATAATTTTATGCCATAAGTGTTTAAAGATGATTTCGGACATGTGAGCGCCACGGCTGGCTGCAATTAAGCGCAATCGGGAAGTCCAATTTTCGATCACTTTAACGAGCATTTGGAGTCGTATATCATCAATAACGCGACAAAAGTTGTTTTCCAAGTGGTCCAACGTCTGCGGTTTATCGACATAAAATATAGACTTCACACACCTATCCCTTAAGAAAATAATCCATAGGTGCAAGATCACACGATTGTGGAGTCTAGTTAACAGGTCCATTACGGAAAATTATGTCACAATCACTAAGGAAGGTTTCAGACTACCACGACTAGTAGACCACTTTGTCGGCGTAACTAATCTGAATACCTTTGAACAAAATATGAACAACAATTTATGATTTTAAGTTTTATTACATTTTTTTTCCTCTTGTGTATTTTGTTGTGTGTCAGTATGTATCTTGTTTGTGTGTGTTAGTTTTAAGGGTTTATTTTCAACACAAATGTAAGTTTTGTTCAGAAATAAATGTCTAATGTAAATGCCAAATTACAGCTTTCTAGTACGAAGGTTTTCTAACTAAACTGAGGACCGACGGAAGATTGTACAAAGCGAAACTATAAGGTTTCCTTGGAGCCCTAAAAAGACATACATAGTGCTCACATTTTTCAAAACTAACTCAACAAATAAACTAAAGAAAAACACCTCATACCTCACCTTATCATATTTCTCGCAAATGTTTGTAGTAACACAATATCTTCAGTAATATCATAAGGCGTGGGTTGGTATCGAGTTCGTTTTCTTACTTTATTTTCTTTATGTTTTGTCTATGTTAATATGTAGGTGTTAGTCTAGACAATTATTGTAATCGCCCACGACTTTAACAACAATGAACAGATCTTTGTAATATTATTATTATGAGTAGGTATATTGAAACCCGTTGCGAAGTAGGCTTTCAAACTTTGTACGATAGCACATTGTATAAATATGATAATACTTTCAGAGTTTCAGAATATTTAAAGTAACCAAAAATTTTACAGATTTTTCATCAGATAATGACAGAGTCAGGTATAAGAATCATTTATTAGAGAATAGTTATTGGCATTGTAGTTAATTTTCAAATAACTAAATCATGTTTGTTATCAGTCAATATTCAATATTTTTGTTTTCAGTCTGATCAATTTAAAATCTTTCATGTAAACGATTTTAAAGATGCAAACCGAAGAATCGTACAAAAAATCAATCTATTACAAATAATCGATTAACTTTTCAATAACAAAAAATCTTGCAACCTTAGCAGCAGCCTTAATACCGCAAGCTCTATGTACTCGTAACAGTGATAGTCAATTTGTATTCTTTAAGCCATACTACAAAGCGGTCTAAAGCGGAAAATACGAATATAACCTACAATGATTCTAATACGCTTAACGAAATTTCGATAGGTGTGGCCGGTCATGCACTGAGCCTTTCCTATCTGACAATAGCACACTTTGATCTCAGCAATCCAATACGTAGCTAATACTGTTACAGATTCTTTACTAATGGTCATAGAAGCCTTTGAACCCGACAGAGACGGATATTTGGGAACTCCACTCCTATTATGTTCCTAATCCTGTTTATTAGAAAACATCTGTTATCGGGTCGTTCCCAAATTCTTTTTCGGAATTAGACTTTGGAGGTAAAAAGTTAACTTCAGTTGAAACATGGGATTACAGTAAGATGTGAACAACATATTAACAGGTTGATAACCTCTAAAGGTAGAAGTGGCACTTGTTGACCCCAACGTCTAATGGGCTAAGACATCGGTCTCACAATCGTGAGGTCGCGGGTTCGAATGCTACCCACTATACTACTGAGCTTAGCTGTAGGGGTTAATAAGATTGCTAGTAATGTGGGACTCAATTCCACATTGCTGGTTATCTTTTTAAAAAAAAGAAAAAAGCTATAGTCAATTGATATGTATTTGCTTACTGCTTTCTCCTTTTGACATGTAATTTATTCATTCTCACTTTTCGTAATATATGTACGAGTGTAATACATTGACCTCTGTTGTGA
Source organism: Herminia tarsipennalis (assembly GCA_945859575.2). Lineage (NCBI taxonomy): Eukaryota > Metazoa > Arthropoda > Insecta > Lepidoptera > Erebidae > Herminia > Herminia tarsipennalis. The sequence goes on from OX243835.2 coordinate 18,644,334, forward strand.
AACCAGAAAAAGAATGTTGGCGGGAAGAAAACAAATTGTTACAAGCATTCCGTATGCCGCGGTGGATATTAAATTCTTTCTCTTTTGTTACTGTCGCTTCGCTTATTTTGTTTACAATTTGCGGAAAATTTTAGACGCAAGTCAACTTTTTGCCGAGTTTGTAGGATTTTAAATTGTGAAAATGCTTGCTTTGAATACATTTAATTCTGGGGAAGTGCTTACAACTTTCATAACAAGTCACTTTTCACCGCAAACGTTTGTTATATTTTGTTTAACTTGCTTTTTATCGTCCCATTTTGGAATCGGAAATAAACTTATTAGGTTAGGTACCAAACTGATTGAGTTGTGGACAATGTTTTTTGTTTTATGACCTACAATTAGTATTAAAAATTGCATTCGTCAAGTAGCTAGAGTAATAAATTAAACTTGAAGTAAAATTGACGATTAAAGCTGAAAATGCTCAATAAAATTGAATTGAGAGGTATATCAAAATATACAATAGTGAAAGTGATTGATGATAAATTAATTCTTTACAAAATATATACAATTTAAAAGACTTAAATCTTCAAGAGTATTTTATCGTCCAAAAGATCTGAATAAAATACAGATGAATCGTTTTTCAAATGCAAAATTGCTTAAGAAAAGTTTTTGCGAATCCCTCATCAAAACATTTATTACGGAGTGAAGGTTACTTGTACCTAATTGGTTTTTGAGAACTTTTTAATTCAATTTAATTTCTTAATCTAGAAATTTCTAAAAGAAATTAGAGTCTAATATTCAAACTTTATAAGACTTGTAAGATTTATATTACAGAATAAGGTTTCTTTTTTTATATTGGGAATGTAGGTATCATTAATTATCACTGTGGCTTGATAATACAGACTAATAAAAAGTTGGTCTTGGTTAATTTAACTTTTTTAATATTTTTTATGTGATCCCCTCAAACACGTTTCAAAATAAACAAAATGCAATATTCCAGAGTATATCTTTTATGTTTTTAAATTGAAGTGCTCGGGGATGGCTGGAAAAGTCCATCAACCTTTGTTTGTTCAGGACAAAGGTTTCGTTTGTACATCCTATTGGCAGTTTTATAGGTCTGTTACGATTAGCCTATTCAAATAAAATGGTGTGAAAAATATAAACATCAATTGCTGTAAGGCACTTCAGTCAGACATAAAATAAATACTATAATTTTGTGTGGGAGTATATATGAGAAACTGGTACGACTTTTTACCTGTTTCTCATTGGCGTTTTTTTCTATCAAATTATATGAACTTTTCTATCGTTAACTATCTGTTAAAACTTGATATTTGTGCGTTTTTATAACCGTCGATTCTATCGACGATGACGAACTCGAAATGTTAAAACAGGACAGCAAAAATGTTCATATCGCTACTTAAGTTAGCTATATTAGGAGACAGTCAACAGTCGATGAGTTATTGAGACCGGCCGTTAAAAAATCTTCATATTTTTGGGTTAAGCGCAATCTAGCCGTATTTCTAGACAAATTTCTGATAGTGTCTAGTATTTTTGTACACTTTATCTGCACAGTATCTGGATGATCGAGCTTCACTCAGTATGATTTTTTAAACGACGACGTTTTCTAAAAATAAAAAAACCTAGCTAGATCGATTTATCGCCCCGATACCCCCTGCATATTAAATTTCATGAAAAGCGTTGGAGCCGTTTCCGAGAGTCTGATTATGTATTTACAAGAATTGCTCGTTTAAAGGTATTGTTATAAGATAGATATATTAAATTACTAGCTGTCCCGCGCAACTTCGTATGCGTAAATTTTACCCGTTTTTGCAACATTTCTCATTACTGCTCCACTCCTATTGGTTGCAGCGTGATGTTATTCCTCGATAAATGGGCTATCTAACCGTGAAAGACTTTTCCAATTCGGATCAGTAGTTCCTGAGATTACCGCGTTCAAATAAACAAACAAACAAACTCTTCTGCTTTATAATATTAGTATAGATGATCTATATCTATACTTTAATAATATTATAAAGAGGAAAGATTTGATTGTTTGTTTGTATTGAATAGGCTCCGAAACTACAGGACGTATTTGAAAAATTCTTTCATAGTTGTAAAGCTACACTAACCCCGGGTGACATAGGCTATTTTTTATCCCTGTATTCCCACGGGAACGGGAACTACGCCGGTGAAACCGCGAGGCGTCCGCTAGTATAATATATGCATATAGATAGACTTAGTCTTCAGTATGACAGAATGTAAAATACGTGTGCAATATGCAATACGTGCACAATACATCACATCAGTATTTTGCGCGTGTCTATTGCACATATTTTCACACGTTATAATAATAATAATATTTTGGAAAAACTCACACAACGTTATCTGATCACAAACTAAACAGAGCTTGTACTATGGAAACCAGACAACCGATATACATACTTATATATTTCTAAATACATACATATTATAGATAAATAACACCTAGACACAGAAGTAACCATCGTGCTCATTATAACACAAAGTTTTATCCCATCACGACCTTAAGCGTAGCAGTAGGATACACTCCCGTTGGCCCCACAGAGGCAGTTAAATGCAGAGCTATGATAATTATTTAATTCAATTTGCACCCCTTGGCATTACCTACTTCATAAATATAGTCCATAGTAGTAGTAGTCCACCTACATTCAAAAAAGTATGATATGTTATTCAAACTTATGCCAGTTTAGAACAAACTCTTTCCTATTTGTTGTATTTTTTTTTCCACAACTAGTAAAGTATAACGTCATAATCCAAAAAAACAATATTGCACGAACATAAATGGTCTATTGCACGAACTAATACACAGGGGATATTATAGTGGGCAAGTGTATGCACAAACACAAGTGCACTGTCCCTCACTCTCATAGTCCGGACGGAAATTCGATAATACCGGAGAGAGATTAGGCGAAGGATCGACGCCATAACACGTAACAAAGTTCGAAAAGAAAAGTGGTAATGTTGCTCATTTCCATGCAAAGTGCAAGAGTACAAGAGATTCTACTCACTTTCCATATATTTAAACGCAAATAAGAAGTAACTCTCCCAAGTTTGTTCTAATTCATTTCCACACCAACATCGTCTATATCAATAGAGCTATTAAAAACAAAAATAATTAGTTGATCATTAATCATATTGCAGAACAGCTTCATATAAAAGGTAGCTAGAAATGGAATTCAAATATTCCAGAGGTCATCGCCTAACTGCTGAAGCAATCAATCACTGGCCGTCACAGAGATTTACGTAAAAGTACAAAATTCAATTTTAGCTCGACAGTACGATCGAATGCCGACATTCCATAACCAGAAGCATAACATCATAATTCTTTATGATATTGCGCGAACTTTAATGGGTAGCAAAAGATTAGAATCAAAAAGCTCATTTTGACACAAAGTGCAAGAATCATAGGACAAGAAATTGTACTCGCTTTCCGTAATAATTATGAAGAAAAGACATTAAAGACATAATATACTTATGCCGGTTCCTCAGTAAAGAGACGGGCTGAATCGTATTAAAACCCGCATAACGTCACGTTATGTTTTCATTTAATATAATAGAGGGCGGCCTTATTGTCATCTACTTATCGTGTTTTGTGTTTATGAAAAATGGTATGATACAAAATAATACACAAAACATTATTTCATTGGTTCCTTTCATAAATATACGTAGATTTCCCCAGGGCAGTGAATGATACAGTGACAAGCAACCACCATTATACGAGCTGTTTCTCTATTCTGTTCTAATAAAAGCTGTACTATGTTTTGCAGAAATATTCATGATTCGCAGATCGTAGTTGATTGGTCTGGCTAGTACGATTTGAATTTAAATGTAGAACGAAATTGATAATATTGAGACATATTTCTGTGAATAAAATATTCAATTCAACGTATTGAATATTTTTTCGTTAACTGAAGATTGAATTTAATCATAATAAACACTGTGACCAATCACCACATTTAATGGTTAGCGGAATAAATTGCACATTGCCAATAATAGCTTGAAGTGAGAATAGTTCACGTTTATTTTTAAGTTAGCCGTCATAACACCGATGATAATTATTTGCTTTTGTAACTGTGTAATTGTAAATATCTATACTAATATTATAAAGCTGAAGAGTTTGTTTGTTTGGTCCGAATTAAAAAATATATTTTACTGTTGGATAGCCCATTTATCGAGGAAGGCTATAGGCTATATAACATCACGCTACGACTAATAGCCGAGCAGCAATGAAAAATGTTGCAAAAACGCGGAAAATTTACGCAGACGAAGTTGCGCGGATCCGCTAGTGTAATAAAAAAGCTAAGAAGTTTCAAATGAAATCTTTAGCTTGTGAAACATTATTTTCTAGTAAGTGAAGTGGAAACACAAGAGTACCTACTACTGTTTTATTGTCATTAATTCATTATACTCAATTAACCTTAAATTGAAAAAAAACCTCGATGTAATGGCAGTTGTAAGAAATATCATAAATAAATAAATGAGATACGATAGAGGTTCTACACATTTTTAAACTCGCATGAAATAAATAAACTTTAACTTCTTTGTGAATGCATTAGACCTAATAAATAATGATATAATATTGACATGGGTTAATTTCAAAAGTAAACACTATTACATACATATCAACCCATATGATGGCCCACTGCTGGGCACGGGTCTCCCCAGTAGAACCTACTAGTATGTAGATCCTGGGGGTAGATCGCAGTAAGGCTTTAAGTACGCAGAGGACGCTGCTGCCCGTCCTCCGGGGTGAAATCCCTTAGTCGCCTTGACGACACCCACGAGTAGAGATGGGGTGGTACTATTCTTAAGCCGGCACCACACGGCATCAACAAAACACTATTACATTTAATAAATATTGGAATTAGGATTTTTTCTTTGATAAGAATTACTAACAAACTTGTTTTACCCTCCAAGCTAAATTGCTTTTGGTTATTAGGTTCACGTCGGTATTTTAATTTGAACCCACGACCACACGATTGCGAGTCCAATACCGCGACAATTAGGCTACTACTTCTAAAATAAATTAATTAGAAGGTACTTAAAATCAATATTTTAAGTACCTGCTAATTAATTTATTATATGCCGTGAGTTATTTAACTGAATTGTCAGTTATACCCACTAGAGGCGAAGAGTTAAATTTATTCTGAGGTAACCCGATACAAAATATATCTTGCCGGACATGGTTCTTTGTACCTATAACACTAAGTAACTACAATCCAAAGGGAAACCGAAAGTAATGGTGTTTTTAGGACCCTTCGCCACTGATACCCACAAATGAGTTTTTAACTTTTCCGTGACAATACCTAATATTTGTGCACTAAGTAGGTACTATCACATTTTATTCGAGCAATACGAGCATCTACTGTATCCGCACAGATTTTCAGACAAATGACTGATAACTTTATGTTATAAAGACAATTACTTAGCTCGGCACAGTATCCTGTACAACTCAAAAGCGTACCTATGAACAGACTCCAGCCGGCTTTATACTCGTATATCTGACAGTTGTTTCCGGCCGACAGTCTGTGGCGATTAGTACTCAACCAAATTAGTCCAAGCGTAGCTTTTTTACCTACATGCAACAATAGTAAATACTCTACATGTTAGAACATTCCAGTTCCTTATTAGTCACCTCAGATACAATAAACCAAGCAAGTGCATGTCGGGCCACGCACAATGTAGGGTTCCGTAGTCCCCCCCCAAAAATGCGGCTTAAGCAGTGGATTTTCTGTTGTTTTTGTTTCATACTTACAACGTTATACCTAGTTAATAATCATTTTCAATGGAATTTGCACGAAAACGTTGTTACTTCTCATGTGATCAGCTGTTACTCGTAAACTTGTAAAGCCTACTTAGCTGTCATAGTTTTTCTTTTTAATTTCACTGTATAGTACTACCGTGATTTTTTTTCACACACCCAACGTATGGGGTACGATGAGAAAAAAAAATCCCACTTTACATATAGGGGAGGTACCTAATTTATTATTTCACTTTGTTGGCGTAAGTAATATACACCCATGCAAAATTACAGCCTTCTAGCACTAACAGTCTCTGAGCTAAGCTGCAGACGGACGAACGGACATGGCGAAACTACAAGGGATCTATTTTGCCATTTTGGCTATGGAACCCTGAAAAAACATTGTTACCTATTATATTTAAAGAGTTATTTATATATTTTTATGAAACATCAAAACGATACCCTTAGTACAAGTTTGTTTGCAATAAAAATATAAGACGTCATCATTTTCTATGACCAAATATTATTCGTAACTTTTATTATTCGTTCTGATCATTGTAAACTCGTGAACACTTAACATATTTTAGAACATTTCATGACGTACTATTGTAATAATTAATTCTTATTTTAGTCGTCAGTATTGGTTATCTCCAATATCCAATTATTGGTTTTAGAAATGGACTGACGACCTGGTGACAGTCGCAGATCGCTCCAAACCGGAAACTGCGGTTTGGCACCGAACAAGTAATTGTAGCTATCTTTGGAGAGTCCCATCTTCAGCAAATTCATTCTTTCGACTGAAATGAACGAACTGATTACTGTCCATGTTAAAAATCTGAGTTTAATTAGTTAAACCGGGTTTAAATAATAATTTGTTGATCGCGGCTCCGCTCGTGCGCATGCCGGTTATTGCGACCATGGAATTGAGCTCTCTAATGTATGGCGCCGTAATCAACATTCGTTTTAGATCGTGACAGGAACGTCCTGAGAATCGTTAACAGTTTTGCTAAAACTGCAAGCTTTTTGTTGAAAATATAACAGTCGCTACGTGTGAGTATAAATCGTACAAAATCGCTGAGAAGGTTAGTGTGAGCAGAATCTGAGTGGGGACAGTGTGGTGCTGACTTTTCAAAGATTGCTTGCTAAACAATCTAAAGAAAGTGGAACACCTACAGTGCCGACAGAACCCTCAAATCTCTTTTGTCTTAATCAACCTATATATTATACTAGCTGACCCGCGCAACTTCGTCTGCGTAAATTTTCCCTTTTTTTTTACAACATTTTTCATTGCTGCTCCGCTCCTATTGGTCGTAGCGTGATGTTATAACCTATAGCCTTCCTCGATAAATGGGCCATCCAACAATAAAATATTTTTTCAATGCGGCTCAGTAGTTCCTGAGATTATCGCGTTCAAACCAACAAACAAACTCTTAGGGGTATGAAAAATAGATGTTGGCCGATTCTCATAGATACCGGATAAGCACAAAAAATTTCATCAAAATCGGTCAAGCCGATTCGGAGGAGTATGGCAACGAAAACTGTGACACGAGAATTTTATATATTAGATTTTGACTGCCTCTGTGGTGCGGTGGGAGTGTATCCGACTGCTACGCAAGAGGTCGTGGGTTCGATCCCCACCCAGAATAAAACTTTGTGTGATGAGCACGATGGTTTATTCTGTGTCTGGGTGTTATTTATGTATATTATGTATGTATTTAGAAATATATAAGTGTGTTTATCAGTTGTCTGGTTTCCATAGTACAAGCTCTGCTTAGTTTGGGATCAGATAGTGTTGTGTGAGTTATCCCAAGATATTATTATTTTATTATTATTATTATTATATAATATGCAATAGACCATTTCAGCCCTCAGGCCAGGTGGAGTGATGATTTACGCAAAACGGCTGGCAGGAGCTGGATGCGAGAAGCCGAAGATAGATCAAAGTGGCGTGCAATTGGAGAGGCCTATGTCCAGCAGTGGACTGCGATAGGCTGATGATGATGATGATGATGAGACCATTTAGCTTTGTACCTATATTCAGGGGTAAAATTATAACTTTTCATTCTGAAGGCGTAAAAGTTCATCATCATTGTTGATTTCTTGGACCTGAGTCTGCCTGAGACAATCGCTGTCGAACCTAGCTTTACAACTTCATAGTAAATGTTCTCGACGAACGCACAAACACGAAATCGCAAAGCATTCGTTTTGTCACTGGTTTGACGTGTTCCTTGATTTTAACTCCGTTAGCGATGTCTATGAATGCGTGCGTCAAGAGCGTTTTCTACGAAAATAACCTTCTGTACTCTCCGGGATTCTGTGCCTCTACGCTTCGGCCTTCCCATTTCTCTCTGTATATCTACTATGCTTGGAAATTTTAGCTCCTAAAAGATCATGGTTTCTTTGTTAAACCGTTATTAAGACCATAAATGTTTTTCCTGTTGAATTAAAGTCCGTGTTCAATATATCAAAATAATATCTTAAAGTTCTGAAAATTGAGAGGAGTAGGGAAGGAAAAACTTGATCCTGTCTTTTGTACAAAAATAGTTTATCAATAATTGAGACACAGGATAAACATAGCGGGATATTTAATGAATAACAATCAAAATAATGAAATAAATTAATAATAACAAAATTTAGATACTCGATAAAACTAATATAAAAATAGCAACAAAAAAAAATTAAAATGTTTAAAAAAAAAAGGCAAAGTGACCCGTTGGCTCGAACCAGATATATTGTAGTAAAACCAGATGTTTGATTCTAAGCAAATTGCTTAACCACAGGACCACGAAAGACGTGTGTTTGCGTGAACATTCATAGTCAAGTAATTATCCTTTATATGAACTACAAAATTGCATTTTTTTTATAAAGATCTGCCTAGAGAACCATCACCAACCCTGAACAAACAAACATCAGACACGACAAAACGAAGCATAGTCTCTCTATGGCGCGGTGGGAGTGTTTCCGACTGCTACGCAAGAGGTCGTGGGTTCGATCCTCACCCAGGACAAAACTTTGTGTGATGAGCACGATGGTTTATTCTGTGTCTGGGTGTAATTATTCTATAAGTGTAATTTATCTATAATATGTATGTATTTAGAAATATATAAGTATGTTTATCAGTTGTCTGGTTTCCATATTACAAGCTCTGCTTCGTTTGGGATTAGATAGCGTTGTGTAAGTTGTCCCGAGATATTATATTATTATTATATTTTAGATTTAGACAACCTTAATTAGTCGATCTGGTTTTTTTTTTAATATCACCAATGCACAGACACAGCTACTTCGCAATTATATAATAGTATAGATTGGTACTAATAGTAATTACCTCCTGTTAATTATTGGCCAGGTGTCAGTTAACATGGCACTTACTTCGCCGTCTAATGTTATTAAACTTTCGCAATTTGTACACATTATGCAATTTTTATACTACGTGTAACAGAAAGGTGTGGTCATATTCAAGGGTTGTTTTGTACCCATGATATGCCATAATAATCCAATCGAATTTTGCGCCATAAAAGGTACAATATTTATGCCAATTCAGCTTCTACTGAAATTTGGCAAAAAGAAAACGCCGAAGCTATGTCAAACGATACAATCGGATATGGCACCATGGTAAGTGTAATACATTATTAAAATATATATATTACGGGACGGACTACAGTCTTCCCGTGACCACGGCCGTTACAATACGGTCGAAACGTCGGGCAATAAACAAGGTATTTTACCTTAAATTATTCACGCGATTAAGACCCGTAATATATATATTTTAATAATGTGTACAAATCGCGAAAGTTTATCAACATTTATAAGTGTAATACACATACCATATACTGTCCGCTGATAACGCTACACGTTGTAGAATAAGTGTCATAATCGAGTAGATACGCGTATTATAAGGTTGAATACATATCAACCCATATGATGGCCCACTGCTGGGCACGGGTCTCCCCAGTAGAACCTACTAGTATGTAGATCATGGGGGTAATTGCCATAATCACCACGCTTGGCGAGCGGGTTGGTGATCGCAGTAAGGCTTTAAGTACGCAGAGGACGCTGCTGCCCGTCCTCCGGTGTGAAATCCCTTAGTCGCCTTGACGACACCCACGGGAAGAGATGGGGTGGTACTATTCTTAAGCCGGCACCACACGGCATGCCGTGTGGTGCCGGCTTAAGGTTGAATACGTTTGATTTATTTCCCGCCGTTTCAACCATATTGCAAAGGCCGTGTTCACGGTTGGACGAAATAAATCAAAGGTGCATATGTAATATTAAAGTATATACGCGATTAAGACCCGTTATTTACTAAATTGTATAGTATATATGTATCTATATCAGTACGTAGGTACGTGTACATAGGTACTGTATGTATCAAATGAGTCGTAAATCTCCCCTTGAACGCGTTAGGTTTACTGCGTCCCATATGTTAATAATCGTGCCTATTAAGCGTTATTAAAAGGATCCAAGGCGTAATATAATGGTGTGGAACATTTAGTCGTTAATACAGACCATCCAGATTTAGCAAGGATATATTACTCCTATATTCGGGAAAATTGTATTACACAACTACAATTATTATTTAAAGAGCGCATTGCGATCTGCGGCCTTTACTTTAGGATCTTGGAATATTTTTTAACTGTATCACGGGCTTGTTCGGCAGTCGACGGACATATGCGTGCATCAGAAGTAAGGTCTTTCGTGCGTGCTAGCCCATAGACATATTTATCTACTTCACAACACCGAAAGTACAGAGTGTAAGCTTCATAAGTACTTAGCTCGAGAGACGCACACGTGAAGATTACGTGTACGTAATCTTCATGTGTGCGTCTAATAACTTATCTGAGCGGAGATATACACGTAATCTTAAAACATTGTAGGAACAAAGCAGTCAACAACATCTCTATGATGATGTCTATCGTTTACGAATACGAAATCAATACGTTCTGCCCCAGTCCGTTTGTATAAAGGTTTAAGTTTAAAGTTGTACTCTTTAGTATTTTGTGCCCACATTGAAAATGCACACGCTAGTCTGCGTTAGCCTTTTTAATGACTACGCTGAAACCAAGCAATTTTTCCACCGTTCACCTAAGGAGTATAATTTACATACAATCACAACTCATTATGTAACCATTCCAGTCGATGGAACCTGTTACGCGTCGGTGTTATAGACGGACCGTCGACACCATTTATCTACGCTTTGGTGTAAGAGGCGGACCGTTGACACCATTTATCGAAGCAGTGCAGTTGCGGACCGGCACGAGGCGTCGAGTCAGCGCTACGTGATTTCCACATCTCGCCACTTCGATTTCGCAACCGTCTTTCCATAGTTGTAGTTTTAGATTTTAATAAAGAACGATTCATTCTTGGTACATACATCGACCATTTATCACTAGTTTTAGATTTTAGTTTAATGTAATTTATAATTAAATTTATTTAAGATGTATAGACTTTCTCTGCAACCTCCGGCTCCAGTTAACGTAATTGGCGCAGTCGGTAGGATATTCGCGGGCCGGTTCGCGATAATTAGGAATATCTCAAATCGATATCCGCGTTCGCGAGTCACCCGGGTGGTTTCCAAGCACCTTCAACGAATATCCGGATCTTCGGAAGCTGAAGCCAGAGGCGTATCCAGACATCGATACTGCAGAGGGGCCAACTATACACTTATTGAACCCAGACGGAACATCCGACCAGAAGAAGTAAGATGAACACCAGTGGTCTGGCAGCAATATTTGCCACTCCGCTTGACAAATAGTTGCTGTTCTTCGGGGGGAGGTGTTACGCGTCGGTGTTATAGACGGACCGTCGACACCATTTATCTACGCTTTGGTGTAAGAGGCGGACCGTTGACACCATTTATCGAAGCAGTGCAGTTGCGGACCGGCACGAGGCGTCGAGTCAGCGCTACGTGATTTCCACATCTCGCCACTTCGATTTCGCAACCGTCTTTCCATAGTTGTAGTTTTAGATTTTAATAAAGAACGATTCATTCTTGGTACATACATCGACCATTTATCACTAGTTTTAGATTTTAGTTTAATGTAATTTATAATTAAATTTATTTAAGATGTATAGACTTTCTCTGCAACCTCCGGCTCCAGTTAACGTAATTAACCGCTTATACTAAAACGACTTTGATAAATATTTCCATAGAATTTATTTAACACACTAATGAGTTACTATAATAATATTACAACGTCGATCTAACACGCAATGAATATTTGATTATGTTGGCTTTTGATCATGAAAGCATTATTATATGCGTACAAGCAATATCGATATGTAAATTTAGACGTGTACGAGGAGTGTTTACATATGAGTACATACAATCAGCTCCGCTTTATATAAATGTTTACTAAGTCACAGTAGGTATGTTACTCTCCACTCGCGTTAAGTTTGTTCAACCCCTTCTCAATATTCCTAAAATCCGTCTAGTCCCTTATCTACATCGCAAAATAAACCTTTCTACAAATTTTCCACGGACTTCGACTAGGCGATAATGAATGCGAGAACAAATGCCGTAGAATTTGACTTGGGTCTTTATTCGTATTCACGTTCTATTTTTCCGTGGCAAATCCTTGCGAACTGTCAAAATCTTGTCATAATGGTAATAGAGAGCTGGGCTTAGAAATGCATCAACGCGCATGCGCGGCGGACATCTTTGAGCGCATCGTGCATGCGCCAGTTCGCACGGGCTTGCCGCGAAACCGGAAAAAAAGAACGTGAATATGGACCCTGGCTCGTTCAAAATCAAAGGCAGGTATACCCACAGAGTGCAAGTAGATGCCTAAACTAACGAAATCTTTTACCCTTAAATTTATCGATACTTTATTCACTAACTAATCACACAATCTCGGTTAGGCCCCGACTCCATCAAAGCGACGAGACGTCTCCGCTTCTACCGACAGTCTGGGTCTAACTTATCTGAGCGGAAATGTGTTTTAAAAAACCAAAACAGCTTCAGTGGATACCACTAAGTGGAGATGTATCATATTTGTATGGCGAGATTGAGCTAGGCCGCGGTTCAAGGTGGTTGGCGGAGGTGTGAGTTTGGCTTCGCAAGCTGACGACGGCGCGCAGCGGAGACGAGATGTGTACGGCGTGCAGTGAGTGCAATTCTGATTCTTCATGCTCTAGGTCTTCTTCTTCAAGTAAAAAAAGATACTATTTTTGTAATAACGACATGACTGAGACGTCTACCTTTCGTGTCAGATCGCACTAAACTGTTTACATCTAACGCTCCTATCCCTAGCCAGCACACATCTCCGCTACAGTCCTGACTGTGGACTGTACGCATCTCTGCACAAATTCGATGGATACACCCTAGACGAAAAACATCTCTTCTTGTCTCCGCTTAGGACATTTCCGCACATCTCCGCTTTGGTGGAGTCCGACCCAGCTTATGTCATCAGTCTGAGAATTGAATTCAGTAACTCACACTCATCTTTACCGATTCCAATTGCTATTAATTGCTATAAAACATGAACGTCTAGACAAATTAATAAAATCATAAATAAAAGAAAACGGACTTTAATCGTTATTCAGATACATAATAAATCTTTCAGTTGAAGGATCCTTATAAAATATCGTTTTAATCTTAGGCTTAATTTGTTCAACAAATCACATTTGGAATTTGTGAGGAAATTTAATATAACAGCATTCCCGATTAAAATTTAATTAATGCTAGCCGGAGCCACGTTGTTTAACAGTAATTTTGTTTTCAATATTTTATTTCATGCATCAGATACTTTATTAGGGCTGAAGAGCTTTACATTTAAAACAGACACATATTAAATTTACCTATAGCAAAAGCTATTCTCATACATGTATGTAATTAAATATCAAAGTGTCCTCATGTTTTAACGTAAATATGTAGCTCATAAGTAAACAAACCCAAATTCTCAAGTTTTGCTTGTAACTGTAAAAAAACCGTACATTCTTACCCTCTTAAATAAGGAGAACTGAGGTCAATGCTTGCGTCTTTTTCAAGGATTCTTAATATCAATAGAATTTTTACCCTTAAAAATATTAATAAAGTTCATCCCTTGTAACTTCACTGACCCCTGTCCCTTCTCTCATAAATGGAAATTACTTAAATGTTTGCCGAAGTTATCTTATTTAACGAATCTGAGTTGTTAACAAAATGTTTGTACTAACCCCAAAACATGACAACTTTCCGCGAATTATTACGTGAATATTATATTTCACATCATGCAAATGTAAAACGTCAAGCGAAAATAATAATTTCATATAGGTACTTAGGCGAGTATTTATACCTCTTTTACCTTTCTTTGCTGCCAAAGCGACCGAACTGATTGAGATATCTGCGAGGTTAAGCAATGTTATAACTGTCTGTCTGACCGTTTTCGAGAAATGTTCCTCTCCGTACCTCGGAGATCACGTTAAGCTGTCGGTCCTGAGCCCAATATCTCTCCGTACGTGTCGGTTTTCCTTCCCATCGGGCTATGAGAGTGAGGCAAAACTCGTAGAGAGTGCACTTGTGCCTGCACATAAACTTGTACACTATAATATCTCCTGCGTAGCTGCCTAGTGTCTAATCAGATTGGCCGCTGTAGCCGCCATCGGTTACGAGACTTATATATTTGTATCACATTGTACATTTGTGAATCAATGTTTAACTATTGTCTCATGTGGGTATCGAGCGAACAACTACGTGAAATTAGATCAAGACAAAGCAAACCTCAACTTTATCTATATAATTATTATGATAATGAATCCCTATTTCCTTTGGTCACGAGATAACTAGAGAACTACTACCGATTTCATTCTTGTTTTTTTTAGTTTTTTAATACTCTGTAGACGGTTAGAACGTAAAAAAAATTGAAAATAACTAAATAAAATAACGGGGCGGTACGAAGTTCACCGGGACGGCTAGTTTTACTATAAATGCTGGCAGAAACTCACACAATTTTTAACACCCGCATATTGAACAATTTCCACATACGTGAGTTCACAATAAACTCGAGAAGTCATGTCGCAGGCGCTGTCAACGAAAGAAAAGTTTAGATTTAGAGGGGTCTCCAAGTTTGGGTGTTTTCAACTCGCTCGCTACAGGAGTACTTGGGGTACTGTAAGAACTTGGGCAACTTCTGACACCTCCGTCGAGGCCTCTAACGTTATTTACAAGACGACTCGAGCAACCTATTCAAAGGATATTCTATTAAGGAGTTGTTGGAACTTTATTTTCTGCGCCGTGGAAGGTAATCAGTGAGATACGGCGACGTTACGCCCGATCGCGTTATTTGCCGAATTCAGTTACGTTAAATGCCGAGAATTTACGTTTTTGATGTTGTTAAGTGAGCAATTATAAGTTACAAGGATTTCTTTAGAAGTTACGACGTAAAATCAAAGTTAACAGCGGGTTGAACTAAGCTTTTATGTAGGAACATTCTGATTATCATTTGTTTGTGAGCAAACATTTTGATGTGAATGCTAATGACGCGTGACGCGCACAAGGGGAAGGAAGTCATTCCACGTGTAACTTATAATTTATTATGATGTTTTAGAAATTTATTAGATAGCAATGTAAGTAGAAATAGTGATAGTGATAGTTTTATCTCATTTTTTATAGTTTAGCGATAGCCTAATGTCTAAGGAATTGGACTCGCATTCGTGAGATCGCGGGTTCGAATCTTACCCAATTTACTACTGACGTGAACCCACTCCAAACACAAGTCATTGAGCTTAGCTGGAGGGTAGAGAGGTGTCTTATGGACACCAGGTTGGAACATACTTCTTTTTTTTATCTTTGTAGGGTTCCGTACCTAAAAGGAAAAAATACATTTGCGAGTGGGACTTGCGCACTGAGGGTTCCACACAAACTTTTATGTATGTAAATAGTTCGATCAACATGGGAATCTATCTACTTGCTAAATTGTTCTATTGAGTCGCAATTAACAAATTATTTAAAAAAATAAAATATACGCCATGTATAATAGGATCTATGTATGACTTTTAGAATTTCAAAACCTTATTCCTTCCCTCCGATATGGAGAAGGGGATGATGGCTGACCCATGCGTCAAACTTGTGAAACTCGTTCACGAGTTTGACGCATGGGTCCTCCACCTACAGCTACTTAGAGTGACTGGTCGGCCTATTCATTATCATTTTATCGGTCTAATATATATATATATTTAATTAATGGTTTATAAATAAGTAGTTTTTCTTATAATAATCGAATCGCATGTTGCCTTTACCCTCTTCTGTATTTTTGTTAGTTGATGCTCCCATCCATACCGTAGGAGGCTATAAATGTTGATAAACTTTCGCGATTTGTACACATTATTAAAATATATATATTACGGGTCTTAATCGCGTGAATAATTTAAGGTAAAATACCTTGTTTATTGCCCGACGTTTCGACCGTATTGCAACGGCCGTGGTCACGGGAAGAACGTCGTCTTAGAAAGGTATTTTACCTTAAATTATTCACGCGATTAAGACCCGTAATATATATATTTTAATAACGTAGGAGGCTAATTCATTTAAAACTTGATTATACCAGTTTACGTACTATGGTTATTGCTTGCGTGAGTTTTATGGTGTAATGGTTGCAGCACCTTACTGGCTTTACTGTCAGCATTTTAAAAAAGTGCCCATGAGTTTTTATTGCCCAGTTCTTTTCTCACGGCTTTACTCTTGCGAACTTGGCATTAAATGTAGAATCATTCTATTCCAAATTTTGTCTGACGTTTATAAGTGTTGCATTTGTAACCCAAATGAATAAAGTATTTTTGACTTTTTTTTTAAAAAGAATTTGATTTCACTTTTGCTATTAGCGAAACCTTGGCATATTCTCATATTTTTGTTTATAACGGAATCTCTGTAAAGAAACAATATTGAAAGATTTAACTTACATCAGACAACTCACACAAGACCATCTAATCTCAAACTGTAGAGATCTCCTACTATAGCAACCAGACAACTGATACTCGAAATATACATTTATCATTCTAAATACATATTGTTATATAAAATCAATATTCTTTATTACAATAATATCAAACATTCTTTATTCACTTAGAAAGCGAAATACTACACATGTAGTACACGTCTGTTCGCAAGCAATAGGTAAAGCTAGCGAAAGGAACAATGCAGTAAAAACTCGCGGTCACTCTTTTCAAATTGCTGATGTTTACAATGTTTGTTTGTTTATATGTACGAGGGCTACCTTTATATTATAGGCACACCATATTGGAGAACCAATACAAACTACTACAAAGGCAAGATGTAAAATTATGTTATAAAAAGGAGACTTGAAATTCAATATATCAACCTCAATGGGTTAAATAGTAGAATATACTTATCCTAGATGGGAATTAAACCCATAACCTTTAGCTTAGCAGTCAGCGTTACTAACTACTAGACCCACAGGCCAGTCGATTTACCACGTTATTTTCACACTATAGACTTTCTTTCAAAATTGTAGGCTCAAAAAAGGAGGTTGTCGATTTTCATGAACTTTCTTAAATAAATAAATACATGTTTGAGACACTTACACCAAGCCTTTCATGTTCAAAACTCAAACTTCTCATAGGTTTTCCTGTAATTTATAGAGAAAAAAATATGAAAGATAGGTCTTAAACCTATCTTTCATATTTTTTTCAAAATATTAGGCTCACTAGTATCGGAGATAACGGAGGGGGGTGGGGGGGAATGGTCTATTTTCATGTTTATTCTTGAATAACTTTTAAGTACTTATTTTTAAATTATAATAATAATATATTACATGTCCTTACAATAATGCCTTTCATATCCATATGTAACACGATACTGTTACCGAAACTTTTTTTTTTTAATTTCTTATTTTACCCCCAACAATGTTTATGTTTAAAATTCAGACTTTTATAGGTTTTCCTGTAATCTATAGATTAAGAACTATCTTTTATTTTTTCCAAAATATTAGACGCACTAGTTTCGGAGATAAGGGGGAGGAATGGTCTATTTTCATGGTTTTTCCTAAATAACTTTAAAAATAAACGATATTAAAAATATAATAAAAAAAATATATTTGATATCTTTACAACAATTTTTTTTTTTGTAAAAAAGACGACTCCCGCAGTAGGGTACAAGCCCTGTGTCGCGGGGGACTTTACAAACATACAAGTCACGGACACAAAGTACACCCAGACTCGGGACAACAATTTGTGGATCACACAAAGTGGTGTCCCGTGTGGGAATCGAACCCACGACCTCTTGCGTAGCAGTCGGACACACTCCCACCGCGCCACAGAGGCAGTTAATTTTCATTCCTTTTATTTGATATGTTACACGATACAAAAATGGTTTTCAAGTTCCAAATTCTTCTGTTTATGTTATGCGTCCGTATTTGGGTCACAGAAACACATACGTGTACCAAATTTGAACTTAATAGGTCTAGAAGATTTGGTGCAAATTGGCTGTGACAGACGGGCAGACAGAAACACGAGTGATCCTATAAGGGTTCCGTTTTTTCCTATTCAGGTACGGAACCCTAAAAACTTAACCCTAATCCTATAATCACTTGGTTGTCCGTCCGTCTGTCTGTCGGTTTGTCAAGACCCTTTGTCTCGGTAACGCGTAGAGGTATCAAGTTGAAATTAAAACCATATAGTCAGGTCTCCAGTTTCTTGAAGGTGTGTAAAATATAAAAATTCTCAGTTAACTTGAAATAAGATACGGCCGTTTATGCCCCAAAAAACGTACATTAATTTCTAGGAAACAAAATTTATAGGGCAGACTCGCACTTGTCTAGTGTTTTTGGTTTGAAATAACTAAAAAAAAATCTGGAAGAACGTAACATTTAAAAATTGTCCTATTTCAAATTGTGATATTTCTATATCTATATCTTCTATACTATTATTATAAAGAGGAAAGATTTGATTGTTTGTTTGCATTGAATAGGCTCCGAAACTACTGGACGGATTTGAAAAATTCTTTCATCGTTGTGAAGCTACACCAACCCCGGGTGACATAGGCCATTTTTTATCCCTTTATTCCCACGGGAACGGGAACTACGCGGGTGAAACCGCGAGGCGTCCACTAGTCATATATAAAATAAACATTAAAGTAGTCACGCTGAAAATTTACATTTTTGACAATTCATCATCAATGTTGCTAAGGATGTTACTAAACCATTCAATAACCAAAATAACCGAATTTTCCCAAAAATCTATTCAAAATTATGTACATCTGTAATAGTTTTTTCATTGTTTTGGATATTTTATTTTTGAAAATTTACAACACAAAATGTTACGCTTTTATTTGTCTAGCCCCCCCGTCCGCAAATAAATGGTATCGTGCGATAAGGAACTACGTTCCAAATTATAAAATAGTTTAGTGGAGACAAAACCAATTAGAAATATAAATAAATAGAATCCTAAAATCGGTTCGTGGAATTTAAAAAAATTGGTACATCGTTGATTCACAGAAATTGCAAAATATATTTTTGTCTACGTCGTAAAATAAAACGCGTGAGATACAATATAAAAGTGCAACAAGGCTTTATATATAATGGACTATGCATGTACATTTATACGAGTAGTATGCAACTCTTAACATTAAAAACAAATACAAATAATTATTTCACTTTCATTAACTAATTTCGTAAAAGAATTACTCACAACTTTAGTGTTTCCACAATGATTTGGTTCTGCACATGAAGGTGACGGAGGCATGGAGGAGTTAGAGGTATTTACAGACCAAAAGCCAAAATATAAAAAAAGATTCTATTAACTCGTAAAAAATTCAAACACATATCAGAATTAATTAATTCTCAAAGTAAGCAAAATCATTATCCACAGCCTTCTAGACTCTTATAAATAACCTCTTAAAAATATGTAAAAAACAAGACCATACTTAGCACTTATTCATAGTACTGTGGTAAGTACGCGCTCGTAAAAAATGCTTTAAAAATGGAAGATATACGAAATAAAATATTCACTTTACAGAATAAAACATTATTAAAACGCTGACTGAACTCCTTGCAAAAGAAACAAAATATTCACCACAATTTCTATTAAAAATTGCCATAAAACGGAATACATTAGTTTAGACAAAATTAGCATTCGTATCACCACATAGCACTTCGCTGAATATATTAAAGCTTCTCTAAAGCGTCTTTAATCTCACTCTACTACGGCAATTAATACGAGTACCTATACAAAGTAGTGGCAACGTAAGCAAACTAACAAAGCATCGTTTACTTGAACACGTTATTATCGTTCGGTATTTAGCTGAATCACCATCCTGTAGCTACTCTACAGTCTTAAGGCTAGACTACAAGGCACCTCACATGACAACCACTTAGTGAATAGGCGGGTACACAAAGCACACGTTTTACCTAAAATATTCAAACATAACACGCAGTGAAACCACAGGTGCGAGCGGAATTTCATCAATTTTGTATGATTATGTATCCCCTTTCCCTCTCATATATGAGAGCCTCTAAACACATATTTTTGTTGAGTACGCCCTTTGCGTACAAAAAAATGTGTAAATTGGTTAATGTAATAAACGTGAACAGTGAACAAATTGTCTACGTAGACTCAATTTATAAAAATATTTCATAAACAAAAAAATAGTACAAAAGCTAATAAACTCTCCCCATTATTCTTCTACCGACAACCGTTGGGGTAAACGAGTTCTTGAGTGGAGACCGCGTCTCGGAAAACGTAGTGTAGGACGCCCTCAGGCCAGGTGGAGTGATGATCTATGCAAAACGGCTGGTAGGAGCTGGATGCGAGAAGCCGAGGATAGAACAAAGTGGCGTGCAATTGGAGAGGCCTATGTCCAGCAGTGGACTGCGATAGGCTGATGATGATGATGATGATTATTCTTTTCGAAAAAGGCACTTTGCCTTTTTAGAGAAGATAATCATAGACTTGATACGACACTACAACTTCTTTAAATAATATTGGAAGGAATAATACCCCACTCGAGGGTCTTAGAACGCGCATAAAATCCGCCATTTTGATTTTTGACCCAGCGACACTCACGCCATCAAAACAAATCTTATGAAGAATCATTTATTAAGATTGGTTAAGTCCTTGAGGAGCTATGAACGGTAAAGGAAATTAGGAATATAAAATTAATTAATTAGAAGCATACATACGCGTCAAACATATAACCCTCCTCCGCAGTCGGGTAAAAACAGAGGAAAATAGACCACCTACATACACATATACAGATCGACAATCTAGAATGATTAGGTCATCCTCGATTATCGATCTGTGTATACGTGTAAGAAGCGTGGTGCATGGTAGAAAAGAAGGACAAAGTGAGATTCAAGAGATCAATTCAATGCGGCGGTAGCCTAATGGCTAAAGCATGGGTCTCGCAATCGTGAGGTCGCGGGTCCTATACACCGACGCGAACCCACTCCTAAAGCATGGCTTGTATGCCAAGTTGGAGGAGTTAACAGGATTGCTAGTAATGTGGGACTAAAAACCAAATTTACTCTGACAAGAACGTAGCTGAAAAATTAAATTAAAAATGTCTATTCTCCCTTCATGCCGTGCTGGCACTTATAAAAAAAAACTCGTCGGGCATTGTAATGTTGTTTTAGGAATAATCCCTATGATGAATTTATAAATAAGCTTGCACTCAATGTTATGCTCAACAATCGATTCCCATCCAAAACTCGATAGTCCAACTACTCCTCTCTCTCTGATTTCAATTTAGTCGAATCGCACAATTTCGGCATAAGACAGATAATCCGACCATCTCTAGTCGTCAATATCACAAGGCAACTATTCGTAAACGTGGCCTCGATCTATCTTTGCAATAATAACATCAATACCATACCAATAATAATGTGCTCAATATTTCGTAGTCTCATTTTCGGCTCGTCTAAGGAATTAATTTGGAGTACAAATATCATCTATAAATATATTACATTTGATCTTTTGATCTATATTGCAATCCTAGTCAATATGGTATCATTATTGTTTAGGAAACTTTTTTTACACTATTAGCGTCGACATAATTCGTGGAATCACTCAAACCAATTAAGCAGTTAGAATAAATAAACGTAAAATCTAAAATAATAAAAATAATATTTTGAAGTTGGTGCCTAAAACATATCCTGGCACCGACTTCAAAATATTTAATTATTGTTTGGTGTTGTTTCGATATCATTTTATGCTGTTTAGTTACCTTTTATTTATTTTTAAATTCGGAATCATATTTTTTGTAAAAAAGATTTTTTTTTTTGATTGCGCAGCGAAGGATCAACAAACCCACCTGTTGTGAAAGAGATTCTTTAGGGAATAGGAAAATGACCGAAGTTACTTTGTATCCAGGAAAATGATAGATTCCTCTAAAAACAAAGACGGGACCTCGGACAAAAGCTAAAAGAAAAATAAAATGTTTTTGCTTTCAGCACCATCGGATACAGAAGTGGCGCTTAACAAAGTAAATCACACAATAGTAAAAAGCTTTCTTAGTCACATTTTTTCACAATCCGTCACAGTGCACAGCTCCTAACAATGCAACGGACGCAGGTTGGCGTCTAGCCAGACTCTCAACACATCTAGTACCCACTTTACTACGCCGGCGAAACTATGTGACGGTAGTCATACGAACCAGGAGTGTCGCCGTCCGCCCGCCGTCGGCACCTTACAAATCACAAGATGGGGTTACGTTTTAACAAGATCAGAAAGGGGATCTTGTTATTTCCTTAAGAACTCGCTTTAAATAGATGTTATGTAAAAGAAAACCAACCTTGAGTTTATGTGAGCGGGCTAATTGGGATCTAACGAAACGTTTCAAGGCTCTTGTA
Source organism: Herminia tarsipennalis (assembly GCA_945859575.2). NCBI lineage: Eukaryota > Metazoa > Arthropoda > Insecta > Lepidoptera > Erebidae > Herminia > Herminia tarsipennalis. Next base: position 18,666,870 of record OX243835.2, read on the forward strand.
AGCAATCTCATGCACTTAAAATAATAGATTAAAATAATAAGGTTTCATATTATATTATTTCTACCATTATAAGTTGTGGTTAGTTACATAGTAGCTGCCCCGCGCAACTTCGTCTGCGTAAATTTTCCCAGTTTTTGCAACATTTCTCATTGCGGCTCCGCTCCTATTAGCCGTAGCATAATATTATATAGCCTATAAGCCTTCCTCGATAAATGGGCTACCCAACAGAAAAATATTTTTTCAATTCGGACTAAACAAACGAACAAACAAATAAACTCTTCAGCTTTAGTATAGATATAGCCTATAGCCATCCTCGATAAATGGGCTATCCAACGGTGAAAGATTTTTCAATTCGTATCAGTAGTTTCTAAGAATACCGCGTTCAAACAAACAAACAACAAACTCTTCAGCTTTATAATATTAGTATAGATTTTAGATATCAAAATTAGTTCTGTTTTCTGTCAAGTTCCTATATTTTTTAAACGGCCTGAGTACAGTTTAAAACAATGACGAATACTTAGAAAATCCTCTTTTAGGGAGAATCCAGAGGGTGCAGTGGTATTCCCTATGACTAATAATACGTGACGTGTAATAACGTTATTAACTTGAACCCTCCAGACTGATTACAGCTTTAATACACTTGCTGTGTGGTAACTGACGCAATGTGACGTCATATTATAATCACTAGTTACTATGTTAGGGATGTATTTGTGTACTCGAAGTTTGTAAAATACCTCTTAATGTCATATTGAAAAACACCGTGACTTTATATTTTCGAATAAGAAAGAAGTTTAAAAGTTAAAACATGACAACGACAAAAATCGCAAATAAAAACTACGAAAATATTCGTATTTTTCTACGAACTTCTTATCTTTGTTTGATAGTGATGTTCAGAGGACAGCACGATCGCATGGCAATCGGCCAGGTCAAGGTGGCATGCGATCAAATTAAAAATATGAATAACATTTTTGTACCGTATAAGCCCGCATATATCGCTTAAATAAATACTCCATTAAATGTGTAAACCTACTCGCATTTTCCATTATCGAAAACATAGTGTGAGCGTAAGTGATAGTGAAGTATTAATATTTAAAATTAATTAGTTTTAAAAATGTATGTTTTTTTATTGAGAGCACCAACTGTCGTAAAGGAAAACTCTAACGCAGAAAACCCACGAGACATAACGTTCTTTGAATAGGGGAACTTAGTAAGCAAGGAGAAAGATGGTAAGTAAATTGTAACGTAAAGCAAGTATTCAAGAGCGAAATCAAATGAAACCATTACACATTCTTCTGGATCCGGCCGTAAGGAGATGGTACATCCTGATGCAAACGTCTAACAAATTGAATTGCATTAAATAAATCTCTGTTCTTAAACTTCAAATGGAAATCTTAAAATAAGATCTTCTTCTTCGAATTGGTGACTATACCTACGTTTAACTATAAGTCACCAAACCCCTCGCGAACGACGAAAGGAAAGATTATTCGCCAATTTTTAGTTATTGAAAGTAAATTAATCGAAATCTCAAAAGGCTAACAGCTAATCGAATGATAAAATAATCGCATGTAAATTACCCAGCAATACATTTTCTATATAGTAGGCACAAACAAACTTTCTGATAAACGTGCGACCGGATTCTGTTTCCAATTGAGAAGAAACATAACTAACTACCTTTGACGCTACTGTTTCATTCTACACAGCTTTGTATTTACTCAAACGGAAATTTCCAAGAACACCAGTAGACTTTAGTCTCATTATACTCTCCCAAAGGCTTTCATGTCGTTCATTATTCCGAAAATATTTTTAATTTCAGCTTCACCGATCAAATTTTCGTTATGATTCGGTAAACGTTAACAATCTGTTTTCCTTTTGAATTTTCTGCGCTAGGGGACATTTTCATCACGTACTAAGAAGCTTATCTTTAGTAACAGCGTACTGTAAAGGGACCCGCGTTTCATCCGAGATCACCAATTTCTTACTTGATTGGGCCGCTTGATGGGTTTTAGAACAAAGGACCCGATGTGACAGATGCACCAAGATACGTTATACATTATGTCCCAAAATAAACCGCCCGGTTTAACAATAATATCCCTTTAATCGTCTTTTTAACACGTCGACAAATCTGAAAGGAGACTAACGAACCATTGAAATACGTCAGTACATAATTATCTCTTCCGAGAAAGAGATAATATAGTAGTTTAAAACGTGCACAAACAAAAAGTACTCTCTCTTTTCTATGAAAATCAATAGTACCTACGCGCTTTGATTTTATATAATGTCAAGATTCCTAGTGTCTCAAATTGAAATTGTACACGTACACTGCCTAAACTTACCTCACATTTGGGAACACTCCATCTAGACAATGGGAACCACAAAGGGACAAGTCAAATCAGTATTTTTTTATGAAATGTCAAAACGACACGCTCTATAGAAAATTGTATGGAACACAAGGCGTGACGTCAAAGCTCAGGATCGTCAAATCATTACTTTTAGTTTTTGTTTTGATGGTTATAAATTCTTACAGTCATTAAATTGTGACATACAATTGCCTGATTACTAAAAACATTTTTTTTTATTGTAAATTCAAATCAAAGGGTACATCATCCGACACGAATTGACATGATCGGAGAGTGTTCATACATGTATAATCGACGGCTTGTCTTATAATTAAAACCTGTGCTAAACCCTTCGGTTTAGAAGTGGGTATTTCTCAAATTAACATAAAAAATGTATGGTCAGTTGACGAGACATTGCCGTCAATATATTTATAAACTTCCAGGGCCAGTCGACAGCCTGACACACGTCAGTGCAAACAATACCTTTTGAAAATTCCACACAATTTTCACTGTTCACAAATGTACGTACATTCCTGTCGTTCCTAGATAAAAGGCGAGTCAGATATTCGGTTCAGAAATTTTATTCAAGTTTCTCCCTTTACAGTAAACTAGGTTTTGCTCGTAGCTCCGCGCGAGTGGATGTCAGTTAGCACAATAAATCTTTATAAACTTCCATCACCATTTTCGTCATTGCTTTTATCGTTATGTAATTGTCTCCTATCCGATTTCGGTTATGGTGGCCTATCTCATTAGAGACTAACCAACTACGCGGAGATATTATAGTGCACGAATGTATGCGCAGAAACAAGCGCCTTCTTTATTACCTCACTCTCATAGCACGCACAGACGCAAATTCGGAGAGAGATTATTCGCAGATCTGACGGCTTAACTTGCTCTCCGAGGCACGGAGGTATATGACAAACTTCGAAAACGGTCACCCATCTATGGACCGGCAGTAGTAACGTTGCTTAACCTCGCAGATATCTCGACCTGCTCCGTCGCCACTGATTTACGGACCTCTCCACGTATGTAACATTATCAATTGATTGAATCGGTGGTGTTAGACTGATGCGCATGAGGTTGTCGATTAAATTCCTATATTAACACCGGCTCCACACGCTGGTCCCAACGCCACTTGACAAACGTGTGGATTTAAAATAACGCTCATCCCAACTTTGGCGTCAATTCTATTTTCGAGATCTACACGTTGGACACGTGGCGTTGGAACCGACGTTGGGGCCAATGTATGGAGCCGGTGTGAGCCCCTAGACAAGTGGTATAAACAGCAGACAGACTGTAAAGATATAAATATTTAATATGAGATCCGCAGTTTTGCCCGCGCAACGACGGCGACATCATTTTGACTTCGTACTTTTCGATTTTCATCCTATTTGATTAGAGTTTAAGCTACTTGTCTAGGGGGACTAGACACCACATTGAGTGATACACGGATTGTTGTTACGTGTCCAGGTGTGCTATGCATTTCTGACTTGTATGTTTGTAAAATGACTTAGGATATACTAACGTAGTTTGTAAAGTTCACATAACACAGGATATCCTAATGCGGGAGTTATCTGTAAAGAAACGTATAAGTGGAATATGTCGTTTTCACGTGATTACAACAAAAACGAGCTAACAGCAAAGTTTACCATACTTATTGTGACTTGTATGTTTGTAACAAAGACTTACGATATACTAACGTTGTTTGTTAAGTTCACATAACACAGGACATGCGGGAGTTATTTTTAAAGAAACGTTTAAGTCGAATATGTCGTTTCACGTGAATACAACATAAACGAGCTAACAGACAGATATATGTTAAGTGTACCATACTCATTGTGACTTGTATGTTTGTAACAATGACTTACGATATACTAACTTTGTTTGTTAAGTTCACATAACACAGGACATCCGAATGAGGGAGTTATTTTTAAAGAAACGGTTAAGTCGAATATGTCATTTCACGTGAATACAACATAAACGAGCTAACAGACAGATATAATGATAAGTTTACCATACTTATTGTGACTTGTATGTTTGTAACAAAGACTTACTATATACTAACGTTGTTTGTTAAGTTCACATAACACAGGACATCCGAATGCAGGAGTTATTTTTAAAGAAACGTTTAAGTCGAATATATCGTTTTCACGTGAATACAACATAAACGAGCTAACAGACAGAGAGACATTAAGTTGCCAATACTTATAGAATCCTAAACAAACTAGTCGGTCGACTAGTTTGTTTAGGAAGAAAAAAATATTGTTTTACTAGAAAATTTCTTAAAGATAGTAATTTAAAGCAACGATTATGTTCTAACTAAAAGTAAGTACCTATTTTGCATAACTTATGTACCTATATGCTACACTACATAGAAAACATAATAACCTTGTTTAAGTACATAATGTTTTAGTAGCCAAAGGTCTGGCATATTATGCAAAATGACCAATTTGCCATAATATAATGGCAGATTTCAAGGAGGTTCTTCAACAAACATTAAAAATTAAAGTTCAAGTATTCGGACGACAAACAGCTTGTGAATTATTATGATTACATAAAGGGTGCGAACCCTTTGTAATAAAAGAGCATATCTCAAAAAATTATATTTTTGGGAAAATGCATTTAAAGTTTGGGAATCGGGAAAATGCAAGACGCCGAAGAGAGTATGAAAAAAGAGTATTATCTCTATTATTTATGCTCTGTTTCTCTTTCTGTGGAAGACAGTTAATAGATCTGCTATAATATGCGCGTTTAGTACAGAAAATAAAAACCCAAGATTTTGAGATGTGTCCTTACTTTACTAAGGATTGGTTACATGTGTGTCACGCTAACAAAGGCCTAATAATAAAAATATTAGATAGGTCTCACAGAAAAGAAAAACTCACAGTTAAATAAAAAAAAAGTATATAAACCTCCTCCAATAATTCTCTATGACATAGATGAAGTAAGCAAACTAACCAAGCTAATAGAATCTGCTATAGAGAAAGCAACATACTCAAACAAATTATTAATAAAAATCAACTTAAAATTAATTGTACACGAGACATGGACGTATACAAGAAACTTATAACTGTAGTTAGAAGAAATGATCTTATATACCTTTAACAAGAAAGATGAAAGGCTATTCAGGATTGTTATAAGGAATCTTCATCCAACAAACCACATATTGCTATAAAAGAAGCTGTTGAAAAAAAAAACAAATATGCCATTCCAAAAACTACTGCATGTGACCGTGTCGTTGTGTTAAATGTGCGCAGTCGGTAATTAAAGAACTATCACGGCTTTTGTTATTGCTTCGTTACGAGCATTTTAACAAATTATGATGTCGCAGGCCGAATATTGAAGTAATTTTAGTTTAACTTTACTTTAACTACTGACTAGATGGCGCTGCGAGGGCCCAACTCGCGAGCATCAAGGGATAGAAACATTTGAGGTCTAGTAACATAGTCCAGATAGGTGGTTCGCTTCGGGCCCCGGTTTGGCTACGGAAGTCTCGGGTTCGATTCCTGAGTCTGGACTTCAAAAAATTTTTTTATCTGTCAAAAATGCAATTATTGTATTTGTAAAGTAATTGGCAAGAAATGCCTATAAAAATTACTTCAACAATAAAGGGCCCAAAAAACAATACCAATATTTTCCATTGGAAATAAGGCATTTAGTACTTGAAAAACGCAGGCTGCACCGCGTCTGGCATTTTAGTAGGCACAGGTTAGACAAGACTGCAGTCAATACTGCGTCAAAGCCAAGGTTAAGGGAAACGACAGAGCAATGGCATAATACCACTCTAGAAACGAAACTAGAATCTATAATAATAATATGTATAATAATGGAAGTTTATAAAGTCGTATAATAGACTGCAGGAAAAGAAACCCCCAATAAAAACTAGTGATAGCAGATGGGCAAGGACGCCAAAGAAAAAGCTGATTCTCCTCACAACAGAAACAACCATCCAGGCACAGGTATTAATATTGAGTCTGCCTTGAAACAGGACTTTTAACTCTCGCCTCCACCTACATTAGTAACGAAATGTATAGGATTATACGAGTACTTAAAGATAAAAACGCGCTAGGGTTCGACCTAATAACCAAAGAAGTGCTGCTGCAGTTGCCGATAAAGGCTATAGTATCTCTCACTATCTTGTGTTTCTAATGCTACGTAAACCAGGAAAACCAATGAATGAGATTTCGTCATATAAGTCAATCAAAATATCACCCATCTCCAAACTTTTTGAGAAAGTGCTGCTTAGATGGATAACTCCCCTTCTCTCAAAAAACAACATTATACTGACCATCAATTCGGTTTTCGTGAAGAGCACTCCACAGTCGAACAAGTGCACCGAGTGTGCTACCACATAAGAAGCATTTTGGAAAACAGGCCTTTGATAGAGTATGGCACACAGGACTACTACGTATAATTAAACTATCACCTTCCACATCGCTACTACCTGTTATTACATTCATACCTTAAAGAAAGGTTGTTCCAAGTGAAGCAAACTGGTGCAACCTAAAAATTTTACGAAATTAAGGCTGCAGTACCCCAAGGATCGTATTGGGTCCCATATTATATATTCATAAACAATATTACGTATTTATATATTCTATACAAGTAGAAAATGTCATCACGGCTACATTCGCTGACGACGATAAGGCTATTCTTGCCAGTAACAAAGATCCCGCAGTGGCTTGAGAAAACTTGCAAAAAGGGCTAGATCTAATTACCACATGGCTCCACAAATGAAAAATAAAAGTGAGTGCAAACATATCTGCACAGGTAACCTTCAGTCTTACGCAGGGCAACTGTCCTCCTGTGCAGCTAGAGAGCAAAACCCAACCACAAAAGGATTCAGTTAAATATCTTGACCTGGAAGCCGCATATAAAAGCCAAAAGGAAAGAAATAAAAATAAGATATAAAGATTTGTTCTGGCTGACGGGACGCAATAGCAAGTTGTCTACGGACAATAAACTACTAATCTACAAGGCTATACTCAAACCAGTATGGATGTATGGAAAACAACTCCGTGACAGCACTAGCAACTCTAATATCTCCATCTACAAAGGATGCAGAACATCATCCTGCGTTCGATATCAAAAGCACCATGGCTAGTAACAAACATTGAAATACACAATAACCTCCAAATGAGCACTGTCAAGGAGGAAATCCAGAGTAACGCTATAAAATACCAGTCAAGGCTGACAAACCACCCAAAAAATTAGCAGCCGCACTAACCCAACCAGGCTACCATAAGCGATTAAAAAGAAAATATATCTTGAGTCTGCACACAACAAACTGAATTTCCATTAGCAAGCAACTACTGAGTATCTCTCACTCGACGCGTCAGTACAAAATTTTCCACAAATCTTCTTAAAGTACTGAAACTGATTGCAGATGCATAAAAACAAGAACAAAAAAGATAGGACCACTAAGTATATATATTACGTAAGATACCTTGTTTATTTCCCGAAGTTTCGACCGGCCGTTGCAATACGGTCGAAACGTTGTAACATTATTTTCATAATGTGTACAAATCGCGAAGAAGTATCAACATTTATAGGTCCACTAAATAAACAAATTATAGGTACTATTTCATAGAATAACAAAACATTAAATTCAGTAATGGATTACAGCCCGCAGTGCAGTTGAATTAAAGTTAAGGCGATTAAAACAAAGTACTTTAGGCTATTTTCAACTTCACACGATACTGCATACAGGAATTTTATTTACTGTGGCCTTAATACTCTTATATTTTAATTATAAAAAATAATGTAATATATAAAAACAAGAAAAAAAAGATAGGTCCTCTAAATAAACAAATTATAGGTAGTATTTCATGGAATAACAAAACATTAAATTCAGTAATGGCTTACAGCCCGCAGTGCAGTTGAAATAAAGTTAAGGCAATTATGGTGATAAGTCTATATATATAAAATAAAGAAGCTGACTGACTGACTGACATATCAACCTAGGGCCTAAACTATAAGGGTTAGAAACTTGAAATTATGCACAGGGGTTCTTTTTTTAACAGAGGGGAGCACTAAGAAAGAATTTTTGAAAATTCACTTGCTAAGGGAGTCAAAGGGGGGTGCATCCACACGGGCAAAGCCGCGGGCATTAGCTAGTTATACATATAATGTTACGACCGCCAAGTTCTACAAAATAGATTGGTGTACAAATATTTGTTAAAATACAATTTAAAATATAACTAATTAAAAAAAATTAAATTAAAACAGGTATTTTTTTAAAGTGTTAAGAATATAATTATTGCATTTATCCATAATATTGTCATCCGTAGCGCCTGAACGTAGCACTCGCTCTGTCTCTGGTCCTTCTAGTTCCGATTCTCAGCGTCTGTGACGATATCTATGTGTGCGTGTGTGTCAAGAGCATTTTGTATGAAGCTTTCTACGTTAAACTCAAAACACTTGTCGGCACGGATTGGTACCTAATCTTTTAGTACAATATGCACTAGTTAGAAAAAGACGAAGAAGCTATAGATATTGCAGAGAGTTCTACAAATTTCTAACATAATATTATAATAAACTTTCAATGTAGAATAATGTAGAACTGCTACGACTACTATTTTAAAAACTACATTAACTATTAGGTCAGGATATATAACTACTTTAATATCTGAATATACACCCACTACATATGTATATATAAGTCAGTAACTTGATCATCTGTTAACTCAGAATGCTAACTAAAAGTGATCTTAAACTTCTTACCAATATGCTTGGTATTGAAAGGTAGTCTAACACAACCAGGGTGGTAAATAATACATAGAAATAAATGGCAACTATCATATATTCTCAAACTACTAACTACAACCAGGCCGAACAAGCCTGGTTGTATCAAGGATTTAGGAAGAGGTAGGTATACTAATATAAATGTAATAAATTGGTTCCAAGAAGACCTTTTGTCCAGGAAAAGAAGCCAACAAAAAACTAGCCCGTCTCCCAATAAATATTTACCATATTTATTAGGAGACGGGCATATAACATTTCATATGTTACAACTACATTACAATTAGGTATAATTACCATGTACCATAAAGATACCTTGTAACATATTTCAATATGCAAAAACACTAAAACTATAATGATGTACACAACACTACAATAGTACCACAAGATACTATAAGAAACTCGGTAATATATTCAGGACTATGGAACATTTCTTATGTTATAACTACGTTAGGTATAATTATTATATACCATAAAGATACAGTAATTACTATAACACTACAATAGTACCTTGGTTATATTGTAGTGTTGTGATAAGAAACTCAATAATGTACCTAGGACTATTATTACAACGTTCAACCATTTCACTGTAAAACAGTTGATAAGAATTACACAATACAATATTCATCAAATAATATTGCAATACCCTGTTATCAGTCAATACACACAAACAGTAATACTATAATATTATAAACAATATTATGCATTTAAGTGTACTTAAGAATCTTTTTAATAAGTATATCATAATTGCAATGATAACCATATCACTGTAAAACAGTTTTTATGAACCACACAAGACAATATTCATCGAATCACATTGCAATATCTTGCCATCAGTAAATATACACAATCCATAAACGCTGTAATAAAGTATATAATAAAAAATAAAAAGTAACTAACCATAACAACATTACGTATTTTACATCTCAACCAGTATAACATAAACTGTGATGTGATTATTATTTTAATTCATTTACAAACTATGTGGTACTTCAATAATATCATTTTATTCTGTCTAAAACAATTATATTACAAACATTGTTCGCGTTACTTAGGACACAATTATTACTTATAGATATGTCTACTTATGTAGCCATATCTCTTACAGTTCATATTCTCTTCTGATGTGTAACAGTTAAAAACAGTACCTCGACTTATAATAGAATATATATCTTTCCATAACGAACAAAAACTTCAGAAACTAACCAAACACTTGTCGACACGGGAGGGATATCTTTTAGTACAATATGCACTTCATCTTCTTTATCTGCATACGTAAAAAAGTTTCAGAGATATCGACGAAAAGGGTTTTTTTACGATCCGGGGCAAACCTGGAGTAACATGACATTCTTAGATATACAGGATGTAGGTATTCGTTATCATGGTACACGCTAAAACTCCGTAACGTCAAGAACATAAAAAAAAAATTTAGATAACACGTATATTCTTTTTGTTATTTTTTTCAATTTGTATTTGAAAACCTCTCGAAATAATACTAGGTATGTAAAAGGTGATTATAATTGGTTATATAAACTGTACAGAAATATTATTCGAATTTCAGTGATTCCTTAATAATGATGTTCGTTTGTACTTTCGTGTTCGTACACTCGAAAATACATATTTTTTAAACCAAGCAATAATTACACTGGTCAACAGTGGTCATGTCATACGGACACTGATAGATGATCGTGTTGAGACCACTGACCCTTATTACGAAAACGCACTGTCTTATTTTATTTAACCACCCTCCGTTTTTTTGTAATAAGGTAAAGTTCATTTTCGGTATTGTAGCGTAAAACGGCCGTAAAAAATGAGTGCTATATTTTTTTCACTATTAATTTAAATTATTTTGGTTTTTAATAATAGCGAAAAACTAATTATTAACGATCCTGATTCATATTTGGTTAAATTTTTTGCCAGTTAACTTTCATTTTGGCTCATGAAGACAAATTTGGCTATTATAATGGTTCTATAACTTCGGATAAGAATATAACTGATTGAAAGTAAAGCCGCCGCTATATGGCGTTAGCTGGCTGTACCTGCCTGCTTGATCGGTTTCGGTTTCCTATTTTTGTCTTACTCCCATCAATATTTAGAAAATAAGACGGTTATTTACTTTAATTTACATATCAACCCATATGATGTCCCACTGCTGGGCACTCCCCAGTAGAACCTACTGGAATGTAGAACCTGGGGGTAATTGCCATAATCGCCACGCTTGGCGAGCGGGTTGGCGATCGCAGTAAGGCTTTAAGTACGCAGAGGACGCTGCTGCCCGTCCTCCGGTGTGACATCCCTTAGTCGCCTTGACGACACCCACGGGAAGAGATGGGGTGGTACTATTCTTAAGCCGGTACCACACGGCCTAATACTACTGGTACACTAATTTACTGTCTGCTAAAAGACTAGCGCTTTTTGGTAACACCTTGAAGTGCTGGTCTTTATCTGCAGCCGTTGAGATAAAAGAATCACAGCCTCCCACTTTGAGCCAATCGCGAGTGTGGATGACCACGTTCACGCTGAGTTTGAATATACTGGACCACAAGCCAAGAAGTTTATAAAAGGTCCAGTATTTAAAAAAAACAATATTGATCTAGAAAAATGAAGATGGATATATTTTAAAGTGATAGCCAGCTAGAGCTTATGAAGCATTGGGTTGCAACATGTCACTCAAGCCGTGTGGTGCCGGCTTAAGAATAGTACCACCCCATCTCTACCCGTGGGTGTCGTCAAGGCGACTAAGGGATTTCACCCCGGAGGACGGGCAGCAGCGTCCTCTGCGTACTTAAAGCCTTACTGCGATCGCCAACCCGCTCGCCAAGCGTGGCGATTATGGCAATTACCCCCCAGGATCTACATACTAGTAGGTTCTACTGGGGAGACCCGTGCCCAGCAGTGGGCCATCTTATGGGTTGATATGTATGTATGTATGTATGTCACTCAAGATTTATCTTTTAGACTCACTCCAGGATTTTATCCTGAAAAATTGAGAGCTGTGAACGAGGAACTATAAGGGTTCCACCAAGATCATTCCCGTTTAGAAAAGGGCTGTTAGGGCAAATATAATCCAATAATGTGAGGCCATTACTGCTGGACAATGAAAAGGTTTACCGGAGCCAAAATATGACAAAAAAAAATCTTAAATTCATAATAAAACTCTTTTACATTTCTTGTGTCAGAGGGTCATTATTTTTTTAAATATTTAAATCCCATCAGTACCTATGTAAAATTCTTAGGTGATGAATAATTGTTAATTATTTAAAGTATAAAAAAATATATAAGTGAAGTCCGTGTGGCACAGAAATGTTGAAATTTTGACGACTAGTGCAATTTCTTCTGTAATAAATCAGAGAAAAGTATATTTTTTTTACTTTGTTTGCTCACATTAAATTTAAGTACAGGTGTGTATAATACAAAAAGAAAACATTTATTTAAAAATCACAACATTGTATCATACCTACACAGGCCATGCGAATTAAGTATGACCACTAAATCGTTTTCAATTAATTTGCCATGTTTAATCATAACACTCTGTATAAAAGTAAAATAACAAACGAAATGTATATGAGTACAAAGTTTGTAGTGCACATTTTATGAACCCTGACATTTTATTTTGTACGTATTTCAAACCTTTTAGAAAACCAGAATGCACTGTGTCCGAGTGCAACACAGACATTCCCTCTTTTTGTAGTCAACAAAAAGACTTCATGTAGTGTTGTCATGTGCAATATTTGATTTTTGTTTTTTAACGTATATTCGCTAGCTTTTATTTGTACGGTATTTGTTTATATACAGACTTTCTCAGAATATTCTTCTACCGAAATTATTCGTAGCAGAACCTGGACGAATCTTTACTTACTGTTATAATTTTCATTATATGAACATACCATGAGAAGGAATATTGAAAAGAGCGTACTAAGAATGAAAACCTGGCAAGAGCATGTCGGACCATGCTTAGAGTTCCAGGGCCGTTGCCGTATGAAAAAATCCGATTTGAGTAATTGCACCAGCAGAAGAACGTACGTTCATGGCTTTAACGCGATTTTGTTGAGAAACGCAGTTATTATCCGATCATGTCAGAAATAGTTTTAAGTATTTGGTAAGCGTTGTTTTTTTTTTGGCCACACCGTTCAAAAGATAAGGGGGGGGACAATTAATGCAACTTTCGAAGCGATTATTTCCAAAAAGATTTACTCAAACAAAAAAGTTTAAAACCTTATAATGTATCTAAAAGACCTGTCAAATGATGTGCCACACGTTGTTTAAAACATTTTTTTCAACTCCTGTTACATGTACGGTGTGCCCTCCCCTAAAAATATTTGTTTTTATTATTTAGCTATTAAACTATAGTTCGTAAAATATAGCTTGATACCTGTGACGTTTGTCAGAATGACATGTAATAGGTATGGGACGTCTTTCGTATTTTATCGATATTTATATGGAATGAGTTTATTATAAAAAATACATTTTAACGATATTGAAAGAAAGAAAAAAGGAAATGAAAGATGAATTTGAAGGTATTTAAAAGTTTAATTGTCAAATGGTGTACAGCCGAGATCAACTTCCAAGTCGAATTCTGATTCATCACTGGAGCAGTCCTGTAGATTAATAATTAATTCTTGATCGCATATGTTGTCAAATTGAATATCGCGCTCCCAATCTTTTTGAATCACATTTTTTGTCTTCTCAACTACCTTTTTCCAATCATCAGCATTTACATGTACACAAGCTTCATGTAGTAATGTCAACATTTTGCTCGCTGTGAAAGGCGGTGCTACATTATGTCTGGCAGCGTAACCTAGAAAAAAAAGGTATTCGATCAAACAAAAAACCTACTACATTCTTTGTAAGCTTTTTATATATGTTTTTTTAGATTATACGAACCTTTGACTTGAGCCCAGATTAGTTCTATTGCATTGTAATAATAATAATAATAATAATCATTTATTTTCCTCTCTCACACAGAAAATAGTTAACAGATGTTTCGAACAAGCTTCAATAGATTCAGATTCAATTAGAGTGTATCTGTGCGAGAGACTGGTATCTGTACTAGGTAAACCTGTATGACAGATTACCAGCCTCTCCTGACCCTAGATATGAAGGTGTTTGGTGTCATCTGCTTGATAGGTGTAATACTTTAGTTATTTTATTTGTGTGTGCGTGCGTGTGTGTGTGTGTGTGTGTGTGTGTGTGTGTGTTTGAGTGTAAGCTATAGTGTGTTGGATTAATATTTGTATTGTGGTTATGTACAATTCAGCTACGAAGGAACATAAAGAAGATTTTCCGTTTCTTCGTAGCTAAGAGATTTTAACCACGAAGTGACAGCCCTTTTACTTTGCAATTTTGTAAGTGAATAAATATGCACTTTCACATTTATTTTATTATATATATATCTACCCAAGAAACCGAAAAATCTGCCAGAAAAAGCCGTAGACTGCCTATTATCAGGTAGGGGACATACTTTATGTTTCAGCCGCTTGTTTGTATGATTTTTTTCATACGTAATTAATGAGTGCTGTTTCAAAACACTATTTAAAATGTACAATTGCCGTACCGTCAGCACATCCGAGAGGACATAGAGGTCTTTTGTAGGGTAAAGAAAAGGTAAGGAATTGCTTACCTTTAAGACTGCCCTTTGAGCTCTTTCCACGCTCAACATACCTGTTTTAGATGAGCCACCCCATACAGAGATGCAATAGGACAATATAGGTTGGCAAAGGGCTGTATAAACCATTTTAATGATATTTTTGTCAGCAACTTGACGTAGAGTTTTAAAAATAAAGATGAGTTTACGAACCCTTGTAGAGAGAAGGTCTAGGTGATGGTTAAAGTTGAGACAATTATCAATCATGACACCAAGATATTTAATGTGAGTGGTCCTAGTTATATGATCACAAGTACATGATTGATTGAGTAAGCAACGATGAGCAACAATAGAGTACTTATCGAACAGGTCATCAGAAGTGTTTCTAATTTTGAAAGGTATGTATTTTGTTTTATCTACATTTAGTGTTAATCTATTTTTTCGGAGCCATTTGGACACGGTATTGAATCCTGATTGTGCAAGAGCATAAGTGTCATCCCAGGTTTTGCCATGAAATATTAATACAGTGTCATCCGCAAAGGTTACCACTTTACAATTTTTTAAACTAATATTACATAGGTCGTTTATATACGTGAGGAAGAGGCTAGGGCCCAACACGCTGCCCTGCGGCACGCCGAAAGCAATAGGAAGGTCATCGCTAGTGATATCACCAACTTTTACTCTTTGGTGTCTGTCGGTAAGGTAGTCAGTGAATAATTTGTGTTGCATGTCACGAACCCCTAGCCTTTCCAGCCTATCTAGAAGAAGAGGAACAGAGACTGTGTCGAATGCTTTTTTTAAATCCAAAAATATAGCTATAACCTTGTTTTTTTTGTCTAAGTTGTATACAATGTGATCTATTAATTCATGAACAGCGTCGTTTGTTGAGGTGGCGGTTCTGAAGCCGTATTGGGATTTAGATAAAAGATTTTTGGATTCAAGATATCCCATTAACCGGTTGTTTAATAGTTTTTCTACTAGTTTAGATATGGTGGGTAAGATAGAAATAGGCCTATAATTATCAACACAGGCTCCGTCTCCACTCTTGTAGATAGGTATTACTTCAGCAAGTTTAAGTTCCCGTGGAAAGACTCCAGTACTAAACATAAGATTAAAAATATGAGTTAGAGGAGGAACTAGGATGTGGTGGTAACGTTTTAGGAAGGCACCGGAGATATTGTCCCAACCAGATGTGTTGACTTTTTTCAGACCTAATATAAGACTGCGGACCTCTGTTTCAGTTGTTGCATCTAAGACGAAAGAGGATAGTTGAGAGTTAGCATTTGAGGTAAGAGATACTTCTTTGTTGGGGATTTGTTCAGCTAAATTTTTGCCAATTGAAACAAAGAAACTATTTATGTTATTGACAGAGGAAATAGGATTTGAAGCCGTTAATAAATTTTCAGCTGAACTGGTTTTTTTATCGTAGTGTGTAACCTTTTTTATCGTATCCCATAGAGATTTGTTACTAGTCTTTGCGGCATTACTTAGTAACTTCTTTTCGTAATCTTTTTTTAAATTTTTTAAGAGGCAGTTACAAAAGTTTCGGTAGCGCAGGTAAGTGGTCTTAATAACATCGTTGTTAGGATATTTTTTTGATTTTGTATGAAGTTTGTCTCGGTTTTTCATGCATTTTAGAAGACCCACAGTTATCCAAGGCTTCTTGACGCGCTTACGATTTGGAACAGTAATGATTTTAGTGTTTGATTGTATACAGTATGTTAAATTTGTTATAAGAAGAGAAGTAGCCACATATGCATTGTTTGACTCGTAAATGGAGTTGAGACACATATTGTGCATATCACTATCTAAACTGTCGTAATCAATCTTCCTAATTGAAAATGTGTCTGCCTGCCGTTGATGTACATGGTATTTCAGAATAATAATAACACAGTCGTGGTCGGTCACCGAAGTCTCAGCAACATAACAGAAGGCAGGAAGAGTGCTTTTGAGCATCACGTGATCTAAGCAGGTTTTGTTATGTGTAGGTAATTGATGTGCAGGCAATATGCTATATGAAGCGAGTAGATTTAGATAAAATAGCGAGTTGGGATCTTTATTATTAGGAATAATATCAATATTGATATCGCCTGTGATAATAATATTCGAAGATTTTAGATTTTTAAGTAACTCACTAAGTGATTCCAAAAACGGTAGTAAATTTTTATAGCCCGGTGGTCGATATATTGCAACTAGCGTAGTATCACTATTCAGATTAATCATTACACAGTTGGCATCTTGCAATTTGGCCTGTAATATAGTTATCTGAATAGTATTTTTGTAATACACTATTACGCCTTCATTTTGGGTTAGATTATTTTCACTTGTGGTATAATTATATCCATCTAATGATGGGATGTAATGTGTATGGCGTAACCAACATTCAGTGACAACAATGATATCCCATTCAGTGCTTGACCGTTCAAGGAGTGTTATAAGTCCTGCAAAGTTGCGACTTATACTGCGTATATTTTGATGAATTATTTTAAGGCTTGAATGTGGGTAATCTATTAGTTTTGTACACTCCTCTATTTCACAAGTGGCTGCATCAGCGACTTGGAAATGATCGAGCAGACCATTTATTACATTTGTTTTATCGAATTTTAAAGGTAAGTGAAAGAAAGTGAGTTCTAATAATTGGTAAATAAGTTCTGAGAATAGTGAGGTACACACCGTCATTGAAGTGCCAACGTTTAAAGTATATAATATGTAGATGTAGAACGCGTATATCGTATATAGTAAGGTTACATAAATATTTACAGTATTGTTTTATAATATGTGAGTGTGTTATTTGTGTACAGTTATATAATGTATGTGTTTGTATGGGTGAGTGAGTGATGTATGTTTGATGAGTGCGTAGTATTGTGAGTTTGGTACATTTAACAATATAATATGAAAAAATAATAAAATTATATCTATATAAAAATAATTTGAACATGGACCGTGATAGTCATTTGGGAACTATGTTTTTCAAATCTTGTTCGCAGTCCACACGCAACGCTGGCGATTCTTGCGACTTTTTAATGAATATTTTACCGTACGAGGTCCAGGTGCTATGGTAATTGTTATCTTTAACAAACTGTCTGGCTAGGTACGCAAGTCTTCTCCCAAGGCTTGTTAGTGACTCGTCGACAAATACTGGCTTGGGCGGTCCTTGCAACTGGAGGTGATTGGTGTTTAACTTTTTATCCTTATTGACTTTATTGAAGGTTTTGCAGCTCTTTATAAATGCATCCTTACAGAATGTAGTAGAGAAGTTGACCAATATGTGGTTGCTGGACTCATTTTTGGTTTTTAGGCGATATACATCCTGAATATCTGAGTTTGAAATAGGATGCTGTATCACCTCTCCTACTTTCTTAATTAGTGAGCTTAAACTCGATTTATTTTCAGGATTTTGTTTAGGGATATTTTTAATCTCAACGTATGTTGCTCGTGAGTTTCGTTCAAGTTGCTCAATCTTACTCTCCAGTGTTTCAATTTTATGTTCATAGTTTTTTTGTTTTTCTTCCATATACGTAATTTTTTCCAAAACATCATCATACCTCGCGGACAAAAAGTCAACACTTTTTTGTATTTCCATGTTCTGGTTCCTAATGGCTGCTACTGAGTCTATAAGCATTTCGAATTTTGAGTTTTGTTTAGATTCAAAAATAGCAAACATTTCCCGCATTTGATCCAGAAGAAGAGTAGTTTCAGAGTAGTAATGGCAATGATATGGTGGTAAACGGATGACGGTGTGGCCCATTTCCTTTGCAATTTCGTCTATAATATTTCTTGGAGTTGAGAGAATTGCTAAGATTAGTAAGCATTCATAAGCCCCCCTTATGAATGCTTACTAATCTTAGCAATTCTTTCTTGAGCATGCTGTTGTCGGCTTTTACTCCTTTGTTTTGCAGCCAAGTAATAATTTTAATTTTACGATTGCTTGTCGTAGGCGCCTTATCTTTTTGTACTGAATGATACGGAGCGTTGTCCATCAGAATAAAATGTGGCTCACTCAAATTATTTAGAAGAGTTAGAAACCACTCCTTAAATTTTGTAAAATCCATTTCTTCATGGTACTCTGTTGTTTTTACTGATTTAAACGCCAGTAAACAATTGGGCACAAAACCAGACGATGTCCCCGCATGAGTAATTATTAATCTTTGTCCTTTGCCTTCGGGCACCTTGGTGGTAGACTCCGCTTTATCGTCTGTCCACGATCTTGAAACAGTGTGGTTTGCGTTGAGCCATGTTTCATCAAGAAAAACCACTTTATTCCAATCTGTTATATTTTTGACTTTGCGCAAAAAGTCAATTCGGGTCAAAGCAATGTCTGTTCGCTCCATTAAAATTTTTCTTTTATCGCTTTTCTTATAAGCAAAGCCGATTTTTTTCAATATTTTGGACAACGATGGTGGACTTCCTTTAAATAAATCCGCGTCTTTAAGCGAAACGGATACTTTTTTTAACGTGGGAAATTCACCACGTGCGTAATACGCATATATATGATTTCGAATTGCGGCAGCATCAAAGTCGTCAATTTCGGTGACTGGCGAAACTCTCTTCCTTTTTTTATTAGGAGTCGATAATATTTTACCTCCCTCATCTTCGGCCACCATCTCCTTTGACGATTCTCCATACTTTTCTTTGCTAATTCGAGACACTGTAGCTCGTCCGATACCAAGAGCGTCAGCAACTCTATTGCACACTTGCTCCAACGGTAGTAGCGGTCCGTCATTTTGATTCTCGCGCTCAAAATACTCACGCAAACGAATCACAAACTCGCGACTTTCGCTATTCAAAACAGTTTTTTTTGTTCTTTTCGGCATTGTGGTGCAAAAAAAAACAAATAACTAGAAATAACAACAAAACTTAACAGAGCAACAGTAATAACGACAAAACAATATTAATCACGTAGCGGTAGCGTATACAAGGCGTGGGCACTCGTACTGACTCAAAAAAGATGGCGCCCGCTTGATCGCTGCATGCGAAAGCAGTAGGTATTGCAAGACTAAAAAAATACGAATTCGTTGTGAAAAAACGATTAGATATAATCATTTATACAATTTATATTAATGAAATTGTCATACATTTATTTTATCGATATTCGCTGGCCAGTCGATTACACATCCCTACCAGGCTGCGAAAAGAGTTTACGAAGTAAGCTAACAAAAAAATATAAATAATAAAATATAATAAATATTTTAAATTACCTTTGTTTATACTAGTATCTCCTTGATAACAAGTTCTATTTGAAAAAAGTGTTCTAGATTTCTATACAAATGTCTTATTAATATTTAAAAAATTAAAACTTTTCCAACAACAAATTTATTGTAGCAGTCTTTTAAACGTAGTCTCTAAAGTCACAGGTATCAAGCTATATTTTACGAACTATAAGTAGCGGCTACCTCAAGACACCTTTTCACCAAATTTAATAAACATTCATAGACTAGTCTTTGAGAAAAATCTCTGTGACATACTTATGGACAGACACATAGACAGACAGACGAACATGACGAAACTATAAGGGTCCCGTTTTTCCCATTTTCGCTACGGAACCCTAAAAATGAAAGGCTTCTAAAGTAAAGGAAGACCAAAGAAAAGATGGATGAACTATATGAAAGATCCGACTCGAAATACTCGGGATAAGGCTAGGAAGAAGAAGAAGTTCAAATTAAGTCGTAGAGTATTCGTAACCAATATTTATAAGTAACACAGTAAGTGCATCATAATACTTCAAAAAGGTTACATCTAACATTTTAAGTGATATTTCATGATTCCTTTATTCAGTCGTTTCACGTACCCCTAGCATAGTGGCTTGGCATTTCATTTTTACCACGTTTTTATATCGACCTTTTCTTCCGACCCGAGCTTTCCTCATTCCTTATGCGGTATGCGAGTGTAAGTCCACACATTTTTCTAAGCACTCCGATTTAAAATATGCTTTTCAATTCAAATATTTTTATTACAAAGCTGGTATCATTCGATTCTATTCAAATACAAGAACGATATTGAAAATTCTATAATAGTATAGTAATTTTTATAGGCATTTTTTGCCAATTACTATATTAATACAACAATAAAATAAAGATAGAAAAATTTGAAGTCCAGACCCAGGAATCAGCTATTTACACAATAAAGGATAGAAAAAAATGAGGTCTAGTAACATAGTCCAGATAGGTGGTTCGATTCCGGGCCCGGTTTGGCATACTTAAAAAAAATATATCTTTCATAAATGCAAGTATTGTATTATTAGACTAATTGGCAAAAAATGCCTATAAAAAAAACTATAATATTCGGCCTGCGACATCATAATTTGTTACAATGCTCTCTGTAACGAAGCAATAACAAAAGCCGGGATAGTTCTTTAATTAGCGGCTAGATGTCGCAAGCGAAGGCCCAAATCACGTGCAGTAAAGCATAAAAAAACTCTGAGGTCTAGTAACATAGTCCAGATAGATGGGTCAATTCCGGCCCCGGTTTGGCAAACGTAGGTCTCGGGTTCGATTCCTGGGTCTGGACTTGGTACAAAATTTCAGTACAAGCATCGTTTTATTTTAAGAATAACAATGCACCATATAATTTTTAAAATAAATGTACAAACAGCGAAAAACGCAACAACGACGAATAAACAAACGATATACCTAAAAATAATATAATAAATTAGTTTTATTCTTCAGAACAAAAGAATATATCCCAAAATTCTTACATACAATGTCAATATAACAAAATTACCTTCACATTTACCTTACATATTACCCTTCGTATCAACACACGCGTTACAGTAATGAAAGACCAGCGTTTCTAGATAATTGCCAAGATATGGGGACAATCCGCGCTATCGCGACAACTATCTGCAAAGATATATTACATCTGTTGATGAAGCCAGTTTCCTCTGTACCAAGGGGCCGACTTCATTAGTACGAAGTTACATTTTATCTTGATTTTGGTTTGAATTTACCAATCTATATAGTTGGTCTCCAGTCTACTTTGATCTTGAAATTTATCGCAAACTTCAAACGTTCGTTAATTGCTATCAAAATATTTCAAACGCTGATATCAATTAAAAGCTTACAAATTCTTAAGATTCTGTTAAATAAGTAAGCTATTAAGAATATTAATCATCAGCAATGTGCTTCAATTAAATAGTTCTTTGTTAAAGAAATTTATGCGAATAAGCGATGAAATTAAATCACATCTTACGAGTATATTTATAAAACGTATGTTTTGTTATCCTTTGATACCGGTAAAGACTTTATTAAATTGCACTGTACGCGTAAATTGGAGAATGGTACCTCATTTAATATCGCCGAATTCAGTGTGCCTTTATTTTTGGAACGAAGATCTAGACTAGACGGAACAAATTAAGACCAAAAGTTGTAACGACACTTTTTGCTATAGTTGTAAGCCGTGCGGCGTGCGCGTAAGATATGAACATCTAATTTGACGGAGAAGTCACCTGTCGATTTGGTCTAGAGGCATAAATTCGGTACGCAGTATTGGTGATAATAGTGTAGCTGTGGGTTCGAGCCTTCGGTATACAGTCGTCTTTTTATAAGTTTTTCAAAAGACCAAAAGTTGTAACGACACTTTTTGCTATAGTTGTAAGCCGTGCGGCGTGCGCGTGTTTCTCTGTCTCTCTCTCTCTCTTTCTCTCTCTCTCTCTCTCTCTCATAGAAAGCAAGCCAGTTATTTTCGATTCGTCTTTCTATTTCGCATTGAACAGTGTGGTGTCGCGACGATTATAAAAATAAAAAAATAGGGTAAGAACTTCGTTCCATCCGGGTGTCCCTTAGAGCACCTCTCAAGTTTTTTTTTAGAATGACTAACAGCCATTCTAAGAAAATTCTTACTAAAGATAGCTAAGATGATCCAATGTCATAGATTACAGTCGTCAGAAAGTTAAACTCGTTTAATTTTAAAGCCGTGAACATTGGAGAAAATTTATGCAGATTAGTGTGGCATGTAGGGGTTTACTAATGTTTGTCATAATTTAAAATGCCATAATTTCACATGCCATACCGGTATTTGCCATAATTTCATTAGAAATAACGCTTCAGTTGCCATAATCGTGAAATGACATAAAATGACTTTCACTAATTCCATTGGTCATAATCGATCAAGTGTCATAATAATTTAAATCCATAAATGTATTTGCTATAATTTTCGTTTTCAATAATACCATTTTCCATAACTTTTATTTACCATAATATAAATAAAAATAATTACAGTGAAGAAGAGTTTTTGAGAGCTTTGGCCTCCAACTTAAATTTAAAATAATGTTACTTTCAGAATTTTTTTTTTATTACTTATCTATACTTGAATTATGTTGATTAATAAATGATTATACGACACAGATTTTTTATTTACAATTAAACCTGAAACTAAACCTCATATGGCGCCTACTTACTAAACTCGACGGAGCCCCGCTTCGCGGGGCTCCTACTTTTGGGTGGTTTAAAAAAAAAACCAGTCAGATTGCTCTGAGTCGGGGTGTTAAAGATAATTAATTTCGACCTAACAATATTATGTATTATTTTCATAATTATATCAAATTTTGATTATGTCAAGAGTCGATTATGAGACGTGTTACTTATGGAAACTAATTATTATGATATATGTTGCTATGGAAAGTCATTTTATGGCAAATAAAAGTTATTACTGTTGAGTTTTTTTTTTTTTTTTTTTTTTTTTTTTTTTTTTTTTTTTTTTTTTTTTTTAAGGCAAACGTTATTAGTATAAATGATAATAGTGCAAGTAAATATTATGATCGGGGACGATTATGGCAAACAATATTAGTGCAAATTAATTTATGGCAAACGAGAGAATACCGGCATGTACAGTACTCCAAAAGTAATAATGCGCATAGAAATCTTCGGAAATCTTCGTCATTGTTCGGCAACGGTCGTATTACCCGAGCGTCGAAAGACGATATTTATATAGAGTGGTTAAGAGCAATTTCTCTATGCCTAATTTTATATATTATGTGTTTTGTGCTAAAACAGATTTGATTTACCTGTAACGAAATTTGATTCGATAATTCCATGTAAGTAAATAGCGAAAACGCTACAATCATTGTTGGAGTGATTAGTTTTCAAGTGTCTTACCGAAGTTGGTGTAATTATGGAGGAAAAGGTTTAAATAACATAAGGTTTTATTAGAAGGAGAAAAAAACGTTTTCAAATAGAGGTTTACATAAAATATAATCAAAATCTCAGTTCAAATTTGTTTACAGCACTAATCATTCCAGAAAAATAATACAATTATAAAAAAATTAATCAGAATCGAGGAAGACCTCTATTCCCGACATCGCAGATTCATCAGAAGTTTCATTATGCTCTTGTTCATTTACACTTTCCTCACTGCTATCACCTGTGTAAATAATCAGTTTATCGGAATAACTATCGATTCTTGGCTCAAATTTTCTATATTCATCTTCGCATTGAACCGCATGATCAGAAACTTTTTTCCATTCTTCTGGTCCTATTTTATTGATTTTTTCTAATATAGCATCTTTAACTGACGTCACAGTCATTGCAATATTTCTCTTGGCCACGTGTTGCTTTATTTGGGACCAAATATTTTCAATAGGGTTAAAATCGGGATGATATGGTGGCAATCGTATAATTTTATGCCCATGTTCCTCCATTATACGGTCAATGGCAAATTCTGTGTAATTTTCTTTGTATCTTTGTATAATTTTATACAAATCGGGTTTCAGTTTCTTTGGGTCATGCGGAATGTTGTGTTGTTGTAACCAAGCTGTCATTTGTGGTTTAGATGTGTTTGAGTTTGGTGGTTTCACAGACAGCTTATTATGATATGGGGCGTTGTCTATTACCAACACACTATTAGGAGGCAAGTTGGGAATCAATTGATTGCGTAGCCAAGTTTGATAACGTTCCGCGTTTATTTCTTTATGATAGTCACCTTCTGAGTCGACACATTTATGTAACATTAGAGCCCCTGGGACGAAGCCTTTTTCATTGCCTGCGTGTACAATAATTATTCGCTCTCCTTTGGAAATGGGTTGTTTGATACCTTTTTTGTTGCTATCTTGCCAAGTTTTACCCTTAGTATGTGATGTGTGCACATACGACTCGTCCATAAATACTATGTTTCTACCAGAACTCCTCAGCTGTTGTATTTCTCTGAGATATTTGATCCTTTTTAGGCGTATATCATGTTTTTCCATAAGTAATTGTCTGTTATTATCAGTTTTCAGAAACCTAAACCCCATGTCTTTCAAGATCAACCTTAAAGTCTCGGCACAGCCTTTGAAATTAATAGCTTCGATCAACTTTATTCTTAAATTATTTACAGTTGGGAGTTCTTTCAGCGTCAATTGAAAATTGTATATCATATTACGAATAACACAGTAGTCGAAATCATCAAGTACCAGCCGAAATCTACTTTTAGGTCTTCCTTTTTTCGGTGTAGAAAATTTCTTTGATTGATTATGTTTTTTTTCGTTTAAGATATTACTCAAAGTTCGTCGCGAAATTCCTGTAGCTTTTGTAACACGGTCTTGAATTTTTTTAAAATAACCATCATGGTCTCTGTTGAAAACATTGGCTTCATTTAAGAAATAAAGGTACACATTAAATACCATTTGCCGTGCTTGTGAATTAAGCGGTTTTCCACGTTTAAATTTATCCATTTTGGAAGAATTCGTCTGAAAGAAAATGGCATGGGCAGAGTTAGGTATATATTTTTTATGCATGTTTATCTATTTATTTAATTTAAATAAATCTCATTTTTTAAATGTTTTTCTAGTACTTAATATGTATTTAATGTAGGTATTTTATTTTTTTAATATTAAAAAAACGTGAAATATGTTATTTATTTTCCTTTTTTCAAAATATACTATTTAAATCTGAATAAGCTAATTAATGTTGAAATTATATTTACCAAGAAGGGTGTGTAATAGCAGCTCTATATATTTCCACAAATAGAGAACACGTGCAGTCACTACCAATATATAAAGACGACTGACAGACATTTCGCTGACCGGCGACAGCTGCCGAACGCCCGATTTGTTTTCGATTGTGCACACATGATATTGACTCCTATCTCTTTTAAACAAGGTGCAAAATGCAAATGCCTTGTTTAGGGCTCTTACGATTCCATGATTCGAGTGTTTCCGGGAATACGACAATTAGCGAAGATCTGCATGTGCATTATTAATTTGGGAGTACTGTAGGTACTTCCCGCACTAATATGTGTTGTTACACGCTCTGTGGGCAATAGTGCTGTATCATTAACGTGTTATCTAGATTCATGAAATTACAATACCACCTTTTTGTTACAGGCTGAAAAATGTTGAAAGCCTATGTGTCTCAAACGTTGTCAAAATGTGGTTATGTCATTTTGGAATACATTATAATTATACATCTTTAGAAAAAAAATCTAATGTAATCATCCTTTTGACCGTTTGAGTTGGCCGTTACTTGCCGTGTCGACTATCAGAATTGGACTGCACTACAAAAAGAACAAAAGACATTCACTTGCAGTTGGAATCTATTTACATTTAATTAAGCGAAGTACCCCTATTCCAAAGTATAGTACACTTTGGAATAGGGGCACTTCGAGAAGAGAGTAAAAATAAACAACATACTAAAATCACATAAGTTAGTCTGCAAAGCACCACTGTGATGACGTGATTAAAACTGTATAACGAAGTACTAACATTGACTAGGATTTAAATTGATATCAAACAGGGGTTGCCCTGAATCTAGGTGGAGATCAAACTGATCTGCAGTCAGATGCCAATTAGCTATGTTGACGTAAGCACTGGCGCTCGATGCTCAGATATACGCTTCAGTGACCCATGTAATACTGATTGGCTTTTAAATGGTAATTAATATGTATCATAAGCACCTACTTACTGTGAATATTATATTTATGCTAAATAATTGTTGCAGCAATATTAGCTACTAGCTTTTACCCGCGACTTTAATTGTATTTTTTTTGTTTTTATAGCCCATGTGCTAGTTTTATATAGGTATAAACTAAATTACTGTAAAGTTTCATATAAATCAGTCAATCTGTATCAGAATACCTGAAAGAGCAACATATAATCCTCACAAACTTTATAATATTAGTTGATCTAGAATACCTAGTTTATTTTTAAATATCTCACAGTCAGTACATACAGATACAGCGACTGTAGGTACGATTTTTAGTACAGTCGAATTAGTTTGAAAAACAGGACAAGTGCATGTCGGGCTACGCACAATGTTGGGTTCCGTAGTCCCAGCATCCGAATAATGTGGCATAAGCAGTGGGTTTTCTGTTGTTTTTGTTTCATACTTACAACGTTATATCAATGCTGATCGGGGGGCACAGCAGTGCCCCCGCCAAGTAGAGCGCGAAACAAACACTGCTGTACCATCCTTTACTGAAACCATTTCGCCGCATTTTCAGGCCCCTATTTGAGAACCTCTGGATAAGACCAGAACGCAGAAATTTTCGTCATCCAGTAAGCTATAAAATCACGCTTAAAATAAAAAAAATCAAGTGTGTAGGTCATTTCGTTCTGAAGTTAAGCGAAAGCAAAGTTTCGCATTTATGACACTCACTCACTCACTGATGATCATCAGAATAGAACTAGTACTTCCCATAAACTCAGAGAGCTGAAATTTGGTACAGAGTTAGGGTTTAATAGCCACATAAAGGGAAAACTATAAAAACTAGGATAATCGAAGATCTGGAGTACCTGGTGACCCTTATTTGAAAACACAAGAGCCCAACCAAACTATTAAAGTTCGACATACTGCCTTTACAAAAAATATTCAACTTTATTTGCCTCTTCATTTGATGTCAAAAATCGAAGGTCTGAAGTATCTGATGAAGAACTTAATTAATTAAAAAAAAACTTAAAAATTAACTTAAGAATTACTTTATTTAATTGTTAGTTATTTAGTACTCTAGATAATAAAAGAACTACTCCTAAAAATAAAAAAAATGTGTCAAATAAGAAAATCTAATAAAATAAATCAATATGCCCACGTTTCTACAAAAAGAAGTGAAATCCCACCAAAAACATTCTGTATAAAACTAGCCAAGTCTCGATGGAGCTGCTTGTTTATCTCTAAAAAGTAATGAAATCTAGACAAAGTCGTGCCAATTCTAAGGTTCCTTACTGCGATTTCTTTATTATTATAGTTAATGTTGTGGGACTTAGCCGTTGACCCTTGTGTACCCTACAAGGGTACAAAATCACCATTGCACCAATCTGTCGCCAGAACCGCTACCCATTGACGATGGAAAATTGCCACTTGGAAAACGTTGATTCAATAACCAGTCAGTCACAAAATGAGACACTAGCGTCCAATTACCAATACCAGTATGGGCTATTATCTCGTTTAACAAACATAGGTAGTTACAACAGATATAACATTACGTGTAAACAAAATTTACTTGTACCCACTAACGTATAAAAAATGTTCAACAGCCAAGTCACACAACATTAACTATAATAATTAATAAACTTTCGCGATTTGTACACGTTATAAAATTATGTATATATAGTATGTCTTAATCGCGTGAATAATTTAAGGTATTTTACCTTAAATTGTTTATTGGCCGACGTTTCGACCGTATTGCAACGGCCGTGGTTACGGGTAGACTGACGGGGAGTCTACCCGTGACCACGACGTGACGATATATAACTTTATAAAACGTTGTATTAAACTTAATAATAATTTTCAGTGGAGTTTGTACGAAAATGTTGTTACTTCTCATCAGCTGTTACTCGTAAGCTTGTAAAGCCTACTTACAGTTGGATCAACGTAACTTGGCCGGATTGAAGTTGGCGTCAAGTGGTTGCGCAGATGCGTTTTTAGGAAGTAAATGGTGACAGGAAGCGGGGGGTGGGGCTGGTAACTAAACCAAGAGAATTATAGATGCGATTACGCATTACATTGTCATAATTAGTATTACTAACTCATGTTTTTTTGTGATTATTTTCGTAAAGAAATGGTTTTTCGAAATTTCTTTAGTATTTACTGTAACTGTTCTAAATTTAAACTTTTATGAACTCGTGTGAATAGTATTTTTATATTGTTGAATTAAAATTTCGTTAGTATTTTTTAATCAATTAAACATAATTAATCGTTTTCGTAAGTAATTTTAGGGTCGCATCTCTATGACATGACTGCCCCTCATGTCATAGAGATGCGACTCTAACAAAAACTTGCACTTTAAAGCTTAATATTTTATAAACGGATCCCTAAATATAAAAATGGTAGGTGAGAATAAAAATCACACCCCCATTTTACATATAGGGGAGGTACCCTAAAAAATTTTTTTTCAAGATTTTATTACTTTACTTTGTCGGCGTAAGTAATATGTGTATCCATCCAAACTATAGCCTCCTAGCACTAGCAGTCTCTGAGCAAAGGTGCGGACAGACGGACGGAAAGAGGGACATGGCGAAACTGTAAGGGTTCCGTTTTGCCGTTTTGGCTACGGAACCCTGAAAAGGGGCAAACCCGGAAAAAACTATAAGTACCAGTTTCCTTCGGAATTCGTTGGATTTAGTCACTTTTGTTTTATGTGGTATTCGATCCGTTGCGTCATCCGCCATCTTGAATTTAGGGGTCCATTTTTATGTATTGAATAAACGTTTATTTTCTATTTCACACGAAAAATGGTAATTTCAAAAGTTGTTTAGTACTAAATTTCCTTCAATTTTGGTTTATGTCAGTTTTTCCTAAGATCAATAATTTCCTATTTATACCCCAAAAGAGCGGGTGAATTGTTGTTTGATTAATAACTTGTTTATTTTCAATTTTACATGATATTTTTTTATAAATAAAGTTGTTTAAAATTAAAACACCCTCCAACGAATTCTGAAGGAAAATTGCTACTTATATTTTTTCCAGGTCAAATCCTAATTCTGTTGGGCTATTTATAATAATACCTACTAAGAGATACGATTTGATTTTCACTACAATAGTTAAATTCAAAGTACCTGGATGACCGAGCTTCGCTTGGTATTTTTTTGTGAAACCTAGCTAGATCGATTTATCGCCCTCGAACATACCATACTAAATTTCATGAAAATAGCTAGAGCCGTTGTCGAGATTCAGATTATATATATTACTCGTTTAAATTTAAAAAATGAATTATGGTAGTACTAAAGCACCACTGGATGAATTACGAACTTAGGTCGTTAGTTAGCCTAATCACGGCAAAACAAATAAAGGCCTAGATGAATTTAGGAAAGAATACTAAACTACATACGAACCTATATTCTTTACCAAGTTATATATAACATACATTATATGTAACATCAAACTTCATCCCCCAGATTAGCCCATTGCTATTTTATGCTTATTGCTTATAACCTAACCTATCAGGTGATCACATCTCGTGGCTTATGACGACGTAAAACTACCTTCACTTACGGCCCGACTTATATTAAACTTATGTACTTTCATACCAAACGAAATTGTTACGTGTATTCAGCTATCGTATCATAAGCCATAGTCATAACGATTTCTAATATTATTTCAAGGATAACTTATATATATTTAAAACTAACTATTTTGTCGTTATTATAAGGTTCACCACCGGGCAAGTGCATACGCACAATGTAGGGTTTCGCTGCTACTGAGTACAATAATGCGGTATAAGATATGGGTTTTTGTTGTTTTTTATTCATACTACTTGTTAGTAGTTTTTAAAAAAGTAGTTAGTAGTTTTAAAAAAAAACTACTAACAAGTAGTATGAATAAAAAACAACAAAAACCCATAACTTATACCGCATTATTGTACTCAGTAGCAGCGAAACCCTACATTGTGCGTATGCACTTGCCCGGTGTTGAACCTTATTATATTGTTATATGTAACTATTTTTCAATAGAATTTGAACGAAAATGTGGTTTCTTCTAACTCGGTCTGCTGTTACTCGTAAACTTGTAAAGCATACTTAGCTGTGATAGTTTTCCTTTTAATTTCATTATTACTAATAATATTGATAAACTTTCGCTATTAGTACACATTATAAAATTATAATATATACTACAGGTTAGGTATAAATCTTAGTAATAGCAACTAAACACCACTAAGGTTTAAGCCAGACTAAGGTTTTCAACAACATTTTTAGGTTTTCAATAAAATTCTACTTTTCTAATAAAAAAAAACCTCATATAGTCTATCACTTTTAACTCTAAAATGGCCCAGGTAAACACATATACACAAAAGTACAGACACACACAATCATTAAAAACCTGCCTACAACATTATTTTAGGTATTGATTAAAACAATTGTTACTAATTTGATCGTAGGTCCTAACCTATGACCAAATTAATATTTTAAACCACTGCCCACATTCAGTAACATCACTATAATTGGCAATAATTCGAATCTCAAGAACAATAACTGTTGCTTATTAACCACTCGTCTATCATCAAATTGTCTTACAAACTTCTCAAGAAACTGACAACAACACTTATCTCAAGACATCTTAAACAAATTCCGTTAAAATTTGAAAGTAGGTATCCTTCTATCAATAAAAGCGAACGATACTCGTAGAAAAACACCGAATAACAAAAAGAAAAATTATTATTTAATGCGAAGCAGCCGTTTGCCATGACCTCCTTGAGCGCCAAAAAGCGTTAAGAGACCCTTTGTTAAATCCCCAATGTATTTTTTTTATTATTTTTCTTTGTCTCGACCTCTCAGAAGTACGGCTCGTCTGTTAAAATAAAATATTCGACCCGTGAAATAATTGCGGCAGTAATTTTTAGCCCTCATTTAGCAACGTTTTATTATTGCGGGAGACAAAAAAATAACTGGCTCTTCGTTAATTCAGGATTATGAGTGGGT
This sequence comes from Herminia tarsipennalis, assembly GCA_945859575.2. NCBI lineage: Eukaryota > Metazoa > Arthropoda > Insecta > Lepidoptera > Erebidae > Herminia > Herminia tarsipennalis. The sequence continues at coordinate 18,698,353 of OX243835.2, forward strand.
CCGTTCCTAAAATGGCACGTGTAAAGGATGAAATGAAATGTAATAAATAAAAACTTTTTGTAAATATTCATTTTCTCTATGGTGTTTGAGAGGGCATCTTCTAAATTCAATTTAGAAAACGAAATATTAAATTATTCAAAAGAAGAGTAATCGTTATATAAATTATTCAAATGCCGCCGGCGATTGACTTGTTCTTTTTTTATAAATCATTAATACACCATACAATTCGGAAGGTACCTAATGACAAATTAATTGAATTAAGAGAATAAGAATAATTTTCGTTGGTTTTACGTTGGTTTGCCACATGTATTCTAAAAACTGGTATTATTTGCTTAACTCCATACTAAGTAGGTACATAGCTTCTTTGTTTGTGCCCTAATACTAAATGAAAGAAGTGAATACATAAATAATATCTGGGTAATATATTCATACATCTAGCTAAATTGCTTGAACTTTCACTATTATGTAGCTTTCGTTAGCGACTCCACCCTCGTAGATAGCGATAAAAACTATCTCCGTACCAAATATCATCTAAAGCTAACTTTTTACTATGGGATGTAATACCTTCATATTATGTAACACCTATATATTTAAATTCATCATTGCATCAAACCATATATTGCTCACCATACTTTTGAAGGAACTGTTTACACTGAGATATAGGTAATTTAAATTATATTGGTGTTTAGCTTTATTGAAAAATTGTTTTTGATTGTAAATAAAGTAAAGGTAAGTAAGATTTGATCGAAAGCAAAAATCAAACCTTAACGAGGTAAAGTCGACAGTCGCGGGCGACAGCTAATAATTAAATAAAAGGCTATTTTATAGAAGTTATTGCCTAGGGTACATTTTAAACTGTTTTCTTTATATTAGTTTGTAAGATTTACATGAAATACGTAAATTGTCAGGAAAAAAGGTTTAAAATGACATTTAAAATGCCAATGCAATCTACCTTTCCGGACAACACAGAAACACAAAAGTCTGTTATTTGTGAAACATCTATCATATAATACCTTAATAATTAAAAAGACGAATGATTAATTAATTACATAATTAGAACATGTAGAAAACAAAGATAAATAGCGAATTAATTACTTTTGAAGCAATTGCGCAGCATTAAATTATCGCGGGTGCAACGCATCTCAAATAAATGAATTTGAACATCAATAAATCGATTTACACGAGTCAAATAAGAGATTAAAGCATGCGTACTGCTATATTCCCTATATTAACTTTTAAAATAAGGCAGTATTCGTCGAAATCATGGGTATTTTTCTCTGGAGCTTCCTTCTATGTTTTCAAATTCGCAATGTCAGTCTTGAGATCAGTAAAATGTTGGCCATGAATTGTTTCAGAAAGCTTTTTTAACGAAATTGCTGGAAAATCCAGCCATAAAATAGGTGTATAATGATAAAAATAAATATGACTAAATAAAATTACAAATCTATACATAAAAATTAATTTGTAAGTGGTCGATGTTTGTACATGGAAGATATTTAAATTTAAAAAAAAAAAATTAATATATGAGGTCTTAATAATGCCATCACGGGTGCAAGAATATTATAAACAGTTATTCATTTTTTTTTGTCTGTGTCGCTGTTTGTTAGTATATTTGCGCACATTACGCTAAAATTACTCAAAGAATGTTGATATGGGCTTCACAGCTGCATTGTTGCAGGTCTTACTTAAAATCTAGGGTACGTTTTATTTTCAATGTGCGGTCCAGAAATCGAGTTCCACGGCTTCGAGATTTACGCAGACGAAATCGTGGGTAAGTATATTCTATTAAATAGCAGTATTATATAAATAATAACATGTATATTTTAAATGATTACCAATTTATTTTTGTTTGCCCATATATTTATAAAGCTGTCTCTTACTTTTCACTGCAATTTTAGCATATATTTAAAAGAAACATTTGACATAAAAAATTGCTAGTTGTGAAGAAAACAATAACATTCGAGGCATTTTAAATTAAAAAGAATATGATAAATCACACAATATTTTGTGATCGCGCGTGCGACCATTTGAATTCAACTATCTAAATATTCTTAATTATAATTGATTTCAGTTTAAATTCGATTTTTTCTTACATTAACAAAGTTTCAAAATGTTAGCACTTTATTATAGAATTTTAAATGCTACGGGTCTTAATCGCGTAAGTATTTTATTTTATGCTAAATACCTTTTTTTATTGCCAGACGTTTCGACCGATTGCAATACGGTCGAAACGTATAAATCGCGAAAGTTTACGAACATATATTAGCACTTTATGAAAAACACAAACTTTTCTATCTTTTACGTCACGGGAGCAACATTCTAACACTGGCTACTTGCAAACAATAATGATTAAAAAGTAATAACAAATATTTACATGTTTTGTTGGAAACAAATAAATTATATGTGTCACTATTTATGAAGTACCTAAACATAATATTAAACTATCATTAATGGGTATTTCATATGTGTTGGTAGGGATGGTAATTGCATTTTACACCGAATCTTTGTATGATAATGTTGACCAGCTCACCATAGCTTTTTGTTAAGTAACACCATATTCGATAAGTAAAAGAAATTTCGACCCTAACATAAGTTAGGGTCGAAATTTCTTTTACTTATCGAATATGGTGCTACCATTTTTGCCTGTTGGTCTTATGGTTAGTTGGCCTGACTGTTAAATCATAGGTCGTGGGTTCGATGCCTACCCAGGATAAAACTTTGTATGATGAGTATTCTGCGTCTGGGTGTTATTTTTCTATAATATATATGTATTTAGAAATATAAAAGTATGTTTATCAGTTGTCTGGTTTCCATAGTACAAGACAAGCTCTGCTTCGTTTGGGATCAGATAGCGTTGTCCCAAAATATTATTATTATTGTTATAAAAATAGATATATAACGGAATCTATAGTAATATAATATATAGTAATATGGATTACATCCCATAGTAAAAAGTCGGCTTTAATAGTTTTACGCGTGAAAACGTATCCATCAGACTTTCACATTTTTAAGTACATATTATTAGTTTGTATTCATTTTCTAAACACAAAATACACACTAAAACCGAGGAAAGGTAGAGAGAAGTTACAAACCGTACAACCGTTGTTCACACCTTTTACAAAATTCAATAAAAAAACACTGTGTTTTGTCATTAATTTTTTTATAAATAAGTTGAACAAGGTTGCTAGTTAGCGATAGATTATGTGATTCACACTACTACTTTTATTTTTTTAAAGTGGCGGTATCCTAGTGGTTAAGGCACCTGACTCGAAATTTAGAGAGCGCGGGTTGGAATGCCACCCATTACACCACATTCGTGAACACGCTCCTAACGTGGAAGGAGTGGTGAACAAGATTGCAAGCAATGGGCGACTAACATTTGCAGTTGTTTCTTGTTTTTAAATTAATTTCTTAAGCTCTTTATTCACTCACAATGCTTGAAAGTCTAATTCATCTGTCTTACAAACAAAACAATATTTTTTTATCATATTTTTAAACAACGCCATCTCGTTTATATGAAAAGAATTACGGCTCTTTAAAGGTCGCTCGGTTTACGGTTTGGGGTTGGTACGATTGTGAAAGCGTCCACCACCCTCCGCTAGATGTCGGTATTTGGAGAAGTAATCAGAATCAGCTTACCAAACAACAGGCGAAGCAAAAGAACAAGTATTCACTAGATGGCGTTACAAGTTTCTAAATTAAACACTCTTCACATAGGCGCTACTATGTCTGATTCACGTTTATATTAAGCTTTAGCACAAAGCACACTGTATCTTCGTGTAGTTAATGCAATATGGAATAGAAACTAGCGCTCAATGTACATTTTTATTATGAGAACTAAACGTCTAAAAATTTAAATTTTATTATTAGCTATCAAACTAAGTAGCGGCTATTACGAGACACCTTTTCACCAAAATTCAATATTTATTGTGTAGTCTTTGAGTAAAACGCCTATGACATACAGACATGATGAAACTATGAGGATCCCTTTTTGCCATTTTGGCTACGGAACCCTAAAAACACCTCGTAAGGCCCATGCCACACTACGGTGAAACCGCCACGGTTTTTAAACGAGGAAAAATATTATCTAAAGGAAAGCACCGTACTGTACTTAATAAAAAATATAGGTATTTTTGATTACTATATGCATATGAAAGGATAGGTATATGGTACTGATAACGAAAACTCAGGCTTTATTTTTTTGTCTGTCTGTTTGTTCTGGCTAATCTCCGAAACGGTAAGTCGAATTTTGACGGGACTTTCACTGTCACCGCTGATGATGTAAGGAGTAACTTAGGCTATACTAACATTTAAACTTTCGCGTTGCATGATTATAACTATTTATTATACGTGAATTACGCGCATTGTTTAAAGCGGACTGAGTCTGAGGAGTCCGCTTGTGACCACGGCCGGTGCAACCTGGTAGAAACGTCAAGCAATTTAAAGGTTAACAATGCGCGTTAATTCCCGTATAATAAATAGTTATAACTTAGGCTACTTATACTCACGCTAACATCTATAGGGAGTCAACAGCACACAGCTAGTGTCGAATAAATACGTTAGCTCTTGCATTTTAATTCAAAATATAGCGTTAACTATATGATTACTACACGAAGGTACGATTATGTTGGTACTAAACATAGATGAAGCGTAGTTGAACTGTAGGTGTACAGATCTCCTTAATTGACCAAGCTGTATTGTACCTTATTTATTTACCCTAAAAGTTCTTATTTACATAATTATATATCACCACAAGAAGAAACACTTCTGTCTCTTCGGTTTCAACTTCGGAGGTAGAATAGAGAACACCCAGATTAAGGAGAATATGGTTCTCTATGTAGAGCGCGAGTTTACGAACTGAAATTGAATATTAATCAGTTTAGTGGTTTAAGCGCTGAAGAAAGTTATTAGCCTTGAAATCACTTTTAGGGTTCCTCCTTAGGGTTAGTAAACAAGTCAAATATAGAAATAGTTTTTATATCTATTGTTACTTTTCTGCTTTTGATTAGTATTTATTATATACTCATTTACGCTTTTTACTCGATTGTAATCATATTTGGCTATAATCTTATCGCGATATCGAGTAATGTACCTAATCCACATTTGTATAACAAATGATGTAGGCCACAACAAAGATTAAGTACCTTTTAGTTTAAATTACTTTAATTAGAAAAAAATGCTAAGTAATAAATCTCTTTATAACTCTCCGCATCAGTGAAATTCTAGAGCACTGTAAATTATTGCAGATTTTTGTCCGTGACTTCCTCCGCGTGGATATTAGAAAATGGACAATGTATTATATACTTATACTTACTAATAAGTACCTGGATGACCTGGATATATATATCCAGTTATGACTTTTTTATATTTCTAGTTTTAAGGTTCTGTAGCAAAATGGCAAAAACGGAACCCTTATAGTTTCGTCATGTCTGTCTGTCCGTCCGTATGTCGCAGATATTTTACTTAAAGACTACTTAATGAATTGTGTCCCCCCCCCCCCCCTTATCTTTTGAATCGAAACATGCAAACAATCGCAAAGGCAGCGTTTAATAATTATTTTAAACAAAAAAAATTTAGACATGATCGGATAAACGTTTTTTAAACTTCTATCTGTATTCTAATGTCTGAGAAATAAAAGGCTTTTTTATTTTATTTATTGCATTAGACCTCTTTGGTCACAATTGTACTATAAGTAGTGTGTAAAATAAGATATAGATGAGTAGGACGACTAATAGGCGAGAAACGTTCAACGTTAACCTAGTTTCTGTGCATAATGCTTGCATTGCGATGCAATGGATCCTCGCTCTCCACAATTCGATCCTTGATACGATTACGACCCGCTCTTTGGTAAATTAAGCGCTTCAAACGTTCGAAGTGCTTGAATGACTGCAACAGCTTATCAGATTTGTCCATTACAGTCAATGATTGAAATTTGCGATGCGCTGACACTGTTCATTGTTTCGCCATGGTATATGCGAAAAATGTTCAGGTCATTGCCTCACGTATTCTTTGTGTTTTTTGAGTATTTTCCTTTACGCACTTAGGGTTTACGACAGGATAAAAATGTTTCAGTAAATACCTTTAATTCATTTTAATTCAGAATATGAGAAGGATTTCGTTTAGGGGCACAAAGTGATTCACAAATCAGCTTAAATCTCACAAATAAAAAATAAAAAAATTACCTACGAGTCTTCCTTGGTCCAGTTTTGTACTTATTGTACAGCTGTGATATTCCAAAACTAGATGAAAACACTATTGCAACATTTGCAGATGATATGGCCATCATGGGTACAGGAGTGACACACGAGGATGCTGTATAAAAAGTATAAATTTTTCTATCTTTCAAAAATGAAATTATTGTATTTGTAAAGTCTTTGGCAAGAAATGCCTATAAAAAATTACTTTAATATTTGGCCTGCGTCATCATAATTTGTTAAAATGCTCTCTGTAACGAAGCAATAACAAAAGCCGTGATAGTTCTTTAACTACCGACTAGATGTCGCTACGGGGGCCTAAGGGCCGTAAGCATTAAGAGATAGAGGAATTTGATATCTAGTAACATAGTCCAGATAGGTGGTTTGCTTCGGCCCCGGTTTGGCTACAGAAGTCTCGGGTTCGATTCCTGAGTCTGGATTCAAATTTTTCTATCTTTAAAAAATGCAATTATTGTATTTATAAATAGGCGTCAATATTGTCGTCAATTGGACAATAAGAATGGCAAATTAAATTAAATGAATCTAAATCAACCCATATAATTTTACTAATAAACACCCGAAATATCAATCGGTATATATCCACGGCCAATGCCGCACGAAAATACAGCCAAATACCTGGGCATGACACTTGACGCTAAGCTTCGCTAAAAATAAACGATCCTAGTTAGAATTTCACTTTAAAAATATGAACTGGCTACTCGGTAGACACTCCACACTATCTGTGAAAAACAAAATATTTTTATATAGACAAGTCCTCATGCCAATATGGACTTATAGTATTCAGCTGTACTAGACAAAGTAATATTGACATCATTCAAAGGTTTCAGAACAAAATACTTCGGGGTATTGTAAACGCTTCCTCCCTGGTACATTATAAATGAGAATCTCCATCGTGACTAACCTTGGTTGACCCTGTTGCAAATGTTATAAAAAAGTTTGGCGAAGCACATGAACAACGACTTCTTCAACATATGAACGTCGAGGCTATTCAGCTCGTCGACACCACAGACATAGCGCGGCTTAGGAGGACTTAACCTTTTGAATGAACTTAGTGAAGTTAGTGTTTAGTGGTATAGTGAGTGCTACTCGTAAAGATCACAAGAACAAAGTGTCTTACCTTTATTAGAGACAATAAGAAAGTGGCTATAGATACACTCTTAATATTATAAAATATTCACCCTAGCAGTTTAAATTACAACAAAAAATTAGTCTATACACTAGATTATAAACTCAATGAAAAACCTAAATGGGGTCTATCATTTAAAAAAAAAGGAACCCATGAATATTTTTATAATAAAAAAACTATTACCGATTTAAAAATATTACCGACTTCAAAATAAATACAAGGGGGCTAAGCAGTAAAATAATTAAATAGAACAGCCAAACAATTAGAAGTCATTTTAAAGTTAGTGCCATGAAGTAGGTAATAGATTTTTATGTTTGTTTTTCTCGCTTTTTAGTGAGCCATTTTTTAATTTTTCTTAGTTACAATAGCCTAATGTCAACTACTTATCTCGTTTTATAAAGTATTGTTCACCCAATGCAGGGGCGTTAATTGTTGAGGAGTTCATCAGGTACTTCACCATCAGCTTTATTACACCATTATGTAATGTAGCTCACATAAATTGCTAAGTTAAATCTTTAGTAATTGAAGCTTTTTCGTTAGATTTCGTCAATTAAAAATAGACGCCCTTTTTGCTGTGGGTTTTTTTGGCATTGTCTTATCATGGCAGGTATACGTACTTCCTCTAGCACAAAATCCAATTGTATTATTATGGCGTCGAACTTTTTAATTCACACTTTTTTAATTGACAAATACACTATTATTGATTTTAAAAACATTAAATACGAACACTTAGTGTCATGGGTACGTAACATACTTTGAATTTGACCACACCTTTCAATTAAACGTTTTATTCGATAAAATATAAAGCAAGGTATCTTAAAATATAAAGACGTATGTCCTACTTAAAAGCAGTCCGTTGGCATGCACTAGCTAATACATTTGCACTAAGTAATGGTTGAGCTGTGAACTACGTCTGCTCCCGGGAGAATCACGACAGGTCAGGTTACGAGTAGTTTTAGACTCAGCTTTCGGAATTTTTATTCGCTGTTTAAAATTTAGAGGCTATTTTCAGTGTGATTTATACGTGTTTTGAGGGAACTGGTAATGCAATGTTAAAACGGCTGGTGGCGCTGCGGTAGTGTGTGCTATTGCTGCGCAAGAGATCGTGGGTTCGATCCGCACACGGGACACAACTTTGTGTGATCCACAAATTGTTGTTCCGAGTCTGGGTGTACCTTTACAAACATTTAAATCCATGACATAAAGTCATGGATTTAAATGTTTGTAAAGTATCCCACGCCACAGGGCTTGTACCCTATTGCAAGATGAAGTCCACAGCACAGCAATAACAAAGAATCCTTTGATATGTTTTTCACTTACAATTTATGTCATCCATCCAAACAATTGCACACAATTTGGGAACCGATGACAATGAACAATTATGATTAAGACCTAATAATATACCCACTATAATCATTATCATGTATGCTAATACATTTACTGTACAACGTCATTATCGATTATCCACTCGATAGATAAGTCTGTAATTTCGCTATTATTCATTTTGTTGTGTTTCAGTTCTAATTGCATTGACTTGTGAATGTTTCTGCAGTATAAAGTAGCTAATTTCAACAACTTTATTGCTTACAACATGTTTTTAAAAGAATCAGTTATAACATAATACGTGAAGTTGAGACCATCAACAATCTAGAAGCTCTAGAGATGTTAATCCGATGGTCTCGGGTTTCGTAAACACCTTTGACAGTCGATTGAAGAGTTAATACTTGCCTGAATGTGATCTTAGAGTATTATTTGGAATATATTTAGAGTATGGATTGAGAATAGTTGAAAATAGATACTCCGTAGATTTGTTTTTGAAAAAAATATCGAACTGAACGTGATCTCAACAAAAGTATTTACCTAAATCTGGTATTTTGACACAGAATTTACATATATAAGTAAAAGAAAAGAAAAAGTATGTCAAAAAAAAAAACAAGTCAGAACGACTACTTCACTATTTTTATTAAGTACCATTGACTGCTTGGTTGTACCTACTCGACAGATCATGTTGAGAAATAATTGGCTCTCAATAGTTACAATGCCAGTAATTGTACCCATCGGGAAAATGGTATTCAGCATTTTTTTCAATATCACCGTTGCTCAATGAAAATGCAAATATGTTTAAATATTAACAAATAATTGTAAACTACTTTTCTATTAAAATAATCCCGTTGTATGAATATTGGTTTCGGTATATGGGCACATAACTTAATTTAAAGTTTTTCAGGACGTGTACAAAACATACTAATATTAACATTAGTATGACAGTAGAATTCATTTAACTATACCTATAAAGGTTTATATGTATTTCCAAGAAGCCCAAATCATTTTATATTAACGAACTATGTCGCATAAGCCGCAGCTTCAGTAAACCATCCGATATTTTGGTATACCTCGTAAGCCGGTGAGTACACATCCGAAAATGCGCTCACGTGGTCCTACGTAAACAAATTGCAATGTATGTAAACACGGGGTTGAACAGCCCGGGGCGCGGCACACCACCGTGATTTTCGTCAATCGCCTAAAACAAAGAGCTGGGGTGAATATTAAAGGGCTGGCGACACTTGAGGGAGTTTTTCATCAGGCGACGAGACACCAGTGAGCCGCTTTCAAACCCTTCTTTTGAGATCCCGCGCAAGATTAGGCACTAGTTCTTATGTCGTGACTCTAGTTATGTGTCGAATATCGAAGAAAAATACTTCTTTGACATAAAAAAGAGTTCGTTCGTGTTTAAATTTAAAAATTTAAACGTTTACTAAATCATTATAATATGGCTACTTAGCTCAATTACGATTAAATAAGGTTAAAATAAAATTATAATGACTCCGACTAATATATTTTCCACAGGCTTAGATTTATATCCAGATATATTTTACCTGTTCTGAGTCCATAAATCCCACTTCCTACAGAAAAATACACGTGCCCAGACCTAACCGACTATGAGATTATTACGTTTTCTGTAATTAAAAGCTGAATTTTATTGCCATGTTTATTCTCCGGCTTCACCAATTGTTTGCGAACTTGGCATTACAATATACATGTAGAATCCTGATGTACCACAAGTTTTGTTTTGCATCCTAAGTAAATAAAGATTTTTTGAACTAAACGACATACTAACATAACCCACTATTCGGTATGTTAGTTTGGAAGTCTCACCTATCTCTCTTGAAACCCTAAGAACTAAAGTGCTATCTGCCTTTGAGAAACAGAATAACATTATGTAAACACAGCAGTAGAAGATAAATATTCAATTTTTAAACTATCGATTCTGTCGAGTAGTTGGTTACTCCATCCCTAGCTCGTTATTGCACGTCATCACTAGTGTAGCTCGCGACGCCACTCGACACCACGATGATTCAGCATTCTCAATCCAAAAGCCTTTTACTATTCCTCTTTCATTCTCACAGAGTGATTTCGACTCCGTTCCCACGCAGTTTCAGAGATTACTATAATAGAAATTATGTCAGATATTTGCTCATTTATGCATCAAGCTAGACAATTTCGATTTTGGAACGTAGTTTCTTATCGCGCGATATCATTTAAGCTAGACGCATAAAAGTGTCACATTTTGACAGTGCTCAAAAACTTACTATTTATGATTATGTGAAGCTAGAATAAGGAGGTTGTGTTATATAGGTTTTTTGTATTTTTGTAATAGGTTGTCTTCATGATCAATGTGTATTTTCCGATAAGCACTGGAGCACTGTAAGGTGTGACGTCAACGTAATATACTGCGAAGCCGTTCCTTTACAGTTAGCTATACTCGTACTATTTAAAACGGAACGCAGTCCAGTATACTGTCATCCACGTTTATATTTAAATGTGCAACTTAAATGATCAACAAGAAAGAGAATGAATCTAGTTTTATTTCAAAATTGAGATATCTATCAATTGTATAATGCATATTGTATGAATGAATGGAATTAATTTAAATTTCTGGTCGCTTTTGATCACGTGATAGAAAACACCAGTGCTCACAGTACAAAAACGGAGGCGATTTACGACGTCCTTATTCACTATCTTTTTTTCGTTTTCGCGTCAAGCCCGCGCTTTTAACTGTCAAAAGCTGCTCTTAGAAATGCACCGCGCGTGCGCGTAGACATCTTTGAGCGCACCGCGCTTGCGCCAATTCGCGCTTGCTTATCGAAAACGAAGAACACTAAACTTAGTGAATACGGACCCAGTTCTGCATCGGATTCTATGCAGCCAACCTGCGCATTAAAGTCTATGAGGAAGTTGTTATAGTAATTTAGGTCCCGTAGCCTTTAACTTTATCCTTTATCTTGACTGCCTCTGTGGTGCGGTGGGAGTGTATCCGACTGCTACGCAAGAGGTCGTGGGTTCGATCCCCACCCAGGATAAAACTTTGTGTGATGAGCGCGATGGTTTATTCTGTGTCTGGGTGTTATTTATCTATAATGTGTATATATTTAAAAATATTTAAGCATGTTTATCGGTTGTTTGGCTTCCATAGTACAAGCTCTGCTTAGTTAGTAGTATAGTTTATGTGAGTTGTTCCAAAATATTATTAAAAATATTATATTATTATTATCCGGACATAGGAGATTATGCTAAAATATAATCTCTACACTAGTTTTTAAACAAGCAGACACGAAAATAACTAAGCATGGTTTTGTATTCAGAATTAATTAGCTGATCTAGGTAAGTTTTTTTAAATACCATAGTGTACAGAAACAGCTATTTTTCAATTTTATAATACTATAGATTGACAGAGTGTTGTAAAATCCTTCACTTTCTAGTACTAATTCTGTGGGTGCGTATGCTTGTACAATTGTCGGTTTTAAGGTTCCGTATCCGTAGCCAATGGCAAAAACGGAACCCTTATAACTCTACTAGAACAGACACAATTTTTGCAGCCTAACTTTTTAACTGTGGAACCTAAAATGTGAACAAAAATTGGCCAGTACCAGTTGGCCAAGGTATGTATTGATTCACATAGTTTATAACTGTGTTGTTGACTGTAATGGTTTTTTGTGTGCCATTTGTCATAGCCTTTGTTTTTGGGTGTTAATAGTTACCCTACCTTTTTGCTTTCCCTGTCCAAGTCGTTGAACATTGCCTCGAGTTCGTTTTTTGTAGAAGAGAATAAAACCAAGTCAAACCTAAGATGTGTCAATTTTTCGCCATTGATTGGTAGCCCATATTCTTCCCAATCCATGTTCCGAAATACTACTTCTTTAACTGTAGTGAAGAGTTATGAGAGCCTATGTTTATTATATCTCCTTATTTTTCTAGCATAACTCTAGATTCGCTATCTTTGTAGACATTACTAATTACTCTAATGTATTTATTGTCGAAACCTTGGTTCTTAAGTGCCTGCCATATGGAATCACTGTTTAGTGAATCAAAAGCCTTGGAGTAATCGACAAAACAGCAAAAAAAAATAGTTTTATATTCCCTGCTTCTCTCAAATAGTTGTTGCACAACATGAATATGGTCTAAACTGGAAAACCCGCTTCTGAAACCAGCTTGTTCTCTTGGTTAATTATTTGATATTAAGCTAATGAGCCTATAATTGTCTATGTTGTTTTTGTCTCCTTTCTTATGTAAAAGTATTATTGATGATATGGGACTACCTCACTCATAAGAACATTATTGTTTTTTACATCATTATTTTTTTGTATTTAAGTATACGACTAATAATGTCTATACATTGCATTAGAAATTCATTGCTGATACCATCTGGACCTAGAGATTTATCTATTTCTGTGCAGAGGTACAGATTTCTAAAGAACTCGGTAGCTGACGTTAAAATTTCTGATCTTCTGGTTATACTTTTACCACTTGTGTTTTTGTAGTTGGAAATCCAGTAATTTTTTTTCCGTCAGTATTTTAGCTGCCTTTTTGATACCTCCAGTCTACTGGATGCATTTTCCCAGTGTTTCCAGTCTGTATTGTTGTCTGTCCCTCCTCATATACCAAATCAGTTTGCTGGTCTATATTATTTGTTTTCGCATTGTTTGCGTCTTTAAGGGTGTTGATATTAATTGATTTTGAATATCTAGAAGGTTTTTAGTTTCATCTGTTATCCATGTTCTATTAGTTACTTTTATTTTCCGGTTTGTTTGGTTTTCAAAATGTCTAGTGGTTGTTGTATTTTTAGTCTTATTTTGTCAATGAAGTTATGCAATTTCTCCTCTAGTAATTGAATGTCTATAGCTGAACTTAAATTATTAGGCTTTATTTTTAAAGGCCAAGAGTACATATCAACCCATATCATGGCCCACTGCTGGGCACGGGTCTCCCCAGTAGAACCTACTAGTATGTAGATCCTGGGGGTAATTGCCATAATCACCACGCTTGGCGAGCGGGTTGGTGATCGCAGTAAGGCTTTAAGTACGCAGAGGACGCTGCTGCCCGTCCTCCGGAGTGAAATCCCTGAGTCGCCTTGACGACACCCACGGGAAGAGATGGGGTGGTACTATTCTTAAGCCGGCACCACACGGCAAAGGCCAAGAGTAGTAGGGGGCAATGAGCTTTAACTTAGTTCTAACTGCTCTGTGGTTACTATTGAAGTTGAGGTTGTTTATTACTCGACAGTCGTGGAAAGCTGACGGTCTGTTGGTAAGGATACAGTCAATTTCATTTTTGTATCTTCCATCGGGCGATAACCATGTCCATCTGTTACTCCCCCGGTTCTTGTATTGACTATTTAGCACTGTTAAGTTGTTCTCTTGTGCTAATTGCATGAGTTTCTTCACATTTCTTGTTCTCTTCCCTGAACAGTATAGACCCAGTGTTATGTCTTCACCAATTCTTTTGCTTCCAATTCGTGCATTAAAAGTCACCCATCACTATGAGGTTATTGTGTGAATAGTTTTTTAGTGTTTCAGATAGCTGACTATAAAAGGATTCAATTTCCATTGTTGATGATTGTTCTGTCGGGTAGTATACTTGGATAATAGACCACAATTTGTTGTATGATGGTAAATTTATATTTAGTGTAGCTATGCGCTCTGATGTTCTTATGAAGTCCTTTATGTGTTCTTTAGTTCCTTTCTTGTAATGAAACCAATTTCATGTTTGGTGTACCTCCAAAGTAGAAAATAAAAATACCATGGTCTTCTGTACTTTCGCTCACGCGTCTGACTTCGCTTAGTCCCATTATAGCCCAGTTTACATTTTCAAGTGCTGAGATGTGTTCTGTCAAATTTTCTTGGGTTCCTAAGGTCAATATTATATTGTTATTATTATTATTAATGTGTTGTGTGTTATTATGTTTAAATGTTTTTCCCTGTTACTTGTGTCTCGTGGTAGATTTGTTAGAGGTGTTGAATCATCTGGAGGGTAGTAGTCATCTTTCCCCACAGTGACTAGCCGGCTTGGGTGCATTTTGTATATCTTTGTTTTTGTGTTCCATGTTTCTTTCATTTTTCTCGGTTCGGATTGCTTGTCTTTACTATTAATTTATCAAATTTTATGAACGCTATATTGTCTTTTCTAAATATTTTTAGGAGCACTCCGTACATGTTACAGAAACAGATTTTTTTTCACAAAATATCAACGTATCAAAACATCATACGACAGGTCTTTTGAAAAAAAATTAAAGTTTTTTGTAAAGTTTTTTGATTGAGTGAATATTTTTGGAAATAATCGCTCTGAAAGTTGCATAATGTACCTCCCCCCCCCCCTTATCTTTTGAACCGTGAGACCAGAAAATATTAAAAAAAAATCAAAGTGCTTATTAAATTCTTTTACCTAATATTATCTCCGACATGATTACCGAAAAACTGCGTTTCTCAACAAAAGGGCTTAAGTGCCAAGAACATACGTTCTTCTGCTGGTGCAATTATATTATCGGTTTTTTTCAAAAAATGTAGTGCATTTATTTGTAATAATGTCTACGAAACCGAGCATGGTTCGACATACTCTTGCCTGGTTTTTATCGCAATCATTGATATGGCGAAGACACGAGCTGAATCTTGTAATGTAAATAATTTCATTCTTACTTTAAATATAACAAAATCTCTGTACTAATCTTGTTACCCATCTGTTTCGTTCAAAGTGAAGTAAATTGGTTGAATTACATTTTTTCCTCCACCTTACTAACAGAACTTTGTTACAACTTACAACAAAGAAGTTTAACATTGGTCAATTTAACTTTGTGACTTACTTCGAATGAAATCCTTTTATCTTGTTTTTACTGTACAGTTTACGAGTGTTAATACTAGCGTTTGCGACAGTGTACAAACTTTTGAATATTGACATAGTAAATATACTCGGAAAGCCATATGACCAATGAAGCAATAAGTCCTGAGGTAGCTTTGTAATATGCTTAGATAAGTTATATATAGCTATTTTATATGATTATTTATTACTTTCTGCAATTAGGTGAAGTTACTACAATGGGAAATAAAACATAAGCGTCCCTTGTGAATGACCGAAGCGTAATGAAACTTGCCGCAAATGACCGACGCCTTGACATCTACTGCAAACGAACTTCCGATATCTGCATTTCCCGAAGCTCTGACTCTCGGAACCACAAGCTGTACAACCTGGTGAATAAAACGCTCGTGGCTCCCGCTGACCCCGAGCCTAAAAGCCGCTCTTCTGGTTCCCGCTCCGCTCGTCTTATAACCGCGCGCCGTGCCACCAGTTAGCACATACACCGGACAAGCTCTATTCGGCTCCGATCTCTCAACTAAAGCTACATTTAAAAATTACAAACATTACATGGGAGTACCTAGGGGGGGATTTGGGGGTTACAACCTTACCCCCTTTCCCCCTCAAAAGTAGTTACACAGTACACATTCCGCCGGTGTTTAGTCAATTGTGCCACCTCACACCCCCGAAAAATTATCTACTACTATACAGTACGCCCATGAAACATTATACAGTAAAATTTATGCCAACACGAATTCCATATCAAGAAAAAATCTTATTAAATACAGGCATCAATCAAGCTGATGGTATGAGGCCAATGAAAAATGGCGATTGCCATTAAAATGTAAACGCACAATGGTGGCACGCGACTCTACGTAATTACAACGTTTAACTTGCATCAATCATCGGACGGATTTCTGTTTCATTTTTATTGCTTTTTTGTATCCTTGTTTAATATTTTAACCAACTATGTAGGCCTTTCTACCATAGATGGAATTACAAGCACACAGAACGGGCAACTGCTAACTGTATAGTCAACTGCATAAAGTCGAAAATTCAATTTTACAATGTGTAAAAGCTCGACATTTTTTTTAAATCTGTTACCTACAGTCTCGTAAGTGTATGATAGAAAGATTTTCTTCTGCGATGATTAAAATGGTTAATGACTTATGTAGGCTATGTTCCGATATGCACTGGAGTACTGTTAGTGTAAGTGTGACGTCAATTTAGTATACTACAAAGTCGTTCCTTTAAAGTTACTATACTGGTTACTGTATAAATCGGAACCCAGTCGAGTATACTGAAACCACATTCTAATAATTGTGAATGTACAACTTATATGATCTACAAGACAAGTTAATTTAATTCATTAATTACTAGAAGACAATTTAAATTATTAATTACTACAAGTTAATTTAATTTATTAATTAAATTTACTGCATATTGTCTGTTTGCGTCGCTGTTGATCACGTCATCAAAGTACTGACTGTACCTTACCTCGGAAACGCCAGTGCTCACAGTACAAAAATGGCGACGACAATTTATGGCGTCACATATTTTCCTAGGATACTGCAGTATACTGTCAGTCATAACGGAACGTAATTCTACCCAGTAAAAGCACTAAACAGTGCGCGCTGTATATATCGGAACATACCCGTAGTATCTATCTAGACTATCTGTACAATCGACTAAGATAGTGGTCTAACAGTATTAACCTGAGGTAATATACGAAAGTACAGCTGTGTTGAGATTGGTAAATGTCAGAATATTTCTGCAAGGCAAAAGAAACCATGTTGTTTTATGACGTTCAAAAACTTCAATCGTAGCGTGATGGATCATATTTTTACCGACTGTCATGAACTTTGCATTGCTGATAGGGTATAACACTCATTTTTAAAAAGTATCTTAATTAAATACTGTTGTGCTAATATGCCATTAAAAAACCAAAAAAAAAATATTCAATTGATAACTGCCGTTGAAAAACGCTGGACGCAGTGGACGCTACATTGCTCTGTAGTCTGTCGTCATGACGTGAGTTGGCTGTGTAACGTGATTACAAATGTTATCAGCTGTCACTTTTTAGTTTAAACTATTGACGTATAGACCTGGACCGCGCCATTCTATTAAATTGACTGCAAATCGCAAAAGAGAGAAAAAACTCCTGCGGCCCTGTCTCATTGACAGGTATTGTCAAAAAGTAGCGTTGTCTCTTTCTAGAGTGGTTAAGTTTGTGAGGTTATGGCGCAGTCCTGTTCTATACGTCATGGTTTAAACTACACAGCCATCTAACGTAATAACATGGCGACTTTCATGGTGTATATAACAGATAAAAAAACTAAAAACATTGAACAGACTTTTAAATTTAATTTTGTTATTTTATGAACTAAAACTAACACTTTCCGACAGCTTTTTGTCTAAACTATCTGAATGATGTATTTATGTTTTTTTATCTCATAAAGATTAAAATACCCTATTGAGTTAGTCAGTGCAGCGGACGATAAACTAGATACTCAACGCTTATATCCATTTCGATCATAAACAGCGAAACTTGATCCTCATATGTAACTCAAGCAGTATTACAGTCGATATTAATGTACCGTGAAGCTAACTCAAACTTGTTGTAAGTTATTCAACAGTTGGTGCGCGAGAGACATGTCTGCGTTCGACAAAACTCCTGGCGGAGTCGTATCACGATCATGAATTATGAATACCACGCGTACTCTTGTGTAACTTGTTCATGATGTGTGTATTGCTAATATTAGCAATGTAGAAGGGATATTGATCTCGAATGCGAAATTCTGATTTATCGAGGCTTGCAAGAAGTGCAATTAAAGAAGAAGTTTACAGGTTCGCCTCTTTTCTGTTGTAGTGGTATACATGGAAAGATGTTGACGCACCTCACCTTTAAGCAGTCTGCATGTGGTGAGCAATCATAAGTCGACTCTTATAATCTGACTCACAATGTTTTGTATATTGTAGCGAGGAGGCCTCCTCTCTGAGAGAGTGCGGATAGACTAGACTCTTCACCCAGAGCGATGCCACATGACGTTTATTTTTTTATTCTGGATTATCAAGACGATTTTTTTTAAGGGTGAGTACTGACCAACGTTACGCAGTGTAATGTAACATTCGCGGCAGGCAGCGAGCGGCTCGTTTCTAGCGTGTTCGTGTTCGTTTGCATGTGCTGACTGTGTTAGTATTTCTTGTAACATGTTATATTACACTGCGTAACTTTGTTCAGTACCCAACTTAATCGATATTTAAACTAATATTAGGTACACTAAAAAATGTGTAAGTTCATCGATATATTTAACCGCCACCACTTAACAAAATTAGTGACAAACATCAACAAAATAAACCGACTTTCGTATTCCAAACGAAATACATAATGTAAGTCATTAAAATAAACGTATTTCAGGTGACCACTTTATTAAAGCTGTTTAATCTCAATGGTGACGTGCTGGTTACCACGTGCACTGCAGTCACGTTCCGACGTGCACACACAAAATACCGCGGGTGCAGAAGGCAACTTTCATATATTACTTCCCTCGATCCGTGTTACCGACAAGAGTCTCTTAAAGCTTCGGACCACTTTGTTCGGAAACTTTCCGAAATTTACACACATATTCTAAGATGTTTCCTTATCGATCCTCGACTTATACTCAACTTAGGATCGAGGTATCTTGAGTTTGACAATTGTTTTCTTACCTCAAATAAGAATTTTTTTTAATCTATATAAATTTAATTTTAATTAATCTTTCGATTGGGAGTAAGTGAAGGAGATTTTTTGTAAATTAGAATATAGATTTTGTTTGAGTGAGGTTGAGTCAAGTAAAAGAAACGTCTATGTTTTTATGCGTCGAACGCACATTCTACGAAGATTAACTTCTGTATGTTTGGTATTTTGTGGCGCAACTGACAGACCAGCGATTTATTAACAAAGCAAACGAGCTGCTGTTCCTCGTTTTTTTCAATTTGTACATCCATTATGTGATAGACTGTTGCATAAAGTTGATGTAGGTGTTTTGTCTATCCTCTCTGTTTTGCTTGGTTTTTGACGGTGTAAGCATATTTAGTTCATCAAGAATGAGACGATTTGATTATAAAATAAATGTTTTTCAAACTATTAGTTGCTTTTTGTATACTGAATCGTTAGAATAGTATAAAACATCTATACATATATAATCACTTATCCTAAGTGGTTCATCAACGCAGAGTCTAAACTGCTAGGGCTACGAATCTTAAATGTTGACGGTTGATGCCATTTATATTGTACTAGCTGACCCGTGCAACTTTGATTGCGTAAATTTTCCCCGTTTTTGCAACATTTATCATTGCTGCTCCGCTCCTATTGGTCGTAGCGTAATGTTATATAGCCTATAGCCTTCCTCGATAAATGGGCTAATCAACAATAAAATATTTTTTCAATTCGGATCAGTAATTCCTGAGATTACCGCGTTCAAACAAACAAACAAACAAATTCTTATAATATTAGTATAGATGTGTCCACTAAGAAAGGATTTTGGAAATTGTAAGTTTGTGTGGAGCTCCGTCAGTTGTGAAATTTCCTTTACTAAACACATATTTCAGATTTTTTGAAAATCTACCCATAAGGGGGTAAAATCATTCACGCGGACGTAGACGCGAGCAACATCTAATAATATTATATTATTAATGCAAGATAGTGAATTGTGAAGTTACAATTTCATGTTAAACTTTGTACAAAATTTAATATGACAAAAATGATTACAGAGCCGTAATAATTAAAAGGTTTGAATTTATTAATGGTTTGTTCACTTATAGAAGTAAAAAAACAGAATAATGGCATTTTAGAAAGATAGAAAAATTTTAAGTCCCGACCAAGGAATCGAACCCGCGACTTCTGTATGCCAAACCGGGGCCGGAATCCAACCACCTATCTGGACTATGTTACTAGACCTCAAATTTCTCTATCCTTACTTGCAAGCGAGTTGGGCCCTCGGTCTGGTCTGGTCGGATCTGGAATTCAATTTTTTTATCTTTCTAAAATGCAGCTATTGTAATAATAAAGTAATTGGCAAGAAATGCCTATAAAAATACAGAAGTTGGTATAATTGGTGCTGATTCTGAAGTTGTAATCGATTTTTAACATGTTTGGAGACATTACCAAGACGAGTATGTTTCTAAAATTGTATTTTATAAAATATTTAATTACAATCAAAGATTTTTACTGTCTCGGTGGCGCGGTGGGAGTGTGTCCGACTGCTACGCAAGAGGTCGTGAGTTCGATTCCCATACCGCACACAACTTTGTGTGATCCACAAATTGTTGTTCCGAGTCTGGGTGTACTTTGTATCCGTAACTTGTATTTTTGTTAAGTCCCCCACGGCACGGGGCTTGTACCCTACGACGGGAGTCGCCTTTAAAAAAAAAGATAAACCAAAGAGCTAATAAAAATATTGTTCAAGATAACCTAAATTCTGCTTCTATTACGTCGTTAGTCCGTTGAACTTTCTGTGCCAAAATAAATGAAAGAACGTCAGTTATATCACATTTATATTTCAGCGGCTGTGTGTATTTTCAGCGGTCGGGCATCCGCACAAACTTCACCGCCAATTTGTTAGCACCCTGGCACCTCACAAAGCAACCTCTTTTAATATTATTCCCGGAGCGAGCCCTCTCAAATTAAACGCTACAATATAATATTTGTGGTATTATGAAAGCTTGAAAACAGGATGCTATTCTCAGTATTTCCTCTCGACTTTTTTGCGTCAAGTTAAGAACGTTGAAACTCGAAATACATTTGTGTATTCACTTTAATGTTTCAGCTTAAATTCGTTATGTGAGTCTTTGAGGGAAGTTTGCGTTTACAGTTAAATGTTTGTTCATTTTTATATCATGAAATTATTAAGTTTGAATGTAAGTGAATAAAGCCATAACTGTTAACTTTATATAAGCTACGCATGGCTACGAATATCTACAATGCGTCTACGAAAGTCTACGAGCACTCAAAACCTCTAATACTCAAAACTTTGACTAGTGCCCAAAATTATTTTCGTCGCTCCTATTTACCTTTAAAACACAGAACTACACACTTTAAATGAAAGTTAACAGTGACTTAAAACTGAGTGGCATTTGATTGATTATCTGGCATTAAGTTCTATATCCATGGAAAAAATGTATTTTTCTTAAATTAGAAAATTCTACTGCTTTTCTTTGATATTTTTATTTCGATGTTTTAGCGAATTCTACTGAGTAAAGAAAACACTCAACATGCTTATAATATCCACTACAGTACACTACATTTAGCAGAAACGCTTCACAACAGGAAAAACTAAGACAAAAGCGACAAGTGAAAAATCGTTTCTATATATCCAGTCTTTTGTTCCCTAACAAGTGTCTTCCGAAGTAGCTATTAAGTACTCCAGTGACTAAGGAGAGTGGCCAACGAGGTCTCATTTCTACTACTATACAGGGGGTCGAGTGGGTAACTCTTTTGTGTTTTCAACATTCATTTTCTCTGAAATTATACCATTGTAAAATGCAGGAGTGTTATGAAACCTGATATGAGAGTACGAGTTACGATTAGGTGTCATTCATAAACTACGTTACAGGTAAAGGGTAGGGGCACTGACTGAAAGTTATCAAAATTAAATAGAAGTAGTACGGGATCCCTGGAACAAATTTTAAAATGATACATATCAAGCTGGAATTGCCATGGTTGCTTCGTTTTGACGAGACGCCCAACTTTATGTACACGACAACTTTAAATAGTGAAAAAAAACAGGCGTTAAATATAACAAACTTAATTTTGCCGTTGGAAAACTATTATCCCCATACATCAACACAGGCCGCGATTAATTTACCAACCGCTAATAAAATTAAAGAATGTCTTTTATAATGCCACGGTTATGGCTTTTACTTCAAGTTATATGGCACTTAGCACAAGTTAACGCATACATAAAATTGGGCGTCTCGTCAAAACGAAACTACCATGGCAATTCCAGCTTGATATGTATCATTTTAAAATTTGTTCTAGGGAACCCGTACTAAAGTCTATACTAGTGTAAAAAGGATAGCATCAACGACTATTTGTCATAAATAACAAAATACCTATTACATCACATGATAATATATATATATATGTTTCGTATATTACAAAATAAATTAAATCTTATTATTAAATTTATAAATAAAAATATCATCAAAAATAAAGTTATTTGAACCATTCAAATTATATTTTTTATAAAACAAAATGAAATTAAAAAAAATATTATAATCTATGAATCCTTCTATTCGGAATATGAAATTGCTGTCACTTTGTACGGAGTAGCCAGTACTAATAGTATAAAGGTCAGTGAGTAGGGGTCAATTAAGTGTAATATCGTGTGACACCTGGGGGTCATAAGTTTTGCAACCCCTATGATCTTTTTTTTAAGTATGTGACTACTTCAAGAGAAGGACGACATGTCTAACGAGCCCTAATGATGCATCCATAAATCCAAATGAATTGGACGTCTGTCAAAAACTTATCGTGAATGTCAAAAACGTATTCCATTTGAATGGACGATTCTGGTTTTGGAATTTCAAATAGACGAGGTCCAGTCCAAATGGACGTATATCACGCCACGCCATTTAGTTTTGTCAGTGAGTGGGCAAATCAAGAAGCTTCGAAAGAAACCCACCTTCATTTTCTAAGCATAATGTCAAACCATGGCAACCATAGTCACGAAAAAGAAAGACAGTCTCACAAAATGTCAAATGTCTTCTATTTGCTTCAAACAAATTCATAGTGTTTACAGCAGTTTTTAGCTTATGCTAAAGACTGTGCGTCTTTACTTTGGACGTATACATGACGGTTATCCGTCATGTGTACGTACAAATGGAAGACGTCTTAATATAAGTATATTCAAAGGTACCATAAATTTGCGTACATCCATTTGAATATCTCCGTCATCCATTTGGAAGTCATCCAAATAGATGCATCGTCAGTGGCCACCATAAAGACCATGAAATTCGTGTGACATAATTTCTGGATATCCCCTTAGCCAGAATAAAACATGATGTAATTAGAGGTAGAACTGTTCAAGGCATTTTGTGACGAAAACCGATAAAGTTTCTTGTGTTAGTGAGTACAATGGAAGTGCTAAGTGGCACCTCGCCGCTCTGCAGTTTTCAAGTCGTTGAAAGTGTATCTTGTACAATATTGTAGACGAAGTTGCTTCTGTAAGGTTTTGTTGTAATGATATATCTGTTTTTTAACCCCAAACGCAAAAAGAAGGTGGTAGTCGATTGTTATGTTCAAAAATCACTAGCTTTAAGTTCAAAATGTATCTGCTTGTAGTTATGTGGCAATAAATCGATGCAGTTTTTACTTAAATATATTTTTGAAATTAATCGCAATGTTTCTTACCTATATTTAGTAGTGAAGTGCACACTCTATTCTTTACTCTCAAAGTTTGGGAGATTATACGCATTATTAATCCTTAACATGCCTTGGACTTTAGAAATGGACATAAAACATTTATTTCTTAGGTGACCGTCTAAAACACTTGTCAAAAAAAAAACAACTAAATATTTCAGTTACTACAAATAATTAATTCATTTGCACTATCACTAAATATTGCCCGTCTCAACTAGTTTACAGAAACCTAATCTCAAAACTAAATATCGAAAAGTTAGTGTTTCTTACTACAAAATAAATAATAATTGAACTTCCCTTGATAATACTCCATCAATGTACCTCCATACTTCAATTACAAACCGGCTAAATTATGTATGTCAAATCCAGCTCGATAACGTACAGTAAACCTAACCACAGCCGACCTAATGTATACACCATTTTAAATTTGGCAAGTAATATCTGGCTTCAATAATATTTGCACCATTAACTCCTGCGGGATAGACGTAGGTACTATTAGCTTGTTACGCACTTCCAAAACACGAAACTTATTCTAATATATACTCTTTGTAGATACAATACAGTCGATTTTTAAAAAACATACTATTTTTGTATCAAAAAAACACTCGATGTGATATGTAGTAACAACCTTTTATTCTATAAAGGACATTGATATTTATTTCGATAAAAATAGAACTCAAAATTGCATGCTAAATTAATGCAATACACTACGCCAAATTTATTCTACTCCAAGCCAATACAAATTGCCGACAGTTAGGTTAACCGTTGCTCGCAGTGCTTTCTATGCTTGCTTTTGTGTTGCTGGGTGATTTATCCGAAACCATATTAAAGCAAAAATGCATACTTATGCTTACTTATAAAGCACTGATTAATATCAGTGCTTTATAAGTACTTTGGTTATCAACTCGTTGCTATACTACTGGTAATCCAGTAGTATAGCAACGAGTTGATTAACCAAAAGTTAAACTAATAATGAGATAAATTAATTGACGTTTTGACACTTTTTATATTAATAAGTGTGTTTATGTTAAAAGGTAGTAAGAATACTAAGACTCTTTTATTATATGCACAATTTGATATACTTTGGTATTTGGTACCTAATATGACTGTGTGAATACAATTTTCTAATGTATCTGTATGATTGAATATCATTTTCACGAAATTCCTACCGTCCGAAAGTCCGAAAGACGAAGAAGAAAAGTACAAAAAAAAATGATAAATTTTATTGCATTGTCATTAGAACTTAAAATATTTATTTCATCTATTTCTCTTGATCACGAGATAACTAGAGAACGCCTTTACCAATTTCATTCATTCTTTTTTTTAGTTTTCTAATATTATGTAGTACGTTTTTACGTACAAAAAAATAACAAATAACGGGACGGTACAAAGTTACAGCACAAAATTATATGAATTGTCCTGAATTATCTTCTAAATACTCAATGTAAAGTCACTAACCTAACCTAACAAGGATCTATTCATATCTTTATCAATAATATTTTACCTGATCAGCTCATATAACATACAAACGTATTGATATAGTTAGTAAATTAAACCTTATATTTATAGTCATAAACTCATCTTCAATGTATAGACACAACGCAGTTACTATATGTATAGATAGATGAAATCTGTTATCGCACCAGACCATTGTTTAAAGACCGTTCACGAAGTAAACATAACAGGCTATCAAACAAACTTTGATGACGCTTTCATCGAACAGTATCAATTCAAAAGTATCAATCGACATAAATTTATGATGCGATATCTCCTTTATTGCAGCGCTGCCCGTTGCTAACCAATAAAACTGCCTTGTTTCACGTTAAAACTTTATGAGCAATATTTTATAAAAATAAATAAAATACGCAAGGGAATAACGATTTTACACTCGCATAAATCGTCTTGATACTTTATTCGTTTAATATAGAGTGTAGGGAGGTGAGGTTTTACTTAGCATAACTTAGATTATGATATTAAAAGTAAGAATAAAATTTTAATGTCTGGAAATACCACCGTTTGCATTTGAATGTGAGTAATTTAAAATGCACAAATTAGGGTAATGTGAGCATTTTAAAATTACTATAAAATTACTACCCAGTAGTTTTATACTTTCACGTTACGCTAATGTTGTTAAAAATATACTGATATATTTAATGATATATTTAATTTCTACCAAATGAGTCCTTTAAAAAGGTATGAATTAACATTTACAACTTTAACTTAGCGAAGTGCCGATGTCACAATTGCCATCGATCTCTCAGATAAATTGACATTTCAAGGCTGAAACTCCAAAATTGGATATTATAATAAAAAATACTAATATTATAAAGAGAAAAGATTTGTATTTTTGTATGTAACTAATTAACTCAAAAACTGCTGGACCGATTTCAAATACTCTTTCATTTATAGAATGCTGCATCATCGGGAAGTAGCATAGGCTATATTTGATTCTCAAAAAAATTGAGATCTTTACGAAAACTGTTTATATATATTGGAGAAAATTTTATGCGAAGCCGGAGCGGGCCGCTAGTGACTCATACATTCACTCATCTCTACACCCCTTCCAAAACTTTAGATCTACGGTGCTGAAATTTTGCAGAGGATAGGATATGATTTTTTTTAATGAATACTAGTAAAACCTGTAAGTTTGAATTAATTTTTTTTTTTTTGACAAATTACCTTTGTAAAGCCTTACCTTACGCTTGACGTTTCGACCGAAACGTCAAGCATGAGGTAAAGTCTTACCTAGTTTAAACGTGTTTATTCCCGTGTCAAATTGTTTACAATACACAATGTGTATGTTTAAAAGTTATTAATTTCATTTGACTTATTACCATACGTAACATAACTTCCATGGCGCGGTGGGAGTGTGTCCGACTGCTACGCAAGAGGTCGTGGGTTCGATTCCCACACGAGACTGCACTTTGTGTGATCCACAAATTGTTTTTCCAGGTTGGATATACTTTGTGTCCGTGACTTGTATGTTTGTAAAGTCCCCCGTGACACAGGGCTTGTACCCAACTGCGGGAGTCGTCTTTTTATAATAAAAAAAATACAGTAACGCGAGCCTCATAATGCAAAATAAATCAGAGAAATCCCAAAATATTCGATAAAAATATGTTTTATCAGATTTTTGAACCTATTAATATTTTACAACAAAACCAACAATAGGTATACAGGTCTAACTTCAAATCCTGAACTAACAATCCTAAGTTATGAACGAAGCTAACGCCCCAGGCAAAGGCAGATTCAAACTGCTATAACATATAACATATATCTTAGAACTATGTAGTATATCCATGATATACCCGAATATATGTACTAAAACGATATTGTTGTCTGATTGTTATGAATATACAGCATGTTCTAGCCATACGGGCTATGCGAAACTATTCAAAAAGCAGTCTTGTATTATGCACGTGAGCTTCTGCCCAATGGGTTAAGTTTAATTGGAGTTGGTATACGAACCGCACCATTCAAGCGTTTACCTACCGAGTGGTGAGTACTTGGTAACAGCCTATCCCTGTTCGTATACATTGAGCAAACAGTGGCCATACATGTATCTAGTTTGTAGTTAGTAAGTAATCACAATCCTTATACAAAAGAGTTGTTTTGAAGTGAAAAGTTCTTTAGCGGCGTTGTGCACTTTTTTTGGTATGGGTAAGAAATGTTTGAGAATTTGTACTAGATATCGTGACCCTGATCGAAAATTCGTAAGACGCAGGGAGAGCGATGAAAAACTGGTACAATATCATTAGAATACGAAAGTAAATTTCGCCATATTAATATAGCTCAGGTGGGAAGTCAGGCGGTCCAGAAACCAAATGACCTCAGTTCGAGTCCGAGTAACGATAATTTTTTTCCTTTTTTAATTAATATTTTGATTTTGGTTTCTTGATTTGTGTTGTCATTTTTTAAATTGTCATAATTGTGTACAATAGCGCAATAAATGAATATTGTATTTAACCACAAAAATGATAGTACTTTCATACCGATAAAATATATATATACCCACAAAAAAAACATATTTCCTAATCATTCCAAAATATTCAAAAATGCACAACATTAATGTTCAAGTTTTCCCTTTTTACTATGATTTGTCCCTCTAACTTTTTTTGAACATGTAGGTTATATATATATATATATTTTCCAACTTGCCACTTAAGGGTCTCAGATGTTTTTTTTACCGCACATTAAAACGTATAAAATCTATGCTCTTTAATGAGAGGGAAAATTATTTTTTAAGAATTTTATGTACCCATCACTCGCGTCTTTGGGATGCATCTGATGACGTATCATTTATTAAAATCGGTTGTGCTGTTGAAGAGCTATGAGCGGGTATATAAACATTGGAAGGATATACTTATACGCGTCAAACAATAACTCTCCTCTGCAGTCGGGTATGTGACACTAGCTGTCCCGCGCAAATTTGTGTGCGTAAATTTTCCCCGTTTTTGCAACATTTTTCATTGTTGCTCCGCTGCTATTGGTCATAGCGTAGTGATGTTATATAACCTATAGCCTTTCTCGATAAATGGGCTAAGGGAAAAGATTTTTTTAATTCGGATAAGTAGTTCCTGAGTTACTGTATTTTAGTTATTTGTTTGAACGCGGTTATCCGCGTTCAAACAAATAACTAAAATAATAGGTATTAACTATTGTTGATATGTGCTGGCACCGAGCTCAAAGAAATGTAGGTTAATTTCGTGGATATAAAAGTATTATTTTCAGTTAACTTTTTAAGACTGTCTAATTTTTTTTAATTACGTTTACGTTATTATTTTAAGTTTTTACGTAACTAAGAAATTTTCTTATATCCATGTACTATTTGACCAAGGTTTTGACATGTCTTTTTAAAAATGTAAGCCAGGTCGTCAAATTTACACGTTTTCGTTCATATCTTCCAAACTACTAACCGATTTTGATAAAACTTGCACTGATCCCTAAGTTGTACTAAGTAAAAACTAATAAAAAAGGAATGGTCACAATGTGGTTTCTAGTTTTGAAGAAATGATTAAACTGATACATATTTTATTTTATAAATTTGTTTAAAAGCCCTAATATATCATTATGTGAAAATCACGCAACTCCATTAATATTACTTAAATTCGCATCGAATAACACTTATTTGAAGTCAGTTAATAACAAACTTTTTGAAATATGTTAATAAGGCCCACAAGCTAAGCCTTGCGCTGCTGAAACTTCACAACAAGAAAACAATGCAATCGTATATGACACCATGGAAGGTGCAATCATAGCACACTAATATCGATGCAATATTTATACCATATATTCTCCACTTGCTGCTAAAATTTTACTACACGTTTCTGTTACACGCTTTACGCCTCTAATATTGAAAGTTAATCTAAAAATGTTAAACAAAATATTATTTTAAAGTAGGTTCTGTGTTTGGTTATACCTTAATTTACGTAGCTTTTATTAATTGTAGCGTAGTTAATGTTCGCGATAGATTTTCCTAACCGCTCTTAATACCTAAGCAATAAATACCTAAGTCATTAGTCTAGCTTGCACGAATGGAATGTTCCACTAAAAGTGATTCATACAGTACTCCCCGATAGTTTACCCTAAATTCAAAGATGTTTAGAAACGGAACTCATCAGTCTTCTAGGATTCCCTATATTTCACCTACTAGTGATTGATACTTGTTTTGGTTTTACCACTCACGGCCAACGGTTAAAGTTTTAAATGCTTATTAAGAAAATATTAACATTTCTATGTGAATTCAAACTGTAAACTGTGTAACCTATAGGCTACTCGTTGCAGTGCTCGAAGCAAGTAAGTCTGCATTTCATCAAATATTAGGTTCTTACATAAAGTATATCTTACCTTCTGTATTCAATTCCATAAAGTGCAAGCCTCTATGACATTTTCCTTTTACAAAATGCTCGGTCATCTTTTACGTAAGTTTTGCGATTTGATAATAAGTCTTTTCTTTAATAATAATACTAAAATGATAAGGGGCTTAACAGGGCGTTACGCTTATTATATTATTCGAGGTTGGTACAATTATTATTAGACATTCAGAACAAAACTGCATTTTCTATTATGCTAAACAGATATAATAATAATAATATATTTATTTATGGAATAAGAATAAGTTTATACATAGTACCTACATATGTAAACGATGACACCTGTAGTAGTACTAAACTGTGTTCCAGATACCAACTCCTAATATAGCGGTTTTTAAGGCCAACAAAACTATGCAACATAACTTTTTAAGAAGCCGTGCATGTCTGTGTAAGTAAAGATTCTGCGTGATGAATAAAGGCTTTTCTTCCTTTTGATATCAGATTAATATTTTATATTTAATCATTCGTTACAAGTACTTTGGCCATTATTTAAGCACATATATTTTTTATTTTTGTTGTAAGTAGATGCTCCTTCTATATTGTACCCACTAAGGCTGATTTTAGTTTATCTCATGTTTCAACTTTTTGATAATATAATTTGCATCAGTCCTTTAACATGGTGTATAGTACATATATTAGTCGCAGCACCTTACCCCCATATCAAGTTTATAAACATTCAAACATTGTAAATTTGGCAATTTGAAAAGAGTGGCCGTGAGTTTTTATTGCCAGGTTCTTTTCTTCGACTTTACCTATTGTTTGCGAACTTGGCATTACATGTACATGTAGAATCCCGATGTATCACAAGAGTTGTTTTGCATACTAAGTGAATGAAGCATTTTGAATTTTGTCATAAGTACCTTTAAACAGTACTAGCTTTCACTCGTGGCTGCGCTTACATCAGAGCGATATCGCAGCGGTTTAAGCATGAAATGAAACAGACTGACAGACAGTCACATTTATAAGATTAGTTTGGATATAAAGTATTTGAAATCTCGCATTGGTTCATCTGAATAAGTTTTCAAACAAAGTTCAATACTATCAATTTTTAAATTTATAAAAGTTCTAAGTTATAGCGTTGATAAAGTGGCAGCGGAAAAAATATATTAGTTTAGGAAGGCATAATTCGCCATTGCAGTAATAACTGTCGGACTACCCTGGTGAGAGGCAACAGGTACCTACTCGGAAAGCAAAAATAAGTAAATATGCATCAGCACTTCAGAAGAATACTGGTTTTATTACACTTTTAAACATTGAGTTATTATACTGAAGAAACACCGTGAGCTAAGTTTGTGCACTGAAATTTAGTGTCCATTGTTGGAATGTAGTTGGGATTTGTGAGTAGAATTTTAAAATATTCGAAGGACTGTAAGACTTAGGTATACTGAACTCTTTATTGCAACGGTTCCTTTAGAAAACTACGCGTTAACTTAAAGTAGACAAAATACGCGTCTAATTAAGTAGACGCGTATTTTGTAAAGGAACCGTAGCTACTTTTAAGGTTCTGGGTCGTTACTCACGATCTGTTTTTCCGTGTCCGTGGCAAGCCCGTGCGAACTGTCAAAATCTTGTCATAATGGTAAATGGAAAGCTGTGCTTAGAAATGCATCAACCCGCATGAGCGACGGACATTTTTGAGCACACCGCATATGCGTTAGTTTGCACGGGCTTGCCACGGACACGAAATAATGATCGTAAATACGGACCCTGTGGTAGTTACGCTTTTTGCAGTACAAACAAGACATTTACGTTGTTGAACATAATGTAAGCTAATTAAGCACCATAACAAGTTTATGCAAAAAACTTGAATGGCAACACCCGTACCTACATAGGTTCAAGTCCTGTGTCGCTTACAATTGCAAACTTAAATAATTTAATATTTCCATTAAGTTATTAAAATCATTCTACAAGTGTCGCTAGTAAAAATATAATTCAGGGATATTATACTTATTGAAATGAAAAATTTACAATTTTATTAAATAGATAAACTTTATCTTAACATCCTTATAATTATTACAAAACCGTTCCATACACTAAAACCTAACCAGAAAACAGTCGAAGAAAGCCAAATCCAAAACGGATCAATGCTTTTTGAAAAAGTCGTAAACATTCTCACATACATACATAGGTACGGGTCAAATAGTCCCAACAAAACCTCTTTATGAAGCCAGCTAAAAAAACAAGTTATAAAAAAAACAACACGTAAAAAAAAACAATATGTCTCCAGCTTTATAGATCCGAAAACTCAATCGAGTAAATGTAGCATCAACAAGCATAGATTTCGACTCGGCACTCGCACTGTGTGAGATCAAATTAACACTCGCGATAAAGGCTCCGCGCCGTACTGTTACACCATGAAGCACGAGGAATTCCTTTGTGCCACGACACAAAGAACAAGTCAGCTTTATTGAAACTGCTTCTAGATAAACGGCTGCCTTTATAATTTTCTTACCGGCTCCTTTGAACTATGTTTTCAGTACAATAACGTTGTATTTTGTAATATTTTTATGATATTTGAACAATGGATGGATATTAATTGAAAAGTAATACTTAGTTGACATTTTATAAATTACGGAATGAGTAGATTATTACAGTAATGCACGTAATGGTTGAGTCATCGTTCTCGCAATTGAGAGATCGTGGGCTCGAATACTACCGACGTGAATCCACTCCTAACATTTTTTATTTAATTCTAAGTACCTGGATGACCAAGCTTTGCTCGTTTTTTTTAAAACCACGTTCTCTAAAAATGAAACCTAGCTTGATTTATCGCCCCCGAAACCCCCTGCATAGGTACTAAATTTCGTTGTAAAATAATAATTATCGTTGGAGCCGTTGCCGTGATTCAGATTATATCAGGTGTAACAGAAAGGTGTGGTCATATTCAAGGGTTGGTATGTGTCCATGATACTAAGTTCACATACCTAATTTTATCAAAATCAGAGTACCCAAAAAAAGATTGATTATTTTTTCATTCGTTTTTAATTAATAACTTTTCACTCATAAAGAGTGAAAAGTTATTAATTAAAAAATGTATGACTTAAAAAGTTGGTACCAGAGGAGGTATCATTTTTATGCCATACGTCTTTCACTACTAAATTATGTCAAAAAGAATATGCTATAACTATGTAATAATAATGCAACCAGCTATGGCACCATGGTAGATGCAATACTGATAACATACCCCATCCGCTTTAAAGGTATAAGATATTACATAGATAGATTTAAGCAATTTAGCTTAGCTGGAGGAGTTAACAAGATTGCTAGTAATGGGTGGGTCGCCCATTACTAGCCATTGTTGTTATATTAAAAAAAAAATTATAAAGACCTTAAATCTAAAAGCTGTAAAATGACAATGACGACGAGATGACAATTAAAAAGTTTATCTCTTAGAAAAAATTACATACTGATGAAATTTGAAATATATTTTTAGATAAAATTGACATAATAAATAAAAAGAATGCAATAATAAATCAAAAAATATTATCAGTAATTAATGATAAATAATGCATAAGTATAAATGTTTTGCAAAAGAAAGAAAAGAAGGGCCTTAATTTATCACGCAGAATCTTTACTTTCAAAAGTAAATCGTTTTCTTAACTAATACAGTAAATTATCAAACGCCGACAACAATATTCTCAGTAAAATACAATAACATGACATAACATTAATAAGGACTTGAATACATTACAGTGACAATACTTATGTACCTGCGGCAAATTCGAAGTGTACAAAGGTCGCATACGTTTATGTTATTAGTCGTTGATTACATTATACATTCATCGGAAGCGAGATTTACGTAAACAGCTTATTATGCGGTACTTCACTGAAAATTGCATAGCGCCAGTAGAATTCGGTGCCTCTGTGATATCCACAATTTAATTTACGCCCAAAACACGGCTTTTGGGGCTTTATTTTTTGAGCTTGTTTACGTAAAAAAGGTTTTAATCAATTTACATTATTAAAAATGTTAGGCCGCATTATTAAGCGAGGATGTGATGTGAATTTGTGATCAGGATGAAATCCTATCACGGGTATGGACTTGATAAATGCTTTATTAAGGAAAGTTGTTTAATTGGAAAAAATAACTTTTTATTTTCGTTTTATTTTAATTGGGGTTTTAATTCATGCAAATACGTCAACCCTATCGTACCCTATACAGAAACGATAAACTTTATACAAAATGCACTGTCAAATTACTTGTCTTGGTTAATAAAACATTGTTGTTTCTCTCTTTTTAACTGAATCTCATTATCTATTTCTTAAGAATGATTTTTGTATTACAGTGAAAATGCAATAGAGAAAATCAATTGAGAATGATTATGAGAATTAAATCTCTTAGAAATGATAAAGGTTTCTAATATTCTAATTTATTTTCAGAAATAAACCTCTATATAAATACCAACTTATAAGCGAACTAGCTAACCCGCGCAATTTCATTTGCGTAATTTTCTCCGTTTTTGCAACATTTTTCATTGATACTCCGCTTCTATTGATCATAGCGTGATTTTATACAGCCTATGACATTCACAAATCACGTGGCTTTCTATATGGTACTTTTTTTTAAATCGTTTTAGTAGATTCACAAACAACCTCACAAACTAATAAACTTTACCTCTTTATAATATTAGTATAGAAGTATAGATACAGATTTATACGACAACGGTAGAAGCTTTTTAAATAACTTGATAGATATGTTGATTGTCGGTCTGACCAAATAACAGAAATAGAATATGTATGACTGTCAGTCACTCTGTGCTAATATGTTTATTAATATTAATAGCCTGACAAAGAGTCAAAGCTTGTTTGAACTCTGAATAAATAAAACATTGCTGTTATTCTCGTCTAGTTGAACAAGTTGCTTTTTTTTATTTTTAATAAATATATATTATATAATATTCAATTTATTATTATGTGTTGACGTGTAAATATTCCCATCCTTTTCATATAGTGCATGACGTCACTGACGTGACCCTTGTTTTCATTTGAATTCGCGATAATATACCTAAAGAGCTTGTTTATTTGAACGCGATAATCTTAATAACTACGGGCCCGATTTAAAAAAAAATTAAAAATTAAAAATATAAAGACTATAATTATAACATCACGCTACGACCAATAGGAGCGGAGTAGCAATGAAAAATGTGCAAAATCGGGGAAAATTTACACAGACGATGAAAAATTATTATAAAACAAAAAACCCTACTACTTAAAATTAATAGCTAAAATATTTTGGCACCAAAAATATGCCAATTTTTTTTTTCAAATTTTGATGTACCACAACTGATACGAATCTAACGATCCACTCAAGCTAAAATCCATTACGCCATTTAGGCTCTAGAGCATGCCACAGAAATATCCTGTATATTTGTAACAAAATGGTGTGGTCAAATTTCAGCAGTGGATATGGTATGTTGTCAGCATTGCACCTACCATGTTGTACCAGACGACAATACTTAGCGTTTAAGTACTGCTTAAAAATTAAGTCGTTTAGCAACAGTATTACAAACAAAACTGTACGTGAACTAGCCAACCTCTCAACTAACAGATTCTGGTCAAATAAAAAGAAGCCTATCCTAATGACGGCTTTTAGCATCGTTTACTAGCAAAAAAATTATGCATCTAACTCTCTAGACATGTATAAGTTAGACATCTGGTGTAGTAACATTGCAATCAATAATGTAATTAAAACCAACTTAGAGAATGTTACGACGGCAAAAATGACTTATGAAGTGAATACCTTGAGAACAGAGATCCAATCAGAATTGAGTGAAACATATAACGATTGGTATAAATTGTTCACCGATGGATCCAAGAGCATGGACATAGGTGCTGCGTTTTTTGACCCAGCTACCAAAAGCGGCGGTTGTTATAAAATTACATCAAATGTGTCTATTATGACAGCAGAGTTGTTGGCAATTTCTGAGGCGCTGTCTTACATCTCATCGCTTCAACACACAAAAGTTGTGATACTCACTGATAGTAGGAGCGCTCTCCAACATTTGGGTAAATACGAGTAAAAGGTTTTTCTGGGGTGGTCTTTAAATAATTCACGCGATTAAGTCCCGAAATAGGTATATCTAATATGTATAAAAATCGCGAAAGTTTAAAAACAATAATCAATTGAGTTGTTTTCCAAATTTTTCCACATGCTAGTTTCTTCTAAAAAAACGTGATTTTTAATTTTAAAAAAAAATATTTAATTACAATACCATTTCATAAACCTTTAGGCACCTATTTAGATTGTTTTTATTCTTTAACAACACCCAACGAAGCTTCGTCAACTGAGCTACTATCTAATTAATGGACCAAGTTCATCCAGAACTGTGCATATCATAAAAATACTTCCTAAAGATTTTCTGTTCCAATTATAACATTTTAACTACTTAATGTTTTTTGTAACCATTTATTAGCCGTGGTGTAATATTCTGTGTTTGTTGATTTTGTAATACAAATACAAAGTGTGTTTATTTCAAGCCCAAGTTCCGGAATACATAATAGTTCTCACGTAACAAAAGTTAAAAATAGACCGGGATTTGTGTATATAGGCGTGAGGGATCAGTTAGCAGGGGAGTTGCAAATAGTCATATATCGGAATTCTGAAACAGTAAATCGGATTTACCTTCATCTGCAAACATTACTGATCATTTTAAAGTAAGTACATTTGTACCCGACTGCGCAAAAAGGAGGGTTATGTTTTTTTAGATTATATGTATATTTGTACGTATGTCTGTACAAGGTGTAACAGAAAGGCGTGGGCATATTCAAGGGTTGGTATGTGACCATGGCGCACGAGTGCACATACCTAATTTTATCAAAATCGGAGTACCCTAAAAATATTTACTATTTATTCATTCGTTTATATATGAGTGAAAAAGTTGTTATTTAAAAAAAATATGACTTAAACAGTTCTATGCCATAATATTCCAATCGATTTTTGTACCAGAGAAGGTATAATTCTTATAACATACGCTATTCACTACTGAATTTGGACAAAAAGAATATGCTACAAGAATAACTATGTAATAATAATGCAACCAGCTATGGCACCATAGAACATGGTAGGTTTTTTTTTTTTTTAATCTTTATTTAATTTAGGAACTTTTGAACAATACATTCATGCCAGTTCCATCGTAACCTAATCTAAATTAATTAGCATAGTACCTACTAATAGTTAGCTAATGTATACAACATTTTAGCCTCGCATGTGGAAAAATTTGGAAAACAACTCAATTGATTATTGTTTTTAAACTTTCGCGATTTTTATACATATTAGATATACCTATTTCGGGACTTAATCGCGTGAATTATTTAAAGGTACGAACCTTTTATTTACCCGACATTTCCCAAAATATATCTAACTCAATTGATACACAATTTTTTATAAAAAACATTATAGCCGTTTCTGAAAAGGTAACAGAATCCTCGTTTAAATAATGGTAGGTATATGTCTGTAGAGCTTGCTACTAAACAGACTTGTTAGTTCTTTATTCTTTGTAATAATAGAAAATAGTTATCATTATCGATAAACCCATATAAGAGAAACCCATATCCGTCAACATTTGCGTCAAAAGAGGAGTTAAAATAACAAAGTCTTGTCCAATTTAAAAGTGCAGGCAGCTTTAGTAGAACAGGAACTTCAACTTGAATTTATTGGCGCCGAGAATATTCCTTTGAACTCGGTAACGATCTCCGTGAATATATTTTTCCATAATTTTCTTATGCTTTTCTGTCTGTGAAAAAAATATTTTGTTTTTTTTTTTTAAAGGAGTACGTATTTATAAAATCACAAACTACATCTACCGGATAATATCGTAAATCTTGTGACTTTATTTAATTATAGCAATTATAACTTATGAAGGACTGGCGGACGCCTCACGGTTTCACCCGCGTAGTTCCCGTTCCCGTGGGAATACAGGGATAAAAAATAGCCTATGTCACCCGGGGTTAGTGTAGCTTCACAACGATGAAAGAATTTTTCAAATCCGTCTAGTAGTTTCGGAGCCTATTCAATACAAACAAACAATCAAACAAACAATCAAATCTTTCATTTTTATAATATTAGTATTAGTATAGAAGTATAGATAGCTAATGAAAGATAAATACCATATCTTGGGTGTGGTCTCGGTGGCGTAGGGATGGACACCGTTTGATCGCGGATTTAAATCCCGCCCGAGCGATTTTTTCTTTTTACCGAACAGATCGAGATATCTGCGAGGTAAACCAATGTTACCACTGTTGGTCTCTAGATGGGCTACCTTTTTCGAAAAATGTCATACATCTCCATGACTCGGAGAGCACGTTAAGTCATCGACGGTCCTGCTCCCAATCTCTCTCCAGTCGTATCGGATTTCCGTCGGCTATAAGAGTGAGGGAATAGAGAGTGCACTTTTGTCTGCGCACACACTTGTGCACTATAATATCTCCTGCGTAGTTCATTAGAATGAGATTGATAGCCATAACCGGCGTCGGATATGAGACCATTATATAATACGGTCGAAACGTCGGGCAATAAAACAAAGGTATTTAGCCTTAAAATAAAATATTTACACGATTAAGATCCGTAGCTCATGAAATTCTATAATTAACAGTAATCAATAAGGTTGATGACTGTATCAAATCAAATGTCTTTTTTTACCTCCGGCGCAAAGAAGGGGTGTTATAAATTTAACATGTATGAGAAAGAAAGAAAAATAGCATTTATATCGGCAAAAAAATATAATACAAAAAGCGACAAAAAACACTAATACGCCAAGACGATTTTAGTGTCACTTTGTTTGATGGCATATCAAACAATCAATTCATACGAATAGATAGATTTAATAATATTGTTTTTTTAATTAAAAGCTAGCTTAATCGAGATAATTTTTGTTAGATAAAAATCAGTTTAGACATTTTTAAGATAATAATCAACATTTTGTCTCTTCTGTAGGAGTTTTCTTATAATAAAACGTCAAAGCGAATTGCTGCAAAGTTTGTATCTTTGCCAAGACTGAGCAAGGCAGGATGTCGTCTCGAAATGTTAACTTCATAATTACAATTGAATTAAAAACATTTTAAAACTACAAGAAAATAAATCTTCAAGTATATACTTGTAGAATTATTTTCTTGTAGTTTTAGAATGTGTCTAATTCAATTTCAAATCAAATTATACGTACCGATCTTTACAGGTAAGTACGTATAATTATAAAAAAGCAAAAAAAAATATTATAGTTACAACAACAAAAACTAATTAAACATTTTCAAGTTAATGCCAGGAAATGTAGTTTTATGTTTTAGGCACCAACTTCAAAATGTTTAATTAGTTTTTGTTGTTGTACTTAAATTATTTTTTGCTTTTTAGTTACCTTATATTTATTATTGAAGTCGGTTTTTATTTTTTCGTAAAACAGTTTTTATTCCTCACTTTTTAATGTAATATAAGTTACAATAGCATAATCTAAAGTGCTCATTTATTTTTACAAACTATTGGGGGCAATACAATCATCTGAGATCCGTAACCTCTCTCGTCAGATCCGAACTTTGATGAAAATGGGACCAATCTTAAGATATACCCTCATCGTCGAGTCAAATTGAGAACCTCCTTCTTTTTGAAGTCGGTTGAAAATATGAAGTTATTCTTGCCTTTAACTGACTGTACTCTGTCTTGTTGAGAATCTATCCAAATGCGATGGAGGGTATAATTAATATATCTATGTAATGATTTACATCAAAGTACTCTTCGTCATTTAAAGTCGATTTATAATCCCACCTGTCATCTCAACGCTGTTGCACCGGTAGTGGTCTTCTTAGTTTAAATTTTATGATTTTTGAGCTATTTAGTTCTAATAAATGGTCTAGTGGTTACTGATAAAACTGCTAAGCCGGAGGTCGTATGTTCGATCCCCACCCAGGATAAAACTTTGTGTGATGAGCACGATGGTTTATTCTGTATCTGGGTGTAATATAAAGAAATGAAATATATAAGTATGTTTCTCAGTTGTCTGGTTGCTATAGTACAAGCTCTGCTTAGTTTGGGATCAGATGAGTTGTGTGAGTTGCTCCAAGTTATTATATTATTATTAAAAAATATAGATATACAACTATGAATACGTAGAACTGATGTACACTTAAGAGTATATGTACATCAGATATATATGCAGAGGCATAAAATACATGATTAAAAGTAGATTAATTTTAATTAAGTATAATAAACAACGGTTTTGTGAACATCATTACCTGCAACAGACGTTTTAATTACGTTTATCCTATGTATTACGATGTATTTAACGTTTAATTTAAATATAGCTGTTTATATTTCAACAAAGTATTTGTTGGCGACATTGATATTTACACTAGCTATTGCCCGCGGCTTCGTCTGCGTGGATGTCAATCTCCTCTCAAAAAAGTCCTTTTCCAGGATTTATGCTATGTCCATACTTAATGTTATCTAAATTGATTCAGCGGTTTAAGCCTGAAAACGTAACAGATAGAGTTACGTTTAGATTTATAATAATAGTTTGGATTGGAGCAAAGATACGAACGGAAATGAATTAGGTGTAATATAATAATTATTATCTTATTAACAGATTTCAAAAGAAATGGTAATATTATTGGAACTGTTACTGTGCTTGCACTGACCTCATGATATATAAGGCCCCTTTATTTTGTATCTACATTTCATTTTGCTTTAGACTGGTTAATGTCTTAAAATTTTGGTACTTAATTATTGCTACCTTTTATGTAGTTTTTTTTTATTAGTCCCATGACTGTTTAAAGTTTAATTGATAATGAATACCGTTTGAAAACCGCTTAGTTCACGGCTCCGTATATAGATTTAGGTTCTATTCTGTCAGCCAAGTCTTGCATACATTGCATACAAGTATGACATCAACAACAAAACAATATCGATTTCAATCTTTTGTCAAGTTTGAATTCCTCATACAAGCATCTGTATGCCAAAGAGAATGTAAAACTTCGTAACTTGCCTAATGGAATAGTGCCTTTTACGGTATGATATGATATAGTGAATATTATTAGTTAAATAGGGAATCGTAACGTTTTATAACTTGTGCTTACCGTTGAGCCTCATGACATAGATATCATAGGTAATTCATTACACGTTATGTTAACGAACAAGCACACATTTTAGGACTTGACATGATAATGGTTCATATTGTAACTGAAATCATAATAATATACTTATTAATAATGTGTTGACAGCCTCTGTGGCGCGGCGGGAGTGTATCCGACTGCTACGCTAGAAGCCGTGGGTTCGATACCCGCCCAGAAAAAACTTTGTGTGATAAGTACGGTGGTTTATTCTCTGTCTGGGTGTAAGTTATCTATAATATGTTTGTATTTAGAAATATCTAAGTATGTCGTCTGGTCGATTGTCTGGTTTCCATAGAACAAGCACTGCTTAGCTTGGGATCAAAAAGCGTTGTGTAAGTTGTCCCAAGAAATTATTATTATGGGGATAATAATTTTATGTCTTTTCCCAGGATTCAAACTATATCCATTCCAAATCAAATTTCATCTAAACCAATTCAACGGTCAAAGCATATAAACGTTACAGACAGACAAGCAGAGCTACTTTAATATTTATATATCTATTACTTTGAATTAACAACAAACATTCACCCATTCATCGAAACTCATAAACTTTCTAAGTTTTAGTAAGACTTACTGCAGTGAAATACCTGTGTACGTATTACAAGTTAATGCTCTAATTTGTACGCGTACGTAAAGATATCAGCATCCTGAATTATTGTTCGGTGTGCCGCTACGGTAACTCTACGACCGTAGCCACTCTCTCGTAGCTCCTCACGCGTCGTAGCAACAGTTGCATTCGGTACGTGCTACGAAACGGCCGTACACAACGGCCATTTAAATTTGCCAAAACTTGCAAATTAAAACGTGACCCACTTTAAAGTTTTAGTTTGTGTATTAATATCAAGTTCCAGAAACTCTTTATGGATGTAGTGAATGCTTTACAATTTCTGTTGTGATGGCTTAAGTGAAATTATGGGGAATATACCTGTGTTCTGTTACTTCATATTTGCGTACATAAAAGGTAAAAATATATTACAGACGGTAAAATGTTTACGAGACATTACGCAGTGTTTGGTTTTTAAATAAAAAATATACATTTTCATAACATTGCTTCATAATAGAAATATGTGTTTTTATGTTTACTTTAATTAAAGACTTTTGTATACGGATACTGCGTTTAGCGGTGAATGTTTTTCGATAGCAACTGATTGGAAATTATAATTCACGCAAACGGAATTTATCCAAAACCGCAAAATCACTAGTAGGTAATGGGTTAAGTAAGAGTGTATTATTTAAAATTAGGAATATTATGGACATTACATATTCTTAGTACGGCGCTCATTTTCTCAATGTTATATTTCCGAGAATGTTATAGATTAGGTATTAATTTTTGCAAAGATATTTTAATGTATAATTTTTAAGTTTTAGTTATTTCCGCCTTTATGTGTAGCTGTGTTTTTACTAAATAGAATTCAATTCTTATGCTTTAGGCAGCAATCCACGGTCTAGTG
Source organism: Herminia tarsipennalis (assembly GCA_945859575.2). Lineage (NCBI taxonomy): Eukaryota > Metazoa > Arthropoda > Insecta > Lepidoptera > Erebidae > Herminia > Herminia tarsipennalis. Next base: position 18,740,637 of record OX243835.2, read on the forward strand.
CCGTGGTTCTCAACCTTTTTAGTGTCGTTACCCTTTTTGAGTACATGCTTTAAATGTTACCCCTAATGTCACCCAAGTGTGAGTTGTCTGAGCGACAGTCACACGACGGGTTATTATACCACCTTCATTACCCCCAAAGAATTGTTGTTTAACCCCGCAGGGGTAAATAACCATAGATTGGGAACCTAGGGGCTAGTTAGACTGCTAAGCCAGTGGTCGTGGGTTTGATCCTCACCCAACCCCCCAAGACAAGTGGCATAAACTCTATTCGAATAGAATGTCAATCGAATAGGATGACGTCGTTGCGCTTGCAAGATCGCGATAATTTTTTTAAATATGAGATTCGCAGTTTTGCGCGCACAACGTTTTCATGTCATTCTATTCGATCAGAGATTATGCCTCTTGTCTAGAGGCTCAGGATAAATCTTTGTGTGATCATGATTATTTATCCTGTACCTGGGTGTTATCAATGCTAATATTATAAAGCTGAAGAGTTTGTTTGTTTGTTTGTTTGTTAGAACGCGATAATCTCAGGAACTGCAGGTTCGAATTGAAAAAAATATTTTACTGTTGGATAGCCCATTTATCGAGGAAGGCTATAGGCAATATAATATTGGGCTACGACCAATAGGAGCAAAGTAGCAATGAATTATGTGCCAAAACCGGGGAAAATTTACGCATACAAAGTTGGGCGGGTCAGCTAGTTTATCTATATAATGTATGTATTTAGAAATATATAAGTATGTTCATCTTTTACATATTTGGCATGGTAGCCTAGTTTGAGATCAGATGGCCATGTATGAGTTGTCCCAGATATTAACATATTTCTCGTATTCACAGTGTGCATATGTCTCCGTGTAGTTGGCATATCAGTACCGAATCTGAAGCAGCGAGGTGAATCAACCACTTTGACTTGTGATTATGACTTGGAAGGAGGTAAACTGTATTCAGTTAAATGGTACCGAGACAATGAAGAGTTCTACAGATATATGCCGAGGTTAAGGCCTCCGCAGCACGCGCATAAGTTGGATGGGGTCAAAGTGGATGTAAGTATATCTAATATATTGATATATTGACTACAGTGAATATTTTAATGTTATTATATAGTGGACATGGACATTGCACCGGTTGTTGTCACAGGTAGACTGTGTTTTACCTTTGGACCTTAAAATATTAATCTCGGACTGTTGTTTACCCTCCGTAGGGAAGACAACAGGATTGAAAAAAATCTAATGTCTCCCCAAGGCGTATATCAGGGGAAGCAACAGTCCAAGATCGAAATATTCACGCGATTAACACCCGTAATCCATACTTCCGCACTAATATTATAAATGTGAAAGTAACTCTGCCTGTCTGTCTGTCTCTCTGATTGTCAAACTGATTGATGAAATTTAGTATGGAGATAGTTTGAGTCGAAAGCTAGTCTATTATAAATGTATAATGTGTTCAAAAGTCTAAAGTTTATTATCATTTATTTATTTATACACCATAGTTATCAAAATCTTGATCATTTTGATAGATTGAGTACCACAGTGGTAGTAAATGCGACTGCTGCGCAAAAAGTCGTAGAGTCTATTTTACACGGGAAAATACATATATATATATTTTTTGTTTTGGGTGTACTTTGTGTCTGTTAGTTGCATACTAATAAAGAAAAAGAATTATTTTTTAAAAGAAAAAATGTTATGTAAGGAGGATGATGATCCCTTAGCGTGAAAAATGCTAGTAACCCGTGAGTCAATTGGGATGTTGACTGTAAAGTCAAATCAGTATCTCTTTATGAAATGTCAAAACGACAAGCTCTATAGAAATGTGTATGGAATAGGAACCTATGACGTCATAAGTTCCTATCGTCAAATCATTACTTTTAGTAATCATTTTCATGCTTTTAAATTCAAAAACATATTAAAATGTAAAAGAACAGTTATTTTCAGAGCATTTTAAGATCTACTGTTACCTGATTAGTATAAAATAATTTACTTTTATTTTAGTCAGCTACCCAATTGTATAAACCACAAATAATTTGACGGCCTTGATGGCGCAGTGGTAGTTCGTACGACTACTGTGGTGTTGTGAGCTCGATTACTACACGAGATACCACTTTGTGTGATCCACGAATTGCTGTTCCTGCTATCAGGACCATTGCGATCCCAGGTGTAGTTTATGTCCGTGACAGTGTATGTTTGTAAAGTCCCCCGACACAAGAGGCTAAACTCATAGGTTCATAAATATTTTAGTTAGTGTCGGCTTACGAGTAGTACAACCCCATCTCTTCCCGTGGTTATCGTCAAGGCACTAAAGGGGTGGGACAGGCAGCAGCGTCCTCTGCGTAATTTGAAGCCTTACTGTGATCGCTCACTCGTTCGCCAAGCGTGGCGATAATGGCAATTGCCCCCAGGATCTATAATACGTAAGTTCTACAGGGGTAACCCGTCACCAAGTGGGACATTATATTAATTATATGAATTTATTCCATCTCGATCTTAGTCAATTAAGACTCTACCTAGATCTCTCATAAAAATCCAATCAACATTTTCATAACTATGTGACATCTTGAACACTTATTATTAAAAACTTTTTTCTTGTCACCCTAATCTATCATACTTGCTAACTTTATTTCGCCAACCGAAAAATATTTCCAGGAAAACTTTTCATTTCTATTAATATTTAATACTCTCATCTGGTTTTGGTATGCTCTAGATACCAAAAATATGTTGCTTTCTCTCTAAGAAGTTTCTGGAGAAATCCTCTACAATTCCGATGTAGAGAATTGAACATCTTAACAAAGTTAAAATTAAATAAGGTTCCTAGTAATGTGCCATCACAAGACCCATTTAGCTAGTTAAGATAAATATCTAATCGAAATCTGTTAGAAGACCTTTAAAGTCAATGGGCTCCTAACTGATTTTGGTTGCGGCAACCAATCTTATCAGAGTCTAACTAATTACGCAGGAGATATTATCGGACTCGCAGTCGTATTATCGCAACTTCGAATTCTACCTTTTATATTACCGTCGTGAACCCAGTCCTAATACAAGCCATTGAGCTTCCCTGGAGGGGTTAACAGGATTGCTAGTAATGTAGAACCCACAATCTCAAATTGTCAGTTATCATTTAAAAGTGTATAAGCATACTCTCTACTCACTCGTTCTCCGATCCGATGGAACGAAAATGCGACACGGCGAGAGGGATTTGGCGCAGGAACGACGACTTAACCTGCTCTATGAGGCACGGATGGGTGTAACATAATGCGTAAACAGTCCACTCACAGTCACTCAGGAATAACAATATGATTATGAAAACCGCATCCAATTTGGTACCATGGATTTTTCCAAAGACGCATACAAACATACCGACAGACAGAAACACAGACAGACAGAAAACAATTTTGAAAATAATTATTTTGGACTTCTGTTAAGTAGACCCCACATAACTTTTCTTAAAACTTGTACGTACACATTTTGTGTATATAAACAACAATGTACCTACTATTCATAAATTGTAAGTGTTTGTTTGTGTTCAATTCAAAGCTAGGATGATAAGACAAACCCTGTATAGCCTGACCTGAAAACTTGTATATTCTTATTTTGAATCCAGCTGGAGAAATCTACAGCTCGACGTGTGCATCTCAAAGAGTTGACTCTGAAATCCCGAGGCTTGTACCGATGTGAAGTGTCCGAGGAAGCGCCTTCGTTCCATTCAGCACAGGCCGAGGCGTTCATGGAAGTCTATTGTAAGTAAAGCTGCAGTTATAAAATTGACAATATCTGCCACAATTAAGTACCTATCTATTGTACTGTTTAAATGTATAAAGACTCGGTCTTAACCATATTACAGTTATTCAAAATATCTAAACACGTTAAACGCAGAGCCAGACAGCTTAGTGTGTCGCCATTTTCATAACTTTGGAGTTGTTAGGTAGGGTCTTATAAACGGTGATACCAATTTGTTCTAATAGACTGTGGCAGGGCCGTAGCTAGGGGTCATTAGAGGCAACGCCCTACCTTAAATAAGGAATGCCCTACCTTAAATAAGGAATGCCCTACCTTCAGAGCCGTACCTTGAGGAGCATTGTGGGGTAATACTCTGTCCCTTAAACTCAAGTCTAACTTCGGCTCAAGGCTGTGTTAACTGCTCATATAGGTACGTTCAGGACGCTAGCAGGACTTGGTAAAAAAGAGAAAGATTTGTCAAAGTTGACACTATGAATTTAATACTTTTACTCCGACTCAGACGGTCTCGTTTACACTAGATCAAAGAGAACCAATAAGTAAAATTCGATTCTCTCCAAATTGAAACCCAATGTTACGACTGGACATCCCGGTCGTATTATTCACGTGCAATAAAGTAATTCTCGTAAAACGATGCTTTAACGCGCGTTGACACAGGAGCCCTTTCCATCCACCGTTAAAATGTTTACATAAAATCCCAAACACCTATCCAAATAAGATTTGCCTACAAAAACAGGGAAAAGGCCAATTTAAAGATTCCTTCGGTTTAAAAACCTCTGAATCTAAACATATTAGGTATATGTTATTGTTACCTATCTACTACCCACTCTCAAGTCAACTTACGTAAATCACTTATCGCTTTCAATTGTTCAGACCAAGCAGCACAGGCATCCAAGGTGGAGGACACTAATCACTCAACTGAATCACCTTTTTTTTGAGGTATTTGAAAATTTTGTCACTAGATCGCTGTCTTGACGGTGGTAGTAGTTGTTGTTGTATCAAATGCACCCCTCCGTGGCTCACACTTGGCTGATTGAGTCTAATGTTGCCCCCCCCCCCCCCCCCCCCCCTAAACAAAGTTCTAGATCCGCGCCTGAACCAGCACAGCATAAATATCTCCTAACGTACCTAATTACGAAAATTGGGATAAGTAGTAGGAACATTAGGTTAACACAACAGGTTTGATTAAGCGACTCATATGATCCGACTCCTAAATACTTCTACAGATTTGAAGTTTGGCACACAAAGGGATAGCACCGTCTAGGTATCGAGAATTATTATTTAGTCTATCTCCATAGGGAAGAAGCTAGCGATAAATATTTAAGTAGATTTGAAAACTTTGTATTACGATAGATCCAAGTCAAGAAACGGAATTAATTAATATTGCTTCATAACTCCTGATTTATCAGTTTTATCAGATAGGAACTAGCTGAATCTGACCACTCTTCGCTGAGGCTTTTTGGGCCCTCGCGGGCGTCACCAGAACACCCTGCCCAAATTTCATCACAATCTGTCAATGGTTTCAGAACGCATAGAGGATATACCAACAATCATTGGTTGTACAGGCTGTAAATTACAGCCTTCTAACACTAACAGTTGAAAAAAAGTGAAATAAATACCCTTTTTTTCACTTTTTTACCCTTTTATCCTCCTCTCCTCCCCTATGTATAAAGTGGGGGTGTGATTTATTTCCCCCTACCCCATCGTGTGGTGTATCATAAGATAGGTCTTTTAAAATAAATTATGGATTGTGAAGATCATTTTTAGATTTAAGGATCCATTTGGGAAGATAAAGTTTTGAAATGCAAATTTTTGTTGGAGTGTTGTATAAATGTTTTATTTTGGTGATGTAAAGTTGCTAACTTAAACTTTCAGATTTTCCTCGAGAAACACCGCGCATCACTGGTCATGAACGTTCATATCAGTTACAAGAACCATTGGATGTTAACTGCTCATCAGCCAAGTCCTTTCCTGCACCAGACCTACAGTGGCTTATAGATGGACAAAAGGTAATTATTGAACTCATCATGTCACATTGATACTAAAGCCCAAATGAATGCGAAATGTTTATTGTGCAATCATCCAATCTATAATACCTACTTTTTTCTTTGGTTGTTAAGCAACTTTGTTATTAGACATTTCAATGTGTTTACATCAATTGTCATTACTTATTCTAGAACGAAATTAGTAAGTACCTAAGTTAGTATCTATCTACGTAGATATGTATTTTAGACACAAGAATTAACTTTAAAATTGCTTAACGTTTCGACCAGGTGGCTCTGGCCGTGGTCACAAGCTGACTGTCGCAGTGATGTTAAGGCTTCGTTACGGAGGCCGATAAATCTTCATCTAGCCTCACTTTTTGATTTCTCGTAATGTTAGGGTCACTGCACACTACACTAGCATAGCATTAATTCGCAGTCGGCTAACATGCACAATCAATCCATGTTAATCGACTGCGAACTAATACGTGGTTATGTTTTACAAATTTTAAGGTAAATATTGCGGGTTCATTCACTTGTCTAAAATATTGGTAATTATACAACGTGAAAGTCTAAATAAATATTAACGTTACGTAGGTAGATTAGGTCTGATACTCATTTGTGCTGGCAATTATATCTCCAGGGGAGACTCAAAAATAAATTAAGTATGTAGATACTTTTATTACCTTATCCAAAGGGGACATTTTAGCTGCAAGTCCATATCACAACAAATTCTGGCGAATTAGATACAGAATGGATTTTGTGGTAGGTGAAACCCTTACACTACCGAATAGCATTAGAGATTTTTACCGCCTTAGAAAAGGTACCTAAGTACTAAATATGCGATTATTCTTTTACCAACGTGATTTTTTTATTTATTGATGAGATATATTCGCACTAAATCATTCGCGGCGAAATCGGCCGTCTTTGTATCTTGTACTTCTGTTATTCACTGTACATAGGTACGAACTATCTATAGCACTAACGCATTTAATATTTATTTCAGATCGCAGACAGATCATGGCTAATCGCGTACGGTGCGAAGCCGGCTCCCCAAGGGTTACTGGTGTCTACTCTTGGCTTGAGAGCTCCTACTAAGCAACGCATGAAACTAAAATGCATCGCAACTATAGGAACTCATAGACGGGAGAGGACAGTTACTATTGGTAGGTAATATTCATTACGCCCACGTTTTGATTTTTCTGGTATCCAAACTATAATATTATAAATGTGAAAGTAGCTCGTCTGTTACGTTTTCACGCTCAAACTGTAGGTATATGTCTTTTCCCATAGAGTAACCACGGTAGAGCGTATGAGTTCGACATTAAACCTCGTTTCCCAATGGGGAATCGACAATCTGGTCGAATTTAATGTCGCCAGCGCGAAGAAGAGTCAATTTGACCTGACACCCACTTTCAGTGGTGCATCTGTCTCAGTTACTGACAGCCTTGATCTCCTGGGTCCAAGGTGGTCTAGTGACAACTTCGGCGACAAATATTGAGTCCACAAGTCCATTCTTGCATGAAGTACTGTTGTCACCTGTGGGATGGCTCTGCTAAGTACATACTGGCCTCACTAGACGCAGTTCAACGCTGAGCCAGGCTTATAAACGACAAAGCGTTGACGGAGAGTGTTCACAAGAATCCATGCACTGATCCCTCTCTCTCCTTTCCATCATTGGACATCTAGACGCACTGCAGGCTACCACCCACATGTTGTGGCTACCATCTGTCGCACAAAGCGGTACGCTTCTACATTTGTTATGCGAACAGCTAAAGTGTAGAACTCCCTGCCGGCGTCAGTGTTTTCAATTAATTATAACCAGTATACTTTTAAGACTAGAGTGCATAGGCATCTTCTGGATGCGCTAGTTCCATCGTAGGCCTCATTAATGCTTTCCATCAGGCATGATCGAAGCCGAGAGCATGCCCTTATATTAAATAATGTGGCATGGAGATAGTTTGAGTCCCGGAGAAGGCCATAGGATAGAATTTTATCGCGATAACCGACAACCACACAGGTGGAGCTGCGATTGAAAGCTAGTGTATTAGTTATTAAAATATTTAGGTAGGTACGTGCCGTAGTCTACAGATCAAACACCATATTTCGACCTTAGAGTAGGTAATAAAACCACCGGTGTCTGCCACCACTATTCTGTGACTGTTGTTACTAGCAATCCGTAGAGACCAAATATACTTATAGGTACAATCAACTGGTAAGTATCTAATAAGTAAGTCCTTTCTTTGCAAAATTGCCCTCGATTATACAATAGGTATATACTTAAGTATTTAAGTCTAGAAGTATTTTGTAGCGGTTAGTCCATCTAGTAAGTACCTATTCCTAAAGTATATACCTACCTATCCTCCTGGAACAACATACGTATATCCAAGTATTTCTACTATTAAAATCCAAAATGCTATAGAAGGTCAATACAATGACATTGGGACTACCAGAAATAAAAGTGTAAGATAAACATTATTTCACACTTTTATTTCTGATATACTACTATGATTTTATATTATTTGTAACATAAAAAATACAGATTTTTTATTAAAAACAAACTCAATTCCCTTCTTTTCATTGAACAGGTAGGGCTTATTGATTATTAAAAAACCGGGCAAGTGCATGTCGGGCCACGCCAAAATGTAGGGTTCCGTAGTCCCCCCCCCCTCCCCATCCGAATAATGCGGCTGAAAAATTGGGTTTCCTGTTGTTTTTGTTTCATACGTACAACGATGTGCCTACTTAATAATAATTTTCAATGGAATTTGTAAAAAAAAAAAAAATTTTGCTCGTAAACTTGTTAAGCCGACTTAGCTGTTATAGTTTTCCTTTTCATTTCACTTTACACTACTACCGTGATTTTTTACGCATACCCAACATCAACCATTTAGCTGACATGGGGGGCACACCTGACTCTAACAAAAATTTGCATTTTTAAGCTTAATTTAGGGATCCGTTTGTGTAAAAGGTTAGGGATCCGTTTGTGAAATAATAATCTTTAAAATCTCTCTCCAAGCGTTCTGTTTTTGCCATTTTCGCAGCAGAACCCTAAAAACAGAGGTGCATGAAGGATATATATCGAATAAGTTCCTACTTGAGGCATCGCCTACAACTTGTCGACGCTAGGTACCTACTGTACCATCAAACATACCTAGTAAGACGAAAATGTACGTAGTAATAGTAGAAACGCTTGAGAAATACTTTTGGAGTAACAAATGGACTAACCGATTCATAGGTAGATCTATATAAGCACTTATGTGCCTATCTGCTGAAATAACACATCAGATGTCAGATACCATTATCAGTAGGTAGGTACCTACCTACTTACGGCCGTTTTCAATATTTGAGATATTAAAGCATTTGACCTAGGCTCTATACAAAATATGACAAAAAAATCTGTTTCTAATAGCCAAATCTATCGACAGATAGATTATTGAAAACGGCCGTTAGTTAAGGTAACCTATATTAGAAATTGTCAGCGATAATAACTTTATTGGATACGCCTCGCGGTTTCACCCGCGTAGTTCCTGTTCCTGTGGGAATACAGGGATAAAAATAGCCTATGTCACCCGGGGTTAGTATAGCTTCACAACGATGAAAGAATTTTTCAAATCCGTCCAGTATTTTCGGAGCCTATCCAATACAAACAAACAATCAAATCTTTCCTATTTATACCTAATATTAGTATAGATATACCTAAGATTTATTGGGTAATAAAACACATTGTAAAATAAGACACAGCAGCGCCATCTATGACATTTATTATGAACTATGGAAGTGCCATTCCTTCGTTCCTTCATAATAGCATAACTCGAATCTTAATCTATCTCGAACCACTTGTTTGAATGTTACGCATTCATGCAACTTCAAGGGAAGGAGATAGTTTGAGTTCCGTGTTTGACTTTTTATAGCGATAACCGACATCCACGGGGCAGAGCCATGGACGAAAGCTAGTTCTAAGGTCTATGAAAAAAACCATGTCACCGATATTTATACGACAAATTATCTTATTTGCAGAAATAAACTCATCTAGCTGGAAGAAGCCGTTTACTTTACTATTTATGATAACAATGAACATTGTTTATGTTAAGATATCGTGATAGTTCATCAATCATCATTGTACTGCTCATTGCTCATGTAAATAAAGACACATTTTTTTAAACTTTTATTTATCTCCCTCACTATTGAAGATAATTACGGGTATTCAATGTTGATCAACAATGGTGGTTAACGGCAGAATTATCACAGCATAAAAACCTGCCATATTTTCCAGAAAAGATTTTACAATGTCGTCATCAAACGATTACCTATTATAATTGCTTGATGACGACATTGTAAAATCTTAGGTTACCCATAACTAAAGAGGTATGTAGGTACTTACAGGACGTAGGTATTTTATGTTGTATCTCCATAACACAGGTGAAATCCAGTCACATTCAATTACTTACAGATTTAATCATAAAATAATTGAATATGCAATTTCGAAAATACGCCATGTCTTATTTTTTAAACTTTTGAGGAAATAAAAAACTAATTATCTTTTAAAGAGGTAAGTATGTATAATATTTTTAAAAAATATTTTGTGTTATATTTTGGGGTCCATTAAAAATCGAAAGCTACAAATAAAATTAATGTTAACGTTTTTCTATGTGTTTAATTATATATTAAAAATTTAAGAAATGTGCCCTTTTCGAAATTTACGATAGTAGGTAAATAATAATAATTGAAAGAAAAAAACTATTTAATTTAATCCATTTTAAAAATTTTAGTACTTCTAAAAAAATAATAAAACTTGGTGTCCGTTATGCTAGCGTACACCAGATATATATCGAGTTGGTTACTATGCCATTAAACTCTGCGTAAATACTGCCTAATTAGTGTAAAAATAAAAAAAACTCTGCCTCTTTAGTTTAGGAAATAAACACCATTTTCACTGGGTACGCTGGCGTCACGATCAAGCTAGCGTACCCATGGCCGTACTCGAAAACGGCTAATTGTTAAGCAACAGAGTTTACATACAAAAACTCTGCTCTAATACCGCCCCCCCTATACTAAATTTCATAACGATTGCTCTTGTAGGAACAGAGATATTGAACAAGACTTTTCAATGACATTCGGAGCTGGCGTTATGGCAGCGTACACATAATAGTTCTTATAGAAAGGGAACTTTTCTTTTAATAAATGCTATATGTAAAAATAGTGCGTGAAATTCTGACTCTAATAGTGTAAATACTTTATGCGAATTCGCAGTGGAATGATTAAAAAGACCCTGTTTGTTTCTATTCACAGTACAAGTACAGACATGCTCAAAAGTGCTTTGACAAGTTTCATCATGACCCAAGGTACTGTCCAGTTTACGATAATGTCATGGTCGTGGGTTATCGCTGCAGTTGTTGTCTTGGACCTGAAATGAGTAAAATAAAATTGTATTTTAGATTTATTATTTTTAAATAGCATTAGTAGATTTTATGCAACTTCTGGATCAGGGACGGTGGACTTATGTGGTTTACGAAGAATCTATACATTTAATATAGATATACATAGATACCCATCTGGGGATGAACATGTATAAAATGTGCCCGCGCGAAGCCGGTACCTACGTGGCTAATAATTTATAAAACCTACTACAAAAAAAGGAAATGTATGAAATTATTTCATTTTAATTTGAACAATCTCAAGTTAACAATTAATGTTCTAATTGCAAGATAACAAACTATTTATAATATGCTTTATTTGCAAAATACGAGTAGTTATAGGTACCTACTCGGTAAACACAACTCGTAAAATGTAATGTTAGTAATAATTGAGCGACAGACATTGAGTTATAACGTATTAAGTACTAGTTGAGATTTTAGCTAAAATATGGCACACATCGGTAATCTGCCTAACAATAATATAGTATAGTTTTCTGTCTCACTCTTGCACACATGAAAGACAAGCGCGCGAATTGGTCCGCCCTTTGCTCAGAGGAACCGGTTTACTGATAACAAATAAAATTACCAACTTGTTTTTCTCTCTTGAGCAGCATATTAGCTTTCAGTAGTGCATTCTACATGATTCAAAAATTGAGTTACCTATCTTCATATGAGTCAAAGAGATTTAAAAGTCTATAAATATTAAACTTACCAATATTGCCGACCAAAATGTGAAAACTAAGAGACCATAATAATTACCTATCTTAATTCAATAATAGAATTTGTGCATAATGTCCGAAAACTTTTATAAATGGTGTCGCATATTTACTAAACTATTTTATAATTACATCTATTAAAATCTGTCTAAAACTAAGTAGTATGTGGTACAGATACAATACTTTATATATTTGTACAAAATAATATTGTATCAATTTATTGTACACGTTCAAATATTTTTAAGGCAATAGTAATTAAATTATAAGTTGACTTAAGAATTATGTACTTACACATTAGGTGAAGATAAGAAGACATATTAAGTAATACTACACATTAAGTATGCCGTATATCTAATCCATCTAAATCAAACCAATACGGGTAGGTAATCTAAAACCTAACCCATACAAAGTAAAATGTTAAGTTAACATCACCAAAGTCAGAATATCAAAATGACAAGATTTTATAAATCTTTTTGAATAAAATGAACCGCGACATAATTCATAAAATAATAATTTGTAAACTAACCTAATAAATTGACTGCTATAATTCTAAACACATCACGGTCCGACTAGTCCATGAACGGCAATGATATTGTTCGTCTTAGTAAAGAAAACCCCCAACCCCCCGACCATGAGAGCTGCCATGCCAATAAGACGTGCAAGCGCGAGGGAGAAAGTATTGCCTATTTCACATTAGCATTTGAAAATGTTCAATTCCACGCAAACCAACTTTTTACAGTCAAGCACATAAATAGGTAATGTAATAAGAAAGTCTTCGCACTGATATAATATTACTTATTACACAACTATTTGGTACATATACACAACACTGTTTTCGTATTATAATTCTACGGGGATGACAATATTATTATCGCGAACGTGTCGCTCTCGTCGTAGCGGGCGGCCGAGTGTCCTTGGAGGGGTAGTAGCGCAAGGGAATTCCGGCGCGCGCGCCTGCCCTTGTGTCTTTGAGGGGCCACTGTTTTCGAACACTGCAATGCGGCGTTACAGTAATCATTTTAATTTTATTTATGTCAAAACACATCATGCTAACTTAAATTAGAAAATAACGCTATATCTCTGTTTATAATTTCACTAATAATTCATTTTGTTCGTGACTGTACGTCAATACATTTGTTCCTAGAACTTAACATAGATTTTTTGATTAATTCACTGCGAATTCGCATAAAGTATTTACACTATTAGAGTCAGAATTTCACGCACTATTTTTACATATAGCATTTATTAAAAGAAAAGTTCCCTTTCTATAAGAACTAATATGTGTACGCTGCCATAACGCCAGCTCCGAATGTCATTGAAAAGTCTTGTTCAATATCTCTGTTCCTACAAGAGCAATCGTTATGAAATTTAGTATAGGGGGGGCAGTATTAGAGCAGAGTTTTTGTATGTAAACTCTGTTGCTCAACAATTAGCCGTTTTCGAGTACGGCCATGGGTACGCTAGCTTGATCGTGACGCCAGCGTACCCAGTGAAAATGGTGTATATTTCCTAAACTAAAGAGGCAGAGTTTTTTTATTTTTACACTAATTAGGCAATATTTACGCAGAGTTTAATGGCATAGTAACCAACTCGATATATCTCTGGTGTACGCTAGCATAACGGACACTAAAACTTGATTTTCTTCTGGAGGCTCTCTTTCGTTTGTATATAGTTGGCTATTGTAGCATTTCGTCATAAAATTCTGTTAATTCTGCCGGTATTAATATTTCTCGGTATTTGTTACTCCAACTTTCGTTTTTTTTATATTTAATCGAAATTTTTAGAACACATTACTGGGAAAAAACGTATTTGAAATTGCATATTCAATTGGTGACGATTAAATTTACCTGGCGGCCGTTCGCGAGTCTAACGAGATAATAAATAATACATGCTGATTCATAATAGATAGGTATTCTTTTTTAACGGTCGAATAAAAAACTGTTACTCCGCTAGGACATCTGCTCGTCTCCAATGGAATTTAATCACAATATTTCATGTAAATGAATAATATCCCTCGAAATGCGGTAAATAATGGTGTGGCATTACAATAGAAACAGGGTAAAAATTCTCCAATCGGCACCGTGTATTGTCAACGACACCACTGGGGTATCGTTTACAATTTTTTTTTTGGTAAGTTTGGTAACCACACCAGACACCCCACTGCCAACTAGAGATGTGCATAGATTATATACATAAACTGGTAGTGATGAGTCTATGTCATGTAATTTACGAATGTTTCAAAAATAGGTATTTAACGATAAATGCAAGTTTTGTATTAAAACTTCATTATGGTGGTGTGGTTACAAAAAAAAATGTAAAAGACACCACCGGTGGGGTCGTGTCTTCAATGGTGTCGTTAATAATACACGATCGGTACACTTTAAGAAATAATAAACACAATATTTTAGAACATTATAATATGTAATAATTACTTATTTTAACAATATACAAAAGAACGAACGAAAATAAAGGGCTTCTATGCTCAAAATTAAAAGTACTTATGTAGATATAATTATTAAGTTTTAAAAACATAATTAACCAAGATCATTACTAACTTTTGATACAAATGGAAATATAAAACAATTTATCGAAGTTGCTAATGTATGTACAGAATACACAATTTAATGATTAATTTTTATCACCAGTGTTACTTGCATAAATAAGAAATTATCTTTCGCCACTTGCTACAGATGGCGGCACAAGACGTGAGTGCAAACGGTAATAGATTTGAGAGTAGCGCGGCTTATTACTTCGATACATAATTCGTAGTATACAGTCAATGCTCGCCTATTTTCGTCTACGACTTTCTTTCTTTATTATCCCCACTACTGTCACCCATGCCCACGACTCGTGCCATCACAATCACAGAAATACAGTTTCTAAATGCGAAATTAACCATAAAAAATTTAGCTCACTATCTGACCAAAGACAAAGTTTCTAATACATTTCCAAATAAATTCATCCTATATTTTGAAACCCTGTTGCCTAAGGAAATTAATGATGCTGCAATTTTTTTCATATTTTTATCTTATGAATCTAAATATTATAACGAATAATATTATAAAAAATTAGTAAGAGATAATAATTATTTTTTTAAGTTGCTGAGATATTGTGAAGAACAAATGAATTACCTACCTAACAATTTGATTATTAACTTTTGTTTTGGATGGTTTTTCGTGCGAGATTATACTTATACCCGAATTCAAATACCAATCTTAATTTTACATTTTTCTGTTAATATTTCTTGCTTTTCCTGTACATTTTCAAAGAAAACAGTATCTTACAATCATGTCTCTTCTTTGACCTAGCCTATATAATATAATATTACTAAACTATTGCGTGAACTTTTACAGCAAAAATACACCTAGGCACTATCAGGATTATTGGAATAGATTCAAACTACAACTTGTGTGTACAATTTTATGAAAATGAAAAAATGTATATTTGATTTATGTTATTATTCATCAAGAATATAAATATTTAAGCATGTGTGTTGAGTGCCAACACCAAATCACAATCGTGAAATATGTATACAGACTATAATAATCTACATTGAAAATGTTATAAAAATAAAAAGACTACATTTGCAACACATTAGGCACTGTGAATAACTCTAATACAATACAGCCAATCAATTTTTATTTATATTAAAAAGTAAAATGCAACATTTATTCTGACAATTATCCTTCTTGTCCAAAATCATCCATAAACTTCCTAAGTTTGACCATGTCGTCATCGTTTACCGTAGGTTTGGATATCGCTAGAGATCGAAGCATATCAGACATAGTTACAGGTGGCTCATTCAATTTATCACTTGGGACATCCATCCAAGTCATTTCAAGTGCTCCTGGGTCACCAGGCGAACATGGAGTCAAAAGATCGTTGCAGATGACAGTAGGATCTAATGGACTGGGTCCCGTAACTTTCTTAAAGTGTGTAGCCGACTGCACTTTACGAACAGGCTGCATCAACGCATCACGGACTACAATACAAATGTCAGCACCAGAGTAGCCTTCAGTTTTGGCAGCAAGTACTTTCGTATCTTGCTCAGAAAGTTGATGGGTAGTATTTCCCAAATGCAATTTGAACATGTCCAATCGAGCGTGTTCTTCTGGCAAAGCGATATAAATACGCTTTTCGAAACGCCTTCTGATGGCGGCGTCTAGTACCCACGGAATATTGGTAGCCCCAAGAACTAAAATGCCGTCCATATCATTACCCACGCCTTGCATCTGAACGAGAAATTCGGTCTTGATACGGCGCGCTGACTCAGACTCATTATCAGAACGCGAGGAACAGAGAGAGTCAATCTCATCAATGAATATTATACTTGGTTTGTGTTGCCGAGCAAGCTCAAACAGATTCCTTACTAACTTCTCAGACTCACCAAGCCATTTAGAAACAAGATCAGATGAAGAAACTGAGAAGAATGTTGAATTATTTGCTTCAGTTGCAACAGCTTTAGCTAAATAAGATTTACCAGTACCAGGTGGTCCGAAAAGTAGGATACCCTTCCATGGTATTCTTTTACCTGTAAATAGGTGCGGAAATTTGATGGGCAGAATTACAGCTTCTTTCAAAGCTTCCTTTGCTGCTTCTAACCCTGCAACGTCACTCCACTTTACATGAGGCTTTTCTACAACAATAGCGCCTTCAAGTTTTCCTTGAAGCTTTTTCTTCTCAGGATCATCAGAATCACTGTCAGTATCACTTTTCTTATCTTCACTTTTCGAGTTAGACTCTCCGTCTTTGACGGGTTTCTTCTTCTTATCCTTTTTAAGGTATTCTTTGAGTTTTTCAGCTCTATCTAGGTATTGTAAACACTTTGCTCTGATGCTCTCTTTAGCCCTTTCTCCCTGAGCCTCATACTTGACAGCATGTAGAAAGTATTCTACTCCATGTTCGTAAAGACGTAAAGCTTCTTCATAATTTTTGTTCTTGTCTTCCTCAGTGGCTTTTGTTACCAGGTCTATTGCCTTTTGCAAAGTATTGGATGATGCCATTCTTGCGTCCTAAACAAGTACCTGGAAAATGTGAACAATGTTTTTATATACTAATATTATTAATACAGATGTAAGGATGGATGGATGTTTATTGCTTCTTTACACAAACTACAACTACTAAACGGATTTGGATAAAACTTTAAAATAGTTTATTCATCAGAATAGCATATAGGCTAAACAATAAAACTAAATTATGGGCGAATTTGTAGGAAAGGGTAAATCAGAAATGATTTGTCCTATTACATATCTCATATCTTTTATGGAAAAATTAGAATCGCTTTCAGAATCTGTCTATATGTGCACTTGGCTCTACTAAACTATCACAATCACTGAGACAATTCCAGAAGATTTGGTAAATTACTTATATTGAAAGTGAATAAATCCTATATCCTCTTAAAGCCTAATTTTCTAATTGGCGAACATAATAAGGAAGTGACAACAGTCCAGCCAAAATTAATATTTTGTAGCCCTAGTAACCCAGTGTCCTCATATGAGAACACACAGGCCAGTAGGAACGAAATTTAAATCGAAAATAATTCCTACAAAAGGCTTTAGTTGTTTGTTGCCCAATATGAGTGTCATAGATCCCCCCCCCCCCCCCTTGGAGTTGTACTTGTGAGAATAATAGGGTATTTGACTAAAGTCAAATCAGCCTCTTTTTAAGAAACGTCAAAAACGATTCACTCTGTACAAATTTGTATGAAATGCTAGCATATGACGTCACGTTTTTTATGGTCAAATCATTTACTTTTAGTGCTTCTTTTTATGATTAAAAATTAGTAAACACGTTAAATTATAGATGAACATATTTTTTCAAAACACTTTTTGACATATATTTACATGGTTAGTATAAAATATTTTAATTTGATAGCAGTCAAATACCCAATTGAGTGATATTTATGTGTAGTATTCAAGCTTGGATCTTGTTTTAAATTTTATTTCAATAATCTAAAGTTTTCATGATTCGAAAATATGTTCAAATGAAAGTTAAAACAATGCATTGAGATGTACACATTCATTTCTGTCACTAAACACTTGTTTGCTTTTCTTATAATAATTATGTACTTATTTGTGAGAAAAGTTGGTTTTTAGTCTAATTGTTGGTTGGTGTTAATACACATCACAATTTTTTTTTAGTTTGTGAATAATTTTTAAGGCACATTTTTGTCTGGGTGGTTAGTACTTTTACATAGTACCCTTAAAAGATCATTGGGAATTAAAGTGTACTGAGGGAACATGCGCCTCAGGAGGATAAAAAAAAGATAATTTTATTTAACATCAAGGCTCATTCTACCGTTCCTTGGTATGACTGCACCAATCTTTCTCGAAAAGCAGTAGTATTGGCTCTCAGGCTGCGATCTGGTAATGTTCCACTTAATAAATTTTATCATTTGATGGGTATTAAGTCTTCACCTATGTGCAATTTCTGTGGTAAAATGGCCTCTGGAGAATGGGGCACTTAATATTATATTATCCAGACCAACATCAGAGAGCTGTGAGCGTTTGTTGTGTTTCATGAAAATATGTATGCATGAAAGAATATAGTATGAGTGTAGAATGAATGTCAGGTTAACTTGAGGGCTCCTATGGGGCTGGCATAGTCACCTAGAGTGACTGAAGCCCCGTTTAAACAAAAAGATTTAAAAAAAAAGGCTCAATTCACACGGGAATGGCTGCAGCCACGCGCTGCTACGAGATGAAAACTGACAGCTGCTGTTATTTCAGTATGAATAGGGCCTAAAAACCCCCTACACTTGAGATCATAATTGATTATATTAGAAATAGAAATTTGATTTTTATCAACAAAAGACCAAGTTTTACTTTTACGTTTTACAAGTTCCTTGAAAACACCAGTAACAATCCAAAAGAGAAAAAAACAGGTTGTGCGCCTGATGGTAAGCATCATACTAGCCCCTAACAATATTAGTGGCATCCAAATCCTTGTCTGGCAAAGATCTGTATGTCACTATACCACACTCCTCATTTGAGACATTAGTAAGTTTACAAAACAACAATTTGTGGATCACACAAAGTTGTGTCCTGTGGGAATTGAACCCACAACCTCTTGAGGAGCAGCCATACACACTTACACCGCACCATTAGGGCAGTCATTACACTTGCTACCAAAACATGGTGATGTGTTAACTTCACTATTTCACAGAAAAATATCTGACACACAGTTAATTAGTTGTTTTATCTTTTCCTCATTCTAAAGTAAGTCATAAAATTCAATGTGCCTCTAGATAAAGGCATTCTTTAACAATTTCCATGTAACCACTGCACTTCCCAAACCCACATGCAAGGGCTGAAACACAACTACATACATCATAAGATATCACAAGTATGTGGCACTAAACAAGCCACAATTGTATGAATTCCCAATTTGTAAAGTTAAAGTTGGGCATATCAAACAGAAGTGACGGTGAGTATTGTTACTGAATTAATTCCTATTGACTCTTATAAAAAACAGTAATAGAGACACTAAGTACAGCAAGCCTTTCCACTGATATTAATATTTAAAGATAATGTTAAAACATCAGTAAAGGAAAAGCTGCATGCATTTGACATTAAGTCAAGAGATGTGAGAGAATAATAAATGTCATAGGTATACTCAGAAGGGAAGGGTTTACCTTCTCTGAAAGGTCCCCTTTTAAACTTAGAAATAGTCCCTTGAAAA
Source organism: Herminia tarsipennalis (assembly GCA_945859575.2). Lineage (NCBI taxonomy): Eukaryota > Metazoa > Arthropoda > Insecta > Lepidoptera > Erebidae > Herminia > Herminia tarsipennalis. The sequence goes on from OX243835.2 coordinate 18,760,163, forward strand.
ACAATCCCGAGTATGCCCATAGATCAGTACATTTATTTGTTTTCACATGTGTTTAAAGATAATGGAACTTGTTTACACCCTCCTGTATATCCTGAGATGAAATAATAATTAAATTTTAAATGAATTAAATTGATGAAGCTACCTAGAGATTTTTTTTTTTGTAGAGCATGATAAACCCTAGGCATTTAGGCCTGCCATGTGGTACCGGCTTAAGAATAGTGCCACCACATCTCTTTACGTGGGCACCATCAAGGTAACTAAAGGAATTTCCCACTGGAAAATGGGCAGCAGTGTCCTCTGAGTATTTTTTAAGCCTTACTGTGATTGCCAACCTGCACGTCAAGCCATGCTTGGTGAGCAGATTATGGCAATTACCTCCAAGATAGTTCCTGGGGGTAATTGCTATAATCTCCATGCTTGGCATCTCTTGACTTAATACCTATAAAGTAGGCTCTACTGGGGAGACCCATGCCTAGCAGTGGGATATTATATGGGTTGATATGATTTTGTAGAAGCAGGTTAGCCCTATAAAATAATAATGATTCAATATTTGTAAATTTTAGCCAACATCTCAGCTAAAATACACCATTTAAAGACATTATATATACACCTCATTGAAATTCAAAGGTGACAATTCAAAGATACAACAAACATAAAAATCTGCAAACATTAACATTAGTATTTAACAATCGTATTGTTATAATAAAATGTGGGAATAAAAAGAGGTATGTACCTATTTGTCAAAAGGCATTAAGGAAAATCTGTTCACTGATTGATCATGGATACAGACCTTGACAAATACACATGACATTCTCATACATCCACTCCTTTTAGTAATATTAATTTCATGAAAAATACTTCAAACCAATTAATTGATGGGACTATATTAGTTATTAAGTTGTTTGGCTTTAGCCAATGACGAATTTGGGCAGCTACAAATGAGATCACAGACATAATGACCACCGCATACGTTACAAAATAATAACACACAAAACGATAGCTCCTTACCATAAGTAAAGGTTTTATCCTGATTTTTAGAAAGTGATATTTCACGTTTTTTCTTTGCAAATCACATAGATCGAGATAAAAACTGAAAATTCCAATAAACTTGAATCGTTGTTAGTCATATAAAATGACAACTATTATTACTGTTGCCATGTTAAAAATATTATAATTTTAGTTCTGTAATAATAGTTTGTGATTTAGTGTTTAATCAGTCCATGTATTTTCTGCCATTTTAATCAACATAATAATGAAGTTATACAAAAAAAATAGTTAAAAGGAAATTGTGTGTGCAATTTTCTTTCACACATTTTTTTAGAATAAAGCAGCGGAGGACATTCTCGATGGCTTCCTAGAAAAACAAAGGTTTATGAAAACTATAGTTTTATTGGTTTATTAGGTCTGTGATGAAAACAAAGGAATGAAATAATGGAAATCAATTTTGAAATAATATCTATTTGCTACTAAAAAAATAACAATTTATTAGTACACACAATACCGAGAAAGGTACTTAGCGAACGATTTAAGAAATATGTTACTGAACGATTAGCCGACCATAGCCGACTTCGAAAAAAGATGATGTTTGATGTTCTTTACCTGTACGTGTTCGTGTTTTTTTTTAAATAACTAGCTGAACTCGGCCACGCTTCGCTGTGGCTTTTAAAGCCAGGAACACTCACCGGCCTTCCCAAAACATTCTGCTAAAGTTTCATCACAATCTGAGCAATGGTTTCGGAACGCATAAAGGACATACAGACAAACATAGATGTTTTAATAAAGAATATAGACTAAATCCCATAAACCTTTTGTTCTGTCTTTCAATATTTTTGTGGGTCTGTCATCATAGAGATAGATTATCCAGTCTGTCATATACTTGGTTGGTTGTTACCTAAAAAATGTCGAGAAAAGCCTCGAGTTTAACTCAACAGTGTGTTAATTATTTGTTATAATTTTTAGTTAATATCGTATTTTTAACTTAAAGATAAGTAGGTAGGCAGATTTTACCAAAATTGGTAGAGCCAAACTAATCATAATCTTAATCATCTACTATCTAGGTATATAAAGCGTGCCGGAGGCATAGGTACTTACATATGACTGCCTCTGTGGCGCGGTGGGAGTTTGTCCGACTGCTACGCAAGAGGTCGTGGGTTCGATTCCCACACGGGACATCACTTTGTGTGATCCACAAATTGTTGTTCCGAGTCTGGGTGTACTTTGTGTCCGTGACTTGTATGTTTGTAAAGTCCCCCGCGACACAGGGCTTGTAACCTAATGCGAGAGTAGTATAAAAAAAAAAAAAAAATTTAGGTAGGTACTCTAATTTTTTGCGATCAAAAATGAAGTGGTATATTAGATAGGTATGTACAGAAATTCTCATTATCGAACATTTGTCTATTGGTTGGGAAAAAGGTGTAGATAGATTACAAGCGCTCAGTAAGCAGTCCTATAAAAACTTCACCGGCGTCAACAGATGAATGCAGCGGATTACATTTTTCTCCTTTTCGCTTGTGATAATTATATCATACTTTCCTACTTTTACGACTTTTTATAATAGGTAGTGTGTGACATTGCAGGATTAGTTTGCCGTTTTTTTAGGGTTCCGTTGCCAAAATGGCAGTTTTGTCATTTTAGCAACGGAACCCTAACCCTAACGGAAACTATAAGGGTTCCGTTTGGAACCCTTATAGTTTCGCCATGTCCGTCCGTCCGCTAGTCCGTCCGCAGCATAGCTCAGAGACTGCTAGTGCCAGAAGGCTGTAATTTTGCATGGATACGCACACATATTACTTACGCCGATGAAGTGAAAGAATAAAATCTTAAAAATCCTTTCTTTAAAGGTAACCTCCCCTAATTAAATTGAGGATGTGATTTTTTTTTCACCTACCCCATCATTAGTGTAGGGGGACTACGGAACCCTACATTGAGCGTTGCCCAACATGCACTTGCCCGGTTTTTTACTTATGACACCAATGCATACATGTGTGTTTATTCAAAAACTGATAAGAATTATAAAAAAACATTGTAGGTACCTACTTAGTAGGCCTATAGTTTTGCTTGGGGCAAAATAGGGTAAATTAGTTTAAATCAAAGAAGTACTTATTGTTGTATTTTGTTATCATTGTAATTAATATGTACATATATTTTTCTTACTAGGTAGATACCAGATATTTCGGTTCATCATAATTAACATACAGGTAGGAAATGTAGGTATAGATCTTTAGATTCAAATGGTTTAGATTATTTATTTTTATTATACAAGGTTATTTTTGGTATAATGCAAAGCTTAGGCACTCCAACACGATTTTTACTACAAGAAATCATATAAAAAAAAAGAAAATGAAAATATTGAAAACTTGCAGAGTAAGCCATTAAAGTTGTCCTGTGTTCTTTGCGCTATCGTCGAATCCTCATTGCGTGCAGTAGTACGTAATCCATGATTATTATTAAAAAATAAGTGATGATCACATTTGACATTACATTGTGAACAGGATTTGGACTGTTAAATGTAACATGGTCCAAAAACTACCCTAATGGATTGCGTTACTGATTCTGAGCAAACTACTTTCAGGTTTGCACTATACCTATCAAGATTAACGTTGTATACTCTGTTAACACTTAGATAACTTCCGTTGACTTTAAAACTTCGAATGTAAAACCATCATGCATCAACCGGTCGACTATGCCAGTCCTGTAAAAAGCTGCTCCAGGCATGATGACACCTCCTCTGAAATAATAAAAAAATATTTAGATTTCTTGCCTGTTGCATACCTACCTTTATTAAATTAGTGCAAGAAATGACTTGCATGGTGTAAACATAATTTATTGAATTCAATTATTGCTCGTGAATGAACAAGAAGAGAGCAATTTATTAGCCATGATACTGTTTTTATTGTACAGTCGGTCGCAAAAAGCAGGCAACCCTAGCAGCTCTTACACAACATTCCTTTTTCCTTTTCTTTTTATAAAAGACGACTCCCGCATTAGGGTACAAGCCCTGTGTCGCGGGTAACTTTACAAACATACATGTCACGGACACAAAATACACCCAGACTCGGAACAACAATTTGTGGATCACATATAGTGGTGTCCCGTCTGGGAATCGAACCCACGACCTCTTGCGTAGCAGTCGGACACACTCCCACCGCGCCACAGAGGCTGTATATCTAGGTACGAGTATGCATATCTACCCACAAATAAACTAGTGCAAGAAATGACTTGCATGGTGTAAACATCCTTTATTGCATTCAATTATTGCTTGGGAGATAACGGCCAAATCCCGCCCCCCCCCCAATCCAGTGGATCGTATCGCGAATCGGCGCAACCTCGCGACACGCAAGTCCATGTAAAAGATATGAGAAGGAATATACACATCTATCAGTGATATATATAGACATTTGTTGCCAATTGCGAGGGCCCAAACTCGCGAGCATCAAGGAATGGAAAGATTTGAGGTCTAGTAACATAGTCCAGATAGGTGGTTCGCTTCTGGCTACGGAAGTCTCGGGTTCGATTCCTGGGTCTGGACTTAAAATTTTTCTATCTTTCAAAAATGCAATTATTGTATCAGTGTTCTATTCACAACCCCAAACGAAGAAATAAATTAACAACCTACCTATCTTCTAAATAATTACTAAAGATTCTTAAATTCATAATATCTATTAAGATTAGGTTTACTACTTGGTACTCACTTGGGTATATTAGAACTTTCTTTTAAAATAGTGATTGCGCACATAACAATAGCTACAGCCGTAGTATGATAAGCAGGATCCTGTCCAGACACCTGTAAATGAAGAACTTGGTAATAATTCATAAGTAGGTATATCGCTAGAAACGTAGATATATGTAAGTACCTAGGTACATACTTAAATGCGGGCTCTGCAAAAGATATGTTTTTGACAAAAACCTCTTTACCAAGAGACAAAGCCCGATCAAAAAAACTATACATTGTTATAAAACTATAAAAGAAGGTAGGTATTATTAGGTACTGACGGCAAAACAAGTATGTAACAGTTACTTTATGAACACCACTCGGTAACTGCTCTTGTTTGGCGTATGTGTTGTGTGTTTGTTTTGTTAAAAATCTTACCTTAACAGATAAAGTTTTCGTCGGTTTCGAGTTTAAATCACTATCTAAAGCCCATCCTTTGCCATTTAAAGTTAGTACATATTTTGTGCCCTGTCTTATTTTATCCGTAGGTCCCTTTGTAGACACAAATCCGAAAGTAAATAACCATGGATAATTTATCAATAATTTTCTAAAAAATGCAAAGTAACACAAGTAGTAATACATAAACATGAACGGGATTGTAAAAAAATGTATAAAAGTTTGAACGGTAGTGTATTGCTTTATGTGGACTGCTCTCTTTTGAGTTTTTTCATACAAATATCTTTGTGACATTTCAGTTACATCAGCGTCTGGTCCGGGCCAAGGAAACCATAAACGACCATTATTTCTGAAGAAGAATGACCTGCAATTAAAAAAATAATTTAGGCAGGTAGTTAGATTTGAAATAATGGCGGCAAAACACAGAGTTAAGCGTGGTGACTGGCGGCATAATTTGTGATGCCATTCTTACAACCAAATTATTAGATAAATAGTTCCTTGCAATTTAGAGCCTTTTTGAAATACTCACCTATTTTGCACACACCTAAACTTTTAAAAACAGATTAAAGGTAACATAAAATGCAACAGTTTTGGCAGAAAGTCCCAATGTGTATTGGGCAAAAGCTATTGGATGTCTTGCCTAATATTCCAAAAAGATTTATGGAAACGGGAGTGTTTAATAATATAATTTGTCAAACCTTTTTATTTCTTCCGGCTCGGGCTCTATAGGAACTGGGAATAGTTTCCGTTTTAAAGCTAGGTGTTCTTTATAGGTCTCCAAAGCATAGACAACCGAAGTCCATGTACCATTATGTAACACAGTTCTTGGCAGTAGCGTCGGTAGCAAAAGTTCTGTGTAACATTCCACTGTATGTAATGTTCCTGAATCACGAATAAAAAAGTTTTTGTTTGTTCCTGAATCACGTATCACGAATAAAAAAGTTATATAATATGCATTGGCATTGAAAAGTAGAGGAAAACGGCGCAGTACAAGTTATTTTAAGTAATTTTGTTTTTATGACGCTATTTTGAAGGTCTACTTACGAGTAATAATGTAAAGAAAAATAATTGAGCGTGAGAAGCTTCATAAATTAATTTGTAAAATTATAAAAATCTTTGAGTGCTTGGAACAACTCATCATTGTAATTAAGTAATCGTCCTCTAACGATGTTTGTAAATAAATGAGTTTTAGGATTTTAACTGCTTGTTTTATCAAGTTTTTTTATAGTTGGAGTCAGAATGCATCTAACTATCCGATCAGATTGGACTAGGGGTAAAATCGTGAAATGTGCATTACTTACCTATCTAAAAGGCAATTTCAATTCGGTACAAAAATATGAGTACTGTAGATTTTTGTCTTACCTTTAAATTGCCTCTCTAAGTATATCATGGCTGCTTCCGAAGGTAGGCAGGCAAATCCGCACGATGGTATGACCAGTACATTAGAATCCTCTGCTAATTTATTATAATCCCGATACAGACTAAACATATGCTGAAATAAAAGATACAACAATCAAGTTAAAAATAGTTGGAACGAGTAATAACAAGGCGGCAAACAGAACTTTCATTATTTTCACAGCTTGAAATCCGTAAGATCGAGTCTTTGGCAGTTAAAGTGTAGGTACAATAAATAACTGGCAAATTGTCTGGATAATCGACCAGATTACCACCAACTCAATAATATTAAGAATATCGTTGGCAAATAAGTAACAAACGCAATTGGTCAATTTCATCGATGCGACAATACACGTTGGATCGTCTATTAACACTTTTACATTCTATTTAGTTATGAAATGTGGTTTGCAACACAAAGTAGAGCATTGACTACTTAGTGTCGCAAGGGTAGTATTGATTAATTTTATAATCAGCATCAATTACACAAGACTTTGCTCGCCATCAAAAATCTTACTACTTACACAATTGAGAAAGAATATTGAGCGCGTTTGCACACAAAGATGCTCAATATTCAGTATAGTTATATCTGTGTAGTTATATGTCTATCTTGGTTTCTAACATATTTAAACGAACAGTTCTTGTAGGTAGGTGCCTATATATTTAATAATCACCTCAGAAATGGCTTAAAAGATTTTGATACAATTTTGTAGGTTTAAATACAAATAGAGTCTAGCTTCCTAAGTTTTCCTGCAATTGGTTTTCATGAAAAAACGCGATTTTGCATAAAACATTTTTCAATTTTGTTTCCAACGTCAAGTGGTTTTTGACCCCAAGACTCATTCTCCGCTCCCGAAAGAGGATTTAACCTTTGTTATATTATAAACTAGCTAACCCGCGCAACTTCGTTTGCGTTATTTTTTCCCATTTTTGCAACATTTTTCATTGATGCCTCACCTGTACCCGTTAACCTTCGTGGGCTCATGCACACCACTTTGCTGAAGATCAAGATTCTTTATAGGACATACAGACAAATATTCATTTTTTTATTTTAATATTTGAAAGACAACGTTCGCACTAGACTAGGCTGGAGTCGCGGGGCTAACAATCCAAATCATATATTAAAGCCACCCGAATCAGGTAGGAACAAATGTAATTAAATTACTTACAAAGTTTTAGTCTATGTAGAATCGAACCTATTACTCTTGCATATCTAACCTACAATTTATAAAAATACTTACAAGCAACTCCGCCGATATGTCCACATAGTGTGTTCCTGTTTCAATACAAGCTTTGACAATGGGCGGACTTAGAAGAACGTTCGGGCCGGTACAATTTATGACCACTTTCGTCACTTCCAACAATTTCTTCAAAGATTTCCCATTTTCAATGTCACATTCTATTATTGTTAGATCTTTAATTGCAGAACCTGTATAAAAAAACCCCAAAATTAATATTAAAAATGCCTTCATTTCTTATATTGATCAAATGCTAGAAATCGTAAAATAGTTAAGGGGATCTATTTTACGATTTCTGACATTTGATCTCGTAAGATTTCTCGAATCCGCTCCCCCCCCCCCCCCCCATGTATAATAGGTAGGTAGGTATGTATGGAAAACGTTTCTTTGCTATATATGACATTTCTTATATCTAAAGATTAGTGGGTCCGATAGAGTCATAGGAAATTGAATCGATTGACATCTTCAATCAACAAATAAACATCATTAAAAGTTTTGCTGATATTTGACTATTTTTTTGCTGGCTGTACCTACGTTTTTACAAAAAAATCTTATGTACCTACGCAACATTGTAAACGCATTGTTTTAGCTAGGTACTCCACACTAGTATAAAACATTGATAAATAATAGTTTTACATCACCTGGTAAACCAAGATCATTGATATTTCATACTAGGCAAACTTAACTTATTTAAATCACTTACTCAGCATCGAATGTGAAGCTGAAATAGGTATCTATTTACAGAATGAGGTAATTAATCTTCTAAGCTACAGCCTACGCCTTGGTTTTTTAACCATACATTTTGAGCATTGTCCTCTTACAAAACTTTCCGAAAAGAGTTTCAAGATTGAAAGCAAAGATGGTGAACTTTTTCAAACACATGAAATAGGTAGAGAGGTAGGTAGGAAGGTAGGTACTTAGGTATTTTTTTATACCTACTTACTTTTTACAATTGTGTTATAAAAAGTAAGTAGGTTAGGAGAAAACGTTTTTATTTACATTTTTTCATGTTAAATAGTTTGACCATCATTGAGATAATATAAGTACCTATTATTAAATAAGGAGGTAAGTAATAAGTTCCTAATTATCTTAATGATTTTCATGAACATTGATTTCAATAATATTTAGGGTTCCGTGTAAAAACATAAAAACCGTGACATCAACATTTTTTTACAAATGTCTTATGTTCATTGGGTTGTAGCTGATTATCATAAAGCTAAAGAGTTTGTTTGTCTGCTTGTTTGAACATGGTAATCTCAGGAACTACTGATCCGAATTAAAAAGTTCTTTTACTGTTGAATAGTCCATTATATAACATCAAGCTACGACCAATAGGAGCGGAGCAGCAATGTAAAACGTTGCAAAAACGGTGAACATTTACGCAGACGAAGTTGCGCGGGACAGCTAATATAAAAAAAAAATATAAGCTACGGGTCTTAATCGCGTAAATATTTTATTTTAAGGCTAAATACCTTTGTTTATTTCCCGACGTTTCGACCGTATTGCAACGGCCGTGGTCACGGGTAGCGATTAAGACCCGTAGCTAATAAAATTCTATAATGTGTACAAATCGCGAAAGTTTACGAACATATATAATATAAAAATATTTACAAACATTGATGTAAGTAAGTAGATAAGTACAAGCTTATCAAATCGTTATACGCTTCAAAACAGCATTCATGTTTTATTCATTATGCCTTACTTAAGTAAGTAATCATCATAAATCATGAGTGACCTACAACAACAGACCGGTAAATTTCGAGAACTTTGCGTTACCACTTCGAATAAAATGTAATAAAGAAATAATGTAATAGGTACCTACATAGCTGTTTGCATTGTATAATTGGTATAATATTCTGGGCCCAGCAAATTTTGTTGTTGTTTATTTCGAAACATGTGCAAGTACCTAACGCAATTGTAGATAACGTAATGTTTTTAGTTTTAATTCTATGTACACAGACATAGCATACCTAACACCTATTTATCTACGCAGTTCCTACCTAGGTATCCATTTGAAGGTTCTTGCATTAATTTTATGAAAGAAATCTCCTAACTTCGATCGCATGGATGTAAAATATGCTTACACGAGTGACGACCTGCTCGCCTAAAAACAAAGGTATAAAAAAATCTAAGTAGCTACCTACTGAACTGTCAAAAGATGAATCGTTATAAACCTGTACCCCTGGAGGTAGATTATTCTATCTCTACGCCTGTACATACCTATCTACTACTGCATGTAAGACTTACCTAGTAGTAAATACTACCTACTTACAAATATTATTAACTACCTGACCCGCGCAACTTCGTCTGCGTAAATATTCCCCATTTTTTTAAACATTTTTAATTGCTGCTCCGCTCCTATTGGTCATAGCATCATGTTATATATTCTATAGCCTTCCTCGATAAATGGGCTATCCAACCGTAAAATATTTTTTCCTGAGATTATCGCGTTCAAACAACCAAACTCTTCAGCTTTATAATATTAGTATAGATTTAAAAATAAAGTTTGTTCGAAAACCCTGTAGGTACTGACAATAGGTATCGGGTTTCAATTAATTATAAAATTCCATAAACCGGTTCGAATTCGGATTTTCCAGTATAAACAAACAATACAACGTATAAGAAATAAGTGAGATAGGTACCTACCTACTATCAGCGACAGAAGTTATTAGGAGCCAATAATTAACTACGTAAGGGTCCAGGAGGGAGGGGGCGGCTAGGAAATCTCTATGTCCTTATCTGAGGGTAGGGGGAGGAGGTTCAGTTAAAACCCAATTATTGTTATATTTTGCAAGTTGGCAGACAACAGTTGCAGGGCTACCAGATGTACGATTTAAATCGAATTTGTACGACTTTTGACTTTTTTACTCAAGTAATGTGGGTGGACAATGGAAGATTGGCATGTGATGATAAATTCCAAAATACAGTTGCACGATTCTGTTCAAGTAGATAATGTTTGTTGAATATTTTGTTAATTATAATATTATGTTAAACATTTAATGTTTCAATGAAAGTCATTTATAAATAGTATAAGCATATGCCGATATTTTAACTGTCACAACGTTAGTTTTAAGATAAACGACTAATAAAATATATTGGCCTTGTATGGAGCCTTATTCCTAGCAAGGCCGTTTGTAAGAGTTCATTAAACCTTAAGTTTAATAAATAGTGATTAAATCTGCAATATAATAAAGTGTTTTATTTGTTACATTATGTAATAAAGTGTTAGTTTTTTAATTGAATTGTTTGTTTCATTTATCTCGTCAATAAACGAATAATAACTGTTTATTGGTTATAGTGGCCTTCCATGGTCCACCCACCTTCATATCAACCCACATGACGTCCCACAACAACGCGGGTTGGCGATCGCAGTATAAGGTTTAAGGTACGCAGAGGACGCCGTTGCCCGCCCGGTCACCCACTTTACGACATTTTGTTTATTCTGAAAAACAATATAGAATCGTACATTAGAAGGTCAGAGGAGGGGGGGGGGGGCGGATTCGAGAAATCTTACGAGATCAAAAATCGTCAAAATCATCCTTACGTAATTAATGAATGGCCCCTTAAGTCATGGAAATCCCACGAGATCTCAGATTATAAAATTATTATCATCAGTCACCTACCTACGAGTATCTATTATTTTTAAGCTAAGTAAGTCTTATTAAAAAATATATTCTTAATAAAAATCTCCTCAAGTCGTGAGATAAAGCAATGCTTGATTATATTTTGGTATGAGCTACGCGATCATTTCAAATGGTAGGTACCAAGGTATGTTTATAGAGCACTGTGTTGCTTGGTAGGTACGTAGTAGGCTGTCTGACCCAGAAGGGGCGTATAATTACCTATTCTATTAACAATACTACAAAAAGGATAAATTAAATTACCCGTCAAAGGTTTTATAATGAATATTAAAATTTACGATTTTAGTAAGTACCTAGTGTCCATAATTACTCACCGAAATGTGTAAATTTTCAAGATTTCTTATCAACATTGTAGGTAGGTATGTCTATTTCTTTACAATCAAAATAATATTAACCGCTGCCGCATGTCTTGCCATGTGACTTCCGTCAAAACATTTTTTTTAGTTATTGAAGTTTAAAAGAAAAACGGTCACTTACGAGTCCTACTCGCCCACCGAGTGTTCCGTACAAATTTGTAGTTAAGTAAATATTATAAATAGGTAGGTACCTTGTTAAGGAATAGAGTCTCGCAGTTTTTAAATTACCAAAAAAGCCGTATCTTTTTTACATTAACTTAGAAGTTTGATTTTTTTCACAGCTTCAAGGGACTGCTGTAGACCTGAGTATATAGTTTTAATTTAAACTCGATACCTCCACGTATTCCCAGAGTATTTCGACAGACGGACGGAAATTGGAATATACGAGTAACTAACCTAACAACACATAAAAGGATCAGATAGGGATTAAACATAGGTACATTTTTGTATTTTTTTAGTGTTGTTATCACACTGACTAAATAGATAGGTACTCTATGATACTCGTATAGTACCGAGGTACTTAAGTCCTGCTTACAGACGATGGTATCTATTTAAATGAACAACCAAACACCCTAAAGAATAGGGATACCTACTTAGAACTGTATGATAGGGAAAGACCAGTAGGAATACTTTAAATAGGAAGAAAAATCCGTAATTTTATTTATAAACATACCTGTTTGATTCAATTCCTTGACTACATTTTCTAGTTTTTCCCTAGAGCGGCCAGCTATGCCCCACTTAACATCCCAATATTTTTCAACGGTTAAACTGGCCAAATATTTCACGGTAAATTTTCCTGTGTATCCTGTAGCACCTAACACAATAATATCAACACTTTTATTCATTTTGTATTATATAAATTTGAAATGCGGAACTTATTTTCAACTTGACTATTCACTTGTGTCTGGCAAACTGATTAAAATTTATTATATTTTATATAATATTGTCTAGGATCGCTACTATCGCCTGCGAAGCGCTACACTGTTTAAATGTCAGCTTGTTTAAAAACCTCTGTCTGATTTGAATTAAAACCAACAGGAAAATAATAACCGTTTGTGTTCCGTCACAGACTACTGACGATGACGATGAGATGACGTACAGAATGGCTACTCCCACCAGTCCGACCTACCCCACCGCGCCCTTAACTAAGACATCATATCTACAGACAATAAATGAATAACGTATTACGTTTGAGCTTAAAAGTGACGGTTGTATACCTTTGGATTTGGAACGCTTCACGTATATCTCACGACTTTCTCACTACTTGACAGTCGTGTTATTATAAACTCGAAACTAAAATTAACTATGTATTATACCTAGGTACTTATCTATATAATTAGTTATAATATATCTTTATTCTGTGAAACGCGGTAGGCAGATATAGGTAATATTAGCGTAACTATGGCTACGCGGCCTCATCTTAGAACTTAGCAAACGGATGACCTAGAGTGCGAGCAGAATGAGCGAGAACGGTAAAAAACTCATTACCGCGCTAAAAGATGGTACCTGTACCTACCATGGAATAGAATAAAAACGTTTTTACAAAAAAAATTAAAACCGACTTCCAAAATAAATTTAAGGTAAAATATTATTATGTAGAACAACAAAAAATAATTAAACAATTTGAAGTTGGTGGACATAAAAACTTAAAAATATTTAATTATTTTTTGTTTATTCCAAACTACTCATTTCTTTATGCAAAATGTTGCGTTTTGCGATACAAGGCTGTTGATTTTTGAGAAGTTTATTTTGAGAGTTAGCATTACATGATTTGACGGAGGCAAAGAATCAGGTATCAAACACGGTACTCAGATAGCAACCCGCAATATTATTATTGAATAGTTCCACCGGTCGTCTGTGGTCTTCATCATCAGCTCCATTTTACTCAATGTTGTTTTTAAGAGTAAATGCACGAATTACAACAAAACCCAAGTTTCTATAGAGTTCCCTCCTTTTTGAAGTCGGTTGAAAAACCAAGCCCTACCCAATAGAAGCCATCGTGAGGTCGCAAGTTCGAATCCTACCCATTATACTACCGATGTGAACTCACTCCTCACACAAACCATTGAGCTCAGTTCAGCAAGTTACCTATCTCTTGAAAAAAAATCCTTTTCAACTCGTGCGTCGTAATCGTGTTTTAAGTTCAACCCGAACACGCCCTGAGAAGGACATAAGCGCCGCCGGGAATATTTCAGAAGGGTGCAACAGAAAGTAGTTAGGTAGATCTACGCTCTAGGTACTACACGAAAATAAGTGGCAGATCCAAGGGCTCAAGGGCCCATAATCATTCACCCATTCGATTCGTGTAAGTGGTGCAACAACGGCCCTATTTGGTTCAAGCCCCCCCCCCCCCGCAACCACAATCCTGGATCCGCCACTGACGGAAATAAATGATCTTTAAAAAAAACCGAAACCACCATAATCCTGGGATACCTACCTATTGCGGCACTGATCTAATTAGGTATTATTCTTTAAATATTTTTAAAAAATAAAAATAAATACATGAGAGATATCCCGACACGGGGGTGCAAGTGCGCCCATGGACGGGCAACAGACTATTCTGGAGAGGGCACGGATGTGGTTCGCGGAATAGGTACTTTATAACCGGTCCGTTACGTTTTATTCCCTGAACGGCCACGCTGACGGTCTAAATTATCTAGGCTACCTTTGATTGTAATAGTTAGATTTAGATTAGGTATTATGTTCAACAATATTTATTATAGCTTCCTACACCTGGTAATTAGGCCGAAACTTAATATATGTGGCCTCCATCTATAACATTTAAAAATCGTACCAATGATTCTACTATTCAGTTATGCAATGTTAACAAACTACTTTCTGAACTGGTTAGACGAAAATGAATATTTAGCAAACCTTCATATTTTAATATTATTAACATTCTTTGTAATTTACCTACTTTATTTCTTTCAAAACTAGTTATGAGAGGATAGAGAAATCTAATTAAATTTTTAATTTATTTATGAACAACTAAATATTAACCCAAGTCTACGTTAACTGTTTACTGTATCATCAAATTAGGGTACTTATTATACTACCTACCTACCACATAATATCTTGGAACCACTCACACAACGCTATCTGATCCCAAACTAAGCAGAGCTTGTACTATGGAAACCAGAAGACTGTTAAAGATACTTATATATTTTTAAATACATACATATTATAGATAAATAACACCCAGACACAGAATAAACCATCGTGCTCATCACACAAAGTTGTATACTGGGTGGGAATCGAACCGACGACCTCTTGCGTAGCAGTCGGATACACTCCCACCGCGCCACAGAGGCAGGATACCTACCAAGTATGAGTAGGTATATTTTCAGTCCAGTTACGCTAAACAAATATAAATACCTAACTATTAACATTGATGAGGTTCCCACATAAAAAAAAAATGTTTTTCATTATTTTTAGCTTGATGTGTCCGACTCGCATTTGGTCGGATTTTATATTCCTGTTACAGGCAGTGTTTACATGGCACGAAATTTAAAGCTATGTAACGGAACTAAATACTTCATAATTGTCCCATTCTAAACTATTTTATTAATAAAATAATGTGATTTTAACCGACTTTAAAAAGGTCCTCAATTCGGATGTTTGTATTTTTTTTGAGTAGGTGTGTTTTTTTATGTAGGTGATAACTCCGTCTTAAACTTATAGACGGTTTTTTTAAATTATTTTATTGTCCAAAGTGGTTTGACTGGTGACAAATCAATCATGATTGAAGTCGGTTAGATGTTTTTTATAAAACAGTTTTAATAAATAAATTACCAGCATTTAGTTAAGTTATCACTTGAACTTTGTCATTGGTTTTTAGCAGGCACTCGGTAACTATTTATTGACTACTGATCTACCCACTAGGTATTAGATTTTTTTGTGTAAAGGTTTATTTGATTTCACTTGTAGACAGTATCGGATTAACCATATAGCAGGAGTAGCAATTGTTACGGGCCCCGCGCAAGAGGGGGCCCGTACATCTAAGATTGCCCTCCTCAACCTAAGCGTAATTATTTGAGCATAGCATAAGAACAGTAGATACTCACAGCAGATCAAGGGCCCTGGATAAAATTTACTGCAGCATTGATTATAGATAGGTAAGTAGATAGGTACCTCTATCTATCTACAAGAAGCGGATGCCAATTACCGCCAATTGAATTAAAAAAAAAAACATGAACTAGACTGTCCATTTGAAGTTACTAAATAATACGTAGGTAAGTGCCTACATACGCACAACAAGTTAATAGAGGCGTGTAATTGTAGGTAGATGCATAAATGACCTTTAAAATGCTATTAACCCAACATTCGCTGATGACATTGCCCACATTGCCCATTGCACAGTTGTTACCTAAGCAACTATGCATGTTGAAATTGAAATTACTTATATTATTTTTTTCGTTAGGTACCTACCTTTAATCTACACTAATATTATAAAGCTGAAGAGTTTGTTTGTTTGTTTGAACGCGGTAATCTCAGGAACTACTGATCCGAATTGATTGTCTTCCGATTGATTGATCCGATCAATTGTCCAGTACAGCCGCAATGAGCCCCCTTGTCACACACTTGACAATTAACCCATTCTTCATTAGACTCAGAATATAAACTCCAACAGCACAAATATTCAATATCATCAGTAACGCTATCTGATTTTTAAACTGCTTTGGCTTTTCGTTAGTTTTTTTCTGCATTGGTTTTTTTTGCCTTTTTTGTCTCTCTTCTAATTCCAGATGCATATCCGATCAAATTCCAGATTCAGTGATGATAGCGGTTTTGCCCTTCTACGAACTTATCGCATCCTTTCTTGTGTCATGCGCGGTGAAAGTACCTATTAGTTTTATTGGGCATGACATAATGTTTGTCTGTTCCTCTTCTTCAGTAGCAATAGGACCCACAGGGATCTTAACATTTTGGTAGGTACATAATTTTCATTTCGTCTAGGAAGCTTAATTCTTTATATTTTGTACTAGCTGACCTGTGCAACTTCGTATGCGTACATTGTCCCCGTTTTTGTAACATATTTTATTGCTTCTCCGCTTCTATTGGTCGCAGCGTGATGTTATATAGCTTATAGCCTTCCTCGATAAATGGGCTATCCATTAGCAAAATATTTTGTGTTCCTAAGATTATTGCGTTCAAACACACAAACTCTTCAGCTTTATAATATTAGTATGGACTAGCTGACCTGCGCAACTTCGCAAGCATCAATTTTCCTAGTATTTGCAATTTTTTTATTGATGCTCCGTTCCTATTGGTCTACGACCACGTGATGTTATGTGGCCTATAGCCTTTCTCGATAAATGGGCTATTCAACACAAAAACATTTTTTCGAGTAGTTCAACCAAACAAACAAATAAACTTTTCAGCTTTAGGCAAATAATATTAGTATAGATTGTCCTTCCAATATTTTTATCACCTCCCCCGCACACTCTACTCGTTTTTCTTTTGTAATCGCGAACCATAAACTAAAACAAGAACTTTAGAAATAAAAAACGATACTATTAACGACAGTTTTTACAGAGCCAAGCCGGGGTACAGTACCCTATCCCAAACGTGCATTAGAAACTGCACACTCCCTCCACCCACCACCCCTCCCGGTGTCAGCGACAAATTTGTATGAGTGACTCACTTTGACCTGGCTTTAAGCAAACTACACCTCTGGAACATAGGTAATACTTATGGAGGTCCAAACACCTTTCCATCTAGAGGTGGATATCACACACATAGATATCTATGTGTCTGTCTGTTGACTGGCCTGTTGATCTAGTGGTTAGTGACCCTGACTGCTAAGCCGGAGGTTCGATTTAGTGATGCAAGAAACTCAGTCGTTAAAGTCTTTTAAACAAGACTAGACTCATTTTTGACGACTCGCAACTAGACTAGTCTTTTAACCCTCAAGTTTTGGGGTCAAAAGACTACAACTAAGGACTAAATTGAGCCGAAGTCTTATAATTTCGGATCTAAAAAGACTAAATCATAACTAAAAGGGCTTACAAAAATAAAAGCCTTATAAGAGTTAAAGGATTTAGAGCCATAAACGCCTTGAGTCTTGCGAAGTCTTCCTCACATATGAAAAACCTTAACATAATATTCGGTTATTGCGGTGGTTAATATTAGCGGATGAATGTCGTATAATATTTTTTTATAATAATTTAATTTAAATCAAATATGAGTGTTACAATAAAAATCTGATTATATCCCTACTTTAGTTTTTATTTTGGAGACTATTTACACAGGATTTATAAAATACATAACACATACACAAATACAACTACCTAATCAGATTTCCATCACATTTTGAACTGGAATTGTATTGAATAGTATCAAGCACGACTCAGGCGGGAGTCCTTTTAAAAAGGTTGAGTTGTTTAAGTCTTTTAGCCTTTTTATTAAAAGACTAAAAGCCTTCAACGACTCAACCTGTTTTGTTTTGACTGAGTCTTATTACTAAAGACTGGAAACTCAAGTCTTCTTTTAAGAATTAAGTCGTGTAAAATGGAGTCCAATCTTTCTTAAAGGCCTTAAACAACTGAGGCTCTTGCATCACTAGTTTGATCTCCACCCAGGGTAAAACTTTGTGTTATGAGCATTTGGTTTATTCTGTGTCTAGGCGTAATTTATCTATATGTATGTATTTAGAAATATATAAGTATGTATATCAGTTGTCAGGTTTCCTTATTACAAACTCCGCTTAGTTTCAGATAACATTGTGTGAGTTGTCCCAAGATATTATTAAGTAAAGGAGGTTTTGTATGAAGGGTTACATCTAAGCAATCTGTGCTACTAGGTACCAGACCAGTAAAAAAATAACTACAACACAAAAAAAAATTGTAAACAACATTTATTATAAATAAATTATACTTACTTACATTTTACAATACACTTAAAACTATTCAGTAGAACTCATTTGAAGCTTTAACAATTTGAATTTCCCTACATATTTTTTAACTTCATCTTTAGGATATGGTTTAATAGCGAGACAGGTTGGTATATTTTCTGGCTGTTCTATCCATAGTTTATGTCCTATAGAATTTTCTTTTAACTTTAGTGCTATTTTGTTCAGTGATTCCTCATTGGGAACCTGTAAAAGTAAAACAATAGTTTATAATATTATCTAAATTATACTGCACAAATGAAAATTCCTCTCCCGGGACTCCATATATCTCCACACCAAATTGCATCTAAATTGGCTCAGCAGTTTAAGTGTGTAAACATAACAAACTATTATGTGTTTCAAATAAGAAGATAATCGCAACCGCAACCACTTCACTCTGTACTTGTCAAAATTATACCGCTAGCAGCAAAAACTCCCAAGTCGGATAAAATATGTATATGTATGGTGATGGAACGGACATATTAATCATTTGTTTTAAACTATGTACCTAAAATTTTTCTTTATTATAATATTAATAGTATTCTTTATTATCTAACAAATACCAAACAAAAATAAGTAAATAGGCAAAATATAAGTCTTTCAGTCAGTTGTGATATTTTTTTTAACTAAAACTTAACTATATGTAAATAGTAAACTACAGTGTAAATATAAAGTTCATTAGAGTAGGTAGGTACTTCTGTGTAATACTAATGACACCTTTTTACGAATCATTTTATTGCTGACCTTACGTCATACAATGAAGTTGCAGTTGTTACATGAATTAAAATGTCATCATGACAGTTATCAACTCATTTGAAACGCTTAGTAATTTATTAAATGTTTAAGTGACACTGTAGTGCTACTATAGTATTAAATTATCGATGACTGCAGTTATTTTCACATTCAAAATGTTAGTTTGGATTATCTAACTATCTAGGTAATGACATTATTTATTTATATTGTAGCTACTTGTACTAAAGATGAGTTTTATATTAGTAATAGTCTGTTAAGGGTAAATTACACAAAACAGGGATTCAGATCTGTTAAAAAATTATATTAGAAAACTTCTTAATGAAAAATTTGAGTGACCAGCTAAAGAGTTCTTCCAGCAGATGATAAAAATAAATTTAATGATATTTCATAATATGATCCCATAAATAAATCTGAAAGTTGCGGAAAAATGCATATACAAGGATTTTTGTATTTTCACACTTATGGCAAACAAATATTCAACTTTATTTTGATATGTGCTCTTGCGCACTGCAAAGTAATGGTTGTTTACGAAAGAGCGAGGTGGGGGGCCGTGTCGCTGGCGTGTAGCACTAAATGAATAATTTGCTCCATATAATGCCCCCTTAACTAGATAAAGTTTTGTCTTTGGTTATGATTCTATTTTTAAGTTAAAATAATTATGAATCCAGGACAAAACTATGTGATCTGGGTGAACTTATCCATTATTGTATGGTTGTAAAGTTCTTCTGTTTAAGGCGTCAGGGCTTGTGCCTAAGCGTGATTTATTGTATTAAGTCCCAAATTATTTAATGTCTTTGTTTATAAGATAATATAGGATATAGGTAAAAAGTATATAATAGAGGCAATTGGAAATAAAATGAAATCTAAAAACAATAGGCGATAGACCCTGGACATACCTCTAAAACAACTTTATGCATATTATCCATGTCATTAAGATATTGTACTGTATGTTCATCATCCTTGTATAAATGTAGAACAGCTGTAGAAGCGTGGCATGCCTGGGCCACAACGGATCCTATTGACCAACCTAGTTCCTTGAGTAAATCAGTCCTTAACAAAATATACTGAACAAGAGTGTTCGACATTATAATCAGAATATAGAATCTATTTATGTGAGTAGAATTTTTTAGTCCACTATAATAAACTTGTTTTTATGCAGGAGTTTAAAATAATTATTTATTTTGCCGTAACCTTACAATACTGTTTTTGTGTCATTTAATATCGACAATTGACGACAATCGACATTGGCAGTGACAAACTGACAAGACAGACAGCCAGCTGACCATATTAATAATCTGTGCAGCTGACTGCCAACGCTAGTGACAGCTGAATATCCTATTTTAGTTAAATATTCTCGTTACTCTAACTGCAGATAATTCTGCAAAAAATCAATAAAAGTGCTAATGCAAATTTTGCTGTGGCAACCAAAGGTCAATGGTGGCAACTTTTGTTTATAACTGTCATGTGTCATTTGTTTTGTTTGACAATTTGGTTTCCGAAAACGATTTTATTTGAAAAGAAAAAGCTTTATTTCTAATTTCTTACGATTCTTCAAAACATACGGCTACTGCATTTTTTATTTGGAAGCCATGGCTTCAGGTCTTGAGAACTATGTAAATCAAACAGTGTCAGTAATAACCTCAGATGGCCGGAACTTCATTGGGACCCTGAAAGGATTTGATCAGACAATAAACATAATTTTGGACGAATCCCACGAACGTGTGTTCTCTTCATCCACCGGTGTGGCGCAGGTTGTACTTGGACTGCATATAATTCGAGGTGACAATGTTGCAATTGTTGGACAAATAGATGAATCTATTGATAGCAGATTAGACCTTGGGAATATAAAAGCTGAACCATTAGGATCTATTGTACACTAGTCATATAAGGATATGTAATAAATAAGTTTTTACACCATCTGTGTTTTTATTTCATTACTGGACATTTGATGCTTTGCGACTACTCTCTATTTTACTTAAACAATTTGTGGACTTATATTGCCGATGCTAAAAACCAGTGGCTGTAAATATACTACGAAAAGAGCCTACTTATTTCTAAAAGTTTAGTAATTGCTTATCCTCAGGTCACTTCATTGTTTGCAAATTTTCGACTTGCAGTGCTACAAAAGCAGTTACCTACAAATAACTGTTCAAGAGTGCAGGTGTAGTAAAACTTTGGAGCCTTCAATTTATTTAGGTTTCCTTTTATTATTTCCTAATCATATAATAATACTAGCTGACTTGCACAACTTCGTCTGCATATTCCTAGATTTTGCAACATTTTTAATTCCTGCTCTGCTCCTATTGGTTGAACATGACATGACATTGACATTTTATAGCTTTCCTTGATAAATGGGCTATCTAACAGTAAAATAATTTTTCAATTTGGACCAGTAGTTCCTGAGATTATCACATTCAAACAAACAAACTCTTCAGCTTTATAATATTAGTATAGATTATGTGGCAAGTTAAATAACACAAATGTAACCTAGAAGATTTATTTCATTATTTACAAATTACGTGATGAATTATTTATATGAAATAATTTCATATTTACAAAATATCCAAATCTACAAAGCAAATGTTGAGGTTTGCTAATCCAGCATACAGAGGCAATAATATTCTGATTTCAAATAAAACTCAGTAACAACTTTCATAACCCAGTCAAGGATTTAAATGTCCCATAGTCCTATTTAATTTTAATTTTCATAGAGTTATTCTAACAGATATGCTAAGGATGATATGACATAGCATGCTGCTGCATTGATTATATTGCGCAGCATTGAATTATTATTGCATAAGCGAGCTTTGTGATATGCTGCATGTCATTCTCTGATGGGGTATGTTCTCAAAAGATGATGAATAATAACTCTACAATACATATACTGTTGAGTTATCATTATAATACATGTGAATGTGAATGATGAGTATAAATGTCAGTCTGTCTTACTAAATTAACTAGTTGCACAGTAAAAAAATATTTGGTCAAGCAACTAATTGATTTTATAAATGAAAAATTATATTTCTTTTCATCAGTCATTCATACACATTGTAGGTACAGACTGTGTGTGATATTAGTGTGTCAAGTGCTGAAATTAATTTTTGAAATTCATACTCAACCCAATCTTAAATCTCTAGATTGTAAACATCAGTTTTGGAAACACTTGTCTGCCTGCTGCAGGAATATGACACATTAGAATGCAGAAGACACTAGACCAACATAACAGGTGAAAGGCCCTTAGGCCCTTGACCCACCACCGGCAAGTAATGAGCAACTATCAACTATTTTCTATGATGATACTGATGAGATGATAGCCTCTGTGGCACGGTGGGAGTGTATCCAACTGCTATGTAAGAGGTCAGGTTTGATTCCCACACGGGACACCACTTTGTCTGATCCACAAATTGTTGTTCTGAGTCTGGATGTACTTTGTGTCCGTGACTAGTATGTTTGTAAAGTCCCCGCGACACAGGGCTTGTACCACAATGCGGGATCGCCTAAAAAAAAAAAAATTAAAAAAATCCTCGCCGGCAGTGTATGTATTTGTATTTTTTTTTTGTTTACATGAGATCTACATCTATTGTACGTTTCTTGAACAAGAAAATAGTTAATAGTTGCTCTCTTTCTCGTCTTTCTTTTTCATTTTTTTTAAGAGGACAAGTGCTATAACTATGAAGTCAAAATGTGACATGTATGTGTCAAGCATGATATATTAAAATCTGGAGATTTCGGATTTAGCCAAATAATAAATTTCTCAAAAAGTTTTATTATGATTGTAGCTAGATAATTATTTTCTAATGTACTTTAAAAATTATGTTGTTACAACATCAATTTATTAAATTTTATACTAGGTATACTAGTGCATATTTGGTAACCATAGACAGTTAAAAACAGCCATAAAATACTTATTAAGCTGCATTATTTCAGCTCTATCACATTTATCATGTCCTAATTCTATGTTTAAATTAGGTATAATCATTATTGCTTGCTGATGCTCCCATCAGCACTATTTCTTGATGCCTGTAAAGAAAGAAAAATAATAAAAAAAAGGTATTATATTATGGTACTTATAAATGACAATAATTTCAATTTTCATTAAGAGTTCAGGAGTAGGTAAGTAGTATTATTATTTTTAAGATATAATAGACAATGTATGTAAATGTGGAAATCATAATTATGTGCGAGTTAGGTTTACATTTTATGTAAATATGTACTGTACTACCCTCCAGATCAAATATATCATGTTTAATAGTGTTTGACTTGTTATGTGGATTACATCTTAACAAGAAGGCACTTCTAAAATGAGAGCTTATTAACAGACTTCAAAAAAGTATGTTATCAATTCGATACATATATTATGTAATATTATTGGACGTATTTTTTCAAAAGTATAAATCGGGTTGTGGCCATTCTTTGAAATATATGAACGAAAACGTGTAAATTTGATACCTGGCTTAGATTTTTACAAACTACCAGTATGATGTCATAGGAAAAACATCCTAAAACCTTGGTCAAATAGTATAAAAAAAACACGCCTGCACAAAAAAGATGGAAAAAAGATCCCCTACATAATTATATAGTTTCATGCAGTCATAGGCATTAATTAATTTAAATGAACTTAGTGAAGTGCCTCCCGACTGCATTAATTATATAATTATGTAGGGGATCTTGTTTCCATCTTTTTTGTGCTGGCGGGTTTTTTTTAATTTTTTTTTTATTTAATACTTTTTAGTAGTTGTAGAATGTAACCTCTAAATTTAATTGTGATAAAAGTAACATTGGTTACATTCTAAGTATTGAAAATTGAAAAAATAATGCTGGCTAACAATTTTTTGGTATTACAGTCATAATCATGTTATAACTTTTCGAAACGCTTAAGATGAGCCCTTTAATTTGATACCCTTAATGCAGTATTCAAAACAACTTTTTTTTCACACCTCTTTATTTGACATCTCACAGCAGCCATGTTTGCTTTTTTCAAACGTCACATATCTAAGAACACTTGGGCGACCCGCCATGTTTGTTTTTTTTCAAACGTCACATATCTAAGAACCGATCAAAAGGATTCTAACGACCTCATAATTGTATAAATCTGTTCAGTGGATTGTGAGATATCAGGTAATAAAGAATATTACATAGGTACTTACATAAATACATACAAGATACGCGCGAAAAACATAACCCTTCCTTACAGTCGGGTAAAAATAAGGACATACATTTTTTTGCGTTAAAACTAAAAATTATAAAATAAAAAGTAATTAAAAAATATTTACTGAAACTAATGAAATAATACTTCGTCCCCACGAAATTTACCTAAATGTTTTAACATCGTTGCCAGCACCATATCAACAGTAGGTCTACTACCTATCAAATTAAAAAAAAGGGAATCTGTAATATTGACAAACTAATTTAGTTGAACCATGTTTGTCAGAATTTCAGTACAAATCTAACAAGTCCTGCCACAGAGCTCAAAAAAATTAGATTAATTTCGTGGATATAAGAGTATTATTTTCAGTTTACTTTTGAAGTGTTTAATTATTTTAAATTACTTTTTATTATTAACTTATCGCACCTTTAAAGTAAAACCGTTTCTAAACGAAATTATGAATTTTTATAGGAGAGCCAATATTAGAAAATAGTCACTGTTTTTTCTCAATAAAATCTGAGTTCAGGATTCTTTCAGATATTTAATGAGTTTCTATGATAGATCTCTGTTTACATTATGACATGTGATTTAAAAAAGTTATTTTTATTATTTACAGCTTTAGTTATTTTGATTTATATTATTATAGTAACACTTTACCATTAATTTTAATTTTCATTAAGGTATATTACTATGAAATTACAGTGCAACTAATGTTACTAAATAGAAAACTATTGAAACTTCATAACTTAATAATATTATTATACAATTAAATTAAAAATCATAAAGTTGGCATTGTTGCAATGTATAATATTACTAAATAAATAAAAAAACATTCGATATTAATAATGTTTTATTACAAAATAAAGAGAGATCCTTACAATCACTTGAAATAGTTATTTATCAATCAGTCTTGAGAAATTTGTACCTTTAAATCACAGCTAGTACGTATCTTAATTGCCTTAACTTTTAATTATCTTACCTTATAACATTTTAAAACACTTTGACTAAAAACAAATCAACTGGAAATAGCAATATCAAAAAAATATAAAAAATTAACATAGTAACAATCACAGCCTCCTTTCTCATGAGCTAACAAAAGTAATGTTCGCTTCTATCACTTAATTAGATTAATGAGTCAAACCTATTGACATAATAATGAAAGTTTTTATCAAAAATAAACAAAATCTCTTTAAAAAAAGTAAAAAATAATGACATTCTCAAAAAATTGTGTTTATATCATCAATATAATAATAATTAGGTAGCAATGCTAAAACAAGATGTTATTGTAATAAGACAATGCGTAATTTTGTGGTATAATATTACTGTTAATTAAGCTTTTTAAATCGCTGTTTTTTCTGTCACTTAATTTTAATCTTGATTGATATAAACTTCAGTTGGAAATTTTGAAGATCAGTGCTAGTACGTGTTCGCGACGAACGATTATTATGGAATTTTATTTCTTTGAAATCTGTATCTAAATAGGAAGTTTTATAATAAATGCCAACGTGGGTCATTTCTTGATTTTTTTCAAATTTAATTATCTTAATGTCACTCGTTTTAACGGTTTCTCCTTCAGTATTTTTTGAAAATTGACCACCGCATGCCTCTGTAAGATTTTTTATATCAACGAAATCTGAATAGCACATTTCGGTAACATTGTAGGGATTGCCTTTCTTTCGTGCAGTTCTGATTATGGTCACATATTGATCTGGTGTATACACAGGACCAGAACGCAAGCACTTTTTGACAGCTTTTTCTATCACTGAGTGAACAGAGTCATTTTCATTTTGTGTATGGCCACTTATTAAATATTTGTGCGTAATGGACTTTATTTTCAGAACAGTTATGGCATATACATACATGGAGAACATAAACTTGTTCTTTTGCTGGCCACAGCAATTATCAGAGTAAAATGTGATTTGCAAATTATTATCATTAATTTCTGACGCCCTCTTTGTCAGATATCGCCAGACACACGTTGTTATTTCGTTAGCTCCTCTAAGTGCCTCGACCTCGCTCCAAACAAAACAATCACAATAGTCTTTTGCTAATTCACTTATTGTAAAATTACAAACATTGAGCTTACATTTGTAATATAAACTAGATACATCTCCTTTTGGAAGAGGCAGTACTGCCTGGAGGTCATAACAGGCAACAATGTAGTTTTCCTGAACCATTGTTTTGTCATTTGATTTTTCCTGGCGACATAATTCTTTTTCAAGCAGGTGTTGGTCGTATCTGGTCTGTAACTCTACTGTTTTATTAACAGCATTTTTAAAGCTGATGCATAGTTCGCACTGATCTTTTTTAGGTGTGTGAAAGCCGATGTTGTTATCTTCATTGAATACTCTCCTATAGGTATGAATTTTAGCAGCTTTAACACCATCATTCAAGCATTTCGTTTGGTAGTCGGTATAAAGATCTGTAAGGCTTTTACCCCCATCAATAAATTCACGAGTCGTCTGCTGTCTTAGATAATGTGATTCGATTCTTGGTATTGTGTCTATATGGTTTTTTATTCCTGTTATGATATCTGAGCTTATTTTGTATTGTTTCCCATGTTTACCCCTTTTTTCTTCTTCAACCGTTCCCGCTTGGTTTTTTTTTGCTATTACAGTTGCAATAGGTCTATTATTAATGGCCAATGTGTTTCTAAAGAAAAATTTACAGATACGATGCTTAAAATTGTTAATCTCGAATGAAAATGAATGTTTAGGTCCTCTATTACTATTATGAACTTTGTATTTATATTTAGGTTTAATTACATCAATACACTTTGCAATATAATCTCTTTGTCTAGATAAATCTCCCATTTTCCAATAATTGACAAAAATAATTTCTCTGTCTTCCTGTTTGATTATTTCGCTGCACTTTAGTCTACATTTTTCCCCACACGGTGGTCCTATCTGCTTTTTTGGCATGACTTTTTTAGACTTAGACATAGTTTTATATTGCTGACCACTATTACGAAGTCTTTTAGCATCTTGCCTCACGGATACATTTTTAAAGCCTTTACGCCTTCGTTTGATTGGAGTCTTGTTTTCTTCTGGAGGACCCAAATCATTTTCTTCAACCGGTGGCACAGGAAGACTACTTTGAGGAGTTGGGCTAAATGATACACGCCTTGGTGGGGTTTCCGGTATGTAATCAGGATCACAATCCGCTTAATCAGGGGAAAAATCCTTACCTGATTCAGACACACTAGATGAAGATGATGAGCTTGAGCTTGTTGATGATGAACTCGAAGATGATTCTGAGCTTGTTGAATGGGATCTTGGTCTACTGCTAGGGCCTGGTACAATAACATCTTCTGGAGTTAATTTTGGAAAACCAGTACCGCTTAAATATGGGTTTGGCATTTCGTCATCAATTGGATGAGCATAACATTCAGCTTCCATAGTCTGACTAGCGTAGACTGAGGACGGTGGTAGCGTTTGTTCTTGCAATAACGAAGGAGATCTACAAGTATCGATAGTTATCGGATTTGCACCGCGTGAAAAATTATTATCCAGATCGTCCATGGATATTTGTTTAGGGGTTTCAGTGTTTACAGAATCTTGTTTAGATTCCATAGCTTCTAAAATACGTGACAAACGCGGGTTTCGGAAATGCGCCATAACCTGAAGCAAATATTCTTATTATTTTTATCAATTATTAATATTAAAGACATTTTAACAGAAATATATTTAGTTACTATTATTTATAACTTTTATTTATGTTAGTAGTAAAGTGATACTATAATTACTAATGTGCAATGTTACAGTAACAGTTTCATACATTAAGGAGTCAATTTAAATATTAAATGGAGTTTAAACAAAATGTAATATTTTACTTCTTAAATGTTAAACCAAAATGTACGTTGCGTAAAGAAATAAACCGTGACTAACATAAATATCCCACTATTGTAATTAAGCGTATGATTTAATTTACTTTTAACTCATCAAAAAACTGTGACTAAAGAAATAGTTACACTCTTCAAATAAACATTATGGGAAAAAAGGCAAAGCGTGACTATACAAACTATAACATTTTATCAATGAAATTGAATTATAAATTACGTAATTTCATAACACAAAAACGTGTCTAAACAAATTGAAACATTATATCTATTAAAAAAATCAACAACATACCTTTTTTGTGACTTCGAGCCGTGTTTATACAAATAATAACACTGTTGTTTTAAACTTCCGTCATCACTCTACCACGATCATGTTCTTACTGGTATAGACACAATATTGTATTTTGCGAGCCGATCTTAATTTAGTTTGGTAACGCTTTGATTAACCGCTAGATGGCGGAAAACACAAAATTTTACAAAAAGGACAAGTTTATCTTGCAGTTTACGAGTATTTAAGATAGATGGCATTGATACCTCAATTCATGAAAATTTTCGTTTAGTAACGGTTTTACTTTAAAGGTGCGTTATGTCATGAGACTGAGATTATTTAATCATATTGTAAGATCCCCTCCATATGGCCTGGCATGATACACCACTGTTAACTAAAAATTGTTATCTACTTATAACCAATCTCAATATATAATACTTTTTACAGAAAGGTCCTTCTTACAGTTTTAAACTAAATAGTTACTCTGCGGTACATTACTGACCATAAAACAACTATAGAATAAACTATCATCTTTTTGATATTATGGACTTATTAAAATATTGGCTTTTTGATCTTATTTAGTTTCTAAGTGGCTTAATGTAACTTCGCGTTAGTACTCGTAAGTGTGGTGACTCCTTATTACAACAATATCATTATTGGTTTTCAAAATACATATTACACTGTGCATACTCGTAACTAACATTACAGGATTGCTACTGTCGTGGACTAACTAAAAATCTCAATTAATTTAAATATTATACTAAAATTGATACTTACGTAAAAGTTTATTTCACTGTCAACTTGATAAGAACGGATCAATACTACATACAAACAATTGGTACAAAATACCTTAATCACAAAAAAATCGTTCAGAAGTATCAATCTTCAGTTTCAGATTCTTCTGATTTAATTATTTCGATTGCTATTCCTTGACTGCAATTATTTAGAAAAATTATAATCCATACTAATATTATAAATGTGAGAGTAATTCTGTCTGTCTGTTACGCTTTCACGCTAAAACAGCTAAACCGATTTAGATGAAATTTGGTATGGAGATAGTTTGAGTCCCGGGGAAGGACGTAGGATAGTTTTTATCGCGATA
The DNA here is from genome assembly GCA_945859575.2 of Herminia tarsipennalis. NCBI lineage: Eukaryota > Metazoa > Arthropoda > Insecta > Lepidoptera > Erebidae > Herminia > Herminia tarsipennalis. Next base: position 18,789,893 of record OX243835.2, read on the forward strand.
ACTGACATCCACGCGGGCGGAACAGCGGATGAAAACTAGTACCTAATAACTTCTTTAAGTTATTTATCTTGTCAATACAATCCTTGTTTTTAGACTTTCGCGATGTTTACACATATTAGAATATTATCGGGACTAAGTCGACCCGTGACCACGATCGGTGCAATTCCATCGATACGTCGGGTAAAAAGAAGGTTCGTACCTATCTTTAAATATCTCACGCAATTAAGTCCCGATAATATTCTAATATTGAATAAAATCCTTTTGAAAATCCCGACTTCTCAGTACCTACCACAGAATTATGATTTATGTACAATTAAGAATGACTTACTATGTATGACAATATGCAGTTTTGTATTTCATTTAGTAATGCAGCACAGTAGGCAATGGCTATCAATCGATTTGAACTCTATCAAAAAACCCTTAGAGTTCTTATTTGTGTCACAGATCTAAAATTATTAGTAAAATTATCTTTACCTTTGCATCTTCTCTTTATATTTCTGTGTGTTGTATTTCTGGAAAAATTGTTTTCCATATTCGAATGTTGCTATCATGATTGCGCAGGCGGGTGCTACTTTGAAGATTCGAGGCAAAAGACCTGTGAATAGACCTTTGAACCCATGACTTCTGTATATAGTCTGGGCTATGTCTTTCATATTTGACGCCCGCTGTTGAACTTTACCATCTGAAATGTTCACAACATCAACAAAAACAGAAATAATTAGTAGGTAAAAAAAGAAAAGAATATTCATGGCAATAGGGTTGTCGACGTCCTCTTTTTATGAAATGTCAAAACGATATGCGTAGAAATTGTTTATACCATTATGACGTCATAAGTACATATTCGTTTTCATTATTAAAATTTAAAACAATTGGTCAGTTGTTGTGTGGTACCAGCTTAAGAATAGTACCACCCCATCTCTTCCCGTGGGTGTCGTCAAGGCGGCTAAGGGATTTACACCTAAGGACGGGCAGCAGCATACTCTGCGTACTTTGAAGCCTTACTGCTATCGCCAAGCGTGGCGATTATGGAAAATTACCCCCCAGGGTCTATAATAAGTAGGTTCTACTGGGGAGACTGTTCCCAAAGGACATCATATGGGTTGAAATGTATGTATGTATGTGAAAGAACATTTTTTATAAGAGTATTTTAAGACCTAATATTGCTTAATTAATATAAATTAGTAAGTAATTTATTTTATTGTAGTCTACTTAATTGTGATAGATTGTAGCTGCAGAGGGTAGTTGGAGTTTTTGCACCCTAGGAGCGACAGTCAACATTTTGCACCCGAGTAGTAGATAAAATGCCCCAGTACCAGATATACGAAATCTTTATATAAGTTAGTTGCTATGCCTATGTCCTATGGCTTTACTCGACACACTGCTTGCTCCATTGTGTCAAGGAAAGCCAAATACCCTAAATCCAGTTGGGTCAGTTTTTGCCAATCTTAAACTAGATATTGCTGCTGCTAATAGATTGCCTACATTAACATTCATTCACTCAGCAAAATAGCATAGAATTAATTCATAAAAATATGTAAATAAGTTGCAAAGCCTAATTGTTAGCAATTACTTAATTTTATGTTCATATAGAAAAAAAAAACAAAAATACAAATAGCTTATCTTGCCAAAATATTAGCTTTGAAGACTCAGTAACTAAATTCCCACGGTATTTTCAAGAATTAAAAATACAGTTAGTCATGCAAAAATATAGTAAAAAGCTTATAGATTAGTAATAGGATGATGCCTACCTGTATATATCTCTTTTTCTCCTAATTCTATTTGTTGATGAGTTTTCACCACGTCAAACGGGAGAGTAACGAAAGCAGCAATCTGAAACATAATATTACAGTACAATCTAATCTGTATCTTATTTATCATACAAATAGGGTTCAAAACATCGTTGGGGAGATAGGGCTAAACGAATACATCTTGTAAACAACAATACCATCACATTCATTTATCAATCTCGATATTTACTTATTACTTTGGATTTTGATGAAAACGTAGTTTGAATTTTTTTAGACATCCGAGTTAAAATTCAAATAAAATTTTGGATGTAAACAGACAGGGTGAATTTTGTATTTATATAGTAATCTAACTAGGTACTATATAAATACCAAAGTCTAAACATGGACAGAAACATGAAAGCATGAATAATTATACGATTTGAAATCGTTGTCGAAAAAGCAATTCAATTTATTGACCAAAAATGTGTGACACTCGGGGACTACCGCGGTAAAGCTATTACATAGTATTTTTTATCAACTTATGGAATTATAATTATTTATTTATTTCTTATTTATGCAGTTTTTTTTTTTTTCATTACATTTCGGAGCAGCGCGTCTCAATCTGTGCGAGCTTCGTACAGTCGTACCATATACATATACGTTAAGCGAACGCTCGGCCGAGCTACATGGTTGGCGAAATGGGGGGTGTTAGGTTTTATTTTCGTTACGGAATTTCTTGATTCGGTCGCTGCGCTCAAAGCCCGCAATAAAAGCTATGCAATAGCTTAAAAAAACTTGTAGGTACAGATTAGGTATACACTGTACGTAATATAAGTATACTAGCTGTCCCGCGCAACTTCGTCTGCGTAAATTTTCCCCGTTTTTGCAACATTTCTCATTGCTGCTCCGCTCCAGTTGGTCATAGCGTAATGTTGTATAGCCTATAGCCTTCCTCGATGAATGGGCTATCCAACAGTGAAAGAATTTTTCAATTCGGACTAGTAGTTCCTGAGATTACCGCGTTCAAACAAACAAACAAACTCTTCAGCTTTATAATATTAGTATAGACAAGCTGTCCCGTGCAACTTCGTATGCGTAAATTTTCCCCGTTTTTGCAACATTTCTCGTCGCTACTCCGCTCCTATTAGTCGTAGCGCGATGTTATATAGCCTATAGCCTTCCTCGATAAATGGGCTATCCAACAAAAAAAGAATTTTTCAAATCGGACCAGTAGTTCCTGAGATTAGCGCGTTTAAACAAACAAACAAACAAACTCTTCCGCTTTAATATAATATATTAGTATAGATATGATAATAGGTATAAACCTATAAGAACTCCGATAATATACCTAACAACTGCCCCACTAAAGTTTTATCTTGTCATGTATAATGGATATCTTTATTGTTTTTTACAACTTAGATTGGTATGATAAATGTGTTTTTATTAATAAATTGAGGGGTCCCTACCTACCTACTCAATGGCGACCGATCCGATTGCGATATCTGCGAGATTAATCAATATTAACACTGTTGTGATGGGTGACCGTTTTCAAAATATATTACACCCTTCCGTGCCACGTACCTGCACCCAATCTCTCTCCGGTCGTGTCAGATTTCCATCCCCTTGGGCTATGAGAGTGAGGGAATAGACAGTGCACTTGTATCTCCGCACACACTAGTGTCGTATTTATTTCCTGCGTAGTCGGCTAGTCGCTGACGAGATTAGCCGACGTAACCGACACCGAGGAAAGATTTGATTGTTTGTTTGCATTAAATAGGCTCCGAAACTACTGGATCGATTTAAAAATTATTTCACCAGTAGAAATCTACATTATCGGGGAGTAATATAGGCTTTATTTTATTGTCGTGGATATCCCGACGAAAATTGCAACAATGTTACTCAAGGTATAAGAAACTACGATAGGACACCAGCACAAAGCCGGGGCAGGCATCTAGTTATTAATCAATTGAATGTATTTTGTGAGTTCAACACTTTGTCTAACCCACGAGTGAAATACTTACTTTTTTTGCAATTTTTGAAGCTTTTTAAATAATATTACTACAACGCGAAATTTTGTGAGTTAGTTAGAAAGTCAGTTATTATTATACTTACACTGCCAGCAATAGAACCACAGAAGAAATTTAACAAAAATGTATTCTTTTCTGAAGTAGGTTTATTGAATCCTTTCTTCGTTGATTCAAATGTCGTCCAATATATGGCTGAAAAAGATACCAATTTACATAATAACATACAATAACATCCTCAGTACAAGATAATCTTGATTTATTATTCAATGCTCTTGAATAACATTACACAGTCAAATCAGTGTCTTTTAAGGAAACTTTAAAAGGATAAATTCTGTACAAACTTGAATGGAATACACAGTTATGACGTCGTAACGGAGGATCATCAACTTCGTCTCTTCATTTCATAATTATAAAAAGTACATAATTATTAAAAAAAAAACAAATCAATTATTTTATACTAATCGGGTAGTCCCTTAAGTGTTCGGAAATTACTATGTTAACCACATAGTAATTTCCGACGTATATATGAATTTTTAATCATTAAAACAAATACCAAAATCAAATGATTTGACCATAGGAAATTGTGACCTCACTGCATCTTCAATATCAACTTAAGAAAAACACACCTATTAATAAACTTGTCAAGAAATTACTATTGTGTGAACCTTTGTTCACACAATAGTAATTTCCTGATTTAATGACTGGAGATAAAGCAAATTACTCGAAGCTCGTAACGCACTTACGTTATCGCCAAGTATATTTATATTCTAGTGACATATTCTTGTAGCAATTACAAGTTTTGAACCTTATTCACATAACATAGACCAATGCTGCCAGCCAAATTGTAATTCATCAGTCAGGGTGAAATTTGTATCAGTTAAAGGGGTTTATTTCTAGTGAAAAAGTGGTTGTATAAATAGAAATAATAAATATTTACCTGAGAATGGCACATCCCTTAATAAAGTAGACCCTAAACCACGGAATAATCCTCTGAAACCTTCGTGTTTAAATACTTGCTGTAGTGCTAATGTGATTTCTGTAAAATAATTCATCTACTTATATATATATAAATATTTTTTAAGTTATAGTTACTAAACTAGAAATAGCAATCATGTTGCTAAGTATACCTACTTAGCAACATGATTGATTATATTATAAGGGAGGGATCCCACCACCCACCCTCGATCTGTGAATCACCACGATTGAAGTAGTAAGGAAATGCCCTTAATACAACAATCGAAATAGATTGACAGACCGCACTCAAAAAGAGAGACATGTAACAAAGAAAATGACAGGACAGTTTGGCACTGTCCTGAGGATGCATCGTGTAGAGGCTAAACACGTGTCGAAGTTTCACTTCATGGAAGCGGAATATTACAAGTCAAGGGTCCGGAGGTGCCTACCACTCGACTTGGTAAGAGTACCTGTCACTAATTTTCTTTGTTGCAGGTCTCTCTTTTTGAGTGCGGTCTGTCAATCTACTTCGATTGTTGCGAGTTGAAGAAACAAGGAAATGTGAGGGTGGATGAAGAAACGTCTGACTCACACACGGAGTCTGTGTGTCGGACGCCCGCCCTGACCCCCCCCCAGTCAGATTGTGACCACGGTCGGTGTAACCCGGTCGAAACGTCAAGCATAAGGTAAGAACTTTACCCAGTTTAAACGCGTTTATTCCAGTGTCAAATTGAGTACATAATGCAATGCGTAAGTATAAAAGAGAATAAATTATGATTACTATGAGAACAGTACCATACCTGCATAAGTTAATTTCTTTGACTGCATTTTTGTTCTAATAAGTTCTAAAGGGCTGACTATTGTTACTGCTATTGTTCTTGCTGTGGCGCCTGATATCAGCGGTATCCATATTGGTTGACTCACTGGAAATATATTGATTTTATACAATTTTAAGTAAGGAAAGGCATCACTTTATGGTTATTCATGGATTGTGATGTTGATTGGAGAGTTGCATAGTGCATTGTGTCAATTATATGTTACATAAATGTTGATAAGCTTTCGCGATTTGTATACATTATTAAAATATATATATTACGGGTCTTAATCGCGTGAATAATTTAAGGTAAAATACCTTGTTTATTGCCCGACGTTTCGACCGTATTGCAACGGCCGTGGTCACGGGTAGACTCCCGCGATTAAGACCCGTAATATATATATTTTAATAATATATGTTACATGATAGAATTTTCATTGTATGCTGAGTTTTAATGTGTCTTTAACTACTACTGCTACATTGTGCATAATGAATTAGGTATTTGAATGTCAAATCAATCAATAACAATACATTATTTTACACTTGGCATGTAATAATATGCCTATAAATGATCTTAAAACTATATATTCGTGCATAATTTAATATGTTTTAGTATTTTAATCAGCAAAATAAATACTAAAAATAAATGATTTGAAACCAGAACATAATGACGTCAAAATGTTAAATTGCATACCAATATCTACAGAACGAATCGTTTTGACATTTTATAAAAAAAGATACTGTTTTGACTTGACAATCAAATACCCGATTGGTAAGGCAGTGTCGGATACAGGTCTGAGGATGAGGACTATGCTGTATATTCTGTAAAGCCTTTTTCATAACTATCTAAGTTTTCCCATTTGTTTTTTCCCTGACGCAGTCAATTCCAAAACTAAATTCTGGATCTACCACTGGGTATAAACTGTGAGCATTGGCGCCTATGAGTTGTGGCTGATTCTAACTGTATTTTAATTAACAATTTAACAACTCCTAAGGACAGAGGAAAGTTTGTGACGGCAATGCTGTGGCCGGCAACATGGCACTACTCTCCAATATTCATTTGATGGTTGCCGGACGATCGCTTAGCGATCGGTTTTCCGCAATGTTGCCCGGCCAATTTTGTTGTTTCAGTCGCTCTCTATTTTATTGTTTCCGGGTTGTGTAGACCGTTTAGAAGACTGCATCATGCGCCATACAATTGTAGACATATTGCCATTATTGGCCGAGCAATTAATTGCCAATAGTGCCGCCACAAATTGTCGTAAAAAATGGCCCGTTTAGACGCCCCTTTAAGTCTACACAGAGAACCTAATTTAGAATAATCATAAAGTCATTTTGTAGTCATTAGCGGACACTCAACATGTTTTTGACAAAATATTATAAATCTACCCCCATTATTAATTGGTTAGTATTAGTAGTAGTAGTTTTATTTCAGTTATTACATGTATTCTGTATTATAAGTTTAATAAGATATTATAGTAACTGTATAATTTCACTACACCAATTGGATTACTTTATAAGAAAAATCTGTAAGTGATATTTTTGTCTTTTGAGAAAATAAATGTCTTTAAGCTGATGTTAATCATCAATTAAAATAAGTTAGAATAATAATGTTCCTAATAATTGTAATTTATTTCATTAACTATGTACTGTTATTTATGTATGTGTATGGATACAGGCTGTTATTATTATTATCATTATGAATTATACTTAGTAAACAGTAATCTATCTTACTGATTGATGATCCCTTCATACCATCCATTAGCACAATGCAATGTTTTTATGTGACATATATAACATATACTTAAACATTATTAGCTCAGACAAAATCAATTAAATTAGAGCACATGACATTCTTATTCTCTGTAATATTATTTTTAATCAATAATTGTTCTATGAACTATTGGGAAAAAAATCCCCCTAGTTCCGCCATGGAACTTTTTCCACAGAACTACTGGGAATAAAGGTAATTTATTATTTACTGTGTGTATGACTTTAACCCTATACTTGACGATGTGCATTTAAATGCACACTTTAAAAAAAAAAATCTCGACGCGAAATTAAGTTTACTTTTTCATTTTTTTTCCCACATTCACCAAGTGAATGCTTGTATTGAACATTAAAAATATTACTGAGCACTGGCAACACTTGATATAGTCAGTAGGTCGCAAGATGACGGAGCGTGCGCGTGCGTCTACTGCATACAAGGTAAGAATCGATTGAAATCCTATTTTTTTACATAAAAAAAGAAAAAAGAAGGGATAAAAATAGTACCTAAATATACAGTTTTGTCAATGAATTATAGATTTTGTCAATTTGAATTAGTTTACTTGGTCCAATATTCGTGTTATTTTGTATGTACCTTTAAATGCACATTGCCAAATTGATAACATATTTACCCGAATTTGGTTGTGTGCATTTGTAGATACATTGCCAGTTCAGAAGACATTAACATTGATTCAAAATAATATTATGAATTTCAATTAAATTATTACTTATTGATGATATATTTATATTTCTTTCTTGTTATAGCCTGCTACAATAACTTCGAAAATTTTGGCATTGGTACCTAAGTCTGGTATTGGTTCCGACATAGAGAAAAGTGGTTCTTCGGAAGATGAACTTGATTATGCGCGCGAATTGGTGGGAAACAGGATTGTTGAAGATTCTGACAAATCTTCAGACCCACCATCATTGGGATCTTCATTTGAAAACCTTAATTTACTATCTGACAGTGATGAAAATACTACTTGTAGGTATAACAAGTTCAAGGATTGACTTAGATATTAATTCGGATCATCAATTACCTACCATATCTAACTCTGGTCCAGATTCACCATCCATATTACCTTCTGTTACTATTCTAGCTGTGTCAGATAAAAACATTATATCTGGACCATCGTTTAACTTACCGCAATTTTCACCGATTGCTGGTCCAAGTAATTCTAGCACTGCATCTCCATCTAGTGCTACTCGATCAAGGAAAAAAGCTACAGCTGTTGTTGTCAAAAAGAAACTTGTGCTTGTGAAGCGAATAGACACGAAATGGGTTTGCAAGAATACATTTGCGGGTAGAGCATATATTCAAGATTAAACGTTTTCACCGTCAGTGTCACTACAATCTAAGTCACCATTAGAATACTTCCGAATGTTTTTTGATGACGACCTTATAGAATGAATGGTTCAGGAAACAAACAACAACAACGGTACAACACTGAATGTTACAACGGATGAAATTAGAGATTTCATTGCAATTCACTTATTGATGGGCCTAGTTAACATGCCTGCTTACACTGACTATTGGTCGAAGAAGCTGCGAAACTGAAAGATTTTCGATATGCCATTAGTAATGATCTCATCACCTTTCAAAGAGCTAAGGAGATTTCTAATACATCCAGAGGTTCGCATTTTGTTACACCTCAAACATCTTATTATGGCCGATTTGATCAAATTGGGCACTTGCCATCATTTACAAATAAAGGCAGATGCAAAAATTGTATAAAAAGTCAAACTAAATTCATGTGTGTAAAATGCAAAGTTCGGCTTTGTGCGGTAGAAGGTCGTAATTGTTTTTATGATTATCACACAAAGTCAGGTTAATTATTTTACTAAACCAAACCAATTGTTTAGGTGATATTATAGTATCACAATGTTGTTTGATCTAAAAGATCAAATTTAATTATTGATATGTCTGATTATTGATCTCATTATTGATAACATTTACCTATTAAGTATTAAATGCCTTAATTATGGTAAACTACTATCTATTACAACTTTCATAGTACATTTTAGTTGGTTTTTTTTTATAATTTAGTACATTCAGATTCAAAACTCACATATTTGATCAAAACTGATTATTTTGGTGTCTTTATTGCTTATTTTTGATGTATTTAACAAAAATTTCATTATTTTAAAACCTATTTTATTTTTTTCCTGAACATGGCAATGTATATTTTAGTGCACACGCCTTTTCAACGGTGTTAACTCGTCGAAGCTGGCAATGTGCATTTAAATACACATGCTTTATTTCCAAAAATACAATATTTTAATTTTTTTTTGTATTTTTTACATGTTTTTAATACCTAACATATCCATTATATATGGAAAATACAGCGATTATATACATTTAAAAAGCTTGCCAAGTATAGGGTTAACAGATTTATATTTATTAATTTTCATTGAAAAGGCATTAAATCTTGTGAAAATTTATATTAATTGATGAGATAATAATTCATAATAATTGATGGCATTTACAAGTTGTAAGTCCCAACAATTATGAAATAACTAGTTGACCCGCGCAACTTTGAATGCATAAATATTCCCCGTTTTTGCAACATTTTTCATTGCTGCTTCGCTCCTATTGCTCGTAGCGTCATGTTATTGTTGCCTTCCTCGATAAATAGGTTACCCAAGAGAAAAATATTTTTTTAATTTGGACCAGTACTTCATGAGATTACCGAGTTCAAACAAACAAACTCTTCAGCTTCATAATATAGATAAGACAAAACTAAATTGGGTTTTAACAATCTAATCAATTTTAGTAAATGTATCTAACCAACCAACCTATTTATAAATATCTATTTATTTTGGTCTAAAGTAAACAAAGCAGTGTATTATGCAACCAATTAATTATTAATTACTGATAAGAATAGTTAATGCTTGACACTGTAATAATAGAATTACAGATACATATCAAAGATAACCATTATAGTTCATTTGTATCAAAACATTCAAACATAATATTATTGTTCTTATTTTTTTGTGAATTTAGACATTAAATACATAGCCTTAATCAAATACAATAAAATATTTACAAAAATAAATCCTAAATTTTTCTTAACATAGCAGTTACTAGGCAAGTATTAAAATAAAACTACGTATTGTACAAAAAACTTGTTATGTCATACAATTACGGTTGTAAAACCACAACCTTGAATTCAAGGTGACTAGTGTAAACAAGTGTAGGAAGTAGTTGTGTTTATAAATTTGTATGGATGAGCGTGTGCGTGTATGTTTGTTTGTGAGAGTATTGATGAGTATTTAATATTTTATAAAATATTATGTATGTACTTAATTTTTATAATCACTTTAAAAGAGAGTGGCTATTAATTGTTTGCATTTGTCAAGTATTCTATTTTACATTATAAATATTCTATTGCATCATTAAATATTTTCTAAAATAATTTAAATCAAAAAATAAAATTCATTTGATAATTCATTTGTTGATTGTGATACATCTGTATGCAGAAAATATTGAGTCCAACTTCCTTTCTTTTTTTTTAATTAGCATCTCAAGCTGTAGACAAGCATATAGCCTACTTTTACTATGGATATTATGAATAACAAAACTACAGAGGGGATTACTTGACATAAATAAATATCTGCAGAAATGATGATGCAATTTTCACAAATTAATGAGTAACTAGGTATTGCTTACAGCTTTCTGTTTCATCAACAAAAATCAATAGCTAAATGTTAATTTTTACTTAAAAAGTAGTGTAAGTCATTCTTTACTTAACCTTTTGACCTACGCAGACGGATTTATACAACAGGAAAAACGCAACCAAAATTTACAAGCTAAGGAATTAAAAATATACTCAACCCTAAACAATGTTGGTATTGAAACTTAAAACAGTGTGCAAAGTCATAATTTGTCCATTCTATAAATAAAGTATGTCTTAGGTCAATAGTTTAATAAGATTACTTACAGTCTCCACTTATTTTGTTGTAAAATGATTTAGTCCTACATCTCAATTGTTCATATGACACAAAATATATAACTGTACATGGAAGAGCTAGGATTAGAGTAGGACTTAGACCCGACCATAGCGCCCCTACACCTTCAATCTTCGCTATTTTATAAAAAGCATCCTGAAACCATACAATGTTCTATTAACTCTATGTACATAATAAGAAATGTTAAGAGATTTAACATGCATGTGGGACTTACAAATGTGCCTTGAAATTGTACACGTCGTGGAAGCCATCCAGGTTCCCCACAAGGACATAAGTGTTCCATGAGACCATTGCAATAAAGGTAGCATTTATTCGAAATCAATGCTTTTTGTTGCGCTTGCAATCTTATTTTTACAACATCAAGTGGAGTCACTGTGAACGGGAAACTTTGAAATTTAAGTTTTAATTTATAATAATAACTTTGTAAATTAAATAATTATGATAAACTTACTGAATAACGAGGTTATAAGGGCACCGGAGCATGCCGATGCCATTTGTTGGAAAGGAGTAATTCGGAACTGGGGATCGTTGTCGCGAATCATGGCATCGGCTTCTTTTGTGAATTAAATATCTACAAACACCAAACACATTCAGTTCAAAACACTTTACACTACACTTTTGACTTTTGGTACCTAACTAAAGCTGAAATAAAACTATTTTCAATGTTTTTTGCTTTGATCTGTCAGATGATTGATGTCATGTCAAAAGTCAATGTTTGTTTGACATATAGGTTTGACATGACAGCAAGATCTGTCAGTTTTTTCCATAGAGTAAGACGTGCAAGTAGAGTATTCAATCTATTCTTCATAAATTAAAATCGCCTAAAATAATATCTATGGCTGTCCATTGGTATGTTTTATTCAATTCTGTCCATAACGTTAAATATTAGGTAGAAGTCCACACACATGCTAAACAACTTCGTAAAGACAAATAATAGGCATAAAATGTATCAAAATATAATTTATCGGGGTAGTTCGCTAAAACTGCCTAATTTCAATGGCTCCATATATATTTTTTTAACTATGGTCGGAAATAGTGTTTGTTGGACATTTATTTGATCTGAGAACCTTCCGTACCCATCTATTGTCGGTTCTGCGAGCGATATGGCCTGCCCATTGCCACTTCAACTTCTTAATTCTCTGAGTTATGTCGGTATCCTTTTCTACTACTAAAATAAACGTTACCCCAGAAGAAACTTAGATAAAATAAAAACTATTAGATGCACAAATTTAGGTTTGCATGCACATTTTGCCCAAATTAAAAGCTACCTTGCTAGCTATTTCATATCCTGATAGGCGAATCGTGAAAAAAAATCTGCTGGAATAACGTTACTCCAACAGAATCTATTTTTCGTGAATAATTAAAAAATGGTATGGAACACTAAAAATTTGTTTCATTAAAATCTTGAAAGGAGTCAACTATCTGCTGGGGTAACGCAAACTTTTCTGATAGTTCCGAGGGGAACTTTTTTATAAGCACGTTGTATCCTACACACACACTGTTGGATAAAGACATCCTTACTTCTTATTTCCAAATGTATCCATATAACAGGGCTAGATTTTTTGTAACGAGCATCATTACAAAAAATCTAGCTCGTTATCGTATCGAGTTCGTTGCGTCATCCGCGCTTAGTTCTGTCCTGCTATTGCCATTTTTACTACCCAACCAGTTGTAGGTAAGTTTATGAATGTTCTCACGTTGAATTGGTTATAAGATATGCGGCAAACATGTCTAAACAAAGAGCTTTAAAATGCAACTCTGTAGAACTTTAATGCCAAGTTCTAAGGTACAGATACGTTGGTACAAAAGTCCATGACTCTCCTAGCAGTAGTAACAGTAGTGTTTAAGTATAATACCTCACAAACCAGTTTAGGAATACCGAAATCGGTCTCTGAACTCGTTTTGCAGAAGCTACGTTCGGTTGCTCTTTGGCGATTTCTAGAATGATGAAGACCAGCCAATAGCTGCTTTACAGCAGCTAGTAGTTAGGAAATAAAAAAACATCACAGTAGCTACTGCGACAGATGATAAACTTGGCTGGCTAATTACTAACGAGACCCGTCATTTAATGTGATGAGTTCATAACCCTCTCCTGAGATAGGAGTTTTAGTGGTCATTGAAGTGAAGTTATCCTTAATTTACTGTAAAATTTTGAATAACACTGCAATGCCATTGGAAGTACAATTTAGCTCCAGAACAACTTTTAACAATTCGTCCACCTCAGAAGAAAAGCTGAGCTTCAATATAATTTCTTCTTTGTTTCTAACAAAAACATTACATAGAAACAGAGATTGCCATGTCGTCGTGAAACTGTATGCTTATTAGTCGGGTTTGAGAAATCATTTGATAAAAAAAGTGTCACTTTTAAATGGCAATGATAACGTACAGAGAAAAAATAATCGTTACTCGGACTCGAACTGGGGTCTTTGAACCGCCCGATTTCCCACCTGAGCTATATTATCATTGTAAATGGTGGTAAAATTTACCTTCGAATGCTAATGATATTGTAGCAGTTACACAACGCGTCTTACAAATTTTCGATTTTCGGTCACGTTTTTGTGGAAATTTTTTACCCATCCCATAAAGTGCACAATGCCGCTAAAAAAGATTTCACTTAAAAAAAAATGTGCGGAAAGGAAATTTAACTCGGAAATTATATAACTACCTAATTTAAGATTATTTCAATTCTCGAGCATATCAAAAGTAAAAGCTGAAACAGGTAGGTACTTTTTAATTGAACCCACTTAAATCTATAAAAAGCGAAACTACTATTAAGCACCATCATGAAATATATAATCACCCACAAAAATTTAAAAGATAATTAATATCAGAATCTTTAGTAGGTAAATATGTAAGTGGGGTGATAAATAATTTGAAAAGAATTAATAAATACTTACTTTTCCAATTACTTGTGTACCAGTAAAATCAACCCGATTAAACAATGTCATGATTACAAAACACAGAATACTAACTAACAGCTAACGATTTAAACACTCGCTTTCTACCATTGGACACTTTTGAATAATACGAACGAATAACGAACGAACTGTGGTAAGCCAAGCACTTACTTTATTAATATTTATTGTTTTCTACTCTAAGATATATTTTATATTTGGGTTGTTACGTTAAGCCGTTACCCCTGCAAGAGCAAGGACCCGGGGGTTGTCAAAAAGATTTTTGCCAAATTATATAAAGTGTTAATAAGGAATTATTATTACTCATTTTAATCTATGAAATATGATACCTGATAATAGTTTCACTTTTTTTTAAATTATAATTTCTATTCTAAACTTAAAAAAATATTAAATAGCTTTTGCACGCATCTGTACCAAAACAAATGTTATTGTGTGTATTGATGCCAATTTTAGGTATATTGTTTGTTGTCCCGCAAAAAAATTTAATATTTCATTTACTAGTTTGCGAAATCTAGCCATTAGCAAGACGTTACTTCAGCAAAAACTTAAATAACATGAAAACCATACGATGCACAAATTTAGCTTTTGCATTCACATTTCGCACAAATTAAAAGCTACCTTCCTCCCTATTTTATATCCAGAAAGGTTTATTGCGAAAAAAAATCTGCTAGAGTAAGGATACATATAAACGGCATGATGCATTGAAAAACTGTAACATTTTTCCTGAAAAGAGACAACAATCGACAACAAGTCACGAGCTTACAACTAGTCGATCATAAGATATCGTTTGATTAATCATTAGTCGATTGAGAGCAATTACATCTCTAACATTTTCATGGGGCTGCCAGCTTGAGACTTATTCCATGAAAAAGAGAAAAGTTTTTTTTTTGTAACCGCTTTATCAAAAGGACAGTTTACCTACAAAATATAAATTAGTCGCGTTTACCATAATTAGATTTTGTGTTTTTATATTTAAATGAAAATACTATCTGATCACTTTATTACATATGAAATATTTTGAAATTTTCGGGGGACTTTTAGGAACCCTTGAATTACCTCCCAGAGGTATTTATGAAATGGTAACTTCAGAAAGCGGCGCAAATCATCAGTCAAATCACTGCCACATGGATGGAGGGCGTTAAAATCGTTAGTAAATCAAAATTATATTCAGCAAGGACATCACAAAAGCGGTGCGGTTTCTAAAGGTTTTGGCTGTGTAGATGATAAATAATTTTTAAAATGTTTTCCTCGGCGTCCAGATCTATTTTGTGAGTATTTTTTCATTTATTTTTGGAGTTTACATAACTTGACAGCTGTTTTTCCAATGGATGTATAAACAATATTATGCTCTACATGAAAAGAAATACGCTTACTAAACCCTTTTCTAAATAGTCTATTTAATTAAATATACCCCAGATCTTAAATTTGAGACGATGTTAGGAGCGATAGAAATTGAGTGATTTCGCCGTTGTCGTGGTCGTGGTAATTTCCGATTTTCATAAAATTTCCTTTCCTAGGAAGTCGCCACTGATGGCGTGATCACCTCAAGGTCTCCTCTCTTTTTATCATACTTGCCTTAAAAAATAAGAGTTTTAGTTCATTGTCTTGACATAATAATAAATTCGCGAAACTTACGATATAGTAACGTGCGGTATCGTAACGTGCGATATTATTCATTTCTCCCATTATAATTGGTTTTCTTGTACTCTATATGCGTTAATTCGTCCAACGGTGATTTGTTTTATTAAAATGCTTTATTTCTGTTATATTTTAAGTTTTGATACTAGAACTATGTTTATCTACTAGTCTTTGTATACCATGGAGTTTTTATTGTTATGATGGTTATTATGTCACCATTTTGCCCAGGCACAGGTGTAGTATTCCTTTACATAATTGATTGTAGCTTAAAATAACAAAATATTTATCTTATCTCAAGTATTTACCAACATCCACTTGATATTCAATTGTTATATTAACACTTTGACTAAGAGTTACCTATTACAAATATGAAGGAGGTGGTTATGTTAATGCTGATTTTATTGTTTTCTTTTTATTAGATTTAATATGGGGTCATTTATTTCCATATTATACAACACTATAGGAAACTTATCACATGAAATCTGTCAAAGAAATAAATTCCTTATCAAAGACGTGATATTGCCAAGTATGTCCTCTATTTAATAAGACAGAAACACTTTTAGGATTAGCCGTTTCTTTGATAAAGGTTTTATTATAAAAATTAAAAAGAATTATCAACAGTTACTTCATGTAAAATTAATGCTTGGCTTATGTTAACTAGCTATTGTGTTCCATTTGTTTCTGTTTTTAATTAACTTTTCTATTTATAAAACCTTTTATGGACTATTTCTATAATCACAACAATTGCACCTAAACAGACTTCTATATCCCTTGCACCCTTAAATACACTCTTGGTACAATAGTTATAATTAGGTTATACAAAAACAATGATAAAAAAAAATTCAACTGGATGCAGTAAATTCTTACTTTATATTAAGTACTGGATTCTGTTCAGGGAAATACAAAGTATCTGTCATCTTCAGTTATGATTTGCTGAATATGTAATTGCTCTGTTATTTATAAGATTTACTATAAAAAAAGGCAGTCTTTTGTAAAAAGCTGCCGTGCATCTGCTATGCCTCTGGTGTTGCAGATGTCTTTAGGCAGCAGTAATCACTTAAGTCGTTTGTTCATTTGGCCACTGTCTTATAAAAACACTGCAAATTTTGTTTGTGCACTGCATCTTCTATTTTGATGCTCATCTTTGTTTTATTGTCTGATAGTCACTATTCTTTTCAAGTCACTTAGCAACCTGTCCTTCTTATTCACATAAAATTTTGATACTCCACAGTTATTTGGTATTCTTCAGAATTTACAAGCACTTACTATTTTTAGTTTGTCCCATTATAATGTGAGTTGGCACAGTTGCAAAGTGCCTTAAAATACTGAGTATATGCATTGGGAATAGCAAAGTATTTCTCGATGCTATTTTGTGTTTTTATTTACCAACAAGACTTCTGAGATGATTGATATATATATACACACAAACTTGTTGTCAGGCAGAGCAACAATGATGAGATTTTTACTTTCTTATTCATCATACTGTCTTGTCCTTCTTATGCTGTTAGTAAATGGTCATTCATGATTTTATTTGACACTAGTTACCTACTGTATTATATGTTCTTTATTATAATATATTGAGTTTATACTTTTTGGAAAAACAGACTGAAAACAAAAGAGAGTTTAGATTCTACCATCAATATTTAAGTCATCACATTCATTTTCTTCTGTTATTGGTTCAATTGTGGCTTCGCCACCCTTATATTTGATTTTTGTATATTTATTTATTTATTAGGTACATTAACAATATACATACATAGCAGTCATATTCTAGCATGCGTTCGTAATTATACTGCTTTACTGTAAAGTTTCATAAAAATCCGTTCAGTTGTTGTATGAATGATTAATTCATTCATTCTATCAAACTTTCGGATTTAAAATATTATTAGGATATAAGGCAGAAGAGTCTTTGCCATAAGTCCATATTTTTAAGTTCGACACATTTGTCATAAACAGTACGTCATAGTGGGCGGGGTAATTACGTCAATTACCTAACACCTGATGGTATATTTAGATAATTTTAACAACTAGTCATGTGCCAATATGCTCCACGTTCAATAGTTGTCTACTTTTTTCATTGAGGCATATGTAGTAGTGGGGCAGTTGATAGCGGACTCATTTTTAGTATCCTCATACATTCATAAATCACCACCTGTCCGTCGTTACGTCACGTGTCGTAGTATAAATTATTCACCTTTGCCATTCAGATGTATGTCTTTAGATCAGACAATACATTGTTTCGTTTGAGGACGAAATATTGTAACAAACGATTGTTCGGTCATGCAGCTTTATGGAGTAAACATCAAAGGCCTACATGTGTATTTCATTGGTCGTTGAATTATCGACGAAGAATTATCGCCGAATGAAAACTATATTATCCGTATCTATTATCTCCGTTATCACTGTGTAACGTCTACTGAAATTAGGTGGTCGATAAACAACGCGCAGGGATACCCCAGAGTCGATGTAATTTCATTAACATTTAAACTTTCGCGTTGCATGATTGTAAATATTTATTATACGGGAATCAACGCGCATTATTTACCTTAAAATTGCTTGACGTTTCGACCAGGTTGCACCGGTCGTGGTCAGTTCGCTTGTGACCTATGTGATAAATAGTTATAATTTCATTAAGAAATAATGTTTTAGAATTCTATCGATAGTACTAGGTACATTACACCGACTAATGATGATGTAGTCGTATTGTAGTACTTATAGACAGAAAGATTAGCAATAACCCTTCTGTCGGTTGGGTAGGTAGTTACCTAATGTGACGCAAAGAAGTCCAAGATAAACTTCATTGCCTAGTAGCAGGTTAAAAAATCATAGTAAAGAATTGATTACCATCCGTCTTCCATGATTTAACTTCTGTGTAGCGTGACACAATTTCCGTATTCCAACAGCATCTTACTTAATCTATATTATTAGACCGTTTAACGTGTTCTTGTAAATTGTGAATGAAAACACGGGCCATGGCGTGTCATGTGTGTTTTGCAGTTTACACAAGCGAGCGTCACGATGAAATTACTCTTGTTCAATTTATTTCACATGTTTTACTTTGTTGGTTACATTCATACTCTGCAAAGGTTCAATTTATAGTGTGTTAAGTGTACTCCTGCTAATTTTAACTTCTCGCAATGAAACACTGAAATATCTTATACTTCAAGTTCTTTTTATCCAAGTTTGTTCAGAACGATTGGATTCAACAATTTGCATGACATTATTTTCATTTAATTTTTCTACTTGATCCTCTAAAGTTCTAGATAAATAAAAAATAAACAAAGTAATTGAACCACTATTATATAGTGGGTAACGCCCATAGATTCCATTACAAACATAAAACGTGAGAAAACAGGTCTGTTACATAGCGATTCATAACAAAATGCCGTGTAGTGGAAAAAAAAAATCTGCAACAGTTTGCGATTTAACGGTAGAAACATCTTGTTCAATGAAATAGTAAACTTGAAACACTGACATTGAGCGCCTTCCGCAGTATCGATTACCGACGTTGCACGCTAATATCTGAGTATACCTGTAATAATGCGATTATCATAATAATGTTGCATATTTATAGAGTTTTTATCGTTTGTGGACTTGATCTGAATGAGTTAAAGCTAATAATCTTTATTTTATGACATATAAACGAGGTGATCTTTTACAGAAACGATTAGACAGATAAGGTTGCTTATCAACCTACCAATTCGTGTTTAATCACTACTGATTAACAGCTAATAAACTAAGCTACCTGTGATTGTATTTGATAAGTGTTGACACATTTTCATTAATAACTCGCAACGGACATAATTAAAAGAATATGTATTTTATTGCATAGTACCTTCTGACATAATTGTCAAAATTATGCAAATTTTCATTATCAACCCTTATCAGTCCAATGCTGAACAAAGGTTTCTCTCAATTTACGCCACAACATGATGTGTTTGGGATACCCCGAACTTGCTTATTATAGAATTAGTTATAATATAATATTCATAAATAGCATAATATTCATCAACAAAAGGACGTACCCTTAACTTACGCTCTTCTGCTGGTGCAAATATTCAAATCGGGTGTACAACGGCATCTGTTTTCTCAATAAATAATGCAATTCAAACACGTTTTGGTAATAGTAAGTTAGCTAACTGACATTGCCAGTCTTAAGTTTTAATGCTTTTGTAATATTACGAGCAAGGACATCGAGCGGTTGCTATTCAGCATGGTTATTGTCATTTGACCGTGAAGGAGAAAAGTATATATAATTAGCTGGGATGCATACTGTATGCAGGTGTGTTAGATGCATAAATCTCATATTTCGAACAAACAAGTCTGGTTCTGTGGTTTCAAATAAACTTTTTGAGTCTAGGTATTCACTAAAGAAACCTCGTCTTTGTGTATGATCTGCTTGTATTTGAGAAAAATGTTATTGGCCATGCACTTGATGTCAAATTGTCTATGTAGCTGGCATGGTGTCAGCAAAACTTACTAGTTAAAGTCATAATGGGGTCACCATCTTCTCGCGACGATTTGTGGGTGGGGGATTTAGATTAAGTCCCCGTTACTGTCTGTTTCTGTTCCTCAAGGCGACACGGTGGGTATTCGTACCACGGAACTCTGTATGTGAAATGGTACATTTAAAAAAATAAGTCAAATAACTTTAATTAGACTTAAAACCATCGTCTTCACGATGTTACCTATAGCAAACTAAATGAACGATTTAAAAAAAAAAAAAAAAATAGTGCGATGACTTGATATTAAAAGATACAATGTGTGTTACAAATTATAATTTATACTAGCTGTCCCGCGCAACTTCGTATGCGTAAATTTTCCCCGTTTTTGCAACATTCCTCGTCGCTACTCCGCTCCTATTAGTCGTAGCGTGATGTTATATAGCCTATAGCCTTCCTCGATAAATGGGCTATCTAACAAAAAAAGATTTTTTTAAATCGGACCAGTAGTTCCTGAGATTAGCGCGTTTAAACAAACAAACAAACAAACAAACTCTTCCGCTTTATAATATTAGTATAGATTTATAACACACAAACATAAAAAAATGTTACCAATTCGATAATATATGTAAGTATGCATTATTGGCATAGGTGATCTAGTAGACCTTCCAAACAAATTTACAAAGTTTCATACATGTTTGTATGTATGTTCGTCCACGTATTTCGCCGAAACTTTTGATCCGATTATGACCATTCTTACTCAAGTTCTATTTGGAAGTCCGTAGAAGTTCGTATTCACCACTCATTGAATATTTTTTTCACACTGGTTGTCTACACCTTTTTAAAGAATTAATATGGACTACCTAATACCACTTACGGGGCTCCTAGTTGTTGATGCACGGAATTCCTCGGTCCTTAAAGCATAGCACGCGCCGCCAATGTTAACATTAGGATTTGAGGATTTTCCCTGTACACAAACATCACCTACTTTTCCTTCTAACAGCCTTAATACTTACCACTATTTGTTTGAATACTGCTACTATACTACTATGTTAATTATTGTACACACTTTTGAATTGTTGACGTTTTCTATCAACAAAAATGTTCATCAGAGTCGTAGTTGAGAGTTAGATACGATTATTCTAAATTGGTGCGTGAGTTAAAAATATCATCTAACTAAACAGCTGCCGGAACGTGGAACAAACTACGACACTTTGAACAAAGTATAACTATCAATTTTTGGCAGTTTAAACGTACTTCGGTGATATCAACAATTCAACATTGTTATTAGTTAAACGAAAACTATATATGGCGTCTAAACGGGCCATTTTTTAAGGCAATTTATGGCGGCAATGCTGTGGCCGGCAACATGGCAGTACTCTCCAATATTGATATGATGGTTGCCGGACGATCGCCGAGCGATCGATTTTCCGTAATGTTGCCCGGACAATTTTGTTGTTGTTTCAGTTGCTCTCTATTTTGTTGTTACCGGGTTGTGTAGACTGTTTAGGATACTTAATCATGTCATTATTGGCCGAGCAATTAGTTGTCAATAGTGCCGCCACAAATTTCCGTATAAATGGACCGTTTAGACGCCCCTTATGGCCTATATGTATAAAAGTGGACCAATACGGGCTCGTGATGATGAGCCCGTGTCAAAGAGAATTTATGTTAAACTCTTAAATTTAAATTTTACGTCTACGTTTAGAATTTATTTTGGTCCATTGTCTTAATTTTAGACCGTATTGTCTTACCACTCAATGTAATAAAACTCGTTGAAAATGGCGGCGGCGGTATCATTGTGTCCAATGAACGAAATTAGTAAATATTGGTTTAGTCTACTTTTTCTGTTGTTTATCTAGAGGCTAATAGATATACTCATTTATTCGTAATTACTATTATAGCCAGGCCTCAATTTCGTGACTAAAATTCTGTATTTTTATTACTGAGCTGAAAATAAAAATGTTATTACTATACTGTGGGAATTTATTGATTATGAAAATTGAAAACAGATGAGTATCTGTTTAAAACTATAAACTGAAAAACGGAGACTATATAGTCATAGTTTTTTTTTGGATTTTACTTAAACCATTAGGCCGATATTATTATTCTGAAGATTTGACTTTCGGGATATTGGCAACTTTAGATCACATAAATATACGCGGTCGTAGCGTTGAACAGTTATATTTAAAATAAAATGCCATAAACATTTCAAATAAATAAGGTCAAAAATATTTCAATTACGCGCAAGAGACGAAGAGACGGGGCGTTTTAGGAACGTATTTAGGTCAAGGTTACTGAAGGTCATATTCGAGTCGAGGATCTGGCTTGTTTTGAAATGTTTTTCTGCTAAGAACCTCACCTGCTGCGGCTGTATTGTGATATTTAGTTGCCGCTACTTATAGAATGTAATCCTTACCTACATAGAATATTTTGTCCAAATGTAGAGCACCTTTAAGTTTCAGTAGTCTTTAATTAAAATTAGAAGTTAGGCAAAAAATTACGGAAATATAGGTTCAATGTCAATGTCAAATTGGGCAACTCTTGGAAAACTCCTCTCTTTTTGTGTTCAGTTAATTAAGTCGTGTCAGAAATGTCTGCAGTGTTTCTGGGTAGCAATTCGTTTCCTTCGAGGCGTCCGGACACGGAATTCTATAAGAGACATTGCTCTTAGTGTTTACGGTTTAGATATTTTGGCACGCGTTATAATTTTTTCCTTGGTAGGTGATCTATATATCTTTCTATAAATTCCAACTTTGAACTATATAGAGATGATATCTACACAGGTATACATGTCAGTTGTCAATTGGTGACCACGATCGGTGCTACCTGCAAAAAATATCAAACAATCTTTAAAGTAAATTCTTACCTACCATGATCGTTTATTCCGATGTCGAATTAATAAATTGATTCGATTTCATCCCGGCATTCACCATGAATCGAGGAGTTTTCCAAGAAATCAAGTTAGTATTTTGTTAGTAAGTCAATTTTTAATAATAATATAATAATGATCCCAAACTAAGCAGAGCCTGTACTATGGAAACCAGACAACTGATAAACATACTTATATATTTCTAAATACATACATATATAATAACACCCAGACACAGAATAAACCATCGTGCTCATCACACAAAGTTTTAACCTAGGTGGGAATCGAACCCACGACCTCTTGCGTAGCAGTCGGATACACTCCCACCGGGCCACAGAGGCAGTAATTTACTAACGTGACTGTTATAAGTAGGTACTACTACTCACTCACCCTGTTATTGAAGGTTATGATAAAACTGCTGAAGTGGCACTTTTGGTGAAATCATCTAGGCAATGTCTTGTAAGCATTATCCATAGGTAGGTAGTTAGTTTATCTATTAGATACGTATCATGAAGTAGTTGTGACAGATACGAGTATAGTACGATATTGTGTTAAATATTTTCTAAGATGTATGTATGACTTAAAAATGTTGACTACTACTAATATTCATGTTCTTTGGAGACGAAAATACATATTTCAAAAATGATATCAAAGAGACAAACGCCAGCTCCGCCAAACCCTTTCCTTTCCAGATTTCCATATTCTGGGACTTCAGTAAATACCATTAGATATTATTGTACTGACAGCGGGGACATTGTGTTGTTCATACAATGCCTCTGGAGATGTGCCAAAAGGCTATAGAAGACAACAAATGCTTGCCTTCAGGCGGACTGTGTGCTCGTTTGCCACAATGTAAGAAAACTAAAACTTGAACACAATCGATCGGCTACTAATTCGAATGACTTGGAGACCGTAGCGTTGAAATTGAATGCGTTATTACAGCAATGGTTTATTGAGTACAATACTGTAAATAGTTATTGTGTTTTGCTAATAAAAGTCCTATGAACGCCAATGATGTGTCTAAACTCGATTTATTTGAACAGCTTTACCAGTGTAGTGCGACAGTATGCAATTTACTTTATAGATAGAGTAATATTGATCATTTAAATGAAGATATACGGTCTGCGAAACACATTTGTAAAAAAATAAATGTAACTATGTATCTAAAAAGCTATAAAAAAAACTGATATTATTGTATAATTTCATTGATTTATACTAAAAAATATGTCATGTACTTATCTTAAAATTTGTATGGTTGGATTGTCTGTTAGTATAAGTTGGATAAAATAAATAAAATTTGTCACAAATATATTCGTTTTTAACGAAAAAAAAAAAACACTTTTACTGGTAAAAAATTGTGATAACTTACAACAGGTTTGTGACGGTTTGACCTATTTCTAACAAGCGTTTTCGTGCTTCATAACGTCTCTGACAATATCTGGTTCTTAAGTTTAGGCAGGAACTTTTAGGAAAAATTTGTGTTTTGTCACGAAAAGACACCAACAGACAAATAGCTAAAAAGTACCATGAGCAAATAGATTGCTAGGAGGTATGTATGTCGATGGTATAGTATATTTATAACATCATTTGATAGACAAGATTTCACACCCAGTTTAAATAAAAATAAATTGCTAGGCTCGCATGAACAGTAAGAATTATGGTAAGTAAAGAAATGCAACGAACAATTATTTTTTTTGGCTGCGGTAGCTGCATTTTTCAACACGACTGTACAGTTTCTGCCGTAAAGCGAATCTGACGCAAAGCGAATCTGTCCTAAAGCGGACAAGTGGTTTGTTTGTTTGAATGCGACAATCTCAGGAATTACTGGTTCGAATTGGAAAGTTTTTGATTGATGGATACCCCATTTATCGAGGATTTTTATTGATGCACTGCTCCTATTGGTATGTAGCCACATACCAATAGGAGCAGTGCATCAATAAAAATGTTGTGCAAAAACGGGGAAAATGGACGCAGACCAAGTTGCGTGGGTCACCTAGTCCTAAATAAGATCACCGCTCACAATGATTTTATCGTTTTGCCAAACGTCTATGTAAAATGTTAAACAGATTCATTACTACTTAAGTTAAAGAGGCGCGGTGCGGTACTCGCTGGCAGTTACAGTGATATTCAAGGTCATTATCGATTGTAACGGCCTTTGTATCCCCGGATTCCCCGGTAGTGGGCACGTCCTCAGAAGTGCTAAATAAATAACAGACAGCTGATTTGTTTCCAAAACACCATTTTCCATTTATCGGTTTTTTGTTACGAAATACATAAGTGGTACATTTTGTACTGTTAACGTGGAATCAAATACCGTGGTCCATCCATAAACCTACTACACGCGGTGGGATTACATTTGAGCCGTAACAGGTTATTCTTTTTTGGTCGTTTCCTATTTATAGAACATCGTGATAATATTATTCGCTGTTGTATGTTACATAGGTATAGAACAATAAGGAAAGCATTTTTATATAGTTACGTTAGAGATGGCATTCGTGCGTAATAATAGTATTATTTTTTATATTGCCTAGGAGGGTTTCTTAACTGTATCAAACTGACTTTACATCATTCTAGGTGGCTAATATATGTTCATTCGATTTGAAATCACGAACACTGTTTATTTTATTACTCTAGTTTTCAAAGAGTTTTAGTATCATTTGACTAGGCTCTATTGACATCGAGTCTGCATTATAAATAGTGATGGTTTGGAACAGTAGAGAGTAGACTAACAAAAGAGACCTATCCTTTTTATATGAATGATAGGAAACGACTAATTAACGATGATCAAACTCCCGTCACTCCGTCAGTCCCGTCAGTTCCGTCGTCCTCGCCGTCAGTGTTTCGAATTAATTATAACCCGGCCACTTTTAGGACTAGAGTGCATAGGCTTCCTGGACCTCTGGGTGCGCTCGTTCCGTCGTAGGCCTCATCAATGATTTCCATCAGGCATGATATAAAAATTAAAAAAAAAACTGACGAAAATAAATCATGAATGTAGAATTGTAGAGGAAGCAAAAGTAGAGTGTAGGGATCGTAACCAATGGCGGAAAGTAGTCTCTTTTTTTTATAGTGTCTTATTTGTAATATGAGATTTACAGACGGTAAAGTTAGTGAATAGGTACCTACTTTCATTTAAAAGTTAAATTAACATGGGCCTTAGATACTTAAGCTCTTAAGTCACATCTGAATTGTTTTAATTATTAGCGTCATCAGTTCGTCAATCAAATTGTAAATTTTCTGTGTGTACATAAAAAGTAATCTGAATCAACTAATTGATGTTTTCTTAATCCAAAACTGCCTTTTTTTAATAATAAAAAAAATTAGGCTAAGTGTATTAGTTCCAGCATCACTTAAAAACGACTGATCGGATTAGGATAAATTTTGACTAGTAGTTAGTCTATAACCTGGAGTAACAGATAGCGCACTTTTTTATTGCGACGACCAATTTCCGCGCAGGCGAAGCCTAAGCCATATGTTTGCTCTAAAAATGTAAATATTAATCTATTATTTTTTGTTTTAGATGTTGTACACTAGCTTCAGGTCCGCACCGCGCTCTGAATGCCGTACGAGGAAAGAGACCAGCCATTGAACAATCGACACCGATAGGCTTCCGGGAATACCATGAAGTTCTTGGCTCCATCATATGCCCCAATCTTGTGAGAGGAATTGACCATCTGAGAGATCCTAGGCTCAATAAGGTAAGTCGTAGAGGTTTTATATTTAATACCTTGTCGAAGAGAGACTATGAGAGCCTGCAAAGTCAAATCAGTTTTTTTTTAAGAAATGTTTTAACAATATTCCTTGCACTAGTTTGTATGAAATACAAATCTTCGGATTCAGTTCGTTGACGTCATAATTTTTTCTGATCAAATCTTGGTGTTTGTTTTGATGATTATAAATTCATGAACACGTTACGTGAGCAAATATTGTTGTATAGGTACAACATTTAAGAAGTACTTTTTCCTGATTAGTCTAAAATAATGTATTGATCTCGTTGTTCACTACCTAATTGAATCTTTCGCTTCAAGCCATAATATATTTAGATTGTGTTATTTTTTCGTATTGATGTGGGTGGGCGTGGTGGTGTGACGCAACTGTGCAACGAAATTTCATGCAGTTTTCCGTTACTCGTTTAACATTCTCATCGTCTTATTAAATTAGAGCAACGACTAGTTTCACGACCGTTTTGAATACTAATCACGTCATTAATCATTTTCGAGTACTAAAGGATTTTATGCTCCATTTTCATCATTATCCTATCATAGATTATCTTATGAAAATGTGGGAGGGATATAATTCTAGCTTTTGTCTTTGTTTTTTATTTTTATTGCCTACAAGCTTCCGCACGCGGCTCCGCCCGTGTGCCGTTCATGTCAAATGTCATCTAAATCGGTTCAGCGGTTTAAGCGTGAAAACGTAACAGACATACAGAATCATATTCACATATTTTATAATAATTATTTGCATATGCAATTTTGATGTGTCAAGCCATCTCTTCCCGTGGGTGTCGTCAAGGCGACTAAGGGATTTTCACACCGGAGGACGGGCAGCAGCGTCCTCTGTGTACTTTAAAACCTTACTGCGATCGCCGACCCACTCTCCAACTGTAGAGAATAATCTCTACGCTTGGAGAGCGGGTCAGTCATCGCAGAATGCCATAAGGCATTGTCCCCAGGATCTACAATAAGTTAGTTTTACTGGGGAGACCCGTGCGCAACAGTGGGACATCATATGGGTTGAAATATATGCCCTACATTAGTGTAAAGTTTTATTTAAATCCGTTCACTAATTTTTGCGTGATAGTGTAACAAATATGCATCCTGTCAAACTTGTGAATTCATAATATTAGTAGGATTTATTAGGATTCATTATTGACTTTGTTCCAGGGTCTTGCTTTTACACTGGAAGAGCGTCAAGCGCTTGGCATTCACGGTCTATTGGCAGCCAAGTTCAAAACTCAAGAGGAGCAACTGGAGATTTGTAATATATCTATTGACAGATATGAAGAGAATCTGAACAAATATCTATACCTCGTTGAGTTACAGGTGATTAAAACATGATAAAGGTACCGTTAATTCTATGAATCTATTTATAGATGGGATTTTTGGTTTTTGGATAATGGTAATGTGATTGGGATTCATAATATGGTTGGTTGGATCTGCATGAGTTGGGCACAGTTTTTTAAAAAGAGACTGAGATATTTTCCTCTATAGATTACAAACTGGATTTTGAATTAGGAAGGAATAGAAGCGACAGTAGCCTAATGGCTAAGGTATCGGACTCGCAATCGTGAGGTCGCGTGTTCGAATCCTACCCATTATACTACGTGAAACGACGTGAACT
Source organism: Herminia tarsipennalis (assembly GCA_945859575.2). NCBI lineage: Eukaryota > Metazoa > Arthropoda > Insecta > Lepidoptera > Erebidae > Herminia > Herminia tarsipennalis. The sequence continues at coordinate 18,818,361 of OX243835.2, forward strand.
CATTCCTAACACAAACCATTGAGCTTACCTGGAGGGTTACAGAATTTATAAGCTACGGGTCTTAATTGCGTAAATACCCGTAGCTTATAAAATTCTATAATGTGTACAAATCGCGAAAGTTTACGAACATATATTACCTGGAGGGGTTAACAAGATTGCTAGTAATGTGGGAATCCCACATTGTTAGTTATCTTATAAAAAAAAAATTGAATATCAAGCTGATGTTTTCGGTTGGGAACGTGCATTTACATTTTATGTATCTATTCTGCTCAAACCTGACCAATTAACAAGTCATCACACTAGGAAAATAGTACCTATAAGTGTATGTTTAATTTCTTAAAGCGTGTTAAGTTACTTGTGTAAGAAATTATGATGGAAATTAAATAAAAGTTTGACATTGAGAGGAAGCTGATTAACGGAATTAACATTATAAAATTATATATAATACGGGTCTTAATCGCGTGAATAATTTAGGGTAAAATACCTTGTTGGAATTAACATGTAAGGGAAACTGGGATCTTTATTGTTGGCATAAAACGGTAGTATAGCAAGTAATGCAATGAATAATAATTGGTACTGTGTGTTCTATTCCTAAAATAACTACAAACCTAGTTGGATCATGAAAATATTAAGTGTGCAATTGGCGTAACACGGTCGTATTAAGCATATTTATACGTAAACAAATAGGTTATGTGCCTCTAAAGCTATTTAGCGGGTAATTTGAGCCCATTACTTACAATTATGTTGTGAGCCTTGTTGTGAATAATGCTTCATCGGAGGGTCACCGTTTTTTTTTATAATGGGCGTTATTATAGTAACAGCTATTGACATTGTATTCATACCTTGACTGCTGATCGAAGTTTTACTGATTTTATGTTTTGATGAATGGTGTTCTAGATTTTTTTTAAAGTGTTTACCTATTCTTTGTATTAAACATTTGTATTATTCATGTGAGTGACTTCCAATACTGGAAACCTGTTAAAGTTTTCGATTATATTGGCTCGTGTTTAACTCTAGAATTATCAAACGCTATGCTAATATGTACTAATAATGCTACTGAATTTTTAGACATTATTTCTGTCCTTATTATTCACTTTAAAGTGACAGTAAGAGCATGAACTATACTAAAGCCGAAATGGATGTACAATTTAATAACAAAGTTGCTTAGTAACTATTCAGTGTTGCTAAGCAACTTCGTTATTAAACATTTTTAGTATAGAATCGAACGTGTTTGAGTATTCGGAAAATAAAGAGCACAATTAATCCTTTTAAGTAAATACATGTTTTTAAGGTAGTAATAATGGGATGTATATTAGTAAGTATACACGACGGTTATTAGTGACATTGAATTATTGCAGGAAAGAAATGAGAAGCTGTTCTTCAGGCTGTTGTCGGAGAATGTTGAGAAGTACTTGCCAATAGTTTATACCCCTACAGTGGGACTGGCGTGCCAGAGGTTTGGTCTCATCTACAGAAGACCAAGAGGTCTTTTCGTCACCATTAACGATAAAGGACACATATTAAATATTCTCAAAAACTGGTAAGTTATTTGAAGTATAATTGGCTTGCGGACCTATGTCCTTTATCAACTCGGCTTAATATTTTAGTAGATTACCTCCTACGTACGGTCTACTCATAACAACCCATATGATGTCCCACTGTTGGGCACGGGTCTCCCCAGTAGAACCTACTTATTGTAGATCCTGGGGGGTAAGACCATAATTGGCGAGCACAGTAAGGCTTTAAAGTACGCAGAGGACGTTGCTGCTCGTCCTTCGGTGTGACATCAAAATTCAAAATTCTTTATTCACTTAGGATGCAAAACAACTCTTGTGATACGTCGGGATTTGGGATAATTCATCCCTTAGTCGCCTTGACGACACCCACGGCATGAGATGGGATGGTACGGTACTATTCTTAAGCCGGTACCACACTGCTTTCTACCCTTATATAGATAATATTACCGTGCTATTACCCTTTTATCTCAACTTCTTTGTAATGTTAGTATATTTAAAATCTGTATCTATGCTAATTCAATAAAGCCTAGAAGCATAAAGGTTTGTTTAAACGCTGATATCCAGCAGATAAGTGGGCTGATTTAGATGAACTTTGATATGGAGGTAGCTTTAAATTTGAGGAAGGCTATAGGCTGGCAGAGTGTAGTAGTATAGTGTTAAATATCAACACACCTTAATGTTACACACATTTATATTATATTGATCTGTGAAATGTAGTACGAAGTACGAGTACTAGACTAAGTGCCTACATCTATACTAAAGTATAGCTGCTGCACCATATCTTTAAAACCAAACGTGTCTTCATTTTAAAGATCTAAATCAGTGGTACCCAACTAGTTGTCCGCGGACCACCAGTGGTGGACGCAGGAATCAGGTTATGGTCCACCAATGATTTCAAATTTCCCGTGACCGTGACCGCTCCAAAATCACATTGATTCAACTTTTAACTATTAATTTAAAAAAATAGTACGATTTCTAATATAATTAGGTAGTTTTTAGTTAAAGTTTATTTTCGGATTGATTTAGTCTAGGGAACTAATAGTGGTTCCTGCGAACGACGAACAAATAAAACTGATCCCTGTTCAAGAAAAGGTTGGGAACCACTTATCTATGATATAAATGAACAGTTTTACAACTATAACATTGATACATTACGCTCGCTTATTGTTTCAATATTAAAGTAGGTATTTCTGAGTATTATAACATTTTAAAACACCGCTTTCATCTCAATGTTCAATTGTTTTCAATTCGACACTGATCTATCGTAAACGCCTTACGCGGATTGTATCTAAATCATCTGTTCGAGTGTTTTTACGATGTATTAGTAGCTATATCTCATGAATCTTATGATACATATATCTAAAAATAAACGGTATTAGTCAGCCAGCAGAATCTATCTTGCGGGAAGTGTTGCGATAATTTATGTTGAAAGCAGAATAAAACTGGTTTTGTTTTAGTATTTTAGCAGAATATTATTATACCTAACTGGTTTTATCCACTGGTTCGCTTTTGTGTTGAGATTTTAAACCATGTACCTATATGATCAAACATTTTATAAGATGAAATGACGGCCAATAAGAAACATAGGTAGTGTGGAATTCGTCTCGGCAAACCATTTTTACCATTGCTGCTTTGTCGCCAAATGTAAACTGAATTGACGTAACTGGCTTAACTTTTTGCCCGATATATGATGTTTAAGCAAATTCTAGAGGCGAAGCGGCGGTAGCCTAATGGATAAGGCATCGGTCCGCAATCGTGAGGTCGTGGGTTCGAATCCTGACCATTATACTACCGACGTGAACCCACTCCTAACACAAACCATAGAGCTTAGCTGGAATGGGTAACAGGATTGCTAGTAATGTGGGACCACAATTCCACATTGCTAGTTATCTTTTTTTTAAAAAAAAATCACAATGATCGCCTATTTATCTCATTTTGTCTTTGGTAGTAACTTCTTGTTAATATATCCAGCTAACCCCATTATTTGGGTTAGAAGTGGTTTTGCGTGAGTAGTATTTTGAACACAATTCGAACCCGAGATGCCTCAGTTGCCATTGTACCTTAATTTCTGGACAACCGTGGCTGCCATAGAAAGATGCTTAAAGTCTTAACGATGACAGTTAAAGTCAGACAAAAACAATCGACTATACATCGAGTTAATATAATCTGACTCGTATTATCCTCATGGCGTGTGATCATCGATTATTTATATCGTTTTCTTGACCATGACCCATTAATATAATTTGCTTATCGATTTAAAGAAATGTTAATCAAATTTTAGGCCGGAACCCGACGTCCGGGCTATTGTTTTCACCGATGGCGAAAGAATCTTGGGTCTTGGAGATCTTGGGGCTTATGGTATGGGCATTCCTGTAGGAAAGCTCTCACTGTATACTGCCTTAGCAGGAATCAAACCTCACCAGTGTTTACCTATCACTTTGGACGTGGGCACCAATAATCAGGTAATAATATGAGTTATTGGAACTTGTGAACATTAGATATGCTTACGATTGGTTTTTCAAAGACTTATCAAAGAAAAAAATAACAAAAATGACAATTTGTTTGCACCGGCATGATAAAAATAGATTTGATATTCATAATACAATGTAATTTTGTTAATGAATAAATAACTATTACTATGATAGATGTGTTTTTAGGTTGATTTTACTTTGACATACTTTTTGTAAGCCAAGCGCTAGATAGTAGTACTAAACTCTTTCTAGAGTAAAATCAAGGCGGATCTAGGACTTCGGAGAGCCTGCTGATAGATGGGAGGGGGGAGGGGGTGCCAATTTGGGCGTCTTGTTAGTGTGTCCCGTGCCCCGGCTAGCCCTTTCCTAGATCCGGCCTTGTCAAAACTTAAGGTCTAAATAGTATAACTAATGTCAAAGGCCAGCTAAGCGAGCCCTAACACTATCCCACAATATATAATATGCACTTTTGTGGTTCCATTTACTAAGAAACCATCACACTTTCGGGTTTGGGTTTGGATATAGTAATTTAAGTTTATGTCTAGATGTCTTATCTATTAAAGAAATATTATTTTATACACTTTTAAAAAAATGCGGCAAAAACCTAATTATCTTTAAAGTCTTTAAACAACTGTCCTAAAAATTATTACTTGGTAGAAAACTTCGCGAGCCCTCCTAAAGCACCGCTTTTTGCTAGTATCATTATATTTTGATGGCACCAACCCATATTTTTATACTAGTATAAAGTCCTGGTATATCCATATCTACATATTAAAGAGGGTGTTTTATGTTTATCTTGTGTAGCTTCCAAACGAATGAACCGATTTTGATGCGTAGTGCTTAATTGGGACATTACTTGGCGTTAGAAGATAATCAACTTGTTATAAAGTTACATTTAGCATGTTTTTCTCTAAGTCATTGTAAATATTATCCGTAAAATAGTGACCTTGGTTTCTCTTACATACATTATACTGATAATTAATTCACTTTATAACTAAGTGTAACTTTAATTTGACCTTTCCATTTTACCTATTTGTTTAAATTGAAAATCGAGCTATATTAAGTAGTCTGGTCACAATGCCACTTCACATCATACTACGTCCAAAACATACAAGACAATTACTTTTTCACTTCACTCACTCTAGGCACTTTATCACGATCAATGAAACTCCAAATCAGTGACGCGTAATTTGTAGCACCAAATTCGTCATATTCAATCTTTACTTTTTGTTTACCATGTCAACAGTTCTAAACAATTTTAGACATAGTATCTTACGGTATGCATGACGTATTTGGTTTTAGACTTTACGCTTTGGAAAATAAAGTACATATTAGTATGAATAATAAGTTGATTATTTCAGGAACTTCTTGAAGATCCTCTGTATATTGGTTTACGACAGAAGCGTGTTCGAGGAAAGGAATACGATGATTTTATGGACGAGTTTATGGAGGCTTGCGTACAGAGATACGGACAAAATACTTTACTACAGGTAAGTGTATTAAAGGTTTTGTGTTGGTAGGAAATTTGGGAATGGACAACTATGCTTTGGACTGCGTCGGGAAGGACGAGTTATGTAGTTAAAATGTTGGAAGTAGGAAATATAGTATTAATAACTTATGAGATATATTTCGGGACATAATCGCGTGAATTATTTAAAGGTACAAACCTATTATTTACCCTACGTTTCAATCGAATTGCACCGATCGACTGTTTAAGTCTCGAAATATATCTAATATGTATAAAAATCGCGAAAGTTTAAAAACAATAATTAATAACTTAATTAATATGGCTTTTTGGAGTCACAGTAGTCTAGGCCCTATCGGCTAAATTTTTGGTAATTCATTGTCCTTAATACACAGCAAATCGTATCTTTCTTTTATTTATTGCGGTTATCTTAATATATATAAATCTCCTGTCACGATGTTTGTTCGCGATGGACTCCTAAACCGCTTAACAGATTTCGTTCAAATTTGCACACAATATGCAGTTTGGTCCAACTTGAGAGATAGGATAGCTTACATTTCAATTTATAGTCGCAATTACTAAAGAAATGAGGTTTCCCGTGTCCACCCGTGCGAAGCCGGGACGGGCCGCTAGTGTATTATAAATATTTACGAAGTACGTCTCACCGTCTCCCATCTCACAACGGCTGAAGACGGGTAATAAAGGACGATATATTTAGTTTTGCCTGCTATTTATATTTTATCTCTTTGATAATATCATGCGGAAAAATATTAGGTAAGTGTGTGAAGTACACATTACGTGAATGTTATCATTCGATATGCCATTATAATAAATGTAGTACTCGATAACGATGATAAGTTTCTTATCTACTAGCTGTCCCGCGCAACTTCGTATGCGTAATTTCTCCCCGTTTTTGAAACATTTCTCGTCGCTTCTCCGCTTCTATTAGTCGTAGCGCGATGTTATATAGCCTATAGCCTTCCTCGATAAATGGGCTATCCAACAAAAAAATAATTTTTCAAATCGGACCAGTAGATCCTGAGATTAGCGCGTTTAAACAAACAAACAATCAAACAAACAAACTCTTCCGCTTTATAATATTAGTATAGATTAATATTTTATGGTAGGGAGTTTACCTTTTTATAGTCAGCTGGTATACCCATACATTTTCGCAAAGATACAATGTTTATTTGCACTTGTTTATTTGTAGGTGTATACATTTTATTTATAAAATTACCGGCACGCCCGTGGTTAAGGAAACTATTGTTTATGATGGAATAGTACATATGTTGTAATAGCCAAGGTTTACTCGTTACAATGTATTTCGACCAGTCGTTTGATGGGGAAATATTGCAAATGTAGGTCAATATTACGTGACTGCGTCTGCGTCCTCCCATAAATGTCAATATTTCTTCCTGTCAAAAGTAATTTTAACAATAGTACTTACTCTCGTATTAGGCACGTAATTTTCACTAAGTGAAGAGACGAGCAGGTCGTGAGCATGACGATATGCGTCACTCTAGCTAGCCTATAACAATATAAGTGACACCTAAATCCTTATTTGGCAACGATTTGATGGTCACTACACCGCGCTTCTCATTATACATTAGTTCGTAAGTCTCATTTGACCAGTAATTTAACTTGCTACAGTTGCCATGAAACGAAACAGTGATGTATTAACATCACTATTTCAAGGAAGAAGCACTGACACAGTGGTGGTACTTCCTTAGATAACCTATGGCTTAGACTAGGGCTTCCAAACCCGGTATTGTGGGATCCCGCACTATTTTTGCATTTGATTACGAGAGCGAGATCCCGCGGGATTTGCGGTACTCCGAAGTGACACACTTTAGATTCCCAGGATATAGAGCACGGTTATTTATTCTGTGTCTGGGTTTAATTTATTAATTAAATGTATGAGTATGTGTTATATACACTGACGGACTTATAAACTGCATCAAAGTAATAGACGACTTTGAAATAAATATTTTAACCAAGTATGCAAACTTTCTATACAGATTTAAATTGAAACCTCTAGATTGGTTCGTGAACTTTAAAACAGCGTAGGATCATATCTTTAAGTTTAAGTTTATGTACTGGAAAGGACCTTAAGACCTTTTTTGAAGAAAAAACAGAAGTTTAAGGAAAAATTGTTTAATTAAAAAATTGGTTTTAACAATAAACACAAACTTTATGCAAGGGTTTATTTGTGTTTTAATAAGGTGTATTACCCCCACGTGCCCTTATTACGGATTCTAATCGGTTCCGCATAGATTTTATAAGGGTTTTTAAAAGATCTTGCGGAATATTGTCCCATTCTTCTGAAAGTGCTGTTCTTAGTGCTGCCACTGTCGTAGGCGAAGGGTTTCTCGCATATACAGCTCTTTTTAAATTGTCCCAAACATGCTCGATGGGATTAAGATCCGGGCTGCGTGCTGGCCAATTCATTGTACGTATCCCAACCTCTTCGCAATAATGTTGAACTTGTGCAGCTGCATGCGGCCGGGCATTATCCTGCATTAAAGTAAAATTTTCGCCTATGAATCCCATGTAAGGCACCACGTGATCTTCTAATATCTCTGTTATGTAGCGATGTGCTGTCAAACCCCCTCTATTACCGTTTTGACGGACCATGTCTATGAACACAAGTTCTGTTCGCCCGTTCATCGATATGCCACCCCAGACCATACATGAACCGCCTCCAAAAGGAACACGCTCCTCAATGCAACTTTGAGCATATCGCTCCCCACGTCGACGATAGACTCTTCTGCGACCATCTGCACCATATAAACATGTCCTACACTCGTCCGTGAACAATACAGAGGCCCACTGCTCTTCTGTCCAATTCAGGTGATGACGCGCAAATCTTAAGCGAGCTTGTCTGTGAGCTGCAGACAACTTTGGACTATTTGCTGGTCTAAAAGGGGTGATAGCCGCTTCCTTTAACCTTCTTCTTATTGTTCGTGCACACACGTTTTTTCCACGCACTTCATTAAGCTCGGTTTTGATGTTAACTGACGTGAGGAAACGATTTCGCAGGGAAGTTGTAACAATAAATCGGTCATCACGACCTGTGGTTGCTCGAGTTCTGCCTGTACCACGTCTCCTCCTGTAAGAACCTGTCTCTACAAACCTTCTGTATATTCTACAAACCGTAGACTGGTTTAAATTTAAATTTCTACCAATCGTTCGTTGATCCAAGCCCTCCCGCACCAATGCTACAATTTGTGCCGCTTGTTCGGACGAAGTATCCATATTATGGTTCAAAAACTCTCGATGTGTTAAAAAACTAACCCAACAATTATGCTGGTAACAATAATTCAATTGACCAAACAAAAAAAATCAATGAGAATTAATTTAAAACTTTGCTATAAATAACACGCAAATCTGATACTACGAGTAAATTTTCTTTTCCCGGCTATATTCATTTGTTTTACCGCAGTTCTATTTTTAAATTTTTTTTTTTTTTAAGATTAAGAGCCAGTCTTTCCATATTTATATAATTTAATCTAAAAAGTTTGCATACTTATTATAAAAAATCCTTTTAGAGTAAACCTGAACTTTGATGCAGTTTATGAGTCCGTCAGTGTACATACAAGTAGGTATGTCTATCAATTGTCTTGTCAGGTTATTATAGATTAGGTTCTGCCTAATTTGAGCCTTTGTTCCCACTTGTTGTACTCGATTTTTTCAAGATGTCAGTGTGTGAGTTGTCTTAAGATAGTATATTACTATTATTACACTCGAGTTTATCATAAAATCATAAATATTCCTTTATTAATCGGGGGGTTCAATGGTTAAATGTATTTTTTTTTTAAAGACGACCCCCGCAGTATGGTAAAAGCCACAATACAACAATTTGTGGATGACACAAAGTGGGGTCCCGTGTGGGAATCGAACCCACGACCTCTTGCGTAGCAATCAGACACACTCCCACCGCACCACAGAGGCTGTCGAATTATTTACATATAAAGCCTTAAAAGGTAAACCGCCGACTTGTGTGGAAGCTGACGTGGCTAATTCTGTTGCTGGCTAGATTGCCTGACGATAGTTTAAAACTTTAGATGTACCTGTATTTTATATAGGTTTGCCAACATTCTATTTTAGATCTCTAAAGTGTAACTTGATTTATCTCGGGAATAATATTAAAACCTAATGATTTTTTTTTTTAAAAGACTCCTGCAACCCAAAGTCTCTCCCGATACAGGGTTTGTACCTTACAAGCCCTGTATCTCAGACACAAAATACACGAAGTACACAAATGGTGTCCCGTGTGAGAATTTCATAGAGCAGGCGTTCTCTTCGAAATGAATGAGTACATAAGTGATAAAAGCATTGTTACAACGATGGAAATTACACTTATAGGCATCCTGTGTTTGTAGTAGGTAATTGTAATAATCGATTCATTAACTAATCTAAACCTTAATTCAATCTGTTTAACGAGGTTCTTATCCAACCTATATCAACAGACGTGATTGATTTTTGAAAATGATCGATACTTACATTATCGATAAAGGTGATTGTTATTACAGACATTTGTTATGTTACTATGGCGTACAAGTTGTCATGTTTTCATGCTTCAAATAGGGTGTTTACTCTCTTTATATCGATATAGATTTCGCAAGTCAATGGAAAGTCCCAATTACCTATCGCGGAAACTTTGCCGTTTAATGGCTATAAGTAATTAATTAAGTCTTACGAAAGAAACTGACAGTCTTGATAGAGCAAGACAAGTTTTGTTAAGGGCGTCCTAGTCGATGATTCTACCATACAAACGCGCATAAGTGAATACTCCTATGCATTAGGTCGTAAGTCAAATCTTAAAATTAATATCAATTCGTTTTATCATAAACTGAGCCTGTAGAAAACGATAATTAAAAATAAATTAATATTATGGAAGTTATAATCCTTAGCCTACCGACAGCCTGTCTGTCAAGACCATTTATCTCGGGACTGCGTAGAGGTATCGAGTTGAAATTAAAAACATATAGGTACTCCAGGTCTTAAGGTGTGAAAAAAAAACAAACTTCTAAGTTAACGTAAAATCTGTATTCTAATTAATTTGTATCTCCTGTGTCTGGGTTTCTAAATGTTAATTTCTCTCGTAAAACTCTCGAGTATTTATTAGTGGAATGTTATTGTTTTCTTGGAAAGGTTATGCTATATTGCTCATAAGTCGTAGATAATAAACGAGACGAGTCATAACTCGTAATCATTTCTTACCTAATCTGCATAATCATAAAAACAATGATTGATTTGGACAATGACTGATAAGAGTTGCGACTGATTTTATCGTTAAATTGTCGGTAGTTGGGTTATCGGTCCATAGAAATAATATATTTGTATACAAATAGATTATTCTTTGTTTAAAAGATTGCTGCGATTCGCACTCCTTGGGATTAGATTTTTTAAAATAATCATGTCTGGAATGAAGCGGGTTTTGATAAAATTTTGCCAGGACTGATTCTGATCTGGACATAAGCCTTTATCCCCGCCTTCGTTTGGTCGTCGATCCATCTGGCTCGGGATCGATCTAACTTTCGTTTACCCAGAAATTTTGTAGACAGACATAATTCCATATTCTCTTAAAAAGTGTACATACCATACCATATAGATAGTGTGAATGTGATCGTGAAATCGTGTTTTCCAAATGAAAAGAACCCGTATATATATGAGTGATTCTTCAAGGACGCACGTTTATATAAACTAGATATATAATTAATCAAGCGAATGAGTGACGCGTGGTGACGTAATTACATGGTCTGACGTCATTCGTTGTAGGTAGGACCTACGGCTTCATTTTAAGTAGGATGTGTAATTTAATGAGTTTGTACTTAGGTAAATCAGCTAGGTACATCGTGGTTCGATGACCATAACTCACGTTGTCTAAAAACAAATAGTTTTGGAATAGCAGGGATTCCGAAACTATTTGGTCAAGAGACCCCTTATCCAAAATGAATTGCTACCTCAGACCCCATATAAAAAAAACTGTATCAACTTAAGTTTTTTAAAAGTACAACAATGATGCGTCCTACCACTTCATATTAGTCATTCTAATAAACATTTATAAGTTGTGTTACATGTACCAACACGTAGCACAACTTATACAGTATCTTCAAAGATTAAAATAAGAACTTGTGTTAATTAATAGGGGTCGATTTTTAGACCTCGTCAACCCCCAATATCAGTTTTCGTTTGCCGACCACTTTGAGAATCTCTATGCTTAAGTGTCATCTACCATGTGTCTGTCTCCAAATCTATACTTAATATTATAAAGCGGAAGAGTTTGTTTGTTTGTTTGTTTGTTTAAACGCGCTAATCTCAGGAACTACTGGTCCCATTTGAAAAAATCTTTTTTTGTTGGATAGCCTATTTATCGAGGAAGGCTATAGGCTATATAACATCGCGCTACGACTAATAGGAGCGGAGCAGCAATGAGAAATGTTTCAAAAACGGGGAAAATTTACGCAGACGAAGTTGCGCGGGACAGCTAGTCGAATAATATAGCAGTTTTGTTATCAGTTAAAAGTTTGAGGAATTTTGTTGTTTTGTAGAAACCTATGAAGTAGAATTTATTTAAATGTAGGTATTAATTTGTAATTTGCCAAATTATGAATTATTCATTACAAATTTACTGCGTTTGTAAGTATCTATTCAATATTTTGTGGCACAAACAGTGACAATCCGCTGACCTATTTTGATGTCTAAAGTGATAATTTCAGTTAAATGTTTACTCTAGCTAGCTACAGCATTTGAGATTAAATTATTGTTTGACAACCTAACAAATTGATCCACATACTTCCGTAACTATGTGGTATGATTGTACATGTTTTAGTTACATGGCATTGTTATTTCATGTTGTGAATGAATAGTTACGCTAACCTATTTACATTAAATTACTCATTAGGTACCGTTCATACTTTTATTTAGGTTCTCTCTATATTGTCATAAATGTAAGCTGTATGCAGGGCCGTACCTACCTAGACTTGACTTTTTTTATCCTCCAATTGACCCCCGCAATACTCCCCCCGCCATATGGATGTGCAATGTTTAATAACAAAGTTGCTTAGCAACCATTGAGTATTTAATACTAGTGAGTAACTGGTTGCTAAGTAACTTTGTTATTTAACATTTCACATCCATTTTGGCTTTTTTTATAGCTACGGCCCTACTAAGATGGCAAACAAGCAAATTGCACATATTGACTAGGGACTCTGAATAAAAAAAATATAATGACTTTCATAAAATACTTTCACGTTAATTTGAGGATCAAATCATAAAGTCACACCACCAAATATTGCTGATAAGTATAGAGATATACAACAAAATAGCTACTAATACAAATTAGGGAGTATTATTTCCTGTAAATAAAATAATAAATGCTATGAATAGATGTCATCGTTGACATAAATAAATATGAGCGAATTGTTTTCCATATTTGGTACAAGTAAACATAGTCGCGTTTAAATTTATTTTAAATATTTATTATTATGAATAAGCTTTAATTATGTACGTTTAAAGATAATTACCTATTTATTTGAAAAAGGCATAGATTCTCACCACGGTAAAGGGGGATAAATATAAATTAATTTGACAAGTTATGTTACATGTAACAACATGTGACATGCTGCATTTTTGAAGTAGGTATATAAAACGAATTAAACAAAGCTGATTGATGATGCTCATACGCTGATTGTCGGCGCTGACTAACTGAAGCGGCGGTAGCCTAATGGCTAAGGCATCGGTCTTGCAATCGTGAGGTCGTGGGTTCGAATCCTGACCATTATCCACCAACGTGAACCCACTTCTAACACAAGCCATAGAGCTTAACTGGAGGAGTTAACAGGATTGCTAGTAATGTGGGACCACAATCCCACATTGCTATTATTGTTTTTAAACTTTCGCGATTTTTATTCAGTCGACCCGTGACCACGATCGGTGCAATTCGATCGAAACATCGGGTAAATAAAAGGTTCGTACCTTTAAATAATTCACGCGATTAAGTCCCGAAATATAACTAATACCCACATTGCTAGTTATAATTAAAAAAAAAAAAAAATGTAACGTTTTTGAATGACGGTGACCGATCAGCGACACATAGTATGTGTCACCATCACGATCAGCGTAACTGTAAAACCAGTCTTAATAAAATCAAATCTTTTGTTTCCAGTTCGAAGATTTCGCGTTGATCAACGCTACTCGTCTGCTGTCCAAATACAGGAACAAATACTGCACATTCAACGACGACATCCAAGGTACCGCCGGCGTCGCCGTCGCTGGTTTGATGGCGGCCGTCAGAGTCACCAAGAGGAAATTCAGCGAAAACATTCTATTATTCTTGGGTGCTGGTTCTGTAAGTTGATCATTTCATTTTAACTAGTATCTACTCTATACTACGATATATTAGTAATAGGTATCAGTCGCGGTAAGTCGTTAAAATACCATTATTTTATTACCTATAAAATAATACTAGTACCACAGCCTTTATACACAGTAAACCATAAAAAACCAGGCATGATCATGTCGGACCATGCTCAATGTAAGGTTCCGCAGCTGTTACTACAAACTGTATATGAAAAAATACGATGTGAAAAAGTGCACCAGTTAGTTTGGTTGGGTTAATTAACCGCCGTCCAAGACTCGGCGCTAGTTACTCGTTTAGCACCACCCAGGGGACACGTGACACCTTCCCCAAAAAAATATGTTTTTATAGTTCTCATTATGTATTTCAATTGCGAAAACTTAAAAAATAAAAACTTTGATTGACTTTGTTAAATATTATGTTATTTTTTTTTTTATACAGGCCTCGACCGGTATCGCTAATTTGGCAGTATTGGCGATGGTAGCCGAAGGTTTAACAGACAAGCAGGCCCGAGACCGAGTGTACATGTTCGACGTCGACGGGCTCTTGTGTAATAGACGCGAGGCCGGAGTACCCGAACATGCGAAGGTGTTTGGCAAGGATTGTGAACCTGAGAAAGACTTTGCTGCGTGCGTAGCGAAGATAAAGCCGAGTTGTCTTATTGGTTAGTACATTTGTAAGACATCTGTTATACATATTTTTAATATACTAATAACCCCCCACTCTTGGCTTCCTTACATTAAACATAATTTTTGAACAAAAAAAATCAAGTAATTTTTATAGGCATTTCTTGCCAATTACTTTACAAATACATTGCATTTTTGAAAGATAGAATTTTTTTTTTAGAAAAATTTTGAAGTCCAGACCCAGGAATCGAACCCGAGACTTCCGTAGCCAAACCGGGGCCTTTGGACTTCAAATTTTTCTATCTTTCAAAAATGCAATTATTGTATTTAAAAAAAAAACAAATTAACCCACCCACCCCACCTACTTTTGTCACACAACTATTTCAACACTCATCTGAGAGACCCTATAGTAAAATCGATGTTTTTCTTTGTCAGGTTTAGGGTCTAAATCTCACAATAAACAATGATTTTACTCTAGTAAAATAGTCTGTGGTTAAGGTCATAACTCCAAAAAAAGTGGTAGGTGATTAAGGGTTAATATATTAAATATTTATATATACAATAATTGCATTTTTGAAAGATAGAAAACACAGGTATCGAACCCGAGACTTTCGTAAGTCAAACCGGGGCTGGAATCGAACCACCTATCTGGACTATGTTACTAGACATCAAATTTCTTTATTCTTTCATGCTCGCGAGTTGGGCCCTCGCATGTAGTTAAAGAACTATCACAGCTTTTATTGTTTTAAAAGGTTCGTACCTTTAAATAATTCACGCGATTAAGTCCCGAAATATATCTAATATATCACAGCTTTTGTTATTGCTTCTTTACAGAGCGCATTTTAACAAATTTTGATGTCGCAGGCCGAATATTACACTTAGTAATTTATATAGGCACTAGCTTTCGCCCGCGGCTCCGCCCGCATGCATGTCGGTTATCCCGATAAAAATGTCCTATGTCCTTCCTCGGGACTCAAACTATCTCCATACAAAATTTCATCAAAATCGGTTCAGCTGTTTGAGCGTGAAAGCGTAACAGACAGACAGACAGAGTTACTTTCACATTTATAATATTAGTATGGATTTCTTGCCAATAACTTTATAAATACAATAATTGCATCGTTATATTTATAAAGTAATTGGCAAGAAATGCCTATACAAATTACTATAATTTTAAATATTTTCCATAACTGATATAACAAAGTTATTTAGTGTTATGTAAAGAAGCCACAAGCGGGAGGTTATTAGTATATTACAAATCACCCTGTATAAACAAATGTTAATGTAGTTTAGACAGTAGAATATCCTCTTGAAGTTCATACCAGACTTGTAATGTCAATTCAGATGACATTTGACATCTGTGTGGCCTAGTGCGAGTTTGTTTTACGTTAACGCGATCGATATGTTTAAGAGATTTGTCGCTCCGATTAGCTTGCTCTAAACTCAAATTAAAAGTGCTCGAAAAGTGTTTTTTTCGACGTGTCATGCCGTCGGAGGCGTCGTAAGCACGTTTTAAATTTGAAGTCCATAGACGTCCGTGGCGGTCAAAAGGTTCCAATCAGAAAGCCAAAGGTGGTAAACGTGAAAAAACCTCTCACATTTAAGCACTGAGCGTGCATCTTTAATCATCGCTGACTTCCCGCCAAAAGCGCCTCAGTGTTCCATGACTGGTAAGAAGAAAAATTTGGCTAGCCCGTGATTCGAGCCCGCGGTCATAGGGAATGCTTAATTCAAAAAGGCCGTCTTTTTTTTTAAAGACGCCTCCCGCAGTAGTTTACAAGCCCTGTGTCGTAGAAGACTTTACAAACATACAAGTCACGGACACAAAGTACACCCAGTCTCGGAACAACAATTTGTGGATCACGCAAAGTGGTGTTCCGTGTGGGAATCGAACCCACGACCTCTTGCGGACACACACCCACCAAAATACCGCGCCAAAAAAGGCAGTTTTTGTCTTGCATTACTTAATTGAAGGAGAAAGCTTATTATTCGTCTTATTTAATGGTGGCAACAAGGAATATTTGTGTTTATACCAGTTATTAAGTTTGAACATTGTAACTCCCTAGGTTGTTCGACGGTGGGCGGCGCGTTCACCCCGGCGATCCTGCAGCAGATGGCCAAGAACACGGAGCGGCCCGTCATCTTCGCGCTGTCCAACCCCACGCACAAGGCTGAGTGCACGGCGCAGGCCGCCTATGATAATACGGAAGTAGGTCAAACTACTCTATTCATAGAGGTTACAGAAGGCAACTCGTATGAGACAACATTTGGAATTAAATGATTCTACATTACGCGAAACTGGGTTCGGCTTTGTCAAAAATTTATATAGAAAACTTAAATATTAGGACACGGAAAAAAATATGATGAAAAGAAATTTAAGAATTATGTCTTAATATTAACCCGTAAGAAATCTTGAAGTTACGGTAGAACGCAAAAACGAGTATTTTCGTATTGTCATAGTTATGACGTTCGTAATCTAACATATGTACAAACGAATATTCGACTTTCTTTTGTCGTACGCTCCTGCGCACTGTGAAGTAATGGTTGTAAGCGGGAGAGCGAGGCTAGCGGCCGTGTCGTCGTGGGCGTAGCGTTAAATTAATAGTTCTCTCGGCGTAATGCCTCTTAATCTTAATGCTTCTAGTAAACAATAAATCAATAATTTGTATATGTAAAAGGCAACCGTTACTGATTGACTGATCTATCAACATACAACTAGTTATTCATCCGAACGCAGATAGTTAGTATGGATTTTATAAATTCACCCTCTTAAGGGGATGAAACAGGGGTCCAAAGTTTGAATCAAGATCTACGCGGGCAGAGCCAGCCGTAATGGTGGGGGGAAGTATTAGGGGGTTAAGGCCTCCCTCCTCTCGAAATTGCAAAACACGGGCCAAATATATACTGTGTACCTACCTAGTACACAGTATATATTTGGCCCGTGTTTAGTCAATTATGCCACCTGCACCACAATCCCCTCCGAAAAATGATCCTGTATACCCCATGTATTGTAATACCATTCATATGAATTCCAGAGTCGTATTATTTAATTTTAGATGATAACTTTTTTATGAATAACTAGCTCCGCTTCCATTGGTCGTAGTGTAGTGTGTTATATAGCCAGCATTGATAAACGGGCTATCCAACGGTAAAAGATTTTATCAATTCGAACCAGTAGTTCCTGAGATAATCGCATTCAAACAAACAAACTCTTCAGTTATATAATTACCTACAGTAAAAGAATGAATCAATTCGAAGCAGTAGCTTTTCAGCTTAACTCTTCAGCTATATAATATTAGTATACATTTTATTTTGATGCAATTATATTACGAGTGACGTCGCTCGGAATGAAATAGTTGATGATTCCAGGGCCGCTGCATCTTCGCGTCGGGCTCCCCGTTCCCGCCGGTGCAGTACGGCGGCAAGGAGTACCACACGGGGCAGGGCAACAACTCGTACATCTTCCCCGGCATCGCGCTCGGCGTCATCGCCACCGCCACGCACCACATACACGAGTGCATGTTCCTCACCGCCGCCAAAGTAAGTAGCGACCGCAGCAGTGCGTCCGCGATCGCACGATATCATTTGTCAGGCTGAGAGGCTAGACGAAAAATAGCGTTACATTTGACTGTAATACAACAAATTTTATTAGTATTTTTAATCAATTAAACAAAATCAATCGTCCTCGAAAGTAATTTTAGGGTCGCATCTCTATCACACGCGCGAAAGTGATAAGAACCTAACTTCGACCCGGCCAACTTAGTTTGCGTCAACTGTACCTATCTAATTTGTCAGCGAAGCCCCACGTACAATGTACATAACATTGCTATTATGCATTTAGTTTATTATGCGAAAATATAATATCTTGGGACGACTCACACAACGCTATTTGATCCTAAACTAAGCTGAGCTTGTGCTACGAAAACCAGACTACCGATAAAAATGCTTGTATATTTCCAAATACATACATATTATAGATAAATAACACCCAGACACAAAATAAACCATCATGCTCATCACACAAAATTTTATCCTGGGTGGGGATCGAAACTAAGAGCTCTTGTGTTGCAGTCGGATACTCTCCCACTGCGCCATAGAGGCAGTTTATCAGTTATCTGGTTTCCATAGTACAAGCTCTGCTTAGTTTGGGATCAGATAGCGTTGTGTGAGTTGACTCAAGATATTATTATTCTAGTGATTATGGCAATTACCCCCAGGATAAGAAATAGGTCCTATTAGGGAGACAGTGGGACAGCATATGGGTTGATATGAATGTTGAGTATAAGTCATATAATTATATTTTTATTTCAGACTTTAGCGGATTCTGTGAGTGAAGCGGATCTTGCAATTGGCCGTATATACCCTTCGATCACTGAAATCAAAGAGGTATCTGTTGCCATTGCCATCGCAGTCGCTAAAATGGCTTACGAAGAAGGTATTTATATGATTAATTTCTAGATATTATTCTACTAATCTACAGACAAATAAATAAAATTCTAATATCGACTCATGTCATGGTCGAAACATTGACAATGTACGAGATAGACATTAGACAGCCATTTGTATAGAAACCCAGGGGGTATTGAGCAGGTATCGGAAACCTGGTTAATTTGCGCGAACCGTTCAAAAAAATGTCCATACATTAAGAAGAGCGTTATAATTTCGATTCCTGCTTGAACCGAAACGAAATAATTTGGGTTTCGATCAAAGAGCTGAGTTATAAGGGTTCCTGTTCGGTTTATCGTTCAGAACCGATCGCGGGCGCTCGGCCCCCCTCACCTCTGTAATTAACCAGGTTAATCCCAGCGAAATACCGCTCCCAAAACTGGAACGGTTCGAACGAGCGTCTTGCGAATAATCAGGTTAAAACCCTTATAATACCGGTCTTTTTCGAACCGTTCCCTATCCCTGGGGTCCCAGACTCAATGGTGACCAAGCCGATCGAGATATCTGTGAGGTTAACAACGTTACCACTGTCGGTATATGGATCGTGCTTCGGAGAGCACGTTAAGCCGCCGATCCTGCGCCTAATCTTTCCGGTCATGTCGGATTTCCGTCTCAACGAACTATGAGAGGAGGGGAATAGAGAGTGCACTTGTGTCTGCGCATACACTTGTGCACTCGAATATCTCCTGCATAGTTTAACTAGTCTCTAATGAGATTGACTGCCGTTAGCGACATCGGTTAGGAGACTTGACTACGGAGTGTATAGCTTTGACGTGTCTTGAAAAGATACTGATTTGATTTGACAGTCATCTATCCCAGCGTTTCCCATAGTGGGTTCTACGGAATTCAGGGTTTCCGTTGAAAAGTTACTAGGGTATGGCAAAATATTTTTTTTGAAATTTTGCAACTAATGTCGCCTGCGTAGAAAGAGCAACAAAAAAAAACGGTGGATAATTTCATTGTGTCCAGTTTGTTTTCGCAAACACCCCTCGCCGTTATGAACTTAGGGGACCATAAAATAAAAGGAATTTGTTTTAATAATGTTTTAAGTAAAAAGGTGTAGGTTACAAGCGCTCAGAAAGCGGCACCTTAAAATACAATACAATTGACTTGTTTTTATATTATGTCAGTGTCGCATCCCTGACGTCAACATATGAAAGTAGCGGATCACATTTTTCTATTTTTCACTTTTGCCGTTTTTAAAGATCGAATGTTGTAAACTATCTATACCGTTTTTATTTAAAACATCATAGATTTGGTAGGTGTTCCGTTATGTTCAAAGTTTAGGAATTTGTGATCCTACCCTATTCACGTTAGCGGCCACCATTTTCGGGCGTTGTTTAGTGAAAAGTACAACGGCTAACGTATTATTTGTCTATTATCCTACACTGTATTTGCCCCAAGGATGCGTGCAAGTTCTCTAGGTATCTAATATAGCATATTTTACAGGTTTGGCATCTGTATACCCTGTGCCGAAAGATCTCTCCAAACATATACACGACCAAATGTACAGCTATTATTACGACAGCGCAATGCCCGAGATGTGGGCCTGGAAACCGGACGAGAAATTTAATGTTAAACCCATTGCACCAGTGCCGAAAAATCTCTAATTCAGTATTAATTTGATACATCTAAGTTATTAGAAAATGCGGTAGTTTCAATATAAAAAAAAATCGTAAAAGTTTAACCGTTATCATGTTTGCGTACCCATTTGCATGACAGTGAAACCGTAATTTAAATTTTTAAAATTACTAATTACTTAAAATTTGAAGCTTTTTGACAAAACTTTTACGATTAACAGTTATGACCGTTGCTTGAAATAAGTAGATTGATTTTTAGTACTCGCATAAAGATGTAACGTAACATTGATATATTGGACATACCATTTTTGTGAAACGGGATTGAATTAAGTTTAACATTTGAAATTTTTATTCAAATGAAAAAAATGTCGTAATAATTTTAAAATTGCGACGTGGCATCCTGGAGGCATGACAATATTTACGTAACGTCTGAGATAACTGTTCCTAAATCAATCTACCTATTCCGACCATTAGTTATGACGCAATTTATTTTTATCGGTTTTTTTTTGGAATGTTGGCAGAGAATGCACTAAAATGTTCATTGCACAACGCATTTTATTGGGAGTGTTCAAGTTGTCTATGTGCTACTAATTGTTATAGTACACAAAGTATTTTATACCTAATATTATGCATCATCTTACCAGTTTAGAAAAATATGGTAGTTAGTCTTAGAGTCCAGTTACTTGAATCTCGTATTTTCAGTAGCGTAAGATTTCAAGTATTATAATTTCGAATATAGTATATATAAAACAAAAATATTCTAATAAAGAACAATATGAAGTGTTTTGTCAAGTTAATAAATAATGCCAGTATTCAGAACAGACAGTATTGTGATCTTTTGATAAAAAAATCATAGAGTAACTGGACTTCTTCCTCATCTTATTGATTGTAGTGTTTCGAATGTCGTATATGTGCAAGTAGCGGGTAGTAGAGCATTTTAATATTATATAACATCCGTAGTGTGAAAATAATAATTATGGTGGCCTTTTAATTGTTATTTTAGCTTTGCTAACAAATTAGACATTTTTATTTCGGTACAGTACCTAATTATTTTGCACACAATATTGTTTCTGATCACGTATCACAAACTATTGATAACGAAGGTGGATTTTGCATATTTCATATATAAAATCTATTAGCGTGCGGCGGGTTATTTATTTAGTACCATAATTATTTCACTAACGTTAATTTTAAGTTATAAATGAATTTTAACAGAACGAAGTGTACCTACCTAAACGTTGTGAATATTTAAAATAATTGCATTATGCATACTGTATTATACGGGATGAAAGTTAAGATGAGTCTAGTCACAGCAGTAAAATGCAGGAGATTTATTTAATTATGCATTTCACACCTTTTTATTAAACATATGTTAAGCATTGACATGCTTGTAATTTAAGCATTAAAAATAAAATATAAACGTGAATATTATAAAGACATTTAGAGAATATTCGTTTAGAATGTCTAGAAACGATTATGGAAATGTAATTAGTGCCACCTTTTTGAAATTGTTCCCTTTCACTCTACTTTTTTTTTCGGTCTCATCCCTGACGCTTTCCAGCCTAAGCTCTCTCCATCTCTTTCAGTCTCACGGCATTCCTAACTCCCTTTTTTCCAAACTCCCTTTTTTCCAATGGCGTATTCCCTTCTCTTTCCCCCTGAAGCTTATCCCCTCCTCTCCTTTTTCCTCATGACGCCTCCACACTCTTCCAAATCACGCTGTTTCTAATCCCTACTTTTGTTATGCCATTGCCAAGTGTATTGATTGGGTGTGTATTTATTTAAATTATTAATTATTATTATAAATATTTATTTATTAAATTATTAATTTGGATTATTTGGAAATATTTCCAACGTCAAGCGACGTTTCGAGTTTGGTACATTCGCATCAATTCGAAATTGCATTATTTCCATCCGAAAAACTAAAAGATACGCTACGCTACATTAAACAGTTATAGCTTGTCTTCAAATTTTACAATAGTGTAGCGTCTCATATATAATAAAAAATGTTTTTGTTACGTCCGAAACATACCCAGTCAATACATTTTCATGCGATTTCATTAAAAAATATAGTGATTTTGTTCTCAATTTTTTATACACAAATATTTTACCTTTTTTAATGAATTTTTCGCACCATATTACCAGTGGTTATGTACGAAGCCCCTCGCAAACATTTCGTGTTTAAATTAATTTCATAGAAAACCATACATCGTTTTCTAGCATTTATTTTTATGTTCAATTTATTTTTAAATACCTACATTTATTTTTTGTTTTTATAACCGGTATAACAAATTTGTAGAAATACATTACAAGTTCATGTTGAAAATTATCCCAATATAGCATGCAATTAAAACATGAAATCCCTAGTTTTACATTTGACTATAAATCTTTTAAAGTATTATATTTTTGAGTTCAGTATTGTAATCATAGTGAGATGATTTTTTTCGCGGAGCGAATTATAATGCATTGTTTTTATTTTAAGTAGTTAAATGTTGTTACATTATCTCGTGATATTATGTGATTTATTTTTGCTGTGACAATCTATAGTAAAAATTTACTGTCTGTCAAATGTGTGACGAATAATATTCTATTTGAAGCATGTATAATTGTATAATATGAAGTTGGTCAACTATGAAGCAATATACAATAATAATCAGGGTTTTATTTATTTACCAGTGTTTGAATGCGTCAATTAATTTTTATTTCACCTTGTTATTGTATCGCAGCTTTCAGGGATAACGATTACATTATTGTGTACTAGTTAATTCGATTGTTGAAGGGAAAATTATAGATGTTAACTAATTAAACATGTTCCAAAGATGTGGTTTTTTATTATACCTTGGTAAATCGGTGAGAGTAAAATATATAAAATTAAAACTAAAACAAATTATCAACATTGATATACAATATCCTACTAATAATATAATAATATCTTGGGACAACTCACACAACGCTATCTGATCTCAAACTAAGTAGACCTTGTACTATGGAAACCAGACAACTGATAAAATTTATCAGTTGTCTGGTTTCCATAGTACAAGGTCTACTTAGTTTATAATATATAAGTATATTTAATATACTTATATATTTCTAAATACATACATATTATAGATAAATAACACCCAGACACAATAAACAAGTATGTTTTAAGCCAAATGAAACACACAAACGTTTTAGTATGTAAAGTCTACTCTAATAAATACCTTAATAGGCATATGGTTAATAATCTCATAAGGCAAATATGTCTTAGGTATGGAAATTCAGTTTTTTTGTCTCTTGATTTAGTTTTACATGATAATTGGAATCCTAAGCATATTAATAAACCCCATGCTAGTCGTATAATCCATAAAGAAATTTTACGCTTGAAATACGCTGCTAACTATAATAACTATATAAACGGCATGGTAACACATACAGGTTTCAACACAACAATTACAACTAAGAATGTTTATGTGCAAACTGATAGTATAACTTTAGGTAATAATGACATAAATAATATACAAATTAATTTATCTGGGACTAATCTAGACAAGGCTGGCAAAGATAATTCTGAAACTTTTTTTCGCTCCTAAATCTTTAGCAATATTACATCAAAACATAAATGGTCTTATTAGTAAATCGGAAATGTTATGTGTTCATCTAAACGAAATGAAAAAGTATATTGATGTAATGTGTATCACCGAACATAACATGAAAATGGGCGACGAACTATATTTAAATATACCAAATATGAATTTAGCGGCATCGTATATGAGAAAGTCGAGACATGGGGGATCATGTATTATTGTAAACAACGGTATTAGGTACCGAACTGTTCATGAAATGAACAAACTTTCAACTGAAAACAAGTTTGAGTGCTCTGTGATAGAACTGATCAGTTTTGGTATCTATGTTGCCTGTATTTACAGACCGCCTAAACTCGACTCATCTTCTCTTGAATGTTTTTATGATAAAATGTACATTCTCTTGTCGTATCTGTGTAAAAATAAAAATAAGAAAGTTATATTATGTGGGGACTTCAACATAGATCTACGTCAAAAAAATAGAATTTCTTTAGAGTTTCAAAACATTATTTGGTCATTCAAATTGAAAGCAGAATTTCAGCATGCCACTCGATATATTAGTAACACATGCATTGACAATATACTACATAACTTACGGCAGTGTAAGAGTGAATCACTAGAACTCGCTATATCTGATCATTCTGCACAAATCATACGATGTCCTGTTAGCTCAAGCTCTCTGCTTGAACATTGGTTTTTACTTAAAAGGGATTTTTCGTCAGTAAATAGATGTAAATTCAAAAATTATATAAAACAATTGAGTTTCTCGCAAGTGTACGTGGAGACTGAAGCAAATGAGGCATTCAACTGTTTTCTTAACTTATTTAAGCTGCTGTATGACTTATGCTTTCCCGTAATTAAAATTAAAATGTCACTCAAAGCTAAGCCAAAATGGATATCTAAGGGTATAAAGGTATGCAGCCAAAAGAAACGTGAATTACTTTGGAAGTATAGGAAAAACCCAACCACGTGTAATAAAATACAGTTTAAAACCTATACTACCAGGCTCAAGAAGGTAGTCAAACTAACCCAGAAGTCACAGAATGATCATTATATAAAAAATTATGAAAACAAATCAAAAGCGACTTGGAGGATTATAAATGGAGTAAAAAACAAACAGCCTAATCTAAATTTTACTGAAATTAAATTTAATGACAAATTGATAAATAATCCCAAATTAATATGTAATGCTTTTAATGACTACTATGTTGACATTGTAAATAATGAGAGTAATCTGAAGTTTATGAAAACTTCACCTGGTCAAGTATGTAATTCAATTTTTATGAGTCCTATATCATCTTTTGACATTCTTAATATAATCATGGATTTGAAAAATACAAAAAGCGCCGGTATTGATGGAATAACAACGTCTATAGTCAAAGATGTTGGTAACTTGATAGCACCTGTTATATCCTATTTAATTAACTTAAGCCTTGGACAGGGTGTCTTCCCTCATGAACTAAAAAAATCCATAATTAAACCAATTCATAAGAAGGGCGACACTCTCAACATAGGTAATTACAGACCGGTAGCACTGTTGCCTATATTTGCTAAATTATACGAAAAAGTTATCTATAATTCTATATATACCTTTTTTGAAAAGGAATCTGTCCTGATACCTGAACAATATGGCTTTAGGAAAAATAAAAACATAAACATGGCTACCTATGATTTTCTACGATCTGTTACTTCTAATATGGACAGAAGACAGCCGGCAGTGGGTCTTTTTATGGATATGACGAAAGCTTTTGACTATGTTAGGCATGATACTTTACTAATTAAACTTTCTTCTTATGGAATAAGGGGTAATGCTCATAAATTGATCTCGTCTTACTTATCTGACAGGGAGCAGGTCACGCAAATAACTACAGTAAGCACAATAACAAAAATGGAGGAAACATGTCAATCTAGTGTCAGAAAGGTTAAATACGGTGTACCCCAGGGAAGTGTGCTGGGACCACTGCTTTTTATTATATATATAAATGACATTTCAATTAATATTAATGACAAAATTACATTATTTGCCGATGATTGTACAGTATTATTCTCCGACTCAAAATTGACAACACTACAATCTACTATTAATAACACACTGACATGTATTATCCATTGGTTGACATTAAATAATTTAAAAATTAATTTAGATAAAACTAAACTTATTAATTTCAAGCAAAGGCCAGTAGTAAATAGAAATGACGATAGAATTAATATTAGTTACCAGGGGACACAAATTAAAGAATGTTCAAGCACTAAATTTCTAGGGTTACATTTGGATCAGAAATTGAACTGGAAGACACACGTTGAACATGTATGCAAAAAGATCAGCCAGTTTACGTATGGGTTATACCGGCTGAAATACATAACGAGTAGAGACGCGCTCATAACTGCCTACCATGGATACATTTCCTCGACATTGCGTTATGGTATCATTTTTTGGGGGAACTCTGCTGACTGGCTCCTTGTGTTTAGAGCGCAGAAACGCTGTATTAGAACAATGTTCAATTTAAAGCCAAGAGACTCGTGCCGACCTTATTTTATTAAACATTGTCTACTGACTTTACCTTGCCTATACATTTACGAAAGCGCAATATTTGTGAAACAGAATATAAACCTATTCAGTAAAAGAGATCGACAACGTCACTTTGGTAAATTGTGTGTGGTACCGTGTAAAACAACGCTGATGCATAATAGCATATTTTGTAAAGCGCCACTAATATATAACAAACTTCCATCGTGCATTAAGAACATAGACAATAAGGTCAAATTTAAAAAGCAGCTTATTAATATGCTTACGGAAAAGTGTTACTACACCCTAAATGATTATTTTAATGATAGTATAGTTGACATGCCTTGATTTCGATAATTATATTGACTGTAAATCTGATTAATAATAATAATATTGTTTTGTAATTAATTTAAATAACTAACTATATACTAATTATTTGTGAACATTTGCACACCAAATAGGTTAAACATAGATTGCACTAATTATTGTAATTACTAACACCTTTTTGTACCTGTGTTTTTGCAAAATAAATATATATTGAATTGAATATTGAACAATCGCGCTCATCACACAGTTTTATCCGGGGTGGGGATCGAACTCGCCTCTGTCTTAGCAGCGGCAGTCAGGGTCACTAACCACTAGACCAACAGGCCAGTCATTTCTAAATCACTAATGATTTAGTTATGGCAGGGGCGCCAAATCTTCAGCCCGTTATGTATCTATTAGGTAAAACATTACAAAAAAACTTGACAATAGTAGGGGAATCCGTAAAAATCCGTAAAAATCCGTATCCGCAACTACGCTACGCATGTGTTGCAGCGCGGCGTCAGTACTCGAGGCATCGAAGGAGGCGCCGCCGCGCTGATGACTTTGCGGCCATCGAGGCGTCGCTTTACGAATACTACAGGGCAGCCAAAAAAACTCTTCAGGAGGCAATAAAACGGGCTAAGACGCAGGCACGTAAAGAACTGTTGGATACCTTGGACCGAGATCCATGGGGGAGACCTTATCTCCTGGTACGCGGTAAACTGCGCTCTTGGTGTCCTCCAGTTACACAAAGTCTCCAACCTGCTCTACTTGAAGAAGTTGTGGCTTCCCTGTTCCCTCTGAGGACTGAGCATGCACCTCCGTCAATGTCTGCGGCCCCAATAGTTAGCGGAAACGCTGATATTGTACCTGAAGTAACTCAAGAAGAACTAGCAGCGGCGGTACAACGGCTGCAAGCAAAAAATACTACCCCTGGACCTGACGGTATACCTGGTCGTGCGTGGGTCATAGCGCTTGAGGCTCTTGGGGTACGGCTAAACGGGCTGTTTAGCGCATGCTTTGAACGAGGTCAGTTTCCAAGTCAGTGGAAAATTGGAAGACTCGTCCTTATTTGGAAGGAAGGCCGCCCGGCAAACTCACCGTCAGCTTATCGACCTATTGTGCTGCTCGACGAGGTTGGTAAACTATTTGAAAGAATCATTGCCAAACGCCTTGTTGACCACCTGACTGGCGTAGGGCCGGACCTGGCTGATAATCAATTTGGTTTTCGCCGAGGTCGTTCCACCGTGGACGCAATCATGCGCGTAAGAGCTCTAGCAAAGGATGCAGTTTCACAGGGTGAGGTCGTCTTGGCTGTGTCTCTGGACATCGCCAATGCATTTAATACTTTGCCCTGGAGTTGCATAAGGGAGGCACTAGCTTATCATGGAGTACCTCAATATCTTCGTCGTATTGTTGAGGCCTATTTATCGAAGAGAGCCGTGATTTATTCTAGTCGCGCGGGCTATGGCCGGCGAGAGATGACGTGCGGTGTCCCACAGGGGTCGGTCCTTGGACCGCTCCTGTGGAACGTTGGTTATGACTGGGTGCTGCGCGGCACGTTCCTTCGAGGAGTTAACGTGACATGTTATGCCGACGACACCTTCACACAAGGTCACAGTGCGAGGTAGAACACATCGTCTGGCAATGATACTGGCTACAGCTGGGGTTGCGCAAGTTGTTGCTAGGATCTGGTCCCTGGGCCTCAAGGTGGCCCTTCACAAATCCGAGGCCCTTTGGTTCTATGGTTCTCAAAATCAACCACCCACGGGTTCAAGCATTACTGTAGGAGGCGTTCGCATTGGCATTAAGAGCACAATGAAGTACCTTGGACTCGTCTTAGATGGCCGCTGGAACTTTGAACCTCACTTCCAAAGTCTAGTGCCTAAGCTAATGGGAACAGCTGCGGCGCTATCACGGTTGCTGCCTAATGTAGGAGGGCCCGATACCTCCTGCCGGAGTCTTTACGTGGGCATCGTGCGTTCCATGGCTTTATATGGAGCCCCAATTTGGGCAGAGAGTTTGACAACGCGGAATATTACAATTCTGCGACGTCCCCAAAGGGCCATGGCCGTCAGGCTGATACGGGGATACCGCACTGTCTCTTTTGAGGCAGCAAGTCTCCTCGCAGGAACCCTGCCCTGGGATTTGGAGGCGACAGCTCTTGCATCTCTTTACCAGTGGCGCCGAGTGATGCTTGAGGGGGATCTGCGACCCACCTCTGTAGAAATTGAGGCTCAAAGATCATTGCTTCAACGAGGCCTTATGGAAGAATGGAGTGAGAGGCTACAAAGACCAAGCGCTGGACACTTCACAATCGCGGCGATAGTTCCAGTATTGGATGGATGGTTGAAGCGGCAGCACGGCAGTCTCACGTACCGGCTGACCCAGGTACTCTCAGGACACGGATGTTTTGGGCAGTACCTGTGTCGCATTGGTCGGGAACCAACACCTGAATGTCATCACTGCGACAGTTACCGTGATGATACGGCACTGCACACTCTGTTAGAATGTCCTGCCTGGTCACAGCAACGTTGTGACTTGGCGGTGGCCTGTTGTGTGGCACGTCATCTCTCGCTCGAAAACTTAGTATCATCGATAGTACAAAGCGAGAGTGCGTGGAATGCCCTGGCGGCTTTCTGCGAGGAAGTGATAGCAAGAAAAGAGGCTGCGGAAAGAGAAAGGGAGAGGACCAGCATTGTTCCATCCCGCAGAAGCCGCACCGCTCGACAAAGGGCAGAAAACGATCTCCACCCCCCCTGATATCGTTGGCTTGAGAACGACGGGCAGGGCAGCCTGTCGTTTTCAAACTTGAGACGCGATTCGCGACCGACGAAACAAAGCAGCTAATTGAGAAAGCAATGGATGGGGCGATATACTTGGCCAAGGTCCGCCGGAGGTGAAGGAAACTATTCCGTAAGGGACACCCTCATCTCCGGCAATGAATCTACGAGACGTAAGAACGTGTGATTTTTTAGTCGGTTCGAGTCCGACATACCCACCTGTCGTGCCCTCGATGGGTTGGGATCCGTGGGGATTTTGACACACACAAAAAAAAAAAAAAAAGGGGAATCCGTAAGAGATTTTTGAATTTACAGGAGTGCGGCAGATTACGCTAGTTTGGGAATCAGGGCTTGCAAACTTATTGTATGTTTGTATTATTACTAAAATAAAGATTAACTTATTAGGGGGGGGGGGGATACCTCGTACTCATTGACTCATAGGTAACACTTGCGGTGTTATTTTATATATTTTCTAAAAGTATTCTTCAGTGTTTTAGCAAATGACAAAAAAAAAATGAATTAAGTAGGTATGTAATCAGCTGTCAAACTAACCGATATAGTGTTAATTTAACATGAATCGCAAGCATGAAAAATTTGAGGTCTAGAAACATAGTCCAGATAGGTGGTTCGATTTCGGCCCCGGTTTGGCATATGGAAGTCTCGGGTTCGATTCCTGGGCCTGGACTTCAAATTTTTCTATCTTTAAAAAATGCAATTATTGTATTTATAAAGTTAATTTAACAGTTGGTTTGCCTGCTGAGCTGTTAGAAGCTGATCTAATGCTGCATTTGCACGCTTCCGTTTAAAGCGACATCAACGGGCACGAACAGGAGAGATCACTTGTCGATTGGAAACCAAAGACTTTTGCGCGGCTCAACTAGTATTTCTGTTTATCACCTGCTTAACTACTTGTTGAAAAGAAAGGAAAATGGATCCATTTCTCATAAAAATCTGTTGAGGGTATTAAAGTGAAAATGCACAAAAATCCATCATGGATCTACTCAATGGATGTTAGTGGACAGAGAGAAATGGAGCAATAGAGCTAGTCAAAGTATGAATAAAATTTTAATCGTCATTTCAGAAACCTAAACTGATGTAACATCGCACATCGTTGACAGTTGAATAATTCAGGAAAGCCTTTCTAAGAATTGGTTTATCTAGTAGACTAAGCATCTATTCTGCCGACGAATAAAAAAGCCGGCCAAGTACCACTAAGGGTTCCGTACATAATTATATCTATACAGCATTAGACACTATATTATAATATCGAGCAAAAACCGGCAAAAAAATCGTTGGATGGGAGCCCCACTTAAATATTTATTTTATTTGTTGTTATAGTGGCAACAGAAATACATCATCTGTGATTTCAACTGTCTAGCTATCACGGTTCATGAGATACAGTCTGGTGACAGACGGACGGACAGTCGAGTCTTAGTAATAGGGTCCCGTTTTAACCCTTTGGGTACGGAACCCGAAAAAGTATTTGAAATCGATCAAAATAATTTCTACAGAATAAGTAGGTTCTTTGCAGATGGTGCACCTTGCAACTGAAGCGATGACAGATGAGCTCTGCTTATATTATAGGTAAAATAAAATTCATTTTATTACTAACAATATTCTTAAATCTAGTGTTAGTATACAGGTACCTACCTAGGTACCTAAACTATTTATCAATCATTGTTGTGCCATTCCATTTGATATCGCACAACAAAGACCGACATACACACAGTCTAGTCTGTTTGCTATCATGTTTAGGATGCTGTTAGAGCTGCCCCGTATTTTGCCAAACGTATTCTAACACCCTAAATGCATTATTGTATTGTACCCGGATTGTACTATACGATCTCTGGGTACCCCACAGGCTGTGTAAATTGTAAAAGGACGTACAATATGCTCTGTAGAGCGTTATTTTGACTTCTGTCGAACAACATGCAAACCTGCGAGCTATCATGTTCGCCCTCACTGCTCTCCGTTCCTTTTCAATGTCGGTAAAAACTAATATTTTTACTTAAATTATCGTTCTATAACGTATATAACGGTAATTGACATACATATTATGAAGAATACAACTTTTTAACATTTTGCATCGCTATATCTCCGAAATGGTGATTCTTAGGAAAAAAAGTGTATGAACATTTTTTATAGATAATTGCATGATGAATAATTTTAGATAAAACTTACCGTTAAGCTGGAAAACTCAAATTACCGATTTTTGCAACATTTGACCTTGAATATATTTTTTTTCCACACGTTGGATGATGTGGATAATTGACAAATTGTGTGTAATAGGCCATTATTAGCTAGGTGCGATGTGCGATTAATGTAACCTTGAATGTCTATTTTGACCGGACTATTATTGACTTGGTTTCGATACTAGTACCTACAAATATTAGTTAGCTCTGAAGGCACATTAGCATTTTTTATTTTAGTCCATAGAATGTCATATGGGAACAGGTCGAAAGCTACCGAAAAGTCTAAAAAGCAAGCGTGTACACGCTTGCTTTTTACAGGTGTTCCACGCTTTCTATAGGCAATAATTAACAGCATGCTTAACACACAGTAGGTTACTGCACATTCGGTAGATAGTTGTGATCTAAATTCAAATTGATTATCATAAATTTGAATGATTTTTGTTAGCTGTGAGTTAAAAAAAATATTTTTGATAGCATGCTGCTATTAAAAATATTTTTTTTTTGAAACCACCGTCGCGTTAGTGACTGGAGGACAGGATCCGACTGGTCTGCGGTCTTGTTTTTAATTAGGTATATGTGTAAGTAACTATTGTTTTAATCATCTCATCCGGTAAGTACGAGTGTCTCAAATACAGGTTATAGAGCATAGCCAGTCCCCACGACTTGCAAACTGCAAATTCTCAATACTCAGACTGTCATGGCCAGGAGATTTACCTGTTGCCAAAAGAACTTATAAGCATCATATTCACTTGGTCTTTTCATGTCGATTTTGACCAGAATTACATTTATAGTTTTTTCTGTAAATGTCGGTAAGTAGGTAGGTACTACTTATATCAGACTTTGAAGTGGCCCTATGCGCGTTACTAATGAATATAGGTATTTTCCTATCCGCTGCCATACATTTTTCGCCGGGTTCAATCATACTATTAGGTATAAACGCATATTTTTCTTCGGTTTGCGTTTTTGTACTACCTACTGTCCACTCTTGTACATTATCTATCGTTTTGTTTACTTTTATCGTTTATGTACATTTGCGAATGTTTTAATCTCGGATTCGGATATGTCGGATTCGGTCAGCTGATCACAGCCAACACTGAACACGCCGATAACTCACAGGCTTGCGCTCTGCGAGACGGTCCGTCGTCCGCGATATCGCTCGGTCGCTCGTTTATCGGCCGCATAACATACAACGGTGTGTCGCCGCTACCTTCTTTGTAATTATTAACTATAAAACGGTACTGCAAGTAATCTATCGTTGATGAAATCACACTATTTGGTATGTCGTTCTCCTCTTTTAAAACGGTATCTTGTAGATGTGACAAACCTGTGGACCAGCTATTTTGGTATAGTGTGGCCATTAGTGCTGTGCACTCCCTGAGGTATGCACGGCGAGGTGGGGGGCGAAGAAAAAAGTGCATGAGTTCACATGAGGTCGATACATGTCGGACAGATCTTACGATATCAGTTTGCATTTCTAAGGCAAGACTTGTGGCGGGACGTTGCGTTGGTCGGAGGCTATCTATCTGTAATATATACTTACTTTGTTGATTAAAATGTAACCCAAATATACTCATATTTTATTAAAAATATGCAGGTGATAAATAAGAATTGAAAGTTATAATTCACAACAGGACTTGTTTTATTAAACATTTTTTATATTTACAAACAATTATATATTCTAACGAAAGTTATTCTGACATAGATTCTGTTTCAACTTCATCTTCCATTTCGTCATCATCTTCATCTTCCTCTTCGCCACCGGAACTTGAATCAGAGTCTTGCAAATTTATTATGAATGAATCGATAACATTATCGAACCTACTATCGCGACTCCAGTAATCATTTTCATTTTTCTGGACATGATCGTCGCATTTCTGCCATTTTTCCGCCGTGAATTCCGAAAACAATTTATCCAATAAGATTATCTTTTCGTCTAGAGAAGAATTAATATAGTTTTGGGCTATGTTGTTTTTAATATCAGCCCAGACCAACTCGATTGGATTTAAATCTGGATGGTACGGAGGTAAACGCAGAACAGTGTGTCCACTGGCTTTCAGGAGTTCGTCAATTCTATACACGGGTTCTTTTTGTGTATTTTTGATAAGAAGTAGCAGTTGAGCCTTTGACATGGTTCCTGAAAATTCTACATTATGGCGTAGCAACCAGTTCTGCATTTCACTTTTGAGGCTTGATATAGTTGGTTTCTTCTCAATCTGAACGCTGTGGTAAGACGCGTTGTCCATTACAACCACAGAATTCGGCAGCAACTTATCTTTTAACTTTTCATCTACCCACTTATAAAAAGTAGGTCCGCTCATATCTCCATGATAGTCACCGGTTCTAGCATCGGATTTGAATATAGTCAATGTATCATCCACTAAGCCATTTCGACACCCAGCGTGGAGTATTACTAGTCGCCGTCCTTTCCCAATATCAGCATGAATACCGGGTTCTGACGATGATTGCCAACATTTGCTGGCATGGTGACTGGCGTTGATGTATGTTTCATCAAGAAAATATATGTTTCGGTTTTCCGTTCTGTAATTTCTGATTTGTGTAAGATATTTTTTCCGCCACACTGTAATATTAGGCTGCTCTATAAGGAGATGTCTCTTTGATTTGCATTTTTTGTAACGGTAGCCCATTTTGTGTAAAAGCTGTCTTAAATATTCCCGTCCACAATTCAATATGCCATCCTGTCTCAAACTTGATAGTAACTTACGGACACTTGGTATTTTTTTTTCAACTTCGTAAAACTGATGAATTTTTCTTCTGATAACTCCAAGGTCAAAATCATCCACAACGTGTTTTTTCTTTAGAACTTTTGGTTTTTTTGGCGATTGAAATTTTAATTGGCTTGAATTTTCAATTGATAAATAGCCCGCAGAAATCACATTATGTACGGTTCTTTTGCTGTATCCCGTAGCCTCCGCAACGATTTTAGCAATATTCACGTCA
The DNA here is from genome assembly GCA_945859575.2 of Herminia tarsipennalis. Lineage (NCBI taxonomy): Eukaryota > Metazoa > Arthropoda > Insecta > Lepidoptera > Erebidae > Herminia > Herminia tarsipennalis. The sequence goes on from OX243835.2 coordinate 18,853,136, forward strand.
TTTTTAAATTCAAAGCTTTCTTTGTCTGCTTTTCTTTTCTTAAAATATTCAGCCACCTTAAAAATGACAGTCTTCATATCACGAGATAACGCACGACCCATCTTTGAATATTTATCTCGTGTGCGTCTGACATAGACAGTCCGATACAAATAACACTACCTGCCGTCACAAGCGTTGACGGCGCACTGACAGCGCAGCAGCCGATTCTAACCCCCCCGTCTCACCGCGCGCATACCTCAGGGAGTGCACAGCACTAATGGTCATACTATAGGCACAAGCACCTCCTCTCTTAGAGTTTATGTTAGCAATAGAATACGCTGGAACATAGTCTATCATCACATTCCGCAGCTGGCATTTAACTTCCTCTAGCTTTGTAGTATTCACATACGGTAACTTGATTTATTTTAACTCAGACTGCATTAAAACGATGTCTTTCAAAAGTTTAGAAACATTTAAGTGGTCGAAAATTGTCGATGGTAACTTTCCAGATCACGAGCCACAAACACACCTTCAACAAGCTAATAATGTCCAACAAATCTTTTAAGCCGACTTCAAAAAGGAGGAGGTTCTCAACTCAACTGTTTGTTTTATTTTTATGATTTTTCACCGATTACGCAAAGACGGCTGGACCGATTTGAAAAAATCGGCAAATAACCCACTTTCCTGCTATAAGATTAGCATTGCATTAAATTTAAACATTTTTTATTGCCGTGAAAACGCTACGCTGTCTTCCATGTTCATGACGTCATTATGGAAATAGACCAATCAGATTTGGTATAACTAAGTCGGCGTCAAATAACTACAGTGTCAGCAATGCTATCTATGCGGGCTATGAGGCAACGTAACCATTATTTAAAGGGTGATTTTTTAAGAGGTATAGGATTTGATTTTCAAAAAAAACACAAAAAAATTGAAAAATTTGATGAAATCTTTATTGGAATCGATAGAACGATCAATATAATTTAATGTTTGAAGATGATTTCATGCAAATGCTGGCCGCGGCTCCGGTTTAGATGGCCCATTCGCAAGGCCCAATTTCGGCACACTCTCTCCAACATATCAGCCGGTATATCACGAATAAATGCTTCAATATTGGCTTCCAGTGCGTCAATCGTTGCTGGTTTATCCCTGTAGACATGAGCCTTAACATGGCCCCACAAGAAATAGTCCAAAGGCGTTAGATCACACGATCTAGGCGGCCAATTGACGGGCCCAAAACGTGAGATAAACTGTTCACCGAAGGCGGCTCTCAATTGGGCCATTGTTTCGCGTGCCGTGTGGCATGTGGCACCGTCTTGTTGAAACCACATGTCAGGCATGTTCAATTCTTCCATTTTGGGCAAAAAAAAATCGCCAATCATCACACGGTAGCGCTCGCCATTCACAGTAACGTTACGGCCATTGTCGTCTTTGAAAAAGTACGGCCCGATGATGCCACCGGCCCATAATCCACACCAAACAGTACATTTTTCGGGATGCAGTGGTAGTTCTTGCAATGCTTCTGGCTGGTCTTCACTCCAGATGCGGCAATTATGCTTATTGACATATCCATTCAACCAGAAATGAGCTTCGTCGCTGAACACAATTTTTCGATAAAAAAGTGGATCTTCCTCCAACTTTGCCAAATGTTAGACGTTGTGGGAGGTCGTGTGGCTTCAATTCTTGCACCAGCTGTATCTTGTAAGGTTTTACACCCAAATCCTTTCGCAAAATTTTCCACGTAGTGGAGTAACAGAGGCCCAATTGCTGCGAACGGCGGCGAATCGACATTTCACGGTCATCACTAATACTGGCGGATACAGCCGCAATATTTTCTTCGGTCCTAACTCTACGTATGCGTGTTCGTGGTTTAATGTCCAATAATGTAAACTCGGTTCGAAATTTAATCACAAGCTTCCGAATAGCTGCCTCAGTAGGCCGACCAAACTGCCCATAAATTGGAAGAAGTGCGCGATGCACTCTCTTAACCGAGCATGCATTTTGATAGTAAAATTCAATAATTTGCAAGCGTTGTTCGTTCGTAAGTCGATTCATGGTTAAATTATAGACCAAACTGAACAAGTTTGACAATGACACAAGACACGATTCACGCGTGATCTGTCAAAAACAGTGTTGCCAAAAAGATACCAGCAAAAAAATCACCCGTTATATTACGTGAGCACTATATAACATTATCCATATATCCAGCATTAATCCATAGTAATATTATAAATGTGAAAGTAACTATATAGGTATAAACTATTTTATTCTAGGCATTTCGCAGTGTAGGCATGACTTTATCGGGTACCTACTTACCTATGTTATAAATGTACGTTAAAAGACTCGCAACTATTATTAAAGTAGAAGTGCGATGCTCTATTCCAGTACTATTCCATAATATCCAAAAGGGGCTTTGTATTCGTAGAGTGAAATAAACGTTGGTAACATGCAGAATACTAGACAGGTGGGAAATGATATACGAGCATTACATGTTCTTTGTTCAACGTGAGTTCGCAAATTCAGTTTGGGTATAACAAATCTTTTAACTATATTTTTCTACTGGTATTGATAAAATATGTAGTTGAAAGCAAGTTTGTTGAATAAATATTCAGTTTTTATTTGATAAAGTTGACACTGACAAACAATAGGTATGTAAATGTTGATAAACCTTTTTGTCGTCGTCGGTTTATCACAGCCGCGATATGTTCCTTACTTAACCCCAAACGCATACACCTTCTCCGTTCCATCGTGGGTGATACATACCTACCGTGGCCGTAGAGAGACTGAATTTAAGATAGGACATTTATTGGTAAAAAGTTGGTAAAACTCTTAAGCTAGGGTATTGAACATGAATGTCCCCTCTAGCTACGACCCTAAACGTAGACGTAGAGCATTACCATAAGGTAGGGCATTGCCCCACAATGACTCCTCCTAGTAGCTAGCCTCCTAGTGGCTCTGGACATGCCTTTTTTTTCGCGTATAATTATTTTTCAAGATGGGGTTCAGTCTAGGTGTAAAGGAGAGGCAGGCGGTTGAGTCTAACAATAAAGCCAGGGTTATACTGTTTCGGGAAAGGGGGTAGAGGGAAGAGTTCGAAGTAAAGAGTTTAAAATAATTCATCATATTCCAAAATTGGTGATCTTATGTTTATATAAGAAGATCTTATGGACGTCATTAGCTGAAGACTGATATTTTTTTTGTTCACAGATTTAACCGCAAGGCTATCATGGATCAACTGGGAGAACCTCGGAGTGAACCCTCAACGACGAAGCGTCCTGACGTCACTAGCACTCAGCTCAGACAATCTGCAGTATACGCACAACTAGTCACGCCTTTTATTTATTTATTTATTTATTTTGATTTCGAAAACAAACAGCTTGTATGTTTTACGTTATTAAAAGTACATTGTTTAAGACTTAAGCCTAAATACATTTTCCACTTATAGGTACAACAATAAAAAGAAGCAACAAAATATCAAGTAAAATGATCATTCTATCATCTGCACCCGTACAGTACGGACCTGTTTTGACTCTCTAACAGTGATTAATTGTGATTGGTCAATTAGTGTTAAAACCATTTCTCGCTTACTCGTGAGTGTTTTGTATAGACAAGTCCCGCCCAGGGGGTTGTCCTAGACAAAGACAAATAGTTATTTGTGTGCTCCGGAACAACTTGCTCCGCCAGGATTCGATCCCCCGACGCACGATTCTACGGTCGGCCGCACTCCCACCACGCTACCGAGGTTAGTCACTGCGCGTCGAATTCAACGATCTTATCGCGCTCCCCACCCCTAGGCCGCTGCGTCGCTTAGTTCAAGCGCCTACATTTTTTATCAGAGCAATCATCTGTTACACGCATCTCTGCTCATAATTACTGTAAGGAACAGTTACACAGATGGCAATGTTTGGTACTAAACGAACTCCACCAACGACGCCCACACTTCGATCTGAGCAGTCTATCTCCGAGCCAGAATTGGCAAAACTTACACTGGAACCTGAAATTAATATTACAACTCGAAAACGTAAACAACCAGAATGTGACCACACTACACAACTTGCTCTTATTCATACCGATATAAAGAATACATTGAGTGAATGGAAAAGTGGACTGGACGCCAAATTATCCTCAATCACTGATGATATAAAAACTTTACGTAGTAACATGGAGACTTATATGAAGGAATCAAAAAAAGAAATGGATTCTCTTCGTACGGATAATATATCTATAAAGAAAAATGTGATTAAGTTAACAGAGGAGGTCGCTGAGATAAAAAAATCAACAACTTACATTTCTAATGAGTACGATGACAATCAAAAACGTCTCAACACCCTAGAAGAGAGTATTATGTCAAAGAGCTTTAATCAAGATATGTTTAAAACCCTTGAAATGAAAATTGACAACCTTGAGCAACAAGCAAGGCAGTGTAACTTAGAGATAAGTAATGTACCTGAACGGCGTGATGAAAACTTATTCACCTTACTTGAAGACATTGGCAAGAAAATTAGTATTGCAATACCGCGAGACGAAATTGTTACTGTACATCGTGTGCCACATGCCGCAACTAGTGAAAGACCAAAAAATATCGTGGCTAAGTTCAAAACTCGCGCCCTAAGGGACAACGTTCTCAGCTCCTTCCGATTGAAGAAAGGTCTCACATCTGCCGATCTTGGAATTCTTGGTGTACCCCGCACTGTCTACCTCAATGAACATCTTACTCTCCAGAAAAAACAACTGCTGCGTGAAACTCGCGACGCCGCTCGGAAATTTCAGTACAAATTTGTGTGGGTAAAGCATTCTACAATTCTTGTAAAGTTATCAGAAACCTCACCTACCATAGCCATTAAGTCATCAAATGATATTAAGAAACTAACGATAGCTAAAACTAATTAAATTGTGTCCTAATTTTGTATAATCTCTGTATTGCTTAAGAACTTAAAATGGCTTCCAATAAACTAAGTTTATATTACCAAAATTGCAGAGGTATACGTACTAAATTAAATAATTTATATATGAATATCTTAAGTAATTGTTATGACGTAATTGTCTTAACTGAAACATGGTTAACTTCCATAGTAAAAAACTGCGAATTTATAGATAGCCGCTATATAGTTTTCCGATGCGACCGAGATAGAGTTGCGACGGATAAATCAGATGGAGGTGGTGTCTTGATTGCCGTATTACGTGAATACAACCCGGTCAGCATTGAGTTCCCTATGCAAGCCTCACTAAATAAATATCTTGAGCAAGTTGTCGTTGCAATTCCTAATCGTAATAACACTATAAACACGTTAATTAGTGCGGTATATATACCCAATAATTCATCACTTGCTACATACGACCTACACTTTGAGTATATGAATCAAATAATAATTTCTACGAAATTCGATGATTTGTTAATGTTGGGTGACTACAACATCCCGAAAGCAAATTGGGTAAAATTGAACCCTACACATGATTTCATGAGCTGTACGGGCACCACCTCTATATGTGATCTAATTAGAAACTTCATGGCTATACACGATGTTATGCAATATAACTTCTTAACTAATACTCTCGGGCGTACTCTCGACCTCCTAATAGCCAACACAGTATGCCATGTCTATATTCCCAATAATTACTTACTTCCGGCGGATAACCATCATCCTCCGTTCTATACGCTCATCTCACTGAATATAAACCTTAACTTGATTCGACCTAAACAAACCGCTAAATATAATTTTCGTAAAGCTGATTTTAACCTAATTAATAACGATATAAGTGAACATGATTGGGACATGATATTGAATAGTAGTTCCGCTGAAAACTGTGTTGACACCTTTTATAATTATATAAATGGTATTATAAAAAATCGTGTACCGCTGTCTAAATCAAGACATTATAATTTTCCTGTATGGTTTTCCAAAGCCCTAATTCATATATATAAATATAAGGAAAAAGCATGGTCTAAGTGGAAAAGGTACAGAAACAGCGCGGACTATGAAGTATTCTCTTTATACAGGGCTCGTTTTAAGAAGGAATGTGCTAAATGCTACAGTATTTACATTAAAAGCGTAGAAGACAGTATTCCGCTCAATGTAAAGTACTTTTGGACATACATAGCTAATCGAAGAAGTAGGACAGGCATCCCCTCGCGTATGTGCCATAATAATAAAATAGCTAGTGACCCCCTAGATATCTGCAATCTTTTCTCATCATTTTTTCAGTCTGTATACGAGCCCTCAAGCTTATCACTTGATTGGTGCCCACCTCCAAATTTATCTATTAATAACAACACTCACCTTTTTGACATACAATTTAGTCCCGCCCTGATTCTTGCTCATTTAAAAACACTAGATATAACAAAAGGGCCTGGACCTGATGGGATACCTCCTTGTTTCCTTAAATGGACAGCTAATACAATTTGTAAGCCCCTATTTATAATATTTAATAAATGTATGACTACAGGTACATTCCCCTTGGCCTGGAAGAAGACTAACATAGTCCCTGTTCATAAAGGTGGATCTAGACAAAACATTGAGAACTACCGACCTATCTCCACACTATGTACTCTCTCTAAATTATTAGAATCGCTTGTTCATCACAAAGTATATCCGTTTATCCAACAAAGTATAATACCCGAACAACATGGTTTTGTAAAGCGTAAGTCCACAATCACTAATTTACTTATATTCACAACTTCCCTATTTAATAACATGGATAATAGAGCGCAAACAGATGCTGTTTATACCGATTTTAAAAAAGCATTCGATAGAGTCGACCATAAAATCTTAATGAACAAGATTGCCTTTAATGGTATCAGGGGTAACTTGTTACGATGGTTCCAGTCATATATAAGTAATCGTAACCAATGTGTCGTGTGTAATGGATACCTATCTAACTCCTTTCTAGCTACCTCGGGCGTACCGCAGGGCTCTATTCTAGGCCCACCTATTACACTATTATAGACATTGCCACCTGCTTCCGTAACAGTAATTTCTTATTGTACGCCGACGATCTTAAAGTTTTTAGAAAAATCCAATCATTAGACGATTGTAATCTATTGCAGCAGGACTTAAATAGACTAACTGAATACTGTAATAATAATAAATTAATATTAAGTATATCTAAATGCAAATACGTTAATTTCACTAAAAATAAAAATATCATTAACTTTACCTACTCTCTGTGCAATGAACCTTTACTTAAAGATAATATAATTAGTGACTTAGGTATTCTCTTGGACAGTAAACTTCACTTAGACATACATATTACAAAAATTACCGCTAGCGCATTTAAAATGTATAATTTTGTTATGAGATCATCAGCAGATTTTAAGAGCCCAAGTACATACTTACACCTATTTAATTCCCTTGTGCGACCACAAGTTGAATATGGTTGCATGATCTGGAACCCCTACTATGCAAAGTACGACAATGCAATTGAAAGAGTGCAGCGCAAGTTTCTGCGTGCTACTCAGTTCAAATGCCGATTAGGGCAATGCACATACAATGAGTCCCTACAGAAGTTTGGTTTGCTTACCCTACACTCGAGACGACTGTTACTTCAGGCTATGATACTTTATGACCTCATTAACAACAAATATGACTGTACCGATATTATCAACTCCTTATATTATATTGTACCCAGGACCGTAATAAGAAGACAGACGCGCGCCTACCCGCTATTTGCTACGACTGTTAGTCGTACAAATGCGGGAGAGCGTGCGCCCCTTCATAGGATAGTTAAAAACTTCAATATTTTTTTTGTTAATTTAGATATTTTTGGATCCACTCGAACTCAATTTAAGAATAATATTATAGACACTCTGCGTCATTCACAATAGTAAGTAGTTTAACGTTTGTATAATAGGTACTTAGATTTAATTACTTTAGATACTAGCTTTAAGTTACAATTAGGTTTAACTGTACTTTTTATGGTAATTTGTGGAAACGTCGTTGATTGTACATTAACTTAGTTTTTAATGCACCTAGCCAGTAAGATATATTGTACAATTGTTTGTTTTCCCTAATAAAATAAAATAAAAATAAAATAAATAAAATAAAATAATAGATTCAAGTTAACAATTTCTGTTATCAAAGGAATATAAAACTAAAACGATATAACATTAAAAACAATAGAATTCACAAATAAAATTAGGTTAAAAACTAAAACGAACTTATCAAGTAATATCATGAGCTGAAAAAGTCATTCGCAATAAGGGTACGAAACTCTTGAGGCCTACTGCAAAATATGTCCAATTGGTTTTTCCTAGTGAATTCATTAGCTTTTTTAAAAACACGAGGAAAATAAGCATTATAACGATAGCTAGTATCGACCACAGTGGAAGCCAGACATTGCGCATTTCTTAATTGTTTCTTAGGGACGTATAACTCAATATTGTTCAGAAGATCAGGTGAATTAATGTTACTATTAGCAATATTGACCAACATGTCTATGTCCGTTATTGATCTACGTAACTGGAGAGGAAGCATATTTTGCCTTGCCCCTCGGCATGTTTTTTATTCATTCACCATATTCAACAACATAAGCACTTAAAATACCTACAGATACTTATTCGTGTGATACCAAATGATTCGCTAAAGTTAGAATCGAAATAGTTTGAGGCTTCAGCATATAAAACTCAATAAAATACTAGCTTGGGCAAGGATATATTATAAATGTAGGTACTTACCAGCGAGAAATCGTTTCTACGAGAGAAGTCGTTTCTTCGAAGCCGGCAGTCCTCTCCGAAGTGGAAGGCTTCTATGGCCGGCTATACGCTTCGCATGCATCTCGACCTGATCCAGAAGATGAGGGTCCTAGAGCCACTCTAACACGCCATTACACCAAAGACCTGCCAGAAGTCAACATTGACGAAATCGTGCTGACTCTTAAACATCTGAAAAATGGAAAAGCCCCTGGAGAGGATGGCGTTACAACAGAGCTGCTAAAGGCTGGGGGTAAATCCGTACTGAGGGAGCTCCAAAAGCTCTTTAATGCTGTCCTGTTCGAAGGGAGAACTCTAGAGGCGTGGAGTAGAAGTGTAGCCGTCTTGTTCTTCAAAAAGGGATATAAGACCCGGCTGAAGAACTACCGACCTATTTCTCTTCTAAGCCACGTCTATAAGCTGTTTTCAAGAGTCATCACGAACCGCCTTGCGCGAAGACTTGACGAATTCCAACCACCGGAACAGGCTGGATTTCGGAGCGGATATGGCACCATAGACCACATCTACACGGTGCGGCAGATTATACAAAAGACCCAAGAGTATAATCAGCCTCTGTGTCTAGCATTCGTGGACTGTGAGAAGGACTTTGACTCGATTGAAATCTGGTCCGTTCTGGAGTCCCAGCAGCGACGCCAAGTAGATTGGATAGATAGATATATCCAAGTGATGAGATGTCTCTACGAAGCCGCAACAATGTCCGTCCAAGTACAGAATCAGGAAACAAAACCTATACCATTGCATCGAGGAGTGAGGCAAGGGGACGTTATCTCCCCGAAACTGTTCACAAATGCAATGGAGGATATGTTCAAGACGCTGCACTGGAAAGGGCGGGGCATCAACATCAATGGTGAATACATCTCTCACTTGCGATTTGCAGATGACATTGTCATTATGGCGGAAACGCGGCAGGACCTGCAACTGATGCTGAATGACCTGGCTGACTCCTCTGTACGCATCGGCCTACGGATGAACTTGGATAAAACCAAGGTCATATTCAATGAACATGTACTACCGGAACCGATAGCGGTGCACGGCGCCGTTCTCGAAGTTGTTCAAAAATATGTGTACCTCGGGCAGTCATTGCAGTTAGGTAGAAACAACTTCGAGGACGAGGTGAACAGGAGAATTCGGTTGGGTTGGGCAGCGTTTGGTAAGCTACGTCAAGTCTTCTCATCGTCGATCCCACAATGTCTAAAGACTAAAGTCTTTAATCAGTGCGTCCTACCCGTCATGACATACGGAGCCGAAACGTGGACACTGACGGTACGGCTAGTCCACAAGTTCAAAGTCGCTCAGCGGGCTATGGAAAGGGCTATGCTCGGAGTTTCTCTTAGGGAAAAAATCAGAAATGAGGTGATCCGGCAGAAAACCAAAGTTATCGACATAGCCCACCGGATTAGCAAGCTGAAGTGGCAGTGGGCTGGTCATATTTGCCGAAGAACCGACAACCGATGGGGTAAACGAGTTCTTGAGTGGATACCACGGTACGGTAAACGTAGTGTAGGACGCCCTCAGGCCATGTGGAGTGATGATTTACGCAAAACGGCTGGCAGGAGCTGGATGCGAGAAGCCGAAGATAGAACAAAGTGGCGTGCAATTGGAGAGGCCTATGTCCAGCAGTGGACTGCGATAGGCTGATGATGATACTTACTGCTTCTTATCTCTTTATACCTACACCTGGGCAACACAGTGATGAAAACGATTAGTCAATGTCTCAATACATGACTGACACCCAACACCCAAAAAGTTGATAAACCGGTAACACGATACAGAACAGGAAAACTTATACAGCAAGAATATTTTTTGATCCAAAAAATAATCAGAGGAGACATGAAAATTTTAATAGTATAAGAAGCCAATAAACAAAAGTTTCAAGTTTCTTGGGTGCTGCAGACTATTTTTTGGACCAAAGCCCACAGTAATAAAAACATTGTCATTTGAAATGGAAAACGTTTACCTATATTAACTTAGAGCTCAAAAGTTTGTGGCGCCAATTTGTAGAGACAAGTTTAGGTAGGTACACATGGCTTCCATACCTACACGTAACGTGTGGTGAGTGCATATAGAACATACGTTTTCGGTGGCAACGATCCAGTGTAATGGTCGCGGCGGCAGCTGGCGTGTCATGTGATAACCCCGGATATTGTGCCAGTTAGACGACCGACTTTGAGCCCATCTGACGACACTGACAACTATCTAACATGATAGGTACCTACACGACAATTTTATTTTATACCTACTAAGTATCTTGAAAAAAGAGGTTGATATCGAAGATGCATGTTTTTAAGTCACGGAAACAAAGTACACCCAGATTTGGAACAATAATTTGAGGATCACATAGAGTGGTGTCCCGTGTGGGAATCGAACCCACGATGTAGCGTAGCAGTCGGACACATTCCCACCGCGCCACAGAGGCAGCCAATGTTTATCTCTCTCCCTTTGTGTGTGATCTTCCAAACTTAAATACACTAGGTACATGTCGATAGGCAGTTGTCGTGTTTTACCTCATTAGTTATACGACTGGCTAAACGAGGCTCGAGTGACGGTGTGGTAGGAAGAATGAAAGGAAAATCCGGCCCAAGTGCCAGTGGGACTCGCGCGCTGAGGGTTCAACTTTTATGTAGGTACCTACCTATGTACAGTACTCCCAAATTAATAATGCACATGCAGATCTTCGCTAATTGTCGTATTCCCGGAAACACTCGAATCATGGAATCGTAAGAGCCCTAAACAAGGCATTTGCATTTTGCACCTTGTTTAAAAGAGATAGGAGTCAATATCATGTGTGCACAATCGAAAACAAATCGGGCGTTCGGCAGCTGTCGCCGGTCAGCGAAATGTCTGTCAGTCGTCTTTATATATTGGTAGTGACTGCACGTGTTCTCTATTTGTGGAAATATATAGAGCTGCTATTACACACCCTTCTTGGTAAATATAATTTCAACATTAATTAGCTTATTCAGATTTAAATAGTATATTTTGAAAAAAGGAAAATAAATAACATATTTCACGTTTTTTTAATATTAAAAAAATAAAATACCTACATTAAATACATATTAAGTACTAGAAAAACATTTAAAAAATGAGATTTATTTAAATTAAATAAATAGATAAACATGCATAAAAAATATATACCTAACTCTGCCCATGCCATTTTCTTTCAGACGAATTCTTCCAAAATGGATAAATTTAAACGTGGAAAACCGCTTAATTCACAAGCACGGCAAATGGTATTTAATGTGTACCTTTATTTCTTAAATGAAGCCAATGTTTTCAACAGAGACCATGATGGTTATTTTAAAAAAATTCAAGACCGTGTTACAAAAGCTACAGGAATTTCGCGACGAACTTTGAGTAATATCTTAAACGAAAAAAAACATAATCAATCAAAGAAATTTTCTACACCGAAAAAAGGAAGACCTAAAAGTAGATTTCGGCTGGTACTTGATGATTTCGACTACTGTGTTATTCGTAATATGATATACAATTTTCAATTGACGCTGAAAGAACTCCCAACTGTAAATAATTTAAGAATAAAGTTGATCGAAGCTATTAATTTCAAAGGCTGTGCCGAGACTTTAAGGTTGATCTTGAAAGACATGGGGTTTAGGTTTCTGAAAACTGATAATAACAGACAATTACTTATGGAAAAACATGATATACGCCTAAAAAGGATCAAATATCTCAGAGAAATACAACAGCTGAGGAGTTCTGGTAGAAACATAGTATTTATGGACGAGTCGTATGTGCACACATCACATACTAAGGGTAAAACTTGGCAAGATAGCAACAAAAAAGGTATCAAACAACCCATTTCCAAAGGAGAGCGAATAATTATTGTACACGCAGGCAATGAAAAAGGCTTCGTCCCAGGGGCTCTAATGTTACATAAATGTGTCGACTCAGAAGGTGACTATCATAAAGAAATAAACGCGGAACGTTATCAAACTTGGCTACGCAATCAATTGATTCCCAACTTGCCTCCTAATAGTGTGTTGGTAATAGACAACGCCCCATATCATAATAAGCTGTCTGTGAAACCACCAAACTCAAACACATCTAAACCACAAATGACAGCTTGGTTACAACAACACAACATTCCGCATGACCCAAAGAAACTGAAACCCGATTTGTATAAAATTATACAAAGATACAAAGAAAATTACACAGAATTTGCCATTGACCGTATAATGGAGGAACATGGGCATAAAATTATACGATTGCCACCATATCATCCCGATTTTAACCCTATTGAAAATATTTGGTCCCAAATAAAGCAACACGTGGCCAAGAGAAATATTGCAATGACTGTGACGTCAGTTAAAGATGCTATATTAGAAAAAATCAATAAAATAGGACCAGAAGAATGGAAAAAAGTTTCTGATCATGCGGTTCAATGCGAAGATGAATATAGAAAATTTGAGCCAAGAATCGATAGTTATTCCGATAAACTGATTATTTACACAGGTGATAGCAGTGAGGAAAGTGTAAATGAACAAGAGCATAATGAAACTTCTGATGAATCTGCGATGTCGGGAATAGAGGTCTTCCTCGATTCTGATTAATTTTTTTATAATTGTATTATTTTTCTGGAATGATTAGTGCTGTAAACAAATTTGAACTGAGATTTTGATTATATTTTATGTAAACCTCTATTTGAAAACGTTTTTTTCTCCTTCTAATAAAACCTTATGTTATTTAAACCTTTTCCTCCATAATTACACCAACTTCGGTAAGACACTTGAAAACTAATCACTCCAACAATGATTGTAGCGTTTTCGCTATTTACTTACATGGAATTATCGAATCAAATTTCGTTACAGGTAAATCAAATCTGTTTTAGCACAAAACACATAATATATAAAATTAGGCATAGAGAAATTGCTCTTAACCACTCTATATAAATATCGTCTTTCGACGCTCGGGTAATACGACCGTTGCCGAACAATGACGAAGATTTCCGAAGATTTCTATGCGCATTATTACTTTTGGAGTACTGTAAATAGTTCGATCATTACGGGGAATCTATCTAGACACACAGCACTGTATCAATCAAGTTGCAAATGGGTGATTCACAGACCGTGGTTACACGAAGGATTTTGGGCCACGGCCGCATTACGATATGATTTATAGAATTTAAAAAAAAATGATTTTCAGTAACATATATCTACTGTAATAGCGATACCTACCTACCATAAATATATTTTTATATCTCCCCTCCCCCATAATTACAAAAACCCTTCTCAAAATAAAAATGATACCGGATATGTACTACTACTATGATAAGGGCGTATTTGGGTCATAGAAATACATACGAACAAAATCGGTCCAGTTCGGTGCAAATTGACTGTGACACGAACAGACACACACGAGTGATCCTATAAGGATTCAGTTTTTTTCTTTTGAGGTACGGATTCCTAAACCCTAAATATCCACGTGTGGATACCTCGAGGACAGCTGGAAGGGTTTGATGGAACAGTTCGATTCGGTTTTGTTTAACCTATAATATGTAGATTACTATTTCTACATCACTAAGGTAGACTGGCAGAGAATGCTTTTAGCATTAAGTCCACCTTTATACAACTTTGTGCATAAAGTTTTAAATCAATAAATAGGAGTTTTTCATTTAGTTTTCGAAATGCTCTTCATTGCGCCACAGAAGATAATTCAAAGGTTACTGCACGCGGTATTTCTAGTTGACGACTGAGAGAAAGAAAAGAATAAAGAAATATAAATGCCTATAATTCTGATATACCATATTAAAACTGTCTACAACAAAATATTTTATTTATAAATGTATCGGCGTTCTTCGAATCGAGGTAGTTGAACTGTGGGGTGGAAATTATCTCCATCTGTAAAAAAAATATTACGATATTATTTGAACGAATAAAAAATGTGTTACTGTGTTCTCTTTGTATCTATTATTAACAATACATGAAACAATAGGGACAAACACCAGCGGGTCAATTCACGTATTTAAAGCAGTGCAGTTGCAGTTAATACGTTTGCGTCAAGTATGCGTCTCGAGAGCGCAATAACGGCATTCTAGTACGGTGCGCACGCGTTTTTAGATCGATCCCAAAGTTACAACAATACAAAAATGGCAGTTTTAATCGAAACTTAATTGCAACTGAATTGACCCCCTGTACTTTACAGTCGACAAATAGAATGGTTTGACAGATTTCTTATCTGTTATATTAAATTTTAGGAAAACGTTACTTCCATTTACATAAATGTATTTAAAATTTGTGATTTAGTGAATATTGTTAGTTAAATAGGGAGACGTAATGTTTTATAACTTGTGCTTACCGTAAAGCCTCATGATATAGATATCATAGGTAATTCAAAATTACACGTTATGTTAACGAACAAGCACACATTTTAGGACTTGGCATGATAATGGTTCATATTGTAACTGAAATCATAATAATATACTTATTAATAATGTGTTGACTGCCTTTGTCGCTCGGCGAGAGTGTATCGACTGCTACACAAGAAGTCGTGGCTTCGATCACCACCCAGGATAAAACTGTGTGATGAGCAGGATGATTTATTCTGTGTCTGGGTGTTATTTATCTATAATAAGTATGTATTTAGAAATATATAAGTATGTATTTAGAAATATATAAGTATGTTTATCAGTTGTCTGATTTCAATAGTACAATCTCTGCTTAGTTTGCGATCAGATAGCGCTGTGCGAGTTGTCCCAAGAAGAAGAAATAGAAGAACAAGATATTAACAACAATTCAGAATCAGGACAATGCGAAGTTTAGTAAATAGTTAATTAACAATTTACGTATTACAAGGCGACCACGTATTACGTAAAAATGTATTACAAGCAAGAAGCTAACCGTGACATAGATAGGTAGGTACTTATTGTAGACCATACTTTAATATTTGCCTGTATGTTACATGCAAGTGTTGTTTGTAGAAAATGTTTATCCAGGAAAAGAAAACATTCGCATAAAATATACTTAACGAATCTGTAAAAATAAATAAAAATGAAGACAAAAAACGGAACCATGATAGTTTCGTCATGTTCGTCTGTCTGTATGTTCGTCCGTATGTCACAGGCATTTTACTCCAGGACTACCCAATGAATATTGATTAAATTTGGTGAAAAGGTGTCTTGTAAGTAGCCGCAGCTTAGTTTGATAGCTAAATAATTAAAATAAATATTTTTAGAAGGGGCACTCCATACATGTACTGAATATTTTTGGAAATAATAGCTCTGAAAGTTGCATAAATTGTGGCCAAAAATAAAGGGAAGGAAATATGAAAAAAAAAAAATTGTCTTTGTCTGTTTGTTACGGCTATCTCCGACGGCAACGGTTGGACGGATTTTGATGAGACTTTCACTGTCAGACAGCTGATGATGTAAGGAGTTAAAAAAACTTATCATCACGCTTACGTTTATAGGGAGTGAGCACCACTGCAACTTCACGCGGACGAAGTCGCGGGCACAGCTAGTTAGCAGCCCAATAAAAGTAACGATAGGAGACTTTCACCGGACCGCGCTGTTAACCCTTACTATAGCTTCGAATGACAAACAAGTTATTAAATATAATCCGCAAAGGTTTTCCACGCACCATTTGTATGATGCCCCTGCTATTTCGCACAATATATTTTTTATGTTATTGTTGTGTGGATATGTGGAACCTAAAGCTGAATCTCTAACGGTTTCTTTTAGTTTATGATGTAATAACAATAAAATATCAAACAATAAAAACTTAAGCCATATATGAGCATTTTTTGGTTGTGCGCTTGTCCCGAGTTTTTTCATAACAAATACATGCAGCGATGTACCAGGCGATTCAGAAAGTGTTGCGAAAAAGGTTTTTATGTACCACTTGTAATTATTTAGAAAAAAATGGTTATTTGAAAGTAAAAATACTATTGTTTGAATTTCGAATTAACCTCAACATTTTTTCGAGAGCCAATTTAAATTATCGTGTCTCATTTAAAAATGGATCTACATCGAGAATATTTTTGTGCGATGATTTTCTATGATTTTAAATGTGGCCTAAAACCTGATGAGTCATTTGATCGACTTCAAATGGCTTTTATGGATAAGGGGCCTTCAAAAACTAGTCATTTACCGGTGGCATAGCGAGTTCAAACGCGGTCGCCTTACTTTGGGGGATGAACAAAGGAGTGATCGTCCTACGACGGCTGTCACGAAAGAAAGTGTGCTGGCAGTAAAAACTTTAATTCAACAAAACAGGCAAATTACATACGAAGAAATTCAGAATACACTGCAAATGGTTCGGGAAGCTTTTAGAAGATTCTACACGAGCACCTTCGTTCAAAGGATAGCATCGCGTTAGGTGCCGCACAACCTCACCGAAGCTCAGAAGCAGGCCCGTGTGACGTGTGTCAAATTAAGCAGAGCTTGTACTATGGAAACCAGACAACTGATATACATTCTTATATATTTCTAAATATTATAGATAAATAACACCCAGACTCAGAATAAACCCGCAGTCACAGTTACTAACAACTAGACCAACAGGCAAATCAAATTTCTCCACTTTAACGGGCTATTTGGTTTCAACTCCATTACGAGACCAAAGTAGCCAAAAAAAAGTAATGGTACCACAAAATGCCTGCCAGAAGTTTTGTCTGCAATGAGCAACACTGGACTCCACGGGCTACTGCTTCACCATGACAACGCGCCCACACACTCAGCACTCAAAACGAGGGACTTCCTGGACACCACACCGGTCAGTCTTGGGTCACCCTGCGACCACGGTGTGACTTATTTTTATTCCCTAAAATAAGTCCCTACAAAAGTTCCCTAAAGTAAGTAGTCTGTTGAAAGAGAGACAGTTTTCATCACCGGAAGACGTGCTAGCAACGTTCGAGAAGACCATGGAAGAGATGTCTCCGGCGGACTGGAAAAAATGTTTCGAAAATTGGTTCAGACGTCTGAAACTATGAGCAGAGGTTGGTGGAGTATTCTTGGAAAAGATTTAATTAAATAAATAATAATAATAATAATCTTGTGACAACACACACAACGTCATCTGATCCCAAAAATAGATACCTACTGTTCTTCATATCAACCTATATGTCCCACTGCTGGGCACGGATCTCCCTAGTAGAACCTATTTATTCTAGATCCTGGGAGTAATTGCCATAATCGCCACGCTTGGCGAGCGGGTTAGCGATCGCAGTAAAATTTAAAGCACACAGAGGACGCTGCTGCCCGTTTTTCAGTGTAAAATCCCTTCGTCGCCTTGACAACATCCACGGTGTGTCTGAGTGTGACTGACTGTTTAATACCATAAAATACCGCAATTTCATGATATGGTCGATTACGTCATGAAGTTTAATTTTTTACAGTCACAGTCAATTCTATGATCTAGCCCAGACTCAATAACAACCCTGAAATTTGGCTATACGTTTCTGTGTCACATAGTATGCCTACTAATTATATTAAAGTATACATACCTATTCATACAAGCGAAACGTCTCAACACAGCATGTACATCGTCATGCATTCTGTTGTACCAAATGTAGCCTCAAGGCATAACCACTACAGAATCATGTTGCGTTAAACATTGTATATTGCATTTATAGGTAACTAGCGGACACCTCGCGGTTTTAAACGCGTACTTCCCGTTGCCGTCGGGATGCTGAGATAAAAAGTAGCCTATGTCACTCGAGGATAATGTAGCTTCCCAACGATGAAAGAATTTTTGAAATCAGTCCAATAGTTTTTAAGTTTATTTGTTACATACAAAAATACAAATCTTTCCACTTTATAATATTTCATCATCATTAGTCTATCGCAGTCCACTGCTGGTCATAAGCCGCCGTTTTGCGTAAATCATCACTCCACCTGGCCTGAGGGCGTCCTACACTACGTTTGCCGAGACGCGGTCACCACTCCATTTAAATTAAGTATTAAGTAGGTATATTAAGTATAAGTATAGATTAATTATATAGAAGTTTACACATTCAGAAGACCGAAAATTAAGAGAGGCCTATGTCCATCATTGGACGGATACGGGCTGATGATGATGATTAATCACATTCATTGTGAGGAAAGTATGCGACTCTATATTCTAGGTAGGCTAGTATCAACGTTGGTATACTTTCCATCATAATTACTATGACTGTGTAATGTGAATGAAAAGCGACTTAAGGAACTATTTATATCTAGCAATTAAAAACGTTATGTATCTGCATGACTACATTGACAATAAATAATTTCACACTAATCAGACGTTAGCATGAGTCCATAAAACCTTCTGATTCTAAATCATTCAGGCTCTTGTATGCTTTTCATATATAGGTACTTACGTAAACGTATACGTTACTTATACTTAATATCAAACTTGACTAATAGTAAATTTATGCAAAAAATTGCGTAAGTGGTAATTACCCGAAGATGGTTTCTAGAGTTCTATCGGCCATGGACAACGAGTTGTATAAGATTAAAAATATAAAAAAGAAAACGTATCTCGTACCTACTTAGAAGTCTCGAACTCTGACTTTCGTAAAAAATGTTTCCTGTAGATGGTTCATATAGATGCGCTTCTAAAACGAAACAACATTGTAAATTAATTATGATTGAATAAGTTATGATTAATTATGAAAGAAGGTTAATAGGTATACCTACGTAATGGGTAAATATAATTATCATTATCATGAAACGTAACTATAGGTATTAATTTCAATTGACTCACATTTAATCGCTGAGAAGAAACTGTTAAAATCCTTAGTTATTTTCTGTTATTCATAGCCCAAGCCGTTGAATATAATATACCTCACCATTATTATTCATTTGATGATTACACTAAGGAGAAGTCTTTAAACTGTAAATGATAAGATAATATTACTTAACGTAATATAAAAAACCCTGAGAGCGCGTTCCTACTATATCGGTCGTGACGATTAATTTATTGTTGGACGACTATCGTCTCCAGCTGTCGTGCTAGCCGTTCTTATGAACTGTCATCACTGCAAAACTGTCGTCACTGCAAAACTGTCGTGCACGACAGTTAATCGTGTAGTCCTACATGCGAATACCTCCATTAAAAGCCACGACACGATAATTTGTGGGAACGCGCCCTGATATCCTCCAAAATGGTTGAACGGGTTTTTATCCAATTTCATCCATTTGTTTGGGCGCTTTGACGCCCAGACAGACATACAGATACAAGTATATAGACACAGTTAAATTCATAACACCTATGGCGTCGGAAGTTCAAAAAACTGTACCAAAACCGGGCAAGTGCAGGTCGGGCCACGCACAATGTAGGGGTCCGAATTTCCCCCTCTGGTTTTCTGTTGTTTTTGTTCCATACTTACAACGTTATACCTACTTAATAACAATTTTGTTACTTCTCATTTGATCAGCTGTTACTTGTAAACTTGTAAAGCTTAGCCTGTGATAGTTTTCCTTTTAATTTCATTATACAGACTACTACCGTGATTTTTTTCACATACCCAACTTCAACCATTTAGCTGGCAAATACTAACAAATATTTGCACTTTACAGCATAATATTTCACAAACGGATCTCTAAATCTAAAAGGAGTCTTCACAACACCTAAACATTTATAAAACCCCCACATGATTGGGTAGGTGAGAAAAAATCACATTTCTACTTTGAATATTGAGGAGGTACCCTCAAAAAAATGTTTTACAAGATTTTATTCTTTCACTTTGTCGACGTGAGTCATATGTGTATCCATCTAAAATTACAGCCTTCTAGCACAAACAGTCTCTGAGCTGCGGACGGACGGACATGGTGAAACTATAAGTGTTAAAAATTGGCAATTCAAGTATTCATGTATATTTATGATTTGAGGTTGGAAGCATCAGATAGCTACAAATATTTTAAATAGGTACGGGAATTAACGCGCAGTATTAACCCATATGACGTCCCACTGCTGGGCACCGTGGCCCGAGACGCCTTGACTTTACACACGGGAAGAGATGGAGACGGCCTAGTCGGCACTACACTGCACGTTAATTACCGTATTTAAAATATTTATAATCATGCAACGCAAATGTCTTAACGTTAGAATACCTAGACATTAAATTGTATACTTCTATTCTATACGAGTATTTGTTAGTATTTATTTGATACAATACCTATATATTAAGAAAGTACACTTACAATAATGTTTTTGGCCCAAATTTATGAATGCAAGCGTCCATAAACTCGTCAATGAAATCGGTATAATCGTCCCCTCTCACTCGCCTTTGTTTTAAACCAACATACAATGGATCTTCTAGAAGTGACTGAAAAAGCAAGCAATTCATATTTAGTGACAGGCTTCCGGCTCAAGGATCCGACGACAAGCTTGAGATGGAATTTTTCTCAATTGTTATTACTGCAGACTCAAACTTCTTTATCCACTTTGGAGCAAATGGAACACTTGTAATAAGTTGTTATCAGAAATGAAATGGTGGGAGATGACATATAATACCAAGTTCGCAATTTGCATTAGTTATGATACCGGAGAAAAGGACTAGGCAATAATATTCACGGTACCTACTTTTTCAAATTGCCTAGTTTACACATTTATATATGCAGGAACAGTGCTGCCACTATAGTCCTCACAAACGAACTATACATTTTTGATAACTTCCCTTTGAGAATGAATATACTTGAAGTAAACAAACCCTCGGGAATTAGAGTATTTTTAAATGAATTGATATGGAATAATTTCTAAGCCCCGGGCAAATACTGTAATTTGAACAACAAATTTGACCAAAATAGGTATTAATACTGAAACAAGTCATTCAGTAGATCTTCATTATAATTTAAAAAAATAAACAGAGTTACTATGAAAACAAGTTGCAGATACGGGACAACTTAATTGGTTACGTGCTGAATCAAAGAAATTGATTAACATGAAATAATCGAAAAGTTTAAGCCTTTGTAAAATATAAACTCTAATATTTTATTTTGTCTTTTTTAAATCTAAATGGGTATTTTTAAGCACTACTACTATTAGGAAGACTTTACAAACATACAATTAACAATACAAAAGGCAAAACACAATGTACACCCCATCTTAGAACAACTAAAATGGTCAATTTTGTATAAAATTATAGTAGGTAGGTACTCGTAAATATGATTAATTCGAGATTATGCAAAATAGCTATACATTTTGAATAATAACAAAATCACGTAGTAAATGTGAGAAATCAATCACTTTACATATTAGGTAGTGGATCTTAGGAAAACTAAAAAAACTAAAAACTTTCTTGTTTCCAGTCCATTAGCTGTGTTAAATGCTTTTTAAATTACATCTAAGAGTCTTTCGATCAGGAATTGATGATGACGGACGATGGTTTTTAATTATTTCGTTCTTTGTTTTTTTTTCGTATATATTTTTTTGTTTATTTATAAAGATAACTAGCCATGTGGGGTTTTGATCCCACATTACTAGCAATCCTGTTAACCCCTCCAGCTAAGCTCAATGGCTTGTGTTAGAAGTGGATTCACGTCGGTAGTGTAATGGGTAGGATTCGAACATGCAACTTCACGATTGCGAGACCGATGCCTTAGCCGTTAGTTATTGCGGCTGGTTCCCAACGCATCTGCAATAGAAGCCCACCATTCTGTAAGCCGCGTTCAAGTTTAAGGCATGCATACTTAGCTCGAATGGAATCAACGCATATACATGGTTTTATAATAATAAACAATATATTTGGTCTAATGGCTCATTGACATATATGCTGATAACAATATAAAAATGAATTAAGAGAATAACCATTTGTTTATTATTTCCCTCAGAAATTGTTTGCTGTTGTTCAGAAATATTATATTCAAAACAATTACGAATTATCACAATTTAGAATCGATTTGTCGTAAATTTGGTTCAATTGGTTATTTAATGATTAAGTCACATCCTTAGCAACATTGATGCTCAGCATCAGCGGGCTACTTTAATATAATATACCATGTAATAACAGCACTTACGAAATTTATACCTATTATAAATAAAATCAGAAAACGATTGACAAATAACATTCGGAACCGCGTTCAAAACGTTCAAAGTTTTAAATGTGGTGTGTTTAAAACTTAATGGCGTTATGCATGTTGGATGAGGTTTGAAAAAGTGATTGTAAGAGATACACATACAAGATTATCGGTGCCCACGTCCAAAGTAATGGGAAGACACTGGTGAGGCTTTATTCCTGCTAACGCTGTGTATAGAGCGAGCTTGCTCATTGGTATTCCCATACCGAAAGCGCCTCTGTCAGCTGGGTCTTCGTGATCCAAGATCCTGCCGCTCTCTGTTACTATTATGACTCTGATGTCTTGCTCTGGCCTAAGAAATGATAAAATATGTTTTTTAAGAACAATAAACCGCAAATGAATGTCAAGGAATAAGTTTATCAAATTTTGCTGACTAACTCCTATGTTTTAGTCTATAAGGTAGGCACATACATTGTTGTTTATACACTAAAACCTTTCCAGAATAATATGCAGTAGAATAGCGAAAACACCATCTAAATCGGACCTCTTTATACGGGTCAAACAGAGAACCACCTTTTTTGAAATCGGTTAAAAACTCACCATTTCTTGAGAAGATCGTAAACTTGTCCTTTGTGGTTAATATTTATTAGGATGCCTTTAGGCCTCTTGTAAACAAGCCCGAAGTTCTTGTAAGGAGTCGTCACAGTTGGTATTTTGATTATAGGCAAATATTGTTCTATGTATTGACTAAGTAATGTGAAGTACAATTTTTCATTTGCATTCTGAAACGGATCATTGGGTATTTTATTAATCAAACCAGTGAGCTTGCAATGAATGCATCCATATTGAAAAATGGCTTGAAATTGATCGAAAAAGCCATATAGATAAGCTCTAAAGCGCGGTGTTGGTTTTATCTAAGTCCTAGGTCGGTTATAGTCAGATTTGGAACAGCGGTTTTATACACTATGTAGTTCCAAGCGCGGATCCAGGATCAAGTTCTGGGGGGCAATATGATCCAACACCGGTCATGTATGGCGAAGCGAAGCGAGTCTAGGGGGGAAATTGCCCCCGTTACACCCCCTCCATTCGATTCGCGCTTGTATAGTTCTGCTGAGATAAAAGTATCCCCGTGTATACAAAATTTGCTGTCTGATGCGTTCGCTATATCTATTTAAAACATGGTGCTTCAAAGTTAAGGAATATGCGCATTGAATGTTGACGATGAAAAACTTGCAGCAAAACGGACAAGTGTGAGTCAGACTCGCTTACCGAGGGTTCCGTTCAAATTTGTTTGTACATATTATAAATAGTTCAGGTATCGCGTCTTGAAATATACGTTTTTTTTACAGATTACTGTTATATTACACAGCTTTTATGGTTTTAATTTCAACTTGATACCTTCACGCATTCTTGAGATAAAGGGTCTTGACAGACAGACAGACAGACAGACAGACGAACGGACTACAAAAATGATCCTATAAGGGTTCACTTTAAAACATCGTTTCAATGTCGTTGACTTACCTGTATCTCGCCCAAATAAAGGTACGATCCGTTTACAACGTCTTTATTGTCATCCGATAACTTCCAAATGTCCAATTGACGCTCTCTCGTGTTGGGATTTACATTCAAAATCTCTTGGAGCATTTTTAATGATTCAATTTCGTCACACTGTAAAGTCTCTTGGCTCTAGAAATAAAACCAACTCGTCAACACAATTATACGTCTTTAGCAGAGATGTGGGAAGGTGAGGTGACGGTTAGTAAGTATAATTCGTTTTTTTTTAATCTATACTAATATTATAAAGCTGAAGAGTTTGTTTGTTTGTTTAAACGCGGTAATCTCAGGAACCACTGGTCTGAATTGAAAAAATATTTTTCTGTTGAGTAGCCCATTTATCGAGGAAGGCTATTGGCTATATAACATCACGCTACACCAATAAGAGCGAAGCAGCAATGAAAAATGTTGCAAAACGGCGAAAATTGACGCATACAAGTTGCGCGGGTCAGCTAGTTATAAATATTATAAGAAAACGCTCTTGAAAAAGTAATAACTTAAAAATATAAAGTTCTATTCAAGAGTAGAAAGCTTCCGAGCAAATTCATGAGTTCAAAACCCAAAATTGTCTATGATTTGTTTTATAACCGCTGGTCCATATAAATGTGACATTCACCAATAATTACGCATACGCACACTCTTTTTAAGATGAAATCCTATTGAAAACAAAAGGGTAACTTAAAGGGAATTTAAAAACGCTGATTATATACCTAGTCATGTAGTCGTGTGTTCTTCACGCGAGTCTTTCTATCTTTCAAAAATGCAATTATTGTATTAATAGTTATAGGTATAATAAAATCCTGTTAAACACCTTGAGTGAAAAATATATTGCCACTTAATTTGTACGGCTTACCTTATTTTGAAAAGGATCTTTTAAAGGTGGCATTTTTCGAACATCTGACATTTTTGGACTTTGAAAAATGATATGGGTAGAAGTTTTCGGACAAATCGTTGAAAAGAAGGTTCGGCTTTGTCTTGAAGTCTGTAAAATATGAAAAGAGTATCATGAGAAGTAAATGTAATTTCTTCCTTTAGTCAATGCCCGGACTAGAGAATCATTTGTGTCGCTGTTGCTGGGGACTTGTGAACAAACATACAATTAACTGTGGGCGTACTCAGGATCATTAACGGATACGAATGACATCCAGATTCGGAATCCATATAATGAATGGATGGAAACTAAGCTCACTCACACCATCCTGCACAGCACAGCGGTAGTCCGTAGCCAAGAAAGTGGTCTATCAGTTTTGACAAAGCTTCCTTTGTATCCAAAATAGCGTTAAGTTTGAAATTGGTAACTGTCAGTATATCATTGCAAGGGAAAATCAACCTTGTTATTAATGACGTGCAAATTAATGTCAACGTAGGGTGATAGACCATATTTTTGGTCAACTGAACCCCGTGCACGATAGGGAAACTATTTTACACTAATTCGCAAAAATTTGAAGTTTCGCACCTAATCAAATAGTTGAAGCGGCGGTAGCCTAATGGCTAAGGAATCGGTCTCGCAATCGGGAGGTCGCGGGTTCGAATCCTACCCATTATACTACCGAGGTGAACCCACTCCTAACAGAAGCCATTGAGCTTAGCTGGAGGACACAAGCCATTGAGCTTAACAGGATTGCTAGTAATGTGGGACCACAATCCCACATTGCTAGTTATTTGACTGCCTCTGTGGCGCGGTGGGAGTGTATCCGACTGCTACGCAAGAGGTCGTGGGTTCGATCCCCACCCAGGATAAAACTTTGTGTGATGAGCACGATGGTTTATTCTGTGTCTGGGTGTTATTTATCTATAATATGTATGTATTTAGAAATATATAAGTATGTTTATCAGTTGTCTGGTTTCCATAGTACAAGCTCTGTTAGTTTGGGATCAGCCATCTGATCCCAAACTAACCGTTGTGTGAGTTGTCCCAAGATATATAGATATATATATATCTTTAAAAAGAAAAAAAATAGTTAAATGGTTTCAATTTCACTTCTTGTTATATTTTATTACCTTTGACGATGTTTTTTGATTCCGCCCTCGGTTACTACCTGTCCTGCCATTGTAGCCATATCTGTACAAAGATAAAAAATATTTTTTTTTATTGCCTATGGTTGGTAGACGAGCCAGCGGCCCACCTGATGGTAAGCGGTAACCGCCGCTCATGTACTTCAGAAATGTCAGGGACATACCCAAGCCGCTGCCTACCGTGAAGTGAAAACTCTCTTTAAGTTCGGTCGGGTCTCGCTCGGGAAACACCACAGCAGGTAGTTCATTCCAGAGTCAACACGTACGTGGCAGAAAAGAACGCCGGAATCGATACGTAAAGGACCGTATTGTTTCCAGGTAGAATGGATGAACCCTAATATGATGTCGAGTGGTGCGGTGGCAGAAAGGTGACGGTGGCACCTTGTCAAACAGTTCCTCAGAGCACTCCCCGTTGAACAGACGGTAGAGTACGCAAAGTGCACCAAATTAACGTCTCTGCTGTGAAGACCCCAGTCTGTCCATGAGTCCCATGTGTGAGTCCATGATCCGAATAGCTCGCCTTTGGAGGGAGTCAAATGGATCGGACAAGTATTTGGGGGCACCCGTCGAGTTATGAGAAGACCCCAGACATTGCAAAAATCCATTTTAAATGTGGATAGAGTGTCCGCCGGGTTAAGCCTTCTCTTTTTTCTGTTTCGTGGCATCATTTACAGAGAGATTATATATGGGGAAGGAATATGAGGTATGGGGGCACAGTGATACTCAGATAAGGGGGCGGGGCGTAAGTCCCGGCTGATCCGCGAGTTGTGATGAAAACTACAAACTTTAACCACTTTGAGATGAAAATTATAAAAATACGTTTGCACAATTAATTAAAATGCACTTACATGAGGATTCTGTGCAAAAAAGTAAACATTTAAAAAAATATATATTTACACAAAGAAGAAAAGCTACAGCAAAATTATCTTTTTGACAACTATGAGTAGATTTTATTTTTCTTGAAAAGAATAAAGTAAAACCATCGACAACATTTTGATCGAATAAAATCTATTCATGGTCGCTCTCGCTTTGTTCAAAATATTCCAGGTTTGTACCGTTTGTGCTTACGTCTTCTGCCGTTATCATTTATCATTGCCGGTCTTTTACGTATTTTTAAAGACAACTAGTGATCCAAAATTTCCGGATTATCCCTGAATGACAGGGGAAGGATGACTTGGATAGTTATGAGTTCTGTGTACCATTTCGAAATACCTACCTAAAGTTACACGTCTATAGAATTTTTAAAATACTTATATTATTTACCACGACTGAATCACAAGATGCAAGTTCTTGTAACCAGAGACATTTTTTTAAAGATAAAGGTACCTTAACTTGATACCTACTTGTGGCCTTATATCATTATTTTGAAGTATCTAAATATCTGTGACATAAAAAGATCAGAATGATTAATGTGCAGAGCGATGCCGCGAGAATTCACAGGCCACATGCATACGAAGATTGATGAAAGTCTGAAAGGGCAGGCACACAAATTGTGTGTAGGGCGCCATTACTTGAACATCGTCGACATATGACGCTCTGTCCCGGGCCTAAACATGTTTTCATTAGCCATAATTTCATATACAGAGTTGATATTCGTATTGTAGATATGTTATGTTGTGGTCTTTGTTATGTGTGTACTTTTGTGTTAATATTCTTTTGTTTATTGTGCTTTTTCGAATTTGATTCAGACTTTTTACCGTCCAGTCGGCTCATACCGATAAATATTTTTATGGGGGAAACCAGCTTTAATGTTTATTCCATTGACAACGTCTTTAATACCCGATAAAAAGAAGGGTGTAATAATTTAATTTTAACTTATGTATGTCTGTGGCATCATACCGTCCCAAAAGAATGAACAGATTTTGATGCAGGTTCTTTTATTTATTAAAAACCTAGTTTGATCAAGATAGTTTTAATCTTTGTTTGTGGAAATAAGCCCTTTTAAGGTAATTATTTTTTTAAATCACGTGTCGGATTTTTAAATGTGCACAATAAGGTTGCTCGAATATGTTTTTATCGGCTTTCAGTCGACTGTATCCGCATAAATAATTTTAAAGCCGAATTGTTTGTCATATTTATGTCATTGACAACCTGTGTTTTGTTTGTTGAATGAATCTATTTATGAGCCAGTGCATCCTTTTTATAGTTCCGTAGCCAAAATGGGAAAAATGGAACCCTTATAGTTTCGTCATGTCCGTCTGTCTGTATGTCCGTCCGTCCGTATGTCACTGGCATTCTACTCAAAGACTACTTAATGAATATTGATTAAATTTGGTGAAAAGGTGTCTTGTAGTCGCTACTTAGTTTGATAACTAAATAATACAAATAAATTTTTCAGGGGTACTCCATACATGTAACAGAAGCAAGTTTTTTTTTATGAGCAAATATCAACGTGTGGCACGTCATTCGACAGGAATTTTAAAAACATTTTAAAGTTTCTAATAAACTTTTTTGATTAAGTTATTTTTGAAGTGAAAACTTCCTTAGCGGCGTTGTCCACTTTTTTTAGTATGGGTATAAAATGTTAAACTCGCGTTAGAATCACGTGACGTAAGATTGGTGGGAAGACAGGTGGGAAATCGGGCAGTCTAGAAACCAGAAGACACCGGTTCGAGTCCAAACGATTATTTGTTCCCTTTTTTATTTTAATTTTTGTTTTTTAATTAGTGATTTAATATTTCATCTTTTTGATTTAATTGTCATGTCGTTGTCATTGTCATTTTTAAATTGTCACGTTTGTGTACATTAAAAAAAAATAATTAAAAAAATGTTTTCACTTCTGCCGGCACTCTCTTTTTTTTAATAATCATTCAGAAAGTTGCATAAACTATATCAACAATTGTGTGACTAAAAATATGAAAATAATCGAAAAGGTCGCGCTTCAAATACAAATACAAATTATTTCGGACATGATCGGATATACCGTCATAGAGTTATTTTTGAAAAAGTTCGTTTCTCAACAAATGGGCGTAAGTGCCATGAACATACGTTTTTCTGCTGGTGCAATTATTAAAATCATACGGAGGAGATTTTTTCATACGGTTTTTTGGGTTTTGTAGCCAAAATGGTAAAATGGAACCGGAAACAGTAAAATCCGTCCGTCCTCAGCTTAGCTCGAATACTGTTAGTGCTAGATAGCTGTAATGTTGCATGAATACACATATTACTTAGGCCGACAAAGTGATAAAATAAAATATTAAAAAACTATTTTAGGGTACCTCCCCTATATGTAAAGTGGGCATGTGATATTTTTCTCATCTACCCCATCGTGTGGGGTATCATTAGATAGGTATTTTAAAAACTTTTAAAGAGTTGTGAAGATCATTTTTAGATTTAGGGATCCATTTGTGAAATAGGCTTTAAAGTGCAAATTTTTGTTAGAGTCAAGTGTCCCCCCTCCCTTTAAGCTAAATGGGTGATGTTGCTTATGTGAAATTAAAAGGAAAACTATCACAGCTAAGCCTACTTAGCTGTGATAGTTTTTCTTTTAATTTCAACAAGAGTAACAGCTGATTAAATAAAAAGTAACAAAATTTTCGTACAAATTCCATTGAAAGTTATTATTAAGTAGGTATGAAGTTGTAAGAAGGTTGTAAGTATAAAAAAAAACAAACGAGAATACCCACTTCTTAAGCCGCATTATTCGGATGGGGGGCGGGGGGACTACGGAACCTTACATTGTGCGTGGCCCGATATGCACTTGCCCGGTTTTTAATTTACTTAAACACTTTTTTAAAATTTTCTATAATACAACATGTATTAAAAGATATAACAAATATTCTTTTATCGCGAACAGATGGGCGTCCCCTAGAAAGATAATAAACAAAGAAAAGTATTATTCTAAAACATTTCTACAACAGAAATACTGTGAACTAGACCAATATTAATGAACTATTAAGTCTAGACTAGACCGTTGTCATTTAAACCTACTATTTGTTTGCGACAGGTTCTCCGAATAGATTGATCACTTAGACCGAGGCCTCTGGGGTAGCTTCGGACCAGATACAAATCCACATTTTAATTCAAAATAGACTTTATTCAAACGGTTCATGGTATTAAATACGTTGTTAAGCGAATCATTGGTATATAAAAGCGATATCGACAAATTTACAATAAGGTGAACATTCCCATATACTTACTTATAGAAGTTATAAAAGGAATAATACCCCTTTTGAGAGAACCTTCCTGAACTTGGTACGTTATTTTAATTTGTTGGAAGTCTTTGAATAAGTATATTATGAGAGCAATTACATACTTTAATTAAGTACTGAGAAATTTGGCGCCGAGGGAATCTATACTTTTGTGCTAATAATTAGCTGAAGAGTTTGTTTGTTTGTTTGAACTGGCACGAAAACATACTCCGAAGGTACTGGTCCGTTTTAAATAAAATCAGGTTTCCCTTAACATAACCAAGAGTATCAGGAACCTTGGTGTCCAGTGGTTCCAGGGTCACATAGAAGAAAAGATGAAGTTAGTTTCCAAAAAGCATCAAGCTTTTTGGAAGCTACGAGTAACTTCACCTTTCTTCTATGAGGTCAATAAAGCGAGGCGGTACTTCAATCTGGGGCAGCCACTTCACCCCCGTAGCACCTGGGTACTAGCTTAATCCTCTTGACTCCGTAGACAGACGAGTTGAGAGATTCGTTGGCGATTTCATCCTCACAAGCGGGTTGGGGCCACTTAGTCAAAGGTTTTTCCTAAAGACTACAGTATGACGTTATCCAAGAGGGGAGTAAACATATTTTTAAAGGCTCTCCAACACGCCCGTGATATCCCTAATGTTACAGTCGTATATAGGCTATGGTAATGGTTTGCCCATGTCGCGTCGTGGTATAAAAAAATCCGACACAAGTAGACAGAGAGAGATTAGTACCGACGGCTTAACGTGCTTTAGGTGGACGGAGGTACATGCTTGTAATAATATTGCATAACCTTGCTCCCTCGACGTGCTAGACCGTCACAGAGTCATGGACCTCTCAAATAATATTCTATGATTACGCTGCAAAGTTAGTATCAACATAATAAAATTTTTAAATAGGCACTAGACAACGAACAATTTTGTTTGTTTGGTGAACTTTGTTCTGTCACGCATACCCTGCGGAATAATTAAAAGGTGGCGATGCCCTCGGTCAGTGGTTGCGTTACGTCCGTATTAAACTTTAAAATTAATGCTTCGTTCTCCCTTGTGTAGTGTATCACACAGAATTCCACTTAAACGGTAGAGATCCCTTCGTATCTATTGTACTTGAGGGCGCTACAACCGCATTATATTACCGTCAAGTCGTAAATAATCTGTAGGATCTTTATTTATACATACGACCTGGCGGGTAGGCTCGGATAAAAAAAATCACAAATTTCGGCCAAGTGCGAGTGGTACTCGCATGTGCAACTTTCCCTGTTCGCACCAGTACGGAACCCTTGGAGTGCGAGCTCCACTCGCATTTTTTGATTTTTATTATCATCAGTAATTTTTTGTTCGGGCCCACCAGGTTCACCACTGCCTTTACTAAATACTTAAAAAAAAAAATGAGTGTTAATTGCGCACGTTTTTTGGTAACTTGATTTGGTCTCTGTATAGTCTTGCAGCGATACTTGGTGACGAAGTTTTTCCATTGTTTTGTGTGTTAATAGATTTTTTTAAAAGATATAGGAACTTAGATATTATGTTGGGCTAGATGTAATGGATGACCTACATAATAATATCACTAGCATTTATTAAAATAACAATAGTGTAAGTGATATCAGTACCTAGGAATATATGATACAATAATAGGTCTCCATATTTGACTAAGAGATACTATTTTTTTTAAAAGATGACTCCCGCAGTAGGGTTTTTACTGCGGGCGTCGTTTTTTATCGTCGCCCTGTATCGCGGGGGACTTTACAAACATACAAGTCACGGATACAAAGTACACCCAGACTATAGATCACAGAAAGTGGTGCCCGTCTAGGAATCGAACCCACAACCTCTTACGTAGCAGTTGGACACACTACCACCGCGCCACAGGCAGTCGAAGTAAAGCAGTATGCTTCTTTGTACAGGAATTTTATTACAAGTCAAAGAGAATTACATAATTTAATAAACAGGTATTAACGCGTTTATGTTAGGTAAGTAGTTACCTTATTCCTACATTGCTTGACGTTTCGCTCGGATTACATCGACCGTCATCAAGCTGCGTCAGCTTGTGACCACTGTCGGTGTAATTCGGTCGAAACGTCCACGCGTTTATACCCGGCTGTCATTCCCAGGTGTGAGTATGTATATCATGAAACGTTTTAAGTTTAAAAGAATTGTTAACAATTTCCTAAGGTAACTCGACACAAACATATATCCTGGTTGACACAGTTCTTTGTACCTATAATGTGAGGTAACAAAATTTAAAGGGAAAACTAAAATAATTGTCTTCTAAGAATTCTCCAGGTAGAGTGATGATTTACGCCAAACGGCTGGCAGGAGCTGGATGCGACAAGCCGAAGATAGAACAAAGTGGCGAGCAATTGGAGAGGCCTATGTCCAGCAGTGGACTGCGATAGACTGATGATGATGATGATGATGAAGAATTCTCCATTACAGTTACAAAACTTGGTCAGATTTTTATTGAATGCAATATATAAACGTATTTACAATATACTTACATAACATAAGCAGTAAAAGTTACTTTGGTATTGCCGCTAAAATATCTGTAAATATACTCCGTTGAATCTAATAGTAGAACGTAACATTAAATACTAGTTTAGTGCATAGATGTCTTTAATATAGTCACTATATACTACTTACCAAGGTATTTCCTTAAATAAAAATATACTAAGCTCTTGCAAGCGAAGCTTTAAACGTGTAAATGATAGAACCTGACGGTGATGTTAAATTTAAGGTGATGGTACCTATTAGACGTTATTTAAAGCGGTAAAAGATAATTGTTTGAGATCATCTGTTATAATAATTCATCATCAACATCTATTATAAATTATGGTTGCATACAATTCATGATCGGTCAGGTAAAAATAAAAATATAAAAAACTTTAATGAATGCCTCCGACGGCAGGCGGGTGCCTGCCGTCGGAGGCATTAATGAATCTCGATGAACTTAGTAAAGTGCCTCCGACTGCATGAAATTATATAATTATGTAGGGGATCTTGTTCCCATCTTTTTTGTGCAGGCGGGTTTTTTATTTCTTAAATTTATTGTTTTATTGAATACTTTTGTGTAGTTGTAGGATGTAACAACTAACTTTTATCACAGGTATTATGAAAAGAATGTTTGCTAACTAAGTTTTTTAGTATTACAGTTATAATCATGTTATACTTTTTTGAAATGCCACTTTTTTTTTCACACCGTTTTATTTTGACATCTCACAGCCAAAAACAAACGTCACCTATATAAGAACATTTGGGCGGTCAAGACGAATCTAAGGACGAAAATGTGTAAATCCGTTTAGTGGTTTGTGAGATATAAGCTAATAAAGAATATAACATACATACATACTTCCTTACAGTTTACAGTCGGGTAAAAATAAAAACATATCTTGCTATTTGCCTCGATGGCGCAGCGGATGCGAATATAACTACTGTGAAAGAGGTTGTGGGTACAATTCCCGTATAATAACTTTGTGAGTTTTTAAACATTGATTCCGAGTCTGAGTATACGTTGTGTCTATTAATATTGTATGTGTTCACAGTCCGACTCTTTTACCCCAATACGGGAATAGTCTTAAAAAAATCTGATATGCATTGAGGCACACGTGTTGGATTAAGGCCACCAGTATTCTTTTAAGAAGAGGAGTACTGTGTCCCAGTTGTGGGAATCGTATAAGTTTGAAAATGTATGTAGGTGTTAGGTATACATACTGTGATGATGAAGCAATGACACCGAGCGGTGCGATCGACACATGGGACGCAGTGCAGTAGCTATAAACCATCGAATCGCCATAAACACATTGCTTAGGTTAAACGATGTTATTCTATTAGTAATTGATGTTCACATTTACAACAGACCCGTAGCGGTAATGAGCGACGAATGATAGACGCATCATTATACTATTATTATTCGTAAACTAATGATATTAATGACATTGGTACTATTGATGACGTTTAATTTAAGTTTATATTGTTTTCATTTCTCACATTTAATTTATTTTAATGGCTGACTTTCAGTTTAATTTTATATTACTTTATTAGTGACATTTTTAATAGTTGGATATAACATTATAATATTTGTTTATTGGTGATAAGTTATTTATTTCTGTCACATGTGACGTGCAATCGTTAAACATTTGCACGCCACAAGTGGCGAAATATGCTGTAGCACAAGGTTATCAACATCTGTAAACCACCATATTCTGGGAAATAAATGTTTTTGGTTTCTGATTTGTAATCCTGAATAATACCATCATTGGCATCTGTAATTACTCATATTCCCCTTATTAAAGTGATAAAATTTCGGGTTACAAAAACAGTGCGAAGAAATAAAATAAGTACGCTTCCACCAGCCATTTTATTGATAAATACGAGTATAACGAGGGGTTGAGGATGCTGATAGGACTGCCACAGTTCTGTACCGCACACCAAAGATTTCTATGCGGTAATTCGTAAAAGAACAGCTTCGATGCTAAACAGAACCTGTGGCAGTAACAACAGTATTCTTAAAACCATCAGTGCTAAGCCCGACAGTCCCTTTTTGGCCCACTGGGTATACATACATAGGGTAACTAGATGCCATAGGCAATTATTTTAAGCTAAATAGCTTTAATTATTAAAATACATTGTTTTAAGAATTTATTGTACTATGGATTGTGTTTATTAAAAAATATTATTATTATTATTATTTAAGTGGTGGCCCAACTGTAACAATCTAGAATAGCAGGCCATATGTCCTGGGTTCAAAATCCAAACACGTTAGCGCATATTTTTGCATTTTGTTTATTGGAATTCGTCGTGTGATAGAACCAAAAATTCGAAGTCATGTGATATAGAAATTATTTTATTTAGAAAAACTTAGAAGTAACCTTAAAATATACATTGAAGCAATACAAGACACCGGTTACCTACAGCAAATTCAAAGTGGTACAAAACTGTACAAAGTTAAGGAATTACAAACGCGGTTTTGTTCTGCCTAGCATAGCGTGTAAGCTAAAATTAGTGGGAAATAATTACAGTGGCCGTAGTCACGAGCTTTGAATTTTAGGTTGTTTTGCATTCGCCATTATTCCAACGCGCATGTACCTATAGGCATTGCCTATGTTAATTTAGCCGAGTTTTGTTAACTTCATTGCTTTATTTCGTGCAGCTTCGGTTTAGAACAGGATAATGTCTACTGGCGAACAAAGGTTCAGGGTTTCATCATATTGAAATGTGAATAAATAAAACTGCACTTATGCAAGTATTTATTTCCCTGTAAAAACTTTGTACGGAACCTTATTGTGCTATCGATTTAAAACTTTCCTTTGAATTTGTGCCAGGAGTACATACCTTGTGTAAAACTCTTCAATAGCTTCCATTAAAACTTTAGATTTTTATCTCATTTGATTCATTTTGGCGAGTCCCATTGATTACTTTTCTATGAAGTTATTACCTATTTAAAAAACTCCACTGCTTAAATATAATTAACTGAAAAGTTCAGTCAATTAATTACTGAGAAAAGTGTAACTTGCGCAATTGAGATAAATCCAACTCAAGTCGTGAAATCCGTCAAGCCGTTTGGGCTGTAGGTATAACGTGCCAAAGAATGGACATTCTTAAATACTACTCTTTAATCTTCGGTCCTGTGCCCTCTCTCTGGTCGTGTCGGATAACCGTCTCGTCGGACTATGAGAGTGAGAGACTGGAGTGCGCTTGTGTCTGCGCGTACACTTGTGCATGAGATTGAATGCTGTAACCAACATTGGTTAGGAGACCATTATGTACCCTGGGAAAATATTACCGTCTTTCTGGCGTAGTCGGGTAAAATATGTGTTATAGTTCTATGGCATCTCCCGCATCGGGGAATAATCCAGTGCCCTCGCGTTTCGAGAATATTTAAAAACATTGGATATACAAACATTAAACTCAAGGAAACTAAATTCACGTTAATCTAATAAACTAAATAATCGACATCCACGCCGGCGGAGTCGCGGGCAAAAGCTAGTGTATCATAACTACCTTGTTTTTCACCGCAGTGGTGTAAAAAAACTAACAGATTCGAGATATTTATCACTCCACATTTTATACCGAGTCAGGTCCTTGTTAACGTTCTTTTTTATGTTTTCACAGCAAGCCCGTGCGTGTTGGCTCATGCGCGGTGCTCATTCAAGGCGAACCCTACAGGGTTCACCTTGAATAATTGCATCTGCAGAAGAGCGTATGTTCGTGGCGCCCTTTTGTTGAGAAATGCAATTTTGCGGACATTACTTGATGATGGTATATCCGATCATGTTCATTAAAGTGATTTTTTCCATATTTTTTGATCACATGGTTCAAAGATAAGAGGCCCCCCCCCCCTCTTATCTTTGAACCATGTGATATATATATGGCATATGCAATTTTCGGAGCAATTATTTCCTAAAATATTCACTCAATCAAAAAAGTTTATTAAAAATATATATTTTTTTTAAAGGTCTGTCGAATGATGTGCAACTCGTATATGTGTGTTGAAAAAAAAATGTCATCCTCTATTACATGTATGGAGTGCCCTCCTTAAAAATATTTATTTTTGCTGTTTAGCTACCAAACTAAGTAGCGGCTACTACAAGACACCTTTTCACCAAATTTCATCAATATTGATTGATGAAATTTGGTGGTCTTTGAGTTAAATGCCTGTGACATACGGACGGACAGACAGACAGACAGATAGACGGACATGACGAAACTAACTACGGGACCCTAAAAAACGTGAAAAGGAACCCGACTCGGCATAAAATGTAGAGTGATAAATATCTGGAATCTGTTAAGTTTTTTTACACCACTTCAGTGAAAAATAAGTGTAGTTACGGTACACTAGCTTTCTCTTTCTCCGCCGGCGTAGATGTCGGTTATCGTGATAAAACTATCCTATGTCCTTTCTCGTGGCTCAAACTATCTCCATAACAAATTTAATTTCAATCGGATTAGCGGCTTGAAGGTTGAAAACGTTACAGATAGACAGAGTTACTTCCACATTTATAATATTACGTTTAGATTTTTATATGAACGCCTAGATTAAAGAACGTAAATCAAAAAACTCCTCATTTTTTAGGGACTCTTGGAAACGACGGGCTACAAAAACCCATTATTTTAAAGTGATGCTCAGTTCATACAAGCCAGAGCCAGATCATTGTAAATCTGTGAGTTTTCTAGTTACTGTAATCGAATAATCCTTTTTAATCCGGATTGCAAATGGTACTTTAAATGAACTAACTTGTACTCGCTTTGATTCTCACCATTTTTTCAAGCTTTGTCTCAAAAATAGATTTAAAAACGGATAGAGACTCATTTTGCTTTTTGTACAAATTGACATGAAAGCTTTAGTTCTGGCTATCTATTTTTTAATTTTGGTTTTAGTTAACTTTAAGTAATGCGAGAAGTGTGTATGTACGAGTATTTAGATTTCAACTACGACATTAAGGTAATGTGTTTCGTCTGTGTTTTCATGGCTTCGCCCGCGTTAAGTACGATTGAAGTTTAAAACCCCTATTTTTGTGCATTCAAACTTCTGTTCTTAGTGCCTTCGTCATGCAAACTATTCGCGTCCTAATTCGATGTCACGGCCTAATCTATACTAATATTATAAAGCGGAAGAGTTTGTTTGTATGTTTGTTTGTTTGTTTAAACGTGCTAATCTCAGGAACTACTAGTCCGATATGAAAAATTCTTTTTTTGTTGGATAGCCCATTTGTCGAGAAAGGCTATAGGCTACATTACATCGCGCTACGACTAATAGGAGCGGAGCAGCGACGAGAAATGTTTCAAAAACGGGGAAAATTTACGCATACGAAGTTGCGCGGGACAGCTAGTGGAAACAATAAGAA
Organism: Herminia tarsipennalis; assembly: GCA_945859575.2. NCBI lineage: Eukaryota > Metazoa > Arthropoda > Insecta > Lepidoptera > Erebidae > Herminia > Herminia tarsipennalis. The sequence continues at coordinate 18,891,319 of OX243835.2, forward strand.
TAGTGTTAATGGACATGAATTGGACATGAACTTAAAATAATATTTTAGCAGTTTACGTCAAACTCAAATTACTTAACAGTCACTGTAGACTACATTGTAATTACAATGGGAAACTGGGGAACACCACTGTTCATTATTACAAAAAAAAAAATCGGCTTACTTTTATTTTACACATACTTAGGATTAGCATTTGCCCTTGACATAAACTCATAGCCAATGTGTTTCTGTTATATTCTATTAAACCAAAAATAATAAAAATATAACATAGTTTCATAGGTACTTTTTGCGTGAGAGTTGGCTGAAGGCAAACAATGTCAGAAATGAGGACGATTTCTTTGAGAAACTCAAATTTTGTATAAAATCATCATCAACGCCCAGACCAGAGATTTCTTTTGTGATGTAGTCAAGAGGTAAGAAACGATTTCAGGAAACATACGGAACAGCGGGATTCGTAGTAATTTGACTGTATTTTTTTATTAAAGGTAAGTAAGATATTTTTTCTAGGGTACCCTATATCAACCCATTGTTATAAGGTAAACAGGATGTACAGTACAGGTCCGAGGACCGAGCCCTGTGGTACTCCTGCGGTACTACATTTCATGGAATCCTGAGGTGGATTGGTTTTCTCTTACCTGAAATATTTTGTTATCCTACTGCTGGGTACGGGTCTCTCTAGTAGAACCTACTAATTAGGTATAGATCCTGGAGGTGATTGCCATAATCGCCGCGGTTGGCGAGCGGGTTGGCGATCGCAGTAAGGCTTTCAAGTACGCAGAGGACGCTGCTGCTCATCCTCTGGTGGTAAAACTCTTAGTTATCTTGACGACAGTCTCGGGAAGAGATGGGATGATACTTAAGTCGGTACAACATGGCAAATCCTAGAAACTGCAAAAGGGGCAGAAGCAAATAAGACTGCAAGACGAGTTAAAACTCACAGCAGGGCCCAACTGAAGAAGAGAACAACCTTGGAACAACTCACACAACGTCATCTGATCCCAAATTAAGCAGAGCTTGTACTTTGGTATCCAGACAACTGATATACATACGTATATAATTCTAAATACATACATATTATAGATAAATTATACCCAGACACAAAATAAACCATCGTGCTCATCACTCAAAGTTTTATTCTGGGTGGGGATCGAACCCACGACCTCCAGCATAGCAGTCGGGGTCACTAATTACTGGACCAACAGGCCAGTCAATATATGTATATATATCTTCAGGGTTATTGCCATAATTGCCACGTTTAGCTAGCGGGTTGGTCGCAGTAAGGCTTAAAAGTATGCGGAGAACGCAGATGCCCGTCCTTTTGACAAAATCTTGTCATAATGGTAAATAGAGAGCTGCGCTTAGAAATACATCAACACGCATGCGCGGCGGACATCTTTGCTTGCCTGCCAGAACCCACGACCTCAGACTTAACAGTCAAGGTAGTGCCCATGGAAACAGCTAGAGGAGGCCTTTGCCAGAAGGCACAATGACGGGGCTAAAGTTCAAATTGAAGTAAATTTGATTGCTTCTGTGGTTTTAGATAAGTAACGTAAAAAAAAACATGGTGGCAGTAAGATATCAAAAACAAGAGGTGTGAAAAATAAATTTAAAAAATCCAAAATATTGCTTGCTTAAAAAAGATTGAAACAAGATAACTGTCTGTGAAGACATTTGATTCTTGTAATATTGTAATTTAGTAAAATGCTTTTTAGTCACTGAAATAACATTGTGATGATAAAACTTGAACGCAAGTTTAAATTAACACGCAATTGCAATGTTGTGTGCACCTTGTATTTGCGAAAAAATGCAATTGCGGTAAATCAATGTTGCCAGCATTAAATCCTTAAAAATTATTAATAAATGCTAAAGTAAAAGGGTATAACTTTAGCTATTTATGATATTATATTATGACTAATTTTATATATCTATCTATATATGTTTGGTTATATACCAACAATAAAGTCGGAGGCATTCATGAATCTTCGTGAACTTACTGAAATGCCTACGACTGCATGATTGAAGGTTATTTTGTTTCAATCTTTTTTTAAATTTATTATTTATTTAATACTTTTTAGTGCTTAGTTGTAAGACATAACGTAACGTATTAACTGTAACTACTGAAAATTTGAGTGAAAATAGTTGCTAACAAACTTTAAATCGCTATATATGCTAAACGGTTATTTAAAGTGAAAAATTATTTAAAAAACCTTATCACGATTTTAAAATGTGTTCACTACGATACCCCACACATTGCCGCAGAGACCAGGACTGCGCCATAACCTCACAAAATTGACCTATATAATAATAAATTACTCTATAGAAAGAGACAACGCTACTTTGTGGACAATACCTGTCAAAGTCCGTACGAGTTTTTTCTCTCTTTCACGCTTTACAGTCAATATTTATTGTTTTAATTGAAAGGGATAGCACGGTCCAGGTCTATGAGTCATTGGCCCCACATGACATAGTTTATTGACTTATTTTTTTTTCTCTATCACAATATGGCGTCTGGCTGTCGCCATTTTGTATTTCGATTGCTATCATGTCTTGAGTGACGATTGCAAGATTAATATGAATCGATTGATGTATGAATCATCAAAATCGGCCTGCGCGTTTGGTCTATATAGTGCAATAAAGGAGCACTATACGTAAATACCCGTCAAATACATTACCCCCTGTAGTTGGGTAAAAACAAACATTTTACGAATACTGTAATATGGGTACCTATCAAATTAAAGGGCTCTTCGTGCGCATTTCAAAAGTATAAAAAATATGTCTTTCGTGTCCATATTTTTTGTGCAGACGGGTTTTGGAATGTAGTTTTGATTTTTTAAATATTTGTTTAGCTTTGTGGTAATCATTAAAAAAAACTTTATGTTAGTCCTACGTCAGATCTAAAGTGGACATGAGTAGACGAGTTATTTCAGTGCAGTATAGACATGTGATGGCTAGGTGGGGTAGTTTGAGACTATGAATAGAGTTCTATTTACAGAAAGGAGCTACGGTGCGATGTCCTAGGTATAGCTGTGACGTATGATACTCATAATCATGGGCTTATATTAATACTAGCTGTGCCCCGCGGTTCATTAGCCTATGTGTTAATCCAGGGTATCAGCTAACTCCATACCAAATTTTATTAAAATCGCTCCAGGCGTTTAGACGTGAAGAAGTAACAAACATAAACACTCATATACTCACAAACTTTCGCCTTTATAATATTAGTGCGATTGTTTACTGAAAACGATTTATGTTAAATTCTTCGCGCCTTTTCTCCGATTTCTTAGAATACAATTCATATAGGTAAGTATTTCCGGTGATGGTGAAAATTAGGTATTCACATGAAACGATTTCTTGGAAAGCTCTAATGTTTAATGGAATTAGTACGAAAATTTTGTTACTTCTCATTTGATCAGCTACTTACCTACTCTTAAACTTGTAAAGCCTATTATTTCGTTTCACAACTAAATAGGCTTTATAATATGTAATGAAATTAAAGAGAAAACTATCACTACTTTTCTTTTTAATTTCATTATATATACTACTACTGTATTTTTTTTTCATATATCAACCATTAAGCTGGCGGGGCGGGGGGACACTTGACTCTAAACAAAAATTTGCACTGTAAAGCTTAATATTTCACAAAAGAATCTCTGAATCTAAAAATAGTCTTTACAACCTCTAAAAGTTTGAAATACCTATCTGATGATATCTCACACAATGGGGTAAGTTAGAAAAAAAATCACATCCCCTCTTTATATACAGGGGAGGCAACCTCAAAAAAAGGTTTTTCAAGATTTTATTCTTTCACTTTGTTAGCGTAAACTCATGCCAAATTACAGCCTTCTAGTACTAACAGTCGTTGAACTGAGCTGCTGACGGACGGACGGACGGATGAACATGGCAATACTGTAAGGGTTCCGTTTTGCCATTTTGGCTTCAGAACCCTGTAGATACAAAATATTATTTTGAAAGAAATTAATATTTATTTTTATTAATATTATACTCCTGTAGAATTATCTTCAAGAACGCTCTGTGTGCTACCTCTCTGTACAGTAAAACTTCTAAACAATATTGATACTTCATTTCCAGTCAAAAATTACACTTAACTTCGAAATTTTAGACTATTAGTAAATGTAAAATGCTCGATGCCGCGCGCCATCACTAAACTGATTTGACTCCTTGGATGGCCTGTTCCAGACTGCGATTTCAAAGAAATCGTTAAGCTGAGAATTTGGATGTAGAACGTATATACCAGTCGTTATTACTAGACAAGGTTTTAAACAATTGTGATAGTGGAATCGACAGTATTGGGTTGCTCACCGGCTTGCCTTGAAGCCGTTCAATAGTGTTGCTTGATTTTTATAACTCTTACTGGTGCATTTGATGATGAGGTAAAAACCAGAGTTAGCCAGAAATAAGTGGCAAGATAAGAAACTTATATATAAATAGTGAAATAACAATAAGAAGAAGGTAATATTACAGGGTCCTTATTCACGTAATTTTTTTCGTTTTCGCGGCAAGCCCGCACGAATTGGCGCATGCGCGGTGCGTTCAAAGAAGTCCATTGCGCATGCGCTTTGATGCACTACTAAGCGCAGCTCTCTATTTACCATTGTGACAAGATTTTGACAGATCGCGCGGGCTTGCCGGGAGAATTAAAAAAAATAGAACGCGAATAAGGACCCAATAAAATATCAGTAACATTATCAAGTACCTAATATTATTATTGTTTCCATCTTATTATTTTTGATAGTCAATAATAATATACTTATATATCAATATAATAAACAATAGAAATATTTATAAGTCTACCCTGAGGCTAACATTATTGGCCTAAGCCAATATTGATATATTTTTGAGTTGTGTACGTACTGAATCGTATTATTTATTTCACCAAATAAGGGTACACCGATATTTTTCCCAGAAGAGGCCTACATTCGACTCGTAGGTTCGATGTTATTAGGCACCATTTATGAAAATGAAACCATCCAATTAGGGCTTACGAGTGCTGTGATATTTGTCACGAATGGCCAGTCATGGCTCTTTTATTCATGTATATGGTAAAATATTCGTGATTGGGGAACATAAAATACCAGCAAGAATAGTATAGGGTATATTATTATACTATTTTCCGATGATTATTAAATGGTTAAATTTAGTAGGAATAATTGCCGTTGTAATTTAAAAAACAACGACGAATTGTAAAGTTTAACATTACCAAAACTTAACTAAAAATATACTAAGATGAATAATTCTGTATTTGCTCACTACGTACCTTTTAAAATATTTAATTTGTAAAGTTTACTATTACCAAAACTGAACTAAAAATATAGATAAATAATTGTGTAATTGCTCACTGCGTAATAAAGCCCTTTGAAATATTTAATTTGTTTCTGTATTGTTGAAATATTGTTATCTATTGTTTAACGTAAATTTATTGAGGTATCAACGTGGGCGTTATTGTAATTAATTTACAGAATAGTTTATTTAGTGTTATTCCAATATTAGTACGTTTTGAATTACCAAGGAATCTGAATTAAAATTTCTCATTTAATACTATTAGGTTTTAATAAATAAGTTTTAGTGAAATTAAAAAAGTTAAGGTTATTTTTAAAAACATTTTAACATATTAGGTTTAATTTTTCAACACTTCTAAGTAGAAATATTGATAACACATTAACTCATCACACAGATAACACATCCATTTTGTAGTACAGATTTTTTTTTGGTTTTATAATATATATATATATATATATATATATATATATATATATATATATATATATATATATATATATATATATATCTTGGGACAACTCACACAACGCCATCTGATCCCAAACTAAGCAGAGCTTGTACTATGGAAACCAGGCAACTGATAAACATACTTATATATTTCTAAATACATATATATTATAGATAAATAACACCCAGACACAGAATAAACCATCGTGCTCATCACACAAAGTTTTATCCTGAGTGGGGATCGAACCCACGACCTCTTGCGTAGCAGTCGGATACATTCCCACCGCGCCACAGAGGCAGTCAAATATGGTTGCAGCTTTATGTCCGTGTAATATTTTCGATAACTTTATCCAAATACGTATAGCGGTTCGGACGTAGTTGCGTAATAAGCATCTTAATACTGGTCTCCTAAGAGATTTCAGTTAAAGCGGCCTGAGATTAGTAAACTACGCAGGGGATATTATAGTCCATAAGTGTATGCGCATTATGAAAATACTGTACTCGCTCGATTGGTCGGTCGGACACTACCTGTTAGACTCAATATTATTCTAATCCGTTATTTAATATAATTTTCTTTTTCATACAAAAAAGATAACTAGTGATGTGGGATTTTGGCCCCACATTACTAGCAAACCTGTTAACCCCTCCAGCTAAGCTCAATGACTTGTGTTAGGAGTAGAAAAACATTGGTAGTATAATGGGTAGGATTCGAACCCGCGACCTCACGATTGTGAGACCGATGCCTTAGGCTATCGCCGCTTCAAAATATATAATTCATTCTATTTTCATCAGAATTTAACTCAATCATAATATAAAAACATTATTGAGATTTGATTTAGACGGCTGACATTCGAAATGTAAATGTCGGTAGTGACATCACATGACGTTGACATCTGTCATGCGGATGTCACTCCAATGTGGAGAGGGAATAAAAAGATGGCTGTCACATTGAAATCGCGTGTCGAATAGTGCGGACGTTTGTAATAGTTCGAATAAATCCTTTTAATTCCTACGCGTTTTTATTTAAGTCCAAGTTGATTCTTCAAACCAGGGAAAGATGAGACGCAGGACGAACGGGATAACGTGCTCTCAAAGGCAGGGGGGGGGGTGCGGACATTTTGCAACGCTCCAGAAGAGGTAACATTGTATAACCCCGTTTATCTCTCCATTTGCTTGGTTGCCGGTTAGTTAGTTGCCGCCACTAGTAATACCAAGCTTTTACTTTAAAGGTACTTTGCAAAAATATGTCTTGTTACTAAATGCACATATTCGGGTTAGAGTCAGGTCAAGTTATATAAAATTAATTAGTCAGTGTTTGCGGTCAATGCATGCCTGCGTGACGGACTGTTCGCACGAATAAACTCACTGTTAAATATATAAATTTATTAGAGCTTGCACGCAAGTTTGTTCGAAACTGTTTTTGATATTTAACTGAGTCAATGAACTTCAAATGATGTCATTTTCAAGTGTATGAGTAGCACTACGATTTTATTATATTGTGGAAACCATTGTTTTATCAATTTCTAGTTTTTCGCAAATAAATGTGAAAGTAACTCTGTTTGTCAGTTGTGTTTTCACGCCTAAACTACAAAGCCAATTTAAATGACATTTATTATGGAGATAGTATAAATCCCAGGAAAAGACATACAATAGTTTTTATCACGATAACCGAAATCCACGCGGGTGCAGCCACGGGCGAAAGCTAGTTTTTCATAAAGAAATACATTGTAGCGTTTTGTAAAAGTAGCCTATGATTAGCGATGAACAATTATGTATGAGCTATGTCGAAACTTTAATAGTTACTTAAAATTTATGGTATAAAAAATCTTGTTTCTCTTTTGAATAATCGTCGAAATTACAGAGATTACAGCTTTAACACTAAACCGTAGTTCGTAAAAGCACAGACTTTGAATTTAGACTATAATTTTATGGAAATGTTTCAAATAGGCTTTTGTTTTACGTGTAAAATATTTACGAAGTTGAGCAAAATCAGAAACCATTATCAGTTGTTTTGGCAATATAATGTATCGCTGTAGAAATATTTTAGAACTTAGGCCCATTTTTCACGCGATGGTTACAACACGAACCCATTTTTTATACTTGATCTATGCACTGTATAGTCCTTTTATAATTATAGTTATAATAATATCTTGGGACAACTCACATAACGCCATCTGATCCCAAACTAAGCAGAGCTTGTATTATGGAAACCAGACAATTGATAAACATACTTATATATTCTAAATACATACATGTTATGGATTAATGACACCCAGACACAGAATAAACCATCGTGCTCATCACACAAAGTTTTATCCTAAATGGGAATCCTCCTCCCGGAACATCCGGCGTAGCAGTCAGGGTCACTAACCACTAGACCAACAGGCCAGCCATTATGTTACCGGAGTTTACTGGTTTCCATATCCTATCACCACACATAGGATTCATCACCTTACAAATAGCGTTGAAGACCTAATTAACATCTGGTCTATGAAACTGTGACTGTCGCATTACAGTACTACTAGTAGGTGTACACATTTGTTCAAGAACAAGGTCTATTGCAACAGTGCAGTGGTGATTTTACGCTAAATAATATTTATGTATAATGACTCCTTTATGAAATAACTCCTGCTTAATATAGAATACGAGTAACTTCTGAATGTGCATTTTAGTTTGTTTGACCTCTCCGTAAAAGTTCGTACTGACTTCTATGCAAATTGGCCTCTAAGTAAAAGGACTATAGCTGTATACTAAACTCAATTTTTTACATAAAACGATATCTAAGTCGTACTATTCGGCCATAGATCCAGTAAAAACAAGTTGGTGGAATACCCCTCTTATAATATTAGGTAGTTATACCTAATTGTATAGAACAATAGTTATGTTTGTTAACTGTATTCGCTATGCTACAATCGGATCCGCCCCATAGTTAGAATTCGAGCTTACTGCCAGTTAACACGATTTAATTAAACGACCATAGCCGTCGGGCCATTGTAGAAATTCATACAGATTTGAATTCAAACGATATTGTATAAAAAGTTTATCAGGAATGTCAACCTTGCGATTCCCAGTAAGTTATATTTAAATTTTAAATAAATACATTACTCATTACTCGGCTAGAGCCATACTTAGTTATTTTAAGGTTATTAACGTATGTTCGAAAATGATTTCAGTCCGTTCTGTATTGGGTATGTAAAAATAAAAGAATGACCTATTTAAATTTATTTAACGCATAACTTATGCAATATTTATTGCTATTATTTTTTAGTACGTAAAAAATAAATGGTTGTCTGTAAAGTCGGTTTACGGACGATCATTTTACGTGCGATAAGAAAACATTGAATAAAGAACCAAGACTGTGAAAGCTTTTTTATTTTGAATTTCCAATTGTATCGCATGTCACTGCAATCGCCAAAACGTAATGACATTGTAGTAAACAACCATGACTGTGACAGCTTTAGTGGACTCGGGCGTAATTCTTCAGCCTATCAGCAGGCGGAACGGACGTGAGCGGTGACGTCACACTATTTTGTGAATGTCGGTCATCGAGTTATAAGACTTTATCGCGTCAAAAACCTTATATCATCATCTTTGTTAGCAAATTTAAAAAATAGAAACTTTAATTAATGAAATACTAGCCGAAGATTTTATAATGAACAAGTGTGTGGAGAAACAAGTGCACTCTTTACTCTCTCACTCTCATAGTACGTAGTAATAGTTAGTATTTTTGCTCATAGTCAGGTGAGATATAAATATAACATGGACTTGATCTCTCCGATTGGAGATATCAGGTCTAACTAACTAATTCGTATGCAACAAGGCAAGAGAAATTTCAAGTTTAGTGACATAGTTCAAGTTAGATGGTTTGGGTTACGCGCTCCTTTAAAGCGATCGGAAGTCTCGGGTTCGATTCCTGGGTCTGAATTTCAAATCTTTCTCTCTTTTTTTTGTAATTGAATTACTTTAATAAAAATCTCTTTATAATATCAAAGTAATAAAGTTGTAAATATTTGATTTTACGTAAAAAAAATGTCATATACCTATTGTATTGCTGTTGGTCGTCAAACAATAAATAAATAAATAAAAATACTCTATTCAAGAAATTGATTATAGTGAATATATTAGAATACTATAGACTTAATCGCGTGAAATATTTAAAGGCACGAACCTTTTATTGACCCAACGTTTCGATTGAATTGCACCGATCGTGGTCACGGGTCGACTGATGGCAGCTTAGCGATGTCTCAGTGAGGCGCGGGGTTTTTAACTACCATCGCCTGGTCTTGATAATTTTGACACATTTTAGTCCCGATAGTATTCTAATATGTGTAAACATCGCGAGAGTTTAAAAACAAATATAGTGAATATATTTGCAAATGAATTGGCAGGTCACCTCCATCCAATATAGCCTTCTATTCAACGTATTACAAAAGCCTAAACCACAAGAGAGGACAAATAATAGCTCACAATTTTCTAGGAAAAATCCCTCAGTGGTGACAAATCGGAGCACATAATGTAGGACCGAGTTTTCAAAAGTAATGTGCATGTACGTACCCAAATAAATTATATCACTCAAGTTTGGATTTGTGGGTAGTAATAAATGATAACATTTCTACAAATCTGGAATCTATTGCGCATGAAATACGGTATATTTTAATATTTTGATTATTTTGGCCGTCTAAGCCGTTTTGATAAAGTATCAGTTTTCCCCAAGGTTAACCTAAGTCCTGTACGAATAATTTAAATTTCACAAAAAGCTTTGAATTATTCTAAATCAAATTGTTTAAAACTAGAGCAAATCTTTTGCACCACCAGTTTTATACTTCATATAGTACCATTTTACCATTTTTATTTATTTATCAATAACAATAAAACAATTGTGTTTGACATTCAATTCTTAATCGCTACTTAATTGCTAAAGTGGGTATAACTAATGATTGAAATTGAAATTGTATTTAAATAAATATAGAGATTATTATTAAGTTAAAACAAGTAAGGCATGTCACAAATAATAAGATGACACATATCATCACAAGTAAGTAATTATAAAATTAAACAAGTCAAAAAGTACTAATAAAAAACAAAAAAAAATAATTACATAGCTATGAATTCCTCTACGGAATAAAAACATTTTCCTTGTAAATATAGTTTGAGTTTCCTCTTAAATGGTTGCATATTGTATATATCTTTCTTCAATTCATGGGGCAATTTATTATAAAGTTTTACTGCTTGATATTGAACACCGTGTTTAACTATATTTAAAGTTGGATTATGTTTATTTTTTAAATTGTTTGTCCTCGTATTTTCTCTTAACCTCCTTTCACCTTCAGTTTCAAAATTCTTCATATTCTTTGCCAAATGGTGTAATACTGCTTGAATATATAGGCTAGGTACTGTTAATATTTTCAATTTATTAAAATAGTCTCGACAGGACTCTCTTTGTGAAATACCTACAATAGTTCGTATGGCATTGCATTGCTTCCTATATACATTATTTTTGTCAACAAAAACACATTACACACTGTAATATGCCTCCAGTAATCTTTATTACGCGGTTCAAATAGAAAATAAGTACTTAACAGCCTACTAAAAGGAATGCTTGTGGAAATTCATTCAGTCCGGCTCAGTCGTAGCTAGCGTGCGGACGCCTACGCCGTAGACGCACTACGCCGTAGATCGCTCTACGAATCGCGACTTAACTTCGTGCGCAAAAATAACTGTAGTTAAAAATAATTGTTTTGAATTTGTTAGTAGTGAAATAATAATGTAGAGGTTTTAATTATAGGTGTATTTTTAATGAAACAATGTTCAGTGACATTAGAAGGGCAGTGACTGAATAGTGCACACGGTAACCTACTTAATGCTTCGTCATAAAAGGGAGGTAAGTAATGACTTCTATATTTAGTTACAAAATTATATTAGTAATTCAATTTCTACTGAAACATACTAATGTCTGAAGTTTCTGAGCTATAAACTTACAGGGACACGCGGTAATATTAACTTAAATAATATCGAAATGTTAATAGAAAATATTATAATTCGTGCCAGTGTATTTGCAAATGTATTTTCCATTTGTTTATTTGACCCAATTATCTGATTACATGTATTGTTTAAAATGGACTTCATTAAATATTAGCACGGGTGGCTTTAAGTATGAAATTAATTATTAGGTAATTAGAGAGAAACATTTCACTCGCAACTCGCGAACAAATAAAAAAGCTGCTGAATTAACATAGTGGTTGTTTTGTTTTTATATCAAATATGAGATTAATTCTCATAATTAAAAATACACTTTCATTTGACTGGCCTGTTGGTCTAGTGGTTAGCAACCCTGATTGCTAAGCCTAACTAATATTAAGGAAGGAAGAAGGGTCGTGAGTTCAATCCCTACAAAGGATAAAATTTTGTGTGATGAGCACGATTGTTTATTCTGTGTCTGGGTGTAATATCTATAATATGTATGTATTTAGAAGTATATCAGTTTCTTAGTTGTCTGGTTTTCATAGTACAAGCTCTGCTTAGTTTGGGATCAGATAGCATTGTTTGAGTTGTCCTAAAATATTATTATTATAACAACAGCTGTCTGCCAGTGAAAGTTCTGTCAAAATCTGCTCACCCAATTCGGAGAATACCCGGAACAAACAGATATACAGACAAAAAATAAAACTGTGTATTTGTTATAAGTACTTTTAAACATATCTATCACTACGTACTTTTATACAATTTAGAAAAAAAAAAATATTTTGGCTACAAATGGTCAACATAATTTAAATATCGACGCTGGCACATGGTATCAACGTACTAGCTAAAGAACTCCCTTAGCCCTTAACTCGCGTATTTGTTCTATAGAAACTATATATATGTTCTATGTGGTACAAATGACATGTGAACAGTTGCAATCAACGTGTGCAGCCACTACTTATTCTTGATATAAGACTTGCAAGAAAAAGGTTTAGGTTAAAATTTTGCAGTATCTCTTTTTTAACCACCTTCAAAAAAGGTGATTTTATGTTTGACTCGTATTTTTTCAAAAGCTTGTGATTTTATTCAGATAGGGTATTCGCTTTTTGACTGCCTATTTTTCTAGAAAGGTTTGAGTGTATAAAACGTTGTCCTAGCTTGTAAAACATCAGAGATAGGAGTGAGTCAGCGAAATTTGCATTCTGTGACGTGATTGATATTTTTTTTTCCATGAAGGCAGATCATTTTTAGGGTTCCGTAGCCAAATGGCAAAACGGAACCCTTATAGTTTCGCTATGTCCGTCCGTCCGTCCGCAGCTTAGCTCAGAGACTGTTAGTGCTAGTAAGTAAGTAGTAGTAGTAGTGGCTGTAATTTTGCATTTTTTTTACTTATGCTAGCAAAATAAAATAATAAAATTTTGAAAAAATAAATGGGTAGGTACCTACTATATGTAAAGTAGGGAAGTATCATAAGATAGGTATTTTAAAAACATTTAGGGGTTGTGAAAACTATTTTTCGATTTAGGGATCCGTTTTGTGAAAATTATGTAACAAACCATTAAAGTGTTATTTTTGTCAAAGTCAATAATCCCCTCTCTAGCCAGATAAATTAAAAATAATTAAATTAATTAAATTGCTGATATTTGGTATGTGAAATAGTATATATAGTGAAATTAAAAATAAATCTATCACAGCTTTACAACACCGACAATAACAACAGTAACAGCAGACCAAGAAGAAGTAACAAAATTTTCGAACAGATTCTATTGAAAAATACTTATAAATATAACGTTGCTAGTAGTTTGAAACAAAAACAACAGAAAACCTACTTCTTAAGCCGCATTATTCGGATGGTGGACTACAGAATCAAATTGTTAGTATTTTTTAACGGAACCCTACATTGTGCGAAGCCCGACAAGCACTTGACCCGGTTTTTCTTAAAAAAGTTATAGAATTCACTTAAGATATAAAATACAACACAACAGTTCAGTAAACATTTCATTAGAAATACACAAGTGGGCACGGAAATAATTGTGATTATGCTAGGTAAGTTACCTTACTGTGTTTGACCGGCCTGTTGGTATAATAGTTTTGATCCCCACCCAGGATACAACTTTTATGTGATGAGCGTGATGGTTTATTCTATATCTGGGTGTAAATTCTATAATATATACGTTACGTTACGTATTTAGACATATACTCGTATATAAGCATCTTTATATAATATATATGGGTCTGGCTTGGGATTAGATGGCGTTGTGTGAGTTGTCCCAAGATATTATATTATTAAGACTATAGTCGATGCAACCTGGTCGAAACGTCAAGAAATCTGTAAGGTAAATACGTATATAGCATGCTCGCGTTTATTTTCGTGTCGAATTTTATCATGCAACGCCAAAGTCAGAAATAGTCAAACATGCAGACAAGAGGTTGTCAAAGCAAACATTTAGCTACAATTAACTAAAAATATTGTTAGAACTAAAGACCAGAGCAGCTATTAGTAGATTTTTGGTAAGACATGAATTTTATAAATCAGGTAATAGACTATATAATTTTTGTAAATGGTAACTATAAAGGACGGTTACATGGTGCCGCATAATAATCATTTGTCGAGGGTATACATGTAATGTAATAATATACTCTACGTATTTAGTTCAAAAAACTAATCTGTAATGTAGACAAACAACCATCGCGTGTGTTGACAATGCCTTTTTCATTATGTACATGCCTTTTTGCAACCATGTCAAGGGAAATATAATAAGTTTTTCATTTGTTTGTAGTTTGCACGATTTTGTTGAGTTTTAAAAATGTGTTTTTATGACTGCTTTCTGTGTTATCAGATATTTTAAAAGAGTAATAGATATGTAGCTAAAATGTTAATTCTAAAATGATATTGGTCATTACGTATAATGCCGATTTAATAAAGCATAAATAGGTACACCCTCTACTCCTTTACTCTTATACTCCGGTCGGATCAAACCCGATCCGTGATAGTATAATATCTTGTAATATCTTGGGACAACTCACACAACGCTATCTGATCCCAAACTAAGCAGAGCTTGTACTATAGAAACCTGAAAACTGATAAACATACTTATATTATAGATAAATAAATAATAAATAGACACAGACTAAACCATCGTGCTCATCACACAAAGTTTTATCCGGGGTTGGGATCGAACCCACGACATAAAGAGAAAATAAGGCCCATATCGTTAAAAATATATCATAAGGTCGGCTTGATAGGTGCCAGTGACAGTTATTCTTCCTTGAAATAGTAATGTTAACACATCACTGTGTTTTGGTTCAAGGGCACTGTAGCAAGTTGGGCGAATTATAATTTTGAAATAACGTTTCAAATGAGGAGCGCGGTGCGGTAATGTTCAGATCTTTGCCAAACAAGGATTTGGGTGGCACTGATACTGTTATGGGCGACGAGTGACATGCGACTATCATGTGACCTGCTTGTCTCTTCATTTCGTAGTATGAAAAATAAACTGTTTACCAGTTTATAACATATTGCAGCTAAGATCAACTTGTTATGGCCAACTGTCTAGTGTTAGGATAGCAGAGTACCTACTAACATTCACATTCAATTTTATTACGAAATTTTACGTTTGAATTTTATGTTCTGTTTGAAAACATAAAACGTAAATTATAGTTTTACATTATCTTATAATCCTAATATTTAAAACTCTCAGCTTGCTCATATTCTTGGATCAATATTATTGGTTTTCAGTTTAAATATAATAAAAAAAGAGAGAGGTGTCTGGAACGCAGTTCCAACCGCTTTATAATTTTTGTGTTTGTATTAACTAATTATTAAAAAATTGGAAGAGCCTAAAATTTAAAAAAACATGTCTATAAGACATCATGTATGCTTTTTTATATTTGTATTTATTTTCGATTACTTAGTGTTAATCAGTTTCTGTGGTTCAACATTCGAACGTTTTCAAATCGCCCCGTCATTATAAATATAATAAACCAAAAGGTTATAGTAATTTTCATATTTATGCGAACAAATATTTTTCGTGTTTTTCAATATTCATTTTAAAGATTTAAATAAATTATATCATTCAATTTACATTAATTCTTCGGGGATCACAAATTATTCCTATAAATTCCTTTAATTCATTTTTTTTTCATTTTGTTAATTACTACGTGCTATGTATTAGCTGTGATTATAGTTTTTACCAAATAAACTTATTGCTTATAACGGACACCAGCTTCTCACGCACTTTTATCACAACTTTTTTTATTGTATTGTGAGGAGAAATAAAGACATATTGTTATTAATATTTTTTAAAATACTCGAATTTCCAATCTGTTGATTTACTCTAAGTCTCGTTTGCTCCATTCGGGATTTAGTATATTAGTGTTTTAGTATGCACTTTTACGTAATTTAAATCTTTAAAAGGTGATGTATTAAATAATATAACAAAAGATTGACTTGCCATTCAAATCATCGTCTTCTTTCTAAGAAAAAGATAAGGAAAATAAGTGGTATTTGCTTCCTAGAATCACATTTGTATGTAGATCACAATCAACCACCATTGATAAATTGATTGTGAAATTCTGAAAGACATCGACTGTTAAATTAAATTCCGGAGATTGTAAAGTGAAGTCAAAGATTTTTTCCAAGTAAAGAAAGGTTTTTTTAATTAACGATTCTTCATTTTTTTAAAGTTCATCGTGATTGGATTTCTATAGATACTCGTAGATTGAATGTATCGTTTTCGGAATCGATTCGGTAACACGCAAGTGAAAAGGTTTTGGTCCCTCTGGTATTGGCGTTAATGAGCTGCGGTAGTAATTTGCCATCATATGATCTTTATTATGCTTGTTTAATTACCACCCCGAAGAAGACTTGATTAAGCGGAGACTATAAAAACCCGTTGTAAGAGACATTATAGGGTATAAGTACGCAAACATCATTGTACTCTCTTTTCTCGTATTCTCATAGATCCGACATGGAGTTATTAGGTGCAGGGCAGATGCTTTAAAACGTTCTTCGTGGCCCGTAGGTTTGTGATTTATTTTTAGAAAACGGGTTCAATTTATGAACTTGGAAGTTGTAAAATTTGTTGGCTGATCCCTCGATTTGCTCTCTTACCATAAAGTTATTGATGGTTAGCATAAATGTATTAATTAATAAGTAGGTGAATATCCCAGAATACTCAAATAATACTTTAAGTCACGCTCCAAAGTGTTTGTGTGTTTCATTCTTCTTTAAAGTGACAGTGACAGCTTAAGAGTTGACGGCGTCTCAAAACTGAATATTGACATTTGAGAAGCGTTTGAGTATTCAGCCATAAGGCCGTTTGTCTACCGTCATCATCACTAAAAACGATATTATTTTACTTTGGTGGCCGGGATGACGGGCGGCGTTAGGTCCTTTCCACATGCTCCGGTTTCAATCAGAATTGTTTTATCACCTAAGAAGAATTTCTACAAAAGTTTCCGCATTGTCCCCTGTTTGTTTTACCCGTATTGCGTCCTTTGCTTTCGTGAACTATTGAAGACAAACATCTAATATACTTTGGCGGCCGGAATGACGGCGTTAGGTCCTTTTCACACGCTCTGGTTTTAATCCGGCGTCGAAAAAACCGGGTACCCGGCGCTAAGTGTATGGCGATGTACGGTAGCTTTCACATATTCCGTCCGGTCCGGTCGCCATAAATTCGCCCCCGGTTAGCCGGCGACCGGGTACCAGGCGCCGGATTGAGATCGGAACGTATGAAATGGACCTAAGGGTGACGGATGTGCGTTCGACACGCGGCTATTATCTATGTATCGCTACTTCGGCGTCGTCATTTCGTTCTCGGTGACGGTCCGGTGAAGGTGGTAGTGGACAAACGGCCTAAGAATCGTGCTTAAGGGGCAATGTGTACAAATTAGACTGAAGTCTAGTTTGCACTCATATACATAGGTATATAAATTTCATTAGCTATAGGCTAATCAAATTTATATATGTGGAAATTTTATTTCTCTATTTTAAGTTAGCTACATGAAGAAGGCTATGGAAGGCTAAGGCTATGAAGAAACTCCGGAGGACGGGCAGCAGCGTCCTCTGCGTACTTAAAGCCTTACTGCGATCGCCAACCCGCTCGCCAAGCGTGGCGATTATGGCAATTACCCCCAGGATCTACTGGGGAGACCCGTGCCCAGCAGTGGGCCATCATATGGGTTGATATGACATGAAGAAGGCAATTTCCACTGTTCTTTGAGAAATTTCGATAGCATTTCTAGTTGCTACAGAATACTATTTTTATTTTCTTCCTTTAACATATAACTTCTGCTATAATTATGCTAAGCGCTGTTTCAAGTGGAACAGTCATACTAATTGGAACTTTTAAACGCTCTCTGGGGTATCGTAACCGTATATTGTGTAGTAATGTGTTGCAGACTCTAGTGTTGGAACAATTGTAGCAATTTTGAGCCGGAGTTGAAATATTTCGTAGGCTACGGTGTGTGATAGGTTTAACTCTAAAGTGAAATTTAGCAATTTGGAATAAGTGGGCTTACAATGTGAGAATACCTACTCAAAAGAAAGAATAAAATATTTTATGATTTTATCAATTCTTTTTAAAATAATTATATATCATTTAAAATAGAATTGCAAGATCATGCCTCTACAACATAAAGCAAATTTTATTTAAAAAAAAACACAACTGGTTGCACTGATGAAATTATAATAATATTTTTCGATCTTACTGACTATAATAATAAAAAAATAAGAAATATTAAATCACAAATCAATAAACCAAAAATAAAAAAAGCTAAAGAAATAATCGTTACGACTCGAACTGGGGTCTTCTGGTTTCTGGCCCGCCCGATTTCCCACCTGAACTGAACATTGAAGATGGTGGGGCAAAGTTTACCTTCGTATTCTTTTTTTTTAGTAGGGTACAAGCCCTGTGTCGCGGAGGACTTTACAAACATGGAGAATGCGTATGGGAATCAAACCCACGACCTCTTGCGTAGCAGTCAGACACACTCCCACTGCGCCACAGAGGCAGTCAATTTCAATGATATTGTTGCAGTTTTACATTGCTTTTGCAGGTCACGTGTCCTGACGCGAGTTTCACATATTTTACCCATCCCATAAATTGCACAACACCACTAAAGAAGTTTTCACTTCAAAAACTTTAAAAATAAAGGCACGTAGATCAAAATTCATGCATACAGAAAACCACAACATCAGAAACTTTAAACATGCTAGTTTTCTTGAGATGTTTTCCATCACGGATTTAAAATCATAATCTATATGAATATGTTTTCAACAAATAATTTCAAACCAAAAGATGATAAAAAGATGGATATACTGTGTGAAAGAAGACATGAAAGGGCACGAAGAGGGAAATACAGAGATGACGTATGATAGAAGTGAATGGAAGTAAGGTACAAATTGCGGCGACCACAAATAACTTGGATAAAGCTGAAGCTAATGTATTTCAAACCAAAATTGCTATCAATTATTTAGGTATCTCTAGGTTGGTACTAATAGCGGCGTAACATCTCAAACTTGGCGCTGTGGTTTCAGTGGTATTTCACTAGGTAGGCGCTATATTGGTAGTCCCACACCTTAGTTGGCTTCGAACGTCCGTTGCCGGCGCGGAACATATAATTAACATATTTTAAAACGACTTACGACTATTGTGCAGGGTCTGTTTGCTTGTGTATGTGGATTTATGTGCTCGTAACTAACTGATAGTATCGTACTGCAATACGATAAGGATTAACTGCTTTAAATGAAATGTCTGCATCCAACCAGTCACAATTTGAGATGGAAAAGTTGGGTTTTTGCCGACGTGTGACATTGAGCAGAACTGTTTTATTGCCTTAGAAGATGTTTTTTTAGAAAAGTTACCGCATTGTAACTTTGCTTGTTTTACCCGTATTACGTCGGTTGCTTCGTGAACTATCGAAAACAAATTAAACTATACTAATATTATAAAGCTGAAGAGTTTGTTTGTTTGAATGCGATAATCTCAGGGACTACGAGTCCGAATTGAAAAATTATTTTACTGTTGGATAGCCCATTTATCTAGAAAGGCTATAGAAAGGCCTATTATAGCCTTTCTAGATAAATGGGCTATTCAACAGTAAAATAATTTTTCAATTCGGACTCGTAGTTTTTATAACATTACGCTACGGCTAATAGAAGCGGAGCAGCAATGAAAAATGTTGTAAAATGGGTAAAAGTTACGCATACGGAGTATTTAATAAAATAATAGGTTACTTATCTAAAAAATTATTGCTTTTTTATTTAATAATCTCAACATAAAATGTTTCTCCAAAATAAATCTTGATGCATAAATGTAACAGTATTTTTTGGTGAAAACATTTAATTTCCACTTAAATATACCATTGCATTTATTACTGTGACATTTGATTTCTTAAACTGCATTACACAAGCAACTACACATACAATCCGATTACAAACTTCACTACGAATGTTGTGTTAAAAATAATACCCTGCTAATGAGGACTTTTGCACACTGACGCGATGCGGACGCCTTGTTGACGAGCGCTCGTATTGTATGTAAAGAGTAGTCAATTTAAATTTATTTATTTGTAGATTTGGGTCGAGGGAACTTGCAATTTATTTATATCCCAGAATAGATTTTTGGAAAATATTATGAATTGAATGGATTCATATAAATTCATATGATGTTCCACTACAGGGCACGGGTCTCCCCTGTAGAACCTACTTACTTGGCGACGCTTGGCGAGCGGGTTGGCGATCGCAGTAAGGCTTTAAAGTACGCAGAGGACGCTGCTGCACGGCCTTTGGTGGGAAATCCCTGAGTTTCGGTGGAAATCTGGATATATTAGATATTATTAATTTATAAAGTATAATAGCTACCTATAAAACTTGGCATGTTTATTAAGTACTGTAAAGACATCATATCCTGAGAATTTGGTCTTTATTATTTTTGACCAAATCTATAGGGGTACAAAAATACGACGAATTTTTTTTAAAATAAGGTAGGTCCTGCGCTTTCGCTGTCTCGTCTTGAGGTGGGCACTGCTGTGCCCCCTGATTTTAACTAGAAAATGTTTTTTAAATACTATTTTGATAAATGAATTAAAAACGAACATAAAACACATTCGCTAGTTAAAATGCCTATCGTAATAAAATAACATTGAAACTGGTCGATGTTCGTACATGGCCGATGTTTTAGAAAACTTTATATGAGTCAAAAGTCAGACGAAGTCGTGGGCAAAAGTTAAAAATATGTATGCAAACTTAAGTAGCAGTTTTATACAGTTATAGGACCATAGCAGTAGTCATCTAAAATAGTCACAATATTGCATACTATCTATTATTGAAAAAAAAAACACCGAATTAAAATAAAAACTCAAACAAGCAGAAACTATTTTCAAACAGTGTCCATATCGATAAATGTTCCAACACCCCGCGCTTTCAATGTTCATTCACATTAAGTGCATGTAGCGACACACTTTTATCACAAATCAAGCGAGACATCGGGACAATGTGAGTGGTGAAACACAACCGGTGCAAGTTGAATACAAAGGAGTTACGTTAGTTGGCATCGCATGTCTGTTATACCGAGGTGATACGGTGAATCCGGAACCGGTATGTTTTGTTTGATGTTAGCTTTTGTATATCTGCCTGAAAGTTTTCATTGATAACTTTTATACTTCTTTTTAACAGCATTGATCTGCTTTTGTCGGTAGGCTTCTGTTTTTTTTTTGATGTCGTTGAAGGTTTTTTTATTTGCAATGTGGGTGGCACATTTTTGTTAGTAATCTGGTTACCAGCTAAGCTAAAATGCTTGAAAATAGTGGATGGGATACGACCATGCGATTTCTGGATTGGTAGTCCGAGGTTTTAATCACTAGGCTCTGCATCACTCTGATTCTTGACAAGCACTTAATGAACTTATCATTCGTGCTTTAAATAGTTTAGTTCATCGTAAATGAGGAAATTCCAAGGGATTATTAAACAAAATTACGTAGCATAATCTTTATGATAAAAAATAAGTAAACTTACAGAAATTTAATTTCATTCTATAAACATAGTCTTAGTTTTCTCCGAAGCACAAACTCTAACAAACCGAAAATAAAACGTTCTCTTGGGCTTATAACAAAATCAGAACCGAAAATAATGTATGACTTACCCTCTATAAACATTTCTTATCGGTTTGTTGCGCAAAACGGAACCCTTATAGTTTCGCCATGTCCATCCGTCCGTCCGTCCGCACCTTTGCCCAGAGACTGTTAGTGCTAGGAGGCTGTAATATTGCATGGATACTTCAATTTGTCAGCGTAAGTAATATTACACATATGTAATATTACTTACGCTGACAAATTGAAAGAATAAAATCTTAATTTTTTTTTTTTAGGTGACCTCCCCTTTACGTTTTTTTCTCACCATCGTGTAGAGTATCATTAGATAGGTCTTTTAAAAACATTTAGGGGTTGGGAAGACAATTTTTAGATTTGGGGATCGGTTTGTAAAATATTAAGCTTTAAAGTGCAAATTTTTGTTAGAGTCAAGTGTCCCCCCCTGCCAGCTAAATGGTTGATGTTGGGCGTGTGAAAAAAAATCACGGTAGTAGTATATACACTGAAATGAAAAGGAAAATTATCACAGCTAAGTAGGCTTTATAAGTTTAGGAGTAACAGCTGGTCAAATGAGAAGTAACAACATTTTCGTACAAATTCCATTGTTAAATATTATTAAGTAGATATATAACGTTGTAAGTATGAAACAGAAACAACAGAAAACCCACTTCTTAAGCCACATTATTCGGATGAGGACGGGGGGGGGGGAGGGGGCTATGGAACCCTACATTGTGCGTTTGTGCGTGGCCCAGCACTTGCCCGGTTTTTTAATTCTTAATTTGCTGTAAACTTTTTGGCTAATTAAACGTTCATTACGTCACTGTGTAATAGACGTCCGTAGCTCGTTTCGTTACTTCGCCCACGATGCTTTCACTTTGTTGATTGTTCCTGATTAAACACTCGTTGTTTTGATATCGGCGGTGCAGAGTCGAGGAGAACCATTCCGCGGCAATTAACACTGTATACACATCCCACCAATGTTTAAGATAATTACGTCTGACTCCCGTTTTATACTCTAAACTCGTCCGAAGATCCATTATTCTGTTTACTTGCAAATATTCGATTCTATGAAATATTCCTGAATAATAAACTTGACTTTGCTTTACTTGTATTTTGGCGTGGGTGTATAAATTATGTATTGAAATAGTTTGTTGTTGCGGTATTGTTTTGAATGGTTAATGCTTAACAAGTAGAATATTATTGCGTCAATTTTGTAAAGTTACAATTTCTATGAACCGAAATGAACTGTAGTCAGTGACGGACTTTCATTCTTCATCTCAAACTTATGTTGTTATTAGGCTAACTAGTAGTTTGATGAATATCTGCACAACACAACTTTATTATGTTTTTAACACGCTTTTATTACCTTCATGTATGTTTGTATGTTAGTATGTAACGGAATCTTTAAACGTGTTTTTCACCCACTTCAGAACGTCGGATTTAATTGAAACTTCGCACAGTTATCAAGGACCGATGACAATACAATCCTATAAAAAGGGATTTTTGAAAATCTATCCTCTAAGGGGGTAAAATAGTGCTTGTAAGTTTATATGAAACTCTGTCAGTTCTGAAGTTAGATGTGTGGAATTTCCTATTTGACTTTCTGGTTTAAAATAACAAAGCGTAAGGTGATTATACGAGTAAATCAATATCGTCACAAAGCACCCCACGCTTTTGACGATAAACTGATTTCTATTTATTATTTTTTAGTACAGCTATTTACAAAAGCGTGTTTTTTAGTTTTTAAAGTATCTATTATTTATTTTAGTTGTACGATTCAGAGAACGACTGTACACTGCGCTACAAACTATTCCGTTACAAAAATACATTGAAGTAAGTTATGTGAATTACCCTCAAGTCGTTGAATACGTTGACACGTTGAATAAGTACGGCGTGCAGTGCAGAAATTTTATTTCGCATATAAACTTTAAACTCGCAGCTTATTATGGAAGTCGGTAGGAAAGTTGGTATAAAAGTCTGTAAAAGCGCGGGCGTCAGTTACCTGCCAATTATGTTAGTACGAGTGATACATAGAAGGTAGTATTAGGAACCCGGTACATTATATTGTCTGGTAGCGTGTGCTAGATACGTTAATGTCTTTTCTATGACGTCGCTTTTCAAGTTTCTTTATAGCTTTATTGTTCGTGAAAGTTGTAAAGGTGTAAAGGAAGGTTATTGATCGATATGGTTGAATAGACTTACGAAAACAAACTGGAACTGTTGTAGAACTATAACTGTGTTGTGTATAACAAACGGTTATAGGAAACGGTCGTAATTATTACGGTTGGTAGGTATCGGTAGAGATTAGAGACCTCTTTACACATTTTGAACAAAAGGGTTGATTTATAGTAAAGGTGAATCACCTGAAAGATAATTAGTTTTGTATTTTTACCAGGATGCACGGAAGGGTTACGTTTAAGTGATTGCTAGTAGTAATGGCGCAAGTTTCGTTTAGTTATAAGTTAATATCGGCTATCTGTCTACAAATTCCTATCTTAAAAATAATTGAAAAAGGAAAGCATGAACTTCATTAACATCTGAGACCAATTAGATAATTGTACAACTTGTTTAGTAAGAACGTGAGTGTTCGTTTTAATGGCGTGTTTCCGACGGTTAAATTATGTGCCTGCTTACGTAAAAAGTCTGCAACTTCCTTGGAATTGCGGTAAAAAAGAAAGCCGTGGTGTTTTTGCTATCACTTTTCTTAGAAGTATAGGTAGTTTGGAATCTTGATATTATAGTAATAAAGTCTAAAATATCATTATTTTAATGTTGAAAATATTATTTGTGAGTTTTTTGTTAGTTTACCTGATGAAAATCATAATCTAGCATGTGGTTCGATCTATTTATAGTACGGCAGGCGACGAGCCATACGGCGGTCGTAATGGCACGTCATAACGTATAATTATGCAGTGCCCCGCAAATAACTAAGCAGTGATGCTGCGGCATCACAAGCTGTACCTGCTTTTCCTACCCTATCTTAGCTGCGCTGGAGCACACCGTCTGACGTGCTAAGGTCATGTATGTAAAACGCCGCAGCAGCACTGCGTTGCGTTGACTTCACTATGAATCATGTGCAGGCTTATATAATCGATTTTTAGAAGTTTCCGTTTGTCAACTCATACTATCAAAGTAATTGTACCAGCAGATATAAAAATTTTAGTTTGTGTTTGCGTTACACTGTTAATTTGAAGTAAGTACCTTCGTACACAACTTAGTCACTTGAGACCAAACTGGCATATTTCTTTGTTTGTTCTACCAGCCCAACATTTCAAGTAGTTTATTTATATTTCCCTAGGAATTACTCGTCATTGTTATTTCACTTTTGAATATTTATTTGTTAAATCTATTTTATGAAATGTTTTTCTATTATTACCTATATATACTCATATATATACTATTTCTATTATTAGGTACTCGACGATGGGATACTAATAATGAGTGGGTAAAAGTTATTTTATAACTGATTGAAGCAACAATCAATTTGACTGCCTCTGTGGCGCGGTGGGAGTGTATCCGACTGCTACGCAAAAGGTTCGATCCCCACCCAGGATAAAACTTTGTGTGATGAGCACGAAGGTATGATATTTATCAGTTGTCTGGTTTCCATAGTACAAGCTCTGCTTAGTTTGGGATCAGATAGCGTAGTGTGAGTTGTCCCAAGATATTATTATTATTATTATGTATGTCGTTTCCATATCACGGGACTATGGAGTCCCGGTCATTTGGGAGGCGTGCGTGGGGCCGAAGCCAACACGTAGAGGCCCGTTAGACACTTTAATCTAAAGGCTATGTGACACAAACCGGCGAATATCGTTGTATACACTATATAAATGTACCCAACGACATTCCCCGGTTAGTGTAAAAACTATTGCCAAAAAGTGGTAGCTAAAAAACTGGGTTATGGAGGTGATGTGTTAGTGGAATGGTTAGCTGGTACTATTGAAGAACTATGGCGCCTGCCCTGCAACACATGGTAAAAACACACGGACAAATGGGCAGGCGGTGACTCGCCACTCACTAGATGGGCCCCCTTCTGGCCGCCACAGGCATACAGCCAAACAGGCGACAGGGGGCAACATGGGTGTGAGCAGCTTGGGGTGTCGAGCGGTGCGGCGCCGGTTTCACCATCACGAAGAAGGCCCGTGAGCGGGTTTCCCCGTAGTTATGCCCTTGAAAATGACACTTCCACCCCCGAGCGTACAAGCTCTGGCGACCTCCCTCTGGCCGGCCGATTAAGGCAAGACAGAGTTGAGAGTCCTGCGGGCGCTCTTGGTGTTCCACTCCCGCCGGCCAGTGAAGGCAAGCGGGAGACGAGGCCCTGACCGACTCTCTGAGGGATCGGGACCGCAGTGTCGCCACGCACATTCAGCTCGCCACAAAGCTGCCCTGCGGTTTGTGTACTCTTATTTCACCCTTATGAGACATTTTTTATTGGTGTCATAAGGATTTCAAGAGCTGCTACTATGCCCTCAGAGTGTTGCGTGAATCTCATATAGGGAGACAACGACTAGCCCCGAGGGGTTTATTATTATTATTATTATTATAATCAAATATTTATTTTAGAAACTCACTTTTGTTCAAGTATGTAGATAATCAAAAATTCAAATAAAAAACGTTGTGGAGAAACCTATCGAGTTTATTTCCTTGTCTTGCCAACTGAGAATAAATAAAAGATAACACAATATAAATAGATATCTAACTGATGTCTCTGTTTTACATATTACGCCTACGCATATTTGCCTCAAGACATTTAAAAAAAAATGGTGTCGGAGGTCTCATACTATATGTATAGCCTGCGATAGGTGGACATGTTAATCGGGACATGAAGTTAGACAAGAAAAATCAAAACAGTACCTACACCCTCGCAGCACTATTTCCTATCGGTTTTTACCTGCATCCATTCAAAAATTGCCATGACGACCTGTCGCCGACCCAAATCGCCGATTCAATAGTTGTAACTATAGAGAAAAAAAAACGGTAATTTTATTCAACACATATCTCTTATAACCCAAATATATAATATGAAATGGTATACTAAACAGTCCTTGTGATTGTTAATCTCCTATACCTATAAAGTCAGCCAGAGAAGGTACTAAGCCAAGTTTAATTCCAATAGTTTTCTAACCGCATGTTATCGCAACGAGAAAGGGGACAGACTCACTTTGAATTGGGAACAGGCCTTCAGTTAGTTCGAACAATGTGTGAAACCGAGACATCACGTACCTACGTATCAATGCACCACTGTTTGTTTGAAACATTAGAACGTTGTACGAATACTATTTTCTGAATATCTTTGTGGTTTCACTTTATCTGTTATTTTTGCTTTGTTATTGATTTTGTATAATTTTATTGGCAGGGATTCGTGGTAAGCATACTTATAATTAAATTTATACTATTAGTTACAAATTAATGACTGGCAAATTAGGTAGGTCTACCATGGAAATCTATGATGAAGGTAATGTCTGCTTAAAATTTTACTGATATTATGTTGTGTTTCTGTAAGAGGGAAAGATCATTAGAGTTAATTGAGGAATAACTGTTCTCGTACAGCCGGGGAAACGGCAGGGGTTTACATTGTGTTTTAATATCATTGTTCTCTGCACATAAAAAACCTATCCAAAATATAATTCAGTAGTTTATGCCAAGCCAGAATTAGAATTAAAATTCTTAATTAATTTGGATTTCTGGTCGCTGTTGATCACGTGATCCAAGTATTAGGAGCACTCGATACATTTCTCTATTGGTTGGTTGCCCCTATTGTACACTTCTTTATGGGTAGGTTGCACCTACAATTTCGATAGGGACAAATTATGTTTTTTTGGTCATACATCCTATCCATTGAATTTATACTGAGCAGTATATCATTTTAAAACAATATTTGTAACGTTATAAATAAATAACGTGCATATTTAAACTTATAACAAGTAGGCACCTTGATTCTAGTATAATTTAAAGGGTTTACAAGAAACTTTCTATTCAGATGTTAACTTTAAATAAACGATATTATCATCTAAATACAATGACTAAGTTCAACGGAAATAAGATCCTTCAAGAAATTCTCAAGATTTGAATTTGTATAGAAACCTTTCACAAGCAATTTGAACTTTTCGTTGCTTTGAGAAGAATCTTTTGTATGTTTGGTACTTATAATTGAAGATTGCCTTTAAAAAGGTAAAAGGAATACTGTATTGGGCTAAGAGTAAACGGTCATAGATTCTTTGAGTTCATAAAGTAAATGGTTGCTCACATATAAACAAGACTATAGTAGGTTACTTTATAGAACTGTTAGCGGCTTTTTTAGCGTCTTCATTAAGTGGGTAACTAAACTTTGTTAATCTTGTATCATCTTGTCTCATAAACCGTAGGTAAGGCAATTGTAACAACATATCATCTTTAGATGATTGCCTCTGTACCGCGGCGGGAGTGTGTCCGACTGCCACGCAAGAGGTCGTGGGTTCGATTTCCACACGGGACACCATTTTGTGTGATCCACAAATTATTGTTCCGAGTCTGGGTGTGCTTTTTGTACGTGACTTGTATGTTTGTAAAGTCCCCGACACAGGGCTTGCACCATAAGGAGTCGTCTTTAAAAAAAAATGTGTGGCACTCGGGTAAAGCTATTGCATAGAATCTTTTATCAACTTATGCAATTATAATAATTCATTTATTTTTTATTTATGCAGTATTTTTTTTTCTTTTCATTACATTTCGGAGTAGCTCGTCTCGATCCATGCGAGCTTCGTACAGTCATACCATATAAATATACGTTAAGCGAACGCTCGGCTAAGCTACATGGTAGGCGGAGTAGGGGGTGTTAGGTTTTATTTTCGTTACAGAATTTCTTGATTCGGTCGCCGCGCTCAAAAACCGCGATAAAAGCTATGCAATAGCTTAAAAGAAAAATAAAATAAACAAAAGTAATTTGATGTCAACACCATAGTCTAGACATTATATTCATTGAATTTTTATTCTGAACCAACTAATTTACAATCCAACACAGTTCAAAAAGCTAAAGTTACTCATGAATATCCGAAGACAGTTCTAAGTGCTTTGCCGCGGGTTACTTAAAAATGTAATGTAATCATATAGGATGGCATCGATCGCTGCACTCTTAGCCTGTCGAGGAATATTATTAATGGATTCTAAATTGCCTTTAGAGCATACTTCCACGAAGCCGCACGTGTCAATGGCGTTACTTTGCAAATGGATTAAATTAATATGGGTAAATACTTTCAATCGAGAGGTTGTGTGTGCCTATATTTTTTCATATATTTTTCATGATATAAGTACTCTGTGGCTCATTCAACGGTTTATTTATATCTATACTTCTATACTAATATTATAAGAGGTAAAGTTTGTGACGTTGTAGAGGATAATCTTTGGATGTACTGAAACGATTTGAAAATTTTTGAAAACTCTTTTACCAATAGAAAGCCATGTTGTTTGTGAGTATCATAGGCCCAACAAAGTGGGTACGGGTCGGCTAGTGATTTTATACACACAATTAAACTAAAATATTTAGGTATAAGCCGAACTAAGGTTTATTTAACAACCTTTTAATTGTATAGTCACTATTACCAAAACCACATCAAAATCCGTTGTGTATTCTAAAGTGTCTTCTAGACGGTTGGAAACAAACGTACAAACCAAGGTGACATTGCTTGTTTCCAGCCGTTTAGACGGCTGTTGCAAACCAAGTACCAAGTATAAACGGTGGACCACACAAAGCTAGCGCCGAGGTCTCCTTGGTTTGTACGCTTGTTTCCAACCGTCTGGAACATGCTTTAAGGCCTAAGTGTATCTACATAGAGACAAACAGCGGGATGGATTATGTAAAACATCTTTGACTGCTATAAACCGTTATCTTTAACTTAATACCTTGCAGACTCGTTTATTTTCACGTCTTGCACTTCGCCTGTAATCGCATAGTATATTTTTATTTAAGGAAATGGCTCCTATGTCGTATATAGTAGAGACTATTATGGACCAAACTAGTGTTTAACGTAACGTTGTTCTATTTGGTTCAACGAAGTGTATAGGTATTTTTAGCTAAACATTTTTAGAGTTAATAATAGACAACTGTACTTGGTCAATAACTAAGTTCGATGATGGAACGGACGCCCATGATTAGGCGTCAACATCTTGCCAATTACCGCATCAATT
Source organism: Herminia tarsipennalis (assembly GCA_945859575.2). Taxonomy (NCBI): domain Eukaryota; kingdom Metazoa; phylum Arthropoda; class Insecta; order Lepidoptera; family Erebidae; genus Herminia; species Herminia tarsipennalis. The sequence continues at coordinate 18,921,283 of OX243835.2, forward strand.
TAATTTAATAGTGTAATAGACAGGTGCCATATCACTATAACAGTTTATTAACTAAACGTACACATTAAGGGTGGCAGTAATTGCCATAATGACACGTATATATCATGATCATAACATAATAATAGCGAGCGATATAAAGTAATTACGCAGTTTGATTTGTCTGATGAGGGTGTATAGATGGTGTAATTTGACAAACACAAACAGTCCTCAAATTTATGCGGGTTTGTTCTGTAATCACTTTTGTTCAGATTTTGATATATGATTTTGTCCTCTCCCGTTTGTACTACTAGATTGTACGTTCACTTTTGCAATACGGGTAGTATTGGCCGAATACTCAGTCGTCAGTCAGTGTTGAGACGCCTGCTCTATTAACTCTCAAGGGCGAGTTCCCACTATATCGGAACTACAGATTATCGTGTCGTTGAAAGCGTCATGGCGTGTGTATTTTAATGGAGGTATTCACATATAGGATGATACGATTAACTGTCGTTTACGACATTTTTGCAGTGGCGATAAATTGTCAGACCGGCTAGTACGTCAATCAATCGTCATGACATACTGGGAACGCGTCGTCATGCTGTCATTGTCACATAAGCGTGAACGGTATCGACAGAAATACCTTTGACCGCAACTCAAAGCTAACTATTTTTTTTAAAGACAACTCCCGCAGTTGGTTACGATCGTCGCGAGGGACTTTACAAACATACAAGTCACAAATACACCCAAACTTGGAACAATCTCTTGCGTAGCAGTCGGACACACTCCCACCGCACCACAGAGGAAGTATTCGCTATCGTTTATATTATATCGTTTGAGTATTCTGGAATTTGTCGCATTTTTTTGTAACTTTATGAAGATAGGTAGGTGCCAGTATTCCAGTACATAATTCTAGCGCTACTAATCTACACAACTGGTAATGTCTTGTGGAATATTTAGTCCTTTGTGCGGCGGTGACTTGCAACCCAATGGTGATGATGTATAAATATGCACTATATGCTAAGTGACCGTATAAAATTTCCTTCTACATACGGCAATTGGCTCTACCGGTCAATTTTCTCTACGAAATGCAGAAGGAAATAAGAGTAATCATTGTCAAAACGTGGTACAGAGACTCGTAATCTTTCCTTTTCCAACCATGAGTCACAAAAAGTAATTATCGACTGTGCAAGCAAGTTCGTTAAAACAAATAATACGTTAAAACTAGTTCCAATATTGGGTCAAACTTCAACCAAAACTAAAATCAAATAATAGCCGAGTATTGAGTGTTAAAATTGAATTGAAATCAAACCACGAATTTGATTTAGTTTCGTCAAGTGTTGACGTCACAATACATTAGAAACTTTCGAATAAGCAATTAAAATTGAAAATTTGGGTTGGTTTTGATTGAATAAACTCCTAAATAAATTTTCATTTGCTCGGCTGGCTAAATTTGAAGTAAGTATTATTGGATATTTAAATTTTGTTTGAATAAATTAAGGAACTTTGTAACTAGATATTCCAAGTATTTTCTGTTTAATATTGCGGAAGTGGCATTTTTCAATTTATAAACTTATCATCATTCCTGAATACTTTAATAAAAGAAGAATCATTTGTGTGTATTTCCTAATCCCTGGCGAAATTGTGGGGGGTTATAAGTTTAATAGTATGCATCAGTGTGTCTGTTTGTGCCAGTATTTTGTTGCAATTAGTCTCAAGTGTCAAGGTTTTAGTGATAAACAATATTTATGGGCAACACTCTTTAATAAAGATCAGAAATATAACGTATTTTTGAGTTTAAAATTATATAATTTTCCAGTTGTGTTAAAAATGGGTCGAAATTAATAAACTAGTATTCTTTGAATAGTAAAGTCAAGTGCGCCAAATCTCGGTAGTAAACTCGTTAAAGCTGTTGAGAATCCAGTGCAGTGAAATATTTAACATCTTTCATTCCATTGTTCACTGTTCATCCAGAGACATAACCTTATGTCCTAGCAGGCACTCTGCCAAACGTACTAAAGACACCGTCGACGATTCTGCACCGTCTAAATAAATTATTGTTATATGCTAAACCCTTAATCCAATTTTAGACAAAGGCGTAGAACTATCTATACTACTTATCTATTGTCAGTGAAGGGACGCGGTCGTCGCGTCGTTCACGTGTTTTGGCGCATTTTATCAACGCATCGAATGATATTCAGTTACGGCGGACAATGTCATTAGAGACAACGCAGGAAATAGTATAGTACACAAGAGTATACTGTATACTATCAATGTATACACAAGACAGAAATCCGACACGTCTGGCGGGAGATTAACAGCAAGACCGACAGAATTTTCGATCTGATAAGTCGCCATTTACTCCTGGACCTCCAACCCCCAGTACTGAGCTACACTGACCCCACGACATTATTATCTTGCTTCATAATGTTTCTTTAAAAACATCGTTCAGCATCAGTTTATACGAATTCATCATGTCAATACACAAGATATGATAATGACCTAATCCACAAATAAATAAATTCGAATTTTCTTTAACTATCACTGTGTTGTTTCTGTAACTGTGGTCACTGATTGATACCAGCACCGACTTTTTTTTAAATAATATACCTACAATACAACAAGGTCTGTAAGAATTGGAAACGAAGATAATGACGTACCTATGTGATTGTATAGATATCGATTATAATGATTTAAATGTGATTGCTTTAGATTTTAATAATTTAATTTAATTTTAATCTTCTAATTAATCTTTGCTTATGTTCTATTTATAAAAAAAAGTAATCAATTCAATTTTAAAAATAAAGTAGTCCTAAGCATAGTGTTTGTAAACATGATCGTCTCGACACAGGCTTGGCTTAGTGGGGCTAGCTTAATAGTAATAGCATAGGTATAACTGTATTATGTAATTGGGACCATAAATAAACGTTATTATTATTATTGACTATGAGCAAAAGGGTGTTCGTTTGAAGTCGGTTCTAATAATAAGTTTTGATATAATAGGTGATTCCTTTCAACAGTATTATTACGTTTCACCTTTTGAACTGAACATCAAGTATTTTACTTCCAAGGGACGAATCCGTAGGGCCGTAGTGTTTGTTCCGAATTTCGATGTTTGTTCAAGTGCCTGTGACACGGAACCCTGAAAAAGGGTGGAAATGTTTATTTACCGATATTTACTGCTTATAGTTTGTAAATACAAATGTTGTCTTTCTAAGGATGTTGACTTTTAAACAATATAAAGGTACCCATGTAATTTTTTTACGCATGTTTTTAAGTAATTGTATAAAATTTCATTATTTTTCCGTCGACAGGCACCAAGAACGGAAGTTGGATGTTTAGCGTTGAAGGTTAAGGCCCAAGTCGAGTGAATATAATATGGTGATAATATATATAAGTCAACATTCCTAGAAACATACATGATGTCATACATTATACTTGTACACATTCAGACTTTTATTTTTTTTTAAATTTGAGAAAACAGGGTTTATTAAGTCCATCTGTGCACGCAAGCTTCTCATTTAAAGGGATACATTTTTATTATATTTTATTGTATGGATATCTTAATCCTTTGTTTGTAAATTATGTTTATTCAACAGTGGGAGTTTTAAAGGCTACATCGTCACGAGTTCCATTAACCAAAGAAATTCGTCTGACTTCGAATTCAGTATCCATTTTTTGTATCTTATGAGTCTTGTGCTGTTTTTAAAAACATACCTATAGCCTCAAATAGACTAACTGTTCTCAAGAAAAATTGAAGGTAAATTAAATAGTAGCATTTTAGTAGATATCCCGGCGAACTTTGTACCACCCTTTTTTTTTTACTTATTTTTTTTACGTAAGAGCCTTCTACAGAGTATCAGGAAACTAATAAAAAGGAAAGAATTAAATCGGTAAAGCCGTTCTCTAGTTTTCTTGTGACGAAGGAATATACGGAAAAATGTGTGGCCCTCGGGGACTGCCGCGGTAAAGCTATTGCATAGCATTTTTATCAACTAAAGCAATTAAAAAAAAAATAATTAAAAATGTTTTTTTTTATTTTGAATTATAAAAAAAACAATGTTTTTAATTTTTTTTTCTTTAATTTTTTTTAAAAAAAAGCATAAAAAAAAATTTAAAGTTTTTTTTTATTATAAAATATTTTTATTTTAATTTTTTTTTTCTTTTTAAGTTTAAAAAAAAAGTAATTAAAAGTTCTGCTATTCATCGATAGATGGCAAAACTAAAAAGTGTCACCGCTGTGCCCGTCGGAGTGGGGAGCGTGAGGTTTTTTCGTTACGGAATTTCTGGATTCGGTCCCCGCGCTCAAGGCCCGCGATAGAAGCTATGCAATAGCTTAATAACTTTATATTTGTATAAACATACATGTGTTACTTGGCCACAAAAGTTTCAATAAAAACTTCTGTAATATGTAAAACAAAAATATGTAAAAGGAAACCTGATAGAGACAAAGTATCCGGATTTTTTCAATAAAACACAAATTATTTCTTGACTACATTTTATTATATCATCTTCTAAGTAGGTCCCATAGTTTGCTTATCAAAAGTGCCAACACCTTAAGTTCTCGATTTCTTTTTTTTAGGCACATGAAGATATGTGGCCTACAGCTCCTTCTACGATTTTTTCTTTAAAAGCTTTGGCTTGTATTCGAGGCGCCATTTTTTGAACTGTTGGCTTGTTGCATGTCGTAATCGTAAACCTATATCTGGTCACGTACGTCTTTTAAATGACTTATTCCGGATATTTTCACACAGATTGTAATCAAATCAAACTCAATGCAGGTAAAACTACGGGCAAAACATAGATTTTTTTTTTAATGTGCTACTGGAAAATATTTTGAACTATACATATAGCTGCATCTCATCTGTTAGAGCCTTTATATTTCATGTTACTTTATCGCCGTGTAATAACAGGCAACGCGTAACGTAAAGAAGTCACGTTACGCGTTCTTTTGAGCGAATGTGTTTTTAATTGTATTTCGATACAGGTATTATGTATTCCTAAGATCTGTCACAGTGATAAGAAACATGAAACCGTTTATGGAAATATTTTGTGATCTTTTTACTTTTAATTTGCTTCGTAAAACTAAAATATTATAATTATTTGCAGAACTAGGAGTATAATAAGTGATAGAGTTATTGTGCGAGAACCAGATCCGTTACTACAAGTTATTCTATAGGTTCTATTTTATTTAAGTGCATCGCGGAAAGTCTGTCGCTTGTGTAAGGTCTTAGCAATCGAATATCAGTTCTTTCTCTATAAAAGATTTACACAGACAAAACCAACGAATAATAGCATTAAAGCATTTAACAATTATTTTTTTAAATAAACAAACAACTCTCTCTCTCTACAAAGTACACCCAGGGTCGTAAGAATAATTTTTAATCGGCCTAAAATTTTCGGAGATTAAATTTCAAAGAAACAAGCGGTTTCATTTCCCAACTTAATCCATTTCATCGTGCTTGTATAAGAAAAAATAACAGTAAACAAAGGCAATTAACAAAAGTCACCAAAACCTTTGACGAGAATATTTCAAGTTCAATATTTCGACTACATCTATGCTCAATATTGATTTCCCTTTGTCTTCAATTGAAAACTTTTTGCCACCACTGTTGTATGAATTGAATGGCAGAACCACAAAGCAAATGAATGCGGAACTCGTGGAATAAATTGAAAGAAAAAAATACGATTCGATATTGAAACAGGGAACAAAAATATGCGCTATCGACGATTACGAACAGCGAGACCGGACTGGTTTAGTTTCCACAATGATGTAGAACATACAAAGGACATTCGCTACAAACCATTCTAAATTTGATTTCATTTTTTTACCGTGCTACAAAGACGTATTTCAGAATATTTTTGTCAAGTGTAGCAATAACAGTGTCGGTATGTACCTAGTACTTGTATTTATTTACTTGTCTTACTGCGGTCCTTTACATTGTATTGAATGTTTGAACGACTTTTTGGGTTAGTCAGCGTTCATCAAAAGCAATTTTATTCACATAGCCATCTGCAAACCTATTTGTGAATTAATTAATAATAAGTACTAAACAAGATGATCGGCCAATGTGTGGCAGACGACGCGATAGTTCGATGTTCACGAATGTTGATTTGTGTTTAAAAATGATAGGTACTGCTGGCAAATCTGTGAGTTTGTATTTTTTTTTAATATATATTCGCGCGAATAAACGGGATATATGAAGAACAATATTAATAATAATATCTTGGGACAAATCACACAACGCTATCTGCTCCCAAACTGAGCAGATAGCGTACTATGGAAACCACACCACTGGTAGACATACTTATATATTTTTAAATGCATACATATTATAGATAAATTACACTCGGATACAGAATAAGCCATCGTGCTCATTACACAAAGTTTTATCCTGAGTGGGGATCGAACCCACGACTTCCGGCTTAGCAGTCAGGGCCACTAACCACGATATTAACAGGCCAGTCAACAATCTCAAACTCAAACGCAAATATCTTTATTACCTAAAAGCGAGTTGATGATTGTTTAAAAACGTCAGTTTCTAAAAAAAGAAGATAGTCGCCAGTATTCCAAAGGTAAAACCCATGAGAAAAATATATAATCTCGAACAAAGGGTTTCAGATTTTGTCATCAAAATAACGGATATGTATTCATAATAACATGAATGTCTTCGCGTTTGCCAAATGCAATGAGCGCTTCCTTTGATACTTATTCGAAGACTACGAATGTAGTGCACTTCGCGTCCCCGAGTCCAAATAAATTTCAAAGCGGCGCACTCGACGTTACAGAAGTTATGCGAAAAGGGACCAGTAGTTTAATTAATGACTACTTGTATTGACTCTGTTCCAATAAAATGTTTTGTCGATAAAATATTTCTTTGACTTGTATTTTAGTTCTTACTAGCTGTCGCGCGCAGCTTCGCTCGCGTGTATGACTTTACCCCGTTAAGGGTTGATTTTCGTTTTCAAGCAACGTGATTCTTTATATAACTACAAAACCGGGAAATATAATTTTATTGTAGTATTTTTTTATAGGCATTTCTTGTCAATTACTTTATTAATACAATGAAGATACAAAGAAGAAATAACTATAAAAATGCGGCCTGCGACATTATAATTCGTTAAAATGCTCTCTGTAACGAAGCAATAACCAACTCGCGTGCATGAAAGGATAGAAAAAATTGAGGTCTAGTAACATAGTCCAGATAGGTGGTTCGATTTCGGCGCCCGGTTTAGCATACGGAAGTCTCGGGTTCAATTCCTTGGTCTGGACTTCAACATTTTTTCTAGTTTTCCAAAATGCAATTATTTATTAATAATGTAATTTCATGTTTTAGGCACTAACATCAAATTGTTAATTATTTTTTGTTGTTGTAGGTACCTATATTATTTTTTGCTTTTTAGTTATCTTATATTTATTGTTTTCAAAGTTTCGTGATTTTTATACATATTAGATATATTTCGGGACTTAATCGCGTGAGTTATTTAAAGGTACGAACCTTTTATTTACCCGCCTTTAAAAAAACCTTTTATTTTTGAAGTCGGTTTTTATTTTTTTGTAAATAGTTTTTATTACTAGTTACGTGTATTATTGCTATACCTAATTATATCGAATACAATCAATCTGGCTTAACTTCACTCTGCTTTAAAGAGAAAGAGATTATGCCTCATTTGGGATCAAATGGCCGTGTGTAAGTATTATGGCAACTGATAAATATACTATACCTACATATAGAGAATAAACAAACGTGCTCATCATACGAAGTTTTATCATTGGTGGCAATCGAACATACGACCTCTGGTTTAGCAGTTAGGGTCACCACGCACTCGACCAACACGTCACAACATTCCTACTCTATTTTTATAATATTAGTAAATATTAATGAATATCTGTAAATCTAGTTTCATGTCAGCACATGTTTCTATATGTACGTACGGCTTAAGCGTTGTAGTGTAGTAATTCCTCCTACGTCAAAATCCTATACTGACAGGGAGCAAAGGATTAAAGGCTCTCTAGATTCAGATCTCTCGTAGGATTATCAGCCTAACAACTCGTGTCCCATCCAATCATTTGTAACGAATGTAAATCGGACTTTTGAATTACAAACGGATATATACAAATAAAAAATGCATGGAATATTTAGCAAAACACCCATTCAAAGATCCACTTAAAACAATAATCTGGGATTGCCTTTACGTTCTATTTTTACTGGGTTGTACTGGGATAAAATTTCCCCGTCACCTTTTTTTTCACGTATGTATACGTCAATAATGTAGGATATTGGTGAAGAGTAAAACAAGGGAGTGCTGGACAAATAGTGAATATTTTATTTTATTTTGGGAGCTTACATTTATAGTACAACTGGTTTCGTAAAATATATTATTAAATGCCAATAGCAAGCTTCCACAGATGGAAAAGTATATATATTTGCGAAGAGTATTACATTTATAAATCCTACAGATCTCTCCTCGTGGAAGGTACGACAAAAGTCGAAATGTCGGACTCGAACCGACTGAAAAAACAAACAATGTGCCGTCATACTGGTCCATGGCCAAAGGGACAGGTGTCCCAAATGGAAAATTTTCCTTTGCTTCTTAATTACCCAATGACTTTATTATAGAGTAGCGGATGCCTCGCGGTTTCACCCGCGTAGTTCCCGTTCCCGTGGGAATACATGGATAAAAAATAGCCTATGTCACCCGGGGTTAGTGTAGCTTCACAACGATTCACGAACGAAAGAATTTTTCAAATCCGTCCAGTAGTTTCGGAGCCTATTCAATACAAACAAACAATCAAATCTTTCCTCTTTATAATATTAGTATAGACTATATAATTAGTCGTATTACTAGCAAACATTAAAAACTTGTCAGAGCTTATGACTATTTCGCTGAATATTTTGTAAACGCTATTGAAATAATATCGGTGCCATTTATAGCGTTAATTTAATTCGGTTATTGATATTCGTGCGGTTTGGTTAGTTATTAATTTTACAGTCATTATTTTGTACAATGTTCGTTTCGACACAATATTGGCTTTAAACTTCGGTTATATTACTATATTATAGTTTTTAAAGTGCTGTTATTATTACGGTAAACGGAGGTGATTATAAAGTAGTTGAGTAGAAGCGCAAAAAAATCAGTGGAGATAAACAAATTGGTTCTATGATCAGTTAATAGGACCCTACGGTCTGATATAATGATTATGTGGGACGAAACGATAATAATGATGATGATTACAAATTAACTATTATCAGGGGGTCAATTCACGTATTTAAAAAGGGCAGTTGCAGTTAAGTTTTGATTACAAAGGCCATTTTTGTATTCTTATGACTTTGGGATCAATCTCAAATACGTTTGCGTCAAGTACGCGTCTCGAAAGCGCAATAACGACATTCTAGTCCGGTGCGCAAGCGTTTTTAAGATCAATCCCGAAGTTACAAGTATACAAAAATGGCTGTTTCAGTCGAGACTTAACTGCAACTGAACTGCAAGTGCACTGGTTTAAATACGTGAATTTGTTGTAGAAAACATTATCATATTTCGTTTATGGTAAAGTTCTTAATCTTAGTCATGAAATGTTAACATTTTTATAAAATACAATAAATAAGAAATATAGAATTTTGGTTATTTTTATAGTATACTAATGTGATCTAATTATTAAAAGTTCAGATTAGCACAAGACAATAATACAAATGAACAATGGACACCAAAGAATAACGAAATTATTATTCTCCATATTCTATATATGGTATAAAATGTATAAGTACGTAAGTAATAACACAAGTTAGTGCGTGAAGTTCACGCGTTCATTGTTCAATGATCAAAGAGATATTGTATCAATCACGCTAGACTGGAGATTAACCACAATAAGCTGTTCATCCACCCGACATAATTCTCTACACCCACACCTTCACCTGACATTAGACTTTAACTCATGGCTTAAGGAAAGGTTCTGCTTTTACGATGTGGTTTTAAAAAACGTGGGAGAAATATCTTTGAAATTTATAGCTTGGTTTTTTTAATGCAAATTTAATATTTTTAATAACGCGAATATATACACCCGAAAATATTGCAACGATATGTTATAAAAACATTATATCTTATTTTCAAATTCTAAAGTAATAAGATCAAAATGGAACACCATACACCATATTACTTTAATAAGTATGGTTCAAAGTATAAAGCCGTTGTAAGCTGAATATTTGAAATTCGTTAATAACGCATTACTGAGCTAATCTACCTACCTAGTGTCTGATGATTAAAGCAAATTCTGCATAATTGTGGAGGAGAACGCACGATGAGTCGAAATTAATAAAGTTCTTTACAGGATTATGGGAATAAGAAATGAATTTCGTTTACGTAAACGTTACCTTAATAACGTTAGTCTCACTATCAATGTATGGTTGGTAACCTCTGTATTGATTTACACGACACTGACTATTCTTAGACTAAACTTCACATCATTACCTATTATTATCTGACTAGGTACAAGTTAGCTCTACGTAAAGTAGATCGATGCTGATGAGAACGCACGCGTTTATAAGGCTTCAACGTTATTCGTATGAAGTATTAACAACTAGCAATTCAATTTGGCTCAACTCACTCTTTTCTAATAATGGTCAGTAAGTACAAATGGACTTACACCATCCCTGTTGTTATATCTGAGAAAGTGAAAACAGAAATATCGTCTCAATCCAAATATTCGAATGAAGCAAAAAAACTTTTCTATCTACCATATTAGTGACAGCAACTTTCTTGATTCACTCTCAGATAAAGCCTTTTGCTCTGTCTTTGACACCACTGACAAATAAGTGCCAGGAGATAACGTGAGCATTTTGTATTAATTTTTTTGGTCACATTTTCTTACACAAATTGTCCAGAATTTCAACAGCAATAAATATGTGTCACCTACTGTTTATGTACGGTCAGCAAAAATCACATGACAAATCCAATTTTCTTAAACATTAATTCATAATCAATTGTAAAATGTAATGTAATGTAATGACTAGGTAATTTCGTGCCTTTAAGATGGTATTTGTGGTTAAGATGATTAAAATTAAATTTAGTTATATAATTTTGACAAGATATCGTCTTGTAAATCGATAACCGGCTGCACCCACGAAAAAAGTCTCACGTTCCGCCTGCTGATAGGCTGAAGCATTGTGGCCGTCGGGCGCATGCGTATGCGTTCATGGCCTGACGGCTGTTTTTTAAGCAACGCGAATGGCAATATGTCATCAATATTTTCTTATGACGTTATCTCGTAAAATGATCGCCCGTAAACCGACTGTCGGTTTACAGACAACATATTTTTTTTACCAGATAGCATTAACCCCTTATGTAAGGTAATCTAAAATAGCATCTAAATTGAGATAAATGTGCGTACACCTCTTAGAAAGACTGAACTCTTTAACCAGACCGCCATCTTCGCTCATTACATCGACATTCCATCGACAGGGATAAACAAATGACGACAGCGTATTTTGAAAAACAAAAACGGCATACATTTGTCCAATTTATTTTTAAAACAATGCCAAATTTCTTTGGGGGTCGTATCGAATGGTATCCTCGTAGAAATTGATATGTAATATTGTTGTGAGAGGTTCTCGCAAACAAGATTAGAGTTGGGTACGTGCCTTGGGCCGTCAGTAAATCTAATTGTGACTCCTCGCGCCGCCCGCCGCCCGCCGGGCGTCGATCGACGAATGAATTCACCAATGTACACGACTTTTATTATTTACATTTTATTTTTTGATTGGAGCCTTTTCATCGGTGATTTGGTCGTGATTTGTAAAGGTCATTTCATCGACATTGTATTGAACGACTGAACCATGTTTCAGCAATTGTATTATATTGGTATTTTTATTAAAACTACTATATTTATAGTGTATTGAACTATATTGAAAAATTTAAAAATGATTATTTTGGGTAAGTTAACAATAAAAACTTTTAAATAAATATTTGAAAGTAAATGTATAATACGTTCTTATTCAATCGAATATGTTGTTTTTTTTGTTCCTGTTGAAATAGAATCGTTGTCTCAAATCTTTGCTGTTGCATACTAGTATATGGTCCTAAATGATTCCATCTAATGGCGGTTGTTGCTGTACTGTTTGCTTTTGTAAGCCCATGTCCATGCCTGGTAGTTGACCAATAATAGAAGAGAAAAAAACCGGGCAAGAGCATATCGGACCATGCTCAGAGTGGGGTTCCGCAGCAGTTATTAAAATTAAATGCATTATATATGAAAAAATCCGATTTGAATAATTGCACCAGCAGAAGAGCGTACGTTCATCACACTTACCCCTTTATGTTGGCAAAAGGCAGTTTTTTGGCAATAACTGAGACCATATGGATATACTCTGAGCTAAAATAAACGTATTTTCGTACTTTTTGGCAAAAATGGTAACATACAGAAAGACGCACATGACGAAACTATAAGGGTTCCGTTTTTGCCATTTTTGCCAGAAAGTACGAAAATACGTTTATTTTAGCCCAGAATATGATAGTACATAAATACAGAGACCTGCATGATCCATATTTATAGGACACGCAGTATCTGATATTACCTACCTTACCTTATGCCCGCACTAAAACAGATTGCCAGTTCAACTAAACCACGCTGATTTTTAAACTAAAGCCTTTGTGCGTTTGGGGTGTGGCAATTTATTCGGCATAATTGACTAGTGTTATAGGTCATTTCTCGATTCTTATGAAATGTATGGCAATAACAATAAGGTTTCAGATCGAATTTATAACTTAGATAGTTGACACCCTCTAAAAATATCATACCTATATGAGTCCAGTGTGATAGTTTCAATACACCCGTCCTAAACAAACACACAAGCTCTTCTTTATGAACTACCTATATTTCTGCTACACTAAGCTTGAAGGAGTCACGACTGACTAACTCGTAGAGGGCACACGTGATATGTGAGCAAATGAAACAAACTGATATGATACTTGTAGGTGACAAATCGTAGAATAATCCGGTGACACAAGACCGATACTTTCAGATTTGGTAGTTCAAAGTAGATATAATATTTTTAGATTCAAAGGAAGCATTCGGTTTAGTCGATAGAGTTGAAAAGTAAGACGTGTAATAATATAAACAGTTAAAAAAAACAGTCAAGAATCGTTTTAGGTCATGATAAATTCTGTCACGAATATCGAGTAAAATGGTGAAATGGGTTCCAACTACCTTCTATTATATTAATATGAGACAAACATGAAAAACTTGTTATCTTTCAACAGAACATCTTTTACAACTTATTTAATATCTTAGCGAAAAATCTGGAAAAGTTTCTTGCCTGAGTTCAGAATGGATGATAACAATAAAAAATTATCCCTTTGTGGTCATACCTCGGGGAAAAGGTTTACAGACCTTTTCTAAGAACAAAGTCTCAAGAGGAAAGTTCAAATGAGCAAATTTGGTACTTAACAAAAAAAAAACGAGAGGAATATTAAAATATAATAAAAATAATCTGAACAAGTAACAAGGGAGCGATAAATTTATGGTTTCCAATCGGTTGCTCTGAGTTTTTCCTGTTCTTTCCGTGTTTAATCTTTTGTAGGTCACTTAAAGTCTGATAGGGATTTGTTCAGACGTCGGGTGCTTAACAATAGACACGGATTTGATGTAGGTATAACGTTTCTAGTTCACTTATGTAACACCTGGATATCTTTCCAGGTGTTGTCTGAAAAATATATTGGGCTATTTTCGTATTATTCCATTTGTTGTTATGTAGAACTTATTCTTAACTATTTTTCAAGATGATAGTAGCACTGCATTTAATACTAAAAAGAGTCTCTTCAAAGAGAACGAAATAACATTGATTTTCTAAACTTGAATCGAGTGTTTGACTGGGGATCTTCCGCTATACCTATAGTAGACCACAGTGATATTTAACTTAAGCACTGCCTCTAGAGAGTAATGAAAAGGTCAGGAAAATACTGTAAGTACCGACTGCAGGTGTATTTATGTATGTACATACAGCCCATATCTGTTTAGATGTTTATTCGTTATATTGTCAGGTCAGTGACATCTAAAATTAAGGATGTTTGAAAGCAGATCGGGAAATTAGTGAGGAAGGACACTATTATCGAAGTCAGAGATGTTTTATAATCCAGACTGTACGAACCTAACCCGTTTATAAATGTGGGCTGTATCAGCGCTTTCTAAATTTGGCACACTGCACCATACATTGGAGAGGACGTTAATAATTCGATCCTACGCGTCAGTTCTCTCTGCTTATGGCAGATTCCCATTACATCAGATGGTAGATGGTTAGTCTTCGGCTACATTTTAAATACGTTATGAGGTTGTACCAAAGATGCTATTACAGTCATTGTGTAGATCTTGAAGAATGAACGATCTGCGGTTAACAGTGAAAACAATGAACAGCAAGATGAATACAATATTATATTACAGTTGAATCAACGTAACTCGGATGGATTGAAGTTAGGTTCATATCAATTTCGCGCATATCATAGAGATGCGACCCTAAAATTACTTACGAAAACGATTAATTATGTTTAATTTATTAAAAACACTAACAAAATTTAATTCAACAATATAAAAATATTATTTATACGAGTCCATAAAAGTTTCAATTAGAAAAATTACAGTAAATACTAAAGGAAGTTTGAAAAACAATTCCTTTACGAAAATAATTAACAACAAAAACTCATGTTTTTGTAATTATTTTAGTTAGTAATACTGTCACCATTTACTTCCAAATAATGCATCTGCGCAAAAACTTGTCAACTTCAATCCGACTGATTTACGTTGAACCAACTGTACTTAATATATACTGTACTTAATATATCATTAGTATGTAACAGAGATGAAAGACTGCGCAATATACGAAATTAAACTGACAGTTGCTGACACGAATGAATTCCTGAACTGCAATGCGAAATTTGAGAACGAAGTGAACTAAACACTTGCTCTCAAGTTGCTTTGTTGTCAAATATTTTTAAGATTTTGAAACCACAGAACAGATTGACGCGTATTTTCTGGGGTAAGTAGAAATTTCACATAACCTAACCCCTTTCCCTTTGTTTTGTTTTATTTCCCCATCGGTTCGACTATTACACAAAGAGTAGTCACGGATGGTCGAGTGAGTCTGTGATGAGCAAGTGTACATAACACCGTCGAGTCAACGTTATATACCAGTGCGAAGATATCCATTGTGTTATGTGTCAAAGTACCGACAGTTCCGTTGTGAGTGACAATAAATCAAACGAGGGTAGTTACTAAATCCCGCGCTTTACGGAGGTGACGCTGAGCTGTATCAGTCTGCTCGGGACCACGGCCGTTGCAATACGGTCGTAACGTAGGGGAACAACAAAGGTTAAAATATCTACGTGTATAATCAGTGTATTGTGTGGTGGCATTAAACGTCAAGCAATGTGAAGGTAAATAATGCATGATCGCAGTATACTATGCATTTCGTATATTTATAATTATATAAAAGAAGCAAAAATCTTAATGTTATTACGTTTCAATATAGTATTGAATTAACGCTGTATATTTAGGTGAAAAAGGCCACAGTGTTAGGAGGTAAACTTCTGAGTAGATTAATTTTATAATGACGGGCAAAAGTACATTGAAAGCTCCTTATTTTATGAAACAACAAAATATATTTTGAACTACTGTCGCATAATTTGTTTTTGGCAGTTTTTTTTAAATAAATATAACTAGCAATGTGGGATTGGGTCCCATATTATTAGCAATCTTGTTAACCCCTCCAATTAAGCTCAGAGAATTGCGTTTAAAGTGGGTTCACGTCGGTAATATAATGGGTAGGATTCGAACTCACGACTGCGAGACCGATGCCTAGGCTACTGCCGCTCAAAAACTTATTGGTTTTAATTATGCTAATTTGCCAACGGATATTCAATTTAATATACCTACTAAATAAACAACGCAATGCAATTTATGGAACATTCACTATGTCACGGGATGTGATACTATTTTTATTGGACTTGTATTTACTTAACTTTCAGTTTGAGAGGGTATTGCTGCAGTCATCGAGATAGTCTGATATAGACTTATATGCAATGAAAGTTTCTTAGTCCATATAATTTGATCTAATTAAATGTCCTTGTAATTTACTTCTTTGATTAAATTGTCGCTAAAACTAGTATAGTAATATAATAACAATGATAATATATTTTTATTTCGGATAAACACAATCCACAATACAACAAATTCTTAAAACAATTTACTTATAATTAAAGCTATAAAAATGGCCTATGACATCAGGTTACAGTAGGTATGTATACCCAATGGGCCAAAAAGGGACTGTCGGGCTTAGCACTGATGGTTTTGGGAATACTGTTGTTACTGCCACAGGTTCTATTTAACATTGACGTTGTTCTTTTACGGATTACTGCATAAAAATCATGGATGTGCTCATCATCATCATCAGAACCGTGGTTGTCCTATAAGCATCCTCAACCCATCGTTATATTGGACGCGCAAAACGTTGTAGGCTCTCTGCGTATACCTAATCCACAGGCTGCAATATGCTTTAAATAAATTACATCTTGGCCCCGTACTGCAGCGTGCAAACCTGCGAGCCAGCATATTGCATCTTACCGTCAATGCCCTGCGCTCCCTGTCTATGTCTGCATCGTCAGATAGATCTTCTGTGACAATGTGTCCTAATTACTTGAATTGCTTTTCTCGATGTAGTGGTATATCGTTCAAAGTCACCAGAGGTACGGTATCTAACGGTTCCACTACGATCGGTGCAATTCGATCGAAACGTCGGGTAAATAAAAGGTTCGTACCTATAAATATTTCACGCGATTAAGTCCTGATAATATTTTAAAATGTGTAAACATCGCGTTTGAAAACAAGTAAAGATATTAGCAATTATGTAGTTATAACCTTTCGAAACGGCAAACGTAGTGTAGGACGCCCTCAAGCCAGGTGGAGTGATGATATACGCAAAACGGCTAGCAGGAGCTGGATGCGAGACGCCGAAGATAGAACAAAGTGGCGTGCAATTGGAGAGGCCTATGTCCAGCAGTTGATGATGATGATGATGATGATGATGATGATGATGAACCTTTCGAAAGTAAGTTATTGGATATTATTGACTAATTTAGTTGAACTAAGCGCAGTAGAAGGCTTTATGTGGCGACAAGTTCTGGCTACAATCAAAATCTACTCTATTTAAGAATATTTAAATTAATAAATAAATATTTTTGAAAATGCATACTATAACTTTAGGATATATATTAACCATATTTAAGTCAATAATAATAATAATAATGTGCGTAAGAAACAAACACATGTTAAGTCTATTATATAAAAGTATATACCAAAGAAATAAGACTGATTTCCGGGGATATAGATATTGGTACAGAATTATCGTTTGATCCACGTACAGTCGGCACATGTCAATAATTCAGTGAAGCCTTACATAAGACGGATAATCCTGTCATATTTTTTTCCGATACCTTATGTCATGGACAGGTATTATTCACTGGTCGAGCCCATATTACGTGTAGATATAAAATATATGTAATATTAATATAGACTATTCGTCATGAAAAACCCATGGATGGAATATTGTATTATATTAGAGGGGTTGGAAATGTGGTCTGGACGAACGACTGAAGGTAAATCCCTAAATGGTTTATGAGGACCGTATTTCGCGGTATGTTCCGTAATTTTTGATGTATTATACGACCTATGAAAGGTTGTGTTAGTACCACTTGTTAATAAAGTACGCTGAGACCTGATTTTTTGATGTTGGGAATACGTTATAAGTTTGTGATAATAACGCCGCTTTAGGATGATGGAAATATCGATTATAACTGGTGTAGCAGCTGAATATTCATACGCAATTAATAATTAAGATGCCGTCAACTCTCATACTGCCACTGCCACTTATAGGTGAGTTGTAGCGACAGATATATTTTTGAGCGGCGGTAGCCTAATGGCTAAGGCATCGGTCTCGCAATCGTGAGGTCGCGGGTTCGAATCCTACCCATTATATTACCGACGTGAACCCACTCCTAATACCGCCTTTGAGCTTAGCTGGAGGGGTTAACGAGATTGCAATCCGATGCAACAGTGGGGTAACATTAAACGTTTAATGTATGTATATAAACTTATTTTTTATAAAAGATAGATGAATGCAGTTTTATTAGAACACCAGTTTAAATAGGATTGATCTTAGCTTAGTTTGACAAAAACCATTCAGGGTCCTTATTCAAGTTCCTTTTTAGGGTTCCGTAGCCAAATGGCAAAAAACGGAACCCTTACAGTTTAGTCATGTCCGTCTGTCTGTCTGTCTGTATGACACAGGTATTTTACTTAAAGATTACATAATGAATATTAATGAAATTTGGTAAAAGGTGTCTAATGGCCGCTACTTAGTTTGATACCTAAATAATAAAAATAAATATTTTCAGAGTGGGGGGGGGGGGGGGGCACTCCATACCTGTAACAGAAGCAGATTTTATTTTTCGGCTAACACAAACGTATGGCCTACACTGAGCATGGTCCGACATGCTCTTGACCGGTTTGTTCCGTTTTCGCGGCAAACCCGTGCGTACTGGCACATGCGCGGTGAGCTTAAAGATGTCTGCCGTGCATGCGCGTTGATGCATTTCTAAGCGCAGCTCTCTATTTACCATTATGCCAAGATTTTGAAAGTTCGCTTGCCGCGAAAACGGAAAAAAAGAACGTGAATAAGAACCGAGCTAGTGGTTTAGTAGTATAGTCAGTTGTTTCATTTCTATTCTGATTATTTTTGTTTTCCTGTCTACGTCATCAAATATTTGTGTATTCGTTATGTCATTGAGCACATAGGAAAATGTTTTCTTTACTTAATTTTGCATATAAGCATGTAAGCGTAACCGCCACCTACGCACTTTTCTGCTTTCGTAACTGAATATTGACGTCATATGTATACCTAATATAACCCCGTAGGTATGAAAAGAGGCGTATTCACGAGATTTAGATATAGTATGAAATAACAAAAACCGCGAATAGCGAAGGAAAGTTTAATACAAATCACAATTTGTGCTCAAGCAACTTGAAATTAGAGGAACCTCATTTACGGAGACACGGCGCGTCGCGCGTGGCGTTAGGTGGTGCGGCCCGCACTGAATTTAAACATATGGCGTTGTATGAGTGCGTTCACGGGGAAGTGATTTTACATGCGTTTGTTTGAAATCGAGCGTTTTTGCGGCGGGGCCCGCGGCGTTTATTACGCTGGTGCACGCGGTGGTGAAAGCGGTGGCGCACGCGGTGGCACATGCAGTGGCAATTCTTGATGAATGCGATGCCCGCGTCGAAATCAAAAATCAACTTTCTATGTTTAAAAGTGAATTAATTAGTACCCTGCGTGCGCCGCAGCGATGCCCGCCGCGTGCGACTCACACACTCTTGAGGATTCGCCGCGTACGCAGCGGTGATGCGTGGCGGGCACTGCCGCACGGCAATGCCCGCCACTCATCTCTGTAAACAACGTCGTATATTGTCATATGTTTATGTTTTCGCGTGCGATGATAAGTGCCGCTTCACGCGCCGCCTCTCCGTAAACAGATAAAAACGTCTAACGCGACGCGAGACGCCACGCCAAACGTGACGCATAACGCCCCGCGTCTCCAAACAAGGCCTTAGCGATCGCCAACCCGCTCGCCAAATGTTGCCATTATGGCAATTACCCTCAGGATGTTTAATATATTTTTTTATTTTTAAAAGATAGTAATGTGGAATGGGGTCCCACCTTTCTAGCAATCCTGTGAACCCCTCCAGCTAAGCTCAATGGCTTGTGTTAGGAGTGGGTTTACGTGCCCCCTGTAGGCAACCACACGTCCGAGTCGAACACCAGACTCACGTGGGGGGCGGTCACGCGATGTTTATTTATTACTGGCGCGGCTAACGTGGCTCTGCCATAGGTGTCTCCACGTGTTCCTCTGCTTAAGCAAAGGACACAGTGGAGGTGCAGACGGGAAACCTTGATTTCCACTGTTGAAGTGAAGCAGGGTCGAACGCGGTCTAACATAGACCACCATCCGGTCCAACCCGCAATCCTGAACGGACAGGAATGGGGGTCCACCTGGACCGCGGGGAAGAAAACCCCTATAAAAAAATTCCCTAATCCTACGCTTCAGTCGCCCGGCTATGGGACGAATGGCTGAGGGGTCCTCAGTCCCAAGGGCGGCCTAACCGACGAAGGTCGTAAAACTTAAAACCATGGCAGAGGAAACTACAAGAAATTGTTGGACCCAGGAGGGTCCGGCAGCCCCACGTACTCTGGGGGGGGGGGGGGCAACCAATGCCAAACAAGCCCTGTACCGAGCTTAAAATCCGGTACCAACATAAACGCGGAGGTCGCGATAGAAGAAGAAGTGGATCCTATGGCTGGGTCAGAAATAATTAGCAGTGGTGGAAGCGGCGCAAGTAGTCCCCTACGACGCTCAGGACGCTCGCAACAACAAAAGCGCAGCCACTCACCAGGTGACGAGGTTAATCCTCCTGAGGTAGACTTCAGAGTCCCTAGAAAGGTAAGATCCTCTAGTAGAGGAGGTTCGGGTGCAAGAACGCGTTCGTTGACGCCTTTTGCTTGCCCCCAGACTGTTGAAGTTGTCACCGCGGACCCGTCCAACGTATTCTCTCGACGGGAACAATACCTGCGGGGGCGCACAGAAGGGGAGCTGGTTGCGGAGTGCCAAGTGAGCGATCTGATGGAGAAGATACGTTTGACGGGAGGGGATGACACCCCAAAAAACGCAGCGGACCTTGTCAGGACCGCAACTATCTCGGTGGACCTAATAGGTAGGGTTGCCACCAAGTCAAGGAACCTCAAGGGCACCTTCGTCAAAGGTTTAAAATATTCTGCCACTGCATTATCGGAGGTCGTGAAAATTTTGGCTCAGCGTGCTACGGCCACGGAATCAGAAACTGTGGTGCAGTTGCTGGCGGACAACGCTCGCTTGGAAGCACAGCTATGCGAATTACGCGCCGAGCTCGCACAATTGCGGGCCGACATGCAGTCGACAAAGGCTGGTTCTTCCTCGGCTACCCGGGCTACCGGGTAGCCAAGCGAAACTCCTACCGGGGTATACGGTAACGACTCCTACGCCCCTACCCTGCTCCGGGGGACGCGTGAAGTCATTTGTCGAGACGGCTACACCAAGGGTGGCTGCATCGAAGGTGGCTGCGCCAAGGGCGGGTGTACAGAGGGCAGTTGCTTCGAGGACGCCGCGTGAGCCAGCTCCTCAGCAAAAACGAGAGGCTTCCAACCCCCAACCCCTCCCTCAGAGGGCATTAAGGGGTGCGCGTCGTGTGGTACCCGGCGTACCCAATGCGCCGAAGACTACTCCTACTGCTACCACGCCCGCTCCTGCCCCCACCGTCGCAGCTCCCTCTTGCGAGGAGTGGCGAACGGCCGGGCGCAAAAAGCGGCGTGGTAAGAAAAATAAAAAAACGGCTCAACCCGAGGCTATTTTGCCAGCCCAGGCCCACAAACAGGCCAAGAGGAAGCCGAAACTTACTGTTCAGGAAAATGAATGAATGTCCTGGTCAGGACGGTCCGGTGGCGGACATCGTGGCGGAGACGCTGCGGGGGCTTACCGCGGGAAAGGGGGGCGTAAAGATCGCCAGGCCTACGAAGTGCGCAGAGTTGCGCATTTCGGGCCTGGATGATTCAATTACGGCTGATGAGATCCGAGAGGCCATTGAGACAAAAACTCAATGTGCCTCCGGATACGTGAAGGTCGGCGCCATCCGCCCCGGTCCCGGTGGAGTGGGTGCAGCCTGGGTGCGTTGCCCCGTCGCTTCGGCCAAAGCCCTGGCCGAAGCGGGTCGGCTCCTCGTAGGCCTTTCTTCCGCAAGGATCACCGTCCTGGAGGAGAGGCCTGCAAGGTGCTTCAAGTGTATGGCCACGGGGCACTTGCGACCCAGGTGCACCAGCGGTTTTGACTGCAGCACAATGTGCTATCGCTGTGGTCAACCGGGACATAGGGCGGCGGAATGCTCTGCCGCCCCCCACTGCCCCATGTGTGCGGCGGGCAATCTGCCCGCCAATCATATGGTGGGGCGGAAGGGATGTAAGCCCCCCAAGGCTTCCAAGCCACTCCCGGGCAGCAGCCAATCGACCCTGGCTGCCCCCGGAGCTCAGCCGCCGATTGAGGTGGAGGTGATGGATGTAGTGCCGCACTCCTAAATGGACAGCGGTAACTCCTCCATCATCCTCCACATGAACCTCAACCACTCCGCCGCTGCCCAGGACCTTCTCCTGCAGGCCATGGCGGAGTGGTCGATAGGTGTCGCCGTAGCCGCGGAGCCCTACTTTGTTCCTCCCCGCCCGAACTGGGCGGGTGACCGGGACGGCTCCGTGGCAATCGTCAGCTCCGCTGCGCTTCATTCCCTTCCCTTGTCGATCAAAGACAAGGGTTCGGGATATGTTGCTGCCGACTGGGGGGGAGTCACGCTCTACGGCGTATACTTCTCCCCAAACCGGAATTTTGCCGATTTCAAGGTCTTCCTTTCAAACTTGGAGACCTCGATACGGCGGTTGGCACCTCGCCACGTGCTAGTGCTGGGTGACTTTAACGCCAAATCTACGGCGTGGGGGTCGCCCAGCACGGACGTCCGCGATTCGTCGGTTGAGGAGTGGGCGGCGTCGGTGGGTCTCTGTCTCCTAAACAGAGGCACCACCGACACGTGCGTTCGACAGCAGGGGGCGTCGATAGTAGACCTTTCGTTCGCTACCTCTGCCGTCGAAGCGCGAGTAAGGAACTGGGTTGTCTTGGATGAGGTTGAGACGCTCTCGGATCACCGATATATCCGATTAGAGCTCTCCCGGTCTTCCAGGATCCAGGACCCAGGTAGGGGTCACACGGCGCGCAGAACGCCTCGGTTTCCGCGGTGGGCTGTGGGTGCGTTGGACAGTGACCTACTGGAAGAGGCGGCCATCGTGGCATCATGGTCGTCTCCGCCTCCGACCGAGGAGGTGGACGTCATGGCTGGCCGCATTCGCGATGCGTTTGCGCAGATCTGCGATGCGGCCATGCCCCGCTCACGACGTCGCCCCCCGAGGAAGGGGGTATATTGGTGGTCCCAGGAGCTTGCCTCCCTCCGCGCCGCTTGCATCAGTGCGCGGAGGTCCTATACCCGCAGCCGGACTCGTCACCGCGATGTCCAGGAGGAGAGCCAGCTTTATGAGGCGTATCGCCAGGCGAGGGACGCCTTTAAGCTGGCTATCTGTCGCGCCAAGGAGAGGGCGAGAGAGGAGATGCTGGAGGGTCTCGACCGTGAACCCTGGAGTCGCCCATATCGAGTGGCGCTAAACAAGCTCCGCTTGTCGAGACTCTCCAGCCCAGCTTCCTTGCGGAAGTGGTCGAGGGTTTATTCCCGCTGCAAGCAGAGCACACGCCCCCGGCGATGGTCTCCGAGGATGAGACCGATGACCGGGAGGCCGACTCAACTGTGTCGCCTGTCACCGAAGCGGAGGTAGGCGCGGCTGTTCTTCGAATGCGTTCAAAGAACACCGCCCAAGGGCCGGATGAGATTCCCGCCCGGGTGTTGGCCCTGACTCTCGACCACATGAGGCGGTCCCCCGCCTCAGGGGACTGTTCGACGTGTGCCTGGCGTCCGGACGGTTCCCTGACTGCTGGAAGGCAGGGAAGCTGGTGCTCCTCCCGAAGCCGGGACGGCCTCCCGAATCAATTGCGGCCTACAGGCCTATCGTGTTGCTGGACGAGGCGGGGAAGTTGCTGGAGAGGATTCTCGCTACCCGCATCTTCCGGCATTTGAACGAGGTCGGCCCTTATCTGTCGGACGCTCAGTACGGCTTTCGTGCTGGGCGCTCGACCATTGGGGTCATTCTGCGCCTGAGGGCCGCATCGGAGGAGGCCGTCGCCGGTGGAGGAGTGATGTTGGCGGTATCGCTCGATATCGCCAACGCCTTCGGGTCTCTGCCATTCAGCTGCATTAGAGAGGCGCTCCGGTATCATGGAGTGCCCGTGTACCTGAGGCAGCTAGTGGCAGACTATCTCGAAGGCCGAAGGATTCTGTACGAGGACTGAGAGGGTGAGGTAATCCGCAGGGACGTCTCGAGCGGTGTTCCACAGGGCTTTGTCTTGGGGCCCCTCTTGTGGAACATTGGCTACGACTGGGCCCTGCGGTGTGGTTTCCCCCCTGGGATAGGGATCATCTGCTATGCGGATGACACCCTCATCACGGCCCGGGGTGGGAATTTTGAGGAGGCGGCGCGCCTGCCAACCTAGGGATTTCCCGAATGGTCGGGCGCATCGAGGCGCTGGGGCTTAGGGTGGCCCTTTCCAAGACGGAGGCCCTACTATTTCATGGGCCCCGTCGCGGTCCACCTGCTGGCGCCTCGATTGCCGTCGGCTCGGTCCTCGTAGGTCCGAGATGAAATATCTGGGCCTAGTGGTAGACGGGCGGTGGCTCTTCGACGAGCACTTTCGCATTTTGGCACCTAAGCTCGAGGCTACTGCGTCCGCACTGGGGAGGCTGTTGCCGAATCTGGGCGGGCCTAGTGCCTTGAGCAGACGGTTGTACACGGGGGTGGTGCGGTCAATGGCTCTGTACGGCGCACCTGTGTGGGCGGTGTCCCTGACCGCCCAGAATAGGGTCCGCTTAGGGAGACCCCAGCGGACCATGGCGGTCAGGGCCATACGTGGATATCGCACGGTGTCTGCAGAGGCGGCGTGCGCATTGGCCGGCACACCCCCGTGGGATTTGGAGGCGGAAGTGCTCGCCGAAGTGTATCGGCGGGCGGTGGCTGTTCGGGCAGGGGGTTCGGTGCCTCTGCCCGAGCAGCTACGCGCTTGACGCGGTGAGGCAATCATGGCCCGGTGGCAGGGCCGACTGGAGGCTCCACGGGCAGGTGTTCGAACCGTGGAGGTGCTCCAGCCGGTCCTGGAGGAGTGGGCAGGGCGGCAGCATGGGACGCTTTCCTTCCGGCTGGTGCAGGTCCTTTCCGGGCACGGGTGCTTCGGGAAGTACCTGCACGCGGTCGCTAGGAGGGAACCGAGTCCCGCCTGCCACCACTGCGACTGCGGTGAGGACTCGGCGCAGCACACCCTCTAGCATTGTCCAGCTTGGGAGGGGCAACGTTGTGTTCTCACCGCAGTGGTCGGAAGTGACCTCTCGCTGCCGGCCGTGGTTCTGTCCATGGTCCGGAGCGAGGGGTCGTGGAATGCGGTCGCATCCTTCTGTGAGGACATCATCTCGCAGAAGGAGGCGGCGGAGCGCGTCAGGGAAGAGAGCTCCCTGGCGGATCCGCTCCGTCGCCGGCGAACCGGGCGGCGTCGGCGCGCATATCTGCGCCTGATGCCGCCTTAGGTGGGGCTGCGGGCGGGCGCACGGGGTAATCTGCCTCGCCCGCGGCCTTCCGTGGAGGCGCGGCGCCCTGTGTGTATCCAGGAGCCGCGTAGGTGTGAAATGCCCGGAACGCAACAACATCGCGTCCGGGCATTGCCACTGGGCGGGCCGCCGACGGTATAACACATTCCGGCGGCCCGTCCGCGAAGGTGGCGAGCGATACACGGCGGGTTTTTTAGTGGGTGCAAACCCCACACTACCTCCACCGTCTTCCCCGGACGGTGGGGGTGTTCGTCAGGAATTTTTCCGCCAGACCAAAAAAAAAAAGGAGTGGGTTCACGTCGGTAGTATAATGGGTAGGATTCCAACCCGCAACCTCACGATTGCGAGGCCGATGCTTAGGCTACCTCCGCTTATTGAGTAGGTTCTACTGGGGAGACCCGAGCCCAGCAGTGGAATCTATTATAAAGCTGAAGAGTTTGTTTTAACGCGGTAATCTCAGGAACTACTGATCCGAATTGAAAAAATATTCTTAATAATTCACTGTTGGATAGCCCATTTATCGAGGAAGGCTATAGGCTATATAACATCACTCTACGACCGACAGGAGCGGAGCAGCCATGAGAAATGTTGCAAAAATGGGGAAAATGTTCGCAGACAAAGTTGCGCGGGGCAGCTATATCATATATAACGGACACGGAATCGTGGTCTCAGATTTGTGTCCGTTATATATGATATTCTACTGCTGGGCACGGGTTTTTGTTTCGAAGGTGTTCCGAAATTTAATATTACTGCAGTAGTGAAGTACTAAGTCTACTATTAACCTTTCCTCCTCCTTATGTATTTCTGGCGAACCAATTTTTTTTTGCACCAAATAAATAATAAACAAAAAAAATATATATTGCTGTTGTTAATGTTAATGAGAAAGACTGTGATAAATAGGTACCTTTAAATTATTCTCACAAAATTCACTTTGTAAACCAAATACATCTCTTCCCGTGGGTGTCGTCAAGGCGACTAAGGGATTTCACTCCGGAGGACGGGCAGCAGCGTCCTCTGCGTACTTAAAGCCTTACTGCGATCGCCAACCCGCTCGCCAAGCGTGGCGATTATGGCAATTACCCCCAGGATCTACTGGGGAGACCCGTGCCCAGCAGTGGGCCATCATATGGGTTGATATGATGAAACCAAATACATTTACGTAATAGTTCAGTGGTATTTATGTAGCAATACATGTCACATATGAACTCGATAACTACGAGTATTAGAGCCGTAGTTAATCTTCTTAATGAATTTTCATAGTCGATTCCAGTTCATGAACGATCCATTCCTGACGAACGTTTAGTGTCACTGAACAATGGGGACGCGCGTATTTCAACGTGCCAACCCTGCCAACTCCTATTCTGAATCGAGGGTGTATTTTAATTTTAAAATTGGGGAGAGTTATTTTTATGCTTATTTTTTGTTTATGGTCGCGTAACTCCAGATTGAAAATAGAATCAGATTGACTTTGTTTACGCATTTTCTATGCTTTGTTTTATTTGAGGAGAGAGAGTTTTACGTTTTTAAATAAAATTTCTTTGATGCAGAACATACTGTATGCCTGTCGGTAAACCATTCAATGCATAGTTGAAATACAACAGTCATAAGTCATGTGTTGTCGCCTATTTTTTTTAAAGTTGTAATGGATGTAACTTCGTAACCTTTGAATATGCTTCGATATTTTGTTTTTGTAACAAAATACTACCTTTACAGTATAGGAAATTCTCATCTTCTATTTGATAGCAGCTTTTACTTAAAAGGTCTATATTGAAAAAAAATGTTACGATACATTCGTTGCGTAACCCTAATCTTTTTTAAGACTCGGAAGCGATTTATCGTCGTGACTGCTCTCAAAATATTTTTCTCTCCACATTCCACTACAGGGCCTTACTTCAAAAAAACTGTATACATCATTTACGTTCACTTATGATCCATTGCTCTGTTTGTCAGGGACCCACAGAAGCGATTCAGGCCAAAAGAAAAATGGATTAGAATTGATACGAATTCTCCGTATTCCTTTTACCATTTAGAATGTTTACGTATTCAGATACTGGTTGACATTTGACGTGAAATTTGTTGCTGTACAATATTAATGCTTATTACATTGGCGTGGTTTTGGAATGAAGGTACATTAATATGAGAGCTGAGGTATGCGGAGCTATCAGTATAAATCCTTTGTTATTTAGTTGGCACGAAGGTGTCTCTCTCGGTGACAATTCGGATTCACGACGGGTACATACAACCTTCTCAGCAGCTACTGATGTATCGTTCGAGTATTTGTGCTTGTTGAAATGAAAATACTTTTATTTTTATTATTTTTGTTTGTAATGATCTTCTCCGTCGCTACTCTGGTAATAAAAATATATTATTATTTAAAGTCAGTGCATCCCTTGTCTGTGCAAAATAAATGAGATCATGCTAGGTAAGTATCTAGTATGAGCTCGTTTATTCCCGTGTTGAATTGTTTATATTCTTTATTTTAATCTTGAAAATAATTAATAATAAAAATGCAATTGTACAGTTCATCAAGGAACGTTAACTTATAACAAACATGTACATCAAGCTTAAGGTGGATATCTTGGTGAGTAATGACATACTAATGAGACAGACGCGCGTGATGAGTGCGCCGTGTCTGTCGTTACAATAGTTTTGTCTATCACTACAAACAACTGTAGCTTGCGTCTGTCTTAAGAGTCTAGCCCACCTTTAGGTACTGTTTTTTACGGCACAAAATTCCGCGCAATAGAACATACCAGTATTGCGGGAAATTTACAAATTTAACAACTCCGGCTGTGGCAGAGTGGTTAACGGTATATGGACGGTAACCCTTATTTCGTCAAACGCCCAAGTGATTTTTCCTTAGTCGTTTCTAAATCCGTTTAGGTGTAAAGAAGTTATGGTAGAACAAAAACCTCACAAACATACGTGAATTCTGAAACATAACACTCCTTTTTTGGGTCGGTCGTGTAATAACATTGAGCAAACACGAATTCGAAATTCAAATTACGTTTAAAACCCATTGCTAGCGTAGTTAGCGTTACTTAGTTTAATTCTTGGGTTCATAGCGTATAGCATACGTACGGTAGTACGTAGTACGTACAGACAGGCCGCTTGGAAACTTTCATCAGCGTATACAGCAAGAGCATTTTCTTCTTAATTAGCGTCGGCGAGTCCATTGTTTTAACGTTCAAGGCACTTTCCATTCGCTCACGCGTTTCTCTGTTCTCTGCCAAATGGTTTTAATTTTTTGTTTTTATTGCTGTTCAGCTAATTTCTCATTCTTAAGTTTTACGATATAATATTTTAAGTTTTTGTTGGTTCCGTTCAATTACGAGAATGTTACTGCCTTGAATACTTACACCGTAATTCTATTTTATGGCTGTTACGATGTTTTTATTAATTTACCTTTTCGATATTTTCTGCGATATAAAGTGTAAAGTCCGTTTTGTAAAGTTTACTTTGTCGCATATTGAAGCAATTTATTTCACAAAATTGACGGTTATTTTGTTTTCTTTTTTGACACTTTTCAACAGCCACGATTGTGAGAAGAATATAATACAAAATGTTGTACGACCAATTTAAATAACCAAATGACTTTTATGAAATGAAAACAACAAAAAAGCGACATTGTTTTGTTTTTTAAAATAAAGCCATTGTCAGGGAAATATAATTAATGACTATCTAAGGTACATTGCTGTTCTAAATTAACATGAAAAATGTGAACGACTTATCATGCTTTTAAAATTTTAGCAAGAAAGAGAGACTTGGATCATTTTATTATTGAGTATTGGCATGTCCAACTGTCTGACAGCTTGTTTCAGATATACTACAAAATAAAGAGATGAGCAGGTCAAGGGCCTGATGGTAAGCGTCACGCTAGCCCACAACAGTATCAGAGACATTAGTTGAAAGTCTTATTAAGATTAGTAGTAACATCTTGAGACAACTCCCACAACGCTATCTGATCCCAAACTAAACAGAGCTTGTACACCCAGGTGTTATTTAACTATAATATGTATGTATTTAGAAATATATAAGCATGTTTATCAGTTGTCTGGTCTCGATAGTACAAGCTCGGTTTAGTTTGGGATCAGATAGCGTTGTGTACACAGAATAAACCATCGTGCTCCACATTACTATGAGAACAATGGTGTATTCTGTGTGTCTAGTATACACTCCTTTAACCAAAAAACCTCAGTGATGTGGTAACATCACTATTTCACAAAATATTAGTTAACACTGTTGTGGTACCCCCCGGCCGGCCGGTTGTGACCGTGTGGTACCGGCTTAAGAATAGTACCACCCCATCACTTCCCGTGGGTGTCGTCAAGGCGACTAAGGGAATTACCACCGGAGGGCGGGCAGCAGCGTCCTCTGTGTATTTTAAAGCCTTACTGCGATCGCCAACCCGCTCGCCAAGCGTGGCGATTATGGCAATTACCCCCAGGGTATTGGGGAGACCCGTGCCCAGCAGTGGGACATCATATGGGTTGATATGTATGTATGTATGTATGGTACCCCCCAAGACGGCCTATGGCTTAGACCTACCACACCGGTAAACCTTTAGTACCAGCTTATGCCCGCAGCTTCGCCCGGGTGAATGCCGGCTATTGCGACATTTTTTCTCGAATTTTCTTACGTATGGCGCGACCGAGATACTTATAGTCGCATTTAGGTTAGAATATTACCTTTAAAAATGCAAAGTAATTAAAGTATGTTTTCGGAGTCTTGCGTTAACCCTGAACAAACAAACAATATTATATAAATATTTTAGCTTAAATTCCAATTAAATCTTTAATTGGTGATGAAAACAATGTAGAGATCAGCTATAATTTCATAAAATTATATTTTTTTATTGAATAATATACTATTTATCATAGTAATTTTATCATAATAGTCTTTAAACATATTTTGACATAAAAACAAACACAATACAGATGATACAACATATTATAAAATGTAAACTATAGAGTTAAATAATAATGTATGTAAATGCAGTGCATCAGCTTCATTTCTAGGTCGCAGGCATAGTGTGTCAACAATAGGTTGCCTGGAGATTAAGAACGTTGCAAGAAATACTCGTAGCACGTTTGCTACGAGGCTACGAGTAAATTTCTGTGTGTACCCGCAGCCTCGTAGCCCATAGCTACGGGGTGTAATGAAAGGAGGTTTTATCTCTTTTTTTTATTATTTGAATGTGCTGAAAGAACTGTTTGTTTGATGCAATTTTACTGTTGTATATATCGATGATTATTGAACACAATATTTTTTTTTTAAGCTATTATAGCTTCTATAGCGGGCCTTGAGCGCGGGGACCGAATCCAGAAATTCCGTAACGAAAAAACCTCACGCTCCCCACTCCGACGGGCACAGAGGTGATACTTTTTAGTTTTGCCATCTATCGATGAATAGCAGAACTTTTAATGACTTTTTTTAAATAAAAAAAAAAAAAATATTAGCGAAAAAAAAAATTAAAAACATTGTTTTGTTATAATAAAAAAAAAATTTTTTTTTTTTGTAATTAAAAAATAAAATTAAAGAAAAAAAAATAAAAAACATAGTTTTTTATAATGAAAAATTTTTTTTTTTTTAATTGCTTAATTTGATAAAAATGCTATGCAATAGCTTTACCGCGGCAGTCCCCGAGTGCCACACATTTTTTTTTGAAATATAGACCTGGTACTAACAGGTCCATATTTTGAAGAAAATGGATACTTCTTATAAAGAAGCAATCATGCCCATGCTGCTTCATGATAACCAAGTCATGAAGCAGCATGGGCATGAGTGCTTCTTTTTAATAATGTCTCCAAAGTTTGGCAAATTTTCTCATAAAATCGATAGAGTATATTATATATGAGTGCTGATAAAGTTTCGCTTTATTTATTTTAATAAAAGATAACTAGCAATGTGAGATTGAGTTCAACATTACTAGCAATATTAAAAAATTATATATACTACGGGTCTTAATCGCGTGAATAATTTAAGGTCAAATACCTAGTTTATTGCCCGACGTTTTGACCATATTGCAACGGCCGTGGTCACGGGTAGACTCGATCCGTGACCACGGCCGTTGCAATACGGTCGAACGTTGGGCAATAAACAAGGTATTTTAGGTAGAATGGTATGTGTACAAATCGAATTTATCAACATACTAGCAATCTTGTTAACCCCTCCAGCTAAGCTCAAAGGCTTGTATTGAGAGAGGGTTCACGTCAGTAGTATTCGCTTTTCGTTTCTAGAACACACACAATAACTACACATTGTAAAATGATATATACTACGGGTCTTAATCTCGTGAATAATTTAAGGTAAAATACCTTGTTTATTGCCCGACGTTTAGTCTACCCGTGACCACGGCCGTTGCAATACGGTCGACACATCGGGCAATAAACATGGCATATATTATACATACATATATGCTGGAGAAGTAGACAAAGTGACCAAATTGTACATCTTAGTTTCCGACGTACCTAGTAATTTAAACACTTTTATACCTGGAACATCTATAATATAAACAACAACACAATTTCCATGAGCCCACACTACAACCAATTAAAATATTCCCCTTGAACAATAACATAAGAACAAACTTGTATCTAATTCGAAACACAAACGACAGAAAATAAATAAAGGAAACAAATAAAGTGGTTTGGCAAGTCTGGTAAGCTTACAGTGGATGGGGCAATAAAATGTAAATAGCTACAGAAGTGTTAAAAGGAGTCGCGGTAAAAGTTTAGCTCACGCGAACTTAGCACTCGATAGCGGCCCTCAGAGTTGAGCGGGGA
This sequence comes from Herminia tarsipennalis, assembly GCA_945859575.2. Taxonomy (NCBI): domain Eukaryota; kingdom Metazoa; phylum Arthropoda; class Insecta; order Lepidoptera; family Erebidae; genus Herminia; species Herminia tarsipennalis. Next base: position 18,953,410 of record OX243835.2, read on the forward strand.
CTGCAAGTGGTAAGAGGTAGCGAGTGGATACTAGAGTTTCTGACGCGATGACGTTTTATTAATAGATGACCAGCTGCACTAAAAAAAAATATTTGGTTGCTAAGCAACAGTGAATGGCGATTGCAGCGACATGTCATGCTATATAATTGTAACTAACGTTATTAATTGGTCACGCAAAAATTATCGACTTTACAGACAACCATTTTTTACTTGAATGATAGTAGTAAAATTTGTTTCCATTTTTTAAGAACTAGAAACAACCATGATCTGGCAGTGTTATTACAATTCTAAAATTTATTATCATAAAGAAATTGATGACCTGATGAACTTCGTGCCACCAGGGAAATATTGTTATATTGAATTAGTCAGTTCAGTGAGTCAATAAACAGTCAATAATTAACATAAGATCTCGTTTATTTGTGACTCACGTTACAATATCGCTATAAACTACATTCGAATCAAAACAAAAAATAGCACACAGAACAACTAACAAAAGACCATTTCACAGCCTATCAATTATAGTACTTGAGAGGCTTTAAAACCTTGTGTACATTATAAACGCTTAGAACAATAACTTAGGCCAACGCATAAACGGTTCTCCCTTGCTGAGGAAATCCGCCACAAATGGTTTTTCAGAAATATAAGTATTGGAGTTATATTGAGTCAAGAATTATGAGAATTGTATTAATAAAAACTCGTTTTGTGTGTATTAAATATCTTTTATTTCGTCATAAGCGTTTCTATATGTTTATTGGAAATCAACAAAAGGTTTGTGTTTAGAACTGCCACAATCGGCGATACTGTGAACGACAAGGTGTGATATCCCTCCAATAAAAAGATTAGATACATGGATTCCCTTTTTTAGGGTTCCGTATCCAAAATGGCAAAAAACGAATTAGTTTCGTCAAGTCCGTCTGTCTGTCTGTCCGTTCGTATATTACAGGCATTTTACTCAAAGACTTCTCAATTAATATTGATGAAATTTGGTGAAAAGGTATAGTGGCCGCTACTTAGTTTGATAGCTAAATAATAAAAGTAAATATTTTTAGGGGAGGCACTCCATACATGTAACAGAAGCTGAATTTTTTTTCGGCGAACATCAACGTGTGGCACATCATTCGACAGGTCTTTTAAAAACATTTTAAGGTTTCTAATAAACTTTTGGAAATAATCGATCCGAAAGTTGCATAAATTGTGCCCCCCCCCCCCCCCTTAACTTTTGAACCGTGTGACCAAAAAATATGAAAAAAATCACAAAGGTACAGGCTTAACAAATACTTTAAACTAAAACTATTTTGGACATGATCGGATATACCGTCATTGTGTTATAGCCGAAAAACTGCTTTTCTCAACAAAAGGGCGTAAGTCCCATGAACATTGGCTCTTCTGCTGATGCAATTATTTAAGGCTGCGGAACCCTACACTAAGCATGGTCCGACTTGCTCTTGCTCGGTTTTTATTTTTGGATTACATTACACCTCAGATAATTATATCCTCCTTTTTTCCTATGATGGTACTAAAAATAATCGCAGCATTTAAGTCTTTGTTCCTGTCAGTTCAGTTTTACCTCTAGTTATTTAAAGATAAAAATTACACGTGTATTTAGACACACGTTTATGGACCACAACATCTTCTGTATCACAAAATACATAAATGTAGAAGCGGCTCACAGGTCAATAGCACACGCGTGTAAAATGCTAGTCCTAAACCACTCCAATGGCAATCGAGGACTTGTTGGTAACCTGTGAGCTGGCCTTCTGGAGTATGCGAGCCTGGACCGTATACGCGCAGAAAAAACTAGTCTGAAACTACCCTTAGACCGAGATCGCCGTATGCGTATTATTATATTGATAGCCATCAATGTGTGGGCCTGTTTTAATTGTAGGAAGTCGGTCTTCGGTACCTATGTATTATGCCTGTATTCTGTTCTGTGCCTGTAGTTTCTTCTTCTTCTTCTTCTTGTGATTGGACGCCGTAACATATATTCGGTAATTTGTATGATTAATATCTAATAGCTGGTTGAATTAAAGTGATTTTCTCACTAAATGAGTAGCCGATTAAGTACCGCTTTGATAATTAACCGTATTATCAACTTATCATGATAGCTCACAGCGGCGGTCTATGAGAGGAAATAATGGTTTAATATTATGCTATTTTGGGTAATTAGATTTGCCAGAGATTGGTCCTAATCTGCACTAAATTGAGGTTGAAATTGTATTAAGTGTCTATATACTTATCAGCTTGGTTTGATTAAACGCGTACTTGTGTTAGTGGTGTTACGAGTATATAGGTATAATTTATATAACAAAAGTTTAACACTCAGTTAAAACACAGTTTCAATGAACATCGCACATATTTATGTGAAGACTGTTTTGCCAAAACATATCCTGTAGATATAGAAAATATGTAATTTTATTCATTTATTTAAGATACTTTTTTTAACACGTAGATGTTTGCTCAATTTTTTTTTCTGTTACATGTATGGAGTGCCCCCCCCCACTAAAAATATTTATTTTTATTATTGAAATAACATATTAAGTAGCGTCTAATACAAGAAACCTTTTCACCAAATTAAAATGCCTGTAACATACGGACGGACAGACAGACAGACAGACAGATGTACATGACGAATCTATAAGGGTTCCGTTTTTGCTAATTTGGCTACGGAACCCTAAAAATCGTGGTACATACATGTGTGTGACTTTTGTACTATCCATATTTTGTGGTTGGTACGAGGACAACAATTAAAATAGGCTAATAATATACGGGCCTTAGTAACCTGAAATAAATGGTTATTATTATTGTTATTCTCCTAACCGATTGTTTTCATGGCGGCTGATCACAACAGATACTAATAAATAAACACTCAAACTCAATTTCATAACACTAAATCAATTGTTGAATAACAGGCAGTTCCAAATGTTAAGCTTATGAATACTCATAATACACTAGACACTATATAGATCGTCAGTCACCTACCGGTGATATTCTTCACTTTACATTCCCGCAGTATCATAAAAAATAAGACAGGAAATAACATAAGATAAGACGAACAACCAAAGGGTAGGATAGATATTAGGCGCAAGATCGACGATTAAATGTGCTCGCCCTGGCACGAAGGAATCTGAGATTTATACAATCACGACTCATCTGTGGACCCAATAGCGGTAAGGTAAATGATTCGATCTAAGCAAACCCTCTGCCCTCACCTCATTTGTGTATTAAAATCTTCGGATCGCAGCATCCTACGGGTCAGAATAACAGACCGGATCAGAAACATGACTCTGCGCTCAACAGCGGAATTATTAAATAATTGATGTCATCCAAAAAGCTGCCAAACTAAAATGGGATTTGGCCGGGCATATATGTCGCATATCAAAAGAAATGTGGGCAAAAATCATCACTGAATGGAGAACAAAATATTAGACGACATCGCGGCAGACCTCGGGGAAGATGACGAGACGAAGTCGATTGCTACCTGAAAGACTGGTCAGCTTTAGCGCAAGACAGACACGAATACAAGGGAGAAAGCGAGGCTTTGTCCTGCAGTGGGACAGCATGGGCTGAAAAAAACAGATTTCATTTCGTCGAGGTCACGACTAAAGTGAGTATATCGGACTCAAGCTCAGGTTAAAATCACACAATGTGCCATCATATTGCTCCATGGCCAGAGTATCTCCCTGTAGTACTAATATATAAGAATAGGCTTATACACCATTTTCGAAACATTTGCAGACTGACTGGCCTGTTGATCTGGTGGTTAATGACCCTGAATGCTAAGTTGGAGGTCGTGGGTTCGATTCTCACGAACTCTTTGTGTGAAGACCACGATTGTTCATTCTGTGCCTGCGTGTAATTTATCGATAATATATCGTATTAGCAAATATTGTCTGGTTACCATAGTACAGGCTCTGCCTAGGTTAGGATCAGATGACTCAGATGGCTGTGTGTACTCACACACAGTTCCAATATATTATTCTCAGCATTAATTTTAAACCTGTATTTTGTAACAGTCTAATTAATGGCTCTGTAATATTAATAACTAAAACAAAGATATACAAATTATTATTTGACATAAAGTCACTGAATAAAAATATGAATACAGTTTACAGTGAATAATACAGTTAGTTATTGCCACAGAAATAGCGAGACCGGTATATTTAAGGTTTGTATTTCCAGTCATAGTATTCCCCTTGGAATAAGAAATGCAACTTGTACGAGTTGATGTTGAGTTTCAGACAGTTTCTACGTATAGTAAACTTTTCTCACGTTTGATAAGATAAACTTCGGGTTGTATATATGTTTTTGCCACGTGATAATTTAAATGTAATAAAACAAAAGAAGCAAGTAAAAACGTACCAGTTCATTTGTATCTTTGAACCTTAGTGCGGCAGATGTCTTTTTAAAAATAAAACATAACAATATGTACAAAGGCATAATGGCAAAAGGTAAAAAGCAATAGCAGATGAAAATGGAAATTATTTATCGTGTTGCTATCGATTTCCAAAATAAACAATATAATGTATAATGTAGGTACTCCACCTACATTTAAAACCAAATAATAAACATTAAGTAAAAAGTAAAGATACTACTACATTTAGTTAAGTAGAAATATTTGCAAACATTTTTCCTAGTTTTTGCAACATTTTACATTGCTACTCTGTGATGTCGATAAATTAGCTATCTAGCAGTAAAATATTTTTTAATTCAAGCCGGTACTTCCTGAGATTATCGTGTTCAAACAAACAAATAAACAAACTCTTCAGCTTTATAATACTAAGTATAGACGTGAAGCTAATAAATTCGTTTTAGCTCCGTTTTCCTTAGTTTAAGGAAATAAAAATGTTAAAAAAAAAAAATATAAAAATAAAAAAACCCGCCTGAAAAAAAAAGATGGAAACAAAATCCCCTACAAAATTATATAATTACATGCAGTCGAAGCACTTTACATCGAGACTCATCAATGCCTCCGACTGATTTATTTTTTTATTTAATACTTTTTAGTGGTTGTAGGATGTAACCGAAGTAACAAGTAACTTTTATCAAAACTATTGTCAAGTATTGAAAATTGGAAAAAGAATGATTGCTAACTAACTTTTTTAGTATTGCAGTCATAATCATGTTATACCTTTTTGAAATGCTTGTGTGTGAGTCCTTTAATTTGATACCCATATTGCAGTATTCAGAACATTTTTTTTTTCACATCTCTTTATTTTGACATCTCACAACCCCCGTGTTTGTTTTTTTAAAACGTCACATATCTAAGAACACTTGCGCAATCAAGACGAATCTAACGATGTCTTACGGCCGGTCTCAATAATCTACCTATCGATTGATTTGGCTACTAGAGGTAGAATTTTGACATATTTTGTATGGAACTTATGTCAAATATAAATAGCTCTAGTAGCCAAATCCATCGATACATACATTATTGAGACCGGACGTTAATTGTATAAACCCGTTTAGTGGATTGTGAGATATCAGGTAACAAATAATATTACTTAAATACATGCAAGATACGGGCGAAAAAAATATCCCTTCCTTACAGTCGAGTAATAAGAAGAAACAAATGTATTCTCTCTTCGTTATATCTATTAGTATCCAATAAATACTCAAACAAAAGTCTCCCTTAACGTCGAGAGCACTTAGTATGACAATCACGTTACACAAATTCTCCCTATAATATACGAATACTGATAGAAAATGCATATCCGACTACAAAATCCCATACAGTAACAAAATGTCTGCGTGCACTTTCTAGTCAATTAACTCCGTTGACACAAAGCGGAGTAATGAAAACGCTAACTAAGTGAAATGTCAAGCGCATGATATATTGACGTTCAGTCGCTGTCCGTCGATGCCTCACTATTGTTCAGAATTAACTATATTGGAGTTTATTCTGTTTTATGTAGTAGTAATTTGGTTTTAAAAGTGCTGTACATATTTATTTTTAATTGGACTTAAATAATTTATCGCAGACATTTTTGTTTAGTTGTGCTTTTAAGTTGTGATTTAATTTTTAATCTACAACTAGGGTTAGCTCGCAGCTGTTAAATAGAGTTAGAATTTACTGAACTTTATTTATCCTTGGTATAGAAACCTCTTTGCAAAATTTTAGCTTTCCAGGGCCAAGAGTTTGCCTGGACGTTTGAGATGAGTAAATGAATGAGTCAGGACTTTTATTTTTATACTTTAATTCACGTTAAATTATGAAACTCCTTCTCTTGGATTCAAAAATGTTTTATCAGAGTTGATTTAATAGCTCATTTATGATTATGATATAATTCCAGATTCCAGATCTCTTTGTGATTGTGATATGCTACGAAATAAAAGTTGTTGCTTGATCATAAAGTTATGATTTCGCTCCATGTAATGGTAAACACGGTTATGGTTAACAGTAGTATAATAAGACAACCGGGCAAGAGCATGTCGAACCATGCTCAATGTAGGGAAGTAGAAGAGCGTATGTTCATGGTACTTACGCCCTTTTGTTGAGAAACGTAATTAATTTTTGAAAGACCTGTCGAATGATGTGCCACAAGTGGACATTTGTTGAAAAAAAAAATGATTTTAGGTTCTGTTACATGTATGGAGTGCCCCCCATAAAAATATTGATTATTATTATTTAGCTATTAAACTAAGTAGCTTCTACTACAAGGCACCTTTTCACTAACTTTCATCAACATTCACTGTGTAGTCTTTGAGTAAAATGCCTGTGACATACGGACGGACAGACAGTCAGACAAACGGACGTGACGAAACTATAAGGTTTCCGTGTTTGCCATTTTGGCTACGGAACCCTAAAAAGGGTTCAACTATTCGTGTATGTTGGCAAACTCAGTTGTTGGCCAGTCTGTTTACAGTAGGCTAGCGTCCCGCGCAACTTCGTCTGCATAGATTTTCCCGTTTTTGAAACATTACTCATTGCTTCTCCGCTCCTCTTGCTCGTAGTGATGTTATATAGCCTATAGCCTATAGCCTACCTCGATAAATGGGCTATCCAAAAGTGAAAGATTTTTTTAATTCTTACCAGTAGTTCTTGAGATTACCGCGTTCAAACAAATAAACTCTTCAGCTTTATAATATTAGTATAGATGTATATCACATTTACAGTCTATTTTTAGGCAGTGGGTGTAACAATCCTTCAGGATAAATAACCAAGTGTAAAATTATCAAAGCTAGCACCGTTGCACCACCAATATACGGCACAAAATATCGAAGCTGAACATTTTATTTTCAATATTGTAACAGATAAAAATCGACGATATTGATTTCACTTTACTATTTACGAATATACTCTCGATATGAAATTCTATTTGTTTCGAAATCGTGAATATGTAAATATTCTGTAAATCCCTTACTGATGCAATAAATGGAACGACTAATGCATGTATACAAAGTGTTAATTGATAAGTAATATTTGTAGTATCATATCGAGTACATAGGAACACATTTGCAATTAATATTGCGTAGTTTGTACATTTCATTGCGATTATAATAATCATACACACAACTATAGTTCTACAAATATCACAATCACAAATATAGTTCTACAAATATTTTTGTGGTAATATGTATAAAGATGTATTTATTATATATAAGTTGTATCTAGGGTTTAACAGAGGTAAAACATAGCTGAAATTGACTGAATAGCGGACACCTAAACCAAAGTATACTTACTATTACTACGTTCCCAAACGGTAACTTCTTACACGACTGAACATAAACACCTCAACTATAAATATTGATAAACTTTCGCGATTTGTACACATTATAATATCTTAATCGCGTGAAAAGTTTAAGGTTATTTTGTTTATTGCCCGACATTTCAACTATATTGCAACGGCCGTAGTCACGGGTAGACTCCACCCCTTGTGTTTACTATTCGTATCATAGTAATATCATGACAGTTAAAGGCTACTTAAAACAAAGACGCATTTTAGTATTTGCCCGATAGTTTTATAATATGTTAACGCAAAATTGTTGAAAATTCGACTGATACGTGAAATAGGACACGACTGTCGGTCTGTGATATATAAATACATTGAATTTAGTCTAGCTCAGACTAAAGTTTTCAAACTTTTGCGACTTGTTACGATCGATCGATCTTTGATCGAAACGTCGCGTCGGGCAATGAAAAGCCATCGGTAATTTATAAATATTATTGCGATTTAGTTACAATTTATTTCTTTGATAAAGACTATCCTGACATCGAATCTAAAGCAAAATAGAATTGTTATTTATTCGAAGTGGTCTTGCCAAAGCTCGTTAGATCAACGGAGAAATAGAGTGGCTACGCAACCCACCAGACGAATAGCACAAATAAGGATTTAATAAAATTATTGATAAGAACAGTATATCAATATACAATTTGAAGCTTATAGTAAATGTTTTTTAATCGATGTATTTATCAGCCGCGTAGCGAAGGATCAATACGATCTATAGGGTGTATTTGCTAACTCTAATAATGAGGGAAAGTACCCCAAATATATATCTTCGTCCTTCATGTTGAAAACGGAGGCTACCAGCCATCCTGACGTCAGAATGGCTGGTCAATTTTTTTTTTAATTTCTCTGAAACTATCATATGTAGCAATTATTGAAAAGATGAAGCAAATATAAGCAATTGGGTAGCAATTCTTGAATAAACTTTTGGAGCCACTTGCCATAGGCGACCAGCCATTCTGACGCTGACAAATAATTTTGTTTGATATTCAACACCCTCTGTAATTACAAACTTTGCTAATTTGTCAGCCTCCTCGTTACCGGTTAATCCGATATGAGATGAAACCCATTGCAATCTTAGGTCTTTACCTCTAATTTAGAAATCCTGGATGGGGATCGAACCCACGACTTCTTGTGTAGCAGTCGGATAAACTCCCACCGCGCCACATAGGCAGTAGTAGTATAAGTTTATTGTCCACGGGAAGCCGAAAATAATGGTGTTAATAGGACACAGGGATCCTCTTAAGACCATTCTTTTCGGCTTACCTTTGGCCCCGGGTACTTAACCAACTATACTTCATCTAAAAATACAATGTATCTGTTGTATAAACATACTCACATTTTAAGCAAATATTCTAGATTATAGTTAATTACTAGATCTGAAAATCTCCAAACAACTACTGAATTATAAACGAAGAGTTTTCCCATTTCCTGAATCAGCTAAATTAACTATATGAAAATTACGCTCGTGTATTCTCAATAATGATAATCAGATAAACTTCGATTCGTTTGTTTGTTACGTTAAATTAACATTGTATTGTAGAACATATCGCGCTTAATGCTACAATTTATAGCGAGTTTTATCAGTTAGCAATTTCTTATGAGTGGCTATAAGAGTTTTAAAGTTTTAATATTTTACATGTAAATCAGTTTTTTTTTAAGGGGGCATTACGCCGAGCGAATTATTCATTTAGCGCGACACGGCCGCCCGCCACGTTTTCCCGCACACAAGCACTACTTCACAGTGCACAGGAGCGCCCGAAAAAATAATGTCGAATATTCGTTCATACATAATTATGTTAGATTACGAACGCCACAAATAGTTAACGATTTTTGGATTTTTGTATTGTCGTAGGACAATACAAAAATACAAAAATTATTTTTGGGTTTTTCCGTAACTTCAAGATTTTTTACGGGTTAATATTAAAACATATCCTTAAATCTGTTGATCATTTCTATAATAGTAGATTATGAAATTATCATCATCTACTATTATAGAAGTGACCAACCGATTCTCGAACACAGCTAAGTATCTCAGTATGACGCTTGACTCAAAGCTATGCTAGAAAGCACATGGCAAGAAAAAAAGAGTAGAGCTAGCCCTAGGCTACCAGAAAATGTACTTGCTACTGGGAAGACACTCTTCCCAATCAGTACACAACAAAGTACTGCTATATAAACAGGTGTTAATGCCAGTATGGACTTATGGTATATCGCTTTGGGGCTGTACTGCTCAGTGCAATCGTCAATTTGTGTTTTGTTTTTAGAGACAGCTCTCGCCCGCAGTAGGGTTGCCCTGTGTCGCGGTGTACTTTACAAACATACAAATCATGGACACAAAGTACACCCAGACTCGGAACGACAATTTGTGGATCACAAAAAGTGGTGTCCCGTGTGGGAATCGAACCCACGATCTCTTGCGTAGCAGTCGGACACACTCCCACGGCAGGACGGCGGAGGTATTTTACCTTGAATTATTCACGCGATTAAGACCCGTAGTATAAATATTTTTTTAAAAAAATATACAAAGGAAGAAGGAAAAAGGTTGGCAACCCCAGCCAATGTAAACATCGGCTCCGTATTTAAAATATAAAATAAATAGTAAAAGTGAATTAATAACGTTGAAAGTGCTAGGAAAGTGATTTTGATATCGTTTGTTAGAGTTTTTACATACTCTTTGAATTAGAAAACACATAAAAAATAAGTGCACAGTGATTGAGACAATAACTTTATAAACATATTTTTATCAAGGTTCAGTGAACAAAACATTAAAACTTATTAAGAACTACGCACATAGGCATCATAAAGTGTTTAAAAAGGCAACCACACAGTGACTAGCTTTATACAATTTAGAAAACTTTCGTTTTTTCTATTATTATTATAATTCAAATTCAAAACAATAACACAGTGCTACCAACATTACAGTGTCATATCATAGATCACGTTCCATATCCTGCACTGCCTATAACTTTGGCATAGTTATTGAACTATCGTCGCGTTACATACATCAACGAGTGCGTTCCATGCCATGCAAAAGTTGATTTTTGCCATATATTTTTAAGCATTACAATAATAATTTTATTAACTTCAAATCGCAATAATGGAGTATAGTGACGATATACTCGATAGTGACGATAATGTCACTCGGAGAAAACGGTGTACTAACTTATCGCTTTTATCTGAATCCGATGATTCACTGAATACTTCCTCTTCGAATTTAAGTGTTAAGAGTCTAATAGACTTATCAACTCGTATACAGGGTGATGAAGTAATAAAATTACGCAAACTGATTGTAACCTTAAAAGATGAGTTACTAAGTGCTCATACGCAAGTTGATACACTGACATTAGAAAATTCAGCGCTAGAAAAACGATTACAGGAAGAAACACAAAAAAATGAGCGGCTTAAGATAATGTTTACTCAACTAAGTACTAAAAAAGTAAACATACCATCGACTAATTATAAAAAGGCGAAAAGAGGAACAAATAACCCACCATCTAAATTATCCGCAAAAAACTAAATTTTGACTTAGAAGCTCATACTCCTAAGTACTCTCTTCAATTACACTCAGGAAAGGAACCCTATATCGGTCAAGAAACTGAAGTTGAACGAGTCAATCTCATAGATAGTAATGAAGACGGAACAAGATGCAGCGGTACCGGGAACATTGTATCATCTAATGTAGATAATGTCAAAATAGGAGGCATGAGTACAGGAAAAGATGTATCAGTAGATTTACCAACACAACAACAACCACAGATACAAGATGACCCCTTAAACCGTAGTCAAGAATATGGTAAAATATTTCTGTTATCAGATAATCAAGGAAATGGTATTGTTCAAAAGTTAATTAAAAGCAAAAATAAAATAAATGGGGATTACAAAATACAATCATTTAGGAAACCAAATGCGAAAACTAAAGATGTCTTATTTGACTGTTGTAATATGGCTAAGAATATATCAAAAAATGACAATGTAATTGTAATGACAGGGAGCAATGACTCAAACCCAATTGAGCTTTTATCAGAGATATCTGTGGCGCTACATTTTCTTAAAAAGTGTAATGTGTTTATAGTAAATGTACTTGGTAACCCTTTTCTAAATGAATGGAAACTAAATTATGAGCTTAAATTACTAACACAAAATTATAAAAATTGTACATTTGTAGAAAGTGGTGAAATGCAGAAAGTTGTTCAGCAAATTATTTACAAGATAAATTTGATTCAGTACAATAACCAGTTTCTTTCTTATAACAAACACACATTTAAAAAGGGTATCGACACTCATAAAGTAGTTTGTCATAATTTGCGCAAAAACTTTAGTCACCATGAAAACGCAGAGCCGAAGAAAGGTACAATTCCATATTATTTTCCATTTCTCAATAAATCTAAAGAAAAGTCAACAACCAAAAAACCTAGTTTTTTTCGTGAATAAATATTTATTTTCAATTTTTCACCAAAACATTGCTGGTGTTTTAAATAAAACACATGATTTAGAGGTAGCACTTCGCGAAATGCATGATTTAAATGAAAATGTTATAGCAGTATGTCTGAGCGAGCATTTTATAGTTAGAAATGAAGAAAAATACATAAATATACATAATTTTTACCTTAGCTCTATTTATTCAAGACAAGATCAACGACGTGGAGGCACGTGTATTTTGTGTAGAATGGGGTACGAAAGTACTGAACTAGATATGTTAAAAGAATTTGCTCTAGATAAACATTTTGAAGTTTGCGGTGTTGAAATAAAACTGTTAAATGTAATTATTATATCTATTTATAGAACTCCAAATTCAGATGTTAAAATTTTCTTTAATTCTCTTACCGATATTTTGTCAAAGCTTCAACACAAAAAATGTAAAATAGTTATTTGCGGCGATTTTAATATCGATTTACTATTGTCAGATAAAATTAGTACTACATATAAAGAGTTATTACTAAATTTTGGATTGCAATATCATATACATGAACCAACTAGACTTAATAAATGTATAGATAATATAATCAGCAATATAAATAATGCTACTGGTAAAACTTATAATTTATGTCTGTCCGACCATAACACAGCTCAAGTACTCACATTTGAACAGACAAAATCTAATAAAATAGGTAATGATCGCTACTTAATAACAATAAATGATTTAAATAAAGATAATGTCAAAAAATTCGTTAAACATATAAGCTGTCTAAGTTTTAGTGAAATGTATCGAACATCAAATGCTAATGAAGCCTTTGATAAGTTCCATGATTTACTGACTTTATTGTATAAACTTTGTTTCCCTTGTATCAGAATAAAAAATAAACATAATAGTAATAAACCGAAATGGATAACTCGTGGTATAAAAAATAGTTGTAACACTAAACGATCATTACGATATAAATATTACTTAAATAGAAACTGTGAAAATAAGAATAAGTATAAAGTGTATTCACAACTATTGCGAAGGTGTATGAATAACCTGCAAGTCTTATGTAACCAAATAATATGTAAAAAATTATATGCAAAATTATGAAATTGAAATTAATGTAACTTTAAATAATGTAATAAAATAGTTAAATATAAATAAATAAAAAATTAACACTTCCAAAACTAGCGTACTTCATTTCAAAACATTCAAAAGTAAACCTGAGCACGTTAATGTAAAATATAATAAAGTTGCTATAGAACAAGTAAGTAATATAAAGTTCCTCGGCGTAACTCTTGATGAGCATTTCACATGGAAGAATCACATTGCAATAATTGCAAAAAGAATCAATCAGTTCGTATTTGCCTTAAAAAAGGTTAAAAATATTACATCCAGGCATACTTCTATAACAGTTTATCACGCATACGTCTGCTCAGTAATCCGTTACGGCATAGTCGTGTGGGGTAACTCTTCTGAAATCTATTTCAGAAGAGTTACCCCACACGACTATCTAGAGAATCTTTCTTGCACAAAAGAAGTGTATTCGTTCTATGTTTGATATGCAGTGGTCCGATTCATGCAGGCCTATCTTCAAAGTGCATAATCTTCTCACAGTCCCCTGTGTTTATATTTACGAAGTAGCCAGGTTTTTAAGAACTAATCCTACACTATTTGAGCGTAAGGATAATCAAAATAAGAGAATAGTTACACATCTAGATTACGAAATGCCTATTCCTAGGTTAGAAGTCTTTCGACGGAGCTGCGTTTATATGGCTCCCCTAATTTATAATTCTTTGCCTAAAGTTATTACCCAACTACCATTTAAAAAGTTTTCTCTAGAATTAAAGAAATGGTTGCGAAAAGAATGCTTTTATTCTATTGATGAGTTTTTAAAAAAATATCCTTGTAAGTTTTACAGGCTTAAATGAATGAAATAAAAGTGTATAGATTACGTAAGTGTATAAAGATGTTTAATGTTGGAATGCAGATTGTGTTCTATTGCATGCTTATACTGCCAAATATGTGAAACTTCTATTTTTATAAGACCTCTGTACCTACCATATTTGATGCAATAAAGAAATTATTATTATTATTATAAAGATTTCAGAACAAAGTGCTTGTGGATATTGCCAACGCCTCTTTGTACATAAGAAACTGTGATCTCGCCCGGGACCTTAAAATGGATGACATAGAGACAGTTATACAAAGATTGCTAAAGCACATCAAAGCAGGTTTCATCATCACGTGAACGTCGAGGCAATCCAGCTCCTCGATAGTACGGAGTTGTAAAAAAATGAAATATTAAATGTAGTGATAAGTGCTGCGTAAAAGAACACATAAACCAAGTGCATGACTTTACATATGTAATAGAGACAATTAGATAAGTATTATTGGACACATTCTTAGGTTTAAGTCCATATAGCAATTTAGGTTATAATTAAATTAACATTAGTCTTTAGGCTAGATTGTAATCTGTATAAAGTAAAGGAAATCTTCTAGATGAACTTTTTGACTAATCACACAATTTTTTTCGTGTCATAATATTTAAGTTTTTGATAGAGCCGAACCCTGTTTTCCTTTGTCTAACCTTAAGTAATTATAGATTGTATACTTTCGCGTTGAATGATAACTACGATCATGCTAGGATAGTATTGACCTTAGGGATCGTTTAAATTTTCGATCAGGTTACACCGACCACCGACGTTTTTTTGCGACCACGGTTGGTGCAACCTGACTGAAACGTCAAGCTATTCATAAGGTAGTCATTGTTATTTACGGCTTACTTCTTAAAAATTATCTTTGCTTAAGCCTACAGAGGTATTCTACTTGAGTTAAAACTGAAATGTAGGTCGCATAAGTATGAGGACCGTGTACTAGACTAGGCGTTATTAATAACATTAGGCTTGGACACCTAAGCGTTTGTACATTTTTTTAGATACAACCATTTTTACAGCTATACATACTTTTTAGTTTTATTTAAGATAAACATGTGATATACTTTGGAGGAGTATTACTTACTAGCTGACCCGCCCATCTTCGTGTGCGTTAATTTTCCCTGTTTTTGCAACATTTTTTATTGCTGCTTCGCTCCTATTAGTTGTAACGTGATGTTATATAACCTATAGCCTTCCTCAATAAATGGGCTATCCAACAAATAATTTTTCAATTAAGACCAGTAGTTGTTGAGATCATCGCGTTCAAATAAACAAACAAACTCTTCAGCTTTATAATATTAGGCAGGGGTGTCGTGAGTATGACCGAACTGATAGAGTATATATCATTTCAGTGCATTCAATATTAAAGTTCAGTCCCTCACACAGGAGGACTTGGTTCGGCTGCCTCAAATAATGTAGTCAAAGTGGCCGATTGTTGAAATAAAGATATAATGTTAATATAGTTAATGTAGAGAATATGTTAATATAGAGAAGAAGTCCTTCGGTAGGTTCAGAAAGTAACTTTCGCAAATACTGTCTTTTGTCTAAAAAAGCCATGGTCTCAGAGACCATGAAATGATCCTAATACTATCATTATCATTTATCAACTATTTATATTACATTAAATAACTCTTAGCCAGAGTGCTCACACTCATTAATTACTAAAAGCAAGTATGGGTGTACTCCTAAGCTAAGCCAGTACTATAAATAAGTCACTCTATGACCATTTCTGTGGAATCGTTGCGGTGAAACAGGCAGGCAGGCTCACAATCGGAAGGTTGCAATTATATCCACTCGTTGAATGTAATAACCTACAGCGTTACTAAGGGTTTATCTATCTTTTCTTCTTGGGTCTTCTTATATTATTCCTAAATTCTATGATTATAAACTATTGCAAAATTATAAAGTAGCTTTGTTTATACTTTTAATCTATACTAATATTATAAAGCTGAAGAGTTTGTTTGTTTATTTGTTTGAACGCGATAATCTCAGGAACTACTGATCCGAATTGAATTTAAAAAATTATTCTACTGTTGAATAGCCCATTTATCGAGGAAGGCTATAGGCTATATAACATCACGTTACGACCAATAGAAGCGGAGCAGCAACGAGAAATGTTGCAAAAATGGAGAAAATTTACGCAAATGAAGTTACGCGGGACAGCTAGTTTTAAAATAAAACTAACGTAGATCAACAAGTTATGGGTTTCTTATTCCGAAACTAGGTCTTGTATTTCTATGTCTGCTTTTATGTTTGTTCGGATGTGACTCACAATTCTTTTAGAAATAATTTAATTGTTAAAAAGTTAACATCTAATACTACAAGTTTTATCAAAATCTGTTAAGTATAATGTTAAAATCATTATATTTGAGAGGTTATGTACAATGGTCGCAAAAGTCGTAATTACGGGGCATCAAACCGAGCAGAGTCAGGTTAGGTCAGGTTAGTTTTTAATACATTAAATGTAAAGACAGGGCTACATTCCATAGACACGGAGAGAAAAGAAAGTACCAAACGATTACGATCAAATAAAAATGGAATCTGACATAGTTGAGTTAGGTTTTGGTTATCCTCATGCAACGCAAAATAGAATAATTCTCAGACAAGGTTTTTGAAAAGCTAGTTAGTGAAATGAGAGCGCATCTACCAGAATTTAGTTGCATTTTCATATTAATTTGAAAACACGAAGATCTCTGACGCGAATAATTAAAATGATAGTGCTCTTTGTACTGCAGTATGATTAGCTACTTTTATTTCGCCCGAAACCGTTAAACACGTACATATAGGTTATCCTTCCATGTGAAGCGAGGGTATATCTTAAGCAAATACTATAAAACAACATCTTAAGTAATGTAAGAAATGATTCTTTGGAGGTATGCACACTCTGTAATCTCATAGTGAAAACAATTTACAACTTTTAAATAATATAGGTACTACGAGTACTTACAATATAAAGCAATATTATCAAGAATCAAATGCGAAAAGTTTTAAGAGTTCGCGAAGTTATGTGTTGATCTTTCAAAACACTTAAAATTCGAAATACACCTGTATTATTTCGAAGTTTGCACATTTGCATCGAGTTCGAATGTTCGAGTAAAGCATTTAAACTTGGCAAAATCTCTGCATGTTCTAAATACAATTCTTTTCGGAATAAAATCGTATCGGGAATGTTAAATGGCTCTTATAGTAGGGGTATTGTTTGCCTGAATGAACATTCGCACCCTCAGTATCCGACCAAAATAACTATGCATATGAAAAATAGCTAGAAGGATTTTATGCCTTATACCTTTATACTTAAACCACTATTTTACATACATCTTAATATAACTATTTGTAAGAGCGACTGACCGTAATCGTTTCGCTTTAAAGTCATTATGGTGGTCATTTTCGGTCTCATTTCGTTTGAAACGGAAATTTCATTGGTTTTAGATTACTACCTCTAAAATACAAATTGATTAAACTTTATCAAAAGGAACTATAAAAAGTATTTGAGTCAGTAAAAATAACACTAGAATAGTTGTACGTCTCTTCAAACTTAATTAACTATTCTTACGTTTGATTTAATATGCCCCACAAAAAACGGCCGTTTGAATAATTTCGTACTAAATGTAAATAAATCTGGATAGAATACTCTTACAAACAAACCTTAAATTATTTGAGTACCAGCTGAACATTTTATATGCTAATTGAAATCACTTTTAGACGGCGAAAGCCCCATAAAAAAGGTTGTAAAGCTTGTTTGAAATTCTTTGTGAGGTATAACCTTATACGTCACTATAGAAACGAGGGTGTTTCACATTTCCCCTTTAAAGTGGAAAATACGACGGAATCTAAATACGTTTACGCGAGAAGGTATGTTCCATGAAATGCAAAGAACGCAGTCAATTTATTTAAATTGATAGGAAATTTGTTGAAAGATGTTGCACAAAATATCTATAAAGCCAATCTTTGTTGATGTTAAGTAGCATCCACCTGGTGTACCGCAGTATCTTATAATTCTTACATATTAGGTGTTGAACGCCTCTTATGAATATTGATTGTATACTATGTCTTTATGACACAACTGCGCGTGTATCGTTAAAACAAAAACAACTAAAGCTCCGTTTTGATCTCGAGTTACATCTCTGTACATATCTATTGATATATCACCTAGCGAAGGTCATTGGTCGATATTACAAGTGGGACAGACCAAATCGAATCATCTGTTATGGATATGACTGCTGTCAAAGTAATAATACAATATATTATACGTTTACAATGTCAAAGTTTAAAAGTTATCAAGAAAGTATTAGTTTTGATGGAGCTAAATATTAGCAACAAATAAAAAAACTAAAATTCTTACGATCGACCCACATTTGTTGTTTTTTTGAGACTATTTATTTAAGTCTTATTATATTAAGTAAAACCCAGTTTTATGAATATTTTCCAAGAATAAAAAAAAAATCACATCCGCAATTCACATACTAATAGAGAAGATACCTTAATCTTTTTTTTCTAAATTTTATTCTTTCACTCTGTCGGCATATGTAATATGTGTATCCATGAAAAAGTACAGCCTTCTAACACTAGCAGTCCCTGACCTAAGCTACGGACGTACGGTCGGACGGGCATGGCGACACTATAAGGGTTTAGTTTTGCCATTTCGGCTACGGAGCCCTTTAAAAGTAATTTCCACTCTAAGATTTTCATAAAATTCTCTATTCAATCTATCTATATTTACGCAATCTGACTCTAACAAAGGAGATTACATCAGTTGTTTACAGCATTGTTAGTACTATTTCCCATTCTTCCATATCAGCCGGTTATTATTTTCTTAATGAACAAGACCTGCTTAATTAGTTTCAAGACATAAAACTGGTAATATAAAAGCTTTGTGTAATAACATAGTTTCATATACTGAAGCAACGATCACGCGATCGCCGCCCAACACTTTGGGAAAGTGCGTGCTTATTATACGAAAATGGGTAGGACCAAGTGAATTTCTACGTATACTGTTATAATGAAACTTCTCACGCAACTATTCATCGACATTAGCAAACCTAGCCTTTAGAAAACACGATCCGACGGTGTCTATAATGTTTTAAATTGCTCTATTCTGTATGTAATGTGAGCACTCATAACGGTCCTTCATATGATTGATGCTCACTCCAGTAAAAAGTTCTTTTTTGCCATTTGCCGAATGACGTTTGCATTAATAATTTTCTTAGGCCATTTCTGATACTATAGAAAGAATTGTTGAAAAATTATGAATTTCCTCTTTCTTTGCTGAAATGAGTGATTTATTTATATTGCTCTACAATTTTGAAAAACATTTCAGATATAAATCCGTACTTTATTGTGAAACAAAAGGTTTCAAAAAAGATATTTCAATTTTACTAAATTACTGTTTGAAACATTCATTTGCCGTTCATTTGGATTTATGTCAAATTCTTTTAACCCACGCTACCATTAGCGCTAAAGTTAATACTCGTACCTCTATTTTTTTAACCCAAAAATCTATTTTAAATTTTCTTTTAAAACATTTTTCGTTTCTTCGAGCATTCAAAACAGTTATAATTAAACAAAATAATGAATTAGATAAAGCGTAATTTGAATGAAAAAAGAAAAATAAACGAAATTAGCTTTAACTTTAACTTTCTCAAAGTCGACCCGGTTAGAAACGGCCGAGAAAGGACGGGAAATGTATAAAGGTTGGTACACAACTTTGCCGGTGTGGTGAGGATTTAGAATGGCAGACGACACGCGTGGCTCGTTTTGCATAGGTTTAAACCGAATACGAGAAAAGCATGTAAATTACAGTCACCGTGCCATAGAAAAATATTTTTGCTTTCTGACGACATTATCGGAGTTACTTCTACATTTGCATGAACATTTTATTCCGTTACTGGTTTTCGGTATTCAATATTTAAATAATATAGCAAGAATAGAGGTGAATACTGATTATTCATTTACGAATATTATTAGGTGTAGTTAGGTTTTAGACTAAAATGATGCATTTACAAGAAGGAGACTCAGACAATAATACAATATTATTTTGACTTTTCGGTGGCGTCGTGGGAGTGTGACAACTGAAGCGCAGGGTTCGATACCCACAAGGGACACCATTTTGTGTGATCCGCAAATTGTTGTTCCGGGTCTAGATGTATTTTGTGTCTGGTAATTATATTTTTGTAACCTCAACGACACAGGTACCTACTTGTACCTTACAGCTTAAAGTCTTATTCAAAAACTATTTTTATATGGACTCAAAAGGCTTCGTTAAATGACAAGGGCTCTTTGTTTGTAGTATAGCATTTCAGTTACTAGTGACGTTGCGAAGTTATTATATTGACTTTTATAAGATTTTGTATACTACTTCTTACGTAGTGGCAGCATCTAAAGGAAATTTAGACTTTTTTTAGTTCTAGTTGCCATTTGCCGTGTAGAAACGTTCACAAACATTCTTAAATAAACACTCATTTATCGTGCATGGTGCATTTTCATTGGGCGTCGTCGTGACCGCGTAAGTTTAGTGTGTAGCTCCCTTAATATGCAAAGAAAAATATTCTAGCGACACGTGCCTGCTGCAGTTTCATTGGGCGTCGTGACCGCGTAAGTCCAGTGTGCAGCTACCTTAATCTGTAAAGGAAAATGTTCTAGCGACACACTAATTGGGTGCTAAAGTAAATATTTAAAAAGGTGAGCGGGAAAACGTGAGGTTTTAACTTTTCAATTACGTCAATTAAGAGTGCCTTGCACAGCTGCGAAGAGAATTATTAGGTGTAGCAATTTTTATGAAACAGTTCATTCTTTATAACGAACGGTACGATCGTGATAGGGCAATTAAGAAGTCCTTAACAAATATGTTTGCAAAGTATTTTTATTGCGAGATTTTATTACTTATTTGGATTTTATGGGAATATTTTTTATTTATGATATTTATTTAATATGAACTAGTTACATTGCAAATGAAATATATGGTAGAAACAATGAACACTATCCCACAGCCAAATAAATACCGTAAATACTAAACATAACAAAATGTTCACAAATGAAGGTTGAACTTTCATTGGTATTAAAATTAATCATACCTGCTTCGATTGTCGAAAAATCATCACTAATCATCAGTCAGTTAAATCGTTAGTTATAATTTGTCATTTCTTGATAAGGTCAATGAACCTATTTATGAATGCCGTATAATGGCCATTTTCAACTCTACTGCTATACAGTAACGTACTATGAAGTGCCAAAGTATGTTACTAGTCAAAACCTGCTCATTAATAATAGAAAATACCAAGTGTTAAGTGAATACACAAGTATGTAATGGTATGCAGTTTTGGACACAGTTGCGGTTTTCCGAATACCTTACTTAGAAGTAACATTTAAAATGTCGCGTTGCATGATTATAACTATTTAATATACGAGAATTAACGCGCATTGTTTACCGTAAAATTGCTTGACCTGGTCGAAACGTCAAGCAATTTTAAGGTAAACAATGCGCGTTAATTCCCGTATAATAAATAGTTACCTTACCTAGTATCTGGTATTTGCCACATTTTAAAAACCTCGAACCTTTGTAGTCGTAGTCCATGATTTATGTCTGAAGTATCTCAAAAGTCGCCGAAAATCCTGACGGGCTTACAGATACCTATACCATGTGCATAACGTTGCATTTGATACACGCTGGCGCTCTGCATATGTTATGCAAGCAATCGAAAAATTAACAAATGTTTTGACGCATCTATTTTTTTTATACAACAAAATGAAGAGACGAACAGGTCATGTACCTGATGAAAAGTGTCACGCTAGCCCATATCAGCATCAGTGCCTCCCAAATCCTTGTTTGGCAAAGACCTGAATGTCGCCGCAACGCGCTCCTCATTTGAGACTTTAGTTCGTAATCTCATTTTCCCAGTAATTACACTTGCTAAAGTGTCAAGTAATAGTAGTCAACTGAAACACAGTGATGCGTCAACATTACTATTTTACGAAACAATAACTGACATAGTTGTGGTACAGTCCAAGATGGTCTATGGCTTAGACCTACTACTCGTGGGACGGCGTATGAGGAACCGCGGCTAAAATACTCCATGAAAACATTTGGAATCTAGTTTTGATTTGTTAGAATTTTTGTTGTGTTCCTAATTGTCAAGACGAGATTGAATGTCAGATTTTTTTGTAAAATGTACCTAATAAAGGAAAAGTCAACAACTTGAATGTTATTTATTTATAAATACAACAAATTTACAGAGTTTATACCATGTTTCAAAACTATCTGGACGCCTTGGCTTTGAACTTATTTTATATGTATCTATTTAGAAATATATTAGTATGTTTATTAGTTGTCTGGTTACTATAGTACCTACCTGCAGGCTCTGCCTAGTTTAGGATCAGATGGCCGTGTGTCAGTTACCCCAAGTTATTTATTTGCAAAAAAAAAAACGTTGATGACAAATTTTATGCCACTAAGGAGGGCTAGGATATTAAATGAATTGTATTGATCACTGGCTTCTGCCTGAGGCACCGTTCTCTAGATTTCCCACAGGAACAATGCATTTTTTCCAAATATAATACTTGACATTCTCCAGTTCATAAACTAGCGAAATGTGACGATTCGTAGCTCTGTTGCTGGGAAATATGGGCAATTGAACATAATTATACTTTCGTGAATAATAAGTTTTTTATAGAATTCACTGCAAACATTGTAAAACATTATAGTGTAACCATAACATGTTCCCTCAGGACAGGCTTGCCATGTATGGGGCCATCGTGTTTTTTTATTTTATAATATTTTATGAAAATAAACGATATTTAATATTTTTTTATTTTACTGCAGAGTACAGACCTCTTCTCTAAGCGAAGGTGTGTTAATCTACTTTATGCGGGCCCTATGCGGATCATAAATCTTATATCTTCAGTGTTTTGTATGTTTTTGAAGCCATGTTTGTATGTCGGAACCATTACCTACAACTAAAGGTGCGTCCAAATACGGACTTTATGCCGTGTCTGGACTAGGGATGTTACGGAGGTTATTTTATCGGAGTCGGAGCCGGAGGTGGCGGGAGAAGACGAATATGTTGATATGGCTTAAGAAAATAAGATAAAAAAGAAACATTATTCAGTCATATTAAATGTGTGAAGAAAAAATTCATTCGGGCGGGACACAAAAATTCCATCATACATTTATCTATATGCCTATTATCTATATCTATATTATTATTTGTCTATATTTTGTTATATAAAAAGAGAAGCTGACTGACTGACTGACATATCAACGCAGGGCCTAAACTAAAACTATAAGGGTTAGAAACTTGAAATTTTACACAAGACTTCCTTTTATAACGTAGGGGAGCACTAAGAAAGGATTAAAAAAAAATCACCTCCTAAGGGGGTAAAACGGGGGTGCAAAGTTAGTATGAAACTTTGCCTTTCAAATATTTTGGTAACAATCTGGCATCCACGCGGGGACGCCGCGCACATAAGCCAGTTATGTATAAATTATCTCAAAATTAAAATGCTCGATTTAAAAGTATTGGAGCCGAAGAGAAGTAAAATCAATCGGAAGTTCCGACCTTTCAGAGTCGGAGTCGAAGCTAGTGTAACATCCCTGGTCTGGATTCCATGTTTGTAACAAATAAAACAAAGTACCAGTAAAACCAGTTACTTCGTGTTTTCAGATAAACAGTCGAACATCGAGACACAGGGGTTTGTTACGCGACGTGTCATGACACTAGTGTGGACGGTGATTTTTGTAATGACACGGGCAAATATTTGGTGCGAAGAGCTGACCCTTTCCAAGTGGAAAACTTTCATAGAACAATCAACCACGGACTGCTCAAGTAGTCGGCCAGTGATCAACACACACGAACTGCTCCTGCAGCCAAATTAAATCGCTTGAAAGCCATTAATATCTGCCTGCTTGCTGCTATGACAGTCGGTATCAATTAATCGACAAGTCACTATGTCGTCCATTTTGAAAAATAAAAATGGACGACATAGTGGTGGGAGGCGCCCGCGGCGTAGAATATTCCGTGTATGTGTGTAAGTACAACACTTCAGCTGTGCAATCGCAGCTTGAATCAATCGATAGGTAGGTACTGGCTGCTTCAAGCTGGGTCCTTATTCAATATCTTTTTTTTTGTTTTCGCGGCAAGCCCGCGCGAACAAGCGCATGCCGGGTGCGCTCAAAGATGTCCAACGCTCATGCGCGTTGATGCATTTATAAGCGCAGCTCTCTATTTACCATTATGACAAGATTTTGACAGTACGCACGGTTATGCCGCGAAAACTAAAAAAAAAATAGTGAATAAAAACCCTGACCGTGAAGATGACGAACATTTGCTCGCTACTCCGAACTGTCATTTGTTTCTCTTTAGTTAAACTGCCCTAACTATGTCACCTCTATTATAATTAATAGTTAAGTAGTAGCAAATAAATAGTTAAAAAATATTCGTTAAAACTATCAATTTGTTCCATTATACTATTTATCTATACAAGTAAATTAAATCGACGTGTCTGTTCGCAATGCCAAAATACTTTTTTTTTAAATGCAAAAACATTGTTTTTTTGGCTGTCTGGTTGTCTGTCTGTCTGACATAAAGACACGGGGCTTCCACTGTCAGACAGCTAATGGTAAAAGAAGTAACTTATGCTACTTTTCATAACGCTATCATCTATACAGTGTGTAACAGAAAGGTGTGGTCATATTCAAGGGTTGGTATGTGCCCATGATACTGAGTGCACATACCTAATTTTATCAAAATCGGAGTAAAAAATATTTATTATTTTTTCAATTGTTTATTTATGAATAAAAAAATTATTAATTTAAAAAAGTATGACTTAAAAAGTTCTGTGCCATAATAATCCAATCGAATTTTGTACCAGGGAAGGCATAATTCTTATGCCATACGCCTTTCACTACTGAATTTTGACAAAAAGAATATGCTGTAACTATGTAATAATAATGCAATCAGCTATGGGACCATGGTAGGTGCAATATTGATAACATACCCTATCCGCTGCTGAAATTTGACCACACCTTTCTGTTACACCATGTATAGAGTGAGCAGCAGTGGTAATATCTAGTTATGGAATACGCCCCCGAAATTACGACCTGTACCTCTCACAAATCCGGTACTTTTTTACATTAATTTCGGAATCGTATTGTGGCAAGTTCCTCTTCCCGGGGTGATTCTATTACCTAAACTGTCGTCCACGATATTTTTGTAGTGACGACAGATTGTCAGAACGGCTTGCACGATAGTCGTCAAACAATAAATTAATCGTCAATACATATTGAAAACGCGCCCTGACGGTACAAAAATTAACCCTAATAACTTAAAAGTTAAAATGCCATAACAATCTCAATATGCTTAAAATAAAAGTGTCAATAATTGGGTAGCTTACCCTAAAAAATCGGCCCATGATACGGGGTGGCACCGTCCAGAACTGTAACAATGCGCCGGATTGTACGGCAGATTGTTCTGTAATTAGGACGCACCTTAAGCTCTCAGTCTTTTCTTTTTTTTATAGTTTTAAAAATTAAGAGAAAATAACGTGACTGCTTAGCAACCAATTAATAACGTGGTTTGTAACCAATCAATAAAATGACCGTTGCTACGTGACACTTTTTCGAGCGTGCACCCCGTCCTTGATTTATAAGACGTTATCACGTCAAAAAAACATAACAAATTACACCTAGACTCAAATCAAATATTAATAGATTACAAAGATTTTAATCCACGGGAGAATTAAACCCTCTTGTCTAGCAGTCATACACTCTTACTGCCGCATAGGCAGTATTGGCAAAACCAAAGCATAAAAATAAGTAAAACATTACTGCATTCAGTGTACAAAAATATGTACTTATACTCTTAATCTGCGCTCTGGATATTATCAGAATAAAATTCGTAGAATTTTCTGTGTTGCTATGTAAGAAACAAAAGCCCCCAAGGATGCTCTGTGGTATTTTACTTTGTGCTTAAATATTAATTTATCATTTATTCTGTGGGTAGTAAGAGTAGTATAATGTTGGAGTTGTTTCTTTGTACTGCTTCGAATACTTAATAAAGAACGTTTTGTTTTATTCTAGAACTAGTTTTCGCCGGCTAATTTGCCCGCGTTAAGTTTGATGCAATATAAAACCTGGAACTGGCGTTTCGCCTCTTTAGAGTCATAATTTTCAAAAATCCCTTCTGAGTCTATTGGGACCTTTCAGTGGTTTGAGATGTGCTTTAAAATATCAACGAGTGATGGTTTCCTTTGACGAGTGAGTACTGATTATACACCAAACTAGTCACGCTTGACCACAGTTTCATTAAATATATTTCTCTCTCTTGTTTTATTTCTTCTTTGATGGTTTTTCTGAGTGAGTTTATATTTCTCTTGTAAAATAAGATATTTCGAGTTTCTGCGAATTGATTACAAATGCACAAAAGCTATTGGTCAATTCATCACACCTACATACGTATTGTTTTAATCCTAACTTTTTACATCGGTTTATTTCTATTAATTCCCTATATTAAACCCAAACTATCATACCCACAATAAAAATCACAGAAACGCCATTTTTCTTATAAAATGGAATCCCAGAATGATCTTCATATCGACTTTGTACAATCCGCTATGTGCACGCTCGCTTGTCAGCATTACTCACGCAAGCAATTTGTCAGATTTGCACCCCCTGTGGGCACAGTCGCAAATACGATTTCTTTATATGGTATGAACTGATTGTTTTGAATTTCTATGCAATTTGTGGTCCAATTTAAAAGTACTTATTTCATTTTATAGGCTGAACGTTATTAGTATTTATTTCGTTACACGTTAATCGATTTCTTAACCGGCTAATTTCGGCCAATAAATTCGCTAGTCTAATTCAAGGGTGCAAAATATTTTGTTAGCAAAACCGACCTGTCGTGCATTACGAGCTCGTACGTTATCCTACAGCGTAGTTAACACGCCTTAAGGTAAAAAATCCTACTACTAAGGCCTCTTGTGTCGTGTATAATAGGCCTTAGTACATACTATGACATTTCATAAAGGTCATATCAGTTAACATGTCATCAAATAATTGAAAAAGTTTTCAATTTTCCGATCGTTATATAATTTAATTATTTAGATTTTCAGTATGATGCAGGTTGTTCTATTTATAATTTAAGTTCGGTTTTTCCCGTTGGACAGATCGATGGAGTTACCTTCTTAAAAAGAGGTATATGCGCTGTACGTAAACAACGTCATAGAATTCAATTAAGGTAAGAAAGTGCAGATTATATGAAGGACACACTTGTAATGTGATGTCCGTCAGTCAAATAGGCAGTCAAATTCGGGAGAATTCATAAAAATGTACCCATGCCCCGCTTAGTTATCACTTGGTGTGCCGTATTTTGTACAAGTAGGTACTTGTTTACTATTAAACGTAGGACTACAAACCGTCCCATAACAAACAGCCTAAGAGAAGGTCGTCTGTAATCACTATCAAGGGATTACAGCTTGCTCGTAAAAGCGACTAAAGAGTCTGGTTTTACGACACATCTATGGCAAAATGGAAGAGGCTTTACCACGGAGTGGTAACCACACCGATTGAAGGTCATCAACCTTAGATAAGGACACGGTGTAACTACATACTTGTAATCTAGTAAGGACACGTCCTTGGTAATATCTTCGGCCGTAACCTGTTTGGCTAAGTACGCAAACAATTTATGGCAAAGTGGTATTCTTTTCTAGATAAAGCCCGTATAATAAATGAGATATTAGGATACGCCGCAATCCTATTGTAGTTTTATTAGATATTACATTAGTCAAAACCACTCGGAATGTAAATACATGAGGCCGATTAGAGTTATGATTCCTACATGTAGGTGAAATCGAGGAATTTATCTTATTTTATTTGTGATTCGTGCAGAATCTTGATTGGCACTGACAACATTATATGAATGACTGCCTCTGTGGCGCGGTGGGAGTGTATCCGACTGCTACTCGAGAGGTTGTGGGTTCGATTCCCACACAGGACACCACTTTGTGTGATCCACAAATTGTTGTTTCGAGTCTGGGTGTGCTTTGTGTCCGTGACTTGTATGTTTGTATAGTCCCCCGCGATACAGGGCTTGTACCCTACTGTGGGAGTCGTCTTTCTTAAACAAACATAATTTTGTTTTACATTACGTACTACAAAACAAAACAGGCTACAGTAGTGTCAAACGATTAATCTACGAATTATACAGTGTAATGTTATTTCCTGGCAAATATGCTCATGACAAATCGACCCGGAATTCACTCGTTGTTAATTGGCTAACTGAATAGTTGACTTACAAAGTACACACAATTTAATGAATTAGCAAATCGGACTCTAGGTTTTGAGTTTAAAGCGACTGGAGCATGTAAATTAAATATAGGTATATAATGTATCTTAAAATCCGCGAATGCCAAGTTTTCACATAAGAATATTTATTCGCGAAAAAAATTAGAAAGTGACGGTTACATAACGACGACTAATTAGCGCCGCGTTCAAAGTTCTTTGTAATAAGCAGGCAGGCAGGCAGGCGGCCTATAGTATTTCTTGGTGCTTTTATATCACTAGATTTAGCCCGCAGCTTCGACCGTGTGAATGTTATCGCGATAAAAAATAACCTTTGTCCTTTTTCTGGGACTTAAACTATTTCCCTACTAAATTCCATCTAAATTGGTTCAGCGATTTAAGCGTAAAAACGTAACAAACATACTGATAGAATTACTTTCAAGTTTATATTATTAGTTTGAATTATGTTTGATGATGGCTAACGGTGCAGTGGCTATCGATGCTGGATGTGGCATAAGATAGCAACCTCATGCCACTGATATGGTCGGTGGATCATTTTGCTTAGAGGCTGAAAGGCAACAATAACTCCCCAAAAAAAATTTGCTATATTTTTCTCGTGAGTAAAAGACGATTAAAATTTATCATGAAACTGAATTCTCAATAATTTTTAACGCGTTTTCCGCCCTATTAAAAACAGTGACTAGATAATTTGTACGGTCATTGTCTTTAGAGCAACAAGCGATTAACCAAAAGAAAGACCTTTAGCGTTTTTTCAAATCCCCTTTTGATTAAACGTTCTCATTGTGAGCGGCAACATTGTTCGCTTTATATGAAGTGATTTACCAAATTTCCTCAATCGTTAGGGCTTTCATGTCGATCGCAATTTGTGGTTTGTTGGCCTAAGCACGCTATGCTGAACTTTTTATTTTTAAGAATTTGTTTTGATTTTACAGTTTTCCTAGAATTTGAAGTGTGCTATGAATGCTATGATTGCATATCATAACACATTTTTAAGTTCTAGGAAATAAGATTTGCAGACAACTTGATATTTACTTTATGGACAGTTTAAAAAACTAATAATAAAGATTTACTAATAATATGTGGGGGAATAACGTAAGGAAATTGCTGATAGAAAACATTAGAAAAAAACTAATATATCTCCTTTCAGACCCACTGTACCCCTGGATATACCCCTGGTAGAATGGTGAAGTAAAGTTGGGTAAGAGTCACACTAAGTTTAATACAATTCTATGGAAATTTACAAAACTGATGGCATATTCTTCAATAGGTTTATTGTAAATGTGACTTCCATTTCATTTTGAAGTGAAAACTTCTTTAGTGGCGTTGTGCACTTTATTCAACTGACTTCAAAAAGGAGGGGGTTCTCAATTCCACTGTATTATTATTATTATTTTTAATATTTGTACCTGATTGATTACTCGCAGGCGGCTAGACCGATTTAAAAAAATATTTTTGCGTTTAAAAGGGTATACTTCCAGATTGGTCCTATTGTCATCAATATTTGGATCTGATGATGAGATCTTGGAGAAATCGAGGGAATCTAAATATTAAAGACACACCTATAGTAATTTAGATATATTTTGTTGTAATTCGTGCATTTACAAAGCACCATTGAGTGAAATGGAACTGATGATGAAGACGAGAGATAACCAGCGGAACTATTTGAATAATAAATATTGCGGGTTGCGATCTGAGTACCGTGTTCTACACATAAGACTCGCCTCCATCAAATCATGTAATGTAACTGATAGTCTAGTATCAGGTGAACTCCTCAAAATTCATCGGCCTTGTATCGCAAAACCCAACATTTTGTGAAAAGAATTAAACATTTTGGATTATGCTATTGTAACTTATATCAACTACAAACCAATACACTTAAAACTGAGAATAAAAACCTTAACACAAAAAATAAAAACCGACTTCAAAAATAAATATACGGTCACCAAAAAGCAAAATATAATATAGGTACAACAACAAAATATTTAAACATTTTGAAATTTTTATTAGTAGGTATGTGTAAGAAATGTTAAACTTGCGTCAGGATCACATAGTCCTTTTCAAAAATTGGTAAGACGAAGGGAGAGCGATGAAAAACTACTACAATATTATTAAAATACGAAGGTAAGTTTCGTCACCATCTACAATGTTATTATAGCTCAGGTAGGAAGACGGGAGGGTCAGAAACCAGATGTGGTCTTTTCGTTTCTGGACCGCGTTCGAGTCCTAGTAACGTTTTATTTTCTCTTTTTTTTTGGTTTTTTGATTTGTGATTTATTATTCCATATTTTATTATTTATTATTATTATGTCAGTAAGAATCAAATTTCATTAATATGTAATTTTTGAGAGATAAACGAGTTTAATTGTCATGTCGTTGTCATTGTCATTTTTTAAATTGTCAAGTTTGTGTACGATAGCGCAAAAGATGAATATTGCATTTAACCACTTAAATGATAGTAATTTTATACTGATAAAAAAAATCCCTAACCAATCTAAAATATTCAAAAATGCACAACGTTAATGTTCAAGTTTTCACTTCTGCCGGTACATCAACATTTTTTACTACTATATTCTTACTCAAGGTATACAATATTCGTCCAAAGTAACATCACACATCTCTTTGTGTGTAGGTAGGCATGTATCTATTGCTATACAAGTTGTATTGCATATATAGAATGGAATGTAATTGAAATAGGAATGTTGAATATTCTACGAAAATGACAGAGTTACAAACGGTTTTACTGGAATAATTTCGTTCATGTAGATTTAGACACACAGAAATGCTGTTTTGTGATTCGAACACGTTTGTGAATTTGTGATAATAACTTTAATAGTTTAGATTTGTGTTACCCTGGTCACAGATATGTATTTGTCATAGTCATAGTTATAGTATAGTATATTTGTCGGAGAATTATCAAATCGCTAATTGATTTCTGTTGACCTAAAATCTGTTTTGATGAAATAGCAAATTTATTGACTTATTTAAACATGGCTGCCGCAAGACGGCGAGACTTTAGTTAGACGTTAACATTTTGAAAATGGGAAAATGAATCTCATTCGCAGTCTTAATCGAGCGGTCGTAGCGACAACACGTCTTTCGATAGACGTCGCTATTTTTATAGTCGTGTGTGCAAAGTGTTAGTGTGGTTATAGTGTCAGTGATGCAGTGGCATTTGTGTAATCGAAATGATAAGAACGGTTAGCGGAATTTACCTTGCTCGAGGTATCCGCGTTCATATGATCGATTACCATAATGTTAATTCGAATATTGAGCCGCTAATAGCTCATAAGGCCATCCTGGCGCTGTGACATATTTATTATTAATGTTTGTACGCTTAGAAGGGACGGTTCATGTACGAGCAAATTTGCAATTCAGGTACTCATATGGGAATCTTGTTGTATTTTGCATCATGAAAGACTGTTTGCAGTTTTCTGGCCATGGACCAAAGTGACGGCACATCGTTAGTTCTAGTGGGTTCAAGCCCTATATACTCACCTATGTCGCACTTTCGACGAGATGGGATTTATCGGGATATAATACGCGTTTAAAAAAGATGGAGCATTTCCTATTCGTTAGTGAATATAGTTTTACGCTTGTAGGTTTGTGTATTCATGAGAATGTGTCAGTGCCCAGCATTATTCACTTACTTGACCAAAAATCACTAAGAGATTAGACCTACTATTTAAGTTTCTGAGTCTCAAAATGATTCTAGGCATAAGAAATTGCTAGATCAGCTAACATTTTATATATATTCTGAATAATCGTAATAATTTATGTTAGCGCTAATATTTTTATAATTCATTTTGACGTAACAAAAAATGTTTACCTACTTTGAAACGGTGTTGGATTATAATCTAACTAATGGACGCTCGGAGCGTTAACATAAAAAAAAATTGATTTGGATGTTATTTTTATACGGTAGATACTTACCTACTAAGTATGATTTTATCTTAGTGTTAGGGTTTATTAATTTCGTTTCGAAGTTAAGAACTTTGAAAATAATATCGTAAATTACTTATTTCACTCCCGTAAGATTTATACATACATATAGCTATAATCAGGAAGGTATATCTAAATGGAATTTGTAGTATAGCCATACCTACTACAAATTAATACTTGATTTCAAGTTATCTGATCTTAAAAATTTACTTTGGAAACATAAATTAACAACGGTCAAACGGTTAACGTTAACCGTGAGAAAATAAAGCGCATTTCAGACTACGCTATATTATGATGCTAGTACCTGGATGACCGAGCTTCGCTCGTTATTTTTTTTAAACGATGTTTTCCAAAAATGAAACCTAGCTAGATCGATTTATCTCCCCCGAAAGCCCCTGCATACAAAATTTCATGAAAATCGCTGGTGCCATTGCCGAGATTCAGATTATATATATAGGTATATATATACAAGAATTGCTCGTTTAAAGGTATAAGATATAGCACAGTTTTGACAGGGATGTTACGGAGCTTCGACTACGATTCTGAAAGGTCGGAAATTTTGATTAACCTCCGACTCCGACTTCGGCTCCGACACTTTTAAATCGGACGTTTTTCTAGCGTTCGGCGTCTGCTCCTTCAAGCTAATTTATACGTACATGTTAAAGGAATGAAACAAAAATTCTCAAGGATTCTCTATGATCGCGCGTTCGAGTCCCACCCGAGCCGATTTTTCCTTCTCACATATACAACTGAATAATGTTTCTTTGTACTATTTTATCTTATTTTCTTAAGCTTTATTTTAAAATATTTGTCTTCTCCACCACCTTCGAGTCCGATTCCGACTCCGACTTCGGTTCCGATAAAACCACCTCCGTAACATCCCTACTATATAGCATTGCGCTCATATTACGCGATCTACTAGCTGGAAAATATAGGTAAGGATCCCTAGAACAAATTTTTAAATAATAGATACCAAGCTGCAATTGTCATGGTAGCTTCGTTTTGACGAAACGCCCTACTTTATGCATACGAATAATAAAATTTATATGGTAATGTACTATGTAAAAGCCTTAATCGTTGCAACGTAAAAAATATTTTCTTAATACAAATTTATTTGCGTTGGTGAACTAACCCTAGCCCATGTTGATGTATATGATGGATAATAGTTTTCCAATAGCAAAGATAAATTTGTCATTAACCACTGTTTTCTTCACTAACGCATAGTATACAGGGTGTCCATCCTGTATACTATACGTTAGTGATACGTAATAGTAATAGATACTTACGTGACGTGATAGTGTGTACGATACGTGATAGTGATAGAAGAAGTTACAATTAACGAAACATTATTTTATTTTCAAATTTTTAAAAGTCACTTGAGAGAGCCGGGAATTGAACACGCCAATTTTTTTTTATTTTTTTTATTTTATACGTTTGAGTGATTGTTGGATGTTACAACCAATTTTTATCACAGCTATCGTCAAGTATTGAGAATTAAAAAAAGAATGGTTAGTTGTATAAATCCGTTCAGTGGTTTGTGAGATATGAGGTAATAAAGAATATTACATACATACATACACACATACTAGATACGCGCGAAAAACATAACCCTTCCTTACAGTCGGATAAAAACAAGTTACTAAGTTTTAACAGTGAGTAAGTGTAATTTACCTACCTACAATTTAAATGAAAATTTTAAGAATTCTATACTAGCTTGTCATTGCTTCTATATACGAAGATGAATACGAATACTAGACTTTGAATTGTCAAATCATAAGAAGTTCAATTGAGAATGCGCCATTTGCATGCAGCTAAAAACTGACAACCAGGACAAGAAGCGTAAAAACCTTGGATTTTTGACCCCAGAAATCCAAGGTTTTTACGCACCGGACATGCACTTTAAACTTTAAAGTTAGCGAATGCCGCGCATAAAGTGTCTTTAAAGTTTAAAGACACTTTATGCGCGGCATTCGCTGCACAGCGTGGGAGTTAGGCTGATGCTTATCGGCGGCGTCCCATGGCTTGAAAAATTTATACTTAAACTACAAATCTCGACTCGTTTCCCGGACATCGTTTAAATTAGACCAATCAGGGGAAACTCGGACGGATGGTAACCCTAAAATATAACCAACGCGACGCACCGCTCAATTTAATAGCATATAACAAGCCAATAATATAAGTAAGTATAGTTAAGTGTGTAAATGATCTTAATAATGTATAGTCAGCAATATTGTTGTACTATGAACTATATTCTACATTTATACTAATATTATAAGGCTGAAGAGTTTGTTTGTTTGTTTGAACGCGATAATCTCAGGAACTACTAGTGCGACTTGAAAAAATATTTTACTGTTGGACCCATTTATCAAGAAAGGATAGCCTATATAACATCACGCTAAGACCAATATGAGTGGAGCAGCAATGAGAAATGTTGCAAAAACAGGTAAAATTTACACAGACCAAGTTGCGCGGGTCAGATAGTGCTATTATATTAAAGAGTAGAGTGTTTAGAGTTATTTATGTGGTTATTATCACATAGGTTTTTTCACGAGAATTCTGTTTTTTTTACAACATATAGCATATAAATAAAGGGTGAAGAAAATGTTCACTGTGTGTATTTTACTGTATCTACATACATTGTTTAACTTAAGATAAAAACCTTGATTTGCAAAAAGAATGAAAAATGCACAAGCATTAATAAGGATGATACTACAATCGCTACGTAAACGCAATATTAAGACCGCATGAAAATCCTCGATACATTGTTAAAACAGATTGTAAACAATGCGAAGTAATTGTACGATATCTGTTCGATGGATCGCAAATAATGCCCCTCGTTTGTCATTTTTCCATTAAAATAAACGTTTTACGGTTATAAACTCTGAACATTTATTATATGTAATTTATGTCCATTTTATGGTATTGATAAATCTGCAACCTGTTCCTGTGTAAACCTCGACGATGTATTTTATCTCTGGTAGTAATCTGTTCGATGTGTAAGTGAGGTGCATTCCGATAAAGTATTTTAAATTTGCCAACATAATAACACTAATTAACTTTTTTTTCGAGTTTCCCTAAGGGCTGGAATATTTGAAAATATGAGGTTTAATTTTTGGTAGGACTAGAAGAAGAAGCATATATATTTAGAAAACATAATACTGAACCTATTGCCATCTCATATCCCTTTATTAGGAATCTTCTAGTCAGACAGAGTCACTGATATTAAGTTTAAGGAGAGATAACTATCGAAAACTAAAATATTCTATATTTTAGTTTTCGATAATATTCTGGTGTTTCAGAATCGAATCATTCCTTAGTTTGTATACTATTTTAGGTTAAATAACCATTCAAGTTTATATAACTGTATATTTATATTTCTAAATAAATATAAATATAAAACTTGTAACAGAGAGATGTGGCCAAATTGAAAAGGGTTGTTCTGTGCCTATGATACTGCACTTTTATCAAAATCGGAATATCCAATTTTATTTATCAATGAAAACCTTTCTAACAAAAAAAATTACCAACTTCAAAAATAAATACAAGGGAAATAAAAAGCAAAAAATAATATAGAATAACAATAAATACACATTTTGAAGTTGGTGCATGAAATAGTTGTTTTTATGTTCTATTCCACTTCAAAATGTTAAATTTGTATTTATTTTTAAAGTCGGTAGTATTTTTTTGTAGAAATGTTTTTTTATTTTTCACTTTTTAGTGGGTTGGTTTATAATTCACATAAGTAGCAAAGGGCTTAAGTTATATACTCAAATTCTTTTACAAAATATTGCTTTTTTCGATGCAACCCGTAATTGTTGAGGAGTTCACATGATAGCTCTTTGTACAATTAGTATATATATATAAATTAATTGCGATAATTACTACTACGAATATATTATCTATTATTAATATTGAAAGTGTAGTAGGATTAGTGCTTTAACTTGTGTACTGTGTACAGCGTTTGTGTCACTATCATCTAACGAACGCTGCGTGAACACCATTGGTCACTGAATTAGGTCAGATAACACAAAACTAGGTCGTCTATTAGAACTTTTATATGTTTACCTTCAAGTACTTATACTAAAATTAAGCTACACCCGATAGGTATTACCTTGAATAATGTACCATGTTTGTTCAACCATATCTAACACAGATCTACACAAATTTAGATCGCATGTAGACGGTACTGAAGTGAAGCAAAGCGACACTACTGTACGGTATAAAGCACTATAATATTGTTTGGACAATTACTTTCCGTTAAAATTGGGTAATAATAGTAAATGGTTATTCTTTTCTTGAGCCATTGATTTACTGAATGTGATTTACACTTAATTCCACTTTCAGTTCTACTTAAATTGCTTAACAAATGCAAATGTTCATAAAACGACTTAACTCAAGATATTCTATACGGATAATCAATTCGTACTAGATTTTTTAAAGTGAAATTTTGTGGTGATATTCCTACTGGGGTTATGTAACTATATAGATACAAAAGTTATGTTTTTTTACAGTATTAGTGCCAACTGAAATCGTCTCTATAATTCTTTTGCTAAGGTTCCGAACTCAGATATTTACGCACAATGGCATCCAGGCGGTCCAAATCTAGGGGTATAGCTTCCATTGTATCAACCGTATCAATGATATGAGGCCCCCAGGCTACAAATTACGCCCCCCCAGGGCCCGCGACACACACTGAGGAGACAAATGCAAATTTGTGCGAGCGATTCACATTAGTCCTTCGGCCGTTGGGGCTTTGGATACCCACCTTAATAAATTTTGATACGGGACCCATCTAAGGCAAGCAACGTTTTTTTAGGCAGGCCGTAAAATGCCTGAACGCACACCTCCCGCACCCGGGGCAGACGCTGAAGGTACTGGTGGACCTGCCCCTTTTAAAAAAACGGTAACACTACCTTTTTTTTATAGGGGCCGATCCGTGAAAGCACCGAGTAGGTACACACCTACTCGCTGCTTTCACGAATCGGCCGGGGCTTGCTATATCTTCGGTGACCCACCCAGCGGTAAAGCCCCATCGGGCATTCCTGCTCCTGCGGCGGCCTGGGTACACACAGATCGCCGCAATCTTGAAAATTGTATTTTTAATATATTATGTTGATAAACTTTCGCGATTTGTACACATTATAAAATTATATATACTACGGGTCTTAATCGCGTGAATAATTTAAGGTAAAATATTTTTTATTTTTGTCCGACGTTTTGACCGTATTGCAACGGCTACCCGTGACCACGGCCATTGCAGTACTGTCGAAACGTCGGGCAATAAACAAGCTATTTTATCTTAAATTATTCACCCGATTAAGACCCGTAGTGTATATAATTTCAGAGAGAGATATATATCTAAAAGTACGCTGCAGCGGTGGTCAAAATTAAGAGTGATCAAATGTATTAACTGTATTTATTTTTGTTACAG
The DNA here is from genome assembly GCA_945859575.2 of Herminia tarsipennalis. Taxonomy (NCBI): domain Eukaryota; kingdom Metazoa; phylum Arthropoda; class Insecta; order Lepidoptera; family Erebidae; genus Herminia; species Herminia tarsipennalis. The sequence goes on from OX243835.2 coordinate 18,991,139, forward strand.
GATCGGACTATTTGAGGCGATGTTGGGTCGCTATGGGGCGAAGTGGTAGTGCAATGGAGGTATGTTGCAAGTTTTATTACTCTGTTTTACAATGCATTTTCATTTTTCCATTACTAATACAATTCTGTGGAGTACTTAGTAGAGAATAATCCTTATGTAACCTATAATATAATATATATATATTAATCACGGACTTGAAAGTATAGACTACGAACAACAGTTTGTGTATCAAACAAAATAGTGTTTCGGTTTTGAACCCTTAGTACACGTATCGGCTCGTAGTTGCTGTGCATTTAGTGAGTAGTTTTTTTTATACAACGAAATGAGGAGATGAGCAGGCCGTGCGCCTGATGGTAAGCGTTACGTTAACCCAACAGTATCAGTGCCACCCAAATTCTTATTTGGTAAAGATCTGAATGTCACTGTACCGCGCTCCTCATTTGAGACATTAGTTCTAGAGTCTCATTTGCCCAGTAATTACACTAGCTACAGTGCCTTTCAACCGAAACACAGTGATTAACACATCACTATTTTACGGAAGAATAACTGACTTTTTTGATATACTCACAAAGATGGCTTATGGCTTAGACCTACTACTGGTGAAAGAGAGTTAATACCGCTATGGCTGACGTGATGCTTACCATCAGGCGCGGCGACCTGGAGGCCAATTCACGTATTTAAAGCAGTACAGTTGCAGTGTAGATGCAGTTAAGTTTCGATTAAAACAGCCATTTTCATTCTTGTAACTTTGGGATCGTTCTCAAAAACTCTTGCGCACCGTACTAGATGTCGTTATTGCGCTCTTGAGACGCATACTTGACGCAAGCGTATTACACATTCAAAAGTTATAATTATGCTGCAACCGATATTTAGTCAAAGAGACTCAATCTTAACGGTTGGATATGGTATATGATGGCAATAGTAACGTTTTGGTTACGTAAAAGTTTTGACAAAACTCGCTTTGTAACGTAAATGGTTGCTTACTTTACTAACTGTAAATTAATATAGCTTATCATATAACTAGTAAATATATGTATTGGGTTTGTATTTGCACAATGATGAACAGAATGGATGATATTCCTGGTATTTGGGTTGCGTTGACTTATCTATGTCCTATGTATTGAGATGGGCTGTTATTGTGTAAAATGGTTAGGGTGGGCAGTGTGGTATCTTTTGTGTTTAAAGTTACATAATATGAAGTTGTATTGATACTGTGGAGGATGGAATTTATAAGCGGAGCAGTTAGGACAAGGATCTTAATCTTAAACTTAGTTATAAATATAGAAAAATGTTTTTAGAAGATGGTCTTTATTTTTTTTATAAAGATATACCTACTTAATATCACTTTCCCAAAAAAAGTGTCTGCTAGAAAGTAAATAAATTTCACAAACACTTTTTTGATCACATACAATTGAGTTAAATAATACGCTGGCTCTACACGTTGGTCCCAACACTCGGAACAACAATTTGTGGATCACACAAAGTGGTATCCCGTGTGGGAATCGAAGCCACGACCCCACGCGTAGCAGTCGGACACACTCCCACCGCACCACAAAGTTACATACATACTTAGTGAAAATTATAAAGTTATATTTGAATCAATTCAGTAAATCGTTACCATATTCTGTTGGATGGTGCGACATGCATCAGCTATTACATTTTTTTGTGGTCCTTAGATGCAGTCCTGCCTGTAAAACTTCTACAAATTCGATAACTTTTTAGTAATAGAAAATATTTCCTGTATCACTTTAAAATCTTACGATATTATCACGAACATTAAGTACACCTGTACGCCTACTCTCTTTCTTTAAAACGAAATTCATGAATTTTCATTTTATTAAATTTCTTGAGTTTCCGGGGACTATTGTAAGTAATTTTTGGTTATGCACAATAAGCCCGAACCCATAAATGATTGTCAGACACGACATTGAATTGATGTTGCCGGCTCTATATGTCACCACCTCATTTTTAATTGAAACTTCGTTTTCATTGAATCAGAGTAGGCCTCCTGAACACGAAACATTTGTGGATCACACAAATGGTGTCCCATCCGGGAATTGAACCCACGACCTTGTGCTGCTACGCCACTGAGGCAGTCTAAATATAAAACGAATAAATCATTTTTGAGACAAATATTTGCCTCCTGAACAGTAGATATTTTGTTTTACAGTCGGTTTTTACGACTGAGGCCGATGACAAACTGCGTCTTATTTTCCTTCTATTATATCACGCGGAAAACACTGGAATTATATTAAATATTTTAAGTACCCATAAATTTTCACCCTCAAATAGTTTATTATCAGTAAAATATATACGCTTATATCATTGTGAACTGTTAATTTTCTTTCTATATACTTATTCTCTAGATAACTATTATTTCCCGTGTAACACGGCTGACATAAAAGTGGTCGTTACAAGCCCATTAAATGCATAACGTTGTCCGGTGTGCGATTTTCATAGATAGGACAATAACATTCAACTTTTATGGTGTAAACACTGTGTTCAACAAAGAGAATGGGTTTTGAATTCAGAGGGTTGGTTTTGTATTATTGTTTTGAAATTGTATAAACATGTAATATATTCCTCTATTATTAGAATACGAGATGACAAAGTACTGGAAAACGCTCCAACGTGTTTGAGTACTCCAATACTCTTCTATTTTTAAAATTAGTGGGCTACGTCTAGAATAATTTTAGTGCACTTTACAAAAAAAAAGAAAATCTTAAGACAAGTACAATATGTGATTAGGACAAATAAGACCTACGTCAGCTATAGTTGCCAGTCCGAAAACTGCAACGCTGATATTCTCTTAAGCTCTATTTTGTTTTTGCTGCCGCTGTCACATACAGCAATACAAAAGTGAACAATAAATCAAACAAAAAGTTATTTAAAAACTAATATTAATAAAATTACTAAACAAGACTTTTTTTTGGCGGATTTTTTTCGATATAATAATTTTTAATATTAATTTATGTTGACCACATAGTAATAAATATACAGACAACTATCTAAAATATATTTACTTAAAAAAGTAGAAATACATAAAATATGATAAAAGATATAATGAGGAAAATAAATAATGTAATAAATACATTTTTTTTTTTCATTCTAGCTTTTATTCTTTTTTAAGCGCAAATAGGAAAGGCAAGTATCCGTATCAAAAAGGATAGTCGCCCTATTTACTTATGCGGATAGTCGCCCTACGGTTTTATGCTCTTTGCTCTACGGGGCAACCTTTTTTTATTTCGACAATGACATAATTATTCATTTGTTGTTTTTTCAACCTCTTGTGACTATAACTTGTATCCCGACTGACTCAGAAGGGTGGACAATGTTTTTCGTGTGATTTGGGAATGAGGTTTGGGAAATTGATCACTACAATAGAAACAAAGCAATATTTGAAAATGTGGCACATTAACTGTCAGCACTAAATATTGATCTATTTTGAACAGGTAACTATTTAATAGTGTAAAAGTCTTTTACAACATGGTAAATTTAGCACTTGAAAATTCAGAATACTCGCACATAGCGGTGTATGCCTACTAATATCTTTGCTAAACAATCCCGCTCGATGTCATTCTAAAACGATAACGACCAAAATTAAGCGCGATCAAAATTAGTCGATGCTAGAGATCAGATATGATCAAATCGCGTCGTATATTTAATGTTTATTTTATTATGCATGCATAAAATTTGGAAGGCAATTTTTGCTCTAGTAAATAGTTTAAAACTTAAAATGTCATACTATTTTAGAAAATTTATTAAAATTTCGATTAGCATTTGTTTCCTTCTAAGAAATTTTGTGAAGAGCATGATGATCCCATGAGATCCCAGCATGGGGCAATCCCCGAGTTTTATGGTTAGGCTACTATCCGCCACAGTAGGCTTCTTTCCGTTTTTTGAGTGGTCAATTAAAACATAATTTACTCAAAACCATATTAATTATGTTTACAAAATAATAATAATAATAATTATATCTTGGGACACTCACACAACGCTATCTGATCCCAAACTAAGCAGAGCTTGTACTATGGAAACCAGACAACTGATAAACATACATACATATTATAGATAAATAAATAACACCCAGACACAGAACAAACCATCGTGCTCATCACACAAAGTTTTATCCTGCGTAGCAGTCGGATACACTCCCACCGCGCCGCAGAGGCAGTAAAATAGGCATAGTAAGATGAAAGACCTATGTTTTGGTATACATAGAGTTTTATTCTTAGTATGTTCATATTTTTTAATTGTAATGCTTGTTTATAAAGTGGGGCACCTATCCGGATTTGGCCTTAAGTATGTATATACGAGTATGTTCGCGATTTTCTTTACACCTAGTGAACCGATTTAGATGGAGTTTTTACTATTCGACTGCATATTTTTCGGGGAAGATTTTAGTGTATTAACGTTGTCCTAGCTTATAAAATACTAGAGAAATAGACTAGATAAAACATAGAAGTAAGTCAGTGAAATTTGAATTTGATGATGAGCTTAATCATTTTTTCCCCTTCATATTTATTTGAAATCGGTTCATTTTTCCTTAAAAAAGTTATATATAACGATTATTCCATATATACACACATCAAAAGTGTCTAGGGATCAACATATATTTTTGCAATAACTTTTCTCCTGATTGTTTTTTTTTTTTTTATTTCTTTAAGGATTCATCAAATAAAGTGTTTTCGTTTGTCACAGTAACGATAAACCAAGTCACCTTTGCATTAATAAAGAAATTTGCCATTTTCCTAATAAAGGGATTTTTGACATTTGAACCACTAACATTAAAGTTCGAAAAAAAGACTGATTTAACAGTTTTCTTTAAAATTTTATTGGGTAACTTAAACAATTAATAATCCGTGTTTCTACCGCAAACACTAACAACACAAGAACATCGGTTTGGCATACTCAAAATGAGTTCATCCAAATCACGCTGTGGAATGGCCGCCCATGTTCGTTGCAACAACAAAAAAAGGTCTTCTTGCGACTGGATACCCTCCATATTCGGCAGAGCTCTTCTCTGTAGCATATCCCATGCATGCTCAATCGGGTTCAAGTCTGGCGACTGAGCAGGCCAGGGCAGGACATTGATGTTAGCTGCGGCGAGAGTCTGTCTTACAACTCTTGCGGTGTGCGGTCGTGCATTATCATGCATTAACTGAAATAAGGGACCGATTTGCACTTGTAGAGGAACGATGACGTCTGATACAATCGTCTCAGCATAAATTTGAGCGTTGAGGTTGCCTCTGATCCAAATCAACTCAGTTCTTCCGCCGATCCAAATACCCGCCCATACCATGATGGTTCCACCACTATAAGGATGGACTTCCTGGCAGGAATTTAATCGCTGTTGGCGTCCAGGGGTTCTCCAGTGTCGTATACGTCTTGTATCCGGTCTCATACCAAAACGAGACTCATCAGAAAAGCACACGAAACGCCATTGTTCTTCTGCCCAATTTCTGTGTTCAAGAGCCCATTGATATCGAATCCTACGATTGTGCATTGCTATAGGTGGTACCCGTAGCGGTCTTCGGGAATGAAGGTTCACTTCATGCAAGCGGTTTCTGACTGTTTGGTCGCTAATTAAGTTCCCTGAAGAGTGATGAAGCCTCACGGCTAACATCATGGCGGTTATTGTTGGACCTCTTCGAGTTAAGATTTGAATGTATCGGTCTTGTCTCCGTGTGGTGCAGCGATACCGTCCTCCATGGCGCTCAGCCACGGTACCAGTGCTTCGGTAACGTGTCCAAAGTCGACTGATAACACTCTGACTTGTATTCAGAGCTAAAGCCACAGTACGTTGCCGGGATCCAGCTTCTATCATTCCCACGGCTCTGAGCATTTCTTCCCTGCTTAAATGACGTCGCCGCTCCATAATAACGTTGGTTTTAATCAGTAGTAGGGAAACAGTAGCACTAATAATGTCTTCAATGCGTTGTATGTTTTTATAGGGAAAATATTGACAGCTGATTTTCATCTTTTACTCGAATTTGATTCACAGTTCCTGATTCAAATTATGAAATGCACCAAAAAGGATCCATATAAATTTATAAAATCATAAATTTATTACAAAGCCACATCTCAATCTCAAGAAATCCGCATAAAAATGCTTGATCCCTAGACACTTTTGATGTGTGTATATAATTCTATATATAGAATAATCGTTTCTTCTAACGTGATGGCACTGACACCACCTTATTAGAAACAGCATGCTAATAAAATTAAAAACAATCACTTTTTAGATAGTTTTCCGGTTGTATTTAAGTGCTTTGTTTATCGAAATGAAACGATACACAAACAATAAACTTAAAACTAAATGTAACGAAAAATGGAACCGTGCAAGAAACCAATTCGTTTTATTTTCACGGAAACGTGGCTAATATAAAATATCCACTCGGTATCATTATTAAAATGTCTGTGCACATTGAAATGAAAAAAAAAAACAAGATAACTAAGCGTTTTCTAGTTTGTTTGTTGGACTAGTGCCAGTTACTTATAACTAGTTTAAATGCATTCTTGATGGGTTCTCGACGCGGGTGCTGAACTTGGCTGTATTTTTTGCGTTTCACATTTACTTATTTTTACCAGTGAACAGACTGCACCAAAATTAACTGGAAAGATTTTTAAACATTGAAATGTTAATGCAAAGCTTGTTTAAAGCTTTTAGTAAGTAAAAAGGTAAATAAAACTATTTTTAGACGTCTTTTTAGGTTGTGCGCCTGATGGTAAGTGTCACGCAGTATCAGTGCCTCCCAAATCCTTGTTGGGCAAAGATCTGAATGTCACCGCACCGCGCTCCTCATTAGTGACATTAGTTCATAAGTCCTATTTGCCCAGTAATTACACTTGCTACAGTGCCCTTCCACCGATGTACATTGAAGTGTTAACATCACTATTACATAAAGAATAACTGACATTGTTGTGGAAGCCACCAAGACGGCCTATCGTTTAGACTTACCACTGGTGCTTGACGACTTTTTCGTCATTTTTAGGTGAATAGTTGCGAAATAAATCCTTTGAGAGTGTCTGAAATTTAAGTATTCGAGATTAAGTCAATCGATAGAATATAAATTAGCATCTTCTACATATCTACAGACAACACGAGTAGATCTCACATATTCATATGTATCATGACTTACTCGTGGTCGCTTGTAGTCATTGTTCGTGTCAAGAATCAACATTTTTTTGTACTTTTAACTAAGTTTGATATACTTAGTTATTAGAGGACAATCTTCCAGAAAATAAATCTTCTATCTTTAAATCTCAATACAATAATCTTACCTTAAATCTCTCACAGTTTTCTCACATTAAGTTTTTAATTAAAATTTCGTCGCGACGTCTCCCAGAATTCTAAGCCGATGTGACATGCACGTAAACTCATTTCAAACATTTAAACTTGGCTTGCCCTTCTTGAAACTGTCGAGATGGGTAGTAAGCAAAATTAACTTAAGTAAATAAAAAAAAATGTTTGGAAAACATTCCTGAAATAAAATTACTCTTGAAAACTTTCGATTGGACCAAAAACTTTTTTAATATCCTAACTTCAATGATTTCCGACTGTTTTATTGAGAATATATATCAGTATATTTGGCTTTATTTATTATAGACATGGTATATTACATAAGTTGTGTGATAGAGTGAAACTATCATTATTTTGTGACTTCGTTATTGTAAAACTTTCCCCGAGTCAACAATAATTACATTACAAACTTTTATTAGTTTGTGTGATGAATACGTCATTGGTAAACATAGAGAAAAAGGGTCTTGACAAACAGACGTACTACGATGTAATAATGAGCGTTTCTTTTCTTTTTAAAGTACAGATCCATAAAAACGGATTTTAAAAAAAGTTGGTCGATGGGTTACAGCAGTACGGTACCTATAATTATGCAGAACACCTAGAAATGTTAAAGAATGCCGTGTTATCACGTGGCTCGTTAATATGCAGATAGTAGCCACAAAGCCTTCGTTAATTGTGCCAATTTTATAAGCTATGTTGGCTATGAATAACAATAAATTAGATTTTCCAAATCATTGCCAGTATATCCGATACTTCAAACGTATAAATACATAGGCACGCTAAACAGTTAACCTAAAATCTCAATTTCACGTAGAGCTTAATTGTTCGATTAATTGAGGAACGGCTTCGGTTGCAAATATAAACGTATTTCGTTATTCAAGAGAAGACAGAATAACCATAAATTAGAGTGTTTGTTGAAAGACGCAATCAGGACACAGCTTTGTAATATCTTCTGTAAAGATTTATTTGCTCACGGCATAAGATTAGTAAGGCTTGCACGCTTGATGCACAACCCTGTAAGTCAATTGCAATTTATATTGTTCAATATACAAAGATCATAGTAAATGCTGAATAGTGGATGCTAGTCTAATCTAAAAGAAGAGACAATTTCATCTTTAGGGTTCCAAAATGGCAAAACGGAACCCTTATAGTTTCGCTATGTCGGTCCGTCCGCAGCTTAGCTCAGAGAATGTTAGTGCTAGAAGGCTGTCATTTTGCATGGATGCACATATTAGTTAAGCCGACAAAGTGAAAGAAAAAAATCATGAAAAACATTTTATTTGAGAGTATATGTAAAGAAGGGATGTAATTTTTTTTCTCGCCTACCCCATCGTGTGGGGTATTATTAGATAGGTCTTTCAAAAATGTTGAGGGGTTGTGAAGACTATTTTTAGAATAAGGGATCTGTTTGTGAAATATTAAGCTTTTAAGCGCATTTTTTTGTTAGTGTCAAGTGCCCCTCCCCCCCCCTGCCAGCTAAATGGCTCATGTTGGGTATGTGATAAAAATCATGGTAGTGGTATATTATAGTGACATTAAAAGGTAAACTATTACAGCTAAGTAAACTTTACAAGTTTACGAGTAACAGCTGATCAAATGAGAATAACAAAATTTTAATTCAAATCCCATTGAAAATTGTTATTAAGTATATATAACGTTGTAAGTATGAAACGAAAACAACAGGAAATTCACTTCTTAAGCCACTTTATACGGATGGGGGGTGGGGAATCCTACATTGTGCGTTTCCCGACCTGCAATTGCCCGGTTTTTTAGTTTTCTGATGATATGCTGTTAATATCTATTAAATGTATTATTGATGCTTTGTACTTGACCGTTAGCCTTGACAATGACCATCTTACAACATTTCAGACAATTGAATTCAGCATACATTCTTAAAAATTGTCATGTCGGAATAAAGAATTGACAAAACAGATCAAGTCTTTAGTCTAAAACCTAAATGTGGTTGTTCTGAAAATTGAGATAAAAGTTTATAATTGAATTGTCTGTTATCTACAAAAAGTAGGATGTTGTAAGCATGAACACGGAGCGGCGCCGGCGGTCCGGAATCCAAAACTTTATAAAAAGAGTGCTATAAAATAATAACGGAGAGCGCTTGTCAGTGCGACATCCTCAGGCTCTAGTTATGAAACTGTACTGAGACAAGAAACAGAGATACTACCGCAGTTTCATGCTCAAGTTGACAAGAAACGCGGAAAATGAAAATATAAAACTAATCCCTTCATTTCTTCTTTAGTTATAAAATTGTAAGTAGTTGTGTCTGTACATTGAAGATCTAAAAAAAATCTAGATCAATTTATTAATGGTTTCGGAATACGAAGGTTTGGCGATTGCAGTGACCTGCGATACAATTGGATTTAAAAAAAAATATTTAAAAAAATAATAAAATAAGAAATGCCCTCACAGGTATGACTGTTTTCGACGTCATCACGTAAAACTTTCGTCCGTAAACCGACTTAACAGACAACCATTATTTTTTGTTTCCTCTTTCTGTTTGGTCGGGATTGACGCAAAACGGCGGAAATAGATTTAAATTACTTCAATTCTTTTTATACAGCTTTATCTCCATTTTAATTAAAATAGAAAACTCAAGTAGAATAGTCGCAATGACCGCAGCAAAAGCTTGTTAAAAATAAAAATCTGTTTATCTGGCGACCGGACAGTTTTACAAGTCTGTGATTTATAACAATGTTGTTGGCAAATCGCATTAATAAAACAACAATCGGCTGTAACGTGAAGCATCCACATCTTCAATTGAGAAACTTACTCTTTAAGAAAAGTAAGATTCTCAATTGAAGACATGGACGCTTTTCTTTATTTCTTAACGAAACATTAAGATGTTTCGTTATTAAAATTAGCAATATTAAAAAATGCCACAATTAGTATTTGTTAGAATATCCGCTGACGCTTATGATTGTACCATGAGTTTTTAACTCGTGGTTTTCCACGGTAGCGCAGTTCAACGTTCGACAAACGATACTCCAAGTTCCAAACTCGGTCTCGTCGCGTTTTGTTTCGTCGTAAAAAAATATCCGACCAGATGAAATTGTTATAAAAACACTTAAAAATTTAATACTTTTCATTGTTTCTGCTTCCATTCTTGTACTGTTAGGTACATCCCTTATTTTGTAGCATAACATTGGCATATTTCACAACTTCGTTTTATTAAATAACTAGGTGGGCACCGCGGTTTTATCTGCATTACGTATTGTAATCAGATTATTTGTAAGTAATTTTCCCAGATTTGTTGTTGACCTTGGGTCCCAGCTCATTGTTTTTAATTCTCGATAAAAAAGAGGGTTGCTATACGATCGATTTGTGTCCCCCCCCCAAAACAATAAACCGAAAGCAAGTGCAATTGATGAAAAAGATGCTGTCACGGTGTGTTCCTAATATGCCTTGACGATTAACTTATTTTTGGACGACTGTCGTCTCTAGTTGTTCGCATTATAACGACTGTCATGCTAGCCGGTCTGACCATCGGTCTTTTATAGATTCGCCATGTCCGTCTGGACGGACTGACATGGCTGTCTGTCCGTCTGTCCGCCTGTCGGTCCGCAACTTAGTTCTGCAGCGACTGTTAGTAGGCTATCATTTTGCATGGACAAAGTAAAGGAATAAAATTTTGAAAATACTTTTATTGAGGGTACCTCCCCTATAAGTAAAGTGGGGATGTGATTTTTTTCTCACCTACCCCATCGTGTGGGGTATCATAGGTTTTTTTAAAACATTTTTAGATTTAGGGATCCGTTTTTCCAAGTTAAGTGTACCCCCAGATGTTAAGTGTGTGAAAAAATCACAGTAGTAGTATAAATAGTAAAATTAAAAAAACTTTTTTACAAAAAAATATTACCGACTTCAAAAATAAATACAAGGCAACTAAAAAGCAAAAAATAATATCTACCTAGAATAACAACAACAAATTAACATTTTGAAATTGGTGCCATGAAATAGTTGCTTTTATTTAATTCGGCACCAACTTCAAAATGTTAATTTGTTGTTGTTATTCTAGGTAGATATTATTTTTTGCTTTTTAGTTTCCTTGTTTTTATTTTTGAAGTCGGTAATATTTTTTTGTAAAAAAGATTTTTTTATTTCTCACTTTTTAGTGGGTTGGTTTGTAATTCACTTATGTTACAATAGGCTTATGTCAACTGCTCAAATCCCTTTACACACACACGTTCACATGTTACACCTCTATTACATTGTGTAATAGTAGTGTAACGAGAATAAAATGCTACTCAATATCATATTAAAGTAATTGAATCGCAAACCGTGAAATATTGAATAGATCTGCTCGTCATTTGTGGTCTTCATCATCAGTTCTACTTCACCAATAGGTGCTTTTTGAGAGTAAATGCACGAAACACTATGAAATGTATCTAAATCACTGTAGGTGTGCTTTTAATATTTTAAGAATTCCCTCGATTTCTCCGGGATTCCATCATCAGATCGTGACAATGGGACCAACTTGAAAGTATACCTAAGTAATAATAAGTATACCTTTCAAACACAAAACGAATTTTTGAAATCGGTCCAGCCGTCTTTGCGTAATCGGTGAACAAACATACAAAAAAAAACATACAGTCGAATTGAGAACCTCCTCCTTTTTGAAGTCGGTTGAAAACTATCAGAGCTAAGTAGACTTAACAAGTTTATGAGTAAAAGCTGATCAAATGAGAAGTACCAAATTTTCGTAGAAATTCCATGGAAAATTATTATCAAATAGGTATAACGTTGTAAGTATGAAACAAAAACAACAGAAAACCCACTTCTTAAGCCGCATTATTCGTATGGGGGAGAGGGGGGGGGGACTACGGAACCGTACATTGTGCGTGGCCCGATATGCACTTGCCCTGTTTTTTCTTTCTTTGTATTAGTGCCAAATTAGTAACGACATTTTTAGGATGCTATATTGTCGGTATTTTTAAAACTTTTTGTACCTATTCAGGTTCTTTGTTAGGCCCAATGATTGATCAAAGCGAATCCGTGTCGGGTTTAATTGATTTTACCATGTGCTCGGTGTTCAATGGCCGAATGCGGGTTAGGATTAATCCACTGCATAAAATTGATGAAATTTTATTTTGAAATGATTGTGCTCAATTCGAACAATCGTTTTTGTCACGGTGGACAATGTTATGTTTAAAATTTGATTGATATCTATGTATATCAACGATGTTCATGAAATTCAGTATGCAGGGGGTTTCGGGGGCAATAAATCGATCTAGCTAGGTTTCATTTTTAGTGAACTCGTTTAAAAAAAAATACCATTGTGTGTCGAAGGCCTCTTTACAAAACAAGGGACATATAGGTATATAGAACAATAAATATGAATTTTTAGATTATTTTTTTCTAATTATATGAAAAAATAAGTAAATCGAATTGAATTATTAATTATTATTTTGTTTTATGTTATTTTTATTTTTACATTTAATATTGTTATTTAAAAAAAAATCTAAATCGAAATGATTAATATTACGAGATTAACCCACAGATATAATGAATGAATCCGAAAAACTGTATGATTAAATACATATAAATTATGGGTCTCGCGCCTTCAATACAAGTTATTTTAAATAACTTAGCAAAGGTGCTAGGCAACATTTAAAATGCCATGTCTATGTACCTACCCATTATAACTTTATCATAATGTGTAATTTAAAAAAAAAAATCATGATATCTATAATGGTCTCCTAATCGATGTCAGTTACGGCGGCCTATCTCATCAGAGACTAGTCAACTACGGAAACGATAATAATGTTCACAATTATGTACGCAGACATATGTGCACTACCTCCATTTTCTCACTTTCATAGTCCTATGGGACGGATATCTGACACGACCGGGGAGAGATTGGGCGCAGGATCGATGGCTTAACGTAACTTAACGATGCCTCGACGGAGGGTGTGTTTAATGTCGCTGATATCTCGATTTGTTCGGTCTCCAGCATTATTAAGTCAGTGACCAGGGGGGAACAGTACATTAATGGTCAGGAGTTCTTTGTACATATTGTAGACAAATTAAATCCAAACACATGATAAATCGGGCTCATCACTCAAACATTTTTCATGGGTGGGAATCAAATCCTACTATGTTGTGCCCATTGAGGTTGATATATCCAATTTCGTGTACTCTTCTTTCAATATTTTTGATCTCTTGTTTTTGCATCAGTTCTCTAATCTAATAAAATATTGGTGGCAGTACCTTCCCTGTATAAACAGTTTAAAAACAAAGAAACATTGTAAACATTGGCAATTTGAAAAGAGGAGCCGCGTGTATTTATTGCCTTGTTCTTTTCTCCGGCTTTACCTATTGTTTGCGAACAACTATTACATGTAAATGTTGAATCGACTTTTCACAAGTATTGTATTTTGCTTCATAAGTGAATAAATATTTAATCTAATATATAATCGAATAGAACGACGACATTCTTAGGAAGCAAAATACAACACTTGTGAAAAGTCGATTCTACATTTACATGTAACGCCTGTTGTGCGCGCGCAACGATGTCATTCTGTCGTCAGAATGACATCGTTGCGCGCGCACAACTGCTAATGCAACTGTTAACATTCCAGTGTTGCGCGCGCAACGACGTCATTCGTAAACTCTATTCAAATAGAATGCCATTTATCAAGGGGGGCTGCCCTTTTATAGTAGGTACTGTTTTAATAGCTATTGCCAAGGGCTCCATCTGCCAAAATATACACAAATCCATTCAGGTCGTGAAACGGTAACAAACAGACATACATGTTTATGATGTTATTATACTAGTGTTATATTTTAATAAAATGTAACACTTTTAACTCCCAACCTTTATTGTAAGGCTACAATAGTTTCCTTAGTAAATACTTTTATTTTAAAATGTGAAGTTGATCTAACTTATTTGGCAGTACAAAATTACCTTTTTTTTTTTTTTTTTTTTTTTTTTGTTCGGCGGGAAAAATTCCTGACGAACACCCCCACCATCCGGGGAAGATGATGGAGGTAGTGTGGGGTTTGCACCCACTAAAAAACCCGCCGTGTATCGCTCGCCACCTTTGCGAACGGGCCGCCGGAATTCGTTATACCGTCGGCGGCCCGCCCAGTGGCAATGCCCGGACGCGATGTTGTTGCGTTCCGGGCATTTCACACCTACGCGGCCCCTGGATACACACAGGGCGCCGCGCCTCCACGGAAGGCCGCGGGCGGGGCAGATTACCCCGTACGCCCGCCCGCAGCCCCACCTAAGGCGGCATCAAGCGCAGATATGCGCGCCGACGCCGCCCGGTTCGCCGGCGACGGAGCGGGTCTGCCAGGGAACTCTCTTCCCTGACGCGCTCCGCCGTCTCCTTCTGCGAGATGACGTCCTCGCAGAAGGATGCGACCGCATTCCACGACCCCTCGCCCCCGACCATGGACAGAACCACGGCCGGCAACGAGAGGTCACTTCCGACCACTGCGGTGAGAACTCGACGTTGCCCCTCCCAAGCTGGACAATGCTGGAGGGTGTGCTGCGCCGAGTCCTCACCGCAGTCGCAGTGGTGGCAGGCGGGACTCGGTTCCCTCCTAGCGACCGTGTGCAGGTACTTCCCGAAGCACCCGTGCCCGGAGAGGACCTGCACCAGCCGGAAGGAAAGGGTCCCGTGCTGCCGCCCCGCCCACTCCTCCAGGACCGGCCGGAGCGCCTCCACGGTTCGAACACCTGCCCGTGGAGCCTCCAGCCGGCCCTGCCACCGGGCCATGATTGCCCGGTGGGCCTCACCGCGCCAAGCGCGTAGCTCCTCGGGCAGGGGCACCGAACCCCCTGCCCGAACAGCCACCGCCCGCCGATGCACTTCGGCGAGCACTTCCGCATCCAAATCCCACGGGGGTGTGCCGGCCAATGCGCACGCCGCCTCTGCAGACACCGTGCGGTATCCGCGTATGGCCCTGACCGCCATGGTCCGCTGGGGTCTCCCTAAGCGGACCCTATTCTGGGCGGTCAGGGACGCCGCCCACACGGGTGCGCCGTACAAAGCCATTGACCGCACCACCCCCATGTACAACCGTCTACTCGAGGCACTGGGTCCGGCCAGGTTCGGCAACAGCCTCCACAGTGCGGACGCCGCAGCCTCGAGTTTTGGCGCCAAAATGCGAAAGTGCTCGTCGAAGAGCCACCGCCCGTCTACTACCAGGCCCAGATACTTCATCTGGGCCCGGACCTGTACGAGGACCGAGCCGACGGCTATCGAGGCGCCAGCAGGTGGACCGCGACGGGGCCCATGAAATAATAGGGCCTCCGTCTTAGAAAGAGCCACCCTAAGCCCCAGCGCCTCGATGCGCCCGACCATTCGGGAAATCCCTAGGTTGGCCAGGCGCGCCGCCTCCTCAAAATTCCCACCCCGGGCCGTGATGAGGGTGTCATCCGCATAGCAGATGACCCCTATCCCGGGGGGGAAGCCACACCGCAGGGCCCAGTCGTAGCCAATGTTCCACAAAAGGGGCCCTAAGACAGAGCCCTGTGGAACACCGCACGAGACGTCCCTGCGGATTATCTCACCCTCTCGGTCCTCGTACAGGATCCTCCTGCCTTCGAGGTAGTCTGCCACTAGCTGCCTCAGGTACGCGGGCACTCCATGATACCGGAGCGCCTCGTTGATACAGCTGAATGGCAGAGACCCGAAGGCGTTGGCGATATCGAGCGATATCGCCAACATTACTCCTCCACCGGCGACGGCCTCCTCCGATGCGGCCCTCAAGCGCAGAATGGCCCCAATGGTCGAGCGCCCAGCACGAAAGCCGTACTGAGCGTCCGACAGATTAGGGCCGACCTCGTTCAAATGCCGGACGATGCGGGTAGCGAGAATCCTCTCCAGCAACTTCCCCGCCTCGTCCAGCAACACGATAGGCCTGTAGGCCGCAATTGAGTCGGGAGGCCGTCCCGGCTTTGGAAGGAGCACCAGCTTCCCTGCCTTCCAGCAGTCAGGGAACCGTCCGGACGCCAGGCACACGTCAAACAGTCCCCTGAGGCGGTCCCCGATATGGTCGAGGGTCAGGGCCAAAACCCGGGCGGGAATCCCATCCGGCCCGGGAGCGGTGTTCTTCGAACGCATTCGAAGAACAGCCGCGCCCACCTCCGCTTCGGTGACAGGCGGCACAGTTGTGTCGGCCTCCCGGTCATCGGTCTCATCCTCGGAGACCATCGCCGGGGGCGCGTGCTCTGCCTGCAGCGGGAATAGACCCTCGACCACTTCCGCAAGGAAGCTGGGCTGGAGAGTCTCGGTAAGGGGGGGGCCCGCCGAGCGAAGCTTGTTCAGCGCCGCTCGATATGGGCGACCCCAGGGGTCACGGTCGAGACCCTCCAGCATCTCCTCTCTCGCCCTCTCCTTGGCGCGACAGATAGCCAGCTTAAAGGCGTCCCTCGCTTGGCGATACGCCTCATAAAGCTGGCTCTCCTCCTGGACATCGCGGTGACGAGTCCGGCTGCGGGTATAGGACCTCCGCGCACTGATGCAAGCGGCGCGGAGGGAGGCAAGCTCCTGGGACCACCAATACACCCCCTTCCTCGGGGTGCGACGTCGTGAGCGGGGCATGGCCGCATCGCAGATCTGCGTAAACGCATCGCGAATGCGGCCAGCCATGACGTCCACCTCCTCGGTTGGAGGTGGAGACGACCATGATGCCACGATGGCCGCCTCTTCCAGGAGGCCCCTGTCTAACGCACCCACAGCCCACCGCGGAAACCGAGGCGTTCTGCGCGCCGTGTGACCCCTAACTGAGTCCTGGTTCCTGGAAGACCGGGAGAGCTCCAATCGGATATATCGGTGATCCGAGAGCGTCTCAACCTCATCCAGGACGACCCAGTTCCTTACTCGCGCTTCGACGGCAGGGGTAGCGAACGAAAGGTCCACTATCGACCCCCCCTGCTGTCGAACGCACGTATTGGTGGCGCCTCTGTTTAGGAGACAGAGACCCACCGACGCCGCCCACTCCTTAACCGCCGAACCGCGGACGTCCGTGCTGGGTGACCCCCACGCCGTAGATTTGGCGTTGAAGTCCCCCAGCACCAGTACGTGGCGAGGTGCCAACCGCCGTATCGAGGTCTCCAGGTTGGTAAGGAAGACCTCGAAATCGGTAAAACTCCGGTTTGGGGAGAAGTATACTCCGTAGAGCGTGACCCCTCCCCAGTCGGCAGCAACATATCCCGAACCCTTGTCTCTGATCGACAAGGGCAGGGAATGAAGCGCAGCGGAGCTGACGATTGCCACGGAGCCGTCCCGGTCACCCGCCCAGTTCGGGCGGGGAGGAACAAAGTAGGGCTCCGCGGCTACGGCGACACCTATCGACCACTCCGCCATGGTCTGCAGGAGAAGGTCCTGGGCAGCGGCGGAGTGGTTGAGGTTCGTCTGGAGGATGATGGAGTAGTTACCGCTGTCCATTTAGGGGTGCGGCACTACATCCATCACCTCCACCTCAGTTGGTGGCTGAGCTCCGGGGGCAGCCTGGGTCGATTGGCTGCTGCCCGGGAGTGGCTTGGAAGCCTTGGGGGGCTTACATCCCTTCCGCCCTACCATATGATTGGCGGGTAGATTGCCCGCCGCACACATGGGGCAGTGGGGGGCGGCAGAGCATTCCGCCGCCCTATGTCCCGGTTGACCGCAGCGATAGCACATTGTGCTGCAGTCAAAACCACTGGTGCACCTGGGTCGCAAGTGCCCCGTGGCCATACACTTATAGCACCTCGTAGGCCTCTCCTCCAGGACAGTGATCCTAGCGGAAGAGAAGCCTACAAGGAGCCGGCCTGCGTCGGCCAGGGTTTTGGCCGAAGCGACGGGGCAGCGCACCCAAGCTGCACCCACTCCACCGGGACCGGGACGGATGGCGCCGACCTTCACGGATCCGGAGGCACATTGAGTTTTTGTCTCAATGGCCTCTCGGATATCTTCGGTCGTGATCGAGTCATCCAGGCCCGAAATGCGCAATTCTGCGCATTTTGTGGGCCTGGCGATCTTTACGCCCTCCTTCCCCTTGGTAAGCCCCCGTAGCGTCTCCGCCACGAAGTCCGCCACCTTTGCACCATCCTGACCGGGACACTCTAGAATCCTGGCCCCGGTCTGGGCTTGGCGGAAGGAGACCCCCGCGCCAAGATTGTTGGCGTTAAGGGTCACTCTCGCCTGGCGGAAAATCTCCGCGTAGGAGACTTTGCCACTCCTCTCCGCCTCTGGCGACAGCGTCACAACGACGGCTGCTGACTTGGGCGGAGAAAGTTTTGGCTTTCTCTTGCCACTCTTAGGGTGGGCTGGCAGAACAGCCTCAGGTTGTGCAGCTTTCCTAACCTTCTTCCCACGTCGCTTTTTGCGCCCGGCCGTCCGCCACTCCTCACCAGACGGGGCTGTGACGATGGGAGTAGGAACGAGCTTGGGAGCACTAGCTACGGCCTCCGGCTCATTGGATATGCCGGTGACCGCACGAGGCGCCCCTCTTTGTGTTCGCTTAGGCAGGGGATGGGATTGAGAAACCCACCGTGCGGGACCGGCCCTCGCAGGCTGCACCATTCTCATAGCTGGCTGAGAAGTTGGTGCACGTTGCACTCTACTAGCAGCCGCCTTCGGCGCAGCCACCACGGCGAATGACTCCACGCGTCCCCCGGAACAGGGTAGGGGCGTGGGAGGTGTGGCTTTATACCCCTGGGGGGGCTTTGGCCTGTTCGCCGCAAGAGGTGGCCGGCAGCTTGGTTCGGGAGGGAGACGGTCCTTGATGGTGGCCAGCCTCCCATCAATCATCGTCCCAAACATTATCATTAGCTGCCGGCATTGCGCCTCTGTGAAGGCATTTGCCGGCTGCTCTTGGCAAATGGGCTGCAAATGGGCTTCAGCCTCAGTGGCTGAAGACGACGAAGAAGCAATTGTCGGCTGTTGCTTATCAGCCCGAGTGGCCTTGGTCTGAGCTGGTGTCGTAGATGTTTGGGCCGCCTGAGCAGGGATCGAAGAGATCTGCGAAGCGCGGGCGAGGGCTGAAGTGACCTGTGAGCTGGCCGGAGCAGAAGGGGCCGAGACGAGGCCGGTTCTGGCCGACACCAAATCAGCCCGTAACTGGGCGAGCTCTGTACGGAGTTCGCCTATCTCCCGTTCTAGTCGAACATTGTCCGCTCTCAACCTTTCAAGTACCGCGTCCGGGGCAGCGGAGCGCTCAACAAGAGCCTCCACCACGTTCTTAATACTGGACGCGGATTCCTTGAGGCCCTTTGCGAAGGTGCCCTTCAAATTTCTGGACTTGGTGGCCACATTCACTATAAGAGCCACCGAGTTCGCCGCTGATTCGAGTAGCTCCGCCGCGGTTTTCGCGTCTGTATCCCCTCCCGTTTGGCGAAGCCTCTCCATGACCTGGCCAACTCGTTCTTCAGCAGCCAACTCACCCTCTTCTCTAACACGGGCATACGCTTCCCGGCGAGAAAAGACGGACGAACCAGCCGAGGTGATATTGGCTGGTGTCGCCGTCACTGGAGATTGTGGGCGCGAGAAGGGTGTTAAAGACCGCGTTCTCGCACGCGAACCGCCTCTATTTGAAGTCCTCACTTTCCGAGGGATTCGAATGTCTGCCTCTGGCAGGTCCTGGTCTGCTTCTGGTGAGCGTCTGCGCTTTGGTTGCTGCTTCTTAGTAGAACGTCGCCCAACACCCATCAAACAGACTTCGGGACGTTTCTCGCCCCCTAACAGCTCCATGTCGCTGATAGAGGACACGGAACCGCACCGACTGATGCACGCCGAGCTTCCCGCAGAAACAGTTAGCAGCGGAGACCTCGACTCCGCCGATGAAGCTGGCAACTCACGCGTTGCCTCCTCTTGGATCGCGACCCTTGCGCTATTTTCGGTGCCGGATTTACAGCTCGGCGACGGGCTGGTGTGTCGTGGGTTGTCCCCCCCAGAGTACGTGGGACTGCCGGAGCCGACTGGCTCCGGAAGGGATTCCCCGAACGAAGAGCGTTCGGGACCCTCCTGGGTAGATGTATCCATATCTTTGACCTGCGACATTTTGTTTAAGTTTATAGACCTGCGTCTAGGTAGCCCTTGGGACTGAGGACCCCTCAGCCATTCATCCCATTGCCAGGCACCACAAGCGTAGGATTAGGGAATTTTTTAAAGGGGTTTACTTCCCCGCAGCCCACAAAAGTGTGGGCTCCCGTTCCTGTCCATTCAGGGTTACGGGTCGGGCCGGTCGGTGGTCTGCATCAGACCGCGTTCACCATCTATAAATAGACGGCGAACCCGCCGCCCCTCGCCCTCCCTCCGGGCAGCCCAGGGAAAGGCCGCCTCCTACTCTGCCAGAACATTAGCCGTGTGACGGTGGTTTCGCGAAAAGCCGCGAATCCACCAGCACACGTTGCCCGGGGTGCACCACGCGGAGGTTTTCCGGCAAACAGCACCCCAGTACAAAATTACCTAAAGCAACCTTGAACTTTTAACTATTTTTCTCTTATTAAAAAAATAACAGGATTTTAATTAGCGAAAGTTTAGTCTTGTTTGATTTTAATTAGCGAATGTTTTTTTATTCTATTTTCAATATTGAAGCAAAGAAGAAAAACACATGCCCATTTTTTAAGGTTCCGCAGCCAAAATGGCCAAACCCAAGGAGGGCTTGACCCATGATATATAATTTCGCCATGTCCGTCCGTCCGACCGCAGTTTAACTCAGAGGCTGTTAGTGCTAGAAGTCTATAATTTTGCATGGATACACATATTACTTACGCCGACAAGGTAAAAGAATAAAATCTTGAAAAAAAACCTCCCCTACAGGTAAAGTGTGAATGTGATTTTTTTCTGACCTACCCCATTGATACCTATCTAATGATACCCCTCAGGTATCATTAGATAGGTATTTTAAAAACGTTGCTTTGACTTAAAATAGTTGGCAACAAACTTTAAATGGCTATATATCCTAAACGGTTAGGTACTTCAAGTGAAAAATGATTTAAGAAACTTAATCATGATTTACCTACACACATGGTTTACTGACTTTATTTTTTTTCTCTATCACAATATGACTACATGACATGGTTTGCTGACTTAAATTTTTTTATTAAATTTCAATATGACGTCTACCTGTCGTCATTTTGAATTTTGATTTTTAAAGACGACTTCATTTTACAACCATACAAGTCACGGACAGAAATTACACCCAGACTCGGAACAATAATTTGTGGATCACACAAAGTGGTGTCCCGTGTGGGAATCGAACCCACGACCTCTTGCGTAGCAGTCGGACACAATCCCACCGCGCCATAGAGGCAGTCAAAGGCTGTAAAGACCATTTTTCGGTTTAGGGATCTGTTTGTGAAATATTAAGCTTTAAAGTGCTAAAACTAGCAATGTGTGTGGGTCCCACATTACTAGTAATCATGTTAATATAAATATAAATATAACATAATCAAAAAAACACTTCACTACGGGTGACGCTAAGTAATTTCGCTCGTCAAAGTTTTAATTTTTGTTAAGTTTTATTGAGTGTTATAGATGTTTTTTTGTTTGTTATTACTATTGATTAACTTTACCAGTGAACTGATGTAGTAAAAGTGCCAATAGAACGTGTTTAAATCGAATATTGTGTGATATCAATTTATATCTGTATCAAGTTACCGTCAACAATAAACTACGGGTGTCGCTAAGTGAATACGCGTAAGCGACACTTTCTGCACGGCACTTACGACGTTCTTTCCACGAGCTCGCGTTAGTGAAGCAAAAGGCGGCCTAAGCTTGGAGTGACCATTTCTTTGTTTACTTAAACCGTTTTGTTGCTACTAAATCGTATTTTTGAATATGGATCAAAATTCTTTAACCTGGGGATGTTGTCTAAAGGAAATTTTAGAAGAAACTGATGGGTTTATTAATTGTATGGGCTGCAATAAGTCATTTCACTTTCTATGTCTGTCTATTCGGGAAATTTCGAGTGAATCTGAGGAATACTCCAAATGGAAATGCCCTGGCTGCAAGTGTCTTATCCCAAAAAGTGCCAAAAAGGATAGTACACCTATTCGGAATGTGTGTACGACAAGAGGAAGCCAAAGATTGGCCCAAAATTCATCTCCCAGCACTGTCACCGCTAAGGATGTGCGTTTTATAGTTCAAGATGTGATTAAAACGGAACTCGCTACAATGCTTCAGCAGATAAATAACACGATAATAGGTACAATTAACAGGGAACTGGAACCCATAAAAAAGGACGTACAAGAACTGAAAGAATCGTTAACATTTCACACTAGAGAGTTTGAACATCTTAAGTCTGATCAAATTACTTTTAAGAGTACTGTAACAAAGTTGAATCAAGAAAATGAAAAATTGAAGAGCACAGTGGTGGACTTAAATCTTAGATTGAATTATTTAGAGCAGCAGGCGCGGGCCAATAACTTGGAAATTCAGTGTTTACCGGAAAGCAGGCAAGAAAATTTATACAACATTACTAAACAACTAGGATCAGTGGTTCATTGCGAACTGAAAGATAATGAGATTTTACATGCGACGCGTATAGCCAAAGTAAACAACAGTAACCAACGCCCGCGCTCTGTAGTAGTGCAATTGGCATCTACAAAGACTCGTGACCGACTTTTAGCCGCTGTTATTGAGCACAATAAAAAGAACAACAATAACAAACTAAATAGCTTAGATTTCGGATTAGCTGGTATTAAAACACCTGTCTACGTTGTTGAACATTTGTCTCCTGCTAACAAAGCATTACATGCGGCTACGCGTCTGAAGGCTAAGGAAATGGGATACAAGTATGTATGGGTTCGTAGCGGCAGGATATTCGTTAAGAAGACTGATGACGCTGATCATATTCTGATAAAAAATTTGGACTTTTTAAATATAATAATTTAGTCATATGTTTATAAAGTGTTATTATTAATTTACTTACATGTTATACTTTTTTTTATTGTTAAAATTCAACAGTTTGCAAATTTACTATCAAAATACTCGGGGATTGAGAACGAAAACTCATGATTTCTATCGTAATATCTGCTGCAGTGACTATCATGTCATAGTCCTCACAGAGACATGGCTTAATAGCTCTGTACTTAGCAGCGAGTTGTTCGATGACAGGTATGATGTTCACAGAAGGGATAGAGAAACGTCTAATAAGCGAGGTAGGGAAGGTGGTGGTTGCCTGATAGCTGTAAAAAGAAATTTGAACTCAAAACGCATGCAAAGCCGGGAGAGTGGGTGCGAGGACTTATGGGTAAGTATAGACTTGCCTGGTACATATAATGACCGCCGAGTTGCTCTATGCGCAGTATACCTACCTCCTCCAGTTAATCGACATTCTTTGAAAACGCTGTTAGATAATTGTAATGCTGCATTGGAGCAAATAACAGATTCTCATGTATGTATTCTAGGGGACTTTAATCTGGGTAAGATAGACTGGAAATCAGAACGAAACTCAGCAAATGTGACAGGATCTTGTAATCTAACTGACATGTTGATGGACTTTACATATGTTAATAAGTTGAACCAATTTAATTTTGAAACCAATACCGCTGGTCGCTTACTTGACCTTGTGTTGTCAACTTATTCACTGTGTAATGTAACCAAATGTTTCAGGCACTTATGTAATGTTGATCAACACCATCCACCTCTAGAAATTTTTATTCCTCTTGTTACGGAAGCTGGGCTTTCCTATAACACTGTTAACTTAAGGCCAAACTTTCGTAAAGGTAACTATCAGTTAATATGTGAATATTTGAGAGAAATAAATTGGGAAGAGTTGTTCAAACAACATAGTGATGTTAATGAAATGTTAGACAACTTTTATGACATTTTAAACACTGTAATTATACAATTTATACCACTCCGATCATCAAAAATGCATAAATATCCACCCTGGTTTCAGAACAAATTAATCAAAAAGTTAAACGAAAAACATAAGATAAGAATGCGCTATAAAAAATATCAAAATCCGATGGATGCACTAGAACTTAAACGTATAAGTAAACTTTGCGATAAAATGGCCATAGAATGTTACAATAATTATACAAATGTTATGGAAGATGGACTTAGGAAAAACCCTAAGTTACTCTGGACATACATGAAGATTAAAAGAGGAGGCACTAGTACATACCCTAGATCAATGAGCTATGAATTGACTACTTCGACTGACTGCGCAAAAATATGTGACATGTTCGCGGACTACTTTTCTTCTGTCTACAGCCTAAGCCGCAACAATACAACCGCCATAATTAGATCTGAGTACTTGCAACACCTTGAAAGTTATAGTTTGGGCTTGATTAATCCATCGATAAATTACGACTTCCTGTTAAATAAATTAAAAAGTATTGACATCAATAAAGGAGCAGGCCCAGATGGTATACCTCCTTTTTTTATTGCGGCATGTGCAGCGGAGTTAGTTCCACCACTTATGCTTATTTATAACAAGTCGCTAGAATCGGGAATATTTCCCTTAAAATGGAAAATTGCAAAGGTGGTACCAATTCATAAAACGGAAGACAATTCAATGGTTTCAAATTATAGGCCGATTTCAATTTTATCATCATTTGCCAAGGTGTTTGAATCATTAATATGCCCATTCATTCAAAATTATCTCCGGCTTTACATAAGTGATAGTCAGCATGGTTTCGTTGCCCGTCGGTCAACAAGTACTAATTTAATACCATTTACAGAAATGTTAATAAAAGCTTTAGATTCAGCACGGCAAGTTGATGTCATATATACAGATTTGCGCAAAGCCTTTGATAAAGTTTCCCATAAAATCTTAATTTACAAATTACAGGCATATGGCATTACTGGATCTTTACTGCAGTGGCTGGGCTCCTACTTAGTTGAAAGGAATTTTTTCGTTGTAGTTAATGGTTTTCAGTCAAAGCTCCAAAAAATTACCTCTGGTGTCCCACAAGGCTCCCACTTAGGACCAGTCCTTTTTAACTTTTTCATAAATGACATATCACACTGTTTTTGCCATTCAGAATTATTTATGTACGCTGATGATTTAAAGTTTGCAAGAGTAATCACGTCCGTTCAGGACAGTAAACTTCTTCAAAGTGACCTTAATACACTTGTGCAGTGGTGTCACAATAATGATATGCAATTAAATACAAAAAAATGTCACCACATAACATTCACTAGGAATCTAAAAATAATAGCTTACGATTACTACATTGCCAATGATAGAATTGAAGAAGTTGACACCATAAGAGATCTTGGTGTTATATATGATAAAAAGTTAACTTTTATTCCACATATGGATAGTATTATAAAAAGGGCATCTAAAGTGTTGGGTTTTGTCTTACGGAATTGCAAAAGTTTTCGTAATAACAAAACAAAGATACAAATTTATGACAGTCTTATTCGGACAATCTTAGAATACTGTAGTGTGGTATGGCGGCCTCATTACTCTGTGCATTCACTGCGACTCGAAAGAATTCAAAAACGTTTTCTATGGCACCTTGCATTTCGTAATGGCATAGCAAAAAAAATTAAATCATACAAATGTCGATTAAAATATTTTAACATCAAATCTTTGGCTACTCGTAGGCACTTAAACGACGGAATGATAGCGTTTAAAATTTTCAACAACAGGATTGACTGTCCACAGTTACTGAATCTGTTCAAGCTTCGGGTTCCCTCTAGAATTCCTCGCGGCCCCATCACACCACTTTGTTCGCCTTTAAGAAGGACTGCATTAGGAGCCAACTCTCCATATGCAAGGATATGCAAGGCCATTAATGAATGCAGTGACAATATCGATCTACATTTTGGCTCTCTCACTACCCAATTATCAACTCTCTCTAACTTGGTCTTACCTTATTAATAGAATGTGAAATTACTTATGTCTTAGTCTTAATTAGTGTATTGTTTTTTTTTTTCTCATTATTTGTAAAAACATGTGGTGTTTACCTTTAAGTGATTGCTACATTGTTACTTTTATTCTTGCATGTTCTTATTATAACAGTTTATGTATATGTAAGCAATTGTTGGTGAACCTTAAATAAATAAATAAAATAAAAATAAATTAATCCCACCCGCTAAGCTCACTGACTTGTAGTAGGAGTGGGTTTACGTCGGTAGTACACTCGGTGGGATTCGAACCCGCGACCTCACGATTGCGAGTCCGATAGCTTAGCCATTAGGCTACCACCGCTTAAAATAGTTTAGATTTATGGAGGTAAGTGTATATTTTAGATTTACTATCGAGTTGAAATCATAAAGTACTTAAGAAACCTACAGACTGTCACGCGACAAAAGTATAATACCGTACCATTTTATGCTTACGTAAAAAGCTATTTTTTTTGTATTAATTAAGCACGTTTTTGCCGAATATGATTGAATATTGAGAGTACTGTATCAAAAATTCTCGTTGCTGGACTGTCTGGCATGTTCACGATGTTCACAGGCTTCAGCACGATTATTCCTTTTCTAGTCATAAAGGCACGTGCTCGCCTGGTCAGCCGCCATGACACGGGAATAGGAAAAAAAATCTGCATCACGTTTTCTGTACACATTTTTGGCGTTATTGTGTTATTTCTTCGTTGACTCCGTAGCGTGATGCTTATTTTTGTGCTTTAACGACTTTTCAACGTTTCCACCTATAATTAAAACAAACAACATTGTTATTTTAATTTTAAAACCAACGGTGACGTTTTGTTGTTTACAATAAAAAGCTTTTACCATCGTTTCACAGTTAAGTTTCATTTTTATTGAAATATGGAACTCCCATTTGACCATATCAGGGGTTGAATTTTTATAAAGCGTTTTTAGCCTACCTATAGACTTAAATGATGATAAACTTTCGCGATTTGTACACATTATAAAATTATATATACTACAGGTCTTAATCGCGTGAATAACTTAAGGTAAATTGCCTTGTTTATCGCCCGACGTTTCGGCCGTATTGCAACGGCCGTGGTCACGTCAGTCTACCCGTAACGTAATACGGTCGAAACATCGGAGACGGAGCATATGTCATTTTATAATACCTATATACTTACCTACGTCATAAAATTGTCTGTGAGTCAAATTTCAAGTATGCTTTCAGTTGTGCGTAGAAACGCGATAACGATATATATGTCATCATCATATCAGTACATCAGTCAGTCAGTGTCCTTTTGTATTATATTTAGATGTGCAAATTGCTAAATATAAGTATGTATATAGTTATCTCAGTTGAATTGGATGTTTTTTTTATATTCACATTAATCGTATTACCCGTGTTCAATTATCCATTATTAAAAACAGCAGATGAATTTTATGGTAGGTTTCTACGATATAAGTACCTGTAGGAAGACACAAATTATTCGTGTCAATGATAGCTAATTATGTCTAAAAATAGCGATTTTTCAAAAGATAATTACGCCAATCCTTGTTAAAATTAGCATAGGGATCCCTACTCAAACCATAACTTGGACGACAATTGTAGCAACAAAGGAAAAAGTTTGGTCACTGAGGGATTTCCAGACGAGACAATTCGTGCTAATTTAGAATTATCGCATCTACAGAGTTTATCACCAAATCCTATTATAGGTACCATTTTAGGGTATATTATTTAAATAATAATAATATCTTGGGACAACTCACACAAAGCAATCTGATCCCAAATTAAGCAGAGCTTGTACTATGGAAACCAGACAACCGATAAAAATGCTTATATATTTCTAAATACATACATATTATAGATAA
Organism: Herminia tarsipennalis; assembly: GCA_945859575.2. Lineage (NCBI taxonomy): Eukaryota > Metazoa > Arthropoda > Insecta > Lepidoptera > Erebidae > Herminia > Herminia tarsipennalis. The sequence continues at coordinate 19,019,096 of OX243835.2, forward strand.
ATAACAACCAGACACAGAATAAACCATCGTGCTCATTACACAAAGTTTTTCCTGGGTAGGGATCGAACCCACGACCTCTTGCGTAGCAGTCGGATACACTCCCACCGCACCACAGAGGCAGTCGAAAAATATACCTATCTACATGATTGCTCTAATAATTTGTAGTATTGATAGTTAGTACTCACTTAATGAGTTAACCTGTAAGGGGTAGTAAAGAAGAAGAGAAGAAGAGTTCCTTGGATTTCTCTAGGAGCCCATCTTCGAACCTGGACGTGATAAAAATGATACCAACTTTAAAGTATACTCTATCTAATATAAAAATAATTATTAAAATCGCATGACTCTGTAAAAAGATATGCGTGATCATACATTAAAAAACCGAGCAAGAGCATGTCGGACCATGCTCAGTGTAGGGTTCCGCAGCCTTGAATAATTGCATCAGCAGAAGAGCGTATGTTCATGGCACCTACGCCCTTTTGTTGAGAAACGCAGTTTTTCGCCAATAACTCAACGACGGTATATCCGATCATGTTCAAAATAATGTTAGTTTAAAGTGTTTGTTAAGCGCTACCTTTGTGCCCCCCCAGAAATATTTATTTTTAATATAGCTATCAAACTAAGCAGCGGCTACTACAAGCCCCATTTCACCAAATTTCATTAATATTTATTGAGTAGTCTTTAAGTAAAATGCCTGTGACATACGGACGGACAGACAGACAGCCAGACGTACATGAAGAAACTATAAGGGTTCCGTTTATGCCAATTTGGCTACGGAACCCTAAAAACATGTAGATTTGAGAACCTATTTCTTTTCTTTGCGTCGGTTAAATCACAGAGAGTACTAAAGAAAAGCTTCATACGTATTTGCTCGGGCAACACACAAATAGGCTTCGCTCATGGACAGTGAACCTCCTTACAAAGTGGTGTTTACAAGCACCACTACCTACTTCGTTAACTATTATGATTTCGAGCCGAAATAAACATCTCACTCGAGGCTATATTTTAATACTTCCATTACAATAAACAGAACAATGAAAACTGACTAAGTTACACGTCGCGTACACTTTGAAACAATTAACGTTGATCGTAAAATTCATAGTTAAACTGTCTATACAGCGAACTTGTTATAAACTCTATAAAGAAACGTTTTCATGAAGCTAACACTTTTCCTTTGCCGGGCAATTCTAAAACAAACACAGTGATCCCGACAACAAATATTTGAATTCTGCTGCACGAAATAAATTGACAGGGTTAATATTTAATTTGGTTTAAGCAAAAATGGTTCATAAATAGAAAGAAACATTAAAAACATACTAAACAACATACAACACCCATCACACAAAGTTTTATCCTGGGTGGAAATCGAACTACGACCTCTTGCGTAGCAGTCGGATACACTCCCATTTTTGTGTTTAAAATTTAAAAAAATAACTAAAATGATTTCGATTATTAATTTAAGCTTTGGCTCAAGAATAGGCGACTGTAGGTTGACAAAAAATAGTTACCATTTTGCCTATTATTTTTCCCCAAAAGTAAATCAAATTAACATCTATTGATTGAGATTACTTCAGACAAACATCTGAGCCTAATAGGCACGAAAAATATCGAAATTTTCTAATGTAAAGTTTATTACTCAATAAAATGTGAAAAATATGCTTTTTATTACATAAACACCAGATGTTGGCAACACAGTTTATGTTTTAATTTCTTAGAGAACAATCAGTTGATGTATACTCCATTTTAGGCGTATTAATTGTTCACTGTATTATCTAATATATAAAATTCTCGTGTCACAGTTTTCGTTGCCATACTCCTCCGAAACGGCTTGACCGATTTTGATGAAATTTTTTGTGCTTATCCGGTATCTATGAGAATCGGCCAACATCTATTTTTCATACCCCTAAGAGTTTGTTTGTTTGTTTGAATGCGATAATCTCAGGAACTACTGGGATGCACTGAAAAAATATTTTATTGTTGGATAGCCCATTTATCAAGGAAGGCTATAGGTTATAACATCACGCTACGACCAATAGGAGCGGAGCAGCAATGAAAAATGTTGTAAAAAAAAAAGGAAGAAAAAGAAAAAAGGGAAAATTTACGCAGACGAAGTTGCGCGGGTCAGCTAGTTATAAATACAATCATGACTGCCTGATATTTAGTCTATCTATAAATAATACCTTTAAACGAGTAAATTTTGGATATATCTGTATGTATGTATAATCTAATATATTTCGAATGCAGGGGGTTTTGGGGGCGATAAATCGATCTCGCTAGGTTTCTTTTTTAGAAAACGTTGTTCAAAAAAACTTCGACAAAGCTCGGGCATCCAATAAACAGCAAAAACCACTGAAGAGGTTAGGTTATAATTTAGCACACCGATAGTTAGGTACTAGTATTATGACGCAGATAGCTGCTGTAAAAGGATTTTTGAAAAATGAATCCTTAAAAAGTAACGAATTTTTAAACTCACCCCAGTTTAAAAATTCGTTACTTTTTTAAATTATAATCAAAATCTAATGCAGACGTAGCCGTGAAGAAAATCTAATTTCATTTATGTGATTCCTTTTGCATCTCCTTCGTAGTTGTAGTGTATTTTATTTGTTACAGTCTGCATTCAAGTTTAAATAAATAAAGGTTTTTAGGCAAGTTTTTGTCCCAATATAGGTTACATCAGATGCCCTGGGATTCACTGAGGGATCAGGTGGCTGGGCAATAGCGCAGCCGTTTACTACTAATAACCTTTGTTGGCAAGCGAATTGGCATCACAACGAGCACTTCACCGCACCTGTCTGTAAAACATCCCATTTATTCATGTTGGTTTTATTTTGAAAAACAGGAAATAACTGTTACTTTTTAATTAAAAAAATAAGTACTTATAAAACTGAAACAAGTTTTTTTAACAGGGGGATATTTAATAAATGAGTTGTGAGTGTCTTCAAATAATAGAAAACCTAACGATTTCTTACAATTTAGTTGTGTTTAAGCTAATCAGACCGTCCGATATCAATTAAAAGATTGTCGATAACAAATAAAAGGCACTTTACTAAATGAATGAATAATTTCGTTTTCTCACTTCAGTACTTGTATTTTAACTCCGTCAAGTTATTTTAGTAGCGTACAAAACCAGGTTTTCCTCATAATTGTTTTAATAATTAAGCGATCTAAAATACTTCAGCCATTTCGCTCAAGTAACAAACCAACACCAAGTCTAATTTGTCCCGTCATCGACTGTCTCAAAAGAGTAATTGGTACATTGTATAATTAACTTAAACTTTTCTTCTAACTTTTATTTGTATCGTTAAATACTCGTTTTCCTTTTTGATTGTATTTGTGGCACAATAAAAATGTGTTTTGGAGAAATAATTTTATTAAATTGTTTGTAGAAATAATAAAAAAGTTAGTAGTTGTGTGATCTTTATCTAGGAATAGTTATTATTTATTAGATACTACATCAATCTGGACGATAATTAAGCTTTTATTACTTGATGTTTATTTCTTGGATTTTAAAATATTTTTCTTTGTATTACTTTTTCCCTTGTTTTGATTAAACAGAGTAGTTACTAATGAACTAGCAAGTGTTATCAAAGGAACGGACGTTTCTCAATTAGAGCGTTTCCCTCTCATAATATTTGCCTTATTTGTAACGTCGTGACCTACACTCCAACCTTCAACAAGTCCATAGATATATAATTAATTTAGAGCAATTAAACCATTGGCTATATTTACTTAACTTGGGTGATTAATCGTTTTGGTCGGTCACTTCTGCGTCACGGATTGTCCCACTCAATCTCGCCGAACCCGGTAGTTAAGAATATGGTAACGGTATAGTATGTATACTATACCGTTAGATTGTATATTTGAGGCCGGTCGAAACGCTGGGTCCGTGGGGTCCAAGTGCCCGACTTCTTTTTAAGGAAATTTCAAATCGGCTTATCAGTTCTTCACATGACCAGAGGGCTGGGTTTTTCTTTGCACAAAGAATAAGCATTGCTATTCAAGATGACAATGCTGCCAGCCTTCTGGGTACGTTACCAGTCGACATCGATGGGGAAGAATATTTCGACGCGTAAACGGGTCTTGCCTTTTTTTATTTACTTGGTTTTGTTAGTTTGTAAATATATGTAAATAATTAGTTAGTTGTAAAAAATATATAATAAGTATGTTTGTAATTAGTACATATTCTTTATGATATAATAAAGTATGTATACTTAATATATTGGCATAATTATTTATAAGTACCTGGATGACCAACCGGCTCTGGATACCGAAGCCACAGATTTAAACTACAGTGTAGGGTTTGTAGAGAACTTAATACTGAATCCTTCACGCAGAACGCTTTACGTCATGATGTTAAAGAGTATTAGGTGGTGGCGTGTAGAATTAGGAGCTTGGCTTTCCATAAGATCTGATAACATTTAGAGTGGTAGCAATATGAACTATGAACCTACTCGTCTAGACTTTAATTAACATAAAAGTGTTATTGGTGGGATATATTACAAGATTTTCTCGTTTAAAGGTATCATATATAATTTTCTATTTTTTTAACACACTAGCGGACCCCTCGCGGTTTCACCCGCCTAGTTCCCGTTCCCGTTGGAATCCAGGGATAAAAAATAGCCTATGTCACCCGGGGTAAGTACAGCTTCAAAACAATGAAATATTTTTTCAAATCCGACCAGTAGTTCCGGAGCCTATTCAATACAAACAAATCTTTCCTCTTTATAAAATTAGTATAGATATATCTTTGGATGCGGATAGCGGAAAATTGGGTGTTGTGACGTAAATTAAATCATAAAAATAAAAAAATAAAAACGAATCAAGGTGGTAGGTCTAAGCCATACTCTTTTTTGGGGGGTACTACCACCGTGTCTGTTATTCTTTAAGATTCATTTCCGTGCATCGTGGCCGATCGCAAGCCGCGCGCGTCAGTCGTTCGTCGTAAGCCGCGCGCGGCCGATGCGACAATAGTCAGAGTATAAGTATGTATGGTGCCGTTTCCGAGGTAAGCGACAGACGCGCGCGGTCGACGACTGTCGTAAGCTGCGCGCGCACTGTGAATATTGTCGCATCGGCCGCGCGCGTCAGACGCTTGTCGTAAGCCGCGAGCGGCTCACGATCGGTCGCGATGCTCGGAAATGAACCTTTAACGATGGTGAAAGCAAGTTAAATTTATTGGCAAATGAGACTTATGAACTATTGTATCAAATGAAGAGCTTCATGCGGTGACATTCGGATCTTTACGAAACAAGGATTTAAGTGGTACTCATGCTATTAGGTTGAGTAAATACTTGAGGATTTGATAGACCACTATAATGTAATGTAACATTCTTGCATTTTTTTTTTAAAAGATAACTAGCAATGTGGGATTGAGTCCCACATTACTAGCAATCTTGTTAACCCTTCCAGCTGAGCTCAATGGCTTGTGTTAGGAGTGGGTTCACGTCGGTAGTATAATGAGGGATTCGAAACCGCGACCTCACGATTGCGAAACCGATGCCTTAGTCATTAAGCTACCGCCGCTTTAAAAATGGTACAATACAGGCAAATGCTCAGTTTCTTAAAGCAAATCTTGGACCGTAATTACAGGTAAATGCTGTAAGGCGAGTGAACATTTACTGTAACATTTCTTTCTGTCTTGTGTACACTCCCGTCACCCGCGTAGTGTGACGCTTACCATCAGGCTTGTCACGACATGCTTGTCTCTTCATTTAGTGTTATAAGAAAAACAATAATGGCTTGTTGGTCTAGTGGTTAGTGACACTGACTGCTAAGCCAGAGGTCGTGGGTTCGATCCTCACTTAGGATAAAACTTTGTGTTTAGAAATATATAAGTATGTTTATCAGTTGTCTAGTTTCCATAGTTCCAAGATCTCCTTAGTTTGGGATCAGATAGCGTTGTGTGAGGTGTCCCAAGGTATTATTATCTATACTAATATTATAAAGCTGAAGAGTTTGTTTGTTTGTTTGAACGCGGTAATCTCAGAAACTATTAATTCTAATTGAAAAATTCTTTCACTATTGGGTAGCCCATTTATCGAGAAAGGCTTTATAGGCTATAAACATTACGCTACGACAAACAGGAGCGGAGCAGCAATGAGAAATGTTACAAAAACTAGAAAAATTTACGCAGCGCGGGACAGCTATTTTTAATAAGAGGGCCGAAAAGGAGGTAAAGTTAGTATGGATAGTGATCGATTTTTGATTGCGATAATACACATACTCAAATATACTTGCACTGCAGCGAAGAACCAAAGCAACTATTAATTGACTTTACTGCTTTTGTTGTGGCATAACCCCAGTGCATTTAAAAAAACAAGCAGACAAACTTTTAACCTTTAGTTAGTATAAATTAAAAGGGTATTTGGAACATATGTCTGTAAACTTTTGCGATTTGTACACGTTATAGAATTTTATAAGCTACGGTTCTTAATTGCATATTTTTTTTATTTTAAGCCTAAATACCTTTGTTTTATGGCCCAACGTTTCGACCGTACAACGGCCATAGTCACGGGTAGACTACCGTGACCACGGGCGTTGCAATGCGGTTGAAACGTATGTAAATTTTTTACGCAGTTAAGATCTTTAACTCTCTATAATAGGTATTTGGAACTTCTAGAATGGCGGTCTATGGTGGCCACGTTGCACTTAGATTTCTTATCTACTAACTGAAGCTCGTCATTACCTAGAACCCATTACGTCCATCACATTGAGTGCATGTATTCTTCAAGTTCCACACTACGATGACTATGGAAATTTAGGCCAACAAACAGTCTATTATTAACTGAAAATTGACGTTAGTAAAGTTCATTTTCTGTTAACCTAAGTACCCTGATGATAATGCAAATAGTGGACATTACGCCCTCAAATTGACAATCGTTGTTATTAAAGGATATTGTTCACACATAGACGGTAATTCAATTAAGTAGTTTGTAATTAAACTAGATATACTTTAGCAGGGAATCGTTAATGAGAAAGCGTAAAATGTTATGGTACGACTTACCAGCTAATATTGACAAAGACAAGGTGTAGGTATGTAGTACTTTCTACAGCTGTTAGTAGCTACCCGCGACTTCTTCGGCAAACCTATATCAATTTCGAACAATTTATAAAATATTATAAGATTATAGTATTTAATATTAACGCAATAACTCTAATAGAAAATACCGAAGGAAGTTAGGCGCTACAATAAGTATTGTAATAATTAACCCTTACATTTTTTTTATAAAATGCCCAGAATAAAATAAATGTCCGGCATACAGTGAATGTTTTATAATAAACTTTTAATAGAAAGAAGAAATAAAATTAAACTACATGTCTAAGGAAAAACATTCGCCGCTTGTCCCGAAAACAAGACGTAAGTTTTGGACGAACACCATCGTTGGTGTAAAGTTGGAGACGCCTTGAGCTGTTAAAACATTCAGAGCTTGCATGTAAATAACTCTAAACTCATTCTGTGAATGTACTAAGAATTTCAGTTCGCGAATTTTCCAAATACGCAGTAGCGACAGACAAAAGAGTTGCGAAATATGAAATTTCTGGGAATCGTCTGCGCTTTCGATAAAGTGGCTGGAGATAGAGCGCTTGGTATCCGAGGTATTTGTCTACCTCCTGTTTACTGCAAATTCGAATTCTAGTCGGGATTTTTCTTTCTATCGTTGATAACTTCATATTTGAGGAATACGAAGGTGTTATAAAAACAAACTCTATAAAGTTTATGTTAGAAATGTTTATTATTTTCGCCCACAGTGCTGGTGTTAATTTTAAGTTCAAATGTGAAGTTAAAATATTAGATTTATTTGTGGTTGTGTTATTCGCTCATGTGAGGACTTTTGGTAAGCGAGGTTCTGTGACAAAAAATATTGGCTAGATTAGTTTCTGTGGATCTGTATGAGTGTGTGATGTACTGCCAGTAGGACATGCCGCTTGTGAACTCTAGTTATGAGCTTTGCTAAAATAAATTGAATATTTGACGGTGTGTGAACTCCCATGAGCGATGAAGAAAAAGTTGTACGCAATATTATTATGCACATTATTGTAGGTTTCGCGGTTTTTATTTTACTTTACTGATTGAAACTCTAAACAATAGCAAACTAGAAGTAATAAATAATGAACAATTCCTATTGCCCTAGATATAAAAGTTGCCACGTATAATGAAAATTTATAGTCTCAGTCAATGAAATACGCGTTGAACAAACTAAATAGAATTATTTGATAATAATTTATTATGCTATATTCCAAAAGAGACACAATAGAGTTTTGATTACATGTCTAAATTCCTAGTCTGGCTTCTCAAATTGATGCCTTTTAATGTGCAAGCCAAGGAACAAGGGTTGATATGACCAAGTTCCTCCTAGGTGAAAACTTGTAAAATGCTTCAGTAAGTTTATGAAATTACGGTTCGGTGGATTATGCAACTGCGGTTCGGTGTGTGGGTTAAGCAGTAGCCTGCAACACACGTTACGCAAAAAGCAACTTCAATAGATTAATTAGCTTATTTTTTTTAGGTGATAACGTCTTATTAATCGATGACCGGCTGCACTCACGAAAAAGTGTTTAAAAAAAGTCACGTTATTGACTGACTGCTAAGCAACGCGAATGGCGATTTCGCCTGCTGATAGGCTGAAATATTGTGGCCCTCGGGTGCATGCCCACTAAAGCTGTCACAAGCATGGTTATTGGCATAACCATTTTTTTAATGAATTAACTTGCAATTCAATGTGTAATGGATTTGCAAATGTAATAAAGAATATTAATAAAATCAAAAAATCACAACATAAGTCGAATAACTTTAGATACGTCATTTCCTTCTGAATAAAAAATTGTAAGCTGATAGTTATTAAGTTAGTTATTCCTGTAAGTAATAAAAAAGTCAGATGGGAATTTGTAAAGGGGTAACCCGTCAGCTGGTGCATTTCAATAGGTGATAAATGCTCCTGCGCTACACCCTTCAGGGCATTTGATGATATATAGATAGCTGACATATTTATTTATTGAAAATATATCTGGTAAATCCAATTGAGAAAAAATGACTGAAAATATAAAAAAGTTTCTAAAAGTGACTTCATTTTTTTATAGTTTTACTGAAAAAACATGCCATCTAGATAAAATATAATCAAAGGTAAATATAGATAAAATTATTATATAGCTCACCTAAACTAAGCTTGGGTGTTTTTCTGTTTGTTCGTTAAAATTTTTTCAACTTATTTTGATACGGCTTACTTAGTGAATTTCTTTCGAAAGGTTAATTCGTATAAGATAAACGTATTTTATTTATTAAAAGGGGAACAAAATTCGCACGAATTCAGAGAGGATTGCTTGTAAACAATATTTGGGAAGAAAAATACTTAAGAACTCTATATCACAAATTAGGGTGTAATATTTTTGGGAACAACTTAATACAGAATCATTCCAAAGAACCCAACTACAACGGTAATTTTCCCCTGTATTTACCTTATCAGATGCTGGCTTCACATTTCGATGCCCATAAAACCTACACAAACATAAATATATAGAGATATATATGAGCTCAAGAAAGCCGCCCCGTTCTTCCACTTATCTTGGACCATCGCGACGAGACGGAGAAAGTTAAATGAGGAAGAAAATCTATGGGTTGTTTAGTTGATTCCGGCTTTAGCGCTAATTCACAAACTACTTAATCTTGTTTCGTACGAACAAGTTTAAGCTGGCCGGCATTAAGATCGACTTTAGATTCGACGACGTCCGATCTCAAATGGAATGGCAATTAATTTGTTGAATGCGGATTGCTTGCTACGATATTTCTGTTGGCGAAGTTTCAAATCAGTTACTTATTTACATTGGCTTAAAATTCGTCTTTAGCAATTCTGTTTGCAAATTTAGTTTTCCTTTAAATATTGTGATAGTATTATTCTGAAACACACTGCCAAAGCTACTGGTGGCTGGAAATGTTTGCTTACTTGACGGCTTCAGGTACACGATCGGTCCTGGCGCACTTAAATATAAAAAAAATTATTAAGTATAGGTAATTTTACTCAAAATTATCTTTACGAGGTCTTAAACAAAGATACAAAATCATAGACACATTAAATTTTAAACAGGACCCATTTTTGGCAGGGTCAACCGCCTAAAAAACGTATCTACAAAAGTCAAGTATAGTAAAGTAATATATTTTTTTTTAGAATAAAATAATGTCCTGATTAATATTGTCACTCTATACAATGCAAATGGTCATCCTATTCATAGCACCCAGTAACAACACACATGAGAGAGCTTACAACTAGATTCAAGAGACATAACGTGTGCTCACAGATAGTCCCATTAACGCAACTGAGCTCTGGCTTACATTACCAACTGTGGATGGCAAACTATAGAACACAGCTAATCCTCTTGTGCCTTGAAGAGCATGTTAAGCGTTCTACAGATATTGTCTTATAGGAGTCGAGGGTGGTCTTGTCCATGAGGGTTTTGAGAAACAATGCGTTATATCGATTTAAAAACAGATTATGAATTTTACTGTAATGATTACGTATATCTTAGTATTTCTAAAATTCTGAGCGTGTCTCGGTGGCCTATTAGTAGTAGTGCCTAGTTACTGTAATATGAACGAAAATCCTGCGTTTCCCAGTCTGAGCTCCCTCGATATTGCCTTGATACCTTCATAATGCATACTTCTTACCTTCGATTTTCATGCAATCAAATCTATAATGTTATGAAAGTGGTTTTCATAGGACTTTTATTTTATTCATATATTTATTTTAAAATTTGTGCACAGAGTGTACAGAGGCGGACTTAAAGCTAGAAACGACCGCACCGAAACATTGGTGCAGTAAACAAGGTAAGTACAACTCCATATTATTCTTTTTTTGACATGAGCTTTTACAGCAGGTTTTCTAAATTTATGGGATCTAAGACTTTTAAAAGACGCTACAACTTTGAAAATATTCTAAACCAATAAAATACTAAAATCATCTCATACTAAACTCAACGTAGACAATGTCGCAGGTTGCATACGTTACTTATAACGTTTACGATCTATTCCTATCCAACACATAATCAAAATTTACTATCTAATGTATAACAGCCAATAGGTATCTCCATTGTAATTACCTCTTAAACTTTTATTCTCCTTTTATCCTTCGTTTATAGTGTCGGGTATAATTTCAGGTGCTTCAATAGTTATAAACAGTGGCGGGTAGTTGCGATAAATCCACATACACACACGGCTCGATATTTTGTCATGCGAAGCGGCTTTTGTTATTAAGTTCAATGTTATGTATGAGTGGGCACATAGAGACTGGTTCGTTCTAAATCAGAACTAGTCAGTAACTTTGAGTTTTGTTGAATTTCGGTTTTGCTGTTGGTTCGTTTTATTGATTTAAACGCTTTGAAATGTCAAATATTAATGCGTCTGTTTGTATGACTGCAAAATATCAGAAAATTTTTATACAAATTAAAAAACCGGACAAGTGCGAATCGGACGAGCCCACCGAGGGTTTCCGTACAAATTTGTTGGTACATATTATAAATACAGCAACAAAATGATCCTATAAGGGTTCCGTTTTTTCTTTGTCAGGTACGAAACCCTAAAAAGGTGCTGCGAAAGTATTACATAAAATTTTAAATAACTTATATTTGGACATGAAATAATATATCATATTTAGCAGCATCGATGTTTAATATGAAATAGTTTCAGTGTAAATAACATACCTATGCATAAAGAAGAACATACCTATGCAGAAAGAATATCAGTAAATTTAGGTACAAAATTAAAAAATACTGACTTTATCCTACCCCATAAAAAAAAAATTATCTATAGTATTGGTAGGTCGGTTGTTAATATTAAATAAAATGTTGGTTTATTCAACGATTTGATTTCAAAGTTTGTAGTAGAACAATTGAAATGGAAAACTTAAGTGAGTGAATCATCAATATTGCCCGTCTTACACCGTATTGCTTAAGTTCATTGAGTCACAAATCAACTGAGGAAAATTGGTTATTCGAAGCACTGCTCGTACTGTGTGATTGCCCGTTGTATTTATTACTAGAATACCTAGAGATAAATATATCTTATCTACGATGATTAGCAACCAAGGTTACTTTAATGAGGTTAGGTAAAAAAATATTGGGACCACTCACACAACGTTATCTGATCCCAAACTAAGCAGAACACTATGAAAACCAGACAACTGATAAATATACTTATATATTTATAAATACATACCTACACATTATAGAATAATAACACCCAGACATAGAATAATACTCCATTATGTTATAATTGTGATGTAAATAATCAAAAATTTAAAAAGAATTGACATCGCAATTGAAAACCAAAAAAAATAAGACAAAAGCACAATGAGCTTTGAAATTGCTTCTCTGTAATTCACCGCACGGTGAATTACAGAGAAGCAATTTATAGAGAAGGTGTGTGTACGTTTTGTATAAGCCTTTGTTTTGTAAGATAAAGGCATTCTATTTGTAGTAACTGTATTCCTATCTAAATCCCAAGAAAATAGTTGATAGTTTTTCAACATTACATAAAAGCTTAGAAGCATAAATCCATTTACTATGTCCTATAAAACCAGCCAGACTTGTCATCTTTGTATTTTACGACGTCACCTTCACATGACTTAAGAGGCAACTTACAACAAATTCTCGTAAATCAGGCTAGATATATTCCTGGCGCGTCCGTACAAAGTTTAAAGCCAACATGATGGCCAACATTAGCCGCGAGGAGACGTTATCGCGTTGTAAACCGCAGATTTAACGGCAGGTGACACACTGTTACTATTGTAATATTAACCACTTGGGGAAAACTGCCTGCATTATTATCTGAACGTTTTAATAATGGTTCTAATCTGAATTTTAGAAATTTACTGATTCGGATTCCGTGTATTTCATGCTTGTGAAAGCGTATTCGCTTACGCATCCTATGTATGTGTGTTCCTTTGTGGCACTTTAATGACCAAAGGCGTGGGCCGATTTTGATGATTCATACGTCAATTGATTCGCCTTAATCTTGCGAGTGTGGTTGAGCGCGGTGGGAGTGTGTCCGACTCCTACGCAAGAGGTCGTGGGTTCGATTCCCACACGGGACAGCGCTTTGTGTGATTCACAAATTGTTGTTTCGGGCCTGGATGTACTTTGTGTCCATGAATTGTATGTTTGTAAAGAGGAGTCGTCTTTAAAAAAAAAGCATGACAACAATCAAAATTCAAAATGACGACAGCTAGACGCCATATTGTGATAGAGAAAAAAAATTAAGTCAACCATGTCACGTGTGGTAAATCATGATGAAGTTTCTTAAATCATTTTTCACTTGAAGTAACCGTTTAGGATATATAGTTATATTTTAACTCAAATTTTAGGTAGTTACAGTTATAACGTTACGTTACTTCTTACAACTAAGCACTAAAAAGTACCTATTAAATAAAAAAAATAATTTAAAAAATCAAAAATCCCACCAGCTTAAAAAAGATTGAAACAAGATAACCTTAAATCATGCAGTCAGAGCCATTTTCGTAAGTTCACTAGAGATTTGAGGTTATCTTGTTTCAATATTTTTAAGCAGGTGGGTTTTGATGGTTTTTGATTTTTTATGCTTTAATAGCAATCATTGTAGACTGTGTACGGTTATAACAATTTTCCTTTAAATTACAACAAAACAACTATTATAGCTTTTAGCAGCGGTTAAGATCTTTGAGAAGAAAGCATAGTCATCAGTCTTTAAAATAATATGAAAACTAGTGGCTCAACTATAACAGTTTGGCAGGAATGTATAATTTTAATAAGTAAGTGCGATTGTTACAATCGACCCCATACCAGGGGCGGTTGTAACACCAATCAAATGGGAGACAGTTGTAACACTTAAAAATAATACATAAACAAAACAAAATGTATGAAAGTGACCCAAAACGCGGTTACGTGAACTGCATTGTTGGAGGTAGTCATCAATTCCCCCCGTAGGCAGGTGATCAGGTACAAAGGACACGATGTAAGATAAGCTATTGTTCGTATTGCACCACACAAGAACATAAGTTAGTATCAGCGTATAAAGGTTAGTGCAATACATACGAGATTTTGTGAGTAAAGTTACCTAAGTATTATCTGTAAGTGGCTGTCCTATACATCTCATAATACATCAGTTTCAATTGGTAGTTTCTTTATCTGCATGTACTTTGCTGGCGTCATACTACCATACCTAATCTTAAGGAAAATGAACTCAAACTTAAAATGAAGAATACAGATAGTAAATACGAAAGGACTTAGGTTGTAAGCACCTGGGATTTTCCTTCAAGAAAGAAACCAAGTTTCCATTGGCGAAATAAACTGTATCGAAAAAACTCAATCAAATAAATTGCATCTTCCTTTTAAAAGGTCGCTTTGATTGTATCCACAGTAGAAAGAAGTAATAAATTGTGGTTCACTTTGTGCTTTATCTAGGTGACTTCAAAAGGCTGCGTAATAAGAAAATGACAAAACAAGTATCTATACATCCGGATTAGATTGGCTCTGGTAAAGATGGTCAATATTATTTGACGTTTCAATCAGTATTTGCAATCAGCTTTTGTCTTCATTTCATTTGCAAATTGCTCGTAGTATCAAAAAGGATTCAAGAAGTAAATAAGGTTCTGTTGTAGTTTGGGTGAACTCTTATTGATCTTTATTGAAGATTAAGACTAGATAAGCAATAATAAGAATACTACGAGTGTTATATGGAATTAACTTATGTCAGGGTGCTCATCTTCTGTAAGGTTTTCTTTTCCTTCTTATTCCCTCTCTGGGATACTACACTGTTACATACTAGAGTAATAATAAAATTATTATATGTTTGGTAAATCAATTAGGCGGCAGTTCCAGGTGTAAAGCTCTTAGGAAGGGCCTGCCATGGAACTCATAGGCCACTCTTTTAAAATCATCCAGTTTTGACATTATAACGTCTTTTAAGTCGATTAACGGCTGCACTCACGAAACAATGTCATCGACTGGCGATATTATGTCATCAATGTTTTTTTAAGACGTTATCACATATTTTTTCTTTACAGAAATAATGTTATTATACATAACCGGTTTTGATTAAACGTGTAGTAGTACTGTAGTCTAGTATAAAGTAATCAAAATCTATTGACGGAGTTTAGCATCAACTAAACCAAACAAGAAATCAAACAAACAGATATAAAAAAAAAACTAATAATAGATTCGGATTAACAAGCCCTTAACTTTGGAATCTTCAATGTACAAGCATCTACATAATACATACATATATCCTTAACTCCTTGAGTATTCTATAAGTAATTTTTATAACAACAAAGGTTTATTAATACAAACAATCTACACGAATAAATTTGAAATATAATAAATATTTTAAAGTATGTGTAACTTTCGCGATTTGTACACATTATGTACCCGTGATCACGGCCGTTGCAATACGGTTAAAACGTTGGGCAATAAACAAAGGTATTTGGCCCTAAAATAAAATATTTACGCGATTAAGACCCGTAGCTTATAAAATATTTTAAAGAGAGTAATTCCCATAAAATAATTAATATTCTTTGTTATTTTATCGTTTATATTTAAGGATTAGAAGAGATTATTTCAAGTTTCATTATTCTCAGTAAAATAAAATGATTTAGTAAAGCTTATTATATAAAAAAAATCCAAAGAGATTAATTGAAGCTAATGTACATTACTTCATTTAAAAATAGATTTAATCTAGTTAAGAGACGAAGTTGTTGTAGAATATAAAAGCGAAATAAAATTATTTGCGTCACATTTAATTTGGATTTTCTATAAAATAAAAGATAAATGTGTCTATAGAACAGTTCTGCAATAAGAGGGTGTATAACGAGAACAAATTTATGAGACAGCCTTCATAGAATTACTTCCGCCCGCATTTGAAATGTTCTTATTATTGAAATTTCTCGTACAGATTTATATTACGAGAACACCAGAATCGCTTTGATCTTTCAACGCTCACTGACTAAATTAAATGTATGGAATGTTTTTATTTAAATAATAGTTCCTTTGCTTTTATAAGTACACACTCAGTTTGATTATGTTTGTGGATCTGTTGACACGGCATCGACATATAAGGCGCTATTCCATTATGCATGTCTTGCATACCAGTATGACGTCACAAGTGAGAGAAGCAACTTTTGCATGCATTAGAAACATGTTCATATCACCAACAACAAAACACTATTGATTTCAATCTTTTGTACAAGTTTGATTTCCGTATACAAGTTGTATGCAATTTGTAACTTGTATACAAGTAACTTGCCTAATGGAATAGCGCCTTTATAAACACGTACAGGCTATAAAGTTTAAAGTGCTAAAGCTTTCCAACGTCGTCCATATTGTTCTAAGCGCTCACATAGTATCTAACGCGTGTTAAAAAAGCGCTCTCCATCTGAAAGTTAGGAGATGTAACTAAGTTGCGGTAATTCTATGTCATCATGATCAAGAACTCCGATTGAATCTCTAAAAGATGATGTGATAAAATTTTGATCCTTTCAATTTGCGGAGATTGGTCTACAGTGAATGAGATTCTTTAGGGATCAATCCGCTTGGGTTCTATTGCAAAATTACGCCATGAATTTATTACTAGTGGACAATATTTAATAAATACTTATCACACTTAATATTTATTACACTCAGACCTTGCCCAGCTTGACGGTATTTACTCATGATTATATATTTTTTATATTTTAACTGCTTGTTGCACTTACAGTTTGACCCAAAACGTGCACAAACCATTGCAATAACATTACTATAATTTGGTACAAAAAATATCACAAAAGTATTGAGAAACCAGAGAGTTGAACAATCCCATGGCGTGGTTGGAGGGTGCGAATTTCGTTGAGGAGGGGCGCACCATGGGTACTGCCAGCAGACGACGCGAGCGCAGCCGCGCGTACTGGTCCGGCACTGACAGGACGCAGCGGTACAATGCAGTAGGGTTGTTAATTGTGTTGTAGAACAACATGTAATAGTGTACCATGATAGCACATTTACGTCATAGCTCAAGCGTATCTATGTCCACCATACCCAAAATGAAAAGTTAGTTTTCATGTATTCAGATGAATACTGTCATAAGTTCCGTTTGTTTGACTTCAAGTTAACTAGGCTTTGTGATAGAAGCCTCAAAACGTTTGTACATAATTTAGAACTACATTGTGCCCTAAAGCCATTATAATTACAATCGTTTCTGTTGTAATATTAATTATTGCTATAGGCTCTGAATAGACTGAGATGAAAAGGCTCTTAAATAATATTGTCACAAGTTCACGACATAAAACCCTCACTTTTGAGTGTAACCCAACCAATTTGAATACGTCATCGTGCGAAAGCATAAACCAGTGAATGGAGGGCTTTCTTTACTCTGCATGGTAATGAAGAGTGGAATAAAGACTTTAGTCAGATTATCTGCATAAAACAAAGACCGGGTAATGAACTAGCCGAGTTGAGTGTTGCGACAATCGATTTTCTTTTGTTTATCCTTACGTGATCTCCGAAACAATGTAGCCGTGTGATTTAACATGTACCTTCTCCGTTTGGTTGAAATTTCAAAGCGGACCGTAAGCCTTTGTTTCTTCCTGATTTTATAATAATTAATTAATTTGCTAAAAGGAAAATTAATAACTTGCACTGGGCGTATTACGGCATTGGTTGTGAGACTTTGTATTTAGAGTTAGTATCGAATAAACCTTAGAATCTGGGGCAGGTGAAACCTAAATATGATTAAATGACCAATCAACAGTTTTGGGACATCCAGATTGTTGCATCGATGACATAATTCAGATCTGAATTAGATGGGATTACCTAAGATTGCCATAAGAATCATCAAACTAGGACTAGAGATGGATGCCTTCAATCAGTAATACGACTACTCCACCAAGGGCGGCATCTGTGGCCCGGTGGGAGTGTGTCCGACTGCTACGGGACACCACTTTGTGTGATCCACAAATTGTTGTTTCGAGTCTGGGTGTATTTTGTGTCCGTGAATTGAATGTTTGTAAAGTCCCCCGCGACACAGGGCTTGTATCCTAAAGCGGGGGTCGTCTTAAAATAAAAAAAAAGTAGGTCTTTAATAAGTTACTAGGGATTAATAGTACAGTACTAATTAGACAAATTAAGATCGTGGTCAAATTATATTTAAGTCATGTATTATTTATTAGAACTGTATGTGAATTGTATCCTTCTACTTGAAGATCTTGAAGAATCTGTGACTTCGTCGTAACCTCCAGCTGTTGTGAAGTCTATACGTTCTTTCAAAGGACGAGATAGCATATTCTACGATTCTCAACATAATATTCAAGAATTGTGCCCCTTAAGTAGGTACTGTAGTCGAATGTCCGAGTAGCTTAAGCGATTTTTTAAATCGTAAAAGAGTTGTATACGTTTACATGGAGGTATTGTATTCATGATAAAATCATCATCAGGGTCCTTATTCACTATGTTTTTTTTTTATTTCGCGGCAAGCCCGCGCGAATTAGCGCATGCGCGGTGTGCTCAAAGATGTCTGTGCGCATGCACGATGCATTTCTAAGCGTAGCTAATACGGGCCCTGTTATCTTATAAGATAATAAACGACATCTGCTATTCTTAAGAATAGTCACACTTAGTAGACTGGTCTAGCGCGCCCTTTCAGTAGATTTTGGAAACTTTTTATTCTCGTCGGCGTACCAGTAGGTCCTACCTGCGTTTTCCAGTACCTACATCAGTGCTATTTCCCTAGAACTTACCATAGTCGTAATAATGTATTAATTAAAGAGACCTAAGAGAGATATAAACGCTAGGTATTGCTGTGCACAGGTCTCAGGTCTAAGCTTTATGAATATGAGCAAGGCGTCATTATTAAGAGACGTACATGTACACGACATACATTATGTGTCTTAATTGTAATTACGGCTATACAGCCAGTATATACTGTAACAGTAATTTGAGGTACCTTTAAGGCTACATTCGACTTGCTACTTTTTGTGAACAGTAGCAGCAGCAGGTTAGTCACTTCAATTGGTAACAAAAATATACCTTGACAAATCATCATGATAATTGGAATTTGCTGTTAGACGAGGAAATAAAAACCTCAAAAAATAAAAAATGCCGTGCTTATATGAACGTGCACAATTTCTAATTAATATAATATAATATCTTGGGACAACTCACACAACGCTATCTGATCCCAAACTAAGCAGAGCTTGTACTATGGAAACCAGACAACTGATAAACATACTTATAGTTTTCTAAATACATACATATTATAGATAAATAACACCCAGACACAGAATAAACCATCGTGCTCATCACACAAAGTTTTATCCTGGGTAGGGGATCGAACTCACGACCTCTTGCGTAGAAGTCGGACACACTCCCACCGCGCCACAGAGGCAGTCGAGTCGAATTATAATATCGAAGTCACTATAAACAATGTTCATACAACAAATCCGTCTACAATTAAACTTCAGAGGTATATTTTTCACTAGGTATATCCATGATATCGTGCCGTTTTAACTGCCTACAGAAAGTAGCAAGTGTGTTCCAACCCTGAATCTGTAACTGGGGTAAGTGTGGACTCATTAACTCGCCTAATGATGTGCCGCTGTCTTAACTTAACCCCTTTAGTATTCTATTAAATCAACTCTGTGGGTTTTGAGTGAGGAATGTGAAGTCATTTCGTTTGAGCAACATGATAATTATATTTAGTCTGGGAGCAATAGAAATATGTTACCTATAAGTATATTAAATTCACGCAGACAGATTAATTACATGATATAAAACTTTGTAGTGGAGAAAGACTGTAGGCAGTCTTTCTTCACTACTGAGCAATGTTTGAAATTGGGGACTAGACGTCATGTGTTTTTGATGTGATAACGTCTCATGAATCGATGACCGGCCGACTCACGGAAAACTGTCTAAAAAAATGTTACGTTATTGGCTGGTTGCTAAGCAACGCGAATGGCGATTCTTCCTGCTGATAGGCTGAAGTATTGTGTCCATCGGGCGCCCGGGTCCACTAAAGCTATCACAGGCATAGTTGTTTCTTACAATGTCATTTATGTTTTCATAAGACGTTATTACGTAAAATGGTCGTCCGTTAACCGACTTTACAGACAACCATTTTTTTTAATAGTTAAATTAGGTATAGGATCATACAAATTACTTAAATAACCTACTATTTATATATATGTATTTATGTTTAGAGCAGTAACTGTAATCGTATAGGCTTCCTGCAAAATCCGGTCATGTAATATTATTGGAAGTTTGAAACAGAAACAGAAAAAAATAGACATCAACACTTTTCTATGGGCAAGCTATCATAGATGTGTTTATAAAAAAAAAAAAAATACAAAATTTGTCACATCTGATTATCAGATGGGTAAACGTTGTTGTTAGCGTTTTTTGGGCCACAATTGTTGTTTTGCATGTTTGCAAGTAAATGAATAATTTTGAATTTGGTAACTTTAAGTGTATGTACTCGTATGTAGTGTATTTTAATGTATGTATTCCACTATAAATTATAGTGGAATGCGTGAATGCAACTGTCAAATTTCAAAGTCCGGTTTGTTGTTACTATTACTCACAAACGTGTTTATAACTTTAATAGAATTGATAATAGCACAAATTCCCACATTATTAATATCTAATAATTACCTAGAGCAATCCAAGTCCAACAAAATTTCAAATCTTCCTAATATCTTGTAACACAATGATATTCCATAACGGCATATTTAACATAGAATATGCGATAATGCGCATCACGGTTTACGTTCATGAGCACCGAAATGATCCATTTATTATGACCATTAACAACCGTATCTCTGTGAGAATGGAAATGACGCTAGTTCCCACCAGACCTATTATGAACTCGTATCAACGCAGAGGTTATACGAGATAATGAAGATATAATTTTCGGTACGACCTTTGTATGGGTGGACATAAATTGGGATATATTGGACATTTATTTATTTACTGAATCGAAGGATCAATTGAGGTAGAACTGGCCAGTTCCAGTTATTGGCAACTTGAATCTTAATTAGCGAAAAATATTGTAATGTGCGAATTTTGCGGTAGTTTGGGAAATAAATAACCGCAACTACTGCTTTTTATTGATTATTATGGACCAGTCCGGGTTTGCACTAACTTTATTTAAATGTAATATTGTGCATATACACATGCCTTAAAAGAAATAAACCCTTAATTATTACACACATCGTATCAAAATTCGTTATGTAGTTTAGAACTACGCGCATAAACAGGCAAATGTGGAAGGTTGTGTTTACTTTATACCCTGTCATGATTTATATAATTTTTAAATACACAGTATTATCAAATGGTAGTTTAAATTGTTTTAATATGGCCGACGTAGGCAGCCCTGTGTCGCAGTCTTACACATTTTCACTTCGCCACCGGGGCAGTCTGAACTCCTGGCAACTATTTTCTTCAACATAACGGCTATATCTACTCGTAGTTTTACTCTGAAAAGATTGCTTGTAATTTTCATCGATAAATAAATAAAATTAAAAGGGGATCTAATATGATTACATTGGTCTCAATTTCGTTTTGTAATTCACAAACAGGTCCAATTTTATTAACGCCTCAGTATAATGAAACTCACACATAGGTACTTTACATAATTATATTATATCCCATGCAACCAATATAATAATGGCTGCGGTGCGGTTGAGATATTGCCGCAATATCTTGGTTAGTTACTCGTATAATTAAGATATTATACGCTATACTCACTAATACACGACAATATCTTAATATAATAATACTATATAATACATATCCTTACAATTACCTGATTAAGATGACGTAAATATAAAAAAAATATCATATATCCGACTAGTATTTTGACCAGATGTATTAAAATATGTGAGGTTTTAATGAATTTGTTCTATAATCGTGAAATCGAATCGATTGGGGCTTTATCAATACATAAATTAGTAAACCACGGTCTTAACAAAAATCTATATGAACTTATCTACAATTTCTTAAAAAAAATAATTCCAAAATCTTTATGGTTCAAAGGCTCTCACAGCTCAATAATATTAAACTCGTATAATTTATTTTATGTATGATACGTGTATTGAGAACGAAGTACCTTTTCCATTATTTACGTTTACATATTTTATCCTTCCTTCTATCACTCTTTGATTTTGTGAAGGTAATATCCAATATATTTTTAGGCAAAGTGGAGATGTGATGGGTTTTTTGTAAGTAGTACAAAGGACAACAAAGCAGCCTACAATTTTCCGCTGATACGCATTGGGTACTGCGACAGGTAAATACGTTTCAGTAATTACGAACTGTTGTAATTCTGTTCGCTATAATAAAGTGTATTCAAACAAATATTATTGGTAAAAAAATAATTTATTTTCCTGTTATCCCAGTATTTAGTATAATGATAGAGCTGTTTTATAATGACTCTTTAATTACATGGCCTGTTATAAAAGTACAAAACTATGACAGCACCAGTACCTCAATTAAAAATTCTTTCATCAAGCTAGAATAAATTACAGGCAACTTGAAAATGTTATTTGTAATATAAAATTTGAATCTAGGCCAGTTGTTGTTTTGAGAAACAAATTTAAATGTCATTATGTTTATCTAGGTAAGGGCAAAGTGGTTGAAATGTTCAAAGCATTGTGAAGCTCTTTCGTTAGAAGTTTAATTATGTTATGAATAGTTTGTCTCTTAGACTAATTAATACAACGAACTCCATTCTCAGAGATGTTCTATAAAGCAATCATCATTATTGTTTATTTTAGTTTTTAGGTTCTAAACTAATAAATACTTAATGAACAGTCGATCGGCCATTAAACTGATCAAGCATGTAATTGAGTCGAATTGAAATACGTGTTGTCTAGCTACGGTGAAATTTCATCGGATTTATTTACAAACAATATGCATTTGACTGCCTCTGTGGCGCGGTGGGAGTGTATCCGACTGCTATGCAAGAGGTCGTGGGATCGATCCCCACCCAGGATAAAACTTTGTGTCATGAGCACGATGGTTTATTCTGTGTCTGGGTGTTATTCATCTATAATATGTATGTATTTAGAAATATATAAGTATGTTTATCGATTGTCTGGTTTCCATTGTACAAGCGCTGTTTAGTTGTGTGTGAGTTGTCCCAAGATATTATTGTTATTATTATTTGACAATCATAAATATCAAGCCCATTTTCTTGCCCGATTGCAAAATGGGTTGTACTAATTGGTCGTGGTACTAATTGTCCAAAAAAACTGACAACTTCGGATTCGATTATTTCATTTTAAATGTATCTACATAACTATGAACAATACCTACGGTGAACGCACATCGTTTTATTTAGTTTCCTGGTTAATTACCAGTTTATCTCCAATTTTAAAAGTCAATCACATCATTCTCAACTTAACATTTTATGTTAAGTTTAAACTCAAGTCTCACTTTCTTGTGAACATGAAATGTCGATTTATAACTTGGAAATGTGTTTACCAGTTCCGAGTGCTTAGTAATAAAATGCGAGTATTTAAACGTAGTGGTACACTATAGTTACAACAAGACCTGTAAACTTGTAAACCTTATTGTATTGAATGGTGTTGTTGATATAGATTAACTGTAGCGTTAAGTTCAAACCTTGTGGTTTATGAATGCTACCTATATGAAGTACTAGATGCTTGCCCCGGCTTCACACGGGTGTCATAGCGTAGTTTTTTATACCTTGACTTACATTATTGCAATTTTCGTAGAAATATCTATTTTTTTTAAATAAAATATAGCCTATGATAATGTAGCTTTCTTAAGAATTTTGAAATCGGTCTAGTAGTTTATTAAGTTTATTCGTTAAGTAAATACAAAAAATAAAATTTTTTCCTCTTTATTATTAACTAGCGGACGCCTCGCGGTTTCACACCGTGTAGTTCCCGTTGCCGTGGGAATACAGGGATAAAAAAAGGAACAATCAAATCTTTCCTCTTTATAATATTAGTATAGATATAGAAGTATATATATAGATGTATAGATAAAGATTATGTTGATCTGTATTTTAAATGATAAATACATAAAAAGAGTCTATGTACTATATACATGATCGTGTTGCATAATGGAAAATGATATTTTTACCTCATTAAATGAACGAGCAATTCTTATCCTAAACTAAGCTTGCAACTTCCTAAACTATCCTATAACAAGAAATAGTTTTTACAGGTAAAGGACGAAATATATCGTACAAAAGCAATAAAGTTACAACTTTAAATGTCTTGAATTGTAGTCTCAATACAACAAATTCATTACAAGGGAATAGTTAAGCTTAATCCCAGTTTCCATGTCCGATATACGACTACTACAGACGCTTAATACTCCCAAAGTATTCTGGCTGCTTGGACCAGTTAACTCACTGCAACTTGTCTCATTATCTTGGATTTAGTTACTTGAAACACAATTAACTTCACTAAGAACACTGAGCGGCCCCTGCTTTGGATAAATAGTCAGTTTATTATACTGTTCTGTTTGCTCCTGTGGTTGTGTTTCAATGAGGCGTCTTATTATGCTGTTGTAGATAACATTCTTCATAATTATTTATTTGATAAGTTGATTGGTTCCTCAGGCTCTAGTTTGGGATTAGATGGCCGTGTGCGAGTTGGCCCAAGATATTTATTTCATCAGGAAACCTAAAGATATAATGTTCTTCAAATTCTCTTATAAGCTATGCTACTCAGATACTAGTCCGCTACGCAGGTGATAATAAATTGCACAACTGTTTGCGCCGTCATATGTGCATACATCCTACACAACAACAAACACAAGTGAGATCAGGCGCAGGACCGACGGCTTATCTTGCTTTCCGAGACATGGGGTGTTGTGAGGTATAGTGAGATATACCGATGGTAGTAACTTTGCTTAACCTTAGTTATGTTTCGATTTGCCCTCGTAACAATGCACTTCAAAAATGTTGATAAACTGATGAAATTATATATACTACGGGGCTCCATGGCTGTTTTCAAAAAACGATTACGGTGCCATCTTTTGGATGCGCAACGTGAGCTGGCCCACGTGAATGCGAACATCTCTATTATATGATGACTTAAAATTGGGATACATACATATATTATATAATATCTGAGCACGCACGCACATAAGTACACACATACACACACACACGCACACACACACACACACGCACACACACACACATACACATGCTAACATACACGGGGTTCCAGTTGAAAACCAGCGCCAGGCTTTGTCAGCTTGGCAAAATGCTGAACCCATTTGTTGCAGCCGCGAGGCACAGCTTTTGTTAATATGGTTTTCTTTTCCAACCGAATTAATTATTGTTACTATTTTTTAATTGATTTATTTTTTATTACATTCTGTTATTTCTTTTTGTTTTAATATTTTATGTAATTGTTTATTGCTGTGACTTATGTGGCTCAACAAATAAATGTTTCTTTTCTTTTCTTTTCTTTTCTAATAACCTTGAGTATCCGTGGCCACGGCCGTTGCAATACGGTCAAAACGTCGGGTATTTTACCTTAAATTTATCAGACCATTAAGACCCGTAGTATATATAATTTCATCAATGCACTTCATATTAACCTAGATTGACCTGAATGTTTCGAGTACTGACTGACATACCAAGGCTCTATGCCTTGTTCGCATAGTCGGTACTTCTCAATTTGTTAACAATTTGTTAAGTACTCGTATTATTGTGTAGTCTAGTCCATGATGATGTTTATGTACTTAAGACCCCTGATTTTCCGTTCAAAATACAACCTCAAAACATGTTACTTAAGCTTAAAACACCTTAGTTAAACACAAAGCAGTACAATAAAAGTAAATTGCTTTTATATTTACATTTCCTCTTTCTCTTCAATAAAAACATGAGTCAGGATTTTTCTAATGACTTTCGTGACCTTTCTCGTTGATCAAACAACAATAATTTTGCTGTAGACCAATAGTACGGGTGTAATTCTGTAAATAAGGCTTTTAGGCTAAAAGTTTTCGACGTCTGTATTGCTAAAGCGTACCACTCGGGAGTAATAATAATCACTGCGTTTATGCGTTAAGTTTTTTAAAGAATCCCATTTTTCATAACATTTATACTGACATTCTTTGTCCGTGTATGTAAAATTAGCTTTTCTTGCAGCTTTGCCTGTGTTATTATAATAATAATAATATCTTAAGACAATTCACAGAACGTCATTTGATCCCAAACTAAGCAGAGCTCGTACTATGGCAACCGGACAACATACTTAGGTATATATTTGTAGATACATACATTTTTTTTTATTTAAAAAAAGATAGTTAGCAATGTGGGGTTGTGGTCCCACATAACTAGCAATCCTGTTGACCCCTCCAGCTGAGCTCAATGGCTTGTGTTAGGAGTGGGTTCACGTCATGGGTGGATTCGAACCCGCAACCTCACGATTGCGAGTTCAATGCCTTAGCCATTAGGCTACCGACACTTCATATCGTGGTCATCACACAAAGTTTTATCATAGGTGCGGATCGAAGCCACGTCCTCCGGCTTAGAAGTCAGGGTCACTAACCACTAGGATAGTTATGTTTGATTTTTATAGTTTATGTGCTGTTCTACTGTTTAAACTACATTACTGTGAAGTTTCATCAAAATCTGTGGCGCCTCTGTGGCGCCTCTGTGGCACGGTGGGAGTGTATCGGACTGCTACGCAAGAGGTCGTGGGTTCGATTCCCACACGGAACACCACTTTTGTGATCCACGAATTGGTGTTCCAAGTCTGGGTGTACTTTGTGTTCCTGACTTGTATGTTTGTACAGTCTCCCGCGACAAAAAAAAAAAGGTAGTGTTTGCATGAGTGCAACAAAAATCCGTTCTCCCAGACACTCAGATTTATAATATTAGTACATTTCAGCACAAATTTAAATTTAAAATGATAAAGAGATATTCGGTCTCATTGTTCTTATCTTTTGCTATTTTTATACATATAAGATATATTCACGTGATTAATCGTAAATTATTTAAATAATTCACGCGATTAAGTCTCGATATATAACTAATAGATTAGATCTCATCCAGACGGTGGTAGCTAATCTTATTTCCTGGGAGATCCGTAGCTACTATCAGGACCAGGACAGAGAACCGGTCTAATTGTCATCAAATATGTTAAAGCGTAAGCAATCATATAATGATAAAAATGTAATCTATACTTATAATAAATCTGTAGAGAGGTCAATTCTGTACATTAAATATATTTCCAAAATAACTATCAGGGGGTGATTAGGGATCGATACTGATGCCAAAAATGCAATCAGTAAAATTTTTGTCTGTCTGTCTGTCTGTCTGTATAACCGTTATAGAAACAAAAACTACTCGACGGATTTTAACGAAACTTGGTACAATTATTTTTTATACACCTGAGTTGGTTATAGTATACTTTTCATCACGCTACAATCAATAGGAGCAGAGCAGTGAAGGGAAATGTTGGGAAAACGGGAGAAGTTACTCCATTTTTTAAGCTTCCGTCGCGTGTGCAACCTTAATGGTTAAAGCTACGCAGAAATCATTTATGACGGAAATGTTCTCCTTAAAATTATATAAAAAATATCCCACGACAGCATATGTCTATCTTTTATGGTTGACTCACAATATCACGTGTAACTCCCGATAGCTTAGCAGTTCGAAGCTTTCTGATTATATTTGTCTACTCTTATGTTTATAACATTCTCAGTCATCCCTAATTAAAAAAGGTAACATAATTAACTATTCCATAAAAAATAATCCTAGAAATCGGTATATAAACAGCAAAGTTATACATGAAAAATGCTTATAATAAGCCATCGCGCGTGAATACTGAATCATGCTATCTATCTATATCTATTTACATATAATAAAATTGTAAATTTCACGTGTCGGCCGAACTTAGTGAAAAAAAATATTAGGAAATGTTCGAAAAGAGTATTTAAACACTTTGCTGTATTTTTAGAAATGTCTGTCTGTCTGTTTGTTTGAACACGCATCACGCAAAAACTACCAGAGAGATTCGGTTGAAATTTTGCACGTGCAATCTAATAGATGCGGATTAACATTTAGGCTATAAATTATCACGCTTTTCCCATAGGAGCTAAGCAGTAAGGGATAATGTCTGTAGCTATTTTTTCGTTATAAAACAGTAACTACTTGACGGATCTTTATGAAAATTTACAGTTTTATAGTAAATACTATACCTAGGACATTATTTACACTATGAATCATTACGCTAACGTCTATGGGGAACGAGTAGCAACGTATTTTTTGTTGCACCATAATGGTTTATCACAATTTTTTCCACAATTAGACATTATCTTTAATTGCCCATGGAATACATAACTTCACGCTAAAACTATAAGGGGCTATAAACAAAATTTTTAAGTTTCATAAGAACAGTTATTTTGACGTCGCGTCGTATGTAGCGTACAGTATAGCCTTGAAGCTATGCTAGCGGTCTTTGACGACGAAGTCTCAGGCTCATATCTGATTATGTTCTATTTGTATTTTTTTTTAATTGTCTATATCCTTTTTTAATATTTTTCTCAATGTTATAGTTATATTTTCGACCATAGGTAACTTATTTGCTTTGGTTAATATTTTTTTATATTAAAAATCAAGTGAAATATGCACTTATGTAAGATATTTATAGGTATTGCATGCACTGCTGAGAGTAATGAATTAATCGTAGTAGAAATGAAAAACAATATATATACAATTTAACAAGTGTTCGATATTTTCCAGAATTGATGTGTTCGCGCTCAAAAAAAAGACATTACACACGTAAAAAAAAAACATGTAGCGCCATCTATGAAATCAAATTGGTCACCGTGATCAAACAATTCCTTATTTGTGAAAACATTCATTAGGGTATAGGTGCTTGCGATAACGGATTCGTTTCTTGCTGAGTGGCAACATTCTCCTATTTATTTAATTAAATTGCTTAAATTAATAAAAAAACATTAAGTATTAGAAGAAACTTCACTGGTTTTGAAAGTAGATGGCGTTGTATTCAATAATGTTCTATACTTAGCAAAAGAAGTTTTAAAATAGTATTCAAAAGAAACATATTGCTATCATTTTTAGAAATGTTTGTCTGTCTGTCCGTTTGTTTGACCACGCATCACACAGGTGCATCGAGGATCATGTTTTGGGGTTATGGTTGGATATCAAGTGTTCATCAATTCAACGATAATGAATGACTCATCGGCCAAGTGTGAGTAGTTCGGGTGGCGGGAGGAGGGGGGGTGGGGGGTCATTGTCTGTCAACGCGGAGTCTGGGGGAGGGGGAGTCCTTGTGTCAAATATGTCAAGAAAATGATATTTTATTAAACTGGAGATAATATTATTACTTCAAACAGCATCATCAAAACCAACATAAAAAACCAAAATATAAAGAAAAACACGGCAACAAAATGTAATCTATATTCTATGCTAAATATTACGTACTCATGAATTTTATTCTTCACCTTTACGATGTTTGCATCTCGCCTCGGAACTTTTGCTCGCTTTAAAACGACAGAGCGAAAAAAAATCACAAACGATGCCACCCATTTCCGAGCTCTTAGGTGTACCGGCCGCATTAAGAAGCATTAGTTCAGTAACAAAGGGTGGTATGACAAAGTGCCTTCCCTTCGGGGTGGGGTTGGCGACAATAGAGGTGTCGCTTGTTGTACCTCGAAGACCGTGTCGCACGCGACCGCGCCAGCATTGAGCGACCTTAACGACTTAATGCATCGTCTCGTTATTTCTAGAAATGAAGGTATTCTACACAGGCTTTCTTGTATTTTTACATTCGTGTGGCCTTTTATACTTAGGTTTTTAAGGTCAAACATAAAACATAAACTATTCTTGACATTTATTTTGGAGAGAATTCTCTCGAAATTTTTACCTCAATGTCATGAAGAAAGTAATCATTAAAAAAACAGGTAAATATACAACGTGACTGTATTAATTTCAACGCGGTTTAATTGGTTTTCGGGTATCAAAGGCCCCCAATATTATGTTTTCTGTTACATTTGAATTAAAATCAGCTTACAACGAGTGCTCTTGAAATTATTCAGATCACTACAAAAACAACTTAGGGAACCCTACTTACATACAGAACACGATTTTTTACGTTTGGATAACATTGGTTTCGCAAAAACGTTTATTTTCGAGAGAACAGGATGGACAAGGAATACTAATCTCTTCCGATGCGAGGAAACAGATCGGAAGGGGACTGGCTAGCTTTGGCCACGACAACCCATGATTAGAAATCCGGTCCGGGGGCAGGACGGAATGTGTGTTATTTGAATATTCTAGGTGTTGTGCCAAAGTGTATGTTTGTGTGTTCGGTCTAGGTTTGGTCATTTATTTTATAGTAGCGTTAGCCTGAGGTGTATAAAACCTTTTACCTATGTTTATATGTAGATTACAAATATACAGAATCCAATGTTATACGAGTGCGATAGTAAACAAACCTTAAACATGTATCCTTTACTCGAGTGACGCACACACGCACATATATATATTTTTAAGCTATTGCATACCTTTTATCGCGGGCTTTGAGCGCGGCGACCGAATCAACAAATTCCGTAACGAAAATAAAACCTAACACCCCCCACTCCGCCTACCATGTAGCTCGACCGAGCGTTCGCTTAACGTATATGTATATGGTACGACTGCACGAAGCCCGAACGAATCGAGACGAGCTGCTCCTAAATGTAATATAATATAAAAAATAAATAAATAATTATAATTGCATAAGTTGATAAAAAATGCTATGCAATAGCTTTACCGCGGCAGTCCACGAGTGCCACACATTTTTTTTTTTGTAAAAGACGACTCCCGCATGAGGGTACAAGCCCTGTGTCGCGGGGGGCTTTACAAACATACCTACAAGTCACGGACACAAAGTACACCCATACACCCAGACTCGGAACAACAATTTGTGGATCACACAAAGTGGTGTCCCGTGTCATTTATTATTATCCGGGAATATCCACGACCTCTTGCGTAGCAGTCGGACACACTTCCACCGCGCCACAGAGGCAGACTATATATTATATATATATATTTTTTATTCTTTATTAGTTTTTTTTTCTTGGAATTCCGTGGCTGAAGTGAGCGAATGTGTTTCCGGTGACCAAAAATGTCAAACATATGGTTCGGAACACTTTTTAATTCTTGATGCAAAGCGAGTAGTGTCTTTAGCTGGGTATCTTTGTTTATCTATGCCCTTTGACCAATTATTATTTTAGAAAGCTATTTAAATAGGAATAGTTCAAAGCTTTGTTTGATGAAAATCTGTTCATCCGTTTTGAAATTAATTAAATTTTTATCACACGCACCCCAAAAAATACGATTTCGGACTGTTCGTTCCACTGTTATGTTCCACTAATGGGTCCAACAGGATTTGCAAGTTCTCATGGACCCATTTTGATAGTGGAACCAATAACACTATTTTTATGAAATATATTTTGGACTAGTGGCCCCACTTGCCATATTTTACTAAAACCTCTATGGTTTCAAATAAAACTTAAAAAAGTAAACACACAATAGCAACTGCCTCTGTCAAATTCATGCAATGTACTATGCATTCAAAAAGTGTTATTTCACGATAGATGGGTTTTCAATTCCGGGTTCGCAAAAAATCAATGTTTAATATACCTGGTGCTACGGTGGGTCTTTTATAGTTAAACGATACCACTGAATACTAGTGATGATCCTTAGAAGCGGGATTTTTTTTCCAATTGCTCCGATTTAATTTAATTCATCAAAAGTACAGTCTGTACTTTTTTAACCCTCTCACTATGGGTATTAAAAATAAAGCAATAAAAAGCCCATAACCTTCTTAAGGCAATTATTTTGGTTGGTTTAGCACAAATCAAACTACACATGTTAAGTTAAAAAAAAAACAATTTTTTTTTGAAATATACAAAAAAGAAAACAAAAGACTATCTAGACTATCTACTACTAGTAAGTGATCAGCTATCGATAAAAATTAAGTAATTAATTAATCATCGAAGTTGTTCCAAAAAATGACCAATTGTTATTTGTTTATGGACTAATTTCATTTGTGTGTTTAAAATAAATATGTCCTTGTCTTTCTGCA
Source organism: Herminia tarsipennalis (assembly GCA_945859575.2). Taxonomy (NCBI): domain Eukaryota; kingdom Metazoa; phylum Arthropoda; class Insecta; order Lepidoptera; family Erebidae; genus Herminia; species Herminia tarsipennalis. The sequence goes on from OX243835.2 coordinate 19,051,165, forward strand.
TATTTCGCCGCTTATTACCACCATTGGCTAATGCTATTTTGTTTATTGATAAATCGTTTTTCAAAACTGAAAGTAACTTAGGGATCGTCACATAGTTTTTGTTGATCGAACGATTCAGTCGAGCGTGCCATCCCTCTGTAAAATTATTTGTGCGATGCAATTGGTTATAAATACACCATTCTTTTATAAAATTATCATTTTTAAGCCAATATTTACTAAAATATGTCATAAAAGGTTTCATCTTTTCCCATTGGCAACACTCAGTTTGAATGTAGTTCCATTCATCAAGTATATCTTCTTCAGGTAGTAACGGAAGTGCTGTGCACAAACCTACTATGCGGCGATAGAGTTTTGTTTTAATTCCTAGGGATTTAGCTTTTCGCCATAGTGCATTGACAAAATGATAGTAGCAACGCTTAACCTCTATTGTCGGAAAAAAGTATTTTAAAGCATTCGTCACTGCTACCTCAAAGTCACAATGGAATCTTTTTGGCTCCCATTTTGGACATTTTGCTGTGAGAATATCAAATAGAATGGAGTAAGCCATTTCAGATTTTTCGCTCATGAGGCAATATATTATTGGCGCTATCTTTGTAGTCTCCGAAGTACTACCAAAGTTACCATGTAAACTCCATAATTGAGCGAACGGGCGAGGCGCGCTTTTAAATGTGCCGTCCCCATAATATTCATCTATAGTCTCCAGTAATTCCATAAAATCTTTAGAACCAAAAACAATTAATCTTATTCCATTTCCGCTGTAATCTGCTATTGTAATTGTATTAAATTTTGACGGTATTTCTACTTCTTGTATATTATTATAAACTAATTTCTTCACTTCAAAGGATCTTTTTCGTTTTGCGTATATTGAACTTTTTGAACTATCGTAAGATATTTTAGTCACTTTGTCCAGTCCTTTGTCATACAACGGAGCCATAACTTTTCGAAAAATGGAAGGTATTGGGTCAGTTGAAATGGCAGCTTTTAACTTAATGTCATCTATAGCTAAATCCACTGTGTTTTTTGCATCATCTGATAAACAGCCAACCGAATGTCCCGTAAACTTTTCTATTTTGTCACCCTATGGAAAAAAACTCATTGTATACTCGGAGTTATAATTTCGTGGTACTGTTAGAAAATAAAAGAAATTAAAAGTTTGACTATAACGGTTTACTGACGTTTGGCAAAAAAAAACGTTCCGACCCTAATATGAAATAGTACTTCTGTACTTACATGTACTGTTATTGCTCCAGTACATTTGGTGTTTCTTTTCTGCCTGCAAATCCATCGTGTTTTTGTGCTTTTATAAACTCTATGTTTATAGAACTGATATCCATTGTAAAGCAATACTATCCCGCCTTTCCTCTTGATGAAATGTAATTCTTCTTCCATTTTGTAAATCGTTAATAATTTTTATATTTGTATTTATTTCAATATTGACATGACACCATCATGCAAATGATACTCGTAGGTATGACAGCTTTCAGTTTATATTTTTAACGCAAGTGCATTAATGGCCAGTATCTGATAACAGAAGTGGAGACATAAGTATTTACTCATCCTAATAGTCCCACTATTAGTTAACAGTGGAGACATGAAAACTTGCAAATCCTATTGGACCCATTAGTGGAACATAACAGTGGAACGAACAGTCCGAAATCAAAAATACCTTGTTGAAATTAATCAACTTTTGTGTGTCGTGTGTTTATACAAAAATTACCTTGGACAAATATTTTTTGGATATATATGGTATAAATAAATTGAATCATTTTTTGTCTAACTTATCAAAACAAGAACAAGCAACCTAATAACAAACTAAATAAATATTTTTTGTTCTAGAATTTAATTTAAAAAATCATAATCAACATCTATTTCAACACACCTCAACCTAATTTCGTCCACGAAATCTCTCTGGTTTTTATTTTCTATAACACACGGGCGAAACAGGCGGGTGGAAAACAAAGATATAGTAGCTTTCACCTACATTCACAGAAGTTCTAGCTTCACCCAGTTTAGGACAACTCCGTGTCAAAAGTTCTTTGCTATATTTTACAATTGGGTATTTCTAGCTGGATTTATACGCCTTTGTCTACATTGGTTATTGTTCGAATATTTTATGCGATCTATTGTTTAACTCTGAATTTACTTTATTAATCTTGATATTAATTTTACTGTATTTAGCATAGACTTCGAATATACAAACGGTATTTAGTTTATTTTGTTCTACGGCTTTCATTTATTTATGAATTTAGTTCGGTACTCGTTTTTATTATATATTTTATTAGATACCTATAAATTTGCCCATAGTTTGGCGATCTTTCTTAAGTAAAGTCATGATTCCATATTTATAATAAAAGCCATTAATTCAAATATTGAATAATGATTTCTCTCAAATGTAGCTTATGCACCACTCCCACTGTGCCATTTTCTAGGGTCTGTAGCCAAAATGGCAAAACGGAACCCTTAATATTTGAAGACAATCTCGGAAACTACTACGTCAATTTTGATGAAATCTATACTAATATTATAAAGCCGAAGAGTTTGTTTGTTTTTTTTTCGCGGTCATTTCAGGAACTACTGGTCCGAATTGAAAAATAATGTGTTACTGTTGGATAGCCCATTTATCGATGAAGGCTATAGGCTATATAACATCACGCTACGAGCAATAGGAGAAGAGCAGCAATGAAAAATGTTTCAAAAACGGGGAAAATTTACGCAGACGAAGTTGCGCGGTTCAGCTAGTTCAGTATAAAGGTAGCTTGGGGATGTAAACAAGCTGTGGGAAACAGCTATTAAACTATAAACTGAGTTGCTTCATAGACATATTGTTATACCATTTATTAGATGAAGACAGGAACTGATTCGAGCTGCTTGCCTAATATGTTAGTGACAATAAATAGTTACACAAGTTCCACTATTCCTTTCAGCTGAATGTTCGCGGCAGAGCGAATTATTCACAAAGTTGGCTCGTTAAGCCCCTTGAGACAAGAATGACTTTCTAGAGGGAAACAAGTAGTGAAAGTACCTACTTGTTTTGTAAATTAAATGTAAGGATTTATAACACTAGATAAAGTACTAGGTGTATTTTTTTTTAGATTTAGGGTGCATAGAGTGAGTGGTGCATACGTTATTTCTAGCCTATATTTACTTATGGTTTTAGCCTTGTATTACTCATTTACATAACTATTAAACTTCTATGCATAATTTAAAGTTCTTATTATAAGCGATTTCAGCGGTGTTAAGTCAACAACTTAAGTGAGGTTTCTTTTATTTTAAAATTGATAGAAAAACAGCGTAGGTGTATTCAAAATAAATTACTTACAAGGTGATTTGTAATTTACTAATAACCTCCCGCTCGTGGCTTCTTTACATAACCTTTAATAACTTTGTAATATTAGTTTTAGAAAATATTTAATATATTAACTCTTAAATCATCTACCATTTGTTTTTAGAGTTTTGACCTTTAACCACCTACACCCTATTTTACTGGAGTAAAATCGTTGTTTATTGTGAGGTTTAGGCCCTAAACCTGACAAAAAACATCGATTTTACTCCGGGTCTCACATATGTGTGATAGATGGTTGTGTGACAAAAGTAGGTGAAGGGTAATTTATATTTTTTGTCAAATATTACGAAGTTATTTGGTATAACGCAAAGAAGCCATAAGCGGAACGTTATTAATATATTAAACAATCAGCCAATAAACTCTTTGAAAGATTATTGTCATTATTTGTTGACATTTACACAAAAGGAACGGATTTGATTTGATAGTCCCATAGTAGTCATACTACCTTCAAAGTAATAAGTAAAGTGCATAATTGCTTTATATTCTTACACTAGCTGTGCCCGCGACTTCGTTCGCGTGAAAGTCGGGTTTAAATTAAGGTAGTTTATGTTACGAAATAACTTCTGTGTAAATATGTTGGAAACAGTCCTGTCGGGTGAGCCGCGATATGATTCAGCAGCGAAGAATCATCATATAGTCATCTATTGATACCTTCAAAACCCACCTTTGTGAAAATGAATAAGTACCAAACACAGACTCTTTAGGTATTCGTTTACTGTGTTTTTCTGTCATTAATATGTGTTATTTGTGTCTCTTTTCTTTTTGTCTATTGTTATTTTCATTATTTTATTGTTTTATTTATTGCTTTTTTTATCTTCTGCATGACTTTTCCTGTTAAATTATAATAATGTCTATACATGTGTCTTCTGTGTACTAAATAAAAATCGTTCTATTCTATTATTTTATATAGTTAATTTGGTGTGCGGCTTAAGAAGTGGGTTTTCTGTTGTTTTTGTTTCATTCATTCAACGTTATACCTACTTAATACCTAATAATTTTAAATAGAATTTGTACTAACATTTTGGTACTTCCCATTTGATCAGATGTTTATCGTAAACTTGTAAAGCCTAAGTACTTAACTGTGATAGTTTTCTTTATAATTTTAGTATTTATACTACTACCGTAATTTTTTTCACATACCCAACATCAACCATTTAGTTGGCAGGGGAACACTTGACTCTAACAAAAATGTTCACTATAAATCCTAATATTACACAAAGGAATCCTGAAATCTAAAAATAGTCTTCACAAACCCTAAACGCTTTTTAAAAGACCTATCTAATGATACCCCACACGATGGGGTAGGTGAGAAAAACATCACATCCCCACTTTACATATAAGAGTCTCTTATATGTTACAATGATGCAAGTAAGAAAAAAAGACATGGACTCCCCCTCCCCCAGACTCCGCGTTGACAGACAATGACCCCCCACCTCCCTCCTCCCGTCACCTGAACTACTCACACTTGGCCGATGAGTCATTCATTATCGTTGAATTGATGAACACTTGATATCCAACCATAACCCCAAAACATGATCCTCGATGCACCTGTGTGATGCGTGGTCAAACAAACGGACAGACAGACAAACATTTCTAAAAATGATAGCAATATGTTTATTTTTAATACTATTTTAAAACTTCTTTTACTAAGTATAGAACATTATTGAATACAACGCCATCTACTTTCAAAACCAGTGAAGTTTCTTCTAATACTTAATGTTTTTTTATTAATCTAAGCAATTGAATTAAATAAATAGGAGAATGTTGCCACTCAGCAAAAAATGAATCCGTCATCGTAAGCACCTATACCCTAACAAATGTTTTTACAAATAAGGAATTGTTTGATCACGGTGACCAATTTGATTTCATAGATGGCGCTACACGTTTTTTTTTACGTGTGTAATGTCTTTTTTTTGAGCACGAACACATCAATTCTGGAAAATATCGAATACTTGTTAAATTGGAACGTAATATTATTTTTCATTTCTACTACGATTAATTCATTACTCTCTGCAGTGCATGCAATACCTATAGATATCTTACATAAGTGCATATTTCACTTGATTTTTAATATAAAAAAATATTAACCAAAGCAAATAAGTTACCTATGGCCGAAAAAATAACTATAACATTGAGAAAAATATTAAAAAAGGACAAAGACAATTTTAAAAAAAATACAAAAAGAACATAATCGGATATCAGATTTGAGCCTGAGACTTCGTAGTCGTCAAAGACCGCTAACATAGCTTCGAGGCTATACTGTTCGCTACACACCACGTCAAAATAACTGTTCCTATGAAACTTAAAAATGTTGTGTACAGTTTTAGCATGAAGTTATGTATTCCATGGGTTACAATTAAAGATAATGTCTAATTGTGGAAATAATTGTGATAAACCATTATGGTGCGACAAAAATACGTTGCTACTCGTTCCCCATAGACGTTAGCGTAATGATTCATAGTGTAAATAATGTCCTAAGTATAGTATTTACTATAAAACTGTAAATTTTCATAAAGATCCGTCAAGTAGTTACTGTTTTATAACGAAAAATAGCTACAGACATTATCCCTCACTGCTTAGCTCCTATGGAAAAAAGCGTAATAATTTATAGCCTAAATGTTAATCCGCATCTATTAAATTGCACGTGCAAATTATACATTTCAACCGAATCTGTCTGGTAGTTTTTGCGTGATTCGTGTTCAAACAAACAGACAGACAGACATTTCTAAAAATGCAGCAAAGTGTTTAAATACTCTTTTCGAACATTTCCTAATATTTTTTTCACTAAGTTCGGCCATGTACAGACATGTAAAATATACAATTTTATTATATGTATAGATATAGATAGATAGCATGATTGAGTATTCAAGCGCGATGGCTTATTATTAGCGTATTTCATGTATAACTTTGGTGTTTATATACCGATTTCTATGATTCTTTTTTATGGAATAGTTAATTATGTTAACTTTTTGAATTAGGGATGACTGAGAGTGTTATAAATGTAAGAGTAGACAAATATAATTAGAAAGCTTCGAACTGCTAAGCTATCGGGAGTTACACGCGATATTGTGAGTCAACCATAAAAGATAGACATATGCTGTCGTGGGATATTTTTTATATAATTTTAAGGAGAACATTTCCGTCATACATGATTTCTGTGTAGCTTTAACCATTAAGGTTGCACACGCGACGGAAGCTTAAAAAATGGAGTAACTTCTCCCGTTTTCCCTTCACTGCTCTGCTCCTATTGATTGTAGCGTGATGAAAAGTATACTATAACCACCTCAGGAGTATGAAAAATAATTGTACCAAGTTTCGTTAAAATCCGTCTAGTAGTTTTTGTTTCTATAACGGTTATACAGACAGACAGACAGACAGACAAAAATTTTACTGATTGCATTTTTGGCATCAGTATCGATCCCTAATCACCCCCTGATAGTTATTTTGGAAATATATTTCATGTACAGAATTGACCTCTCTACAGATTTATTATAAGTATAGATTACATTGTCAATTCAAAATGCAACTCCAAAGTTTTAAAACCATTCCCTATTCACAAACTGTCAAAGATAAAGCAATGTATTCACAGAGAAATAAGCAAACAAAATGGATTATAAAGGCAATCAGGAAATTGATTTTTGTATTATGACAGGCCGTAATCAAAATTAAGTCGAGCGTGAAAGAGGGCCTCTCATACATAAAAAAAAGAAATGTCTATCCGATTTAACTGACAGTGAAGATACCCTTCCATTAGCGAAAGATGAACGCAAACAGGGTATTTAAACGGAATACTGGCTTTATAAAATACAGCAATTAATCTGGACAAAGTTGGAGACAGTATAACACAATTATTATCCTTTTTAAAAGCCCATGAAAAATTATTCGTAATTTATTTTCGTCCAAAGCGTAAAAGTTACATTTGTTCATTGTGGAGATTATGTTATAAAGCTATTGTTACCGTTGGACAATAAAAGAAGTATGCCAGTGGGACGTGAAATAAATTAAACCGTTATCATTAAATTCTATTTTATGCCTATTTGGAAATAAAACTTAAGTAATTATTCCAGGTAAACTTATGCCATTACTAAGAAAATATTACGAAATAGTATAAGTTTTTTATTAAAGTGATAAACATTCTCAATTGACGTTAATTTTGTTTTCATAATCGTAAGTGAAATTCCATTTACTTTTCAAGTGTTTGGTTAAATACGGACAGACAAACTAACATAAATTGCTTTTACATTAAAGGGACCTACTTGACGTTTTACCCCTTTTCACCCTTTTACCTTTTCGATTTTTATCGTCACACAAAAAGTAAGTTGAAATAGGTATAATGGATGATTTATTTTATTTGCTTCAATGCAAGGAAAAATCTCATAACTTTTATAAGAACCTATTTATGTTACAGAACTAATAACATATTATTTAGATTTAGGCCGGTCTGTGCAGTGTTGTACCTATGGCTTACAATGAGTGTGTTCACATATACCGGACACCAGACCGGCGATAAATGTTCAAAAGACGTCAAAATTCCATCCGACGTCCGGTGAAAAAACCGAACGTCTGAAAGCGGCCTAAATGTTAAACTATAACGGCTCAAATACTTAATAGATACACATATCATGTAAATAAATAAGTTGTCAAAAAACGTACGTATAACAAATATTATTCCCGACAACAATGATTTTTTTAAAATACAAAGCTTAAAAAGCAATATTAGTTAAACGTAACAAAAAGGAGGTAGCTTAAGACTGCGAAAATACGACGTCAAAGATAAAAGCAAAAGACTTCTATTGTCTAAAGAGCTTTTAGCTCGAAAAGTTTGCACCGAAAAGATTTTCGAGTTAGAGATTAGATTAGAAGGCTAAAACGTGGACATCGAGCGCACAGTTTTCACATCTAGTGACGCTTAAACAAATATATACGACACATGGGATACAACGATGATACATTTCCTTGCGCTCTCCTATATTGTTCATGTGAAGTAGGTAACCTTTTTTAACCGCGATGGCCACGGAGACGGAATATGCGTTTGGGGTCAGAGGTGTTTGTGTGTGTGTGTCTATTACCATTTTCTCGAAAAAGTTTGGGCCGATTTAAAAACGGTTTTTTGCATTGCATAAGTCTCGTTTTCGAGCATGTTCTCAGCTTATGTTTTAATGTTCTAGACCACCAGGGGGCGCTACAGTGCTCATGTTTTTCCAAAACGGTTATTTCTTTTCTCAGAGATGGCTAGGTTTATTTAGAAACGGTTTTTTGCTTTGCATAAGTCTAATTTCTGAGCATATTATAGTTAAATTTTAATGTAACTGACCGTTAAGGGGCGCTACAGTACACACTTTTGTTTCTGAAAAAGGTCAAGCTCATCTTTTCATCATTTTAACAGAATAAATATTTATTGACTCCATTACAATGAAATCTTTACTCCCTGCACGAGTAAGTACCTCGTACGTTTTGTAAAAAAATCTCTAAAAAGTTTGAAAACTCTTAGAAACAAATTTAAAAATTTTGAAAAAATTCAAGTCGAGCGTAAAAGAGTGAAATATAATTTAAAAACCCCTCCGACTAACAAGAGCTAAGTACTCGAAGAAAATTCGTCGGGGTCTGCCATTCACTGAGCTGCCACATGCACAAAAATATTTGAATTCAATTCGAGGCAGTAAATGTTAGACACCATGGCATGATGCTGTTCCTACACAGAGAGTTTAACGCATTTCTTAACAAAGTAATAGGTACTACTAGTTTTTACAACAATGTGTGCGATAGTGTGAAAACAACTGATACTTTCAGCCGCAGCATTTGGCGTCCGCAGACTGCATGGCATCATATCATCATGGTGATAAAATCTTTTAAACCGATGACGGGGTGTATGCACTAAAAAGTGTCACGCAGCAACGGTCACGTTATTGATTGGTTGCTAAGCAGTCACGTCATTGACTGGTCTCTACACAACCGGAATGGCGATTCCGCCTTCTGATAGGCTGAAGAATTGCGCCCGGGTCCACTAAAGCTGTCACAGGCATGTATCACGTAATATTATCATCCGTAAACTGGCTTTACAGACAACCATTTTTTTGACGTGATAACATCTTATAAATCGACGACCGGACGCATACAAAGTGTCACAGTCACGGTCCGTCACGTTCCGCCTGCTGAAAGGCTGAAGTATTGTGGTCGTCAGCGAATTGTTTATTACAAAGTCATCAATGTTTTCTTATGACGTTATCACGTAAAATTATCGTCCGTAAACCGACTTTACAAGCCACATTTCTTTTTTATTTGCGGGTCGCACATTAGCTATTAGTAATTCTGTTAGCCCATTCAGTTAGGCTCAATGGCTTGTGTTAGGAGTGGGTTCACATCGATAGTATAATAGGTAGGATTTGAAACGGGGACCTCACGAGTCCGATGCCTTAGCAATTAGGCTACCGCACGTTACACAACATAAAGAGAAAGCAACACCCATACTCACAAAACTTCCCATTAAAAGTAAAATGTGTAATTTGTATCGTATTATGTGTAATTTTGCTATCTACCTAGGTACCTACCTCTCAAAAGTGTGAAAAAGTTTAAAAACAGTTTTTTAATAAACATCAGCTGTTTAGCAATTTTATCAACATCAGTTTTTTTCTCTTTTAATATGTGTGCTGTTGTCAATACATTTTTAATCTGAGTGGCGTGGCGCCACGTTAAGCGTGGTTTAATTTGTTACGTGTTTAGCAGTTAGTTAGCAGTTAATCTTATAGGTATTTGTTAATCTCTATTAATCTGACATAAAACCCAATGGGTTTCGGTATGTCATATCTGTGTTTAAAAACTCATTACAGAATCATTAGATCCTAATGTATTTTTGAAATTATAACAAGTAGTTTTAGTTTTATTCTAACACATTGTTTTGGGTTGGAATGTTTGTAGTTGGTTCCATATACTATGGAGTTTTAAAGTGAAACTTTTGTCACACTGGTCTCGCTACGTGGCATTTAAGAACCTTATTTGTGACTAGCTGTCGCCTGCGGCTTCGCCCGCGTTGATGACTTTACCCGTTAAGGGATGATTTTCGCTTTCGGTCAAATCGCTAAAATACGTATTTCTTTATTTACAACCAAAAACAAATTTTCAATAAAGTCAAACACCAATTTTCACCGATCTAACTTTAAAACTTGCAAACCCTATTTTACCCTCTTTGGGGATGAATATATAGAAAACCTCTCTTAATGGATGCCTTTAACATAGAAGGCATCAACTGCCAAAATTTTAGGTTTTTAACCCGGTTTTTAACGGTTTATGCTCTGCGTTGAAGAATCAGCCAGTCAGGACAAGTGATTATATATTTATGTATAGATTAAAAATAGTAAATTTTTATTCCTTTCTGGTCGTGACTTTAAAAGTATAAGTCAATTAAGAAATTAAAATCTATTTCTATTATAATAAGGATACCTCAAAAATCAGTAGTAGTTACTAAAAGAACTTTGTAAGTAGTCGTTCCTAAGTTTAATAAAAATATATTGGGACAACTCACACAACGTCATATGATCGCAGAGCTTGTACCATGGCAACCACACAATTGCTAAACATCCATATATATACTTTAATATTATAAATGTGAAAGCAACTCTGTCTGCCTGTTACGCTTTCACGCTCAAACAGCTAAACCGATTTAGATGAAATTTGGTATGGAGATAGTTTGAGTCCCGGAGAAGGACATAGAATAGTTTTTATTGCGATGACCGACATCAACGCTCGCTTTTGTGCTCGTCACACAAAGTTTCATCATGGGTGGGGATCAAACCCAAAACCTCCGGTATGGCAGTCAAAGTCACTAACCGATAGACCAAGCGTCCTATATTTTGTGTAGTATAGGTATCGGGCATGCTCTCACCATCTGTCGGCCGCTTAACGAAGATTTAGTAATCCAAGCGCTATGTTCACAGTTATCTGCGGTTGGTTAGCGTTAGTTAGGTTTGGACAAAGAGGTTATGATTTGCGCATTGACATATGACGAGATGAACACAAAGGAAAAGTCGGTGCTTTCCTTTAAGATAACTATACGAATTGTTACTATGATCATATCACCAATTTTTGTGTGAGGTATTCACTCATGTGTCAGACAAATTATTAACAGCTTTAGTACGTACTGTCCTTAAACTAAGCCTCGAACAAACCTGCAGACGAGAGACACGTCTCTTTTTATGCGTAACTTATAAAAGAAACTATAGCGTTTATTACTTTTGCAATTGGCGCCATCTATTAGTCAATAAAACCAAATCAAAAATAAATACTGATCTTACAACGACCCCAAATAGGGCAAAATTATGAAGGTAATAAGTAGCTTATACCCGCGGCAATATACGCTACTGCTCAGGTCCAAAGGAAAGTAGCGTGATGATATATAGCCTATAACTTAGACTAGAGAGTACTCCAGTCTACCCGTTGCAATACAGTCGAAACGTCGGACAATAAACAAGGTATTTTATCTCAAATTATTCACGCGATTAAGACCCGTAAAATATATATTTCCATAATGTGTTTATCATATATGTTGTATTCATATAAGTTTATCAACATTTATAACCCTTAATTAGTCCATCTGGGTTAGTTTTTTGTTAATTATCTTCAATGTACAGACACAGCTATTTTTCAATTTTATAAAAGTAATAGATAATATATACTATGTGTAGCCTGCGAAACCCTAAAATGTATTGCTTGCATCAAATTATAAATCAAAAGAAGAATTCATATATATATATATATATATATATATATATATATATATAACTGCGCTTAAACCACATTTGTTATGCAAATACCTACCCCGGTATGGCCTATGTCCATATCTTTTATACACTCTTTTAAGCAACGCACCGGGGAATCACGACCTTTACTTTAAGGAACAGTAACCGTTGTTATGTATAAACACGTTTCATTTTCATAAAACAACTCTCCCAAAACATCTCTCTCTATCATCATTCTCAGAACAAAAATCCGTACATCTTTGAAACGCTGAATTTCAATTAACTCATATTTTCTTTAACTTGGAACAATTTCAAAGAATCACATTTTACTGCATATGCAAATAAAACAATGTTGTGTTAAAATATGAATACAGCAAATTAAATGTGTGTGTTTGATAATTACTGTTTATTTTCAATTTCATAACGCCGTTTATTGATAGTTAAATGGAGATTGATTTTGTAAGCTTTCAATGTACAGCACTTTGATTCAATTTAAGGCTCTATTTACATTAGGGTGCAATATTTGTGAGCATACGTAGAGATGAGTATATTTTATCACCGTTACTTACATGCGTTGAAAGGTTGGTTTGTACACTGTACAAATATTAGCAATGGTCAGTTATCAGCGAACTCATTAGCGACTTCTGTTTTGAAGTATTTGCAATAATTCGCATATGTGTGGGCGAATACGCGAGATTTCTAGGTTCGGGGGTTTTGATGTGTGTCATATACAGTAGATATTGTTTAGAAAACTGCGAATGAGTAAAAAAATGCACACATATTGCTTAAATATGCGCATTTTTTGAGTGAAAACTTCTTTAGCGGCGTTGTGCACTTTTTTGGTATGGGTATAAAATGTTAAACTCGCGTCAGGATCACGTGACCGTAAGATTGGGGGATTGGTGGGAAGACAGTTGGAAAGAATCGGGCGGTTTAGAAACTAGAAAACCCCGGTCCGAGTCCAAATGATTATTTCTCCCTTTTTAAATTTATTTTTGTTTTTTAATATCTGATTTAATCCATACTAATATTATAAATGTGAAAGTAACTCTGTCTGTCTGTCTGTCTGTCTGTCTGTCTGTTACGCTTTCACGCTCAAACAGCTGAACCGATTTAGATGAAATTTTGAATGGAGATAGTTTGAGTCCCGAGGAAGGACATAGGATAGTTTTTATCGCGATAACCGACATCCATGCGGGCGAAGCCGCGGGCGAAAGCTAGTATTTCATATTTTTGATTTAATTGTCATGTCCTTGTCATTGTCATTTTTTAAATTGTCGTGTTTATAAATATAAATAAATGAATATTGTATTTAACCACTAAATGGTAGTAATATATACTGATAAAAAAAAATCGGCAATAAATGAATATTGTATTTAACCATATAATAACAGATATAACAGAAATAACAGAACCTATTATGAAAATGTATATATTACGGGTCTTAATCGCGTATAATGTGTGCAAATAATTATAATTTATCAACATTAAAATATTCCCTAACTATTCCAAAAAATAAAAAATGCACAACGTTATTGTTCAAGTTTACACTTCTGCCGGCACTCCCGGAGTCCAACCAGTTTTTTTTATTTGTGTGAATATGGAGGACTGACATTAATAAATAAATTGTCATGTCAGTGAATTTCTCTATAATAGAACACCATAAATAAACACATGCATATTTGACTGCTAAAATATAACCTTTACATGTTACATGAACTAATCGATATAAACCCTTAATAGTTGGAAATGTAAATTAAACTCCATAACAATTAATCAAGGGAGGCTACATAATTCGTGGCTTAAACGCATTATATCGCAATTAAGAGTGGCGTGAGCTTGTTTATTATGACGTCACATTTGTATTAACTGCAGATTAGGGCTTAAGTAATTACACCAAAAACAGCTTTTTAAGTAAAAAACTTAAGGAAACGATTTAAATCGTAACACATAATTTTATAATTGAATGCTTACGCGGTCTGGGTAAAAAAAAAACACTTGTATGTCATACTTGCTGACCCGCGCAACTTTGCCTACGACTATTTTTTCATTGATGCTTCGCTCCTATTGGTCATAGCGTGATGTTATATAACCTTTCCCTTTGCCTTTCCCGAGTTTATCGCGTTAAAAAAACATACATATAAACAAACAAACTCTACAGCTTTTATTAGTATATATTTCAAATTTATGAGAAAATTCTTTTATTTTCGTCAATGTAGTGTCGTAAATGTTGCTTATGGATGCTATACAGGATGGTTTTTAATTCAGTCGACAAACTTCCAGGGGTAAACCCTCGTGTAGCAAACATTATTTCTTTCGCTAGGTACTTACTCGTACATACATAATTTTGATTTTATATCGCATGCACACCAGATAAAATTAATAATTTGTATGTTAATTGATTTGTTTGCTTGACAAAAATAATAAAAACTTGGTTTCTTCAGTTCATTTGACAAATGTAACCTCTTTAATGACTTTTTTATATTTTGAAGTAATTTTTATAGGCATTTCTTGCCAAAGACTTTACAAATACAATAATTGCATTTTTGAAAGATAGAAAAATTTGAATCCAGACTCAGGAATCGAACCCGAGACTTCCGTAGCCAAACCGGGGCCAGAAGCGAACCACCTATCTGGACTATGTTACTAGATATCAAATTCTTCTATCTCTTAATGCTTACGGGTTAGGCCCCCGTAGCGACATCTAGTCGGTAGTTAAAGAACTATCACGGCTTTTGTTATTGCTTCGTTACAGAGAGCATTTTAACAAATTATGATGACGCAGGCCGAATATTGAAGTAATTTTTATAGGCATTTCTTGCCAAAGACTTTACAAATACAATAATTGCATTTTTGAAAGATAGAAATATTTGAATCCAGACTCAGGAATCGAACCCGAGACTTCCGTAGCCAAACCTTTTATATTTTGTGGAAAGACCATAAAATCTGTTAATTTTTTTTCAACCTTAATTGATAAAATTTCAATGAAAAAAGGCATGTTTTACAGAAACTGTTTATTAATTTGTCAACTGATAATTGTATTAAATATATCGTGTCTCATCGTCCTACTAAACAATAATTAAGACACCCTAGTAAGTTATAAAAATACTTGTATTGGTGCTGCCTCGCATCTTCGCATCCACATCTAATGAAATAAAGATAAGTATAAAAACGTAAACAAAAAATATACATTTGATTCCAGAAAAAGTTGTTCAAAATATAAATAAGAAACTAAAACTATACAAATTTATTTAGAAAATGAAAAAATAATTAAAATTAGAAATATTAACAAGAAACTAAAACTATAAAAGTAATATGATTAAGTATTGTTGGAATATGTGGGTTTTCAGAGTCAAAAGGATGACGAATGCTTTAGTGGCGTGGTGGGAGTGTGTCCGACTGCTATGCAAGAGGTCGTGGGATCGATTCCCACACCGGACACCACTTTGTGTTATCCACAAATTGTTGTCCCAAGTCTGGGTGTACTTTGTGTCCGTATTTTTTAAGCCCTGTGTCGCGGGAGACTTTACGAACATCTAGTATGTTCAGGGCTTGTAAAAAGAAAAAAATAAACTGAATCCGTTTTCTGTAGGCATTTATGAGAGTGTGAACGATTTTTTTGTAAAGTAAACGACCAAACAAAAATACCACAAACCTCACATACTCTAGCTTCCACTAAGCCAGGAATACTTTGAATGTTGCCACCGATAACAAAAACTCTACGAAACGAGCTACGCCGTAGATCTTGCTACATTGTTTCTACGAAAATCTTCGCTTTGAGACTGTGTACCTTGCTTATCAAAAAGCGTCGAATAGTTCCGTGGCAAGCTCCAGCCTTGTGTTTACCGTACCGTTTCCTTTGTCGCTCACTAGATAAGCTACAAAGTTGATACAATTTCTATACAACCGTTGTCAATGCAGTTTGAAGTTGTTTACTTGACAAGTGAGTGGTTCCAAATTCAATTTCAAAGTTAATGTTTTCTGGAAGTTGTTGCACTTTCATAATTAGTTGTGAATTCTTAAGAATGTACCTATTGTATGCGATCTATAGTAATCTTGAACCGTCTCCATACGTTGGCCCCAACGTTGGTCCCAATGCCATTCGTCCAACGTGTGGATTTAGAAAATAGCATTGTCGCTATAATAGCGCTCGTCCCAACGGATTGTTATTTTAAATCCACATGCTGGACGTGTGGTGTTGGGTCCAACTTATGGAGCCAGCATTATTTGTTATAGTATGGCAAGTTGAGAGGATGTATCAAAGACTGCCTCTGTGGCGCGGTGAGAGTGTATCTGACTGCTACGCAAAGGTCGTGGGTTCGATCCCCACCCAGGATAAAACTTTGTGTGATGAGCACGATGGTTTATTCTGTGCCTGAGTGTTATTTACTGGCACCGGCAACCCGGCAACCGGACCGTGTGAACAGGACCTTACAGAGGGGAGTTACATTTATCGAAAACGGTCACCCATCTATGGAACGGTAGTGGTAACGTTGCTTGACCTCGTATTAGCAGACTTCGCCGCCAGGTACCCGACACCGGCTACCCGGTAACCGGATCGTGTGAAAAGGACATTACCGAATACCATTTATCGAAAGTTGTCACCCATCTATGGAACGACAGTGATAAAATTGCTTAACCTCATATTACCGGACCCCATGACACTTTGTTACTTATTATTTTTAACCGACTTCAAAAAGGAGGAGGTTCTTAATTTGGATGTTTTTTTATGTATGTTCGGGCTTAACTGCGTCATTTGTAAACGGATCTTTAAAATTATTTTTTGGTTCAAAAGACTTTTATTGTGAAATGGTCCCATATCAATTAGGTTATGATCTAAAGATGAGTTTCTGAGACAGCCAACGAAACTTTTCAATAAATGCCAGGAAATCAACCGTGTCTGTAGTCGGTTAGATGTTATTTTTTTAAGAAAAGTATTATTATTAAAGGCACCATCTCATTACCCGTTAAATTTTCAGCATATAAACACAAAAACTTTAAATCATATAAGCCATTATACACCACCAAAACACTTCCACGCACCACACGCGTAAATCAAATTATTATATTTCAATAAAGGTACCAAACTGTACATAATAGCTTCTGACTTCGCCGTAAAACCTCACTTTATATCTGCGAGAAAAACGTTGGGGCAAACTCTAAAAAATGTTACAGCTTAAGTTTTTCTCGAGGTCTATAAATTCTATTTTGTGTCTTCCCAAAACCTATTAGCTTTATTTCGTTTATGGCCTGTGTTTGGTCACTCGCGGCCTGTGATTTACCAACTCTTTATTGTTTGATAATGACGTCATCACGTGTTATGATTTGATTGGTTATTTACGCATCGATTTTGCACGTTATTAATCTTATCTTATACCTTTAAACGAGCAATTCTTGTATATTTGAATCTCGGCAACAGCTCCAGTGATTTTCATGAAATTTAGTATGCAAGGGGTTTCGGGGGCGATAAATCGATTAAGCTACGAAAACATCATTTAAAAAAAGTGAAGCTAGTCTTGGTATATTAACACGACAGACGTTTAAGTAGACGGATGTGTCGACAGATTTTTTAAAGAATGATAAATAGCAACATGGGTTGGATGTTACTAACAATCTTGTTTACTTAACTAAATTGCTTGTATTTTAAGCGACTTCACGTGGCACGGAGGTAGTATTATGAGCGAGATTCGAACCCGCCATATTCGATACCCCGAGCTCTCGATCAAAGCGTAGCGTACCGCGTAGATGTTTGGCATTCTTTGATGAAAAAAAAGACGGTTGTCTGTAAAGTCGATCTACAGACGATAATTTTTACGTGATAACGTCATAAGAAAACATTCATGACATTGTAATAAATAAACATGCCTGTGACAGCTTTAGTTCCAATTGTATCGTATGTCGCTACAATTGCCATTCGCTGATAGGCTGATAGCTTTAGTTCCAATAGTATCGCATGTCACTGCAATCCCCATTTGCTGATAAGCTGATATTTCAGCAGGCGATAACGTGACATTTTTTATAAGACGTTATCATGTCAAAAACTGCTGACATTGACAATACTTACATTAGAATTATACAAGTAACATTTTACTGCTATTTTAGAAAACGGTGCGCACGTCTGCGTCAGATCTTTTAAAGGTTCATTTCCGTGCATCGCGGCCGATCACGAGCCGCGCGCGGCTTACGACGAACGACTGACGCGCGCGACAATAGTCAGAGTATAAGAATGTATGGTGCCGTTTCCGAGGTAAGCGACAGACGCGCGCGGCCGACGACTGTCGTAAACTGCGCGCGCACTGTGAATATTGTCGCATCGGCCGCGCGCGTCAGACGCTTATCGTAAGCCGCTCGCTACTCGCGATCGGCCACGATGCACGGAAATGAACCTTAAAGACGATTGTTTATTTCATCTTATAAATATTATTATCAAATATTTAAAACAATCATTTAAATAAATCATGCTTATTTCTCAGCTTATTCTTAGTGCTGAGATAGAAACATTTATTATTTCCTTACATTTCTCTTATAATAAAAATGAGTGACATTTATCTTGGTCTTTTAAGGATCACAAGCGTCAAAAGCTCAAATACAAGACGTGAAATGATATCAAAAGTAATTGCGATGACTTGAATCAAGACAAATACAGAAATGTTGACAGCTAGCTCTTGTAAATTCAAGTGATATAAACGTGAAAGATTGTGATGTGTGTCCGCGATCTAGATATATATATTACGTTGGACACTGAACGACAACTATCTACAAGTGAACTTACTATATACTCTATTGATTCATCTTTTTATTCATCTTGGATACACAAGTATATTTTTATTACCCGACTGTAGAGAACATGGCGGCTGTGAGATGTCAAAATAAAGAGGTGTGAAAAAAAAAGTTGTTTTGAATACTGTAATATGAGTATCAAATTAAAGGGCTCATCTTCAGCATTTCAAAAAGGTATAACATGATTATGATTGTAGTAGTAAAAAAGTCAGTTAGCAACCATTCTTTTTTCAATTTTCAATACTTGACTTGTTGTTACATCCTTTAACTACTCAAAACTTTTAAATAAATAAAAAAAAAAAATACTGCCTGCACAGAAAAGATCTTTTACATAATTATATAATTTCATGCAGTCGGAGGCACTTTACTAAGTTCATCGAGATTCATTAATGCCTCCAACTACATGAAATTATATAACTATGTAGAGGATCTTGTTTCCATCTTTTTTGTACAGGCGGGTTTTTTTATTTTTTTATATTTATTTGCAGAAATTATGTACAATGCTAAAAGCATTCGCTACCTGTTCACTTTTGGGTGATAAATATTATCATCCGATTTGCTTAATATCTGATGTTATGTCGCTTTCCGTCATTCAATTTAACAATACTAAGCTACGTGTTCTTCCAATCACATAAAAATACTAGTTAGACAGTAAACGTAAACTAGGGCATAAAATGTGATCGATCAAATAAATCCCACGTCATAGTCTCTATCCTATTTTCTGCGTGACTGGTGACTCGCGAATACTTTTAGCACCCCTGCTGAACTTAACTTCATATTTCTTCCGAAAGTTGTCAATAGTGATTACTCTAAATTCCACATAAGACGGTAAACTAAAAAGATGTAATATTTTACAAGAAGCCCAACTTCACGCATTACTGCGATAGCTTTTACTTTATTTACGAGTTATTTTACTTGAGTCTGTGTTAACGTAAACGTTCTCTCAAGATATGACTTTTGTGGTCTTTACAATCATTTCAATAAACTAAGGGTCGACTGTGGTTGAAATACGACTGTAGTTCATTACATTTTAAGATACAAGCATAATGTTGTCAAAACAAGTTTTAAGATGGCATCAGTTTTATGTTAAGTAGGTAGTATTAAAGTTATTCTTTGACTCTGCCAACTGTGACGTATGCGATATAATTGATGATGTACACCATCTACTGTTTGAATGTAAAAAAACCATGTCAAGGGAAAGGCGTCCATGAGGCAGTTTAATATAAATTCATTTGATATGGGCATAGCGCAGTCTGCCTCACTAATCCAAAATCAGACATAGCATTCGCAATGTGTAAATTAGTGACCATGTCTTGCGAACTACTGCGTCAAAATCAACTTATATAGTTCGTATTAAATGTAGTTTGTCTTTACCCCATAATTTTAATATTAGTTATTAGACTTAATGTAATAGTTTAAGTTATGATGGCTTGACGTATCCAATAGGTTAAAACCCTCAAAAAAGAATTTTATATAAAAAAAATGGTCTGTAAAGTCGGTTTACGAAGAAAATTTTACGTGGTAACTTCAAAAGAAAACATTGATGACATATTGCCATTCGCGTTGCTTAGCAACCAATCAATAACATGACTTTTTTAGACACTTTTTGTGAGTGCGATCGATTTATAAGACATTAGCTGTCCCGCGCAACTTCGTTTGCTTCAATTTTTCCCGTTTTTCCAACATTTCTTATTGCTGCTCCGATCCTATTGGTAGTAGCGTGATGTTATATAGCCTATAGCCTTTCTCGATAAATGGGCTACCCAACAGAAGAAGAAGAATAAAGATTTTTTTAATTCGGACCAGTAGTTCCTGAGATTACCGCTTTCAAACAAACAAACAAATAAACTCTTCAGCTTTATAATATTAGCATAGATTATCACGTCAAAACCGTTCATTTCAGAAAGAGTCCTAGTAGTAAATCACAATCGATTCTCCAAAATCAAGAAACAAAAGCGACTTATGCGAAAAATATATAATACAAAATCTGTCTTTATGATAAATAGTATCAAAGTAGTTCGTAAGTACAATAAAATATCTGCTGTATTTGACCTCTTAGATGAGATCGGACCGAGTGACTCTGACGCGGCCTGAAATAAAATCAGATATCGACAATCAATCTTGCCATCCCGACCAACATTGGACTAAATTAGGAAATAAAATGTATTTCTTATTGCTAAGACCTTTTTTTAGAAAGTCGCCGGCGTTTCTTGAGTTTTGAAAAGACACATTCAAAGTAGTCTGTAAAAATATATTGTTTATTTGAGTTATTGCACGAGTAAACATAATAATTAAAAAAAATCAGGCAGAGTTTACTTTCAATTATAGCACAAGCATTATTTGTATTCCATTCCAAATAACTTCAGCTCATTCAATCGGACGATATGCTCGAATATATTCGAATTCTGTAGCGATAAATAAAACAATAGCTTTTTGTAAAGAAACTCAATCACTTTGTCGCATGCTTTGCCCTCGGCATTCAAACTCTTCTCTCAGGCATTCCAAAATTTTTATTTGTTATTAAACTTGATTGTTGAAAAGCAATTTTGTTACTCTTTTAACCTTAATATACCAGCGGCGTTAGCCTAATGGATAAGGCATGTCTCGCAATCGTGAGTTCTCGTTCTCTCTCTCTTGCTATCTTTAAAGAAAAAATCATCTATCCATTCTTTCTCACAAACTTTGGTATTTATAATTTAAGTAAAATAATATAATATCTTAAAATAATACCTTGGGACCACTAACACAACGCTATCTGATCCCAAACTAAGCAGAGCTTGTACTATGGAAACCAGACAATTGATAAACATACTTATATATTTCTAAATACATACATATTATAGATAATATTATGCTAACCATTTTCGTAGTCTTAAAAAAAGAAGATGTTGAAGCTACAAAAAGTTACTTGTTAACAAAAACCTTTATCTAAACAAGCTGTAGGGCACCATCTTGAAAGTAGGTGGCGTTGAGAAAGATGGCTGCCATTTGTTAAATTCAAGAGATCAGAGACTTGCTCGAGTGAACCGAGCTCATACGTTTACATGGTCCATCTGCTTTAATATGGTAAGTGGCAATCGGTCTAAACTGGGTCAATAGACACCAAGGGTGAATACGACCTTCGTTTTAGGGGAGAAGGGTTACAAAATTGAGATTCAGCTATTCACAATTCTTCTTCTACTAAGTACATTTATTCAATACTTAGTCCAATCTAGGGAAGCCATGGCGTTAATAACCCTTCCCTGGACCTATTTTTAAGGGGAACATTTAATTTTATTTAGTTGGAAGCTAACGAAATTCTCGGAAGTAGGAGTAGTTACAAAATGTGTTACGGCTTAAGTAGATAGCTGTTTTAGTTGAAACCTTTAACGCAGAAATCACAAACAAGTTCTTTTAAATTTTTCATGATGTTACTTTGTGTTTTCTGAATGAAGTGTAGGTTTAGTTTTGATAAAAGAGTTCGAATTCTAATGCTATAATAACTAGCCTCTTTAGTATGACATTTCATACAACATTTCATACTAATCCGTGATTTCAAGATATAACGTACTATAAAGTATCATTATACTTTACGTTATATCTTGAAATCACGGATGCGGAAAAACTAAAGATATAAGACACAATGTGCTCATGTGGCCCTAGACAAATGGACGAATGATGGTAACTTATGATTCGTTTGGTGACCTCGAAACGTCACCGAAGGTATTAAAAGAAGATGAAATTCCTTGTACATGAGTGACCGATGACCATTTCTTGTAGCCTCTAAAAAAACAATAAAAGGTTAATCTTATTGCAATAACGGAGTTATTGCTATACAGACGATGTTTTATAATATCGCATATATAGTTATATACTAACTAGCTGTCCCGCGCAACTTCGTCTGCGTAAATTTTCTCCGTTTTTGCAACATTTCTGTCGTAGCGTATTGTTATATAGCCTATAGCCTTCCTCGATAAATGGGCTATCCAATAGTGAAACAAAGTCATCGGCTTTATAATATCTATACTCATATAATCAAGCTGAAGAGTTTGTTTGTTTGTTTGAACGCGGTAATCTCAGGAACTACTGGTCCGAATTAAAA
Source organism: Herminia tarsipennalis (assembly GCA_945859575.2). Taxonomy (NCBI): domain Eukaryota; kingdom Metazoa; phylum Arthropoda; class Insecta; order Lepidoptera; family Erebidae; genus Herminia; species Herminia tarsipennalis. The sequence continues at coordinate 19,074,101 of OX243835.2, forward strand.
AAAATCTTTCACTGTTAGATAGCCCGTTTATCAAGGAAGGCTATATAACGTATATCACGCTACGACCAATACGGGCGGAGCGCAAAGAAAAATGTTGCAAAAACGGGGCAAATTTAGGCAGACGAAGTTGCGCGGGACAGCTAGTACCCAATAAAGAAATAGTTTTTCTACGAAAAGAAAATGATTCATGTGGCCACTTGAAAAAGTTAATTACTTTTGTGTTTAAATTATCCACTTGTGTTTCAAAATTGCTTACCTGATTGAAACTGTAATGAAAAAAGTCAAAGAAAAAGATAATAAAAATGCTGATTCTAGGCTTTTATTACTTCTGTGAAAGTAGCATTCAGAGCAATTTCTTACTGAATTTTTCGACGTCACTCCTTCATATAGGTTACAGGATTTATTTCATTGCCTGTCGCTGTAACGGGCTTGAATCGGCGGCGAATCTAATATTCTAGTGTTTGCCGGTGAGAAAAACACGTCTGGGTTATAATATGATAGATATATCTGTGCTCTGTTTCTATGATCAAAAATGTATTGGCATCTACATATATAAGACAAACTCGTGCCTGTTTTAGGGTTCCGTATTAAATACTAATATTTTTAGTTACACAATCACGGCTCGATTCAAATGGTTTTCATGAAAATATTGTGCAAAGTTTAAAAATATTCTTATCTCTTCTATTGAGTGCGGTCTGTCAATCTATTTCGATTGTTGTATTAAGAGCATTTCCTTACTACTTAAATCGTGGTGATTCACAGATCGAGGGTGGGTGGTGGGATCCCTCCCCTATAATCTATATTTCCGCCATGTGACGCCAGATTCAATCAGTTATCTTAAATTCGTATTAAATGAATGAATAAAATGAATGAAAACAAAATGTCTCAGTGTGAGTTACAAAGCATGCACTGTCGTATTTTACTGTGTACAGTGTTGTTCTTAAATCCTAAGTGTTTTTACTTACAAGACCCGCGTTGCCGTCAAAAATATTTCAGTCACTCAAACACACGCTTGAAAATGTTCTTTCCTTCATACTCACCTGTAGAAACATGAATAATTAATGTCGGAGCCCATCTGTTTCTGTCATGAGTTTTGAAAGCTCTATTTCCAGTTCTGGTATAAGTTGTATCAAAAACAGTTTCGTTTGATACCGTTTTATGTGAACACAAGCATTTTGACATTATTATTCATTGCCTTTTATGTGGGCTTTAGTAGACTTGGTACCCAACAAGAAGTGGCGTGATTATATAGAGGTGATTTAAAAAAATATTACCGCCTTCGAAACTAAGAATCCTACTGCTAACTAAAGTTAATTGAATGACGAATTGTTTAGCCATGTCACTGCTACAATTAAGGCATCGGTCTCGCAATCGTAAGATCGTGGGTTCGAATCCTAGCCATTATACTACCAAAAAAAAAACTACCGACGTTAACCCACTCCTAACACAAGCCATAGAGCTTAGCTGGAGGGGTTAACAGAATTGCTAGCAATGTGGAACTACAATCGCACATTGCTAGTTATCAAAAAAAAAAAACAACAATTCTTCACATGATTGACGTACACGGATTTCCTACGTCATAGACTATATGACTATGACTATAGCATACATGCACCCGTCTACCGACGTTAACCCACTCCTAACACAAACCATATAGCTTAGCTGGAGAGGTTAACAGGATTGCTAGCAATGTGGAACCACAATCGCACATTGCTAGGTATCATTAAAAAAAAAAAAATAACAATACTTCACATGATTGATTTACACGGATTTCCTACGTCATAGACTATATGACTATGACCATAGCATACATGCACCCGTGGTGATTACTTTCTCTGTGCACGCATCTAAATTATACCCCTACGAGTAGCCCCGCTCCCTAACTTTCAGTGGCTATGTGAAGGACAAGGTATTAGATCCCTCCAATACAAAGGCCTTTCTTTGTGTTGGGGGGCAGTAACACCAGTCACGATCACCTCATTTTGTCGAAGAATCCTTATTCTCCGACAAACCGAGGTGATCGTAGCTGGCAGGCCGCAGCTCATTTGCGATCTTTGTCTAACAATAAGTGATTCAAACACGCAACAATTTACTCAAAGCTCTTTAAACTACCATTACTACGTACTTAAAGTAAGTAAGTACATTTAAAAGGCATTTATATAAATTAGCTTTAAATCGATGATACTAAAAGCAGCCAGTAGTACAATGGCACCCAGCCGTCGAGTTCGTGCGAACTTAAGTTTATAACTTAGTTCGATTAAGTTGGGCGCGTGTTTTGCAAGCCGTAAAGCCTAAGTCGAGCCATAGTTACGTTTTGCTGAACTGTTTTATGTTATTAACTATGCCTATTATTAGAAACTTAAGCGGTATTCCTGATGAGTATGCCATTGGTTTGGGTATTGAAGGATCGGTATCGTCGTTGATTGATGACCTTAACCTAAATTACGTAGTTATGAAATTGATTGGGATTTCGGTTATTTTATGTGTGTGGTTGATATTGTGCTTTTAGAAACAATCTACCCGATTGAGAACAGGCATATTTTTTTTTAAATTTGAAATTAAAAAAAATATAAATAATATAAAGATAAATAGTAATGTGTAATTTTGGGTTCCCACTTTACTAGGAATCCGGTTAATAAAGTATAGTATTATAATAAATTAATAAAGTATAGTATTATATTATCTGTGCCTAAAGCTAAGCTGCTTCGTGAACCCACTCTCACTACTGTGTTAGGAGTAGGTTCACGTCGGCAGTATAATAGTTTGGATTCGAACCCGCGACCTTACGATTACGAGTCTGATACTTTAGCCATTATAGAATATAAATAATTAATAATGGTCGTCTTTAAAAAAAAAGAAAAAATATTAATAATTATATTCTGTAAATAAAAATCGGCTTTCTATAAAGTTTCAAGAGCAGGTCTCGTGGACTTCTCGTGGACCCAATAATATATACCTATCTGCGGTGTATCTACTAAAACTTATATGAATATTTACGCAAATTAAACAGTTCATATTCCTAATATTTCTAAGTTTAAATACTAGTTTAGGCCCTAAATAAATACGGCATCAAAGTCTGGAATTTTCCAACGAAACTTATGAGCCTGTGTTCTATAAATAATCTCATTTGTTCTTCTCGGCAGGGATTCAGGTTATTTAATCACTATTAGGAGTTGTCGACTGGTGTTCAGACACTTACGGCACAAATTAGATAGATAGATGGTCAATTACCTACAACAAACAAAAACAGGCTCACACACACATAGATGCGTACATACACAGATCTCGGTCGAATCGTCAAACAAGACTGTTTAATGTTAAGAGCTCTGTACGTATGCGTCTATGTGGGCGTGATTTTTTGTGGAGCTGTGAGCTGACCTTCTGTACGTATCTATCCTGTGGTTACAGATTCAGTGTGTGGGCAGGGAAGTCAGTGTAACGAAGATTTAAAGGCGCCATGTGCCTGCCATTACTTTTGTGGGGTTAATAATATGAAAAATAATGGAAAGAAAACACAGAATGGTGTTGTCTTGTGTTGCTTTTCCTATGATTGTATTAGGGATGCATCTGAATTGAATAAAGTTGTGTATTGTTATATGTAACCAAACGAACTTATAATTCGTTTTGAAAAGCAGATTACATTGATGACATTGAATAAACAACCATACCTGTGACACCTTTTTTTAAAATTTCCAATTGTATCGCATGTCGCTGCAATTCCCAAAACATTTATTGTAATAAACAACCATGTCTTTAGTGAACTCGGGCGCATATACGACGGCCCCAATACTTCAGCTTTTCAGCAGGCCGTACGTGAGCGATAACGTCACACTTTTTTGTGAGTGCAGTCAGTCATCGATTTATAAGACTTTATTACGTCAAAAGGTGTATCCACACTCTTTATTATGACATAAGAACAAGCTGCTTAAAAACCACTCTTGTAAAAATTCTAGTAACAATTAGTTACGCTTTAGCTCATCAATACTCGTAAAAAGTTACACTACCGCCCATGCGTTTAATATTCAAGCTTATTATATCTTCAACTTACATTAAAATGATTTAGTGAAACTCTATTTAAAGTTTTGGCGTGTAGTGACCGAGTGTTGAACAAAGGTTTTGATACAATTTTAGCACGAGCACGCTTTTGCATAATTATTTACACTGGTGTCACCCAGTTTGTGTGAAGTTTGGTTTAAAAATACGCTCATTGTCAGATTGAACCAGTGAGCAATTCGTTTTATAACATAGTTGTTGAAATGTTTTGTGTTTTTATGTTTTATAAGCTGACCCATGCAACTTCGTTTGCGTCATTTTTCACCACTATGAAGCTACATTATCGGGGAGTAACATAGGCTATATTTTGTTTTCAAAAAATTAGAGATCCCTACGAAAATTACAATAATGTAACTCAAGGTATAAAAAGCAATTATATAACACTCGTGCGAAGCCGGGGCAGGCAGCTAGTTCATAATAAATTAGAATAGGTTTTAAATACATTTTAACTAGCAAATGTTTTGTCTTCTACTGTTCAATTTTAAAAATGGAATGAAAAAAAAACATTCTCTTGCACACAAAGCATCTTCTATATGTGAAAGTAACTCTGCCTGTTTGTTACCTTTTCACGCTTAAAGCACTGAACAGGTTTAAATAAAATTTGGTTTGGAAATAGTTTAAGACCCAGGGGAGGACATAGGATAGGTTTTTATCGTGTTAAGGGTTAGTCCACAAATTGCGTGAGGTGATTTTGACGAATTTAGGACCCCCTTCCTCATCTTGTAAAGATCGTGGGAGAAGGACATAGGATAACTCTGGTGAGTGAGTAATGGACGCCCCCTAACCGACTTCCATGCGGGTGTTAGATTTTACATAGGGGTCGTAGCGATTTGTAATAAAATACTAAAGCTTTTATTGTTGAACTACGTAGAAGTCCTACGACTCCTTCTTGTAGAAGTCCTACGACTCATCGTAGTAGTACTACGACTCATTGTAGACCACTACGACTCATCGTAGACCACTACGACTCATCGTAGAACTACACTTACTACTGTGTCAGGATATTTGGATTATATACCCAATCAGTTGCAATCTAACCTTATCAATCAGTATAGTATCAATAGGGAATAGAATAAATTAGGGAGGTAAATGATACAAAGGAATAAATGACAAGTAACATATATTCTCAACCTTGTTTGGTCTAGTTGTATCAAAGGTTACATAATAGCCAGTCTCCTAATAAACATTTGCCGTACTACATTTCATACATCCTAAATACAATATACCACAGATACTTCCTAACATAACCAATTGACAACAATATTGCAATGTACGACCATATCGCTGTAGAACAGCTGATAAGTATCACACCAGGCAATATTCATCAAATCATATCACATTGCAATATATTGTTATTAGTCAATATCTATACATAATACACAATAATAGGATATCAGCACAAAAGAACCAGCAATAAGTATAATCTGAATCGGATCGTACCTGTATCCACAAATGTTGCAATCAGACTGAGCCTCGACCACAATCTGTCAGTCCTTTTATAGAACAAATACACTGAATATTAAAGAACATGTGGGTACTTCGCCAATACTTTTAATTATTATACTTCAACCCATAAAATTATTTAATACACCGAATTATGTTATTTAAATAAATGAATAATAATAAAACTATTACACAGATAAAACACACTACCTTTTAATTTTCAATAAAAGAAGTGAAATATCACAACAACAATATTTGACGTTTCAAGCAGTACCTACATTTGTGACCAGTGGATATTTATTGTTTTAATTCATTTATAATACTGTGTGGTGCTTTTATAATGTGTTATAATCATCTTAAGTAATTTACATGTTAATTACAACATAAACTGTAAGTACTTGTACTTTGTCATAACCTATTCCTGATTCAAATTATTGTTCAGGTTACTAAAAACACAATTGACATATAGACATGGCTACTTGCATATCCATGGCTATTGTTATAATATAAACAACCTGTACCTACTTCTATAATGTCAATTTACTCTGCCATAACGTATTCCGTTATTCTAATGTACAAATACTGTCACATATTCTACAGTTAACAACGTTACAGTGGTATTTAGGATTCCTTATTAAAGTGGTCATTATGTCTACGATTTATTGACAGGCTAAACAAATTCATCAAACATATTCATCCCTTAGTACACAGGTATAATATTTACCTGAATTTATTTATTACGATGGTTATTTATCTATGTAAATAGCGATTAATATATCCCTTATCTATCACGGCCATACTGACTTATACTTCGCTCTCGAAGTATAAACAGACACACCACACACACACACACACACACACATTTGTAAATATATAAATACTAGCCTCTGACCCTGACATGCCATACCTATCATCTGCCGCACATGACTTCCAGTATAGCATCAGGCCAATGACCGACCGGCAGATATATTGTCTAATTAGCCTCTGGCCTTGACATGTTAGTCCTACCACCCGCTGCCAGTGATATTACAGACTAACATCAGGGCAGGGACCGACCAGCGTATACATTGTTTAATTAGCCTCTGGCCTTGACATGTTAGTCCTACCACCCGCTGCCAGTGATATTACAGACTAACATCAGGGCTGTGACCGACCAGCGGACTCCTTTTTTGTCATTAAGTCAAGGATCAAGTTCCAAACGAATATTAAGTCAAAGTCGTTTATAAGTCAAAGAATAGTGGCAAAATTAAAGCTGATAAAATTCGTAAGCATTCCTTAGACTCGTAATAGAGAGAACTTCAACAACTCTTCTCTTAAGGTTCAACAAATTAATTAGCCTCTGGCCTTGACATGTTAGTCCTACCACCCACTGCCAGTGATATTACAGACTAACATCAGGGCAGTGACCGACCAGCGGACTCCTTTTTTTTTGTCGTAAAGTCGAGGATCGAGTCTCAAATGAATATTCAGTCAAAGTCGTTTATAAATTCGTAAACTTTGCATATACTCGTATATTATAATAACTTTCACAACTGTTAAGGTTTAACAAATGATAATTAAAACGCGTCTAGATCTAGAAATAAAATAGTAGGAATCATTTTGTTTTTTTTTTTTCTACCAGTTTCTCGGTGACAATGAGTAATCAAACTCAATCATTTTTAAGCAAAGTAAATCAAATCACCCTGCAAATAAGCAATACAGCGGACTATTACTATAACCTTGCACAAATACGCAACTAGTCATGTGTACGGGATGACTTGAAACAGTCCTAGTGTCGAGCCAAAGAAACTAATTATCACAAAATAAACGAAAATGGATTCAAATATAAAAGCAAAAATATCATCGAAATGTATGAACACTCAAGCATTGCACTTAAAAACGGTTTTGTATAATATACAACTTATTAGCCACTTTGCTTTTTAAATGTCTAGTTTACCAGTCCAACATATTTGCTACTATGCTTCTTAAACGTCTTGTTTACCAGTCCAACATATTTGCTACTATGCATTTTAAATGTCTAGTTTACTAGTTCAACATATTTGGTACACAAACATTTACAATGGACACCTGTGTTGTTTTTTTCTTGTACGGTACCGTAATACTTGGCAAAAAGAAAAAAAAATGGGAAATACAAAATATTTCTAAAGGCAATTTTGGACTTAGGGTTTAAACCCTCAATTTTTTTTATTTTTTTTTTTTGAATATCAGTGTTTTTTCTATGAGTACTCAATATAGAATTTATATCAATCTATGTACTCGGTAGTTACTTGATACTCTTGATACCCGTTCTTTACACAAAAATCTTGATATATTTTTTCCCATTTACAGTTATTTTTTTCGGTACTAAAGATTTAACCATTTCTTTTACTATTTAAAAAAAAATAAGAAACGAAAAATAATATTAAAGCAATGAATGAAGTTACAATCATTGCATGGAAATACTCAAATGTTTTAAAAACCATTTCATTATTAGAGCATTTGGAGCTGTCAATATCCTTTTTTTTCCAAATGTCCTTTTATCAAACTATCCTTTTATCAAACTGTCCTTTTATCAAACTGTCCTTTTATCAAACTGTCCTTTTATCAAACTGTCCTTTTATCAAACTGTCCTTTTATCAAACTGTCCTTTTATCAAACTGTCCTTTTATCAAACTGTCCTTTTATCAAACTGTCCTTTTATCAAACTGTCCTTTTATCAAACTGTCCTTTTATCAAACTGTCCTTTTATCAAACTGTCCTTTTTATCAAACTGTCCTTTTTATCAAAACGTCCTTTTTATCAAAACGTCCTTTTTATCAAAACGTCCTTTTATCAAAACGTCCTTTTATCAAAACGTCCTTTTATCAAAACGTCCTTTTATCAAAACGTCCTTTTATCAAAACGTCCTTTTATCAAAACGTCCTTTTATCAAAACATCCTTTTATCAAAACATCCTTTTATCAAAACATCCTTTTATCAAAACATCCTTTTATCAAAACATCCTTTTATCAAAACATCCTTTTATCAAAACATCCTTTTATCAAAACATCCTTTTATCAAAACATCATTTTATCAAAATGTACTCTATAGGTTATCTTACTTTTATCAAACTGTCCTTTTATCAAACTGTCCTTTTATCAAACTGTCCTTTTATCAAACTGTCCTTTTATCAAACTGTCCTTTTATCAAACTGTCCTTTTATCAAACTGTCCTTTTATCAAACTGTCCTTTTATCAAACTGTCCTTTTTATCAAACTGTCCTTTTTATCAAAACGTCCTTTTTATCAAAACGTCCTTTTTATCAAAACGTCCTTTTATCAAAACGTCCTTTTATCAAAACGTCCTTTTATCAAAACGTCCTTTTATCAAAACGTCCTTTTATCAAAACGTCCTTTTATCAAAACGTCCTTTTATCAAAACATCCTTTTATCAAAACATCCTTTTATCAAAACATCCTTTTATCAAAACATCCTTTTATCAAAACATCCTTTTATCAAAACATCCTTTTATCAAAACATCCTTTTATCAAAACATCCTTTTATCAAAACATCATTTTATCAAAATGTACTCTATAGGTTATCTTACATGTACAATCGGCCCACTTGATGCTCGACCACCTGAAAATATTTTGCTATGAGCGGTTCACAACGGTTCGGTCACACACACAAACGCAAGAACCACTCCCACATTTTACTTTCAACCAATTAGGACGGGGCTAAGGTCCACACCTTAACCAACGGGAACATAAAACATTTTAGTTAACTTAGTTGCAATTTGCGCTTCCTTTTATGATGACGCGCGCATGTTTACTGTATTTTGCTCACGACTTGTTCTGTTTACGGATTCCGATTGCCACTTCGTTGACTACTGATAGAACTCTCGTTGACTTGTGGTGTGAATTAGTGGACAGTTTCTTCTTCATCTGTTTACCTACGGTGGCTGTGTTTTACTGAACTGTTGGATGCTTTCTTGCTGACCTCAGTGAGTTTTCACAATTAACCGAAATTTAAACCGTGAATAAAATTTTGGATCTTCATGGCCAAGGATTCAAACCTTTACCAATGTTACGGTAAGTCAAATTCAAATTACTCGTATATTTTATTACAATAATTATAAATTATGTTTAACAATAGAATTGGCTATTGGTTAAAAAGTAATTGGGGGAGACCAAATAATAATATAATCAATATTTCCGAAGACGATGGTTAATTTCATAGCTAAGGTTTGTTTCGTTGTTATAATATAATAATATTCTCAATGATGATGGCAGACATTAGGGTTAGTTATTTCATCAATCGCAGTTATTTATTCCTAATATTTTAAGTATATAAACTTATTATTTGAATTTTACGAAATGTATTTATTTCGTATATAATTTAAAAAAAAACAATAACTATTAAATGGTTTTTGTTAATAGACGGTGCAATGGGTGAGAAAGAAAAGTAAGTAAGTGCATAATTTATTAAATATTTATGTAAATATATTCAAATATAACGATGATTGTCGAAAAATCATTCTACTAATTTACTACCGAAATAATAAGAAAATAAGTAATTTTATTTTAAAAAATATATTTAAATATTTTATTATCATACATAGGCTTAGAACTACTTATGATTATTCAACAAATAAATAATAATAAAAATGATTTAGGTATTATAAATTCATAAACCGTTAATGTCTTTTTCATAAATCAATGTAAAGTAAAAGTTCATTTATATTTTTTGATGTCCAATAATATTTACATTTAGTTTACTTTAAACGTGGCGTTCTGAGTCACTTGCTAATTCGTATATTTTTTAAAGGTGAACTTCTTGGAACTAGACTTTCACTCGTTTAATTAATCTGAAATATATTAATGAAACGTAGTACTAATCGGAACAAAAACTATTTTGTAGAACGAGTGGCAACATATAAAAGGCTGTCTCTACTGATATGTGAAGAGTAGGAATTTCGTGCTTTTATACACTTATATTTTTTTCTATGATTTATACTTAAATCCACCCTTATTAAATCATAGTGTTTCATTTTTTTTTTCTCACATTAAAGATGTCATGTATAATTCTTTTTAAAATATTTATGTTTAAACAAAATAAATTATGTTCAATTTTTTGAAGTATTGAAAATCCTCATTCTTACTTTTGACAAAATAAATTGTTTTCTTCCCACGTTTTAGTAAATTTTAGGCATCATAAAACGTATATTGTGTTGATAAAACAATAGATTTATGATCCCCATAGTAAAAGTTGTAAAACTGAGAATCCTTTAATCGATTATCGTCTTTAAATCGTTACACAAGAACTGAAAATAGTTTGCATGCAATAAGTTTTTGCTTTCCCACGGTTCGGTAATTCCAGGTGCCATAAATATATTTGCCGAAAAAAAAGGTTCATGATACCTACGCACAGTAAATGTCCTAAAACTGGAAACGCTTATGGCAATTATCATCTTTAAAATCAAGCGAATAGGATTGATAATAGTTTGCATGCGAATTTGTTTTCGCAAACGGTAGCTTCTCATAATAACGCATATTCTATTTTCAATCGTATTTTAACTGTTTAAGAACTATTATCTAATTTTATCAGTAACAACTCGTTCATTGTCTGTTGATTTGTAAAGAAATAATATTAAGTATAATGAATGTGCTTGACTTACTGTTCTATTCATTCAAACTTTTAATGAATAGCTATCGAAGATCTTTTATACATTTATTTTAGCTTGTTATTTTTTTTCAGAGAGCTTACAGCGTGACGTTGGATAAAGCGGGATGCTGAGGAGGACTCTTTTAACGTCGGATCGCGTAACGAAAATGGTTAGCACATACGAAGTGCAGCCATTTACCAAGACGTCGACGTTCGCTAGACTATTTGACTGCGGCATGCAAGTTATAAGAAATGTGTGCATTATTCCGCTACAAAAATTAGGCCAGGACCTAGAAGAAGCAGGAGTGCGTTTCGCTCGAGAGTACAGAGGTTATGCTTTATCACACGCTAAATTTTCAGACGATTTTTTTAAAATAAATACTAGATACAAGCCCAGAAATGTGAATCTGGAAGTGTGAATGTGAGGACGAATTATTGTTAATATGTGGGGGTAGATGAGTGCTGATGTTCCAGGAGAGTTAATATTTATTGACGGAAGAGCCAATAGATTGTATTAAAATTAAATGTTTGTAATTATTTTAAAATGTATTCTAAATTAAACTTATTGGTTATTTTACTGTAATAAATATAAGCTAGCATCTGAGATAATGCATTAATTCATACATTGTTACTTAATTTGAAAAAGACGACTCCCGCAGTCGTGGGTACAAGCCCTGTGTCGCGGGGTCTTAACAAACATACAAGTCACGGACACAAAGTACACCCAGACTCGGAACAACAATTTGTGGATTACACAAATTGGTGTCCCGTGTGGGAATCGAACCCACGACCAAGAGGTCGTGGGTTGGATTCCCACACGGGACAGCAGGGGTAGCAGTCGGATACACTCCCACCGCGCCACAGAGGCAGTAAATTTAAAAATTTAATGAAACTGACTATTATCACTAACTAAGACGTTATTACTATAATATTTATTGATAAAGTAATTGGTAATTAAGCACTTTGATGACTATATAGCATGGTAAAATAATAATTTAATATTAAAAATATATCGTTATTGTTTTAGTTTGCATACCTCATCCACAATTTAAAGTATAATTAAGTACTAAATGTGTAATGGAATTGTTTGACTGATCCATAAAATTAATAAAACAATTTACTCGTTTCCTTATTTCTTGCCCTCATTCCAGGTAATACATTTATTTCTATTAAAATAATTAGTGGTTAAAAATTAAATATAACTTGCTGAATTAAAACCATACATACTATTAATATTAAAGAGTTAAAGTTGTATGTAGAAGTTAACCCTGAAACTACTAGCCCGATTTAAATTTTAAATTTCAAATATCTTTATTTCGTTAAATCAATCCAATGATTATTTGAAATTAAATTTAGATAAAATACTTATAACAGAGAACTTACAAAATAATATAGGTTTTAAAACAGGTGAAGGATGTAGGATTCTTATCATTCGAATCAAGATATACGCGAGCAAAGTCACTGGGCACAACTATATATAGCATACTAGCTGTCTGAAGCAGACGAAGACCAGCAAACTCCGTCAGCTTAAATTTTCCTCGTTTTTCAACATTTTACATTGCTGCTCTGCTCCTATTGATTGTAGCGTGATGTTATATAGCCTATAGCCTTCCTCGATAAATAGGCTATCCAACAGTAACATATTTTTTTCAATTTGACCCAATAGTTCCCGAGATTATCGTGTTCAAACATACAAACAAACTCTCAAAAAATATAAGTATAGATTAATCATAGAACTCATAGTTGCATCAAATTACCTCTTAAATACTTACGTGGGGCAAGCCAAAATGAAGACGTAAATAACTTAAATACATATTTGAAAAATATTTATGATCGTTTTGTAACATATTTGTTACAAAACGATCATTTGGCATTATTGAAACATATATTACTAGCTTAAGCCCGCGGCTCCGCCCGCGTGGATGTCCCAGGGACTCAAACTATCTCTATACCAAATTTCATCTAAATCGGTATAGCTGTTTGAGCGTGAAAGCCTAACAGACAGCCAGACAGACAGAGTTACTTTCGCATTTATAATATTATTATGGATATGTATCAAAAATGCAAAATAATTTTAAATAATTTCGATAATCCTACTTAACAGAATCATACTAAAACATACGCACAATATAAAACATCGAAAATAGGTTCTAGTTCATAAATTACAGGCACTAGTTTTAAACCCCTCTACTAACTCATATTTTTTGAAAAGATAGATTAAAAATCAAAACGTAATTTATAAAAATATTAAAAGCTTTTTTTACAGTTTCCCGTACCTCCGTCCACAATTCCATATGTATAATAGTATTGAGGCAAAATATACTATATTCCTCTCCAAGCTTTAAACTACCTCTTTACAATTTCAACAACACAAACGAATAAATATATAAATAAACTATTTATAACATTAATGTAGAGTTGTATGTATTACAATAAAATAATTCATTGCTATTTCGCGCAACTGCAAAAAGCGCGCTTACAACAAAAGTCACAATCCTTTATTAGTATGTATTTACAACTGTCTAATCGGCTCGAAATATGCACAACAACAACGCAATCCACTAAAAAAACAAGGACCCCGCCTCCTTGCATCCGATAAGGCGCAGATGTGCCTGTGTGAGTGCGCTTACGTAGAGAGCGAACGTTTCTCGCAAGCCATTATAGCCATAAGGGTGTACGACCGCCGAGTAGGCCGATTGTACATAAGTTCAGAGCATGTAACTAAGTTCTGAGCATAACAGGAAATCGAAAAACAGGCGGAAAATAAAAATGAATTACTAATGTTTGTTTTTGTGCACAAACAAACTAAAAATCGCATTGATTTTTAGTATTTAAATATTGCCATTAAACTTTTTAGATGGAAATAAATATAATTAAAAGAAATGTATCAATATTTCGTTCACATTAGAAGAAACAAAAATGAAATTCGCCGGGTGTATAGAAATAAAGTCATTGTCAAAGACTATTAGTGTAAAAAAAATTTTTTTTTTTTCAAACAAAAGTATATGTAGGTGGTTTATTTGCCTTAACATCAATTGAGTATATCTATCGAGTGACAGAAATTTAATTGTCAGGTATATTGTTTATGTCGTCGGCCTATACTGTTAACAAAACAATTAGTTAGGCATTTCATTGTATTTCGTCAGCTAAAGTCTTAAAATGTCAAAATATATTTTTAGATATCAAATTATCTAGAGGCATCTATTTTATCACATAAACTCAATATGCGATGGGATTTATCCCGCATTTGTTAAACGTTTTGAGTACTTATTCATAAACAATTTGTTATTCGATCTGTCAAAGCTAGTTTTATTATTTAACTATAATAATCAAAATCCACCAGTACACTCGTAGGTAAACGTAAAACTAACGTCTTTGTTAAATGCAATTTTTTTCTTGAGTCGATATGAATGTCAATTTGTACTACTGGCCTATTAGCTTTATATGGAAATTTAATAGAAATGTTTAGTGACTCACGATTGTCATCAATCCGCTCGGTCAATCTGACATCAATATATAGTTATTTATAGTCATGGTCTCATACTCGGTCTATTTTTACTTTTGGGTAAAAGGTCATTACATTGTCACAGTACTTTCAATTTCATTTCAACGATAAAACATTTATGATAACCCAATATGCAATTCAACTTCAATCCATGTTAATATAGCCTAACTCATAGCACAAAATCAATTTTGATTCTATTCTCATTTTCTCAACTATTCACACATTTACCTCAACAAAGCAAACATAATAGTAAATACCTCTCCGAGTATTTCATACTCAAACATAATCCATGTTTTCTGCTCCGCTTTTTACTTGACTGGAGAATTCCACTGGAGGAATATCGGGAGCGAACCACGGGAAAAAAAAAACAGCCAGCGTTGTAGATCAGCTCTGGTAGTTGCCGAAGTAGTAAAAGCAGCAACACCAGCAATATTGCAGTACGACTCGGAAGAAGCAATCCCGAGCAGCGGTAACCATTCTGAAACTTACAACAGTTGTATTAGTTATGTGGCCAATGAGAACTTATCCAACTTCTGATGTTAGATTTTACATAGGGGTCGTAGCGATTTGTAATAAAATACTAAAGCTTTTATTGTTGAACTACGTAGAAGTCCTACGACTCCTTCTTGTAGAAGTCCTACGACTCATCGTAGTAGTACTACGACTCATTGTAGACCACTACGACTCATCGTAGACCACTACGACTCATCGTAGAACTACACTTACTACTGTGTCAGGATATTTGGATTATATACCCAATCAGTTGCAATCTAACCTTATCAATCAGTATAGTATCAATAGGGAATAGAATAAATTAGGGAGGTAAATAATACAAAGGAATAAATGACAAGTAACATATATTCTCAACCTTGTTTGGTCTAGTTGTATCAAAGGTTACATAATAGCCAGTCTCCTAATAAACATTTGCCGTACTACATTTCATACATCCTAAATACAATATACCACAGATACTTCCTAACATAACCAATTGACAACAATATTGCAATGTACGACCATATCGCTGTAGAACAGCTGATAAGTATCACACCAGGCAATATTCATCAAATCATATCACATTGCAATATATTGTTATTAGTCAATATCTATACATAATACACAATAATAGGATATCAGCACAAAAGAACCAGCAATAAGTATAATCTGAATCGGATCGTACCTGTATCCACAAATGTTTTTTTTTTTTTTTTTTTTTAATATGGCACTACTGTCGATGTCGACAATTCTGCCAAAGTCAGATGTGCGATGGAGGAACAATTTTGAATTTTTAACGTTGAACTATTTGTGATCCACAAATGTTGCAATCAGACTGAGCCTCGACCACAATCTGTCAGTCCTTTTATAGAACAAATACACTGAATATTAAAGAACATGTGGGTACTTCGCCAATACTTTTAATTATTATACTTCAACCCATAAAATTATTTAATACACCGAATTATGTTATTTAAATAAATGAATAATAATAAAACTATTACACAGATAAAACACACTACCTTTTAATTTTCAATAAAAGAAGTGAAATATCACAACAACAATATTTGACGTTTCAAGCAGTACCTACATTTGTGACCAGTGGATATTTATTGTTTTAATTCATTTATAATACTGTGTGGTGCTTTTATAATGTGTTATAATCATCTTAAGTAATTTACATGTTAATTACAACATAAACTGTAAGTACTTGTACTTTGTCATAACCTATTCCTGATTCAAATTATTGTTCAGGTTACTAAAAACACAATTGACATATAGACATGGCTACTTGCATATCCATGGCTATTGTTATAATATAAACAACCTGTACCTACTTCTATAATGTCAATTTACTCTGCCATAACGTATTCCGTTATTCTAATGTACAAATACTGTCACATATTCTACAGTTAACAACGTTACAGTGGTATTTAGGATTCCTTATTAAAGTGGTCATTATGTCTACGATTTATTGACAGGCTAAACAAATTCATCAAACATATTCATTAGTACACAGGTATAATATTTACCTGAATTTATTTATTACGATGGTTATTTATCTATGTAAATAGCGATTAATATATCCCTTATCTATCACGGGCATAGACATATTCGTGAGTGACAACTAGTTATAAATAAAAACTATAATATATATTTCAAAGAAAAACGGTAAACACTAACCTATGTCCTTCTCCTCGACTCAAACTATTTCCATACCAAATGTGATTAAAATCGATTAGGCGATTTCTGTATATGCGTGAAAACGTAACAAACAGACAGACAGAGTTAGTTTCTCATTTATAATATTAGTATGGATTAGAGGGTAGGTATCTACTAAATGTACGTTTGTAAAACCGACACAGGATAAAACAAATTTACATAAGTTAATAGAAACGTTTTTCAACTGAAATATTAAATCTATACTTATAATAAATCTGTAGAGAGGTCAATTCTGTACATGAAATATATTTCCAAAATAACTATCAGGGGGTGATTAGGGATCGATACTGATGCCAAAAATGCAATCAGTAAATTTTTTGTCTGTCTGTCTGTCTGTCTGTATAACCGTTATAGAAACAAAAACTACTCGACGGATTTTAACGAAACTTGGTACAATTATTTTTCATACTTCTGAGTAGGTTATAGTATACTTTTCATCACGCTACAATCAATAGGAGCAGAGCAGTGAAGGAAAACGGGAGAAGTTACTCCATTTTTTAAGCTTTCGTCGCGTGTGCAACCGTAATGGTTAAAGCTACACAGAAATTATGTATGACGGAAATGTTCTCCTTAAAATTATATAAAAAATATCCCACGACAGCATATGTCTATCTTTTATGGTTGACTCACAATATCACGTGTAACTCCCGATAGCTTAGTAGTTCGAAGCTTTCTGATTATATTTGTCTACTCTTACGTTTATAACACTCTCAGTCATCCCTAATTAAAAAAGTTAACATAATTAACTATTCCATAAAAAATACTAATAGAAATCGGTATAGAAACACCAAAGTTATACATGAAATACGCTAATAATAAGCCATCGCGCGTGAATACTGAATCATGCTATCTATCTATATCTTCTATACATATAATAAAATTGTAAATTACACGTGTCTGTACATGGCCGAACATAGTGAAAAAAAATATTGGGAAATGTTCGAAAAGAGTATTTAAACACATTCCTACATTTTTAGAAATGTCTGTCTGTCTGTTTGTTTGAACACGCATCACGCAATAACTATTAGACAGATTCGGTTGAAATTTTGTATGTGTATTCTAAAAAGTCTGGATTAACATATAGGCTATAATTTATCACGCTATTTCCCATAGGAGCAAAGCAATGACGGATAATGTCTGTAGCTATTTATCGTTATAAAACAATAACTACTTGACGGATCTTCATGAAAATTTGCAGTTTTATTGTAAATACTATAGGTCATTGCTTGCACTATCATTATGCTATCGTCTATGGGGAGTGATCAGCAACGTATGTTTTGTCGAACCATTATGGTTTTTCACAATTTTTTCCACAATAAGAGTTTATTTACAATTGTAACCCATGGAAACAATAACTTCACGCTAAAACTATTAGGAGCTAAACACAACATTTTCAATTTTCTTAAGATCAGCTATTTTAACCGTGTTTGCATCAGCTGAGGTGGTCTATTGGCACAAGTAGCGGTATTAAACGAGCGAGGTCGGAGGATCGACTCCCTAATTGCGAGTCTCTTTTTGTGTTGTGTTAAAATTATTTTTATAAGTATTTTTCGTATTTATATAAGTATTTCATTTTTTTAAGTATTTTTCTAAATGTATACTTATTTATACAAGCTTTTATTTTCGACTTTAACATGTTTACTTTGTTTAACAAATTTTCATATTAATAATCACTTCCAATAGGCACCTTTATCATTGTTTTGCATGAATAGTGATTATGTTATAAATGTAGAAATGAAAAACAATATTACATTACAAATAAACAGTAATTACTTGATATTTTCTAGAATTTATAAATGTTAATTGCTTAAAAAAAATGAAAGATTAAGTCCGCGTTACATCAAAATAAAACACGTGGCGCCATCTGTGATTAGATTTCTTCTGAGTGCCAAAATTGCTTACCTACAAATGTTAATAAACTTTCGCGATTTGTACACATTATGAAAATATATGTATTACGGGTCTTGATCGCGTGAATAATTTAAGGTTAAATACCTTGCTTACCTACGTTTAATATGCATGAATGTTTAATATAAAATCATCAAGTATAAAAATAAACTTATCCAGTTTGGAAAATAGATGGCGTTTAAATACAAATTAAAAAGAATCAGAAAATGGATTTAAAAAAAAAACTGAAATTCTTACGTAGAGGGATATGAATATATGATGATCTTAATTTGCGACAGGTTGACACACCTATTTTTAAATTCACCAATGTAGACATTATAAAATAATATTTTAATCTTCTAAAGTGAGTGAAAAAAAATCTTCTATACATATAATAAAATTGTAAATTTCACATGTCTGTACATGGCCGAACATAGTAAAAAAAAATATTGGGAAATGTTCGAAAAGAGTATTTAAACACATTCCTACATTTTTAGAAATGTCTGTCTGTCTGTCTGTCTGTCTGTCTGTTTGAACACACATCACGCAAAAACTACCAGACAGATTCGGTTGAAATTTTGTATGTGTATTTTAATAAGTCTGGATTAACATATAGACTATAATTTATCACGATATTCCCTATAGGAGCTAAGCAATAACGGATAATGTCTGTAGCTATTTATCGTCATAAAACAATAACTACTTGACGGATCTTCATGAAAATTTGCAGTATTATTGTAAATACTATAGATCATTACTTAAACTATGAATCATTACGCTATCGTCTATGGGGAGCGAGCAGCAACGTATGTTTGGTCGAACCATTATGGTTTTTCACATTTTTTTCTACAATAAGACATTATTTACAATTGTAACCCATGGAAACAGTAACTTCACGCTAAAACTATAAGGAACTAAACACAAGATTTTCAATTTTCTTAAGTTCAGCTATTTTAACCGCTTTTGTATCGTTTGAGGTGGTCTAACGGCACAAGTAGCGGTATCGAACGAGCGAGGTCGGAGGATCGAGTCTCAAGTGTGCGATTTTTTTATGTGTGGTTTTAAAATTCTTTTTATTCCTTTTTGAAGTATTTTCCAAATGTATACTTATTATACAAGCTTTTATTTTCTACTTTAACATGTTTACTTTGTTTAATAATTTTTTTTTTTTTTTTTTTTTGTAATCAATCACTTTCAATACCCATACCTTTATCATTGTTTTGCGTGAATCGTGATTATGTTATGAATGTAGAAATGAAAAACAATATTACATTACAAATAAACAGTAACTACTTAATATTTTCTGGAATTTATAAATGTTAGTGTTCTAACAAAATAAAACATGTGGCGCCATATGTGATTCGATTTCTTCTGAGTGCCAAAATTGCTTACCTACAAATGTTGATAAACTTTCGCGATTTGTACACAATATGAAAATATATATATAACGGGTCTTAATCGCGTGAATAATTTAAGGTTAAATACCTTGCTAACCCGTAGGTAAGCAAGGTATTTAACCTTAAATTATTTTAATATACATGAAAGTTTAAGTATAATTTTAAATAAAATCATTTTAATTCATCTTCATTTCATTTTAATAAAAGAAACTTATCCAGTTTTGAAAATAGATGGCGTTTAAATACAAATTAAAAAGAGTCAAGAAAATTGATTTAAAAAAAAAACTGTAATTCTTATGTACAGGGATATGAATATATATGTATGGTGATCTTCGCACCTATTTTTTAATTCACCAATGTATACATTATAAAATAATATTTAAATCTTCTTAAGTGAGTGAAAAAAATATTGAAATAAGTTGACTCAAAAATATTAAAATAAGTATTGAAACACAAAAAAAGCCTTTCCGACCCTCTGCTCCCCTGATCTGCTCCCCCAGGGGAGACGATAGGATTTCTTTGTAACGACTTCTCCCCCTCACTAGTAATTAAACCTGCCATTTATAATTTTTAACTTACCAAAACTGCTATTTACAACTGCCTCTTTGAATGAGAGCCTTTAAAAAGTAGTAGGTATAGTTTTAGGGGTTACAATCATCTCGTCTTAAGCGCAACTGGTAGAAGTAGCATCTGGTCTAAAACAGAATTAGTCTAAAATTCATGTCGTCTAAAACGCAACTGGTCCCATAAGAGAGTGAAGAGAAGAAACCGTTACAAAAAAAATCCTATCGAGAGCGTGGGGAGACGTCGTTACAAAAAAATCCCATCGTCTCCCCTGGGGGAGCAGCTCAGGGGAGCAGAGGGTCGGAAACCGTGTTTATACACTTTGAAATGGACCGACCAAATTCGTCAATTTCTAATATATTGCAAAAAGAAATGACTGTTGCTTAGTCGATGATTTATAATATATTAATAAAGCTTTATTTATTCCGGCTTATTTTTACATTTCAAATGTGTTACTTTTGCTTTAAAGCATATTCCAAAGCATCTGTTATCTTGGTTCTAAATCGATGAATTAGCAAACCTTTTTGGTTAATACTTACATCGTTTGTGCTGTATTAGCAGTTCAATAGTGCATTAGTGGTCTAGTTACTGTTTGTATTGGGAGGCGTGTTCGACGCATGCAGAGTACAATTTACAGAAGCGTGTCTGTATACGTTGAATCGGCGAAGCGAGTGCTAACGTGCCCCTTCCTCATCTTGTAAAGATCGTGGGAGAAGGACATAGGATAACTCTGGTGAGTGAGTAATGGACGCCCCCTAACCCACTTCCATGCGGGCATAGACATATTCGTGAGTGACAACTAGTTATAAATAAAAACTATAATATATATTTCAAAGAAAAACGGTAAACACTAACCTATGTCCTTCTCCTCGACTCAAACTATTTCCATACCAAATGTCATTAAAATCGATTAAGCGATTTCTGTATATGCGTGAAAACGTAACAAACAGACAGACAGAGTTAGTTTCTCATTTATAATATTAGTAGGGATTAGAGGGTAGGTATCTACTAAATGTACGTTTGTAAAACCGACACAGGATAAAATAAATTTACATAAGTTAATAGAAACGTTTTTCAACTGAAATATTAAATACTTAATAAAATAGTAAAATTTGCACTATTTTTAACTTATTACTTGCTTGGTCATGATGATCTATGGATAAGCACATTGCGTGTCATTCTCAAAACTCATAATTTTCACTAAACTTGCGCAGAAGTTAAATTAACTTAGCAAAATATTTTAATACGATTGCATTCAGTAGTAATATAGTTTGAAATATGTGTTAGGTGCAAATATTGTAATACTTAACGCCTCTGTCTGCCTATTTTTAGGGTTACATAGCCAAAATGGCAAAAACGGAACCCTTAGTTTCGTCATGTCCGTCTGTCTGTCTGTCTGTCCGTCCGTATGTCACAGGTATTTTACTCAAAGACTACAAAAGCAATATAGATGAAATTTTGTGGTGTCTTTTTTTACAGCAAACATGTAAAAAAAAAACAATTTACTTTCTAAACATCATTCGACAGGTCTTTGAAAAATATTTTAAGGTTTTTTCCAAACCTTTTTGATTGACTAATAATTTTTAGAATGACCGACCGACGTCTCATCATGCTCTTTGAGGCAGGGAAGGTTGTGACATTTTTCGAAAATGGCCACCCATCTATGAACCGAAGAAGAAAAAGAAAAGTTTCTTTATTGTTTCGAATGGTCATATTCGTGACGGTAAAAAAACTTTTTTTAAGCAAGTCATGCAACCTTATATTAATTTTCAATAAAACTTTACATAGATATTAAACCTCAACTAAACAACAAAAAACCGGGCAAGAGCATGTCGGACCATGCTCAGTGTAGGGTTCCGCAGCCTTAAATAATTGCATGAGCAGAAGTGCGTATGTTCATGGCACTTATGTCCTTTTGTTGAGAAAAGCAGTTTTTCGGCTATAGCTCAATGACGGTATATCCGATCATGTCCAAATATTTTAGTTTAAAGTATTTGGTAAGCACTACCTTTGTGATTTTTTTCATATTTTTTGGTCACACGGTTCAAAAGTTAAGAGGGGGGGGGGGGGGTACACATTTATGCAACTTTTGGAGCGATTATTTACAAAAATATTTACTGAATCAAAAAAGTATATTAGAAACCTTAAAATGTTTTAAAATACCTGTCGAATGATGACGTAGATCTTAAAGTCAGGTTCTGTTACATGTATGGAGTGCCCCCCTAAAACTATTTATTTTTATTATTTAGCTATTTAAGTAGCGGCCACTATAATACACCTCTTTACCAAATTTCATAAATATTCATTGAGAAGTCTCGGAGTAAAATGCCTGTGAGATACGGACGGACATGACGAAACTATAAAGGTTCCGTTTTTTGCCATTTTGGCTACGGAACCCTAAAAAGAACGCATAACCTGTGCACGTCATAATTTTGACAACAAACAGTTCTCATCCTGCTATTAAGTGGGCAGTCATGTTAAACTCGTAGATATCTCGATCTGTTCGGTGGCGACGTTCCTACTGAGCCAGGGACCCCTAATACAGGGTCCTTATTCATTATAATTTTTTTTTCGTTTTCGCGGCAAGCCCGCGCAAACCAGCTCATGCGCAGTGCCCTCAAAATGTCCAACGCTCATGCGCGTTGATGCATTTCTCTATTTACCATTATGACAAGATTTTGAAAGTTCGCGCATTACCTCAAAATTTTATTGATAATTTTTTCATTCCTTAATTTATCAATGAAAAAGTTATCAATTGAAAAAAAGGATGACTTAAAAAGTTCTATCCCTTTATAGTCCTATTGAATTTTGCAGTAGGAAAGGTTATTTTTATTGAAAGATACTACTACTAGACACTAGCTATGTGAGATTTTTGGTCCCACATTACTAGCAATCCTGTTAACCACTCCAGCTAAGCTCAATAGCTTGTGTTAGGAGTGGGTTTACGTCGGTAGCATAATGGGCAGGATTTGAAACCGCGCCCTCACGACTGCGAGACCGATGCCTTAGGCATTAGGCTACCGCCGCTTTCATTGTAGATTTGAAGGTATAATTTCTAGGCCATACGCCTTTTGCTACTAAAATTTAAAAATTAGAAAATCCCGTAAGTATGTTATAACAATGCATTTGACACCATGGTAGATGCTGACATTTGACCATACCTTTCTGTTATACGTTGTATAAGGGCAGACCCGCGGGCAGAACAATTTTATGAAACCGTGATGTAACCCATGCTCTTTATTACGTCGAAATATCATAATTTACTTTATATGTAATGACCAATTTTGGTAGTCTGTAATACATTTTAATAATTTAATTTCAATAATTAGTCACAATGGAGAGTATTTATAATGGCAATGCATTTTGCATTTATGAGTTTAATAGGCAAGGTTGTGAATTTTCCAATTACCAATGACGTTTAATATAATAATAATAATATTTTTGATCAACTCACACAGCGTCATCCGATCCCAAACTAGGCCGAGCTTGTACTATGGCAATCAGACAACTGATAAACATACTAAATTACACTCAGACACAGAATAAACGAATAAGGAGGAAACGATTTATCCTGTGTGGGGATCGATCCCCACGACCTTTGGCTTAGCAGTTAGAGCACTGACCTCTACAACACTAGTATGGTGGACTGGCTACTCCGTACAAAGTGACAGCAATTTCAAATGCCGAACAGAGGGATTCACAAGACGATATTTCGTCACTTATGACAAATGGCCGTTGTTGTTATATTGGTTACACAAGTGACAGCGATTTGAGATGCCGAATAGAAGGATTCACAAGAACGGTATTTTGTCACTTATGACAAATGGCCGTTGTTGTTATGCTTGTTACACGATTGACTGCAATTTTAAATGCCGAATAGAAGGATTCACAGGACGGCATTTTGTCACAAATGGCCGTTGTTGATAGACTTGTTACACAAGTGACAGCAATTTCAAATGCCGTGTAAAAGGATTCACAAGAACGGTGTTTTGTCACTTACGACAAATGGTCGTTGTTGTTATACTTTTTACACAAGTTACAGCAATTTCAAATGCCGAATAGAAGGATTCACAGGACGATATTTTGTCACTTATGACAAATGGCCAAGAATAGAAATCCATTTAAAATCTAAAGAAAGTTTTTTTATGTCAACGATAGCCTTTCCAGCGCAGGTACCAGTTGTTGCAGTCAACGAAGTTTATTTCAGTAATTATTCTTTCCTCCAAGTATGTGTGATTTTAATATTTTTGTCACAGATATCTTTTTTCAAAGAGTCATACGCATGTCTCTTTGAAAAAAAAATCTGTGGTAAATTAGGATACAGCAAACGTTGTCCTGCTATAAACCACGTCAACAGCGTCACCTTTAGGATCCAAGTAGGTATAGCTAAGAACCATACAGGTGACCTTATGAATGTACAAACAATATTATTTAAGTCCGTCTAGGAGTTTAGGAGAAGAAGAATTATGAACACAAGAATTCGGAATTTGTGAAAGTCGGTTACCGCAATAAAATCATCCTAAGTAATTTTCCGGGACTCAAACTATCTCTATACCAAATTTCATCTAAATTTGTTCAGCGGTTTATGTGTGAAAACGTAAGTTACTTTCGCATTTGTATTATTTATGCAATAGATTGACTGGCCTGTTGGTCTAGTTGTTTGTGACCCTGACTGCTAAACCGGAGGTCGTGGGTTCGATCCCCAACCTGGATAAAACCTTGTGTGATGAGCACGATAGTTTATTCTGTATCTGGGTGTTTTTTATCTTTAATATTTATGTATTTAGAAATATATAAGTATGTTTATCAATTATCTGGTTTCCATAATACAAGCTCTGCTTAGTTTGGGATCTAATGACATTGTGTGAGTTGTCCCAAAATATTTTTATTATTATTAGATAAGGGAGAAAAATAAATTGCAAGTGTACACTGTCACTTGCAATTTATTTTTCTCCCTTATCTAATAACATTTGTTACTTAACTTCACAACTTAGCAAACCCCTTTGCGTTGTAATAATATTAAGTCATTATGCATCTTAAGTTATTCATATTCTGACCTCACTGAATATAAATTATAAAGTCTTGTTAAATCGCGAGATGTCACGTTTCATCTCTATTAACTTTAAGATTGACGTGTTTGTCTCTTGTGTGTTCTGGTCATTATTCATGAAGCAGATACATTCATCTCTCGAAGGACGTATGCTAATAGTGCTATGATTAATTAATACCGCAGTGACTACTGAATTGAATATTTACCGCTAAGAATTGCACGGTATGTGATTCGGTGTTGCCGAGTAGATTGAAAGGTTAACAAGGTTAGGCAATGGTAAACTGCCAGATCCGTGGGAATCAATTGAAAAAAACCGGGCAAGGGCATGTTGGACCACGCAAGTTATACCCAAGTTTTTTTTCATCTCCAAAAACAACCATTTAGCTGACAGAGGGGAGGGGGGCACATGGCTTTAAAAACATTTGCACTTTGTCGGCGTAAATAGTAAACAATATGCACAATGAACATTTATGCAAAATTACAACTTTCTAGTAGTAGCAGTCTCTAAGTTAAGCTACGGACGGACAGACGGGCATGGGAACCCTAGAAATCTTTTAACCTCTTTCATTTTTCTTCTGCACGTTTCGGTCCTGTGGCACCAGTCTTGGTCTATCCCTTACCACTCTTATGAGCATTGAATAGAATACTCTGCACATGTGTTTATACACTTTGAAATGGACCGACCAAATTCGTCAATTTCTAATATATTGCAAAAAGAAATGACTGTTGCTTAATCGATGATTTATAATATATTAATAAAGCTTTATTTATTCCGGCTTATTTTTACATTTCAAATGTGTTACTTTTGCTTTAAAGCATATTCCAAAGCATCTGTTATCTTGGTTCTAAATCGATGAATTAGCAAACCTTTTTGGTTAATACTTACATCGTTTGTGCTGTATTAGCAGTTCAATAGCGTGCCAGTTGCATGTCGTGCATTAGTGGTCTAGTTACTGTTTGTATTGGGAGGCGTGTTCGACGCATGCAGAGTACAATTTACAGAAGCGTGTCTGTATACGTTGAATCGGCGAAGCGAGTGCTAACGTGCCCCTTGGGCGGTGATTTGGTATGACTGCGATAAAGCAACGTCCTAGTAACAGACGCTTGGCTGTTTATGTGAATACCTACTCGCATAGAACATACATGGTAAAGTGAGGTGTATCATTGTGTATTCATAATAGTGCAGTCACAGTCTAATAAAATGATGGTTAAACATAGGAGCAGTACGGTGGACCACTGCTTCTCAACTCATGATTAAATTTTATTCTTGACGATGCAGCGGTTAACAAGGGTTACATATAATTATATGTAATATACAGGCAATAGAGGATTTTTTTCTTGCACTAAATTTTAGGAGTTATAATTTTTTTAGATAGGTTCAGTATGATATACCTACTGAATACAGATTAGAGGGGCGGAAATGCCGCCATTTTGCGAAAAACCGTTTCGCCCTATATGTCCGTAACCGAGCATTTTAGGCCAAAAATGATAATGACCTTTATTGTAGATAATTAAATTTCTTATCTTTTTCGTTAACATTTTTTACTTCTTAGTTACTTTTTGCTTAGGCAATAGAGATTGTTTTTCTTGTCCATAATGCACTAAATTTCAGGAGTTATAGTTTATCATAGATAGCTTCAGTATGATGTACTGATATATTCAGTACCTACGTCACAAATAATTCCTAATTTGGGGGAGGAAGTGCCACCATTTTGCGAGAAACCCAATTGGCCTATATCTCCGTAACCGCGCACTTCAGGCTTAAAATGGTGGCCTTTAAACTTTAAACCTTTATTCTACATATTTTTTTTATCTTTTTTGATATATATTTTTTGTATAATTTACCGTTTACGAATTATAAGACTAATACAATTTATTTATTGCCTTTTTGACAGATATCTCTTCTAAACAATAAAATGCCAAAACCAAACTAAGGGTATTTACTGGATTTTGTTTTAAAGCCGGAGAAAATAACCTGGCAATAAAAACTCGCTGCCACTCTACAATAATCCATACTAGTGGTCGACCGTGGTCGAAATTAGACCATAATTAATTTATATACATATGAACAAAGATATTAACATTCCGCATTCCTTTTCTATATAAACTGTAAGTGTGCGAAATTTCATACTCTTTCATCCGCGCGATTCTTGTTAAAAGGATTAAACCCTTTTGCTTCACGTATTATTATATAGATAAATACTGCACCAGAGAATGATGCCTGTGGCGTATAGAAAATTAGTGTATAAGTAACATTTAAAACTAAAAATAGTACTGTGAATATTTAAATTCAGTTTGTGAGTTTAATTTCAATTTTTATTTAAGGATTACTTATTTTAAAAATACCTACAGAACCTACATACTAACAATTATCAAAACCTAAACGAAAGTGTATATTACATAAACGCTTATTGTACCTTTGTAAGTTTATACTTAGCTCGTAAATATTACAATTTAGTGCTAAACACTTTCTTAGACCTGTGCCGCACTCAATAGAAACTGGAATTTGGTAAAGTACTTTAGGCTACATCAATCTTTATTAAATCTTTATTACTTAGTTGTTCGGATATCGCTTCAGTGGATTTTGGATTCTCGTTGGAATTCCTAACCATAAACACATACCTTAGACCGTAATCTTGGAGAATACTGAAGTCGTATAATGTGTCTCTGTTATTTCTAAATTTCCTAAATTGTATTGAGCGTTACTCGCATAAATATTTAAAGGTTTTTAAAGGTTTATGTCTTCATATGCCTTTTATTTAATCAGCGTATGGATCAAAATGCTGCGTCGGGTAAATTAAATATATATCGAGAAATTTTAAAAAATAGTTCAGCATTTCTTTAAGAAACATATTTATTGGTGAAAAAACAGAGAAGGTTTTCTTTATTTTTATAATTTTTGTTTCGAACAGCATAATATCCTTTAGATTCCCTATGTGTTTATGTCAAGCAAGACAAAATAGCAGTTGTCATCATCGTCAATGAGAAAATATTGAGTAAGTTTATTAATTGTATCAAATACTTATCGTCAGTAATGTAGATTGCACTCCAGAAATTGAGGAAAACTGCCTCACAAGTTTAATAAGCTTCTCTATTTAAAGTGCTCCATTTAACTTCGTCTTGCAATAAGTCCGTAGGATTAATTGCAAGACATTGTCTGTATCTACTAGTACTTCCAGTGTTTTCAATCGGCTTTTTTTTAATCTGGCTTTTATTAAAATAATTTTAGCATTTTTATACTTTTAAATGAAGACACGAGTAGGTCATGAGCCTAATGGTAAGGCGTGACGTCAGTACAAGTATTTGTGCCACCCAAATACTTGTTTGGCCAAGATGGGAAAAATTATACCTGTTTGCCAACCAAGTACAGTTTAGTTTTGTAGATTTACTTACGTTCCAAAAATACCTTGAATATGCGTAATATCTAAATCCTTCTTAGTAGATTAACCTAATCCTTAGAATCACTTTATCGAATCACAAACAATAATTAATCTTAAATCATACAGGAGAAGAGCTGCAGTTTCATTCCTTCAAAAGTCATTATTTATTAAAGACGTGGTAAAACGTGGCATTACTATTATCACGCAACTTTGTTTATCATCGAAACGTGTAAACCGATCTCATACCCAATCTCTCAAATTTCACTTACATAATGTTATAATAATAAGGAAACGAAACATATCCCACGGGACATTCTTTGGCTAAAATTCCGAGCCAAATGGCAAAAGTTTTCTCTTAGGGAATGATTAATATTACCCTTAAACAATACAAAATATCTCAAAATATTCTTATATTTTTCTGGAAAGATTTATTTCTAATATTAAAAATGTATGATGTATCATTACGAGTTATTAAAACATTTATCTTCTATTTTGTCGGTTTAAGGATATTTAAATTTAATACATATAATCCCCAAACATATAGTAGAGTATAAAGCTGCTGCTTTTCTCTGAATAGATTGAAAGGACATTCATGAAACATGGACTATACTTAGAATTCTAATAAAACAGATGCATTTAAATCAATCCATAAATTTGGGCACTGAGATTAACCTTCTAACAATCACATTACTTCAAACACCAATCTGTTTCAACATACCTACCTCGGGTACAATCATTCTCCAATAGACCGCGACAGGTCACCATAATAATATGCGAATTCATTTTTAGTACACTAACATGCAAAAATGTAAGGGAAATTAAATTAATAAATGCGTCTAACGGTATTATGGGAACTAATGGATAATATAATATATTTTATACTACGAAATGAAGAGAGCAAGTAGAGCGCCTGAGAGTAAGCAACACCCTAGACGCTAGCCCATAAGAGTACCTACCAGTGCTATCCAAATCCTTGTTTGGCAAGGATCTAAATGTCACCGTACCGCGCTCCACATTTGAGACATTAGGTAGTTCATAAGCCACATTTGCCCAGTAATTACACGTTCCCATCTAACCTTATTTCTCGATTTTCTTGTTGACATATCCGACCATACATTTGTAATGTCACTAATGAACTGAATTTAGAGGTAGAAACGGTGTCTCTAAATTATTTTTAATGACGGGAATAAGAATAAATAAAACATTGATCTCATTAATTATTTTGTTTGATCTTTATGTGTACACGTATGTTTTGTTTGGTGTATAAGATACACATTACCCATATTATGTAATTTAGTTTAAGTGCCTCAGGGTATCTAATTTATTCCAGATAAAATACGAAACACAAAGTTATTAAATGTGACGCCTTAAGGCAATCCTAGAAAACATTGTGCGGAATTTGCTGCTTGTAAACAGTTTATTAGAGTTTTATACAATAACTCTGCTTGAAACCATTTAACATTACTCAAAGCGGATTTAATTAATATACAATTTTAGAAACATCAGCAAAATTAACCTACACATCTTTAAATATACGAATGAGCGTTTCTTTGACAAATAGATAAAATAGTTACAAACACGTCACTCTGCTATTTATTAAACAGGATGAGGTATTCTGCTCACGGGTGTTGTGACACCCTGAGCAGAATACCAAAATCCCCTTCGGATACCCGGGATTTGGGGGTTCACCCCCCCTCCCCCCCCGAATTGCAAAAAGTTAGGTACGGAACACACTTTTGATTGGTGTTTAGACATACTACCGCACTCCCTGTCCACGCTTGTGGTGTTAAGCCTTGGAGAATAACGATTTTAGTCAATTGTACCACCTGAAACCCTCCCCGAAGTGACGAAGACCCGAAAAAGGATCCTGGGTACACCCATGTCACAGGCCAACCCGTGACCAGTTTTATTCGATCAAAACGTCACACAAAGATAATTAACCCTATAATCAGTTGGTGTCGTACTTTTAACTATTTTTACCCGCGAAGGAACGGAGAAGGTATATGCGTCTGGGGTGAGAGATTGTTTGTGTGTGCACTCGAATGTTGCCATTTATCTCAATAACGGTTTGTAATTTATCTGCAATGGTTCTTAGATATTTTATGATGGTGAAAATAAAAAAAAATGGCAGTAAAGGATTAGTGTTTATAAGTAAAAGTTTTTAAATTTATAACACTCTAATTTAATTTTATTTAATCTATAAAAAAATAATTTAATTTTGCACGCCTTTATGGCAAAACATGATGTCATTAAAACATTTACTGTAAACAGCTTTATTCACCACTCATGTTTTAACAAAATAAAAATATCTTTAATTGATTTTAATGCACCAGAGTGAGCCGCAAAAAGTTTTTTAAGAAATTTCTAAAAAGTATTAAAAAAAACAAAATTAAAAGTTTTGAAATAACCCACAACCCATACTTAAAAATAGGTTGCCATGCACATGCACGAAATATAACACACACTGAAATATTTTAGTTAATTTCAGAGCGATTGGCAGTCCCCGACGAATTTTCTTCGTACTACCTCTTATTGGTCGGGGGGCCTAAAATTTTTTTTTATGCTTTTATGCTTATTATAAAGTAAGGGTCGTGGGTTTTTTCAATTTTTTTATTTTGTTTTTTTCACTTGATTACTTATTAAGTCCCGATCTATATGTAGTCTGTGCAACAGGGGGAGTCTTCCAACATGAAAATTATGATTTATTCTACGTTTTATTTACTCGACTGCGGCGAAGCCAAAAAGGTAGGGGAAAGTTTTAGTATGTTTGTATTTACGTACGTTCCATCGTAGCGCCTAAACATTTCAACCGATTTCGATGAATAAGGGGTCAATCGATTTGTTATTGTGGTTCAGGTGACGTAAGCTACATTTTCTTTTATTATACTGACAACTTAATGTATCGTAAGCTTGTAAGTAGGGAATTATTTTTTTATGCTACACAATTATTATCGTGTTAATCCACCATGTCTTCTTAGTCCATTTTGATTCAGAATCTGTTTCATTTGCCCATCATAATATAGCAAGCATAATGAAATCAGGGAATAAATATCTATAATAATAATTTAAAACACCTATAAGACAAAGTTCTTTATGCGACAAAGATCCTTAATTAGACATTTAATTTTAATGTAAACAATGTCTGTTCCAGGCTTTTGAGTAATTACGATTTTAATTATTACTCTTAATTGTAAAACTCTTCACGACTTTCAGAAAATTTAATCTACCGTCATTGTTTTACGATATCACGAACTTAAATTAGGTTCCGTCGTCGGCTCACCATTATTTTATTTATACAATCGGTCTGATAATTTGATACCTACACTACATCGTTTGGATTATTTGTTCCAGTGTTTTGTCAATTTGATTAATTTAATATTACTTGCAAAATTTAGTAATAAGATTTCTTAATAAATTAATTATTCTTAAAAAACTGGTCAAATAGAAAACAACCTTCCAGATGTCGAATCACGATGTTAGAATAATAACAAAAGCAAAGTTTGTGCGTTGTATAAAAAGGTTCGTCGACCAGTCATATTAAAGAATTTCTCTAATATAAAGAAATTCTTTAATATAACTGGTCAACAAACGTTTATTAATCCATTAATCCATTTTAGCGTTACGATGCCACTGACAGAGAGACATAGGTGTCAAACAAATATCCTAAAAAAACTAAAAACAAATCGCTCTCTACACGATGTGACGGAAATGTTTTCGGAGTTTTTCGCATTAGTACAACTATCCATACCCAACTGTTACCCAAAACTTCGTAGTTTGTTCCTCGAATCCCAAAATTGAAATCCATTTAAGGCAGGGCGTTCGCTCATCATACGGCAGTTGTATGGATCAGTTGTTCCAAGTCCCTTTGGTGTTTTCGAGTTAAAATTTCGATTTCGACGATACTCGTAGTAGTTTTTATTAGTTTAGTTTTATTTGCGAAAATTGTTTCGTAGTGTTGATAAATTTTAAAAGTAGTATAATCCTCTCGCGTCTCATCATCCACACCTGTTTACTTCTGTTTTGTGTAAAACGATCCGGACCTAGAAACTTCGTACTGCCAAGTACTTTTATGAGTGAATTTTTCCAACAGTTATTCTGTTTTTCGGGCGTAGATAAATCCAACAAATCAAAGATCATTAAAAACGTCGACCCGTTGTTGAATTATAAATGTTGTATTTATGAATGGATTATAATTGAACTTCTATAATAATGCAACTCTAATATTTATTGGAACGTATTTCCTTATCGCACGTTTTTGTATGCGAGCTAAGAGGCTAAACGGAAAAAAGTGTTATATTTTGACATCGGTCAAAAATCTATTTTTTAAGATTTTGGGAAGCTGTAATTAGGAGGTTGTGTTATATAAGTTGTTTGTATTTTTATAAAAGGTTGTAATGTTTATTTTACCTATGTCAAACTAGTTGTGTGTAATAGATGTGTGAAAAATCTTAATTTGAAATAGGACAATTTTTTAAATGCTGTACTTCCAGTTTTTTTACCATTACTTAATACAAACACAATAAAGATATACCATAAGGAGCTACGTTTCAAGCGGGTGTACATAAGACACTTCTATTAAAAATAAAAATAACTAATGGCAGTGTCATTAGTTATTTTTATTTTTAAAAGAAGTGTCTCGCTTATGTTGCTACATTTGCGATTACTAAGAAATTCTTACAATTTAATAGATTAGTGTTTTAAAATATTACCTTCACTCTGAAATATTTATTATTTATACCTACCATTCCGTATATAAACTATTTCCACAATATAATATAATGTAACACATATCCACTTATTATTGTATTAATCAAAACTTAAAAGCTATTTTAATCAATAATTACCCAATAATATTATTACAAGCTATAGGTACCTAACTTTTTTTTTACCTACGTAATTAAAATAGGTTTGTAATGTAAGATTAAATTGTGCCTAAAATGAACATAAATACCAGTTCAAAGAAAATCAGAATTAAAAATACGTTTTCTTGTTAGAGTTTCGTACCTAATAAGGAAAAAACGCAACCCTTATAGGATCACTTTGTTCTCCGTTCGTCTGTCTGTCAAGAGTAGTCAAGACCCTTTATCTCGAGAACGCGTGGAGGTATCGAGATGACAAAACTAAATACTCGAGACTCTAGTAGTCCAGTCTCTTGAAGCTGTGAAAAAATCAAACTATTAAGTTAACGTAAAAATAAGGTATAGCCAAAATAAAAAAAAAACTCTCTTCGAATCGTTTTTAGGGTTTCGTAGCGTATGTCACAGGCATTTTACTCAATGAATATTCATGAAATTTGGTGAAAATGTTTCTTGTAGTAGCCGCTACTTAGTTTGATAGCTAAATATTAAAAATAAATATTTTTAGGCGGGCACTCTATACATGTAACAGTAGCTGAAATGTTTTTTTTCAGCAAACATCAACTTATGGTACGTCATTCGACAGATCTTTTAAAAACATTATAAGGTTTTTAATAAACTTTTAAGATTGAGTGAATATTTTTGAAAATAATTGCTCCGAAAGTTGCATAATTGTGCACCCCACCCCCCTTAACTTTAAAACCGTGTGACCAAAAAATATGAAAAAAATTACAAAGGTAGCGTTTAGTAATATAAACTAAGATTATTTCGTACATGATCGAATATACCGTCATTGAATTATTGCTAAAAAACTGCGAATATCAACAAAAGGGCGTAAGTGGCATGAACATACGCTCTTCTGCTGATGCAATTATTCAAGGCTGTGGAACCCTACACTGAGCATGGTCTGACATACTCTTGCCCGGTTTTTTTTTTCATATGCACTGTACATTGAGCATGGTCCGACATGCTTTTTAATTTTTAATCAGATTTAGTTTGCACCAATACTCATTGAATATATCTAGGGTAATACTCTTTCCCCATGTCTTTGCATTTAAGAGTAGTAGTTTGTCGTAGTAAAACTGGGAGCTAAAATTTTACCTCAGGGAAATTACGTTAAATATTGTAAGATTTGAAAATACAGTTCCTGCGATATTATCTTACATACATTCTTTTGTTGCTTTCTTTACATTGGGTTACCTTACAATTTCAAACGATATTTGCTATAAAACAATTAAGTGTTTGGCAATTTATTTGCTAGTGTTTCTTATTTACGACAAAAAAAAATGATTGTCTGTAAAGTCGGCTTACAGATGATAATTTTACGTGATAACGTCATAAGAAAACATTGATTACTTTGAAAAAACACAGTGACACCCAGTTTTTATTTTAATTCCCGATTCTATCGCATGTCGCTGCAATCGCAAAAACATTGATGACATTGTAATAAACACAACCATGCCTGTGACAGCTTTATTAGCCTATCAGCAGGCCGAATCTCTTCTTAGCAACGAGTACATACCGTGAGCGGTGACGTCACACTTTTTCGTGAGTGCAACCGGTCATCGATTTATAAAACGTTATCACGTCAAAAATTAACTTAAAACATTATGTGGTCTTTATATAAAGTATGGACAATCACCATCATCATTGGTATCTCAGAAATCACGGTTAGTTATAAAGTTAGTGATTATGTAGTACATATTAATTTAATCAACTTTTTTACTAAGCGCGATTTTCCAAGTAGTATTGATTAACCTAGTAGTTGTAAATTTTATTTTTTTTTAATTTCATAGCATTTACTATTCATTTTTCTTATCAGTAGTATACCCATATAAAAACATCGGTGGGTTTTAAACTTCATCCACCGACAAACGCAATTTAAAACATCTATGTAATTATCATACAAAGAACATGTGGGAAAGTTGGAAATATAAGTTAGATTGAAAAAGTATCAGCTTGACGGGCGTACTTATGCGATTCCGTGAACACTAATGGAATTTCTAAGCAATATTGTTTTACGGCACTACTTTACTTAAGTGATTTGCGCAAATACTATGAATCTTATTATGAGTATTAGATACCTGATGTATTAAGACTTTCGTGCAATAATAATAAAAAAAAATGTTCTTATGAATAAATATTGTTAAAAAATAACTAGTATTTTCAGGGATCCGTCACTTAGTGGTGACCGAGCAGAACGAGAGAGCTGATAAGTTAAGTTACCACTTAACGGTCCATCATAAAATGTCACATGGCCCGAATAGCACTTTAAGCTTTCTGTCCTGTGTCTAATCTTTTTCCAGGCCCAATTTTTTTTTTCTAGTCAACCCAGGTAATGTCCCTCTGCTGGGCATGGGTCTTCCCAGTTAAGCCTACTTATTACAGATTCTGGGGGTTATTCCCCTAACCTCGACGCTTAGCAAGCGGGTTGGCGATCGCAGTAAGGCTTTAAAGTACGCAGAGGATGCTACTACCCGTCATCCCTGTGTAAAAAGTTAAATGAATGAATGTTGTTTAATATTTTGCGTAAAAACGAGTAAAACAAAATTTAAACTTCAGTAAAGGTTAGTTTAAAATAAAACTTAAATTTTAGTCGGCAGCTGTACCTGTACCTAGTGAATTTGAAGCGCATTGCTGCCACAAATTCTAAAAGTTTGTTTAGAACTAACTCTGCGCAGTAAAAACGGATAAGATAAAATATTACTGGAAGAGAATGTTTTATGTGCTTTACTCCCAATGCAGGTTTTATTACTTCTTTCAATATTAAGACAAGTCGATGTACACCTGATACTTACAATGAGTTACAACCTTTAAAACTTTACTTCACCTGCTTACCTATCGATAGCGATATATTATTTTTAAAGACCACATAAAGTACCTCGCAAGGCTAAGTTCTGTGGAGGAATAGAGGTGACAACCTGCAAAATGCACATCAGTCGCACGTGAGTGTGTGCTGTGCCACTGATAAGAATACTAACTATTACCGAAACAGTCCTGTTATCGGTATATAAATCTTCATTATCATGTTCGTTGACATCAAAACCATTAAAAAAACAAAACTAAGCTACGAAATATTTAAAAAAAGCATTTACTCTCAAGAAGAATAATTGTGTCAATTTACTGTTACAATGAAGGTAAAGCTATGACGTCACGACTAGTCCATCAATAACCCTCCACCTGGCACGGTATAAATGAGAAAAAGATTAATGCGAACTGTTGGTCCCAATAAATCATGAAATCTTACCCCTTACTTATAAACGGTGTTTAGTGAAGGCGCATAATAAATCCTTATTTTCGCTCACTCTTCCTAATTTTTGGGTCAAGGCAGTATTTTTTGTTTTGCGTAATGGAGAACTATTGTCTTGAGAAAGAGTTTATGAGTAATATTTTAATAAAGAAAAGACGTTAACTAGTTATTTGATAAAACACAAAGACGTAAAAGCAAAAAGTTATGTAACTACTCGTAGGTAAGATCTGTAAAAATTTCTGGTTACCAATCCAAAAGGCCATTAAACACCTAGTAGTTATAAGAGAAAAGGTGATCAAACTGCTGTTAAAGCTGGTCGTTATTTTGCCATTGTTCAAAAACAAAAAAAAAAGCAACGTGGCTTTAAGAGTTCGGAAGTGTATAAGCATTAGCACTCAGTGCTCCTCATGCATAGTCTATGTGGTGTCTCTACATAAAATTATTTTTATTTTTAATAAGTATTTTTTGTTGTGGCTACTTATTTAGGTTGTAGGTAGAACAATAGTGAGGAGAAACTAAAACTGCTATCTATAGGTATAGGAATATGCGAAGCAAAAAGTTTGTACCCCTTTTTGCCAAACTTCTTGGCAGTATATGATTAGGTATAAATGAGACAAAAGATGTAGTATAGTCTGGTTACAATTATCCAAAGGTGCATCTTATATACTAACGACTTCGTGTTGATAACAGATAGTAGAAACATTTAATAGATACTGAACGTGCGATAAGGAACATAAGATTGTGATGTAGATTGTAGATACAGCACAAAGATATTGTACTGTAACAGTACACCCCCCTTTAAAAAATTTATGGTAATAGTGTTTACAATATTTTGACCTAGACCTTACAAGTTATTTGCTGATGTATATAAATAATAATGCTATTGTACGCGGTGGAATTTGATGACGCCTGTTGTGGTGTGATTTGCTGACGTCTGTAATTTTGACTTAGCTGTTGCACGAGTGTTTATTATTTTTTTCCGTTAAACTCTTCATTCTTCTGTCCAGTGTTTTCATTATGCCGTAAATTAGGATCACGCCGATTGTTAAAATAATCTGTCCCATTGCAACATTTCTTGTCCACCGTAAGTCCTCCTGGATCAGGTTACGGAGTTGGTCCGCTTCGTTTTGATTGAGGCAATTGTCCGTATTGTATGTTATCTGGTCCTTAGAACTTTGATTTCCCATTTTAGATGTCTTGTTGTTACGAGTAGTTGTGAATTAATGGTATATGTTAAGATCTATGTTAATATATATACAAATAGCTTGCTTATATCAGCGATTTTTTATAGACGTACTACTGGCTTTACTTTACGTCCCGATCGTGTAGTGTACGTGTGTGAATGCCTGTCGCAATCCTTTGAATCTGGCACGTAGTTTGATTCGTCATTGATCATGAAAGCTGGTTTCAATCTATCAATTGATATCACTGTCTCTTTATCCCTAATTCTAATGCAAAATGTTTTATCTGTTTTACTAATTACTGGGTAGGGTCCTTCATACGGCGGTGTCAGGGCTTTCTTAATTCTATCACACCGAACAAATACGTGTGAGCATTCTTTGAGTTCGGGATGCACAAATATAGCTTGATTGTGTTTTTTTCTTTTCGGAATTGATGTCATTTGTGTGATGTCCTTTTGAATTTGTTTTACAAACTCTTCGTACGTTGATAACTGTGCTGCTGATGACTCAAAAAATCCTCCAGGGAGTCGTATTGGCGTTCCATATGTCATCTCTGCTGAACTATAACCTGTGTCTTCTCGCAAGCTACTCCGCAACCCGAGTAAAACTGTTGGAATTTCTTTTAACCAATTTTCGTTGGATTCTCTTGTCATTAACGCCGCCTTTAAAGTTCTATGAAATCTCTCTATCATTCCATTGGATTGTGGATGATAAGGTGTTGTCCTAATTTTATGTATTCCCAAAAATTGTGAGAGTGACTCAAATATTCTTGATTCAAACTGTCGGCCTTGATCCGTAGTAATGCGCAATGGACATCCAAAACGAGTAATCCATCCTTCGAAAAGTGTCTTGGCTACTGTTTCTGCAGTTATATCTTCTACCGGAAATATTTCGGGCCATGACGTACAACGATCTATGATTGTGATTAAATATCTCTTCCCTTGTGAAATCGGAAGTGGTCCGACGATGTCAATATGTAAATGTTCAAAACGTTGCGCTGTCATAAATGTACCAGGAGGTGATATCGTATGTCGTTGTATTTTTGATTTTTGGCAGGCTATACATGATCTACACCAATTATTGATATCTTTGTTCATATACGGCCATAAATACCTTAGGGTTATCATTTTTCTCGTAGTTCTTTTTCCTGGATGGCTCATACCATGAATGGTATCGAAAATTTGTTTGCGAAAATGCTTTGGTAAGTAGGGGCGGCTTTTTCCAGTAGACGTGTCGCAGGTGATGTTTATTGTGGAACCCGGAAGCGTAATGTTTTTGAATTTTAATCTTTTATTGTCATGTAATTTACTTAGTTCATTATCTGTTGATTGACATTTTTCCAATTCAGCGTAATCGATAGGTGATGGCACGTATATTTCCTCTATTCGAGATAAGGCATCGGCGGTAATATTGTCACGTCCGCTTATGTGTTGAATGTTGGTACTGTATTGTGAAATGAAATCTAACTGCCGGACCCGTCGCGGTGTATCGTTTGATGATGGTTTTTGGGAGAATGCGTATGTCAAAGGTCGGTGATCCGTAAATATTGTAAATTCTCTTCCCTCGATTAATCTGTGAAAATGTTTGACGGCCATGTATATTCCTAACAGCTCTCTGTCAAACGTAGAATATTTTTGTTGAGTTTCGCTCAATTTTTGTGAAAAAAATCCTAATGGTTCCCAATTGCGTCCGGATTTTCGTTGTAAAACTCCACCAACGCAAGTAGCACTAGCGTCGGTCATGAGCGCTAGTGATGCGTTGCGGGAAGGATGCGCTGTTAACACTGCGTTTTTCATGCTTTCTTTGCATTTTTCGTAAGCTTTGTCTGCTTCCGTTGTCCAAGGAACAGGTGAATTATCGTTCTTTTTTGAACCATGTAGATATTCGTTTAAAATTCTTTGATTTTCCGCTGCGCGTGGAATATTACTTCTGTAGAAATTGACCATGCCCAAAAATCTTCTTAATTCTTGAATTGTTTTCGGTTTGGGAAATTCCATGATTGCTTTGTAATTTTCTTCGGTAGGGTGTATTCCTTGGCTCGTTATATGATAACCTAAGAAATCTATTTCCCTTCTGAGAAATTCGCATTTTTCGAGATTAATGGTTATTCCATTCTCGTGTAAACGTTTGAAAACCGTTTCTAAATGCTGATAATGCAAATCTTCGTTGTCCGATGCGATGAGACAGTCGTCTACAAATATAAATACGAAGTTTAAATCTCTAAATAAGGAATCCATGAATCGTTGAAATGTTTGTGCCGCATTGCGTAATTCGAAAGGCATTCTTAAGTACTCAAAAAGTCCAAAAGGTGTAATGATGGCTGTTTTTTCTATATCTTTAACAGGAATACAATGGTATGCTTTACGTATATCTATCTTGCTTAGTATCTTCTTATTTTCTAATATGTATGTAAAGTCAGTTAATCTTGGTAGTGGGTATTTGTCCGGTACTGTCGTGCTATTGAGCATTCGATAGTCTCCGCACGGTCTCCATTCGCCATTTTTCTTTTTTACCATATGTAATGGGCTTGCCCATGGGCAATCTGACGGTCGGCAAATTCCGAGTTCTATCATATTTTGAAATTCCTTTTTGGCTATGTCGTATTTTTCTGGAGGTAATGGTCTTGCCCGAGCTACGACGGGTGGTCCTGTAGTGATAATGTGATGTTCAATCTTTTGTTTGGGCGCATTGCGGAGAGAGGACCCTTTCGTGATGTCTTCGTATTTGTTTAAAAGTTGCGTAATACGTGGATTCGTTCCCACTGCGATAGTACGAATTGTTTGTTGTGTCGCTTTTTCCGAAGTTACATGCGTTGTCAGCTCTGTAACTTTGTCGATAAGTTTGCGACCTGCTATGTCGACTAATAGTTTATAGTGCTCTAGAAAATCTGCTCCAATTATTGGTTGTGTAACATCGGCGATTACAAAATTCCAATTATAACATCGTTGTAGTCCTAAATTCAAGGTAAGCGTCTTCTCGCCGTAAGTCCTAATTTTAGTCCCATTTGCAGCGTATAGTGTGTATTGTTCATTTTGTAAAATTGAATGTCTCTGTTGCTTGCTAATGACTGAAATATTTGCGCCCGTGTCAATCAAAAACTTCATACCACTTTTTCGGTCGGTAATGGTGAGGCGATTGGATGGGTGGATTGCACAGAGTTTCGCCGTTGTCTGTGCTCTTATTCGTTTCCCTGGTTCCGTACGTAAGTCATTGGTTTCCAACCGCATGGTTTAATGCAGTTCTTTGCATATTTTCCGAATCTTTCGTGGTAGTAACAAAATCGATTTGCTCCTCTATAGTTTGTTCTCGGCCTCATAATCGGGAATTGTTGACGTTTCTTGAAATGATTGTGCGTGTTGGGTCGATAGCCATATTGACCTTGCTGAATTGCGTCAATATCTATCTGTAATTTTGCTAGCTGGGCTAAAATGCATGCTGTATTGTTGTCGTTTGAAGTGTCGTTGCTAACAGCTGATATTTCGGTTACTTTTGAATTCATTATTATTTTGTCTGCAATTTGGCTCAGTTTGTCAATTTCCATGTCTTCCGTAACTGCTAGAACCGTAGTAACTGATGTTGGTAAAAGCCTGAACCATAGTAGTTTAATTGTTTCGTCACTGATTTTTCCTCTCCCGAGGACTCGCATTTGACGTAATAACTGCGAAGGTTTTTGATCACCGAGTTCTGTCTCTGATATTAATTTTTGAAACTGTCGCTGTTCTGTTTCTTCGTAACAATCAATTAAACGTTCCTTGATGTTTTTGTATTTATCTGTAGTCGGTGGTGAAGTGATTAGGTCACTAACTTGTAGTATTTCTTCCTTGGATAACTTTGCTATTACTGTACAGTATTTGTATTCGTCTCCTTGCTTCTGTGGTGCTAATATGGCTTCTAGTTGCGTGAACCATAATCTTGGTTGGTCTTTCCAAAATTCCGGAATGCGGGATAAAACCGAGGTGCCAGCAGCTACTTCAAGTGTTCCTTGCTGATTTATGTTCGCCTTGCACGGTGATTGTGCCATGTTTCTTGCTGCGTATTCGTTCGTCGGGGTCACCAATTTGCCAAACTTCTTGGCAGTATATGATTAGGTATAAATGAGACAAAAGATGTAGTATAGTCTGGTTATAATTATCCAAAGGTGCATCTTATATACTAACGACTTCGTGTTGATAACAGATAGTAGAAACATTTAATAGATACTGAACGTGCGATAAGGAACATAAGATTGTGATGTAGATTGTAGATACAGCACAAAGATATTGTACTGTAACACCCTTATAAATTTGTATAAGCTACGGGTATTAATCGCGTAAATATTTTATTTTAAGGCTAAATGCCTTTACCAATCTACCCGTAACCACGGCTGTTGCAATACGGTCGAAACGTCGGGCAATAAACAAAGGTATTTAGCCTTAAAATAAAATATTTACGCGATTAAGACCCGTAGCTTATAAAATTCTATAATGTGTACAAATCGCGAAAGTTTACGAACATATATTTGTACCCCTTTTAATGAAAATTTCGCAAAATGTTGTACAGTTATAGTTTATACGGAGAAGGAGTGGAGAAAGCCAATATTTTTAAATAATATGCATTAGAAACACACAAACTAATAACAATAAAAATTATCACACTACAAATTATAATATAGAACAAACTTGACCATATTGAGTTTTATTTTAAAACAGTAAGAAAAAAGTATACACAAGAAGTATCTATACAGCCTCTTATGTTAAAACAATGAGATCTCTATAATACAGTAGATACTTACATAGAAACATGTTTAGAACCAATTATACTGTGAAACTTGATATAGCTTTAAAATATTGTTTCAAGAAACGTCTATATGATACCTCTATATGTGACTTCTATAATACAGTAGATACTTACATAGAAACATGTTCAGAACCAATTATACAGTGAAACTTGATGTAGCTTTAAAATATTGTTTCAAGAAACGTCTATATGATACCTCTATATGTGACTTCTATAATACAGTAGATACTTACATAGAAACATGTTCAGAACCAATTATACAGTGAAACTTGATGTAGCTTTAAAATATTGTTTCAAGAAACGTCTATATGATACCTCTATATGTGACTTCTATAATACAGTAGATACTTACATAGAAACATGTTTAGAACCAATTATACAGTGAAACTTGAAGTAGCTTTAAAATATTGTTTCAAGAAACGTCTATATGATACCTCTATATGTGACTTCTATAATACAGTAGATACTTACATAGAAACATGTTCAGAACCAATTATACAGTGAAACTTGATGTAGCTTTAAAATATTGTTTCAAGAAACGTCTATATGATAACCTCTTTAAGTGACTTCTATAATACAGTAGATAATTACATAGAAACATGTTTAGAACCAATTATACAGTGAAACTTGATGTAGCTTTAAAATATTGTTTCAAGAAACATCTATATGATACCTCTATATGTGACTTCTATAATACAGTAGATACTTACATAGAAACATGTTTAGAACCAATTATACAGTGAAACTTGATGTAGCTTTAAAATATTGTTACAAGAAACGTCTATATGATACCTCTATATGTGACTTCTATAATACAGTAGATACTTACATAGAAACATGTTCAGAACCAATTAAACAGTGAAACTTAATGTGGCTTTAAAATAATGTTTCAAGAATCCTTTGTCAAAAGGCTAACATTCAGGAAAGTTAACCAGATTTGTCTATCATCATTACTTGTATAGGTAGACCAGTCACGTTAAATTTTGTTTTATCAGATCGGTAATTAAAAGCAAATAATTTGTGAGTTTCAAAGCTTGATGTAGCCAATTACAACAATTAACGTTTGTTTGCGACTTGTTCTCAATTGATAAACGAGTACAATATTGTGTCTGTCTAGTGCGATGGAAACTTTCTACTA
The DNA here is from genome assembly GCA_945859575.2 of Herminia tarsipennalis. Lineage (NCBI taxonomy): Eukaryota > Metazoa > Arthropoda > Insecta > Lepidoptera > Erebidae > Herminia > Herminia tarsipennalis. The sequence goes on from OX243835.2 coordinate 19,118,416, forward strand.
ACTGCTATTAAGCTTTAAATTTTGAGTCTCATTTTACTATACATTTGGAGGACCTTTATTGTGGATTGGTCGATTTGAAGGATGTGTATGACCGTTGAGTGGTCAATTGGTCTAGTGGTTAGTGACCCTGACTGCTAAGCCGAAGGTCGTGGGTTCGATCCTCACCCAGGATAAAACTTTGTGTGATGAGCACGATGGTCTATTCTGTCTGGATGTAATTTATCTCTAATTAGCTGTTCCGCGCAACTTCGTCTTTTTCGTTCTTCGTATTTTTCAATTCGGTTCAATACCTAGTTTTTGAGATTACCATGTTCAATCAAACAAATAAAGAAACAAACAAATTCTTAAGCTTTTTATTATAAGTATAGGTATATATATGTATTTATAAATATATAATTTATCAGTTGTCTGGTTGCCGTAGTTTGTACTATGGCAACCAGACAACTGATAAATTATATATTTGTGCTCTGCTTAGTTTGGGAGCAGATAACGTTGTGTGAGTTGTCCCAAAATATTATTATTATATTATTATTACCTATGCAGAATCTGTACAACATTCATATTAATACAGCTTATGCTCACGGTTTTACTTTTTCAAGTTATTTCACCCCCTAGTAGCTAGAGTTTTCAAAAATCCTTTTTTTTCCATGGTGTAAATCACTAAAGAAACTTTTTTAACATTACAGAAATATCACTTATTAATTATCTCGGGTATGTACCACAATTAATCCGGCGTTACCGCCGTCACCTGTGTGCTAACCAACTCCGTCTATGTCCTGACGAGTGGGGGCGACATCAACTTATGCAGAACGCTGCACTAAAAATACCTCAATAACGACCAGAGCTTATTGGGCCACCGAGGGTGTAGGTTTAGTACAGCCTTACTCCCTCAACCAATTATGTCCAAAGGTTACGTAGTCGTCGTTAATTTTTAATTCGTAAATCTGAATCATATTGATTCAGATTTACGAATTAAAAATCACACTCAAATCTGTATCGTTTATGCATTATTTCAAAATTAATCGACCAGACAGTGATACTTAAACAATAACAGTTTTATTTATGAGCAGGCACGTATATTAATGTCATATTAATGTTATAGTACAGCAACTCCTTTAACAATATCGTGATAAAGTCGCTGTTAAAATACACGAATACTAATTCGCCCTCACGCGACCATTGATATTATAATAAGGCTGTCGTGTGCTGCTTTAATTACTCATAAGTGAAAAATTTTACATGAAAATATGACATTGATATAGCACCTCACGGATTTAACGTGAATAGGTTTTGGTGGAATGTTTTAAATGGGGTGAATGGGTTTCTATTGCTGTATGTTATTTTGTAATCTATTATTGCAAAGTAATTTGTGTGTTTTAAAAATTTACCCATCCAGTCTGTCCATTTTTATATCAGACTAGCGGCCCGCTCCGGCTTCGCACGGGTATAAAGTATATAGCCTATGTCATTCACTGAAAAATGATTAAAAGGGAACATATAAACCTTCAATCACTCTATCTATTAAAAAAACCACATCAAAATCCGTAGCATACGTAGGGATATAGGGACAGAGAAAGCGACTTTGTTTTATACTATACGAAAAACGCCCCAGTGAGTCAAAATGTCAAAATTTTGTGAGTAAAATCTACGTGAGATTAGAGATGAGGAGGGGGTCAAGCCAAATGTCACGATATCGTACCAGAAGGAGGGAGGGGGTCCAAAACCACCTCACGTAATTTATGGATGCCCTCTTATCGCGATAAAAACTATTTTATCTCCTTTTCTCACGATATTAGACGGGAGGAGGTGGTCCAAAATTCGCCAAAATCATGTCACGTAATTTATGAAGGCCCCTTATCACGACTAAAACTATCCTATCTCCTTTCCCGGGTCGTACATTATATCCATACCTAATTTCATCTAAATCGGTTCAGTTGTTTAAGTGTGAAAAGGTAATAGACAGACAGACAGAGTTACTTTCACATTTTTAATATTAGTATAGATGTTTTCGTACACTCGTTTTTTCGGATTTATTAAAATGCCTGGAAGCCAATGTGCATTTGTTGTGTTTGTTGTTATAAATTAGATCAAGGTAATCAAAAGGTTATTTATATTCAATTACTTCATTCATATAACACAAAAAGTAGCATTATCTACTATAACTATTACTATATATACTATATATGTATACTATATCTACTATAACATTATATACTATAACGCCTAACAATATCTTACCGAGCAATCGTTACTTACCTAAAATCTACCAGCTTTCGAACGTAGTTTCACCTACGTAGAAATTGGTTAACGCGATAAACTAAAATATACATAAAATATATAACTAAAAATACGTTCTCTAGATTCTAAACTAACTAAATCCGTTCATCTATTTTTGCGTGAAGGGCAAACAAACAACGAATAGAAATTAAAAACATAGCGTGGCTTCTTATTTACAACTCTGTTTTTATTATTTAAATCTATTTTTTGTATTTTTTTATACTTTTAATGAACATTTTACAATTTTATAATAGTAAAGGTGACAAATAAGAAATCAGTAATGTTACAAATTATATGGATTTTATATACAATAATTGCATTTAGGAAAGGTAGAAACATTTGAGGTCTAGTAACATAGTCCAGATAGGTGGTTCGATTCCGGCCCCGGTTTGGCATACGGAAGTCTCGAGTTCGATTCCTGGGTATGGATATAAAAAAAAAAACTATGTTTCCTAAATGCAATTATTGTGTTTATGAAGTAATTGGCAAAAAATGCCTATAAAAATTACTATTGTATGAATTTTAATAAATAATTCACTTAAAAACTTTATTCATAAAATTAAATCAGTTTCTCAGCAAAGTTAAATATTAACAGAGAAGAGGTAGTTCATAAAATACTTGCAACATTATATACAAAAAAATCCAGAGGTAGATTCAACAAGACTGAGTGTAAATACAATTTTTCATTTTGCCCCGAGGTACTGAACAAAAAGGAATTTTAATGCAATTTAGTAGTCGCATTGTGACCGTGGAGCTCCCGGCATTTTTGTTGAACATGCTTACGAAAGGTGTCATGAAGATAATGGACCTAAAATAATTTTACAAGCTTAAAAGAACGCTCTTGTTTGAGTGAAACCTCCTGTTTATGTAGGACATGAAATATTTATAGCCGAGTGTACCCTGTTATGCTGTAATTTTTACTTTAGATTTATGAGATTTTTTAACCTGAAAATTATAATAACGGCGTCTTGTATGTGGAATTTTAGAGGAAATGTTAATTTTAATCAAAATTTGTCCGTTAGCGGAGGATTTTTATGTTTATAATGTGTAAGTAGATTTAATTTGGACAGCGCGGTTTTGTTTGTGAATTCACTAGTGTGGCAGAGCGACAGAAGTAAATCTATACTAATATTATAAAACTGAAGAGTTTGTTTGTTTGGACCTGATATTCTCAGAAACTACTGCTTCGAATTTAAAAAAATATTTTTCTATTGGGTAGCCCATTTGTCGAGGAAAGTTATAGGCTATATAAAATCAAGCTACGACCAATAGAAGCGGAGTAGAAATGAAAAATGTTGACGCGTATGAAGTCGCATGGGTCAATGTAGTAAACAATAAAACACTTAAATACCTATTCTCAGTGTTTTGGTACAGATGCAAACACTTCATACAAAGGCCCTCAATAATGCGCTTATGTGGATTTGTATTTCAATGTATTTAAAGACATTGTTCAAGGACATGGGAATCTCGAACCAGCTCAGACCATTTTGTTCCGAAGGTGTTCCGAGATTCCGTGTTTCCTACTAAGGTGTTGGAGTGCGCTAGTATTGTCATTTATTAAATTAATTTACATTTGTTTGTTTTGTTACAGTTGTCAGCAACGTTGCTGGTTCTCCTTCATCTATCGATGAATGTAGTTGACGAGGGGCACGCTGTCAACCCTAGTAAGTATAACTACCTTCATACTTAAAAAAAATACAATATTTTATCCTTATTCTTACATATCTCTATATTTTCCTAAACTACGTAACGGATTTTGATGTTTACACCATCAGTTAGATATTTTTTTCTGGATGGTTTTGTAGTGGAGAAAAGACTTTGAGAAGCCGCCGCTGGAAGTATGTTTTAATCTTCAAAAACCCTTCATACCACCCAGAAGAAGAAAATTGTTATTTTCGAATTATACTATGCAAAAATAACAGACACCTGAAGAAAGAACGACTAAAACCAAAATCTAAAGTCAAAATAACCATCTTTGTGTCCTCATTTTAATTCACGCCTTATTAATCAAGCGCAACCTTCCTGATGTATCATTACGTCAGCAGTAGATTAGATTCTCAACCCTCGCTCTTTGATACTTAAGTCCCAACTGAGCCATGCATTTGACACAGAAACACAACCGGGGCGAACGCAATCATTGAGCTTAACTCGCGCCTCTCACCACGAACAATTTTATCGTAATACCTCGTAAACATACTGTGGAAAGAATAATGAGCGGAATTATATGGAAAGTAGGTAATGTTTAAAAAATATTTTGAGAATGATTGATTTTTTTTTATAAAAACGTAACACAATCCTGTTAAACTCTCTAGCTAAGCTCAATGGCTTGTGTTAGGAGTGGGTTCACGTCGGTAGGATTCGAACCCGTGACCTCACGATTGCGGGTCTGATGCCTTAGCCACCGCCGCTTCAATCGCTTCCGCCATTTCATTCATTTTAGAATTTGAGAGGTTGATAAACTTTTTATTATAGTCTAGATTTTGGCCGCGGCTCCGCCCGCGTTGATGTCGGTTATCTCAAAACTATCTCTATACAAATTTCATCTAAATCCGTTCAGCAGTTTAAGCTTGACAACGTGATGGTTTATACGAATGTTCTCTTGCATGCGAGAGGCCCATAAAAAATGTTGAAGAAATTGTTGAATTGGTTTTACACTCATACATTAAAGAAAGGAGTGAAACGATACAACCTTTTACAAAAATACAAACAATCTTCTTTTTATAGCTTCATTTGATTATGTGAATCTATAAAAAGAAAATTGTTATGATTATAAGCAAGATATTTGATCGATGGCAAAATGTTACACTTTTTTTCGTATAGTCTCTCTCTCTCTCTCTCAGCCCGCAATCAAAATGGGAACGCGCGATAAGGAACTACGTTCCAAAAATATTTTGAACCATGAAAAGGATTTTTTTGACATTTGTATCACACCGTATTGTTTATGTTTTCATTTTCCTGAATTTTGTTATATTGGGATACATATTAGTCTATATTCCAAGAAATACTAATAGTATCCCAATATAACAAAATTCGAGAACTAATCTAAATCCAACTATCCAGTTAGTACTACTTGTAGGTACTTATAGCAAGTGCACTTCAGAGAACCGCGAAGTAAATACGCTAATTATACAACTGTGTAACTGCCCAAACATTTTGAATAGCTAGCTGGCTTTGTTAACTGAACTAAGTACTAAGCCTTATATGATAAGCTTGTTTCGATTGCTGCAAATATAAGTTTTCCTCTAAGGATTTTCGCCTGTTATCTATTTTATTACCAGTTTTTGCCCGTGGCTTTTCTTGTATCAATGAAGTTTTTTGTATCACTCTTGAGCAGTCCTACCCCCTTTTCTTGCCTAAAGGTATCGCTGACAATGTGTAAACAAAATTTCAAAATGAACGATTAAGTAGTTAAACAAACAAATTATGATATCAGTAGCTTTAGCTCGGGGCTTTGCTCGTGTTCAGTAGAGCTCGAGTTTCCTGAATCCTATTCCTGGTTTACGTCATAAGAAAAACCTTATGCAAAATCAGCATTTAAAATGTATCCTGTTAACAAAACTCGAGATACTCTTCCTGTACACAATTATAGATAACGCATCTCATACGTATTTTGTTTCATAATGGAAAACCTTTTATTGCCGCCTTTTTGATGGTATTGCACTGCCTGTGGCCACGGTTGAAAACATATACCTTTTAAAAAGCGAAACAACCATACTGCCTGCGGCTTAAGCAATTACCGCCTGGTATGGGATCAGGTATATTTACCAGCGGGAGTCACGGGTGAAATATTTGAATTTGAGAGTCAATGTTTGTCGTTTATTTGAGTCTAACGTATCATTCCATTACTATTTTATTGTAAATAAATTCTGAGCATTAATCTGAGCTCACGAATCGTGCCGGTGTCTAAATTAGTAACAGTGTACTAACTTGTATTATTATACAAGTTAGTACACTGTTACTACACTGTTACCCGAGAGAGCACTGTTGACTTCACTCACTCACATGCAAATAATATGGTGGTTTTGTTGGTTTAAATAATAAATAAAAAAAATGTGTGGCACTCGGGGACTGCCGCGGTAAAGCTATTGCATAGCATTTTTTATCAACTTATGCAATTATTTTTTCATTTTTCTTCAAATCTTTCTGACGCTTATTTGACGTTCACAATTTTTTAGCTGTTTAAGTTTATCTTCTCTATAAAACGAAAATAGCTAGGTATAAATAGTGTACACACCAAAAAAATTATTCATACAATTACGTATTCGTCCGATTTCGGAGCAGCTCGTCTCGATCCGTGCGAGCTTCGAACAGTCGTACCATATACCATATACGTTAAGCGAACGCTCGGCCGAGCTATATGGTAGGCGGAGTGGGGGTTGTTAGGTTTTATTTTCGTTACGGAATTTCTTGATTCGGTCACCGTGCTCAAAGCCTGCGATAAAAGCTATGCAATAGCTTAAAAAAATACGCTGTCAACTGTAGTGTAATGAAAAGGTAGGTTTAAGATAGGACTACATATATTTACAAGAACTTAAAGACTACTTAAAATTAAAGGTAAATTTAGAACCGATGCTGGCGGAGATGCAGTGCTGATAGGTAGAGGTACGGCGTCCAGGCGGAGATGCGGCGCTGGTAGGTCTAGATGCGGCACTCGTAGGTAGAGTGCGCGGCACCGATAGGTAGAGGCGCGGCGCCGGTAGGTAGGGGCGCGCCGCCGGTAGGTAGAGGCGCGGCGCCGGTAGGTAGAGGCACGGCGCCGGTAGGCAGAGGCACGGCGCTGGTAGGTAGTAGTGGCGCGACGTCGGCAGGTAGAGGTGCGACGCGTCGTAGAGGTGCGGCCCGATATGTAAGAGAGGCGGCCCGGTAGGTAGAGAGGCGGCCCGGTAGGTAGAGAGGCGATGCCGGTAAGTAGAGAGGCGACGCCGGTAAGTAGAGAGGCGACGCCGGTAGGTAGAAAGGCGGCGCCGGTAGGAATGGTCTCTTCTTTTAATTTCCCACTCCTCTTTTAGAGAGCTCGTTCTTCCCTTCTTCTCTTTTAGAGAGCTCGTTCTTCACTCCTTCTCTTTTAGAGAGCTGGTTCTTCACTCCTCTCTTTTAGAGAGCTGGTTCTTCACTGACTCTTCTTCGGTTTTGTATTCATAAAGAAAACTCTCTAGAAGCAATTTAAAATTTAAAAGCTTAACTTATTTTTAATTTAGAATTTACGCACAGCCAGTTTCACAATGTAGACCATACTTTAGAAAGAACTCTATGCTTATCTTGTTGTCATAGCAACCATAGAAAATATTTGTCGACATGACAGATTTCATTTATGAAAAATAATGTTTACAATAAGTCTTACAGAGATGTTTATTATGTTAAAAATGGCGAAATATATAACTAATATATACAGAAATGCGAACGAAATAACACTACAAGGACATATATACATATACGAGGTAAGAATTATCACTACACAACTTTGAAACGTATTTAAATATTTTTTACTCAGTTCATTTGTATAGTCGATGACATGCGGTTCATCTTTCTCCGTTTGTGTAGCATTTTGATCCTACCGGACTAGACAGTGAGGGAAAAGCCTCTGGCGCAGAACCAAGTGCACTCTGCGCTTGGTTATGCACCACAGTTGTACACTGTAACGTCTCTTGCGTAGCTGGCTAGTTTCTGATGAAATTGGCCGCCATTATCCAATTTGGTTAGTAGACCCACACTTACTACATTTAGACTTTCACAACATTTCACTTCCATAGCAACATACAAGTAGCTAATTATTTATTTACGAAGGACGAAACTAGTTTACTAACTAATTAACTAACACAACAAATCCAGACCATTGTTCTTTTTAGATTAGGCAGGGATAATTTCATTAAGAAAATCCGGTATTCGATAAGTGCCTTTCTGTGTCAATGTTCCGACAAGCAAATAAATATTATTATACTCCTCGAAGCTAAACGGGAAAATTTGTCTTAAACGAGGCTAAACGCTTTCGTCAAGTGGTTCCATTTAATTTTCTGTGTCAGGATACCAATTATTTCAAGTGTTATTACGCCTTTTCAAGTTAGTATCGGGTAAATGAAGCTTCGGTTAACCAAGGCAGGAGAGTCCAAATTTGTACTTGAACTTGTTGTTTATTTTAATACTAAGTTATTTTTATTTTTGCTTAGTATGTGATATTATATAAACAATTCAACAGTAACAAAATTAATCATGCCAGGTAAGTATTTATGTAAGTACTTTTTAAGGTATATACTATAGTTTGCTGTTTCAACCGTATTGCCTAACCCTTTTAAAACGTTATTATTGTAATATCGTTGGCGTAAAAAGTCTAAATTATTAAAACGTTATTTATAAATTTTGGAATGTATTTTATTTGGAAAATATATTCCAAAATTTAGAAATATTTATGTAACGTACTGAATGTTTATAATCTATAAACATACATAGGTATTTGAACAGTACGTGACATCGCACACGTTAAATTGGTGTCCGTTTTTAGGGTTCTATACCTCATCGGAAAAACGCAAGGACCTTTGTTGTCCATCTGTCCGTCTGTCAGTCAAGACCCTTTGTCTCGGGAACACGTGGATGTTTCGAATTGAAATTAAAACCATGTAGTATGTTAGGTCTACAGCCCCTTGAAGCTGTAAAAAAATCAAACTTCTAAGTTAACCTAAATAAATATTTAAAAAACTGCGATACTCGATTCTTGAACTACCTATAAGCTACGGGAATTTTATAAGCTACGGGTCTTAATCGCGTAAATATTTTATTTTAAGGTTAAATATTACAAATTTGTATGAAATTCTCGGTTGGCGAGTCCGACTCGCACTTGTCTAGTTTTTTTTTTAATTTGCAGCGAGAATTAAATATTACGAATTACATTAATAATTCATGACATTTGACACCAGCGTTGTATACCAAAAAAGTAGGTAGTACATCAACGCTGTTGTTTCACAAAAAGTCTGTCCGACAGAATCAAATCAATAGAAACAATCGGTCTTGACATCCGATAAATCGATTTAAAAAAAATTCGGTCATGTGTGGCACAAAACTATATTTGTAGAAAACACTAAACACTATGTCCTGTCTATGTTACGATGCTCTGTGGTATAATAAACTGCCCACTTCTAGTATGAACAGTCAGCTGGGGAAAATGGCTTCAACTTGTGGATACCTACTAGTGGATACCGGATATAAGGTTTCTAGTACTTATGATATCTGTAAAGTTTGATTCAACTTGGGAATATGGAACTGGCGGTTACAATAGTTGGCTATCGAGTTTAAAAATTGTTTGAAAGAATATCAACTCTACGGTTAGCTTCCTATATAAAATCACACGAGAACTAAATTAAATAAGGAAGAGATAGGGTCTACTTAAAGTGTGAGAATGAGCTCGCTGCAAGGTTAGAGGTGTCTTGCCAAAATGTGTCCTTGGAATAAAGCGGGTCCCTATTCAGGTTCTCTTTTTGCCCATGTGAACTTTTAAAATCCTGTCTAATTAGAAATAGGCCTGAGCTTAGAAATACATCAACGCGCGGCGGACATCTTTGAGCGCACTGCGCATGCGCCAGTTCCCATGGGCTTGCCGTGAAAACGGAAAAAATAACGTAAAGGACCGTATATACAGCCTACAGCTACTCTAATTCAACGAAAAACTAAATTCGAACGGAAACTTTATACATTACTTAATTGACCTAGACGAGTAGTTATAATAATAATAATCTTTATTTGTCATAAATGCACATGTTAAAACTTGTTACAGATTTATTAGGACAATGCATTACAGAACGGATTGAGTTATATCAATTCAATTCATTGCGGGTTAATATCAGTTAGTTATTTGTTTTCGTAATACCTATAATAATGACCATTTTTAGGGTTCTGTAACCAAAATGGCAAAAACGGAACCCTAGTTTCGTCATGTCCGTTTGTTTTGTCTGTCTGTTTGTCACAGACATTTTACTCGAATACTATTCAATGAATATTGACGAAATTTGGTGAAAAGGTGTCTTGTAGTAGCCGCTACTTAGTTTGATAGCTAAATAATATTTTTTTTTGGGGATTCTCCATACCTGTAATATAAGCTGTTTTTTTTTTCAGCTAACTTCAACGTGTGGCATATCATTGAATATTTGAAGGTTTCTAATAAATTTTTGATTAAGGGAATATTTTTGGAAATAATCGCTCCGAAAGTTGCACAATTGTGCCTTTTGAACTTTGGAACCGTGTGACAAAAAAATATGAAAAAGACCACAAAAATAGCACTTAACAAATACTTTCAACTAAAATTATTTTGAACATGATCGGATATACCGTTATTGAGTTCTCAATAAAAGGGCGTAAGTGCCATGAACATACGCTCTTCTGCTGATTATCCAAAGCTGCCTACACATGTCTGCATGCTCTTGCCCGGTTTTTTTTCTTCTATTTCTAGTTGTTATTTCTCTCCATATTTTCTGGCAGGTACGTACTTTCTGAAGGATCTAAGAAACTTACAACACATTTAATGCGAGCGAACATACCTATCCATTGTCCCAGTCTACGGTGTGTATCCTTTATAACATTGCCTCAAAGCCTAATGTTATTTCTAATATATATTACATTACAGTAAACATGTAGCATTTACATATTTGTTACAATATCCAGTTACCCGTGAAACACCTAGTAGGTAAGGGTTGATACAATAACCAAGTATATTAACAGTTCGTTAGGCAGTATTTAACGGCATGTGGCATTGTTTCTATATCGAATAATATTCCGATCCAATCAACATTAAGATATTGACACAATCGATACCTACTATAACTCAAGCATCTACGCAAGCATCTATTTCTATTCAAATTAATCTTAAACAGTTTCAATGGTTTCAGTACAAACACTTCAACGATTTTAGCACCAAAATACATAAGTTAATGGATAAATTCGATAAACCTTTATCGATACTCACTGCCACTACTCTATGTTTGTTTTCTCGATGGCAGTGTTGGGCCCGTAAACAGTGCCGATAGACCTTTTATACTCAACACACATTCACGACTTCACCAAACCAAATTCTACCTTATACACCAAGAGCTTAAAGTTCAATATTGAGTATATTGAAGTTATAATTCAACTACCATTGGTTATAACGATGCGACGTATAGAGTAAAGAAACCCTTTGCAACGTCGCATTTGCTGCGGTTGGTTCGAGGACTAAGCTTTGCGAATTGTCGTGTCGGCATGACCCCGTGTGAATTATGATCCTGGCAATTAAATGCTGCGTTTGTGAGCTAGCTTGAATGGAGATATTTGATTCTAAGCGACCTGAGTGAATAGACAATGGTTTATGAGGCAATATCTACAGAATTGTTTGTCGCGTAGAAAAGGATACACCATGCTTAACAATAGAGAACGATTGAAACACAAATAAAACTGACCGGACAATATTGAAAAAAATCGATCGCTCAGCGATCATCCCGCTAGTTTCGTTATTGCTTACGATATCGCCGGCCACTGTATTGTAGCCACTTATTGCAGTAAAACATGGTCCGTTTAGAAGACCCTTTTATAACCAGTCAATACAAATTGTTTAATAAAAAAAAATATATTTAAACCGTTTCCGAATATAATAGTATCAATATTTTAATAATATCGTATTCTATTATAATTATTCATTAATATTCAAACAAAACTTTACACAAAGTTTCATTTAAAATACTCGTAATAGTCACATATAAAATCCAATATATAGCACGAAAAAATTAAATAGTCTGCAACATAATTGCACTCGGGTATGCCGAAATGGATCGTGTGCATTTTTAGTGGGTGGAAAACAAAAGTTTTATTCGAGAGGGCGCTGAAAGCTGCAGAACCGTTTCAGCTTTTGAGCAGGTTAATGTTCATCACAGGAAACAAGAGCTGCAGGGAAAAATGTATGTCTCTAGTGAAAATAGGTATAACTCTAAAACTCAAACAAGATAGCGTGGAAAGTTTTAATTTTTCCGGGATAAAAAGTAGCTTATTTTGTATATGATATTCCAGACTATAATGTAATGCTGTGGCAAATTTAATTCAAGTAATTTCAGCCGTTCTAGTGTGAGTAACAAATATATACTACCTAAACTTTCGCATTTTTAATAGTAGTAAGATTGCTCATTTAATTAAGACACTACACTTATACACAACTACCTACTCAAATAATTTGAATATATTAGTAATGTAACTTCTTTAATTTTAGAGATAACTTAAATCTATTAACATCAATCGATAGAACGTATTTTTATGAACATTTTTGTATACTCGACTTATTATTGTTAAAAGTGGACTTGTACCCTTTTTCACTAGTGGCACACAGAGGAAATACGAAGTACTCTTGTACAAGCACCGGTTATTTGGATACAACTGCCGGTTTAGAGGGATTTTTCAATCGTTTTGTTTCCGAATCGGAATAGGCTGGCGGTTTTATTGGTTGGTTCTAAGTTTTTGAACAAATAGATTGGAATATTTTGTGATAAATATGGAAATCTACATTTTTTTGGAAATTGTTTGGTAACCAGTGCACGAATCATAAGTCTTGCTTTTTATTTTTAAACTATTGCATTTGTTAGATATGGGGCTATATGGCTATGTAAATAGCCATATATATAATCAATCCTTGTATTGGATATTGATATCTAACACATGGATTGATTATATACATATGGCTATTCACATAGCCATGTAGCCTAATACCAAATAATATCAAACACATGGATTATATATATGGCTATTTAGATAGCCATTTAGCCCCATATCTAACACATTCATCGAGTATAGGTAGCGCCAAATTTTTTCGTCTTTATTTGCAGTTTATATGAGTGTTTGGGCGAGGACCTAGTGATCTGTAACATAGGTTTCTAATTAAAACAGACACTAGCTCTTTGCATAATAAAAACCCTTGTCAGTTTGTTGTCTTACGTCTGTAAATTATCTGTTCCTATATGTAAGGAGAAATTTTAAATTTTATTAATAATACATAAATCATCGACCAAACATAGATATGTGCCTATAGTAAGTATTTATATACTTTGTACAAATATTATGAATGGTAATATTTGTTATTTAAACACTCACGAAGCGCTGCGTATAAAATGAAATTTTTCCTACATTGCAGATACCCAGTTTTTTTACATGTGACTACATGTATCTGCAATGTTGACCACTCAAAAATAAGGTGGTATTTCGCTAGAGACTAACTTTATAAAAAATATTTCTCTACCAATAAACAAGCTAGCCAAAAAAGTACTCGTAGAATATAAAAGTGAGCACAGCTGCTAGAAAAGGCAAACAATACGCCCATTCATTCAAAATCCGAAAACAAAAAGGCTGCTTCCACAAAGTTGAACAAGAAAATGTATCATTATTATAATATTTAGAGGAGAAAGTGAAGCAATATAAGGTGTAGTGTACCCTCGGACGATATGGGCGTATGATGAGCGAGCCACGCTGAATTATGTATGAAGTACTGTGGGCAAACCGCCGACAGATAACCTTGTAGCCAATAAACAAAGAACTAGTAAAAGTTAGCAAGGAATAATGTATATTTGTTTATCATAACTTGAAAGTAATATAAGTACGTAGGTACGTAAATAGTATATTTCTCAAGTAAAGTCGCTATCACGTCTATCTGTTTGTATGCTTCTAAATTACGCATCCCTAATAAGAACAACAACTATTAGTTAAATTTAAAGTTTTATTAAGTTTAATTTATGTATATACCTAATCTTTTTGTAACCATTTCGTCAATTATAGATTTTATAAGCTAGGGATTGATTTTCCCCAAAAACGCTGAAACCTGTTATTTATTACTTTAAAGCAAAAAGCCAAATACGAAGTTTTACAAATCTAACTTAAAAATTGCCGCAGTTTCATACAAATTTTAAACCACTATTTTATTCCCTTAGGGGATGAATTTCCAAAAAATCCTTCTTATCGGATGCCTACATTATACATATAAAGTACGTCCTCGAAATTTCATGTCTCTAAGATCAGTCAGTCAGTCATGACAAAGAATTTTATATATAGACTAGCTTTCGCCTATATATGCGGCTCCGCCTATGTGATGTCGGTTATTCTGATAAAAGCTATCGTATGTACTTCTCCAGGACTCAAACTATCACCATAAAAAAACATTTACATCGATTGAGCGGTTTAAGCGTCAACAGTTTCATAGAAAAGAAGAAATTAATAACAGTATTTTTTTTATTTAAAATAAAGATAAATAGCAATGTAGCATTTTTGACGTGATAAGGTCTTATAAATCGATGACCGGGGGCAAGCTCAAAAAAAAGTCATGGTATTGACTGGTTACAGACAAGCATTTTGTATTACAAAATATTTAAAATATGTAACACATAAAGTGCAACTTCACTGTAATTAAACATACATAGATTATTATATATGTATAATTACAGTGAAGTTGCACATTATTTGTTACATATTTTAAATTTTTATTTTTACAAAAGCATGACATGCTTTTTAAATTTGATTTTTTTTTTCGATTACTTAGTGTTATTCGGTTTTTCAAATCGCCCCGTAACTATTGCTTGTTGTCATATTAACTCTTTTATTTATGCAAACGCTGTACTAGATGATTTTTAGTATTATTTTTTAAGATTTTAAATAAATTAAATTATTCAAATTAATTTAGCAATTACTCCATATTTTTTTTTTTAAATACTCGATTTTCCAATGGCTTCTTTATATATTGTCAACGTGAACTTGTCAATTCTGTATACATGGCTTAGATCGTGAGGACAATGCAACCTTTTACAAAAAAACAAACAACCTTCAATGTAAAAATGTTACCCTTTTATTCGTCTAGCCTCTAGCCCGCAAACAAATGACATCAGGGTATAAGGACTACATTCCAATATCTTCAACATCTGAACTGATCGTCATAAAACAATGTTAGGTGACACATACAGATACACAAATACACCCATAACACTTACTACTTACTTATTAAAAAAAATGTTCAATGTAGGGTTCCGCAGCCTTAAATAATTGCATACGCAGAAGAGCGTATGTTTATGTCACTTACGCCCTTTTGTTGAGAAAAGCAGTTTTTCGGTTATAACTCAATGACGGTATATGCGATTATGTCGAAAATATATATGTAATAATTTTAGTTTAAAGTATTTGTTAAGCGCTACCTTTTTGATTTTTTTCATATTTTTTGGTCACGCGGTTCAAAAGTTAAGGGTACAAATGTATGGAACTTTTGAATATTTACTCAATCAAAAAAGTTTATTAAAAACCTTAAAATGTTTTTAAAAGACCTGTCGAATGTGTGCCACACGTTGATGTTAGACGAAGCTTCTGTTACATGTATGAAGTGCCCCCCTAAAAATATTTTTTTTTATTATTTAACTATTAAACTAAGTAGCTGCTACTACAAGACACCTTTTCATCAACTTTCATCAATATTCATTGAGTAGTATTTAAGTAAAATGCCTGTGACATACGGACGGACAGACATACAGACAGACGGACATGACGAAACTATAAGTGGTCCGTTTTTTGCCATTTTGGCTACGGAACCCTAAAAATGTTAAAGTCGCACCATTTTCGTCGTACAGTTACCTTTACAGTTAAAATAAAGTATGCTACGAAGAACAGAACGTTTATTATTAAAATATTATTGATATTGCACAAATTAAGAATAAAACAGCATATAATAAGGAGGCAGTGAATAAATATTTTGATGAAAGCATTAATGAACAGTCTTACGATACATAAACTGTCTGAGAAGACTGCCAATAAAGGATTACGTCTATAATCCGAAGATAAATTACAGTAAGGGGTTCGAAAGGGATCAATATTGCGGCAACAATGGCTGTAAAAACAGAAAGTTTATTTCTTCATATTTTATAAGATTGTGTCAAACAAAAAACGGCCGATAAATGTTCTCAATTTGTTTTCTTTCTTCCAAACATTATTGGAAATAACATGACAACTTCCTTATCGGAAATAAAATAAAACTTATTACCCCTAAACCGGGCCGAAAAACTGTCGGGGGAGCAAGTTGTACAATATATACAAAGCCTTTTAAATGCCGGATCCGGGAAAAGTGCCGGTCCGGCAAACCTGTATTCCAATTATACCACCGGCAGATTTGTCGTTTTCTAAAAAAACACGAATATCCACCGATCGTCCACCATTACAATAACAACGAAGTGGTAACTTAATAAAGACGTATGTGCAAACCACGTGCTGCCTATTTGCTTGATTTAGTGGTTTATGCATCGTGTGGGCGGATGTTCTATGTGATTTATATGCAGACCACAAGACTGATATATTTACTTAGGCATCAATATTATTGATAAATCATTATCGAGTGATGTTAATTTCAGGGTGTAGTTTTTCAATTTTTTTATTTTTTTGGATTGGGCATTTCATTGGGTACATTTTTCCATTAGATAGTCTTCAAGACTACTAAGTAATTAATTTGATTTTAACATAATCTGCTAGATTAATGGCATTAATTATATCTAAATCTAAACGAGTCTAATTTAAGTAATAAAAAATAACCTAAATCTGGAATGAGTAAAAATCGTCAAGTCTCAATCATTTTGTTCAAATAACTTTTAGATTATTTATTTTTACCTGACTGTAAGGAAGGGCGCGTATCTTGTATGTATGTGTGCATGTATGTATGTATGTATGTATGTATGTATGTGTGTATGTATGTATGTAATATTCTTTATTACCTGATATCTCACAATCCACTGAACAGATTTATACAATTAAGACGTCGTCAGATTCGTCTTGATCGCCCAAGTGTTCTAAGACAGAGTGCTATCCCGTGTGGGAACCGAACTCACGACCTCTTGCATAGCAGTCCGACACACTCCTACTGCGTCGGAGAGGCAGTCAACAACAAACGAATTTGTACAAAAATTTATGACTTCTCACTTGTACTGTTGCTGTTACTCGTAAACTTGTAAAGCCTACTTAGCTGTGATAGTTTTCCTTTCAATTTCATAATATAGACCACTACCTTGAATTTTTCCACATTTCCAAAAACGACCATTTAAGCTGGAGGGTGGACGGGTGGGGTTGGGGACTTGAACTTTAAGGCTTAATATTTCACAAACGGATCCCTAAATCAAAAAGTCATATTCACAACCCCTAACTATTTTTAAAAGATCTATCCAACGACACTCCGGTGTCCGAATATTTTTTTTGACGTAATAACGTCTCGTCTTATAAATCGATGACCGGCTACACTCATGAATAAGTGTGACCTCACCGCTCACGTCCGTTCCGCCTGCTGATAGGCCGAAGTATTGTGGCTGTCGGGCGCCTGGGTCCACTAAAGCTGTCACAGGCATGGTTGTTTCTTACAATGTCATCAATGTTTTGGCTATTGCAGCGATATGCGATACTATGGGAAAATTAAAAAAATCTATACATATAATAAAACTGTAAATTTCACGTGTCTGTACATGGCCGAACTTAGTGAAAAAAAATATTAGGAAATGTTCGAAAAGAGTATTTAAACACTTTGCTGCATTTTTAGAAATGTCTGTCTGTCTGTCTGTCTGTCTGTCTGTCTGTCTGTCTGTCTGTCTGTCTGTCTGTCTGTCTGTCTGTCTGTTTGTTTGAACACGCATCACGCAAAAACTACCGTACAGATTCGGTTGAAATTTTGCACGTGCAATCTAATAGATGCAGATTAACATTTAGGCTATAAATTATCACGCTTTTTCCCATAGGAGCTAAGCAGTAAGGGATAATGTCTGTAGCTATTTTTTGTTATAAAACAGTAACTACTTGACGGATCTTTATGAAAATTTGCAGTTTTATAGTAAATACTATAGGACATTATTTACACTATGAATCATTACGCTAACGTCTATGGGGAACGAGTAGCAACGTATTTTTTGTCGCACCATAATGGTTTATCACAAAAATTTCCACAATTAGACTTTATCTATAATTGTAACCCGTGGAATGCATAACTTCACGCTAAAACTAAAAGGAGCTAAACACAACATTTTTAAGTTTCATAAGAACAGTTATTTTGACGTATTAAGTAGCGAACAGTATAGCCTCAAAGCTATGCTAGCGGATTTTGACGACGAAGTCCCAGGCTCGAATCTGATGTCTGAATATGTTCTTTTTGTATTTATTTAAATTGTCTTTATCCTTTTTTAATATTTTTCTGAATGTTTTAGTTATTTTTTCGACCGTAGGTAACTTATTTACTTTGGTTATTACTTTTTATATTAAAAATCAAGTAAATTATGCAATTAATTATAGGTATTGCATGCACTGCTGAGAGTAATGAATAAATCGTAGTAGAAATGAAAAACAATATTACATTATAATTAAAAAGTATTCGACATTTTCCAGAAATGATGTGTTCGTCTAAAAAAAAAGACATTACACACGTAAAAAAAGTACATGTAGCGCCATCTATGAAATCAAATTGTGAACAACACAACAACGGCAACATTCTTGAAAGTAGATGGCGTTGTATTCAATAATGTTCTATATTTAGTAAAAGAAGTTTTAAAAAGAAACACATTGCTATGATTTTTAGAAATGTTTGTCTGTCTGTCCGTTTGTTTGACCACGCATCACACAGGTGCATCGAGGATCATGTTTTGGGGTTATGGTTGGAGATTACGTGTTCATCAATTCAACGATAATGAATGGCTCAACATCGTTCAAGTGTGAGTAGTTCGGGTGACGGGAGGAGGGGGGTCGTTGTTTGTCAACCGTACCTTTAGGGATATCTGACATTTTCGCGGGCATGACACACATGACACGCTCTGTGTTTGCTTACTAAAGTGTTACAGCAGTTTTATAGTATTGCGTTGTAACACTATATGAAATACATCCCATTTTTAGCCAAAATGACAAAACAGAACCCTTAATATAGTTCCCTTATGGCCGTCCGTCCGCAGCTTTGTTAGTGCTAGAAGGTTGCAACTTTTGCATGAATAAATTACTAACGCCGATAAAGTGAAAGAACAAAATCTTGAAAATCATTATTTTTTTAAGGGTACCTCTCTTATATGTAAAGTGGGGATGTGATTTTTTTCTCACCTACCTACCCCATCGTGTGTGGTATTATTAGATAGGTCTTTTAAAAAGCGTTTAGGGTTTGTGAAGACTATTTTTAGATTTAAGGATTCCTTTGTGTATAATATTAGGCTTTATAGTGAACATTTTTGTTAGAGTCGAGTGTCCCCCTGCCAGCTAAATGGTTGATGTTGGGTATGTGAAAAAATTCAGGGTAGTAGTATAAACACTAAAATTATAAGAAAAACTATCACAGTTAAGTACTTAAGCTTTACAAGTTTACGATCACATGAGAAGTTACAACATTTTCGTACAAATTCTATTAAAAATTATTAGGTAATAAGTAGGTATAACGTTGAAAGAATGAAACAAAAACAACAGAAAACCCACTTCTTAAGCCGCACACCAAACTAACTATCTAAAAGAATAGAACAGATCGATTTTTATTTAGTAAGTATTTAGTCAACAGGACTGTTTCCAACATATTTACACAGAAGTTATTTCGTTACCTAAACTACCTTAATTTAAACCCGACTTTCACGCGAACGAAGTCGCGGGCACAACTATTATGAATATATAATTATATATATATATATATTACGGGTCTTAATCGCGTTTAGGTTAAATACCTTGCTTACCTACGTTTAATATGCATGATAGTTTAAGTATAATTTAATTTAAAGTCATCAAGTATTAAAATAAACTTATCCAGTTTTGAAAATAGATGGCGTTTAAATACAAATGAAACAGAATCAGGTAAATTGATTTAATAAATAAATCTGAAATTCTTACGTAGAGGGATATGAATTTATGATGATCTTAATTAACGACAGGTTCATCATCATCATCATCAGCCTATCGCAGACCAGTGCTGGACATAAGCCTCTCTAATTGCACGCCACTTTGTTCTATCCTCGGCTACGACAGTAGTTTAGTAGGTATTTAAACTAAACGTTTCTAAAAGACATACTAATTCACTATATCTTTTAGAAACGTTTGAATGTTGTCTGTTTGTTTGAACACGCATCACAGTACCGCGGGAATGCAATGTTTTAAAACCAGGATATTTTTTTAAAAACTTATCTCACACTAGCCCTATTTCGCGCGAGTACTTGGGCGGTTTCGGGCTTCATTTAACCCGAAACCGATAATAGTAATATTTGATGTGATGCAAATCATTTTGGTAAAATACTATTATAATTTGTCTTCTAACCGTCTGGCGCCATAAACTTTGTCGCCCTTCATTTTTCTGCACTGGGCATTTGCTTGGCTTGCCTTGCCATAGGTCGGGCCCTGATTAGAGCTAGGCCCTAATATCCATAGATGCCACAGAGCATTGTGGAGCATGTTTCCAATATGTTTTACACAGAAGTTAAATTGTAACATAAACTACCTTAATATAAACCCCACTTCCACGCGAACGAAGTCGCGGGCACAGCTAGTATATAATAATAACAATAATCAAAAGAGGTCATAGGCCTGGTTGTTTATTCAATGTCATCAATGTTTTCTTATGACAATATTATCACGTAAAATTTTACAGTAATCATTACGGCTTTTTAGATTTTATTCTACACAAATTATAGCTTTCTAGTACTTAGGGTTTCTGAGCTAACCTGGGGACAAACGGACAGCCAAGTTATAAGTGTTCCATTTTGCCATTATGGCTACGAAACCATAAAAATGTATACCATATATTTTCCCGTGTTTTTCACGGGCAATTTTTTAATGACGTCACCAGATTAAGTGTACGCCGTAATATCGTTTTGTAGAAAACCTCACCAGGATCTTATTACAGGGAACTAAAAACTCACAAAGTTGGGGTTTACTTTGCATATAAATTGTCGACCTTGTTTCTCTTGAAGAACATTCAATCAAGAACTACCGCAGTACTGTCTAGCGTACGTTGTATCCGGCATATTATGTGTCTAGTCTGCGCTTAACGGTATATGGAGTACGTGATACAGACATCCTTCCCTATTATCTTTGTAGTCCTTTGTCTTAAGCAAGCGAATTTCGCCAGGATCGCTCCTCAAAGAACCTACATCACCCAAAAAGATAATGAACCTAATTTCCAGCTTTTTATACACAACTATTTTGCACTGCGCCTTTTTACTTTGAGTCACGTTACTTTAGATTGTGAATTAGGACCGCCAGTTTCAAATTTTATACGGTAGGGGAAAATCTGTTGTTCCTGTAATCTAGCTATAGACAATGGAGACCTCAATTATACTGCTCGTGCAGTACCTACGGCTGATCAAATATCTACTAATCACCTGCCGAATCTGTGGTAAATTAAATTTTTTGAAGTTTGAAGTCATTAACGTTTAACATGGACTTAAAGCATGGTGGATTTATCAACGTGTCAGTTTTCAGAGCAATAAAGTATTGTTTAAAAATCACCTATCTATTTGAAAATCATACCCACAGATTCTTGCCTAGCAGTTGTAATATTTGGAGTTTCTTTGAAAGATAAAATTCGGAGGTCATCCGACAAAGAACTAAGGTTACCGATATAGCATGCAGGTTAACCACGCTGAAATGGCAATGGGTTGCCTATATCTGCCAAAGGACCGATGGCCGCTGGAGCAAACGAGTCTTAGAGTGGAGAGGGAGACCGAAACTCGGTAAACGTAAGGTAGGACGACCTCAGTCTGGTGGACAGCCGACCTAAAGAAGGTCGCTGGGACCAACTGGATCCGGAGGGCAGAGGACCGGGTGTTGTGGCGAAAATAATGAGAGGCCTATGTGGACTGAATAAGATTGCTGTTTCCACTGCGCCTACAAGTCATAAAATGACTACACTTTTTATCCCAACTGCGCAAGAAGGAGTTTTAAGTGTTTTCGGAAGAACTCGTTTCATCCTTGTTACTTCATATTGCGTAATATTTGTATATAAAT
The DNA here is from genome assembly GCA_945859575.2 of Herminia tarsipennalis. NCBI lineage: Eukaryota > Metazoa > Arthropoda > Insecta > Lepidoptera > Erebidae > Herminia > Herminia tarsipennalis. The sequence goes on from OX243835.2 coordinate 19,140,646, forward strand.
ATTTTCTGTTTCTTCTTAATTAAATAAAACCGATCGCATTAATATGTAAATAAAATCTTCTCGGAGTCTTAATTTTGTACAATTAAAGAGGAAACGCCGGCAAGAAATCGTCGACAAGACTTTTTTCTTAACCCGGGTTTAATTATTTTTAAAAAACTGGCTTATCTTCATCAAGATAGTGAAGGTTCTAATTACTTGGTCTCTTAAGCCTCCTAGATGTCTTAAAGGACGGTCTGAGCTCAACAATTAATCAGCCCACAAAATAATGGTATTGTTATGCTCAATTTATTATCGTTTTAAAGTATCTCCAAGCAATTCCGTGTTCCTTTGTTCTTGAGCATTATTAAAGGGTTAGGATTATTTTTTCTCTTTTAACCGAATTCACGTGTTTTTGTTAAACTTTTCCTTTTGTCATCTTTGAGAAATATGAATGAAAATATAACATGCAATAATAATTATTTTACACGTTATTGAAACTAAATAATAAGAAATGAAAGACTTCTTATAAATTATAGATGTTACAGTAAATGTTATCAATTCGAGATTATGCACAATAGCTAGTTATTATGAGTAATGACAAAGTCGGGTAGTAAATGTAATAATTTCATCTTAATAACTAGCTATTATTCATAATAAGTAGTTGAGATTAAGAAAATTTATAATAAATATTTATTGCTTTTTTAAATTACATCTAATAGTCGTACGACCACGAATTGATGATGATGATTGGTGATGATGGTCGGTGATAATTATTGCTGACGATTATTATGATGATGGCATCAGTCATCAGGAACACCATGAATTGGTGAAACTGATGATGATGATGATAAGCTTAGGCAGCTGGGCTCCCTCCACGCTTCCGGTTCTAAATAACACCTTTGGGGTGTTACAAACAAGTGCCACGTAAATTCCGGGTGGGTTGATTCAGTTTTGTCATAGTTTTGAACTTGATACACTACGTACCCACTACTCATTTCAAATTAAATATATTGGTTTTATTGTTGTATCTAAGCTTTGTTGAATATTATACATAATAAATAGGCAGTGTGATTGATTAATTGGGATCACCATTACCAAAATGCGTTCTTATTATGATCACTAAATTAATCACTTGACGCTAACATAGATTTATTAAACGTTTTCGTTTCAATACTTTAACGATACTCAATTTTAAAGATGGTCTCAAAAGTATATCTTTCGCAACTGATTGCTGTTATACTTAAAGTGATAGTGTATCAGTATGAGTGGCGTTTGAGTATTCGGTAGTATGTCCCATCGATTTATTTGTTAGTATTTCAGCAGAATGCTTTTGGAATATCGAGAAATTTATTATAAGATTGGTACTGTGTTTTAGAGAAGCTTTAATAGAAATGTAAAATTACATGACATCGATATCACGACAATAACATTAATCTACTTTGAAATAAAACCTGTTTAAATAGCGAATATAATTTTATAGAAATCTGGATAATATTCGCCGGCGTTAATAACTCGCTAACGGTATAGAGGGCGCGGGCGTCGCGTTATAACCATTATGTTAAAAGCCCGTGGTGCTTCTCCTAATAATAATAATAATAATAATATTTTATTTCAGACAAAATCCATAGAAGTGTTAGTAACAATATTCTTAATAACTATGTTAGTAATAATTAGGTACAATAAGTATTTACATATTTCCCATTACAATTCCCACCCAGTGCGCCTGTATGGGACAATCGCTACGGGATGCAATCATTTTCAAAATACTGTTGGTACTGCCGCGTAATCGGTCAAATATTGACGCCACTTTCTTGCGCATAATGGCTTGAAAGCCGTCAACGTGCGCATTTGCGAACATTTGCGACGCACTGCAGTATCGCGGCAATCCCAACAGCATTCTGAATGCATTATTATATTGTACTCGCAGGACGTTATAGGCTCGCTGCGTATACCGAATCCACAGGCTGCTCGAGTAAAAAGACTGGCAGTATGCCCTGAAAAGGGTTATTTTTACTTCGGTGGTACACCGAGCAAACCTGCGGTTGGGTAATGTGTCTTCAATTTAGACTAAAGTAATCCTTATCACGTCTTTTGAAAGTATTTTACGCCTGCAATTATGCAAAAGAATTGTTATTTTTAAGTGGGTGCTTTTTTCCCGGTTTAGTGAAATTAGTTTAATTTTCTTGTGCCAGGAAACGTTTTCAAGTGCCTAATGTCAGACATTGAAATTCTTTACAGCTGTTGTTGAACTGGGCCTTATTTGCTAATACCCATTGAACCTTATTTAACATGAGCATACATATTCAATTCGTCTTCCACTTTGTAGAAGGAAGCATCTATTCAGTGTTTTTCTCTTAAGTCGTCCTAAACAAAAATGTATGATATAGATAGATACACGCACATACATATTCTAACATAACCTATTCATCTTCGAGGGCCGATAATAAATCGTCCCCAGATCAACGCAGCTCCAAACTTCGTTCATCGAAGTCTCCTTCCGCACAGTTTGGCAAAAACGTGATCAAAATATTTGTGCAACAGCAGCATATTAACTGGCACAATTTCCTCAATCTCCGTATTCAACAGTTAATTGGATCACGGATTTCAGGGCGAGTAGTTCTGTAACTATTGCAATGTCTTTGCGAAGATTATATTTGCATTCTAATGAAATGTTGTGAATTGTGGCTTGTATATTATGAGTTAGTACTAAACGTCTTAGACAACGTGGTCAGTATTCAAAACTTGAGTGGTCTTTTCTTCCAAAAATTACTTTCATAAGTAAAATAGACGTTTTTAATTAAAAGATAAAATGTAAGTTGTATGTTTTGTTCGAAAAGATTTTATTAAGCTCTGCTCGCTAATTAGTAGGAACTTAGTTTTTTTCGATTTTCATAATGTAGACGACTGCCTGGCGGCAAACTGCTTCATTGCTGTGTAGAAAGGCTATGTAGATGTCGTTTACTTTTTAAAGTAAAAAAATAAATAATCATTTAAATGTACAATAAAACAAATATTCCTTTTTTTCTATCGCTCCCGAAAATACAGATCTGTACACCACACAATTTCAGAAGTTTCTTGTAAGTCAAATTGTTTTAAGATTTACTTTTATCTCTAAAGGAAATCCTCTCAGCAACAGTGACCTGTTCTCTAAGACAAGATAAAGCTTAGCGGAGTAAGATTAATTTGTCCCAGACAAAATAGACCCCTTTCGGTAGACCGATCGCAGAAAATCCGTAAACGCAAGACACACTTTAGCAATCATTTTAATTCCTTCCTTTATTTTATGGCTGATTACAGTACGGTTCTTGTGAACTCGTTAAACCTAATTACGTTTTCCAGTAACGAATTACCGTGGCAATTGAATACACCAATTTCCCAAGGGCTGGAGAAAACCACTGAAAAAAACCGCTTGTAACAATTTCTAAATGTGAAGAGTTGGATAATGGGGCTGAACTTTTTTTAATTAGCTACTTTACGTCTTTAGAGGCAATAAAAGGGAAATAAAAGTAAGAATCCCTTATTTTGTTGGCTACAAATGAATTTAGATAACTACTGATGTTATTCGGGGTTTATATCACGAGTTCTTTAGATAGTTGGAGTTGTTGGTCAAAATAAGGTAATAATTCGTCTAATATCTAAGAAAGATCTTGTTTAGTACCAAAATTTCAAACTACCTTTTGTTTGTGTCTCATAATAACGTGCAGGATAATAATTCTCTGTGTAACTTTTGATATAAGAACAGTGGGTCTTGCAGCAGTTACAGTTTCAGATGGAAGGCTGGATAAATAATATCTAGCTAGGTACTACTAACAAACCGGGCAAGTGTATGTCGGGCCACGCACAAAGTTGGATTCGTAGCCTAGCCATAGGAATAATGGGGCTTAAGAAGTGGGTTTTAAGTTGCTTTTGTTTCATACTTACAACGTTATATCAATTAATAATATTTTTCAATACAATTTGTATGAAAATTTTGTTATTTTTAGCTGGCGGGGGGGGGGGGGGGCATTTGAACGAATCCCTAAATCTATCTAATGATACACCACACGATGGGGTAGGTGAGAAAATAAATCACATCCCCACTATATATATAAGGAAGGTACCTAAAAATTTAACTTGTCGTCGTAAGTAATATGTGTATCCATGCAGAGTTACAGCCTTCTAGCACTAACAGTCAAAGACAGCAAAGGTGCGGACGGACGGACGGACAAGGCGAAACTATAAGGGTTCCGTTTTGCCAATTTGGCTACGGAACCCTAAAAATGCTAACAAATGATTCAATTTTGTTTTATTACACTGATGAAATTGTTATAGTTTGATGGTCATTGCCCGAATGCTAACGTTTAATCACCATGGTTGGATAATACTAAGTTGAAGCTCAAAATTTTATGACATTAAAACTGAAATAAACTTTTTGGTAACGTGCCGGTTTTGTAATAACGTAGGAATGTGTTATGCATAATATTTTAAAGTAGTATAAGCCCTCTAATTTATTACCTTATTGATCCGATCAGTAGAAAAAATAAATTGAGTATGACTTTAATCGCTGACACTAAATAGACATAGCGCTATTTTTTTCAAACTTTGAAAACCAATGACAGTCAAACGATACTTTACGATACGTGACACGCAAAAGGAAAGTACCTAATTACTTTCCTTTTACGTGACAGTCACGTATCGTAAAGTATCGTTTGACTGTCATTGGTTTGATTTGATTATTATTATTATGTATGTCGTTTCCATATCACGGGACTATGGAGTCCCGGTCATTTGGGAGGCGTGCGTGGAGCCGAAGCCAACACGTAGAGGCCCGTTAGACACTTTAATCTATGTGGCTATGTGACACGAACCGGCGAATATCGTTGTACACACTATAGAAATGTACCTTACGCCATTCCCCGGTTAGTGTAAAAACTATTGTCAAAAAGTGGCAGCTAAGAAACTGGGTTTTATTATTATTATTATTAACTAAAAACGGTGATTTCAACGGAGATAACAAAATCAATGATTGACGTGACGATTTTATTTAAATCAGTGCTCGACACGTTATTCGTATCAAATCTTCGTAATCAATAAACTGTAGTTGCTTTGGCGTCTATTCGACAGCTGGTCTAACCTAATTCGTTCCCAGAGTATTACAAATGTTCAGGATTTATTATTAACGGCCTCTCTAGTAATGTTTTCTTTATGGTTCTTAGTGGGTGGTTGCTACAAGGTTTGTGGATTGGGAAAGTGCTTATAAATGTTTAACGATTTTTCAGCTGGTTGATTTAGAATCACAACTAACAAGAGCTTAAACCACATTTGACAAAAGTGAATTACTCACACCGTCACCTGGCAGATAATAAAACACTTTTAGAGGTCATCTCCACGGGTGAGAGAATCACGGCGATATTAGTGCCCTTTACACGTAAAGTTCGGGGTCCTTATTCATGTTCTTTTCTTGGACGTTTTTGCGGCATATATGTCCGCCGCGCATGCGGGTTGATGCATTCCTAAGAGCAACTCTCTATTAACTATTATGACATTTCACACGGACTTGCCGTGAAAACAGAAAAAAAAACGTGAATAAGGATTCCTCGCTCCGAAACGTACATGTAAATACGCACGGCTGACAGTTCGAACTGGCATGTTGATGAAAGCGATTTTTTGACAGTTTGGAGCGTAAATCATGTGTAAACGCCTAATAAAATGACGGTTTGACGTAAACACATAAAATGTAACCTCATATTTAAACATATAAGATTCACCCACGTTCCAAACCATGAACACAATATTATCACGACAGTTTGATCCGCTGTTTAAACTGCTTGGAACCGGGTTCCAGATGCGCGTTCAGAACTTTACGTGTAAAGGGTGCTATTATTGTCGTGTCACGTATTTCTATACACTGAACATGTTTCCGCACGGCCTATTATCACGGCAATGTGACGAGTGTTTGAGCGCGAGAGAACTGCCATAGTATCGCCACGCGCTCGCCAACGTGGACGCCAACGGAACGTGGTGCTCTCGCAACGAGAGCGCAGCGAGCGCGCAGTCAAACGCAAGCGTCCCGCCTCTTACAACGAAACTATTGCACCATGCCTTCTCGCTGAAAAGTGACAATTCCGTTACGAGTGGTCTCGAACACGCCGCAATTCCGTTACGAGTCACGACGATACACGGGCTGAATAATCGCTCGTTCGTGGAGATTACCCGACGACAGAAGAGCGAAATAGTCGCCATTTTCTTACCCGTGGAGACAGCCCCTTACGTAGGAAACTCAAGCCAAGAAAAATCATTTGACTAAATGAAAATAAACGACAGCTGGTACTAACATAAATACGAATGACAGTTAAAATATTCTCAAGGTTGTTGTAAAAAGTTCCTACGTTTCAAAGGCAATGAACCCAATTAGGAACTTAAAGGGTCGCCTGTTACAACCCCAAGTCAGTGGTGCGTTAAATGTAAGGGCCTGTGACTTGGACAAGGGCTTTATTAAATATCAATGGATTAAATTGTTAGGGATATAATTAGTATCACGGAGATTCATAATCTAGTGAATATTGATCTAAGGATATCGTATGAGAGGATTGAATATTTTCCCTTGACGGCAGTAATTGCAAGACATCAAGGATTACCAATGCAATTAAAATTATGAAAAATAAAAATATCTATTTACTACATTATGACAATGTTGTATACAATACAGCTCATTCGCTTTGTTCAATAACCCTCATCCGCAGTCGGGTAAAAATATCACTTCCTTGTTCTACGTCACAAAGATGAATTACTTACAGTCTATTTTGTATTTTCCTTTGTTTATGATTTCTGAATTAACAAACAAGGAAAGAAATGAAAACCTCGGCCAATGTAGGTACCTCTTGTACATCGGTCGAGGATTATACAGAATAAGGCTTTAACTTCAAATATTTGGGTGTCATACTTTCTTTCCCGAGCAGTTGAAGTCGCTGTATCACGTAATCGTAATCACCCTTTGTCAGGCCTTTTTCTTTGGACGTGAATTCTTTCTCGCGGAAAAGAATGCGGGTATAAAAGGAGCTAATTTACTACAACAGTTAAACTACATTGGCGTTAGCTCGTGCTTGATAAAGATTGTATAATCTACATAACACAATCTTTGTACACACAGACTTTGAAAAAAATGTGTAAAGGCGGTTTCTGACTAGCGTTTTAATACGCGCGTATAAGCTCGTTTTTGCGATGGCGCGCCTTATGTCACACGCTCAACTAGCACGAGCGTTGACGCGCTTATAAGCTCGTATAAGGGTGTTGATACTAACTCACTGCTATCGGTTCGAGCGAACACGCCGGAATATGCCCGTGTACGCGAGTCCGGATTTTTGAAGCGCAAGTATAAGCGCGTATTCCGAAACGACCGTATACGCGCAGGAAAAAACGCTAGTCAGATACCGCCCTTTGGCACACAAAATAATCACTATCCATATATTTTAACGTCTACTGGTGTTCACAATATTTAAACATAAGAATGCATTGTTTCAATTGAAATTTTATTGTTTGGGCGTCTGGAAATGGGTAAAATTTGTAATAATTTCCTCACGTCCAGCTAGCTGTGGATCCAAGCGAACGAAGGATATGAACCGATGACGAGGCAATATGGTTATGGTGTGGCAGTCTAAGATAATCCCTAATATTTAAGAAAAATATTAGGAGTTACCTATCTATTAAATACTCTACTCAACTACGGCACTTTTTTTAGTTCATTTCAAAGAAATTGAATCTGAATTACAACAAATCACATCGTCGATGCATCAAGACTGTCTACTTTTATTCTACACGATACCTTATTACAAAATATCCTAAAAAAAAATGGAAATATTTCGGTAGGTCTTACAAACAAACAATTGCTTCAGACTAGTCTATACTCGAAACTCTTCCAAAATAAATTGGAACTTGATTACAGTCCAATCAAAATGTCCGCCTTACTTGCTGGAGTTTATTTTGATTTCAAGCCAATCATTTTTCAGTACAGTAGAAAACGTTATTTACGATAAAACGAATGGACAGCGAGTGGCTGTATGATAAATGACCTGCTATGTTCGACGGATGTCGTGTCATGTCAGACTTCAAGTTTTCGAATTAAACACAATCTGAGTGACAGTTGGCTATGTAGAATTATGGGCAGACCATCTAAAAGTTTCTGACAAAGATGAAGTAGTGTTGTGTTTAATGTTTAGACTTCCATAGTCGAAAATGAACGTGGATAGTATTGTCATATCCGCTTACCTTTGTTTGTCTTGTTTATACGTATATTGTAGTAGTTAGGTTTGACTACCTCTGTGGCGCGGTGGAAGTGTATCCGACTGCTATGCAAGAGATCGTGGATTCGATTTCTACACGGCACACAACTGTGTGTGATCCACAAATTGTTGTTGCGAGTCTGAATGTACTTTGTGTCTGTGACTTGTATGTTTGTAAAGTTCCCCGCAACACAGGGCTTTTACTCTACTGCAGGAGTCGTCTTAAAAAAAAAAACAATAGTAGCGATATAGGCTAACATTAACATGATTAATCATACCTTTAATCTTTCAAAACAATGTAAATCATTTGTCGCAAGTCAACGATCAAAGACGGCTCGACCAATTTAACTGATTGTTTTGTTCTGTGTCATAAATTATTGTCAAACAAGTTTTATATACTTACCTTAATAAAATAAATTAACTGTTATTTTCGTATGAAATCTTAATAAAAAGTGTGACGGTCGGTTTGCCAGTTTATAATAATAAATAATGTTTTGGGACAACTCACACAACGTCATTTGATTGCAAACTAAGCAGAGCTTGTACTATGACAACTAGACAACTGATAAACATATTTACACATATAAATAAATAATAAATATCTTGGGACAACTTACACAACGCTATCTGATCCCAAACTAAGCAGAGCTTGTACTAAGGAAACCAGACCACTGATAAACATACTTATATATTTCTAAATACATACATATTATAGATAAATAACACAGAATAAACCATCGTGCTCATCACACAAAGTTTTATCCTGGGTGGGGATCGAACCCACGACCTCTTGCGTAGCAGTCGGATACACTCCTACCGCGCCACAGAGGCAGTATATTTCTAAATACATTAATAATATATATAAATTACACCCAGACACAGAATAAACCATCGTGTTCATCACACAAAGTGTAGAAACAGTAATTTTAAGTACTTAAATAAACAAACATGTGGTTAGGCCACATAAATACTTTATCTAAAACAAAGTGTACGCAAAACAAACGTAACAATTCGTAATTCGCCACAAAATTAACCGTGTGGCGGCCGCATTTTTTTAATACCCGAGCAAAACATTCTTCAACAAAAAAAATGTTGAAATGCCGTTGAAACAAGGACACAGAAATCCTGTAGGCACAGGTAATAAGTGAAAGTGCCTCCGCACCGCCAAATTAAATATGAATGCTCTTGTAACGGTACTCTTTCGTAGTTGAAATATAATCCTCTACCTTTTTCAGTTCATGTTGTTTTTATTGTAGTTTTTACGAGCGACGCGACAGTGATAGTGACGTGGTTGGGTTGATAATAATGCTTATAAATTTTGTATAACAAAATTTCGGATTTTGTATCCAGTTGACAAGTTACAGGCTGTTATTTCACAGACTGCAACTTTTAGTTAGTTAATATATTACATTTTTTTAAATGTACTTGCATAAAATTAAAATGTGTTAGCCGAGTGGTTAGGATATCGGACTTGCAACTGAAATGGAGTTTCGAATCCCACACCACACCGGTTAACTCTTCGAGTTAACTATATGTAGTATAGTTAACTCAAGGAGTTAACAAGATTGTCTGTAATATACGACCCACATTGACAGTTATCTTTTTTGTCATGAATTATACTGTATAACCATATATTATTAAATTAATACATTATAAATATTGAGACATAATATATGACATATATGACGTTCAGAATATCTGTCTCCAATTAAATACTTTGTTTAAACCAATATCACTATTCGAATCCTATGAGATTGGATTTTTTCTGCTTTAAGAGTATTAAGTTATATACAATAATATACTATCTCGACTATGAATAGAAATAAACATAGCCGACTAGAAAGTGCTGTTAAGGTTTGTGTTTCGTGCTTTCAAGAAGCCTTCTGAGTTTAGTAAAGAGTTTACAATGGATATTTTAGGGTTCATATTTGTTTATTCTCAATCTTTTCTGTGGTTACGAGTATAACACCGATCATGTGCACGAAAAACAACTATAGTAAATTTCCGTTTATTGGAAACTATCCTCGCTTAATTAATACGTAAAACTGCGTGCAATACGTTGCCAATTCATGCAAACGGTAGCAAATATGAGATTTTTTAAGCTATTGCAAAGCTTTTATCGTGGGCTTTGAGCGCGGCGACCGAATCACGAAATTCCGTAACGAAAATAAAACCTGATATCCCCACTCCGCCTACCATGTAGCTCGGCCGAGCATTCGCTTATCGTATATGTATATGGTACGACTGTACGAAGCTCGCACGGATCGAGACGAGCTGCTCCGAAATGAATTGAAAAAAAAAACTGCATAAATATAAAATCAATAAATAATTATAATTGCATAAGTTGATTAAAAATGCTATGCAATAGCTTTACTGCAGCAGTCCCCGAGTGCCACACGTTTTAAATTTTTCTCTAGGTGTGGGTGTTTTAATTTGACAACGGTCACTTGCTCATACATACTCTTGTCTGTCTGGTTGTGTTGATCCAGACTCGTACAAACTAAAAATTATATTTCTTTTATGTTGACTTCTTTCGGAGATGCTTCAGTCACATGTACACGAAATAAATTCTGAATATAATATACCAAAATGGGCAATTACATGATACACTATAGCCCACCATAATTGCATGGGGAGTCGTTTCAAAGGATATTACCCGCCATGTCTAATGCGAATGCAAGTAAAATATAAATGTTATGCGAAGAAGTAACTCAGTGCGAAACGACGGAACATTTTGTGTTATAGTCTATTAAAAAACATCTGATTATATTTTGTAAGGCAAATGTTTTCGAGGGGCTATAGAGAACATTGAAAATAGGGGAGAAATCTCGGCTCATTTTTAAAATACGTGTTAAAACATAAGGTAAACTTAAAGTTACCTCCAGCCAGATGGGTCGATGATGACCTAATAACTGTGGTGGAGTGGATTTGGAAAGTGTAAAATCAAAATACTTTGTTCACTTATGTGACGAAATGCAACTCTTATGAACATCTGATAAAATTTGGAATAGTATGAGTCTACATTTAATGCCAAGTTCGCAAAAGGTAAAGCCAGTGAGAAAATAAGAATTTTTACTATATTCCAGCAAATAGGGTGCTGCAACCATACCCTACACCATGAAACTCACTCAAGCAAATATACATAGCAATCACTAGAATATGTTTTATTCTACTTACTTGAAATTGTAAACTGGTTGTAAAAGTAAAAACTAAAATTTCTCTCCAAAGTTGTGCATCAGCAACCCAAGGGTTCTTGGGTAAATGAAGCTGAACGGCCTTATACGTACCTTTTTCCGCAGTTCTGATTTCATAATGAAACTTCCATAATATGCTTTCATCCGAGAAATGAGTTCTGTGAATGAAATTTTAAATGAAACTAAAAAGCAAAACACAAATAAGGGCTCAAAAATATCAAAGTAGGTACACAAAGGTGACAGAGGTCTCAAATATTGTTCCCACAACTGTGACAGCCTCCTTCTTGAGAGAAGGTATGGACCGTAATATGGGTTCAGTGTGGATGACCTAGTCAAAGTATTTTATGCACTTAGATTACAGAATGCAACGCTTATGAACTTCAGATAAAATTTGGAATATAATGATTCTACATTTAATGCCAAGTTCGCAAAAATAAAACCGTGAGAAAACAACTAGGCAATAAAAACTCATGGCCACTTTTTAGGGTTCCGTAGCCAAAATGGAAAACAAAAAACGGAACCATTATACTTTTGTCATGTCCGTCTGTCTGTCTGTCTGTGTTTTGTAGTAGCCGCTACTTAGTTTGATAGCTAAATTATAATAATAATAAATAATTTTAGGGGGGGTGGGGGCACTCCATACATGTAACAGAAGTTGTTTTTTTTTTGAGCATACGTCAACAACAGGTCTTTTAAAAATAGTTTAAGGTTTTGATCAAGTGAATATTTTTGGAAATAATCGCTCCAAAAGTTGCAAAAATTGTATACCCCACCTTTTTCTTTTATCTTTTGAACTGTGTGACCAAACAATATGAAAAAAATCATAAAGGTAGCGCATAACAAATACTTTATATTAAAATTATTTTGGACATGATCGGATATACCGTCATTGAGTTATTGCCGAAAAACTGTGTTTCTCAACAAAAGGTCTTAAGTACCATGATACACTCATCTGCTGGTGCAATTGTTCAAATCTGATTTTTTCATACGGCAACGACTCCGAAACCCTACCCTGAGCATGGTCCGACATGCTCTTTCCCGGTTTTTTAAATTTCAATTAATAACAGCTATGCTACCATAAAATTCACACAAGCAGTTGGTAGAATGGTGGTTGTTATTGGTTCAAGAAAATACGTCGATGTCCACATTGTTTTCTTTCATGGATTTTGAGTAATGGCGATGAAACAAGTTCCCTGATAAATTCAAATACAAATAGAATACACGTTTAAACTTTTTATTACATTTCAATAGGATAGATGACTGTCAAGTCAAATCAGTATCTTTTTATGAAACGTCAAAACGATGCGCCTCGTACTAATTTATATGAAATACAAAACAATGACGTCATTCTTTTGTATGATCAAATCATGTAGTTTCAATGTTTGTTGTGATGTTTATAAATTAATGACAACGTAAAATTGTAGAGAAACATTGTTTTTCAGAATATTTTTGCAAATGCTATTCCCTCTATAGTGTAAAATAATTTAATGTTAATTATAACTTCGAGTCAAGCTATCTTTATTATTTTCCATAAAATATAACCGGTGAAAGTCATCGCAGTACACGCTGCTGAGTTCCTTTCCACCCTTTCTAACAAATGAATGTAAAATTTTGTTACCCCTCTGACAAACAAAATAAATTATGCAAGCCGTGTCCATTACATACTTTATCTCTGAGGCACCTGCACTGATATACAATTTCTGGATAGAGTAGCTCTTTTCTTTTTTTTATTTGTTACTGACCAAATAAAATGTATGTTTTTTAAATTGTATGGCAAGGCTTTTACGTTCCTGCGTAACACCGCGTATTTTAACACGGCATATTTTAAAAATAAAATTCAAGATTATATTCAATCCGATTCAGATTCCACGTGTAGTATACGTAGTCCTAACTTCCCAACGCAATAAGTAAAATGTTTATCACTTTCGTGATTTTTAGCTTAAGCCAGAGAAAAAATCAAGGCGTTTAACGCCTTATCTTGCGACCACTCTTTTATTTATTTTTTTATAATACTACTCCCACATTAGGGTACAAGTCCTGTGTTGCGGGGGACTTTACGAATATAAAATCACGGACATAAAGTACACTCAGACTCGGAACACTTATTTGTGGACCACACAAAGTGGTGCTCCGTGTGGGAATCGAACCCACAAACTTCGGCTTAGCAGTCAGATGATGCTTACATTGTTTAATTGTATAAAAACTGAACATACAATTTAAATAACTCTTCTAATGTCTTACACTTAGAAGATAGAACTTTAAATTGGGAAGTGACTTATTCAATTTCGTTTAGCCTTCAAAGGTAAACTAAGTATTTCTAACAACATGCTTCAGTTGGTAAATGTAAATAGATACAAAGTTTATATAAGTGGTCCCGTCCAAGGCCATGTGGTTATGTAAATATTGAAGTTGCCCTTGTAACTGCTCTTTACTATACAGGTAAACAAACGTTCAAAACTTGCTTATAAACTCCCTAACTCGATTACAAACGGTGCTTTATTTTCACACGGGTATTGCGTTGTGCTTAATTTATTTGCGAATATAATTTATGGTTCTCACTGATCCCTTCGGTTTTATAAAAATATGAATTGGTATATTCATATTTTTATAAAAACAAAGTATATTTATAGTCTACGAAAAGGGCCACATATTTTATCAATTCATATTTTTTCATATTTTTTCATCTTCTGTTACAAAATTATTTTAAATTAGGCAATTTAAACATACTTAAGGCAATTTAACTAGAAATGCTTTGCTCGCAAAAGTTAAGGGGGGGGGGCATGCAATGGATGATTTATGCAACTTTCGGAGCGATTTTCCAAAAATATTCACCCAATCAAAAAAGTTTATTAGAAACTTTAAAACGATTTTGAAAGACCTGTCGAATGATGTGACACACTATGATGTTTGCTAAAAAAAAAAAAAAAAACTACTTCCGTTACATGTATGGAGTGCCCCCCTAAAAATATTTATTATTATTATTTAGCTATTAGCTTAGCTTATTAGCTAAGCTTTTGAACAGTGTGACCAAAAAAATATGGAAAAATTCACAAAGATAGTGCTTAATGAATACTTTAAACTAAAATTATTTCGGATTCGATCGGATATACCATCATTGAGTTATTGCCAAAAAACTGCGTTTCTCAACAAAAGGGCGTAGTTGCCATGAACATACGCTCTTCTGCTGATGCAATTGTTCAAGGCTGCTGAACCCTACACTGAGCATGGCCGACATGCTCTTGCCCGGTTTTTATACTCTAGTTATAGTATTACTGTAAAGTTTTGGGTAAAAGAACAACAAACATGTATCATCCCAAATTTTAGGATTTATAATATTAATACGATACGACTTTATTTCATAATGGGGTCATGGGGCGCAACTTCGCTTGGCGCAATTTTTCACGTTTTTACAACATTTTTCATTGATGATCCAGTCCTAGCGCGTAGCGTGATGTTATATAGCTTATAGCCTTCCTCGATAAATGGGCTATCCAAATTTTTTTTCAATACAAAGCAGTAGATCTTGAAATTATCGTGTTCAACCAAACAAACAAACTCTTCAGCTTTATAATTTTAGTATAGATTACTCGATATAACTATTTAGGTGACTGACATGGCTGGAACATGGGGTTCTTAAATGTATTCAAGAAACATTTTCAAATTAACAGTTCATATTGCGTAGATAGCTATTTCAAAATAATTTACGTGTGAGTTCAACAGCTGTGCCCTACAGGTAGACTAAGACCTAATGAATCAGTGAGAATTCAACGTTTCACGACCCTAAAATAATACTCAATTACGCTCTATAGCGTATCCAGCGAAGCATATATCTCTGTTAGTCCAGACTGATGAATGGCCGAATGGTCCCTAATTGAATATTAAATGTGACTGTTCACAGCCGGCCTGACAGCGGCTCAGGTCGCAAAGCACCGCCCTAATCACGGATTACTTACCGACTTTGTGAAAAGTCATCGTTGTAGTGCGTGTAAGAACCAACTCAACGCTTTCGGGAAAATTTGATTCTGGAAAATAATAATGGGGTTATGTAACTTGAGCCTTTGAGGGTAGCGTATAACAGGTTGCTAGAATTTGTGAATTGTGCTGACTAACGGTCGAATACTCAAGATTTTACTTACTTAATTTTGAGATGTTATTACTGTCTTGCTGTCATAAATATAAAAATACGTTTGAGGACAATTTAAAGTTAAGTATCGTTTGAGTATTCGGAGGTTAGTTAAAGGAGTCATCTCAAGTTAGCGTTCGTTTCGAAGAAGCTTTATAAATCATTTGCAGTGCTAAAACTTGTCTTATACCGAGTTAAGATACAGTACTCCATATAAGTATTTTTTGTCATCAGGCGAATTTAATAAAATATTCATTAATCAACCACCTTAGAATAAGAGATCGAATGACGCGGAAAAATTCTGTCGCTACGGTAATATAACGAAACCAAATGAGAAAGCATAAGTAACTGTACTTTTTATGTAACTTTCTGTAACTTCGAAACGTTTCGTCGATAGTAAAAACCGAAAAACTTTCTAATCAATCGGGTGACTTATTTCACGGCACCTTAACAAGCAAAACTTTTCCGCTTTTAATTTTAGTATGACATTACAAAAAGCTTTCAAACAGGTGTTGTTCTCCTTTATGAAAAACAATATGATGTCGTATATTTTCTGTATTAAGTTATAATAAGGATGGTACCCCGCTCTTTTATGGTTCGTCGTGAGTTCGGGTCGTAGATCGTATCTTACCTTGTTTATTGAATCTTGATATCGATATAGAACAATGGGATATCCAGGTCGCGCTTGTTATGTTGTTATCTAAAGCTGTCGTATCCGATCCTGGATGCTGTATTATCTAGTTTTGATACAAGTTTCAAAGGAAATATATCCGATCCAATTTACGTTGCCTAACTTCGTTTGGTATACGGAGGTGTTTTGTCATTTAAAGGCCCAAGTATTGAAGAGTACGTATATAGGTAAATTCTGTTTTTTTTAACATAAAATGCGTTGGGGCATATTATAAGCGTTTCCATGCTAAACACGACTCTCCTCAACATTTATAGACCACATTTTGCAGCAGCACCGCAGATAATTAGATTTAATGAACGTAATTTTTCTGCTGATACGTTCTTGAACAAGCAAGTTAGGTAGCCTATTACTCGTCGTGGGCTAGATTGCCCCCACTATAACAATATTTGAAAAAAAAAACTTTAAATAAACCTTATTAAAATAGCCAAAATATATAAATTGAACAATAAAACTCGCCGCATTTTCACATTTCATATTCATTTAATCGTAATGATATTCATAGAAAATATA
Organism: Herminia tarsipennalis; assembly: GCA_945859575.2. Lineage (NCBI taxonomy): Eukaryota > Metazoa > Arthropoda > Insecta > Lepidoptera > Erebidae > Herminia > Herminia tarsipennalis. Next base: position 19,157,401 of record OX243835.2, read on the forward strand.
GTCGGGAGTGATTACATTCACTGTATTGTACCCAGAATTTCATTAAAGAACGAAATATTCAATTATAAAACTTAATACAATCTATATTAGTTTGTAAAATCGTTACTTTATAGTCAGAAAGGGTACAATTCAATCGATCAAAGTGGATTGCCATTGTCTGAATTTGGACACAAATCTTTGTTATAAACTACAATTTAATAAAGAAAGTTATGCCTAAATCGTTATACTTTGCGTGCGACTAGATCATTTAACGATTAATCTAAGATATACAGGCTACCTATTAGGTTAACCAAAATTTACAATATTATAATACTTTCAAGTAGGTAGGTAGCTCTAATAAATAAGTCCTACACAATGTATTAATAATATGAACGGCTTCTCTAGTAAAAATACCTGTGACAGTTTCAAATGTGTTTCTCCTCTTAAAACATTATTAATAACTAGTGTGCCCTTTTGCCATCCAGTGTAATTGTTGTAGGCCTAGGCTTAGACTTGTTTTAAGCCCCTCCCTGCCAAATAATTAAGCAAAACTACTAAAATATACAAAGTGATGTCCTGTAGGGGAAAAAAAGCTACAACCTCTTTCGCAGTACTTATACGCACTTCTACTATACCATCTAGGCAGTCATAACCATTTCTGATTATCAAATCACTGATGTCATAGCTTACTGTGAATTTTATTAGTCAGTGCCTAGAATGAGAGTTGTTGTTATGTTTCGATCTAAACGTTTTTTACCGCGTTTGGCTCTCTGATCGGTTAAGAGCTTGGAACGGGCCAATCGAAGCGCCAAACGTCTTAAACGTGTCAATCCCGTTAACGTAAATCAAACTCGTACTAGGCACACCGATATGAGATGTTTCGTACAAAATATATACCTACCAAATGAAACAAACTTTCTTCTACAATATTAAGTCTCTTCAAATAAGTTTCGCTTTACGTGTTATCGAATTACACAGCATTAATTTCCTAACTTGTCGGAAGATGTGTACAAGTTTCTTAATGAGTTCGTAAATCTGACATTTTCCACTCAAAGGGTAGACTTTATTTGAAGTGTCACTTTTCCGTCTCTTGTTACGTACTGAAATTTTAGAGATGTTTAAGTCTGTCTAGTAAAAGTTAGTTAATATTAGAATTTTTGTCTTTTTTACCTCAGAGTCTATACCTACCTATACCTAATAGGTATAATATATGACAGATGAGATACTTTTTCCTCCTACTACTCAGACAATAATAACTTAAAAGACGTTTTTCTGGATGTTCTATTCACCTAAACCTTAGTTGATTAGTAGCTATTACAAAAGGTATGGTGATAATGCACTCCTTAAGGAAGTACAAGAGTACTTTTCATATTTTTTCCTATTAATAAGAAAGAGAAGTAAATAACAAAACCGAGTTTATTTGATCAAATTCGGCAATTTCTCTGGAAAAGTGTCTCCTCGTTAAGTCGAATTGAGCTCAACCATACTAATGGTTATAAAAATAACACAATTCAAAATAAAACGAACATTGAATATCTATTTCAAGATCTGTTCAAAATAATTATATAGCACGAGGCATTCTCAAGTCCGATGACTGTTGGCGGTTCTCCGCTCTTCTGTACTCGACTTAATTGGCGGTTAGATTGAAGTGTTTAATTGAAGCCCCAATCTACAATACTAAGGCATACGATGACTACTAAAGATTGCAGAAAGCTTTCGAGACTTATCACAGAATAAATGTAGAATTTATTAGCACTGATTTATACCTGACCAGAAAACTAAATCCATAAATATTCAAAAATAAATATGCCTTTAACCAAATTACATCAAAATCCTTCTCAGTACGACCCATTAGAATCGATTGCGATGCGCTGCGGTCCATTAACTCCAGACTTTCAAATTGATATAGGACAGTAATATGCTGTTACTAGATTAGTAACTTCGGCATTAGAGAGTTCCAAACATTCTCTCTTTCACTAGCTCAGACATATCAAAGCAAACTTTGCAAATTCATCACGTGAATTTGTTCAAGTTGGTCTAATCGCAAAGAGCAAGATCTGAGCCACGGTCGCCGTTTATGACCAAAGTTTGGTGTTTGTGCACCGCAGACAAAGCGACCCACAAGAACGCATTAACTGAACCCCTGATGACTTTAAAACAATATGGGGCTATGTAATGTTAATTATTTACGTGACAACCCTAAGAATGTTCTAAAATGTTTTGCTGACAAATAAATTAGGGGACAATTAGCGACGCTTGAAGACGGTCCTGACGGATTGGCTGGTTAAAGTGGGATAAATAGAAGTTGGAACTTTAACAACCATAAGTTAAACTGTTAAAGTTTCCAATATATTTAATCTTATTAGCATCTTTGTCAAGTTACCATTTTAACCAATGAATACTCTTCTTGGAAAGCATCCAAAACCATTATGTGTTAAATTATTAAATAATTGTCTAATAGTAACGTAAGTAAGGTAATTGTCAATTAAGTCAATAGACTGCCTCTGTGGCGCTGTGGGAGTGTATCCGATTGTTTCACAAGAGGTCGTGGGTTCGATCCCCACCCATAATAAAACTTTGTGTGATGAGTACGATGGTTTATTCTGTGACTGTAATTTATCTATAATATATATGTATTTATAAATAAATAAGTATGTTTATCAGTTGTCTGGTTTCCATAGTACAAGCTCTGCTTAGTTTGGGATCAGATAGCGTTGTGTGAGTTGTCCCAAGATATAATTATAATTTGAACTAAAGAATAACTAAAAAATAAGAAAAAATTAAATTACACGGCCGAAATTCAATTTAATTAAGTAGGTACATTATATAGGTATAGTACATTTTTTTATGAAAAACAACGAAAAAGTAATTATAAGTGGACACAAAAAAATGATTCTATTAAACTTTATATAGGGAGGAAAATGAATCGGAGTCTCAAATCATCATTATACATCAGTAGTAGGAAATCTTCAATACGGACGTTTGCAGTTTTGATTGAACCACGACACGATATCACCGAACGGATAATCGTCAGGTACCACAGAAGCATCGGCAAATGGATCAGAGTTCGATGATCCCCCGCCTCCAGAAAGCCCGCCGCTTGATGGATAACTGTGAGATTGAGTCGGATGTTTGTAGTTCTGCTCATAAGTTACTTGCCCATCTTGATTCCAGGTTAATCTTTGTATTTGTCCATGCCACCTGACAACAACTGAAGGGTAGGCGTCCCCGCCTTGCAGAGTTCTAAACGTGCAAGGATAATTCAAAGGCGCTCGGTCTTTAACATCAGTCGTTGGTACAGGTCTGACGTCTGTCTCACTATATGCGACCCTCCCATCACATAACTCAGAAACGAAAAACAACAACAAAGGAAATAAACACTTCATGTCGTCAGTTGAAAGCGACACTGATGAGTGAGGTTCATTTAATCTTGGTCATGTTCCAGTGCGTGTAAATATCATCAGATAAAGAGGGTAAGAGTCAAGTCAACGTGTTTGTTTTAGATAAGACACTTCGAATAATGACTTCGTTATGTTTTGGTTGGCGATAATAGAATAAGTGTTGAACTCTTAACGTTTAGTATGATAACATTTGTACAAGATACTCGTACAGCTTTACTCTCATTGACAATATGTAGCGGTTTTGCCCGCGGATTCGCCCCAATAGATCATAATTTAATTTCTACTTACACCGTCGATAGTCACTTGACATACTGTATGAAAAATATATAATAATTGTATAATTATTGAAGGGTTCTGTAGCCAAAATGGCAAAAACGGAACCTCATAGTTTCGTCATGTCCAACTGTCTGTCTGTTTGTCTGTCCGCCCGTATGTCAAAGGCATTTTAATCAAAGACTACACAATGAATATTGATCAAATTTGGTAAAAAGGTGTCTTGTAATTACTCCGCTACTTAGTTTGATAGCTAAATGATAAAAAAAAAATATTTTCAGGAGGGCACTCCATACATGTAATAGACGCAGTTTTTTTTTTAGCCAGCACCGACTTGTGGCACGTCATTCGACAGGTATTTTAAAATAATGTATAATAAACTTTTTGATTATGTCAATATTTTTGAAATTGATCGCTCGGAAAGCTCCATAAATTGTGCCCCGCCTCATCACTTATCTTTTGAACCGTGTGATCAAAGTCAAAAACGTAGCACTTAACAAATACTTTAAACTAAAATTATTTTGGCTATGATCGTATATACCGTCATAGAGTTATTCGGAGTTTCTCTTAGGGACAAAATCAGAAATGAGGTGATTTGGCAAAGAACCAAAGTTATTGACATAGCCCACCGGATTAGCAAGCTGAAGTGGCAGTGAGCTGGCTATATTAGCCGAAGAACCGACAACCGTTGGGGTAAACGAGTTCTTGAGTGGAGACCGCGTCTCGGCAAACATAGTGTAGGACGCCCTCAGGCCAAGTGGAGTGATGATTTATGCAAAACGGCTGGCAGGAGCTGGATGCGAGAAGCCGAAGATAGAACAAAGTGGCGTGTAATTGGAGAGGCCTATGCAATTCAAATTTCAAATCGGATTTTTTTATACGGTAACAGCTCCGGGACCCTGACAATGAGCATATTCCGATATGCACTTGCTGTCTTAGTTACTTATTACTCTAACTTTCTAACACAAACTACCGAATGGATTTTGGTAAATCTTTAGATACAGTAATTAACTCTTACTTAGTTTATACAACAAAATAGCACATTAGGCTGCAAAAAATTAAATATAACGCGAATGAAGCCGCGAGAAAACCTAGTATATTATACACCTAAAGTTTGAAATCAGTTGAAACTAAATGCAATCTAGGTTATATAATTCGGAATGCACAAATCTCGTTTATACCCAAGAGATTAAACGCAGTGAGCCTGCCCCAATAGCGCGGGATATCCGAGGAAACTTTAGATCGTGACTTACTACAGTTCGGCCCATAAAGCATCGCGGTTCCGCGGCCGAGCTCACCAGCCGAGAGATCAAAAGGAATCCTCCGAATGTTCGGGAAATAGTTTCAATTAGCTACGGTTTGTGCACGAGTAAAACGCAAGATTACTGACTCAAACGGCTGTGTTAGAAGTTATATTGCTTTGAAGACCGACTATGTGGATTACTTTGTGGCAACTCAAGATATTGTTAACGTTCGAGTTGTGAGTGAAACATAGTTAGTTGTAATGGTATTCTTAGAAAGTTACGTAAACGCGAAGGCTACGGTAACAGATCTTTCTATTTACTACAATGATGATAGTCATTATTATTTTACACTGTGTAACTAGTAGTCATTATTCTAGTCTAAAGGAAGCATACTGGAGTGTCTGCTGTGAATGGCATGCAAGAGAGAGTAATTTTATGTCAGTATATTTGAGTAACTTGCTGTTCCCGCAGCGGCTACACCCACGTAGATGTCAAATATTACTATTAAATGTACCTAACTGTTGTGTTATTTTGATGCTTATGCAACCTACAATTCATTTACTATTTTTTGCTTAAAAATATGAAGGAAACCTTTTATTATCAGTTGATTTAATTTTATCGCTAAAATACTATTTCATTCTTTTCGTCGTCATGCACAAATAAATGACAGGCTACTTATATAACATAGTACTACTATACTACTAAATATTTTATATCTGGCTTCAAGTAAATAACAAATAAACCCGTAAGATGACATAAACCAACAGGTTTAGCTGTGGTCAAGATAATACGTAACATAAAGGAACCATCAAATTCTGCAATCTGAGACCAATAGGCATCGGAAGAGTACCCATAGGAACTCTAAGAATGTATTCTGTAGAAAGTAAATAATATTTTATCTTATTTGCTTTAGGTACATTCGCCAGCTTTATTTGTCATTCATTTATCGGAAAACTTTTGTAGATAACGCTTAGAAAAACGTTACGTATTGTAAGGATCAGATTTTCCCTGTTTGTTCCTTTGATGTCCTTGATATTTAATTGCTCCGCTGTTCGATCTTGATTAAACACTTTAGTTTGTTTTCGGGCATCGGCGAATAATTGAAGACAAAATATCTCTAGTCGAAAGTACTTCAAACTAGAACTTTATCACTTTGGAAACTTGTTGTTATTTGTGTTTAATCTGAATGTTTTAAGTTTTAAGTATCGATGTATTTTTTTTTAAATTAGTAATAGTATGAGTAATCATAATTTATATTTTAGTAAATTATCAGAATCGGGTATCATGACAAAAAGTATTTTAAAATTGGTAATTTTAATGACACCTCCTCATTAAAATCACCAATTTTAAAATACTTTTCGTATGTAATGTCTCCTATATAATATTTCGTGGGTATCTTTTGCTTATTTATATACTTAATAAAATATTTGTTAATAAATCTGTTGCAGCAACCATAGTTTTCTTAAAATATTCAGGGTACTTCACAAGTACTCAATATTAACAGAAAAAAAGATACACAGAGACTCGGTATCAACACACTCCCACCAAGGCAGACAAATTTTGCATGAAATATATCTGAATTATTTACTGACCCCAAAATTGGAATATCCTAACGACGTATGTCTAGTGTCTGCATCCTTTAATACAATAAAAGCCCGTATCTCTGAAATCGATAGTACCAACGATAGTCAACAATAGCATAAACCAGGGTACAAACTGAGCAACAACAGAACATGTTAACTTGAAACCCAATTCCACAGTTTGTAACTAACGTGTCTCAACACTGTTGAACTTTGTGTTCCTAAGGTAAATGTTGAACCTAGCGCACCGCAATCAGGATGAGATAGGGTTATTGTTCAAACTAACCAAAACACTATAGTAGACAGTACCTCCTAAGAACAACTAAGGTGCGATTAACGTACATGACACCTGCTTGTGTGCATTTGTGCCTACATAAACAGGTCGGCCGTAGTTGTGTTATCTAAATTGTACACTTATGTTTTGTTAGATAACATTGTTACACTTTCACCCACGTAACACATGTTCCCGTTTGTGTAAAACCGTGTCCATATGAAGGAAAAAAACATGGTGAACACGAACACCGAACACTTTGGTCGCACGTTCGTATCACTAACGAACATCAAACACTGTGTTCAATCCAATTTGGTTGTTCCAGGCAAATTTATTTTTGTTTATTGGCTACATAACTGTTGACCGCTTACGACGGTGAATAATAATGTCTTCGAACAACTTACACACCGCCAAAATAAGCAGAGCTTGTACTATGGAAACCAGACAACTGATCATACTTATATATTTCTAAATATCTACATACATTTTATAGATAAATAACACCCAGACACATAATAAACCATCGTGCTCATCAAACAAAGTTTAATTCTGGGTGGGGATCGAACCCACGACCTCCGGCCTAGCAGTCAGGGTCACTAACCACTAGACCGACAGGCCAGTCCATGGTTACTGAGTGATGGTTTGAGCGCGAAAACAAGTAGGACTCTGTTCGCCAGGTGTTCGTGTTCGCTTTGCTAATTTAGGTCCACACGTATGAATCAAATATTCCGTGATCGATATTCGTGTTTACCATATATTGTCCGTTCATGCGTACACGATTTTATATCGTTTAATATATTCACATAATTGTGTCGATCAATGATATTATTCAGTCAAGTCAATTACAATCTTGTAGAACTCCTCAGGAACTAAATATGTTGACATGAATATGGGCTCACTAAAACGTTTCATGCATAAATATGGCTGTAATATGTGGTTAAATATCTTATCGTTTATATGCTTGGATACCATATTTTCCAGTCAGTCAGATTAGAATTTAATAAGTCGGTAAAAAATAGTAAAAATCAAATCATTAAAAAACTTATAATAGGCCTGCTTACAATAAAAAAAACCTTTAAAACAGCTTTTGAATCAAGTGTTTATCCCTCGTCCTGGAGGTATAGGCTCATAAAAATGGTAATATAAATAATGAGAGTAATAAAGTAGCCAAAAAGATAAACAGGAAACCATTTCGCGAAATATTGATAGCTAATGATAATATTATACAAGATAGCAAACGCTAAGACCAACATTTATCTCACTAAACATCGCCCAGGAAGGAATTGCCGCAATTCACTAGATGGATGGAAATTCTTAATTGGACCAGTTAACTAATTGAACTAATTATGACGAGACATTTGGATAAATAATGGATAAGACCACTTCAATCTTGGAAGCCAGATACTGTTGTCTCTACTCTCTATTATAAGCTGAGTGTTTTAACTAATTTATCGATACATTCGCGAGAATTTGGAAATGAGATTTGTGTTCTGTTAATTGATTCAAGAACATTGTTAGTGTAATTAAGAATAAAAATCGATTGTTTAGTTGCTTTTTAGTTACGATTCGCCTTATTATTTTCATCTATATTGATACTGGGTCGATTTAGATGACATAGAGGAAGCCTTAGCATTAAAACTTAAGGATCTACGAGGGTGACGCCGCGGGAAAAAGGTAAGTTTAACATAATTAGGTATCTTGTTATATTTTGTCTTTCTACTGTCACTGCCATTGAATATGTTTTGAAAGATATTTATCTTGTTTTTTTTCTACTGTAGACCTTAGGGTGATTTCAGATTATCGTTTTTTTCTGCTTACATAAGGGCGATTCGGCATACGCGCTACACGTCGCACTTCAAAAACCTGGATTCGCGTACAGTTCGCGCACCTAAGTTTGCGTTTGTGAAGTTGTAGTTTAGCGTCGTTCCCCGCCCGTCTCCTTCATCCCCTCCGATACCTAAATTTGAGTTGTGCGCAGCTTATGCGTGAACATCAGACACGCAAACTTAGGTGGCGCGAACGTACAGTTCATACATGGGCATGTTCCGGCGTATTCGCTCGAACCGGTAATAGTGAGTTAGTATCAAAACGCTTCAACGCTCGTACTAGTTGCAATATTGTTGTCAAGTTATTGAATTATTGATGGAATAAAACATCATCAGACCGACATTCAAAAATATGTGACATTCACTGATCCTGACCCTATCTCATAGAGGAGACTTGTGTTCCAGAACTGGGACGTTATAAGACTGATTGATATTGATTTGGGATCCAAGAATTTGACAAAACATTTCAATTCAAATTTAAAATCAGTTTCGATACCTCTTGTGACAAGGTTGATAATTTTTTGGAAAGAAAATCGGCAGTTCTTTAAATTTGTTCAATGTTACGTAATATTGTTTCGAACGTGAAACGAAGTTGTTTCACCTTTTGACATACCAAAGTGAAATACAGTAAAAATTGATTCCACGTTCAAGGTCGATCGTACTCTCTGCGAATTTGTGTTATTGATGCGACGTTTTATTTTATAGACTACGGTCGTTGTCTTGGGAGTATTTGTAGATTTTCTTTACGTTTTTCACTCAACTTTTGTATTGGCACATCGATAGGTTTCAAAAGTCGCTTTGTGTCACTTTAAATCACGTTTTCGTTATTTGTCGCTTGTTGTTGTGTTGTTTGTTTTGAATACAAATTCATAACAGTCATTATAAAAGGATCTCTGTCCACGGAGCGGCAATGTTGCATACGATGGTCACTCGACGTTGCATCTATAGTAACGGTGGTGAAATTTTGGTATTTAAAAAATGCGAGAACTGTGATATGTACGTACCTATGTTAGAATCTCTGTGTGTCAAAAAGGGGGTGGCCTGAAAAACAGCGTTGACAGCAACAGTGATGCAGCCTTGCCGCTCACTGTCAACATATGCAGAGTACATTCTTCTTGCCATAATATTAGTTATTTAATAATAAATTTGTAAAAAAATGGTTGTCTGTAAAGTCGATTTACGGACGATAATTTTACCTGATAACGTCCATAAGAAAATATTGATGACATTGTAATAAACAACCATGCCTGTGACAGCTTTACTTTTATTGTATTGCATGTCGCTGCAATCGCCATTCGCTGAGAGGCTGATAGCTTTAGTTCCAATAGTATCGCATGGACTTGCAATCGCCATTCATTGATGTGTTTACGTGCTGAAAGGCTCAAGTATCAGCACGCGGTAACGTGACACTTTTTCATGCGTGCAGCCAGTCATCGATTTATAAGACGTTATCACGTCAAAAAAACTTCAGGCAATAAATTCATTATTTCTTTATTTATTTATGGTTACAAAATGCAACTCCCATTTTATCCGACTACATTTGAAGGAGGATACTGTTTTTATAGCGTAGGTATGTATGTCCATTTCTTTGTCATGCTTTACAGCCCGAACAACTAAAGAATTTCATCATATGAGCTGTTGTTGGATAAACCTCAATAGGGTATTTTACTCTCTATGAGAAAAAAAATATAAATATATTATTGAGATAGTATAAGTAAAAAGCAGCCCGGAAATGTCAGTTTTAGTTTATAAAATAACTAAATAAATTTTAAAATTCAAAGTTTTCAGTTTTTTAATCTGTTTTCGCCATGTTACTACGTCATACTGCAGAATAAACTAAAAAGTGTGAACTGTCAATTGATCGGCGTAATTGTCATACAAAACGTCAGCACATTTGTTTACACAGCCAACTGACGTCATTACCACAAAGAAATAAGGCGTCCACTGCGTCCAGCGTTTTTGTCAAATTACGCGGGAAATTTAAAAACGAAAATTTAAATGCATTTTTATGGCACTTCACGATTAAATAAAAAAAATTGGTTTTTTTGTGGCTAATTACCACTATAGATTGTAATTATTGACTTTTGTGTAGAGCAGATGTGAAAATAATTCGTTAGTCGCTAATACTATCCAGCTAAGCGAAGAAGCAAGTTTAATTAGTAACGCTAGCGATAATTCAATAATCATGAATACTGTTAAATGTACCTCTATAATGATATTTTGAAATTTATTACTCTATTAATTTCTAACCAAATCATAGCAACCGTTTTGGTCTTATCTTTCTACCGTGAGCAACTCCGTCCGGGGACTGGCCGGTGTCCGGCCAAGCGGTGCCAATTTCCGGACACCAGCGCAAAGCAATGATTGCGGACAGTCCGATCCGAATCACATAGAACTAGATCGGTACTCATAAAACCTATCATGTAAGGTTTTAAAGTGATCTCGTGAATTTGAGTTTTAGGTTTTACAGTTGAGCTATATTCTATATTATATGTGGCTTTATATATTGATGTACTCCTAACCTACCCTACTATAACATCATTATATTATAATAACTACATACTATTGTTTAAAATGAAAATGATCTACGCATGAATGGATTTAAACCAATTAAAGTGAAAGGTTGTATTTTCTTATACTTTTAAAAGTACAAAACTGAAAGTTGTGAATGTAACTAAAAAAATGAATACAGCAGTCCTTGGAGAATCAATGATTTTTCTTTGTTCTGGCCTATAGCGGAAGCTTTTATTCAACAGTGGATTTACAGGCCAAAATGACCTCGAACTTCACTCACCCTCTAGAGAAAACTACGGCAAAGAAGTCAAACTACTTTCATTTGAAACACCAAACAATGGAAGAAATCGGAAAACTTTCTCAATAGATAGCTATTGAAAAGACTTTTATGTACGTCTTTAATGAATAAGATATTAGTGGCAGTAGTTATATTTAAGTAAGACTGTCTTTCATCTTTTATACTAGGTACTTGTGCTATTGGGAACAAGCCAATGCCCCATTGAGTGGACGACAATGTTACTCTTTGCTGACTTATCTTAAACAAGCGTATAATGAAGCCGGTGTTTTATTAATGATAGTAGATATAGAAAAAGAATTTTAGGGTCACATCAACCTCTACAATCGGATCGTAGGTCCTAAACGATTTTCCACGACCACCAGTTTTTACACGCTTAGATTTTGTTAATTTGTTCCAATAGTCTACAAATTTTACAAAAGGGCTTTCAAAGAACAAGGTAATTAATATATCGTAAAACCATAATTAAACTGTCATCATACAAGTAGAAACTATTCACAAACGTCAGAAGTAATTTTGTAACACAGTCGTACTTAATTATAATCATTAATCAAGCCAACACATATAACAGGTGGTGATATCAATAGAGGTGAAGCCAACATTACTGTCAATAATGACTGAACTAATTCTAAGCACAATAATATGCCATCAGTTCCAAAATGCTCTGTAATCAAGAAAGGAAACATTCAAACTAAATTGGAATAGTTAACTGAAACTGTTCTAGGGGCAAGTAATTTACTAACTGAAGGAGTTAACCATGTTAATGAAAATTGCTTTCGATAAGATCTGATGTCTTGAGTTATTGAATATGAGGTCTATGATGCGGATAAGAGATAGGAAGGCGAAGGGATAAGTTATGAGGAATATTTGGCGAATGAAATTAAATTTTATTAGGCACTCGGGTCGGGTACCGTCTATTGTATGCGGTCTTAATAGCTTTCGGTTTGTAAGTTTTGGTTCTATGTTTGTGGTCTTGATGATGTCACGTAGTTTCTTAGCAGCTATTTCGTCTAGTTTCGAACTGTTGATTATATAAAAGTAATATTATTATATGTTCGTAAACTTTCCGATTTGTACACATTATAGAATTGTATAAGCTACGGGACTTAATCGCGTAAATATTTTATTTTAGGGCTAAATATGGTCTACCCATAACCACGGCCGTTACAATACGGTCGAAACGTCGGGCAATAAACGAAGGTATTTAGCCTTAAAATAAAATGGTAATATTATTATTGAAGTGCAAACTTCTTTAGCGGCGTTGTGCACTTTTTTTGGCATGGGTATAAAATGTTAAACTCGTGTCAGGATCACGTGATCCTGTTCGAAAATTCGTAAGACCGAGGGAGAGCAATGAACAACTGCTGCAATATCATTAGAATACGAAGGTTAATTTCGCCACCATTTACAATGTTATTATAGTTCAGGTGGGAAATCGGGCGGTCCAGAAACCAGAAGACACCAGTTCGAGTCCGAGTAACGATTATTTTTTTCCTTTAATTTATTTTTATTCTCTCTGACTTCTCATACGCCGATCTTTTCAGTATACTTCTAGTTTTCTACTAGGCTTGTAGCCACTATAGGTACTTTTTTAAATTAAATTGTTTATTATTTTATCGCAAATTATTATTTGCGTTAAAAAGTTTTATACCGTAAAAATTCCTTATTTTGCAAGACAGGATATGCATCACTTCCATACACAGTTCGTTACAAAAAATTGACAAAGAGAAAACGTTCAAACAATCGAAAATAGCATATGGGTGCATTATGAGGTATGTATATACTGTCCACTAATAAATATTACCGCATCTTTCTGTTACACGTTGCATTTTAATATGTATGATGTATTTAATTTAACACTAGGTGACACGCGCAACTTCGTTTGCGTCATAATTCCTTATTTCTGAAATTTTTTTTCATTGATGCTCCGCTACTATTGGCCGTAGCGTGATGGTAAAAGAAATTTACTCACAACATTAGAAACTCACAAACCTTACCTCTTGTTATTATTAGTAAAGATTAACATAGTACGAGCTTATAAAAACCAAATAAAATTCTAGAAAATCACTCACTGGTGTGAATGTCGGTATTAGTTCTTTGATAATTAACCTTTAACGTCTCAGGAGTAATCGAACGTGGGCGAATAATTTACTACCTGCTTCTTAGAATTACTACCGTATTCGAGGAGCATTTTACGGCTTAGGACCTATTCGGTAGGTACTTTGATTAATTAGGTTTCATGGAAAACATGAGCACTTAATTAATAGGTACCTACTCCGTACAACTATCTAATCAGGTTCTCTTAATTATTATTTATTGGTCTGATATTAGTTACCTATTTTTGATTCCATATTTCGCCTCATTTTTTCAAGTTTGGAATAAGGCATCGGATTTGTAATCGAGACTTCTCACCTATTGCGCTATCAACATGAAACCAATTATGATACAGTATTTTTTCTAAGTTGTGGAGATTAACAATTTTTTTTGCTACTAACCTTTAAAGGGATAAAACATTTCGAAATACACCGTAAAAAATTCTGTCAACGTTCTTTCTTCAAAAAAGATTTGTATACTCCCAAATACATAACATAACAGCTTTAAAAACGTTGTCTTGTTGGCCCTTTAAACAACACCCACTTGTAGAGTAAGATCCGATTAACTCTCAAATGAAATTCCCCTCGGTTCGTTTACAACATTATTCGTTAAAGTAAGACTCAAGATTCTGAATATAATTTGTGTTCAATTTTATGCTGCGGCGGTCTCTTTTAAAGAAACTGAATTTTCATATGTGTGTTAATATTCAGGTATGGTGTGGCCTGGTTTGGTAATGTTTTGATGCTTTGCAGGTTGTACGTGCATCCGGTTCACGTCGACGTATGGTAAAGAGCGCGGCACGTTCAGCAGCCCCGACTACCCGCGTCCCTATCCGCCTCGCATCGACTGCCTCCTCTACACATTCGTCGCGGCTCCACACGAGATTGTCGAACTTGTCTTCACCGACTTCGACATATTTAAGGAACATCTTGAGTAAGTAATTTTTGGCGTTTTCCTTACCGAACTGTCATCACCAAACCTGCATTATTGAAGGCGAAAATGATCGTTATCTTCATATTACTTACGTGTCGATTCTTTTTTTATTGTGAATTAGATATACATTTTCTGAAGGTTGTATATCAATAAATATAAGTAGGTACGTATTTACACCTCACAAATATGATGTTATTTAGTGAAACTATTTCTACACTTACTATACAATTAATCTCTAATAACTTAAGCAATACTTTCTAGAACATTTAAATAAAATAACAAAAACAACTAAGTGCCTATGAAAAGATAATGAAATATAACCATTTAAATTAAAACTTTATTAATAGTTTCAACAAACAATTGAGGAACGTCTTTAAGTACTTCCATTTAAAAGCAGCTTACAAATTTTAATTCTGAGTTGAGTTGAAACTTCACTATTTAGTGAAATTCTATTTAAAATTGGTTAATTACTAACTTCTAGTTTACTTTCAGAATCGATATCATATTAGTTCCATTGTACGAGTACCTACTATTGATTGAATTGAGTAAATTGACAAAAGTTAACTATCTACCCAACATTCAGATGACGAGCACTCAACGTGCTTTCGCTAACGCTCGTTTACAATTTAATTTTTAGGGTTCCGTAATAAACAAGGCAACCTTATAGTTTCGCCATGTCCGTCCGCAGCTTAGCTCAAAGACTGTAAGCACCAGAAAGCTGTAATATTATTAATATGCGCGTTACAATGTGAGCGCCTGAAACAATATGGAAGAAGTTGTAAACGAACGTTATCTCTCTTATTAAGCCTATATCAACTTGATATAGGCTTAATGAGGATACATTGTGGAGCAATATTCAAATAAATTGCTGCTCAATTTAAGGGCATTTTAATTATACCTTTGAGTATCTAAACTTGCTTAGGATAATAAAATCACGGTTTTGTAATAAAATCATGTTAATGAACTCCGCATGAAAGCTTAAGATAAAGAAACGAGTCATGAAACGAAGATGAGTTTGGACTGCGTAATAACAAAGCACTATTAATTAAGAATCATTATTTGAATTATTCACAATTTCAACATTATTCATGAGCCTTAGTTGGCTTTCTCAAACCAGCAAGTTTGTTGCAGAATCTCACGTAGTCGATCATAGTAGAACCGTCTTCTAGTACGATCAATGGAGCTTCATCTAGCGCATAGTCTGCTTCCTTTGCCGTAAATTTGTCTCCAAAAGTCATCAAGTCATGTCGGATCCTGAAAATAGCACAAAAAACCACTGTTATTAAATATTTCTTACAATGAAGATAATGTATTCAATTTAGATTAACATGTTCTAGCCACATTGAACATAATGTTCTATAAATAATTACTGGTGATGGTCCTATCAAGAGATTTTTTTACATGTTTAATTAGTTTTATGTCAAATGATTTATACAGGGTGTAACAGAAAGGTGTGGTAATATTTCAGCAGCGGATAGTGCATGTTGTCAATATTGCACCTACCATGGTGCCATAGCTGGTGGCATTATTATTACATAGTTGTTATTCTTTTTTATTTTTTTCTTTTAAAGATAACTAGCAATGTGGGATTGAGTCCCACATTACTAGCGATCTTGTTAACCCCTACAGCTAAGCTCAAAGGCTTGTGTTAGGAGTGGGTTCACGTCGGTAGTATAGTGGTTAGGATTCGAACCCGCGACCTCACGATTGCGAGACCGATGCCTTAGCCATTAGGCTACCGCCGCTTGTTCTTTTTGTCAAAATTTAGTAGTGAAATGCGTATGGCATAAGAATTATACCTCCCCTGGAACAAAATTCGATTGAATTATTATGGTATGGAACTTTTTAAGTCATACTTTTTTAATTAATAACTTTTACATTCATAAATAAACGAATGAAGAAATAATATATTTTTTTTAGGGTACTCCGATTTTGATAAAATTAGGTATGTGCACTCAGTATTATAGGCACATACCAACCCTTGAATATGACCACACTTTTCTTTTACACCCTGTATACACCTTGAGATCATAATTTCGTGCACCAAACGTAATTTTCAAATAAACCGTTTCCACATTTATAATAGGAATACAGACTACCTCAACTCTATAATTATCCTGGCGAAATAGCCAATCTCAACATGCTTCGTCAGCAGATTAGCAATTGCTGTAAGTTTGATAAGCGGCTACACAGTACTTTTGCGCTTCTGAGTAAGTCTACCTTTAGTCTCTCTAACATAATTACCTTCTTACTTTTGCCAACTTTATTTTTGGAATCAGCCTCATTTTCTACAAAGTATTCTAACGATATATCTATACTGAAAGTATGTCATACGATAAAACACAACATCGATATAAGGACTACTGTTTCTCGAAATCAATAACAAATACAAATAAATTTACACAACAATTTGTTTCCAAATTTCAAAACAATAATCACAAACAAATAAAATGTATGCCGGTGATATATTTGTATAAGTAATCCCTTTGTTTATAAGACTGACTGACAAAAGAGATACAACAAAGACAACCGGAAAAATAATTTATTTTTGTTTGAGATAAACAACTCTTCGAGATATGAAAAAAAATATTACCCCAAAGCGTATAAATTATATAAAACAATCTAATGCGTTATCTTTGCGAATATTTATTTATCGATGTGGAATGATAAAGGTGAGAATGTTCCTTTAGTGCCGTGTTTTAGTTTTATAGACTATCAAAAAATTTGGTGTTGTTTGCAGATACGAATATAAACAATAACATCAAAATCCTTACTTTAGTAGTATTGCTTTTGTTAAATAATTTGAACCATAATATTTTCAGAATGTTTGCCTTAGACAGCAGGATCAAGTTTATACCAATTATAAGCACAAGACAAAATTTTTTAACAAATCCAGAGATTTTAATGGACCTACTAAAAATTATAGGAATCACATGTCGGTGCTGGGAGAATTGTCGTCTTAATATGAAGTAAAATAGTAATATATAGGGTGCGAAAAGACCAAACGAGAATATTTGCTCCTTGATGATGCATTGGGTAGCAAGAAGGTTGAACACACACAAATAAATTAGTGGCGACCAACCAGACCAGAATATAATAAGTCTCATATCCAACAACTCTTCCTTGCTCACATTACTGAGAATGGATAGATTTTAGCGAGAGACAGTTAGAATCTGTAAGGCTATAGCAACCGAATAAAATATTGCTCTGCGTTTAGACGTGACTGCGCAATAAACCTTTTTCCAAGTCCCGAAGGTCGCGGGAACGTAGCCGTGGGAAACAGCTAGTATGTAATAAATTTTATTTTAGCGTTTCACATTATCTCCTTATTGATCGGGAAATAAAAGAAATACCTCCTTGGCATAGTAATGTGGACACTTTCGGTTGATTCGTAGTTTTAGAACTTACGATTTGAATAATTTAAAAAGTAATGGGATAACCGGGTTCTTAAATTTTGCATTATGATAAATGTCGTCGGGGTTATGGTCATGGCGAGGCATAATCGCGTTATTTATTCGGCTTTACAAGCAACGGATTCCTTCATACAGACGAGTACAAATTGTAAGAACACATAATTTTATTTTACGATCTTCTGTACGAAGTACAAATGTTTTCGTATACGTTTTCTCGTCAAATTTCTCTCTTAGAATTATACAAAAGCCTATCCGGGGGTTGTCGTAAAACACAGATTGCATTGAGAATTTTAATAAACCTTTGCGGTGTTTCCCCTTAAGTATATACACTTTTGAATTAAGTAGCGTACATATTAAATTATTTATCTTTTACATTATTGGGGTGCGGAATTAAATTGTTACGACTGTGTTGATTTAACACTTAAAATTATACTGAGCCTTTATAATTAGTTATAATTTCTTTGGTTGTGTGAAGCCTGTGTAAGTAAAACTGGACCCGAATTATAGGTTGTTGGTAAGATTTAAAAGCGGTGAAAGAAAACACGAGGAACTAAGAATTTGGATATCAGTTTGGCATCTGCTAATCCGCACTGAGATCGCGTGATGACCTTGTTTATGGCAGGGCACAGATCTCATCTCTAAAAGGTAACACTCTTATAAATAGTCTCTTGGAGACCTTAAAACATACCGAAAAAAATCTATATAACGAGAGTCCTAAGATTTCAAATTCAATTTGCAAATGCCAAAGATTTCTGAGATCTGGGTTCGAATTCTGGATTAATTTAAACCACTCTTGAATGTCAAGTGAATAAGAGTAGGGTCGCTTTATATTAGATTGCATGAATCCGCATCCCGTGAACTATGGTGTACAATACCAGACCTCTATCACTGAACAGTGAGGTTAATCAAAGTACCTGACGGAAAAGGAGACGACATTTAAATTTCTGGTCATGTTCGGTGGTGTTAAATGAAATTAAACTTTGTTAACCGCCTTTACACAGGCTTATAGATATTTTCAGCGGACCCTTCACGCCTTGTTAAATTTGGAATAATTAGCTTTTATGTATAGATAGATTTTCTATCATCACGTGTTATAAAAACAGATACAAGACTATCATGGGTAGATATTTTATAACAAATTAAGTTTTTGGAACGTAGTTCCATATTGCACGATATCATTTGTTTGCAGGCTGGAAGATGATGGAGGTTGAGTGTGAATTATCAATTGAATTAATTTCATATTGTCTGAATCAATGGAGTTAAGGGCGTTCTAGTCGATGATTCTACCACACAAATGCGCATAAATGATTACTCGTTCGGTTTATCATAAACTATGCTTGTCGATAGCGATAATTGAATATTTTGAAAGTTATAAGTTTGAAAGTTAAGTTGTTATAATTTAGAGCATTTAAAAGAATAAAAACTCTTACAAATGTACATAATTTTGACTTGATTTTCAGGAAAATTCAAATATTTTGGTTATTGAATGGTTTAGTGAAATCCTTAGCAACATTGATGATTAATTTTCACAAATGTAAACTTTCAGCGACATGGGCGGATCTAGGGTTTTATTTATTACTACACGAGAGGCAGTGACGGATCTAACATCCTTACGATGGAGGGCGGATGCATTTCGTTCCACCCGATTCTAGCCAAGTATGTGTACACGCACGACGGGGGAGGGGATGCCCAAAAACATTCTTTCAGGGCACAAGAGGCAAATGGGCAAAGAAATCTAATACAATACAAGAAATTTTGTACACAAACGACACTTGCCCCCATGCTCCTCTTCCCCCCTCTTTGGAAATGCCTATGTTCAGTGGGACTACTATAATGTTTATTTTACCTATAAAAATCTTAATTTGAAATTGGTCTAAGTTTTAAAATGTCATATTCTTCCAGTTTTTTTAATCGTTATTTAATACAAACACAATGAAAATACAGCAAGGAATTACGTTCCAACCGTAGCATTTATAAGACACCGCTCTCTTTTTTTTTTTCTTAACATAAGATAGTAAATTATAGCTTTCATCTAAGTTTTTTGAAAAGAGTAAATGGATCGTAATACTGAATGTAAATGTATAAAACAGTTCGGTTTATTAACTTAGACTTATGAATAGGACTTCCACATATGACTTCACTGGGGTCTAGAAAACAAAAGTCCTTTTCTAAGAAGGTTGCTAAAAGGCATCAACAAAATAGCGAGCAACAGTCAAAATATTGGTTATATTTTATGTATAACAATAATTTATAATATAGGATATCGTTCAAATGAAGGTACGAGTAATGGACACACGAGTACATGTAAATTAAAACGATGAAAATAGCTCGTTAATTCAACACCCAATAACCAAAGCGGGCAGTTAATCTCAAAACAACATGGAGATTCGGAAACTGCCCCAGGACCGGTTTAAATCACAGCTTGTCAGGTACCCAGAGCCTGAATACATCATACAAATATCTGAAACCGAAATTTAAATCTTGATTCGCAATATTTATGATTCCCTTGTGAAATGTTAAATTTAAACGGTACCTTTTTATGGCTATTAAGATATAATTGTGTTATTCATTTGGGCCCCATATAATTTAATTTTTGATGTTAAAAGGAAATGTACGCATTGCTGGCAGTTCGTGTAGGAATGTACGAATGTCATACAGAACAAAGGGTTCTTACATAAGTTTAATCAATGATACTTACCCATATTTCAATAATATTTTATTCGTATTATTCATTGATCTAAGTAAATTAAGTGTTTTTAAGGTTGGGGTTTCTCAAAGAGAAAGACAATGACTAAGAGCTATTACAAATTCTGTATTGGATTTGCGATGAAACGCATTTATTGTAAGTGCGTTTTATCGCTGAATCTGTGACTGCTCTTTTAGACAAAAACACGTCGGTATACTGTAGTCTGCAAAAGGTCAGAATACGAGGTTAGGTAGGGAAGACCAAGACGGTACCTAAACCCGCGCAACGCTCGTGCCATTACACGACAGCGCATAAGGGGCAGTGTAAGTGCGTTTCATTGCCGAATGTGTGACTGGCCTTTTAGACAGAATAACATCGGTATACTGTAGTCTGCAAAAAGTCGGAATACGAGGTTCGGTGGGGAAGACCAAGGTGGTACCTAAATCCGCGCAACGCTCGTGTCATTTTAGTCAACACTGGTTCCTGTCTGATGCCTGTACTCGTATTTATTTTAATCTCGCATACAATAGGAAATATGCATGTATTTATTTTAGTTACATCGACACATCATTGAAAAAAATGCAGCGCCTGAAAACTACTCCTAGAAGTAAAACAAAACATTTAAAATATTACAAACTGATAAAAGCATTTTCATAAACACGCCATCTTGCCTTGCCTTTTTTTAGATGCATTTTATCAACAATATATATTTATGTAGACCATTCGACCAATTCAAAACAAATAAAAATATTCCCTATTTTGAAAATAGACATCCCGATTTATCGCGGAATTTATAACTTTAAAAATTGGTATTTTAAACTAAACGCTCTTTTACTACACGTTAAACCGCAAACCAAGCTTCTGAAACAACGCCTTAGCATACAGTCAATTTGACAAAAAATATGTAAATATGATTTGAAAAAGAAGATTATTTGAAAGTAGAATAGAAAAAATATAGGTACGGCTGTAGCAATACGTGGTCTCAAGAGTTGTATAACTCTGATCACAGTAAGAAAAATAAAGTATAATAATATTTTCTTTTATTGTTTTGCGTTATCCTGGCAATTTAGAAAATATAACCTGTATTCCTGTGTAGCATACTTTATTATTTTACTGTCGTTCCACTGTACCTATTGCAAAACTTCGAAAGTGGATGAACTGAAACGATTGGATTTTTTCGTTTTCTATGTATTTCTATTAGCATTCTAAGTAGTATAAGTATAATCATGCACAATATACGAAGTTGTTTCAGCGGGATGGAGTTTCTTTAGAGTCGTTCGTGATTTTGTTTCATTTAATGTAGTACAGGTTTTTACTTAGTACAGGCACCCATGTATCTGAGCAGTCTTTGAATCGTCGTCACGATTTTTTGAATTAATTGATAACCATGTTTTTATTATTATATGAATAAATTATCATGATTATGATTAATATTAATTTCTGGCAGTCGACTTTAAACGCTGTGCGCTTACCTGTGTCAGCTAAGGGATTTTTATACTTATTGGACATTTTGATAAATTCTACTTAGACAGTAAATAAATGTGTGTGTTCCATTGATAAATAGTACTACATAATAGTAGTTGGTACCTTTTGGTACCTTTCTGTTCCACGAGAAAAAAGAAACTTAATATTTCGCAAACTAAACAAATTTATCTACTTCTATTATTACTGGCTGACCCGCGCAACGTCGTTTGCGTCATTTTCTCCGATTTTGCAATATTTTTCATTATTGTTCTGCCCCCAATGGCCGTAGCGTGATGCTATATAACCGATGACACACACAAATAACGTGGCTTTCTACTAGAAAAGAATTATTAAAATCAGTTTAGTCGATCCGGAGAACACCCCCTACAACCTCACAAACTTAACCTCTTTATAATATTAGTATAGATAGTATAGAAGTATATCCTGCCCATTATACTACCGACGTGAACCCACTCCTAACACAAGCCATAGAGCTTAGCTGGAGGGGTTAACAGAATTGCTAGTAATGTGGGACCCAAACCCACATTGATAGATAACTTGAAAAAAATACATATTTATATGAATTACGATATTGGTTATTGCCAAACTTATTAGGCCAACCCAAAATAATGACTTTTATGTATTAAATATTATAGCTCATGTAGTAGATACATGCATCTAAATCCCTGGGTCCCCAAGGTCCCAGTACTACAGCATTTAAGTCGTCTAATCTTGTGTATCTTCAAAGTCAATGTTTGCCACACATAACTTCAAACTAACACAGTTTCTATTGTTTCCCCACATTCATATATTCAAACCATGAGTAAGAGGAGGGCAGAATCATTTAAATAAGTTACTAGTCTACAAGAGCGTAAGAGATGGAAGATACATTAAGTCATATATGCGTTTAATCTATGTCTATGTATTTAGATATATCAGTTGAAGTTTCAAGTCGAACTTTATTAGTGGCCTCAATACACTAAGGATTACACAAGTTCGCTCATTCTCATAGTTGCTAAGTTATTAGTTATTATGATGATGTAAATTCATTATTGGCTGGCACTAATAAATTTCCTTGATAGTGTATTGTTTGGGTTCTGAATAGTTATAAAGTAACAGTACTTAGAGTTTATGGTACGTTTAACATTATTGTTTAGCGAGAAAACCTTTCTTTTGAGCTTACTGGAGTTCAGAATATTAACAATTTGATCGTGAAATTTGTTATAATTATTACTAGCATGTATTATATTAATTATGTTTTTATTATAACTGAGGGGCAAATACCTACCTATTCTCTCTTTATTTTTCTTTGTGAGTTATTATTCTTATCGTCAAAGAATTTATTAAAAAAAAACATTGGCACTTTATATAATTACGTTAGAACTAAAAACATTTGAACAGGTAGGTACATAAGTTAAATTAATGACTGTACATAATACCTTCATTTATTTGTGATTGATTTACTTGTAATAAAAAATGATTAAAAAATTTCTTACCTCTCTTCAGATATAAGCCCTTTCTTGTTATTGTCTTCCCAACGAGACAATGCTGCCAGCAAAGTTTCCTCTGAGTCCAACTCAAGGGTCCTAAAGCCAAGCAAGTTGACAAAACCATCGAAATCTAATGGATTTGGTGCCTGAAAAATTAAATAAATATAAATAATAACACAAGAACATATATCATAAATAAAAATATTGTGGATGTTTAATTAACAGGATGACTACGAAGACAATATTACATTCACAGCTAAATCACCAATGACAGTAGATACCCATAACAGACATTCAATTTGGTCTGGTCCGATATTATAAACTTTAAATTAATAGCGAAATCGCCATCCACATTGGAACAGTAGTTTTTGTGAGTCACGAATATACAATTATACGGGTTAAACAGGGAACCACCTTTTTTTTAAATTAGTTACAAGCATTTGGGTTCATCAAGCGATAAGCGAGCCCCGTTGCTCAAGGAAGATGATAATTTGGCTGTTAATAACAAAGTCAATTTAGATCTCGTTCGTTTATTTACATTAAATAATAGCTCTCAACATTAAGGATCTAACGACCACAGATTAATTGCTTAATTATTCTTTTCGAAGCTCAAATGGCTTTTTTTTATTTTTGTCTTCATTCCCATGTTTCTTTATCTAGATTTCAACTACATTCTAGGCATTTGTATTACAACCGGAGAATTTCTATTGCCTAATTTTAATAAGCTTTTATCAGAGTGGACCTCAGTTAAAACAAATTGGATTATCTTATCTGATGATGGTTACCTAAAGTAGAAGCTTATTTTAATTCGAAAATTTAAAGCTTTGAAAAAGCTTTGAACTAATTCTATGGGGAAGAAAATTTACTTGCTGGAATTGAATCAAAAGTATTGAAAAGGGATCCAAGCGGCGCGGAGGGTGAAAATTTCATTAAATAATTAACCCATAGCTGATATGCCTTCAAAATTTTAAGCAGTAACAACACAACAGGTAAGGAACTAGTACATCCAAAGCTACTTTTGGACAATATTTTGAAACCCATCGAGATAATGAAGATGTTAGGCCTATTTCATAGAAGCCATGCTTAATAAATTTTCCCCTGTAAATTTTCTCCTAAAAAAATATGGGAAAAATACATCAAAGAGCTACAAAGGAGCATAGGTAATAAATTACGCCACAATACATTCACAAGTTCACCAGTGACAATGTTAGGACCGAATGTAATAAGGGACGATTCTGTCGCCATATATTATCACACGTGCGTGCTCGACACACATTTACTCGGTCGAGCTTCCATTGCGAAATTAGCATTGAAGATTCATTTCCATACCGGCATAAAATTATACACACCTTAAACGTTAAATGTTCTCTTTCATCACATGAAAAGGTAATCCAATTTCAATTTCACAAAAGGCAAGTACGAGTAAGCTTCAAATAATCCGAGTGATACAGGAAAATACACAGTAATACCGGCAAATCTGCAGACAGTATCCTAGACACGAGAATTTAAATTTGATCCGCAAAAACTGGGGGCAAATCCCTGTGACCTCGTCTGTGCGGTGGATCGGCACGAGCTTAGAGGCCTCTTTCGTCAGGACCCACAAACTTCCCTAACAATACTTAAGCGGAATTAAAAGAAAAGCAAAGTTTGTATCTGTTTTAAGACTGCCGCCTTCAGCGAATAGCCTTCGTTGTTTTATTCTTATTGGACGAATTATTTTGGTGTTTGCGTTCGAGATTGTTGCCTTAGTAAATTGTCTTTCATTTTGTATTTGCGTGTTTTTATTTGTTCTAGTTGGTCCCGTCAATTTGTATATTAACAATGAGCATTCAAATAATCAGCACTCTTAGTGTAAAACTTTTAGAGAAAGTATCTAAGCATGTTTTTTGTTGAAATGCTAAATATTCGTTTAGAATTGTAATATGATAAGTACGTTGGATATAATCATCTAAAAATATATTCTGAAAAAGTAGCCCAAACTCCATTAAAGTGATTCATAAAATTTGTGAATCAAAATTCTGCGAGCGTCTGGAGTGTAATTTAAAATTAAATTCATAAAATAAGTCAATATTTCTCTTGGAAATTTGAGTCAATATTTTAACACCTGGTCACTAAAATTTCTATCTAACAGCCTAGTCTGGTAAACGGATGCCAGTCATCAAATTAATTAAATTGAATCCATAGACAATCTGTGAATATTCATTGTAATGCCAACTACTTACATATATACAGACACTGTTACTCAACACAATCAGATATTGCAGAATCAGATACTAATTCACGGTGTTGATTTCACAGCACTGAATTAGGAAACTAGGACATGTTATTGCTACACGTAGTCATGCTTCACTATTTGTAATTCTGTTAAGTTCGTCGTCGGTGATGTTAAGATGTGTGATTGTACCAACCTCAGCCAACATGTTGCGTATAGCATTTTCATCAACTTTGTCTCCCAAGCTGACTAAGGTAGCTCGTAGATCGCTATAGTCGATACAACCATCGCCATCCATGTCAAAAAGCAGGAACGCCTTAAAAATATAATATTCAAGTCAACCAAGTGAATTTTGTTCCGAAGTGGCAATTCCCATACTAAATTACCCATTTCATTTTTTTATGATTCTTTGACTGTTCCTTTTTGATTTTCCTAATTTTCTTTTTTAAACTACTTGTTACTGGAGTGATTTCAAAAGAGAAAATAAATCAAAAAAACAATTCTAAATGGTCCCGCTATTTCGAAATTTTTGCAAGACTAATTAAAAACATTTGATATACAGTAGAATCCGTTTATTATGACTCCGCTTATATTGACCAACCGCCTATAATGACGTAATTACACAACGAAGTTTGGCTTTGTATGACGTCCGCTTAGTATGACGTGTTTGTCAATTCCCTTCGATGTCATTATAAACGGATTCTACTGTATAATAATATAAAAAAATTCCTACTCGTCAGTATTACAAGCTGTAAACTTATTAGAATAATAAGATTTTGTTGAAAATGTCATTAGATAGTAAGTCTTGTTTGCCAGCTACGTATGTGTCGGTTGAACTTTCGTGAATAAGTTATGAGTCGCTTGTACGTTCATGCATATTTGAATGTATACAGGTGAATAGCTTCTACATATTAAATTTTAAGGTAATTTTATTAAATTACTTACTGTAAAAAAAATATGATTTATTAATTATTGATTAATTATTAACTATTTATACACCACTTCAATACATACCTACACTATCACAATTACTTTCAGTTATTACCTGTTAGTAACTTAAAAATGAAAAATATGTCATTAATAAATAAAAAACCGGGCAAGAGCATGTCGGACCATGCTGTGTGTAGTTCTGCAGCTATCACTGCAAAGAAATGCCCTACATACGAAAAAATACTATCTAAAAAAGTGCACCAGCAAAAGACCGTATCTTCATGTCTTCATGGCACTTACGTTCTTTTGTTGGGAAGCGAATCGGATTATGTTGAAAATAATTTTATTTGAAAGTATTTTTTAAGCGTTATCTTTATATCTTTTTCGTATTTTTGGTCTGACTGTTTAAAAGATAAAGAGGAGGGACACAAGTTTTGCAACTTCCGGAGCGATTATTTCCCAAAATATTTAACTAATAAAAATAAAATTTTGAAACTTTATAATGTTTTAAAAGACCTGTCAAATGATGTACCACACGTAGATGTTGGCTGAAAAAATACTTTCAGCTTCAGTTACACGTATGGAGTGCCCCATAAAAAAAAAAATATTATTTCACTATCGAAATAAGTAGCGGCACATTCAATATATCTATACTCTTAATTTAATCTGTATACAATGTTTTTCAGTAAAATGCCTGTGACATACAAAACCTTAGACCTGTGAAATTATAGGGGCTATGTTTCTGCCATTTTGGGTACGGAACCTTAAAAAAGAGCATTGTACTTATGAATATAAACATGTCAGATATATTTTAATAATATTTTCCAGTTACATTTTAGATTTAGTATTAGTACTATTAATACAGAACAATCTAAATGTGTCCCATTCTTAATTCTGAATTAATTTATTTTTAAAGATTCTTACATACTGGATCAGTGCTATAGAATTCAACCTACTTTAAATTCGTGTTCATAGGTACAAGATAAAAATAAAGCAAAACTTCCAAACAGCGAAACAATGTGAAAAACTGCTTATCATTAGGCTGATCGTAAGCGTACCTCAGTGAAAATATAAAAAAGAAGAAAGACATACCTCTTTCAGTTCAAAAATTTTATTATCGTCGAGTTCACCCTTTACGTTAGCCGGTATACAAAGTGCTTCTCTAGCTTTCGATGCTGAACGAGATCTCGATGGATACGGCACGGTTATCAAATCATTTGCACTCTCCGATATTATAGGGCTGTTGGGAAATAAATAACATTTAAATTGAAAGCCTGAACTAGTTCAAAATGAGAACATTTTATTGCAAAAAACCCTTTTAGGTAAATAGTTACCCATATGGTTTGTGTCACAGAAAGGAACTGGCAGAAAATATATAACATACATTTATTATCAACATTTATGGATCTTACAAAGCTCTGTCCTGTGTGGGAATCGAACCCTTTCACTTCCAAAACTAGCCAAATCATTGTATAAATTAGTTAAGCTTGCATTCAAATCTAGGTCATAAAGTAGTATGTAACTAATTTAGTGTAGATATATGAGGACGACATGGTCGCTTCTACCAAGTCCTTTTATTTAAATAAAGAGAAATACAAAAAAAAACAAGGATCTTACAAAGCTCTGTCCTGTGTGGGAATCGAACCCTTTCACTACCACAGTGGGAATGCACAGCACACTCGTGCAAGAACACTTCTCAACCGCTGAAATATCGCATATCGTTTATAGCAAAGGTTCACGCCTTTCAATCACGCCTAAATAAAGGTGTTTTATAAGCTTGAAATAGCTTTTATAGAGATCGATACGGAAAATAAAGAGTAAATTTTTATGGCAACCATTCTAAATGATAACAAAGAGTGATTATTCAAGCAAGTAATTAATATATGCAAATAGAGAATGTCGGCATTAAATGTTGAAGTACGAATAATGTTGATGGATATTTTTTCTTGGAAATGGAATAAAATTGAAAAAAGACGATTAGAATAGGTACTGTAAAAATACGACGACGAAATTCAAACAGGTGCTAATGTAAGGCCTCTTTTTAGCGATGTGAATAAAAGTAAAGGTGAAATGAATGACAATTTCAAATGATAATGTCTATTTTGTTAGTTCTTATTACCCTGAATACGACAAATGGACTAAAATATAAATATAGACTTTAAAAAGATAAACACGGATTAAATTATTGTTTATTACATAAAATTAAATATTTTTAAAATAAATTGTAATTATCTACAACTATTATGAACTATTCGGAGAAAATAGAAAATACAATTACAGGAGTCACTTTAATTAAAGAACAGGTAAATTCAGTACAAACTATACAAATAGCTAACAGTATATGACTAGAATTTATTGAAAGCAGGGGAAAAATAGGAACAAGTTTAAAAAATAGATTGAAAAATTGAAAGAGAAAACACTTAGTTTCAAAAGTCGATTAGAAAATGAACAACACTTACTCTCCAGGGGAAAGGGATTGGAGAAGATTCTCCTTGAATTTCTTTATATCATCTTTTGCATCATCAGGTCGACTACGACGGCGCTCTCCTTTCGATTTACTCTAAGAAAAAATGTTTTTGTCACTATATTTTTTTGTAACGATGTGAATATTTGATTATTTCTACTAGTCACATTTTTCTAAATAAATATATAAAATATGTAAAAAGTCTAACTTAATCGGCAATAATTTTGATATTAATTGCAATAAAGTCTCCAAATGCACTATTTAGCAACAAAAAACATTTATAAATTTTAGACAATTGTGTTTATTTGTTTTGTATATTATATTGTCACATAAACAGTTCAACGCTATCTCCTTGACAGTTCCACTACAAATTTGTCCAGAAGAATATCAAATATTATGTTACCGTCTGATCGTTTTAGCTCGTAAAATAAAAAGGGAATAGCTATTTTATGTAAAATATCCTAACATTCTATCTTTATTATCAATTCTAAACGGTTTTCTTTGATAAAATCAGTAATTTGCTATCGGCAATAAAATACAGCGCTTGAAATGACCGGAAAAGTTAACACAGTGTCTCTTTGAACTTTTGAATGAACTCGGAATTTTAAGTTGAAAATGACTTACCTGTCAAAACTTTGTTAACAGATAAAATTACAAAACCATCCCTTCCACTTTTCAAAGTGTATTTAAAAATGTTTATGTTTCTGTTTTAGGAATAAATTAACAAATAAACTTACTTTTCTAGAAGAATCATTAGTATCTTGTTCTTCCATATTATCAAAAATGTCTAAGTATTTAATATTTATAGTGTATACCTCTTTGCACGACCGTACTGGCTAGAGTAAGAATTGTAACTACACGTAAAGAATATTAAATTTACATTGCATTTTCCGTCAGCTGAGTTAATTATTTATTTCGGACGGATGCACGCAGATTTTAAGATTAGTGCGTGATGTTTGCTTCAACTAATTAATCTTTGGAGTAAAACAGCTTTAAGATTCCAGGTCGACGAATTGTTAATGCAACGTTTACATGTTTCCACCTGTATGAAGCTGGAAAGGGTGTGACTGTATCGTTTTGTTTGTGTTTATTTTGGCAATCATGTCAACAGAATAC
Organism: Herminia tarsipennalis; assembly: GCA_945859575.2. Taxonomy (NCBI): domain Eukaryota; kingdom Metazoa; phylum Arthropoda; class Insecta; order Lepidoptera; family Erebidae; genus Herminia; species Herminia tarsipennalis. The sequence goes on from OX243835.2 coordinate 19,187,586, forward strand.
TCGTAAATTTTGCGCCATTATCGCCAGTGTTCACATTCGGTAAGTATACTATTATGAATTATTTATTTAGTATATTTATTAACTTTACTGTTCTGCTCTCTGATAAATTTAAGGATTTGTGGACCTCAGTATTCATTATTAATATTAATATTGTTGTAAGCAAACACCTTATCTCACTCGGCATTAATATTAAATTTGGAACGTGCCGTGTAGATCTAATCTTATCAAATCTTGTATGGATATACACCTTGGCAGGAGATCAAAAATGAAAGAAGGCTATTAATCTCAGTGATATGACCAGGATAGTCAATTAAATAGTATTTTACGATCCGGAGGGAAGCGTAATGATCTCAAAAATAATTTCGACATGTCAAAATAGACTTCAACAGATGTTGTAAACTTGATGATTCAAAATTTGACGCTAAATAACTTGCTCTAAATACTTTGTATTAAAATAATATGTTTGACAATTATAACTAATAAATTATGGTAAAAATAATTACGGAAAACATTAACTCAGACGTACTTTAATAAACCTTAAAATATAAAGTATATATACTGAACTAAAAATGCCGCACACATTAAGTACTTGATATCATATTAACAGCTTTTAACATTTTTGCGGTTCCATTAAAAATGCATAAAATAGATATATGTAGAAAAATAATAAATTCTTACGAGATTACTTTAATCATATTCAGATTAGTAAAATTTCCGATATTCTGTTATAAAAAGCCACGATGCCATGGAATTTTGTGACGAGGATAAGTTTGTTATCTGCAATTTATAAAATAGGTGGCTAAGAGTTTAATTTCCTCAAGAAGATAAATACGATCGTCTAGATGCGGGGTAAAGTAAATCAAGCGGAGCAAGGTAATCCGCATCTCGAACAGGTACAGGTGTAAGTGGGTTTTTAATCAACTACAAATGCAACGGTTTAGGTGAGTCCAAATGAGATTCTTGCAGGGTTGTGAAAATATTCCTGGAAGTCTATTTCGGAACTTAATAATCCATGAATATATTTAGGCAGGTACTTAATATGCAGATATTTAAAAAGGTATTTTGTAATTTAACCCTTTACCCTTCTTTACATGCCTCAAAATTAACGGTCACAGTTTACACATTGAAAAAGTTGTTTAATTTTTTAATTAATAAACGTATGGTTCAAATCGCAATGAAAAATGTTCTCTAAATAAGGCATCATTAAATTCTGCTGTCATATTAGATTATTTGTGACAGCCCTGAAAAGAAAGTGATGCGAAGCGGCAAGGAATTGGGATTGCACTTAAGTTTCTTTGGCGTTCGAACACCGCAATTTATTTTTGTAGAGACTAAGGGTTCTTGATGCTTGCTTTCTTTAGTACCAGGATAGCATAATTATATTCGGTTTTGGTACTTATTTTTACTTCCATGGAATTCTCTTATGAGCTTAAGTGTCATATTGCGTACCTCGAAGACGAAATAGGCATGATAATGACGTCAGCTTTCGCTGACATTTACGAGGAAAAATAACTACATAAATATATTACGTCCCCCGCTGAAATCCTGACATGCTACTCAGACATTGTAATGTGTATCATTTAACTAAGCGGTAAACACGCTTGACAGAAACATATTATATGGTTGGGTATTCAAGTGCCTATTTGTATTTTGATGAACTTTACTGAATATAGAACATGTCAGAAAAAAAAACTCTTAAACGTAATTGACTTTGTAAGTAAAGATTCTTCTGGTAAATCGAGGCCATGTAGTAAATGGATGCTCCTACTTGGCATTTATGTTGTATCCTAAGAGGCTGATAGGTTCACAGCTCAACTTCTATTTTTTATTATACGATGCATCTAATTAATTCAGTGTAAGTGAATTTATTATAATTTCATTAAGTATAAAGCAATTCAAAACAAATATGCCACTGAGTGTAAATGCATATTGGATAGGTACGCCAATAACGGGCTATCGAACACACCATATCTGTGTCCATTCCTAAGCCGTATACACGCTGAGTTCTGCTCGCCCTGAGACGTTTTGACCGAGAAACGTTTCTTATTTCGGTTTACAGACGCCTTTTGTTAAGAAAAGGCCTCCTCTAAACGTTTCTAATCGTAGCGATCCTGGGCCACAATCATCCAGATTATTAGATCGTCAATTCATCGTAGTCTATTCTTAGACTACCAACGCCATCAAAACATTATAGATAGTTTGGATATTAGAGTTTAATCTATTGCGATCGGTGTGACCAGAAAATTATCAAGTTTAAAAAAAATGTTATAAGTTATTTACATTAATAAAGTATTCTATATTAAACTTCAATCTACGTGCCAAAGTTTGATCAAAAATATTGGAAGTATCTTAAACCATGTCACAATAGATCGCGATACAAAATTTACACTTAATCTAGCGCAAAACATTTCTAGTTACGTAAATGCTTTTAGTTCGACATCTTAAGCCTTCTATTTCGACATACTGCGACACTTAGAGGAATTGATGCCATGTAATCTTATGTACTCAAAGGATTATTTAGTACTACATGTTGATATACCAGTTACAGTAAGTTATTTTAAGACGATGCTTTTAAGATGTTTACATTACGCCATTTGTTGAAAGCTTTAGATATTAGGAACCTAATATACGCTCAATTTGTTTGTCAACATACCCACGATGTTTATTTGAACAACTAATTGATTGATATGATGCATGATTTCTTTGGTTTTAACAAAAATGGGGTCTTCTCGAATACTTCTGGCCATAGTATGAATCAACGCTTTTATTAAAACCTACTCTTATATTAATTACCGATTCAAACTATAGATTGGTAGAAACAGTCTTTAATCGAATGCGGAAAACGGCGGGTAATGTTTTTTTTATATTATGGATTTTTCCTCCTAACTAATCCCTATAAATCCGAGACACATTATGATTTTTGCTTGCTAATTAACTATAATTATAGAAACAATCACCAAAGTCTAGTTATGGACTTGATTTGAGCACTGCATGGTTACAATTATCTACTAAAATCTTTGGTTTTGTTTAATTTATCCATCTTGTTTACTATGCGACGAACAATACCCACTCACTATCTAGAAAATCAACTCCAAAAACTTAGTTATAATCCAAGGCAGGAAACTCTGCTTCCAAATCCCACAGAAACTGTTGTCCGTTGTAAATGGTACTCGTAGCATATTCAGAAGCTGGACGAGTGTATTTGGTTTAGAAACAAAGTTGTCAAACTGTGCGTGGTCAGCTCTCAGTTGCTTAGTCTATTGGAAATTAGATATTCAAACTGGGCTAACAAACAGGAACTTAGTTTTCCAGAACTCTAATAAGCTATATTACAGGAAAGGTCACTCACTGTAAACAAAAAATCTCAAGATGTAGGTACTTACTTATCTTACAACTTTGAAAGTTTATGCATCGGTGACGTCAGTAGGATTTTCAGAATGGAGATTTCACATAAAATGTCACCCGTCAAAGAGCCCACCATCTTTGAAATTTTGTATTATAAACACGTGTGAAATGGTTATATACATATTTTGGTCTCGTCTTGATTGTTTTACTGATTATGAATACTGTTAAATGTGTGCTAAGCGATGTAGGTCGTTTAACAATTTGTTTTTTGACGTGATAACGTCTTATAAAACGATGACCAGGTGCACGTACGAAAAAGTGTCTAAAAAAAGTCACGTTGTTGATTGGTTGCTAAGCAACAGCGAATGGCGATTGCTGCCTCATGACATGCGATATAATTGAAAATCATCAATGTTTTCTTGTGACGTAATCACGTAAAATTATCGTCCGTAAACCGACTTTACAGACAACCATTATTTTTAAATTTGAAATCGTGACTGTCGTATTTTCAACCAGTGGTGTCTCATTGACGTTTTGGTGAACTTGTCAGGTGGACTCCGGGTAACGAAATATTTTGATTCTTTTTTCTCACAATTGTTTTCATCACAAACGTTTGTATGCCATAGAAACTTCTAGCTAAGAAAATACCGTATAAAATACCTATTGGAACAGGCTGTGTATCTAAAACTTTTAACACTTTACTTTGGAATGAGGCGATCGGAGGTCGGGTACAAAGATGGCCAGGTATTTCTAACCGATCGTTTAAAGTACGTTCTACACCATTGGCCAAACAATTTTGCATCAAATATTCAATACATCCGTAAAAGGACCGCACACAATATCTCATGTAAAAGGTAACGAAGCGGTTTTGTAAATAAGTGAAAAACGTTTTATGAAAACACAACCTGCTTTCACGATAGGAAGAAGGATATCATCGCTTTTGTTGTTTTAGGTTTTGTTTTTGAAATTTGAACGACAAAATATCGCTTTATAAGTAGGTACATTTTTTTTGTTTTTAATTTGTTTCATTTCGAAATTGTGTTCTTATTTTCTTTAAAAAACGACAACTCCTGAAGTCAGGTACGAGCTCTGTGTTACGGAGGACTTTACAAACATAAAATTAATAGACATAAAGTATACCCGGACTAGACTGAGTTTGGATCTTGACTGCCTCTGTGGCGCGGAGGGAGTGTATCCGACTGCTACGCAAGAGGTCGTGGGTTCGATCCCCACCCAGGATAAAACTTTGTGTGATGAGCACGATGGTTTATTCTGTGTCTGGGTGTTATTTATCTATAATATGTATGTATTTAGAAATATATAAGTATGTTTATCAGTTGTCTGGTTTCCTTAGTACAAGCCCTGCTTAGTTTGGGATTAGATAGCGTTGTGTGAGTTGTCCAAAGATATTATTATTATTATTATTATTCTTATTATTATTATCACAAAGCATTGTACCGTGTTTGATTCGAACCTTTATCCTCTTGTAGTTCACAATCCCACTGCGTCAATATCTATATCTATACATATAATAAAATTGTAAATTTCACGTGTCTGTACATGGCCGAACATAGTAAAAAAAATATTGGGAAATGTTCGAAAAGAGTATTTAAACATATTCCTACATTTTTAGAAATGTCTGTCTGTCTGTCTGTCTGTCTGTCAGTCTGTCTGCTTGTTTGAACACGCATCACGCAAAAATCACCAGACAGATTCGGTTGAAATTTTGTATGTGTATTCTAATACGTCTGGATTAACATATAGGCTATAATTTATAACGCTATTTCCCATAGGAGCTAAGCAATAACGGATAATGTCTGTAGCTATTTATCGTCATAAAACAATAACTACTTGACGGATCTTCATAAAAATTTGCAGATTTATTGTAAATACTATAGGTCATAACTTACACTATGAATCATTACGCTATCGTCTATGGGGAGTGAGCAGCAACGTATGTTTGGTCGAACCATTATGGTTTTTCACAATTTTTTCCATAATAAGACATTATTTACAATTGTAACCCATGGAAACAGTAACTTCACGCTAAAACTATAAGGAGCTAAACACAACATTTTCAATTTTCTTAAGATCAGCTATTTTGACCGCCGTTGTATCGGTTAAGGTGGTCTAATGGCACAAATGGCGATATTGTACGAGCGAGGTCGGAGGATCGAGTCTCAAGTGCGAGTCTCTTTTTGTGTTGTTTTAAAATTCTTTTTATTCTCTTTTAAGTATTTTGTCGAGGTGCTGAAAGCATGGGAATTTTTATAATTTGTCTTCTAACCCTCTGGCGCCATAAACTTTGTCGCCCTTCATTTTGCTGCACTGGGCATTTGCTTGGCTTCCCTGGCATAGGTTGGGCCCTGATTAAAGCTAGGCCCTAATGTCCATAGATGCCACAGAGCATTGTGGAGCATGTTTCCAATATGTTTTACACAGAAGTTAAATTGTAATATAAACCACCTTAATATAAACCCAACTTCCACGCGAACGAAGTCGCGGGCACAGCTAGTTATAAATAATATTAGCATTATTTCATTTTTATAATATTTATAATTAAATGAAACAATGATATTCATCAGATTATAATTTGATAAAACGACCTTATAAAAATGATGGTTTAATAAGCTTAATTATAATTATAAAGAGATGTCCACTTTTGCCGTAAAGGCGACTAGTGTGACAGAGTCTTAGTTAGTAACTACATTATGTTACACAATATATTCAGCCAACACGTTATGCAACCATTTCAAAATTATATTTTCTGTACAAAACTGCATCATTCAAATGGCATACCACAGCAAATTTAAAACTGAAGTACAACATAGTAAACATTGTGAACATAAAAGAGCACTGTCGATTGGCAGTTTGATTACACAGTGAGCGTCGACACTAGAATCACCGACTGTTAAATACAATTACAAACACTAACAGACACCGTAAAGTGTAGAGATGTATGACACAGACGAAATTGTCCCATTTGCACTTTAGTATCGCTTAAACTTTTGTTAAAGTACACGCTCGCTCGAAACTAAATGTGTTTTCCAATATTCGTCCGTGGTGTTCGGAAAGGCGCTGCCGTGTCATTTGCCGTAATTGTACTAGTAACAGCCGCTTGGAGGCCTACCATTTTGCTTGCAACTGCTAGCCATTTACGTTAGATCCTCTGCCATTCGTACAAATATTTCCCTTTTCAAACTAATTTGCCCTAGCAAAAGCAAGCGTAGAGGCCTTATAACGCTGGCGAAATGGTATTCCACTTCAGGACGAAGCCGTTTCCTTGCTCATTATCGTTAACAAAAGGATTATACCCAATTTACATTTCATCGCCGTGTTTCCCTGACTATTATGTTTTCGGCGTTGATTCCAAGTATCGCTTCTATAATGCCAAGTATTGATAACATTTTTTGTTTGATTAGTATCTACGGCTAAAAATATAAGTTTCATATTGGTCGTAACGAGCGTAGTAGAAATTGTATATTAGAAATCCGGTACAGTGAACGCTGTTCGGAAGACAAACACCCATCTGAATGAGAATCAATATTTTATTATACCTAACTCTTATAATATATAAGACTTTATTCGTATTGACAGAGATGTATTACGTTAGTCCAATTATGCAAAAAGTCCTTCAATGGAACGGATGAAACGAATTGTATGGGAAAGGCCAATATTTCCATAACTCAGTGATCTTGAAAAACAAATTCTATTTTTCATTTCTCTCCGATCGGAAGTCGACAGACCGTATGGTTGTCCATAAAGCTCTTCTTCTTTGATAAAACTATCACATTTTAATACGGCACTTCATTATTATTGATTTACATTGTTGTGACATTTTTAACAGACTTCAAAAAAGTATGTTATGTATTCGATACGTGGTTATATAATATTATTGGAATTGCGTGATTTTATCATATGATGATCGATTAGGGTTTTAAACAGATTTATGAAAAAAAAAAGGTTTGTATGTTTATCCAATCATTTCTCCGAAAATAGAGATCGCATTGTGACCATTTTCCGTAGCCAAAATGGCAAAATAAAACCCATAAAGTTTCACCATGTCCGTCCGTTCATCCGTCGGCAGCTTAGCTCAGAGGCTGTTAGTGCTAGAAGGCTGTAATTAAGCGTACTTAGCTGTCATAGTTGTCTCTTTAATTTCACTATCTAAACTACTACCGTAATTTTTTTCACATACCAACATCAACCATTTAGGTGATTCGAACAAAAATATGCACTTTAAAGCTAAATTGGTATTCTACAAACGGATCCCGAAATCGAAAAATAGTCTTTACAATCAATGTTTTTATAATACCTATATTCAAAGATACCCCACACGATGGGGTAGGTGGGAAAAAAAATCACATATCCACTTTACTTTTGGGGGAGGTTCCCTAAAAAAAATGTTTTTTTTTAAGATTTTATTCTTTTTCTTTGTTAGCATAGGTAATTGCTAGAAGGCTGTAATTTTTATCAATGCAAAATTACAGCCTTCTAGCACTAACAGTCTCTAACTTATGCTGCGGACGACGGACTGACGGACATGACGGAACTATTGGTATTCCGTTTTTCCATTTCGGCTACGGAACCTTAAAACAACAGAAAACCTACTTTTTAAGCCGCATTATTCCGATGGAGGGGGGGGGAACTGAGGAACCCAACATTGTGCATGGCCTGACATGCATTTTCTCTACTTTTATTTATTTCATATTTATTCCAACTTATGGAATAGTGTTAATTTTATCAAAATCTATTAAATACTTTGAAAGATATGAACAAAAATTTGACGGCCTGACTTACATTTTTACAGTCGACAAACACAAAAAGATCTACCATGTTTGTCAAATATTTAATACAAATCTTACAAATACTGGCACAGACCTAAAAAAAAGTAGGTTAATTTCGTGTATATAAAAGTATTCATTCATTTCGTGTATATAGTTCAGTCTGTTTCATTTTTTTAAATTACTTTTTATTAATATTGTGAGCATTCTCTTCCTTGTGTTCTAGGAGTCCATTCTCCTTTGTTATTCATACACGGTTCGTTGTTTTATTTAGGACTTTTTAAATCGACAAAAGGCTTCGTTGGTAGTTCGTTGGTCCTATCTGCTGCAGTTCCAAGAGATATATCACGGCATTTAACGCCAACGCTCCCTCGTGTGTTCTCTATAAACTTACACGTACTCGGTGCTATACGAGTATACGGTACTAGGCTGCATAAAGTTTACCTGTGCCTTTGCACCCGGTGTAAAATATTTGTCGGGGACAGCACCAAATTTAATAAAATAGAAAAATGTTGTTCTGCTTGGAAATCAAATTGTTTTCTTAGTAAATGCAGCACTCGTTTTTGAGCTAACTTATTTGTGTGAATCATGAGTCGTTGCACAAAATTTCAAAAAGCATATCTATCTTTTGACTAGTATAACGAAAGATAAATATGCGCTCTTTGAAATTTTGTGTATGAATTGATTGTTTGAGCTCAAATACATGAGGATGAAGAATTAATTTCTTTGTAAAATTAAATTTATAACGTTCCGTACCCACAGCAAAAACAAACTTATAACATTTTTTTGGACTAACCTAACTAAAATTATGACGGCTACTACGTCTGGGCATCATTTCATCATTCCCTTATATTCAGTTCCACAGTTTACAACAAACAAAAGGTTTTATGGCAGGATTGTCAGGGGTCAGCCTCATGGGCGCAATTTGTCTTCTCCCGCCAACAAGAGACTGCAATTACTTGAGTCTAGTAATCCCCATACGCGAATTTAATCTTTGTTTTTACAGCTCTTTTCATTTACAGTTCATTAATTTTATGTTACGACAAGAAACTCTGTTCAACTTAAGTACGAGTATTAGGTACAGTTTAATTAAGTACTTTGATCTTTAAATTCTTTTCTTCCCGGAAAATTGCGTGCTAGAGTTCCATAATAGTGTTCCTATAATAATAGTAAAAAATCGTTTCGCTAGCGTTTTTTTCTTTGGTTTCTATTTTCCTGGTGCTGCTTTAGGTTTTTTTTTTAGCTGGCACTGAAATTTGAGACATATCTAATACTTATTCGATTCTCGTGATGAAGACTTTGAGGTCTCCTATGTAACTTTTTAGTAATCTTTTTATTCTGGATCCTTATTCACGTTCTTTTTTTTCTATTTTGTGGGAAACCCGTGCGAACTGGTATATGCGCAGTGCGCTCAAAAATGTGAACCGCGCATGCGCTTTGATACATTTCTAAGCGCACCTCTCTATTTACTATTATGACAAGATTTTGTCAGTTCGTACAGCCTTTGCTCGAAACTGGAAAAAACGTGAATAAGAACCCTGCCATCAATATCAATTAAAAATAAATTAAATAATACCTTTTCTTTTGGCTAAAGTCCAAGTATTGAGAGTAGAAGAAAATAAATTTTATTTCTCTCAGTAAATTATATGAAATTTCGTTCTATAAAAGCTGTCACAATGCGCAATTACAATGTGACTTTTAAAAACTAAATTAAAATCTGTTCAGTTTGGCAAAAGATCTAACTGATAGTTTAACATATAAACTTTGAGTGCATTTTTATCGCTGCAAAAAACTAACAAATGTCCCATGACGTCGCAGTCCGTAAAACCGTACGCAAGATAAAATATGTAATTCTTTTTTGAACTTGAACTATTTTTTACATAAATATTTAGGAATATTATTAAAACGCTAATTGGCTTCCCTTGATCTAGTATCTGTTTTGATTAAATAGAAAGTCTTTTGACTCATTTTAACATGGCCGCCATGGTGGCGTGACATTTGTTTGACGCTTACATTTGAAGTGCCGGTAGTGAGACAGCGAGTCTAATTCGGCAGTCTTAATCGAGCGGTCGAAGTGACAACACGTTAACCGATAGACTTGTCACTATTTTTATAGTCGTGTGTGCAAAGTGTTAGTGTGGTTATAGGGACAGTGATGCAGTGGCATTTGTGTAATCGAAATGATTAGGACTTCACTTTGCTCGAGGTATCCGCGTTCATATGATCGGTTACCATTTACCACAATGTTGATTCGAATATTGAGTCGCTAACGGCTCACAAGGCCGCGAATAAAAAGGCGTTTTTATTTAGAATAAGCGAGACTAACTAACAACAGTTGATTTTTGTTCGTATAATAGATAGGTTTCATTTTACAAATATAGGTCGACATTAAATCTTATTTTTCTCAGTGTTTTCGCTATGGGAAAATAAATGTGTCATTCTTCCAAGTGTCCAACCAACTATGACGTAATAAAACTTTACAGATACGAGGGAAAATGTGTAAAGCCGATTCAGTTTGTTCTTATGGTTCACGCTTAGAAGGAAATCTGAGTGACTAACAGATTTCTCACGTAGGATGACAATAGAAGCTCCATTAATATCATGACGATGCTCCGTCCAACTCATCAGACATCGTTAATCAAAAGTAATGACAGAGATAAAAATATTTCCACAGTTCTATTGGAGATGATAAATTATTAGCAATAGTTTTTCTACTGCATTGTGATACCTGGATTAGTCTGGTTTCGATTGAGGTTTGCGGGCTAATTGTTTTCTTTTTGTTGATTAATGAGTATATTAAGTGGTAGATAAGATTTTGTGATTTCACATGAATAGTTGTGTTATTATTAATATTCTCTATAAAAATAAAACAACCCACGAAAAGATCGATATAATTTAAAGCGATACCACACTGTTAAAATTCACCCAAGGTTACGCAGAATTCAGTTCTTAGCACGTTACACAAATTCGACACCAATCCTGTGAATCTTAAGTCATTTTGGGTCATGCATCGTAGGTACTCAACTGATAGTTAATTACTGGAAACCTACCGCAAAGAAAACGATGTACACTATGATCTAGATAGCTCATATTGTAACGATTTACTAAGAGTTGAGTCGGAGCAAAGCCAGCGTTGAGTCTATGTAATGTGCGAAGACCTTTCTGTAACCGTCAGCCATTCCAACGTTCTGACGTCACACTTGTTAACTAATTCTTATTAGTATGCCAATTTATCTTCACTATTAATTTTGATTGCACGGAATAAATCAGTTTATTAGTCAAATAATATAAATTAGTGTTCATTTTAAAAAGCTGCGAGTTGCTTGGCTCTCAAATTATGCCTATAGTTCACTATTTTTTGGGTTCCGTACCTCATAAGGAAAATCTAGGAAATAGCATCTCGGACCATGTTTAGTGTAGAAAAAAAAAAAACCATCTGAAAAAGTGTAGGAGCAAAAGAGCGTCCTTTTGCTGAGAAACGCAGGTTTTTGGCAATAACTCAAAGACGGTATACCGACTATATTGAAAATATTTTTAATTTAGAAGTAAGTACCTATCTTTGTAAGTTTTTTTTATACTTTTACGACTTTTGAAGCGATTATTTCCGAAAATAGTCACTCATAAAGCTTCGGAGAAACTTAACAACGTTTTTAAAGGCCTGTCGAATGATGTCCCATACGTAGATGTTTACTAAAAAAAAATCTGTCTGTGTCACATGTCCCTATGAATATTTATTTTTGTTATTTAACTATCGAACTAAGTAGTAGTACTAGTAATGGCTTACAAGACACCTACACTCCAAATTTCATCCATATTACATTGTGTAGTTTTTGAGTAAAATGCCTGTGACACACGGACGGACAGGCAGACAGACAGACGGACATGACGAAACTGTTCTGGTTTTGCCATTTCAGCTACGGAACCCTAAAAACGGAACTCTTATAGGATCGCTTTGTTGTCCGTCCGTCCGTCTGTCTGTCAATACCCTTTATCTCGGGAAGGCGTGGTATCGAGTTGAAATTATGTATAAAACCTATACTCAGGTATACAGTCCCTTGAAACTGTAAAAAATCAACGTAAAAAAATATAGTAACGGCAGTCTATTTGGAAAGCTGCGAGACTTGATTCCTGAACTATTTACAATATGTAATCTACAAATTTATACGGAACCCTCGAAGTCCAACTAGCACTTGACAGGTTTTTTTTTAAGTTTATCCTGGTTGAACTTATAAAACATTATTACTGTTCTAAGAAAATATAGATAATCATTGACTCTTTTTTTTCCTATTACATAACGAAACTATCTCTGCCAAGTCTATTTGGCTCCCCCTTTAGGACAGGACAGGACTTTCTTACACGCTGTATACAGGGTGTAACAGAAAGGTGTGGTCAAATTTCAGCAGCGGATAGGGTATGTTATCATTATTGCATCTACCATGGTGCTATAGCTGGTTGCATTATTATTACATAGTTTATAGCATATTTTGTTTGTCAAAATTCTGTAGGGAAAGTCGTATCGCATAAGAATTATACCTCCCATAATATAAAATTCGATTGAATTTTATATTATGGGACATTATATATTATGACATGACATTTTATATTATGACATAGAATTTTTTAAGTCATACTTTTTTTAATTAATAACTTTTTAATTCATAAATAAACGTATGAAAAAATAATAAATATTTTTTTAGGAGACTCCGATTTCGATAAAATTAGGTATGTGCAGTCAGTATCATGGGCACATACCAACCCTTGAATATGACCACACCTTTCTGTTACACCCTGTATAAGATAAGTAGATAAGTAAACTAACTTAAGAATTACTCTCTAATCACAGAAATTATATTTTGTAGTGTGTATATTATTTAAGTTCAGTATACGTGCCTCGTATATCTACAAGCGTAAAAGCTGTGACATAGGTTTGACAACCTTTTTTACGCTTTCTCGCTACAACTACCTAAAAAGTTGTTGGTAAAAAATCCCATCTATCTTCTAAAAATAAAGTGATTACTAAAGTGGACCAAACAAAATGGAAAAATTTTGGATATTTATTTGTTTTTGCAAGCTTGTGTATTTACTTTTATTATTACTTAGATAATTTTTTTTAATAATAATCTCTCATACGGCAATCAGATACATTAATGATCAGCCATTCTAACCAACTAGGTAGGAAATAGTGCACAATAAAAGTGCACTCTCCATTCCCAACCTCTACAGACGAATGAAAATCCGACAAGACTGGAGAGAGATTAGGCACAGACTGACAGCTAATCTTATCATGTTCTCAGAGGCATGAAAAAGTGTGACATTTACCTAAAACATATGCAGCCATTTATAATACCTGAGAGTGGTAAGTGGTAACACTGTTTAACCCCTCAGATGTATTGACCTACTCCGTTGCCACAAAGTAACGCCCCCCAAAATACCTTAAATTATTCGTTTTTATAGATAGACTAGCGGACGCCTCGTGGTTCCACCTGCGTGTTCCCATTCCCGTGGGAATATAGGAATAAAAAGCCTATGTCACCCGGGTTTAATGTAGCTTCACAACGATGAAAGAATTTTTCAAATCTGTCCAGCAATTTCGGAGCCTATTCAATACAAACAAACAATCAAATCTTTCCTCTGTATAATATTAGTACAGATAAGATTCAAGAGTCCATTTCAAACATTCATTCATAGATGTTAGATTAGGTTGTATTTTTTTTTCTTTGACGTGTTGACGTGATAACGTCTTATAAATTGATGATGAAATAATGTCACAGTCACGTTCCGCCTACTGATAGGCTGAAGTATTGCGCCCGGGTCCACTAAAGCTATCACAGGCATAGTTGTTTATTACAATTTCATCAATGTTTTGGCAATTGCAGCGACATGCGATACAATTGGAAAATCAGCTGTCAAAGGCATTCAATGTTATCACGTAAAATTATCGTCCGTAAATCGATTTTATAGAAAACCACTTTTTTTCGATTACTAACTACAAATTTCAAGTTAAGGGATATAGTTCTGATAGCTGATTATCACTATAGAGCCTGGCTATTACCTACTTATAATAAAACTACTAAAAGAGAATATTGTTACTGTATGTACTATATTATATGTATTTATTTATGTATTTAACTATACTAATATTATAAAGCGGAAGAGTTTGTTTGTTTGTTTGTTTAAACGCGCTAGTCTCACGAACGACTCGTCCGATTTGAAAAAATATTTTTTTGTTCGATAGCCCATTTATCGAGGAAGGCTATAGGCTATATAACATCACGCTGCGATTTATAGGAGCGGAGCAGCGATAAGAAATGTCGCAAAAACGGGGAAAATGTTATACGAAGTCATTTCTCAAGTCATTCAAATTCTTAAATTCACATACGAAGTTGCGCGGGACAGCTAGTAATTATATATTTATGTTTAAAAGTGTACCTATTTATCTATTATGTAGGATTATTTTTATTTGTATCTATTGTACTTACACTAACTACTCTTCTAAATTATAACATTCTTCTCTATAACTCAAACATTTGCTGTGAGAAAACTTAATTTTGAGTTAACCTCACCTCTGTACATATTATTTTTCGTTTAAGATACACTATTGTTTTTATTTTTTTTTGTGTGTACAATAAAGAATTTGAATTTGAAATTGTTCTAATTAGCTAATAATAATCAAAAGGAAATATGTCATTAAAAGTGCACACAATATCTTTTGAGGTGACTATACTGTGGGTAAAAAAAAAATCAGGCAAAGCTGAATAATTTACCTAATCCTGGAACAAAGACTTTTAATATAAAATTGTACATTTTAATTAAGTTCTTTCCACGTGGGGTTTGGATTATTCGTTGTGATTAAGCATTAAATAATAATTGAATTTAAACGGTTGGAAGAAATTATGAACATTTTCTTTTTTGTAACCATTCTTGATCTCAAAGAAACCGATTTTCAATATTGAAGTTTTTAATTACTTTCGTTTTATTTCACGCGTATTTGTTATGACTTACTTGACTTATTTTCCTGTAACGTTCTGATTTTCAATCAAAATGAAACTTTTGCGGGCAAAGTCACGAGGAAAAGCTAGTTAGTAATACTTATCACCCACTCGTAATGCAATTCAAAGTTAACAATTATCTAACAATGTCGATTCCTATCAAAATTCAATGATAGTCGTTAATTGACAGTAAACTGCAATAATTGTATATCAAAATATTGACAGAAGTTAATTGCAAATATACTGTTTACTAAAACGGTATACTAAACACGGTAATTAACTATACTAATTATCATTTGCTGGCTGAATAACTAATTGATACCGCTACATAGTTTATTTAAAAGCTGCCTTCGTCAAAATCTTTATAAGTAGATGTTTATGTTTGGTGTCTTTTTAATGATAGTCATAATCGCAGTCCACGATTATTCGGCAGTTTATAATACAACGAGAGAAATCATAAACTAATAATGTTCACAATCATACGGTAATATGTAGGTGTACATAGTTCCAACTATTATTATAATGCGGCCGTAGGCTAATGGCTGAGGCATCGGACACGCAATCGTGAGGTCGCGGGTTCGAATCCTACCGACGTGAACCGACTCCTAATACAAGCCATTGAGCTTAGCTGAAGGGGTTAACAGGATTGCTAGTAATGTGAGAACAACAATCCTATTAAGTAATAATCTTTAAAAAAAAAATGTGTGGATGTGTGTTGTGTTTCTCATTCTCACATATTAAGCTAGTAAAGATCACACTTTGCAACAAAGTAGCTCACAGATACAACGGAATATTATATTGAGTACATTTTATTACAAGAGCTAAATTACATTCTCTCGAAGCAACTTTAAAAGTAACCAAATTATGCATTTTTCGCAGTATTATAAAGTAGCGTCAACGCGGGATAAACCAGTCTTCAAAAACGAATGCATATCACTTCTCTGCTTTTAAAATGAACCTCATTAGTCTTGAATCCCAACAAAACAATTGAGAACCAACAAACATGTATTACACCAGTGTCACATAATTCGATTATTGTTTTCAATTACACTCCAAAGAAAAATACATCTCGGACAAGAAAACAGTTGGACTCAAAACAACAACAAAACAGAACCTTGTAAGTTACGTAAACAGATGTTACGTAGTGCAGGATATTAAAACTGTTCGAATCTGGAACTCGGTGGAAAACATCTTTACTTTTTGTACTGAGGTTAATATGCGATGCAGTTTTCGGTTCTACGTATTAGAACACGGACACGAAGTTATTAGATTTTAATTAAATGTCACTAAACTTTACACAAAGGTAATACGACAGTATAAAAATCGTGCAAGTCTATGTCGGGCCACGCACAATGTAGGGTTCCGTAGTCCCCTCCCCCATCCCGAATAATGCGACTTAAGAAGTGAGTTTTTTGTTGTTTTTGTTTCATACTTACCTACTGAATAATAATTCTCATTGGAATTTGAACGAACATTTTGTTACAACACATTTAATCAGCTGTTACTCGAAAACTTGTAAAGGCTACTTAGCTGTAATAGTTTCCTTTTAATTTCACTATATATACTGCTACCATGATTTTTTTCACATGTTTAACATCAACCATTTAACTGGCACTTGACTCTAACATTTGCTACTTAAAGCTTAATATTTCACAAACTGATCTCCTAATCTAAAAATAGTCTTGACAACCCCAAAACATTTTTAAAGTACATATCTAATAATAACTCACACGATAGGGTAGGTAAGAAAAAAAATCACATCTCTACTTTACATTTAGGCTTTACATATATTTATATTACCGTCAAAAACCGTTTTTTCTTTCACTTTATCGGCGTAAGTAATTTGTGTATCCATGTAAAATTACAGCCTTCTAGCACTAACAGATTCTGAACTAAGCTGCGGCCGGACGTTTTGCCATTTTAGCTACTGTACCCTGAAAAGGACATCAATAACTTCGAATTAATTGGCGATTCTTTCAATGTAGTTTTAGAATTTGTTAAAATACAAAATCAAGTAACGATAATTGTGTCTTAAATTATGCATTTATTTAAAACTTCCTGCAATTACATTGCAAAAGGCAGACTTAATCCAGCTCTCAAGGCAGCTCTACCAATCATCCTTTGGGTGGTGAAGAGAAAAAGGTAGCAGGTGTTTAATAATTACAATATAGAAAATAAATACACATGTATATAAAACAAATACATATCAAAAAATAAATACCTATGAAATAATATTTTAAATATGATATAATACAAGTTCAAAGTCGCTCAGCGGGCTATTCTCGGAGTTTCTCTGAGGGACAAAATAAGGTAATTTGGCTAGAACCAAAGTTATCGACATAGTCCACCGGATTAGCAAGCTGAAGTGAAATTTACGCAAAACGGCTCGAACGAGTTGGATGCGAGAAGCCGAAGATAGAACAAAGTGGCGTGCAACTGGAGAGGCCTAAGTCCAGCAGTGGACTGCGATAGGCTGATGATGAATATAATATGTACAATAGTTTTTTATTAAAATATACGACATTCAAAGCATTTTTCCTTAAAAATATATTTACATTTATGTAGATAAAGCTAAATTTGCTTAGTAAAACAGGTGCTTCAAAACGTGCCCAAATTAGCTAGCTAGGTCGGTACCAAATACGATTTACCTCCTAAATTAATGAGTTAATCTGTAGAACAAAGAAACACTGCATATGTTATGTTATATGTAATTGCTGCTCCTTGACTTATGTAAAGACATATCAGGTGAAAATGAACTTCAATTTACCGTCTGTGTTTATGGCTCTCAGGGGATTGACAACGCAAAAATATTACTCGTTTTAATACTCATCCAGTTATACAGCGACTTTTATAGCTACAGTATAGTTATGATATAATTTACCACATCTTCGTTACAGTATTGATGTCAAAATTATGTAATTTTCACTGAATATATGGTATTAATTGTGTTTATACGTACAAACCGGTTAAGCAAGCAGAAGTGGCAGTGGGCTGGCCATATTAGCCGAAGAACCGACAACGGTTGGGGTAAACGAGTTCTTGAGTGGAGACCGCGGCTCGGCAAACGCAGTGTAGGACGCCCTCAGGCCAGGTGGTGTGATGATTTACGCAAAACGGCTGGCAGGAGCTGGATGCGAGAAGCCGAAGAACAAAGTTTCGTGCAATTGGAGAGGTCTATGTCCACCAGTGGACTGCGATAGGCTGATGATCATACGTACTATTACTGTATTTTCCCCCCCTAGTTCTTTTGTAGGTATTGATACTCTCTTTCATTGTAGATAGTAAAGGATCTCTTTCATGATCACTTTCCTGCCCCCCTTCTATTAGAGTATACGCGACATATGAATTAAACGTCATCACTGTACTTACTCCCTTTCTTGTCGTGTCTTCCTTGGATTTCTTTGTATGATAAAATTTTGTTAAAACAGCATATATATAGTTGACCTTGTAAGGGTAGCTTTTAGCAAAATATCTTTTACAACACTTCAATGAAAAGTCCTCATGGCAATTTTTCTAATTCAAAGTTACTGCCTCTGTGGCGCGGTGGGAGTGTATCCGACTGCTACGCAAGAGGTCGTGGGTTCGATTCCCATACGGGACACCACTTTGTGTGATCCACAAATTGTTGTTCCGGGTGTGAACCAACTTTGTGTGATGAGCACGATGGTTTGTGTTGTGTCTGGGTGTTATTTTATCTATAATATGTATGTTTTTAGAAATATTTAAGTATGTTTATCAGTTGTCTGGTTTCCATAGTACAAGCTCTGCTTAGTCTGGGATCAGATAGCGTAGTGTGAGTTGTTCCAAGATACTATTATTATTATTAAAATAGTAGGACACGTTTCGCTTCTTAGTTAATTGTAGCTTCACGGTGGTTTCGTGTAGTTAAAGCTGCTTTGTCTGCCTCATCTGGACGCCATAAGTCGCGTTCAATCGTCGCCGAACAGTCGACGGCTGTCAGAGGCAGCGGCTGGGACAGGCTTTTGGTTTGGCTGGATCAATCTGCCGTTTCAGTAAGCTAGCCAACTGAAATGTACGCGTCATGCTTCACTTAAAACATCATTTTGTAGTAAGTTGTGTAGAATTCAGTAATCTTATAGTCAACATTATCGATATCATCAACTATTGGTTCTTTATTTAATAAAAAATATGTACCTAGGTATAAAATATCCCTATATTCTCAAGATTCTTCATATTATAACTTTAATTAATCTTGTAGTGTGCTGAATACTCGCCTCTTACTTTTACTTGAGGGACCGTTTTTATATTTTGGTTTATGTTCCATACAAGACGTCATTACTGTTTATTAGGTCTTGCTGAGCTAAGCCTAGCAGCCAACGAGACGTTCCTTTTTCATCAAGATTTATCATTCTAGTATTTCCAGCGGAGAAAATTTTACCAGGATATATATTTAGGTCAAACATATAGTGTATTATTTGACCTGTATTCTTTAGAAAATTTAATGTTTAGTTTTGATTTCCACTTCTGTGGAACCGCGAAACATTCAGCGCCTGTTACAGCTTCTCAAAGTTGTATTTTTAACAAGCTACTTACAAATGATTAAGACAGATTGGCATTCCAGAATTGTGGTTATTTAAAGCAATTTACACAAAATACTCGAGAGAAACTCAACAATCAACTTCAGTTGTAAGTAGACAAATATTTAACTAAACAAAAAGAGCAAAGGTGTTCAAGTTTCTTATCTCTCCTTGATTAATTAATGTCAGCCGAATATAATTTGGTATGTAATATTGCTTCCATAATGGACAAAGTCCTAAAATAATCCATCAGTTTCCAAAATTTGTACAGTTCCATTCAATTCTGAGTCATTTCTCGCTCCGGCTGTCAGCGGTGTCCCAACTTTGTACAAGGTTTACGTAGGGGACGGTCCGTGACGGCTGACTGAATCTTGTTGAGGACTGGGAAATGTCGACCTGCGTGAAGGAATATGAATTTGAACAAATATTTCGTCTATTTATTTGCGAGGCAAGGCCCGAGGGACAATATGAATTCAGTCAAGAGGTATAGGAATACAAAGTTTATGTAAATACCTTTACATGTATGGCCCCTGCAATAATTTTTAAAAGAAGTATCGTCTTTGTTACGCTGAATGGAACATAATGTCTAATCTTATGAACATTACATACCTAGTTTGTATAAAGTAACGTCATCTTTCGCTTAAGGATCTTTATACTCATTACTCATTGTAGCGTCATTTTAACACGGCACATACGAGTAACTTGCAAAAAACAGAATTTTTACATCAAATATTTGATATAAAATAAAGATATAAGGTCAAATTCAATTCGAGTACCTATAAAAAATAAATCTAAGGTACCTAAACAAACGTGATTAACGAAGCCGAAAACGATCTCGCTATCAAGATAGAAGACTACCCAGAAGCTGAAGCGTTTCCCGCAGAGACCTATAGACCTCATGTTTTTCTTCAAAATCACAAGACACAAATTTGATTGTCCTCAACTCTTAAATTTAATGTTTCAAATAAAACCACTTGTTCTTGTCTTCGACGAAGGGCCTCATCAAAGAATTGTATGTGGAAATTACTCAGCCATACCGAGACTAAGCAGACTCCTAAATGAACAAAATGAACAACATGACAAGCCCGTGAAAACTGGCGAATGCGCGGTGCACTCAATTATGTCCACAGCGCATGCGCGGTAGAGAGCTGCGCTTAGCACCGCGCATGCGTCAGTTTGCACGGGCTTGTCACGACAACGTAATAAAGATAGTGAATAAGGACCCTGTTATAAAACTGTAAGCGCGTTCGTTGTGTTGATATCTATAATTCAAGACGTTTTGATGAAAGTTTTTTAATAAATCTTTCAACCTGAAAAGTAATGTTTCCTACAAAAAATACAGTCTACATTTTTACTTCCCCACAAAATTAATCATAGCTGCCGCAAATCCTAACTATTTTCTTGCAAACAAAAACAGGGCAAGCGTTTTCGCAGCAACAATAACATTCAGTTTATGTAAATCACGGAGCGAGTGACTGCTAATATCCGGGGAATAAATAATGTTCCGGCGGTTTCCACAAATCCTTTTCTCTTTCTACCATAATGGTGTAATTCTGGAAGATTGTCGGTCTGCTGAAAGAGATATGTCTGTGAAATATTGATTCAACCTCTCATCCATTGTTTATTGCTAGCCAACTGAACATTATTTGATACTAACAAATTATGTTAAGTATTTAAGGTTTGCTGAAATAAACTTAACGTTTAGGGTAAACTCACCTATTTGGTTTATATTGAATTTGTAGTGCTTTAATAAAATTAGGAGGGTATAGTGAAGGTACATGTTTACTGCTTTACTATGGGCAAAAGCTATACGATGGGATGAATGAATTTTTTGACTACATCAAGATAATAAAATAGCCGGGCAAGTGCATGTCGGGCCACGCACAATGTAGGGTTCCGTAGTTCCCCATCCGAATAATGCGGCTTAATAATAATTTTCAACGGAATTTGTACGAAAATTTTGTTGTGTTGTTGTGTAAAGCCTACTTAGCTGTGACAGTTTTCCTTTTAATTTCACTATATAAACTATACTACTACCATTTTTTTTTTACATACCCAACATTAATCATTTAGCTGGCAGGGGAGGGGGGACACTTGACTTTAACAAAAGTTTGGATTTTAAAGCTTAATATTTAACAAACGGATCCCTAAATCTAAAAATAGTCGTAACACCCCACACGATGAGGTAGGTGTAAAAATAAAATCATATCCCAACTTTAAACACAGAGGAGGTACTTTAAAAAAATGATTTTCATGATTTTATTATTTCACTTTCACTTTCAGCGTTAGTAATTTTGCATGGATACCCATACAAAATTACAGCCTTCTAGCACACACATGACATGACATGGCGAAATTATAAGGGTTCCGTTTTGCCATTTTGGCAACGTAACCCTAAAAAGTATACTTCAATATTGAATATACTTAAGTACGTAATATAATTCTGCTAATACCTAATCATAAATGTGAAAGTTTGTAAGGATTTATTGGAGGCGTTTCTATTTAATGCAAAAACTGCTTCAAAATTTCATAAAACTTTCCTGCCGGTAATGTGAAATAACATTGGCAATGTTAGATTAAAAGGCTTTTTTTATTGAATATCCCATATTCAATAAAAAAAAATAGCAAAGATACATTGTAAGTCAGTAAAAAATAAAACCGGGCAAGAGCATGTCGGACCATGCTCAGTGTAGGGTTCCGCAGCCTTGTCAATTGCCTCAGCAGAAGAGCGTATGTTTATGGCAGTTACGCCCTTTTTCTTCTTTTACAAACTAAGTAGCGGCTATTACAAGACACCTTTTCACCTAATTTTATCAAGATTCATTGAGTAGTCTTTGAGTAAAACGCCTGTGACATACGGACGGACAGACAGAAAAACAGACACACGGACATGACGAAACTTTAAGGGTTCCGTTTTTGCCATTTTGGCTACGGAACCCTAAAAACGATATATGCAGAGGAAGTCCCAAGCAGTTGCTAGTATTTTTTTTATTGGACACGTCCCACACTAGAAACAAATCAAGGAGCTTAGGGTACAAACCACGGACACAAAGTACCCAGACTCAAAACTTTGAAAATAGAAACACATTGAAAAGAGGCTATGATAAATACATTTTCTTCTAAAATATTTAATTCTAATATATTCTACTGGTTTAATGTTTCATATTATTAGGTCAGGCTACAAGCGATACAAACTAATTATTTTATTCATGACACGAATATTTTTAAAAACCACTTGCTTGCTTTCATGTTTAATATCAAGAAACAGCTGTAGCTTCACAAACCTTGGTGGTACTAATAAATTTTATTAGGACATTAATGTACCTAATTAATATTTTTAAACATCATTATGTATATATATGGGGTCATATCTCTTGAATATGACCCCACCTTTCTGTTACACGTTGTATTGTATTGCACTCAGGTGCACGTACCTAATTTTATCAAAATCGGAATACATTAAAATTTTATTTATTATTTTTTTAATCGTTTATTTATGAATGAAAAAGTTATCAATTTAAAAAGAATGACTTAAAAAGTTCTTTGCACTAATAATTCAATCGATTTTTTTACTAGGCATTATACTTATGCCTTATGTTTTTCGCCACAGAAATTTCTCAAAATTGGCCATTGGCATGACACCATGGTGGGTGCAATACTGACCAAGTACACTATCCACTGCTGAATTTTGACCACACCTTTCTGTTACAATTTCAATTCATTCAATATCAGAACATTATTTCTCACTAATATTATTGTTATTTTATTTAACATAACATTTTTTTTTTTAATAAAAGATAACTAGCAATGTGTGGTCCCACATTACTAGCAATTCTGTTAACCCCTCCAGCTAAGCTCAATGGCTTGTATTAGGAGTGGGTTCACGTCGGTAGTATAATTGGTGGGATTTGAACCCACAACCTTACGATTGCGAAACCGATGCCTTAGCCATTAGGCTAAATACATTTATATACAACGTTATTCTTGATTTCCTACAAACCTGAAAGTAGTTTGCTCAGAATCAGTAGCAGAACCCGTCTGTTTTGAATCACCTGGTAATTAATTAATCAATCATTAATTAATTCATTAATCATACTAACAGTCAAAATCCTGATCAAAATGTAATGTGAAATGTCATTTAAAAAAATGTCATTCTATGCAACACAATCAATGAGCTCGATATAACGAAAAACTTTAATGGCTTTTAACTCTGCAAGTTCTCGATATTCTCATTTTTAGGTTTCTGTAGCCAAAATGTCAAAAACGGAACCCTTAAAGTTTCGTCATGTCTGTCTGACTGTCCGCATGTTACAAGCATTTTCTCAAAGACTACACAATGAATACTTATGAGGTGAAAAGGTGTCTCTTAATATCCGCTATTTAGTTTAATAGCTAAATAATAAACAGAAAAATAAAAATTCAACAAACATCAACGTGTGGCACATCATTCGACGGGTCTTTTAAAAAAAAATTAAGGTTTCCTATAAACTTTTTTGACTAAGAGAGTATTTTTGGAAATAATCGCTCCGAAAGTTGCATTGTGTCCCCTTTAACTTTTGAACCGTGTGACCAAAAACATTGAAAAAAAATCACGAAGTAGCGCTTAATAAATACTATTTTCGGATATACCCTCAATCATATTAAATATATTTCGGGACTTAATCTCGTGAATTATTTAAAAGTACCTTTTATTTACCCGACGTTTCGATCGAATTGCGCCGATCGTGGTCACGGGTCGACTGTGATCACGGATCATGTTTTTTTTCGTTGTCGCGGTAAGCCCGCGCTTTTAACTTTCAAAATCTTGTGGTCAATAGAAAGCTGCACTTAGAAAAGCATCGCGCATGCGCGCGGACATCTTTGAGCGCTATGTAAAGGCGTAACAGCTGCGAAACCCTTAAACTAAGCATGGTCCGACATGCTCTTCCCCATTTTTTTATTTGTATGATATCTTGAAGTAAAAATCTTTTTGTGATGTCTGAGCTTTGGGCTATACTAAAAATAATTTTGAATAAAGTTTCATGTCGGTAACCTTTGTCCTGCGAGACTAAATTAAATTCACACATTTTAAACACAATCACAGTACCTACTTACATTACGAATAAGGTTAAATCATTTTACAATAGGTTATACATTAAGAGAACAAAGTTTTGCTCCTGTTAATCAACACTTTGTGAACAAAGATACAAAGGTAAACATAACCTCAAATTGCTGTACCTACTGTCAAAGTGAGACATCATACTGAAATCCCTTCACCGCAGGTAGACAAGACCCTCCCTTTTGTATTATGCATGAGTAATTTCACTTACAATCCCTAGTCGGTTGCATTTGATTAATGTTTCATTAGTATTGCGTTAACGTTGGCGTATAAACAGTATTGTTTAAGTGAATTTTGCATGCAATGCTAGATTTTGTGTTGATCTGGGTTCATTTTGGTTGCGTGCGTAGCGTTTGAATTGTCAGCAGTCAAACACAGTGAGCAAATGAAATACCAAAGTCGCATTTCGGTACACACATTTTTTAGTTTTCTAGTGTCAAACCTTGAATCCATTTCTAACAATGCGTTTCCCACGCATTTGTCGACTATCTTGAAAACTTCAAAAGTAATTCGAGAATTTGCAGATGACTATGTGAAAAATATTGCAGGTCATGTTCGATGACTCAATATGCGTGCAAACATTTGTACAGTGTACATATGTACGAATCTATGAACGCAGTGATAATTTTTAAAACACGAAAGTTGGCCTTTTGGTCTTTACCGTGACTGCTAAGCCGAAGACAAAACTTTGCAAGATGAGCACGATGGTTTATTCTGTGTCTGGGGTTATTTATCTTTAATATGTTTACATTTAGAAATATATATGTATATTTACTAGTATCAGTTGTTTGGTTGCCATTTGGTTAATAATACAATTTGGTTAGTTTGGGATCAGATGGCGTTGTGTGAGTTGTCCCACGATATTATTATTATAATGGTTTATGCGGTCATCCGCATAAACCATTATAATAATAATATCGTGGGACAATCGATTAACAAATTAGATCTTATGTGAAATGCATTCACACATATATGTGTGAATGCATTTCACATAAGATCTAATTCGTTAATCGATTTTGATAAAACTCTACATTCATATGTGTGAATGCCTTTCACATAAGATCTAATTCGTTAATCGATTGTCCCACGATATTATTTAGTCCCACGAATTAGATCTTATGTGAAATGCATTCACACATATATGTGTGAATGTATTTCACATAAGATCTAATTCGTTAATCGATTTTGATAAAACTCTACACTTAATTTATATAAACACAACTCAGAGCTTCTAAATTACCACGATATCTGGTATTCAGGAGGATATAGCCACTGGCAAATGCTAATAGTTACATGTTTTTAGATGAAAACAAAGTGCTATATAGTAGACATTAGGTAATTTTTTCCTTTTCATCATCATCATCATCATCAGCCTATCGCAGTCCACTTCTGGACATAGGCCTCTCTAATTGCACGCCACTTTGTTCTATCTTTGGCTTCTAGCATACAGCTCCTGCCAGCCATTTTGCGTAAATCATCACTCCACCTGGCCTGAGGACGTCCTACACTACGTTTACCGAGCCGCGGTCTCCACTTAAGAACTCGTTTACCCCAACGGTTGTCGGTTCTTCGGCTAATATGGCCAGCCCACTGCCACTTCAGTTTGCTAATCCGGTGGGCTATGCCGATTACTTTGGTTCTCTGTGTTTTTCCTTTTATTTCAGACTAATTGGGTACTCTGTGTCCAAACTTCAAACCATGTAAGTGCTTTCAACTAAATACACAAAAGGAGCAATAATAAAATACAAATTATGAAGACCCCGAAAAGCTCTTTATTTATTATACCTACCTAGTAAAAAAACTCTGATAAACCTGATCTGTTTTCGAGGTATTCTATTCATAATAAGTACATTGAAATTCTACAAATTATTTACAGCGTTATGAACTTATGACATAAAATACTTATTTTTAAGGTTCCATAGCCCAAATGGCAAAACGGAACTCTTCTAGTTGCGTTATGTCCGTCTGTCTGTCTGTCTGTCCGTCTGTCCATATGTCACATTATTCGGCATTTCATTTTTATTTCATCCGTATGGCGTTTTACTCAAAAACTACACAATGTACCTAGTCTGGCCATAAATACTGTTACAATTAAAAATAAGAAAGATATTACATTTGAATTTGGAATCTGTCATTTTTATACGATTGTTCATTGTATTTTCTAATTTTGGCGCCAATACATTGTACAATATTTTGCTATATTAAAATGGAGTGGGGTGATAAAGAAAACCGAATCGCTGTGATTGCATTACACAAAGTTGGTATGGAGCCGAATGTAATTTTTAAAACTCTCCATACGCTTGGTATTAGTCTAATGTTTGTGTACCGGGCTATTAATAGGTACAATGAGACCTTCTCTGTTTGTGACAGAAAAAGATCTGGCCGTCCACGTAGTGTTCGTACGAAAATGGTGGTCAAAGCAGTAAGGGAAAGAATTCGAAGAAATCCTGTCCGAAAGCAAAAGATTTTATCTCGGGAGATGAAGATAGCACCCAGAACCATGTCACGCATTTTAAAAGATGACTTAGGACTTGCAGCCTATAAGAGACGCACTGGTCATTTTTTAACTGATAATTTAAAAAAGAATAGGGTGGTAAAATCGAAGCAACTACTGAAGCGGTACGCAAAGGGAGGTCACAGAAAAATTTTGTTTACGGATGAGAAAATCTTTACAGTTGAGCAACATTTTAACAAACAAAATGACCGTATTTATGCTCAAAGCTCTAAGGAAGCTTCCCAATTAGTCGACAGAGTGCAACGTGGGCATTATCCGACTTCAGTGATGGTTTGGTGGGGTGTTAGCTATGAAGGAGTGACTGAGCCATATTTTTGTGAAAAAGGTATCAAAACATCGGCACAAGTGTATCAAGATACCATTCTTGAGAAGGTAGTTAAACCCCTTAGCAACACCATGTTCAATAACCAAGTATGGTCCTTCCAACAAGACTCAGCGCCGGGTCATAAAGCTCGGTCCACGCAGTCTTGGTTGGAAGTGAACGTTTCGGACTTCATCAGAGCTGAAGACTGGCCGTCGTCTAGTCCCGATCTTAATCCGCTGGATTATGATTTATGGTCAGTTTTAGAGAGTATGGCTTGCTCTAAACGCCATGATAATTTAGAGTCCCTAAAACAATCCATACGATTGGCAGTGAAGAATTTTCCCATGGAAAGAGTGCGTGCTTCTATTGATAACTGGCCTCAACGTTTAAAGGACTGTGTTGCAGCCAATGGAGACCACTTCGAATAAGCTTTTTATATTTTGAATTGTTTTTTATTTATGTATTAAACTAACACACTGTAAAAGTAATAAATATTATTTGCAATAAAAAAAAATGTTTTTTCTTCGTAACAATATTTATGGCTAGACTAGGTATATGGATGAAATTTGAAGTATAGGTGTATTGTATTAGCCGCTACTTAGTTTGATAGTTAATTAAAATTAATAGTCCTAAGGGGGGCACGCCATATTACATAATGGAGTGCCCCCCTTAGAAATACTTATTACGTCATTTGACAGGTCTTTTAAAAATATTTTAAGGTATAAAATAAAATCTTTTTTGAATTTTTGATTATTTTCAGATTTATCCGCTCCGAAAGTTCCAAAAATGATGTCCCTTTATTTTTTAAATAAAAAATATAAAGGTGACCTTAAAAAACTACTTTCAACTAAAATTATTTTTAACATGGTCAGATATACCGTCTTTGGTTACATACATACATATTAACCCATATGATGGCCCACTGCTGGGCACGGGTCTCCCCAGTAGAACCTACTAGTATGTAGATCCTGGGGGTAATTGCCATAATCACCACGCTTGGCGAGCGGGTTGGTGATCGCAGTAAGGCTTTAAGTACGCAGAGGACGCTGCTGCCCGTCCTCCGGTGTGAAATCCCTTAGTCGCCTTTACGACACCCACGGGAAGAAATAGGGTGGTACTATTCTTAAGCCGGCACCACACGGCATTCTTCGGTAGCCACACGGCATTCTTCGGTTCTACCGAAGAATGCCGTCTTTGGTTATTGGCGAAAAACTGCGCTACTCGACAAAAGGACGTAAGTGCAATGAAGATACGTTCTTTTGCTGGTGCACTTTATAAGATCGTTTTTTTATATATTTAGTGCATTTCTTTGTAGAAACAGCTGCGGAACCCTAAACTGAGCACCGACATGCTCTTGCCCGGTTTTCCGGTTATTATTAGATACTGGTTCTGACAACTGGTTCTGTTCTATGATGACATCTCTTTCTAGCCAATTTCATCGTAATATATTAAAATTACACATGTTGTCTCATTTTAATATATTACGACGAAATTGGCTAGAAAGAGATGTCCATATTTTATTATTTCTTGTCCAATGTACTGCATAATAAATCTGTAAGATGGTGGTGGTGTATTTCGCCTGGAGGCTGGATTGTGCGGCTTCTTGTATTATTAATACCGTCTCGGTCGAGAGCCGTATTGCTTTTATGTATAACAGTAATATAATGCAACATTAGATGAAAAATTACTTAGCTGTCGGTGAGTTAAATCATAGAACTTTTGAAGTTACAAAATAATTCCAATTAATATCTGCAGCCTAGAATAAATACTTTACTTTATCGGAAACCTTCCACAGCTTTTTATAATAGCGGAAACATTATTTATAGAGTATTATGCAATCAGCTTGTACTGACTTCGCTAACAAACACTAAGCCAATAAAAGAATTCCACAGCATTGAACACAGATGAACGTAAGATACATTTACAAATTTCATTAATTAAATAAAAATAAATGAAATTGTAACAAAATAATTCAGATAAAATTACAATATATAGCATTAAAACAAATTAAATTTAATAGGTAAACAAGATGTGATTGATAATAATAAATAATATAATTGATAATATAATAATTGATTACAATAATATGTAAAACAACGAGTAATAAGCATTCCAACTTATTTGGATTTATCCCTCTGTATTTTATATTATAATTATGAGTCTCGGAGGAACGATTTGAGAGCGTAGGACTGCGGCACTAAGCTTTGGACTTTGATTGCCACATGGTGAAACATTTCTGGATGCTCTGTTGTTGCTACACGTCTGAAGTACACATTTGTGACCCAAAAATGAAATTTTCGAAAATTTTCCAAGTCTAACTTGTAACCTAGCCTTTGTTAAAATAACTATTTACCATTTTTTCATAGTAGGTACTTGTTTTAGGCTGAATATAAAAATATTCATATATCTAACGAACACCCTTAAAATTCATAATATACACAGGTAATACCTACTCCAAAAATCTTTGCAAATGAATATTTGCCAACAAGTATAAAATACTGCCTAGGTCATTCATTATTTTCTTTTTTTCATACCAATTTCATGCTATGTTTCTCCAAACATTTTATCTTGTGATTTAGCTTAGTCATAACCTGGTACATTTCTCTTGGGACCGCCTCAGTTCCGTTCTTAAACCGAGATTGGTTCATGCGCTGAATTTAAGATGCATGCTTGAAACTTATACATGAATTTTGAAAATCAATCAGAGCTACTGCTTTGTGACTTCAATCAGGAATAACTTTGTTTGAAAGATTTTTTAGAGACTTTTGAAAGACATATTTTCTTTGATTAATATTGATGCACCATCTGTGACTATATTATACGAGGCAATAACACCCATTTGGCCAATTGTAATAACATTTGGTATAGAGTTAAGTTGAAGCTTGGAAATCG
This sequence comes from Herminia tarsipennalis, assembly GCA_945859575.2. Taxonomy (NCBI): domain Eukaryota; kingdom Metazoa; phylum Arthropoda; class Insecta; order Lepidoptera; family Erebidae; genus Herminia; species Herminia tarsipennalis. Next base: position 19,218,051 of record OX243835.2, read on the forward strand.
ACCCCGGCTCTCATGAGTGCATAGTTTTTGGTTATACCAATACTAGCTGACCCGCGCAACTTCGTCTGCGTAAATTTTCCCCGTTTTTGCAATATTTTTCATTGCTGCTCCGCTCCTATTGATTGTAGCGTGATGTTATTTTATAATATGTAGTTTAGCCCTCGTCGATAAATGGGCTATCTAACAGTGTAATATTTTTTTTTAATCGGACCATTAGCTTTAGAGATTATCGCGTTTATATAAACAAACTCTATAGCTTTAAAATATTAGTATACATTATTAAGAGAAAATGTTTTTAGTTACAGATAATCAACATAACCTGTGTAAAAGTTAGTCTTTATATCGCTGACAGCTAAACAGCTAGTGCTTTTAAAAGCACAAACCGTTTCCCACAATCTGCTTAATAGTTTTGAGGTACACCTAAATTGGAAATTGAATTTCACGTCTTATTGACTAACTGTTTTACACAACTTAACTTGTAACAATGAGTTTCATTAAAGCACCAATATGATATTATTGATTGACGTCAGACGACAAATTCGAAAACATTGTAAATCAAACAATGAGAAGTGGGTAATTTACAGGACACAAATACAACATGACATTTTGATTTTAATCACTCATTGCGGACGACGAAGCGTCAATGTAAAATCATTAGCAGATATAGGTACCTACTTTTGATCGCAGCATACAGGCTGCGATCAAAAGTACTTTTTATGAAGTTTGATCACAAATTACAATGGGGAATCAATAAATAAGTAATTGAGTTGTTTGTAAAGGTTATTTATAGGATATTTTTCAAAGTTACACTTCAAAATGGTTGAAATTTTTTTTGGGACATTCGTACTTCGAAACCCATTCATATTCAAATTAAACGGCAAGTAAAGGGCAAGTAAACGGATCTGTTACTCACGTCGGTCACCTATAGTTTGTGAACAAATATGGTTGGTAGAAATTGTGCATTTCAAATCGTCGCTTATGTCACATTATGATCTAACAGAAGATTTATTGATCGTCAAATCATAGTAATAACCTCTTCCCACATACATTTACACACCACACGCACACACACACACACACACACACACAAACACACACACACACACACACACACATACACACACACACACACACACACACACACACACACACACACACACACACACACACACACACATATTTTGTTACCCGACTTTAAGGACAACATCAAATTAAAGGGCTCGTCTTAAGCATTTCAAAAATGTATAACATTCATGCACTTCATTATGTTCATCGAGATTCATTAATGTCTCCGACTGCATTATATTATATAATTATACTAGCTGTCCCGGCGAACTTCGTCTCAACTCTTTTTTTTTGTAAATCGGGTTCAATTATGAATCTAAACCATCCTCGAATTCCCTTAAACTCACACAAAAAAATTCAATCAAAATCGGTCCAGCCGTCTAGGAGGAGTTCAGTGACATACACACGCACACAAGAAATATATATCTATATATATATAAAGATAGGGGATCTTGTTTCCATATTTTTTGTGCAGGCGGGTTTTTTTTATTTTTATACTTTGTTTATTTTTATATTGTTATTGCATGTCTAATGTTACTCTTCACTTTTGTTTTGTGTTGATAACAAAAAAAAAAATACATACATATAGATCAAATGTGGAATCTGACAGCCTGATTACCTAGAGAGACTAATACCTATCACGGGCACCAGTCTCTCACAAATGTATTTAAACAATTGTATTAATCAATTTTCCGTATTTTACCATTTGTGAAGGGAAATAAATAAATAAATTAGAAGATTTAAAAAATATATATATTTGTCATTTAAAGTCTCCCTGATGGCAATCTAATGTCAGTGTCAAAAGATATACAATGTGTGTTTTATAAAGGCGTAGTAGCCAAGTGCTTTATTACGTTAATAAACTGGATTTTATTTCAAACCTTAAGTACGATACTTACTAATTTTAAGTTGCCAGGTAATGAAGTGACCTATGAAGGGTTTATTTTGGTGTAGAATCCTAAATATTATCAGAATTCATTTCAGCTGCATTGCCAAAAAACATTATCGACATTAATTCTTGAAAATAAACTTCAAAATAGAGAAACAACGTTCTCCTTTTTATATACCATTGGAAAAATACATCTGTTCTCAGTGGAAAGATTTCCTCAAATTCTATTTGCAAATTGCTAAACTTTCATTTAATTGTTTGGTCACAAAGTGGCATACCAACGAATGAATTCGATCTTTTACTGTTCCGTTTTGCATCTATCAGCTTGATTTATATCACTTTACTGGCTATTCGATTACTTTTTTATTTACTTCACAATCGTAATTTCCTTTCCTACTTTAGTTTCTTTTGTTAAGTAGATTATATAAATAGTTTGTAAATAGGCAGTGAGTTTTTATTGTACAGTACATAAATGTTGATAAACTTTCGCGAATTATACACATTTTAAAATTAAATACACCATGACGTTTCGACCGTATTGCAACGGCCGATGCAATACGGTCTAAACGCCGGCAATAAACAAGGCATTTTATCTTAAATTGTACAGCACATGTTTTAGTATAAGTATGTTTTACGTTTCAAAGTCACATTAAGGTTCTTGAAACATAATTGTAACTACTGTTATATATCTGTTTGATTTGAATTAGTTGTTCAGCTTAATGTACAATTTTATTAGAACTTATTGTAAATACGGGCTATTTACAATGAACTTCATATAACGACGAATACTTAACTACTGTTTCTACAATCCTTTCTTTTAATATGTTATAATGCTATCTCAGAATTGTAATAAATAACGGAGTAACCCTTTTGCTTTGTAACAAATGAAGCAGAAACGAAGGAATTATGGGAACCTTTCTTTGACCACATAATTTCCTTTGGTGTAATTTCTCGGTTGCCGAAACAATAAAAGCGACCACATAATTATGGGATGCACACAACTTGACTTATACGACTGTTTCTATAGACGAATGTGGCAAAGTAGGAAATGAGTTCTTCTGGCAATTTGCAGTTGAAAGCGTTGCAAGTTTTTTTCTAAATTTGCCTCTGAAGTATTATTATTGGATTTCGTTTTATTAAATCTACTTAGTTCACTCACTTATTTCGTCGTTGTAAATAATATTACTTAGAATTGAAGAATTTATCCCAAAATAGTTTTATTTTAATTTTCTCTAACCAGAACTCCCTTGGTAGAACGGGAAGATATTTTGTATTCGCATCACAATTTTAGATAGAAAATTAATCCTCTAGGATTTCCAGAATTTTATATTTATTGCCTCTTTTCCTCGGTAGCGTCCGTTATTAATTGCGGGCAGAGATATTTTTGGGCAATTTTTAAAAATACTTACGTTCTTTCAATGTTTTGTTTATAGCAGACTGTCATCTTTCAGTTATCGTTATAGAAAATATCCTACGCGTATTGACTCAAACTATCTCTAAACCAAATCGTGTTTAGTTAGACAAATAGAGCTACTGTCACATTTCATTAAACACATAATATTAGTTTTGATATCGATAAACCGAGGCTCAAAGGGCGAGCGTAACCACGACTTTTCATTAGAGTACAATACCCTATTTACATTTTACGGAAAGAAAATCGGTCTGGAGATATCCAAAGTCGATCACAACACTCTACCTGAAAAAGGGAACGTTGAATAGCCCCATTAAACTTCTAATATTAACATACGGCAAAATTTATAGCTAGTTGAGAGGTCACATCTGCACCAACGAAGAGGGAAATAGCACCATAAACTATATCTTGCACACCGATCTATCATTGCTAGGTCTAAACGTTAACCCAAAAAGGATCTCAATTTAGTGGACTTTCGGAAGATCTCATTGATTTCAATAGGTCATAATACACATCCGTAATATCTATTACTTTATTGAGGGCTTCTCTCATATTTTTCCCAATTTATACGGGTTCGCCTTTTGCGGTTTTTCTAACAGTTTTTTCGCATATTCCGTTTAGATTGAATTTATTTGATTTGACCCTCCAAGAAATTCTATTTTGATATATCAGTCAAGTTTATTTCAGACATTCAAGAGTAACTAATGCAATCATATTTATTTATATTTTGAACATTATAAATTGATACAGATTGATCTATCTATTCGTATACCTTAAAATAATGTTGTTTCACAATTATGAAATATTGTTTTTGTTTAGTGACTTAACGCTGACTATAGTTAAGTAAAAACTTTAAAAACCTGATAAATGAACATTCATATCCTTCTTCTGTGTATATCTTAGGTTAAGGTACTAAGGTATTTATTTATAAAACAGCGATTCAGTACTCAACACTATTCAAAACCGAACAACTCACCTACACGCAAGCGATTCTGTAGAAGGCAGATCTGTGGAATGCGGCAGCTGCAAGGGAATGCCCGCCTCGCGTCAATGGGTGCCGACAATTGGAATGTTTGTACCAACAAGCTGAATGCGGAACAGAATACACCAGGATTTTTAGTTCCGAACGGTAACAATGAGAAAACAGCGCAATTTCAGTTAATATTTTTCATCGAATGCCTGCCATAGTCTCTCGACGGTCATCTTTCGTTGTTGCTTTTCGTACAGCAAGACAATATGAAGCGTGAAAAACTTTAGTTTATAGGTACGTTCAATTTATTGATACCTAAGTCTGCAGCAAAACTTCACTCTGAAGTAGCCATGAAACAATAAGTCTGAGAAACATCGAGTTGACAAAAAGTTTGAGGTTTTTATAATACTACCGTATTTGGTTGAGAATCTTTACATCTTCAAATTTAAAATACATTATTCATTGTTACACCTTCCCTCAACTTAAAAAAATATTTCTCTTCATCTAGCTTAAAACTTGTGAAAAAGAATGTGTTCGTTGCACATTTCTATGATGAGATTCACGTTGAAGGCAATTTGACGTAGTGACGAATTTCCTTGGCAGAAAATACAAGTAGTTTTATCCACAGCTGTTCATAAAAAATATTTGTTGCTGAGGTTTTTTATGTATTACAAGATGTTGCTGTATTCCTAGTCTTACTACATTTTCTTGTACGTGTTGAATATTGCTTAGCCTTTCGTGGACCAAGCCCTTAATAGACCCCGTGGAAGCAAAAAAGTTTGTACCTTTTTTTTGAAGTTATCAATCAATAATTGATCAATGTCTATCTAGTTCCACTATCTAGTTCACTAGTAAGTTTTAGGTAAGAAATTTTATCTTAATGATGTTTTTATTACTTTGTTTTGTGCATTTTGAGTTTATTCAACATTGCTTTTTGCCGCATATCTCCAAGCCACTATCAGATATTCTAAATATGATTTTCCAACTTCAATATAAATAATGTGACATATTATAAGTGAACTCACATTATGAGTGGGTCACAACTTATCCGACGCTTTGTGTAGCTGAAAGAAATTAATTTGCTTTGATTGAAATAATGTCTCAACGGTTAATGACAGTGGTCTAATGGTCGCGTAAGCGGTGTAGCAAAGCGGTATCAGCAAAGTGCTTCAGGGTAGGGTGTCGGAACCGAAGTTGGAGTTGGAGGTGAAAAATCAATCGGAAGTTCCAACGTTTCGGAGTCGAAGTCGAAGCTCCGTAATATCCCTGCATAAGAGTTCCACAGATCCCAAGCAACACATAAAAACCGGAGTAATGTTTGGGGTCTGACAAATCCACATGGTTTCGGATAGGAGCTAATAATGTGATGATTAAGCAATGATGGACGGTGGTTCCTAAATTACTAATATTACTAAGGAAGTAAGACAATATCCTGCTCCCAAAGTGTAATTAGTCAAATATCCGTCTGTTTTTATTATTCCTGGGTTAATAAGCCAAGGAAATTGTATCTAAATTAGATAATAATTGTATACCAACCTGTATTGTAGATAAGTGACGTTTATAGGAAACAAACATGGCAGCTGTGTGACATGTCAAAAACAAGGGGTGTGTAAAAAAAGTAATTTTAAATACCGCAATATGGGTATCAAAATAAAGGGCTCGTCGTAAACATTTCAAAAGCTATCATTTATTGGAACGAAGTTTCTTATCGCGCGTTGCGAAAGGGAGCTAGACAGAACAATTTAAGACCAAAAGTTGTAACGACATTTTTAAAACCAAAAGTTGTAACGACACTTTTTGACACACACAAGCCGTGCGGCGTGCGCGGTAGATATGAACATCTAATTTGACGAAGAAGTCACCTGTCGATTTGGTCTAGAGGCATAAATTCGGTACACTGTATTGGTAACAATTGTGTAGCTGTGGGCTCTAGCCTTCGGTATACAATCGTCTTTTTGTAAGTTATTTCAAAAGACCAAAAGTTGTAACGACACTTTTTGCTATAGTTGTAAGCCGTGCGGCGTGCGCGTGTTTATCTGTTTATCTGTCTGTCTGTCTCTCTCTCTCTCTCTCTATAGAAAGCAAGCCAGTTATTTTCATTTCGTCTTTCTATGTCGCATTGAACAGTGTGGTGTAGCGACGATTATATAAAAAAAAAAAAATAAGAAAAACTTCCATCCGGGTGTCCCTTGACACCTCTCAAGCTTTTTTAAATATATACTATACATATTTTTAAGTATAATTTGCATATAAATATCTATTACAGTTCGTACTTTTTACGACAGTGCAAAGGATCTTACAAATCTATCTCAATTGAACCTTTTCTGAAAGAACATACAAAAATCCGTAATACAGAGGAGCGTAGTTTCTCAAGTATTTTACGATTCTATATTTTATAGATAAAACAGAGATTTTGATGGCATCGCTCACAACCCATAAGCTTCATATTTGTGTCAATTTGTGCAAAGACATCTCTAAAAATACTTTTACCCTTTTTACCTTCTTTAATCCTGAATGAAAGCGAGGCTTAAATCTGAAAGTAAGCGTTGATTTCGGGTATAAGCTGCATCGTAGAAAATTTTCACCTAAACTTTTTTTCTTATTTGTATTAAATGTTTGCCAATATTTATGATCTTAGAGTCTTATTTTAATAATATTTACATATAATACAAGGTACAATATGTTTAGCAATGAAAAAAATTATTAGGAACGGAGAGATTTTAGAAATAAATACCATTATAAGGCTTTTAATCGGTGTTTTTTAACAATTCTACCATTGCATTTATTAAGTTTTCATTAAGTGTATGCTTACCATGCACTCATATTTTTAACCAAAGCTGTCATATTACACCAGTATTTTAAATACATACATATCACTACTTATTTCCTTTGTTTGGTTATCACTATCAGAGTTGTTTATTCTATAGACATTCGCTCACTTGGCCATAGAAATACATATACATAGTTTTGAAGAACATAATAATTAACTTTTAACCGCCTTAATAAAAGTTGGTTCTCTGTTTGACCTGTATGTATTTATGTATGTATGTAGGTATGTATGTATGTTCGCGATTTTATCAAAAGATAGTGATTCGATTTAGATGGGGTTTTCGTTATTCGACTGCTGATTTTTCTGCTAAGGTTATCCTAGCTTATAAAACACTAACGGAAATATAGGATTGAGTGAGCAAAATTTGCATTCGGTGACATGCTTGATATTTTTTTTCCTTGAAGGCGGTTCATTTTTCGTAATAAAGTTATAAACTTTCTATTGTAATATACCTATTCGATTTAAGATATAATTGTATCTTTCATTAAACGTCATTCTGAGACCCATAACGTTCTGCTCATAGCACAAAACTAATCAGACTCCAGCTCTAAATGCTAAACGCCTCGTTCATTGAAACATGGATTGAATTACAAGTGTTAGAATCGTGTAACACTTGTTCACTAAATGTCTAAGACACGTAGCTTCACGAGAATCTCGAAGTTATTTGACGAATGTGTCTTGGAGCAGAATCAAATGGATGTGGTATGGCAAATACACTATCTCGCTCAGCTATTTGAGTGCAATTCGATCGTGCACGGCATCAATAGAGCACTGCGAGTACTGCGACATTAGAATTTTGCTAGGCCTTGATTGTTCAACCGTGTAAGACGAATGGCTATATGGTCAGACGGTGTCGATGTATAGTATAGATTCTCTTACGATTATCAATATTAATATCTATAACGACATTTCTCCTTAATTAAGTGGCATTTTGGTTTTCAATTATTACATGTTAGTATCACATTACGGGAATCGATTTATCTAGATACTGTTGAAACGTAATTCGAGAATAAACTTATTTATAATTATGGAGTATATGATCGTTTTGGAAAATACCACTGTTTTATTATTAATTTTGGGCTTGACTTTGACAAGACGGTTCGGTTATTGTTTTTAATAGCCGTGATCCCAATTTCATTGTATCTTTCCTTCTAAGCTAATAAAATTGATTTGAGTATCGTACTCTTAACGATACTCAAATCAATTTTATTAGCTTTTTCAATCCCCTATCATACAGTACTTGAGATCCTCAATCGATTGGAATTCTTCTCCATTAACTAAGATTAAAATACGAGTACCTTTATTATTTCTAACATTATTGTTTAGATTATCACAAATTTCAAAGACACAACTAGGCTCCTTGACTACACGATTCCCGATATCCATGACTGTAAATTGCATTATTAATACTAGAATGAAACGACGAACTCTATCATTGTGTTATGATTGATACGAGAGAATTAAACATTAGCCTTGAGGCCTTGAGGGATTTATTTTGTATTTGTGTTGCGGACTTTGCTTTTAATAACAATTGGAGAGGATAGATTTTTGATTAAATCAACTGCGTTTTTGCTTTATTACGATTCTAGATTGTTCAATACAGATTATTAAAGTTTAATTTAATTCCCATTAGTGCTGAAATTTCTACAATCTAAAGCACTGCATAGTTTATCAGCCCCAGGATAAACTTGCCAGTAGGGTTCCGTCGTCATGTACGGCACTGCGGAACCGTGATAGCACTGTGCATGACGTATGACCGCGTTAGCGTGGATTTCTCACCGTCTAGTTATTACCTACCCACTGCCATTTCTGCACAATGATTTGAATTTCTACTGCATAGTTACACAGAATACAGAGAGTACAGAAGGCAACTGTCATACGTGCTTTACATGAGCGACACAAACATGGACAACGTTGTGGCGTTTGTTTGAGTTTAGCAAAAGTGGACTGTGTGAAAATTAAGCAAAATAAAAGGGGTAAGATGCATCCGGGGTTGCTTGTAATCCTTTTCTTCGGCTCGAACATCTCTAGTACGGCTATAATCACTAATTGTCACCAAAATCCGTAATTATAGTATAGTCTATTTCAGCAAATATTGCAATCACATGGAAAAGTTTGTGGGAGAATTACTTCGAACGCATGGACCGTTATCCGGAAGTGTGTCCACGAGGATTTTATATCGTGTCTTGATTGGTCGACTAACGTCTCGCTTGCACACGTGATATGAAGTATGTGAGGGTAAAGGACAGGAAGGAAGTAGCGTTTATCAAATCAAAATGGTGCCACCACATTCACGGACATGAATCGAAATCCATATCTTGGTGCCCATTGTTCGGAAGCCTTGCCCTGATTCCACGTTCGTATGCAATGTCTGTGGGCGCGTGCATTAAGAGCGTTTTCTAAGTAGATTGTCTTCTGTATTCTCGGTATTATGTGATAGTAATCCAAATTGTCGTAAAGTTACACGCCAGTGCATTGCTCAATTTATGTTCGTCGGTGTATACATTTGTATATGATATAATAAAGTTTTGCTATTTATTCAGTAAGAGCGTTAACTTGAAGATGACTTTGTGCATTATTCCGACTCCTGTTGGTTGCTTTATTGTTTTTGTAACAAAGTTTACAAATTGCTTGCATTTTAATGGTCGTTATTTTGTTTGTTTCTACTTATGGAATTGCTGGTACCTTTTTTTAGTTTTAAGCAGTTCTGTTTCTTTCTTTTAAAGAATGTTTGTACGTTTGCTAATGGCATTGTGAGAAAAACTTATTTCAACATGATTTTTTATGATCAATCTTAGTTATGTAGAATGAGTCTACCTAGTCACACTTTTTCTTGAAGTTTCCTTTTGAGTTTTATACCTGACTAGCGGACGCCTCACGGTTTCACCCGCGTAGTTCCCGTTCCCGTGGGAATACAGGGATAAAAAATAGCCTATGTCTCCCGGGGTTGTTGTTCAAATCCGTAAAGTAGTTTCGGAGACTATTCAATACAAACAAACAATCAAATCTTTCCTCTTTATAATATTATTATAGTATAGAAGTATAGATATGTTGCATAATAAATTGGTTTCATACTCTTGTTTTAAGATGCCTTCTTCTTCTTTTACCACTGTGCGTAATATTCAAATTCACACAGGTATTTAGTCATATCATGTCTTCCTACTGTAATTTGGCGTCTCCGAGTGTGATATTAACTGTTTTACGGCGGAAATAAATATTATATGCAACCATTTTAATTCTTACGTCAAGTCTATTTACGTTATGTTACATAAAGTAGTTTTTAAATAAATCAAAATAACAAACATATTTTCGTATTCTTGATCATATATCTTAGATAACTTTGTAAACTTCCAGATTGGAAACATCTGGAAGCTCTCCAAGCAAAAAATGACCATTTTACAAGATTGCAATCTAATAAGTTTGCCAGAAACTCTTCATGCGAGGATGGCCAACGCATGTAAAATTAATTCAACGACCGTTACTAATTTCTTACCTGCGCAAGAGACGATAAATTTATCTGTAATAAATTCCTTCTCAACTGATTTAATGTTGGTGATTCAGTAGAACTGGAGGGTTCTCACCCGTTTAATGATTTTATTAATAGACTTGAGTTATAATGTTTACGTAAATACTGCAAGTTTAGGAATGCAGTATCAACGGTGATTTTTTCGAGGCAATGGTGTGTATTTGGAAATCAGTTCCTCATCTACATGTTTGGCAGTGTTAATGTTGCTTAACCTCGCTTATCCATCTATCTATACGGTTACTTATAGCCATCGTTATAAGGTAGGAACACGGTAAGCCTTCGATCCTGTATCTATTCTCTCTCCAGCCATGTCAGTTTTCCGGTCCATCGTGCTTGAGAGTGAGTGCAGTTATTTATGTTTGCTCACATATTAACACCATCTTGGTATGTAGTTGACTAAAACACGTCACTTTGACTGGCCCGTTGGTCTAGTGGTTAGTGACCCTGACTGTTAAGCCAGAGGTTGTGGGTTCGATTCCCACACAGGACACCACTCCGTGTGATCCACAAACTGTAGTTCTTTGTCTGGGTGTACTTTGTGTTGCCGTGTGGTGCCGGCTTAAGAATAGTACCACCCCATCTCTTCCCATGGGTGTCGTCAAGGCGACTAAGGGATTTCACCCCGGAGGACGGGCAGCAGCGTCCTCTGCGTACTTAAAGCCTTACTGCGATCGCCAACCCGCTCGCCAAGCGTGGCGATTATGGCAATTACCCCCAGGATCTACATACTAGTAGGTTCTACTGGGGAGACCCGTGCCCAGCAGTGGGCCATCATATGGGTTGATGTGTATGTACTTTGTGTCCGTGATTAGTATGTTTGAAAATGTCTGCGGAAGTTGAGAGAGAGAAAAATACAAACCGGGCATTACCATGTCAGATCATGCCCAGTGTAGGGTTCCAGAACAGTTGCCGTATAAAAAAATCCGATTTGAATAATTGCACCAGCAGAAGAGCGTAAGTTCATGGCACTTACGCCCAGTTCAGAAACGTATATTTTCGGCAATAACTCATTAAAGGTACATCCGATCATTTATGAAATAATTTTAATTTAAAGTATTTATTAAGCGCTACGTTTTTGATTTTTTCATATTTTTCGGTTACACGGTTCAAAAGAAAAGAGTAGAGGGACACAATTAATGGAACTTTCAGCGCAATTATCTCCAAAAATATTCACTTAATCAAAAACTATTTATTAGAAACCTTAACATGTTTTTAAAAAACCTGTCGAATGATGTGCTACACGTTGCTGTAGGCTCAAAAAAAAATCAGCTTCTATTATGTGTGGAGTGCTCCCCCTAAAAATATTTATTTTTATTATTTAGCAATCAAACTAAGTAGCGGCTACTACAAGACACCTTTTCACCAAATTTCATAAATATTCATTGAGTAGTCTTTAAATAAAATGCTTGTGATATACGGACGGACAGACAGACGAACATAACGAAACTATAAGGGTTCTGTTTTTGCCATTTTGGCTACGGAACCCTAAAAAACTTACATCGTAACCGAAATCCATCGAAATTATACTTCTCCATGAGATTTTCCACTCAGTTCGTGCCTAGTCTGAGTTATTACCATTTGCCGTAATAAATGAGATGGGATGGCATATTTGCTGTAGTTCTCATATAATCTAGACTCAGGATATTATTATATTTATACAATCCTAGTTAAATGCAGCTTCGTATATACTTTCTGCCTTTTCAATTAGAGCAAAGTTATCAGGAAATTAAGTCTTCACGCTTGAACTGGCGCCGTTGAAATCTGATTCCATTATTAGGTGCCATATTTTTGTAGCGATCCTTTTATCTTCGTTGGAAATAATACGGGTTTAATGGATTATAAAGTATATAATATCGTAGGTTCTTGAAATTTTCATATTATAATGTTGATAGCTTAATTTAATCTTCTCTTTAGTTCAATTTTGCCCCGGGGCTTTACATTATTACTAATAATACTTATCTTATGACGTAATACACGAAGATACATAAGTATGGTATGCAGTTCACTCACATCCTTAACCACCGACCAAAAAGATAGATTTCAAAAAGTTTAACGCGTTTGTCTGTACCATCGTAGTGTCCATGGGATTTTTTCTTAACAAAAACTAGTTTAATCGTAATAGTTCTTAACTTTGCTTTATGAAAATCCGTTCAGCTGTCTTGAAGATAATCAACTTTTTGTCTTACTTGTCGGAGTTTTATCTACTGTTAAGTAACATTATTTTTTCTGCCTCTGTGGCGCGGTGGGTGTGTATCCGACTGCTACGCAATAGGTCGTGGGTTCGATCCCCACCCAGGATAAAACTTTGTGTGATGAGCACGATGGTTTATTCTGTGTCTGGGTGTTATTTATATTTATTTATTTATTTATTTATTTAAAACTTTATGCACAAAGTTGTACAAAGGTGGACTTAATGCTAAAAGCATTCTCTGCCAGTCTACCTTAGGGTGATGTAGAAATGGAATGTGTGAAAGGTGCAGTAACCTAATTATAAAATAAGAACTTCCTTATTATTCTTACATAATATACAAATAAAACAATAAAACTATACCGTACTATACATACTTACAAAAATACATACATACATATATACCTACATACATAACTATACAATAGTATACATACTTACAGCAATACATACATACATACATAAATAAACACATAGATACAGACTAATATTTATGTTACTAATGTTGTGATGATTCAGCTGATCCATCAAGGAATAAAGTGCGTACCTTCCATTTAAAACTAAAGCGATTGGGTGCCATCCTAATTTCGGGGGGCAGGGCATTCCAGAGAGAAACAGATTGAACTATAAAAGAGCATCCGACGAATCCAGAAGAATGAGCAGGGCATAAAAGAAGTAGATTGTCGGAAGATCGAAGATCTCTACTGTGATTTGAGTGCAGGTACTGAAAGTAGGAAGTCAAGTAAGAAGGGGCAGTAGGAGAATTAAGAATAGAATAGAGTGTAGTGAGAGCGCGTAAACTATGTCGCTGGCGAATAGGGAGCCATTTAAGTTCGGAACGGTAGGAAGAAACATGGTCAAACTTACGAAGATTGAAAATGAATCGAATGCAGTTATTTAGAAGTCGGTCAAGTTTATTAAGGAGCTCTGCATTCAGGTCAAGATAGCATACATCACCATAATCAATCAGGGGGAATAGTAGCGTTTGGACGAGCATTACTTTAGTTTTATAAGGAAGAAAGTTCTTGAGACGATATAACGCCCGCAAAGTACCCGTAACCTTTTGACTTACATTTGTTATTTGAGTATGCCAGTTGAGGGTGGTATCAAGGAAAATCCCGAGATTCTTAACCGAAGAATGTAACGCGATAATGGAGCCGTTAAATATGACAGGTGGTAATGTGTCGGTGTTCAATCGAGTTAAAAGGCGTTGACTCCCTATCACAATGGCCTGACACTTAGACGGATTTATAGTCAAACCAAACTTGTCTGACCAGGTCTTGACAGCGTTAAGGTCCCCATTAAGCTTAGTGATGGCCTCGGATATGTTATTCACATTGGCCTGGGCATATAACTGCAAGTCATCTGCGTAAAGATGGAACGCACACTGAAGGACATTAGTAATGAGATCGATAAAAATAGAAAATAATAGAGGAGAAAGAATACCGCCTTGAGGACCACCAGCGTCAAGATCGCGCCAACTCGATAAAGTATCACCCACGCGCACGGACTGCTGGCGTCCCCGAAGATAAGATGAGAACCAGTTTAAAGAACCTGCCGAGAACATCAGATGAGATAGGATAGAGAGTAAGATTTCATGGGTGACAGAATTGAAAGCATTAGAAAAATCAACCAAAACTAAAACCATAACTTTGGTATCATCCATGCCAGTTCTAATGTCGCCAGTTACTTTGAGAAGAGCAGTGGTGGTGCTATGTCCTGGCCTGAAGCCTGATTGAAACTGGCTCAACAAATTATTTCGATGCACAAAATGTGTCATTTGTTTATGCACGCAAGCCTCCAGCACTTTAGATAAAAACGGAAGAATAGAGATAGGTCGAAAATTATTAGGAAGAGTGGGATTTGTAATTTTAGGCAGAGGAATAACAAAAGCATAACGCCACGAAGACGGGTAAGTCCCTGAATCTAAAGAAAAATTGATGATGTGTGTTAAAGCAGGAAGAAGATGATCAAGAATGGGTATAATCATGCGACGGCTAATACCATCATTACCAACAGCATTCGATTTGATAGAAATAATTATCTTATTGATCTCGCCAGGTTCAACTGAAGAAAAGTGAAAGAAGTCTACGTTGGGGCGAGGAAGGTTAGCTAAGTACTCACAGGTACGACGCTTGGTTAGATGATCAATAGGTACGAAGGAGGTGAAATGAGTATTGATTTCATCTATACCAACCGCCAACGGAGGATCAACACTTCCATGTTTGCCAATTCCTAGAGTCCCCAAGAACTTCCAAATACCCTTGGGAGAAGATGAATTAATATGAAAAAGAATATGGCGGCGTTTAGCGTTGCGAATCATCTGATTACACCGATTCCTTGCAGTTTTATAAAGGGCCCAGTTATCATCATCCCGGTCTTTCTTAAATTTGCGAAAAGCTCGGTCTCTGCGCCGCATAGCCATCCTGATTCCATTCGTCATCCAGGGAGCTGGAGGCCGCTTAATTTTAACTTTTTTAACAGGCGCATGAATGTCATACAACCCCACGACCAAATCATTGAAAACGTCAATTTTATCATTTACCGTAGGGGCCTCAAATACCGGTTCCCAATCCAATCCCGACGCATCCTCACGGAGTTTATCTTCATTCATCCGACCAAAGCAACGCACGTACGTAACTTTAGGACAAGGTTTTGGTGGTTTTAGCTTGTAGGAGAGAAAAATTAAATCATGATGAGAAAACCCCGAAGCTAAAGATTGCCCATGATGACGGACTAGAGAAGGAGCCGAGGTAAGAATGATGTCTAACCAAGTATCCATTCCATCCAAGTTGTGATGAGTAGCTTGCAGTGGTAAGACATGAAAGCTAGTGGACTCAACGATCTGGAGTAACTTACGGGAACGGAGGGAGTTACTCGAGAGGAGATCGGTATTAAAATCGCCCATGATGATATGGTGAGTATACTCTGACCCTATAGATTCCAGAATCATTTCGAAACTGGAGAAATAATCCGCTGCTGGAGGAGAATAAACAACACCTAGAATGGCCCTAGCCCCCTTGAAACACACCTCTAGGAAAATAAATTCCGCAGTAGTACCGTTACTGGAAGTAGGAAATGTTAATATTTTGTAAGAAAAGTTACTACGCAGATAAATAGCGACTCCACCTCCTCTCCTATCGACTCGATCGTTCCTAATGAGAACGAAGCCAGGGAGAGCGTATGAAGTAGAAAGAAGGTGAGGCTTGAGCCAAGTCTCCGAAACTAAGATGGCATGTACGTTGGAATTAGCGAAAGCATCAACCAAGTCGCTGTAGTGACTAGGAATACTTTGAGCGTTGATGTGACAGACATTAAATAAACATTTGTGTTGCTCATTAAATGTTTTTCGCAAAAAATCACCAAGTGAATCTGAAACCGAGCTGAAGCTATCATTATTCCATGAATCAACAGATTCGTTTGCTGAATAAAATGAATCATTATCAGACATTAGTACTAATAATTAATATTTCTCTATATAAATATTAGTTATGTAAATATATGAATTTACTACTACTACTAAACTCTACTCTGAATACTTTTCTGCACCACCCGCCAGCCGACACTCACAAAATATTAATATTTAGAAATAACTATAACAATAAAAAAATACAATACATTTTAAACAATCAATAAACTAAACGCAACAAACTAAATGAACAAGGCATTTCTAACCGCAACAAATTGGACAATTGGACTGACATCAGCTGACAACCAAATGTTGTTGTATCATGTCAAATTGAAGCTGTCAATCAAATAATATTAAAAGTTAATTCCTGAGAAATAAAACAGAAATCGAAATTAATTAAATTAAAAACCTACCTGTTAAAGGACAGTGTACAAACTAGATAACTTACGTCACTGAGCAACAACAAAACAAAACTTTACACGACACAAAATATCACGCACAATAAAGGCGATGCAAGTTATTTACGTGAAGAAGGCTGCTTCAACCCCGTGTCACCAGTGCCGGCCCGCTTATCAGAGTTAGACGAAGAAACAGGGTGCTTCTCCATCAAAAGGTCCAGCTCATCCATTGAAGACAACTTGTGGCGACTGCTGTCGGGCGCTTTGATGTAGATAGCGGCGTCTTGTGTCCAAGCAGCCCTCATCCCGAAGTGCTGACGAGCTTTGCTGAAGACCGCCTGTCGGGCTTTAGTTAGGAATTCCCTAACTGAAACTGCAGAGCCCTTTAAAGCGGACTTTGCTCTCCAAACAGCTGCTCTGAGATCTGTACTGGCAAATCGGACAAGTATGGGTCGGGGGCGATCTCGACTCTGGGCTCCAATCCGGTGGCAGACCTTAAAATCACCCTGTGTGAAATCTTTGAGACCCAGCTTCTTCTGCACTAGGTCAAGTGTTGCAGTGGTGCAGTCTTCCTTATCAGATTCAGCCACACCAATAAAGAGGAGCACTTTTCGTCACTTTATATATAATATGTATGTATTTAGAAATATATAAGTATGTTTATCAGTTGTCTGGTTTTCATAATACAAGCTCTGCTTAGTTTGGGATCAGATAGCTTTGTGTCAGTTGCCCAAGATATTATATTATTAAGCATATATAATCATCATAATTATTAAGAAATCATACAGTTTAAATAATAAATAAAAACAAGTATATTAAAATGACAATAGAGAAAGACACGCAAAGGAATTAACAAAGACTTCCAACTTTTGACACTCCACTTTTCACTTTGGGGTCAAAACAATTTCCAAAGTTCTCTAAAAATAAATACCGCGCGAATAATTTATAGTCGAAGCTATTCTATCGTGAGCGTTTTGATCCGATATTTTACGCTTACAAAGCCTTTGAAACATTGATTAATATTAATGATTTCCTTTGGGAACTAATTTGAGTGTATAATGGATCTTTTGTATATTATGAAAAAGTAATTTGTTGAGCGACCGACCTACCAATTAGAATACAAAAAGCACGTGTCGGTTTTATGATTAATCATCGCATTCAGGAATAAGGTAGTATTGAGATATCGCGTGTTTCACCTCTATTTAAGCACGATGCTGAAATACTTAGGCGCAAATGAATGCTTCGCTCGTTGTTCGCAATTATTCCCTGAAATTAGTTCAACGTAATGACTGTTAATGTTTGTGATAAGTGTCGAAAATCTGAGAATTGCTTTCACTTAGGTCTTTTGATGATTTTGTACCTAATCGTTGATGAGGCCCGGGTTTACCGACATTGTGAAATAGTTAAACAAGTGCTTGTTAACTTAGGCCTAAAACGATGAGATGATATAAATAATAATCATCATATCTTGAGACAACTCACATAACGCTATCTGATCCCAAACTAAGCAGAGTTTTAACTATGGATATACATACTTAAATATTTTTAAATATTATAGATAAATAACACCCAGACACAGAATAAACCATCGTGCTCATCACACAAAGTTTTATGCTGGGTGGGGATCGAACCCACGACCTCTTGCGTAGCAGTTGGATACACTCCCACGGCGTCACGGAGGCAGTCAAAATGTTTCTATTTTTGTCGCTAAATGTACAGTACTGACAATTGTAAGAAGAAGGTACTAAGAACGAGTTTAAGATAATGAATACGTAATAACTTTATACATTGAAGCTTTATTTTGGTTAACAAATAATTCGAGAAAATTTTATGTCATCCTTTTATTCGAAAGCAAATAAAAAACGTCGAAAGTACGTATAATCTAGATTAGCTGAATGCAGGAATCAAACCGACGTACGTTGGTAAATCAAAGTCAATCCACTTTCCGTAGCGGAGGATAAACTCGGATCCCCAGAATGTTCTATTAGACTTCAAAGGACTTAGCTTGAAATAAATAGAAATTATTTCGGTACTTCTTTATGAGTAAAAGCAATGTAATAAGGAGATGAGTTTTATTATAGTGAGGCTTTGTGAAATTGGGCGAATCTTGTGATCTTATTACTTAACAACATCAGCTTACTACGTAGGTTGGTTCGTGGCTTATTGTAACATAATTTTTAAAATAAAATGCTCTGAAATCTTATTAAACATTAAAGTTTTCTTTTTAATTTGAACGCCAAATAGAATTGGTGTGGTAAAATTTCAGTAGCGAACAGTGTATGGCTATGTCGTATTTTACGTGGCAAAATCAAAACCTTTTTAATGGATATTTTTTTAATTGATAATTTTTATTTGAAAATTAACATGTTAAAATTTCTAGTAACTGTTTATATTTTGAAAATAATTTAAAATCGGAAGTCGGTTGTCTTTATGAAACCATGACTGACTGATGCACCAACTCACGGTTGAAACCGCTGAATTGATTTCATCTTTTTATAAGACGCTGACGTAAGTATCCGTAAAGATGGGAAAGACAACCCTACAATGGGCAGAAGTTCCAAATTTCAATCAAACACAAACATAACGCGGACGAAGCTGTCAGGAAAATCTAGTAAATTTATAACAGGCACTTTTATTTAACCACAATAAGCAAACGTAAATAATTACAACAGAAAAACGTTCACAACATTCAATTATCTACCTTCTAAATTATACGTGGTCAAGAATCCGTAAAGTGAAGAAACTCCCAACAATTAAACTTTAGGGCACTTCTTTGAAAGTGATTTAAGTTAGAAGAATCCTTAAGAAAGCCGGTATCCCTCTCGGTTAAAGATCCCTTCTCTGCGTTAATGAAGGAATTCCGTTTTTATTATGCTGGAGTGCTCCCTGTCACATTCATCTTGCCTTTTAAAACTGTGAAGAAAGACAAAAAGGTAAATCTACAATAGATTTCTACAAACATAGACCCACTTCGCTATCGAAATATGCTTTTGCTTTCATTTTTATGTTGACCTTTTCGGTCTAGACTTTTATTTGATTTTTATTGGATCTTGGAGTAAAGAGGGAATAAAATATTTCCTTCAATTGCGGTCCTTTATATAGCAGCCCTATACAATTCATTATGATATGGACAAGAAAAGTTTTAGCAGATATTCTGATATCTGTTTAAACTTTTCGTGTAACGTGCATTGGCCTGGTTGTAGTTTTCAAACTTTCGCGATTTTTATTCATCTATACTAATATTATAAAGCTGAAGATTTTGTTTGTTTGTTTGAACGCGGTAATCTCAGGAACTACTTGTCCGAATTGAAAAATGTTGCAAAAACGAAAAAAAGTTTGTAAGAAGACAACTAGTAAGATATATTTCGGGACTTAATCGCGTGAATTATTTAAATGTATGAACACGAATCTTTTATTTTACCAACGTTTCGATCGAATTGCACCGATCGTGGTCACAACTAATTGACATGGTTAATTTTAATGTCACGAGATATCTTCACACGTACGCTTCGATTTCCATTGTTTTAATCCAGTTTATATTTATTGAAATATGGATATGATATTTCAACAATTGCTTCACAGTAGAGCAAATTAAACTATTTGTATTGGATTATTGTAATTAAAAATACGTTCATAACGAAAACCACATATGTATTTCGTGATTTTATTTATTGTGTTTCGCGTCACATTCATTCGAATCAAACACACAACTTATCTTTAACAAGAAGTTAGAAGGAAATAAATTGTTTTTCACTGTAGTGTTACATTTTTGTAAATTATAGTACAAAGTTCTAAATTAAATTACACAGTTTCTCGATAAATGTAGCAGTGTTGTTACCTTAGCCGAAATATTGTTTTACAAGTAGGTACAAGGTGCAAGGCCTGTATCGCGAGGGACTTCACAAACATACAAGTCACAGCCACAAAGTACACCCAGATTCGGAACAACAATTTGTGGATCACACAAAGTGGTGTCCCGTGTGGGAATTGAACCCACTGCCTCTTGCGTAGCAATCGGTCACACTCCCACCGCGCCACGCAGGCAGTCAAATATATATAAAAATTGATCACCTGATTGTAGGCACTTTTAACTATTGGCCGCATTAGTACACGCGTTAAACAGTTATAAATTGCGTCGTTTTTTAAACCACTTTCAACTAGTAAATTGTAATGCAATACAAATAAGATTTTTTATATTTAGTTTATATTATTATGTACACAACCTATAACGTTATTTTTACCGGTTTCGCGGCAAGCGCATGCGAACTCTCAAAATCTTGTCATAATGGTAAATAGATATAGTTATCTATTTGCTTTGCATTGCTTAGAAATGCATCAACGCGCATGCGTGGCGGACGTTTTTGAGCGCACCACGCATGCGCCGCTTCGCACGGGCTTGACGCAAAAACGGAAAAAGGAGCGTGAATAAGGACCAAGTACAGATAAATATAAAACCGCTCTTGTTTTCGAAGGCGATGCTAATAAATTCAGTAGATAAAAACAATAAATAAAAATACAAATAAATAAAATTGAAGTGTCTGTTTGTAATGTCAAAGTAACAGTTTTTTACTAAAATCATATGAAAAGATAAATGGCACTGATAACAAAAACACATTTTTTTTTTGGCTATCTGTCTGTTTGTACGGGCTACTCTCCGGAACGGGTGGACGGTGAATTGGTGGTGAATTTTGACAGGACTTTCACTGTCAGACATCTGATGATGTAAGGAGTAACTTAGGTTACGTTTATCATCACGCTAGCGTGTATAGGGAGCAGCTCTGCAACTTTACACACTTAGTAAATAAATTTCATAGCCAACTTATCCATCTTTATTTCATTGATTTAACTGTTATTCAAACAATGTATAATTCATTCGTAGCTATGTACGCCATTTAATTTTATGATCTGAATATTTAATTTATCAAAATGTTGTACACAATAATTTAGCTAATAAAAATATTCCACAACCACAACGGGATAACCACATAAATACGTATAATGGATAACCTATTTTTTATATCTGGAACCTCAGGGAGTAAGAGCTATCTCGACCACTGATGCACTGGGAGTAGACCAAACTAAATTCATAATAAAGTTTTGCAACTCTTAGAAAAGACGGACGGAGCTTGAGGGAAATATAATCTTGAGAAACTTGAACGGATTAAAACATTTCTGATAGAATTAAAAGTATTTTATTTTGAGATCAAATAACTTTAAAAATTCTGCCAGACGTATATTTTTTTCATACTATAACTTGTATATAATACTTTGACGGTACCTAAATACCTACAAATTAGTGAAAAAATAAGAAAGTAATATATAAGTTTGCCTGTTTTTAAATACTGAATCACGGCCTATCCAGTATTGGATCTATATGAAACACAATAGACTGGCCTGGCCTAACGCAAACCATGACTGAATGCAGTAAAGAATCGAGCTCAACTCGCAACAAATGTTAAACATCAAGCTAAATCGATTTCGTAACCCAAAATCGTATTTCAGGAAACGAGTTTTCCCAAAAGTGAGATCTAGCTCGATCGCTCTTTCGTTCCCGGAAACCTCTATATTCAAAATGTCATCGAGAATATTACTGTTTTCGGAGATCTGATATGAGATTTTTCGTTACGGCTGTGGCGTCGAAAACCGTATTGAAATCTTAAATAAATATATTTAATACAATGTATAAAATAATGATAACAAATTGATGTGAAACTATGTCTACTAGATACAATTAGATGCGAATACATGAAACAACAAGCGTTGGAGCGCTGTGTAATTTGTGCTCTGTACGATCCCACATATAGTGTGGCCATTAGTGCTGTGCACTCCCTGAGGTATGCACGGCGAGGTGGGGGGCGAAGAAAAAAGTGCATGAGTTCACATGAGGTCGATACATGTCGGACAGATCTTACGATATCAGTTTGCATTTCTAAGGCAAGACTTGTGGCGGGACGTTGCGTTGGTCGGAGGCTATCTATCTGTAATATATACTTACTTTGTTGATTAAAATGTAACCCAAATATACTCATATTTTATTAAAAATATGCAGGTGATAAATAAGAATTGAAAGTTATAATTCACAACAGGACTTGTTTTATTAAACATTTTTTATATTTACAAACAATTATATATTCTAACGAAAGTTATTCTGACATAGATTCTGTTTCAACTTCATCTTCCATTTCGTCATCATCTTCATCTTCCTCTTCGCCACCGGAACTTGAATCAGAGTCTTGCAAATTTATTATGAATGAATCGATAACATTATCGAACCTACTATCGCGACTCCAGTAATCATTTTCATTTTTCTGGACATGATCGTCGCATTTCTGCCATTTTTCCGCCGTGAATTCCGAAAACAATTTATCCAATAAGATTATCTTTTCGTCTAGAGAAGAATTAATATAGTTTTGGGCTATGTTGTTTTTAATATCAGCCCAGACCAACTCGATTGGATTTAAATCTGGATGGTACGGAGGTAAACGCAGAACAGTGTGTCCACTGGCTTTCAGGAGTTCGTCAATTCTATACACGGGTTCTTTTTGTGTATTTTTGATAAGAAGTAGCAGTTGAGCCTTTGACATGGTTCCTGAAAATTCTACATTATGGCGTAGCAACCAGTTCTGCATTTCACTTTTGAGGCTTGATATAGTTGGTTTCTTCTCAATCTGAACGCTGTGGTAAGACGCGTTGTCCATTACAACCACAGAATTCGGCAGCAACTTATCTTTTAACTTTTCATCTACCCACTTATAAAAAGTAGGTCCGCTCATATCTCCATGATAGTCACCGGTTCTAGCATCGGATTTGAATATAGTCAATGTATCATCCACTAAGCCATTTCGACACCCAGCGTGGAGTATTACTAGTCGCCGTCCTTTCCCAATATCAGCATGAATACCGGGTTCTGACGATGATTGCCAACATTTGCTGGCATGGTGACTGGCGTTGATGTATGTTTCATCAAGAAAATATATGTTTCGGTTTTCCGTTCTGTAATTTCTGATTTGTGTAAGATATTTTTTCCGCCACACTGTAATATTAGGCTGCTCTATAAGGAGATGTCTCTTTGATTTGCATTTTTTGTAACGGTAGCCCATTTTGTGTAAAAGCTGTCTTAAATATTCCCGTCCACAATTCAATATGCCATCCTGTCTCAAACTTGATAGTAACTTACGGACACTTGGTATTTTTTTTTCAACTTCGTAAAACTGATGAATTTTTCTTCTGATAACTCCAAGGTCAAAATCATCCACAACGTGTTTTTTCTTTAGAACTTTTGGTTTTTTTGGCGATTGAAATTTTAATTGGCTTGAATTTTCAATTGATAAATAGCCCGCAGAAATCACATTATGTACGGTTCTTTTGCTGTATCCCGTAGCCTCCGCAACGATTTTAGCAATATTCACGTCATTTTTAAATTCAAAGCTTTCTTTGTCTGCTTTTCTTTTCTTAAAATATTCAGCCACCTTAAAAATGACAGTCTTCATATCACGAGATAACGCACGACCCATCTTTGAATATTTATCTCGTGTGCGTCTGACATAGACAGTCCGATACAAATAACACTACCTGCCGTCACAAGCGTTGACGGCGCACTGACAGCGCAGCAGCCGATTCTAACCCCCCCGTCTCACCGCGCGCATACCTCAGGGAGTGCACAGCACTAATGGTCATACTATAATAGAGAAATGCTTTTGTATAAGTCTTCTTACTAATGACGATTCCAAAATTTACTAACTAAACTACAATATCACTGGTTTACCTCTAGTTAACAACTTAGACGCAATACCATACCGATACACAGACAGAACGCTGATTAGAAATCCGTACGGTTAACCACGCTCTTATTAGAGCTGACCACAAATTTCGGCGCCCGACTCAGAGTGTGGGAAACGTCTGCAAATAGCTATGACTAACTGAACTTCAGGTATGTGCGGGGATTATTTGTGACGATCCAATTCGTGGAATAAAGTATGAAATTCAAGTCAATCACATGAACAGACAGCTGGATAATATTATTTAGGTTGTTTTTTTCGGAAGGGAGAAATTTTCAAACTACACTGCTTTCAAGCTATGCACCGATCTATAAATATGAATTGTAATTATAAAACGAAAGAACATTTTATATATAGCGTAGAAGTAAGTGAAATTTAGGAATAAATTATTCAAATTTCTTCTCTCTTACCCATTCTTCTTGAAGTCTCATATTTTTAAATGCTGTATATTTTTCCACAACCCACTTCTTAAATAAACGAAAAGTAAAAAATCTAAAGTAAATTGTCTGCAATATCCCACAAGAAAATAAAAATACGATCCTTTCTGATGTACTGACAGCAGGAAATTCTTTCTTAAAGATCCCTAAAAGCCAGTACATTGTTTCAGGGTAGCATCTCACTTCCAACTTTATTTCTCGTTATAAAGTTGTTCCTTTGCACTGCATTGTCAAGGATGCTTTGTTGTACAGAGTCGAAAGATTTTAGCGAAACAAAAAACACGTAATTTCTCTAATGTTCGTCTTTTGAAGAAAATTTAAACTGTGCAACTTAGAAAATAAAGATAAAGAAGCGTTTTTCTTTGAACCCTTTCATGAAATTTATAAGATTTTTTTGAGTTTTATGCCTTCATTTATCACTTAAGTACCTAAAAACCATTTAAAGTCTACGGACACATCAATGCGTGTACATCAAAATAGATACAACGTATCCTTTACTTAATTAAATTTCCCATTTGAAGCAATTTGTTCTGGCACAGTAAAGCTTTCCGGCGAAGAATCTGACAAAGGAATTCGAGCTTTTGCGCAAAATACGAATCACCATTATATACTGTGCGAATCAGAAATGTTACTTAATCCAACATTGCTTGACATGATGCAAGCTTTCATACCTCAAAATATTCAGGTTTAACATGACAGGCGAGCACCTAACATTCAAGGCAACGTATTTCTGTCATTTAAAATTAAATCTGGCAATAAATGCTAGAGGGATACGTTTGAAAATCAGTTTAGTGCTCGATTATACGAAATTTCAAAGCGATGTTCGGTCTGTATTTGCCTAAAGTTAAATGTTTGTTTCCAGAAAGGAATTATTATGGTAAATAGATTAATACTACAAGAGGATTTGTTACATAGATTGAGTATTTTAACATATGAAAGGGCAGTCATGTGAACGTGTGGTGTTTACGCTTTTAGAGAAATGATTTCTAAACCCATGTTTGTGTTTGCATATGGCCTAAGGCATGAGCTTTGCGTAAGCCTTTTAGTGCTCTCTGAAACGATGTTGCAATTATTCACAACGGTGTGAAAATTCTAATAAAACCTGAAGAAATATGAAAGCAAAATCTAGTTTTAAATCATTGAAGTTTGATTGTAAGTTAATGATTCTTGTATTTAAATTTTAATGGATTTTCTGTTTTCACTAAAAAACTAGTGCTATTTATAGTCCATAAGTTCATACTAAAAAAATCGTTTTTAGCAACCATCTGCAGTCCCGTAACATCGTAACGTAAATAACCAAGGTTATAATCGAAACGTTTTAGTGAAAAGAACACTTTAACCTGGAATCCCTAAATACCGCTAAATGGGCATTATTATTGGCCATTTGTTAGTGAAAACGGCAATGAATTACCCAATTTCTTTAGAATTCTCGCCTCAAGTAATTAAGACTTCTTTCTGAGTTTTTAACCACAATATACCGGAAGTACAGAAGGACCACTCAAAGATTACGCGCTCGACGCACGCATATAGTACCAGGCCAGTCGGAAAGTTTTGTGAATAAAAGTATGCTAAACTGGGGCCAGAATCGAACCATATAACGGGACTATGTTATTAAACCTCAAATAATAATATAGACCCCATAGATGATTCGATTCTGGCCCTGGTTTGGCATACGGAAGTCTCAGGTTCTATTCCAGGGTCTGGACTTATTTTTTTTCTATCTTTCAAAAATGCAGATAGATAGATATATAAATGATCTAAATCTAAAGACTAGCCAGTTGCCTAATCTTTAAATTTCGGTGAACTATAATATCTCCTGCGCAGGAGATACACACAAGTGTGGCGCAGACGAGCGCACTCTCTATTCCTTCACTCTAGGCGGAATGCGACAAAAATCCGACTCGACCGGAGTTGGGCGCAGGACGGCTTTCTGAGGCAAGATTGAATATGACATTTATCAAAAACGATCACCTATCTATGGACTGACAGTGCTAATGTCGCTTAACATCGACCATCACCATCGATCTGCTCGATCGCCACTGAGCTGAGAACCTCCTTTATAGTACTTATATATGTATCAATAGGTTATAACATCAATACATTGAGCCTAAAGCCTAACACATTAATATGCGGCATTCAACACTACGCAATGTTCGGCAAATACACTGCAGTTTGAATTAGTGTTTACTATCGATGTATCGTCTTTATGTATGCATGTATCTGTTCGACGTGGTGGTGAATTTGTTAAACTAAAGAGGCTTGCGGCCAAAACAGTGAATTATCATTGATTCGAACAGATGTTCTTACCAAGTTTACATTTTAGGACTAGAAGAGAGTTTAAGACGTGAGTGGCAAGAAGGCGCATCGTCACTAAAAGAAAAATCTTAAATTAAAGATTTACTTTTTCTCTACTATATACTAGAGTGTTGCCATATGCTTCTTGTTATGTAGGAATGAGTAATAATTAATTGGAAAAGAGTTCTGTTTCATTTAGTCGGAGGCATTAATGAATTTCGGTGAACTTAGCAAAGGCCCTACGACTATATTTGTAGGGGATCTTGTTTCCATCTTTTTTGTGCAGGCGGGTATTTTTATTATTTAAATTTATATTTTTATTTTATACTTTTGAGTAGATAAAGGATGTAACAACTAACTTTTATCACCGCTATTGTCAAGTATTAAAAATGAAAAAAGAATGATTGTTATCTAACTTTTTTAGTATTACAGACATAATCGTGTTATACCTTTTGTAATGTATAACATGATTATATAATGAGCCCTTTAATTTGATACCAATATTGCAGTATTCGACACAACATTTTTTTTCTCACCTCTTTATTTTGACATCTCACAGCCGCTATGTTAGTTTTTTCTAAACGGCAATTATCTAAGAACACTTGGGCAGTCAAAACAAATCTAACGATGTGTCAATTGTATAAATCCAGTGTTTTGTGAGATATGAGGTAATAAAGAATATTACATACATACATACAAGATACGCGCGAAAAACATAACTCTTCTTTACAGTCTAGTAAAAACATAACCCTTCCTTATTGTCGGTTAAAAAAGAGTTACTTTTCATCACAATCTACACTTAAATGAATCTTTAGATGTTGGTAATTCAATCGCGCTAAAATATTTCAAAAGATTTAAATTAAATTTGACATTTAGATCGACCTAGTCTCGGTATAATAGATGTAAGCAAGAATGAAAACCCACACGAGCGGCTAATAATGTTTAGTTTGAATTTTGATACTTTGTTAAATGAGATTTCAGAGATTTTAATTCATTTGACGCTTCGAATCGTCTGTTATTCATAACAGCTTCACAGATATTCGAAAATGAATTTAAAAGTCATATTCGAAAACAGAACACGTTCATTCAAGTAATGAAACGACTCACAACTAGGTGTTTAGCGACGTATTTCCGTTTCCGTGTTAATCGAGCGCTCATTAGAACGAACATTAATATTCACTTGCGCCGGAACGGTGTCAATGGAGATACAGCATGATATGATTTACTGACTCGTGTGCCGGAAGGTTAGACTGTTTTATAGCTGGATCGAATCATCTTTATACTCGGTAATAACATATTGTTATTAAAGTAAGGCTTTAAGTACGCAGAGGACGCTGCTGCCGGAGGACGGGCAGCAGCGTCCTCTGCGTACTTAAAGCCTTACTGCGATCGCCAACCCGCTCGCCAAGCGTGGCGATTATGGCAATTACCCCCAGGATCTACATACCAGTAGGTTTTACTGGGGAGACCCGTGCCCAGCAGTGGGCCATCATATGGGTTGATATAAAATAACATATTGTGTGCTAAACATATCATCCTATACTTCTTACTACGATTTTTTTTACTACTGCTGACTCTCAGGCTGAGATCAATCTTGCATTGCTTAGGTAAATACCTACAGTACTAATGAATGGTTAGAACTAAAACCCGTTACAGTTAAATCGATTTGAATCGACTTAACCAAACGATTTTTGCTTGTGTTGAATTTGCTCGCAACCCATTATATATCTTGCGGATGTCTTTAGACAATGTAGATGGGAACTCAACACAAGTATAAATGTAATACCAAAAATATACTACAAAGATTATAAAGCAACAGTTACTCTGAAATATCAAAACCATATATTTTCATAACCGAGATCCCTTATAATATGTGTGTAAAGATTATGGGGCGATTGACATTTATCAATTACGTTTTAGAGTTGATAGTCGAATGTTCGAGACTACTCGAAGGTTCGAGGTTCGCGGTTCGAAGTTCAAAAAGTAAAGATATTTTACCTATTTTCAACCGACTTCAAAAAGGAGGCTCTCAATTCGACTGTATTTTTTTTTGTTTGTACACCGATGGCGCAAAGAGGCTGGACCGATTTGAAAAAATATTTTTGTGTTTGAAAGGGTAAGGTGAAAATGGTAGGTTGGTCCCATTCTCATTAGATCACGATCTGATGATGGGATCCTGGAGAAATCGAGGAAACTCTTCAAGTATTAAAGGTACACCTACAGTGATTTAAGTATATTTCATAGTGATTCGTGCATTTACTTTTAAAAGCACCAATTGGTGAAGTGGAACTAATGCTGAAGACTACAAATGACTATAACCTATTAAAAATTACACGGTGTGCGATTCAATTACTTTAATATGGTATTGAGTAGCACTTTATTCTCGTCATTCTACTATTACACAATGTAATTGAGCTGATAGTGAACTATCATGTGAACTCCTTAACAATTAACGGCCCTGCATCGGGGCAAGCCATATTTTGTAAAAGGATTTGTGAATTACAAACCAACCCACTAAAAAGCGCAAAATAAAAAAAAAATACAAAAAAATGTTACCAACTTCAAAAATAAATACAAGGCAGTTGCCTTGTATTTGGAGATACAAGGCAACTGCCTTGTATTAATATAGAATAGAAGTCGGTAAAAGCAAAAATGACGAATAAAACGTTAAAACTACAATTTCATAGCACCAACTTCAAAATGTTTAAAAAAAAAAGTATTGAACTCATTAAACTATTTGTCTACATGAGATTTATAATGTATGTAGGTACACTACTGCAGATGTACCACTTCGGTATCACCTCGCTAAAGCTGTACAGTTTATTTCTCAAATAGCTAATCCTAACAAACTGCTCTAGATAAATTCTCTTAGAGAAAAATGCACCACTTTTTTCAAATTCGTTCTAAATAGATTACCAGGATTGATATATTTGTAAGCAAGGTAGTTATAGGTATACAACAACCTACTATATTTCAAGTAATAACTAGCAATACCTATTTCAGTTCACGGAAATTAGACGATAGTTCTTACAATGCCTTTAATAGCTATCAGTCTGTTTTATAAAATTCTGTGAATTTGAGGATCGATATATTAATAGGTAGTTCATTGACTTTATTTTCCAGAAAATTGGATGCTCAAGTAGTTATTAGAGCATTTTATATAAAAGGGTGTATTGCTATTAATTTTATTTGACTGACTGCCTCTGTGGCGCGGTGGGAGTGTGTCCGACTGCTACGCAAGTGGTCGTGGGTTTGATTCCCATACGGGAAATCACTTTGTGTGATCCATAAATTGTTGTTCCGAGTCTGGGTGTACTTTGAGTCCGTGACTTGTATGTTTGTAAAGTTCCCCGCGACCTAAGGCTTATACCCTACTGCGGGAGTCATCTTATTTAAATAAAAATAATAATGTTCTAGTCGATTTTGAGACTAGTCAACTGAATGATATATTATTAGGTAGAGTGCACAAGTCTGTGCGCGGACATT
Organism: Herminia tarsipennalis; assembly: GCA_945859575.2. Classification (NCBI taxonomy): domain Eukaryota; kingdom Metazoa; phylum Arthropoda; class Insecta; order Lepidoptera; family Erebidae; genus Herminia; species Herminia tarsipennalis. The sequence continues at coordinate 19,248,733 of OX243835.2, forward strand.
AGTGTACTTTCCTTTCGGAAAAAATGAGTCCCCCCCTCTTAACTTTTGAACCGTGTAACCAAAAAATTTGAAAAATTATACAAGTAACGCATATTAAACACTTACAACTAATATTATTTCAACATGATTGGATATACCGTCTTTGAGTTATTGCCGAAAAACTGTAAAGTGCCATAAAAATACGCACTTTTACACATCGTTTTTTTTTTTATATGTAATGCATTTCATTGTAATGATAGCTGCGGAAACCTACACTGAGCATTATCCGACATGCTCTTGCCCGGTTTTAGGGTTCCGTACTCAAAAGGTAAAACGAGACCCTATTACTAAGATTTCGATGTCTGTCTGTCCATCTGTATAATAATAAATCCAATAATTCGGAGGGAGATTAGGCTCTTCGAAGATGTGAGGCATGGACGAACATCATATTTTTCGGAAAAGACCACCCATCTATGGATCGAAAATGGTAACGGTGTTTGATTGATCAAAAACTCAAAGGAACAATACCCTTTAAGTAGGGAATTTAAGATAAGTATGTTAAAATTTTGCAATGTACATTACCTATTGTGTTCTTTTTTAAACGCAAGACCGCCATGAAACTTCACCCTCTTAACACCCATCTATGGATCGAAAATGTTAACGGTGTTTGGTTGATCAAAAACTCAAAGGAACAATACCCTTTAAGTAGGGAATTTAAGATAAGTATGTTAAAATTTTGCAATTTACATTACCTATTGTGTTCTTTTTTAAACGCAAGACCGCCATGAAACTTCACCCTCTTAACACTTAGAACTGGAACAAACTTTTTTGTTTCAATGGGATCTTTGAGATGAAAAAATAGAACCATTCAGTAAAAAGTGATTTATGGTCGCACATAATGAGAAGACAGTATCGCTAAATAATTTTCTTTTTTCATGGGTTACTAACTACAATTCCTGTACCAGGTAGCTTTAGTCGTCCAGAGTATCACGGACCCAAAGTTGGTTCACTAAGGGCTTAAATTTGTCGTGTCCGACACCTGTCAATTTTAACATCAGTTAAAAAAATCGGGGCTCTAGTGAATGTTCTGCCACCAGAGCACGTGATTTTTAATGACTGTGATGTTCAATTTACTGATGTTTTGTTGATGATCAATGTTTAAATTAGAACAAGTGAGCGGGACAAGATTAAGACAAGTGGGGACGGGCCCTAAGACTAGGATGCAACTTATTATATTCGATGTCGCAAAGCTCTGTTCCGTTTGGGTATCAAAGACCCAACCCACTTTTTTTTCATAAATCAAATGTGTCGTAGCTACTCCATCGTAAATTTACTAAACGAAACAAAACGATCGAAACTGAAAGAATGAATTATTATTTGTATAACAAAAAATGGATGTAACAAAACATCATTATAGCATCTCTGATATTTAACTTATGTAAAAAATGACCTGCTGACATGTCGCATGACTTTATATATCGATGGACTTATGATTGATGAAACTTATCACGCAACGAGGACAATCCGATTCGAACGATTCGATGGCTGATCAATCACAATCGAAACTCTAGTTATAACTGTCTTGTGTCCATTTTCGTATCTATTCAAATAATGGAACATCAGCGGGTTGGTACCTACATACACATTAAAGGAAGTAAATTTAATAAAATGGTACGCTACTGTAGTTAAAAGTGAATCAATTGAATTCAAAACAGAGTAGTCTACATATTAATTCAGATTAAACATTATTTAAATAACAGACTTCAAACGTTTTTAGGGCCGTAACCAAAATGACAAAAAACGGAACCCTTATAGTTTTAGTAAACGTCTACGTGTGGCGCATCTTTTGATAGGACTTATAAATAACTTTTTTGATTAAGTGAATATTTTCGAAAATAATCGCGCCCCGCCTGAACATTTAAACCGTGTAACCAAAAAATATGATTATAAAGGTAACGCCAAATACCAAAAACACATTATTATTATAGTAAACATTTTTTTTTGCCGTCTTTTGCTCGATATTACAATAGTGTCTAATGTTGTATAAATAATGGCACGGAACCCTTCGTGAACGAATCCGACTCGCACTTGGTCGGTTTTTTATTTGTAAATTTCTTCTTTTAAACTTCTGTTTATAGTGGCCAAACAAATTGGCAAGTATTGGTTCATATAAGTATCTATTTGAGTAATCAATTTCAAACCAATGTCTAATTTAATGTCTAGACGTAGGTTCTAAGCTCAAACCACCAGAAAATCAAAGACGTCTTTGATTTTCTGTGGGTATGAGTTTACACTGTAATAAATTCATCTGAAAATTGCTTCAGTCTGTAATCTGACTAAGATTAATTATAATTATTTTATGTACTAGGTACAATCTATATTAAATAAAAATATTATAGTCCTTATTTATTCATTCACTAAAATTTTGCAAAGCATTTTCTTTTGTGATGTAAATTTGTTTCGGTGCTTAAATATGTATAGTGATAATGTTTTAAATAAAAAAAATATGTTTTTTTTTAATATTAATCACATTTTTTTATCTACTGTAAAATCATGCCGATATCTGGAAGTTCCCTGGAACCCTAGGTATCGGTAAAGAGCGACAATACGATTTGCCTGCTACAGTTGGTTTAGATGATCTAAATTACCAATTTGTCACGTCTATTTCGATTGATTATCTAACCAGATGTCGTACAATTGTACGACATTTTCAAGCTTATCTAATGTCACTTATGACCCTTTTAATTTTTCTCCTATTGCGCCCGAGGGGATCAAGAGAATTATACTCTCCATCAAGTCGAAGGCTGTAGGTTGTGACGGCGTCAGCCGCCGCATGATCATTACCATCCTTGACTGGACTGGAGAAGCTGGCTTCTTCCTGGAATAACGGATATTAGTAACATTTCTTTTCAATCAGGACGTTTCCCCGACTTATAGAGTAAATACGTACGACCTCTGCCTAAGATCTCAAACCCTTCTCTTCCTAATCATTTCCGTCCAATATCTATTCTTCCTTTTCTGTCTAAAGTCCTTGAAGCCTGTGTACACCGACAATTATCCGCTTTTGTACAGCTTAACGGAATCTTATGGCCTTTCCAATCTGGTTGTACTACTATCTCCGCGCTGCTAAAAGTAACTGGCGATATCAGAGCCGGTGTGGAGGATGGAAAAGTTTCTGTCATAGTGTTGGTGAACTTCTCAAACGCCTTTAATACAGTTAGCCACGATATACTACTATCAATGCTCTCCTATTATAACATTTCATCGGGTGCATAGGAATGTATTTCTTCGTATCTTCAGGGGCGTCAGCAGTCAGTTCGAATCGATGATACAATACAAATTTTGTGTGCAAGAAGTTAAATAAATAAATAAAAATAAATTTATAGGAGATTTATCACTCATTTTCACATTTTTCAACTTGTTTACTACACTAATACATAAAATGTGTGTTTCTTGAATGATGAAATAGTTGATAGTTGCTCGCTTATCGCCGGTGGTGGGACAGGTTCCCTTTTTTTGTTTCCTCTTTTTTTTTTTTAAAGACGGCACCCGCAGTATGTTACTGGCCCTGTGTCGCGGGGTACTTTACAAACATACAAGTCACGGACACAAAGTTAAGTACACCCCGACTCGGAACAACGATTTGTGGATCACACAAAGTGATCCGGGTGTCCCGTGTGGGAATCGAACCCACGACCTCTTGCGTAGCAGTTGGATACACTCCCACCGCGCCGCAGAGGCAGAGGTGGGACAAGTGCCTTAAGGTCTCATCTTAGTTTTTTTTTTAATATTTTATTTTTAAGGGATAATTAGCAAAATGAATATATTAATAGCTATCTAGTTAACCCCTCCAGCTAAGCTAAATTGCTTGTATTAGGAGTGGGTTCACGTCAAGTTTTAGCGACCGATCCGTGAAGGCGGCGAGTAGGTACATGGCCGATTTTTTAGTGGGGACAGGTCCCACACTACCTTCACCGTCTGCCCGGCGTGCTGGAGGTATGCGTACAGGTATTTTTTACGGCCATACAAAAAAAAAGAATGGAGTGAGTTTACGTCGGTAGTTCGTGCGACCGCATCCTTGCGAGTCCAATGCCTTAACCATTAAGCTACTGCTGCTTCTCTACTGCCGCGGTCATAAGCTAGCTATTTTAAATATATATATATATCAAAATATACCATTGACCTAAAGCGCTCTGTATCAAAATTTAGTAAATAACTTTAAAATATAATAACATCAACCTATCGTTACAAGCTAAAAGGTCGAAATTCTGTTACAGTAAAAGTATTGGACCGCTAGTGAAAATTGAAAACACAACTAGTGGAAACTCAACCATAACGAGATTTGGGAGAGTCGCAAAACATTTTAACGATACGAGTTCCACTTTTTGTGATGGTTTCGCGTGGGTGTTAACTTAGCCTTTGCAAAGCTATGATAGGGTTATCGCACTTGAGTAAATAGTTATGGTGCTGTAGGGTACTGTGAAGTCAAGTTGGACGTTTGTTTGAAACGAGTTTGAAACTATAGTAGGTATAACTCCGCATCAGTAGGCCTACTCTTTTTCTTTAAAATTTCTTTCTCTTTTTGTTTTTATTTAAGTTTGCAGGAACTATTTAATGTTTATTTCTTTTTTTAAGCTATTGCATAGCTTTTATCGCGGGCTTCGAGCGCGGCAACCGAATCAAGAAATTCCGTAACGAAAATAAAACCTAACACCCCCCACTCCGCCTACCATGTATCTCGGCCGAGCATTCGCTTAACGCATATGTATATGGTACGACTGTACGAAGCTCGCACGGATCGAGACGAGCTGCTACGAAATGTAATGAAAAAAAAATACTGCATAAATTAAAAATAAATAAATAATTATAATTGCATAAGTTGATAAAAAATGCTATGCAATAGCTTTACCGCGGCAGTCCTCGACTGCCACACATTTTTTTTTAATAAAAAAGATAACTAGCAATGTGTGAACATTACTAGCAATCTTATTAACCCCTTCAGCTAAGCTTAAAGGCTTGTGTTAGGAAGGGGTTCACATCGGTAGAATAATGGGTAGGATTTGAACGCGCGGCCTAACGATTGCGTGTCAGATGCCTTATCCATTAGGCTACCGCCGCTTTAATAATTAATTTTCGGATAAGCAGAAGTTCGAACCCATAGACAGTTTTCTGAAACGAGTGGTTTTTTTTAAGATAATAGGATTAACACATGTTCCTGGCTCTGTTTTTTGTCACCTCTTTTTTGACCGAAACTTCGTTTTCACTGAATTAGAGTAGGCTTCCAGGTTGAAATGGCTATCGGGATATGAGGTTAAATGGAGAAGACCAAGACAGTAGACGGTAAGTATAGGTACAGACAAAGTGTTGCTGTTTTATGAAGTCGGTTTTGAAACTAATTTAAGATTATTATAGTTAAATCCTGGTTAACGTACGTATTCTTTTAAATGTATAGTTCCTTATTATTCCATGTTGACGAAAAAATACCGCTCGTAGTAGCAAATACCGAATTCATTAAGTGCCATATTCGGCGGTATTCAGATTCACATAAAGTAGCATAAATAAATCGTTAAAAAAATAATCATTAAAAAAAACCTTTTATTTAAATGCTCTAAAAGAAAGAAAATACACTTTACAAGTACTAAAAGTAGTAGTACAAGTACTAGATGATTTTACCCCCTTAAGGGTTGGAGTTCTATCAAACTTGCAACCCCTATTTTACCCCCTTGGGGTATGATTTTCAATGAACGCTGACACACGTGTTTTTTTTATATTTTGTATCAAAAATCTAAGTTCGAAATTTTACAGATCTAACTTTAAAACTGACAGAGTTCCATACTATCTTGCGACCGAGTTCCACACAAACTCGCAACCCCTAGTTTACCCCCTTAGGGATTGATTTTTCAAAAACGCTGAAATATATTTTTTAAATTAAAATGATAAAGCTAAATACAACATTTCACTGATCTTACTTCAAAACTGACGGCATTTTAAACATACTTGCAAACAAACAAACAAACAATGCAAACTATTTTATCCCCTTAGGGGTTGATTTTCAACAAATGCTAACACACGTTTTCTTTATTTTGTATCAAAAATTTAAATACGAAATTTCAGACCTAACTTTAAAACTGACAGAATTTCATACTATCTTGCGATGGAGTTGCACACAAACTTGCAACCCCTAGTTTACCCTGTAAACACGTGTTTCTTTATTTTAAACTAAAAAGCTAAATACAAAATTTCACCGTCTTAACTTCAAACTGACGGAGTTTTGTACAAACGTGCAAACGCTATTTAGCCTCCTTAAGGGACGAATTTCTAAAAATTCTTTCTTAGTGGATGCCTACAACATAAAAGACATCAACTGCCAAAATTTTAGGTTTGTAACCCTAGGAGATTAGGCTCTGCGTTGATGAATTAGTCAGTCAGTCAGGATAAGTGATTATTATATGTATAGATAAATGATATTATGCAACAATTGATGGTTTGTTTTAATTTTAAAAAAAAATTAACCTTTTAATTTCAACCGCAATGAATCTGACTGATTGACATGACTGCTAGGTATCAATGACCCTTCCTGCTCCATCATCAGACTCTGTACACTGTACAAGTGTAAGAGCACTTGTCAAGACGAATCGAAAGAGACCAAACACGAGGGGGTTAGGGGGAGGAGAGGAGCGGGTACATTACATGAGTATCACCGTTCCACATTCCGGCTCCATCATCAGACCCTGAAGATCATCTAGGATCGGAGTGCTTGTCAAAACAAATTAAAGGAGCTCAAACTTGCAAGGTTTCCCTGTTTTAGTTTAGAGGTTCCTATGGCCACCTTCCGACTCCATCATCAGAGCAGGTCTGTAGTACTGTAATATTGTATTGTCACCAAAGATACATGTACACCAAATTTAAGCCAAATCGGACACCGGGAAGTGCTAAATATGTTAAAATTTATCTTCCAAAATTCGTTTCGAACACATATACCTACATACAAACATTGCAAGTTAAATAAAAGCTTGTAATAAAAATTATTGATAATTATGAAAACTTTAACACAAGATGTGATACATTAATGAAAGAATAAATCAAACTTTGTCGAAACTCAGAAGTTTCTACAAAGTGTGATTTAATCGATTAAAAACAGCTTTGAAAAAAATAACTTTATATTAGAATTCTTTGTAAAACTAAAATAAAGTTAAAATTACTTTGTAACTCAATATTTTTAAAGACCTTGATGGCCAAAGGCTTTAGTCTTGCCAGACAAGAAAAGTGTATCGGTCGGATTTAATTAAATTGGAGTCGTATGTAATTTTTTTTACTATTTTTGTGTTTATTCCGATTGATCAAAAACAGACGGCGTTATTCAGCCGAAATAATTAAGACTAAATTTAACGTTAGGTACCTACCTCTAATCTAAATAAATCATAATAATAATAACCAACATCTACAAGATCGCGTTGGGTACTTGGGTCAAGAGTCACATGCAAAAGGCGGTATTCCCCAGCACGGCACGTATTGTAAAGAAGTTCCTCTTTGGAGCTCTAACCACCGGATCACAATTTTATATATTTTTATATGTATTTTAAAGTGCAAACAAAAAGGTAAAAAAATAATATGGATAAATAATAATAATATCTTAAAACGACTCACACACGGTTATTACTTATCAAATAAAAATGAATCCCCGAAATGTATGTAGTACGCATCTAACTTCAGAACGATTGCATCATATTGTATTTGGAATTATTTTTTGTTGTTAAAATCATTCTGATAAATCTTACAGCTATAAAAAGGTCAATGAGCAATCCTTTTAAGGCTGAAATCGCCTGAGCATTTTATGCAAAGCATTTAAAGACTAAAACTTTAGTACAAATAGGTTTATAACAATTCACAGTATGCAATTTCGTTGTACTTACCTACGTATTGTTCTACTTAATAACTTGAAGCCAGAACTTCAGAATTCAGTTAGTATAAAGCATACATCGTTTATCAGGCGGCGCGGGCGATGGCAAACTTGCTTTACAAATCTCTTGCGCTAACGACACCGAACTGCGTTCCCATTCTGTTTTCAACACTACAGATTTCCCAGATGCATCGTTTGTCCTCAGTTATAGAGGCAAATACCAATTCTCGAAAACGTAGACGACGACGTTAAAATTACGCTTTCCATCTTATAGCTAAAAGGATTTTAAATGGTTTTTAGGGTTCCGTAACCAAAATGGCAAAACGAATGCCAGAAGGCTATAATTTTGCATGGATTAGACATATTACTTACGCCGACAAAGTGAAAAAAAAAATTAAAAAAAGAAATTTAGGCTACCACCTCTATATGTAAAGTGGGGATGTGATTTTTTTTCTCAATTACCCCATTGTGTGGGATATCCATATGTAGGTATTTAGGATAGATATATGTAGGTATTTTAGAAACGATTCGGGGTTAGAAAGACAATTTTTAAATTTAGGCAAATTTTTGTTAGAGTCAAGTGTTCCCCCACCCCCTGCCAGCTAAATAGTTGATGTTGAATATGTAAAAAAAATAGCGGTAGTAGTTTATATAGTGAAATTAAAAGAGAAAATATTACAGCTACTTCTTAGCTGTAATATTTATAGCTTTACAAGTTTACAAGTAACACCCGATCAAATGAGAAGTAACAAAATTTCGTACAAATTAAATTGAAAATGATTATGAAGGTATAACGTTGTAAGTATGAAACAAAAACGACAGAAAACTCTTTTCATAAGTCGCATTATTCGGATGGAGAGTGGGAAGGGGCGTGACGGTAATCCTACATTATGCGTGGCCCGATATGCACTTGCCCGGTTTTTTTAATGTTACTTCTAAGACGTATGTACTAAAAATATCAAATGCGAATCGAACTTATTTCTATAGCTTTCCTTCGCATCTCTACCAGCGCCGCATCTCTACTTACCGACTCCGCATCTGATTCCTAAGTTTATTTTTAGTTTTAAGTAGTTTTAAGTTCTTGTAAATATCACTACAGTTTGGCGCCCTTTAATGGATTTTAGCAAAAGTGCGTTAATTTAATTTTTTTGCCAGACTTGTATAAAATAACTTTTTATTTCTCGTTGTACTTTACATGTATCAAGGTGTTGGTAATTTTACTAAAAACTTAAAATATTGTCCATTAAGTTTGTTTTGTTTGTTTGCTTTTTATGATGAAAATATAAATATTGCAGGTACAAATTAGACATAGGTACGAGTACATTAAGAGCTGTAACTAACTAGCGTAGGGTAAGTAAAGGCAATACTTTATAATGAAGTCTCGAACTAAAATGTAACCTTAAAATTAAGCACATGATAAAGCCAAGCATATTTCTAATACAAATAGCATTGAGCTATCTAATATAAATGTAATTATCTTGCTTCAGCCATATACCTATCCCGTACTGTTCCGTGAGTTTAATAACCGAATGCAGTTTAGTTTAAGCCTTTTGAAATTCACCTGTTTCCATTTCAGAGAATAAGCTAGTTAAAATACATTGGCTGTATATGTATTTGTGGTCAAACAGACATAATTAGGTATAACACAGTTTCGAGAGTTAGATTGGATGTTCGTTATTGCAAATGACTTCCGAAGTAGTTTGAATTTGTTTCCAAAATAAAATACGAATCATAGTTTAATATATTGTGCAAAAATGTAGGTATACCTAATCCAACTAATATTATAAATGTGAAATTTTGTTTGGATATACAAGGTTAGTTTTCATATAGGGCAAAGCTCAGACACTCAAAGAAGATTTTTACGTTATGAAATATGAAAAAACGAAAATGAATATATTCAAAACTTGCTATGTGTCATCCATGTTTATTGTTGAAAAGAAGTAAACGATTATATTTTTCATTACACTGTCAACAAAATTAAAACTGTTTTATTGATTATTAATTAATGAATTGATTTTAAAAAACACCATGGTCCAAAAACTATCCCATTGGATTGTGTTGTTGATTCCGAGCAAACTATTTTCAGGTTTACACTATCCCAAGAATAACGTTGTATAGATATTGTTTAAACTTTAACTTAAAAGTACCTTTTAAATGCATTTTGATAACATTTGAGATATTTTTTTCATATCACAATGACACATACCTAGGCTACGTCTTGTCGCGATATTTGATTTCTTCTCGGCCAACGTCTCACCACGGGCTTAAACAATTTTTATAAAATCTGGAAAAGTCGCACACTCTCAATCTTTAATTTTATTCATCAAACAAAAACTTTGAAATGACGAAACTTAAATAAGTTTGCTCACTAGACTGTAGGTAATATCGAAAGACAATGGTTGTAATGTTATTACTTTAACACATCTGTTACATGTTGAACAAATATTTTTGTTAAAGTTGCCGTGTGCAAGGCGCCGCACATTTGTGCACCGTCAAAACCCGAGACTACTTGATGAATTTGTTATGTTTTTGTTTTTTTTTTAAAGATATCTAGCAATGTGGGATTAAGTCCTACATTACTAGCAATCCGTTAACCTCTCCAGCTTAGCTTAAAAGCTTGTGTTAGGAGTGAGTTCACATCGGTAGGATTCCAACCCGCGACTTCACGATTGCGAGACTGATGCCTTAGCTATTAGGCTACCGCCGCTGTGTTGTTGTGTTTAAGGTTCAAGCCAGAAAGATAATTAAGACGAGAGACAGAGAGATTATAAAGACTAATAGGGCGCGGACGCTGCTAGTTTATCATTAATCATTAATTTTAAGTACCGGTCTTAAGACATAATATGAGTTTGTTAACCAGACCAGACCATAGATACAAATATTTGGAGGAGTGTAGTAAGTTTTACTTAATTTGTGATGTAAGCTTATCTGTGGTCTTGTGGCGCCAAGCGGATGGCTATCCATCCGCTTGGCGCCACAAGACTTAAATGCATACAATATATACAAGATTTAAATGGATTCATATCTATATATGAATATCTATATATAAATACGAAAAATACGGAATCAAGTCAAGATCCTTTATTTCCGGACCGCGTGGAGGTAACGAAAATTTTAACCATATACCTAGTAGTCCCTTGAAGCTGTGAAAAAATCAAACTTCTAAGTTAACGTAAATAAAAATACGGCCGTTTATGTCGCAAAAAACGTAGATTTCGACACTCTGAAGATCGAATCGAAATTTAAAGGGTATTTGTCGCTGACCTAGAACTATAAAATTGGGCAAGTAGTACTTGTCTTATACTACAAGTATAGGGAAAAGTCTGAAAACTATACATTTGTAATTATATCATAAAAAATAAAGTCTTTAAAAAACTGCGAGACTCGATCCTGAAGTATTTATTATATGTACTTACAAATTTGTACGGAACCCTCGGCGGGCGAGTCCGCCACGCATTTGTCCGGAATTTTTTTTTGAAGATGGTCCTTTGCTAGATTTGATGAAAACTCGTTCTTTCTATCTGTAAACAAGATTCGTAGTCATATGCCTAAATTCCTAATTTAGCAACAAATACCTCTCCAATTGCATTATTGAAATATATGGATAACTAGTTTTCGGCCGCGGCTCCGCCCGCGTGGATGTCAGTTATCGCAATAAAAACTATCCTATGTCTTTCCCCAGGACTCGACTCAAACTATCTCCATACCAAATTTCATCTAAATCGGATAAGCTGTTTGAGCGTGAAAGCGTAACAGACAGACAGACAGACAGAGCTTCTTTCACATTTATAATATTAGTATGGAAGTATGGATTAGTATGGATTAATACAGGAAACCGAGAAGCGACGATCACATCACTTGGATGGCCAAGTGATGCGACCATATTCCTTTATGGTGAAATGTAATGCAAATTCTCGCTATGGACTCCTGAAGGTGTGTCGGAGCAATTCTCGAGTCGACGCCGGTCTATCGTCTGTCGATATTTGCTCGACGCCAACACAAAGGACTTCACAGCGTCTTACATCTTGCTTACATCGTGCACCGTCTTCAGACGGGCTATGAAACAATTCGTATTATGTTCAACGATTTTGTACTTAGCTATTGAATGGTGGTGCTTTGTTATTAGAACTGTTTGTTGTTAGTATGTTCATGGCTAAGGAATGACTTTGGGTTTACTGCTCCCCTCTACCGCGATATTTTTTTCTTGTAGAGACAAGCTATGAAATGCAAAAATAAGAAATACATTTTATTTAGATCGGAAAGAATCCGACCTACTATTAAGTAGGTGCGTAGTCTTGCGACGTCAGACATAACAAATATGACTTTGATCTACTATTTGACTATTTTAGACATTCAGAATTGCATACAATTTCCACAAATGATCTAACAGAGTCTGGGACTAGGTATGGTAGTATCCTTTGGTGCAAAATCGGAAAATTTCACCCTTACAGGAACAGAGGTTATTTCTTAGTTTCAAGAATAGTCGGCTAAATAAGAAATATGTTTCATCACAATAACACACACACACACACACAAAATCAAAAGATAATTTAATTCCGCATCAATACGCTATAGGTTTATATAGTCCCTGGAATTCAATTTGTAACTAGACTGATGAAAGACAAGAGCCAATAAAGAAAATTTGTGAGACATTTGGTTACTCCATTACGCTTGATCGAATACAAATTGCTTTTTCAATTGACAGAATTAATAAAGATTCTTCTTGTGGCTTCTTTACTTTGGGGTAATAATTAAAATTAAGGTTAAAAACAAAATGTAAAATTGACCCTTTACCTATTATTTCGTTTGTTATTGCTTGAGAGAGGTATTGCGCAAGTACTCTTACATTATTATTGCAAAATAAATTCTAGTGTTTAAAGTCGAAAGTAGAAATGGCTGGCCATTTATAGTCTCTTAATAATTTTCCTTTATTACTTACATCACAATAGAAACTCGCAATTTCAACGCCCATTTACTTACTAAAATATTTATGAAGAGTCATTTTCTTTCTTTCGCTCTAGCGTCTTTACCAAGTCTCTTTGGTAAAACAACTTAAAGTTTAATGTAAAGTAAAATACTGTCTCTAATTGTTTCGGTTGAACATCGATCTATTCAATCATTATTTATTAGCTTGTATCTTTCTGCATTCTGCATCAGCATTCTGACTCAGCGACTTTTTTCAGATCGTCGGTCCACCTATCCATCTAACTCCTACTTTCCCGTTTACCTAGTCGGGGTTCCCACTAGGACAAGAGGACTCGTCGGTCCATCCATCCATATAACTCCTACTTTCCCGTTTACCTAGTCGGGGTTCCCACTAGGACAAGAGGACTCGTCGGTCCATCCATCCATCTAACTCCTACTTTCCCGTTTACCTAGTCGGAGTTCGCACTAGGACAAGAGGACTCGTCGGTCCATCCATCCATCTAACTCCTACTTTCCGTTTACCTAGTCGGGGTTCCCACTAGGACAAGAGGACTCGTCGGTCCATCCATCCATCTAACTCCTACTTTCCGTTTACCTAGTCGGGGTTCCCACTAGGACTAGAGGACTCGTCTGCTTCATCAGCCATCGGTCCTACGACAGATGGACAGTAGACCGAAAGAATGACTTTATTCGCTAGGGACAAATGCGCCATCAGAATAACTGTTAAAATTTCAAACGGCAATAATCGGTATGATCTCAAAAGGGAAAGTAAGTGATATTACGCATCGTGTAAGGATTGGGCTTTAGGGAACTATAACGAAGATAATGGCATAACCTTTCCTCATTTATTTGAACCCTTCCATTTAACAGAAGTATGAACAGCACTAAACAAAATATGACTTGACAATCCATCATACGAGTACTATATTTCCCTGAAGAGTTGCTAGTTTGTTTTGGAACATTTGAACAACTTTGGCTGTTGAACAACGTGGAGGAAGTGCGTATGGGTGCCCAAGGTTTTGGTACACAAGGTTGTGCGATGCTTACATTGGATAAAGCTTTATGATTGGTTCCGATTTAAAATTTTACTTGTACCCGTTAATTGTATGTTTTTACAGTCCTCTGTGACACTTGGGGCTTGTCCTCTCATTTGGGAGTCATTTTTAAACTAATAATATTTATTTACAAGCGATCACCGTTGTGGTATTTTAATAGAAAAGAAATAAAGAAAAATACGTTTATTTCGACCTGGAACCTACAAAAGTAACTAAGTTGGCAGCTTGACAATACAAATTGCTTAATAGGTTTGTCAGCTTGGAAAAAAATTAATGAAGAAATCATATTTAGTTCGTTAGACAATACAAACAGTATTTATAATAAAATAGAGCACATTATGATCTATTATAAAGCTTAATATTATAAAGCTGTAGAGTTTGTTTGTTTGTTTGAACGCGATGATCTCAGGAACTTCGGGTCCGAATTGAAACATTATTTTACTGTTGGATAGCCCATTTATTGATGAAGGCTATAGGCTATATAACAACACGCCACGACCAATAGGAGCGACGCAGCACTGATAAATGTTGGAAAAACGGGGGAAATTAACGCATACGAAGTGGCGCGGGTCAGCTAGTATCACAATAAATTGTGATATAATAATTTATGTCTCTAGTTTTTTTACGTACTTTGCAATGTCTTGCTATAAACGACTGGTGAATTCAGTTAAATATAGCGTTAATTTTTTTCACAAACCAACCCTCACGCATTTTTAAAACAATCAACCTGAACACTTCTTCGACCATTGAATATTGAAATTCGATCAAAATAATATTCGGTATCATCGAAATAAAGCCGATCCTATTCTCGGTATAATACAAACTGTATGAACAATACTGCGATGATACATTAATATGCATCAAGTGCAAACTATCGTCGATCGCGATCAAGCACTGGAAGCAAACACGAATATACCCACTACAGTACGGCTACCATACTTCATTGTTACCTATTGTAGATATACGTTTAGAGAATTTCAGAAAATTTGGCCGTATGTTCCTTCCGCTAATTGTACCTAACCGTTACGAGTTCAAAAACTCATTCATTACTTCATATAAGTATTTCAAGGTTATTCATATTTACACAATGAAAATTATCTCATTAAATAATTTAAAAGAAATGTGCACACCAATTAGAAAAGAAAATTATTTATGTAAAACTAGCTTTTGCTCGCGGCTCCGCCCGCGTTAATGTAGGTTATATTAATCAACCTATGTTTTCGCATTTATAAGTTACAGCTCACGCTTCCTCAAAGTCTATAGGCAACAAAGGGATCTCCATAGAAACAAAAAACAAAATTACAGCGCACGTCAAATAATGACTTATATAGGCTAATTTTTGATACCTTGGGTTATATTATTGTAATTATTCGTAGGGATCTCTAATTAAAACAAAATATATTACTACTACTATATATATATATATAGTAGTAGTAATATATTATATATATATATATATATATATATATATATATATATATTACTCGCTGATAATGTCGTAGCTTTCTATTGGTGAAAGAATTTTGAAAATCAGTTCAGTGTTTTAGGCAAGAAAGCGTAACAAACAAACAAACACACTCACTTTCGCATTTATATTATATTATATTTTCGTATTTATATTAGTTAGGATTATAATAGCTGTTGTCCGCAGCTTCGCCCGTGTGGATCACTTTAACCCATTATGAGTCGATTTTGACTTTCAACGCTGAAAGACTTGTTTTTTATCCACAATGCCAAATTTTAACAGTGTTATCTTTAAAATAGATGATCCTACACACAAAATCGCAACCTGTAATTAACCCCCTGTGGGTTGATTTTTTTAAAAACACTGAAAGAAATTTCATCGATATAACTTTAAAATTGACGAAGTTTCATATACATTGCATATATTTTACCAACAATGATTAGGGTTTGATTTTTAAACAATGCTAAAACACGTATTTCATTATTTTAAATCAAATAAAAAACTTCACAAATCTAACTTCAACACTGACTAAGTTTGATAAAAACTTGCAACCCTTTTATACCCTTAGGGGTTGATTTACCAAAAAATCTGACACTGAAATTTCATTATTTTTAACCAAAAATCCAAATATGAAATTGCACAAATCTAACTCGAAAACTGACGGAGTTTCGTACAAACTTACCTACAACCACAATTTTACCCCCTCAGGGGATGAATTTATAAAAATTCCCTCTTATCGGATGCCTATATTTTTAAGGAATTCGTTCTCGAAATTTCACGTCTCTACGATCAGCGATTTAGGTTTTGCGTTGATCCATCGGTTAGTCAGCCAGTCAGTCAAGACCACAATTTATAAACTACTGAAGAAGCTATGATCGAACATTTAAAACACAAAAAATGTGTGGCACTCGGGGACTGCCGCGGTAAAGCTATTGCATAGTATTTTTATCAACTTAAGCAATTAAAAATATATATATATATTTTTAAGTGTTTTTTTTTAATTATAAAAAAACTATGTCTGATTTTTTTTTTCAAAAATTTTTTTTTTTAGTTTTTAAAAAAGTTGTTTTTTTTTTAAATTAAAAAAGAAAAATCATTAAAAGTTCTGCTATTCATTGATAGATGGCAAAAGTAAAAAGTATCACCGCTGTGCCCGTCGGAGTGGGGAGCGTGAGGTTTTTTCGTTACGGAATTTCTGGACTCGGTCCCCGCGCTCAAGGCCCGCGATAGAAGCTATGCAATAGCTTAAAAAAATAATATCTGCATTGAAGTCTTTATTTTTTATTTTTTTTGGTACATATTACCCACCAAAGTTATTTACATACATTACACTATATTTGTTAATATTTTTTTCTTAATAAAACCACTCCCGGAATTTGGATTCTTGTTACTCCTAAGTTTCAGTCACTGCTGCTATCTATTATCTATATGCAGTCAGAGAATAGTTACGTCAACAACTTCTCATCAAAGACATGACATAGAACATTATATGACACAGAGTATTATAGATCACGATCAAAGCCACCTAAAACTCGTATTAATGTAACCAGTGCTTTACAATTGGAAATACGGCGGCACTGAGTTACAATAGACTGGTTTACAGCTGAATTATTTGCTTCGTAGTTCGGGATTGAGGAAACAGTATGTCGGCAACTTATCTTAGATTCGAGACAACTGACGGAAATAGACGACTTAATGGTGTTGGCTTGTTACTAGTGCAACGGCTTATGTAATCCACAAGGAATGTTCTATGTGGTGTTTTGCATACCCACCCTACAGAACAGAAATCGCAAAAAAATTTGTGAAAAAATTAAGATTTTCGCGTTGTATAAATACAAAGAATACGGGAATCGAGTATATGACTACAGTCAAAATAATTAATTTTACACTAATTATGCGTATGAAAACAAAATAACCTTAGCGGACTACTGAAGCGATATAGAATAGGTACGTTTTCGAGGCCGATGATGCTGCATCTACTCTTGCTTTTATACAGGGTGATTTGTAATACACTAATAACCCCCCACTCTTGGCTTCCTTACATAACACCAAATAACATCGTAATATAATTTTTGAAAAAATAAAATACAATTTAACCCTTCACCACCTACCACCTACTTTTGTCACACAACCATTTACCACACATCTGTGAGGCCCCCGAATAAAATCGATGTTTCTTCGTCAGGTTTAGCGCCAAAACTTAACAATAAACAACGATTTTACTCCAGTAAAAAAGTCGGTAGGTGGTTAAGTTGTTAGTATATCTGTACTCATATTATAAAGCTGAAGAGTTTGTTTGTTTGAACGCGGTAATCTCAGGAACTACTGGTTCGATTTGAAAAAATATTTTACTATTGGATAGCCCATTTATCGAGGAAGGATAAAGGCTCAAAAACATCACGCTATGATCAATAGGAGCAGAGCAGCAATGAAAAATGTTTCAAAATCGGAGAAAATTTACGCAGACGAAGTTGCGCGGGTCAGCTAGATTAAAATAATCCTGTATTTTACTTTAAGTAACCCTTACATACAAGACTATGGTCATGACTTTTCTTTGCCAACTTCTTTTTACGTTAGCTCTCCACGTATCTCTCTTATTTTTGCATCACCCCGCTATATTGTCATATTTGTCAAACGACGTTAAAATTAGTTTAGCTATAGCATTGTGTAACCGTTAAAATGTTATTATTTGGTGTACCTAATATAACTATTTTGATAAAAAGTCACGTTGCATTTATTTAAATTTTAAACAAACTGAAAATAGCGTCTGTAAGGCTGACTCAGAATTATCTAAGCGTGATATATCTGTGGTTCTGTAACTATTATCTGAGCTATCGATCAAAACTGGTGGTAATTACTGACTGCTGAACACGGCTTTCGTGATGAATCGCTATAATTAACGCTAACATTCTTAGGTACGTATAATATTCAGTAAAATAATTTGAAAAAAACCTGGTAAGAGCATGTCGGAATATGCTTAGTGTAGGGTTCCGGAGCCGTTACCGTACGAATAAAATCGATTTGAATAATTGCACCAGCAGAAGAGTGTATGTTCATGGCACTTACCCCCTTTTATTAAGAAACGCAGTTTTTCCGTAATAACTCAATGACGGTAGGTATATTATTATATCAGATCAAATTTTTAATTTAAAGTATTTGTTAAGCGCTACCTTTTTGATTATTTTTCAGGGTTCAAAAGTTAAGGAGCGGGCACACAATTTAAGCAACTTTCGGAGCGATTATTTCCAAAAATATTCACATTTTCAAAAAAGTTTAAAACCTTAAAATGTTTTTAAAAAACCGGTCGAATGATGTGCCACACATTGATGTTTACACAAAAAAAGTTTTTTCAGCTTCTGTAACCTGCTGCTGTCGGAGGCGTAATATTAAGTTCATCGAGATTCACTAATGCCTCCGACTGCATAATATAACATATGTAGGGGATCTTGTTTACATCTTTTTTGGGCGGTTATTTTTTGTATATATATATTTTTTAAATTACTTTTTAGTAGACAAATTCAGGTAAAAACTAATCAATGTATTCGATTAAAACTACAAATACAAACAACCTATATAACACTCAAGGCGGCGCGGGTAGCCTAATGGCTAAGGTATCGGTCTCGCAAACGTGAGGTCGCGGGTTCGAATCCTACTCATTATACTACCTACGTGAACCCACTCCTAACACAAGTCTTTGAGTTCAGCTCTTCTGGAGGGGTTAACAAGATTGCTAGTAATGTGGGACTCAATTCCACTTTGAAAAAAAAAAACATTTTTCAGATTTTTGATCGATGTCAAAATGTAACCCTTTTTTTCCGTCTAGCCTCTCAGCTTGCAAACAAAAACGTATAATAAATGCATCCGATGAGAAATGGAGCAGTGCAAACCGAACAGCGCATGACCGTTGGGCGGGAGTAGAAGGCATAGCGTCTTCCCCGTCTAATCAGGATATGTCCTGATTTCCAATTATCTATTATACATTTTTTTCTTTATAATTCTATTTCTGTGGTAAGAAACATTAGACTCGTCTTAGTTTATAGGAGTGATGTTAGCTATAAAACTCAAAATAGAAGCACGAGTTGAGTACAACTATTTATACAAACTCTATGTTCGTAAAAATAGTCGTCGGATTTGATAGAATAAATACTATATTTTATTTAAGTCACTAATTTGAGATCTTATTACTATTATTATCAAAAAAAGACGACTCCGCATTAGGGTACAAGACCTGTGTCGCGGGGGACTTTACAAACATACAAGTCACGGACACAAAGTACACCCAGACTCGAAACAACAATTTGTGGATCACAAAAAGTGGTGTCCCGTGTGGGAATCGAACCCACGACCTCTTGCGTAGCAGTCGGACACACTCCCACCGCGCCACAGAGGCTATACCTTAACCGTGATCAGTAATAGTACCTATGTTAAATACACTGACTCTGATTTTAATCACTTTATGATTATATAGCAAAAAGTAGACATAATTTGAAATACTAATGAAAGAGAAGTAAGTTGAAAATGAGACAAGAAAATAGTCCAATTTCCATAGAATGACATCGATTGGAATACCTAAGTATAATTTATTATAGACGGATCGCGGTCAAACGATATGTACTGCTTCTTGTGATTAGCGTTATCGATCGAGATACATATTTTATGTGGGTTTCGTGAGCTGATTGCAGACGAATGCACGTGAATGAATAGGTATCATTTACTGTTAGATCTCCAAAAGGTGAAATAGATCGCAATTATTTTTGTAGTGGTGTCTCATTACCATTCAGTTTGTAAGCAATAATATTCTAAGAATGATGCATATCACATAACTAAATGGAGATACTGTAAAAAACGGTGAATGAAGTATGAGTACAACTAAAGGCACTTGAACATATTTGTTGATAGACAACCGAGAACACTTCTTAATAATCGTTGCATCGCGAGGGACAACAATATTATTAACTAGGTACTAGGAACAAAACTACAGGACCAGGACTCCAAATACACCCAGAGGAGGTTTGATAGCTGCATCATCCGTGCCGGAAATTTAAAGTGGACCAAATGATACTCTATTAATGATAGTTGGTCATATCAAACAGACTGAGCAACATGGACCTAGTGAACCACAAGGATATTAGTTATCAACTCAATTATCTCACTGCACTTAAACAGTTGATCAATTATTAATCGAGCACTTCTGCTGTTATGCTAACCAATGTATCAAATGTTAATCCTGGAATAATCTCAAATCTCGCTGTCATGCATAAGAAATTAGTCATCTGTGGTTGATAATAATACACAATGTAGTTTAGTCTGCAACAGAAGCAAACTTACTTTACTTATAACGTGAATATTAGGTAGACATTTTTCAAGACATCAAATCGTTCTTTCTGTATCTAAATAATTCTATAATAATCTTAAATCAAAAATGTTTGCAAACATAACTTTGACTCGGTTTTACATGGCTAAATGCTTAGCCGTGATTTTACAAACCTGTATAAATTGTATAAAGTCTGTATTTTTTAAGTTTTAGGGTAGGTATTTTTAACGCGGCAGTAGTTGTTTCAGCCTTTTGCTTTGTAATGTAAGCTCTAGTTTTATAAGTATGTATTTTCTAGATAACATTTTGTCAGAAATTTAAAACCCAAATGCGTAGTAGCTACATCTGTTATAACTCCCAGTGATTTTGAATTCTTCGAGCGTGTTTTCACTTACCATAATATTAAAATATAGTAGGCGATAGTTTATTATTTCTAGGTAAATTTAAATAATCAACTATTCCCCACGGCTCTGCCTGTGTATATGTTTGTTTTTAAGCAGAAGCTTGCAACTTGTTTCAAAAAGTGTCAAACGAGGTTGAGCACTTTATTAAGGCGGTTTGCCTACCTCAAAAAGTGCAATGTACAGAACTAAGACCCTCATACAACATTTTATTAACTTTAATAATTATAATAAGCTTTATTTCACTTTTACGTACTGCATCACATGTTAAGTAAATTAAAATTGATAAAAAAATGCCACATATGTTAGACGAGAAATATTTTATTCATTTACATTTTAGCAGTAGCTGTAGTAGCTGTCATAGTTATAGACTAAATAGGATGTAGATAATACCAAAGAGAATTTAGATTAATTTCTTCATATTACAAATTTCGTCAAAAAGAATGGCTTTTCATATGTCATGAAATGCGTTTCGTTACTGGTAGGTGTTTTTCTAAATGAAATATTCGAAACAAAAAATTAAACAAACATGAAGGCATTATTACTTAAAATTATGCAATCGGCATATACTTCTATTAATCACCATTATTTATAGGTATTACTGTTAAATCTCACTGTGACTTTTTTTTAATATTTATCCAGGAAAAATAAAAGGTCTAAGTGACATTATTAAATCTTTCAGAAATTGCAGAGCATTAAACTATCTTTTAATAGAGCTGTTGTACAAACGTCACTTTTTGGACTGTACTTCGTGGACATTATAGGGCATATCTGCTCAAGGTCCTTTGTTTTATCCGCGATGGTTGTATAAACAAGCGGCCGGCAAAATAAGTTCACTGGTTGCTTGTGTACATCCGTTGTTTTCACCGTACAACCGACCGTTTTTTTGCCGGACACGTTTTTCATAGTATTGTATAGCTTATAATGAGTGTGTGTACATGCACCTATGCACCGGATACCAGTCAGACGATAAATATGTTCAACAGATGTCCATTGTCCGGTGAAAACAACGAACGTATACAAAGGCTGAGTTTTACAAAATCTTTTTTATTATTCTTATGTGGTTATCTCAGTTCGTCAGTGCATTCATCGATCTACCAGTCAGCTTTTATTTTTGTAATAATTTAATTATGTCGGCATAAAGGATGAAATTTTCAACTGACGCAAAGAAAAAATAGCCAAGCCTTTGACTAGTTTTTATACTAGCTCAACTGTATGCAGACGGTAACTTTACGTAGTTGTTCTTATTAATATGCAGCAGCTGACGACCGAAGTTGGATTTAATAATAAGAAATTGATCGAACGGACAGTTACGGTTTTAGCTATCGACTTTGCTCTTCGCTGTACAAGGCTGCATTATGGAAAGAGGATTAAGTTAAAGAAACTATCTACATTAAAAGGGTCTAAGTTTATAAACAACGTTAATGAAATCTTGGTATAGTGCAGACCTGAAAGTAGTTTGCTCAGAATCAGTAACACGATCCAATGGGGTAGTTTTTGGACCATGTTATATTTTTCAATTAATTAAATAATCAATCATTAATTAATTCATTATTCATTCTAACAGTCCAGAACCTGTTCACAATGTTATGTGAAATGTAATCATCACTTATTTTTCAATAATAACCATGGATTACGTATCACGAAACGAATCATAGCGCGAAGAACACAAGACAACTTGAATGCTTATAACTCTGCAAGTTTTCAATATTTTCATTTTCTTTTTTTTATATGACTTCTTGAAGTAAAATTCTTGTTTGGGTGTCCGAGTTTTACACTATACCAAAAATAATAATAATAATATCTTGGGACAACTCACACAACGCTATCTGATCCCAAACTAAGCAAAGCTTGTACTATAGAAACCAGACAACTGATAAACATACTTATATATTTCTAAATACATACATATTATAGATAAATAACACCCAGACACAGAATAAACCATCGTGCTCATCACACAAAGTTTTATCCTGGGTGGGGATCGAACCCACGACCTCTTGCGTAGCAGTCGGATACACTCCCACCGCGCCACAGAGGCAGTCAAACCTTGTTTAAAGCCACCTACGAATTTATTTTGCATACAAAATAGTCGTGATTAAGTCATGCGGGCTCTAATTTAAAGAGAATATGTTATTCTTACTTAAAAAGACTCATGGGTACTATTAAGGAGTAAAAACCTCACAGTTTTTGTTGTTTTTTTAAAGGTAGGTTCGTTTTTCCCCTAAGGGCCCAAGGGAAAGCTCCTTAAGATTATGATAAAGTAATCCATAAAAGTATATATTGAAAGGTAATTTGATGATGTCTATATTTGTTCACGGAGGAAATGGGATGTACACTTTAAATTCTGAGAAATAAATAAGTATGATACTATCACTACAAAAATAACAATAGTTAAGAACCCAGAACTGTTTCCATAAATAACAAGATAAGGGGACAATGGCTTTGGTATGACAATAAAAGCCGAAATGTGAATTTATAAGAGCAGTAGGATAGCTAAAACCTAGATTAAAGGGTTGAGAATATTTATTTTTGGTTCTCTACATGAACGAAGCTATCTAGGATATAAATTATAGAATACTAGTGAACGCCTCACGGTTTCACCCGCGTAGTTCCCGTTCCCGTAGAAATACAAGGATAAAAAGTAGCCTATGTCACCCGGTGATAGTGTAGCTTCCCAACGGTGAAGAATTTACTAAGTTTATTCGTTACATACAAAAATACTAATCTTTCCACTTCATAATATTAAGTATAGATATATAGACAAAGGACGCAGAAATAGCGAGATAAAATGATATTTACCAATGAAAAAAATAATATTTTCTGAATATAACAATCTATCAAATAATGTAAGCCAATTCAAATCGCATCAAAATCACAATTGAGAGGAATGGATTCGAAACTACCTAATGATGACTAACAAATTAACAATACAACTCAAGACGTGCCATAATACAAAGGAGTGTTCAATTTAAAAATACAGCAAAAAGTATTCTAAACAAAATTAACTACGCTTCCAATGCCATTGCACATCGCACCATAAAACTGGAACGTTACACATGAAATAAAGACCGTTCAATGCCAATTTACATTCGATACCATTTGACTATGCCATTTGAAATTTCACAGCGGTGCTGCCGCAAAAAGGAATTGTAAATTTCGTATTATGCTAATGCGTATGCGCTAGCATTAAATTAAGTTGGGGTTACATGAGACAAAAAGTAAAGCTTGTCAACTATGTTTCGACTATCCAGGCAGCTGTCAGAATATTTTATGTTTTCTTTTTGCATATTTTGGTTTGCCTAAAAGTTTGATATGCGATTTTTTTTTTTGATTACGGCAAAGCAAATACAGGATTATGAGTTGAGCCTAAACATGTATTTGTTTGTGCATAAAATACATTTTTAGCCTGACCAGTAGCTATCTATGGAAGATTACAGATCAATTTAAAATTTTAGACAGAGTTATTTAAAATGTTATAGGCACTTGTATATTTTAACACTCACTTGGGAAAATAATATCAATTAGGTAGGTACAAATTGTATTTTTCAGTGAACGGTCGCCGTTATCGTCTGCAGCTGCTGTTTACATACTCATCAAAGAAATACGTCATTGGTTTTTTAATTAAATTAATCCGATAAAATAATTAAATAGGAAATTACTAGTAATCTATCTATCTTTGTAAAGTATATACACGATATTTAAAAACTACTCTAAATTACATAAGAAAACGTAGATAAATATATTTTCAGTAATAGGTAGGTATGTATCATTCTCGTTACGTTTCTTTCACATTATATAAACGCTAAGATCGATCAATGTTTGAATCTTACTCCTGGGAATGCTATAAGATGAATCTTTTTTGTGCTCTTAAAAAACTTTTTACTTACGCGACGTCTTGACCTCATACGTTACTTAGATTGAGATTTAATCTTTTAGTTTGTTTCTGTTTACAGGTAATATTTGTATTTTATTATTATAAATGTCAAAAAGATAAAGTTTTTCCTGAATGTGTCTGTTTGCAACATCAAGCCTAAATGATGCATTTATAATGCTTTTTAAATAAAGGGAAGTATTTAAAAGTATTTTTATTTAAGAGCGTCCAAGTCGATGATTCTACCATATAAGTGATTAATCCTCTGTATAAGGTCGTAAGTCAAAGCTTAAGATTAATATCAATTCGTTTTATCATAAGCTAGTCCTGTAGGCAGCAATAATTGAAAATATATAATATTTTGAAAGTTATTAGCCAAAGGCTTTTTAATGAAAATGTGTTCTTACTTATGAAATGTGTACACTATTAGTGAATGCCATTTATGTTTTTATGGGCAAGGTCCTAATTCAAGACCATATAATTATCATATTTACGATAGTAATGGTATCTTCTATTAGGTTCGTTTACAAAGCTTCGAAACATATTACTTTTCTTCATAATTAAACTTGAAAATTGTATCAGTACAAAGTACAGTAGACAATAAAAGCAAATGTAATTTTGTTTCCTAAATGTATAAAGAGTTTTGAATTAAAAATAAACATAGGGAATAATATAGGATTTGTTTTTGTATTTAGAATAATTGACATTACAATAACAGTCTATGATTAAAAATATATAAAATGTCCGACAACCCAACAAGCTCACACATTGTGATGAAAATTGAGGTGACCGTGCTCTATAGAGACGAGATTTGCAATTCACAGTGCATCGTGCTGGCAAATAGCCGAACGTTTGACGACTGGTGTTTGTAATCGAAGGCTTAACATGTTGTTCGGCACAACGATTAGTGTTGACGATGTTTCCGATACAGTTGGCGCGAGGGACCTGCCCACGAAAATTGTTCAAATTGTACATCCGTTTGTACCACACTAAACGCACGTAATTTGAAAGACTCGCGTTACATACTGAGTGACTGTATTCAAAACTGAACTGTATTGGTTTTACATATTTGGTTTGAGAGTTACGCAGTTAAACGATCAGAAATTCATCGGTGACCTGGTGCAAAACGGTCTTATTTTTTCTAATCAAGAAAAAAATATATATATTAATTACATATAGATGAGAAAGAGAAAGAGGAAGAGTAAGAGAAATTGCTTATCATAATCATAATGTTACAATGATTGTTTCTAAATAAAAGCGATTATTATGATATTCAAATGTTTTAAAACTAAATCTATACCAATATTATAAAGCTAAAGAGTTTGTTTGTTTGGTAGGTAGCCGATTATTTTTTTAATTGTATTTAACTACTGTTGTCGTAACTTGGATGTATATTCATGCCAAATTACAGCTTTTTATTACTAAATCTCTGAGCTAACCTGGGGACAGACAGCCGAACGGATGCATAGGCATGGCGAAACTATAAGGGTTCCGATTTGCCATTTTGGCTACGGAACACTAAAACGGCAAGTTTGTTTCGTAAAGTTTTGTCTTTATTACATTTATCGAAAGCCACAAGTGAAGACATTACGGACAGTTGGAGTTGACATAAAAACTAGAAAATAAGAACAAAGTTCTCACCTCACTGAAAGGTAAGGAACTTGTCATTTCTGTCCGATTGAGTTAGGTTGGGGGTTCTTAAAACCTGTCAAGTCTAATATCGGTAAAGACATAAGGTGATTTTACGCAAACCTGTCTAAAGCTTTTATTGTCAGACCATTATCGACTTCCACTTTACTTTTTAAAGTATTGTCAGGTAACGGCCGTATTGTGAAGGACTCGATAAATACTTTTACTACGACTTCATTTGAATACCTATAAGATAAATTAATAACAACATAACATAATGTTATTATTTTATCTCAAAAGGTTGCTATGTTTACTGGTAGTATAACCTACAAGTGTAATACGATTATGGTTAACAAATAACGTAAATAGTAGGTACCTTTCACATATTATGTTTTAATATAATAAATCGCAATTAGCTTAAAAGTGAATTCACAGTAGGTACGTACGAACACAAATCAATATGTCTCGCAACTATAATAATACTTACTCAATATTGGCGTAAGAGTCTAGGCATAAAACCTACACAGACAAACAGACAGTTATCTAATAATAAATAATATTAATAAATAATTTATTGTGCCACAGAAAGTACAGAGTTTTACAACAATTTCTACAAATTATGCATAAAATAATTATATGGCTTGGTAGAAGTAAGGTAAAATATGGATACAACTGGGATTTGTTGGCTACAGGATAACTTACAAATAGGTTTTACAAGTTGTAGACTATGTCGTTTTGCCACTATCCCTACTAATATATAAATGTGAATGTAAGTTTGTTTGTTACGCTTTCACGCGAAAACTACTCAACCGATCATCATGAAACTTTGTACACATATTCTTGGAGGTATTAGCAGTTAACAAAGGGGGGAAAATTTACGCAAACGAAGTTGCGCGGGACAGCTAGTATTTCATAATAACGGAAATAAAGTCTGTATGTGTGTGTATGTGTGTGTGTGTGTGTGTGTGTTAGGTAGGCCTGTTGAATAAGCCATTCTCATTTTTTGTATATAAAAGATGTAAAAAGATGTTAGTGCGTTTATTGGGATTGGAACTTGGAACTTGCCTTTTAAGTGGTGCATGTGACAGTTAGAACCCTACAGTCCAGATATAACTGCGTCGTAGCGTAGGAGAAGGGTTTCTGTGTCATGACTTCAGGAACGGCTCTTTGTGCTCTCTCAACTCTAAGAAGCTTGGTTTTAGCAGCTCCTCCCATACCGGAATACAATACCCAATGACCGATTGGCATAGAGCATGAAAAACCATCTTTAAGGTATCAATGTTAGAAAAGTGCCTGCGAGACTTAAATATAGGGTTGAGTCTTATTGATCGAATGGTGACAACGTCTATTTGTTTATCCCATCGTAGTCCTGAATCAATTTGCACACCCAGCCCTGCCTTACCTCACCAGCTCTTGTAAGTTTGGAACAGGAACACTGTGGTAATGGTTGTTCGCATGTGCGCTGTCCATGAGACAGCTTTGGCTGGTAGGTTGTGTTGGCGAATAGTAAAAGGAACATAGCAGGCTAAATTAAGGTTTAAGGTGAAGAAATTGGAATTTAGCCACTTTGTTATTATAACTATTTATTATACGGGAATTAACGCGCATTGTTTACCTTAAAATTGCTTGACGTTTCGACCAGGTTGCACCGGCCGTGGTCACAAGCGGACTAACCGTCAAGCAATTTTAAGGTAAACAATGCGCGTTAATTCCCGTATAATAAATAGTTATAATCATGCAACGCGAAAGTTTAAATGTTAGTATAGCAAACCACTTTGTTATTATTATAAGTATTGGTTTTTGGCCTTGAGTTGGTATTTGGCGATGTATTTCCATAATCGGTTGTTGAGAATCCTTCAGAAGGAGATCTGGCAGCAGCGAGATCGATCTATAATTGTTGACACAATCTCTTGACTCCGCTCATCATTAAAATAAATATTAAAAAAATAACAGACTAGTATAACAATTTTGATAATTATATCAGTTAGTTATATAAGAAAATGTTTTGAACCACAAAGTTTCTTGAGTCTTCACATAATAAGCGCATGATTAAATCAGGGACCTAATCTTCGCTTGCACTTGAAGCTTTATCTATACTTCATAATATAAAGCTGAAGAGTTTGTTTGTTTGGTTAAACATGCTAATCTTAGGAACTTCTAGTTTGCATTGAAAAGTCTTATAATTTACCGAAAAAGGCGAGCTATATATATATAACATTTCGCTAGGACCAATAGGAGCAGCAATGTAAAATGTTGCGAACATTGGGAAAATTGATAAACCTTTTCTAAGAAACCTAGAGATCTGAAATTTATCTAGTAGTTCTTAAGACGCTGTCAAAAATAAACCTTTTGAACTTTAAATGTTCAAAGCATTAATCTATCATGAAATATTTGTACAAAGTGAATGTCTGTAGTTTTTGTTTGTTGTTCAATCACGCATGAATAAGAATATTTAGCTAAAGAGAAGGTTAGCCGCAAATACCTATAGGAGATATACTAAGCTTTCACACCCTAAGACAAAATAGCTAGTAAGATATAATCCTTACAAGTACTACATTTAAAATATGTTGTATCTTAGAGTCTTGAAATACAGGACCTTCCTAGTTTAGGCTCCAGTTCAAAACATTTTCAATTAACATGTTTCCGAGTGCTTACTACATTATAACTATTTATTATACGTGAATTAACGCGCATTGTTCACTTTAAAATTGCTTGACTTTTCGATAAGGTTGCAACGGCCGTGGTCACAAGCGAACTGTCGCAGCGATGTTAAGACTCCGTAAGACCGATGAAACTTCATTGTACCCTCACTTTTTTGTTTCTCGAAATGTTAGGGTCACTGCACACTACACTGATTGTGTCTATGTTAACCGACTGCGAACTAAAACGAGGTTATATTTTACGAATCACTGGATTCCACGTCACGGATAGTTTGAAAACAATGCGCGTTAATTCCCGTATAATAAATAGTTATAATCATGCAACGCGAAAGTTAAATGTTAGTGATTACTACATTATTACTGTAAACTTTGTATTTTTGTTATTTTATTGTGGTAGAACATAAAAAAAGTTACGTTTTATAAGATACTGGGATTTTAAGAACATTTGAACCTTGGTCACAAATTACATCTACTAGGAACAATGTATAGATCACATTTTTAGCCCCATGTGTAGGTGAGTTCACAATACTTTTGTATCTTTTCTCAATTCTCAGACGTTAATAGAAGTAGGAGTATACATGATGCAGTGACTTTCTACTTCTCTGTTTTCCTTCCATAACCGAAGCCACGAGGAAAAGCTAGTTAGTAGATAAAGTTAAGAGCTTTGACCAGCACAGCCTTTAAGTTGGAAAAGTTCTTAACACCAAGAACTTTAAACATAATGTAGTAAATCATAAAGAGTTTTCCAAGCGCCATACAAAGACTAACCAGGCCTGGAATGTTCTCCCGATAACATGGCTTTATGGCATCCTAATAAAGACTTATAAGGTATCTTTAGAAAATAGATTTATTTTATAAAATTGAGACACTAAAACCTCCCGGCACTTAACTTTCAATAAACGACCGCTATAGTATATATATTGGACGGTATTTTAAAATATTGCGCCCACATAGCGGTTTTCAGTTTTACTACCTCGTTGCTTCTATAAAATAGTGTTTGATAGCACATTTCATTTTTATTAGTAAGTAACCAGTATATTTGAAATGTTGTAGCAGCTTTTTGCTGTTTGATTTTGTTAATTCAGTGCTCATCAAACTAATATTTAGTCATTTTATTGCATATATGGAAAGTTATTTTTACAGTGTTTTGTCAATATTAAACTACGTATTCTTTTATTTAGAGACAGTGCCTAGATTTCCACAAACACGATACGTATGACAAAATGTGACGACGTGCTCGCTCAAACGCGGTCTAATCTATCAGTTTTCACGTTGAGAAAAAATGCAATCGTATAATACATACCAAGATAGTCCCTAGTAGTAATCTAGCCTAATTTTCAGATACAACTCAGTTGTAACACGTCGTTTGTCTCTTGCTGTCACTCTCATTTGTAGGAGAATAGTGGCAATAAATTCGTTGGAATGAAAAGTTCAGACCTAGAGGAATCTCTTTTGAGATCTCTGACCAACATTGTAGACCGCAAACGACCCCCAACTCATTTAAATTATGCTTGCTAAACTTAGATATATCTTTGCTTGGCAGGCGGTTTCAACGATTTAAAGCCATTTATTGTATATCTAAAGTTATTAAGACATATATAACAGTATTTATAATGCAACGCGTAAGTTTAAAAGTTATAATCTAAAGTTATTGCCAAGAAATGCCAAAAAAAAAAATACAAGAATGACAGAAATGTCTACTTTTGAAAATTTGAGTAGATATTGAATGAATATTCTATTGAAAGAAAGTCTCTATCAAATGAATGACACTTATTTCTTTTTGTTACAGCTGCACTCGAGGGGACTACCTGAAGGTTTACTGGGAAGTCCAAGGACCTGGACCACCTGGTGCAGTGAACGAGCGGTCAGCCTGGGCCCGAGAACTATGCGGGAGTAGAGCTGATGCTCCTCCAGCGTTGTACTCTCCAGGACCATCACTCGTATTGGAGTTCCATAGTGGTTATAAGCAGAATAATGCCACTGGATTCGTGGGAACATACAGCTTCATTGATAGACGTAAGTTTTTTAAATGATCTATATCTTCCTCTTAGGTATAGGTACCGAAGTGGGTCATCTATTGGGTTCGTCTATTTTTTACTATTTTCTACTCGTAAGTAAGATTTTCTGAATACCAAACTATGTTTATTTTTTTCATGTCTGATTGTTCTTTCATCGTTCACGCAAAACTCTCTAAAAAGATTTTGATTACTTTGTTGCAGTTTGCAAGATAATATTTTAGCATGAATACCAACTGCTACAAGTTTCATCAAAATCGTATAAGTTTAACTGGATGGCACGGCTAGATAACCTGAGATCAAACTATCTACTAGTTTGATCTCAGGTTATCTAGCCGTGCCATCCATTGGAGAGCTCAAGTAAAATTGAGGTTTATAAAAGTTTATTGGAATAACAGGCATTAAAGTGAGTGGTAGGGACGAGGAAGTGATTATTATTATAAATATAAAAACGTCATCATCGTCTTCTGTCTGTCTATTTGGCATTCACTACCAATGTGTAAGACTCTAGTTTGTTAGTGACATAGGTAGACCCACATTCACACTGTCTGGCAATATTTGGTTTAGTAAAATTAAATTATCCATCGGCAATCAATGGCTGTTTAGCATAATATTTTAGTCTAATATTAGACACCATTTGCATACGTTATGCATTTTACAGAAATTACGATATTCTGATATAGATGACATTATGCACAAAGCATTTGCATACATTTGTCACGTGGAAAATGTAGGTATATTCATTTAAGTAGGTATGAGTATATGCTATTGAAGTTAGGAAAAGAACAGGAGCGCGTAAATCCTTTCTGTATAATATAAGATACGATTAAATAAACGACTGACAGTACGCATCGGAAGCTTTGGCTGTCAAATCTACAATCTGTAAAAACCACAATGATAATGTAGTAATTATCTCAATCGTGAAAACCTTGAAGACTTATGTATCTAACGGATCTGACGTATGTATTTAAAGACGACTGTATGTCTACAAATCCGTTTTCTGTGTATAAATTTCGTGGACACCCTTTCGAAGTATTAAAAATTTCTATTCCGATAACTTTTGTGGTTAAATGACAGAAAAACTTTAGGAAAATACGAATCGTAGTTTTTAATTTAGTCACAGTTAATTGAGCCAAAAATATATTCATTTGAAATTAAAAAAAAAAACGACGTGAGTGAAGCTCTATTAAAAACCAATAGAGTTACGGCTTTACGTGTACCATTTCAGTAATTAAGACAAACGTTCAGTATTATACTACATACAACAGTTTAGTAATTACAACTTATCTCTGAAGAGAGAACCGTGAACTGATTTCTGTTCAAAATGTATTAATTAATGCCTGCCAGAATTCCGGAACAATCTGATCACAAACAGAAATCTCAATCAGAATTAAACGGTAATTAAATATCACATTATTGAATAAATGCATTTAAAAAAGAACACCAAATAATTGGTGAATTAAATTTCAGAGAGATTTTTTACTCAAAAACATAGACTTAATATCCTAAGTCTATGCCCAAAAATGACTTAATCTATTTGGAAAAACACCCAAAAGAAAAATCGAAAAAACCGTACTCGCACAAAGTTCACTGGATCACCTTGTAATAATGAATATTATAAAAATTAACGTCCGATTTGCCACCAAAACAAAAACTTTATTGAAGCGATTCAGTGGCCGTCATCGTCAGCACTAACAAACTGACTCGCAAATCGGATAATGAAGATTTTCGCCTGCCAATCATAGGATTCCACGTGCCAACGTACGCCATTTTACGCTTTGTCCCTTTTCCAAAATGCACTAAGCGGATGGTGGGATATATCGGTCAAAGCAACGCAGTCCGTTATTAAAATCCAATATTTATGCAAAGTGCGTGAATAATTTGTGAGGCTTTTTTGTTTGTGAACCAGGTAAATTGATGTGATGCTACCCCAAGGGAGCATGTTTTTACGGTGGTCAAAGGAAGCATTAAAATTTAAATTTGTACATCCTGTTTATTCTGTTTAAGGAGGTCATATTGTGACGATCTCTCTGGATTTAGTTAGTGCATAATAACATTGTCATGTTAGATTGTACTTATTATAATTGTCTAGTATTAAATATTGGAGCTTTCCCAGCATATTCATCTTTATTCTCTCTTTTTAATTTATAACTTGCACAACCTCTTGCATAAATTTAAGAGTTACTGAAGTGAATGAAAGTCTTCCACATGAACGCTTGTATTAAATATGTATTGACGTATGAAATATGTGTAGCTATTTATCTCGAGGGTGGCAAAAAGCATTTTACAAAAGATGAAACTGCTCAAAATACCCAAAAATTAAATTTATTTTAAATAATAGTAATAATATATTTTTATTTCGGATAAACACAATCCGTAGTAGGTACAAGAAATTCTTAAAACAATTTATTAATAATTAAAGCTATTTAGCCAAAAAAATGGCCCATGGCATCTGGACACAGTATGAATGTATGACTCAGTGGGCCAAAAAGGGACTGTCGGGCTTAGCACTGATGGTTTTAAGATTACTGTTGTTAATAATAATGCATCTAGTTTATTTCCCATTCGTTGAAAACATATTCCCGACAAAGTAAAGTTACATACTTAAAGCATAATGAAACTCAAGCTACCGGTCAGTAACCTGTATACCTAAGTAATTTGTTTTGGGACTATACCCAAGATGTTACCAACGCAAGTACTCCTTCAAACCAAGGTCAAAAGCATTGACTCAAGAAGCTGAGTGACACTTAATAATTTAAAGAGACTTAATGAAATATCAACAAAGCTCATCAGGCGTAAGCTGGAGAGAAGGTGAAACTATAAAGTAATCCATTTCTGAATCTAAACAGAATCAATTAATTATTACAAAAAAAGGTATAACATGTTTCTTTGATTGATTCTTACAAAAAGTTTTAAAATGTTATTCCTTAACAATTATATATTTTGCTTTTATTTACATAAACATACACTCTTACAATATTTAATACCTACATTTACTTACAATGTAAAGTTCAATACATTGTTTATACTTATAGTCGTCAATATTTTATGATGTCCGGAACAGGTAATGCTGAATGGGCGCGGTACGCAGTCGCTTTGGTTCTGCTTTGAGTGCTCATTCTTTAGAGCAGGACCAAAGCAACCACGTCTCACACCTAGAATTACTCTTCACGAATCAAGATTATTGTCAAATATAAATACAATTGTCAGTGCAACTGTAGATGTTAAAAAAAAAACTGGTCAAGCACGCTATGAAGTAGCAAGCATTTTATAGACGACTTCTAAATATTCCTCATTTTATAAAATCTATAAAATCTGCTAGGAAAAACATGGCTGCCATATTCTGACAGAATTGAATGCGGTTGTACCTACTTTTGACATCAACATTTGCCATCTCAAAAAAATTTAAAATTAATAAAAAGGCTCCGGCGACTAAGCAAAATTTATGTGTTATTTAAACCTATTTACCAAACATTCTATCCCCAACTAGGAAAAAAGTGGCTGCCATATTCTAACAGATTTGAATGCGGCGTGTACAGTGGTACAAGTTGTACCTACTTTTGACGTAAATATTTGCCATCTCAGATGAAATTGTAAAATTAATAAAATTGCTCCGGAGACTAAGTAAAATTTATCTGTTATTTAAACCAATTTAGCAAACATTCTATCCTCAACCTAAAGGAATGTTTGGTAAATTACTTTGCTAATAAAATTAGCTTAGCAACAGAGTAAATGTTTTATAGACTTAAGTATCTGCTCGAGTTTATGAGACCAAAGTTCTATGAAAGACAGTTGTAAGCGTGGCACGTATCTTTGTTACTATTTAATGATTCGATTTTATATGGATTTCCTATCTAAAGCTCGTAAATATGACGTCTTTAGTACTAAAACCTTCACGGTGTTCCTGTTCAAACATTGTATCAAAGACATTCATTTCGAATGACATAAAATCATAATATACAATGATATTCAAAGGAAGTAATGAATTCATTGTATTCTTATCAGTGCAGTATCATGATCTGATCCCGATTAAAAACCGGTCAAGTGCGAGTCGGACTTGACCGGTTTTTAACCGGGAAAGTTGTTGGTTCATATTATAAATTGTTCCGGAATTGAGTCTAACAGTTTTCAAAAGAATATTCTTTTAATGATTTCATTACAAATATATAGTTTTCAAACTTTTCCATATACCTGTAGTATAAGACGGTAAGTAATACCGTCTTATATCGCTTTGAAAATACCCTATAAATTTTGATTACCGAGTGTGTCGAAATATTTTGATTTTTTCATAGCTTTAAGGGACTGGAGGTCTGGGGGTATATGGTTTTGATTTAAACTTAATACCGCTACGCATTTCCGAGATAAAGGAACCCTAAAAAAGATCATTCCAGTACTTGGGAATATTCCCTATGTCAAAGGAGAGTTTCCAATCAAACAAACACAGTGAATTGCAACGTTTCGCTGAATACTATCGTATAATATTGTCATTTCTTTGTAGGTACTTATATACAAGGTTATTTTTTGTTATAGTGAAAAGCTTAGACATGCCAATAAGAAATGATATGAATTAAAAAAGAAAATTAAAATATTGAAAACTTGCAGAGCTATAAGCCATTATAGTTGTCGTGTGTTCTTCGCGCTATCGTATTAATTGCGTCGCGTAGTACGTAACCCATGGTAACTATTGAAAAATAAGTGATGATTACATTTCACATCATATAGTGAACAGGATTTAAACTGTTTAAATGATTAATGAATGAATTAATGATGGATTAATTAATTAATTGAAAAATATAACATTGTCCAAAAACTACCTCATTGGAATCTGTTACTGATTCTGAGTAAACTACTTTCAGGTTTGCACTGTACCAAAAATAACGTTGTATAGTATTCTTTTATTATGTTCAAATTTGTACTCTTATCACAGCGTTCAACATTGTTTGTTATTTACCCATGATTGTCAATTCGTGTACCATTCTAAATATATATATATATTTAAAAGATAACTAGCAATGTGGGATTGGGTACCACATTATTAGCAATCTTGTTAACCTCTCCAGCTAAGCTTGTGTTGGGAGTAGGTTCACGTCGGTAGTATAATGGGCACGATTCGAACCCATTAAGCCATTAGGCTACCGCCGCTTAAATTTATATTTGCAATATTTTGATAGCAGCTAGCTGGCTGTGTCTTAATCTCGTTTAATAACTATGATAATCATCTGTAGTTCAATTTTCAATTAAGTCAGACAACTATAATTGCTTTGTCTTTGTCCGTCAAAAAAATGTTAATTAATTTTTTGATTCTCATAAATAAACTTTTGATGAACTTCTCTCAAACAAAAATCCAAACAACGAAAGATCCAAAGATAAACCAATCTCTTCAGCAAATCTTCGTAGGCCTTTTGCCAGTCATTACTTAAGGGGTCCCTTCACTCGTAGCTTCCTTTATCTTCAAGGAGCTCAATATGCCCGCATACCTACAACTGTTCGGAACCAGCACTTTTGTTCGTTCTTATTCTACAACTTTCTAAACTTCCATGTGTATACTTTTCAATTTCTTGCCATTGATAAGGTGACTGAATGGCGTGATCTACTTCAACTTAGTAGTGTTAGTTTGTTTAGTGTGTCGATAAGGATTTTCAAGAGTGCTTGTGGTGTAAATTGCATTATTATATGACTTTTTTGTCAAAATCATAATTTTGAGGAATAAAATGCTTGGTTAAACATGTTTCTCACCTCAGCTGCTAGAATGCTGCTGCTAACTTTCCCTTGGATTTTTGCGTTCTGATAAATTTTAATTTGAAATTAATATTTTTTTTTGTCAAAAAACATAACAATGTGAGATTGAGTCTCACATTATTAGCAATCTTATTAAACCCACCAGTTAAGCTCAAAGGCTTGTGTTAGGAGTGGCTTTATGTCGGTAATATAATGGGTAGGATTCGAAACCGACCTCACGATTGCGAGACCGATGCCTTTTTTGTAACTAATCTAGTTAATCTATCTACTGAACTGCTTTTAAATATAAGTTTCGTGGAACCACTAAACTCAATACTATATAATATAGCCATTTTAATTAATGTAATAACTCGAGGAAGATTTACATTTAATTTTTGATCCCATTTCACGCAGAAACAGAGAATTGGAATCGTTAACGGTTTAAAACGATTAGCCAGGTAGTAACGAAGGTGTCTTACTTAAGTCTTAACAGCTAGCGTGGGGGCCTTGAAACGCTCGCTTTGTTATTTAATTATGCAATAGTTTTAGTTTCAACAGAATTTCTTAGTGTCTGAATTATATTCCAGACCGATATCAATTACGGAATGTTGCCGCAAAACAGTTTAGTGTTTATTAAATACAGTTAGTCTTTTAGCGCTAGTTTGTCTGATGCCGTGAAAATATCTGTCCAAATGTTGGCTAATTGAAGTTAGAGAGATATTCATAATTACCACAATAAAAACTGGTAATGTCGTCCAATCGACAGATCACAAAGAAATTGGCCTTTGACAGATGAACACCTACTTTGGAAACAAATAAAGTTCATCTTTATAATATAGTATAGTTATAGGACGGTACGATTTTAATGCAAGCCATGATACAAAGTCACTGTTGACATAATTATGATAGTAATGTTTTCTCTGCTTAGAGCAGTTACAATTCTGCTAAAAACGTTATTACCTACAGTTTAGTAAGTAAGTACATACGTACATTTCAGTTTTCCTTATTTACTTGGCAGAAATAAGTATACAAGTTTCCGTGAAGTACCAACGAATTACTAGCTCATTCGTCACAATCCATCAACAGTGTTCGTTTCTCCTAGTTAGTTCATTCGATAGTATCAAATATATTTATTACGGCATTTTTGAAGTAATTTTTACAGGCATTTCTTGCCAAATACTTTACAAATACAATAATTGCATTTTTGAAAGATTTGGTTCGCTTTTGGCCCCGGTTTGGCTACGGAAGTCTCGGGTTCAATTCCTGGGTCTGGACTTCAAATTTTTCTATCTTTCAAAAATGCAATTATTGTATTTGTATGGAATTTTTGTTTTGTTTTTAAGTGGCAGATTGTGCCATTATACCGCAATAGGCAGAGAAAAGTGGAGAAAGAGTATTGAGGCCTTTGCTCTGCAACAGTACCTACCTATACTTTTTCAACTAAATCAGATAATGACTTGATTTGAAGAGTTATGTACTTAATAAATTATCACCACCCGTAAAAAATTTAAGATTTTGGATAATTACTTTTTAACGGCTTGTGATAATTTGTGTGCGTGGGCTAATATCTCTTCTATTTTAAAAACATCGCGTTTTGCCGTGACCGTATGTCGGCTATTCAACTTTGCCGCAGATAAGATTTTTTTTTTTAAATTATGTATAGAAACAATGACGTGTTAACTGATATCGCTTGACTACGACCAATGTTGTTAAATAAAATATGAATGGAACACATTTAAAAACTCCCAGAGTATGAACTCCAAATTAAGAACTAGCGACGAATCTGGGGAAATTAAAAAGAAAATCTTTTAAACCTGTACTAATAAACGGACAAATTGGTTGAACATTTATCAAGTGAACGCCTACTCAGATCATACCTATTCACACCTACTATAATAATTTATACTTTGAAAATTGTCAGTGAGACATTTAGGTATCTAAGTACCTGTACACGAGTATAGCATAAGTACCTACAATCGAATCTGATTGGCGCGAGTGTGTCCGACTGCTACGCTAAAGGTCGTGGGTTCGATTCCCACACGGGACACCACTTTGTGTGATCCACAAATTGATGTTCCGAGTCTGGGTGTACTTTGTCTCCGCGACTTGTATGTTTGTAAAGTCCCCCACGACACAGGGCTTGTACCCTACTGCAGGAGTCGTAAAAAAACCTTGTATGGTAAAAATACGCTGATAAACTTATATTTTTATAAATAGTTTTATTTCGTTCCATTTTAATTGAATTAATTATACGATATTAATATTCGCTCTAATAACTCCTCATTTTAAATATTATTAGTAACCGACGAAAACTAACGAAGGAGATAATAAGGAAAAAGTGGGTAGGTGTAGGAAAAGTAGACACATTAGTGCTATTTAAATATTTAATTTAAATTAAACTATTACATTTTTTTCTTACTTTTACATAATTTCCATACCTAGTTTTACACAATATCCTAGTACTTACGTTGGCAGAGCCTTTCATGCAGTTTCACTAGACACGCCCTATACCACCTACCAGCACACTACTTATTTCAACATGTCTCAACTGAATGAAATCAGGACAACACAAAAAACACTTGAAGAGACCTTCAATCGGCGGATGACGGAACTTGAAGCGCAGCTGAGCAGTGGAGCATCTTCCCGGGATACCGTCGCTAAAGTTGCTGAGGAGTTCCGCACTTTCCGAGAACTAATGTTTGATATGCTTGCTTTGCTTCGCACTCAAGTAAACGAATGTCTCAGAACTGTTGATGACATGGTGACCAGATCGCGACGCAAAGCACTGCTGTTCATCGGAGCTGCTGAGTCAGAAAAAGAAGATTGTGCTGCTACTATCCTGGACCTTATTCAGCACAAAATGAGTGTGAGGGATATTACGCAGTGTGATTTAAAGGTTTGTCATCGTATTGGTGCACAGAGTCGAGATCGGCCACGGCCTATACTCGTGCGATTTGCCAGTACTTCTCTGAGATCCGCTGTTTGGAGAGCTAAGTCTGCGTTGAAGGGCTCGTCAATTTCGGTTCGGGAATTCTTA
The DNA here is from genome assembly GCA_945859575.2 of Herminia tarsipennalis. NCBI lineage: Eukaryota > Metazoa > Arthropoda > Insecta > Lepidoptera > Erebidae > Herminia > Herminia tarsipennalis. The sequence goes on from OX243835.2 coordinate 19,288,706, forward strand.
ACTAAAGCCCGACAGGCTGTCTTTAGTCGGGCTCGCCAACACTTTGGGATGAGGGCAGTTTGGACACTGGACGCCACTATCACCATCAAAGCGCCCGACAACAGCCGTCACAAGTTGTCATCGATGGATGAGCTGAATCTTCTGATGGAGAAGCATCCTCTGACTGCAGCGAAGCCTGCAACGCGGGCTGGCGCCGGCGATGCGGGGTTGAAGCAAACTTCATCTCGTAAATAACTCGTTTATGTGAACTGTGCCGTGTTAATGTTTTGTTTATCTTCTTTCTTCGCATAGTGACGAGTTCGATTGCATACGGTTGGTACCTTCTAATAACCTGGTGACTACCTTGTTTTCTTTGTTTTTATACTTGCATTCATTACGTAGATTTATTTTTAACTTAATTAATTGCAACACCCACATTTTGGTTTTTATTTTGTAAATTATTGTTTGACAGTAGATCAATTTGACACTTGTATTCTGATGTCAGTCCAACCGGCTGCGTTCCGAAATTTGCATTTTTTAGTTTGATAAGTTTAGTTTATTTGTTGTTTAAGTTATTTTCATGTTTTTTTAATTGTGTAAGTTTAAGTGTAAGTGTCAGCTGGCGGGTGGTGCAGAAACGCCTTGTCACAAGTACGTGCATTTTCTTTATTATTATTTATTTATCATTATTTTTATTTAGTTTATATTATAGTATATATAAATCATAATTATGTCCGATAATGAATCGTTTCTATCAGCTAACGATTCCGTCAATTATTCATCGAGTGTTTATAGCTTCAGCTCCATCACAGGTACACTTGGTGACTATTTGCGGGAAACGTTTAATGAACAACTTTTAAATTTTTAATTTATTCAATATCTGTCACATTAACGCGCAAAGTATCCCTAGCCATTACAGTGACTTAGTTGAGGCGTTCGCTGATTCTAGCATACATGCCATTTTGATTTCGGAGACATGGCTCAAACCTCACCTTCTTTCTACCTCCTACGCTCTCCCTGGCTTTATTCTCATCAGGAATGATCGAATAGATAGGAGAGGGGGTGGAGTAGCTATTTACCTGCGTAGCAATTTTTCCTATAAAATATTGTCTTTTCCTAATTCCAGCAATTTCACTTTGGCGGAATTTCTTTTCCTTGAGGTTTGTTTCAAAGGGGCTAAAGTCATTCTAGGGGTGGTTTACTGTCCCCCCGCTGTAGATTACTTCTCCAGTCTTGTATCTCAGTATACTCACCATATCATCATGGGCGATTTTAATACTGATCTTCTGTCACATAACTCGTTTCGTTCCCGCAAGTTACTCCAGATCATCGAGTCTACCAGCTTTCATGTCTTGCCACTGCAAGCCACTCATCACAACTTGGGTGGTATGGATACCTGGTTAGATTTAATTATTACCTCGGCTCCTTCTCTAGTCCGTTGTCATGGACAAAGTTTAGCCCCTGGTTTCTCTCACCATGATTTAATTTTTCTTTCTTACTCGCTTAAACCACCTAAACTTTGTCCTAAGATTTTAAACGTTCGTTGCTTTGGCCGGATAAATAAGGATAAACTTCAGGAGGATGCCTCAAATTTGGATTGGGATCCTGTATTCGACGCTCCTACGATTGATATGAAGGTCAATATTTTTAGCAGAATTGTAGTGGGGCTGTACGACATTCACGCTCCATTTAGGAAAATTAAAATAAAACGTGCCCCAGCTCCTTGGATGACTAATGGCATAAGAATGGCTATGCGGCGCAGAGATCGGGCATTTCGTAAATTTAGAAAGGATCGTGATGATGTCAATTGGGCCCTTTATAAAACTGCAAGGAATCGGTGTAACCAAATGATTCGCAACGCTAAACGCCGACATGTTCTTAACAATTTGGATTCTTCTTCCCCCAAAAATATCTGGCGGTTCTTAGGGACTTTAGGAATCGGAAAACAGGGGCGTACTGATCCTCTGATGACGGTTGGTATAGATGAGATCAATACTCATTTCACCTCCACTGCACCTATTGATCATCTAACCAAGCGTCGTACTTGCGAGTACCTAGCCGATCTTCCACGCCCAAACATCGATTTGTTTAATTTCTCTCCAATCACACCGGGCGAGATCAAAAAGATAATTTCTTCCATAAAATCCAATGCTGTTGGGCATGATGGTATTAGCCGTCGCATGTTAATTCCTATCCTTGACTTTCTTCTCCCTGCTCTATCTCATATCATTAACTTCTCTCTTGATTCTGGGACTTACCCTTCTTCTTGGCGCCTTGCCTTTGTTATTCCTCTACCTAAAATTTCGAATCCGACTCTTCCTAACCACTATTCTTTTATTATGTTCAAATTTGTACTCTTATCACAGCGTTCAACATTGTTTGTTATTTACCCATGATTGTCAATTCGTGTACCATTCTAAATATATATATATATTTAAAAGATAACTAGCAATGTGGGATTGGGTACCACATTATTAGCAATCTTGTTAACCTCTCCAGCTAAGCTTGTGTTGGGAGTAGGTTCACGTCGGTAGTATAATGGGCACGATTCGAACCCATTAAGCCATTAGGCTACCGCCGCTTAAATTTATATTTGCAATATTTTGATAGCAGCTAGCTGGCTGTGTCTTAATCTCGTTTAATAACTATGATAATCATCTGTAGTTCAATTTTCAATTAAGTCAGACAACTATAATTGCTTTGTCTTTGTCCGTCAAAAAAATGTTAATTAATTTTTTGATTCTCATAAATAAACTTTTGATGAACTTCTCTCAAACAAAAATCCAAACAACGAAAGATCCAAAGATAAACCAATCTCTTCAGCAAATCTTCGTAGGCCTTTTGCCAGTCATTACTTAAGGGGTCCCTTCACTCGTAGCTTCCTTTATCTTCAAGGAGCTCAATATGCCCGCATACCTACAACTGTTCGGAACCAGCACTTTTGTTCGTTCTTATTCTACAACTTTCTAAACTTCCATGTGTATACTTTTCAATTTCTTGCCATTGATAAGGTGACTGAATGGCGTGATCTACTTCAACTTAGTAGTGTTAGTTTGTTTAGTGTGTCGATAAGGATTTTCAAGAGTGCTTGTGGTGTAAATTGCATTATTATATGACTTTTTTGTCAAAATCATAATTTTGAGGAATAAAATGCTTGGTTAAACATGTTTCTCACCTCAGCTGCTAGAATGCTGCTGCTAACTTTCCCTTGGATTTTTGCGTTCTGATAAATTTTAATTTGAAATTAATATTTTTTTTTGTCAAAAAACATAACAATGTGAGATTGAGTCTCACATTATTAGCAATCTTATTAAACCCACCAGTTAAGCTCAAAGGCTTGTGTTAGGAGTGGCTTTATGTCGGTAATATAATGGGTAGGATTTGAAACCGACCTCACGATTGCGAGACCGATGCCTTTTTTGTAACTAATCTAGTTAATCTATCTACTGAACTGCTTTTAAATATAAGTTTCGTGGAACCACTAAACTCAATACTATATAATATAGCCATTTTAATTAATGTAATAACTCGAGGAAGATTTACATTTAATTTTTGATCCCATTTCACGCAGAAACAGAGAATTGGAATCGTTAACGGTTTAAAACGATTAGCCAGGTAGTAACGAAGGTGTCTTAAGTCTTAACAGCTAGCGTGGGGGCCTTGAAACGCTCGCTTTGTTATTTAATTATGCAATAGTTTTAGTTTCAACAGAATTTCTTAGTGTCTGAATTATATTCCAGACCGATATCAATTACGGAATGTTGCCGCAAAACAGTTTAGTGTTTATTAAATACAGTTAGTCTTTTAGCGCTAGTTTGTCTGATGCCGTGAAAATATCTGTCCAAATGTTGGCTAATTGAAGTTAGAGAGATATTCATAATTACCACAATAAAAACTGGTAATGTCGTCCAATCGACAGATCACAAAGAAATTGGCCTTTGACAGATGAACACCTACTTTGGAAACAAATAAAGTTCATCTTTATAATATAGTATAGTTATAGGACGGTACGATTTTAATGCAAGCCATGATACAAAGTCACTGTTGACATAATTATGATAGTAATGTTTTCTCTGCTTAGAGCAGTTACAATTCTGCTAAAAACGTTATTACCTACAGTTTAGTAAGTAAGTACATACGTACATTTCAGTTTTCCTTATTTACTTGGCAGAAATAAGTATACAAGTTTCCGTGAAGTACCAACGAATTACTAGCTCATTCGTCACAATCCATCAACAGTGTTCGTTTCTCCTAGTTAGTTCATTCGATAGTATCAAATATATTTATTACGGCATTTTTGAAGTAATTTTTACAGACATTTCTTGCCAAATACTTTACAAATACAATAATTGCATTTTTGAAAGATTTGGTTCGCTTTTGGCCCCGGTTTGGCTACGGAAGTCTCGGGTTCAATTCCTGGGTCTGGACTTCAAATTTTTCTATCTTTCAAAAATGCAATTATTGTATTTGTATGGAATTTTTGTTTTGTTTTTAAGTGGCAGATTGTGCCATTATACCGCAATAGGCAGAGAAAAGTGGAGAAAGAGTATTGAGGCCTTTGCTCTGCAACAGTACCTACCTATACTTTTTCAACTAAATCAGATAATGACTTGATTTGAAGAGTTATGTACTTAATAAATTATCACCACCCGTAAAAAATTTAAGATTTTGGATAATTACTTTTTAACGGCTTGTGATAATTTGTGTGCGTGGGCTAATATCTCTTCTATTTTAAAAACATCGCGTTTTGCCGTGACCGTATGTCGGCTATTCAACTTTGCCGCAGATAAGATTTTTTTTTTTAAATTATGTATAGAAACAATGACGTGTTAACTGATATCGCTTGACTACGACCAATGTTGTTAAATAAAATATGAATGGAACACATTTAAAAACTCCCAGAGTATGAACTCCAAATTAAGAACTAGCGACGAATCTGGGGAAATTAAAAAGAAAATCTTTTAAACCTGTACTAATAAACGGACAAATTGGTTGAACATTTATCAAGTGAACGCCTACTCAGATCATACCTATTCACACCTACTATAATAATTTATACTTTGAAAATTGTCAGTGAGACATTTAGGTATCTAAGTACCTGTACACGAGTATAGCATAAGTACCTACAATCGAATCTGATTGGCGCGAGTGTGTCCGACTGCTACGCTAAAGGTCGTGGGTTCGATTCCCACACGGGACACCACTTTGTGTGATCCACAAATTGATGTTCCGAGTCTGGGTGTACTTTGTCTCCGCGACTTGTATGTTTGTAAAGTCCCCCACGACACAGGGCTTGTACCCTACTGCAGGAGTCGTAAAAAAACCTTGTATGGTAAAAATACGCTGATAAACTTATATTTTTATAAATAGTTTTATTTCGTTCCATTTTAATTGAATTAATTATACGATATTAATATTCGCTCTAATAACTCCTCATTTTAAATATTATTAGTAACCGACGAAAACTAACGAAGGAGATAATAAGGAAAAAGTGGGTAGGTGTAGGAAAAGTAGACACATTAGTGCTATTTAAATATTTAATTTAAATTAAACTATTACATTTTTTTCTTACTTTTACATAATTTCCATACCTAGTTTTACACAATATCCTAGTACTTACGTTGGCAGAGCCTTTCATGCAGTTTCACTAGACACGCCCTATACCACCTACCAGCACACCACTTATTTCAACATGTCTCAACTGAATGAAATCAGGACAACACAAAAAACACTTGAAGAGACCTTCAATCGGCGGATGACGGAACTTGAAGCGCAGCTGAGCAGTGGAGCATCTTCCCGGGATACCGTCGCTAAAGTTGCTGAGGAGTTCCGCACTTTCCGAGAACTAATGTTTGATATGCTTGCTTTGCTTCGCACTCAAGTAAACGAATGTCTCAGAACTGTTGATGACATGGTGACCAGATCGCGACGCAAAGCACTGCTGTTCATCGGAGCTGCTGAGTCAGAAAAAGAAGATTGTGCTGCTACTATCCTGGACCTTATTCAGCACAAAATGAGTGTGAGGGATATTACGCAGTGTGATTTAAAGGTTTGTCATCGTATTGGTGCACAGAGTCGAGATCGGCCACGGCCTATACTCGTGCGATTTGCCAGTACTTCTCTGAGATCCGCTGTTTGGAGAGCTAAGTCTGCGTTGAAGGGCTCGTCAATTTCGGTTCGGGAATTCTTAACTAAAGCCCGACAGGCTGTCTTTAGTCGGGCTCGCCAACACTTTGGGATGAGGGCAGTTTGGACACTGGACGCCACTATCACCATCAAAGCGCCCGACAACAGCCGTCACAAGTTGTCATCGATGGATGAGCTGAATCTTCTGATGGAGAAGCATCCTCTGACTGCAGCGAAGCCTGCAACGCGGGCTGGCGCCGGCGATGCGGGGTTGAAGCAAACTTCATCTCGTAAATAACTCGTTTATGTGAACTGTGCCGTGTTAATGTTTTGTTTATCTTCTTTCTTCGCATAGTGACGAGTTCGATTGCATACGGTTGGTACCTTCTAATAACCTGGTGACTACCTTGTTTTCTTTGTTTTTATACTTGCATTCATTACGTAGATTTATTTTTAACTTAATTAATTGCAACACCCACATTTTGGTTTTTATTTTGTAAATTATTGTTTGACAGTAGATCAATTTGACACTTGTATTCTGATGTCAGTCCAACCGGCTGCGTTCCGAAATTTGCATTTTTTAGTTTGATAAGTTTAGTTTATTTGTTGTTTAAGTTATTTTCATGTTTTTTTAATTGTGTAAGTTTAAGTGTAAGTGTCAGCTGGCGGGTGGTGCAGAAACGCCTTGTCACAAGTACGTGCATTTTCTTTATTATTATTTATTTATCATTATTTTTATTTAGTTTATATTATAGTATATATAAATCATAATTATGTCCGATAATGAATCGTTTCTATCAGCTAACGATTCCGTCAATTATTCATCGAGTGATTATAGCTTCAGCTCCATCACAGGTACACTTGGTGACTATTTGCGGGAAACGTTTAATGAACAACATAAATGTCACATTAACGCGCAAAGTATCCCTAGCCATTACAGTGACTTAGTTGAGGCGTTCGCTGATTCTAGCATACATGCCATTTTGATTTCGGAGACATGGCTCAAACCTCACCTTCTTTCTACCTCCTACGCTCTCCCTGGCTTTATTCTCATCAGGAATGATCGAATAGATAGGAGAGGGGGTGGAGTAGCTATTTACCTGCGTAGCAATTTTTCCTATAAAATATTGTCTTTTCCTAATTCCAGCAATTTCACTTTGGCGGAATTTCTTTTCCTTGAGGTTTGTTTCAAAGGGGCTAAAGTCATTCTAGGGGTGGTTTACTGTCCCCCCGCTGTAGATTACTTCTCCAGTCTTGTATCTCAGTATACTCACCATATCATCATGGGCGATTTTAATACTGATCTTCTGTCACATAACTCGTTTCGTTCCCGCAAGTTACTCCAGATCATCGAGTCTACCAGCTTTCATGTCTTGCCACTGCAAGCCACTCATCACAACTTGGGTGGTATGGATACCTGGTTAGATTTAATTATTACCTCGGCTCCTTCTCTAGTCCGTTGTCATGGACAAAGTTTAGCCCCTGGTTTCTCTCACCATGATTTAATTTTTCTTTCTTACTCGCTTAAACCACCTAAACTTTGTCCTAAGATTTTAAACGTTCGTTGCTTTGGCCGGATAAATAAGGATAAACTTCAGGAGGATGCCTCAAATTTGGATTGGGATCCTGTATTCGACGCTCCTACGATTGATATGAAGGTCAATATTTTTAGCAGAATTGTAGTGGGGCTGTACGACATTCACGCTCCATTTAGGAAAATTAAAATAAAACGTGCCCCAGCTCCTTGGATGACTAATGGCATAAGAATGGCTATGCGGCGCAGAGATCGGGCATTTCGTAAATTTAGAAAGGATCGTGATGATGTCAATTGGGCCCTTTATAAAACTGCAAGGAATCGGTGTAACCAAATGATTCGCAACGCTAAACGCCGACATGTTCTTAACAATTTGGATTCTTCTTCCCCCAAAAATATCTGGCGGTTCTTAGGGACTTTAGGAATCGGAAAACAGGGGCGTACTGATCCTCTGATGACGGTTGGTATAGATGAGATCAATACTCATTTCACCTCCACTGCACCTATTGATCATCTAACCAAGCGTCGTACTTGCGAGTACCTAGCCGATCTTCCACGCCCAAACATCGATTTGTTTAATTTCTCTCCAATCACACCGGGCGAGATCAAAAAGATAATTTCTTCCATAAAATCCAATGCTGTTGGGCATGATGGTATTAGCCGTCGCATGTTAATTCCTATCCTTGACTTTCTTCTCCCTGCTCTATCTCATATCATTAACTTCTCTCTTGATTCTGGGACTTACCCTTCTTCTTGGCGCCTTGCCTTTGTTATTCCTCTACCTAAAATTTCGAATCCGACTCTTCCTAACCACTTCCGACCTATCTCTATTCTTCCTTTTCTATCTAAAGTATTAGAGTCCAGTATTTATAGGCAAATTACACAATTTGTGTATCATAATAACTTGTTGAGCCTTTTTCAATCCGGCTTCAGACCTGGACACAGCACCAGTTCTGCTCTTCTTAAAGTGACTGGAGATATCAGGGCTGGCATGGAACAGACCAAAGTTACAGTTTTGGCTTTGGTGGATTTCTCGAATGCCTTCATTACTGTTTGCCACGATATCCTACTCTCTATTCTTTCTCATTTCATGTTCTCGTCTAATGCTTTAGCCTGGTTCTCGTCCTATCTTCGGGGGCGCCAGCAGTCTGTGCGCGTGAATGATTCTATGTCAAGGTGGCGTGATCTCGAGGCTGGTGTTCCTCAAGGCGGGATCCTTTCTCCATTACTATTTTCTATTTTTATTGATCTTATCACCAAGGTTCTTCAGTGTGCGTTCCATCTTTACGCCGATGACTTGCAGTTGTATGCCCAAGCCAGTGTGAACAATTTATCCGAGGCCATCACAAAGATAAATGCTGATCTTGATGCTATCAAGACTTGGTCTGACAGATTTGGCCTGACAGTAAACCCATCTAAGTGTCAGGCTATTGTGGTAGGCAGTCAACGAATATTAAGCCGAGTTAACCTCGACACATTGCAACCAATTATTTTTAACGGGTCTACTATTCCTTTTAATTCTTCGGTCAGGGACCTCGGTATTTTAATTGACACCAACCTCAACTGGCAAGCTCAGGTTACTAGCGTGAGTCAAAGAGTGGTTGGTACCTTGCGGAGTCTATACCGCCTGAAGAACTTTCTACCTTTCAAAATCAAATTAATGCTCATCCAGTCGCTGATTTTTCCACTGATTGATTATGGTGATGTATGCTATCATGACCTGAATGCAGACCTCCTCAATAAATACGATCGACTTCTAAATAATTGCATTCGATTTATTTTCAATCTCCGTAAGTTTGACCATGTGTCTTCTTACCGTTCTGAACTGAAATGGCTTCCTATTCGTCAGCGCCGTAGTTTGCGCGTTCTCACTACTCTCTATTCAATTCTTAATTCTCCTACTAGCCCCTCTTACTTATCTTCTAATTTTCAATACTTGTGCTCCAGCCATGGCAGGGAGCTTCGTTCTTCCAACAATATGCTTCTTTTATGTCCTACTCATTCTTCTGGATTCGTCGGATCCTCCTTCCTTGTACAGTCTGTTTTACTCTGGAATGCATTGCCCCCTGAAATCAGAATGGCTCCTAATCGCTTCAATTTCAAGCTGAAAGTTCGTACACTGTTACTCGATGGATTAGCTGAATCTCAACGTTTGCCACATAAATGACTGTAACGTATGTCTGTATGTTATGAATTTAAGTTTATGTTTATTTGTATATAATGTATTTAAGTTAGTATATGATTTTTGGATGTATGTAATGTATTTGAGTATAGTTATGTATATCTGTATATATGTTATGTTTTAAGTATACGTATGTATATATATATATATATATATATTTATAATCAATTGTATATATCTTAAATAACTAGCATTGGCTGTCTACAATCTGCACCTATATAATTTTATGTTACATCACCCAAAGGTTGGCTGGTAGAGAATGCTGTTAGCATTAAGCCCGCCTTTGTACAATATTTTGTGCATAAAGTCAATAAATAAATAAATAAATAAAAAATTCTCAACTCATCATGGTATTTTTTTTATATATTATGTAAGTGATCCTGAAACAGGAATTTATTTAGTCATAAATACAAGATGAGGAGATATTTCTGACGAGAGATACCTCGGCACGTTAACCTATATTCATCTAATTCACTAATAATAATAATAATAATAATAATATCTTGGGACAACTCACACAACGCTATCTGATCCCAAACTAAGCAGAGCTTGTATTATGGAAACCAGACAACTGATAAACATACTTATATATTTCTAAATACATACATATTATAGATAAATAACACCCAGACACAGAATAAACCATCCGTGCTCATCACACAAAGTTTTATCCTGGGTGGGGATCGAACCCACGACCTCTTGCGTAGCAGTCGGATACACTCCCACCGCGCCACAGAGGCAGTCAAATAGTCTATGACTGTTTGCAAATGATACCAATAAAAAAGGAGATTATTCGGAGTCCCTTGTGTGTGTTAGTGGCCTAAACTCTAATCGAATAGAATGAATGAAAATGCGTCAAACCGCGAATACGATTATTTTTAATATGAGATCCGCAGTTTTGCACGACGTCATTCTGACGCCATTCTATATATAGAGTTTATGGCACTTGTCTAGGGGCTCAGAACGATTAAGAACCAATCTCCTTGAGTTTTCAGTTCTATAAAAAGCGATAAGTTTATGGTATTCTATCTTACAAAAATAAAAATGAACCGCGAAATGAGTTGCTAACATGTTGCCAAACACAAAACCCGAGAAAGCCTCGACTATTTAGTTTTTTTTTTAATAGTTATTGAAGACCAAAGAAGGATCTTCAAAAAAATTGGGAATGGCCTGAAAAACCGTACAAACCTTTTCCTTTTTAATTCTAACTATGCCTTTATCTTCATTTTACTAGCCGCCCCATACGTTAGAGAGATCAAGTAGAATTATCGCTATAATGGGTGTCAACGCAGACAAAACCGCTGGCATAAGCTAGTTTGCTATAAACAGAAGCATCAGGTACTCATAATAAAATGAGAGTGATACATTCATTCAAAGTAAATAAAAATGAGTGTATGTAATCATAGTATCGTACTATCCATCTTTAAGGTAATCACCAATCAGTTAAAACTATTTGTATGAAAATTTTAAAAGGATAGCATTGTACATTTGAATCATTTAAGATACTCATGAATTATAAATTATCCAAAGCGCCATTCAAATAACAAAACCAGTAGGAACCTAATCCATTTAGGTTCTTACTGGTTCTGTAATTTACAGAAGCGTAATACATATTTCTTTAATAATAATTAGCTGCAAAGGCTTTTGTTGTTTTAAGTTTTACCTTATAAAGTCAGCTAAGTAGGTACTGGCAGTCAAAGGTCTATTAAAACTCATTCAGCCATTATTGAGGTTGCCCGAAACAAACATACAAACAGACAGAAAGCTTAATTATTACCAAACAAAAAACACGACTGTGACAAGTCTTAAGATTCTGTAATATTTACAGGGATTATTCAAATACAATAATTGCATTTTTGAAAGATAGAAAAATTTTAAGTCCAGACCCTAGAATCGAACTCGAGACTTCCGTAGCCAAACCGGGGCCAGAAGCGAACCACCTATCTGGACTATGTTACTAGACCTCAAATTTTTCTATGCCTTGATGCTCGCGAGTTGGGCCCTCGCATGCGCCATCTAGTTGGTAATTAAAGAACTATCACGGCTTTTGTTATTACTTCGTTACAGAGAGCATTTTAACAAATTATGATGTCGCAGACCAAGGGATTTTTCAAATGACAATATAAAAAAAATTACAAAAGCCTATCGTGGAATGAAACCTTCGAAGCTTCTAACGCAGACGATAGCTTTAATATTTTTATGACGTATTTATATTATTTTATAGACTATGCTTTCCTTTAAGGAAAACTAAGATGTATGTAAACAGAAATTTACCTAAATGGATTACAAAAGGAATCAGAAGAAGAATCTAGTTTATATAAACGGAAAATAATATTATGATTGTGTTATCAAAAACATAACGAGGCCATAAAACAAAATTACTTAAAATATACTCCAATTTTTAAGACCTTGTTGCCCATTTTGTATGGCACCTAAAATCTATACATATAATAAAACTGTAAATTTCACGTGTCTGTACATGGCCGAACTTAGTGAAAAAAAAAATTAGGAAATGTTCGAAAAGAGTATTCAAACACTTTGCTGCATTTTTAGAAATGTCTGTCTGTCTGTCTGTCTGTCTGTTTGTTTGAACACGCATCACGCAAAAACTACCGTACAGATTCGGTTGAAATTTTGCACGTGCAATCTAATAGATGCAGATTAACATTTAGGCTATAAATTATCACGCTTTTTCCCATAGGAGCTGAGCAGTAAGGGATAATGTCTGTAGCTATTTTTCATTATAAAACAATAACTACTAGACGGATCTTTATGAAAATTTGCAGTTTTATAGTAAACTAGCTTCCGCCCGCGGCTCCGCCCGCATGGATGTCGGTTATCGCGATAAAAACTATCCTATGTTCTTCCTCGGGACTCAAACTATCTCCATACAAAATTTCATCTAAATCGGTTCAGCTGTTTGAGCGTGAAAGCGTAACAGACAGACAGACAGACAGAGTTACTTTCACATTTATAATATTAGTATGGATACTATAGGACATTATTTACACTATGAATCATTACGCTAACGTCTATGGGGAACGAGTAGCAACGTATTTTTTGTCGCACCATAATGGTTTATCACAAAATTTTCCACAATTAGACATTATCTATAATTGTAACCCATGGAATACATAACTTCACGCTAAAACTAAAAGGAGCTAAACACAACATTGTTAAGTTTCATAAGAACAGTTATTTTGACAGAACAGTATAGCTTCGAAGCTATGCTAGCGGACTTTGACGACGAAGGCTCGGGCTCGAATCCGATGTCTGATTATGTTCTTTTTGTATTTTTTTAAATTGTCTTTATCCTTTTTTAATATTTTTCTCAATGTTTTAGTTATTTTTTCGACCGTAAGTAACTTATTTACTTTGGTTATTATTTTTTATATTAAAAATCAAGTAAATTATGCACCTAGGTAAGTTAATTATAGGTATTGCATGCACTGCTGAGAGTAATGAATTAATCGTAGTAGAAATGATAAACAATATTACATTATAATTCAAAAGTATTCGACATTTTCCAGAAATGATGTGTTCGTCTAAAAAAAAGACATTACACACGTAAAAAAAAACATGTAGCGCCATCTATGAAATCAAATTGTTCAGCGTGATCAAATAATTCCTTATTTGTGAAAACATTTATTAGGGTATAGGTGCTTGAGATTAAGGATTTGTTTCTTGCTGAGTGGCAACATTCTTGATGGGTTAGTCCCGCTATGGTATGGTCCCGGTATGGCACCCTCTTAAAATACCTATCAAAAAGGCCCGCTATGGTACCCTTCAGTTTTTGGTACTATTGTAAAGAAAAGTTATACAATAGGCGTTAAGAAAAAAATGTATTAATAAAAATTATCTTTTCTTAACTATTATAGTTAAGCAAGATAATATTTATTAATACTAATTTTTAAACAAATCACGCTCGGTGATCGTCGTTTCACTTCAGGTAGTTACCTGACCAACCGGTTTTTTCGTAAAACAATAGAGACGAGCCCTTTCTCGAATTCGTATCTAGCTCTTCCCTTTTGTTTTTATGAAAATAGAGAGAGACAGTATTATTCCGGGTTTACTTTGCTATTTGCAGCTGTACTTTTGCGATATGAGTAATTAGGATAGCTTGTTAGTTTATCTATTGCAATGTCTGGGTCAAGTAGTTCACGTGGTGTAAATTTAATAATTATTGACAGTCGACGCGGTGGAAAAACTTTACTACGTGCCGGGCATAAATATATTAAACGCAGAGATAATAAAAATTCAAGTACTTGGCATTGTGTAAATAGCAGAAATAGTATTAAATGTAGTGGATATATAACTATTGGGAATACCAATAATACGATAACTAAAGACAATAAACACAGTGATCAGTGCGTGCCACATTTTGAAGACAATGAAGTTCAAATGGCTATAAGTGAGTGCAAAAAAGAAGTAAATTCAAATTACGGATCAGTACAGAAAATTTTCGAAAAACACATGGGTAACTTAAAAGACAAAGGGTTACACCTTACAGGAAATGTTCCTGACTATAAAAAATTAAAAACAATATTATACAGACACCGAAATAAGTCGTTGAACGTACCAAAAACACAATTTAAGAATGTGGACGAAATTATAATACCTGAACAATTTCATAAGTATGTATTGGCTGATTATTGTAATGAAGACTGTAATCGAATAATTATATTTGCCTCGACAGAAGTAAAGGAATATATAAAATGTGTAACTCATTACTTTGGTGATGGCACTTTCGACGGCTGCCCAAACCCATTCGAACAAGTTTATGTCATTCATGGAGACATGGGAAGCACTGAGTTATCCACGAATGTAGCACCATTATTTTATATTTTGTTGAGAAACAAAGAAGGGAAAACTTATGAAAAAGTTTTCGAATTGATTAAAGAAACTTTGCCTGAATGGCGTCGAAATTTACCTTCGATTATGAAATAGGAGTAATAAATGCAGCAGCGAAGATTTTTCCTGATATCAAAATTAATGGATGTAACGTACATTTTCAAAAGAACGTCATCAAAAAAGCGAAATCTTTAAATCTCATGGAACACGAAGAGTCCTCGAACCATGTTAAGCAATGCATTGGCTTGGCGTTTTTGCCAAAACAAGATATTGAGGACGGCTGGCTGCATATAATGGAAAATAGGTATAATATCTTGGTTACTTTCCAAAATGATGTTTGAGTACTAAACTCTTATGTGGCAAAAAAAGTAAAGAACAACAATATCAGTCAGGACCTGTTAATTTCATTGCTTTACAAGTACGAACGTTTAGTAAGTTTTTTTTTCAGTTTCGACGATGAAGCTATGACCAAATTTAATGACTATTTTGTCACTCAGTGGCTTGAATATCCAGACCTCATTTGGTGTTGCCATAATGAACGCCATAGAACAACTAACTTGGCGGAATCATGGAATGGCAGATTCAACAAAGTAATTGGAAAAAATCCCAGTTTATTATTGTTTCTGCAAACAATTGGCAACGACACATGTCACTTTGATATAAAGCAAGCCAAGTAAGTTATATTTTTAGACAATATTTTAAAGCAGATATAATTTTTTTCACATATTACGAGTACATAGTAGAATTTGAAAATGAATTTGATTTTATTTATTTTGGTAGATATTATTGGTTGTCGCCTTCCATTACAGACGGTTACTGAAAAAAAATAGCTTAACTTAAATAACTGATCATTTTTGTTATAGCTTTCGACTAAAGAGATCACCTATAAATTCAAGAAAAAGAACAAGTATAGAAATCGACCGCAAGATTCAAAAGCTAACAGAAAGTTACGAAAATAAAGATATCTCCATTGGTGATTTTCTGAATAACATATCAAAGTCAACATTTCGATCAGAACATTTAAAGAAATAGTTTATTTTAATTTTGTTTTTATTTAGCCTATTAAAATGTTTAATATTATAATACTTTTTCTCGGTGTTGATTATTTTTTGTAGTTTATGTTTACAATTTGCGCCTTTTTCTCCATGTTGTTTATTTGTAATTAATATATTTGTCTAGTTAGTTGTTGATTATTTTTGTAGTTTATATAAATTTACAATTACTTAGTGCCTTTTTCTCGATGTTGATTATTTGTAATTAATATTTTTGTCTGGATGTTGTTTTTATTTGTAGTTTATAATATTTACAATAACACTTTTCTGAGATGTAGATTTTTTTTTATTTCTTTTTTGTTGTTGATTATTGGTAAATAATATTGTGGATTATTTTAAAATGTACATTCCAATGAATATTTCTTTTTACTGTTTGAATTTTTTTTATAAATATTTTGAATTAATAAAAGACTGATTTAATATCGCAAACAGACGTTTTATTTATACACTTCTAAAAGTATTTATTTATAGGTACACTTTTCTTTTCAGTTGTACATTCTATTGTCTAACGTAGATCTAAAAGATGGGTACCATAGCGGGCCTTTTTGATAGGTATTTTAAGAGGGTGCCATACCGGGACCATACCATAGCGGGACTAACCCTTCTTGATAGTAGATGGGGTTGTATTCAATAACGTTCTATACTTAGTAAAAGAAGCTTTAAAAAGAAACACATTGCTATGATTTTTAGAAATGTTTGTCTGTCTGTCCGTTTGTTTGACCACGCATCACACAGGTGCATCGAGGATCATGTTTAGGGGTTATGGTTTGAGATCACGTGTTCATCAATTCAACGATAATGAATGGCTCAACATCGGTCAAGTGTGAGTAGTTCGGGTGACGAGAGGAGGGGGGTCGTTGTCTGTCAACCGTACCTTTAGGGATATCTGACATTTTCGCGGGCATGACACACATGACACGCTCTGTGTTTGCTTACTAAAGTATTACAGCAGTTTTATTATTAATTTATTATATGTATAGATATTGCGTTGTAACACTATATGAAATACACCCCATTTTTACCCAAAAAGGCAAAACAGAACACTTATAGTTCCCTTATGTCCGTCCGTCCGCAGCTTAGCTCAGAGACTGTTAGTGCTAGAATGTTGCAACTTTTGCATGAATAAATTACTAACGCCGATTAAGTGACAGAACAAAATCTTGAAAATCATTATTTTTTTAAGGGTACCTCTCTTATATGTAAAGTGGGGATGTGATTTTTTTCTCACCTACCTACCCCATCGTGTGTGGTATCATTAGATAGGTCTTTTAAAAAGCGTTTAAGGTTTGTGAAGACTATTTTTAGATTTAAGGATTCCTTTGTGTATAATATTAGGCTTTATGGTGAACATTTTTGTTAGAGTCAAGTGTCCCCCTGCCAGCTAAAAGGTTGATGTTGGGTATGTGAAAAAATTCAGGGTAGTAGTATAAATACTAAAATTATAAGAAAAACTATCACAGTTAAGTACTTAGGTTTTACAAGTTTACGATCACATGAGAAGTAACAACATTTTCGTACAAATTCTATTAAAAATTATTAGGTAATAAGTAGGTATAACGTTGAAATAATGAAACAAAAACAACAGAAAACCCACTTCTTAAGCCGCACACCAAACTAACTATCTAAAAAAATAGAACAGATCGATTTTTATTTAGTAAGTATTTAGTCAACAGGACTGTTTCCAACATATTTACACAGAAGTTATTTCGTTACCTAAACTACCTTAATTTAAACCCGACTTTCACGCGAACAAAGTCGCGGGCACAGCTAGTTTATAATAAAATTCCAAAACTAATTAGAGAAAATACAACGGTACAACAATTTAAGAGACAATTTTTTTTTAAAGGTCCCAGATTACTAGCAATCTTGTTAACCCCTTCAGCTAAGCTCAAAGGCTTGTCTTAGGAGTGGGTTCACGTCGGTAGTATAATGGGTAGGGTTCGAACTCGCGACCTCACGATTGCGAGACCGAGGCCTTAGCCATTAAGCTACCGCCGCTTTATGAAATATTATTATTAATATTCGCATGCCTCAAAAAAGGTAAATTTGATGAACTGCTACATTTTAACACCCTCTGTGCCATATTTGAAGCGAATAAAGTCCTTGTCTTTGTCTTTACTAACTTTAATTTCTCTATGGTTATACTGGACCAGGACTTTTGATAAGTAAGAAATAAACACAAATATTTTGACCTACTCAAAATATTTGTGTTTATTTACCTAAACAAACCGAAAATTAATTCAGCCCAACTAGCACACTTTAATGGAAGTCACTTTCAATACCTTAAAGGTAAGAATGTCAACAGTCATGATACGGAGAATCAAAACATTTTGGCGTAAAGTGAAACCTCATAATATCATTATTCATATGCTGCTTACTGTACCATACCATATACTCAACATCCCACTCAAAGTAATAAACCAAATCATATCACATAACGTAGAATAGTAACTTAAGTCTAACTTGCTATATTTTAGAACATTATCATCCAAAATTAATCATTCCTCTGACACCTGCGTCCTTGTATTTGTTCTAATAAGCACTCATAACTTATCACAGCACGGTTGAGACTTATTTCTTCGAGCTGGGAACTATGCGACAGACTTAGGAACAAAGTTGGTGATGCAAACGTAGAGACAATAATGTATTCTATGGCTGTAGTAATATGGTGTATTATTGCATACATTGAATGCAAAGTGGGACGCTCTCGAGTCAACTTAGACAAATGTTTGTTGAGGAGTTTCCGCACCTGTGCCCGTGTTATATGTCTCTGTCGGGAGATATCTGTGAGCTACACTGACAATGATCGAAGGTATCATAGATTTGACCTGATCTGTCTTCGGCTGTGAGCGCATGACTGATCTTTGTTAGAGTAAGTTTGAGGTCAGAATTATCCCCTATTGTTTATCTGTTTATTTGCTGATACGAATTTAGAGAAATTCTAGTGAATTGGTTTGTATTTTTGGGTACCATATTTATTTGGGTTTAAACAAACCAAACGATATAAGACATAGTAGTTTGACGTCATAATTTTAAAGGTAGTTTTTATCTCCCAGTCATGTCCGATGCACAAGCAAATATGGGTGGTTAAGACCCGAACGGCAAAACGGTATACCATATTCTGTAGTAGGTAAGCTCCAATCGTGTCCTGTCATACATTTTGTACAATTATAGCACGCATATCTTTTTATGAACAGTAAGTACATGGTTTTACTACTTACCAGATATTCAGAACTGGAAATTACACTAATAAAATAAACAATATTCTCCATTATAAAATGGAGCTAGTCTTTCAGAAAGTCACGAACACGACATTTTACGCGCTCATTAGCAGCACTTAAAAATTACAGCGAAAATTCTCTAGCCCTTTCGGACCGGCGCACAAACTACAAAGAAATTTGTAATTTTGAACTTGAATCTTAGGTAATTTGGAGTCCCAGATTACGAATCTGCTATAATTTTCCAGATTTTCCGCCGCCATCTTGGAAAATTGGTATATCAACAATTGTATCATACTGGGCCCTTCATTTCCTATGTACAATCGTGCGTGTCACAGTTGTATCAAATTCATCTCCTTTTTTACGTTTTTCTGAAGAGACCATAAATCAAATAAACATGAAAATTACATTAATATTTATTAGAAATCACAAACACATCTTTGTATTAGTTATATTATTGAAAATCAACAAATGCTTTTCGCTCCAAATCATTTTCAGTCTTGGAAATTGTATAGGTACACCCAAGAATGGCATGTATTTCAAAAAACTTCTTCACATCCAGTAAAGAACAAATAAGTTTAATTTGTGTACTAGTATTGGCCATTTATTATTGATTTGTGGTCAAAGCCATCTTTCATCAGAAGAAGAGGAGTTGAATATTCGGGGTTTTCTTCATTGACGTTGTCCAAATCGATTTCGTCATTGTCATCGTCCTCGTCCCAGAGTCATCGAGCATCTCTGCGTTAGCAGCGTCGTTTAAAACCGGAAACATGATGCGGAAACTGTGAAAAATGAATAATCATTAGAAACTTATACTACACATGAGGTAATTCAGGGCCCACGTCGATACAATTGTGTCAATAAAGTTCGTTAAACTGTTACGCCAAACCGTTTCATTGCCAACAGTCACCATTGTCACAAAAACATTCTATGTTTAACTATTTTTGTAATCAATAACTCGTATATTACTATACTGACAAAACAAAACAATAGTAGGTACTTACTTTCGCCAAGTCGGGGAGCGAAATCAGTCGCGAACTGTACATGTTGAAACCTGCTCGCCCTCTGCGCGTCAGTCAAAATTTGCACAGGAGCTGAAAGTTTGCTTCCCGCGCAATCATACGATACTAGGCCCGTCCACTACCAACGTAAAACTAATAAGCTATACTCGATTTTGTGACCCGCACAATTGTATTGGAGCGATCCGAAAGGGCTAGTACAATACATTAAAATTGCTTCTTTAGCTGCATTACCTATAAAAATAAATCGTGTGTGCTTCGCGTCAGACTAAGTTATACCACACTTTTTCACACGTTATATATTGGTATAAAATCTTAAATTGATTGATTTGGCGTTAACAAGAACAAAAATGCCCATTCGCAATTTCATGGAACATTAACTAAAGGAAAGTGTGGTGTAAATCTGAGAAAATCCGTCGGTAGACGGCCCAAGACGCTCAAATAGGATCAGGTCAGGCTTTGTAAGGACAGCTTATCGGCAGCTGGGCTCCATGCATATTAAAACCACCTCGAGGACCCACAACTTCAGTTAGACAGAATATTCTATTACTTTGGAAAGAACCAGAGCGAAGCGAAACAGTTGTCGATTTATTCATACTGATATTGTAGTAGGCTATTCTACAAACTATATATTTTAAATTACGTAACTTGTAGTATCATCTTACTTTGCAGTAGATTTCCATTGGTTTAAGAACAAAAAGATAAATTGAAAAGACAAAGCCTAAAACTTTGTTGGCAAAGTTAAACATTAACCAAATGTTCCGTGAAAATCGTTTCTTAGACTTGTTTTCATGCTTACGTATTTTTTTACTGGGTCATGCAAAAAAATATCAAATTATAAGTGGTTAAACGCGACATCAAAAGAAGTTTTTTTATATACCTGTACAGCTACAGTTTATATTTGCATTAAAATTTTAAAAAGACACACCCCAAGTGCCACGACAGAGACCACGTTAAGCCGTTGATCCTCGGCCTAATCTTTCTCCGATCGTCTCGAGTTTCCGTACCATCAGACTAAAAGAGTGAGGGAATAAAGAGTGTAGTTTTGTCTGCTTACACAGTTTTGTTGTTTGTGCACTTTAATATCTTCTGGGTTACCTACTATCTGATGAGATTGTCGCTGTGATTAAAATCAGTTAAGAGACTTTTGTCTTCATTAGTGGTTAAAATGTGTACCCCTAAATTAATTTGAATGCATTTTTGAGTTTACTAAAATTTAGTAGCGAAACCGGACATTTTCTTTCAGAGGTATTAAAACAAGACATTAATGGAGCCTTTGTGGATGGCCAAGGTGGGCGGTCAGTGCCGTAAAAAGAAAAAAAAATGTTTTCTTTTATACTTATTGATACCTACGTTAAGAGTCAGAACAAATGCTTGACATCTTTCTTGTAAGAAATCCTGGTTTTCACGCTGTTTTTACTCGACTGTAAAGAAGGGTAGTGTTTTAAATTTGCTTATGTAAACACTTTATTATGGTAAACACTATTTTCAATTTTCAATACTTGACAATAGCTGTGATAAAAGTAAGTTGTTACATCGGTTACATACATCGTTACTAAAAATTATTAAATAAAAAAAACCCGCCTGCACAAAAAAGATGAAAACAAGATCACCTACATAATGATATAATTTCATGCAGTCGGAGGCACTTAACTAAGTTCATCGAGATTCATTAACGCCTCCGACTACATGAAATTATATAATTACGTAGGGGATCTTGTTTTCATGTTTTTTGAGGCGGGTATATTTTTCTGTCTTCAAAGATTCCGATAAAAGTCACACAAAGGGCCTACACGGCTGAAGATGCAGCAGTATTTTTTTTCTGTACCTACATAGTGAATTATAATTTATATTCATTGTAATATAGAGCTTGCCACCACTTGAGCAAAGCCAAGGTGTTAAGCCCTTCCAACACAAACGGATCCTCCGACCAAAGCAGAGGGATTGTGCCTGGAAGGCCAGTTTTGGTACTGGTTTATATAGATATCAGCTGTGAGAACTTCGCTGGCACAATTCAGGATTTGAATCAATCTTGATTTAATTATACGGGTACCATCACATCACCATAGCTGTCCCATAACTATTGAACTGCGATGGTTCAAACTTCAGTGCTGCTATCACCTAACCGGGTTTTGAACCTTCGTCCTATGGGTCATAAATCAGAGCCAATACCACAGAACCTCTATAATAAAGTAGGTACTGGCTTTACTTAAAATCCAGCTAAAATTTCCACGCATAAGATTTTAAAATTTCTCATCTCAGCAAATTTAAAAATTCCAGATCGTTCCCTTTATAAAGAGGAATCCAGAAAGTGCCTCTTTATATGCTAAGTGATGGAACTCTGCAATACGAGAGTGCGCTTCTATATACAATATATATGTATATATGTAAAACCTACAACGTACATATATAATATCTATTCGTAAAAGGTAAATGTTTTGTCACTCAAGGTTGTAAACTTTTTTTTTTGTGTGATGTACAGTCAGCTACACAAGTCGCTTAACAAAAACAACATTTCAAGCAGTTCTAGCTACCAAACAAATGATTGAAACGAGCCATGGGACATAAACTTTTTTTTACACGACTGCAAGGAAGGGTTACGTAATATTATAGCGTTAAACGAGCAATTCTTGTATCTATATAACCTGAATCTCGGCAAGGGCTCCAACAAATTTCATGAAAGTTTTTGGGGGAGTTACATCGATCTAACTAGGTTTCAATTTTAGAAAACGTCGTTTAAAAAAAAACTTGCACCAGGTATTATTTTTTATAACCTCATGTCGCTTAAACCACCATTAAGACGTCGTTCAATTTGTCTTGACCGACTATGTGTTAAAAAAGATAAGTTAAGTTTAAAAAAAATGGTTTTTATTATTACTACAATATGGGTATCAAATTATATATAACATGATTTTGACTGTAATACTAAAAAAGGTAGTTAGCAACCATTCTTTTTTCAAAGTTCAATACTTGGCAATACCTAGCTGTGATAAAAGTTAGCTGTCCTGGAACCTCTCAAAAGTAAAATAATAATTTAAAAAATAGTCAGAAGCGTTCATCGAGAGAACGCTTCTGACTATTTTTGCATGATGTTATATATGTAGGGGATCTTGTTTCCATCTTTTTTGGGTAGACGAGTATTTTTAATACTTAAATTTATTTTTTTAACATTTTTGGGAGGCTATCTGTTTTTACTCATCATTTTTTTTTTTAAAAGACGACACTCGCATTAAGGTGCAAGCTCTCTGTCTGTGGGGACTTTACAAGCATACAAGTCACGGACACAAAATACACCCAGACTCGGTACAACAATTTGTGGATCACACAAAGTGCTGTCCCGTGTGGGAATCGAACCCACGACCTCTTGCGTAGCAGTCGGACACACTCCCACCGCGCCACAGAGTTATTTTGGTGCGGTTTTTATGCGATAAAAAGTATTTGTGCTGAGTTTGTTTGAATATTTGCAAATTTCAAGCAACTTATGTAGCTGACTGTAATATAATTGGGATAGACCGGATGGGTGTGAAAGGCGAAGGACCGTGTGTCGTAGCGTAGGATGAGAGGCCTATATCCGGCAGTGGACCAATACGGGCTTTAGCCTGTATTGGTTCACTGCCGGATATAGGCATATATGATGTACCTAATATAAAATTGTAAAACTATTGCACTAGTTCAATATTCGCACGGCACGTTATTTTGTGTGATCCTCTAATCGATATTCCGAGTTTGTATCCGACTATCCGTGATTTGTATGATCGTTAAATTGTCTGTGACACAGAGGTTCCCTAGAATCTTTAGTGCGTTGTCTTTCATGTTATATTACTAATTGACAATACCTTTTTTTATTTCCATCTCTGGTAGGGTATAAAGATACTGTTGGAATTGGAAGAATGTTTCCGCAGTGAATGAGTAATAAATATGAAATAGAACCTGTTCACCGTTTATAGATAAAATAGTATTGTACATACTAATTTATCGTAATAATAATTATTCAACTTTGAACTTAAACTTGTGCTATGAACTCACTTATCTCAAACCGATAAATGGTCAACATACGAGCATTGTTATCTACTGGCAAATATATTACCTACTCACGTTATAAACTTAATGCGGAAACATTTAAATTAATAGGTACCTCGAGTAGTGAGCAACTATTTCACTCAAGAAATGTAAAATAGATGTAGATCCCATGTAAACAAAAGAGATAAAGTATAGGGAGAGTTCTCGCCGGCATGCAGTGTAAACAATCAGAGATCAACTATTAGTACCTATATATGTATGTCTTTTGTTTACACGGCATCTACATGTATTGTACGTTTCTTGAACGAGAAAATAGTCGATATTTGCTCGCTTTCATGCCGTTGGTAAGACAAGTCTATAAAGATCGATAAAAATACACACAAAATCCTATACCTACAAAATCCGTAATACCGACGTGAACCCACTCCTAACGTAAGCCTTTGAGCTTAGCTGGAGGGGTTGCAATTGTGAGGTCGCGGGTTCGAATCCTACCCATTATACTACCGACGTGAACCCACTCCTAACATAAGCCTTTGAGCTTAGCTGGAGGGGTTAACAAGATTGCTAGTAATGTCCCACATCGCTAAATATCTTTTTTAAATACCTACCTAGAAAACAAAAAAAAACAGTGAATGTTTTGTCTTCTTCTGTTCGATTTTTCGACAAAGACAAAACATTCGCTGGTTAAAATGCGTTTGAATCTCTTCTAATTTATCATGGGTAACTATCACATTCAGGGGAAAATGCATCTGATAAGATGTCACGAGCGTTGCACGGGTGTAGGAGGCTTATCGTCTTAGTCTTTCTCGTCTACCAAATCACATACGAATATCACGATTACCAAATCAAAGCATAGGTACCTAATTGTCCCACCGCTGGCGAGTAGCGAGCAACTATCAACTATTTTCTCGCTCAAAACGTTAAGAAACGTACAATAGATGTAGATCCCGTGTAAACAATTGCAATCAGCGATCAACTACCTATTAATATATGTATCTTTATAGTTGCTCGAGCGAGAATTTTGTATATAGATGCTAGTTGCACGCTTTCTCGCTGGATCAAGGGCTTGATGCAGAAGGCTGTATTTCTGGACACGGCTCGCGGCATGTTGGAAGTTCCTTTCTCTGGGATCGTAACCACCGGTGTTTGTTCCCTATAGCTATCTGATGCCGGTGGGACACTACTTCTATATGACTTGCCTCTGTGGCGCGGTGGGAGTGTATCTGACTGCTACGCAAGAGGTCGTAGGTTCGATCCCCCCTACCCAGGATAAAACTTTGTGTGATGAGCACGATGGTTTATTCTGTGTCTGGGTGTTATTTATCTAAAATATGTATGTGTTTAAACATTTTAAAGTATGTTTATCAGTTGTCTGGTTGCCATAGTAGAAGCTCTGCTTAGTTTGGGATCAGATTATGATGAGCGAGTTGTCCCAAGATATTATTATTATATTATATCTTTAAATGTATTTTTTATGTTTAAAAATGTAATTTATAAGTTACTAGCTTTCGCACGCGGCTCCGCCCACGTGGATATCGGTTATCGCGATAAAAACTCTCCTATGTCCTTCCCCGGGACTCAAACTTTCTCTATACCAAATTTGATCTAAATTGGTTTAGCTTTTTGAGCGTGATAGCGTAACAGACAGACAGACAGAGTTACTTTCACATTTATGATATTAGTATGGATAAAATGAATAAAGATAATAAGAATATTATTATTAATAGGTTGACCCATAAATAAAGACTCATGACAAAAAATAATACAATTTTATTGAATAGTATGCTTTTAGTTAAATAGTCTCTCTATGAAAGTACTGTTCATTCGATGTTAAATCTAAAGATGTTGTGGTAACGGCATATATTCCATTCAAATCAGTCTTGATTACTGTTGTGGTTTTGGTTGGAAGTTTTGAATCTGAAACAAAGATTCAACACTAAATACATGTTCGTATTTACTTTTTTGTTATTGTCTTAAATCCCTGACAAAGCACAACACAATAATAACTACAACATAGTAAGTACATCGTTTCATAACTATGCTCTAAGGGCCCGGCTGCACGTTCAATATTTTTGCACAAATTCTTGTTTGGGCAAATAAACATGTCCGTAAAGACTGTAAAACTGTATACTGCACAATTGGCTCGCACAAAACGCTAGTTTGTACAAAATTGATTTGCACAATTATGCATGTACAGTTGTCTGAATGTAAATTGGCCTTATTGAACTTGGCGACATGTTGTTGCGCAGATGCATTTTTTGGAAGTAAATGGTGACAGAAAGCGGGGGCGGGGGCGGTACATAACCAAGAGAATAAGATATGCGATTACGCGTTACATTGTCATAGTATTAATAATTCATGTTTTTTTGTGATTATTTTCGTAAAGAAATTGTGTTTCAAACTTTCTTTAGTATCTGTTTTAAATTTAAACTTTTATGAACTCCTAGTATAATAATCGTATAAGCCCAGAATAAGTAATAGTACTACAGTATAAGTAGTATTTTTTATATTGCTGAATTAAAATGTTGTGACTATTTTTAATCGATTAAACATAATTAATCGTTTTCGTAACTAGTTTTAGGGTCGCATCTCTACGACATGCGCGAAAGTGTTATAAACCTAACTTCAATCCGGTCAAGTTACATTGAGACAACTGTATGTGAAGACGGTACGTAAACTAGTATAGATGTAGGTAGGCACCTTTTTTTTTAAAGATAACTAAACGTAAACGTTTGCATAAATCGGTTTGTGCAAATAAGATTGTGCTTGGAGCGTGAAGGTGTCTGTCTACACGCAGCGACCTGCATGTGCAAACGGCGATTTGCGCATGCAAGTCGCCAACTCTTACATTCTCGCTAGAATTCTCAGTTGACGATTATGTACTTGTGTGTGTATTATCTATAGTATATTGTGAAAAAAAATGTACAACTCTATCGATTAGTTTACAATGTACGTCATCTAGATTTACTACCTATCTACGTACCCACTTGAATCGATAAATCTGAGCTAATTAATCGATCTATTTCGAACGATTAAATTAACTACCGTAAGCACATATTTATCCTGAATGCATTCAAAGGTAATATAAAGAGTTATAACTGTATAAAACATTCTGAAATATTAACTTTTTTGTACTTACTGTTTGGTTGACAGTGTCGACAAATTTATTGAAATTTTCCTTATTAAAAACTTTTTGTAATTCTTCGGTTATTTTATTGGCAGTATCTGTCATCTCCTTTTGTATTTTCTCAGCATAGTTTTCGTTGGTTTCTGCTGCAGGGGCATCGCGTCTTACAAAAGCGTGAGCCTGTTAAAAAAAATTGTAAGCTTTTTTTATAGTCTTAAAAAAAAATAAACAAATGCAAAAAAGTATAATTAACGGGATGGGATATAGATACGGCCTAACATTCGTTATTAAATCATAATTAATAGTTAAACTCATTTCAAAATGTATATGTTTAACGGTACCTAATCTAAATAACTTAATAATAATAAGTATGTTTATATATAAGTATGTTTATCAGTTGTCTGGTTGCCATAGTACAAGCTCTGCTTAGTTTGGGATCAGATGACGTTGTGTGAGTTGTCCTAGGATATTATTAAATATTAATATTATTACTGTATAACTATTATAAAGTAAAGAAAGAAAAAAAAAATATTATGGACTTAAAAATCATGATTAACCTTTGGTAAATATTAAACATGAAATCTAACAGCTACTTGCATTTCTAAAGACAAACTGTTCTTTCCTTGTGTATCAAATACAATCAATTAATTCCCAAACACAAACACAACAAAAATGAAAAATAATGAAAGAAGAGAGAATATAAAATATAAACAAAAATACTCACGCTGATAAGGCAAACAGCCAAAAAGACGATCAAAGTCAGCTTGTTCATTTTGATTTTTGGTTTTGGTTATTATTATATCTGACGAGTTCACAGTCAAAGAGCACAATAGCAACTGAATCTTCTTCGGTCGAGTTCCCCTTTATCTAAAAGCGAGCAGAACTCGATATTTGCCTTAAGTAATGACCCCGACGTTTGTAGGCAAGCTGATTAGTAAATGAGTTTGCAATGACCATTAATTGTTGGAGACTTTGGACTATTTCAGATGAATTTCTACCTATTATTTATATGTTAAGAAGTATGCACAGTATGCTCAACTTGATTTGAATAGTTCATTCTGTCTCGTTTTCATGATACTAAGATGACAATGAAATTCAAAATAATTAATTCAACATACTTAGTTTAAAACAACGTCCCTTCCCGCTGTCTCTAGGATTGTATAAATGCTTAAATTTTCTAATTTATAATTATTGCTTGCTTCTTGTTAAATTGTTACTCATAATTTAACGAGAAGCAGGTACCCAACCAACAAATCTGTTTTGTTTATTTGCTAGAGCCTAAATATTTGTGGAGAAAAAACTTATTTAGGGTGATCCCTCACCGCGACCATTCACCTTCAATGTAACGTTACTGATCCGAGCATTACATCAGTGCAGAAGGAGAATCAAAGATTACAGTACGCAAACTGTAATGCTACAATATATAATATTTTGATTGTAACATCAATGAAAAAATTAAACAATCGCTTCGAAAATCGACTCATAAATGGTTTTGTTACAGGAATATCCTTGTTAGTCAGGGAAGCCTTATTATAATAATAATATCCTGGAACAACTCACACAACGCTATCTGATCCCAAACTAGGCAGAACCTTTACTATGTTAACCAGACATCTGTTAAATATACTTATATATTTTTAAATTCATACTTAATAAATATATACATCAAATGCGCCCAGACACAGAATAAACCATGGTGTCATAAAGTTTAACCTGGGTGGGGATCGAACCCACGACCTACAGTTTAGCAGTCAGGATCACTAACCATTAGACCAACAGGCCATTGTTACGTAACGCTCGAAATCGAATCAGTAATGTTACATCACAGACGAATGCTCGCAGTGAGGTACCATCTTAAGAGGTCGTGTTTACGATCATGGGTACTTTTTGTTCGTACCTTATAAAATAAACAAAATATATGAAAACTTAAATGTATTTAAAATACCAATGTATATTCACACACGTCTTCTCATAATATCTAATAAATGCTCTCTTCTGTTGAATTCCTGTGAACTGCTGGCCGAAGTCTATCCAACTGAAAAAAATATTGAAAAATCAGTAAGTATAAATAATACTTTCATCCCGGAAGTCTCGGTCTCGGATATTTCGGGAGTCTTGACGAGTTTTTCGTATTTTCGAGATTCGTGACTTTTACCTACCAGTCCCGGGAATTACGTGACTTTTGAGAATTAAATAGTCACCATTATTCAATAATCTACTAAACCACTAGTCTTTTTTAATTCCGGTTATGTGGCATCTAGAGAACCGAAGTCCAGGCATATTTTTTTAACAGAGTACCCGGCATTGATTTCCTGATTTACTGTCAGGTGCCTGCTGATGTCTTCTAGTAAGTAAATCAAATCTTCAACAATTGTTGGCAGTGTGGGTTGACCATAAAATAGAAGTTGGGCTGCCGTCCCTTCTCTTTATTATTCACATCTTAAATAAAACATCAATTTTGGAAAAGTCTATGATTTACACAGCTGCCTAAAATAATGTCGCTATCTTAACTCAAAATACAACCCTGGGTAGTGTTATCTAATGTGGAGGAGCTGCCTAACCTTTTTTTCAAACTAATATTTACACACACTCATTGATTTTGGTTTATTGAAACAAAGATATTTGAGTAAGTACTTACATAGCACTCGCCAATAACTTAAGTGTATGAAGAATTCATGAGAAAATGGCATCGCCAGTTCCCTCCTTTTATTTCTTGTAAATTCCAAACATGCAATACTTCGGTCGGATTGCCATATATGCCAGATGGGTAAGTGCTACGTATACTCAAACTTAACCCTCTGCAACTGTTGTGGTAGTCCACTGGACACGTCTGAACACTGTCTGTCTGTCACAGTTGTTATTTTTAAAGATACGATATTCGTGCATTCACTGCCTTCATAATTCAAGTTTGTACGGCCGCCATTGAAGCGCAAGGGCTTGTGGCTGGTGGATATTGCTCTCTGCAGTGGTCTCCGAAACTCATTATCAGATTTTTACGAAATGTATATTCGACCATTTCGGGAAAAAAATCATTCAAACATTTTTTTGTAAATCCGCCATAAATGACGGAGCTATGCCTAAACTTGCCTACATTTAAAAATAACATCTGAATTGAGAAGTTTCTCCTTTTTGAAGTAGGTTAAAAAGTGGTCATTTTTTTCCAACAACATTTTCGCCCAGATCCCTAGCTTTTTTATTTTAATCTATCAAATGGTAGAGTGTCCTTTGAACTACTTCGATTCTACGCTGTGAAACTAATCTTCCGATTTAAAGCTCATAATGCTGTTTTTAACTCATGATAAATTATTTTCAGTTTGATGAATAAAACACTTTATAGAGATATCTTGTATAGGCTGCCTGAATGACTATAAAACCTATTTTCTGAGAATTAAACCTATTTTTTTTACTAGTCTCGAAAGTCTAGAAATTCCCGAGAATTTCGAGACCGGACCGAGTCTCAATTTTTTTCTGGGACTCACATATCGAGACTAAAAGCCTACAAGAAACTATCAAATACAAAACAATACAAATTAAATAGACCACATTAAAATTGTGTTGGACCTTGAACCATATTATATATAGCGAAAATATCAGGCCAATAATATCGATTCAGTTGGCATTTGAAGCGTGCATCGAAATGACTTTGGTGATAAAACAGCTATGATGAAAAACGACGTGCGACAATATTTAACCTCGCCACGGGGTGGGGGTTAAATGTCGTCTACGACTGCATAGATAATGTAAGGACTTATCTATGCAGTGGTAATTTTATACTTAACATTAATAATGTTATTTGCAATTATGTCTTAAGGTATAGATAGGTTACAAGCGCTTAGCAAGCTGCATCTTAAAATGTAGACCTATGACCAAATTTTTATATTCAGTGTCGCATCGCCGGCGTCAACAGATGAAAGCAGCGGATTACTTTTTCTCTTTTACGCTCGTGATAATTAAATCATGCTTTCCTACTCTTACGACTTTTTGTAACATTGTGACATTGCAATATAAAAGTTATCTATGTGTGCATTTGTCTACCGTTTTTACCGTTACACCACGTAACCTATCTACATAGTTTTACTTAAAACATCATTTGTTATTTCTTTTTTTAAATACGACTCTGGCATTAGGATGTAAGCCCTGTGTCACGGGGGACTTTACAAACATATAAGTAACGGACACAAAGTACACCCAGACTAGAAACAACGATTTGTGGATCATACAAAGTGGTGTCCCGTGTGGGAATCGAACCCACAACCTCTTGTGTAGCAGACGGAAACACTTCCACCGCGCTACAGAGGTAGTCAGGTATGTTGTTGGAATTTTTTATCTGGGTTCTATCAGGTTTCGCTTAAAATATAAAATACTTAGTATTTAATATACGAGTACCTACTTAGTTTTTTAAACACGATAAAAATCTACGATGACTTACTTCTTTGCTCACTCTTTCAACGATTCGCTTGAAGGCGTCCTCAGCGGTGTCAGGATGATTAAAGTTCCGTGAAAATTGTTCTTGTAAGGAATTACTCAATCCATCAATTTCTTGACGGACTATTTCGTCATAATTAGACAAATCGATATTATCCGAAGGTAGAGGCGTGCTGTCCCGTTTCAGAAAAGGTTGGGCCTAGTAGATGGTAGAGATATTGTTCAGAAGATGTAACTACACGGCGGGCGACTATTATATATTTATAGGCACAAGTTCGTTGTTTTGCTGGTAAGATGTTATTATCATCTATTTATTATATACCTGCATATATAAGTATATTCATTCTATTAAAAATGTGTAAAGCAGGCTAATCTAGATTAACTAACGAATCTTAATCCAAAACTATTTGTTTTCTTTCATATCGGTTTATACGAGTATGTTTGTTCAAGGTGGACGCAAAGTGCCGTGTATAGATTCTACAATAATAATATCTCGGGACAACACACACAACGCCATCTGATTCCAAACTAAGCAGAGCTTGTATTATGGCAACCAGACAACTGATGAGCATACTTATATATTCCTAAATACATACATATTATAGATAAATTACACCCAGACCGAATAAACCATCGTGAAAATTTTATCCTGGGTGGGGATTGAATCCACCACCTCTGGCTTAGCAATCAGGGTCACTAACCACTAGACCCGTTTAATTCTAATTTAAATACTGTTACAAGTATTATCAAAGCCGGTTACGTAGAACTAGATACAGCTTTATCATCGTTTTACTACCAGCGCCGATACATTACAAGTAAAATTATGGTTTATCGTACTAACTTTGGCATACAAAGGGAATACGACAGGATAGTTGGATTATTACAAGTAAAATTATCGTTTATCGCAATAACTTTGGCATACAAAGGGAATACGACATGATAGTTGGATTATTACAAGTAAAATTATGGTTTATCGCAATAACTTTGGTATAGAAAGGTAATACGACAGGATAGTTGAATCATTAGAATTAAAATTAAGGTTTATCGCAATAACTTTGGCATAGAAAGGGAATACGACAGGATAGTTGGATTGGATACAGGTGGACTAGCGTTTGTAGGTCTATTTTATGATTTGCAAAAAACAGTTAAATTTGTTACATGTGCAGTAGTGTAATTTGCACAACAACAACTAAGACAGGCAACAAAATTATTAAGATTGACCACAATACTCACATTTATAAAGCAAGTAGCCATTATGATGATGACGAAAGAAAGCTTGTTCATGGTTGTTAATAGGTAATTGAGTTCTGGTGGCCAAGCGGTTAAATAAAACATCGGCAGCTAAAAAAATTGTCCATTGAATATATTTTTTAATGTTTTAAACTAGGTATTCACAAAAACTGAAATCAATAAACGTGATTAGGCTTAGCTTATATAAATTTGACGAAGTCGAAGTCAAAGATCAGTCAGTAAGATCGAGACGAGTCTCTAGTAGCACCCTTGTTTCATTATTTTTAATTATATCACCGTAATACCATCACAACAACATTATTCAATGTTCATACCTAAAATATCCAAAGAGAAATTAACACTATGTTTATAAATATCTCCCGAGTGGAATCTCAATTCTACGATGACCAATACGATGACAGTTGATGTTATTGCGAACTTTTATATTGTCTTTGGTCCAATGTTTTCAAGAAGTACCGTGTCAAGCTATTAACAGCCAGCTGCTTGCTTAACGTTACTACAGTACAACCTCTTTACATAGTTAGTGTTGCTATCTATGCCCTATCAATATGTTGCCGGGGTTATTTATGGCAACATATTGATAGGGCATAGATAGCAACACTAACTTTTACAAATCTTATTTTTGATAACATTTTACAATTTTATCGAAAATAAATTTGTAAAATGTTATCTATACTAATATTATAAAGCTGAAGAGTTTGTTTGTTTGTTTGAACGCGGTTACATCAGGAACTACTGATCAGAATTGAAAAAATACTACACTGCTGGATAGCCCATTTATCGAGGAAGGCTACAGGCTATATAACATTAAGCTACGAGCAACAGGAGCGGATGCAATGAGAGATGTAGTTAGTAGTAACAATATGCCTTTTGATGCGTGACTTAGTTAGGTATGGAGTTCAACTAACGCTACATCTCAATTTAGATTAGGACCTACCTAATATGTCTTAATATAATCTGTGTATAACTCAACGAACAAATAGGTTTTCTTTCTGTCTTTCTTCTTCTTCTGCAGCCTTACCGGTGTCATGGTTATCGGCATCGGCATGATGCGCTTAATGGCCGTTTCTCTGGCTCCAAAGACAATATCGATTACCCGCTAACCGAGCGTCAAGAACTACCATCTAGCCTGTTGGTCTAGTGGTTAGTTCCCCCTACTATTGGCTGCTAAGATAGAGGTCGTGGGTTCGATCCACACCTAGGATAAAACTTTGTGTGATGAGCACGATGGTTTATTCTGTGTCTGGGTGTAATTTATCTATAATATGTATGTGTTTGGAAACATATAAGTATGTATAATAGTTGCCTGTTTGCCATAGTACAAGTTTCCTTTTTTCTTTCTTTCTGCTTAGTTTGGGATGAAATGACGTTGTGTTAGTTGTCATTGTTGCCAAGATATTATTATAATAATTATTTGTTTTTAAAGACGGCTCCGCACTAGGTTACAAGCGGGGTAGCGGGGGACTTTACTAACATACAAGTTACGGACACAAAATACACCCAGACTCGGAACAACAATTTGTGGATTACACAGATGGTGTCCCGTGTGGGAATCGAACCTCTTGCGTAGCAGTCGGACACACTCTCACCGCGCCACAGAGTACGTACTGATTTAAAATTACGGGACTGTCTCTCTATCAGTTTTTATTCTTGTTTATAAATGGACTAACAGAGTTTATGTTCAACTGGGAGAAATGCACATCTTGGTAACTATCTTTATTTGAATTCCGTGCTCAATGAGCACACACCAAACTATGACCACACATAACAACTGTGTGGTCATAGTTTAGTTTTCGTTTTTCAAAGAAACCAAAACATTCTGTTTAAACACTATCCTTCTCACTAACCTTCACTGTAGTCGAGAAAAAAATGAAGCTGGGTGTTTAATATTTTTATTATCTGTACGAGTATGAAATAGAATGTGATGATTGAATGAATTTCTACAAACACACTAAAAATCCTTATCAACGCCAAAGCAATATGCCTACTTCAACATCATTGTTAGGTAAAGTTATTTTTTTTAAATGAAGATAAATAGCAATGTGGGATTTTTGGTTCCACATTACTAGCAATCCTATTAACCCTTCCAGTTAAGCTCAATGGCTTGTATTAGGAGTGGGTTCACGTCGGTAGTATAATGGGTAGGATTCGAACCCGCAACCTCAAGATTGCGAGACCGATGCACTAGCCATTAGGCTACTGCCGCTTCGTTACACAAACAACATTAGATCTTTAAAAACAGCAAACTAATGCACACTTAAATAACCTATATATTGGAATGCACTATAATAAAAATGTCTTAAAATAGGAGAGCTTGATTTAATTATCACGAGTGAAAAAGAGAAAATTGTATCCGCTGCTTTCATCTGCTGACGCCGGCGATGCGACACTGACATATAAAAACAAAGTCAATTGTATAGATTTTAAGGTGCCGCTTTCTGAGCGCTTGTAACCTATCTCCACATTTTTACTTAAAACATAATTGTGTAACTTAGTTACTTACGCATCTTATTAGGAATCGTCTCATTATTTCCTGAATAAAAAATACTTTTAACACTTCTTTGCATATGTACATGAATCATTTAGTTAGTATCGGCGTAAATATAATATAATATTATTTCATTATCATTGTCACAAGTCAACGACTTGGAAGTTCAAGGTCCAGAATATAAGATAAAGTGACATCCGGTTAGGTTAACTAAATGATTTATATTTGAATATCAGTAGGTATGGAAAATATAATATATTATAACCTACATTTTACTTTTCATTCATTTTGGTTTTCAGAGATATCAATCATAACAGGAATTACAACGTAATGGAAATAACCATACATGGTCAGAAGGCATAACTATGATGCCTTGCCATAGCTGTAGTTGATCGGGCAGTTGACGACTGGTATTGGTATTACAGTCGCAGTCAAATAGCATTACACAGCTTTATACGAATGGCGTCGACGATTTTACAAAAAGCCTAAGGCAAATTGTAGATGAATTTCAGTGTAATAACATCTACTTCAACGTTGTATTAGAGTGACCTTAATAATAAAACTTGATATTTTTATGACTTTATAATTAACTAGCTAGATATAAGGGAGGGATCCCACCACCCACCCTTACCTCAGCACAGTCGCACGTGCGCGATGGATCACAGTTCTAATCTAACCTAACCTAACCAAATCAGTTTAGTGCAATAGGTACTAGCATATATTTTATATCTATGTATTATTTTTAATATTTGTCAGGTGATACAGATTCCGCGGACATCAGTTTTCATAGACACCTCTCTCAACAATTTCCCAGTGGCGTATGACAAATTTCCGCGGCATATTGATTTACGGCGGCCATTTGTAAATGGCGATGAATTAAGTCTAGTAGCATTACACAAAATAACGACAGTTTACATACGGCGTAAGGCTTTTTGTAAAACGTATAAAACACCGACGCCGTTTGTATAACGCCATGTTATGTTATTTGTTTTCGACACATATAAATATTTATTTTGGTACAAGATATTATTTTACATTGTTCTACGGTAATTATTACTTAAAATAAACGATTTTAAATGTGTTAATTGCATAATCTGCGTTGTACAGCGTTTCATACTTAGTTTTCGAAGTTATTGTTTAATACTTATTGTTTAAAGAAAGGTGAAAAACGAATTCGTTCTTATGACCATAAATAATGACAATAAATTTTGCTCACCACATTTTCTGCCTATTGATCTAGTTTAGTAATTCTGACTGCTAAGCCATTAGAACACACACAGGATACCACTTTGTGTGATCCACAAATTGTTGTTAAGAGTCTGAGTGTACCTACTTTCTGCCTGTCATTTGTATGTTTGTTAAGTGCTCGCGAAACTGGAATTATACCCTAGTTTTAAAAGACATCACCAGCTTTTAAAAAAGAAAACAATTATTTTAGTGAGTTGCTTAATAATAACTGTTCTTGATAAACAGGAAACTTAATTTAAGTTGTAAATACTATGTTATCAAGCCTAGCGACTATTAACTATTGTAAAAACAAACAGGGGACAGGAAAAACCATATAATAATTTTATCGATATTCCATTATTCTTACTAATTTGATTATTTTATATTAATATTATTTAAGTTAGTATATGTAACCACGCAATTCCGGGAAACAAGTACACAGAACCATCGAGATAATATTATATACAAACGTACTTATCTCAAAGCACAGAACAAACAGCAATTAGCTCATTCGTTTATTTTTTTTCCCGTTCTACGAACTTCCACGGGGACTATTCATGATTCTCTCCTACGGTTACATTTTTTACTTCCATACTGTAATATTAATAGCAGTTGAACCCTTGCACAAAATAGCGAGAGTACAGAAAGTAACATTCATACAACGTGTGCTCGCGCAACGCACAAATTGACAACGTTCACAGATTATCTCGAGACGTTTCCGAACAAAGTGTTCTTTTTGTCCATGTTCTTTTTGTTTGTGGTGCTCGTGCATGAAATTCGCGAAATTTAACTGTTCGTCAGTTTTCAAATACACTCATTTAACGCTTTGTAAGCACATGTTACCTTTTCAAACTATGTATCACATCTGACAGTTGTATACCCTAACTCTTTGACAACACTCAACTGTTTTTATCTAATCTAAATGAGTTTAAATTCATTCAGTTTAATTATTTTAACTAAAACCTATTACACCGGCTCCACACGTGGGCCCCAACGTTGGTCTCAACGCCACTCGTCCAACGTCTGGATCTAGAATAACGGTCGTCCCAACGTTGGCGCCAATGCTAGAAAATATTTATATCTACACGTTGGGGCCAACGTGTAAAGCTGGAGTTACTTGGACATCATTGACTTGTTGGTGATTCTGCTCTTTGATCTGGTTCCAGCTAAATTAGACTTGTGACAAACATTTCCAATTCGCGACTGTAAACTTTAAAGGTTTCCTTTGTGGAGGGCCAGGTGTTAAGTCCCTCCAACACAAAGGGAGGATCCTCCGACCAGGCCAGGTGATCGTGCCTGGCGGGCCGCGGCCCAACGGTTAACGTTGGGAACTTGTATTTATAGTTAGCAGCTGTGAAAACTTCTAAATCGCGATTCAGGATTTGACGCGAGCTGTCAGTGTCAATTTATTTTATATTATTATATGTGGGTACCGCCACACCTTCTATACTCTTGGTATTTTGTGACCCTGGTCTGGGTACTCATTTATTTCGCATTACCCTTTTATCAAATAAGAGCCATTATTTACTTAGGATAAAACATTTAAAAGTACATAAGTATAGATTGCCAACGAAATTGTTCTTCTCGGGGTTTTAATGTTTGCCCTGATCCCTGAGCCCTGATCCCTCATTGAAGGATATTTGGAAAGTAAGACAAAAGACCAGTTAACCCGACATTTTTAAAAATGTATGTCAATGTTCTCAATTTTATTTTAGACTATCCTCTGGTTTGTTTAAGTGATTCAGTGATCATTAATACATATATCAAAAGCGTTAAAAGACAAATAAATGGCCAATAAGAAATAATCGATTAAATCGGGCGTTACATTGCTGAATACCAACTTAAATTAATTATTTAATAGCTATAATAGAAAGCCATCTGCGAGCTGTGAATCCCAACAGTTGAACTAGTCAGGACAAACCTTCAATACCACTATCGAAAAACATTAGCAGACCTATTTAATTGATTTGCTATAATAATGTAATTGGCATCACCATTGGTTGCGCAATGCTTATTATTATTATGTCTGCTACTGAAAAGACAATGCTTAAAATGTAAAGACAAAAGAACCAAAGCGAATAGATACTGGTTGTAGCTGGCTATTTTATAAATATTTCAGATTAAGGATTGATGGTAATTGTATGATTTTTCTATTTGTTTTCAAAAGTCTGTGGGACCAACTGAGCTTTAGCTAAATATAAATTAGACCAAATGCATGGAAAACGTATTTTTGATGTAAAATGAAAAAAACACGTGTTTGAATTGAAAATATAATCGTTTCAGATCTCCAAATGTTTGCGTTACTTGTATTCAGGCTTCAGTAGTCATTCATCTCTGATCAGTCATCAAGGGAGAGGACAGAGGAAGTCGTCGAGCTAGGCGCTGTTAAATCCTCGAACTGTGAAATGTTAAAATTATAATTAAGTATATATATCTACAAAATAACGTAGTATATGGAAAATTCGTCTTCCATATGGGCAGAGTGCCAAATACTATAGGAAAAGAAGGTCGCACAGCTTATAATATTGTACGAACCATTTCTAGCTTCTTTTATACTTGCATTCAAAATCTCAAAATTGTATTTATTATTTTTCATTATCATCAGCCTGAAAACGTCTACTGCTGAACATAGGCCTCTCCCAATGACCGATTTTCAGCGGTCTGCTTCCAACGACTCCCTGTTACCTC
Source organism: Herminia tarsipennalis (assembly GCA_945859575.2). Taxonomy (NCBI): domain Eukaryota; kingdom Metazoa; phylum Arthropoda; class Insecta; order Lepidoptera; family Erebidae; genus Herminia; species Herminia tarsipennalis. The sequence goes on from OX243835.2 coordinate 19,327,893, forward strand.
AATCAGGTCGTCAGTTCATCTTGTGGTGGAGCGTCCTACACTGCGTTTTCCAGCTCGTGGTCGCTACTCAAGAACCTTCCCTACCGATATATTGTCGGTTCTGCGAGCAATGTAGCTTTTCCATTGCCACTTCAACTTACTAATCCTCTGAGCTATGTCGGTAACCTTAGTTCGGTATGCTATTTAAACCTACATTATTGGACCATTTCCAAGACTTAAAAATTGACACCAATGCTTATTCTCATACAGAGAATAGGTAGGTAAACATCTTCGAAAGTTATTCACATTAGAGACCTAAAGACCCTTACCGCTTTAGAAAACCTGTTGATCTGATCACCAAGAATATTAAACACAGGTTGTAAATGCTTCTCAACTCTGACGTCACTAACAGTTTGTGACAGACTCTTGTCGATGCAGTTCCTCAGTGCCTCCATGTTTCTCTTGAATGCATCGAGAGGGTCCGGTGGGGGAGATAAAGTGTCCCTTTTGGCGAAGGCCTCAATCTGTATGTCAATAAAAAACATTTAAGTTTCATTGTATGTACATGTGTATTGTATATTACAGTCATTTTGAATTCATTTTCCAATCTCAATTTGTGCAGATTAGTCACAATTTTATTGTGCTAGATTAATTATAAACTAACATTGTTCATACAACGTATTTATTTCCATTATTCGGTTTTTTTTTTGTTCTATTTCTCATGATATCAATCTATACAAAGTATAACTGTGATCAAATTCAAGATTTGTTATGTACCTATTATACTGAGTGCATACGTGGGTACGGTTGGCCAAGAAAGTGGTCTATCAATGTTGACTAAGCTTTCTTTGGAAACAAAATAGCGTTGAGAAAATTCATAAACTGCAAGGTTGATTTTCCACATCATAATGTGCAATTTCAGCCGTAGGATGATCGACCATATTTTTGGCTGACTGTACCTATACTAAATTTTATCTAAATCTAAGTACCTTAATTACATTCATTATTTTATTTATTAATCAATTAAAAAATGCTATACCTAATATTGTAATTGGATTTTGCAACGTAGAAGGTACAATGACAGACTATCCCTGTCCCTATACCTACTAATATATAAATGTGAATGTAAGTTTGTTTGTTACGCTTTCACGCGAAAACTACTCAACCGATCATCATAAAACTTTGTACACATATTCTTGGAGGTACTAGAAGTAGCATAGGATTATATAAAAAAAAGGGGAAAAATTACGCAGACGAAGTTGCGCGGGATAGCTAGTAATAAAATAAAATACAATATCGCGCATTAAAGCGCCTTTTGCAAAAACAAATGTTGATTTGGGTCAACACTGAAATGCATTGGCATTTTAAGTGTATTTTGCCTTCCACTACCTTCTCACACAGAAACAGAACCTTCCCTTTACTGCTATTTGAATATACTTCAGTAACCGAGAATCACACTAATATTATAAAGGCGAAAGTTTGTGAGTATGTGAGTGTGTATGTTTATTACTTCTTCACGTCTAAACGGCTAGAGCGATTTTAATAAATTTGATATGGAGTTAGCTGACATCCTGGATTAACACATAGGCTAATAATCCTGGATTAACACATAGGCTAATAAACCGCGGGTAACACCGCGGGGCACAGCTAGTAATTTATAAGTGAACTAAGTACCAGGAAATGCTGTTTTAACCATAAGCAAAAAACAAAAATAAGTAGTATCCCTAACGTTTGCATTCTTATACCATCACCTATCATTGGCTACTCTCTTGGTCCTGGTCTTTAGGGTTATTGCCCTATAGACCCTCTGATAATTAACTCAGAATTACTATTAGGAGGGTTGACGTCATGACCGAAATCGTTTCCAATAGTAACCTTTCGTCGATTTCCATTTTAGTATGTCCCTTGTGAATTTTATCCGAAACGGTTACTTCCTATATGTGTCCATCCGATCTTAAATAGCTAGCGTATTATGATCACATGTTAGTGTTATGATGTCATTTATATTGACTGTAATTATTAGATGCTGTATCATAATGCCAATAGCACACTGTCTTGTCTAATCGGAAACAAAAATAACTTAGGTAGGTACCTAAGTGCCTTATTCTACCATGGTCGCAAGCACCATACAAAGATATACTTAGGTTGGTACCTAATCTTAATATAGAATCAAAGAAAATAATTTATACACACATCAAAAGTGTCTAGGGATCAACATATATTTTTGCAATAACTTTTCTCCTGATTGATTTTTTTTTTTTTATTTCTTTAAGGATTCATCAAATAAAGTGTTTTCGTTTGTCACAGTAACGATAAACCAAGTCACCTTTGCATTAATAAAGAAATTTGCCATTTTCCTAATAAAGGGATTTTTGACATTTGAACCACTAACATTAAAGTTCGAAAAAAAGACTGAAATAACAGTTTTCTTTAAAATTTTATTGGGTAACTTAAACAATTAATAATCCGTGTTTCTACCGCGAACACTAACAACACAAGAACATCGGTTTGGCATACTCAAAATGAGTTCATCCAAATCACGCTGTGGAATGGCCGCCCATGTTCGTTGCAACAACAAAAAAAGGTCTTCTTGCGACTGGATACCCTCCATATTCGGCAGAGCTCTTCTCTGTAGCATATCCCATGCATGCTCAATCGGGTTCAAGTCTGGCGACTGAGCAGGCCAGGGCGGGACATTGATGTTAGCTGCGGCGAGAGTCTGTCTTACAACTCTTGCGGTGTGCGGTCGTGCATTATCATGCATTAACTGAAATAAGGGACCGATTTGCACTTGTAGAGGAACGATGACGTCTGATACAATCGTCTCAGCATAAATTTTAGCGTTGAGGTTGCCTCTGATCCAAATCAACTCAGTTCTTCCGCCAAATACCCGCCCATACCATGATGGTTCCACCACTATAAGGATGGACTTCCTGGCAGGATTTTAATCGCTGTTGGCGTCCAGGGGTTCTCCAGTGTCGTATACGTCTTGTATCCGGTCTCATACCAAAACGAGACTCATCAGAAAAGCACACGAAACGCCATTGTTCTTCTGCCCAATTTCTGTGTTCAAGAGCCCATTGATATCGAATAGATATCGAATAGGTGGTACCCGTAGCGGTCTTCGGGAATGAAGGTTCACTTCATGCAAGCGGTTTCTGACTGTTTGGTCGCTAATTAAGTTCCCTGAAGAGTGATGAAGCCTCACGGCTAACATCATGGCGGTTATTGTTGGACCTCTTCGAGTTAAGATTTGAATGTATCGGTCTTGTCTCCGTGTGGTGCAGCGATACCGTTCTCCATGGCGCTCAGCCACGGTACCAGTGCTTCGGTAACGTGTCCAAAGTCGACTGATAACACTCTGACTTGTATTCAGAGCTAAAGCCACAGTACGTTGCCGGGAACCAGCTTCTATCATTCCCACGGCTCTGAGCATTTCTTCCCTGCTTAAATGACGTCGCCGGTCCATAATAACGTTGGTTTTAATCAGTAGTAGGGAAACAGTAGCACTAATAATGTCTTCAATGCGTTGTATGTTTTTATAGGGAAAATATTGACAGCTGATTTTCATCTTTTACTCGAATTTGATTCACAGTTCCTGATTCAAATTATGAAATGCACCAAAAAGGATCCATATAAATTTATAAAATCATAAATTTATTACAAAGCCACATCTCAATCTCAAGAAATCCGCATAAAAATGCTTGATCCCTAGACACTTTTGATGTGTGAATTTTGATTTTTTTTTATTTATCGATATAGCCTCTCTCTATTTCAATGCACTTTTGAGATCTCTTAATAAACATTGTTTTTTCCTCAAAAGTTGGCGTAATCAGCACGGGTCACTTAATGATCCAAAGAAAATCTTCTTCCCTTTAAGTCTGTCTTAAGTCTTTTTAAATTTCCAAAATGTTTGTTTATAAATATAAACAAACATTTTGGAAATTGATAATTGAAGAGTGTTTTTAATTTATATTGGCCCATTAGTTTCTCATTACCAAAGTTATTAAATTACAAAATTAATCAAAATTAAAATATTATTTCATCAGAAGTTCATTAAAGTTGCAAACTAAAGTAATTTGTAGGAAAAAACTTTTCGTTTTATTTATTTCCTCTCATTAAACAATTATATGTAATGTTGCTAAAAACTTTATTTGTTTGCCGAAATACTATAAAATCTCTTAGTTCACTAAAAACGCATCGTATTTTTGTACACTTTTATATCTATACCAACATACGATAACAAAGCTGAATAGTTTGTTTGATAAAATGCGCTTATCTCCGAATATACTGAGTCGTTTAAGATAATATCACAAACCGATCAACAAGAGAGAAGCCACGGGCAAAAATGTAGTATTTTAATAAAATTGACTTTTGGGCATTTTTATTACAATCCTTAATCAGAAACAAAGGAATAGTAATTTAAACAAACGTAACATTTATCTACCAACATTCAGTTGGCAAATAATGGCTGTCTAAATACCTAGTTTTGCACTTAGCCTCCGGCAAATTGAAATTACTGGTGTATTTTCCAGCTATCACGGTTTTAGTTGGTTAACGATTGTTTTGATTCAATTTTATACAAAATAATATGTAGAGAAACTGTTATCTCATCGTATTTCAGCGTATTTTACTTACGTTGACAAACAATAGAACCACACAAAAGAGAATAGCGTACTTTGAAGACATCGTAAAGGAAAATATGTACAACTTGTTGGCAAAGACGAACGCACTGTGGCCTTAAAGGTAATGATCGCAACTACTTAAATGTTTATGTAGACGCTGACAAAGGTACAATCGTGCACACATTTGTAAAGAAGATTATGCGAAATTATCTGTAGTGAAACGCAACTACACGACAGGTGTATTATACGACATACTTAGAAGTTACTTCTATGGGTCAAGGTGGATCTGCATCCCTTTAAGTGGTTTATTCGAATAATACATAACTTAGAATAAGTGACAATCAAAATACATTAGGTAAGGTAGTAGCTATTGCAATGTGCACATTATTATAACAATACTTTTTATTGATCAATCTTAAAAAAAAAATGTGTACCTATTACCTATGAAGTCGTCTATAATTTAAAAACACAGCCTAGTAACGTATATTGTGTGAATATGTGTACATTGTAAATTATAGTTATTATTGAAACGAGCGATTACTTTGAACAAATTGTGGCGATTATGGATACAGTTTGTTTGCAAAAACTGTCATTAGATCTGAATACTTGTAATGTTTCTAGTTTTGTGATAATCTGTTCCGTGAGAACAGCCCAAACCTGGAGATAACTATGTTAATATCTATACTAATATTATAAAGCGGAAGAGTTTGTTTGTTTGTTTGCTTTGTTTGTTTGTTTGTTTGTTTGTTTAAACGCGCTAATCTCAGGAACTACTGGTCCGATTTGAAAAATTCTTTTTTGTTGGATAGCCCATTTATTGAGGAAGGCTATAGGCTATATAACATCGCGCTACGACTAATAGGAGCGGAGTAGCGACGTGAAATGTTGCAAAAACGGGGAAAATTTACGCATACGAAGTTGCGCGGGACAGCTAGTACAAAATATTTTTCAAGTAAATGCACTAGTTATGCAATAGATGTAACCTGCCTCAGTGGGTATATTCTTTTTTTAATGTGTGTGTAACTGTCTGGACAAGATTTGTATGAAAGAAACTGTTTAAAAAAAATGTTTGTTTAATTATGATGATCTGTATTAGACGTTCTAGATTTGGTCTCATTTTCTTCATTAGTATGTCCGTCTAGGACATACTGGGCATAACCGGGGCGGGCAGTTAATTCTACTTAAATATGTTACAGGAACATGCAAGCATTTTTTTAAATTGTGAAATATGGTTTTTAAAACTGTCCTATATGGGTCGCATGTGTATTATATATTTATATTAATCCTGTTTCATCCCTACTAATACATAAATGTGAATGTAAGTTTGTTTGTTACGCTTTCACACGAAAACTACTCAAACGATCATCATGAAACTTAGTACACATATTCTTGGAGGTATTAGAAGTAACATAGGATTATAAAAAAAAGGGGAAAATTTACGCAGACGAAGTTGCGCGGGACAGCTAGAATAGTATATAGATAAATGAACTCAATTCACTTTTGTTTGAGTGAGTACCTACAAAAAAAATTTCATTATCATTGATTTATCCAAACGCATTAACATCGCATCGCATTAACATTGATTTATCCAAACGCATCTTTGTGCTCCACAAATATTTTATGTAGGTATCCAATTGACAATGTAATGGAGCCCTTTCAGTTCAATTTTCACTCATTTTAGAAAACTTCTTCTCAATCATATTCTTCACTCAGTGTGTATCTAGTCTGAAGGGTCAATCCGTTGTACATTACGCCAGGATGTTCTGTCTGCTGCAGTTTTCATGGCATCTGCAATTGGCATGCCGGTCCTTATCGACTACCGATCCCATAAATAGCGTTTTTAAATATGTTCCCTTGAACATATTTAATAACGCCATCTATAGCATCGGTAGTCGTTAGTACTAGGCCACTCTATAGAGTGCCCTAGCACCTACCGACTTAGTAATATAACTTTATTACTTACTTAACATATTTATGTATGAACTTGCATTTATTTTCACATATTTATTTACTTAAATTAGAATAGGTTTAGAAAAACATTCATGAAGTACGTCGTACGGGACCTACAAAATTATCTTAAAGGAAGTACCGAAATGTTTATTGGAGTACAGTAATCAAATATAGACCATTTGCGTGGTGATAACTCAATGACTTTCCTAGAAAACTGTAGAAATCATTTCTTATGTAGAGTAAAACTAATTATCTATGTCACTTTTTCCATAAAACCAATAAAATCTCTTAAACTCTTACCAGTGTCAAATATTAGCAGTCGTTATAAATATATGCACCAATTTACCATTAAATCCTACCCATTATACTACCGACATGAACCCACTCCTAGCACAAGCTTAGCCGGAGGGGTTAACAGGATTACTAGTAATGTGGGACCCAGAATTTCAAATTGGTGGTTAATTTTGAAAAAAATAAACAAAAAAACGGTAAAGAAACTACTACTAAGTTAAAGTAAACAAGCGCGATGACGCACTACAGTTCTAAATACTTAAGTACATAACACATTCGAGACCAAAAACTGTCATTTATCACTAATTTACTGAATTACAAATACGAGGAAACAAGATGGCAAAATTTACCATTTACTAATTTTATGTACATACATAATTTAGGTATAAATATTATCGAAGTCAAATATAATTACTTATCGATGTCCTCATAAACCATTTTTTTTGGCTCCTATCGTGGCTATTGTACCTTAAAAATAAATACAAGGCAATTAAAAAGCAAAAAGTCTTTTTTAGGTATTCTATATTATTTTTTGCTTTTTAGTTGCTTTGTATTTATTTTTGAAGTCGGTAATATTTTTTTGTTAACTTTTTTTATTTCTCACTTTTTAGCACTTTGTAATTCACTTAAGTGACTAGGTATATCAACTCCTTGACAACAGGCCTATGTTTTCTTCTGTTAACAATTAACAGCCCTGCATCAGGATAAGCAATATTTTGTAAAAGAATTTCAGCAGTTGACATTAGGCTATTGCAACTTAGATGAATTATAAACCGAACACTAAAAACTGAGAAATAAAAACTTTAGCGAACAAAAGTTTTAGCGTAAAAAATACATCCATCTACTCGTATATTAATAGGATTGTATAAAGCCATAGTAAAACTATTTCTAAAAAGATACTAAACTAATCCTACTACATACTATGTACACCTTTGAAATTATGTTCGCGACTGTTCAATATTAATGACTTCAATAGACAAGTCCAACAGTTCTAATTGCAATAAGAGATCGCAACGTTTAGATGTTACCGATATAGATCGATCAAACAATGTTGTTAATGCCTTTTAGAATGCAAGAGACCTTTGCCCTGTGTGTTTAAGCTTAGCTTAGGGAAAACTTGACAAAAGTAAGAGTAAGTGAGACTGAATTCTTATATCTAATTTTAAAGCAGCCAATTGGCTAAGGCATCGGACTCGCAATTGTGAGGTCACGGGTTCGAATCCTACCCATTATACTAACGACGTGAGCCCACTCCTAACACAAGCCATTGAGCTTAGCTGGTGGGGTTAACAGGATTGTTAGTAATGTGAGTCCAGAATAACACACTGCTAGTTATCTTTAAAAACTGACGGTTCTCATTTATTTTATGTATTATAAATGTGGCCACAGCAGCTGCAAGATTTATGCCAAAGTCCAAACAGGATTCGCTTTATATAAGCAATAATAATGCAATCGCATAGGTATGGCAAAACGAGAGGTGCTATACTTGTGCCTGCGACTGTAAATTTGTTCACACCTTTCTGTTAAAAGTTATATAACCTAATTTAAAAAAAAAACCTTTAGCTGATTCAAACATAATTATATTTAAAATATTGTATACAAAATTTTAAGTTTCCACTGAGTGAACATCGAAATAATTCTTACTACACAAACGATTCTCAAGTCAGTCAAGTTAAAATAACTTTGTTATTTACAAATCATTACGTTCTATTAACAAAATGGTAGTCAGTTTGTTCAACAAAGAAATAGGATAAAAAACTGTAGTTAGATAAACAAATTTATTAATCATCCTGGTATCATTATCATTACTATGACGAGTAACATGTAATTATGTTAAAAAATTGTATTATGAGATGTAAATATATTATGATTAGTTAATTATGTTGAAAATTTAATACCAATAAGTCAAAATGGAAAGTTATTTACGACAAAATGATGTGCTGTAAATCTCAATACTCGATGATATAAGCCGAACGCTGGAGATCAAAGTTCGTTAACACAGTAGTTTAATATATCCTAGCTGACTGATCTCATATTCTCTGTCATACGTCTGTAAGGAGATTAGTCGTAAAAAAGATGGAATAATCTTCTCCGAGGCAGGATTTGTTTCGGAGAAGATATTATTATGATGCACTGTGAAGTTTTAGAAAATAGTCATCAATCACTGATCTATACTGTATCAAGTGCTGCTAGTACCTATTTCGGCTTCAGTTATGACATTGTCAAAGGGCTCAGTTACTTCTTTGTCTGTAGATTGAACTTCAGTCGGTTCACGGGTAGTAGAAACTGGTAATTGAAGTGTAAACATCCATCTCTATTCATCATAGGGAGGATACTGTGACTCGAATGGATCGAATCCTTCAGTGGGAATTTCAGTGCCATTGTTGATCAAATTCATCTGAAAATATAACACGTTTGCTTTACTGCACACTAATATGGTGTAATATGCTACAAAATTTATCAATCTTCGCTCAATAGGGTACAATATAATCGATGCCTGTAATAAATTGTAGAATAACGGTACATTATAGCCGAGAAAAGCCAAGAGTAGACGCAACTATACAAATTCAAATGAAGGGACGTTAACACAGCCTGTAGTAAATTCCAAGCGTTTTATTACTAAGGTACTAGTTGACATTTATAAGCCTCTGGTACGAAACGTGTGCTTAATTATTTCCGTACCGTGTATACAAATCTTGTCTTTGATATATTTCACAACATGTCTACTAAAGGTAAATGTGTTCTGAAATATATTGCTGAAATTTAGGCACGTTTGCCCTGAAAAGAAAATTTAATGGAACTAAATATACTCTCAATAGTACACAGTTATATAAACAAGGAACATTGTAAAAAATAAGATTATTTAGTACAATTTTGAGTCGCCTTTGTACCTTCTACTTGCATCGGTTCGGTCGGGTCAAACGTTAGATAAACGCACAGCCCAACAATCGCCAATGGTTCTAAGCCTTTGTGTTTTGTGATTAAGACTATAAAGTCTTAATCACAAAACACGAAAGTAAGTTTAGGTTTTAAAATGCAAACGGTACCTAATACTAGCACTCGTTCAATGAAATGGATTGCGGATTACATATGTATATGCGTGGGTAAATCTTATATATGAATCTTAACCTTCAGTTCGCAAGCAAATAATCAAACAGGTACGTGCACATTACGTCATGCTTAAGCTACATTAGTATTAGTGGTTTTATTTAAAAGTTTATACCTCTGACCTGCTGACTTAAAGAAGTCTACGCTCATTAATAAAGAGGATTAGTGCCATTATAGTACGGGTTCCCTAGAACAAATTTTAAAATGATACATATCAAGCTGGAATTGACATGGTAGCTTCGTTTTGTCGAGACGCCCAACTTTATGTATATGACAACTTTATATAGTGGTACGTTAGTGTACAAAACAGGTGTTAAATATTACAAACTTAACTTTGCCGTTGGAAAACTATTATCCCCATACATCAATATAAGCCGCAGTTAGTTTACCAACCGCAAATAAAATTGTTATTAAAAATGACTTTTTTATTGCAATGATTATGGCTTTTAGTTGTGTAAGTAGCTTGCAGTAAAACCAAAATCGTTGCATCACAACAAATATTTTTAATTACTAATTTATTTGCGGTTGGTAAATTAATCGCGGCCTATGTTGATGTATGGGGATAATAGTTTTCCAACGGCAAAGTTAAGTTTGTAATATTTAACACCTGTTTTTTTCACTAACGTACCTTTATACAGTTATCGGATTTGTATAAAGTTGTCGGATACATAAAGTTGGGCGTCTCGACAAAACGAAGCAACCATGTCAATTCCAGCTTGATATGTATCATTTTAAAATTTGTTCTAGGGAACCCGTACTATTAGTCTGTTTAGGCCAGTACGCGATGGTCTCTAGTCTCTAGTGACGAAAATTTTATTATGTATTTTCTGCTACAGTCAGATATTAAACTTCACAAATTAACCTATATAATGCCCCACTACTGGGCACGGGTCTTCCTAGTAGAACCTTCTTATTAGATCCTGGGGGTAATTGCCATAATCGCCACGCATGACGAGCGAGATTGGCGATCGCAGAGAGGCTACAAAGTAAGCAGAGGACGCTGCAGCCCGTCCTCTGGTGTGAAATCCCTTAGTCGCCTTGATGACACCCACGGGAAGGAATGGGTTGGAACTATTCTTAAGCCGGTACCAAGTGGCCGACTTTTTTTTTTAATTTTAAAATATTAATGTATAATAATAATAATAATAATAATATCTTGGGACAACTCACACAACGCTATCTGATCCCAAACTAAGCAGAGCTTGTACTATGGAAACCAGACAACTGATAAACATACTTATATATTTCTAAATACATACATATTTTAGATAAATAACACCCAGACACAGAATAAACCATCGTCCTAATCGTGCATATGTCTCCCTTTCGTCTGAAACGATGAAACATAAGCATAGCAACTAGATAATGGCATCTTTGTCACTGATATTATTTGTATGCAAAGTATTTTAGGCGTTTATTATTTTATTTATTTTTATTAAATTATTTAACTATTTATACTATCAGTATATTTATAAAAAGAGGCTCGTAGAAAACTACTACCTCTTTCTTTGAACTAGCACCTCTTTTTCGACTTTAACACTACTTATAACTAACTTTACATACTGTTGTTAAATTCTTGTCAAATTATATGTCTCACTAGCTGTGCCCGCGACTTCGTTCGTGTGGAAGTTGGGTTTATATTAAGGTAGTTTATGTTACAATTTTACTTCTGTACATTGGAAACATGCTCCACAATGCTCTGTGGCACGTGGCAGGGCCCGACCTATGGCAGGGCAAGCCAAGCAAATGCTCGTCGAAATTTTGTGTTAAGGAGCTTCGATTCTGACTCCGAAAGGTCGAAAATTTCGATTGATTTTAAACCTCCGACTCCAACTTCGGCTCCGACACTTTTAAATCGGACGTTTTAATCGGAGGTACCTAGCCGCTCCTTCAAGTTAATTTATACATAGGTAATAAATGCATGATGGAAAAAACTCTCACAGATTCCCTATGATCGCGGGTTCGAGTCCTGCCCGAGCGATCTTTTCCGAGTCTAAAGTACACCCACTTTGTGTCCGTGTTTGTAAAGTCCCCCGCGAAATAGGGCTAGTGTGAGTTATGTTTTTAAAAAATATCCTGTTTTGAAAACATTGCATTCCCGCGGTACTGTGATGCGTGTTCAAACAAACAGACAACATTCAAACGTTTCTGAAAGATATAGGAACTCAGATATCTTTTTTTTGTGTTTAAACTTAATTAAACGTTTTTTTTCACTCTCATTAGAAGATTTAAATATTATTTTATAATGCCTACATAGGTGAATTAAAAAATAGGTGTGTCAACCTGTCGCAAATTAAGATCATCATATTAATCATATCTACTAAGAGTTTGTTTTTTTTTTTAATTAATTTTCCTGATTCTTTTTAATTTGTATTTAAACGCCATCTATTTTCAAAACTGGATAAGTTTTTTTTAATACTTTATGATTTTATATAAAAATATACTTATACTATCATGCATATTAAACATAGGTAAGCAAGGTATTTAACCTTAAATTATTCACGCGATTAAGACCCGTAATATATATATTTTCTTAATGAGTACAAATCGCGAAAGTTTATCAACATCTGTAGGTAAGCAATTTAGATACTTAAAAGAAATCGAATCACAGATGGCGCCACGTGTTTTATTTTGATATAACACGGACTTAATCTTTCATTTTTTTAAAGCAACTAACATACATCAATTCTAGAAAATATCAAGTAGTTTATTTGTAATGTAATACTGTTTTTCATTTCTACATTCATAACATAATCACGATTCATACAAAACAATGATAAAGGTGCCTATTGAAAGTGATTGATTAATATGAAAATTTGTTAAACAAAGCAAACATGTTAAAGTCGAAAATAAAAGCTTGTTTAATAAGTATACATTTAGAAATATACTTTACAAATGAATAAAAAGAAACACAAAAAGAGACTCGCATACTTGAGACTCGATCCTCCGATCTCGCTCGATGAAGACCGCTACATGTGCCATTAGACCACTTCAACCGATACAAAATCAGTTAAAATAGCTGATCTTAAGAAAATTAAAAATGTTGTGTTTAGCTCCTTATAGTTTTAGCGTGAAGTTATTGTTTCCATAAGTTACAATTGTAAATAATGTCTCATTTTGGAAAAAAATGTAATAAATAAACCATAATGGTTCGACAAAACATACGTTGCTGCTCGCTTCCCATAGTCGATAGCGTAATGATTCATAGTGTAAATAATGACCTATAGTATATTTAAAATAAAACTGCAAATTTTCATGAAGATCCGTCCAGTAGTTATTGTTTTATAACGATAAATAGCTACAGACATGATCCGTTATTGCTTAGCTCCTATGGGAAATAGCGTGATAAATTATAGCCTATATGTTAATCCAGACTTATTACAATACACATACAAAATTTCAACCGAATCTGTCTGGTAGTTTTGGCGTGATGCGTGTTCAAACAAACAGACAGACAGACAGACAGACAGACAGACATTTCTAAAAATGCAGCAAAGTGTTTAAATACTCTTTTCGAACATTTCCTAATTTTTTTTTTTCACTAAGTTCGCCCATGTACAGACACGTGAAATTTACAGTTTTATTATATGTATAGATGTATAGATAGATTTTAAAAGACATCGCCAATCTTTTGAGAGTCCTTAGACATGAATCTAGCACAGAGTGGTGTTTAAAGATTTAATATAAATTTTAGGTCCAGATTCTTGTACCTACTATGTACCATGTTCGTAAATTTATTCTGTGTACCATGTTAGTTCATATTGGAAATAATAAAAAAACTAGAAAGTATTATACTCACTATATAATCAAACTCTTCATGTAATCTTTTAAAAATGATACTCATAATCAAATTCCCTTTCTCTTCTCCAACGCCGGATAAAACTGGCTTCAAGTATGTATCTACAGCTTTATGTACCTCTTCTACAAAGTCGGAAACTTGCTCGTCAAATGTTTTAAAATATTCTGGCATATAACGTTCTGAAGAATTAACTATATCCGATGTAGGATCAATGGCTACCACATCTTCAGCCTCTGTTGTGATAGCTGATGCTATTGTTTCATCTGGCCTGCCATGCGCCTTAAACAAATTAAGAGATTATGTTAATTCATTCTCAGAATAAATTTTTTCTATTAGACAAACAAGAATTGGGCAGTCTTATTTCAGTATTGAAAAATTAATGACCACATTCGCATGGAAAAATTAAAGCTGTGGGTGATTTCATGAATAATCGCTAATTTATACATTATTTATTGTTAACGCCTTTCTTAAGCATATATAAATATGGACATCATATGAACTGGAGGTGGCATATTGATGCAAGGTTAATTATCTTAACGTTTTGATTGCCCAGTTCTTGTTGATGAAGGCCTTCAGAATGAAACGTACCTCTTGACTCCAAGAAGTACCTAACTGGTGAGCTGAAATTGAGAAGTTTGGGAACCTACTAATGTCTATATTTTAATTCAATTTGAACTTCGTAATAAAATATGTAGGTATGAGCCGATAACTTGCAAAAGCGTTTTTAATTCAATATATTCAATTCAATTCAATTCAATTCAATTTCTTTATTTGCATTGAATTGAATTGAATTTATATGTAAGTAATATTGATGGTAAGACTATATTATGAAATGCTCTAAAACAATGAATTTACAAATAAATTAAAAAGTTTAACTAAAATACATACATATGCATAAAACACATAAACCCTCCTCCGCTGTCGGGTAAAAATACTTAACTTAGGGATTTTAATTAAAATAATTATACAAATACGTCTTGTATTCATTCGGTAATACGTTTGTATATTACTTCATAATGTTATGTTCATAATGTATGACAATAAAATTTCATAAGTTCAAAAAATATTACAAACGAACTAACCGTGTTCTACATGGACTATACAAAATGGTAAACGAAACAACAGTCAGAATACTCACAAAATAAAATGCAGAAGCAAAAAGCAATAAACTAAGGAACGACATCCTTAATTGTAAAACAGAAACAAAAATAGCGTAAAAAAATATCAGTAACACTTTATAAATGTATGCAGTTCCTTTCTTACCTTTTGTAAATCGGAATTGTCACGTCGGGAGTTGATAAAGCTTTATCTGTGGCACGCGGAAGAAATATTAATAATATTGTTCGAAATATTTCAGTACGTAAAATCAATTGCCGTATTTATAAAAGACTAGCTTCTGCTCGCGGCTAGACCAGGTCGAAATTGAACCAAAACCTATTTATACGATTAAAGAGATCAGCACGTTCAAACAAATAACCGAACAAATTCTTTAGCTTTATTATGAGTAGCTAAAGATAAAAGATTTTCCTAGACCTTGTCCTAAGAATAGTTTTGGTTCCGTTTTTTAAAGAATTTTAAAGTTAACTAGCATTGTGGGATTATTTTATTATTGCATTATTTAGCAATCCAATTTTTTATTTATAAAACCCAGTAATACCGAGTTTAACTTTTTGTTCTTTGAACAGTTTAACTTTTTGTTCTAGAACCCGAAAAATCAATACAAATTTAAGGGTAGATTACGCGAAACAGGGTTCGGCTCTCTCAAAAAATTATATAGAAAACGAAAAAAATTGTGTCACTAGTCAAAGAGTTTTTCTAGTAGATGAAATAAAGAAATTCAAGGATATGTCTTAATATGATCCCGCAAATAAATCTTGAATTTATTTGCGGGATCATAATATTAAGGTAACGTAACGTTAACGTATTTTTTTAATGGGACGTTGTAGCAAAATTTGTCTAAAATATTGATTGTGGTTTTTGTAGATAAAAGATAATCTCTAAATTAGAATAAGCGACAACCAAAATACATTAGGTAGGGTAGAATATATTGCAATGCTTACATTATAATGATTTTTTTGACGTGATAACGTCTCATAAATCGATGACCGGCTGCACTTACGGAAACATGTCACGTCACCGCTCACGTTATGTACTCGTTGCTAAGCGACGCAAATGGCGATTCAGCCCGCTGATAGGCTGAAGTATTACGCCTGCTGTCACAGGTATGGTTGTTTATGTAATCTCATCAATGTTTTCCTATTACGTTTAACATGTAGAATGATCGTCCGTAAACTGAATTTACAGACAACCATTTTTTTTTGTTATGTAGTTTAAAAAACATTTTGTGTTAACCGGGTATGAAGGAATTGTTATTTGCCTAATGTATCACCTATGAAGTCGTCTACAACTAAAATATACAGCCTAGCAACATATGTTGTGTACATTGTAAATTATAGTTATTTTTGAGACTAGCGATTACTTTTGGACAAAATTTGTTTGATAAGCTATCATTAGATCTGGGGGCCTACTCTAATTCAATGAAAACGAAGTTTCGGTCAGAAATGAGGTCGTAATATACAGACTTAGGAACATCTATTTAATCTACTCATTCCAAAAAATCGTCCATGAGTTCGAACTTCTTGTGCTTATCCAAAAATTAATTAGAATAGTCTACGTAAACTTATGAAATTTAAGAGAAGGAAAATTCATGAATTTCTTACTTGACATGTTTCTAGTCTTGTGATTATCTGTTCCATGAGAACAGCCCAAATATAACCTGGAGATGACTTTGTTAATATACAAACAATGCTTTACCGGAGTATGGCGAAGCCAAAAAAGAAGGGTAATGTTTTTAGCAGTCTATATATGTTTGTATGTTTCACTGTTGCGCCTAATCTACTTATGCGATGTACGAGGTGTCTATTGATTCTTTATAATAGCGCGGTTGACATAAGCTACATTTTCTTCTAATAAGATGGTTACAAAAAATGTGGTAAGCTTTTATTTTTTAAAGTATTTACGTGTGCTGTGTATTGTATCGAATGCAAGGGCTTAATAACCACACTCATTTGATACCAAACACACTGCTAGCATAGTTTACGTTAACCAAATAATGATGTAATATCTCTGTATCTTTTTGTCAAATACAATGACATAGTAGAGACGTCAAAATAATTATGACGTTTTTGTTTGATGGATTAAATCTATATGACATTATATATACAAGTCATCGGAAATTCAGGATAGTTTCGAATTATAAAACCCGGGTAATAAATATGGCTAGTAAAAGAAATTACTCGAAATAAAAAGAATGAATGCTATCCAAAACAATACACCAGACTACAATACACCACAATAGAAGCGGTGGTAGCCTATTGGCTAAGGCATCGGTCTCGCAATCGTGAGGTCGCGGGTTCGAATCCTACCCATTATACTACTGACGTGAACCCACTCCTAACACAAGCCATTGAGCTTAGCTGGAGGGGTTAACAGGGTTGCTAGTAATGCGGGACCACAATCCAACATTGCTAGTTATCTTTAAAAAAAAAAAAATTTACAACGTTATAGAGTTACTATAGCAACCTGTTTTGGTCTCTGGTTTGTCTATTTTAATAACAAGGTAATAAACAAAAGGTTGAATTATTTTTGGTAGGTCCTAGCTTGACTTGAAACTATTTTGATTTTAAATAGTTGTGTCCATTAAACAAAGATTTTTGCCTTTTCGGAGCAGCGATTGCCGAATCTCCATCTCGTACCTACGCTAGAATGGTTTATCACTATGGTATCGATATTGGTTTCCACGTCAATTTGTTATTATATTATTATTTATACAATTTAGTTTCTAATCTAAAACATTTTTTTATAACTTTGAATCGTTGTTTGTTTTCTTGCAAACATTGATTTATTTTGGTATATCGATCTATTTAGGTGCCTTCTTAGGAGCACAAATATTGTATTATTCTAATTTATGGTGGCTCCGTGAATGTCGGTTATCGCGATAAAAACTATTATATGTCCTTTCCCAGGACTCAAACAATCTTCAAACTAAATTTCATCTAAATCAGTTAAGCGATTTGAGGGTGAAAATGTAACAGACAGACAGAGAGAGTTACTTTCCCATTTAAAACTCAACAAAATCAAGGGATATTCCGTATCTTGTTAAAATTAATAATTAGTACTTTGTTAAGAAAACTAGGTATGGTAAGAATCCAAATTTTACAATATATAATTAAAAATAAAATTAAAAGTGTTTAATATTATTTTATTAAATAAATTATTTGCTAAATTCTAAAAATTACGTTGTTTTATAAAATCTGAAAATATGATAAAATTGACCTTATTTAATTACAATTACTCCTCAGACCTCATTTGGATAAGAGGCAGCATGACGGCCCAAAAATACCATGACGAGATGATGGAACCTGTGATCGTCCCAAACAGAGTCCAAATAGGACAAATATTTAATTTCATACATGAAAATGCTCCTTCTTACTCGGCGTGGCTGGTTTCGGCTGCCTTTCGGGAACCCGACATCGGGGTTCTGGAGTGGCCTGCACAGTCACCCAACTTAAACCCCATTTGAACACGCTTGGGACATGTTACAGCGACGAGCTATGCCTAATTTCCCGCCTAGTTTGACTACTGAAAATCAACTTTTTCAGCAACTCTCAATTCTCATTTATTATTTTTATTAAAGATGTGGCTACAGCAGCTGCAAGATCTATGCCAAATTTCACCAACAGGATTCGCTTTACCTATACAATATTAAATGCAATCGTATAGGTATGGCAAAACGGGAGGTGCTATACTTATGCCTGCAACTGTAAATTAGTTCACACCTTTCTGTTAAACGTTAAACCGATTAAAAAAAAACCTTTAGCTGATGCGAACATAATTATATTTTAAATAGTGTATACAAAATTCCAAAAGTTTCTACTGAGCGAACATCGAAACAATTCTTATTACACAAACGCTTCACAAGTCAGTCAAGTTAAACGAGTAGTTAATTATGTTAAAAATGTAATTCCAATATGTAAATAGAAAGTTATTCATGACAAAATAATGTGCTGTAAATCTCATTGCTCGATGATACTCTAGCTAGAGATTGTAGTTTAATATAATCACAAAATAGTTTAGTATATTCCAGCAGACTGATCCCATATTCTCTGTCATAAGAGAGTAAAGAACGTAGTCGTAGAAAGTAGGTCCTATATCTTCTCCGAGGTAGGATGGACTGGACTGTGAAGTTTTAAAAAACAATCATATATACTGATGTATGTATCAAGTGCTGCTAGTACTTCGGCTTCAGTTAATACATTGTCAATGGGCTCAGTTACTTCTTCTGTAGATTGAACTTCAATCGGTTCACGGGTAGTAGAAACTGGAAATTGAAGTGTAAACATCTATTCCTATATTTATCATAGAAGGGATACTGTGACTCAAATGGATCGTACCGTCCAGTGAAAATTTCAGTGTCATTGTTGATCAAATTTATCTGAAAATATAACACGTTTACTTTACTGCACAATAATATAATATAATATGCTACAAAGGGTATCAATCTTGTCTCAATAAGGTATAATATAATCGATACCTTTAATAAATTGTACAGTAACGGTACATTAAAACCGAGAAAAGCCAACAGTAGTCGCAACTATACAAATTCAAATGAAGGGACGTTAACACAGCCTGTAGTAAATTCCAAGCGTTTTATTACTAAGGTACTAGTTGACATTTATAAACCTCTGGTACGAAACGTGTGCTTAATTATTTCCGTACCGTGTGTACTAATCTTGTCTTTGATATATTTCACTACATGTCTACTAAAGGTAAATGTGTTCTGAAATATATTCCTGAAATTTTGGTACGTTTGCCCTGGGAAGAAACTTTAATGGAACTGAATGGGTAGACCCTCAATAGTACGCAGTAATATTAACAAGGAACATTGTATAAAGTAAGATTATTTAGTACAATTTTGAAGGGGCCTTTGTACCTTCTACTTGCGTCGGTTCTTACGCTTTTATCACGATTAACCAGCGCCGATGCACCTGCTGACGCAGTAGCAGTATGTGTACGGCTACTGTGCCCCTGCAAGCGTTTATTAGTAAAGCCAGTAAGCATTTAGTACTGTTTCTTCATCGGAATTCCCTTTGCTTTTGAGTGGAAACCGACTTAAGAAGACTGCGACGTTAAGCGTTGCGTGCCGCAACATTAGGGATCAAATGTTAGAGAATCGCACAGCCCAACAATCGCCAATGGTTTTAAGCCTTCTTGTTTTGTGATTAAGACTAAGAAGACACGAAAGTAAGTTTAAGTTTTAGGATTTCATGCATTACTGCAACCAGCAAACGGTACCTTCTGACTTAAGAAGTCCAAGCTCATTAATAAATAGGATTAGTGCCATTAGTCTGCTTAGACCAGGTTGCGATGGTTTCTAGTCTCTAGTAGTAATTTCTTTATTTTATATTTTCTGCTATAGTTAGATATTAAATTTCACAAATCAACCTATATAACGCCCCACTGGGTCCTTATTCATAATGTTTTTTTTTTTCATATTATCATATTGTTTTTTTTTTGGCAAGCTCGTGCGAATTGGCGCATGCGCGGTGCGCAACTTTTTATGTACCATTATGTCAAGATTTTGACAGTTAAAAGCGCGGGCTTGACGCAAAAACGAAAAAAAAACATGGTGAATAAGGACCCTTCTGGGCACGAGTCTCCCCAGTAGAACCTTCTTATTATATCCTGGGGGTAATGACCATAATCGCCACGCTTGGCGATCGCAGAGAGGCTATAAAGTAAGCAGAGGACGCTGCAACCCGTCCTCCGGTGTGAAATCCCTTAGTCGCCTTGATGACACCCACGGGAAGAGGCACTATTCTTAAGCCAGTACCACGCGGCCTATATTTAATTTATTAATTTTAAAATATTTTTTATCTAAAACGTTGAAGCGTAAGCATAGCAACTAGATAATGGCATCCTTGTCACTCACTCCGCTATGATCTGGTGGGCGTTTGATAATGATATTATTTGTGTGTAAAGTAATTTGGGTATTTATTATTTAATTGATTTGTTCTATAAATTATTATTTTATTCATTTTTACTATAATTTATTATATTGAACTATTTATACTATCAGTATTATTATAAAAAGAGGCTAGTAGAAAACTAGCGTCAGACATCTTGCCTGGCATATGCTGAACTAGCTCCTATTTTTCGGCTTTAACACTATTTATAACTAAATTTACATATTGTTGTCAAATTGTATGTCTCATTGTAAAAGACATCGCTAATCTTTTGAGAGTCCTTAGACATGGGTCCAGCACGCAAAGGTGTTTGAAGATTAGGTCAAGATTCTTGTACCTACTATGTAACATGTTCGTAAATTTATTCTTTGTAGGTACCAT
Source organism: Herminia tarsipennalis (assembly GCA_945859575.2). Classification (NCBI taxonomy): domain Eukaryota; kingdom Metazoa; phylum Arthropoda; class Insecta; order Lepidoptera; family Erebidae; genus Herminia; species Herminia tarsipennalis. Next base: position 19,349,051 of record OX243835.2, read on the forward strand.
GTTAGTTTATATTAGAAATAATTTTAAAAAATATTAGAAAGTATTATACTTACTATATAATCTAACTCTCCGTGTAATCTATTAAAAATGATATTAATAATCAATTTCCCTGTCTCTCACGCCTGGTATTCAAGTAAGGATTTAATTCTTTATTCAAAAACTCTTCTAAATGCTCGTTATATATTCTAACATATTCTTGAATATAACGTTCTGAAAAATCGTTTGTAGACTCAATGGCTTTCACATCTGCAGCCTCTGTTTTGAAGGCTGATGCTATTGCTTCGTTTGGTCTGCCCTGAACCTTAAACAAATTAAGAGATTATGTTAGTTAATTCATTCTCAGAATCTTTTTTTTTTTCTAGTAGATAAACAAGAATTGGGCAGTCCAATTTCAGCATTGAAAAATTAATGACCACATTCGCATGGAAAAATTAAAGCTGTGGGTGATTTCATGAATATTGGCTAACATCAAATATGAACTTTATTTTTTCCCGAACTTTACATTACTCATTGCTTGTTATCGCCTTTCTTCAGCATATTTATTTATGGACATCATTTGAACTGGAGGTGGCACATATTGATGCAAGGTTGATTATCTTAACGTTTTGATTGCCCAATTCATGTTGTTGAGGCTTCCATAATGAAACGTACCTCTTGACTTCAAGTAGTAATTGGTGAGCTGAAATTGAGAAGTTCAGAGAACCTACTGATGTCTATATTTTAATTCGATTTGAACTTCGGAATAAAATTTGTATGCGCCGGTAACTTACAAAAGCGTTTTTATTTCAATAGATATTACTGGTAAGAAGAAAGACTATATTATGAAATGCTCTAAAACTATGTTTTTACAAATAATAAAAATTAAAATAAAAGTTTAACTAAGATACATACATACGCATCAAACACATAACCCTCCTCCGCTTAACTTCGGGCTTTTAATTAAGGGAATTATACAAATGCGTCTTGTAATACGTTTGTTTATTAGTGCATTAATGTTATATTGCTGTATGACAATCAAATTTTATAAGTTCCAAAATATTACAAACAAACTAACCGAGTTCTACATGGACTTTACAAAGTGGTAAACGAAACAACAGTCAAAATACTCACAAAATAAAATGCAGAAGCAAAAAGCAACAAACTAAGGAACGACATCCTTGATTGTAAAACAGAAACAAAAATGGCGAAAAAAAATATCAGTAACACTTTATAAATGTATGCAGTTCCTTTATTACCTTTTGTGAATCGGAATTGTCACGTCGGGAGTTGATAAAGCTTTATCTGTGGCACGCGGAAGAAATATTAATAATATTGTTCGTAATATTTCAGCACGTAAAATCAATTGCAGTATTAATAAAAGACTAGTTTCTTCTCGTGGCTAGACCAGATCGCGATAAAACCAAAATCTGGCAACCTAACTAGTATCTGATGATTATAGAGATCAGTACGTTCAAACTAATAATCAAACAAATTCTTTAGCTTTATTATGAGTAGCTATAGATAAAAGATCATCATCTCATCATTATCATCAAGCGATGATGATCAGAACATTCATCATCGCTTGATAACCTTAAAAACCAGATTAGACCTTGTCCTGAGAATAGTTTTAGTTCCATTTTTATCAACGTGGGATTATTTATTTATTACATTACAGCAATCCAAATTTTTATTTTTATTTATTAAACCCGGTAATACCGAGTTTAACTTTTTGTTTTTTGACTATAAAAATAATAAGAGACTACGACGACCTAGAGAACTAGAACCCCAAAAATCAATACACATTTAAGAACAACAATCTATACTAATATTAAAAAGCTGAAGAGTTTGTTTGTTTGTTTGTTTATTTGAACGCGGTATTCTCAGGAACTACTGATCCGAATTGAAAAAAAAATTGACGGTTAGATAGCCCATTTATCTAGGAAGGCTATAGGCTATATAACATCACGCTACGACCAATAGGAGCGGAGCAGCAACGAGAAACGTTGAAAAAACGGGGAAAATTTACGCATACGAAGTTGCGCGGGGCAGCTAGTCAATCTATACTAATATTACAAAGCGGAAGAGTTTGTTTGTTTGTTTGTTTAAACGCGCTAATCTCAGGATCTACTAGTCCGATTTGAAAGATTCTTTTTTTGTTGAATAGTCCATTTATAGAGGAAGGCTTTAGGCTATATACCTAACATCACGCTGCGAGCAATAGGAGCGGAGCAGCAATGAAACATGTTGCAAAAACGGGGAAAATTGACGTATACAAAGTTGCGCGGGACAGCTAGTAATAAATATTGTTATTTTTTTAATGGGACATTGCAGCTAAATTTGTCTGAAATATTGATTGTAGTTGTTGTAGATAAAAAAATATACCTAAATTAATGACAACCAAAATATATTAGGTAGAGTAGAATGAATTGCAATGCTCACATTATTGTAACGATATTTTTGACGTGATAAGACGTTCCTATAAATCGATGACCGGCTGCACTTACGAAAACGTGAGACGTCACTGCTCACGTTATGTACTCGTTGCTTAGCAACGCAAATGGAGATTCCGCCGGCTGATAGGCTCCGTATAGAAGTATTGCGCCCGGGTCCACTAAAGATGTTACAGGTTTGGTTGTTTATGTAATGTCATCAATGTTTTCTTATGACATTTAACATGTAAAATTATCATCCGTAAACCGAATTTACTGACAACATTTTTTTTGTTATGAACTTTAAAAAATATATTCTGTCAACCGGGTATAAAGGAATTGTTATTTGCCTTATTGAAGTCATTTACAACTTAAATACACAGCTTAGCAACTTATGTTGTGTGAATATTCACACAACATATTTTATATACATTGTAAATTATAGTTATTTTTGGACACAATTTGTTTGTAAAAACTATCATTAGATCTGAATACTTGACATGTTTCTAGTCTTGTTACTGCGAGCACGAAACATTTGTCACTTTCCTATCGTTTCCGTATTCGAATAGAAACGGTAAGATTTTGTATGAAAACTTGATCAGCGCCGTGGTGTGCGTCAAGGGAACTAAAATTTGGCAGCATGAACCCCGTAGTTTCGTCATCGAGTAGTAATAGTATCGTAATAGAACAGTTACCATACAAATGTATATAAAACGGCAGCATGAACATTTTTTGACATAAGGTATCGTGAACTTACGACACGTTGCCATGGAGACGCACGTTAGCGTCTCTCTGTAATTTTTAAGGTGAGATTACAATTGTGAGGTGTATTATTTACTAAAAATGAATTAAAAATGTCCTCAGGACCCCATAAAATGTTTTCTGTGGTTTTCAAGGAAGCGAAAGACGAGAATCAAGGTTCGTAAAGTTTACGTTACAAACTTCTAGAGCCAGAAGGAGGTTTACGTTTTTTTTAATTTAGATTTTACATCCTTAAACAATTCTCACAGGAGTTTTATATCCCAATTGACATTTAAATTAGGATGCAGACTAACCAATGAATGTCTTAGAACTTCGCTTTAAAGTTAACTCAAAAACGAGTAAAATTATTAGTTTAGAGCAAATTAATGCCGAATATGTCGCGGATTTCGTGGACCGCAAACATTCGCGACCGCCGCGGAAATGAAACGCGTCGTGAAGTAACTTAACAACATTTTTACGGATTACGTGATCGTATGAGCGCACCGTGAGTTCTTAGCCTAACTCACGTAATCGTATCGAGTCAACTATACGAATACGGATACGAGAGTTGGTCGGCAGCACGAACACTTGAAACATACGAGACTACACGATAACGCAAGTTTTTTATTTTTTAATTATATAATGCCTAGTTTATAATATAAATTGAACGAATGTAAATGAATGACACGTTCAAAAATCGCTATCGTCCCATTTATTAAATCATTTATCTTGCTAGAAATATACACTATAATACACTATATATAATGTACATTAAAATATTACACTGAAATTACAATTTTGGAATTATATAATATGAACAAAATAAAAAAATTCAACTGTTACGATTTCTGAACATGGACCTTTTGTCGTTGACAATCCGCGTCAGAGTGACATAACGCGCAACGCTTTAAGTTACTAATTTTATAATTTTATTTTAGGTGTTAGTTGCTCAAACCAAAATGAAATTCTAAAATATTTATGCTAGTAGGAAGAAAATGCGATGCGTGTAATATCGTCATCGTAACATCGTCGACATAACTGACGTGATTCTTCATTTACATTAAGACAAGTTCATTATATGTAATAATACAGTTGGAGAAAAGATAAAGGCAATAAATACAATTATACTACAAAACTGCACTTTATTGATTAAATAGGTTCTAGGTACAGACAAGACTACAAGCAAGATTCTCAGTGCGTAGTATTTAATCGGCTAAAGGTAGCCTTCCCGAGAAGCGAGGTGTAGTTGGTGTATCGTCTTCCCTCAGCAGCCAATGCTGCTGGATAGGTTGTCATTAACCAGGATCTTTGTGGATAACGTCAAACTATCTGCAATCATATTAAATCACATTATTTTTACAATACATATTGTTTTATCAAAATAAAGAACTTATTTTTGCAAATGTTTTTTTTTCTTATTTTTGAATGAATGAATATCATTCTTTTGTGTAAAATTATTTTCACTTACTTATATATAAATAGCATGCAGGTAGCTTTGTTTAGAAAGGGGCATTAATAAATGTGCTATGTATGTAATGTGCTCATTGTCGGTTTGTTCAATGTCTCAGCAACTTCTTCCTCCACATTTTTACGGACTTTTGTTTGGTCTGAATGTTTATCCATGCCAACCACGCTTTGGTAGCGTTATATTATGCCGAAAGCACGAAGAATCTGTAATTTAAACGCAGTTTTAAAACTCATATGTAGACAAAAAATGTCCTGTATATTAATCAAGGATGTATCTATACTCTATATTTAATGTCTTCTAAGCTAATTCTTTTACTCGTTTTTGAGTTCATTTTAAAGCGAAGTGTACCTAAGACTTTCATTGGTTGGTCTATATCTTATTTTGAATATCAAATGATAATTCCAAAAAAACTTTGTTGTTCCAAGCGCTTAATAAAACTCTTGTGAGTATGATTTTATTATTGATGATTCTCGTCTTCCTCTTCTTTGCATCCTAAGCCAAAATATATTTTATAGGGTCTTATGGACGTTTTTACTTAAATTTTATGTAAATTACACCTAACAATAATACTCTCACCAAAGAGAATAAAAACTTTCCGTAGTATGTTTTTAAACTCTTTGATATAAACTCACCATAAATGATAGTGAGAACCAAAGAGAATATAAAACTGAGAACGCTTACGTACGTCACCATGACAACGAGTCGTAAGTTCACGATGTTCACCATAGAGACTATCTCCTCCATGATGTTCTCGTTTTTGTTAATCCGGGTTAATATCTCTATGGTGTGTGCTGTCTACTAAGTAGCGGCTACTACAGGGCACCTTTTTACCAAACTTCATCAATATTCATAGAGTAGTCTGAGTTAAATGCCTGTAACATACGGACGGACAAATAGACAGACAGACAGACATGACGAACCTTATGGGTTCCGTTTATGCCACTTTGGCTACGGAACCCTAAAACAAGTATGCGATCTAATCCAAGTCCAATGTCTTCTTCTAGTTGCTTCCTCTAGCAATAGTAACAAGTAATCGACCAGTTAAATAACAATTTTCGAACTGCTTTTTGACCCGGTTATGTGTTTAACGTATAACCTTCCAATGTTCCTATGTCCCTTCATAGTTTCATAACGGCTCAACCGATTTTAATAAATGATACGTCATTAGATTCACCTCGATGACGCGAGTATCACTGGGTACATAAAATTCTTTAAAAAATCTTTGTGGCGTATTTTATGAGCTTTAATGTGCGGTCTGAGAAAAAATATATTTAGAAGACCCTAGAGTGGAGTATCATATTAAAGGCGAGTTCGAAAATATGATCCATAAGTTTGAAAAAAGTTTGGAGTGACAATTTATTGAAACAAAGTTGTAATGAAACAAATTTAATAAAACTTATTAAATAGCTCTTTAATTATCTTACAATGACTAAAAAGTACTAAATAAAAATAAAAAATATACTAAAAAAAAGGGGTTGCACTCCGGGAGTGCCGTCAGAAGTAAAAACTTGAACATTAACGTTGTGCATTTTTGAATATTTTGGAATTTTTGGGAATGTTTTCATTATTTTGAAACCAAAAAGCCAAATATGAAATTTCACATGTCTAACTTTAAAACTGATGCAGTTTTATACAAACTTACAACCACCATTTTACCACCATATAGGATGAATTTCCAAAAAAACCCTTTTTATCGTATATCTACATTATATAAGAAACTAGCTTCCACCTGCAGTTTCATTCGCGTTAAATTTGGATTGCCATTTCACCCCTTTAAAGATTTGCTTGAGGCTCTGTAGAGGATGGTGTTGTATCCATGAACCACTTGAGAACAATTTAACAAAATTTGATAAAAATTGGTACCAGAGAAAACAGTGTTTGTATGTATGTAATGGGTAATACTTTTTTATTATTATTAACGTTAAAAGTATAACGTAGGCATATACCACGCTATGAAAGGTACGTGTGAAACAGGAATAATAAAAAAACGCTCGGTGGCTACGATACGATACTGTGGCTTAAAAATAAAAAATAGGCATATAATAATATATGTAGGTATTTTTGTGGCGGCATATTCAGACATATTCCTCCCCCACCCTCCCCTCGGTGGTTATAGTGCTCGAGTTGAATCTAATGCCCCCCGCCCACTCTAGTCATGCGAGCAACTCACACTTGGCCCGTTGAGTCAATAGTTGTCCCCCATGAATTAAGTTCTGGATCCGCGCCTGATTTTGTTGCGTAATATTTTAAAACTATGATATCTCCTAAGATATTCATTGAAATTAAATGAAGTAAGAGCAATTTTGTTCAAAATTAAATATTTGTGATGAATAACGTATTTATTTGGATAAGGGTTAACACCATGTTTATTAGAATACTTTCGCTAATAAATGCATTATTTAGAACAGATTTGATTACCATTAAAAAGGTAATAGTGGGTTAACAACGACCAAAGATAGACATTTGCTGTCGCTGACTTTTTTTAGATTTTTTTAAGAGGAACCATTCCGTCATACATTGTTGTTGTGTAACTTTGACCGTTTACGTCCTAATTGATCATAGTGTGATGTTATATAGCCTATAACCTTCCTCGATAAATGGGATATTCAACACAAAACATTTTCAATTCGAACCAATAGTGCTTGAGATCACGTTAAAACAAAACGACAAACAAACTCTTCAGCCTTATAATATAAGTATAGATACGTCTTCTAAATTTCACGTTTCAACTATCAGAGGTTTCGGCTGTGCGTTGATCCATTAGTCAATCAGTCAGTCGGTCAGAACTTTGAATTTTTTAATAGACTATCATTCCATCTCTAACATTCACTTCTTTTCATTCAAAAATTTTTCCAACACTTTTAACGCCGCTTTCATAATCTCCATCCACTGAGCTTGCAGCTGCAATTCGGTATCCCGCTGACGAAGCTCAATATCTCTCTGCCGGATCCTCTCTCTTTCTAATTCCAGATACATTCTTTCTCTATCCCTTGCATCCTCTCTTGCATTCGTCTCACATTCAAGAAAATAATCGGAAATGTTCGCCTTGCGCTTTCTGTTTTCATTTTTTTTTTTGTGGTGGCAATGGTGGAGGTTGTGGAGATGGTAAAAATGTTTGAGATGGTAGGGATGGTTGCGATAGTATGATTGATGGAGATGGCGGAGTTGCTTGAATTGTGGGGAATATAAGTGAATCGGATCTCGAAGATGCGGTGGGTGCTGGTAAAACTCGGGGTATAGGTGATGGCACATGTCCTTCGTCCCTACTGTGGCTAGGCATATTCCAGCCTTCATCACCTGTAGGCATACGATAAAAAAGTCACGTTTACTCTTATTACAAGTAATACTATTTATTTTATTAAGTAGGTACAGACACAGACTACAAGTATACCTACACAATAATAATATATTAACTGCAAACTATGCGTTGTAGCAGTTTAATATTGTAATATTAAATTACTACAACGCATAAGTTAATTTTAAACTGCCTCTCTTTTATAACCATAGTTTGTAGCGAGTAATCTAGATAGTTACCTTTTGGGTTTGTCGGCTTTGCTGGATTTTTGATTTCACTCTATAATATATTTTTAAGATCGTGGATGTCAATCCACAATCTTATTTCCAATTTTCGTAACATATTATTAGATACAATACATTAGGTAGATATAAGTTTACAAAACACGTCAACGCCAACTTCAGGTATGGCCATACCCACAGCTGCCTGGACCCCAGTAATCGCTAAAACGCGTTGTTCGAGGTCCGTCAGGTATATATTTTGGGCTGGTCCACCACCTGTACCCTGGACTCCTCGGTTGCTTTTAGCCCATTTTGTTTTTGAGTTGTTTTTAAAACTGCTCCAAACCTTAAGCAAATAAAATAAAATAATTACGTATACAATGCTTAAAAATGGTGAATAAAGAAGTATGAAAAGCTTATAAATTGTGTGCCAACTGAAACTTACTTTCCGCCAATTTTCTTCGGTGCGAGTCTCGCCTATCCCTTGGCTGTTTAACAACTCCGCCAGCTCTTGCCATTTTTTATTTGTCCACTGCCGTCCGTTGGGCATATATTGGGGCTTTGATAAATCTCCATGTCTTAAAATAATAATGATTATGTTTATAGGTTCGCCATTTAGTACCTATATAAAACGAAACAACGGAAACGAAAAATACTTACTTCTCCATAAACACTACCAAAATCGTAAATTGTGTGATAGTGGTTGGTGACATTTTTACTTTTATTTTATTAATTTGTAACGAATTATTGAATAATACTATGTATATTTAAAGCCTGCGCGTTAATTTGCACTGACATGGGTTGTCAAGGTCAAAGACAAAAACGACCACGTTTAGAAATTATAAACCTTGGTACATTTTTTCTGTTTACAATATATAATTACAAAACATCCATTTCAAGTTAATTATCAATGTACTTTACATATGATACGATTTGTTTAATGTATTTCTATTTTTCAAGACTTATTAGCAAGATAAATTACTAATTAAATAGAACGATAGCAATTTTTGAACGTGTCATTCATTTACATTCGTTCAATTCATATAATGTATACTGGGCTTTACTAACGTTATCGTATAGTCTCTACGAGAGTAACTTATAGCGTTCGTGCTGCCGACCAAAGTATAGTATCCGTATTCGTATAGTTAGCTCGATACGAATACGTGACGTAGGTATCGAATGTTCATGCTCGCAGTAATCCGTGAGAACAGCCCCAATATAAACTGGAGATAACTATGTTAATATACAAACTATTTTTTAAGTAAAATGCACTAGTAATGCAACAGATGTAACCTGCCTCAGTGTATATTCTTTATTTATTGTGTGCGTAACTGTCTGGGTCAGATTTGTATGAAAGATAGTGTTAAGTTTTTTTTTTTTGAAAAATTGTTTGTTTATTAAGGTAATCCACATTCGATGCTGTTGAGTTTAGTATTAGTATGTCCTACACCTGGGCATAACTGGGGCGTATGTTTTTTAAAAGTGTATTGTAAAAGGTAGCACGTGTATTACAATGACTCATTATAATCCTTATAGAATTTTATAAGCTACGGGTTACGCGTTAGTATTTTATTTTAAGGCTAAATACCTTTGTTTATTTCCCGACGTTTCGACCGTATTGCAACGGCCGTGGCCGTGGTGGGTAGAGTCTACCCGTGACCACGGCTGTTGAAATACGGTCGAAACGTCGGGATATTTCATCTTTATTTAATGATTAGCGGACGCCTCGCGGTTTTACCCGCGTAGTTCCCGTTCCCGTGGGAATACAGGGATAAAAAATAGCCTATGTCACCCGGGTTTAGTGTAGCTGCACAACGATGAAATAATTTTTCAAATCCGTCGAATCGTACAAACAAACAATCAAATCTATCCTCTTTATAATATTAGTATATACAATTTAATAGGGACCTTTCAGTTAAATCTTCACTTATTTAAAAAAACTTCTTCTTAGTCATATTCTTCAGTCTGTGTCTGAAGGGTCAATCACTTTTCGTTATACATCCGCAATTGGCATGTTGATAAGCGAACATATTTGTAAACGTCATTTATAGGATCAGTAGTCGCTAGATACTAGGCCACTCTATAGAGTGCCCTAATACCTACCAAGTTAGTTATATAACTTTATTACTTCCTAACATGTTTCAATTTTGTAGGTACTTATATTTATTTTCACATAATTAGACTATGACATTAGAAAAGGTATAAAAAATAGTAATGAAATATATCTTTAATTGGACCTACAAAATTATCATTTAGGAAGTACCTAATTGTATATTACTCGATAATAACTCAATGTCTGCCGTAGAAAACTGTAGAAATCACTTCTGACGTATAGCACAAGTAATCTAAAAAAAAAAAAATTCTAAATGTTGCTTTTCCATAAAACCAACAAAATCTCTTAAACTCATAACGGTGTTAAATGTTAACAGACGTTATAAATATATTCACCAATTTATCATTAAATCGTACCCATTACACTACCGACATGAACCCACCCCTAACACAAGCCTTTAAGCTTAGCTGGAGGTGTTAACAGGATTGCTAGTAATGTGGGAACCACAATCCCAAATTGCTGGTTAACTTTAAAAAAAATAAACAAAAAACAACATTTAAGGAACCACTACTAAGTTTTAGTAACCAAGAGCGATGACGCACTACAGTTCTAAATACATAAGCACATTACACATTCAAGACCACAAACTGTCATCTATCGCTAATTTACTGACTCTACAAATACGAGGAAACAAGATGGCACCATGTACTAATTTTATGTACATACATAATTTAGGCATAAATAGTAACTGATATTATCGAAGTTAAATATAATTACTTATCGATGTCCTCTTAAACCTCTTTCCTTCCGTCCTCTTTTGACCTCAAATGAAAAACAACGCACAACCAGGATCGACGATTTTTCCCGAATTATTAATTCAGTTCAGTGGTTCAGTGATTTTAACGTAAAAGATACATCCTTCTATATTATTAGGATTTTATAAAAGCCATAGTAAAACTCTTTCTTAAATGATATTGCACTAGTCCTACAACATACCTATGAAATTATGTTCGCGAGTATTCAATATGAAGGACCTCAATAGACAAGTCCAACAGTTCTAATTGTAATAAGAAATCGCAACGTTTAGATATTACCGATATAGATCGATCAAACAATGTTGTTTATGCCGTTTAACTTTGCCTATAGGCTTATCTTAGGGAAAACTTGAGAAAAGTATGCTTTACTAATTTTAATCTGTGTTCTTATACCTACCATTACAAAACCGACATGAACATATTCCTAACATAAGACATTGATCTTAGCTGTCGGGATTAACAGCATTGCTTGTAATATTAGACCTACAATACCACATTGCTATCTTTAAAATCTCTTAGTTCTCATTTATTCATGTATTAAAAATGTGGCCACAGCAGCCACAAGATTTATGCCAAATTTCACCAACAGGATTCGTTTTACCAATACAATAATAATGCATTTGCATAGGTATGGCAAAACGAGAGGTGCTATAATTATGCCTACATCTGTAAATTTGTTCACACCTTTCTGTTAAACGGTACATAACCTAATAAAAAGAAAATAAAACCTTTAGCTGATTGAAACATAATTATATTTTAAATAGTACAAAATTCTAAAAGTTTCCACTGAGCGAACATTGAAACAATTGTTATTACCCAAACGGTTCACAAGTCAGTCAAGTTACATGAGTAGTTAAATAAGTTATAAATTTAATGCCAATAAGTAAAAATGGAAAGTTATTCATGACAAAATGATGTGCTATAAATCTCAATACTCGATAATACTAGCAGAACGCTGGAGATCATAGTTCATAAACACAATAGTTTAATATATCCCAGCTGGCTGATCTCATATTCTCTGTTATACATCTGTAAAGAGATTAGTCGTAGAAAGTAGGCCCTATACTTTCTCCGAGGCAGGATGGACTGGACTGTGACTTCAGTCGGTTCATGGGTAGTAGAAACTGGAAATTGAAGTGTAAACATCCATCTTTATTCACCATAGGAAGGATACTGTGACTCAAATGGATCGAATCCTCCAGTGGAAATTTCAGTGCCATTGTTGATCAAATTTATCTGAAAATATAACACGTTTGCTTTACTGTAAAATAATATAGTGTATTATGCTATAAATGTATCAATCTTGGCTCAATAGGGTATAATTTAATAGATTCCTATAATAAATTGTAAAATAACGGTACATTAAAGCCGAGAAAAGCCAAGAGTAGACGCAACTATACAAATTCAAAAGAAGGGACGTTAACACAGCCTGTAGTAAATTCCAAGCGTTTTATTACTAAGGTACTAGTTGACATTTATAAGCCTCTGGTACGAAACGGGTGCTTAATTATTTCCGTACCGTGTACACTAATCTTGTCTTTGATATATTTCACTACATGTCTACTAAAGGTAAATGTGTTCTGAAAAATATTCCTGAAATTTTGGTACGTTTGCCCTGGGAAGAAACTTTAATGGAACTGAATGGGTAGACTCTCAATAGTACGCAGTAATATTAACAAGGAACATTGCTTAAAGTAAGATGATTTAGTACAATTTTGAGGGCGCCTTTGTACCCTCTACTTGCCTCGGTTCTTATGCTTTTATCACGTTTAACCAGCGCCGATGCACCTGCTGACGCAGTAGCGGTATGTGTACGGCTACTGTGTCCCTGCAAGCGTTTATTAGTAAAGCCAGTAAGCATTTAGAAGTGTTCCTTCATCGGAATCCCATTTGCCTATGAGTGGAAACCGACTCAAGAAGACTGCGACGTTAAGCGTTGCGTGCCGCAACATTAGCGCTGGTCAAACGTTAGAGAAACGCACAGCCCAACAATCGCCAATGGTTCTAAGCCTTCGTGTTTTGTGAGTAAGACTAAGAAGACATCTTAATCACAAAACACGAAAGTAAGTTTAGGTTTTAGGATTTCATGCATTACTACAACCAGCAAACGGTACCTGCTGACTTAAGAAGTCCAAGCTCATTAATAAATAGGATTAGTGCCATTAGTCTGCTTAGACCAGGTTGCGATGGTCTCTAGTCTCTAGTGATAATTTATTTATTTTATATTTTCTGCTATAGTTAGATATTAAATTTCACAAATCAACCTATATAACGCCCCACTGCTGGGCACGGGTCTCCCCAGTAGAACCTTCTTATTATATCCTGGGGGTAATGACCATAATCGCCACGCTTGGCGATCGCAGAGAGGCTATAAAGTAAACAGGTGTCCTCTGTTTACTTTATAGCCTCTCTGCGATCGCCAAGCGTGGCGATTATGGTCATTACCGTATGGTGCAACCCGTCCTCCGGTGTGAAATCCCTTAGTCGCCTTGTTGACACCCACGGGAAGAGGCCCTATTCTTAAGCCGGTACCACGCGGCCTATATACAATTTATTAATTTAAAAATATTAATGTATATTTTTCCCTTTCATCTGATACGTTGAAGAGTAAGCATAGCAACTAGATAATGGCATCCTTGTCACTCACTCCTCTATGTTCTGGTGGGCGTTTGATAATGATATTATTTGTGTGTAAAGTAATTTGGGTATTTATTATTTACCTATTTATACTACTAGTATATTTATCAAAAGAAGCTAGTTGAAAACCAGCGTCAGACATTTCGCCTGGCATATGCTGAACTAGCTCCTATTTTTCGACTTTAACACTATTTTTATCTAGTTAATATACTTTACATATTGTTGTTGTCAAATTGTATGTCTCATTGTAAAAAACATGGGTCCAGCACATAGAGGTGTTTGAAGATTTAATATAAATTTAAAATTTATAAATAATTTAAAAACATGCTAGGTAGTATTATACTCACTATATAATCAAACTCTCCGTGTAATCTATTAAAAATGACACTAATAATCAAATTCCTTGTCTCTTCTCAAACGCCTAGTATTCAGGTAAGGATCTAATACAGATTTATATAACTCTTCTAATTGGTCGAAATATGTATTAAAATATTCCGATGTCAAAATCATATCAAATTGTGAAGAATTGACTGTAGGATCAATGGCTTTCACATTTTCAGCCTCTTTTAAGAAAGCTGATGTTATTGCTTCGTGTGGCCTGCCATGCACCTTAAACAAATTAAAAGATTATATTAATTCATTCTGGGAATCTTTTTTTTTTTTTCTAATAGATAAACAAGAATTGGGCAGTCTAATTACAGCATTGAAAAATTAATGACCACACTCGCATGGAAAAATTAAAGCTGTGTGTCATTAATAATGGCTAACATCAAATTAAAACTTTATTTTTTGCCCAACTTTACATAAGATACTCATTGCTTGTTAATGCCTTTCTTTAGCATATATTATCATGGACATCATATGAACTGGAAGTGATATATATATATTGATGCAAGATTAATTATCTCAACGTTTTGATTGCCCAATTCTTGTTGATGAAGGCTTTCATAATGAAACGTACCTCTTGACTCCAAAAAGTATTTGGTGAGCTGAAATTGAGAAGTTTAGGAATCTACTGATGTCTATATTTTAATTTAATATGAACTTCGTAATAAAATATGTAGTTATGAGCCGATAACTTGCAAAAGCGATTTTAATTCAATATATATTGATGGTAAGACTATATTATGAAATTCTCTAAAACAATGAATTTACAAATAAAGAAAAAAAATTAACTAAAATACATGCATATGCATTAAACACATAAACCCTCCTCCGCTGTCGGGTAAAAATACCTAACTTATCTTAGGGCTTTTAATTTAAATAATTAAACAAATATGTCAGGTATCCACTCTGTAATACGTATGTATATTAGTGCATAATGTTTTATTGATGAATGACAATAAAACTTCAAAGTTCCAAAATATTACAAACGAACTAACCGTATTCTACATGGACTATACAAAATGGTAAACGAAACAACAGTCAGAATACTCACAAAATAAAATGCAGAAGCAAAAAGCAATAAACTGAGGAACGACATCATTGATTGTAAAATAGAAACAAAAATGGCGTAAAAAAATATCAGTAACACTTTATAAATGTATGCAGTTCCTTTATTACCTTTTGTAAATCGGAATTGTCACGTCGGGAGTTGATAAAGCTTTATCTGTGGCACGCGGAAGAAATATTAATAATATTGTTCGTAATATTTCAGCACGTAAAATCAATTGCCGTATTTATAAAAGACTAGCTCCTGCTCGCGGCTAGATCAGATCGCGATAAAATCAAAACCTAGCTACCTAAGTAGTATCTGCGGAGATCAGTACTGTCAAACAAATAATCAAACAAACTATTTAGCTTTAATAAGAGTAGCTAAAGATAAAAGATTTCATCATCGCTTGATAACCTAAAGAATTAAATTAGACCTTGTCCTGAGAATAGTTTTAGTTCCATTTTATTTAAAGATAACTAGATATGAGGGATTCTGGTCACATATTAATCAATATCAATAATCCAAATTTTATTTTTTTAAATTCGATAATACCGAGTTTAACTTTTTGTTCTTTGGCCATAAACATAACAATAGACTGTAGTGAAATGAAAAGTTAGGTTTAAGATAGGACTACATATATTTACAAGAACTTAAAGACTACTTAAAATTAAAGATAATTTAGAACCGATGCTGGCGGAGATGCAGTGCTGGTAGGTCAAGATGCGGCACTCGTAGGTAGAGGCGCGCCGCCGGTAGGTAGAGGCGCGGCGCCGGTAGGTAGAGGCACGGCGCCGGTAGGCAGAGGCACGGCGCCGGTAGGCAGAGGCACGGCGCTGGTAGGTAGTAGTGGCGCGACGTCGGCAGGTAGAGGTGCGACGCGTCGTAGAGGTGCGGCCCGGTATATAAGAGAGGCGACGCTGGTAAGTAGAGAGGCGACGCCGATAGGTAGAGAGGCGACGCCGGTAGGTAGAAAGGCGACGCCGGTAGGTAGAAAGGCGACGCCGGTAGGTAGAAAGGCGGCGCCGGTAGGAATGATAGGTAGAAAGGCGACGCCGGTAGGTAGAAAGGCGGCGCCGGTAGGAATGGTCTCTTTCTCTTAATTTCCCACTCCCTCTCTTTTAGAGAGCTCGTTCTTCACTCCTTCTCTTTTAGAAAGCTGGCTCTTATCTGCCTCTTCTTCGGTTTTGTATTCATAAAGAAAACTCTCTAGAAGCAATTTAAAATTTTAAAGCTTAACTTATTTTTAATTTAGAATTTACGCACAGCCAGTTTCACAATGTAGACCATACTTTACAAAGAACTCTATGCTTATCTTGTTGTCATAGCAACCATAGAAAATATTTGTCGACATGACAGATTTGATGTATGAAAAATAATTGTTTACATAAGAAGAGATATTATAAAATAAATGGCGAAATACGTAACTTATATATACAGAAATGCCACGAAATAACACTACAAGGACATATATACATATACGAGGTAAGAATTATCACTACAAGACATTACGATTGATTGATTAAGATCTTCCAATATACCAATTCTAGAAATAGTTGTTGGAAGTAACACGTGACTGCAAGATAAATCATATTTTTAAACACCTTTTATCATTTTTCTAAGGCTTCAATTTCATACTCTAAAAACAACAACTTTGTATACCTTTATTGTTTCACAACAATGCAACGATGGGACAAAATTTATCACTGGACGGGATATTACGACAGTTTTTTTCAGTTTGTCAAATATATTCATAAAAGCATATTGTACGGTCAACAGAATAAGTTGAGTTCACGACACAGTTTTTTTAATTTTAATTGAAAACGAAAATATGTTTGTGACAGCAATTAGAACCGCTACTACAATACAGATATTATAATGTGGTGCGCCGCACCTTTATAATAAATAGATGTGGTCAACTGCCTACTAGCCCCAAATGCGTGGTCACGCTAAATCTGAGTAAACATTTTCTGCATGATATTAACTCCTAATAGTATTCTCACTAGGCTAACCTGTATCAAGAAAGCCATAAAAATACTGTTGTGTTACTTTAAATACTTGCTTTTCACCACGGCTCAGCTAGCGTTAAATAGATATTAATATTACTTATATCAGTTAATTACATAAATATTAATTAATTTGTTCTTCATAAGGAAATGTAAGTAAGACACAAACGTGACATTTCCAAGAAACGTCCAAGCGATAGAGTGAACACGTGAATACGATAAACAGAATGTCGAATCTAATTACTTGTGCTCACATAATATATTATTACTTTGTTTATTAAAGTTAATGTATTTGTTTTGCTCTTTGTGTGCACCTGCGCAGTAGCGTTGTTATTTTTAATGTCCATCGAAAAAGGACTTTAAAACATCGTCATAGCTATTTCCCGCCTTGAGTCTGCCCATGTATGGCATTGAAGTATGTGTGTTATGCGTTTTATGTAGGTATATACCTGTGTAAGTATGTATTTTGAATAGTATGTCAATGATAATATAATCTATGCGCATTCATTGTTAAATAAAGAATAAAAGATTAAATATTCTGTAATTAATGTTACTAATGACTTGTTATGAATAAGGGTAGAGCCGCCAACTAAAATTGAAATTGAATTTGATGTCTGTTTGTTTGTCTCCAGTGTCGGAGTTAGGTTAGTTATTTAGGATCGGGTTTAAATGAATCTGTTTAGAAATGCGACTGTACAGACATAGTTTTCTTTTATATTTTTGGAAAGTGGTTTAGTCTTTTAGGAATATAATCAGCTTTTAATCATTCATATGTAAACGTTTTTTAATGTGCGCACACATTTAACATGCACCTGATAAACTGTTAAATTAGACATTTGAATATTCTGTTGTTGATGAAAATCTATTCAACTCGTGAATTTATCGGTGTTTTATATTAACGCTTGCATTATATGATAGTTACATACATAAAATATAACAAAAAAGTAACCGTTTGTAAATAAAACAAAATGGTACCAGCATAGGCTAAAAACTTCGAATCGAAATTCGAAATGTGGGTTGAAGTTGAAAGTACTTCGGCAAATATTTGCCGCGCTCGCCGTTTCCAGCCATACGTACTACTTGACTGTTTTGCTGACCGTACTTCAAACACCTTTAGGTTAAATAAACTTCAACAAAAAATACTAATACAATTATATAATATTACTGGCATACTTACTTATAACACACTGAATTTCACATTTAGGAGTTTGGAGATGATTTTTTCCTGAGAGATAAGAAATAAACCAAAAAATAGCCCAATCATTTGAGTAAGCCGTTTTCAAATAATTGTGATACTTAGTTACATTTGTATTTATAACATTTATTGTAAATAATTCTAGTTGTAAATGATATGTGTAAATTTATTGAGATAAAAAACACTTTAAATAAAATAAATGAAACTAGCAAATAAGAATAAAAATAATCTAGGCTGAACTGTGTTTGCCTGAAAACAGCTCAAGCCCTAAAATTAGTTCCCTGAAATCGTAAAACCGAAACGGAGAAATAAAAGCTTTTAGTGAGTGTTCATCTTCTTTTAAAAAAACTTGAATGAGGATTTAATCTTTTTTATGGTAATTTTATTTTATAGTTTAGCCTGATTGCTTTATTTAGCCGGGATGATCAACGTGAATGATTACTTAGTTAGATGGTGGTTTCAAACAAACTTTGTTTAATAAATTTCGTCTAATGGCACAGTAGGACTGTGTACGACTGCTACGCAAGAGGTCATGGATTCGATTTCGATATAAGACACCACTCTGTGTGATCCACAAATTATTGTTCCTGTTACTGCTACTTTTATAGCCGTTTTTAATATTCTATCTTTCAAACGATTTGGCTACTAGAAATATATATAATTTGACATAAACTCCATACAAAATATTAGGCCCACTATAAATTAACGCATATTGAATTTTTACTACTCTTTTATTGTATTTTAGACGTTTTTCGTCCAAACGTTGTATAACAAAAGTGGAGTACAGTCCTAACGTTTAGTTTGTATTTACCAGCAGATTTTGAACCGGTAATACGAGCATTGCGAAACGGAATGACCGTCATTACGTAAGAGGTTGTATGAGATGGGATTGATAGGAAGGGTAGTAGCCAAAACTCACACTTCACAGAGTGACCCTGAACTCACATCAGATGTAAATAAAACAATATGAAATAAAAATTGAAAATTAGTATTCTTATAAATTCATTTGAACCCGGCCACGCTTTGCTGTGGCTTTTTGGGCCTGGTTTTATCAAACTTTTCATCACAATATGATCAATGGTTTTGAAATACATCACATATTGCGTCAGTCAGCAACAGTAACAATCTGGCATTCATGCATTGGGACATCAAGCCGCGGGCATAAGCTAGTTTGTTTATATAGCTAAATTTGCGATAAGTATATATCTGCCAATATTCAATTATTAAAACAAATATCAGTTTATTAACTACATTTTATCTCTAGATAGCATTGCAAAATTGTACATTGAAGAAATTTAAAAACTAGCCTAGACAAACAAATGAAGGATTTCTAAATCCGAAACCATAGTTTATTTTTTGTTCAAAACTCTGTATATAGATTTTGATTATTAATGTTATAGTCATTTTTACATTTTTATAGGCATTTCTTGCCAATTAAAATAATAAAAAATGCAATTATTGTATTGATTACTAATAGTTTACGCTGCTCAAATTGTTTGTAAATTTTTTCGTGTTTGTCACATAGTTTGATAGTCTACCGCTTTGTTTGAAGTGTTTGTCAAACGATCTATGTACGTGTTTGATGAAAAATTTCATTGACGTCGTGTTTGATAGGTGTTTGGCAATGCTTATAAAAACGTGAAGTTTGACAAATATATTTGATTGTTTACAGGCAAAGATAATAGATCTAGCTAGTTCCTGTAACAGTATGAAAACAGAGCGTGCCATTTTATCCCCACCGCGCATGACGTCACGCGAGCGTTTTAGTGATGAACCTAACATAAACAGAATCGTTTCAATCGTAAGACATCATTCATCCAACAGAGTATCGATTTTAAATCGACCAACTCGATTCGATACTGCTGTTTTGAATTATTTAATTTGAAGTTTTCTTATTAAAAAGAAAATGATTAAGGTCAACTGGGGCAATTGCTTTGTATTTTTGACTCACGCCATTTTTACGCTTTATTTCAATAAAATTATGAAATAATTAACAAAATTATTTCGTTATAATGTATTCATTTTTTTTTTAATTTTGTTTGAAGCTATATTAAAAAAAATCTACAGTTTTTAATTCCAATAAGTTAGCACAAGTTTATTATCTAACTAACTGGCGCCCGAGGCTCCACCGAACTTAAACTAAATTTACACTTTGAATGAAATCCCCCATGGAAACCAGGATAAAAGCAACCTATGTGTTCTTTTCCGGGTTCAAGCTATCTCCATTAAATTTCCGCCAAATAGGTACAGCTGTTTTCCCGTGAAAGAGTAATAAACATCCACTCATCCATCCATCAAGCCTCACTAACTTTGCATTTTTGAGATTACTAGAATTATTCTTATAAATAAAAATAAAAACACGTGTAAAATTAAACGACATAAGCTTTTTATTTATTTTTAATAATTTAATATACTTACCTGTCTAATCAATTGTAGGGACGATTAGGTGGGATCAATATAATTTTTACACTAAGCCAAAACTATTAGGTACCTGTTTTTAACGCTTTTGATTTTTGAATATCACAGAATGCCTTCTTAGAGTAAACTAATAATAGATTGTGTTTAAATGCTGTATTTGCATTTATGTATAGTACTTTGTAAGTAATTTAACACTTAAAACTACTTAATCACAAAAATGCTTTTAATTTTTTATCATTATAGGAGCTAATTAAATCAGTAATAGGTCTTACACATATTAAAGTAAAGAATTGAACTATATAACATTATATAGATTGCACAAGATTACCACAAAAGGGGAATAATGCACAATCAATTTTCTGGAAAATAAAAAACGTAAGAACATGGGTGGTATTTACGGACTAAACGTTATATTGAGATCAAAGTTATCAGTATCACATAATCGGCCTTCATTATAAAATTTACACTCGTACTTTTTGAATGGCCAACCTTTGTGTCAAAATTATTCAGATCACCCTTTATGACATGACATAACGACTGTTAGCGAGATGAAAACAGCCAGAACCGGGTTTTTACGTGACCTCTGAAGCACGGATACGTTCAAATATAATATCACTATGCTATACGACTTCAAAATGTACTTAAAAAAAGTTTGAAATATTCGCGCGAACAGCGTAAGCCCACAAAATTGAAGGATCAAAATTAAAGACCCCCAATACGCTCCAAACCCGTTTTGTACCATTTAATAAAATAGTAAAAAAAAATGTTGGTTCAAATTTAACTGAATTAAATACCTCATAGTTAATAAATTATTGACCTTGAAATAGGA
Organism: Herminia tarsipennalis; assembly: GCA_945859575.2. NCBI lineage: Eukaryota > Metazoa > Arthropoda > Insecta > Lepidoptera > Erebidae > Herminia > Herminia tarsipennalis. The sequence goes on from OX243835.2 coordinate 19,370,569, forward strand.
CGAGTTTATTATATATTTGTCTTTTCGTAGTTTTGGTTTTTAAATTTCTCGTTAAATAATGCAAACGTATATCTACGTATACATCAGCTATTGACTTTATGAGATTAACTAAATGGTTTTCAATAGGTGCTTGATCAAACTGATACCTATGTAGTTATTACAAGAATGCATTCTAGTTCCTCCGGCTATCTGTTTTCTGTTTTATTTATAGAGCGCGATCAATTCGCGATTGAAGAAATCGATATAAAGTGTCTAAACTTAACATCACTACTTGTAGAAAAACGACAAAATCCCCTGTACCACGACATTTATTTGTTGTTGTGTTGTTTATTCGTTTGAATTTCATTGCGTACTTTCAACGTATGAGACAATGACATAATAATATCACCTGATGACATCAATTGAAATCGCAATGTAAAACGAATAGAGTAAAAATACGTCAATGAGAGTTTATCGAAGTAGTTTAACTCAAAAACGTAAATAAATCATTTTAAAATTAATTTCAGCTTAAGGAGCAACAAAATTACTTAGCGATGAAAGTATACATCTCTCTTGATACGGTCTACATTCTTCGACGAGTTTTTACAACTTATAACTGCACAATTAGGCATTTCTTGTTGCAGTACCTACACGCGACGTCATGCGGCCGCGATCGAACTTTGAATAATATCACGCGCGAACCAAATGGCGCCGTTGCGCTGATTGGAGACACGCTTTGACTTACTACTGACTGATTCTAGCTATATGTGTGTTCTGTGTTTACAGGGCTCTTTAAACAGCCTTGTGTGTGGAATGGGTTCACGCCGGTAGTGTATAGGGTAGGATTTGTCGCCGCGAACTGACATTTGCGAGTCCAATGCCTTAGCCATTAGATTATGGCCGCTATCTCTCAATATTAGGAATAGTCCTCTTTTATATTACAAACGACGCCAGGTATGCAAACATAAATAGACCTAAACTACAAAGTTCCGAACAAATATCCCTTCGTACCCACTAAAGTTGAAAATCGTCGGCAAACACTAACAAAGGTACCATTACTAGTTACGCAGACACTGATAGCACACGTACACTTTATTAAATTAAACCCTCTTAATATTTCAACCGGCTCTATTTATTTAGGACAACTTGTTACGTTGTATGTCGGCACAATGTAGTGGCTGTGATTGTAAAAAATAACCGGTTAAAACGGGACGTTTCTGCTATGTTTATGTGAGATGGTAATATCATGGTGTAACTTCAGCGCTCGGCAGAGAAACGATGAGGTACCCACCTGCAAGTGACATCTGCAGCAGTACCCCCATAGCTCGTTGGCAATGGGGTACGTTGAGTTAAGGTGTGTCCTGAACTCTAAATTCGTGGTTTGATTATAAAACACTAGCTTTCGCCCGCGGCTTCGCCCGCGTTGATGTCGGTTATCGCGATAAAAACTATCCTATGTCCTTTCCCGGGTCTCAAACTATCTCCATACCAAATTTCATCTAAATCGGTTCAGCTGGTTGAGCGTGAAAGCGTAACAGACAGACAGACAGACAGACAGAGTTACTTTCACATTTATAATATTAGTATGGATGGATGTGCTTAGTAAGAAAATGGTGAACGAAACCAATTACCTTTCATACTTTATTATTTTATAGTCCGTTTGCAATTATTTGTAATGTAAAAATGATTATACTGAAAAACAAAATAGTTTTTTTTTGTTTAAAAATGTTTAAAGTTTAGAATAAATATATGTATAATGGAGATAATATTCTGTTAAAATGGTTTGAATGAATTCCAATAAGTAAGTGTCACATAATGCTAGAATATTGTTTGATGGAGACTTAAATGTTTGCCAGGAGTGTGTCACATCAGTTGGTATTATAATGATAAGGACTCAAACCCGCGACCTCACTCAATTTATACACATTTGTAAAAGAGCGTCATGAACAATAAATTAATAATTATTTTTATTGTTCTTTTTTTGACAACCCTTGCAAATTCTATTACTCAACCGTTAGGCGGTTAAAACTACGGACTCGTCCGCGTGTTATAGAAGCTGCATCAAAGGAGTTACCTCACTATTACCTATTAACTACACTATGGTTATATGTAATTCCAATAAGGCTATTTTTTGTTTTAGTGGCTAGTGTTTCCCTGACAGTTACGCCCACCCAGATTAAATCTTTGTGTGTTGAATGCGATTATTTATGCGGTAATTGACTCTGAATATAACCACTCCTAAACAACTGAAATGAAATAAGCAAAATGTAGTTTTACTTGATGTGCCTAAAAAGACAACATGAGACACAAGGGCAAATGTACCCCATTGTACCGATTTGTGCATTGAATAGTGCTGTTTTTCTTTCATAACAACTGGCATAGTGAGTCATTTATCACAAAACTTCGAGAGCACAAAAGGCAAGCATTGTACATAGGTTATTTGCTCGTCAGCACACACATAGGTGTTTATCACACATGTACACGGAATCTCGTAACACACTCTAAACTAAAAATAAGTGGTCCGAGATGCGATGAGATCCGTATCCATGTGTGATGTCTAGATATGTGTGCGTTGTACGAGTACCTACGCGTCGTACGCTTTCCTTCTACTCGGTGTTTTGTACATAAAGTGTTAATAGTTTATTATCTTATGAGTCTCAGTCACAAACAAGAATGCACACACGAGATCCCTTAATCGTAATACTTTTCTAGCAGCATTTTAACCAGCGAATGTTTAGTCTTTGTTTTACTTTCTATTTTTAGGGTTCCATAGCCGAAATGGCAAAAACGGAACCCTGATAGTTTCGTCATGTCCGTCTGTCTGTGTGTCTGTCTGTATGTCACAGGCATTTTATTCAAAGACTACACAGTGAATCTTGATGAAATTTTGGTAAAAATTAACGTGTGGCACATCATAGGTCACTGGTATTTTATTTAAAAACATTTTAAGATTTTTAAGAAACTTTTTTAATTGAGTAATTATTTTGGAAATAATCGCTCCGAAAGTTGCATAAATCGTGTCGCCCACCAAGTTGAGGTATTGCCAAAAAACTGCGTTTCTCAACAAAAAGGCGTAAGTGCCATGAACATATGCTCTTCTGATGATGCAATTGTTCGAGGCTGCGGAACCCTACATTAAGCATGGTCCATCATGCTTTTGCCCGGTTTTCTAAATATAACAGAAGACCAGAAGACTAGTTAAAATACTGTTACTAAAGCATTATGAATAAGGGAGTAGAAGAGAATAGAAGAGAGAATAATTAATAATATAAATAAAAATAAGAATAAATAAATACATAGATTTTTACTGCCGTGTTAGCATGCAATATTTTTCGTTTATACTTATTGTGTGCCCAATAATATTAACACGATTAAACAGTTTAAAATTTCGCATGGAACACAAATTTCACAGAATGACTATATAGATCACAAAACGGTCATTTATCAAATTGTGTCTTCCGCAAAATATCCCTTACGTAAGCTCAGTAAATTGTATCGAAGCAGTTCCTATATCAATTCTTCAGATATTAACGCGATATGTTGGGGTTGCAACAAATCAAACGTAATACGGGCTTTTGAAACACTGCCACGTATTCAACATAGACACTACCACGAACATAGCATCATGAAATCCTTAATAGACATAATGATCCTGATATACAGTAACTTTGTGCCTTAAATCATAGATAGATATAAGATAGTTTCCTAAGGTTCTGTACTCTCGACATGTTGTCGAGAGTACAGAACCTTAGGAAACTATCTACCTTCCTACCTACACATATCACCACGAATCACGGATATTATAAACGAAATTACAGGCGATTTCAGACACTTTGTTCGAGGGCGTCCCGAGATGAGATGTCCGATGTTTGTGTGAAGGTCACCTATACTTACAATCTCTATTTTGACAAACGGCTTGACAGTAAAATTAATTAAATTTGATTGGTTTTATCTACTTCTAAGTTCATTTAAAGCTGTATAGGTCCACCGCTGGCCATAGACCTCTCTTAATTTACGCCACAACATCCGGTCCTGCGCCTACCACATCCGATTCATCCCTTCTTTAAGTCATGGGACCAACTATCTGAGGGTCGTCCTACCTTACGTTGAAATCGCATTTACATTTTTGTGTCAAGTTTTGTTGTATGTTTGTATTGTCTACTTGTAACATCAACTTTAAGGCAGTCGATAAAAGTAAGTCAGTACCTTCATATAAAATGCTTCATCTTTTTTATACCTACACTTTTGTAAGCTCGATACGCAACGCACGTACTTTGGATTGCGTCGCTACTTCTGTGCTTTATTAAAAACACGTTATTACGAGATAACCTGATATCACGTACGATGCTTTTAAGAGCGTTTTACCTCCACTGTGTGTTACGCATAAATACATAAACTCATATTTTAATATAAAATCAGAATACTAAGTTGGAATGTACCAAATGTAACAAATTTTACTGTTCACAGCGTGAAAATATACATAGAAAAGCGCTCCTTAGCGCTTATAATTTATTTCCATTTCAGTGGAGCTTAATCGATTAAACATTTAAAGCGACTCTTTTCATTGTTTTTACTCATTGAATTCTTATCTTTGTTCTAGTTATACTTTGTAAAGTTAAAAGTGATTAAAATGAAACGTTAATTGTTAAATCAATCAAAAAAAATATTAATACCTAGACGATACAGCTTCGCTCGGTATTTTTTTGAAATGACGTGTTTTTTTTAAATGAAACCTAGCTAGATCGATCGAATTTTTTGGAAATCGTTGTAGCCGTTGGCGAGATTCATAGAATTGCTCGCTTAATGGTATAAGATAAGAGGTGATGTCTGTTGTATTTAGGAACTCGAGAATAATTTTGAGTTATTCATTTGATGATGCATGATTTCATTTTTGTAAGTAGGTAAAGATCCTGCGCGACGAATGAATCAGTATTAATATTTTATATTTTTGGCAAATCTTTAAGCACATATAGTTTTTACCCCTGTTGTAAGATTTGCATTAGTCTTTTTACATGGTGTATAGTTTAGTAGTGGCAGCACTTTACCTCCATATCAAGTATATAAGCATTCAAATATTGGTAAATTGGCAATTTGAAAAGAGTTGCCTCGAGTTTTAATTGCCATTATATTTTCTGCGGCTTTACCTATTGTTTATATGGCATTACATGTACATATAGAATCCTGACATATCACAATTTTTGTTTTGCATCCGAAGTGAATAAAGAATTTTGGATTGAATTGAATTGCTAGTTAAAATGTGTAAGTCTGCGTTAGAGCCCGTTCCCGCTTGTCAGATATCGGATCAGAATAAAAATTGGATTGCTCTAGTATTAGAACGTTTTGTATGGAGAGACGACAAAAATCGTATCGTCGTCGAAAGTGTGGACAGCTCTATACAATATGTTCTGCTACTAGAGCACCCGATTAGGGTTCCGTAGCCAAAATGGCAAAACGAATGAATAAAATCTTGAAACAAACGTTTAGGAGTTGTGAAGACCATTTTACGATTTAGGGATCCGTTTGTGAAATATTAAGCTTTAAAGTGCAAATTTTTGTTAGAGTCCAGTGTGCCCTCCTCTTGCCAGTTAAAAGGTTGATATTGGGTATGTGAAAAAAAATGACGGTAGTAGTAGGCTCGTATATATAATGAAACTAGCTGTCCCGCGTAACTTCCTATGCGTTAATTTTCCCCGTTTTTGCAACATTTTTCACTGCTGCTCCGCTCCTATTGGTCGTAGCGTTATGTTATATAGCCTATAGCCTTATTCGATAAATCCGCTATCCAACAGAAAAACAATTTTTCAATTGGGACCCGTAGTTTCTGAGATTACCGCGTTAAAACAAACAAATAAACAAACTTTTCAGTTTTATAATTTTAGTATAGATTAAAAGGAAAACTATCACAGCTTAGTAGGCTTTACTAGTTTACGAGTAACATCTGATCAATTGAGAAGTAACTAATTCCATGTCCGTGAGCATAATACCACCATTTCATGATAACGGTTGGCCACATCATGAAGTGGTCAATTTTACAGGTGAGTATACACTTGAGCATTAACTTTTAACAGAATGTCGAGCATTCGCTATTCTTAAATTTACGCGAACCACGCTTCGAACATGACACTTGATGTTTTGTTACAACTTGATTTTAAAAACTTACGAGTATATTTGTGTAAAATTTTATCGAGAAAAGGCACGAGCACGGGTGATGGGAGTGTATGCAAGACAGAAATAAATGTTACAGGTAAATGTTCACTCGCCTTACTCATTTACATTTACCTGCAATTACGTCGAACTCAGAGTTGATCATTCGCAAGAACGTCACCATACCATACCAACCCATATGATGGCCCACTGCTGGGCACGGGTCTCCCCATTAGAACCTACTAGTATGTAGATCCTGGGGGTAATTGCCATAATCGCCACGCTTGGCGAGCGGGTTGGCGATCGCAGTAAGGCTTTAAGTACGCAGAGGACGCTGCTGCCCGTGTGGTACCGGCTTAAGAACGTCACATTGTATGGAAATACCTTAGGAAATCAGTTTCCTACAATACAGGCGAATGCTCAGGCATTTGCCTGTGTTGTACATTGTAATGCTCTAGCAAATGCATCATGCAAAGTTTCACAGAATGCATATTTGAGCAACTACGAAAATAGATGTAGTGGTCAAATCTTAGGGTGAGTATTCATGTATACATACCCTACACTACCCTCATAGTCTGAGTGTATCTTAATTTGACATCTGTCTTATAAAGCCTTATACTTGTAAAAAAGTAATTTAACAACAGACTTCCAATATAACAACGAACCCATGGTTACCTTAAAATATAATCAAGAGTGTCACGTACTCATAATAGATCCAATGTCATCTTCCAAGACAAAGGATGTTAAAAGAAACTCCTTTAAGGTTAGTTGAGACGGTATAAGACATAAAATTCCGCTCGGTTTTCTTTCAAGAAAATTGAATATTCATGCAAGGAGATGGGAGCTATCTATCGTGCATATCCCGTCTTTAACCGTTATACCGTGCCTCAATTTTATTTAAAAATCCCCTACTCGTGTTATTAGTTTATGCAGAGTATGTCGGGGCAATCAGTCAGATTTTTTTTTATCGTTTTAGATATTTAAAAAATAACTATAACAATGGACTGCCTGACCAACATTTGTTGGTCAGGCAGGTGTATATACATGGTTTATATCCCACTAACATGATAAACAAGCGTAATTACATGTTATGTTAGTCACAACGGTTTTCTTAATTGAACAAATTAAATATTTTTTCAATCATGTTTAAATTATTAAATAAATAAAGTTCAGATTATATTGAAGTGACTGGGAAATCATATACATTTTTTTTGTACATTAAATTTGTACAAATATGACGATATCACTACATAGTATAAAACAAAGTCGCTTTCTCTGTACCTATATCCCTATGTATGCTTAAATCTATAAAACTACGCAACGGATTTTGATGCAGTTTTTTTTTAATAGATAGAATGATTGAAGAGGAAGGTTTATATGTATTATACCATACATTAAATAGTGGAGAAATAAGGAGCGGAGCAGCAATAAGAAATGTTGCAAAATCGGGGAAAATTTACGCAGACGAAGTTGCGCGGGTCAGCTAGTAATGTTATATAGTCCAAAGAGACATGGTCAACTTTTGGTAAGATTTTCTATGAAAACTATAAAATTGTATACAAATCACGGTTGATTTGCTGGAATTTATTGAGAAGTTTCGTTGTCTGTCTCCGAAACTTATTAACAGATCTTTACGAAATTTATATGGGACTATTTCGGAAGAAACCTCTTTCGAACAAAATAATTTTAATTTAGGATTTATGCCCGAACATACATAAAAAACCGAACTGAGTACCTCCTCCTTTTTGAATTCCGTTAAATAAAATTACTGTCTAATTATTATAAAATGAATTGTCTCGCTGATTGTAACATCAAGCCAAGAGTAGGGGCTTTGAACTTTCAACGTTGTAAGTCATTCATAAGGCTTTAAACATACATTTATTAAGCTCTACTTAGAATATTGATAGCCCTAGGAGAGCTTCAAAGATTGTTTCTTTTTCTAAGTTTTATTAAGGGTAATTAATATCCACTAACATTTTATATTTTATTCTTTTTATTTAATTCTTAATGAAATGGAAAGTTTTCATTGAAAATAAGTGTTTCATTTATAATTAGGCTTGATTTATATTGTGTTTTAATTTTAATCTTGAATTAAATACTCACGCAGTCTATTGTCAGTGTTTTTCAAATGTGTTCTAAGTACTGATCCAAAGTACAGATTGTCTGTAAATTAAAGTCATTCAAATCGTTAGGAGTAATTGACAGACTAACAACTAAACTTTCACATTTATAATTAGAGCATTATACAGCATACTTTTTAATAATAATAATAATTAACCCATTTATTTCCAACAACCTTATAAAACAATTTTACATATAATAAAGAATTTTTTTTTTTTTTTAATAAATTAAATGCATTTTTTTTATATACACTGACGGACTCATAAACTGCATCAAAGTTCAGGTTTACTCTAAAAGGATTTTTTATAATAAGTATGCAAACTTTTTAGATTAAATTATATAAATATGGAAAGACTGGCTCTTAATCTTAAAAAAAAATTAAATTTAAAAATAGAACTGCGGTAAAACAAATGAATATAGCCGGGAAAAGAAAATTTACTCGTAGTATCAGATTTGCGTGTTATTTATAGCAAAGTTTTAAATTAATTCTCATTGATTTTTTTTGTTTGGTCAATTGAATTATTGTTACCAGCATAATTGTTGGGTTAGTTTTTTAACACATCGAGAGTTTTTGAACCATAATATGGATACTTCGTCCGAACAAGCGGCACAAATTGTAGCATTGGTGCGGGAGGGCTTGGATCAACGAACGATTGGTAGAAATTTAAATTTAAACCAGTCTACGGTTTGTAGAATATACAGAAGGTTTGTAGAGACAGGTTCTTACAGGAGGAGACGTGGTACAGGCAGAACTCGAGCAACCACAGGTCGTGATGACCGATTTATTGTTACAACTTCCCTGCGAAATCGTTTCCTCACGTCAGTTAACATCAAAACCGAGCTTAATGAAGTGCGTGGAAAAAACGTGTGTGCACGAACAATAAGAAGAAGGTTAAAGGAAGCGGCTATCACCCCTTTTAGACCAGCAAATGGTCCAAAGTTGTCTGCAGCTCACAGACAAGCTCGCTTAAGATTTGCGCGTCATCACCTGAATTGGACAGAAGAGCAGTGGGCCTCTGTATTGTTCACGGACGAGTGTAGGACATGTTTATATGGTGCAGATGGTCGCAGAAGAGTCTATCGTCGACGTGGGGAGCGATATGCTCAAAGTTGCATTGAGGAGCGTGTTCCTTTTGGAGGCGGTTCATGTATGGTCTGGGGTGGCATATCGATGAACGGGCGAACAGAACTTGTGTTCATAGACATGGTCCGTCAAAACGGTAATAGAGGGGGTTTGACAGCACATCGCTACATAACAGAGATATTAGAAGATCACGTGGTGCCTTACATGGGATTCATAGGCGAAAATTTTACTTTAATGCAGGATAATGCCCGGCCGCATGCAGCTGCACAAGTTCAACATTATTGCGAAGAGGTTGGGATACGTACAATGAATTGGCCAGCACGCAGCCCGGATCTTAATCCCATCGAGCATGTTTGGGACAATTTAAAAAGAGCTGTATATGCGAGAAACCCTTCGCCTACGACAGTGGCAGCACTAAGAACAGCACTTTCAGAAGAATGGGACAATATTCCGCAAGATCTTTTAAAAACCCTTATAAAATCTATGCGGAACCGATTAGAATCCGTAATAAGGGCACGTGGGGGTAATACACCTTATTAAAACACAAATAAACCCTTGCATAAAGTTTGTGTCTATTGTTAAAACCAATTTTTTAATTAAACAATTTTTCCTTAAACTTCTGTTTTTTCTTCAAAAAAGGTCTTAAGGTCCTTTCCAGTACATAAACTTAAACTTAAAGATATGATCCTACGCTGTTTTAAAGTTCACGAACCAATCTAGAGGTTTCAATTTAAATCTGTATAGAAAGTTTGCATACTTGGTTAAAATATTTATTTCAAAGTCGTCTATTACTTTGATGCAGTTTATAAGTCCGTCAGTGTATATTAGTTTGTGTTTTTTGGAACCCCAAACTGGGTATAGGCCTCCTCCAGTTTACTCCAAGTCTCTCTGACCCTTGCTTTTATTTGCCATTCTTTTCCTGCTGTGGCGATTATTTCGTTAGTCCATCTGTTCTTTGGACGTCCTCTGCTCCTTTTACCAATTGGTCCTTTCCATATTGTTGATTCTAATGTCCATCTTTTGTCTCTGTATCTTGCTAGGTGCCCTGCCCATCGCCACTTTAGTGTTAAAGCGTATTGCAGAGCATCTATGAGCTTTGTTTTATTTCTTATGTATTCGTTTCTTATTTTGTGTATTCTCCTTATTTTCAATAGACTCCTTTCCATCGCTCTCTGGCACGTCACGAGCTTAGTTTTTATTTTGGTGTTGTATGTCCAAGTTTGACAACCGTATGTGAGCGTCGGTAAAATGCAAGTGTCCAATACAGTCTTTTTGAGGTGAAGAGGAAAGGCGCCTTTTAGAATTTCTTTCAGAGACCAAAACTTTTTCCAACTCATGTTTACTCTGCGTTCTATCTCTTCTTCATCATTATTGTCTTCAAATGTTATTTGTTTCCCTAGGTATATATATTTATTTACGTATTCCAGTGGCTTACCACAGCATACTTTAGTACAATGTAAATAAATACGCACCTAAAATCCTAAGAAATTTCAATGACGTTGGCTAATCTAAAGGAAACTGCGCAAGAATAGTGCACAATGTGTGTTCCCATACTAAAGTACAGTTTCTATTCCTTATGTCATATCCCGATAGCTTAACGTGTTCTTCGATGTATGAACAAAATGGCATTCAAAATTATATTCGAATTCAGCTATGGATATTAACTGAACAAATTTTTATCTTTGAAACGGCAGCCCCTGTGATAATCTACTTGATAACCTAATGATCAGTTTGCAAACTTAAATATGATGTTACTCATTTGAAAAGTCATACAGAAAACTACATTTTAACGACTGAAGTGAATCATAAAATCGATATGATAGTTTCTGTGCATTTACCAACGTAATCAGTGTTGCGCATCGGTATGAAAGTGGCTCTTCTCGAACAAATTGTGTCGACGGGAACGATTCTCAATTAAGCACCAGTCATACACAGGTGTTTGATTTTAAAACTCTAACTTTATTATTTTTATTCCTAGTTACAGTTATCTCAAGGGAAATTACTACAGCAATAAGCTAGAAATATAATGTTAAAACAAGTTTCTAGAAGTTTTACGTAGGTACTTAGTTGTTTTTTAATAGTACTATTATTACAGAGGCTACTTGAAAACTGTTACCTATAGCCCATTTTGTTCTAATGAAATAGGAACAATGTTTTTAGGGTAAAAGTCCCCTTGCAGCCCCTAATACCTTTTCCTTCCTCGTTCAGTAATCCTCTGATGATAGGCTCAGGGGAACTTACGCGTTCGTAAGATTTTTTTCAGGATCCTTGGCTCAGTGAAAAGTTCGAAAGAACAGCAAGATTACGCAAGATTACCACTGTGAGTCGGGTGATAGATGGGTGATCATTTTCTAAGTAATCAAACCCCTCCGTATCTCAGAGAGCACTTTAAATCGTTGGTCCTCATCTAATTTCTTCCCGATTTCCATCCCATCCAACTATGAAAGAGAGGAAATTCCATCAAATTAGCAAACACTTATAAAGTACAAAGTGCTCATCTGTTTCTTATATCTTTCATATACCGTACTAGCTGTCCCGCGCAACTTCGTATGCGTAATTTTTCCCCGTTTTTGAAACATTTCTCGTCGCTTCTCCGCTCCTGTTAGTTGTAGCGCGATGTTATATATGTTATGCCTATAGCCTTCCTCGATAAATGGGCTATCCAACAAAAAAATATTTTTTCAAATCGGACCAGTAGTTCCTGAGATTAGCGCGTTTAAACAAACAAACAAACAAACAAAGCAAACAAACAAACAAACTCTTCCGCTTTATAATATTAGTATAGATAACACATTCGTCGCGAGCGCATTGGTGCAAACAAGTCAAAGTGTCTTGAGCACAGGTGTGTTTGCGTTTCATTACCTCGCACTGCAAGAACTGTGTACATTGTGTTTATTGTCGGTCTATGAGTTCATGTGGTGTTCTTACCCGTGATCCTTTTTAAATTACTTGCTCGTTTTCAGGCTTACACGGTATTTTGTTGGAAAACTGTGATATCATTTTTAGTAGCACTGTGTTCGTGTTGTGTATGTTATTTTTATAACTTTTGCTGGTGTTTCCTTTTGTATTAAATATTCATGTAACGTAGAAGTATGATAGGAAATAGACGAATTTTGCTGGGGTTTAGTTCTGTTTTGCAAAGGCTTCGGTGTAATAATATTACATACTCCTAATTTGTCTTTTAATGTTTACTATCGAAACGCTAAGAAGAAGAATAATGTATACTTTCAAAACCTCGCTTGAAATGGACTCACTTTGTGTGATCAGGGGGCACAGATTTTAACTACTATGGTTTGTAGAGAACTTAAGACAAGAATTCACGCTATACATCATGATGAGAATTAAAGAGTATTAGGTTAGGGCGTGTAGTATTAGAAGTTTGGCTTTCCATAAGATCTGATAACTTTGTAGCGATATGAACCTACTTGGCTTACACGAAAACACTAACTACATGAAAATGTTTTTGGTGGGATTTGTTTTTCAAAGTCTGCGAAGGAAGCCAATATGTCTGAGGCAAAAATTTGAAGACATGTCATGTCAATCCACATCATGGGGCCTCGTGGTGGATTACGCCCCGTAGCTTTCTCTCAGAGAGGAAGTAGAAGAACGTATTTGGCTGACAGTGTTTATGTTAGGTACTTATGATATTAATCTTTTGCAGAATTTGTAAGAAACTGCAAAAATATGAAACGATGAATTTACTGCATAATATAGACAACATAAATATACACTTCAGAAGTTTCAAATTATAATATACCCTCACCAAACTGAAAGTATAACAAAACTCGCCAAGAAGAACAAAAGTTTCAATAAAAGCTTCATTGAAGTTAATAATCGATATGACGAGATCATTGTATAAGAAAGAGAAGAGTAACGAGCTCTTTTGAAAGCAAAACATTGTAAGTAAATAAAAATAGGAGTTTCTGTTGAATCGACAACTTAATTTAGAAAGTCCATTATGAACTCTTGGATTAACGAGGGTTCGTTCTTTTGTATGTTTGGGATCAATATTTGATGCAATTTGCAACTTGTAATGAAAAGCACTTTAAATGTATTATTGTTTGTTAGGTTTATTTTGGACTGATAATAATATTATATTCGAGGCAAAGGCCGTTTGGAATCAGTTATACAATACTTAAATATAATATAAAGTATATTTGACCGCAGTAGGAAGAAAGAAAAAGAGGAACGAACTTGATTTTGAGTTTTAACCTAAATTTCATACGATACTTAAATACATGTTTTATTCCACTGTCCTGAAAAGGTATTGTTTTCAAAGGCAAACAAAAAACGATTATTGCTATTTCAAACGCAGTGAACGTAATCTTTGAATCATTTTTTACTTCCGATAATCCTCTATCTATACATATGTATATGTATAATCACTTGTCTTGACTGACTGACTGACTGATTCATCAACGCAGAGCCTAAACCGCTAGTGTAACAAACGTGAAAATTTGGCAGGTGATGCCTTTTATGTTGTAGGCATCCTTTAAAAAGGATTTTTAAAATTCGTCTCCTAAGGGGGTAAAATAGGGACTGCAAGCTTGTATGAAACTCCGTCAATTTTAAAGTGAGATCGGTTACATTTTCTATTTAGCTTTTTCGTTTAAGTTTAAGTTTAAGGAATAAACTAAGCATTGCGAATTTTGTGAAACTCCGTCAGTTTCAAAGTTCGGTCTGTTAAATTTCGCACTTTCCACACAGCGTTTTTTGAAAATCAACCCCTAAAACGGTAAACTAGGGGTTGCAAGTTTGTATGAAACTTAGTCAATAATGAAGTTAGATCAATGAAATTTCGCATTTAGCTTTTTTATTTAAAATAAAAAAATACGTATTTGTAAAATCAACTCCTTAGGAAGTAAAGGGTTGCAAGTTTGTATAAAACTCTGTGAGTTTGAAGTAAGATCTGTGCAAATTGGTGTTCGGCAGAAAACAGACTTTATAGAAACACATATTTTAGCGTTTTTATCGAAAGCGAAAATCAACCCTCAACGAGGTAAAGTGTGTAAACGCGGGCGAAGCCGCGGGATTAAGACGATTGCAAATAACGTACCCTATAATAATAATGGCATCTTAACCAATTTTGGTTATCAATCAGGCAATCTCATAAGTGACTAGCCATCTACGCCGGAGATATTACAGTGCACGTGTATGCGCAGACACAAGTGCTCTTTCTAATCCCTCACTCTCATAGGCCAATGGGACGGAAATCCGACACGACCGGAGAAAGATTAGGTGCAGGACCGACGGCTTAACGTGCTCTCCGAGGCGCGGAGGGATTTGACAATAATCAAAAACGGTCACCCATCCATGGACCGACAGTGGTTACGTTGCTAAACCTCGAGATATCTCGATATGCTCGGTCGCCACTGAGTCAGGGACCTACTTAATAATAATAATAATCTAGGGACAACTCACACAACGCTATCTGATCCCAATCCCAATATAGTACAAGCTCTGCTTAGTTTGGGATCAGATAGCGTTGTGTCAGTTGTCCCGAGATATTATTATTATTATTATTATTATTAATCTAAACAGAGCTACTATGGAAACCAGACAACTGATAAACATACTTATATGTTTCTAAATACATACATATTATAGATAAATAACAGATACAGAATAAACCATCGTGATCATCACACAAAGTTTTATCCTGGGTGGGGATCGAACAACCTCTTGCATAGCAGTCGGATACACTCCCACCGCGCCACAGAGGCAGTAAAGGCACCTAATATATAGGTAACGGGTTTATATTATTTACAAACATTACACATAGGTATTAACAGTTTGTCTGACCTTAACTGCAACATAAACAAACCGCCGTATGAGACTGTACATGAGAGTGTGATCAATACTAATATTATAAAAAGGTAAAGTTTGTAAGTTTGTCAAATTGTAGGGGATCTGTGGATCTACTGAACAGATTTTGAAAATTCTTTTAGCAATTGAAAGCCATGTTATTTGTGAGTGTCATGGGCTATATAACATCACGCTACGATCAATAGGAGCGGAAAATCAATGAAAAATGTTACAAAAACGGGAAAAAATTACGCAGACCAAGTTGCGCGGGCCGGCTAGTACTAAATTCTAATAATCTCTTGGTATATTTACATGAACCTTGTACCTACAACGAACGAGTAATTATATATGAACGTGGTTCTCGTGGCACTTCCATGCTAAACAAAGTTTACCAGCGTTATATTTTAGTCATATTTATGTACCTGGTTTGCTCGCTTGGACGATAGCGATAACGACAGTCTCGGTTAGTGCATCACATAAATATTGGTGTACAGGATAATATTATACTTTGTTGAAATAATAAAGAAAAACTTAGAAGTTAATTATCTATCTATACTAATATTATAAAGCGGAAGAGTTTGTTTGTTTGTTTGTTTGAACGCGGTAATCTCAGGAACTACTGGTCCGATTTAAAAAAATCTTTCACTGTTGGATAGCCCATTTATTGATGGTAGGCTATAAGCTATATAATATCACGCTACGACCCATAGAAGCGGAGCAGCAATGAGAAATGTTGCAAAAACGGGAAAATATACGCAGACGAAGTTGCGCGGGACAGCTAGTGTAAGATAATTGACATTGATACGAGCTTTCCAAATTACATCTCTTCTTTTGGTTGTTTAATACTTTTGTTTTATTTTAACTCCAGTAAACAATAAGGCAAAAACATAAAGTATTTAAATCTTAATAAATTACTCTTCTAATAATACGTTTTTACTCAGTCATGCTAACATGTCTAAAGGCATTTACAACACAGTTTAAGACCCAAAATCTGAATCACTACGTAATGTACTTAGATACTTTTACTGCGAAAACCAACATAACACCCACTAAGGAGAAAGCTAGTAATTCACAAAGGCGTACCTGCTAACTAATTTTAAAATAAATTCTATATCTACTGAGCTTTTCAAACCAAATGTGTTACTAAAATGATTTGGCCATTTGCAGCGAGAGACTGCATTTGAAGCGAGTGCAAACTTTTGAATAACATTTAAAATATTGCAGTATTTTCGTTTTGTTCGCAGACAGTGACGGCGTCAACATTTGCTTGCCATATTGAAAAAGTAATGAAAAACTCTCAACTCTACTCAAAACTCTGGCCGTTATTGAAAAACTATTTTTATTTTGAAGTTTCTAGAAACTGGGTGTCTCTTAGGCGGTGAAATATTTGTTGTTTATTTTTGTACTCAGCGTCGTTTTTACTGCGTTTAAATTTTATTTGTAAAACGATGTAAGAAGCACCTTTTCCATTTTGAAGTTTGAGGTTATTTGCTGTCGAAATAAATTTCCTGAAATTGAATTTTAATAAAATTGCTTCAACTATTGAAGAATTGTTAAAGTATTTTTTAGAGAATTATTAAATTCCGAAATCGATGATAACATAATTAACAAATTAAATAAGTACATTAAAATAATGCACATTTACTTCAAAAATACAATACTAAATGATGATAATACGCAAATATTAAAAATTCCATTTGTGAAATGGGACAGTAATCTGAAATCCAATCTCTATTCTCATCCAATGAAGTGCCGTTGCATTTTAAAAAGAGCTTGGCTTGCATACGCGTTCAATGCAATTGTTTTATAAAACAAACAACGGCTCACATTAATTTTCATTCACTCCTCATAACCCTTAGATCAAAATGATGTGGGCTGTATCAAAATTATTTTATGATCTCAACCTCTGGTCAAGAATTTTTAGTACTGTTTACCGTGTTAATTATTTAAAATATCACAATAAACAATACTAAAAATTATGTTTCAGAACTATGCGTACTAAATTCAAATGATTGAAAATCAAATTCAGTGATTAAACATTATACGAGGTTTATTTTTACCCAACGGCCATACAGCCCTTTTTACCTAAAATATACGACAAATCAAATGCATCTTTTGAACTGCCAAAAGCGATGCTGTTTTTCTTCACTCTCATACAACAATTGCTTACACCTGACTTATACTGCAGCACTTACAAATACTTGAAATGTCCTCAATAAATCACAGCGCTCTATGTAGTTCGATTCTTTTAAGGCTTTATTTGTTCTAGAGAAAATCTCACAAAGCGATGCAACGAGAGCACTTGAGCCTTTACCCGTTGAGACCATTCTATCTTACATCCCTATGTGCACGATGTCAAACGCCGAGAAATACTTAACCACTGTGATTTGTTACGTTTCGATAGTTTGAACTTTTGATTTTCAAGTTGGTTTTATTTGTTAAATTTTGGTTAGTAGGTACATATTTTTAGCTTATTTTGATACATATTATTTGCCTTGTTGATGTGTATAAACGTGAACGTTGACGTTTAGTTCTCACGTTAAAATAACTTAAGGGATTTTGGTAAATCGAAATAAGATACTAAAAGCTCTACATAAGATTAATAGTTAACTATTTGTACCAAGATATTATTATAGTAAGTAAGTTAAATTGATATTGCTAGGCCTCTAGGTGTTGAGAAAGGTCTATGTTCAGCAGTGGAGTGCATTTTCGATCAAAATTTCGTTTTGGTTGAATCCATATAGACTTTGTACGAATCACAAAGCGATGCAACGAGAAACCGTGTGATTGGCCCTTAATAAGTGCAAATGAGTTTTCAAGCACTTCGATCTGATTGATAATGACGCAGTTTCTTTTGCATGACTTCTAAAATATCTTCTAACATAAAATAAACAAACATTAGTAAATAGATTACTAGTTTGATTCTTGTAATTTGACTTGGCATTAACTTCGAAAATGCTATTTAAACTTAAGTAATATATTACTTTCTATCTAAGAATTGTAAATAGTTTCAATACATTTATTTTAATCACTTATCTAAACTTTTCTTTCAATAAAAGTTACTTAGGTATACATTTATTCATGTAATCTATTAAGTATACTTTGCAAATGTGTGAGTGACTAATTATTAAAAGCGAAACGAAATAGAATTATAAGTACGAATTTAATGCTGTAATATAAAAATAAATAAGTATGGCACTTAGAATTGCTATTATTTTATTTTTTTCACAAACAATTACACTTTAGTCATTGTATTACTTGTAATACTATACATTTTAACTAGCGAATATTTTATCTTTATTTTCATTTGGCATACTTTCAAAATATAGTAAGTACAAAATGTTCGCTACTTAATATTAAAGTGTTATGAATTGAAGGGTAAAATTACAGTTATCATCTAACTGTAATTAACGGTTACAGTAAGGAAACACGGGAAGGTTGTAAGTGGGCAGGTTAATAATCACATTCCTACGCCTTAATTGTTTTACCACTCATAGAAACTTTTACAAATTGTATTTAACCCTTTTAAACTTAAACTCACATTTTAAATTCTTCTGTGACTTATTCAATTAAAATTAAAACAATCGTGCGCTGGCGTCACGTTTCAATGACTCCTGAGGAACGTATGTATAAACACTCACACGACATTAACCCGTAGAGGCTTAAAGCCCCTACTCATGGTACGACTTTTTCAAAATTGAGTCGGCTCAAAGGATTTAGTAGGGACAACCGAAGTGTAGTCTTGATAAGTCGGTTTTGCCACAATGTTCTATAAACTTTATTTTTAAATAACAAAAATTACATTTTAATACAAACTTTGAAGAACATTTGTTCTTCAAAGTTTGTATTAAAATGTAATTTTAATTTAATTTTTTACAGTACCTTTAAATTAATATATATATAGATAGATAGGTATAAACTGTTATGTATTTGTATAACTCATTATTTATTTAATACGATTGTTTTTTTTTATTTGTTTTTATACTTGGTAGGTACATACTATTTATTATATGAATTGCTAGCTTGGCTTGGCATCCATACATATGTAGTATATATAGCTAAATGATCTCATTAAAAATCAGCGTTGCAAGTTTGTCGCAAAACTCGCAACATATATGCTGAATGGGACCATTTATTGTTATAGTTATGACGTGCAAACTCGAACTCATTGTTTATGTTAAGGTTTAAGACTGTATAATTTAAGGTTAATATTTTTCTTTTATGTAGGTACGTCATATAACTACATGGCAATAAAGAAACTTTTCTTCTTTCTTTCTTCTACTTACACACACACCGTCATCCACGGATGAGACAGCGAAGTAACAATTTTCACCTAGTAAATTTATATCTATACTTATATGCCTTCTTATATTATAAAGACGTAAAGGTTGTGAGTTTATGAGGTTGTAGGGGGTATTTTCAGGATCTACAGAACCCATTTTGAAAATTCAAAAATATGTGAGTGTCATAGGCTCAAACGAAGTGGGCACTAGTCAGCTACTATGTTATAAGATATCCTTCAAATCGATAAGGGTGGCTCAAAGACGGAAATTGGAAATGTCAAGTCAAACAAAACTATCAGGACCTCCCATCGTTACCAACTGCCAAAGATCGGAACACATACAAAGTTACGCGTTAACTCGGACCTTAAATTAATGGAATGCAATATTTGCCATAGAAATAATACAAATTCAACTACCAAAAAAACAAACAACACATACTTACCAACTTATGGAGAAAAATTGTCAAATTCAAAACGGTACTTGTCAACTAAAGCACTGAAGCTTTTCGTACCGTTTTGATTTGGCTATCAAAATGAGCCCAATGTTGTAGTTTTTTTTTTATTTCATAAAGACTGTCAACAGCCGCGATCAACAGAGTCGTCCTATGTGTTTTTGTATTCTTTATCTGACCAAACTTATAAAAAGTCCTGAAGTCAAAGAAGTTTTTATTTGTAAAGTTAATAAAACAAAACTACTGCGATGTACTTAGATAAGGACGGATTTTTTTCTACGGATTTTTAGAGTGATTTGTGATAGTGATTTGTGTCGCAGTCAGAGGGCTGCGACAAATCAGGACGATACTCTTTTGGGACGAGTGCAGTTAAAAAATAACATTTGTACGATGAATGCTGTGCACTTTTGGAATTAGATTAAGCGTTTTTCAAGAGCCGAATTAAAATTATTTATAAAGGAGGCGGTTTCAAATATTTTATATGCAAACTATATGTATTCTAAGCCCAGAATCAACAACTCAACTACTAAATTATCAGGTATCGGTGTGCCAATTGTTATATGGAGTAAATAACATGGAAACATAAAATATTTGTAGGATTATAAATATACAAATGTATACATACTTTATTCAAACCAAAAACACTAAAACTAAACTACTTTGACTGCCTCTGAGGCGCGGTGGGAATGTATCCGACTGCTACACAAGAGGTCGTGGGTTCGATCCCCACCCAGGATAAAACTTTGTGTGATGAGCACGATGGTTTATTCTGTGTCGGGGTGCTATTTATCTATAATATGTATGTATTTAGAAATATATAAGTATGTTTATCAGTTGTCTGGTTTCCATAGTACAAGCCCTGCTTAGTTTGGGATCAGATAGCGTTGTGTGAGTAGTCCTAAGATATTAAGATATATTACTTTAAAATCTTCATTTCGCATTAAAATTTAGGTACCTACATATAATTTTATTTATTTGTAGACTTAGTTTCGCACTCATCAATTTTGGAAGGTCGTACCAGTCAGACAGTCTTCTCGCTATTCAGATTAAACAATTATATAGATGTAATTAGTTCTCTAAACGTAGGCTGTTTCTAAGTATCGAGTTTCATCGTTTATGTTAAGTAAAACTAATTAGTTTATTAAATGAGTAGACAAATTCATAGGTGACGAATAACAATCTTTTTTTGATTTCCCATCGCATCATTAATTTATAGACAATGCCAAATGTGATGACTTAAAAATATTTTTTAAGAAAATGTATGAATTAATAAAAATGTGTGATATACTCCCTAGTGAGATATTGTAAGATTTGGCTTGATCCTCCCCACTCACCCCCCTAATCTGACGTGAGATTGTTCAAAATGCATATTTTCAGTGTAAATACAGTTCTACCATATGACGTGATTGACAGAATCTTAATTATGGTTTTTTTTTGTTTCATTCTTAACATTCCATAAAAACCTATATACAAATACCAATACATTGAAATTGTCTTCTCTACTCTCGGCTTTCTGTGGCACTAATCACTCGCGAACAGCGCGCGTTCAACTCGGGGCCCGCGTGTTGCCGGCGAGCGGTCAATCTGCGGCAAGCTTGCGAACTTCTTTTGTTCTGTGATGCGAACAGCGCGTTGTCAACGAGTGGTCCACTCGCGAGCGAGGCGACTCGGTGCCGATACAGAATTGATATAGTGAGCGTTAGGTTCTTTTTACGCGTTCCGGTTTTAATCCGACGCGGGGTAGCCAGTGCCGGTTTGAATCCGGGTACCCGGCCGCGACCGGACCGGATGGACGCCACACCGTGTGTAAGCTATCTTAGCATTTCGCGCCGGGTACCCGGTCGCCGCTTATCCGTTGCCGAATTGAAACCGGAAGGTGTGAAAAGGACCTTACTCTATACAAATCTATACAAAGAATACTAACCGCTCGCGGCGAGGCAGTACTCATCAGGTGCCAAATTGATGCAGTGAGCGATGATGCACATTTATTCTTTAATTAATGTGCCCCGCAAAACATTTAAGCATAACTGCATAATTCACGTTTTTTTCAGATAGTAGATATATATAAATAAATATTGTGGGTAACAAGAAACTGCCGTTAGTAATAGATGCTTTGAATAGGCATTAAACCTTCATGGTGTGAGATTTTCGAGTGAAACTATTTTCACATGGTAGGTCTCTGAGGTTTTTTTTTTAAAAATGTACAACATTCGATTTACGAATTTCAAGACGGAAAAGATGAATACTTCAAAAATATCTGTTCTGACGACTAACCCGACAGAAAAGGCTAAATTATCCTGTAGTAGGTATCAATGTTCTGTCCAATTATTGATGCTGCATCTGGAGAGAATACTACTACCGTGCGTTTTTTCTTTAAATGCTTTCGTAATAGAAACTTCTACTTGACGAACGAACCACGTGGAAGACCGACCACATAGATGAATATCGTAGAATTGAAGGATATGGTGGTAACCGATCCGAGTCAAAACTTAATGTTACCTAACCTACAACATTGACTCATTTGCATCAAATCAATAAGATAAATAAATGAAAAATGAATTGACTCATTCACCTTTTTAAAACATCATTGATTTGACTGATCTGCAGAATAAAATGCGCATTGCAACTTGCGTTGCCTTGTTGAATCTATACAGTAACAAAGGAATATTAGATCTAATTGTGACATGTGACGAAAGGTAGATTCTTTACGATAACTGTAAGTGAAAAATGCAATGTCAAGCAGCAAAAGCAAAGCTTGCCAATATAAAGGTAACTGTTTGGTGGTCTCTTCATGGTGTAATTCACTATACCTATCAGTGGCGAAGGGTTAAAAAAATACTGAGGTAATCCGATACAAAAATATACATTGCTGAACATGATTGTTTGTACATATAATACTAAGTAACTATAATCCAAAGGGAAATCGAAACTAATACTGACACCTAGTTTTCTCAGGTCTGGACAGCAGATGTTTACTGTGCCTAACTTCAAACAATGATGGCGAAACTGGCAGTGAAAAAGCCCCGACTTTTTTTTTCTTTTAAAAAACAGAGAACTAGCAATGTGGGATTGAGTCCCACATTACTAGCAATCTTGTTAATCCCTCCAGCTAAGCTCAAAGGCTTGTGTTAGGAGTGGGTTCCGCCGCTTCTGAAAACTGCTTGTAAATCAATATTCACCATTATTGTTCCATGATAACGCAAGACCTCAAACTGCAGGAGAGACCATTATGACTCTACACTAGCCGCAGTTAAACTAAAAAAAATCGTACGTTATCCTCAGCTCAACTGACTGCCATTTTTTTTGTGATTTGGAGAATTTTCTACATAGTAAAAAAAAACTTCCCAGAAGGCAGTACGAAATACTTTCACAATGTTTATTAAATCAAGGTCCCCAAAGTTCTATCGCAAAGGCATAAATTAAATGCAGCAATGTATAGATGTGTCAATGTGATATGATCAATGATATAATGTGGGGAAAAACGAGTTTTAAATTTTCAATACAAATCGGCAATTTCATACTTAACCCCTAATACCTAGTTATTTTACATGGTTTTACTTAATAATTTTAAATTTCCAATGTCAATGTCAAATCAAATGTCAATTTTAAATCTACTTTAATAAAATAGATTTAAAATTGACGAAAAATAAATAAAAGATTTTATAAAATAACGAAAGGAACACGTACAGTTAAAGTTTAGTACTGCCACAGATAATATAATACTATACTAGTAGTACTGCCAAATAAACGAATGTAAAGGTAAAGTTATACTGGGTGGCGCAAAAGTACTGGCACTAAAGAAAATACTTTTTTTTTTTTTATATGACATTTTCTGTCATTCTGTTGTTGAAAATTGTGTAGTGAACAAATGTAAAATACACTGAAAATAAACATGGACCGTTTTACTCCCCAAGAACGTGGAATAATTGTGTCAATGTTCTTACGGAATAATTCATCAGTGATAAGAACACAACGTGAATTTCGTCGACGATTTCCCCACCGTCCGGCACCGATTGGTCGCACAATTCGACGCTTTGCCACACGCCTTGAAGCAACTGGCTCAACATTGGATAGACCTAAGTCTGGGAGACCAAGAACAGGCCGTTCAGCTGAAAATATCGATGCTGTGCGCGAAGATGTGGAAGAGTGTCCAGAAACATCAACGAGGCGACGTGCCACGCAATTGGGCATTTCCAGACGGACCCTGCAGCGTATTTTGGTGAAAGACTTAAAGATGTTCCCGTATAAAACTGAAATGACTCATCAGCTGCTGCCTGCTGACCACCGAGCTCGTCTAGATTACTGCCAGCGCGTCATAAACCTCAACCTTGAAGAGGATGATTTTCCTTCAAAATTGGTTATGAGTGACGAAGCGCATTTCCATCTCTCAGGGCATGTCAATAAGCAGAATACTCGGTTCTGGGGCACTGATAATCCGCGCATTATTCAAGAAACACCTCTACACCCACTAAAAGTTACTGTATGGTGTGGCATCTGTGTTGACAGAGTGATCGGACTTTTTTCGAAGACGCTGGAGGCAATGCGATAACTGTCACTGGAGAACGCTACAGAACCATGTTACGTGAGTTTTTGATACCCAGTTTGGACGAATTGGGGCTGGAGCACATCTGGTTTCAACAAGACGGCGCTACGGCACACACAGCGCGCGACACTATGGACTTAGTGAGGGACGCTTTTCCAGGCCGAGTTATCTCTCGTTTTGGCGATTTGCCTTGGCCTGCAAGATCACCCGATCTGACCAGTCCAGACTTCTTTCTTTGGGGTTTTTTGAAATCTCGCGTGTATGTGAACAAGCCACAGACTCTCGCAGCTCTAAAAGAAAACATTCGTCAAGAAATAACGAACATATCGCAGGAAGTGTTACGGCAAGTTATGCAAAATGTCATAAATAGGGCTCAAATGTGTATCAACTCTGGAGGTCACCATTTAAAAGACATCATCTTTAAATCCTAATGGTACGAAATTTAATGGCACAAATATACATTTAAAAAAATCTAAATCTAGTTTTCTAATTTAGAAAAAATGTTATAGCTGAACCAAATAGGGTCTTTACTTTTGCGCCACCCAGTATAATTATATTAGTAGATATATAAAGACTTCTTAATAAAATATGTATAATTCGGTAGATATAATACAACTGCCATCAGGGACCGCTATCGTTAGTCATTTTGAAGCACGTTTCGTCACTTTATTATTAAAGTCGTTGGATCCTTCAACGTATTTTATTCGTGTTTTCAAACTCAGTGATGCATTTAATTTTAACTGTGCAGGCAGGTGTAAGCTTTAGGTGCTTATAAGATTTTGGTCCGTAGCTAAATCACCTGCGGCCATTCTTCAGGATATAAGTTGTTTTTATGCTGTCATAAAATTTTATAATTGCTGTAAGTATATGTGCATTGAAAATATAAAAATAAATAAACAGTTAAAAAATCATTTTTAAACACAACTCTTTATTTAAAAGCTCTAAAAGAAAGAAATTATTTTTTTCAATTAAGACAAACCCATCATTTTATTACATTATATAATTTACTAATATTATAAAGCTGAAGAGTTTGTTTGTTTGTTAAGTAATTTCAGGAACTACAGGTCCGAATTGAAAAAAAAAATGTACTTATCCAGTACATTTTTTTTTTCAATTTGGACCTGTAGTTCCTGAATTACTAAAAAAAAAATGTACTGGATAGCCCATTTATCGAGGAAGGCTATAAGCTATTTAACATTACGCTATGACCGTTGCAAAAACGGGAAAAATTAACGCATACAAAGTTGCGCAGGTCAGCTAGTAGGTATGCCTTAAAAGGTTGTCGCGAGATTTTTACTTTTTATTTTTACTGAACATGTTTTTGAGTCTGATCATTTGTATTTAACGTTTTATTCAACCACATTCAATCACACTGACTGACATGACTGCTGAGTACTTCTAGCCCCATCGTCAGACCCTGAACACGGTTAAATAAAAGCTTGTAAAAAATCTATATAACCTACTTTTTGTAATTTTTAAAGCAAATTTATGGTAATTTTAAAGATATAAATTTAAGTCTCAGGCGGGACTTGAACCCACGACCTTAGGGGTCCCGGCCCTAAGCCGTTACCAACTCCGGCTCCTAGATATATTTCCTTCATGCATTTAAATTATATGTACAACATTAGCATAAAAATGCTTTAAAAATTACAAAAAGTAATGATCACGCGCAGCGTCATCAAAAATCTGTGTATAAATGATTTCTGCAATGAAACTCACAGAGCCGTACAAGTTCCTCAGGAACGCGGTGGATGATGTCACGATTGCCATAAAATCGTATCATGTGGAGGCTAAATTCGACTTTGGTGGACATGTCTCGGTGCCGGAGTTGATAACGACTTAGAGCTTAATACATACTTAAACTAAAATTATTTTCGACAGGATCGGATTTGCCGTCATTGAGTTATTGCCAAAAAACTGAGTTTCTCAATAAAAGGGCGTAAATGCCATCTGCATACGCTCTTCTGCTGGTGCAATTATTCAAATCGGATTCTTTCATATGTAGTGCATTTATTTGTAATAACGACTGCGGATCCCTACTGAGCAAGGCCCGAAATGCTCTTGACCGGTTTTAATATTGTTTGTTTGGAGTTGACGTAATACTTCGCTAAATAATTTTGATTTCTTCGTTGCCCTCAAATAGATAACATATATTGTTACTTAAGTACATCAGTACTAATAACTTTTATTAAACTCGGTTCAGCACAAAGATAGATACAGCTTGAACTTCGTCTTAATAGCCGCGCCATACATTAGAGAGCTCAAGTTGAATGGTCACTATAACCAAAAATGGACGCGGTGGGAGCCGCAGTTACATATTATTTTACTAGCTATTGCCCGCGTTCGTGTCAATTATCGTGATTAAAATTATCATAAGTTCTTTCCCGGTACTCAAAATACCAAATTTCATTGTCATCATCAAAGTCGGTTTAAGCGTGAAAATGTAACAGACTGATAGATTAACTTTCACATTTATTATAAATACGGATTATAATAAGTCTAGGAGCTGTCTTTATAAACAAAACACGCAAATAGATTTTTTTAAACAAATTTTCAGATACGACAGTATTCTTGTGACTTGTGATTCATCTCTTTGTTCAAAGAGGTAATAAATAAGGTAAGTGTACACATCCGCACTCAATATTCGACAAGGCGTGGCCGCTGAGTGAATAAGCTGCTGCGTGACATGCCTAATCCGCCACGCGCGTGTTTACCCTACCTATATTGAAATGTATTTTCAAGTAAAAGATGTTTCGTAAAGGTAAATCTATTTGAAACACTGTCGAAGAGAGATAAGTAGCTTAGGTCGCATTGAATTATAACTTAGGAATTGTTTTCTGATAGAAAAATGGAAATCTTTCTAGAAATTGTTCATGTCAATAGCATTTTGAATTTGATTTGCAACTCGTGTGTTTGATGTCGTAGTAGAGTAAACTTGTAGGAAATGAATATTTGCATTTTTCTTGCTTTGATTTGCAATTTCCTTCTGTTTAGATTTACAAAATATTTCTTCTTTCTTCACTCAATCTATTCTCCATTGGAATGCGCTCCTTCTCAAAATTAGAATGTCTACAACTTGTGTCAGCCTTAAGTTCAAAGGACGTCATCTCTCTATACCAAATTTTTGGCAGAATCATCTCAATTATGATAATCATAGTTTTATATATTACTAGCTGTCCCGCGCAACTTCGTATGCTTAAATTTCCCCCGTTTTTGCAACACATCTCATTGCTGCTTCGCTCTTATTGGTCGTAGCGTGATGTTATATAGCCTTCCTCGATAAATGGGCTATCTAAAAGTGAAAGATTTTTTCAATTCCGATCAGTAGTTTCTGAGAATACCGCGTTTAAACAAACAAACAGCTTCAGCTTTATAATATGACTCAAGATCTAAATACCTACCTACTATTTTTTGACAATTTTGTTTTTTTCCTCTATTGATCTAAAATTTGAACTCTCCCCCATCAGTTTTAGTAGATAATAGTAATATTAATTCGCAATTTTCTCCATATACCTATACCTACATAATGTGTGCTCAGCACAAGCTCAGCTCAAACAGAGTGTTATGACAGCAGTTAGACGTGCCTCAGAGTATATTAACGTCGAAACGACTGGATGCCCTTAATTTAATATTACTTTAGGTTTTATGCTAGCGATAAAATCTTACATTGAAATGAATACGGATTATACCGAGCAAACGCGAAATAAAAACAAAACATTAAGTAGTTTAGTAGGTATATAAATAGGTACAATACATGTTTCAAACTTGATCTTATCCTAACACTAACCTAAAATAACGTTGTCTTTATAAAAAAATACCCTAGGCTAAGCCTGACAGATAGATCATATACAAAGATACTGAGAAACAGCACATAGATCCTAATGAATCTTCTAGTAGGGATGTTGATTGTTAAGTCAAAACAGTATCTTTTTATGAAATGTCAAAACAATAAGCTCTATAGAAATGTGTATGGAATAACAACCTATGACGTCATAAGTTCCTATCGTCAAATCATTACTTTTAGTATTCGTTTTCTTGCTTTTAAATTGAAAAACATGTTAAATTGTAAAAGAACATTTATATTACCTGATTAGTATAAAATAATTTATTTTAAATTAAATTAAAGAAATAATTTTATTGTAATTATTGTTTTTAAACTTTCGCGATTTTTATACATATTAGTTATATTTCGGGACTTAATCGCGTGAATTATTTAAAGGTACGAACCTTTTATTTACCCGACGTTTCGATCGAATTGCACCGATCGTGGTCACGGGTCGACTAATGGCAGCTTAGCGATGTCTCCGTGAGGCGCGGGGTTTTTCAACTACCCTCGCCTGGTCTTGATAATTTTGATAATTTGTACTGTCGGTACTTCTATACACTACACTTACAACGTCTTTTCACTGAGGCGCGGTGTCTTTACGGCAACGATTACATTTGTTGATAACAGGGTTTCAAGATGGTGCGAGCCGGTATCCATCTTCTCGGTTGAAGTTCTTATATTTCTTGATCTCAACCGCCTCGCGTACTATCCTGGAATAATAGTGGCGATCGGTGGAAAGTACCTGTGCCTTATGCAATTCTATCGAGTGATTTGATCCTGATTCCAACAAATGCTCAGTGATAGCAGACTTGTAAACTCGACGGTTTTTTACAGCAGCGATATGTTCCTTGACCCTGTCTGCGATTAAATGCGAAATTACAACTAAATATACCTATTATTTTTTATAATATAACTAGCAATGTGGAACTGTCGTGTTAATACAATAACTATAAGCTCAATGGCTTGGGTCAGGAGTGGGTTCATGTCAGTATTATAATGAGTAGGATTCCAACCCGCGACCTCACGATTGCTCTTAGCCATTAGACTACCGCCGCTCTATAGCGGCGGTAATCTGTTGGCCTATATTGCCAGTGTGCCTATATTGATAAAGGTGTGCCTGTAATATTTAAAGAGTCCCTTGATTTCTCCCAGATCATCAAATTCTAACTTTAATGACAATTGGATCATTCTGGAAGTACCTACAGCCTTTTAAACAAAAAGATTTTTTTAAATCAGTCCAGCCGTCTTTGAATAATATTAACAAACATTTAAAAAAATATAATCTTCCTTTTTGAAGTCGATTGAAATAAGACTGATTTTATATGATATTAGAATACCTGTTAAGTCAAATCAGTCTTGAGCCTATTATGGCTCAAGCCTTATACAAATGAACCTAGTTGAAGATTCGTTTGGATTCTGTTGAACAAGACCGAAAACATTTATCTGGTTTCTATATCTATTGTTCAATCAAATTCTAATAAACTGATAGGTAACCTGTACCGATCTAAATTCAGGAACGAATTATAAATGTTGATTTTTATTATTCTTTTGCAGGTATATTTGATACAGATGGCGCCCCAGTGCCGGGCACGGCATGCGACTACCAGTTCAGCCGGTCTGCAAACCGGCCGACCAACGGCCGGCTGTACAGCCCACGATATCCGTCCGTCTACCCAAACAACGTGCGCTGTTCTTACTATTTTCATGCCAGGTCAGTTTCGACATTGCAAGTATTTAAAAACATTACTGTAGGTATATAAAACCTACAGCGAGTGACAGAAAGGTCTGATCAAAGTGTACGTCATATTTAAAAAACATTACTGTGGGTATATAAATCCTACAGCAAGTGACATTAAGGTTGATCAATCAATAAAAGTGTATGTCGTATTTAAAAACATTACTGTGGGTATACAAAACCTACAGCAAGTGACATTAAGATTTGACCAAAGTAGTACGTCGTATTTAAAAACATTACTGTGGGTAAATAAAACCTATAGCAAGTGACATTAAGATTCAATCAAAGTGTACGTCGTATTTAAAAACATTACTGTGGGTATATAAACCTACAGCGAGTGACATTAAGATTTGATCAAAGTAGTACGTCGTATTTAAAAACATTACTGTACGTATATATAACCTACAGCGAGTGACAGAAAGGTCTAATCAAAGTGTACGTCGTATTTAAAAAACATTACAGTAGGTATATAAAACCTACAGCGAGTGACATTAAGATTCAATCAAAGTGTACGTCGTATTTAAAAACATTACAGTAGGTATATAAAACCAACAGCGAGTGACATTAAGATTCAATCAAAGTGTACGTCGTATTTAAAAACATTACTGTGGGTATATAAATCCTACAGCAAGTAACATTAAGGTTGATCAATCAATCAAAGTGTATGTCGTATTTAAAAACATTACTGTAGGTATATAAACCCTACAGCAAGTCACATTAAGGTTGATCAAAGTGTACGTCGTATTTAAAAACATTACTGTGGGTATACAAAACCTACAGCAAGTGACATTAAGATTTGACCAAAGTAGTACGTCGTATTTAAAAACATTACTGTAGGTATATATAACCTACAGCGAGTGACAAAAAGGTCTGATCAAAGTGTACGTCGTATTTAAAAAACATTACAGTAGGTATATAAAACCTACAGCGAGTGACATTAAGATTCAATCAAAGTGTACGTCGTATTTAAAAACATTACAGTAGGTATATAAAACCAACAGCGAGTGACATTAAGATTCAATCAAAGTGTACGTCGTATTTAAAAACATTACTGTGGGTATATAAATCCTACAGCAAGTGACATTAAGGTTGATTAATCAATCAAAGTGTATGTCGTATTTAAAAACATTACTGTAGGTATATAAACCCTACAGCAAGTGACATTAAGGTTGATCAAAGTGTACATCGTATTTAAAAACATTACAGTAGGTATATAAAACCTACAACTAGTGACCGAAAGGTTTGATCAAAGTGTACGTCGTCACACCGCTTTAGCATACTGGTGTGACGACGAGTAAAGTTTTCCCTCATACTCACACTGGTGGGATTTTCCTCGTGGTCACATCACCAGGAGGACCAGTTCGACAGAAATTGGATAATTCCCTTTGACACCACACCAAAGCAACGTGATGTTGATTCGGGCGTGCTTAAATTACATCTTTTAACATTTATGTATAATATTTAACAGTTTTCAGGTTGCCATAATACAGGCTATGCCTAGTTTGGGATCAGATGGCGTTGTGTGAATTGTTCCAAAGTATTATTATCTTCTTCTAACCTATCTATATCTTCTAACTTTTCTCTGCGATATAAATACTTATTTTAACTCATCAGGCCGTATCAATAAATCTTATTATGAAACTAGCTGTGCCCGCGACTTCGTTCGCGTGGAAGTTGGGTTTATATTAAGGTAGTTTATATAAGGTAGTTTACACAGAAGTTGAATTGTAATTCAACTTCTGTGTAAAACATATTGTAAACATGCTCCACAATGCTCTGTGGCATCTATGGATATTTGGGCCTAGCTTTAATCAGGGCCCAACATATGGCAGGGCAAGCCAAGCAAATGCACAGTGCAGCAAAATGAAGGGCGACAAAGTTTATGGCGCCAGACGGTTAGAAGACAAATTATTAAAATTCCCACGACCACACCTCGACAAAAAAGTGATTTGCATCACATCAAATACTATTAATATTGAAAAATTCCCCACCACGCGAGTACTGGGGCGGTTTCGAGTTAAATGAAGCTCGAAACCGCCCAATTAATCGTGCGAAATTTTGAGTTAAGGAGCTTCGATTCTGACTCCGATAGGTCGAAAATTCCGATTGATTTTAAACCTCCGACTCCAACTTCGGCTCCGACACTTTTAAATCGGACCTTTTAATCGGAGGTACCTAGCCGCTCCTTCAAGATAATTTATACATAGGTAATAAAGGTATGATGGAAAAAACTCTCACAGATTCCCTATGATCGCAGGTTATGTCCTGCCCGAGCGATCTTTTCCGAGTCTAAAGTACACCTACTTTGTGTCCGTGTTTGTACCGCGGGAATGCAATGTTTAAACAAACAAACAACGTTCAAACATTTCTAAAAGATATGCTCAGATATCTTTTTTTGTGTTTAAATACTATTTCTAAACTTATTTCAATATTTTTTTTCACTCACTTTAGAAGATTAAAATATTATTTTATAATGTCTACATTGGTGAATTTAAAAATAGGTGTGTCAACCTGTCGCATATTAAGATCATCATATATTCATATCCCTCTACGTAAGAATTTCATTTTTTTTTTTTTTAAATCAATTTTCCTGATTCTTATTAATTTGTATTTAAACGCCATCTATTTTCAAAACTGGATAAGTTTATTTTTATACTTGATGATTTTATATTAAACTATCATGCATATTAAACGTAGGTAAGCAAGGTATTTAACCTTAAATTATTCACGCGATCAAGACCCGTAATACATATATTTTCATAATGTGTACAAATCGCGAAAGTTTATTAACATTTGTAGGTAAGCAATTTTGCAACTCAGAAGAAATCGAATCACAGATGGCGCCACGTGTTTTATTTTGATGTGACGCGGACTTAATCTTTCATTTTTTTTAAGCAATTAACATTTATAAATTCTAGAAAATATCAAGTAATTACTATTTATTTGTAATGTAATATTGTTTTTCATTTCTACATTTATAACATAATCACTACTCATGCAAAACAATGATAAAGGTGTCTATTGGAAGTGATTATTAATATGAAAATTTGTTAAACAAAGTAAACATGTTAAAGTCGAAAATAAAAGCTTGTATAAATAAGTATACATTTAGAAAAATATTTAAAAAAAAGAATAAAAATAATTTTAACACAACACAAAAAGAGACTCGCAATTAGGGAGTCGATCCTCCGACCTCGCTCGTTTAATACCGCTACTTGTGCCAATAGACCACCTCAGCTGATGCAAACACGGTTAAAATAGCTGATCTTAAGAAAATTGAAAATGTTGTGTTTAGCTGCTAATAGTTTTAGCGTGAAGTTATTGTTTCCATGGGTTACGATTGTAAATAATGTCTTAATGTGGAAAAAATTGTGAAAAATCATAATGGTTCGACAAAACATACGTTGCTGCTCACTCCCCATAGACGATAGAATAATGATTTATAGTGCAAGTAATGACCTATAGTATTTACAATAAAACTGCAAATTTTCATGAAGATCCGTCAAGTAGTTATTGTTTTATAACGATAAATAGCTACAGACATTATCCGTCATTGCTTAGCTCCTATGGGAAATAGCGTGATAAATTATAGCCTATATGTTAATCCAGACTTATTAGAATACACATACAAAATTTCAACCGAATCTGTCCAATAGTTATTGCGTGATGCGTGTTCAAACAAACAGACAGACAGACAGACATTTCTAAAAATGTAGGAATGTGTTTAGATACTCTTTTCGAACATTTCCTAATATTTTTTTTCACTATGTTCGGCCATGTACAGACACATGAAATTTACAATTTTATTATATGTATAGATATAGATAGATAGCATGATTCAGTATTCACGCGCGATGGCTTATTATTAGCGTATTTCATGTATAACTTTGGTGTTTCTATACCGATTTCTATTAGTATTTTTTATGGAATAGTTAATTATGTTAAATTTTTTAATTAGGGATGACTGAGAGTGTTATAAACGTAAGAGTAGACAAATATAATCAGAAAGCTTCGAACTACTAAGCTATCGGGAGTTACACGTGATATTGTGAGTCAACCATAAAAGATAGACATATGCTGTCGTGGGATATTTTTTATATAATTTTAAGGAGAACATTTCCGTCATACATGATCTCTGTGTAGCTTTAACCATTACGGTTGCACACGCGACGAAAGCTTCAAAAATGGAGTAACTTCTCTCGTTTTCCTTCACTGCTCTGCTCCTATTGATTGTAGCGTGATGAAAAGTATACTATAACCTACTCAGGAGTATGAAAAATAATTGTACAAAGTTTCGTTAAAATCCGTCGAGTAGTTTTTGTTTCTATAACGGTTATACAGACAGACAGACAGACAGACAAAAATTTTACTGATTGCATTTTTGGCATCAGTATCGATCCCTAATCACCCCCTGATAGTTATTTTGGAAATATATTTCATGTACAGAATTGACCTCTCTACAGATTTATTATAAGTATAGAAGAAGATAGAAGATAAAATGACATTTCTGTTTTGTATTGTCTTAATAAGTCATTAAGACAATACAAAACAGAAATGTCTAAAAATCTATTTATGAAGAGTGATTTTTCAAAGGGGATTTGTCAATTTTTATTTTGTTAGAATAAAAACCTATGAAGGCCATCGTCACTGTTATGTTAAAAAATAGCATCTAGACCAAACAGCTACGTGTGGAACATCATTTGACAGGTCTTTAAAAAACATTTTATGGTTTCTAAAAATCTTTTTTTAATAAGTAAATGTTTTCGGAAATAATCGCTCCGAAAGTTGCAAACCGTGATCGGATACATCGTCTTACGTCTGGTCTCAATAATCTAACTATCGATGGATTTGGCTACTATAGGTATATATTTGACATAAACTCCATTCAAAATATGTCAAATTTCTACCTCTAGTAGCCGAATCCATCGATAGGTAGATTATTGAGACCGGCCGTTAAAGTTATTGTCGAAAAACTGCGCTTCTCAACAAAAGGACATAAGTGCTTTGAAAATACGCTCTTTTGTTGCTGCACTTTTTAAGATCGTATTTTTTGTGTAATCAATTGTAGTGCATTTCTTTAAAGTAACAGCTACGGAACTCTACACTGAGCATTGTTCGACATGCTCTTGCCTGGTTTCCCAGCTTTAATATCAGGTTCATTTCACAAGATAGTAGGATATACACTGAGAAAAATGGCGCGCTAAAATAACTATGGCTAGAACATTTGATGGCGGATTTTAACCAGTCGAAACGTACGCGTTTTTGGCGTATATTTAGACAGATTTTTTGCTTCAATTTTAGATGCCAGATTAGGAATCTAGACATCACATAGTCATTATTTCTTGTCTTATTTTTATTTCTAAGTGGGCATAGATTAGTTTTTGAACTTCTCATAATATTTTACCAGAATACAGACTGTTAATTGAATAACTGTTAAAATAATAACTGTTAATGAAAAAATGTGAATTAAAGTTAGCACAAATGGATCATGGTTTAAATTTAAGTGGATTTAAGTTAAGTTTAACAAAACTAACATAGTTTTGTTAAACGTGAGCCAGTAGAGTGAGAAACTGAATAAATAAACATAGTGGAGACATATTAACAACAAAATAAAGATATACATTAATAATAGGAAATTTAGGTAAATTATAATATTTACCCGTAAAAACTAATTTCATAATAGCGAAAAATAGAAAAAGGTTACATAAAAAGAAAAAGTAACCTCATCTGGCTCGAACGCTCGCAATAATTGCATTTAATAATAATAATGTAACAGAAGACTTTTTGTGATAATACAGTGTGGTTCAACATAAAATGCAGCCTGTATAATTGAAATGTTTTGTTTTGCGGGCATATCAATTAATTTTTAACTTTTTATATTGTATTCTTTCTCTTTATCAATTCGGTAGGTAGTTATTATATATATAAGTTTTGTGACAACCGCTTAAAGTACGATACTATGATAAATATTAGTAACGTTCAAATAATGGGACACTTTCGTGAAGCGTTGTATACCTAAATCACATTTAAAAACAGGTCAGTCAACAAATGATCTGATGAAAACTAACAAACCATACCTACAACCCATTGTTACAATTCGTAAAATGTTACTGAGCCAGCCTAAAGATAGGTTCCGTAAGACGTCTTCATCTTAAGTTTTTTTGTCAAAATGACATAAAAAAAATATTTAAAATAAGACATTTTGTTTTTATCGTTGATAATATAAAAATGAGACAATAGCAACATATTCAAAAATGCATCCACGCAGCCACTAGATACTGACTTCAGCCCGACTAACACAGATGTCATAAAAAAATCTGTTAAAACTATTTATTCTATTTGGAACCCATTGTAACCTCTTATCACTGAAAGGGACATATTTTGTAGACAAAAATCAGATACTAATGTAACAAATAAACATTTAAACTTGCGCGTTGCATGATTATAACTATATTAATTATACGGTAGTTAACGCATTTACCTTAAAATTGCTTGAAGTTTCTACCAGGTTGCACCGGCCGTGGTCACAAGCGAACTTTTGCAACAATGCCCTTATGACCACGGCCGGTGCAACCTGGTTTAAACGTCAACAAATTTAAGGTAAATAATTTAACTACCGTATAATAAATAGTTATAATCATGCAACGCGCAAGTTTAAATGTTCATACAAAATATGTTCCTGTCAGTAATAAGAGGTTGGAATGGGTTCCACCTAGATATTTTAACTATGAGACAAAGACATCATAGCCATAGAGACCCTGCAATGTAAGGGTATTACCGTTGATCTTTATGAAGAGAAGTGTACAAAGAATATTTAAAAAATGACCCAAATAGAAAAACAACAAATTAGTAACCATGTATACATGTACATATAATTATATAACCTTAAAACTACACATCATAATGTAAAATAAAACCTTTATTATTTTCTAAAACCTTCGTTTAAAAAAATTTTAATACAAACATATCAAATACTTAACTTCAAACATAGGCATGTCTAAAGATATTGTTGCACGTATAGCCATATCTCATTTTTTTATTTGTAGACCAGTGTATTTACAATGGCCATTATAGTCACTCCAATGAGCGAAAAAGCTGCCACAGATAACTGTGGCAGCTTTTTCGCTCATTGGAATTTGGAACACAATGATTTGTTGGCTTAATTTTAGGAATTCTAAGATACTACTGGGATGCTTTTCATATAAATGAAAAGCATCCCAGTAGTATTTTAGAATTCCTAAAATTAAGCCAACAAATGCCATGTGCATGGTCACTATGCCTAAACTCGAACGAAGTATCTTGAAATATTTAGTGCTCGAATTTTGAGAAAATATGAAATTAAATATTTCTGCTATGAAGTTGATCATTGTAAGTATCATGGCGATGAGACCTAAAACAAAAAAAGGTTACAATGACATACTTTAGATTTATTTATTTAAAACTTTATGCATAGAATTGTACAGAGGCAGACTTTATGCTAAAAGCATTCTCTGCCAGTATACCTTAGGGCGATGTAGAAATGTAGTATGTAGGTGCAGTAAACCTGTAGATATTATATACAATCAAACAAATAAAACTAAAAAAAAAATAGTATAACAAATCCCAATTAAATATACTTACATAAATACACAATATACCTACATAAATACATACCATAAATACATATTTACATTTTTATAATGTTTATAATTATATGTATCTACTAGCTCACTTTCGCAACTTCGTCTTTGTCAATGTTCCCCGTTTCCCGTTGCAATTCATACAAAAATACTAAAATCGCGATAAAAAATATTTAACCACCTATTCTCATACCTACCATATGTACAAAAAAAAAAAAACGGTCGAACCGTTTTGAAAGAGTCCGACCACAAACACCGTGACACGAGGTTTTTATTTATAGGTATTAATAGAATGTCAGTCGTTAACGTGTAACACACCAATACACTTGTAAAAGTTATGTAAAAAATTACAAACAAATTGATAAGGACGTATGTACATTAGTAGGTACATAATTATTAACTCTATAATAAGAACTAGACTTTATGCAATATATTGCATTGCACGAAACCTACGGACTTTGCAAATAATTGACAGAAATATTGTGAATTGAGGATTTATTCTATACCTTGTGCACCAGGGTGATATCAACTTATTTAAATTAAATACTCAAATGACTTTATTTTAAATCTACTACTATGAATCAGGCGTAACATGGCGGAAATCCATCTTATGTAGATTATAAGGGAGGGATCCCACCACCCACCCTCGACCTGTGAATCACCACGATTGAAGTAGTAAGGAAATGCCCTTAATACAACAATCGAAATAGATTGACAGACCGCACTCAAAAAGAGAGACCTGCAACAAAGAAAATTAGTGACAGGTACTCCAGTTACTCTCACCAAGTTGAGTGGTAGGCACCTCCGGACCCTTGACTTGCAATATTCCGCTTCCAAAACGTGAAACTTCGACACGTGTTTCGCCTCTACACGAGGCATCCTCAGGACAATTTTGGGACCGACTGATTTTAAATGTTTTGCAACCTAAACCGAGAATCCACGTTCTCGTTCTAGGTTGATTATTTATAAAAGTCGCAACTTCGGTGATTAAAGTACTTAGGTGAGCAAAGCACACCTGAGTACTTTAATCACATAGGTGCAATAAACACTTATGTTCACTCAATCACGTATGTGCAATAATTTGGAGGTGAAATAAGGATACTAGTTATGTTCACTTTG
This sequence comes from Herminia tarsipennalis, assembly GCA_945859575.2. Taxonomy (NCBI): domain Eukaryota; kingdom Metazoa; phylum Arthropoda; class Insecta; order Lepidoptera; family Erebidae; genus Herminia; species Herminia tarsipennalis. The sequence goes on from OX243835.2 coordinate 19,409,278, forward strand.
TTCACCCAGATGATATCATTTAATAAACAAATAAGATCGTACCTCATTCAAAAATATTACTACTCAATTTCGGAATACCTAACTACCTACTTTTAGTTCCTAGTGACCTATCGCAATAATTATTATAATATTTATTTAATATTGTAAAATAATAAATATATTACACACTAAATCTCATACACCTGAGTAATAATAAAGTAACATTAATTTCAAGGAATGTGTGTATTTTAATAAAATTATATTAACACTAGCTGTCCCGTGCAACTTCGTATGCGTAAATTTTCCCCGTTTTTGCAACATTTCTCGTCGCTACTCTGCTTCTATTAGTCGTAGCGCGATGTTATATAGCCTATAGCCTTCCTCGATATATGGGCTATCCAACAAAATAAGATTTTTTCTAATCGGACTGGTTCCTGAGATTAGCGCGTTTAAACAAACAAACAAACTCTATAATATATAATATCTTTATAATATTAGTATAGATTAATTTTAAGTTCGGCTCTCTCTTTATTGCAATGCTTGAAAAAGGTGCTAAGTTTGTAAAGTATTCTTAAATATACCATCTGTGTGTACACTTATTTGCAATAAATGATTTGATTTGATGATATCACCCAGGTGAACAAGTGGAATGAACCAAATTGAGATTGAGATAGACATTTTTTAGAACTTACCACATGTTCCATGACCATTATTAAAATTAAAGCCGTTATCGATGAATGGTATAATAGTGCCAACAATGGCTAAGATCGAGCCTATTGTTTGCATCAAGGCGTAGATAATTCTTCTGTGTTCTTGTTTCAAATTATTCGCCCAGCCTACCGGACCGAATGATAATATCGCTTGTGCCATGAGGATCAAGTACTGAAAAAGTAACATCGTAGTAATTATTAAAATATATATATATTACGGGTCTTAATCGCGTGAATAACTTCAGTCTTCCCGTGACCACGGCCGTTGCAATACGGTCGAAACGTCGGGCAATAAACAAGGTATTTTACCTTAAATTATTCACGCGATTAAGACCCGTAATATATATATTTTAATAATGTGTACAAATGGCGAAAGTTTATCAACATTTATCGTAGTAATTGTTTGAGTCTAAAACCAAGAAAAAAAATGGTTGATAAATTTTCGATTTGTACAAATTATGAAAATATATATATTACGGGTCTTAATCGCGTCACAGACAGATAGAGTTACTTTCACATTTATAATATTATAGTATGGATAAAGCACAAAAATTACCACAAATTTAATTGCGCCGACTGGTTTTGGTTTCTTGGTTTGTTTTAAGATTTGTTTTTTATGGAATAAAATTCGCTTTAATTACTTAACATTTCCTACTTTCTCACTTTTTAGTGGATTTATCTTTCTAACTAGAAAGCAACCCGCCCTCGCTTCTTTTTGGTTTATTTCCAAGAAGTAATTATTTCCTGCCATTTTCTTTCCTATTATGAGTATGAGGAAAAAATTTTTTTTTCAAATTTTTAAACTTAATTTTATCAAAATTAGTTCTATTATTTAAAATATGTCCGAGAGTATCAGTATTCTCACAACATATAAAGGTTCAAACACACAAACATTTAACACAAGGGCCTTCTATTATGTTTATAATAAATATTTGTTTATCAATATTGCAGCGCGTTCTTTATCAATACTAATATGATAAAGCTAAAGAGTTAGTTTGAACGCGATAATCTCAGGAACTCCTAGTCCAAATCAAAAAAAATCTTTTACTGTTGGATAGCCCATTTGTTGAGGAAGGCTATAATAGCATTACGCTTAGTTCAAAAGGAGCGGAACAGGAATTAAAAATGTTCCAAAAAGGGGAAAATATTAGGCAGACTAAGTTACGCGGGTCAGCTAGTAAATGATAAACCTTACCGAGGGACCAACCAGTAAATGTCACATTTTTTAGCGCATTTTGTGGCCGTGAGCAGGAAATTTCTAAAGGGTTAAGATAAATAAGAATCCGCTGTGGATAATTCAATGCGTCTTCTATTTCTATTACGGTATTAATACCGATCGAATCTTTTTATGAAATCATTGAAATTTTATATTGGTTTTCCGAGTTTATTTTTATTTCTTTTTGTGGTCCTATCGATATAGATGAACTGTATAACTATTTTTCCGTCATTGACTTGCAATAAAAGATTTGAGAAGTGTTCGTCCCCACTATCATCATTTTTAGGGTTCCGTAGCCAAAATGGCGAAAACGGAACCATTGTAGTTTCGTCATGTCCGTCTGTCTGTCTGTCCGTCCGTATGTCACAGGCATTTTACTAGAAGACTACTCAATGAATATTGATGAAAAGCTGTCTTGCAGTAGCAGCTACTTAGTTTAATAATAAAAATAAATATTTTGGGGGGGCACTTCATACATGTAACAGAAGCTAAAAAAAATGTTTTCAAGTTTTAATGAACTTTTTTGATTGAGTGAATAGTTTTGGAAATAATCACTGCGAAAGTTGCAAAAATTGTGTATTCCTAAACTTTTGAACTGTGTGACTAGATAATATGAAAACATCACAAAAGTAGAGCCTAATAAATACTTGAAATTAAGATTATTTCGAACATGATCGGATATGCCGTCATGTCACCATCACTGTAGTCATTGTCACCGTATGGTTGGTGCTCGTGCTTCTTAAGCTTACTGAAAGACAAAGGTAAGTCCCTTTCAATAAATCTTAATAAAAAAAAAAAACAAAAATTTTAAGAAATAGGTTTGACTTAGAAAAAAAATTAATGTAAGCATAAAATTGCAATAAATCGACTCACGTAATAGCGGACATTTTATTTTTCGGGTGGCTCCTAATTCGTATGACTACCGAATCGTTGCTTGCGTATTTATATAACAATTGAAATTACTTATTTTATTCAGTAGGATTCTTATAATACGAGATTGAAGGTGACCTAAATTTTCAAATTTAGGATAAATTCGCATAAGGACCAGTAGCATAATTTTGTTTTTTGTCCTCCAACTTATTTTTGTATAATTTTATTATATATGAAGTAGGAATGGTGAAATTAAATCATTTAAAAATAATCTGCAAATTTGAGTGCAGAAATTGTTGTTGTTGTAAATTCATAACACGACTATTTGTTTTTCTCCAAGTTTGTGACAAATAAATAAAAGTTATACTTACTTGTAGGCAAAGACACTAATGTCTTTGCTTGTAGGTAACGGACATGAAATTAGTACATGTATTTTTCTGTTCATTATGTAGGTCATCTTAAATTGTTTAGGAATTGTTTGCTTACATAAAAAGAACCGATCTTCGGTTCTTTTTATCTTTCAGGGTCATGCAATAAAAAATATACGGTAGAAAATGTGTGAACGTTTTAATTTATAAATTTTAGGTAGACAACATCCGCAGTTGGTTTCTAGCTCTGTGTAGCAGGGGACTTTATAAACATTTAATTTACGGACACTAAGTTGCACACAGATATCGGAAAAACATTTTGTGAATCACACAAAGTGATTTTGTATGGCAATCGAACCGCGCTATATCTATTCAGTCATTTCGCAATGTTATGTGTGTATGAAATAGAGAAATGTGTACTAAGTACACAAATTTAGTTGCAAACGTTATTGGACAAATTAAAAAACATAAGGATTTGTAAACCAGTAGCAGTCGCTGCTCAGAAAGGAATGTGACTGCTTCTGGCTGCATTTTTTGCTCACGGAGGTGGAAGAAACAATAACAGTTAAATGGATTCACCATATATGTGAGCAGTTACTGCATTCTGTTATAAATTTGTTAAAGAACTGAATAGGCCCATTCCAATTCAAAGTTGATTTAATTACCTATAGTAAAGATCCAAAGAAGGAAGACTCTGAGTTTTGTATATAATAGAATATTTACCTTAGGTTATTAAGACCGGCCGTAAGCAACGTGATGTAGAGACACAGTATGAGTCCTAATCCTAGATAATTAATCAGTTTAATAAACAGATAGATACGGAATATTTTAAGTAGGTACTTACCCCAACTGTACATAATATTATATGGTTCATTAGAATAGAAAAAATGGATGTCGTATAAGTTGCTAATCCTGAAGATTGGATTATAACGAAGCCTAGACAAAGTTGAGTGAGGTTATGTGCCACGTTGAGAGAAAATACGACAGAAGTCGATTGCTTTAATCCGTATTCAGGATCACGAGGATGTTCGCCATGGGGCTCGTGAGGACCCGATGTTATTGGAGGACTCGGTGGTGGTTTTTCCATGGTTGTCAGTGAGTTCACACTACTACTTTAACGCAGTTTGTTAAAAGCACTGGCACCAAAATATATGTGCGTATAGCTGATTATGAATTAAACGTATCAATAGATTGATACGTTCAACGATCAATTCATAGTTTGGATGGTTCTTTTTTGGTCTGGCAACACCAAAGAATGTCAACTTCCATAGAAAAATGTTTTCGCAACGGTTGGTGCCATCTATTTTATGCCCCCAAGTACTTAAAGCAATGCCTTGGGGAGGGGGAGGGGCAACGGGCCCCTCCTTGCCCTGTTGTTTTTACCGAATGTATGGAGTGTGCGAATCGAAACATCAACCTTAGAACGCTGACTTATGGAGACGTCAGCAAAAGTACCAACATAACAATATGAACATTAGGGATGTACCAACCATTATTATCGATATCATTTATCGATAGAATGAAAAATTATATATCGTGGGAGGCCTAAAATATTATTTTATTATTCCAAAAACTTAAATTACACATCATATTGTGTTTTTATTTATTTAATAGTTGTTTTGCTAAAAATACACTGCCCTTGTAACTGACACAGTGTGTAGTGTATATATTTATTTGAAAGGATCATAATGTGGCCTTTATTTTAATTTATCCTGTCGCTAGTTATCATTATAAAATTATTATATATTATATTTTAGGAGGAAATAATTTTATTTTAAAGTATTTGTTAAGTTAAGTCACGCGGTTCAAAAGATAAGGGGGAGGGACACAATTTATGCAACTTTCGGAGTGACTATTTCCAAGTTTATTAAAAACCTTATAATGTTATTAGAACACCTGTCGAATAGACTGCCTCTGTGGCGCGGTGGGAGTGTGTCCGACAGCTACGCAAGAGGTCGTGGGTTCGATTCCTACACGGGACATCACTTTGTGTGATCCACAAATTGTTGTCCCGAGTCTGGGTGTACTTTGTGTCCGTGACTTGTATGTTTGTAAAGTCACCCGCAACACAGGGCTAATACCCTACTGCGGGAGTCGTCCTTAAAAAAAAAAAAAAAAAAAAAAATGATGTGCCACACGTACATGTTTGCTCAAAAAAAGTCAGCTTCTGTTACATGTTAAGAATGCCCCACTTAAAATTATTTAAATTTATTATTTAGCTGTTAAACTAAGAAGCGGCTATTACAAAACACCTTTACACCAAATTTAATTAATATTAATTGTGCAGTCTTTGAGTCAAATGCCTGTGACATACGAACGGACAGACGGACATGACCAAACTATAAGGGTATCATTACATACCGTTTTTACCATTTTGCCTCCGGAATTCTAAAAATAGGAAAATTAAATAATTCGAGAGCGAATTTAATCACGCCTAAAGGCGATCTATTTCCTAGGCAACATTATATCTATTGCTATATATTCAAACCAAAAACAAATGTTACAACAATTCCAACAATAAAACTGAAAACAATACCCTCTTATTTTTGAGGAACTGTTAATTAGTTCTGCTTTTTTAATGTGTCAGCCACTTTCTCTTCACAAATTGAAAATGATTGTTAATGGTTTTACACCCATTTGATATATCTTCATTGGTCACCCATTTGATCTGGACATGTTCAAAAAAATCGCACAACAGTGCATTGTTTCGATAAATTTACATAAATATTTTATAATAATAATAATATAATATCTTGGGACAACTCACACAACGCTATCTGATCCCAAACTAAGCAAAGCTTGTACTATGGAAACCAGACAACTGATAAACATACTTATATATTTCTAAATACATACATATAATAGATAAATAACACCCAGACACAGAATAAACCATCGTGCTCATCACACAAAGTTTTATCCTGGGTGGGGATCGAACCCACGACCTCTTGCGTAGCAGTCGGATACACTCCCACCGCGCCACAGAGGCAGTTTCTATATTAACATGGAATGATGTCACGCTCAAAAACAGAAGTAGCCAAATTAGCTATTTGACGTGAGTGTATGTGTGCGCGTAACATATTAATACAAACGTACGTACAAATTTGAGAAAACAAATTTGACACTATCAATTTATTTTGTATTTAAGAAATGGAGGTCCTGTTTTGAGCCTATATGTATGCATGTTTGTTGGTTCGCGATTTTATCAAAATATTGATATTAATCTTAATACTCTAGAGAAAGTTGAGTTTATAAATATAATATTTATTAAATACTTTTTACACTTCATTTATTACTTATCAAGTTATAATAGGTAGGGGCAAAATTATTTTCGTATTTTGTACGTATTGTTAGTAATCAAACTTCTATGGTTGTACTGAATGTAACTGGTTGGTTTTAATACCATTAAATGTAGCCATTCTGACGATGCAAGAAATAAAAAAGCTAGTTCCCGCCATTGTTAGGGTTCCGTAGTCAAAATGGCAAAAACAGAACCCTTATAGTATGTATATATATGCCTGTCCGTATGTTACAAGCATTTTATACAAAGATTACTACACGAATATTGATAAAATTTGATGAAAAGATGACTTGTAGTAGCCGCTACTTAGTTGGATAGCTATATAATATAAATAAATATTTTTAGGGAGGGGGGCACTCCATACATGTAACAGAAGCTGATTTTTTTTAGGCATACATCTACGTGTGCACCTTATTCGACAGGTCTTCTAAAAACTTTTTAGGGATTTTAATAAACTTTCTGATTGAGTGAGTATTTTTGGAAATAATCACTCTGAAAGTTTCATAAATTGTGTCCCCCCCCCCCCTTTAACTTTTAAACCGTGTGACCAAAAAAAGAAGAATGTCCGAAAAAGATCGTGGTCGAAGCATGGACAAGCCCCACAGACTATGGCAAAGCCCGGCCTGACTCAGAACAAAGTGATGCTGTGTGTATAATAGGATTGGAAATTAAAACTATCGATTCTGTCCTCTACTGTCACCAACTGACGAGATCCAAAGAAAAACCGGCCGGAGCATAGGAAGAGTGCGGTGTTTCATCATGACACCGCCAGACCGCACTATAGCCACTCAGCAAAAATTGAGAGGGCTTGATCGAAAATGAAACAGTAGATAGTTTGGCTAAGGAAGCTTTGAATGACGGTATTATAACATCTTGTGTTCCCCACTTCACAGACGTCTTATATGTAGTTCGAGAACAGTGTGTTAAATTGTGGTCAGAACATTTCAATGTGAGATCATTGACCAAAGGCATATGGTATAAAACCATCCAACCTAATATCTCTCGTCTACCATGGATTGATCATGCCAATATGAGCAGAGCTGATACCATCATGGTTTTGAGACTACGTTCGGGGCACATCCCATTGAATAGCTTTGGATTTCTTATGGGTAAAATTGAAACACCTAATTGCTCACTATGCAACATTGTCGAGGATGTATATCACGTTCTAATGGAGTGTGTACAGAACAGTGATCAGAGAAAGCAACTACTGGGTGGGTGTTACAATGTAGGGAAATGTAATAGCATTCTGGCTTCGCCATGATCGGAGGAAGCCAGAGTATTGTATAATTTAGCCAAACTAGTATTTATGAATAGATAGACGTTTAGATATAATGTATTGCATGAGGGTGACATAATCATACTGTGATTCAACCCTCGTTAATAAATAAAGATAAAAAAAAAAAAAAAAAAAAAAAAAAAAATTGAGAGAGTTTGACTGGGATGTGTTGATGCATTCTTCGTATAGCCCTGATCTTGCTCCATCAGATTTCCACTGATTTCGGTCACTTCAGCACTCTTTAGGAAACATAAAGTTAACCTTAAAAGAACACTGAAAACTACGTGTAAGATTTTTTTGATCAAGAATCTCAATTTTTTTATAGCAATGGGATCACGGCACCAAATCAAAACGGCACATACATATTTTAAATAAATAAATAATTATACTTAACAAATATTTTCTTTGAATGAAAAAATCTACCCGACCTTTTAAGTTTATTTAAACTGTAATGACGTCAATTTTATTCTTCTGCATATTTAAACCATTATTCGTTACAAGTCAGATTTATCGATAAGGTTTTTTCCAGCACTATCATAACTTTATGAAGAAATAAAATTGACTTTTATAAATTATTATAAACTTAAAATAAAATGGGTTATCAGCAAAAGTATAGTGATAGACTTTTATTTGTAACTTATTAATACAATAGTTTGCTTATCTTTCCGTACCCGAAGGAAACTTAGCCAGAAATAACCGTCTCATACTATTTGGTCCTTTTAGGTCAATGACGTTCATAGGTTATCATTACATCACGTAAAATCGGCGCGCGGCGACGGCAGCAATCGCGATAATGTCCTCTCTTTCACTCTCACGTAAAAGACTATTTATGCGTCTCGCTCGAACTAAGTGCATTTGAGGCAATTACCTTGCATTTTTCTTGCCAAAACAAGAGTGCGGTAAAACGCGTCTTTATGTCTAACGTCATTGATATAACTTATTTGCGATGTTTGATTCATATATTTGTTTATTACGCACCTGTTCTTACAATATTAATGATTGAATGTATCCTGATATCCTTCCTCGGCATTCGTTGGGCCGTTAGCCGTTGGTTCGTTGTATATATATACACAGAAAAAGTCCGCTAATGCATCGTACAATCCGAGCCAACGAACGCCAACGAAGGATAATCAGTGTTGGCTTCGCACGCTTGTTAACCTTCGAAGGTACGTCCACTGTTGCGAGATTGGGTGGACTCTCTGCAAATTCGCGATCTTTTTTCGGCTTTGGGGGAAATTTGTGGGGACATTTTGTAGGTGTTTTAGTACCATAGTACCATAATTTTGCTTACAATCTAATAATAACAAGGAAAATAATGATCAAGGATCTTATTTTCGGGCGGATTTAAAAAAAAGTTGGGGGAACATTCACATGGTCATCAGGCAAAACGATCGTTTATTCGAACTCTTGCTTCTACTGAGCATTGCCAGATGCAGAATAATGAAAGGTTTTATAGGATTATAGGTTTTATTGGAATCATATAGAAATATATTATATAAAAATATTGGAAAAAAACTCGAGCTGATAAATTTAATTTCGTCAGAGATTGCGGTTTCAATTTTTTATAATGAAATATTAGCTCGCCCTATATAAAATCAAAACAGAATGTTTAATTGAAACTAATTATAAAACGTCAATATAGAATTAGGAATTTTAGGTACATAAACAAAAAGTAAAATAACAAAATAAATTGTCGTATTAATATGTACCAATTTAAATAAAATTTAAAACTTAATTAATATAAACAAATCAAAACCTAAACATTTGCAGAGTACGAAGATTACTTAATTACTTTGTTTATAAAATTACTAGCTTTTGCCCGTGGCTGCGCTTGCGTTGTCCCTATAAAACGAAGCGTAAAAAAGCTAATTGCTTTTTCTTCCGAATACTTAGATTCATTCAAAATAATCGCGAGTGATTGTGATTGTTTCGATTGTGGAAACATCGAAACAAGCGGTGCAGTTCCTCAATGCACGAGTCGACTGATCCCGAATAGCACCAATCTTAACCAAATATTTACGAATGAATGATCACAAAAAATGCACCGTTGTTTTAAAAGTTGTAGCTGCCGTTGGCAGTCCCCGAGTGCCACACATTTTTTATTTTAAATTATTTATTTGTTTAAAGATATACTCATAAAAATAGTCACTCTAGTAAGGGGAAAAATCACCCCTTCCAAAAAGAAAAACATCAAAATAGTTACATTAAATACATGTGCATATAATAACGTCAAAAATAAACATCATAATGTAAAATGAAACCTTTTGGTTTGAAGTTATTTCGCTATATTGTCCAATAAAGAGCATTTTCATACATTGTTTTCCAAAACTAAAATTTTTCTTTAATTTAAAAATAAAATACTGAACTTACTTAAAAAAAAGGAATCAATAAATTCAAAATTCTTTATTGACTTAGGATGCAAAATAACTCTTGTAAATACGTCGGGATTCTACATGTACATGTAATGCCAAATTCGCAAACAATAGGTAAAGCCGGAGAAAATAACCTGGTAATAAAAACTCGCGGCCACTCTTTTCAAATTGCCAATTTTATAATGTTTGAATGTTTATAAACTTGACATTGGGGTAAGGTGCAGCGACTAATATTCTTTACACCATGTTAAAGCACTGATGCAAATTGTATTATTAAAAAGTTGAAACCTGAGATAAACCAAAATCAGCCTGCATGTTGTAAGTAGATGCTCCTACTATATTGTAGCCACTAGCTACAATATAGTAGGAGCACATGTATTTAATGTAGCCACTAGCTACAATATAGTAGGAGCATCTACTTACAACAAAGGTAGAAACTATATGTGCTTATTTCCGTTAACTTCAAACATAGACATTTTTAAAAATATCAATGCACGTGTAATAATCTAGCTGCATTTTTTTTAGTTTAGTAGTTTTATTAATTTCTTACACGAATCTATACTTACATACATAACTAAATATTTAAAAACTATATTTAAACTAAGAAAATGTTGTAAGTAGATGCTCCTACTATATTGTAGCCACTAGCTACAATATAGTAGGAGCACATGTATTTAATGTAGCTACTAGCTACAATATAGTAGGAGCATCTACTTACAACAAAGGTAGAAACTATATGTGCTTATTTCCGTTAACTTCAAACATAGACATTTTTAAAAATATCAATGCACGTGTAATAATCTAGCTGCATTTTTTTTAGTTTGGTAGTTTTATTAATTTCTTACACGAATCTATACTTACATACATAACTAAATATTTAAAAACTATATTGAAACTAAGAACTAAGACTTTTTTATTTTAAATTGTAGACTAGTGTATTTACAACAGCCATAAATATCGTTCCAATGAGTGCTAAAACTACCACAGTTATAAAAAAAACATCCCAGAAGTAAAGGTAAATTGCTAAAATTAAGCTAATAAATGCAATAAATATGGTCACTGTGCCTAGACTCGAATGAAGTATCTTCAAATATTTAGTGTTCGACTTTCGAGAAAATATAAAATTTAATATTTCTGTTATGAAGTTGATCATTGTAAGTATCATGGCGACGAGACCTGAAACAAAAAGGTTACAATGACATATTTTAGATTTATCTCAAAGCAAAGCGGGCGGTAGCGCAATCGAGTGGTCCGCGTGTTCGAATCCTCTCCATTATACTACCGACGTGAACCCATTCCTAACACAAGCCATTCAGATTACCTGGAGGGGTTAACAGGATTGCTAGTAATGTGGGACCACAATCCCACATTGTTAGTTATATAAATGCGAAAGTTTGGATGTATGTACGAGTATGTACTTTTTTTGTACTTTTTTTTGCTATGACAAAGACGACTCTCGCAGTAGGGTACAAGCCCTGTGTCGCGGGGGACTTTACAAACATATAAGTCACGAACACAAAGTACACCCAGACTCGGAACAACAATGTGTTCCGTGTGGGAATCGAACCCACGACCTCGTGCGTAGCCATCGGACACACTCCCACCGCGCCACAGAGGCAGTCAAAATGTGTGGATGGATGGATGTTTGTCATTCAATCACGCCACAAAGGGTAAACGGATCTGGACGAAATTTGGAGCCGAGATAGACTGTAGTCTAGTTTTCCCCAAGTCATCATCATCATCATCATCAGCCTATCGCAGTCCACTGCTGGACATAGGCCTCTCCAATTGCACGCCACTTTGTTCGATCTTCGGCTTCTCGCATCCAGCTCCTGCCAGCCGTTTTGCGTATATCATCACTCCACCTAGCCTGAGGGCGTCCTACACTACGTTTGCCAAGCCGCGGTCTCCACTCAAGAACTCGTTTACCCCAACGGTTGTCGGTTCTTCGACTAATATGGCCAGCCCACTGCCACTTCAACTTGCTAATCCGGTGGGCTATGTCGATAACTTTGGTTCTCTGCCGGATCATCTCATTTCTGATTTTTTCCCTAAGAGAAACTCCGAGCATAGCCCTTTCCATAGCCCGCTGAGCGACTTTGAACTTGTGGACCAGCCGTACCGTCAGTGTCCACGTTTCGGCTCCGTATGTCATAACGGGTAGGACGCACTGATTAAAGACTTTAGTCTTTAGACATTGTGGGATCGACGATGAGAAGACTTGACGTAGCTTACCAAACGCTGCCCAACCCAACCGAATTCTCCTGTTCACCTCGCCCTCGAAGTTGTTTCTACCTAACGGCAATGACTGCCCGAGGTACACATATTTTTGAACAACTTCGAGAACGGCGCCGTGCACCGCTGTCGGTTCAGGTAGTACATGTTCATTGAACATGACCTTGGTTTTAGCCAAGTTCATCCGTAGGCCGATGCGTACAGAGGAGTCAGCCAGATCATTCAGCATCCGTTGCAGGTCCTGCAGCGTTTCCGCCATGATGACAATGTCATCTGCAAATCGCAAGTGAGAGATGTATTCACCATTGACGTTGATGCCCCGCCCTTTCCAGTGCAGCGTCTTGAACATATCCTCCATTGCATTTGTGAACAGTTTCGGGGAAATAACGTCCCCTTCTTCTCGATAAATAACTCCTCCTCGATGCAATGGTATAGGTTTTGTTTGCTGATTCTGTACTTGGACGGACATGGTGGCGGCTTCGTAGAGACATCTCATCACTTGGATATATCGCCAATCTACTTGGCATCGCTGCAGAGACTCCAGAACGGACCAGATTCCAATCGAGTCAAAGGCCTTCTCATAGTCCACGAATGCTAGACACAGGGGCTGATTATACTCTTGGGTCTTTTGTATAATCTGCCGCACTGTGTGGATGTGGTCTATGGTGCCATATCCGCTCCGAAATCCAGCCTGTTCCGGTGGTTGGAATTCGTCAAGTCTTCGCGCGAGGCGGTTCGTGATGACTCTTGAAAACAGCTTATAGACGTGGCTTAGAAGAGAAATAGGTCGGTAGTTCTTCAGCCGGGTCTTATCTCCCTTTTTTAAGAACAAGACGACTACACTTCTACTCCACGCCTCTGGAGGAACCCTTCAACAGGACCCCAAGTTAACTCTGAAAAATGTTCCTGTGGGATAAAATTGCTTTTTAGAATTTTCACGCTAACTAAGTCGCGCGTAAAAAAAAAATTACGTCCAGACCCAGGAATCCTGCCCGAGACTTCCGTATGGCAAAGCGGGGCCGGAATCGAACCATCTAAACGGGACTATGTGCAGGAAGGATAGAAGAATTTGAGGTTTAGTAAAACCTCAAATTCTTCTATCCTTCTTGCACGCGAGTCAGGCCCTCGCTAGCGACATCTAGCGGATAGTTTGAGAACTATTACGGTCTTTTTTTATCTTTCGATAATTCAATTATCGCATTAATAAAGTAATTGGGAAGAAATGGCGATAAAAATTACTAAAGTTAGGTATATGTTTTTAAAAGGGTACCTATATGTATCTACTAGCTGACTTTCACAGCTTAGTCTTTGTTAATTTTTACCAATATAATTGAAATACTTTACAACTCATACCAGATATACAAAAAAAACTTTAAAATCGGTCGAGCCGTTTCGGAGGAGTGCGATTAGAAAAATGTCGGTCATTTACGTGTGACACACCCCAATACACTTGTAATAATTATGTAAAATTACAATCAAATTGATTAGAACGTAGTACCTACTTAGTAGGAACATATTATTTCGATGATAAGAACTAGATTTTATGCAATACCTATATTGCATTGCACAAAACCTACAGACATTTATATCTATATCTTTAACTATAATTCTATACTAATACTAATAATATTATAAAGAGGAAAGATTTGATTGTTTGTTTGATTGTTTGTTTGTATTGAATAGGCTCCAAAACTACTGGGCGGATTTAAAAAAATATTTCATCGTTGTGAAGCTACACTAACCCCGGGTGACATAGGCTATTTTTTATTCCTGTATTCCCACGGGAACGGGACTACGCTAGTGAAACCGAGAGGCGTCCGCTAGTGAAAAATATTTTTACCGAAATATTGTGAATTGAGGATTTATTCTATACCTTGTGCACCTGGGTGATATCAACTTATTGAAATTAAAGACTCAAATTACTTTCATTTTAAACGTTTTGCAACCTAAAACGTAGGTGAATGTTTATAAAAGTCGCACTGTGCACTTGAGTGATTATAGTAATCAGGCAAACTAAGGACATCACACACTCATGTTCACTCAATTCACCTGGGTGATATCATCAAGGTGCAATGATTCGAAAGTGAAATGAGGACACTAGTTATGTCCACTTTGTTCACCCAGATGATATCATCCAGATGAACTAAGTGGAATAAACCAGATTGAGATTGGGATACAAATAGACAAGAAAAAAATTAATGTGTTTATTTTTAGTTTAGACTAGCCGCCTGCCCGGCTTCGCACGGGTTTCGTATCGTAGTTTTTATACCTTGGTTACATTATTATAATTTTCATAGGGATCTCTATTTTTTTGGCAATAAAGTATAGCCTATGTTACTCCCCGTTATTGTAGCTTTCTAATTGTGAAAGATTTTTTTTAAATCGGTCCAGTAGTTTTTAAGTTTATTCTTTACTTACAAAAATAGAAATATTTCCTCTTTATAATATTACTAGCTGACCTGTGCAAATTCGTATGCGTTAATTTTCCCCCTTTTTGCAACATTTTTCATGTTATAAGCCATTTTTCAAGTATATAGCCTTCCTTCCTCGTTAAATGGGCTATCCAACAAGGAAATAATTTTTCGATTCGGATCAGTAGTTCCTGAGATTGCCGCGTTTAAACAAACAAACTGAACAAACAAAGTATGGATAAGTATAGATATATACAAGTATAGATTAGTATTATAATTATAATACGGAACTTACCGCATATTCCATGAGCATTATCAAGTATAAAGTCGTTATCTATGAGTGGTATAAGAATGCCAGCAATTGCTAATATCGAGCCTATTGTTTGCATCAAGGCGTAGATAATTCTTGTGTGTTCTTGTTTCAAGTTATTCGCCCAACCTACCGGACCGAATGATAACATCGCTTGTGCCATGAGGATGAAGTACTGAAAAAGTAACATCGTAGTAATCGTTTGATTCTAAAACCGAGAAATAAAAATGTTTCTTACAAAAAAGCATTAGGTATTAATTGTACCTATTATTTTTTGTATTTAAAAATAAAAAAAATAATAGAAACAACCTGTATAATAGTTATTATCAATATTTAATTCATCCGTCCACAGCTTAGCTCAGATACCTACTGTTAGTACTAGAAAGTTGTAATGATGTATTTTTGTTCTTACGGAGATTTTGATTACAGAGCCCCACAAAGTAGATAACTTTAGGCAGCCTTAAAGTAAACTTCACGTGATAGATAGAAAATCATCCAATTTTTTTGACTTTCGATGGTTTTCAAAACGCACATGTCGAGCTATAATAACATACAGTTAATGACAGATAAGTTATTATAACCGACCGTAAGCAACGTATTGTAATAAACCGAGTAGGTGTAGATAATTGTTCAGTTTAATAAACATATAGATACTAGACTGACTGTGGCGCAGTAGGATTGTGTCCGACTGCTACATAAGAGGTCGTGGGTTCGATTCCCACACGGGTCACCACTTTGTGTGATCCACAAATTGTTGTCCCGAGTCTGGATGTACTTTGTGTCCGTGACTTATATGTTTGTAAAGTCCCCCGCTATACAGGGCTTGTACTGCGGGAGGTGACTTTAAAAAAAAAAGATACGGAATATTATAAGTAGGTACTTACCCCAACTGTACATAATATTATATGGTTCTTTAGAATAGAAAAAATAGAGTTGAAATAAGTTGCCAATCCTAGAAGTTGGATTATAACGAAGCCTAGACAAAGTTGAGTGAGGTTATGTGCCACGTTTAGAGAAAATATGGCAGAAGTTGATTGCTTCGATCTGTATTCAGGACCACGAAGATGTTCGCCATGAGGCCCGTGAGGAGCCGATGGTATTGGAGGACCCGTTGGTGGTTGTTGCATTGTAATCACTGAATTTACACTACTTTTATGTATGCTGCACTGCAGTTTGTTAAATGTACTGGCACCAAAATATTTAAATAGCTGATGATGAATTGAACGTATCAATAGATTGATACGTTATCTATCGTTATCATTTTATATCTGTAGGTACTTATTGTAGGGAAATCCAGTAGCTAAGGGACTTTGGGATTAAAAAAAAAGACAACTAGCAATGTGGGATTGAGTCCCACGTTACTAGCAATCTTGTTAACCCCTCCAGCTAAGCTCAAAGGCTTGTGTTAGGAGTGGGTTCACGTCGGTAGTATAATGGGTAGGATTCGAACCCGCGACCTCACGATTGCGAGACAGGTGCCTTAGCCATTAGGCTACCGCCGCTCATTTACTCGAGCCTGTTGAGTACCACAACTAAATATGACCTACAGCAGCATTACATCGAAGCGCGGTAATTTAATCTAAAACCTTCCTTTGACAAATTACATGGAGTCCGAGACCAGACAGATGTCTTTCAGAACTTTAAAAATGCTACCGTGAGCTCGACTTTGTGCGAATAGTTATATTTGGTGCAGTATAATGGTGCTTCTTTGGGGTACACAGAACATCGCCTATCAATTTTGTGCATTTAGATGCACAAAATTGAACATAAAATCTAACGCGCTTCAAAATTTTTTGTTACCTTTTCGTATGACAATCCCACCGTATAAACTGGCAAATTATCACCATTATCACTGTTACTTTCAAAGACAGGTGCAAGTATAATCAATATTTGATGCGCTGGAGTATTTAAATATTAATGTTCTTTTTAATTATTTTGGTAACGTAAAGACACTCCTCTAACTGTTGAAAAGGTATGTCCTAAACCTTTTAAACGTTTCTACCATCATTTTTTTTAAATTTAACGTTCATCCCCACGACACTTGAGTAAATTCGAATTTTACACTATAGGCTTGGACTCCCCCATTGACGTATAGACCTGGACCGTCCCATCCCTTTCAATTAAAAAGTAAATATTGACTGCAAAGCACGAAAGAGACAAAAACTCGTGCAGCCTTTGACAGGTGTTGTCCACAAAGTAGCGTTGTCTCTTTCTAGATCAATTTTGTGAGGTTATGCCAATAGGCTCCCTTACAGTCGTAGAAAAGCGCTCTATGCTAGATTTGAATTCAGTAAAATGTATATTTTAGTAGTGACTCAAAGCTTTTCTTAAACCTACTAAAAAAAAGGAATATTATAAAACTAAAATTATAAAGCTGAAGTGTTTGTTTGTTGGAATTGAAAAATTATTTCACTGTTGGATAGCCCATACCGTATTTCAACGGCCGTGGTCACGGGTAGACTGCCACTGCCATTGCAATACGGTCGAAACGTCGGGCAATAAACAAGGTATTTCACCTTAAATTATTCACGCGATTAAGACCCGTATAATTCTATCGGAAGACATGTTGTCAATACCTTCTCTTTTTGTACCAATATTATGTTTAGGGTGCGTTGTTGAACAGTGAACGAACCTTTTTTCTAAGTCATATAACTTGCTAAAAAATAAAGCTACGAAATTAGTTTTGGTGTCATCGTTTAGGTAATTTCATAGGATTTCTCAGTTTTGAATTACAGAAAGCCAGATAAACAAACTAAGACCATAAAGGAACTTTAATAAAATGTGTACTATGGATAGTTAACACTGAACCCCTCCGTATTTTTACAGTAAACCATAATTTCACTATTAGTAAAAATATTGTTTTTATGAAAGGAAACCACAATTTTTTTGATAATCACCTTTCATTTTTTCTTTAAGATACAGAGTAAATCAGTTATGCCATACACAATAGCTTTTTCTAAAAATAAAATAACTTATAGTTGGTTTAAAAAAACGGAACCATTCCAAACCTTTCAATTGATCTCTTTCCGATGAGCTAGGTGTTTTAATGCCATTGACCTTTCTACATTCACCACCTTTATACATTCTTTAGCTTTCACACGGTAGAACATCATTGCACAATAGTATAATAATCTTTGTTCATGTTCTCCAATCCTGAGTAATGTCTCTAGGTACAAGTTATAAATAATATCGCCATGTTTACGTAACGGCGGGCGCAGTGTAGTGGTAGGGAATATTATCTACAGGTTTTGCGCCATTCTAATGGAGCTTACTGCTTGTAAAGTTGAAATCATATATTTTTTATGTTTCCCTATTATTCTTTCCTTATTTTTTGATCTTGGCATCAAACATAATATTATTAATTTTTAACATTACACTATCAAGAAATAGTAATCCAGGATCGCAAGAAACACAGTTAACTGGTCCCCTACATAATTATATAATTGACGCGAAAAAAAAATAACTCTTCTTTACAGTCTGGTAAAAATGTATAGGTGACACGCAGAATTGGTACATAGGTATCATACATACATACTGACCTAATATGCTCATAAAATGACTAAAACTTTATCAATGTTGCCACCATACGGTATTTGTGGAAATCATATGTTTTTTGGGCGGGAGACAAACATTCCGCTGTCACAGGTCACGCTCCAGCCGTGGCCACCGGCTCACTACGAGGGAGGGGGAGAGTGCCCTCGAAGCAAGTTTTAACACGGTAGAGCAAACTAACAATCTTGCAGTTTTGTCAATATGGCAGTGGTTCATTCTATCTGGCTGGTTCACTGGTCAACAACCGACCCTATACACAGCAATGAAAAGTTTGACGATGTCGCTTGTAAATTAAAACATTTATGCAAATTTCTAACACTATTAAAGATCTAAACTTTAAATTATGACAATTGTTTCTCTGACATCTTGTAGTAGCGTTTACTGGCGACCCTACTTACATCCAGTTCCTAAGAGACACGCAGCTTGACTCATTACAGTAGTCACGTAGAAGTACAAGTGTAATCCGCTCTCTCGGTCTGCTTCTACGACGTGCACAGAGTACAAAACAACTTATAGTTGAGTTTTTCATCTACATTGCTTTATACTTTACAAGCTTTCGCTCGCAGCTCCGCCCGCGTGGATGTCGGTTATCGCGATAAAAACTATCCTATGTCCTTCCCCGGGACTCAAACTATCTCCATACCAAATTTCATCTAAATCGTAGCTGTTTGAGCGTGAAAGCGTAACAGACAAGTCTGTCTGTCTGTTATGATTTTGATGAAATTTGATAAAAAATTATAAAAATCGGTTTAGCTGTTTGATATGGAGATAGTTAGAGTACCGGGAAAGGACATAGGATTAGACAGACAGAGTTACTTTTACATTTATAATATTAGTATGGATATTGTTTACCAACCAAATCCAGCATTAAAATATGTTTAATGATTGATGACTGATGATGAATAACTGCTCAGTCACAGTTTCTATTTGCAACTGACTTAAAAAAAAAGGAGGTTCTCAATTCGTCACAACATATTTTTTTTACCACCGATTTGGAAATTGTTTGATATTGTATACTTAATAGAGTTTTAAAAGAAGAAATTTGAAATTATAGAAAAAAAAACTATTTTACATTAAATTTCACCGTAATCCATAACAATATTATAAAGCTCAAAAGTTTGTGTGTTTGTTTGAACGAGATAATCTTAGGAACTACTTGTCCGAATTGAAAAAATATTACTGCTGGATAGCCCATTTATTGAGGCAGGTTAGGAGCGAAACAGTAATGAAAAATGTTTCAAAAATTTAAAAAATTACGCAGACGAAGTTGCACGGGTCAGCTAATAGTAGTATAAATAAAATAACGCCCAATACCATAATTGAATTGCAAACCGTGAAACATTAAACAGTATCACTAGTCATCAAGTCTTCGTCATTAGTTCCACTTCACCACTTGGTGCTTTTTGAGAGTAAATGCACGAATCACTATAAAATATACCTAAATCACTATTAACTCTTCAAATTTTAAAATATTTGAAGAGTTAATCCTATCAGCAGATCCTGACTTGATGACAATGGTACTAACTTAAAATATACCCTTTTAATCAAAAAAATATTTTTTTAAATCGGTCCAGTAGTCTTCGAGTAATCGGTGGACATACATACAGACGAACATAGAACCTTCTCCTTTTTTATAGTCGGAAAAGACATGAACATTACAAACACTAATGGACAATTTTATTACTTGGACTATGACAAGCTGAATCGTCTGTTAATAATTTTAAAAATCCCTTCGCACCACTAAATAACCCTTAAAAAACACATGTTTCAGATTTTTTTTATAATTTCCATATGAACGAAACAAGGCTGGGCGCCGCAAATAATTTTAATTTTCATTTGGGTTCACAAAAAACCAGCAGTAACTTGCTAAGTTTAAAGACCACATATTATGCGCAAATGTGAAAAGGCATTACAGCAATCTGGCCCCGTTTCCTTTACTTGACATAAAGAGGAAGATAAGCTGCATAAATGTTTAATATAATTATACTGTATACTATATAATACTATATTATACATATATTATACGTTTATGCAGCTGGACCGGTGACAACTGCTAAAATATGTACTATAGCACATATTTTTGCGATTATCGCTAGACCAGCGTAGTACTCTGGTCTAGCGACAATCTAAGTATAGCGACCTAGCAGTACTCTACCACCTTTTAGCAAGTGGCAGAGTTAGCTTACATACACACGAACGATTTTTTTATGTGCGTTAAAATCTCTCGATGTGATTATGGGATGATCTATTCCCAACGCCCAGTGTTAAAATATAACACTGCGCAAAATGACCTTGTGGGAATCGAACTCACGACCTCTTGCGTGCCAGTCGGACACACTCACACCGCGCCACAGAGGCAGATGTCTTCCTCGTTTATAATGTTAGTGTGTAATTATGTATAGGTTGTTTACTAATGTTTATCAATTTTCTTTTCAGGCCAAAAGAGCGAGTGAAAATTGTATTTGAAGAAGTATCACTACAAAAAGGGGACATAAGGTGCGTATTGTATTTACGTATCATTTTATTGTCACGTTCATTGCATAAACTTAATCGTACCTAAGTAACACACACACACACACACACACACACACACACACACACACACACACACACACATACACACACACACACATATACTAACCGTTTTTATTATTATTATGGTATTTTATCTGTAATATAGTAAAGCATATTCAGTGCCCATCTTGACGAGACAATGTAAAAATAAAGGGTGGAGACCTGGTGTCCTGAAACACAGGCCCCGAGCCTAGCTTAGGCACCAGTCTCCCACAATATGTTAAAATGATATTTTAAGTATGAAATGTAATGTAATGTTTTTGTTTTCCTATATTGTGGTGATTAATAAATCATTATTATTAATATTATAATTAATAAATGTAAATTCTTTTAATTTCATCTTTTAAAAATAAGTTAATAATAAATATTCTTTAAAATATATCTTCCTACGGAGTGTTCACTGTAAATGAGAATTTAGCAAATTCATAGAAAAATCTCAGAAAGACGGATTATTAATCTTGATTTTTTTCTATGAATTTGTTTTACTTTGTACTTGTAATTTAATAATTTATTTTTAATAGTATTTGTTTTTATTACAATAGATGTCAGTCCCTCTAATCTGTGTATAAAAACGCTTTAACAAAAAAATAAAAACCGACTTCCAAAATAAATATAAGGTAACTCAAAAAATAATATAGATAGAACATAGACTTAGGATCCTAAGTTAATGGGTACAACAACAAATAATATTTAAACATTTTGTAGTTGGTGCCAGGAAATGTAGTTTTATGTTTAAGGCACCAACTTCAAAATGTTTAATTATTTTTTGTTGTTGTACCTATATTATTTTTTACTTTTTAACCGACTTCAAAAATGAAGAGGTTTTATTTTTTTGCATTTGTGTTTGTGTATGTTTCGTTTTGCGATACAAGGTCGTTGATTTTTGAGGAGTTCACCTGATACTAGACCATCATCATAGACATCTATTGCATGATTTGACGGAGGCGAAGAATCAGGTATCGAACACGGTCCTCAGATCGCAACCCGTAATATTTATTATTGAATAGTTCCGCTGGTTATCTGTGGTTTTCATCATCAGTTCAATTTCACTCAATGGTGTTTTTTAAGAGTAAATGCACGAATTACAACAAAATATACCCAAATTACTATAGGTGTGCCTTTAATATTTGAAGAGTTCCCTCGATTTTGAGAAGGTTCATCAGATCCGAACTTTGATGACAATGGGACCAATCTATCAACCCTTTCTAACACAAAAATATTTTTTGAAATCGGTCCAGCAATCACATAACAAACATTTAAAAAAAATATCAGTCGAATAGAGAACCTCCTCCTTTTTGAAGTCGGTTGAAAACAAAGATGAATAATTATAAAATATATATCAGCAAAAATACGACAATACCTACTGAATATTACCAGAGACAAACTTTTACAATAATTGGCCTTTAGTACCGCACTAGACGCTCAAATTACGTTAACAATATTAAAGTGCACATAAAACACTGACGCAGCATAAACCCAATCCTCAAAAACCCTCGGAAAAGCATAATTCTCGGGCTTAAAATCCATCTATAAAAATAAAATTGCACGTAAAATTATTCCATAAAGTCACCGTCAATATCCGAAGACTGAGTAATAAAACTGCGGAGGTATGCGTCATAATCGAATCTTTGATCGAAAATATTGAATATGATGACAGGCGTGCAACGTGGATGTTAGTGTCACCATATGGTTTGCTGTTTGTGAGACTTTGTAGCGTTTTAAGCTTCCTTTTCAGTAGAAGTTTATTTTTGTGGTTTATTACTAACGATCAGTACTGTAAATTAACTTCGACTTTCTGAAATTTGAAATCGATATTTAAGCATAATAAACATGTAAATCTAATAAAATCTTTATTAGATTTATGGCTAAAGGATTTAGGATACAACGATCTGGAAAAGCTTCTAACAATCGAGACATAATATCAAAGCGATTCACACCTTAACATCATAAACAACACACAAACACACACAAATACACATACACACACGCACACACACATCTACACATACACACATAAACACACACACTAACATATTTTCTATTGTCTATATACTATAATATATATTATTGTAAAACGATTGATCTTAACTAGACTAACTGTTCACTTACTTTGGGAAAGAATTGATTCCTGACATTCAGCTTACGCTAGTTTGGGAATCAGGGCTTGCAAACTTATTGTACAAACCTTTTACTACAATAAAGTTTTATTATTGACGTGACAACGTCTTATAATTCGATGGAGCCGGCTGAACGCACGAAAAAACATGACTCATGAGGCGTTACCTCGCTCTGAGGCGTTCCCTCGCTCTGAGGCGTTCCATTTAAGTGAATGAGCGACAAAGAGGCACAATCGGCCCCCGCGTTCGGCAGGAAACCATTACATCAGTATTTTCTTATGACGTTGTCACGTTCAACTATCGTCAGTAAACCGACTTTACAGACAACCGATTTTTTTATTATTATTATTATTTAGACCTCTCTGAGTAAGTGTTCTGTGCTGGTGACAGACTTGCATTTTCTGATTCCCTTGGTATTAAGGAACTATGCGATCTACGAAGCAGAACACTCGTCTAAGTAATCTAAATACCTAGAAACAATGATTACAGCTAGCGTATTAGTCATTTTACTGCGTGTAATTTAAATAGCGTGCCTTATCTACTTTTGTACAAGGTAATAAATACATTTAAACGACATCATGAATCATAATTGTTGTTTTCACCTCTTATAAAAAATCTAAGCGCTCTTAATAAATTACTAAATTAGTTGTGGAATGCAAAATTGTTACTTTTTTAATAGACATCTCCCGCACCAATATCGGGCAACAAAGAAATTAGAGAATAAAAAAAATACACTCATACTACAGAATCTTACAAAGCAATCCCGTTTATGGATCGAACCGCCGACCTCTTGTACAGCCGTCGTATACACCTACAGTTAATTTTCTCTAAAACACATCGAACTAACACGCTCATTTCTTCCTTATGTAGACCGCTGCTCATTTTTTATTTTTATTTAAAAGATAACTAGCAATGTGGGATTGTGGTCCCACATTACTAGCAATCCAGTTAAACCTACCGACGTGAACCCACTCCACTGAGCTTAGCTGGAGGAGCTAAGCTCAGTGGAGTGGGTTCACGTCGGTAGTTTAATGGGTATGATTCGAACCCACGACCTCACGATTGCGAGACTGATGCCTTAGCCATTAGTCTACCGCTGTTGTTGTGATAAAGATTTATTGATAGTTTAGATTTAGCCCTAAATTATTAAAATATCTATATCATAATTAATAGTCAGGTCTAAGTTAAGCATTGCATTAGCTTCTTATTGTACCTAAATTATTACTAACAAGAATATTGTTACGAAAACTTCTATGGATTATTATTATTAGTCCAAAATAAAGTATCATTATTATTAAGCTATAGATCTTTTTGGTAGGTCCCGCCACAATGTCAGTAATTCTTCTGTGAAATAGTAATGTTAACACATCACTGTGTTTGGGTTGGAGGGCATTGTACCAAGTGTAATTACTGGGCAAAAAGACTTACGAACTAAGGTCTCAAATGAAGAACGCGATGCGGCTGACATTCAGATCTTTGCCATCAGATTTAGGTGGTACTGACACTGTTATGAGTTAGGGTGACGTTTTCCAACAGACTTACTATTAGCTCGTCTTTTCATGTAAGTAGTGGTACTTAAAATAAAATATCGCAATAAAAACAAAATGGACGTAAAATGGCCCAGTAAAAATCCTGTAAAATGATCATGGTAAGGGTATTTCATTGGCACCGTGAATTTTATAGTAAACGTATGAACAATGTTCGACTGCCTCTGTGGCGCGGTGGGAGTGTGTCCGACTGCTACGCAAGAGGTCGTGGGTTCGATTCCCGTGCCCCGCGACACAGGGCTTGTACCCTACTGCGGGAGTCGTCTTAAAAAAAAAAAAAAAAAAAAAAAAAAAAAAAAAAAAAAAAAAAAATGTTGCGTTAATGCACAAAAGAGTAAATTATGCATCGCTGACCACCGAGCGATTTCGGTTTTGGTTTTTGGCTGGCTTTGCTATACAAGTTTTATTTTCATTATAATTTTGGATAAAACACTAGGTTTACAAAATTGTACTGCTGTAAAACTAAGGCCTCATTTATGAAGACGGGAGGGTTTTGCGCGTGGCATTGGGCGGCGCGGCCCGCACCGAATTCAATCATATGACGTCGTATGAGTACGTTCACAGAGAAGCGATTTTACACGCGTGATGTATACGTGCGCTTGAGAATTCGCCACGGTCGCAGCGGCAGGCACCACCACACTTCCCGCCACGCATCTATAAACAACGCCGTATATTTCCATATGTTTGTGTTTACACGTGCAACCATAAGTGCTGCTTCATGCGCCGCCTCTCCGTGAACAGAAAAAAACGTCCAAAGCGACGCGAGACGCCACGCCACACGCGATGCGTAACGCTCTGCGTCTCCGTAAACAAGGCCTAAGGGGCCTTTTTCGTAGGATACGGCGTCTTACTCTTGCAATGTTTTTGATAACATTTTATCCACTAGTTAGGGTAATCTATACTAATATTATAAAGCGGAAGAGTTTGTAAGTTTGTTTGTTTGTTTGTTTGTTTAAACGCGCTAATCTCAGGAACTACTGGTCCGATTTGAAAAATTCTTTTTTTGTTGGATAGCCCATTTATCGAGGAAGGCTATAGGCTATATAACATTGCGCTACGACTAATAGGAGCGGAGAAGCGACGAGAAATGTTTCAAAAACGGGGAAAAATTACGCATACGAAGTTGCGCGGGACAGCTAGTATTGTATAAGAAGTAGAAGCTTCTTTTTGTAAGGGTTAGATTTTGCCTTTTCGTATGCGGGACTACGCTCACTTCGGTATTGTCGTCAGGCCCCAGGGTTCAACCCCGCGAGCGAATATATAAAATACTTAAGCAGAAATACTTAAGCATGAGTGTTAAACAGAAATGAGTCTTGTTGTACTTTATGTACTTGTTTACACGTGTAGTCCGCAACAGAATTAGTTGGCAATTTCTAAATTTATTTCTAGTACACATATATAAGCAAAAATGTAAGCGATTATAGATAAAGATTAAAGTAATGAATAATTTAATCTGTCGACGAAAACTTGTACAGATTAAGATGACACGAACGCTGCGCGGGTGAGGATACGTATGGTCTTGTCTCCCCCATCTCTATTGCCATTGGCCTGTCGTGGACTACGATGGACTTTTATTTACCCGCATAAATCCAATACAACAACTTCAAAATACCGTATAAATTAATCTTTGGCCGACCCGAAAGAGGGGTGTTGGTAATCTATTAACAATGCTAAAAAATAGAATCTCTTTCTCTATTTACAATCAAAACATTCTTTTCCGCGTCCACGTGTTTTCCCATTTTTTTTCTTTAATAAAGACGACTCCCGCTGTGGTGTGCAAGCCCTGTGTCGCGGGGGACTTTACAAACATACAAGTCACGGACACAAAGTACACCCAGTCTCGGAACACAATTTGTAGATCACACAAGTGATGTTCCGCGTGGGAATCGAACCCACGACCTCTTGCGTAGCAGTCTGACACACTCCCACCGCGCCACAGAGGCAGTCAGATAAATGACTTATATGTAAGTATTTTTATTTCGTCATTAAATTTTAAAAAATACGTAAATCTAATGGGCACATGATACCTAACAACACATCAACGAATCGGATAGGAATTAAATTACACGTTGTAGTTTGCCAACAATATCTGACATAAATATAGAAATTAAATTAAAGCAACGATTTAACACGTTCGCACTTCATTACATTCATATAAAGTACCCGAGGCCGACAGTACCATTACCAATCCCAAAAGCGGATAGCAACAGAGTCAGCATAATTAAATTATGGTTATAATGGCCGTCCAGCGCATCCATTAATGAGTTCAGCTCATAAACTATACTTGTTTAATTAGCAGGATAATGCATGAATTCCCCTTTAGTACTCCATAAAGCTACAGGTATTTTGCATAACGTTGCGGTCAAGTAGTTCTCGTAAGTGAATTTTGGAGCTATTATTATGCATACTCATTAATTTCTGACGCAAACTTGTGTACCTAATGGATGGTTTTTTTTATCAACAAGCTTGTTGAATCGAAATGGTGTTCAGCCGTTCTGAAAATAATAAAGTTTTTGCCTCAAGAGTCAGAGGTTTAATGTACTCTCATTATTTTGAATATGATAGATTGAAAGCTTTTAATGGGGAATATCACTTTATCAATTAATACTATTTTAAAAGGTGTTCATTCACTGACAAAACATTTTAAAGACTACAGGGTATAAGAAATTGAAATTGCAGTTTATAGGAATGAAATGTCAGATAAGTGCATTTTTTTTTTAATTTTACACTTAAAGTGAGCAAAACTAGGATGACACGAGGAACCGCGGCTTAGTATCTATGCAACAAAACCATTTGAAGAAGTATTTGGAATTCAAACTAGGAAGCGAATCCAATACATCCGAACGGAATTCCGAGACGGATATGCCCGAAATTCTATTCGGGTATACGATGCCTTTCGGTTACCTTTGCTTCAATTACTGATTTGAATTTGATTTTTCTGTTCTTGCCATATTTTCTAACAATTTCGTTAAAATTTTTGGCTCAAATTGATGTAAATTTTACTTGTAGGCAGATACTGTACTGACGGCGTAAAACCGTAAACGTTGGAGAGAAATTGCTCAAACTAATCCATTTAGATAGGGGACCGTAAACGAATTTAGTGGAAAACTAGGTGAAGGCTTCATCATCGGTTAACAAGTCTTCTCAAGCTTATATAGCTTTCTACATAGGTACATAGTTGTATCTAGTAATACTGACTTGTAGGTAATACAGCGTGATGAGAATTTAAGGCTTCTCATCTTCCAGTGACATATGATACGATTATGAACTTTCTTACAAATAACTATCAATAAATCTAACTACCAAAATAAAGTAAATATGTGTTGGCGACAATTCACTTCTGAGGAGATATAAGTTGCCAATGAAACTGACAATTAAGCTTCGAAATTGGTTTTATTAGTTCTCAATACAAGAAGTTGTGTGTCAAAGATTATGTTTGAGAAACCCTTCAAAGTCTAATGACCAGTGGGTTCCAGTTGAAAACCAGCGCCAGGCTCTTAAGTCTTCTAGCTTATTCTGAACTGGACACCCATTCGTTGCAACTGCGAGGCACAACATTTGATGTAACATATTGTCATGCAACGAATAAATGTATCTTTTCTTTTCTTTTTTCTTTTCAGTGTACGGTGGTAGCTAAAGAGATCAGAATAGACAGTCTGCTAAGAAAGTCTACCTAGGTCCTTATTCACTATCTTTATTTCGATGTCGTGACAAGCTCGTGCGAATTGACGGATGCGCGGTTCGCTCAAATATGTCCGGTAGCGCGGTAGAGAGCTGCGCTTAGAAATGCATCTACGCGCATGCGCGCTGGTCTTTGAGCGCACCGCGCATGCGCCAGTTCGTCACGTCAGTATTGTCACGACAAGGAAATAAATATAGTGAACTAGCTTTCGCCCGCGGCTGATGTCGGTTATCGCGATAAAAACTACCCTATGTCCTTCCCCGGGACTCAAACTATCTCCATACCAAATTTCATCTAAATCGGTTCAGTAGTTTGAGCGTGAAAGCGTAACAGACAGACAGACAGACAGACAGAGTTACTTTCACATTTATAATATTAGTATGGATAAGGACCCAGTTGTGACAAAGCTTCCTGTGTAACCAATATAACCTAAAGTTTGACGTTTGAGCCATATGAATATTATGACAAAAGAAAATCAACCTTGCTGTTTTATTATGTACAAATGAACTTAAACCTTAAGATATAATCTTACGGTTTTAGTTCTTTTGACCATATTTTTTATCAAATGCATAAATAGTTTGCAATACATTAACGGCTTGTAACACAGTTTATTTAACAACTTGTAAAAAATAAACAGATACAAGAATTGATCATTCTAGAGTAGACTAACAATCAATGATGATAGATTTACTAAACACTGAATTGAATTGTATGTTCTAACGAGATTGCTAGATTAGAGAGATAGGTGTTGATCCTTTAGTAGATATATACTATAACACCTCCATTTAGCTCACACCTTCGTTAGTGTAACAAACACGGAGAAACTGAGCGCCCAATTCAGAAGGAAAAAGGATTATTTGGAAATCTTTCAACTTGTCAGCTGCTCTACGTTTAACGTAAACATATAAATGACAGACAAAAAGTATAGACACTCTGAATCGGAACAATAATTTGCAAAATAAGTACTCAAATTATGGTAAAATACGGTAAGTAGTCACGGGTAGACTCAGTCTACCCGTGACCACGTCCGTTGCAATTCGGTCGAAACGTAGGGCAATAAACAAGGTATTTTACCTTAAATTATTCATACACGCGATTAAGACTCGTAATATGTATATATATATATATATATATATATATATATATATATATTATAGGTCTTAATCGCGTGTATATATATATTCATAAAGTGTACAAATCGCGAAAGTTTATCAACATTTATCTCTAAATATATACTAAATATATATATACCCAAAGTTGTGCATCCTGTGGGAGTGTCATACCTGCTATTGGTATGTAGTTGTTGCTTCGATTGTTGCACCACCAAATAAAAGGTTACTCATATTAAACTTTTTGACTACCCCGATTGGAGTTATATGACAAATGTTTTCGTCCCCTGATGCCTCAGTCGTATTCATATAACTGGAAAATACCGGGCAAGAGCATGTCGGACCATGCTCAGTGTAGGGTTCCGTAGCCTTGAATAATGGCATCAGCAGACGAGCGTACGTTAAAGGCACTTACGCCCTTTTGTTGAGAAACGCAGTTTTTTCGGCAATAAATTAATGACGGTATATCTGATCATGTCCAAAATCATTTTAGTTTAAAATATTTATTAAGCGCTACCTTTGTGATTTTTTCCATATTTTTTGGTCACACAGTTCAAAAGTTATTTCCAAAAATATTCACTCAATCAAAAAGTTTATTAAAAACCTCAAAATGTTTTTGAAAGACCTGTCGAATGATGTGCCACACGTTGGTGTTTGCTGAAAAAAAAAACCTTTTCACCAAATTTCATTGAATAGTCTTTGTGTAAAATGCCTGTACGTGACATACGGACGGATAGACAGGCAGACCGACGGACATGACGAAACTATAACAGTTATGTTATTGCCATTAGACTACGGAACCATAAAAAGGGCCCACGAGTATATTAGCGTCGTAGTTTTCACAGACTGCAACAATAGCTGAAGTAGGTACTTATTTGTCCAGTGCCAAATTCAATTACTTGTTGTATTTTGAGTCCTGTGTATGACACGAAGTTAATTGAGTTTATAATAAGTATATTGTATCAATATTAAGTACATAAATTTTCAATTATGTCACAGTCATTATGCACTTTCTACATAAGAATAGCATAACAGAATTAAGTTTATGTTCTTCCATTTCTAAACAGGACACCATTGAACCTACTTTTCCGCCTCGTAAGGTTTTATGGTATTAGATTCTAAATTGAATTAAATTGAAAAAAACAACCATTACTTTAGGTACGATTAGGTATGCAATATAAATATTACTTTAATAATTACAAAAAGTAGTATGCACTTGTATACGATGTAATTTTTTTTATATATAAAAGATAACTAGCAATGTGGGATTTAGTCCCACATTTGCAATCTTATAAACCCCTCCAGCTAAGCTCAAAGGCTTGTGTTAGGAGTGGGTTCACGTCGGTAGTATAATGGGCAGGATTCAAAACCGCGACCTCACGATTGCGATACCGATGCCTTAGCCATTAAGCTACTGTCTTAAATTTCTTCTAAATCCCGCCAAAAATTTTTTTTTACGTTACCTTTGTCACCAAAGAAAATACCAGTACCTAATATAAAGACAGTCCATTGACGAATATCGCTTCCTCATTGATTGAGGTAGTGGTGATCAATTGTCATTATATTTTTGTTCCTATGCCGTAATAGTTAGACCAACCTCAAAAGGTTATCACCGAAAGTGTTATCCGTTTCGATTATCTTATAACCCTTCACTAAACTCACAACATGTTCTATTTAGCAGGGTTATAAAGCAAACACGACAATTTACTTTAACGAACGTCCCATAAAACGTAGGGAGGTATTGTACCTACTAATTTATGTTAGGAGCAGAAGTGAGCGTATTGCTAAGGTTTACGGGAAAACTTCTTAGCGCGCATATTATGCGAACAAAAATCTTTAGTACCGCAACATGTGTAATTAAACCAAAACAGAAAATGTGCATTGTTCCCAGTAGTTCCATGGAAGAAGTTCGGTGCCGGAAGAATTATTTGACACCAATAAACTGACTAACATGCATAAGAAACTTTTAATTTGAAACTTTATTTTTTTCAGTAAAGATGGAAACAAGATCCCCTTTATAATTATATAATTTCATGCAGTCGGAGGCATTAATGAATCTCGATGAACTTATCTTATCTTATTTTGACATCTCACAGCCGCCATGTTTGTTTTTTTCAAACGTCACATATCTAAGAACACTTGGGCAATCAAGACGAATTTAACGACGTCTTAATGTATAAATCAGTTCAGAGGATTGTGAGGTATCAGGTAATAAAGAATGTTACATACATACATACATACATACAAGATACGCGCGAAAAACATAACTCTTCTTTACAGTCGGGTAAAAAGGAAACCGTGACTGACTGATACTAGACAGACAGGTTTTATGACGCTTTCTGCTGAGAACGAATTAAAAGAAAAATTAACTTTATAGGGGTGAAACGGGGCTTCCAAATTTCAATCAAATTTATCGCGGGAGATGGCACAGGCAATAGCATGTTTATTAATAATTAGTTTTCAAATACTTTTAACAAATACCGATGCCGGTATATCCTGTGTTCATATTTTAAACAAAATGTTTTTGACTTAACTTTATTATTTTTCTCCAATCTAATCATTTTTTGCCAGGATCATCCGGATTATCCTATAAAATAATAACTCTCCAATTTCATACAAAAAATGTTCTACGTTCAATACTTTCTATCTATCTGCTCTCTTAAAGAATATCAATTAAAACCTATTCTAGAACCGTATTCTTTCCTAATTGGCGTCTGATGTGCTTAATATTCTAAAAGGCTGCACCAATCATGGACACAAGCCGACTATGCAATAGCTGTTACATATTTAGCGTTAAAAAGCTACATAAGCGTTTATCAATTATCCTTACGCCTACGAGAATATCAGCGTTTAGTTTAGAGTTAATAATAGCTGACGTAGGTCCCTATTTATCCCTTGCCAAACTAGATAGGTTGGCACGGTACCTGCTTTGTATATATTGTTGTGTGTTATGACGTGGTACAAATAAAATTATTTCCTTTCTCTCAATGTGCGTACTAAACACCCATTCCAAAAACGCGAGAGTATACCTAACTGTCCTAATCTCTCAATTTTTAAAACTCTTGTCTATCTGAAATGGACATCAAAAAGCTGATTTAAATCAGGAACGTGAGGTTCTGTGCACAAAGGTGCGAACGGAACCATTTAACAATTTTATCTAAAGCGCATATTACACTAATCTAAATCAGGGAATACTTAAAAAGAGTGGTGTAATAAGAGTTAGCGCACTAATTCTCTAACAATTTGTCAAGGCCACCTCGATTTAGGGCCCTGATTCAGGGTAGTGTAATAGCCGTTTAAGGCTTCACTGTTTGCCCGTCTTCATCTGTCACAGAGCTGTATCTTTTGACGCATTGGACGCTTGAAATTTACTAATCACAGTGTTTTAGATACTATGGTCGGTTATTATTATTTACCAATAAATAATAAACACAAAATTAAACAGCTAAAAATACAAAGCTAAGCCACAAATTGAACAGAAAAAAACGCTATTTTAAGCTCGATTTTAATTATGCTCCCTAGTATCATTCATTTGTCAGTAAGGGTAAGGGCTTGCCGCTAAAACGAAAAAAAAAGATAGTAAATGAGGACTCAGGAATAATAAATCGGTATCACTTAACTATATACATAATTTACGTTAAAATATTCTGTTAATCCATGTTAATTATATTGCTGTGAGAAATAGCAAGCCACTATCACCACACATTGTCTGGATACCGCAATCCTATAAACTATTTGTGGTCACGTATCGGTTACAAAACGTTTTAGCAGCAAGATAAAATGCATCGGCTAATCTGTTGTATACGAGCCTATTAACCGATAACAGATACTGTGCTTTGGAACAATTGTTAATGAAAATTAGTTCTGTGTAAATAAATACAAATTCTCTATCTCTTCCCTTGAGGGTCGTCAAGGCGACAGATCCGTTTCCCACCGCAGGACGGGCAGCAGCATCCTCTGTGTTTTTTAAAGCCTTACTGCGATCGCCAACCCGCTCGCCAAGCGTGGCGATTATAGCATTTACCCCTAGGACCTATAATAAGTAGGATCTACTAGGAAGATCCGTGCCCAGCAGTGGAACATCATATGCGTTGATATAAATACAAATTTCAAACATTCTAAAATCAATTTTATGAAATAATATTTCCCGACGTTTCGACGGTATTGCAATGGCAGTAGTCACGGGAGGACTGACTAGCATCTGCAAAAGGTGTTTACCTTAATTTTATAATGTATACAAATCGCGAAAGTTTATCAACACATAAAATCAAACCAAAAACTGGTCGCTTGTCTCGTCGATCTGTATCAATAAAATCGGCCCTGTATCTTCGGAGATCAGCACGTTTCACAAAAAACTTTTTTGAGTTAGCTGTCAGCTTAGCCATAAGTTTAATAAACTTATTTTGTTTTTTTTTCAGCTGCTTGAGACGTGCTGATATTATCAAAGTGTTCGATGGCAGAGACAGCAACTCGCCTGCGATAGCTATGCTGTGCAACGAGTTTACAGGTAAAACTTAATATACTTTACAATAAGAGTACCAATAACGTTTGAACTATATTTAAACTTTGCCTACAAAATATTTTGGCCCGTTATGCATTAACTAAACCTACTGTATCAACTAGATATCATAGTTGTACTATTGAAGAAAACAGTGAAAAAATGTTAAGCGATTGTTTTATTTGTGTTTATCATTCTGTTTTCCAATTCTCTAGTAAAAATAAAAAAAACATTTTTGTTCCTCGGGAAGAGGTTGTTTACTGCCTGTATTGATAACAGTGAAAAGGCATTAAATCTACTGTAATTTTCAAAAATATGGTTAATAACACGGGGCAAAACCATGAATCTAGACGACTTTGTTTTATTCTGAAGATATCTGGCTACACCAGAAGTACTAGGGACGAACTAGGTACTCGTAGTGTGAAATATAACTAAACGCTAGTTCTGGCCATGAAGACAAAATTAGACAGATACCTGCTATTTTCAAGCCAAGAACTAGCGTGCAGCTTAGCTTCAGGCAGGCTGTATGCAAGGCGACCATTGCCTGGTTTAAAAAAGGTTCTCCCCACTCTCTATGAAGTACCTAATTGCTACCAAAACGTCCTTACTTTTTGCTTTTATGATGCATTAAAAAAATATAGGTAGGTAATACAATTCCAACAGAGATTGGCTACGTCATACGCCATATACACAACCAATAATCCTTCGGGAATACACGGAAAGATAATTACTTTTAATTCAGTTTCACGTCAGTTACAAATATTGCTTCCTACCTCTCAAACATTTTCTGTTAATTTTTAATTTCTGTTAATTTTTAATTTTTAAAATTATTTCGAATAAGATCGGACATACCGCCATTGAGTTATTGCCGAAAAACTACGTTTTTCAATAAAAGGGCGTAAGTGCCATGAACATAAGCTTTTATGCTGATGCAATTGTTCAAGGCTGTGGAACTCTACACTGAGGATGGTCTGACATGCTCTTGCCCTTCTTTTGTGTTATTATTACGAGAGCCTAGAGGTGATTTGGTAACCTATCAATAGGTTCTATGCGTTTTATTTCAGTAGTAAGTAAGTATTAAAATACCTTTTGTAAATGCAATGCTTCTAATTGGTAAATGGTATGAATTATAGTATGATTCCGTAGTCCCCCATACAAATAATGCGGCTTAAGAAGTGGGTTTTCTATTGTTTTTGTTTCATACTACTAACAACGTTATTTATGTATTTTACTACTGCTATATTAAGCACTTGGTCTGCTGTTACTCGTTACTTTATAAAGCCTACTTAGCTGTGATAGTTTTCCTTTTAATTTCCTTAAATATACTACTACCGTAAAATTTTGCCATTTCATGCCCAACATCACCCATTTAGCTGGCAGGGGCTGGGGAAAAAAATTACAACCTTCTCTGAGCTAAGCTGCGGACGGACGGACGTACTTGGCGAAACTTTATGGGATTCGTTTTTCCATTTTGGCTAGGGAACCCTAAAAATACGTCACACAAGAATTTTCCTTTGTCAATGTCAGTAGTATAAATGTCATTGAAAAATCGTTTTAAAATCTAATTTCACGCGAAGCAACGAAGCAGGACATTGCATTGCGCTGGCAGTGACTACAAAAGATCTTTCATATTTATCCTGTCATTTTAGTGGAACTCATACCCTAATGTTCAACTTGACCGTAGTGAGTGAGTGTAATTTAATAGGTAAGTCCGTAGAAATTCGTCGTTTTAACTCCCGGGGTAAAAAATATCGAAAGGTGGATCAGTGACAGTAGGTGCAGGTATTATGCTGGTTACGGCTGTATTTCGTGGAACATCGTTCAGTTTAATCATCCAGACCCTCGGTCTGTCCCAAATGTGGTGTCTAGCTCATCGCAACTAACTTAATCTATCATTCATGACAACACAACTTATGTCAAGCCAATTAACCTTTTGGTCTGAGATCTATACCTTATCAATTAGCCAGATAACATTTGCACCCTTCTTTTAATACTATTCTAGGTATAATATACTTAAAAACCACTTGAACAAGTACGTCCAAATGAAAAAAAGTGTTATAAAATCGCAATAACATCAATATGGCTACCATACCACTTCAGTTCCATAAAATATGGCGCGACTAGTAAAACTGAGATCAAGTTGTATCTATCATCATACTTAAACGATTTTAATGAAAATAATACTGGTATATAAATTAAAAACCATTTAAACTACAACCTAATCGAGATCTATTCTTAGAATTATGTGTCAATTTCGAACAAACAAATAAACAGATATAAAAATACCAAAACATAATTTCCCATTCTAGATTGGTTTTTAATCTTTAGACATAACCTGCTTGCTGAGCTGCTTGCCATTGAATCTGAATGCACCATTTGATGGCTTGAGTTCGCACTCCTCAAGTAATAGTAATTAGTTTATGTGTAAAAGTACAGCTCTGTTTTCAATAACATATATTTTTTGAGAAGAGGAGACATATATTTTTTTCTTAACGCATAATAATTGAGATCTGGAACAAAACTGCTGCTTAATAGATTCCTACATATGTATTACGCCATTCGTCTTCTTAACGATGTTGGCAGAAGACCAAACGGTTAAGGATGCTATAAAAATATAAGACAACTGTTAAAACTTAAGGACATCGTTCGCTAGCCCATTCAAACTTACTACCACATTTAGGAATACCAACACTTATAGATAATAGAAATATATCAATCTTTGTTTGCCTCTTACATTTTTTGTAGTGAAAAACCTTCCATATTTAAAATTTGTTGGATAATATTAGATATCCTAAGTCTTCAAGGAGTATAATTGGGTGGTTGATTACAGGGGAAAATATTATTTTATACAAATTAGACAAAAGTATGTCTTAAAATGCTTTGAAAAATCGTGAGATCGCGGGTTCGAATCCTACCCATTATACTACCGACGTGAACCTATTCTTAACACAAGCCATTGAGCTTAGCTGGAGGGGTTAACAGGATTGCTAGTAATGCGGGACCACAGTCGCACATTTTTTTAAATTCAAAAGCATGAAAACGAATACGAAAAGTAAAGATTTGACGTATTACGACATAAGCATTTGTATAGAGCTTGTCGTTTTGACATTTCATAAAAAGGGACTGATTCGACTTGACAGTCAACATCCCTATTATTGAAGTTGTTGTCCATTTTAGACAAAATTTAAAATGGTTTATTTCTTCTTTAACATCTTCTTTCTTCCTAACTTTAAGTAGGTTAGCTTTCTGTAAATTCCATCGGTCTACTAGATAAACGAAAAGATAGTTCACTTCTGTTTGTGCTCGCTCCTGGGCACCTTTAGTTACAGTCTTTGATGAGATAGGGCGCAAACCGAAATTTGTTAAAAGGGCATTATAGCAACTTTGATAGACTGACGTCTGTCTAGACTATACTAATATTATAAATGCGAAAGTTTTGATGTATAGATGGGTGGATGTTTGTTATTCAATCACATCATAACGGGTAAACGGATCTGAACGAAATTTGAAGCAAAGATAGATTATAGTCTGGAATAGCACATAGGCTACTTTTTATCCTCGAAAAATGTTTCCGAGGGATAAATATGCTTTTCAAAATTTTTACACGTGCGAAGTCGCGAGCCACGCTTAGTATGATAGTAAATTTCCTTTTATTATTAACTACTCCTCGAAAACGCGTGAACAAAGTCGGGTTTGACTCATATTAAAACAAAAGATCACGCTTTTAGCCCAATTATTTTGACCTAAGCTACACTCTAAATAATCCATTCGATCCAACCTTTTCAAGCATTTTATTCTACTCACATCGTATCGGCGCGGCGGCTTCGTCTCGCGACGACTACGACGCGTCCAATCGTTCCCTTTTTGAATGAATAATGCCACGTCAAAGCAGCACTGACTTTGGACGTAGGGTTGCCACATATTACTTCCTAATAACTTAAATCTTATCTTACTTTTAAATGCAAAGTGTGGACGTTTGTCACTCAATCACGCCAAAACGGCTGAATGGATCTGGATGACATTTGGCAGAGAGAATGATTATGGTCTCGAACTCAAACGTAGTTGCAGGCAATAACTAGTTATAAGTATCTAGCAATTGTAAATGTAAAGGTGGATAAATAATGAGGCATTCAGTGGACTATGTATGAAGCAAATGCCTCATGCAAGTAAGCGATAGTTATAGTGTGCAATCTGCTTTTAAAATTTAAACTGATATAAAACTAAAAATTTCAAGTCTTATTTTTACCCCAAAAAATTGTTAATAACGAAAATAGACTAACAGGTAATGAATAATACCATACTATTCTTTACGTCAAATCTGGGTCCATTCACGTTCTTTTTTTCCGTTTTCGTGGCAAGTCCGTGCGAACTGTCAAAATCTTGTCATAATGGTAAATAGAGCTGCGTTTAGAAATGCATCGATGTCAACGTACATGCGCGGCGGACATCTACATGAGAGCGCACCGCGCCGTGAAAACAGAGTTTTCCGTTTTCGCAGCAAGCCCGTGCGAACTGACGCATAGGCAGCTATGACAAGAATTTGACAATTCGCATGGGCTTGGCGCGAAAACGGAAAAAAGAACGTGATTAAGGACCCAGATCTAGCCTAATGCACCTACAACTACAAAGTGCAAAAGGCTTTTATACCATGTACCTCATATGTTTAAAAGCACACACCACTAGTGACTACCGTACAGTATAGGGTTTCGTTACAAAAAAATAATGTTGACATCCCTACACGTATCCCATTCGCTCCAGTTGCGCAGAGCTGTGATTGCTAGCCCGACTCTATGCCTAATTTGCAGGTTTTATATATTCAAACAATGGCGTCTGTTCCTTTTCCACCTATCATTTTGTAACAAGATGCCTTAAGAAATGGAGTTCTTAAAATAGGTGCCAATGATCTTGCTCTGAATATAAAACCTAAACAGATAGAGACACGTGTGATCTGTGCAGGTTAGCACTC
This sequence comes from Herminia tarsipennalis, assembly GCA_945859575.2. Lineage (NCBI taxonomy): Eukaryota > Metazoa > Arthropoda > Insecta > Lepidoptera > Erebidae > Herminia > Herminia tarsipennalis. The sequence goes on from OX243835.2 coordinate 19,448,374, forward strand.
TACCCAAAGACCTTGGCATGCATAGGATAATTTTTCGGTGGTAATGTTTACTGTATAAATTTTGGGAATATTTACTGTAAACCTTTTACGTTTACTGGGAAAATTTCAGGCCTTCTGGGTTCCCTCATGTCATAGACTATTAAAAATGATACCATGTCTGGAACAGTGAGATATAAAAATCCTTTTGAGCCCCATCGTACGACGCCCATGCACCTTCGACGATTTATGCACTTTGCACATAACAACTTTGCCGTCGCCAGATAAATTGTTACAATCAACCTCCTCCCTTTTAAACCAGGACTGACTTCCAATCTCTCTTCATAATCATCTTTTGTACCAACCACGGATGTTAAGAAGCTTCGACTCCGACTCCAAAAGGTCGGAACTTACGATTGATTTTACACCTCCGACTCCGACACTTTTAAATAGGATTCTTGCTAATTTGTACAATATGTGTATGAAAGAATGATTTCTTACGAATTCTCTATGCAGTTCGTGTCCCGCCCGTGCGAATTTTTCTTTCACACATTTAATATGATTTTGATAATTTTCCTATTTTTATCTTATTTTCTTAAGTCTTATCTAAACATATTTCTTTTCCCACCACCATTGACTCCGATTCCGACTCCGACAAAACCAAATTGGAAAACTCCGCCTTTAACTACCGTTCCGATAAAACAACCTCCGTAACATCCCTAGTACCAACATAATCCTGTTCCCTGAGAGAGGATAAGTAGGTATCGTCTGCAATCCACCACGCGAGCCCACTGAGAGTTGACTGTCACATGTCTTCGAATTTTTAATTTTAGAACATGGGGATTCCTTTTCACGACTTAAAAATAACTGAGCAGTTCAAGGCAATGCAATAACAAAAACGACTAAAACACCAAAACTTACTCCATTTGAGATAGCGCTTTTTGGCGTAACAGAACATTTTTTTATTTATATAGCCTTTATTAACAAACTTACATTATAAATTATACAATTAATAAAATGTTTCAATTCCAGACATCGGTAGGTTTGTTTTGCTTTTCAGCATAGGCTTTTCTACAGTTCACGATCATGAGTTTTCCTGGTCCAAGTCACACCTGCTGTTGCCTTTAGGTCATCTTCCCATCTACGTGCAGGTCTTCCTCTTTTTCGTTTTCCTTCTCTCGGATACCATTCTATGATGTCTTTAGTCCACTTCTTCATCTTGCTTCTAATAGTGTGGCCAGCCCATTTCCATTTTAAACGTTTAACTATATGGGTTACATCTGTAATACTGGTTTTTTGCCTTATCAGTTTAAGTTTTACTTTATCTGTCTTCTTCAAATGTAGTATACTTCGCTCAATATTGTGTTGGCATACTTCTAATTTTTTTATGTTCTCATTAGTTAAGGCCCATGTTTGGCAACAGAACATTAGTTTGCGTTAATTAACCTTATGTATTTTGTTACTCCATATTAAACAAAACAACGTCGTTGCCTTCCCAAACACCCAAAACGTCAAGTGACTTCACGGAATCGGATTTGCTATCAAAGGATGAAGACGGAATTCTCGTACACACGTTGTATCGTTATACCTACGTTTCATATGTTTGTTATATTACACGGAAACAGCTGTACGTAACATGCTCTGAATAACTTCGAGCCGAGTCCATTGTTACTAAGGGTTTTTGAGAAAGTTCCTATTGAAAAGATGAACGCAGTAACTTGAATGATCCCCATCCTATTGTTACTGACTTTTGGGTCGGGTAAATTCGCAACAGAAAAAGCTTAATGAAAGGGAATAAGAACATTGGATTAGGTTAGTCTATACAGATCAACAAAGGGATCATTATGACTTATACGAGTATATAAGGTTATAACATACTCGTATCCTAATATCCTTTTTAGGCAATAAAATCATTATAGAATGACAGTAAAGATTTTAAAAGTCCGAACTATGATAGCAATTTTCTCCAATCATTTGAATTGGTAAGGTGGTCCTGCCGCGTTAAGGGAAAATTATATTATCAAGGAAAAACTCTATGTACACGCTTGGACTCTGTTATTTTTGAGGGAGGCATGAGTGGCCATTGCATGGTATTTCATGCATAAACAAGATGTTTGAGTATCAAACAAAATTGTCATTATGGACGGACAGCCAATACAATGTTATTATTTATCTTGTGAATAGATAATGTGGTCAAGGTTCCGTTCAAGTGCAAATGTTATCTCTAAAGTATGTAATATCTTTCTTGGAAATTATTATAATTGACATAGGTATTTTCTTTGTGACTGACATACAAATATGTCAGTCACAAAGAAAATATCTATGTCAATTATAATAATTTTGACACAACAAATTTGAACACTAACTAAGTGTTTGATGTGTGTGAAAGAAAAAGATCACGCAGCAGAGGTGAGACAAGCATTCCATAATACTTATACACATTTGAAAAATATTAAATTTTTGATAAAGCTGAATAATTTTCTCGAAAAAAAATTCAAGTTAAAATTCCGAATTAGGCTAACTTTTCACACAATTGCCGACACTGTATTTGATGCCAACTAACACCAATCTGATTGGTCTATGCCAATATGATGTTATAAACATGTCAGACAAATTTTCGTAAAAAAAAAAACTTTTAGGATGTAATTTTATAGCAGGAAAACGTGTTTATTATGCAGGAAGTTTGTTTTTGTGGCTTTTAAACTATTATTTTAAACAGAGTACTCTATTAACAATCCATTTTTTGCTCCAGGGTACGAAGTACTGTCAACAGGACCGGCGCTGCTAATCCAGTTTACCGCTAATTCTGCAACACCGGGTCAAGGCTTCGCAGCCACCTTCCTCTTCCAACCGCCTCCGGATTCCACAGCAGCGGGTTTGTAGCAAAATACTTAAGAAAATTCTCCTGTATTCCTTCATAGACTTTCAAATTAAGATAACTGATTGAATCAGGCGCCACATGGTAGAAATCCTAATACAAAATAATAATTTCATAGATAGTAGGTATAATAGTGATATTAGATTGCTAATTACAAGCTTACACATATAGTTTGCCAAAAAAATATATAGCAAATGAGTGAGAGTTAAACATATATAATACACTAGCTGTCCCGTGCAACTTCGTCTGCGTAATTTCTCCGCTCCTATAGGTCGTAGAGTGATGTTATATAGCCTGTAGCCTTGTTCGATAAATGGACTATCTAACAGTGAAATAATTTTTCAATTCGGATCAGTAGTTCCTGAGATTACCGCCTTCAAATAAACAAACAAACTCTTCAGCTTTATAATATTAGTATAGATGTAGATTTATTTATTAACGAACTAATATACAGAATGATTTGTAATCCATACTAATATTATAAATGTGAAAGTAACTCTCCCGAAATATCTAATATGTATAAAAATCGAAAGATTAAAAACAATAGTAACTCTGTTCTGTCTGTCTGTTACACTTTCACGCTCATACAGCTAAACCGATTTAAATGAAATTTGGTACGGAGGTAATTTGAGTCCCGAGGAAGGACATAGGATAGTTTTATTGCGTTAACCAACATCTACGCGGGCGGAGCTGCGTTCGAAAGCTAGTATACTCCCGCTCGTGGCTTCGTTACATTACACCAAATAATTTTGTTATATCAGTTTTGATATTTAATATTTCCTTTTCTTATAATGGTGTCTAAGTGGTCATCTAATAGCAGTTTACTGTCGTGTAACACACTAAGGTTTCATAAGTTATAGATTTTATTATTTATCTGACCATTAAGCAGATAGACTGAGGTGATTTGAGATCTCTCACGAGAGAATATAATTTGGTGTCATTTTGTCACATTCAGTTGCTGTTTATTAATGTTACAATATTATGAAAATCTGTCGAGATGGAACTGGAGTAGATCCCTGTCGGATGTACTGCGCACTAACTTCAAGATCTAAATATTGTCAGCAATAAGAAATATCCGCGAGTGCATAAAACAGGATCCTATATTGAAATACCCATAATACAACAATCGAACACCAAAAGAGAGACCAGCAACAAAGAAAATTAGTAAACAGATACTCTCACCAAGTCGAGTGGTAGGCATCTCCGGACCCTCGACTTGCAATATTCCGCTTCCACGAAGTGAAACTTCTACACGTGTTCCACCTCTACACGAGGCATCCTCATGTCAGGCTCAGTCGGTGCCAAGCTGTCCAGGTCTCCTGAACGTATTTAAATAGAAAAAAAAACTGTGGCACTCGGGGACTGCCGCGGTAAAGCTATTGCTTAACATTTTTTATCAACTAAAAAAATTTTAAAAAAAAAATTAAGTAAAATACCGGTTATTTTCGTTACGGAATTTCTGGATTCGGTCTCCACGCTCAAGGCCCGCGATAGAAGCTATTATGCAATAGCATAAAATATACTTATAATAACGTGCCAGACTTTGAAAACAGAAGTTAGAACCCTATTATCCATATAAACAGACATTGTTTGTTTCCGATAGAAAAATCTAATTTGTATGAAAATGCTATTAGATAACTATCATAGTTTCAAATATCTTGCTACTCTAGTATCTATGTAGATACATCTAAGTAGGTACAATAGACAATTTAATGGGCATATAGGTACTACCTACCTATTAGCTAGGTACTACGTTATAGTAGAATTGGAGTAAAATGTATAAGTGACCAGCGCGGTGCAATAAGCGTCGGATTCAGTTAAATTGCGAGTTCCGCTAGCATTGTATGAATAGAAATGTTGGCGGAAGTCCAGGTCTCTTACCTTACCTCAACAATTTAGGTAAAGGATAATGTAATAATAAAATATTAAAATGTTGCCTCCCGATCAATAAAAAGTTATCATATATAAATTTATATAAAGGTTTGCCAGGATAAAATCGGAAATATTAACATTTCGGAGCTAGAAACTTAATTATAAAATTTTGAAAACAGCGCCATCTAGCGAGTTTTCCCCGAACTATTAAGCTTTCACTTGTATCACATCTGATTTTCCTTGTACACAACGAACACTGAACACACTTTTAGCGAGCATTGTAAGCGGAAATACTAGATGGCGCTGTACGTTACAGTTCAACAATATTATTTGTTACAGATTCAGATCGTCTACTAAAGCTGAGTTTTGGAAAAGCTTTCGAGTCTCTCGGGCCTGAAGTAAGCGCCACAAGTAAGTAGAACCTTCTTTGCTATTACTTATTCAGCTGTGTTCAATATTTGATAGGTAACTGCGTGCAAACAGCGTGGCTACATAGAATAGGAGGCTATCCAATCTTGTACCGTGAACAGTTTTATGTTTAGTAGGTTCAGAATTTAGGTAAGTACTTACTTCCACAGGTTTCTCTCTAATTAATTTGTTTTCATAATAAATTTACTTAACTAGAAGGATGAATAACGTTAGCAGGTAGACACGTAGATAGGTAGGTATAGAAAGGTGCGAGGTCTGATTGAAACGTTCTCGGCCTGAACAATAAAACGTCATAAATGTGTTTTTTTTTTTATTATGATCTTCAAGAGCTTGTAAACCTTTCATATAATCAGATTCCTAAAAGTTCTCGACAAACCTGTCTACCTCTTTTTTACTAACACCGCTTGTGACTACGGCCGGTGCAACGTAGTCGAAACGTCAAGCAATTTTAAGGTAAACAATGCGCGATAATTCCTAATCTCTTCTTTGTTTGGAAAATGTTGGACAACCATTATGAAACAGATAATGGTGTGATAGAACTAATTTAGGCGAATTTAATCAATGGGTTTAGGACTTTATATTCTTGAATACATCATAAATAGAAGCAGAAACACTGTCAAAATACTATAGTAGGCCACTATTGTATTTTTACAGTGTTATGAATTCAAGATAACTAAACTTAAACGTATTATTTCAGACATTCATCTTGCAAATATCAGTAAATCGATAGATAGTGATATTAAAATTGTACTTATTTGCTTATTACAGAATAGGAGACGCTTTGAGCATTTATTATCTACGTTAAATTTGTTCTAAGTTGCAGTTCGGTCGGTGTAATTTTAACTGAAATGTTAAATTTTATGGTTTTACTTCCATTTAAGATATTATGTTACTTAAAAAAAATATATCTTTTTATTTATTTATTTATTCATTTATTGCACAATGTTGTTACAGGCAGTCCTTATACATACATAGACCCCGTAAGGGTGCTGCAAAACTTACAAACTAATTAAATTAATAACTAGATATCAAGGAAAAAAAAAAACGAACTAAGTTAATAACTAGATATTAGGTACTACATATTATTCACAAATATAATATTATAATGCATCTTCCATAAACTCTCTAATAGTATAGTAGCATTTTTCGTATAGCATCAGTTTTAATTTATATTTAAATATACCTATTAATATTTCCTGTGTTTTTTAAGGTATCTGGCAGCTTATTATAAATATTTATACATCGATACTGTGGGCTATTTCTATACATTTCTATTCTGGGTACTGGGAGTGCTAATTTATTGTTCCGGCGTTTATTTTTATCAAAATCAAATAAATGTATATTTTCTTAACAAATATGGCTATTTCTAAGATATATATAGATGGCAAGGTTAATATTTTTTCTCTTACAAAGTGAGGTTTACTGGTCGAATGTTATAAATTATACGTATGCACTTTTTTTGAGCGATGAATAGCTCTTGGACATCTGTACTGTGTTCCCACATTATAATCCCGTAGCGTAACCATGCACAGGCATATGCATAGTACACTGATAGTGCACATTTTGTATTTGTATTAGTTTTTAGCACACTGGGCTGAAATGGTCTACTTCTTCTATATTAATGTTCTGCGTTACTGTAGTGATGTCAAGTTCTTATTTTTGGTGTGGTTTGAATTGTATCATTTTAGTTTTTTTTTATTATTTATGTCTAGGTTTGTGGTTATGTAGCCAAAGTTTTATCTTATTAATTAACCCTTTTCATTGGTAGGTACTTATCGTGAAAATACAGATTGTATCTTTTTCATATTTTGCTTCCAGGAAGGAGATTGTTTATAAATCTTTGAATACTGTTCGAATTATTTTTAAAACCAAAATGACTTCTTTTAGTAAAATGTTCTATTTACAATATTTAAGCCTTAAGGTACTTTCCCTCCGTGTAGCGTAGTTTTAGGAACATCATTAAAACTGGAAAATACAGAACAGAGAAACCAAAAACGTCAAGTTGAAGAATTAGGTGTTTTAAATTATGTCGAAAATATAACCTAGTATAGCATAATTATGCCATATGAAATACGTACCAAATATGAATTCGCCATAAGTATACGTCTACGAGATAGCATCTGAAAACGAAATGTTCGATCGGACACATTGATATAAAATATTGTACATCAATGCTGCGACTTAACCTATAACGCGAACTCGCTCTTAATGGGACAATATTAAAGTTAGATGGTTCGTTACCCCTTTTACGCCAAGAGTAAATAAAACAGGTACCTACCTACCTAAAGTAAATCAAAAACTTCAAAACACTCTCTTGATAGAAAGCCTTCTATAAAATGTATCAAAGAGAGTATAAAATGAAAAGAAATAGCGCATTTCTTAAATAATTTACTCCTTTCGTGTTAAGTAAGTCTTCATAATTATTACTGTAGTACCTAGGTATCACAGAATATCAAGAGTACAGAAGGCAATCTTCATAGAAAACGCTCTTTAATGCACGCACACATACCAAGACATCGCACACGGACGCAGAATCAAGATACGCCTTCAGAACAAAGTACACGGTTGTGGTCTTGGGCTCAAAATCTATAGAGCTTGCTTTGATAACCCAATTTAACCTCAAGCTTAACTTAAATAAAACTTGTCAAAGCATACGGTGGCGTTAAAATTATTGATCATAGCGTATGTTTAACGTAATCTTAAAAGATTATACCTATCTTTAAAGCCAACAATCGGCACGTGCTTTATCAAGATTTTTCTTTCAATCATTTACCTAAGCTTGAGCTACGCCTAAGTAAGCTTTATTTATGAACGCTGTCTACATATGTATGCATCGCTCGAGTGAAGTACCAACGAAGGTTGCCTTCTGTGCTTTCAGTATTCTATGCTAGTATATTTACTTCGCCAGCGCAATGAAGTTACAAATAAACTTGAAAGAACTAAGTTTAAATGGAATTAAATTGAAACTAAAAAGTATCTTTCTTTGAACGTTGTTGCATCTTTCCAAGCTTGTTCTTCGTGCTTTTTTACACGAGGTGAAACTAAATGATGTCAAGCGCCTAGTGTTGAGCAGTTATGCCCAATGACATTCATTATGTCCGCTATCAATTTCACCAATATGGATATCACTAGAACGTTTCCGATATGTTATACATACATATTATTGGACCATTCACAAACGGCCACCTGATCCCAAACTAGGCAGAGCCTGTGGGTACTATGGTAACCAGAAAACTGATAAACGTACCTTCTTATATATTTTTAATTATGTACGTTATTATACCTAATACCTTAAGATTTATCCTAGGTAGCATTGAAAAAACGAGTCCTAGAGTGGAGATAGTAACTTGGTAAATATACTTAAGGTAGAGGTAGTTCTGAGGGTAGGACGGCCCCCAGCTGGCTGGGGGCCGTGGACTGACGACCTGAAGAAGGTCACTGGTATAGGCTGGATGCGAAAGGCAGAGGCGGTCCTCTGTCTTCTGCATCCAGTCCTCTGCCTCTCCACCCTGTGATGTTCTGGAGAAAATTAGGAAAGCCCTATATCCAGCAGTGGACCGGGCTGATGTTAATAATGATAACGACTGAAATCCACAAGCCCTGTTTGAACAGTCAGGGTCTCCAGGACTGATCATGATCACTACACCAATAGGACAGTCACTGTTATAATTTTAGATAGATACATAGATAAAACATAAGTAAATAATTGAAATTTTATATGGAGATAATTTGAGTCCCGGGGAAGGACATAGGATATATTTTATCGCAATCACCGACATCCACTCGGGCGAGTAATAGCTTTACTATATTAAAAAAATGTTGTCTATAAAGTGGGTTTACAGACGATAATTTTACGTGATGACGTCATAAGAAAACATTGACGACATATCGGTTTTCGCGTTGCTTAGCAACCAGTCAATAACGTGACACTTTTTAAGAAAACATTGCTGACATATCGCCACTCGCGATGCTTAGCAACCAGTTAACAAGCGGAACGAGAGCTGAACGAGAGCGGAACGTGACAATTTTTCATTAAAATAATACACATTTACATAAACACATTAATAAGTTGCTGCAGCTGGACCACAGGCCAGGTAGTGCGCTTTTATCATTTTTATTTTACCCTTATAGTTTCGTCATATCCGTCTGTCTGTCTGTCGGTCTGTCCGTCTGTATGTCACAGGCATTTTGCTCAGAGACTACTCAATGAATATTGATGAAATTTAGTGAAAAAGTGTCTTATAGTGGCCGCTACATATAAAGATTTTTAGGGGGGGCACTCCGTACATGTAAAAGAAGCTGAATTTTTTTTTTTGGCTAATATAAACGTGTGGCACATCATTCGACAGGTCTTTTAAAAACATTTTAAGGTTTTGAATAAACTTTTTTGATCGAGTAAATATTTTTGGAAATGATCGCTCCGAAAGTTGCATAAATTGTGTACATACATACTGAGTAATACTAAACGGATTATGTAGGTACCTACTTATACTCGTACTATAATTTGTACTTTGGTTGTACGGTAATCCCACAATGTTCTGGCCGAACAAATAGGTTACAAGCGGTTGTTTTCAACTACTTTGAGTACTATGTCTACATGATATACCCGTATGTTTGCGTAGATACGTACTCATCTTGATTCTTAGGTATGTAGGGACTTAAACATATATCTAATACGCAAATGTAGTTAGATAGTGGTTTATAGATGTTTATTAGTGAATATAGATTCCAGAAAACCTGTATGAAGCTTAAACGTTCACATTTCCTTATGATATGACAGACGTAACATTTAAAAAAAATAAAATGTATGAACAAATGTGTTGCTAAGTTCAAACTCGGGAACGTTAAACCGAGTTCGACGAAGGTTATTGTGAAGAGAAAAAAAAATGAACGTAAAAACCCCATTTTTCTTATCACCATTCAAACTTGATCTCTGTTTCACTTGCCTCGCTATACATGTGAAAGCTCAACTAAAATGGACATATCCCGGGCGGAGCTGCAGAGAGAAGCAAGTATTTAATATTACTACAGTTAACAATTAAAACGTATACCTATATTAAAATAAATTATTATAGATCTGACGAAGCATTTTAATAATGTGTTGATATACGTATAGGTACAAATTTAGATGATTACCTTGGTTATGCAGTAAAAATGTAAATGAGTAGTTTAGTAAATCATCAAAAAATACCAGACTTAGTTATCAAAGACCTGTTTGTTGAAATGTTATAGTTTAAAGTTAGTTTTCACACAGCCGTTAATGTACCTACTATTAAGACAATCTAATAAATTAACAACATTAAAGATTAAAAAGTATACAAAAACAACGTACGATATCTCAATTTATAACCGACTACAGACATTGGTTGATGTGTTTTAAAATTAAATGACCAAAAGTAACTGACGTCGGATTTCAAATTATTACATTAAGTGCAATAATGGAATTAAGTGCAAAAACAGGTCTTTTGGAATTGCCTGCCTATGCTAAACAGGAAATTAGAAAGATGTACAATCTGGATAAACCTGAAAGAATGGATGAAGCAGTTGATATTTTGAAAGATTGGATAAAAAAGCAAGATCACATTTTGAAAAAGGATTTCAGTAAGTAGATTTTTTCATAATTATTTATGAATAGTTTCGGATTATATCTACCTATCCATTAAAGTGGTCTCAACTCCTACTCTAATAACAGTTGAGTTTAATGATAATAATATCATTAAACATATTACACATAAAAATATGATGATGCAATCTACGTAAAAAAATTATATGATTGTAGACCGAGAATACTTGGAAAAAACCATATTAACTACTAAGGGTTCAGTAGAAAAAGCAAAGAAACAGATAGATCGGCTATGCACTTTAAAGACATTGCTACCTCAGTACTTCACAAAAACGGACGCCAAAGCGGAATTGGGACATATCCCTGAATTGGCGTAAGTATCCACTGGAATAAACTTTTTTTATAATTTCATTACTATCGGTGGCACATTTGTTTGCTGCATGCCTACCGACATTTCAGATTCTAATATCCTTATGATATAGTTTTATTTTATCTCATGTTCCAACTTTTTTTGCATAAGTCCTATAACATGATGTACAGTATATTAGTGGCAGCACCTTACCCCCATTTTACAATGTTTATAAACTTATTAAGTCTTAAACATTGTAAAATTGCCAATTTGAAAAGAGTGGCCACGAGTTTTTATTACCATGTTCTTTTCTCCGGCTTTACCTATTGTTTGCGACATTAGCATCACATGTACATGTAGAATACAGACATATCACAAGCGTTGTTTTGCGTCCTAAGTGAATAAAGAATATTGTTTTTTTTTCATTCTTAAGCTAACACAAGCAATGAAACATACAGCCTTGTAACATTCTTACTGCAAGATACAGCCATCGTCCCAGAGAAAGGGTTGCCAGCACAGTGAATCAATAGATTTCCCAATAGACTTGGTTTTTTTTTCACTCAAGGTTGAATAAAAAAATATATAAGCTATTGTTTTTTCAATGGACTTAAACCAAATGGCTGTCTAAGTAAAGTTTATCGATACTTTGCCAGAATCTCTTACGTTCAAGGTCTTAATCCAAATTAGTTATTTTCAGATGCCTGGTACCTTTGCCGGTGGTAACAAAAGATTTGTACAGAATATTTCTTGTCAAATTCCATGACAAGACGATAATGGCACATAATTATTTGGAGTTTTTTCAGTTTAACATGATAGTGAGTGAACCATCTTTTTTATCTAGATTTCGTCTTCTTGTTCCATCATCTTATAAGTCTCTGAGTCTTGCGCCCCCCCCCCCCCCTCGTGTGATGATTGTCTTGATAGAACCTCTTTTCCCTAAACTCAAAACAGTACAGTAGTATATGCAGGATTACGGTTTGGGATAGGTTCGAACCTGCTAAAGAATCCAGATTTTTTAGTTTAGGGAAAGAGGTTCTAAAGTAAGGTAAAGAGGGCTACCGCGTTTTAGGGTTCCGTAAGCAAAATGGCAAAAACATAACAATTTTCACCAAAAATCAAATCATCATTCATCAATCACACAGGTCTTTCAAAAACATTTTAAGGTTTTTAATAAACTTTTTAGATGGAGTGAATATTTTTGGAAATAATCGCTCCGAAAGTTGCATAAATTGAGGCTCCCCACCTAAACTTTTGAATCGTGTGACCAAAAAATATGAAATAGTCTTAATCCTGAATCTCTATAAAGAAGTTTTCACAGCTGCTAACTATATATACAAGTTCTCAACGTTAATCGTTGGGCCGCGGCCCGCCAGGCTTGATCACCTCGCCTGGTCGGAGGATCCTCCCTTTGTGTTGGAGGGACTTATCACCTTGCCCTTCACAGTCACAGTCACACCGTCATTGAATTATTGCCGAAAAACTGCGTTTCTCAACAAAAGGGCGTAAGTACCATAAACATACGCTCTTTTGCTGATGCACTTATTTAAGGCTGCGGAACCCTACACTGAGCATGGTCCGACATGCTCTTGCCCGGTTTTTTTAAATTTATAATGTTTGTTGTCGACGCTAAGGCTAAGAAGAAGATGACCTTGTTACAACAAAATATAAAATCTTCAAGGCAATCTAAGTTTCTAGTTTTAACTATTGCTTATATTTATGTTAGATTGTTACGTATATTTCTAGAATAAACGCAATTAGAAAAAAAACCGGGCAAGAGCATGTCGGAGCGCTATCTTTGTGATTTTTTTTATATTTTTTAGTCACACGGTTCACAAGTTGAGCCCCTCCTTAACTTGTGATCGTGGGGCACGTTTTATGCAACTTTCAGAGTGATTATTTCCAAAAATATTCACTCCAAAAAAGTTTATTAGAAACCTTAAAATGGTTTTGAAAGACCTGTCGAATGATGTGTCACATATGAATGTTTGTTAAAAAAAACAGCTTCTGTTACAGTGACGGACAGACATACAAAGAGACGGACATGACAAAACTATAAAGGTTCCGTTTTTGCCATTTTGGTTATGGAACCCTAAGAATGGTTGTCTGTAGAGTCGGTTTATGGACGATAATTTTACATGATAACGTCTATGAAAACATTAATGACATTTTGATAAACAACCATGCTTGTGACAGCTTTAGTTCCAATTGTATCGCATGTCGCTGCACTGTCACTGTCACTTCAGCCTATCAGCAGGCGGTAATGTGACACTGACATCGATTTATAAGACGTTATCACGTCAAAAACAAATAAAGATATTAAATTGTGGAGGCCCAGAAAGTGGCCATTTTAACTGCATTGTCTGTGGCGGTCATCAAGTCCTCCTGTATGTAGTCGAACACACAGGACACGATGTAAGGTGGACAGCATGATTTCTTTGCTCCGGCCGACCTGAGTCCGAAGTCTATTTAAAGACTTTCAAATCGGCCATAGTACTTGGAACGCCAGGAGGGGGACCCCAGCAGGTCGTCGGGATTGGTAGGGGTACTCCGTCTCACCACAAATTGCATCTTGCCGTTGATGGCTTTACTGTCAGAGGGTCAACACTACTGGCGTAGCTCCTACGGCTCTTTAGTCTTTGTTGTATTGAAGTGTGACCACACATAGGATGCCGCAAGTCTCTGTCCATCTTTGCTCACTCTGCAACACTTGCTACGGCTCTGCTGGTATCTGGAGGCGCTTTGCAAGCCAGTAGGTATAGCAGTCCTACCGGAGCCGGTTTGTGGCAGCCCGTGATGATGCGGCAGTTCTTGTTCAGAGCTAAATCCACTAACTTTGTGTGGGCGGATTGACTCCAGACTGGGCACGCCAACGAAAAAAATCCTAGCGTTAGCCCAGATGCCAGCATTACCTGCGGCGAGGCTCTCCATTTGGTAGTGGTAAGGCTCCGGAGCAAATTGTTACGGGCAAGGTAGAAGGTGCAACCCTTCTTCTTGATATTTACACAGTTTTGCTTATAAGCGAGGGATCGATTCAGAATGGTACCAAGGGATTTGGGGTGGTCGTTGTGTGCACACCTTGACAACAATCCAACTTTCGGCTTGCTTGCTTATTGCGCAGGTGGAATACACAAGACTCCGTTTTGGCCGGGTAAGGCTTAAGTTGAAATTCCGTATAGTATAGACTAAAAACGTTGAAAACTATAGTTGGATTAGCCTCTACTTCCTCATACTTAGTGGCTTGGGTGGTAAGCGCGAAATCATTTGCGTATATAAATCTGGACGTATTGGACTTGATGGTTAGTCGTTGGCATATATATATTAAAAATTAGGGGGGCTAGAACACAGCCTTGTGGCAGACCGTTTTTTAGCGATCTCCACCAACTGCGATCTGATAGATGCGTTTATGGAGACGCTCTTGTTGAATCATGACAAATTTGTAATGAAACGTCGTTTGATTCACTGTGTCATAGACTGAGAAAGATCCACGAACGCCGGGCCAGTCAACTTTCTGCTCCGGAATTCAGGCATTCAAATGATTTAAACGTGTGACACTATAGTGATTTGGGCCTAAAGTTTTTGGGTTTTCAGCGGTTTTCCCTGGTATAACAAGATTATAACTCGTTTTTGTTACTATTTTTGAACTAAGAAATAGTCTTTGTTTTAGTTTTATGAAACTCAGATGCTTTTATGTTCTAGTAAATAAAATTTACGAATTTTAAACTCTTTTGATAAAATGTTTCTATTTTTGTCTGTCACATTTGTCTTTTATCTCTCGATTCCGCTTATCGGCAGAAATACCTAATAGCGTATGTAATTCTTCAAGGTTTATCAATATCTTCATATTCATACCTACTATATAAATATTTAAATTCTGCGCAGCTTCATACAATAAAGTAGCAATCCATTCATGCTTTTTTTTTCTTTCCAGCTTGCGGAATATATCAAAAAGCACGACTTCATTAATGGATATATTGTAATCTATGATCAACAAAATATTAATTTATTGGACCTGATGACAAAGTTGAATCCAGTGCAATTGCAGCAATTCGTCTCTATATTAATAGTCCGTATAATATTTAACCTAGATAAAGAATTTTTAATATGAGAGTAACAAAATACCAGCTGACTGTGTGAGCTTCACGGTGCTAATTCCTATACAAAATCCCCAATTTCGATTTTTCGACTGCACTTTTTTTACAACATCGAGAGAACAAAACAAAAAGTTTTTACGAAACTAACGCATAATATACTAACATTTAAACTTTCGCGTTGCATGATTATAACTATTTATTATACGGGAATTAACGCGCATTGTTTACCTTAAAATTGCTTGACGGTAATTCCCGTATAATAAATAGTTATAACGCATAATATGTAACTGAAACTTAATGGGGATGATATAGGTCTAACTACAGGAGATCCAAACCCTCAAAATCACATAAGTAAATCTACAAAATATAGTTAGTTTAAGACCGCGTAGATATGGCTTGCACTCTAGTACGTAAACAGTATTTTTTAAGACGAAACAGTTGAAAAAAAACTGCCGTAAGAAAGATGTTCGTTCCCTGTCTGAAATAGAATATTAAACATCCTAAATTTCATTTTTGAAAATCGTTGCTGGGTTTTTACTAATAATATGGTATTGTGTTTCATATATAACCAACCTTTCAGGAAGGTTACGGCGGAAGAGTGAAAGGAGTATACCTGTTAACTCAATCAAACGCCGTCGATGTAATGGTAAAGATGGTAAAACCATTCCTCAGCCAGAAGATTTCAGACAGAATATTTGTGTACAAAACTTTAGAAGAACTGTATACGGTGGTAGACAAAGATTTGTTACCTATAGAATATGGAGGAAAGCAGAGGACTATGAGCGATATGATTGGTAAAGGAAGACTTTTAATAGCATTATCACTAGAATTCATTTGGATCTTTTGCTCTAAATTCAAACTAGAATTACGCGGCATATTCTTTTTACTTGATTTACAACTTGTTTGATTTAATTTCAGCGGATTGGATGGAAGAATTAAGTACAAAAACACATGTAGAATACGTGCAGATGATGAGGAAAGCTTGCACAAATGAAGAATTGAGACGAGTTGATCGTTTTAACGAAGAGTGCATGGGAATGCCTGGATCTTTTAGAAATTTGACTGTTGATTGAGCATCGCTTCGAGTTACATATATAAGGCGGGCAATCCCTTTTGCTCATGCTGCTGTGTCTAGAAACAGGAACACTCAGGCTATTTGGGAAACGCTCCTGGAAACTGTACCAAATTTAGGTACTTTTTTGCCGTGTTTACTAGGTACACAAGTAAGTCCTAAGCATGCGCTTCAGTTTTTGGGAGCGTTACCCTAATATATACTATGCCTTCTGTCTATTATTCTTAAGTCGCTTTTACTGTTGTGTAAGGAAGGCATTATATATTTCTGTAAAATAGGTTGTTTGATTTTTTAATTAGTTTGACAAGAAAACTAAAGAAATAGAGATGCGTTAGTTTTATTAGGCTTTCAGCCTACAACTGTTTCCACTCCTCAACGATTCTAGCCCACAATGCCTGGCTACTTTGAGCAGATATTACCTCTAGTTTTTCGGGGCAGACGTGTAAAAAACACGAAGAAGAATATCTTCAAAATACCATATTCTCGGTTCAATTGCTGGCAAACATAAAACAAATGCAGCTGTTAAATAAAAGTCTGCAAAATTCTTTCTCGACAAATAAACATGAGCGTGTGACGTCTCAGCTCCGAATACACCTACGAATCACAATATATAGGTACAGGTCGGTCAACTCGCAGTTCAACAACATATTCACTCACACATCGCGCAGGTACGGACGATCTTACCTTGCGCTGTTTCAGTTGAAATTCGATCGAGATCTGTGTACGTGGGCATCTACGTGTACGTAGACCTGTTTTTGTTCGATGTAGGGAGCCGGCTGGCGGTTCTATAGCTTTATAGTCTGTGCCCGAATACTTGCAGGCGAGTAACGGGCGGTGCATGAAGTATACATAACTTAAATAAATAATCAAACAAGCTGCAGTGGCCGGTGTTCTTCACACTCGGAATGGAGGCCAAGGATTTGCGGCACAACAAAATGGCTGAATATTTAAATCACATCTCTAGTATTTATTTTCAAAGTTCGAAATGGTTTTTGGATCAAAAGGATGTGAGTTTGTTATGATCGCAACTAAAATGTAAACTATGAATGAAATACGAATTAATAACTATCCTTCATAGGGACCGTCTCCACGAACGAGCCATTATTCCACCAGGAATCGCAGTGTGTCCGCGTGGATACGATCGTCGTCCATGATCGTCACTTTTTCGAGGCCGGACGTCTGCGTTTGACAGAGGCTAGGTGCGAGCGAGCGGCGATACGATGACGTTTCTCTCGCATTCAGCCATTAGTCATAATGCCGCGATAACATCGCCGTGTAGAGACACGTTCTTTAAGAGTGTATAGAAATACCTGACACGACGATAATACCGCCGCGATTCTCTCGCCCGTGGAAATATTTAATTATTAGGTATGTTTATATTTTGTTTAATGTTACCACTACTTAAACCTATTTTGATGAAACTTGTACTTAAACCTTAGGGACCGCCCTAAGGTTTAAGACCACCTTCATCAAAATAGGTTTAAGTAACTGTAACATTAAACAAAATAAAAACATAATAATTAAATATTTAAAAAATAATTATGTGATGAGGATTTAAATCTGAATCTAATAAAACGATATATCTAAGTCGTTGGAAACTTCTTCTTCATCGTTTCCTGTCAAAATCTGTGCCTTCGCTGTTCCGTTTTTAATTAATTAAAAATTACCACTACTTACTACTTAGTCAATATGTTATGTTTATAAGCTTATAGGAGTGTGTGTCTACGTCGCTCTTACGAAACAGTTAAGCTATATAATTTTCTAACAAAATATGAAACTAACTTGACGTTATTACGACTTAAAATGATACAGTAAACACATAATTCTAATAATCACGATGATTTATAAATAGGAATACTTATAAATATGCATGATGTAAAGAAGTTGTCCCAAGATATTATTATATTTATTAATAGCTATACCTTTAAAACTTAGCATGTTTAATAAGTACTGTATTAACATCATATCCTGAAAATGTGGACTATTCAGGCAAATTCTATAGGGGTACAAACATACGACGAAATGCTTCTAAAAAAGGTAGGATAATGCCCTGCGCTTTCACTGTCTCTACTTGACGCGGGCACTACCGCCTCCCTGATTCTAAGCTGCAGAAGCCTATTTTCCTCTTATAAAACAACTTTTAACAAACGAGAAAATATGAATCACTAATTTGCGCCTGCGGCTCCGCCAGCGTCGATTTCGGCTATCGCGCTAAAAACTAAAATATATCCTTCCCTGGGATTTAAACTATCTACATACCTAATTTCATCTAAATCGGTGCACCGTTTTAACAGAAGAGAGAGTTTTAGACTTTCACATTTATAATATTAGTTTAGAATACCGAAACAATTAAAATCATTTTATACACTACTAACAAGCTAAGTACTAGATTTAGCAAAAGCAACAAAACTGCGACCAGAAAATGGTAATAAGTACGGTTCAGAACAAAGAATTCTTATGAATAGAATGAAGCTAGACTTTCTCTATTTTTCTGACAGAAAATTTCAAACTGAAAAATTCTAGCTATACGCTGAGATTCTTACCAACAAGCCACCTGAGATTTGACCTAAGTAATTCTGTGTATTCTTTGTCTTGGATATTTGATTTTGTTGGATGTTTGTACACGAACTACTCACACAACCAAACATACATCCATTACTCATACATTTACACATAACACATGACACACACTAGTATCTTACAATAACCTAAACATAAAAAAAAACAATACACTTAAACCCTAATCGCACAATCGTTCAATTCACACCACGTGCTTGTAAACCAAACCATTCCGAGGGACGGGACTGTTTATCCCTACCACAGGCTATCCTGTAGCCTATCTGGGAGAACAGTACTCAACCACATCACTATTGTAGTTTTTAAAATAGTACCATAAGCCTCACATAATTATGAACATTGTGTAAACCTACAATCTCATTTAAGTATCTAAATAAATATTTATTATTATTATTATTGTACTGACCAGTCTCAACTTCGTTTTCTTGTTACTGCATTTTGTTGTTGAAGTCGTTCTTACCCAATTATCTAACCGTTAAACTGGCATGCTACCTCTGTGGCGCGAGCAGACCTCCTCTGAGCTTTTTGTTGACTAACTTTCGTGATTTGTATACATTATACTGTCTCTGTGGCGCGGTGGGAGCGTGTCCGACTGCTACGCAAGAGGTCGTGGGTTCGATTCCCACACAGAACACCACTTTATATGATACACAAATTGTTGTTCCGAGTCTGGGTGTACTATGTGTCTGTAACCTGAATGTTTGTAAAGTCCCCCGCGATACAGGGCTTGTATTCTACTGCGGAATTCGTCTTTCTTTAAATAAAAAACAAATTAACTAATTAACGAAAAAAAGTTATAAAATTTGATTTCTTAAGAAATCCCATGATAATTTTATACAGGCGGTGCGGTGGCGATAGCTATCAATGTTCTATGGGTAGCGGTAAAGTTTGTTTAACTGTAAAGGTGCCGCTAAACCAACAAAGGTAATACGCCATATTGTTGCATTTTAAGTAAGAAATCGTAAAAAATAGTTTTAACGGATAATATATATTTTCATTGAGTTACAGACTCAAAGAATACTCTATCCGATTCAAAACGGACGTGTTCCTGTAGTAGACATTGCCACACTGCCAGATTAGTAACGTAAATATTTTATTTTATAATAAAACATATAACCGCCTTCAATCACAGCTGATTTGCTTCGTTGTCTGTCTCCGAAACTCATCATCAGACCTTTACGAAATTTATATGGGACCAATTCAGAATAAACCTCTTTCAAACAAAAAAGAACATCCGAATGGAGGACCTATGAAAAAAGAATATGGTTATTAACAAATATAAATATCGAAAAACACAAAAAAACTGTTCTAGCAAAAGAACAAATATCATAATAAGAAATATTTTATCGTGTAAATATAGTTAGTTAATAAGGAAATGTAGAAGAAACAAGTTATTCATCTTCATTTGTGATATCCGCCCCTTGATTAATATATTTCTCGTATTCTGCGATAGTGCTGTGCCATCTTCGTAAAAATATACGCACTCGTATTTTTGCCGCTATAACATAAATCTGTCACTATTTGTTACTACTAATAAGTTATACGCAAACAGGCATATTTTTTATATTCGAAAAGACAACATTCGTACTAGAATACGAGCCTATATCACATGGGACTTTAAACAAAGTATAATTGCGTGTGGGAATCGAACCTCCTAACTTTTACACAGCGGTCGTGAGCACTCCAAATGTATAGTACCTATAGTAGAAAACTCAATCATTTAGTTAGTGACAGGTCAGTGAATGGCAGATCCCGACGGTTTTCTTTGGTTACTTACATCCTGTTAGTTGGGGCTATAAGATTTTATTTTATTCTTTTTTACGCCCATCGTGGGTTTTTTAAATAATAAAAAATAGATTGTTATTTTACACTTTTTAGAGATTTTTGACAAAATATACTAGGTACCTGCGTACTCGTGTTGAGAATAAACATTTATTTGTAATGGGACTAATATATAAACTGTTTTATTAATGATAAAAGATGAGCTTGGAAAGCTTAACTAGAACATGCTCAAAAATGAGACTTGTGCAGAGCAAAAATCGTTCCCAAACCATCCAATCCATTTCCGAAAACAAAAAATAGTTTTTCTGAAACATGAGCTCTGTAACGCCCAACCGGCGGTGTAGAACATTAAAACGTAGCTAAGTACATGCTCGGGAGTGAGACTTATACAACACAAAAAAATATTTTAAAATTGGCCCCGCCGTTTCTGAGAACGCTGGTAACGGAAACACACACACACACACACACACCCAGACACAGACACACTCACACACACAAACGCATAATACGCGAACCTTTTTTTATAGTAGAAAACATTGTGTAAGTTATTGTGATATATTCTGTAGACAAAGTTGCAAATACTTACTCCTAAGCATTTCACTCTGACCTTGCATATAAATTTAATGTAGTGAAATGCAAAACAACTAACCTAGGTGTTATGCAATAAAGGGTCGTTCATAAATTACGCTAAATGTTAAGGTGTAGAAAAGGTTTGTGGCGTCATGAATTTGAAGTAATTAATCCTGTGTGGCTCAATAATTCTTACTAAAATGTTTCAGATGTTACCGATTTTATCAATGTTTTACCAATTACTGACTGACCAACTAGGCACTGGCTAATGTAGTTATGTTGCCCTCAAAATCTAGTTAATAGGTTTTTAGATTATTATTAGAACGTAGTTCCTTAGCACACGTTTTTTTGCGGGCAAAAGGCTAGATAGAAAAAAGCGTTTTTTTGGCATCGATCAAAAATCGATTATTTAATAGGATGTGAAGATAGAATATGGAAGTTGTGTTATATAGGTTGTTTGTACTTTTGTAAAAGGTTGTAATGTTTATTTTTCCTATAAACTGACTGTGTATACAGACTGATTTTTTTCTATCTTCTTTACATTTCACCAAAAATCTTTGTAATACCTCTATAGGTATAGGTATTTTTGAAAAAAATACTAATTAACCCTTCATCACCTACTATACTTTTGTCACACAACCATTTACCACACATCTAAGAAACTCTAGAGTAAAATTGATGTTTTTTTGTCAGGTTTAAGGCCTCACAATAAACAATGATTATACTCCAGATAAATAGTCGGTAAGAGGTTAAGGTCATAACTACAAAACCAAGTGATAGGTAATTAAGGGGTAAAATATTAAATATTTTCCAAAACTAATAGGTATTACAAAGTTATTGAGTGTTATGTTAAGAAGACACGAGCGGGAGGTAATTTGTATATTATAAATCAGTGTGTATATATGAAAAATCTTAATTTGAAATTGGACACTTTTAAAAATGTGATGTTCTTCTAGATTTTTTTTTAATTATTAGTTACAAAAAGATATTACAAAAGGTATATTAAAAAACGTTCTAATCAAGGATCCATAAAATACACCTCTCTTTTAAAAAAAAAAAAATTAAATTGCAGAAATATGTGGCGTTACACCACGGGGGAGAAGACCTCACAAGTGACCAGGACGTTAGTCCAAAAATCAAAAATATCATGTGCAATTATTTATGTATGCACCCTAATACACTAATACAGTGCAACATTGTCCCAAATTAAGAGCATTTAATTTTAATCGCCCCATTGTTGCTAATTATTCAGGTACCCAAAGATCTAAACATATAACCATACGAAAGCTATGTGTTAGAAAGGTATTAAGAAGATTCAACAAGGACAGTCGACCTCGATCATTACAATACAAACTTTAATCGGCTTTACTTTGTTATCTTTAGTGACCCAGAAATGAACAGCCTGTAGAAACATCAAAATAATAAATACTTTACCTGTTATTATTTTAAATAATGTTATATTTAGGTTATGACTTAGTAATAGGTCATTGTCATACGGGTTATTATTAGGGTTGCATTATAATAAAGTATTGTACCTACTACTACCTACTTTAGTTTACATGATTTGTTTCTCCGGAATTCAATTTCAATATTTGTTTAAAAAAATAAACGTAACTTAAATACAGACTGCAAAGATGCTTGATTATGATGAGTATTTAGTAAATGTAGTTAAAAATAACGAAAAATATTTTAGGAATTTAAACAAAATTAAATTGTACTTTATTTTAACACAACGTACTTTTTTCTACTTTTATTATCCGACGTAAGTACTTTATTTGCACTAAAAAAAGGTGGCAACCCTAGTTGTTATATTTTATTCAATGTGTACCAAGAATTATATTTCGTTTTGTCTACTCTGAGAGGTTTGTTGAGGTACTAGTATAGTATTATATTATCTGTGGTTGAGGTATTGTATGTACATTGTTTTTTATCATCGGCCGTTTAACATTTTTTTAAGAAATAAGTAAGATGCTATGTTAAATAATTGTCTGAATGACGTACCTACTTGCTTATAAACTATTAATTTGTTGCAGTTAATATTACCATTTGAATGATGACACTAAATAATACAATTTTAATAAAATGTAAATATTAAATGATTAATATTTAGAAGCCAGTATACGCCACATGTAGAATGCCAATGCATGATGGCAGATTTTTGAGAAATAAGTATTGTTATTAAAAACACCTTTGTATCACCAAAAGTCACTAATAAATGATTTGATTTCATTTGATTTGAAGCATCAATGGTTTACTTGACAATTTTTCATAAAAAAACACAAAATTATAACAAACAGACTAAATAAAACAAACAAATTCAATAGAACAAAAAAAATACATTTTACAAACACTACTACAATTATTTCCTTTGACCCGTATAAATCAAAGTGTCCGCGGATATTTTTATCTGCGAATAAAACCTCTGACGCCCCTCACTATACTATATAACTAAAGATATCACAACCGACACTTTGCCTTTGTTCTATTTACCATTTCGTACATAAAACGAAACATCTGACTGTCGGTCCGTTTACGACCAACAGATCCTATTTTTATTCCAAATCTTTCACGAAACTACATAGTACGTTCCTAGGCAGGTTTTGGTTTATGCTACTATTTGAAAGGCTCTAAAAAAAATTATAAATTCATTTAGACATTCTTCAGCGACCACACGGGCTTTATACGAGGACTTAAACATACTAAACCTTTTGAGTTAGAATACTTGATAATGGGGAACAAAAATGTATAGTGTTTTAATAATAACACATGACCAAAGTATTAATATAATATCAGAGTCTAAGTAAGTGCAACGGACTACCCTTAGTTATGTAAAAACTTAAAAAAAAAAATATAATCGACTTCAAAATAAAAAGCACAAAATAAATTATTTTATTTTTAAATATTTATGCTTTGAAATAGTAGTTTTTGATGTTTCATTTGGCACCAACTTCAAGCTATTTTAAAATAAGAATATTTATTTTCTGTTTTTTAGTTTTAAGTCGGTGATATATTTTTCTAAAGGCTATTTCTCTTATTTAATTTATAAACTTATGCTAAAAAGTTAAATATTGTCATCATAAAGATATGTTCTTATCTTAGAGACTACAAAGTAAGTCATTTTCAGAATAAACGAGTACTTTTAAGTCAGTTCTCTTTATGAGAATTAACTCAGAAAATATAGAATGTTCTAGAAAATCTTTCTGGTCAGCTAGTAAGTTTAGCACCTACTCGAAGCGTCCATCGGAAGAATTGTTGTTCAGAACACTGCAATTTATGATAGCATTATATGAGTAGAGTATACTTACTATAGGATCTGTAAATAACACTTGAACAAACTGTATCAAAGCAACACGGTAACATAAATTGAACGAACTACAAACAGGTATGTGTACTATGTTTAACAAATAGAACTTTTTTCAAACTATTCTACCTCTCGCAATTAAACTCCAGTTGTATACTGTAACAACTGTTAACACAATCATAATACAGCATATTTGTTCGCAAAAACTACTGCATAGCAATCCTGTTCCCTTTTGTTGACAAAGTTCTAGTATTGTAAAGCCGTGTACGCAACCACGCTTCAGTATAATGAACTAGAGTGTTTGTTTATCTTTATGGAGTACTGCAAAATGAAAAACCGGGAAAAAAGACGTTCGGTGCCTTCCGACCCGTTCATTAGCTGAAGGACTTTCGTGCAGAGTACAATTGTACATACATGATCAGAAAAATTAACAAACATGTTTTTTCCGAAAGATACGAATAGCTTCTTCTAGTAGCTTTTATATTTGGGGCATTGTGTACGTATACTTAACTACTACCGCGCAACTTCGTCTGCGTTAATTTTCTCCATTTGATACATTTTTCATTGCTGCTCCGCTCCTATTGGTCGCAGTGAGATGTTTATGTGTAGATGTTTATTGGAACGAAGTTCCTTATCGCGCGTTGTGAAAGGGGGCTAGACGGAAAAAAATATCACGAAAAGTTGTAACGACACTTTTTGACACACACAAGCCGTGCGGCGTGCGCGTAAGAAATGAACATCTAATTTGACGAAAAAGTCACCTGTCGATTTGGTCTAGAGGCATAAATTCGGTACACAGTATTGGTGACAATTGTGTAGTTGTGGGTTCGAGCCTTCGGTATACAATTGTCTTTTTGTAAGTTATTTTCGTTTCGTCTTTCTATTTCGCATTGAACAGTGTGGTGTTGCGAAGATTATAAAAAAAAAAATTAAGATAAGAACTTCGTTCCATCCGGGTGTCCCTTGACACCTCTCAAGTTTTTGTCTATTATAAAGGCTATATAGCCTTCCCCGATAAATGGGCTATCCAATACTACAATATTTGTTCAATTCAAACCAGTTGTTCCTGAGATTATCGCTTTCAAACAAACAAATAAACAAACATTTAATATAAAAACTTGAGAGGTGTCAAGGGACACCCGGATGGAACGAAGTTCCTTTAAGATTAATTAGTAAAGAAATTGTAATTTTTTTTTTAAGTTATAATATTTTTTTTTTATTATTAACAAATATAATGTAATATAAACTTAATCATATAGAAATAATTATTATAAGAGAGAGAGACAGACAGAGAAACATGCGCACGCCGCACGGCTTACAATAGCTTACTATAGCGAAAAGTGTCGTTACAACTTTTCGTATGATTTTTTTCCGTCTAGCCCTCTTTCACAACGCGCGATAAGGAACTTCGCTCCAATAAATACTTGGGTACTTATATGTATAAAATATACTCGTAGCTTGCTCTGAATATATATTGTAGGTAATAGATATATTTCCTCTTAACAGCTAGTAAGAACCGTCTGCGATACTTCTACAAAGAGAGCCTGATCTTGACAGGTCATGTAAAGCCTCTAGGAATACGCCACAAACGTATTTTAGTAGCAATATCAAAAATAATCAAAATGTGAAATCAACTGTTACATATACACAATGTTCTTTTTTGTGTGTGTGTGTGTGTTTCTGAAGGCATCAAGTGGGTAAAAACGAAATGAAACAAAGAAATATTCATTGCATAAAACTCGTAAAACAACAGGTTCTCGAGTCGGGAAAACCTTCGTTTAAAAGGGCTTCATGATGACCACAATAGGTTTCAACGTGCAAACATTAAGTCTAATTAGCGATAGGATGCAAATGTTTATTCGATGTGCTGTTATGATCATAATCGCTTACAATGTGAATTTAAAATGGAATCCACCTTTATCCACGTTTACATAATAAAAACATTTACCTAAATTTTGAAGAGGTAATAGATTTTTTAAAAATAACTAGCATGGATGGCGAACGTTTTTTGGTATGACTGCCACTGTGGCGCAGTGGGAGTGTGTCCGACTGCTACGTGAGAGGTCGAGGGTTCGCTTCCACACGCGACACCACTTCGTGTGATCCACAAATTGTTGTTCCGAGTCTGGGTGTACTTTGTGTCCGTGACTTGTATGTTTGTAAAGTCCCCCGCGACACAGGGCTTGTATACAATAATGCGGGAGTCGTCTTTTTTAAAAAACTAAAAAAACCTACGTGCCAGTTTTTTCAATAATAAGTTGATATATGACATGCCCGACATGCCGTCAAAAAAACTTGGCATTTCGCGCGGTGCATTTGCAACTCGCTTAAGGTTCGCTCCTTTTCATCCGTTCCGGATTGAAACCGGGTACCCGCGCGAAGTGTATGGCGATGTACGGTAGCTTTCACATGTTTCGGCATCCGTCGGGTCCGATCGCCATACATTCGTCGCCGGTTACCGGGTACCCAGCACTGGATTGGAACCGGAACGTATGAAAAGGACCTAAGGCTCTATCATATTGAACTAACTGTTGATCAACCAAGCAGCTACAACTGCCATCAAACTAATCAAAAATAAACATAACTATCCTACATGTCTGTCGAAGTACCTTCGCCCACCTCATGGACGTACCTACCTCAACGTGCTCGAATTATGTTAACGCGTGCCATCCGTGGCATGCGTTCCATTGGTTTGCCACCACTAGCTGAACCCGGTTACGCATCGCTGTGGCTTTTTAAGGTAGAAACTCCTCCGGGCGTCCCCAGAAAACCCTTCAAAAGTTTTATCACAATCTGAGAATGCGTAGAGGACAAATATACCAACATTGATTTTTATTGATATGTTGTTAATTAAAATAATAATAATAATCTTGGGACAACACACACAACGCTATCTAATCCCAAACTAAGCAGAGCTTGTACTATGGAAACCAGACAACTGATGAACATATTTAAAAATTCCTAATACATACATTTTATAGATAAATAACACCTAGACGCAGACAAACCATCGTGCTCATAATGATACCTATTTATATTTTAACTACCTGTCCCGGCGAACTTCGTCTCGACTCTTTTTTTTTGTAAATTGGATTCAACTGTGAATGTAAACCATCCTCGAATCCCCTTGAACTCACACAAAAAATTTCATCAAAATCGGTCCAGCCGTCTAGGAGGAGTTCAGTGACATACACACGCACACCAGAAATATATATATAAAGATATGATTGCCGCAACAATTTGTTGCTATTAATGTTAATACTGTATATTAACATTAATTCTTCATTTATTACAATTTGGCATATTTAGATAGGACGTAATTGTTGAGGATCTAGATTGGCATATATACTACAGCAATTTGGGAGAAACAAACTTTATGTAATATCGCCAACTGTTTACATCAACTTTTGAGGAGTTAGTCTCCAAATAAATTGAAATTACTTTCCAAGAAACGACAAAGTTAGTACTTACAAGTTGGTGGGTAATGTTGGGCCGCACTCAATAATTTATCCTTAGATAAAAACAAGTAAAGCTCTTAATCATAAAGTTGTTGCCTTTTGGTGCCAGAATTGCTCAAAACCCAATTTTCTATAACCCCAAATTCCTTTTTTTGGGCTACAAATACAAATACAAACTGTATTTATTTGCAAAAACATGTGTAAGGTAGAAACAGAGGTGTATATTATTATTGGATCAACATGTTTTACCGATATCGGTACAATATAATATTAAAATACAATATGAATTAGCTACTATCTAACAATTCTCTCAATATGGGCTAAAAATCATTTGGAATCTTCTTTTTCTTCAGCATTGTTTTGTCCACTGTTGGAGGTAGGATATTCATTGTTGACCCTCAAATCAAGCAGCGCAATCGTGAAGTAGGAGGTAAAGGATTAAAATTACACTAATATTATAAAGGCGAAAGTTTGTATGTGAGTGTGTATGTTTGTTACTTCTTTACGTCTAAACGGCTGGAGCGATTTTAATAAAATTTGGTATGGAGTTAGCCGACACCCTGGATTAACACATAGGCTAATAAACCGCGGGTAAGACCACGGGGCACAACTAGTAGGTATTAAATATTTTTCAAAACTGTTACCTGTTACAAAGTTATTTAGTGTAATGTAAATAAGCCATTAGCCGGGAGGTAATTAGTATATTAAAAATCACTCATGAAAACTGCAATGACATAGCTTTCCCAAATGAGTAAATCCGTCTGAGAACATGAGTAGTTACTATATCGTGCTGATTATCATGCCGACCAACTTTATTGGTTATTATTTATGCAGATTTTCATGTATTTGACCCTATTGGTTTTTAGGGTTTCGTAGTAAACAAGGAACCCCTATATTTTTTTATCACAAAAGCCGCACTAGTCTCCTCTGTCTTAGTCTCAATACATGATTTATACTTTACACAAATAACAATTGAATGTATACAAAGTATTCGCCGACATTTTTTTTTTTAACACAAATTGTCTTCTGGGTGGAAATCGAACCCACGACTTCCTGCTTCCTGCACAGTAGTCATAACCAGAGGCAGCTATACATGAGTAAGTCACAAGACAAAAGCAATTTATCAAACCAAGTTCAAAAATAAATGACTCTATGAGATCAAACTATTTCAAATTTTAGCGTAAATATAATCTGAATTTTCGGAACAATGCGGTTGAGATATTCGTGCTGTGTTGGTTTCAATATTTGCTATTTTGTTAACCAACACCGTTCTTTATCATTATCGCTTCTATGAAACAGTCAAATAAATACCTATGACCAACGGTCAACTGGCTACTTGGTATACAATACAATATCTCGTTACCGTAGTAGCATTAAACGAAGTCTACAATATTTTAAAGCACACAGAACTGATGAATATTCTGCTGAATAACGTGACCTTTTCGATTCCAATTCGATATTGGGTAACCGCACAATATAATAGATATGAATCTCAATCAGGAGTTATTCGGCGGACAAGCCTGTAGGCACTGCACCTGTCGTTTGGTGCATTTCCCCGTATACTCACCGCAACATTTCAATAAAGTTTATTCAAAATGAAGTATATTAATCCACTAGCTTTTGGGTATCAGTTATCGCATAGCAAGAATCCTAAATAATGAATGAGTGATGACCGTTGCTCTAACATTCCTTGCCGGTTTTGGCTACAACGACTACTAATTGAGACTTTTAACATGGCCTTATTAATTTACCCTTTCGTGTGTTCGAAGATGGCTATATATAAACAACCTAATTTTTAGCAAATGTTTCATCACACTTCAGGCTGGCTTTGTCAAGCTCTTATCTGCGCAGGTGTTGGAGAGCCTGGATGCTTGGTGAGACACCTTCGAGCAGTTTCTAGCCAGCGTCTACCATTTAGATTTTTTTTAATAAAAAAAAAAATGTGGCACTCGGGTAAAGCTATTGCATAGCATTTTTTATCAACTTATGCAATTATAATTATTTATTAATTTTTATTTATGCAGTATTTTTTTTTTCATTACATTTCGGAGCAGCTCGTCTCGATCCGTGCGAGCTTCGTACAGTGGTACCATATACTTAAACGGTAAGCGAAAGCTCGGCCGAGCTACATGGTAGGCGGAGTGGGGTGTGTTGGGTTATTTTCGTTACCTACGGAATTTGAACTCGTGACCTCACGATTGTGAGACCGATGCCTTGGCCACTAGGCTACCGCCGCGTATTTAGATGCCCAATATAACTATGAGGTAGGTTTGATTTGACTACCTCGGTGGCGCGGTGCGAGAGTTGACGACTGCTGCGCAAGAGGAAATGGGCTCAATTCCCATACAGTATACCACTTTATGCGATCCACATTTTTTATTCCGAGTCTAAGTGTACTTTGTGTCCGTACATTAAATGTTTGTAACATCACTTGCGACACAGGGCTTGTACCCTATTGCGGGAGTTGTATTTTCTTCTTTCTTATAATTGCTTATGGAGCTAATTAATATGAGATGCAAAATATTTACAAAAAAAACGATAATAATATACATACATACAAATTTTAATATACATTTTAGCTTAATTCTACAAAATACCTTCAAGAGTTGCGTATAAGAACACCTTTCAAAAAGCAATTCCCGTAAGTTTCATTTCCCGGTTACTTTATCTTTAAATTCGTATTAAAGTAACTCAAAAGCTGATTATTGTTCACGAACTAACGTAAAATGCTTCTTAAACTCTCTCCCCTGTAATATTTTTACAACGTAAATCATTTTACCGTACAGTTTTAATTGGACATGCTCTCTGACTTTTAGGTAATTTTAAATAGACTAAAAGATTTAATTTTGTTAAAGGAGACATTGAAGTTTCCTTTCTATAGTTTTAGGTTAAAATTTAAATCGTCTATACCTACAATGAACTGAATTAATGTTATAATCTTTCGACTTTTGATTCCAATCAATTAAAGAACACAAAGATGAAGAAGACCACATTTCAAATTGATTTGGTGGATTTTGATTAAATTTTACTATGCTGTCTTTTTTTTTAAAGATAACTAGCAATGTTGGTTGAATCCCACATTACTGGCAATCTTGTTAACCCCTACAGCTAAGCTCAAAGGCTTGTGTCAGGAATGGGTTTACATTGATAGTATAATGAGTAGGATTCGAACCCGCGTTCAAATATATTTTATCTATCTTTGTATCTTTGATAATTCCACCTTTGTAAGCATTTAGATTACGCAAATAATTATGAAATTCTTACCCTAAGTACACAGAATACATTGCACCTACAACTATTGACACAGCTACCTTTTCCCTGAAACTTTCAACAAGAAGTACGATATCTTTTTATTTCCTTAAGTAGGTACATCACGGACGGTAATCAACGTTAACTGAACTGTTTTGCAATAAAAAGCTCAACAGAGAGTTAATAATTTCACGCTAAATTGATATTAAATTCCTTTTTTACACTGCTAATATCCGACAGCAAATGTAATTACATTTCTTGCAAACAGCAAATATAGTTTCAATTCGTCGGTGTTTGGTTTTAATGACTGGAAAGTGTTTTCAATTACGGAATGGAATGACGTGACGTACAATTTATTTAATTTAATGCGCATGATGAAAAGATAATATGCAATTACAGGTATGCATGTAATTGAAAATACTCTTCTATTTGTATATTGATGGGTTTTATGAGTCAGTAACAAGTAAGCGTTGTAGCTACAAAAGAACATTTTTATAATACTGTCCTTGTTTTTTCGAATCATTGTAAATCTTACTAGTACCTACCTAAACCTCAGTTGATATATCTGGGTCCTTATTCACTATCTTTTTTTTCGATTTCGCGTCTAGCCCGCGCTTTTAACTTTCAAAATCTTGACATAATGGTAAATACTTGACATATATCTTGTTATCTTGACATCTTTGAGCGCACCGCGCATGAGCCAATTCGCGCGGACTTGCCGCGAAATCGAAAAAAAAACATAGTGAATAAGGACCCTGGTAGAATTTTTTGATTGTTGCCGCTGTGATAACACACATATAACTCAAATTTTTAAAGGGCGATCAGCATACGTACCGATATCAAATGCAATTTTATTTACATACCTAACCAACTGCGAACCCATTTGTCAATTCTATTTCGACGTTTTTGAGATGACCGGTTATGTGTAGGTGACTAGGTATGCGAAGGTTGGAAGATCGCGCATGTTTCAATAAACTGACTGCCATCCTACATTTGTAAGTTTGCAAATAGTGCAAAACATGCTCGATTGCCTTTGGTGAATCCCTTTTTTCCAAAGTATATTTTTAAAAAAAACTTTAGAGGTGGCAAGGGACAACCGGATGGAACGAAGTTCCTTTCGTTTAATTAATGAAGGAATTGACACCCCACTGTTTAATGCCAAATAGAAAACAAAACGAAAATAACTGGCTTGCCTTCTATGAGAGAGAGAGAGAGAGAGACAGACAGAGAAACACGCGCACGCCGCACGGCTTACAACTATAGCAAAAAGTGTCGTTACAACTTTTGGTCTTAAAAAGTGGCGTTAGAACTATTGGTCTTATTTTTTCCGTCTAGCCCCCTTTCGCAACGCGCGATAAGGAACTTCGTTCCAATAATGACATTCTCCTATGAAACATTAATTTTAGTTAAAGGTTCCTTACTCGTATAATAATAAGCAAATGGAATATAAATCAGCACTTTGCCTATGTAAATAACTTAAGAAAGACGGATGGCAAGTAAGCAAGCAAAACTATAAATCAATCAAAACTGTTCCTAACTGTCCTCTCTATCCACTCATCAATCGTTTATTCGGAAGTCAAACGATCTATGAACTCGCATATTTTGACTTTATCGGTAACCTGTAGGGAAGTAGAACTAAACTCTAACAAAAGTTTTCCGGCAAATTTTTACCTTTTGGTACATATCTGTTTATTTTACCAGAGCCCTTATTCATGCTGATCACGTTAATATTACTTTGTCCGTCGTGAAAAAATGTTGCCTGTAAAGTCGGTTTTACAGACGATCATTTCACGTGAAGCCATTCGCGCTGCTTAACAATAACGATGATAACGCGCTGCGCGCTGCTTAGAAATAACGTGACGCTTTAACGTGCGTGCAAACGGTCATCGTTTTATAAGACGTCACCACGTCAAACTACGAGTAACTACTACGGTAAACAATAGTAGATCAAATGGAATTCGCACTTATAATACGTACATTGAATATGTCAAGTCCCTATAAAACACGTATTAAAAAAAATCAACAAGTAAACAAAT
Organism: Herminia tarsipennalis; assembly: GCA_945859575.2. Lineage (NCBI taxonomy): Eukaryota > Metazoa > Arthropoda > Insecta > Lepidoptera > Erebidae > Herminia > Herminia tarsipennalis. The sequence goes on from OX243835.2 coordinate 19,481,577, forward strand.
CTTCTTTCTTTCTTTTAAAACCCCTCTAATATCGTCATCTCAAAATAACACCATTAACATCACTCCAGATAAAGAAAACACCAAATTCAATGGATTTGCACTGCCAAGACCAAACAGACAAAGTTTCAGACCGTCCTTTGTCTAGCTTTTTTCTTTTTCGTCTTATGCTTTACCACGGCTTTTTATACCTCTTTTCTTACCTCAAGGCTAGAAAAAGAACAACTCCGCCCCGCTACAGTGACTCTAGTAAACCCGGATACATTTCCTTAAGCTTTCCGAATCCTAGGAAGACTAAGTTGTCTTGGAATCCACAACTAATGTTATCAGACTTATAATTGAAAGAGCTGGATTAACAAAACTACTTTCTTAAACAAAGCTGAAGACAAAAGATAATAGTCGGGTTCTCTAAACAAAAAAGGCACGACGAATTCAAGTTGTTTACTAAGGGAATTATCATTCGTTTCTAGTTATGTTTAGGGACACCGATCTCTCAAGGTTATATAAGCTTCCTAACCAAAATGATTTTTTTTCCTTCTAATATTCGCCAAACATTAATTGTATTCTTCCTCCTACACTTGAAACAACAAATCATCACCCAACAGCTTAACAAATTCTTATCGAAGCTGTTTTTTATTGAATCCTGTTGTTCACAATGATTTTTATCAACTAATGCTTAAAAAGTATATTTGAATCATTTTATTTGATGTTATGTAAGCGGCGGTAGCCTATTGGCTGAGGCATCGGACTCGCAATCGTGAGGTCACGGGTTCGTATCCTACCCATTATATTGCTGACATGAACCCGCTCCTAGCATAAGCCATTCAGCTTATCTGGAGGGGTTAACAGGATTGCTAGTATTTTTATTTTATTTATTGGGTTCACCAACAATTATTTACACTAACAATACATTAAAAACAAAGATGAATTACAACAAAGAGTATAACAATCACTTATAGGTAATGTGTGACTACTTGTTATCATTTATTATGAAAAAAAAGGATTGAAGTCACCATTCAAGACAAGTGGAATACCCCAAACCATTACGTATGGAACAGAAAAAAACATTAATAAACTATGCCTACTAACCACAAGTTACCGAGAAACACAAAAACAAACCGCAAACAATGTATGTAAACTTCAAAAGCTCTCGATTCACAAAGTGGATTAATAAAATGAGGTCGTATAAGCATACGGGACAACCCTAGTAGTGCAAACTCGAGAATCGCAACAAACTTCTCATACTACATACTCGTAGGTACTTTATTTATGAACACATGCCTAGTTTGTTTAAAAGTGTATAACTTTAACTTCAAAGTAGGAGGAAGCATGTTTGTACCGTTTATTTACAACCATTGAATATAAATGTATAATATTATGAGTAATACTGTTCGTGTGAGCTAGGGTTGGCAATGCGAGGCTTGCAAATCATGGTAATGTATGGGCGATAAGTGACAGAGTTAGACTCAAGCATGTGAAGGGCATAGAATAAATAAATGGGGTTGTGTACTTATTTGCTGAAGCGAGAAAAATATTTTTTGTATTTTTCGAGACGTATAATAGTTTTGGGTTAGGAAGTGATCGTGATCTTTCTTTATGTATTTAACTATAACTTTATTATAGACTTAAGCTATTCATGATATAAGTTGTTGTGCTATGTATAATTTAACCAGCGGGTGGGACGTTAAGGGACTCAAGGTAGCTTCTCCTCTTCAAAGTATTGAAGCCCCGTCTATCGTGCTCTTTCTTGATAAAACCTACCCTCAGGGAGGTTAAAACGGCATGAAACCTAAACGTTAGGTTTCAAAACGAAATCCTAGAACCTATCAAACCTAACTGTGTTCCGTCATACTTTTATTTATTACGCGTAATTTTTTTTTATATCTTACAGACGACTACCGCATTAGGGTACAAGCCCTGTATCGTGGGGGATGTTACAAGTCTGGGTGTACTTTGTGTCCGCGACTTGTATAGTCGCGGACACAAAGTACACCCAGACTCGGAACAACAAGTTATGGATCACATAAAGTGGTGTCCCGTGTAGGAATCGAACCCACAGAGGCAATAAAAAATACTTTAATTACTGTAGTTAAAACATTCGTATTACTGATGAAGTTCTACATTTCTCATCTAGTACGATTTGTTTCATCTATACTTTCTATAACTTCTATACTAATATACTAATCTATACTACTAATATTATAGAAAGGAAAGATTTGTATTTTTGTATGTAGCGAAGAAACTAAAAAACTAGTGGACCGATTTCAAAAAATCTTTCACCAAGGTGAAACCGCGAGGCGTCCGCGTGACTTATATTTTTTGTATGTACAAGTTAGCTGAACTTGTGTGAGAAAAACCTTACCAAAGCATTTTACTGTTTTGTAGAATTCTTGTAATAGAACGGAATACTTTATGACGACATGTATGTTTATGTACACACGTAATTCTAGCAGCAATGAGTAATAACTTTCATCAGTAAGATTTGCATAGCATATCACTAAGCATTGTATCGCTCACAAAATTTAGGTAGGACAGTTAGACAACAACAAGCTCGGTATTCAGCTAGTAAAACTCGTCGAACGTAGTAGAAAATCCTAAAAGTAAACTATGTATACCATTTTAATTCGAGAAATTACGTTTACTTTAATAATATTTACTTCAACTGCAGTTTATCAAATGGCATATTATTTAGTTTTTTTTGGCATATTACTTAGTTGAAATTCATCGAGCGATTGAAATTTGTCGAATGACATTATTTTAATAACAATAATCGACTTACAAGAACCGATAACCGATGGCGAAATAAGGTTCTCGAGTGGCGACCACGACTCGGCAGACGCAGTGTGGGCCGACCTCCCAATAGATGGACCGACGATCTGGTCTTTGCAGATTATCCACCAACTGTTTCATAATAAATTGAGATGGTGTATTTCTATCAGGATATCTTTCGCGGTGCTATTGTAACACTAATGTTATGTTTATGTGGTTCAAAAATAATGCTTCCATTAAATCAAAATCTACAATGACAATCACATAAACGAAAAAAAGTCACTTCTTTCAGTAAAATGTTCCATCTACAATATTCAAGGTATGTGGCATATCCGTGGCACGCCCTGTACAGTCTCGATCTTGGCAACGGCTCCAACGATTTTCATAAAATTTAATAAAAGCTAAGATCATTTTTAGAATATATCGTTTAAAAAAATACAGAGCAAAGCTCGGTCATCCATCTTGTCATTTTATTGAAGTTCGTCAAATATCATGGTACATATTTAATTGTAGCTTGTTGAATAACATATTTATTAACATTTCCTTGAATTATGTATAATTTGATATGCTGTTTGTCGTATGACAAATCATAATTTTAAATATAATTTTAATATAAATAGAAGAAATTTTCATCCTATTTGAGTTAAATAACTAAATAAATTACTTTGTTGGGTCAATCATCCCCTTTTGGATGAAAATAATTGATTGGATTAACGCCTCCTCATTTGTCCGCGTGAAACCGCAGTCGGGATCAATTATTTACATAAATTACTCAATAATCAAGCCGCAGATAGGTTCATCTTCCAATAACCACGAGCAATTAATACCTCACCGTCAGGTTTGCGTACCTATCTGTCAACTGTATCAGCACATCAGATATCTAGGTCAAACTAGCGCAGACGAGCTAAATAATTGAAATCACTTTATCGGGCCTCGGCGTTGTGGCCGCTTTGTATAGTGCAGCCGATGCAACAGTTAAATGTCAATAGGTAAAACAGGTCGAATCTAGGTGAGATCGCGAGATGTCAAGGTTTGTAGATCGATGTTTAAAAATGTAGCACCTGGATGACCGAGTTTCGCTTGGTATTTTTTTTTTTTTGATAGCATTCTTACTCGATCGATTTATCGTCCCCTAAATCCCCTGCATACTAAATGTAAGTTTTGTTTTACAAACATAACGTTTGCATATATGTATATATTGTGATGCAACTGTCATAATGCCTATCTCTTTAAACTTTTCTCTAAGGGAAACTCGTGCTCCTAGTTGATATATCGCACGCACTGCACGTTTTTGAAGAATAAAAATAGTTTGTATATCAGCCGCCTTGCCCCAAAGCAATATGCCGTAGGACATGACGCTGTGAAAATAACCAAAATATACTAGTCGAGCTGTTTCTACGTTCGTAAGCTGTTGCTGACAGCATATGCTGCAGAACTGAGTTTTCCTGCGAGACATGATATTTGGTTGCCCCACTGTAACCTATTGTCTAATGTAATTCCCACAGAAACTGTTGAGTCGACAAAGCTAATCACCTCATTATTTAAAATTATACTCGTATTAGTACTTTTCACATTTGGCAAACTAAACTTAATACATTTAGTTTTTTTGGGATTTAGAAGTAGGTTGTTCGTTATTCACTTCCATTCACTGACCTGTCACATACACAAATTCGAGTTCAATGGTCACATGCAGTAATTAAATAGTGGTACAGATCAGTGTGTATTTAATTTGTCTCTAAACTATAAAAGCTATATTAAAGAGCCGCAAGCCAAAACTATTGTAACAGTAAGAATTATTTTTTTCAATTCGAGAAATAAAGAGTGTTTTGAACGGGAACAAATTTAATTACTTATTCTACGTTCTCAGGTTTTCTCTCCGTTATACTAATATTTAATAGCGACAGCTGCCAACTACGCGTATATTGATTACAAAAGTAATCTTCCCGAACCTCTCCCTCCGCTCATCCGTGTCAAACATATGACAATTTCCAATATCCTGATGACACACTGCAGCATTTCAGAGCCTGACACATGACACAGAACACCGAGAAATCAGAAGGACACATTTCAACAAACGTACATATAAACTTCATGGAACGTAAATGTAAACATCGCTTCCGGACACGGATTGTCGGACCACTTTGTGCTGAACATGTTCCATGGTGTCTCCGTGAACTATGTCATGTCTTTGCTCGCGTGGGTTTGTTCCCGCTTGTTCTACTATATAGTTCTACGGTTGATTTTTTGTATTATTTTGTATTCTTTGTTGTAATTTTATTTTGTTGGTATTCCTATGATATGTGTTCGTTGACTTTCGCGATTTGTACACATTATAGAATTGTATAAGCTACGGGTCTTAATAGCGTCAACATTTTATTCTAAGGGTAAATATCTTTCGACCGTATTGCAATAGCCGTGGTCGGGCAATAACACAAAGGTATTTAGCCTTAAAATAAAATATTTACGCGGTTAAGACCTGTAGCTTATAAAAGGAAGTACGTATGAAGCTTCCTTTCTGTACTCTTCGTGTTTTATGCACATGTTCAACAAGAAACAAACGAGCAATTTTGATTGAATGAATTTTATATATTCCACGTTCCTCCTGTTGATTTATTGCAGGAATTCCATTCCGAAACTAGCCTTTGTAGCTGCAAAATGCATTCTGAAACTTTCCACAATTTGTTTTTCATTTCGTATTCTATTTGTATTTTCTTCATAACCGTCGCATGAAAGCAGCAATGGGTTTACTACAACCGAATTATTTGGATTACGTCGACCACCCCATAGGTAATTTTGCATGGAGATTGATGGAATACGCTTGCCGAAGTGCCGATATTTGAGTGTGTTTAATATTCATAAGATAGATTGTTTGTGTGTAACATTCGTCATCGTCTTTGAGTGGTAAACTTGATTCACAGCAATATACGATAGCTAAGTGATTCTCTTAATTGACTGGTTACGTTTGGCAGTTATTGATTCTACTATTACAATATTAAACAAATAGTAATATTTTTCAGACCTTCTGTAACTATTTGTATACCGCTTAAACCACAAGGATAGGGCTGAAATTTTGGCACACTGTAATGGCGTAGGCAACCTAAGAACGCCTTTTTGAAAATTCAACAACTTAAAGAGGTGAAACGAAGTTTTCAAGGTTTCAACTATGATGCATGTTATAGCTGATAAAGAGGTTTTTTTTAAGTGAAGACTTCTTTAGCGGCGTTGTGTACTTTTTGGGATGGGTAAAAATATTAAACTCGCGATAGGACACGTTACCTGATCGAAAATTCGTAAGACGGAGGGAAAGCAATGAAAAACTGCTACAATATCATTAGAATACGAAGGTAAATTTCGCCACCATCTACGATGATAATATAGCTCAGGTGGGAAATCGGGCGGTCCCGAAACCAGACGACCCCAATTCGAGTCCGAGTAACGATTGTATTTTTCACTTTTTTATTTGAATTTTTGATTTTGGTTTTTTGATTATTTTTTTTTTATTATTATGTCACTAAGATCGAAAAATATTATTCAAATTTCATCGGTATGTAATATAATGTTCAAGTTGAAGGAATGCCGGCAAAAGTGAAAACTTTTGCCGGCATTCCCGAAGTGCAACCCGATGTTTTTTTTTGTTTTGAGGCCAACTAAATTCATAAAAAATATTTCCTTGTTTAGTTTATTATACTTGGCACCCTCCAATTCCTTTAGTAGCTGATAAAAAATGTTCTCCCCGCCAATTTCACTGACGCCGCCGAAACCTTGTAACAGTTCCGTATTTGGTTTAAAAATCGATGAACTATTGATATAATAAACACCTTGGCAGGCAAGTTCTGAATCGTAAACAACCGGCCAGCCATCGAAATTGAAACAGTGCATAAGGCATGGCGAATTAACATTTTACAGGAATTTGTACGAACATTTTGTTACTTCTCATTTGATCAGCTGTTACTCATAAACTTGTAAAGCCTTAACTGTGATAGTTTTATATCTGTCTATTAATTTCACTATTTATACTACTATCGTTATTTTTTACATACTCAACACCAAACATTTAGTAGGCAGGGGGCCGGGACACTTGACTCTAACAAAAATTTGCACTTTAAAGCTAAATATTTTACAAAGGGATCCCTAAATCTAAAAATGTTCTTGACTCGTCGATCGTTCGTCCTACGTTTTTAAAAGACCTATCTAATAATACCCCACACGATAGGGTAGGTGAGAAAAAAAATCACATCCACTTTACATACAGGGAAGGTACCCTCAAAAAAAACGTTTTTCAAGATTTTATCCTTTCACTATGTCAGCGTAAGTAATTTGTGTATCTATACAAGAGTACAGCCGTCTAGAACTAACAGTATCTGAGCTAAGCTGCGGACGGACGGACGGACGGACATGGCGAAACTTCGGATTTTGATTTGCCATTTCCGCTATTGTACCCTAAAAGGTATAAGGGGTCCACCACTTTAATAAAGAGTCGGATTTCCTACTATAATGTCAAGATCCCTAGTTTGACATCTCAAATGTGTGGGTTTTGTAAAATTCTAAGGTATAGTCAGTTGGTGATAATGAAAACAATACAACTATATTTTATCAATTTATGTCAAAGACACATTACCCTGACGATTCCGAAAACATCTGTCCCACAGTAAACTATACTTAATACTTAAAGTTATACGTGTGGCGTCACAAGTTCAGAACTAAAATGACTTGAAAGTCTATGCTGTAATATAAATCACACATGGAGACATGGCCCACGGCCAAGTAACATCGTTAGTTCTAATTTTGGAAGAAAAATGTATGTTACAGAGCTAAATGAACATGAGAGACTAATGTTACTAAAATTATTAAGAGTGCGAACTCCTGCAGTGATTTTGCTCGACTTTATTCATGAAACTTAAAATTTTCTCAACTAAATCCAAAAGTATGTCCATCGTGGGAGTGTGTCCGACTGCTACGCAAGAGGTCGTGGGTTCGATTCCCACACGGGACACCACTTTTTGTCTGTACTGGTGGTTCCACACATTGTTGTTCCGAGTCTGGGTGTACTTTGTGTCCGTGACTTGTAGGTTTGTAAAGTCCCCTGCAACACAGAGCTTGTACCCTAATGCGGGAGTCGCCTTTTTCCATAAAAAAAAAATCTAACCGTGAGGGCAACCCTTCCCCCTTTCCACAAACCAAAAGTTTTACTATTGTTATTTAAAACTGTAGATACTTTAATACCAGACTTTTTTCTTTTAAACAAAAGTATATTCACATCGCAAAATCATTTAATAAAGCTACTGTAACTTAAAATGTAAATTCTTATATTCTTTTTCATACCGGTATAACTTGAAAAGTTCTTTTGCAAAGAAAACCAATCACTGAGTTCATACCTGAAGTAAAAACTTGGCAACTTAACGTCTAGTGTGAAAAGTGGTTTGAAATTTATCTTGTAAATTCTGTATGACGGTGTTACGGCGACTTTACTGTGGTTTGGCTCTCTTGCCGGGCTCTGCTGTACTCTTAAATGTTTTGTAGGAAATGTTCTCATTTTTTACAATAAAAGAATTTCTCACCTTAGGAAAAAAAATAGTACCTAGGTGTGCCTATTTTATTCCTATTATTCGTTTAAAACGTTATTTTATTACATTCAATTGAAAACAAATGTACAAAACCAAGTTCTATAGTTATTATTCAGCGATTTCTGAATAAAGTGTTAAAGGACATTGTCAATGCTCCCGGTATATCAAAAATGAAAATCTCCATCGAGATCTCAACATGGTTACAGTCCACGAAAATGTCCATAAAAGTGCTGAAGCACATGAATATAGACCTCGTCACCACGTGAATGTCTAGACCCTCCGGTTGATCAACCACACGAACTTAGAGCGAAGTCAAAAAAGAACTAAACTGTTTGAGTTAGTTTATTTATAGTGAACAATAAAAGTGAGTGAATAATAAAAGTGACTACGCTTTAAATTTACACAAGAACAAAGTGTTTTCATTTTATCAGACTAAAAGAAAGTGCCACAGACATTATTCTTAGTTATAAAATTAGTGTAAACGTCTAAAATTAGATAATAGTAAAATTTATTATTAGCCTTATGGGCTAGAACGTAATGAATTAGAATGGGCTAGAAAGTAAAGAACTCTGTTCTTTATACCCAAGAATTAAAAAAAAATGAAATCACTCGTTTCTCCAACAAGTTATATACCCGCAACAATTTCCGTATAGTTTTGAGGATCTGAGTGTAGTGTAGTGTTCCGTATAGTTGTGAAGAAGAAGAAGAAATGTTTCTTTATTGCCATATATGAAAAAATTAAAACCTTAAATTATACAATATCAGTCTTAAACCTTAACATAAACAATGAGTTCGAGTTTGCACGTCATCACTATGACAATAAATGGTCCCATTCAGCATATTTGTTGCGAGTTTTGCGACAAACTTACAATGCTGATTTTCAATGAGGACAGACACCGGTAAACGACTTTGTGAAGATAAGATTCACAATTCTAAACGCATAACAATGTTTGAGCTCATTTAAACAAGTCTTATTAAAAAGTACAAAGGATCCAACAATAGGCTGCGGAGCGCAAATGAAAATGCATGAACGAAGGCGTTATTTCATACGTAAACTTATATTTGTTACCGAAGTGGCCACTGCGGTGATATAACAACAGACCACGTTCATATATGTGTCTAGGTTGCCAGACTTTACGTAACCCTGCACCGTTTTAGAATTAGCTAGGTTAACTTGCAGAGTCGTCCGTGGAATAGGAATGCGGCAAACGATAACTCGATGAATCACGTTCGAATTCTCCTTTTGTGATGGTCCGAATGTTCCGTTGTTGTTCTGGAATCCTTGTCCCAGAGTTCGTTCTGTTGTTAGTGTTACACTCAATCGAATTTTGAGGTATGCCAATATGACCACTTTGTTACATATATGTAGTATGGCAGCCCTTTTACCACGGCTTATATTAGATGTAAGGGGGCGCATCACTATATTTCGCTCCAAGCCAACCTCACCTGCACGCGGTACATCCTGCTGTACAACGAACGAGGCTCTGGCGACCGGCTGGTGGCGGTATAACCATCCCAATTTAAGGCGTAGCTAAAGTAACAGGTCAGTGATGGGCAGCAGCGTCACTGATGCGAGAGCTACGCCCTGCAATCGCCAACCCGCCTGCCCAGCAAGGCGATTATGGGATTTACCCCCATATGCACCAAGCACAAAAGCCACGGCCCCCAGTTCCCGGCAGTCACGCTATTCCTGGACATGGTACGGTGTGGCGGGGGGTGCTAAGAATCTCCGGGCTACGGAAGGCCACCACAACCGACTGACCCTGGCGACGTATAACGGACGCACGCTACGGCTAGACTCGCATCTGGCACAACTTGAGGTGGAACTTGGGAAGATTAGGTGGCATATCCTCGGGTTAAGTGAAGTCCGAAGAGAGGGAGAGGACACCATAACCCTCGAGTCAGGCCACCTTATGTATTTCCGCGAGGGAGACCAACAATCCCAAGGTGGTGTTGGGTTTCTGGTAAATAAGTCCCTTTCTGACAACGTTGTGGAAATGTCTAGCGTGTCGAACAGGGTAGCGTACCTCATTATCAAGCTCACCGAGAGGTATAGCCTCAAGGTGGTGCGAGTCTACGCACCGACCTCGGCACATCCAGACGACGAAGTGGAGGATATGTTCGATGACATATCGAGGGCCCTCCACTCCACTACTAAGACCCACTACAACGTTGTTATGGGGGACTTCAACGCTAAAGTGGGAGTACAAAATTGCAGCGAATTGGTAGTAGGATCCCATGGATTTGGAAGCAGAAATCATAGGTGGCAAATGCTAGTCAACTTCCTCGAACGGGAGGGGCTCTTTTTGATGAACTCCTTTTTCAATAATCGGCCCCAAAGGAAGTGGACGTGGCAAAGCCCCGACACTATGACAAAAAACGAAATTGACTTCATCATGACGGACAAAAAGCATATATTCAGAGACGTTACCGTGATAAACAGGTTTAATACCGGTAGTGATCACCGACTTGTCCGAGGCTCTCTGAATATCGACTTCAAGGCGGAACGTGCCCGTCTGATGAGGTCCAGGCTTCGACCTACTTTGCTCCAAACCATGATAGGATCCGAAGCGTTCCAGTCAAACCTGGATAACCGCTGCTGCCATGGAAACCACAACAGACGTAAACCAGAAGCTCGTAACTGTGGTTCGGATACTCAGGGAAGAAGGTACGAGATTTTTTGATATGCAGCGTAAGGGCAAGAAGTCAAAGCTTTCGGAAAAGACTTAAGGGCTAATGAAAAAACGACGTGAAAACCCACCCGTCACTTCGTCGGAAAAGCGCGCTCTAAACAAAGAGATCAACAAGCTTATACGACACGACCTTCGGCGTTCCAACACTCTTTTCATTAAAAGAGCGATAGAACCGAACCGGGGTTCAAAAGTGTTCGTACAATCTCTTGGAAGAAGCCACCTGACGAAGTTGACCTCAACAAGTGGAGAAGTCGTTTCTTCGAAGCCGGCAGTCCTCTCCGAAGTGGAAGGCTTCTATGGCCGGTTATACGCTTCGCATGCATCTCGACCTGATCCTGGCGATGACGGTCCTAGAGCCACTCTAACACGCCACTACACCGAAGACCTGCCAGAAGTCAACACTGACGAAATCGTGCTGGCTCTTAGACAGCTAAAAAATGGAAAAGCCCCTGGAGAGGATGGCGTTACAACAGAGCTGTTAAAGGCTGGAGGTAAACCCGTACTGAGGGAGCTCCAAAAGCTCTTTAATGCTGTCCTGTTTGAAGGGAGAACTCCGGAGGCGTGGAGTAGAAGCGTAGTCGTCTTGTTCTTCAAAAAAGGAGATAAGACTCGGCTGAAGAACTACCGACCTATTTCTCTTCTAAGCCACGTCTATAAGCTGTTCTCAAGAGTCATCATGAACCGCCTTGCGCGAAGACTTGACGAATTCCAACCACGGGAACAGGCTGGATTTCGGAGCGGATATGGCACCATAGACCACGTCCACACAGTGCGGCAGATTATACAAAAGACCCAAGAGTATAATCAGCCCCTGTGTCTAGCATTCGTGGACTATGAGAAGGCCTTTGACTCGATTGAAATCTGGTCCGTTCTGGAGTCTCTGCAGCGATGCCAAGTAGATTGGCGATATATCCAATGAGATAAAGATGTCTCTACGAAGCCGCAACAATGTCCGTCCAAGTACAGAATCAGGAAACAAAACCTATACCATTGCATCGAGGAGTGAGGCAAGGGGACGTTATCTCCCCGAAACTGTTCACAAATGCAAGAGAGGATATGTTCAAGACGCTGCACTGGAAAGGGCGGGGCATCAACATCAATGGTGAATACATCTCTCACTTGCGATTTGCAGATGACATTGTCATTATGGCGGAAACGCTGCAGGACCTGCAACTGATGCTGAATGACCTGGCTGACTGCTCTGTACGCATCGGCCTACGGATGAACTTGGATAAAACCAAGGACATGTTCAATGAACGTGTACTACCGGAACCGATAGCGGTGCACGGCGCCGTTCTCGAAATTGTTCAAAAATATGTGTACCTCGGGCAGTCATTGCAGTTAGCTAGAAACAACTTCGAGGACGAGGTGAACAGGAGAATTCGGTTGGGTTGGGCAGCGTTTGGTAAGCTACGTCAAGTCTTCTCATCGTCGATCCCACAATGTCTAAAGACTAAAGTCTTTAATCAGTGCGTCCTACCCGTCATGACATACGGAGCCGAAACGTGGACACTGCCGGTACGGCTAGTCCACAAGTTCAAAGTCGCTCAGCGGGCTATGGAAAGGGCTATGCTCGGAGTTTCTCTTAGGGACAAAATCAGAAATGAGGTGATCCGGCAAAGAACCAAAGTTATCGACATAGCCCACCGGATTAGCAAGCTGAAGTGGCAGTGGGCTGGCCATATTTGCCGAAGAACCGACAACCGTTGGGGTAAACGAGTTCTTGAGTGGAGACCACGGCACGGCAAACGTAGTGTAGGACGCCCTCAGGCCAGGTGGAGTGATGATTTACGCAAAACGGCTGGCAGGAGCTGGATGCGAGAAGCCAAAGATAGAACAAAGTGGCGTGCAATTGAAGAGGCCTATGTCCAGCAGTGGACTGCGATAGGCTGATGATGATGATGATGATGATATTAGAGACATTTTTCTACAATTTCAGTCGTTCTACTAGCACAGTGCTTAGAAGATTATTAAGAAAACATCAGGGGAAAGAAACACGGGGCAAGTGACACCGTTTATTAAAGTCAGACGTAAACAGAAAGGTGTTATAAGTTAGTTTGTGTGGTATCATATCTTCCAAACGGGAGGACGAATTTTGATGCTACTTTTTTTTTTATCAGAAACCGTGTTTTTTATGGATGATTTCTATTTTCTAGCTAGTTAGAATAATCAACTTTTTATCAACAGCTTTGTACACGTTTAACTGTGACGGTACCTGGTCTACGTCAACAAACGCAACGTCGAGAAATAAAAATTTAAACCATTTCATTTGAATAAAATAAATACCTATCAAGTAAACGCGGAAAAAAAAGTTTTCTCGCTACTGCAGGTTCATTAATCTCATGCTACCTCTCTACGTTAAGATTGCATTTTATTCCTAAACTTCGGCAAGATGCAGGTGTGATGCTAAAGAGGTTGGGGCTTAAGGTACAATCCTATAACATGATCGTAAATATATTCAGCTATTAAAGTCGAAGCAGATCTAAAGCCGCCATCCCACTTGAGGTTTATAAGCGTTGGCGTTTCCTCAACGTCTACACAGCCACAACGCTGTGCAGACGCGATGTTAAAGTTGCGTTTTGTGGCAACAGTTACAATTACGTTGTCATACTCTGTCCGTAGGGTGCGGGCGGGGGTTACGACCAGGCGGCGGCCAATAACACGGTAGCTGCTCTGACGTTGGGCACGCAATGTTAACGCCGCGTTTACGCAGCGTTGTTGCTTTGCAAACATGGGAGTAACGGCAACGCTCGTAAATCGCTAGTAGGACGGCGGCCTAGAACGCCACCTGACTGCCTCCTTAAAGAATTTGCATAATGACTAAACGCTGGATTAGTGTATTTTTCATTTGCATTCGATTACATTGTAATAATGGAAATATTCGCTTTTGCGATTTAAATGATAGTTCTATTTTATTTATTTATTTATTTATTTTATAATTTATGTACACACTGTAACAACAATTATAAATGGCATAATACAATTGAGTACAAAGGTACTGCTTATTTCTAAAGAAATTTCTGCCAGCAGACCTGCGAAAGGAAAAGTGTAGAAGAATAATGTAGACTAATAGTGTGCGAGAGTTAAAAGAAGGTAATAAATATGCTAGCGTCTTAAACTAAGAAATATAACTACATATACATACAAATATCTAAATATATACTTATATAAATACATAATGCTTATGCTTATAAATAAATACATATTAATACATAAATATTTAAAATGTACCCATTAAGAGGAAAGGTAATGCTCTATTTTATACATCGTAGGCCCATAAAGTAGATCTCACAATTGAAAATTGCTATTGAACAAATGTGAAAACAAAATGGTTGTCTGTAAAGTCGGTTTACGGACGATAATTTTACGTGATAACGTCATAAGAAAATATTGATGACATTGTACCTAATAAACAACTATGCCTGTGATAGCTTTAGTGGACCCGTGCGCGTGCATGCGCCCGACAGCCACAATACTTCAGCCTATCAGCAGGCGGAACGTGATGGACCGTGACACTTTTTCGTGCGTGTACTCGGTCTTCAATTTATAATACTTAGTCATGTCAAAAAGTATTTGAGCATTCATTTAGAGGTTACTGAAATAACAGAATACAACAAAATTGTTAGCAATTCTCAAGAAAATGTTCCGCAGGTACGCTAAGTCTTATTCCCTGAACGTCCACTCGCTCTGTTACGTCTTTTACCGGCACTTACTTACACACGCGAAGAAAAAGACTGTACCGACGATCTTTTACGGATGCTGCTTCAGTTTTTCTATTGTGGGATAAACTGAAACTATAATACCAGCTATGCTACTCTCTTAGGTGACTATGTGACACGTCTTTCTGCACTTGCCCCTCCAACCCGTATAGACAGACGGCTGAAAGCCTGTAACAAAAAGTAAAAAGATGTGCGTGATCACACCGGTGTTGAAAATATAAGCCATTGGCCGTCCTGGTGGGTACCAGTGTCAGTTAATTCTACCATGAAATAGTGATCTTAACACATCACTGTGTTTGGTTGAAGGACATTGTATCAAATGTAATTACTGGGCAAAATGAGTCTTAGGAGCTAGTCTCAAATGAGGAGCGCCGGTCGGTGATATTCAAATCTTTGCCAAACAAGGATTTGGGTGGCACTGCTGCTAGCACAACGCTTACCAGCAGACGCATGACCTGCAGGCTCGTCTCTTCATATATGTTCGTAAACTTTCGCGATTTGTACACATTATAGAATTTTATAAGCTACGGGTCTTATTCGCAACGGCCGTTGTCACAGCACGGTCGAAACGTCGGGAAATAAACAAAGGTATTTAGCCTTAAAATAAAATATTTACGCGATTAAGACCCGTAGCTTATAAAATTCTATAATCGTCTCTTCATTTCGTAGTATGTATAATAAAAACAAAGAAAATTACAAGTTGACTTGAGAACCTCTTTCGTTTGTTTTCGTCAGTCAAAACTGTTGATAGCGTCTGCACGGATGAACAAGTTTAAAAACCGCACACTTTAAATTTATTACCATCCTCTTTTACGTTGAGGGTTAAAAAATGCGTCAAAACTACCACATAGTAAACCTGCAATTCAACCCTGCAAGTGCAACTGATACGTAGGACATAAAATAGTAAATATATGCCCCGTTCATACTACAAACGTATTACGCAAACAAACACTGAATTTTAAACGAATGGCTTTTCCCCGAGGCCGGATTAAATTTTACTGTAGTTCCTTTCCACAACAAGCATAGCGCACTGTTTTAAGTAATTAACAGGTCGTTATTATTTTTACCAGAGTATTCTTGGTACATGCAGTTGCAATGTGCTTTTTTGAATCGAGAGGAACATAGGTGCTCAGTAAGTGAATGGTTTTTATCGTAGTATAGTACTTGCCCGTTTCTTGTGTTGTAGTTATATTGTTGATAGGCTAATCGATCACGACAGGGGGAAGAATAAAACTTTCTTAATATGTTAGCAAATGGCTATACGAAGATTTTCTTGTGTTTTGGTTTATTAATGTGCTCAAACTTATATCTTTTCGTAACAATACACCACCATATGATTATGGTTTAAGTTTATTATTTTTGTTAC
This sequence comes from Herminia tarsipennalis, assembly GCA_945859575.2. Taxonomy (NCBI): domain Eukaryota; kingdom Metazoa; phylum Arthropoda; class Insecta; order Lepidoptera; family Erebidae; genus Herminia; species Herminia tarsipennalis. Next base: position 19,497,685 of record OX243835.2, read on the forward strand.
ATCGCACCAAATCTGGACAGTACCTTTTATCCATACTAATATTATAAATCTGACAGAAACTCTGTTTGTCTTTTACATTTGAACGATTAAGCCGCCAAACCGATTTAGATGTAATTTAGTATGAATATATTGTTTGAGTCCCGGGAAAAGACATAGGATAGTTTTTAATGCGATAATCGAAATCATCGCGGGCGGAGCTACGAGCGAAAGCTAGTCACAAAGCTATACAAATATTATAAAGCTCAAGAGTTTGTTTGTTTGTTTGTTTGAAAGCGGTAATCTCAGGAACTACTGATCCGAATTGAAAAATTATTTCACTGTTGGATAGCCCATTTATTGAGGAAGGCTATATAACATCATGCTACGCCCAATAAGAGCGGAGTGGCAATGAAAAATGTTGCAAAAACGGAGAAAGCTTACGGAGACGAAGTTGCGGTCAGCTGATCTCTAATAAAAATATTATAAGATCTCGATCTTATCAAGCTGGTTTTCCTGGACATACCATCCGACAAGAATATCACTCATTTGACGAAGTAACAGATCACAGTCGTAAACAGGATGCGTAAAAACACTCAAACTGTTGTTAAGGACACTTAGCAAATTCAACAAGAGTACTAAAACATTGTTCGTTTATGAAATTTACAAAATTCTAACTGGGAATAAAGATCATCTATAAACGCCGACTGATAATAACAACCACTTGAATAGATACTGCTAACTTAAATCTATTCTCTACGTTATTGGCCCAGCTAGACAACATTTAACACGGAATATACCGAATTTTGGAACCATACAATTGTATATGAAACAGTTTTCTGTTGTATTCCAAAGCTATTATTTAGGTATATTAAAATGAATAATGATGCTAGTACAAAAACTATCCGATTCGAAAATGTTGAAAACCATTAAGCATGTATTGGCATACTTCGTAGCCTGAAGGCTACATAGCGCGTGCCAAACAGTCTGACAAACAAACGAGACAAATGAAACAAATGAGTAACAATTTTCAGGGACACTATATTAAAATTCTTAAGTATCAATTTAAACAATTGCATGCAGCAAAGCGGATCTGCAATAACTCCAAAGTAACAAAAAACACTATTGAAAAGCTTTCAGAACAAAAACAGAAGCATAAAAATTCAATAACAATTTTATAGATCCAGCATTCCATTATTTTTGTTCACGCACTGTAGAATAAATCGTGTGATGGACGCTAAATCGAAATCTTACAGCCACAATGGATCAACAATTGTGTCGGACTCGATAAAACCTTGGAACCTACAGCTCCTGTATTATACGAACGCAAGCTAACATTAATAATAAATTTCAATTGGAGTCTGCTTATAATTTCGCGTAGTTCCCAATTTCGTTAGCTCGGGATATTTTTTTAGGGGCATCTGCTTCAAGTATTGATATTACGAAACACTGAGCAAACAATATACCTACATATAATGGTAAATACAGTATAGAAGATACTACAGGGATTAATATTAATAGATACTTTGTTATAAAAGGTTAAGAATAGTTGAGAGGGAAAAGGTGAACGCAATAGATATACCTAAACTAATACTACCTGCTCTTAATCCATATCAAAGAGAAAAAGACTGTGTCCTCAGTCACTGTGTCAGCGTCACCGTGTGGGGTGGAAAGGTATACGTACGTATACACGATTGACCGGGAACAAATATGAATAAATTTAAGGGTCTATAACAACTTTATGTCGAAACATATTACAAACGGGCCTCTTCCCGGAATTCTGTTAGAGTGATGTCTTATTCGTCTAAATACAAAAAACCGGGCAAGATCATGTTGGACCATGCTCAGGGTAGGGTTGCGCAGCCTTAAATAATTGCATCAGCAGAAGATAGTTTGTACATGGCACTTTGTTGAGAAAGGAAGTTTTTCGACTTTAACCCAATGACGGTATATCCAATCATGTCCAAAATAATTTTAGTTTAAAGTATTTGTTATTTTTTTCATATTTTTTGGTCACACGGTTCACGGGGACACATTTATGCAACTTTCGGAGCGATTATTTTTAAAGATATTTATTCAATCAAAAAAGTAAAAATTTAAAATTCTTTAAATGTTTTAAAAAACCTGTCGAATAATGTATTCATTTCACAAACAGATCCCTAAATCTAAAAATGTTCCTCACAAACCCTACGTTTTTAAAAGACCTATCTAATGATACCCCACACAATGAGGTAGGTGAGAAAAAAAAATGTTTTAATACAAAACAAACAAATCACCGACAGTACACCCAGACTGGGAACAACAGTTTGTGAATCTTGCTGAGTGGCGTTCTGTGTGAGGATCCCCATGACTTCTACACCAACCTGCCAGTCGAACAAAACATTCTATAGCTAAAGAACATATTATTATTCAATTCCCTTGGAACGTAGCCTTTAGTCTAAAACCTTTCTCAATTATAAACGGTTTATTAATTGTTAAAATTGGTGTGGTAATACTGGTAGTTGCTAAAATGAGCGCGTTAAAACTAAGTATTGAACATTATTACTAGCGATTGCGACCCGCTCTAGTTCCACGCCGGTTTTTCTTTATCCATTTAATGTACTAGCTTATGATTATGAGTCGTAAAGACACGTTATTGCTCAGGTCCTAAGGAAATCAGCGTGATGATATATAGCCTATAACTTAATCCGGACGTCAGAGATTATGCTCCCAAAATTTGAATAGAATCTGTTTTGTTTTTTTTTGCGTCAACCCCGAACAAACAAACACACGAAAAAAGCTAAGCTTGGTTTTGGGTACAAAAACCCTGAATAATTCGATCTAGGCTAGTTTTTTAAAATATAAAACAAACAATCGCGCAATCGCCTTCACGACATATTCTCAAACCTACCAAATATATCTATTTTTTAATTCGTTTCCTGAGATTATCACATTCAAACAAACAGACAAACTCTTCAGCTTTATAATATTAGTATAGATAATAATATGAATGTAAGTACTAGTGATGAAGTTGTTGGTACGCCAACAAGTTATTCACCAGTGGTTTATCAATAAATAGATAAATAAATAAATTACACACGGTCATACTCGTCCTTTAAAGGGAAGATTTAGTCTCACATTTCCGTTAGTGCTGCCACGTTGATGAAGCTCTTGGTTGTTCCTCAAGAACTAGTACCGGGGGTTGAAATAACAGCGTTCAGAAACTGCTTCAGTGGCGCGGTGGGAGTCTGTCCGACCGCAAGAGGTCGTGAGTTCGATTCCCACACGAGACACCACTTCGTGTGATCCACAAATTGTTGTTCCGAGTCTGGATGTATTTTGTGTTCGTGACTTGTATGTTTGTAAAATCACCCGCAACACAGGGCTTGTACCCTACTGAAAAGAAAGAAAAGAAATATTTATTTTGATAAAATATTGACACACATTAGGTACAATAAACAAATAATATATAACAAGCAATAATAACAATAGATGGTAATAAAATAACAATTAAAAAATAACAATAATAATAAAAAATAATATTAATAACAATAAATAAATCAGCAATCAATTTTAAAATACACTGCAATATACAGTTTAAAAAATAAAAATACAATATATAAAATTACATACAAATTACAGCAAAGTTCTGCAATGTGCGTCAATGCACTTATCAAAAAGAGCTCAGCCTTAAGCTACACACGCAAAGCGGTGTAACGCTGATTTTCAGCAACACTCAACTACAACAACTTTTACTTACTTTTAATTTGTTCCATTAGGTAACAGTCATTGCCATTTTCCCTATAAAATTGCCCATTAATGCATTTCATATTTAATCAAATAAATAAAAAATAAAATAAAATAAAAGAAAATCATTGTTAAATTACAGAATACAAATTATTCGGAAATTTTATTATAAGAGAATCATTTTGGATCATAATTACATTTAATTTAAATTCTATTAAACCAAACAATACAATTTGGATCAGAGGTAATTCTATTCAATAAATTTAAAAACAAAAATACAATAAATTATTTTTTTTATTAAGAAATTTTAGTTTTTTGTATATTAATTAAGTAATGTTTAAAACGTATTTTAAATGTTAGTTTAAAGTTACTGCGGGAGTTGTCTTTAAAAAAATAATGTTCCCATAGTAACAACATAATTTTTACTCTTGAAATATCTACCTACCTCACAACTTACGAGTATCATGCACATTTAAGTACTACTAGCTAATATTTAATCTCTATTTATATATGTATTTTATAAATTAATAAATCATTTTCGACCCAAATCGGCCATTAAACTCACAGTCCACTCGACTGTCATTTATTTCTTTATAATCATGAAAATACGCAGTACTGCTGGAAGGAGACGCAGCCGGGTCATTTATCCATGTGAAGAGAGGAATTAAAGAGTTACGCCCCATAAAGACTTCGTTTATTCACAAATTCAATAATTATTACATTCAATGACTTTCTTCGCCCATTCGCTCTGACGGTTCTTTTATTTCTCTTTTTTACTTTTTTAATCTATTTCGAATCCGACTTTTAAAACGTAAAAGCAAGTAGTTTACAAATAATAATGAGGTTTCATGCGAAGTTATCGTATCCTCGATCCACCTGCCACAGTACCTACACCCTAACACCTATGTGCAGCCGGGATGGACAGCAATTTTTTTATAAATGTAATAGGCATAGAATAAATACAAAAACTTTCTGGAAGATATTCTCCAAATTAGTCGACACCTTTCCTAGAAGCGTCGCGATATAATCATAATATCTAACGTTAATGTTATTAAATGATTGATTACTGACATAAGATGTTATGATATTAAATTTGATCTCTACTTCAGATACTACTATTACTTATACCTTAATGCATGTTCTCGTAGCTCTCAGTAATCCTGTTACAGAGTTACAGGCACTTGAAGTATTCATATTGAAGCGAGTGATCGTTCGTTACCAATTTATATCAATTTTGCTCTAGCATACGCTGTAGTAAACTTTGTAACTAAACTAAGCACCGACCTAAAACACTTAAGTTACAAGTACTATTCATATCAAAACGTCAAATCGATTTCATCACCAAACTACCTGCTAAAATTGCTATTAGAACTAAATAAAAGGGCTCATATATCAAACAAAATATACTAAAACTCGTGTCAACATAAAAAGTCACTCGACAAAATTGTACATATCGAGTTAAAAAAGTTTTAATTTTCAACCACTCAAAGCATTTTATGCATATAAAGCCCGCGTGAACCTAACGAAATTCCTGCATCAACCTTGTATAAAATAAAAAATACACAGATGAACGTTAAGCCGGTACTGCGCAGTGGTCCATTTCTCCCGTTCTAGTTAGGGACCTTGCTCAGTCGGTGCTCACGTGTCGAGAGCTCTCGACCTTTGCCGAAGCAGTAATCGACACTGTTCGCATAAAGCGCTTTCTTACTCGCATATATCAAACTTGACCCAATACACCGCGTAAACAAAAATATAATGTGATAAGTGAAGTTCAGTTATTAAAAAAAAATGCAAGAGTTCTCAATTTAGTTCTCAAGCGATAAAAGTGTGAAGAAATGATCAAGAAAAGTTATCAAGGGGTGTTTTTAAGCTTGATATCTATATCCTTCTGCTGTCAAATAACTGAAACCATTGCGAAGAGTGCAAGTAGATTTATCGGTGAGTTCCATTTACTTTTTAAATCATTTTCAGTACTCGTGAAAGCGTATTGACGGGGTTTACGTTACAAAAGTAACATAAATCGTGTAAATACATGAATAATAAATTGGAAGGCGTTTTACACTTAGGTTTCAGAATTGTAAATTATTTATTTACGCACACCTTGCGATACCTAAACTACCCTAAACCTTGAATCGTGCACTAAAAGTCAAGATTTAACAACTAAGCCCTCGGAGAATTTGTTTTATACTACAACTTTTAGTATCGTGTGAAATTGTTAGTACGGTAAAAATACGGTAAAATCCCGTATGAGACTTGAATATATTAAATAATCTGCACTATATACTTTGATAGTATTGTCCCGAAAATTTTCTGGACTCTTGGTTGGATAGAAAATATTTGCAGTGCATTTGCAGTATAATTGACCTTTTACCTATCCCGGCCATACTTTCTCGTTGACGCTTTGCAGCAGCTTAGTGAAATTGTTGAATATTGCATCGCACCGGAGTACCGCTAACACTCCTCTCTTTAGGGAATAGACATCTCTTCAGGCGTCGACACTGCGTGGTACAAGCTAACGAATAATTTATAAGGTTTAATGAATCGTGCATAAACGTGATAGATGATTATTCCAACATTTGACTTTATAACTCGCAGACGATGATAAGCAAATAATACATTGAAGATATGCCTTTTTGCTCTGAAAATAATTGTATCTATCAACATCTTTCTTCCCAGCTCTGCCTGCATAGATGTAGTAAAATATCCCATATACTTCCCGGGCATTGAACCCATTTGTTAGCCAAATTTCATGAAGAGTCGTTCAGCTGTTTGTAGTGAAAATGTAACAAACAAACTCACTTTTTACAATGTTACTAATACTACTTACGTCTAAAATACGTTACGATCCACGCCTATTACTAGGTACAGCACAGCTCGCGTTTGCGCCTACCTGGATTTCAGTTATAATTATACAAATACTTGTATATCCTAGGTACGTTTAGGATGATAGGATGCTACCATAACGGGTCTTAATGCCATGTGACAAGAAGTTGTCTTCTTGCCAATTGGTATTAAGACCCGTTCAGCTGTACAGTCGTGAAAGGTAACTGATAGACGGACACACTTTCACATTCATAATATTAGTATGGAGTTATAATATTAGTCTGGATATAACTTTAAAAAATCACGCCATTAAAGGCCTTTAAAATCCAAAATCATTTTATTCCAAATTTTGTCTGACTTTCATAAGCGTTGTGTTTGTAACCTAAATGAATATAGTAACAATATAGTACTAGTAGACTTTGACCAAACTAATATAATTTTAAATCTGAAATTTATTGTTTTTTCCGCATACCGCTTAAATCACTGAAACAATTTAGACGACATTTTCGTCTAAATTGGTTCAGTGATTTAAGCGGTATGGAGATACAATCCTATATCCTATGTTAATACATAAGATAGTTTTTATAGTGGCAACATAGCATACAAATCGCTAAGTTAGGCTTAGGATTTTACTACAAATAGGTATTTACAGTAGACATATCATGCAGAGATTAATTAAAACATAATCAAATTAGTCCATGGCAGTAACAGTGTCGTCATCAAAGGTCGTATAACGTCATTATTATTTCAACTGGAAGGCAGAGCGGCGATTTTCATGACGCATTAATTAGCCCCTGAAACATGCCACTTCATTTAAAATGTATTATTTTGCATAACATGCCCAGTCTGTCTGTGTGTATCGTAGATGTTTGTTTTATTTAGATGCCTAATGCAGATGTAGCATAGGCTCGGGGGATTGAGGGGTCAGGTGTAAATAAGACGGGGGGGCTTGACAAAGAATGGTGTTAAACCGTTTTGGGGGATTAGTATATTCAAATGGACTTCCTCCCCTCTCCGGGTATCAATCGGATCATCGAGTGATTGAAGATCTCACATGAAACCTCAATGATAATTGGGAACTGTTTGATTTAATGTTCTTTTAAAAGCTAATTTTGAATATAAGAACAGTAGGAAGAAGCAATTGGAAAATGGGAACCGTCAGAGCCAATAGTCAATTTAGATAAATTTTGGGACTTAATCGCGTGAATTATTTAAAGGTACGAGCCTTTTATTTACCCGACGTTTCGATCGAATTGCACCGATCGTGGTCACGGGTCGCCTGTACTCGAACTGTTGTAGACTGTCGACCAATATGTATAAAAATCGCGAAAGTTTAAAAACTTAGCCTAAACCTAAGCCTAACTTAGCGATTTGTACGCTATGTTGCCACTATAAAAACTATCTTATGTATTAACATAGGATATAGGATTGTATCTCAATACCGCTTAAATCACTGAACTAATTTAGACGAAAACGTCGTTTAAATTGTTTCAATGATTTAAGCGGTATGCGGAAAAAACATTAAATATCAGATTTAAAATTATATTAGTTTGGTCAAAGTCTACTAGTACTATATTGTTACTATATTCATTTAGGTTACAAACACAACGCTTATAAAAGTCAGACAAAATTTGGAATAAAATGATTTTGAATTTTATAGGCCTTTAATGGCATGATTTTTTTAAAATTATATCCATACTAATATTATAAATATATATATATATATATATATATATTTAAGATAACTAGCGTTGTTAGGAGAGGGTTCACGTCGGTAGTATAATGGGTAGGATTCGAACCCGTGACCTTACGATTGCGAGACGGATGCCTTAGCCATTAGGCATGAATACGGGAAAGTTGTTGTTTGATTTCTCAAAAAGGAAATACGATCCTGTTATTCAGACCTGGTATCAGCTCTACGTCTGTACCAGCGTTACTGTAACTACGTCTATGAGATGTAGTAGATATTACAATTATTGTTTTAACGTTGGAGAGCTTTTGTTGTGAAAGTTAACTAGAATTGAATTTCATGGATTGACTTGTGATTAATTATACGTTTAGTTACGTAGTATAGATACTTGTGAGAATACCAGCTTTTTTAATAATCGTTATTATTATAGAAAATATTTTACCATAATTAAATTTCCTTCAGGAAACTTAGTATTCAGAGAATTAATTTGATTTTAATAATAGGGTATGATTTTATTAAACTATTAAGAAACCTGAATACTGAATAAAAAAATATTAAGCTATTTATGAGCTAATTCAATATAGAGTACAAAAAGTTGAGATTAATTTTGAATTAAGTAGGTACCTAGAAATTCTTAATATTAATCGTGAGTTTTTAGCATTTATTTTTGGTCAGGAATAATATTTCATAAATACCTAATCTGTTAATTAACTATATATTGTTGTGTAAATTATTCCCAATACATTTGATTATAATTATCCTCTAATTATATTTGTGTATGTATTTTTTTTTTAAATTAATATTTAGTTCTAATTAAACTACGGAACTAAGGAATAGAATATCGAAAATTATAATGTAAGCAACCAGGTGGTTTATACAGCATTTTTTATATATATTACGATGTTTTAAAATTTTCGGTAAGCGAATATAAATAATAGGTATTTAACCTACCATATCTATGTGAGAAAAATTAAACTAGTAAAAATAATACCAATACGGATAAATAATTATGATTTTAATTAGGTATGGAATTTACCCAACTTTAAATAAAATGTGCATGTAGTATCCTATCCTATATGTGGATAACCTAACTGAAGAAATTCGTGGAAAAAACCTACCGAAAACATTAAGTAGATATCAAAATTATAAAATGATTGAAAAACATTTATTTATTTACAATTTGCGTATGGAATAACAACATATGACATCATATGTTCCTATCGTCAAATCATTACTTTAAGTATTCGTTTTCATGCTTTTAAATTCAAAAATATGTTAAATTGTGGAAAAACACTTATTTTTAAAGTACCTACCTACTTTTGTCTAATTTGTATAAAATAATAAATTTTTCTAGTAGTCAACTAGCCAATTGTAAATAAATAAATGATTTTCAATGATTTTACAATTTTGATATTTACTTAATGTTTTCGCTAGGTATTTTCCACGAATTTCTCATGGCAGGCTTTAGTGTGCCTGTAAAGTCCAATGCGGGAGCGACAGCAGCGTCGGCATGAAAGGCCCCTGAACTGAGGGTTTGGTGGCAGAGTTGGTGAAGTGCCCCTTGTACTCCTATGTCTCTTTTCTTGTTTGTAGGGTGATATTATATAGCCTTTAGCCTTCCCCGATAAATGGACCACCCAACAGTTTTTTTTTTTTCAATTCGAACTGGTAGTTCCTGAGATTATTGCGTTCAAACAAAGTAACAATTTTAGCTTTTAATAATAATATAGATTCTAAATGAATTCATTGCAGTAGAAACCTACACAGTAATGTAACAAGAAGTGACTGCGATTTATGTCGCAGCTATAAAAAGTGATTTGTCTCCGAAAAAAATAGTTCAAAAGTCATTCTACCCATTTATTATGAGATGAATTTTATTGGAAGAATGCAGACGTCGCGTGGAGCAGAAAGCATTCAAGCTGAATTTGTCTTCGTAAGCGAAAAACATTAAGTTATTATATTCAAATCCTGACTTTTTGATAGTTTTATACAAAGAAGATGTTTAACTTGTGTTTGTATTATTCTTAAAATGTCTACGCTATTTAGCTGGTGTACGCTATTGTATAAAATCGTACCTACTAAGTGCAGATAACAAAAGTTTACGGAAAGTACTTTGTTTAATTATTGTTAGTTACTGGTAGGTAAGGTCAACCTACCTAACGTAACCTACCAGTAACTAACAATAATTGTTGTTTGTTAGTTATTTATTGGAATTCTAGTTTACCTAATCAATCGAATCAGCACATTAAACTATACCACAGATTATTTTATCACCACCCCCGCCTCCATCACAAATAGACTAACAAATGCCAACACCACAAATATTTTTATTTTCTGCATCACACACAACTTTTTGCGTAGACCAGAGCTAACAGCCCTAGCGCGACCTCCAAGTGTAGGTATAAAAACCGGACAAGAGCATGTTGCATCAAGCTCAATGTAGGGTTCCGGAGCCGTTGTCGTATGAAAAAATCCGATTTGAATAATTACACTAGCAGAAGAGCGTATGTTCATGGCACTTACACCCTTTTGTTGATCGGCAATAACTCAATGACTGTACACCCGATCATGTCCGAAATAATTTTAGTTATATTTTTTTTTATTATTTTGCTATTAAACTTAGTAGCGGCTACAGGACACCTTTTCATAAATTTTAATCAATATTAATTGCGTAGTGTTTGAGTAAAATGCCTGTGACATACAGATGGACAGACAGACAGACGGACAAGATGACACTATAAGGGTTCCGTTTTTGCCATTTTGGCTACGGAACCCTAAAAATCTTGGTACATACTTGAGTCTGACTTCTGTACTCTCCTTATTTATAGTCACAAAATAAGGAGAGTACAGAAGGTCAGTACTACTGACCGTATAGTCACAAAATAAGGAGAGTACAGAAGGTCAGTACTACTGACCGTATAGTCACAAAATAAGGAGAGTACAGAAGGTCAGTACTACTGACCGTATTGTCACAAAATAAGGAGAGTACAGAAGGTCAGTACTACTGACCGTATAGTCACAAAATAAGGAGAGTACAGAAGGTCAGTACTACTGACCGTATTGTCACAAAATAAGGAGAGTACAGAAGGTCAGTACTACTGACCGTATAGTCACAAAATATGGAGAGTACAGAAGGTCAGTACTACAGACCGTATAGTCACAAAATAAGGAGAGTACAGAAGGTCAGTACTACAGACCGTATAGTCACAAAATAAGGAGAGTACAGAAGGTCAGTACTACTGACCGTATAGTCACAAAATAAGGAGAGTACAGAAGGTCAGTACTACTGACCGTATAGTCACAAAATAAGGAGAGTACAGAAGGTCAGTACTACTGACCGTATAGTCACAAAATAAGGAGAGTACAGAAGGTCAGTACTACTGACTGTATGGTGTATTACTGATGGATGCCTTCGTGTAAAAATATTAATATACACATTAAACACTGCACTATAATACGCTCTAAGTCACTGTAAATGTAGATATTAATGTAGGTGTATGTGTCATAATTACATGTTATGATATTTATTAAATACAGTACAGTTAAAGTTGCAAAATATTATGACTGCTAAACCGGAGGTTGTGGGTTCGATCCCCACTCAGGTTAAAACTTTGTGTGATGACCACGATGATTAATTCTGTCTGGGTGTAATTTATCTGAAATATGTATGTGTTTAGATACCTATATATGTATGTATATCAGTTGTCTGGTTGCCATAGTACAAGCTCTGCTTAGTTAGGTATTAGATGACGTTGTGTGAAAGCTGAAGAGTTTGTTTGCGATAATCTCAGGAACTACTGGTCCGAATTGAAAAATTATTTAACTGTTGGATAGCCCATTTATCGAGGAAGGCTTTAGGTTATATAACATCACGTTACGATCAATATAAATATACGAGCGAGGCAGCAAAGAAAAATGTTGTAAAAACGGGAAAAAATTACGCCAACGAAGTTGCGCGGGTCAGCTAGTAAAAGTAATGGTAGGTACTTATAACAAAAACACTCTTTTTATTTTTTTGTCTGTCTGTTTGTCTGTTTGTTTCGGCTGACTTTCACTGTCCGACAGCTGATGATGTAATGAGCAACTTAGACTACTTTTACTGCAACTGCACGCGGACGAATGCGGGGCATAGCTAGTTATTAACTTTAAGCTCATACTTAACACAGCCCAATAACTAAACGTTACAAAAAAGTTGAAGTTAGTTTCAACGTTCTGTTACATGATTTATACGTACTACCATTAGTAATTTCCTAAATTAACTTTTAGCTTCTCTCTTAACATTTTTCTGTTACATAGGACATTCAGTGATGAATTTAGCGGCATCCGTTTGGACTGTCTCCAACTCACGTATAGTACGAAAAGGAATTGCCTGACTGCGATAAAATTGACCGAATCGAACAATCGCAATTGCCGATAAACTTTATATTGAGAGTTCTTACATTAGAGCTAACGAACTAGATATCTGAAATTATTAGTTGTAAATGGAAATTCTTTAAGTTATGTCATATAACAAACGGGCAGTATACTCTAGTGAACTATGACCTATTGCTCTAGACCAGTGATTCCTAATAAATAAATATCTTGGGACAACTCACACAACTTCATCTGATCCCAAACTAAGCAGAGCTTGTACTATGGAAACCAGACAACTGCTATACATACTAATATATTTCTAAATACATTCATATTGTAGATAAATAACACCCAGACACTGAATAACCCATCATGCTCATCACACAAAGTTTTATCCTGGGTGGGGATCGAAGCCACGACCTCCGGCTTAGCAGTCAGGGTCACTAACCACTAGACCAACAGGCCACTCAAAGCTAAAAGCAAAAGCCAATCTTTTTGATCTTGTAACTTTAAAACTAATTTTACCCCCAACATCGGCTACCGTGAGTCGGTCGAACGACGGGGAGTGCAAATTAATTTATACTTCAATAATACTTTGCACGAGAGAAAGTTCGACCGTAAACAGCTGTTTTTGGGGGGGTAATGAAGGCTGGTCTCAATAAACTATCGATGGATTTAGCTACTAGAGATATATTTGATATAAGCTCCATACAAAATATGTTAAAGATTCCCTCTAGGAGCCAAATCCATCGATAGATAGATTATTGACACCAGCCTTCATAACCCCCAAAAACAGCTGTTTGTACCCCCCTCCCGGCGGGTTAAATACAAACTGGTTGGGAACTCAGGCTTTAAACAGTACAAGAAGTATCCAAATTTTCTACTACACTGATATATAAACAGTCATTAAGTCTGTGATTCGGGACTGAAGTGACCTATTACATTTCGGAACGGATACTTGCTTTTTTTTATCCTAGTATCCAAGCAAGAAATATGATTCTAAAATAGTGGAACATGAAATGTTATTTTTGAATTTGATTTTAAAGAATAAAATTTATCAAACATATTAATATTAAAAATGAAACGTTTTTTTAAAATAAAAAATTATCACGTGAACCAAATGTGAGTGACAAATTTCAGCTCCAGTAGAAGGGGGTGAAATATTAATTGAAAATTCCAGGACATACATACAAGTGAAGTTAAATAAAAGCTTTTAATAATTTCTGGTAACTTATTAGATGTGATTAGAAAAAGTTTCTTGGCAGCTTCTTCTCATAAGTTTGACATTTGGCACTGCCGCCTAACTTGATTATTGTTTTCGAAAATAACATTACTCATTTGGTTTTATGATATAAATATGTTGCAGTCATTGTACGTCATTGCTTCTGCCTGCGTAAGCCTGCGTTTAACAATAAGTCAACAGAATGTTTGGCAGCTTTTGTTATGACTATCTGAAAGGGTTTATACGTCCGTTTTTTTCGCCGGCCGCCGGATGTATTTTACCGCCAAACTTGAAGTGTTGTATGGTCTCAATAACTTAGATAGGTACCGTTGACTACCTGTTAAAATAGTAACAAAACTAACATTTGTGCCGTCGATAGATACAATAAATAATAGTTTAAAAAACAAAAAAAAACATGCTTTTGTAAATAGCTGTACTAAAAAGTAATAAATAAAAAATCTGTTTATCGTAAAAAAGCGTGAGGCACTTATAAATCAATATCGTTATAATGATTTATTAGCTCCCCACGGTGTTTTAAATATATTTTTATTTTGTTTTTTAGTTGTTTTAAACTTTTAAACTTACGCAGTTTTATTATAACTTGCAACCCCTATTTTACCCCCTTGGGGGTTGATTTTTTAAGAACGCCTTTACGTGTTTTCTTTAATTTAAACCAATAAGCCAAATACGAAATTCCACACATCTTACTTCAAAACTGGCGGTGTTTTTATAAAAACTTACAACCACTATTTTACCCCCTTAGGGGATGAATTTTTAAAAATCCTTTTTTATCGTATTGTATTGTCATCGGTCCTTGATAAGTGTGCGAAGTTTCAATCAAATCCGACGTTCTGAAGTGGGTGAAAAACACGTTCAAAGATTCCGTTACATACTAACATAACTGCATACTAACATACGCATGAAGCTAACAAAAGCGATTAAAAACCTTTCGAGCTCTCCTTGGTCTTATAGACGCACAAATGTAAATTTTACTTTAATATTTTACTTAATTAAGCAATTTAACAGATAGTTAACGTTAGATAAGTTATTAAAACCGGATGTTAGTCATTTTTACCGAATGTAACTTTCCAATCTAATCTTTCAATTCTATCAAACTCCTTCAATTCAACATACGATTTCTATTCGAATACTGTTCACGCTTAAGCTGCCATATTAACGCTTGCAAGCCGCCTTTGCATTAAAAAATAAAAATAGATAAGTAGATAAGTACATAATTATACCAAGCACTAGATTTTGCTCGTATCGTCGCTCTAGCAGTCAACTAGGTGTAGCGTATTGCTTAATTGTGCATATGATAGGCAAGCTGCCTACTTATCGCTGCTACTATATTGCTCTTTAGTAGGTACTTATACCGCTTTGGGTATAAACCATAAGTTTAGTCTTCTCTACTCAATGACATTTTACATGTAGACGCGTTTTACCGCATCTGTTTTGGCAAGAAAAATGCAAAGTAGTTGCCTCAAATGCACTTCGTTCGAACGTGACGCTTAGATAGTCTTTTACGTGAGAATGTAAGAGAGAACATTATCGCAATCGCTGCCATCGCCGCGCGCCGATTTTTGTGACGTAATATTAGCCTATGACGCGTCTATATGTAAAAAGTCATTGTATCTACAATTATAAAATTGTGCAGGTTCCTTATTCACGTTCTTTTTTTCGTTTTCGCGGCAAGTCTGCGCGAACGGCCAAAATCTTGTCTTAATGGTAAATAGAGAGCTGCGCTTATAAATGCATCAACGCGCATGCGCGCGGACATCTTTGAGCGCACCGCGCATGCGCTAGTACGCTCGGGTTTGCCGCGAAAAAGAAAGAAAAGAACGTATATAAGGACCCAGTAGCTGTTTATGTATACATTAAAGATATTAAAAAAGTGACCCCCAAGTAACTTAGGTTTCTGAAGCCGAAGTTCTGCTTTGTTCTTTCATTCTGTTTGTTTATTCAGGGTTGACGAGGAACTCCATAAATAAATTTTGATTTGTTTATTGCAGTTTTGAAACTGATGTTCTCAACTAAATACTGCTATAACTTTTAATAAAATTGGTTAAACGTAATGATCGATACAGCTTGATCTCCGTCTGACAGATCGCGCCTTATATTTGAGAGCTCATGTAGAATGGTCAAATCGAGCGAACATTAACTATTTTATAATAAAGTAGTGTTATTCATATTGTCCAAATATTTTACGTTTGGCCCGAGGCTTAATGTAAAACATGTTTGGTTATACACAAAACATAGGACTTACTTTTGTATTACCTACTACCGTGGTCACATACGGCCCGCAACTCCCGCGGGCCACATTTCCACTGAGGTTATAAATATAGAATATTTAAACATGTGTTTTCACTAACAACAAGTACATTAACCAAAATCCGAGTAACTCCTACCGAACATCGTTTTATTCCTCTCAATTTAATTGTGAATCAAATGTTAAAGAAACGATCTAAATGTTGCGTTTTCAGGATAAACTACTGAACAGGGTCTGTATTGACTTTATTTTTCGTATCCGTGGCCAGCCCGTGCGAACTGCCAAAATCTTGTCATAATTTTTTAAGGAGAGCTGCGTTTAGAATTGCATTACCGCGCGCATGCGCGGCGGATATTTTTGAGCGCACCGCGCATGTGCCAGTTCGCACGGGCTTGCCACAGACACGACGTAAAATTCGTGAATAAATATTTCGTTTGCAAGTCCCGAGAAAGGACATAGGATGGTTGACATCGCGATACCCGATATCCATGCGGTCGGAGCCGTGGTCGAAAGCAGTATTTAAGAAAGTTGTACCTTTCAATCTGGAGGTACAACATTCTTGTATTAACCAAACTAATTTCCTCTGCCTTTAAACGCTCATTTCCTTTGTAATATTAAAAGCATAATAATTAAAGTCAGTACTCGCAAGTACGAAGGTACAAGATAGTAACTACAAATACTAAACAAGATAGTCTGCGTACCTTAAATCTTCAGAAGTAAATACTATGAAAGCAAAAAGGTAGTACCAGCACCTATGTTCGCCCCTTTGGGCATTCCTTCACTGAATTACAGACCGTAGAGTTATTTATTCATTACATTTTAACTTTTGTAATCTCATTCTGTCCTTTTGTTTATGTAAGCATTCCGTATTTACAAATTGTAAATATTTTATTTATTTATCCCGAATGAAACACGAAGCTGTTTATAAATTAGAAACGCCATGATTTGTGCATTAAGAATTAAATTTTTAAGTGTTTTCTAATTTAAATCTAATTTTGGAGACAATTTAGCAACAGGGTGTCGCCATTTCTTTTCACTTCCATGCAAGAAGAGAGTGACAGCCGTAATCAAAGTCATTAGCAGCTATTAAGTATCGCTTTTATTTTCTTTTTGTAGGGATAAGTGGTTGTTTGTTGTTTCTACTCGTCATACCACTAAATAGGGTCCCTTTCACACATTCCATTTCTACACCACCCTAAGGTAGACTGGCAGAGAATGCTTTTAGCATTAAGTCCACCTTTGTACAACTTTGTGCATAAAGTTTTAAATAAATAAATAAATAAATGAAGAGACGCGCAGGTCGTGACACATAACAGTATGCCACTTATATCCATGTTTGGTAAAGATCTGATTGTCATCGCACTGCGCTCCTCATTTCAAACATTAGTTCGTAAGTCTAATTTGCCCAGTAACTTCACTTGCTACAGTGCCCTTCAAACGGAACGCGGTTATGTGTTAATATCACTATTTCCGTACCCAAAGGGTAAAAACGGGACCCTATTACTAAGAATCCACTGTCCATCTGTCCACCCTAAATAAATAATTATTTTACCCTAAATAATTATTTATTTAGGGTGTCGCCATTTCTTTTCACTTCCATGCAAGAAGAGAGTGACAGCCGTAATCAAAGTCATTAGCAGCTATTAAGTATCGCTTTTATTTTCTTTTTGTAGGGATAAGTGGTTGTTTGTTGTTTCTACTCGTCATACCACTAAATAGGGTCCCTTTCACACATTCCATTTCTACACCACCCTAAGGTAGACTGGCAGAGAATGCTTTTAGCATTAAGTCCACCTTTGTACAACTTTGTGCATAAAGTTTTAAATAAATAAATAAATAAATGAAGAGACGCGCAGGTCGTGACACATAACAGTATGCCACTTATATCCATGTTTGGTAAAGATCTGATTGTCATCGCACTGCGCTCCTCATTTCAAACATTAGTTCGTAAGTCTAATTTGCCCAGTAACTTCACTTGCTACAGTGCCCTTCAAACGGAACGCGGTTATGTGTTAATATCACTATTTCCGTACCCAAAGGGTAAAAACGGGACCCTATTACTAAGAATCCACTGTCCATCTGTCTATCACCAAGCTGTATCTCATGACAAGCAAAAATAGCTAGAGAGTTGAAATTTTCACAGATGGTGTATTTCTGTCGCCGCTCTAACAATAAAAATTAACAAATAATAAATATTTAAGTGGGGCTCCCATACAACATATGTAATTTATTAACGTGATTATGATATAGTGTCTAATGTTGTATAGATAATGGTACGGAACCCTTCGTGCGCGAGTCCGAATTGCACTTAGCCGGTTTTTTACTTGCCAATGACAAACCCAGAATTCAACATACCTTAGTACAAAATGTATTGCACTATAAACAAAAACATACCACGTTAGCCGTGGTATGTTTTTGTTTAAAACAACTATTGATTTTTGCATTTACATAGAGATTGCCTGAGACTCTGAAAGTGACATTACCTCCTTTCTAAAAACATGGAAAAATTCACAAAGATAGCGCTTAATAAATACTTTAAACTAAAATTATTTCGGATAACATCGGATATACCCTCATTGAGTTTTAGCTAAATAACTGGATTTCTAAACCATGAACATACGCTCTTCTGCTGATGCAATTATTTAAGGCTGAAGAACTGCTAGCCTACACAGAGCATGGTCCGACATGCTCTGGCCCGGCAATTTATTCCTGATGCAGGGATGTTATAAGTTTAAAATGTGTGTACCTTTGTGCATTAGGGGACGTACCATGATCTCTTATAGCCTATATAACCGGGTAGAAGTAATTAATCTGGGTAGAAGGTTCTTACTATTGAATATTCAATCTGTTCAGGGGGCTTAGACAAGGTACGTTTGTTCCGTGGCGAATTCGATAACGCCGTACTAATAATTCACAAAAAAATAAAAAAAATTGCCTATGGTCTCCACCGCAAACGTCAAATTCTATACTTTAATTATTTTCCATATTATTATACGATATCGCTATTTGAATGTGACTTTGTCTAGTCCTCCAGAAGTTTTGAAGACAATCACCTTTATGTGTCATGTAACAAGATTTTTAAATGTAAGTAATTTAATCCTCCCAAAAGCTAAATGTTTAGTAACATACTGAAGCGGCGGTAGCCTAATGGTTAAGGACTCGTAATTGAGAGGTCACCGCTTCGAATCCTATCCATTAGGTATTCTACCGACGTGAAATAGAGTCTGACGTGAGTCATCTTTAAAAAAAAAAGTTAAGTTCATTGTCATCCAAAGGGCATAACCACAGTCAAGAACTAGAGTTGTTTAAAGGTCTAAATCTTTCTTTTTTTTTTTCTTAGTTATGTTGCGTTAAATTTAAAATTTATGTATTCAGCTTCTTTGTTGCATGCCTAAAACTAAGTACGTATTGTATCTATAAGTGGAAATTTTAAGATGTTGTAAATACTGTAATTTTGTCTAACTGGGTTTTGACAACTAGATTTTGACAGTTCACACGGGCTTGCCGTGGACACGGAAAAAAAGATCGAGAATAAGGACGCTGAAAACGAACAATCTGTTTGTTTCCCAACATATAAATAAATAAAAGACTTAAAAAACATCTTTACACTCGAGTAAACACCATGTTACAATTGCTTTGTTATAACAACTTCCACTAAAAGCAAAGAGATTTCTACATTCTTAGTTGAAACAGCGTAGTCGCTGTTCTCCTTTGATATTTCATTAATTGCTTCATGACAATGTGAGCACTATTCTGACGTCATTATTTCACACATACGTAATTAACTTTTATGTTGAAGCACAAATTGATATCAATTAACTTGCACTAATTTCAAATACGGATAAAGTAATATTAAAATAATATCTATAATAATAATAATATCTTATGATAATTCACACAACGCTATCTGGTCTCAAACTAAATAGAAGCTCTATTTAGTGACTATGGAAACCAGACAACTGATAAACATACTTAAATATTTCTAAATACTTATATATTATAGATAAACTAGCTGTCCCGGTGAACTTCGTCTCGACTCTTTTTTTTGTAAATCGGGTTCAATTGTGAATCTAAACCATCCTCGAATCCCCTTGAACTCACACAAAATTTTTTATCAAAATCGGTCCAGCCGTCTAGGAGAAGTTCAGTGACATACACACGCACACAAGAAATATATATAAATAGATAACACACAGAATAAACCATCGTGCTCATTACACAAAGTTTTATCCTGGGTCCCCACCCACGATAAAACTTTCGAACCCACAACCTCCGGCTTAGCAGTCAGGGTCACTAACCATTAGATTAACAGGCTAAAATATTTTATTTACTGACACCAGCAATACAAAACAATTCACAAAATTTAGAAGTTAGTATTAGGTAGAAAGTTAAAATTTAATAGGTATCGAAAATAGAACTTTTGTTTATCCTTAGGTAGGATTAAAATCACTATAATTAGCTTTTAATTAGTTTAATGTGGTACCCAGAAATAAAAAATGAATTTGTCACTGTTAGTCTAGAGGTTAGTGACCTTGACTGCTAAGCCGGAGGTCATGGGTTCGATCCCTACCTAGGATAAAACTTTGTGTGATGAGCATGATGGTTTATTCTGTGTCTGGGTGTAATTAATCTGTAGTTATAATATGTATGTATTTAGAAATATATAAGTATGTTTATCAGTTGTCTGGTTACTATAGTACAAGCTTTGCTTAGTTTGGCATCAGATGACGTTGTGTGAGTTGTCCCAAAATATTGTATTGTAGAATTTTCTGACGTTCCGACCATATTGCTACTGCCATTGTCACCGGAAGTCTGATCCAGCTCAGAGTAAAAAAAATGTACACAATAAAGACCCCTAACTTAAAAAATATTGTAAAATATGAATAATTTCAAAATAAGTTTCAGTATAAAACAAAAATTGCATCTTAAGTAAACAAAGCAAATACTAAAGATGAACGAAACCAAATAGATAACGAAGATTTACGAGCTAACTCGTACCAAGTTCTAAGCTGTAAACCATAGTGCTTAAATAATTCAGTGAAAAATGAACCAAGTTAGGACACTAAAGGTTTTGCATTGCAAATGTTACCGAGTTGTCTAATGCGCTTATACATACAGGATTATTTATTCCTTTGATGCTAATTCAAATGAGGTCAATCCTTTTTTCATTTACTAAAGCTTTCAATTGTTGTTTTCCAGTTTATAGATACAATGGGAAGATAAAATTAAGACTTCTATTTGTACTGTATAATTTTATTCTGTTTTTAATAATAAATGTTCTCTCGTTATTCTAGTTTTATGACAACTTTAAATTATAACACAAAATACCAAGTACAGATGGTAAGGTTCATACAACGCACGCTCGAAAAACACACACATAGAAATTGCTCTTGGACACAGAATATCACCTTGTTTCGAAAGTGATCCGAAGTGTTTCGTAGGGCTGAAAGTTCGGTGGAAATGTTTGTAAATTTGCCTTCTGTACTCTCGGTATTTTGGTGATATCAGAAAATTTAAAAATATTTCATTGCTTTCTTTTTAAATATAATATAAAGAGGAGGTGGGGCATGGAGGAACAATTTCCAACTTCACTGTTTAAACACCTTAAACCCTATTTTTGATCTAAAAATGACTCAATCTCAATATTTACTTCTACTACTTCCTTATTCCATGCCCTTATAATAATTTAATTGTTAAGCAAACTGTACTATTATATACTGTATAATATAAATAAGTTCTAAGTGAACCTGATGAAAAAATATTAATGTTATTTACCTTCGCCATCTGGCAAAGTTTTTAGCATTAATAATGGAGAAGAATTAATAGCTGGAGAGGCCAAAGTTGACTTAATTGCCACTAGCAACTCACTGGCGATCAATAAAGATACCCCAGACGGATGTAAAGCAGCGAAATATTGTGCAAGATTAAGTTGACTGTAAGATGCTACACTTTAGAGAAATAACTCACAGCTCTTTTATATAGAGTACTACGTAGACTTGAGAAATATAGGAAATCTCTATGTTTTGCTCTATATCTCTATCATATATATCGTTCTTCTGCTTCATGTGGCATGGTCCATGTTACAGTTAGAAAATCCTTTAACTTTTTAAATAATGTAAACAATCACTTGACACAAAAAAATATGAATTGTATTAGTAAGCTATACCTATCTACCAGCTGTACATTTTATTTAAAATATAAGTATATATTTGGAGAATAAATTTTGCGGTCAAAATTAGTTCTTGTTGAAGCTAATCAAATACCAAATCAATAATTCATTGATTAGACACGGACTGGGCTACATCACGATTAATCAAATTGACGGGTTGATATGTCATTGTTGATTTGTGTTAATGCAAGCTAGCAAGGTTCACTTGAAGTGTATTATCTATAGGTTTAACTAAAATAAGACATTCCTCATCAATCGGGTTTGAAAGCTAGATTAAGTAAAACCTTTTAATTTATATAACCATTTTAGTCTGGAATCCAGTAATAAAAAACACAGGTATACGAGTAAATACACGAGTCTATGATAAAACCGCGTGTGGTGCAATTAACCCGTATTCGCTCTCAAAAAATTACCCGAAAATTGATCAGTTAAACAGATAGATTGTTTGAAAAGGCATTCCTAACAAATAGCCCATCAATCTATCGAACGTCTGTTAAAAATACAGGAACCCTAATAATAATCAAATGAATATTACATTTATTTATGATAATAAAATGGGAGGTATACAAAAAACTTTGTGCGTGACGAACAACTAACTCAAACCAGTGATACTTTCCCTATCTAAGAATTGAAACCGCAAACGCGATTATACCAACAAGGCTTTTCCAATCTCTCCTTGCAGCTAACCAGCCCGTCTAACCGAATGTATTTTTTATTAGATTAGTAGGATATACGAACAACATGCGTTCTTGAAACGAGCTTTAACGATTTGGATAAATATTATACTTTGGGATTTAGGGAGCGTAAAATCTATCATGTATTGAATGCTTCAGCATTTATCCCCTAGTGCAAATGATACAAATTTGTATCGATAGTACCTACTACCTACCTATAAGAACCCTTATCTAAAGATGCGATTGAATAGCCTAGTTATTAGAAATGCTAGCTTAGTGGTAGACAATCGACGGCTATTAAGCCTAATAGCACAGGTAGGCATAGGCAACGATTAGTCTACGTAGCTATTGTTTCCTAAGTTAATAAAATATTTTGTGTTTGAACCGAGGGCAAATCTTTCTTAACACCAAAGCACTTTTTACTTTAGTTACTTGTTTTTAGAGATGAAACCTAGTTGCATTATTAATCATTCCCATATCTTCTTACCCCCTTATTTCCTTTCAGCAGCATTTTAACCAATGTGTGTTCAACTGTGGGTTCCATATTACTAGTAATACTTTTAACCACTCCAGCTAAACTCAATGGCTTGTGTATGGAGTAGGTTCACGAGAGTTCATGGGTACAATTCGAATCCGTGACCTCACGATTGCGAGTCCGATGCCTTATCCATTAGGCTACCGTCGCTTCTAAATATAAATTTCGTAATTAAGTAGGAGAAGAGGTATTGTGAATCACGGAGTTACAGTTACAATTTTACCGTATTCATTAAAGCCACTAAGTAAAGAACGCAATTAATACACGGACATTGTTTTGTTTAATAGAATGATATTGCCATAAGCTGAGCAGGTGACGCTGATGTATCGATCTATAACTTGATAAATATTATCTTTTCATTATATTCTAGAAGGGAGAAAGGAAGCCCGGGGCTTTATCATTTACTAAATCTGTTCGGATGGATATCACCATTCATTATTGTCATACCTATATCCATTATAAATTTATATATACTACGGGCAATGGTATTACGGGGATAAAATTATGTATACGACGGCCGTGGTCACGGGTAGACCGGTCTGGTCTGGGTTGACGGTGGAAACGTCGGGCAATAAAAAATATATTTACCTTAATATATTCATGCGATTAAGACCCGTAGTATATTATAATTTTATGATGTGTAGGTACAAATCACGAAAGCTCATCAACATTTCTACCTATAAATGTTGATAAACTTTCGCGATTTGTACACATTATTAAAATATATATATTACGGGTCTTAATCGCGTGAATAATTTAAGGTAAAATACCTTGTTTATTGCCCGACGTTTCGAGTCCGACGAGTCTTCCCGTGACCACGGCCGTTGCAATACGGTCGAAACGTCGGGCAATAAACAAGGTATTTTACCTTAAATTATTCACGCGATTAAGACCCGTAATATATATATTTTAATAATTTCTACCTATTTCCGTTTTTAACCAGTTTAGAGAGGGGTTACTTTTTTCACCCATATGTGTATAATGTTCTTGACTCTTTCAAAAACTAGTGTTAATTTTTTTTTGGTAATGTTTTAATGTATAACACCTTTACCTAGAGTATAAGATACAAGAGCTAAATTAACTACAACAATGGTAAGTCAGTGAAATTTTATTAATCGATGATGTTTTTATCACTTAAACACTTCCTTTGTTTTTGTTTGAAGTCGTCCTTAATTTTTCAAAACAAAATATTACGTATTACAAAGCGTAAGTACCGGTACTGCGACCTAAATTTGTATGACCTACGAGTATTGGCTTCAGTTGCAGTATTTGTGCATGCAATTAGTGTGCGCCGTAAAATCCACGATACGGGGAATCCAATACAATTCAGTGAATGTATATGACAGTCTATATATGAAGGAGAGTTCTCAACAAAAATATGGCAATAATAAAATTCTTTAAAATGTTTTTGTATATAAGTATAAAAAAATATTTTGTTTTTTCAGTTAAAACATATTTAGGTGTTGGTAATTTTTTTTGTAATTTCTTAATTTTTGTTGTTATATAAAAAAGAACTGCCGCACTTGGAAACAAACCGTGTATCGCTCGGGGACTTTGCAAACATTCAATTACACAAGGTACACTCGAAATGAACATTTTAGAGGTATTTTCAAAGTTGCGTAATTACTTCTAAGATGCAGGAAGGCAGAAAGCTGCGATGGTTTGGTTATGGAGACCGCATGTCAAGAAGAGTGATGGCTATGGAGGATAGCAGTAGAGGCATAGGTCGCCCGCCAACTACTTGGACTCAAACCATATCCAAAGATATGTGAGCGCTAAGCCTAACGCCGTCGATATGGTGATAGAGTATCTGGAAGGCCTGGTTTTCTCCCGTGTGGAAATCGATACCAACAAATATAATTTAACAGCAGATAAATAATATCTGTTTTACATAGCTACCGAAATAGTTAAATTTTACATTAAACTATTAAATTTTAATGAAAGTAGTCAGCCGGAGTACCATTTAAAGTGTCGCTTCATTTGTGCCAAATTTGTTGACTGTTTTATATTACAAGCTTTCGCCCGCGGCTCCGCCCGAAGCTCCGCCCGCGTGGATGTCGGTTATTATGACAAGAACTTTTCTATTCTATTCCCTGGAACTCCACCTATCTCCATAACAAATTTAATATAAATCGCTTTAACGGTTTAAGCGTGAAAACGTAACAAACCGACAGCTATTTTCACATTTATATTATGAGTATTAGTTTGGATTATCAATCTGTTCACTATTTTATTTTATCATTCAGTTATTTACTATTTATAAAACAACAAAAAATACATTTCCATTTTGAAATACATTTAAAATCGGCTTAAACATCACGAGTACAAAATAAATATAAATACATTTATTCAAATCACGTTCAAAACATGAACCCTGACAGAATAATATTACTTTGAACAAACATACTTAAAATTTACAACACAGTGAGCAACCTGTTCTGTACAAACACAGAATAACAGAAGGTAACCGAAAAATTTTGTTGACTGCTTCAAACAATCATTGATCTGTCTGTCTCATCTTGGCGGGGGCACTACAGTGCCCTCTGATTTGACCCCTAGTGATACTTGGTGACATTTTAGACTACCCCCAAGATCACATGTATTTTTGGTACAAAAAATAACAATTTTCACACGATTGTGGGTGGACTAACACCGGTCATATGTGAATCGCTCGAATGACTGGGGTAGGGGGCAGTTGATTCAACGCCGGTCAAGTCTGAAGAATCACGATCCGAAAACTTACTCGTGATTTCTAACTATACCACTTTCCCCTGGTGATTTTTCGTGATTTCTTACCAACCATCATCCCTCCCAGTGCCTCCCGTGATTAATGGACGACCCACACGAAACACGAAATCTCGAGCCGCCTTCCAAAAAAGAGGTCTAGGGTGGTCTTTAATTCTGTGTTCATGAACAATATCTGGATCGATCGAGATAAGTATGAAGGTTACTTTCTGTACTCTCTATATTTTGTGGTACAAACCTCTGATATTTACATACCTACATATCTTGCACCCGCCAATTTCGCATCGGTGACGTCAATATGGCGCTTCCGTCATGCCTCAAAGTCTCATACGGCATCGACTTGATTGATTGAATTGCTACGTCATAGCCCTCTTATCTTTGCTTTTGAGTTACATAAAAGTTCCTACATCTGCACAGTTCGAATTCGTGGGAAGCATATTATTGTAGACGTCGAATGAGTTTCAAATGAGTTCTACGTGTCGATGAGTTTGATTTCGTATGTCTACGAGGTCTACGAGCTCTACGAATGTAGTTTTCATCATGGCATATTATGATATTATTAATCGAATGATTTTGAATCACGATTATTGAGTAGTTTTAAATCTTAAATTCACTTAATTTTTATATTATTTTTGATATGTATATTTAAAGAAAGAAAGAAAAATATATATATACTTACTACTTACTATGTCTACTATTCCACTTATATTATAAATGCGAGAGTTTATGACAATGGATGGATAATTCATTCATCCGGTATCATAAAACAAAAAAAACAACAATAAACATCCATTCGAATGTTTATTTTAAGCAAAAACTACTATACGGATTTTGATGAAACTTTGCAGTAATCTACTAATATTATAAAGCTGAAGAGTTTGTTTGGTTGTTTGTTTGTTTCTTTGAACGCGGTTATCTCAGGAACTACCGGTCCAAATTGAAATAATCTTAATTGTTGGATAGCCCATTTATCGAGGAAGGTATATAACATCACGCTACGACTAATAGGAGCGGAGCAGCAATAAAAATGTTGTAAAAATGGGGAAAATTGACGCATACGAAGTTGCGCGGGTCAGCTAGTGTAGTTTAAAAGTTTAAACATCAGAATAGCACATAGGCTGTAAAAATAAAACATAATGCGGACGAAGCCTTAGGAAAAGCTAGTATGACATAAAAACAAACTGAACCTTTACAAGAGAGAGAATATTTTCCGATTTTCTTATTATAACAACAGTCGTCGTATGATAACCAAATGTTTCACATTAATAGCTTGAAATTGGTAAAATTCGATTGTTTATTAGGGTCGGGGATTGCCACAAAACGGCTTGCCTGATTAATATTGGAATCTCACCATGGGGAGCCCATGATGTCATATTTATGGCCTTGGGAATGAAATTCAGGGATTTTCGATAATTTATCACTTCCTATGGTTAAACTTTCATCAGATACTCGTACTTGACAATATTGTAAGAAAATTATCCAAATATATTGTACTAGCTTCCACCAGCGGCTCAGTTCTTGTAATAAACACTTGCAACAACACAATTTAGCCTTTGTCCTTTCCCCGGGATTCAAACTATCTCCATAACAAATTTGATCTAATCTGTTCAGCGATTTAAGCGTAAAAACGTGACGGACAGACAGAGTTACTTTCACATTTATACCTATAATATTAGTTTGGCACGTCAGATAGGGAACTAATTGAAAACGGCTGGAAAGATTTTCATCAAATATTACTTACGATGGCGCTATAAAGTCGCTGATAAAAAGACAGGATCAATAGACCACCCCCCCCCCTCAGACTTATGAATTTTCAAGTGTTTGCCATACATTTACGCGACTACCTCTATGGCGCAGTGGGAGTGTGTCCGACTGCTACGCAAGAGGTCGTGGGTTCGACACGGGACACCACTTTGTGTGATCCACAAATTGTTGTTCCGACTCTGAGTGTACTTTGTGTCCGTGACTTCTATGTTTGTAAAGTTTTCCGCGACACAGGGCTTGTACCGTAAAGCGGGAGTCGTCTTAAAAAAAATAAAAAATTGTAAGCGTTGACGGGCAAAACTATACACACTTGGCCGGTGTTTGGTCAAAGTGATTTGGCTATATCCACGCTGTTAGGATTCGCGCCTGACATAGACAGCGTGGATACAACCGTACAGAAGTTTACTGAAGCCCATGACCGTAGACTTCACCATCATTTGAATGTTGAGGCAATCCAGCTTCTCGACAACACTGATCTAGTAAGAAGACTTAAACGGACAAAACCATTTGAGTTAGTGTAGTGAATTTAAGACATATAAGAGTAGTGACAAGCGCTGTTTACTAAGAACACGAGAACAAAGTGTCTTCGCCTTTACAAAAACTAAGGAAAAGTGGTAACGGACGCATTCTTATGTTTTTATAGCAAATTATCAACCATGCCTGTGAAAGCCTTTTTTTTTCTAATGTCGCTGCAATCGCCAAAGCATTGGTGACATTGTAATAAACAACCGTGCCGGTGATAGTTTTAGTCACCCGACGACCACAATACTTTAGCCTAGCGCCTAGCAGGCGGAACGTGACCGATTGTGACACTTTTTCGTACGTGCACTCGGTCATCGATTCATAAGACGTTATCATATCAAAAAAAATACTAACACTTCAAATATAACACACATGGACTAAAAGTTCAACGATTTACATAGAAAGATATTTTAAAAATCTCTTTTTAAATAAGGAATGTGTCCTGTTGGGGCAGGAATGTCCCATCGCGTTCATTCGTTTGACGAGTCCCTGTTGGTTACTGTGTCCCTGGAGAATATTTGTGAGCTTTTCTAACAGTTCGTTTTTATCTGTACAATGTGTAACAGAAAGACGTCATAAAATTTTATCTTCAATAGTGTAATGGTGTAAGTAGCAATATTTATAGGATTATGTTTTCTTTTTGTACAATTTCAGTAGCGAACCACATATGGCATGAGTGCAAAATATGATATAGAACTTTTTATTTCATACTTCTCTCTTAATTATTTTTTTTTTTTGACATCTCGCTTAACGTCGTCTGATTCCAAACTAAGCAAGCTTTTACTATGGCAACCAGACAGCTGATAAATATACTTATATATTTCTAAATACATACATATTATAGACAAATAACAGCCAGACACAGAATAAACCATCGTGCTCATCACACAAAGATTTATTAGTTTTATTTAGTTTTATTGTTTATGTGGTTGGGTTTATGGTTTAAGACTGATATTGTATAATTTAAGGTTTTTTTTTTTTATGTAGCTACATTATGTCTTAAATGGCAATAAAGAAACTGTTCTTATTTTTTTTATCCTGGGTGGGAATCGCACCTACAACCTTTTGCGTAGCAGTCGGACACACTTTCACCGCGCCACAGCGAATAAAAAATAATGAAATTAAAATAATTAGGTGAAATTAGCATTCGGTATCATGGGTAGGTACATAACAACCCTTGAATTTGACCACAAGTTTCTGTTACACGTTGTATTCATATCAAACTAACGTTAACATCAAGCTAGTTAGAAGAATCAATTGTGGTCAGAGTAGCGGCCGGCACGATCTACATGCAATTAGTTACATGAAACGGTATGTTAATCTCTCTCGACGTAATACATTGCTAGGTAAACGCAGACTTGCGGGACGGCTGCACTAGCTTAGTAACCACGTCATCACTACACAACTAGTGCTACACTGGTTTACGCTAACCTAACCTAACGCCAAAGATTCAAATAGTTCAAAGATCTAAAGTTATTAATATCCCCACCTCCTTTGTTCCTATTCCTCTTTTTCTCTTCTAGACTATTTATCCCATATGATAATGCGTATTTTTCCTTCGCTTCGTACTATACTTAAAGTCGTCCTCAGAAACGCTTATTAGGTATTGTCCACGTGCTCTTAGGTCTCGATCGGGGGACAGACAGTTCCACAACATTAACGGATGTTCCCTCAGAATATTTGAAGGAAACTTGCTTATAAAACGTCTTTTAATTTCATGCCGTCCTTTAAAAAAAATGATTAAATTAAGTGGGTACATATTTGCAATATATGATCGTAAACTTTCGCCATTTGAACACATTATAGAATTTTATAAGCTATGGGTCTTATCTTATTGCCCGACGTTTCGACCGTATTACAACGCAATACGGTGGAAACGTCGGGCAATAAAACAAAGGTATTTAGCCTTAAAATAAAATATTTACGCGATTAAGACCTTATAAAATTCTATAATAGGTACATATTGCCTTAATTCGGAGGTCTATTAGACTCAACTTAACCAACACAATGTTCAAAATGGTAGGCAAGTAATTGCCTCCATCACAATACCAGCCAGAACAATTCGTGTCGAGGTATGTGTTATTACAAACAATGCATGTCGAACACAACATTGACTGTCTGCAATTAGAACATTGTTCACTTTTCGCGTAGATCGAAAAATTCGCCACCGAAACACTATTCAGTCTAATACATAAATTCTCATTGCACACAATACCTTCGCTTCGATATATCGACTTCATATGAATCACTTCATTAGCCTCATTGTGAACTAGTAACAAACGAACTTACTGACATACATAATACATGAAATACTCTCGGGAGAACTCTCAGGGAGCTTGGGAACAATTGTTAACCTTCCCTTACCGAATTTTACATGCCAGATATAATGATCATACCACCAAAAAATCACTCACCTCACAAATCAAGGAAAATTGCCATATTTCATCTCCATCTTTTGAGCCCCAGTTTGTTACTTTCCATAATAATTCCAAATTTCATTACATAGAATCTAAATTAAGGGAAGGCGACATTAGGGGAGCAGCTAGACTTTTGTTTAGTAGTGACGTGGTGGCGCCTTGCTCTACTGACACGCTTGCGGGCCTGCAGAGCAAACATCCAGCGCCAAGGGATGACCTTGCCTTCCCCGACCCACCTGACACTGATGCAGATTGCCTTAGTGTCACTGCCAACGACGTGTTGACCGGCGTTAACTCCTTTAGAAGTGGTTCTGCCGGCGGAATCGATGGCTTGACCCCACAGCATCTAAAAGACCTTTTAAGTTCCAGTGCTGGGGAAGCTGGCGGCACACTCTTGAAGGAGTTGACGGCTTTAATTAACCTCATGCTCTCCGGCAATGTTAATGATGGCATCATCGACATCTTGTATGGGGCCAATTTATGTGCCCTTCGCAAGAGCGATGGTGGCATTCGTCCCATTGCCGTAGGAAGCACCTACCGGCGTATGGCAGCCAAAATGTGCTGCCACTATTATCGCGACGAACTAGCTTTTAAATTCCAGCCCCAACAACTTGGTTTCGGTTCAAGAGGGGGCTGTGAGGCTGCCATACATGCTCTGTCCACGTATCTTGGCTCGGGTAAAGCAGACGTTATCCTTAAGGTTGACGTAAAGAATGCCTTCAACTCAGTCAACAGGGATACTTTGTTGGCACAGGCAAAATTAGAAACACCCAAAATTTATAGTTACCTTTGGCAGTGTTACAGACACCCGTCTAAATTAATCTATAAGGACAATCTTTTAGATTCAGCAGTAGGATGCCAACAAGGTGACCCCCTTGGGCCAGTCATTTTCAGTTTAGCAATCCATCCTATTATTCGGCAGCTAAATTCAAAATTTAACATTTGGTACCTAGACGATGGGACTCTAGGGGGAGATGTGGACACCGTATATAATGATTTGGCTATTCTAAAAGATAAATTTCAAGGTGTTGGTTTAGAACTAAATTGCAGTAAATGTGAAATTTACCTAAATGACAACATTAATAAACTTTCGGCGTTTTCTAAATTTGATTCTTTGGTACCAAATTTAAAACTTCTTGAAAATGATTCTTTTCGCCTGCTTGGGTCCCCGGTTCTAGAAAATGCCTATGACTCTTTCATAGAGGAGAAAATACAAAATTTTTGTGAAGTTTCAGACAGATTACTCCAAATTAATATACACTCGGCCTTTACTATAATTCGATATTGCCTTTTCGTCCCAAAATTAACACACGCGTTAAGATCCACGCAACTTTTTAAACATTTGGCACTTTTAGATAAAATGGACAAAATTATTCAAAACATATTGTGCAAAATTTTAAACATTGATTTAGACGATCGAGCGTGGCTACAGGCGTCCTTACCTGTTCGCATGGGCGGCCTTGGCGTTCGCAAAATTTCAGACGTAAGCTTACCGGCGTTCTTGTCTTCACTTCACAGCACTGAAGAGTTAACCAGGAAAATTTTAAATCCTACACTGGTTGATTCCGAAGTGAGGTGCAAGTCTGAGGCCTTGAACGCTTGGAAAATGACTTGCCCAAGTATTGTTATGCCCTCCAACCTGTCCTCTCAGAGGCAGTGGGATCGGCCGCTATGCAGCAAGATAAGACAACACCTTATAGACACATCTTCAAATGCTGCAGAGCGAGCCCGCCTACTGGCTGTGGGCGAATGGGAATCGGGCATCTGGTTGCAGGCTCTTCCATCGTCCAATGTAGGCACTATGTTGGACGATACCACATTCCGAATCGCTGCCTGCCTTCGTTTGGGTGCTCGGTGTGTTTCTCCGCATCGATGTCACTGTGGAGAAGCCGTGTGCAGTCTTGGACACCATGGCCTGTCATGCGGCAGGAGCGCGGGTCGTATACCCCGCCATGCAAGCATCAATGACATCATCCGTCGGGCACTTGTCTCCGCTGGTGTGCCAGCTGTTGTTGAACCCAACGGTTTGACGCGCGGCGACGGCAAGAGACCGGACGGTATGTCATTGTTGCCGTGGAGGGTGGGTAGGCCTTTGGTATGGGATGCAACTTGCGTTGATACCTTAGCACCTACCCACCTTCCAAGCACGGCGAGCTGTGCTTGCGCTGCTGCTGCATCTGCGGAGAATCTCAAACGGCGCAAATATAGTAATCTGATTGGAGATTATATATTTGAGCCGTTTGGAGTTGAGACGCTGGGGCCGTGGGGCCCAAGTGCGCGCCACCTTTTTAAGGAAATCTCTAGACGCCTCATTAGTGCTTCCCGGGACCAGAAGGCTGGCCTATTCTTTGCACAAAGAATTAGCATTGCCATCCAACGTGGCAATGCTGCCAGCCTTCTAGGAACGTTACCAGTTGACATCGATGGGGAGGAATTCTTTGACGCCTAAACGGTTTTGTGTCCTCACTTTACTATTTTTTTTTTTTTTTTTGTAAATATCTTGTATATATTGTATTATTATAGATGTAATTTAGAGTAATATTTAGCTAGGCAATTAATTTAATAACAAAATTGACAATTGATAACACATAAATGAAACTGATAGTTGCTAAAATAAATAAGTTTATTGTATAAACACGTATACATGAAATATAACGTACGATAGGTTCGCAAATAAGTCTTTGATCTTGTATAGCATATTGAGCCAATATTTCCTTTGATATTTGTACTTTATGAGAGTAATGTGCTACGAGAACCCTTTTAAGAATATGTACTTTAATTTTCATGGGTCACTCTTTTCTTGGTTGCCATAGAAAGGGTCTGAAATCACTGGACAGACAGTGAAGTGCTCAGGCCTGAATAATTTACTTTGACTCGAGCGTTACATTGATAATGTAACTAGTACCAACACTTTATTGATAATGTATATCTTAATAAACTGACCCGTGCCCAAAATTACCAGTTACGATGTTTTCACTTATTCTTAACTTCTTTTTTTATTTTTTACTGAAACACCTAAACCATACAGGCCAACAATACGAAAAAAATCTAATCAAACTAGCCATTTTATAATTATTGCAAAAAAAATCTAATCAAACTAGCCATTTTATAATTATTGCAAGATTCACGCACAATAATTGATTTTTAACAGAACGCCACCACACATTTCAAATATTTTTGTAACAATACTTAAAGATATATTACAGTATTTTTCTCTGTCTAGATTCACACCTATCTTTCCTTAATGGATCTATAGTAGTACTCAGAGGATACCCTTAAGAGGCTGTTAGTACGTCATAAAACACCGAGCCACATATCAAACGAACAAATCCACTCCCTTTCTTAGCTCTTGAAAAATAACGTACGAGATATTTCATTTCATCTGAGAAATATAAATAATATATTTGACAAATCGAAGGCCATACATACAGTCTGTCTCTGTGTTGCCAGCTTAAGGAAATATTCCATTCTTAAACCAGGTTACTTTATTCTTCAGATGTCAGCATGGAGGCTGAGTAATTTAACCTGTGACAAGGCTATATCCTTAGATGTGAAAATTTACAAAAAGTCTCATTATTTTCAACATTAGCGCGCGTTTAGATCAAACGAACAAAAACCTAGCACAAGAACAAGAGCAGTTTTTGCAAAGGTCTTTCCCATTATCAATTTTTCGGCACGTTTTTGTTAACCCGTAGACTCAAGTTTCGCACTCACGTTCTAATTATTGAAAACTAGCTGTCCCGCGCAACTTCGTATGCGTAATTTTTCCCCGTTTTTGAAACATTTCTCGTCGCTTCTCCGCTCCTATTAGTCGTAGCGCGATGTTATATAGCCTATAGCCTTCCTCAATAAATGGGCTATCCAACAAAAAAAGAATTTTTCAAATCGGACCAGTAGATCCTGAGATTAGCGCGTTTAAACAAACAAACAAACAAACAAACAAACAAACAAACTCTTCCGCTTTATAATATTAGTATAGATGTAGCTATATATAATCTTGTATGAAAAGTCGAAAGCAAAGCGCGTAGAAAAACTCGCTAATCCTAAAAACCCTAACATATAATCTACGTAGTACCTATACAATAAGAATCTGGTCAGGCTTTAAACAGATCGCAATCTATAACAGTTTTACGGTATTTTTACTGCTTAGATAAATGTTTGGAAGTTTTTTTTTATCTAAGACGATGGACTTTAAAAGGCGCAATTAAAACTTTTAAATAATTTCAATCTGTTATAACGGTGCTTTTAGAATTTTTACATCTTTAGGAGAATGAATAAATGATAATGTTTTAGAAAACTTAACATAAATTTGCCTTAAATTTTCTTAGAAAACGTGAACATTTTTAACTCCGGAAAAA
The DNA here is from genome assembly GCA_945859575.2 of Herminia tarsipennalis. Lineage (NCBI taxonomy): Eukaryota > Metazoa > Arthropoda > Insecta > Lepidoptera > Erebidae > Herminia > Herminia tarsipennalis. Next base: position 19,532,925 of record OX243835.2, read on the forward strand.
AATATGCTAACCGCTCTGGATTCCCGTACTCGATTATGGCTCGTGTCTTCTCTCTAGAGAAGGCTTATTTAAGTAAGCGGCAGTAGCCTAATGGCTAAGGCATCGGTCTCGCAATCGTGAAATCGCGGGTTCATTACTATCGATGTGAACCCTCTCCTAACACAAGTCATTGAGCTTAGCTGGGGGGATTAACAGGATTGCTAGTAATGACTACCTAGTATATTTTTTTATATAAAAAAGTTATGTACTCAATCTGGACTTGTTGGTTCAACCGTAATCACATAACATATTCTCAAATGAATAGCTAAAAATCTTTAAACTAAAATGTTGGAAAGTTACTTCTTCTTTTAGTGCCGCCCTCCTGAATGATCTACGAAGGCTGGTTCCCTAGGGAGATGGAAAAGCCGCGCAGATTCTAGACTACTCTTTCATATTCCTTAAATCTGTAACTGTTTCAGATAGGTAATAATATTGTATCTTGGGACAACTCACATAATGCCATCTGATCTCAAAATAGGCAGAGCCTGTACTATGGCAACCAGACAACTGATAAACATTTTACAGATACATTACTTAATAGATATTTCTAAATACATACATATTATAGATAAGGAACACCCAGACATAGAATAAACCATGGTGCTCATCACACAAAGTTTTATTCTGGGTGGGGATTTTACTCACGACCTCTGGCTTAGCAGTAAGGGTCACTAACTACTAGACCATCAGACCAGTATTTTAATAGGAACACTAGTCCGCCTAAGCAATTATAACGTCTAGAGAAATTCTATCCGAAGCAGTTTATAACAAAGCGTCAAAGGGAAACTATCCCAGTTTCGTATACTGTTTCCACAGCCACAACTCGTTCCCTTGTCTTTTGCATCGAACTATATTTCAAAGAGAAAAGGAAACAATATAATTTAGATACCTGAAAGAGCAGGAACCAATTACGTAACTTCTATAATGTGATCTAGCTGTGGATTCAAATGGCATGACTTTCGATCAGAAACGATACCTCGTTAGTTAAGGAACTAATAGAAATACTCTAGTTACGATAGTACTTACGCTATTTCCTTATCGTCTTTACCAATTCGAAATATCGTCCTCAAACCAATTTAAATATAGTTGTAAATATTATGCAGGAGCATGCACTGTGTTTTTTGTGAGCTGCATTCGAGCAGTTAACCGAATTCTCATATCTAAAAATTGCGTACCTCTTTATTACGTTGTGTATTACGGATTTTGTCAAAATAAATCAAATGACACTAAATTCGAAGATTTTACTAACGCAGAAAAAAAAATATTTACCCAAGTAAAATATTACACCCAGTTTAGAGGTTAACATTTAGCGGAGTTTGCAGAATTACCTAATTCCGTGCAGCAGACTGCGTTTGTAACTGGTTTACTATGTAAACAGGATTGCTGCTTAGATTGCGTTTATTACCTGCAGAGGAAAATGGTACGTAGTGATGTAAGCAAACCTTTATAATTAATGGACAATCGACATCTGGAATTAAATCTATTTTTTATTCACTTCTATTTATATTCTTGGTACCTACCCTGTCACAACACAAATAGTTCTGGGAATTCTAGAGCTCAGTCAACTCGGTTTGAAATGGTAAACAGAATCTTGTACTATAAAAAGTAAAAATCATTCAGTACAATATGCATTTCAGGAAATGTTTTTTTAAAATACGAGCGTGCCAACGATATTATTTATAAACTGGCGTTCTAGAAAATATTCGTTGAATTTTTCCAGGATATTTTTCAGACACTTTAGACGGTATCGTTGCTGCATCAGTTTAGTTGGTCTCCTCGAAATTACCCTGTGCCTCGTAGTTCAAGTCTAGTTTGTATAAATATTATACAAACTATTATATGCTTTGACCGCATACAGTGCAATTCCTGGTGGCGGTTTGTGCTTCCATTTAGGTATAAAAATACCACTTTCATTTTAGCTATGAACTTGTTTATGAGGCCTGAGTAAAATTATTTCAAATAGTCGCGTTTTCCATTTCACACCAGTGGTACCTAGTTTATTGTGGTTTCCAAAAAAAGGAGGTGCATCTAAGTAGACAATGCATATATTTGTTTTGTTTATTTTTTTTCTTTGTTAATGTTTGTCGTAGTGGTATATAGATGGTCCCTGACTCAGTGGCGACCGAGCGAGGTTAAGCAATGGTACAACTGTCAGTCCATTGATGGGTGACCATATTCAAAAATTGTCGAAGCTCTCCGTGCCTTAGAGGGCACGTTAAGCCGCCGGTCCTGCTCCTAATCTCCAATCATGTCAGATTTCCGTCCCAACTTGCTCTGAGAGTGCAGTTGTGTCTGCGCATACACTTGTGCACCATAATATATCCTTCGTAGTTGGCTAGTCTCTAATGAGATTGGCCGCCGTAATCGACAATGATTAGGAGACCATTATTTTTATAGAAAGATAATACAACTGAACATCAATTTTGTTCGAAATCAAATTTTGAGCAATATGACTTCACTTGTTTCCGATACAACAAAAAAACTATTTCGTAATGACAACATCAAACATCAAACGATCTATGATTACACTAACATCATACTGTCGTAATCTTTAAATAGATAAAAATTGCGGGACTATTCATTATACTACAACCTTTGTTTTGCTTAAGTAAATAGATATTGGTATAGATACTGATATAGAATATGATCAATATCTTGCAATGGTTAAATTGGAGAACTTAATTTATGCAATTGATCTTAGCCCGAGAACTTGCATTGCTCTCAACTTTGATGTCGTTTGTAAATCTAGTCACATTTATGTTTAAATTTGCTTGAGCAACTAGTCTGAGCTAAAGCTTCTTCAAGTCTCAAGTTTAAGCTTCGTTTAACTTTGTCATAGACCGTTAGCTCTGAAATTTACTAAATTGAGACATACTATAAGGAGAAACAATTTTCTTGCGAAACATGACCTTAGGGTTGCTCTTTCTTGTTTAACATATTTAGCTAATAATTTCAGGACATATAATAATGATCATGGAACTTTAGCTACCGTTATTCAAGTTTTAAATAAGGAATAAATTACAGTTTACGTTACCAATAAGTTCAAAAATATAAAATCTAGTTCTAGTTAAGCCTAGCTTCATAATTGGGTCCCTGTATAAAGAGGTTTATGTCTTTGGGGCCCTAAAAATATGGTTCTAAAGGCAGGAACCTTCTTGCAACAATACGTGCCATGCCTAGAAGTGCTTTCTGCATCAGGTTCTGGGTTCACCAGTTCGCTGGGGCTCGCCGCGACAACGAAAAAGAAAGAACGTGAATAAGGACCCTGAACCAAACTACTGTAGATAATCCAGGCTATTGGCGATCTGTCCATATTCCCACTGAGACGACTATTCTAGATTTACTGTTGAATCTATGTCCTATATGTCGAAAATCTTGCAGGCTAAATATACGTATGTATGTATAATATCGATTATTAATTTACGACTTCGGCTTAATGATCGAGACCACATTTCGAGTTTGAATTGAATTTTGCTAGAGTCAGTGGGTCCTAGTCTTAACAATGGTTCATTATATTGGGTTCAATCCTATCTGTATTGTGGTCGTTTGGTTAATGATTGTTAATTAATCACCCTCATTGTGTTGCGGTATCCTTGTGTGGTATATGTACGTGTTGGATATCATTTAGACACTATTGTTTAATGCTGCAGTTGATTACGCCTCGGCTCGTTTAGAAATCATCATCATCATTAAAATGTTTTTGATGATGGAATGATGGAAAACATGAGAAAAGAAGTCATTTTTAAAGAATATCTATTATGTTATATTGGATCTCTTTGAAATAATATAAGACTTGTTAAAGATAGGATAATAAACGCACCTGTGCTCGCCCTGATGTCGCAGGAATCACGTCGGATAAAACGAAAATAGAGGACTTTGTAGGTGTGTATTTAACGATTTATCGTCATTGTTCTAGGGTCCAAAAGAAATACAATAAAATACAAAAGTCAAGGCGAGTTTCGAGGGTTAGACTTTTAAGAATTCTGCAAAGTCTCTGCCTCGAATATTGTCTAATAATTCTTTAGTATAGAAAATTTTAACACGTTATTTCTGAACATCTCGACTCTTTACTTACCAGATCTTCGCTCGCTCCTGGGACTTTTGCTGTTAGCAACCTCCCTTTTGCTTCTGTAACTGTATACTATTGCGCAGGTTGTATATTGTGGTAGGGACATCAAAAATATCGATAAATATACTCTTAAGCAATCGTTCTACAATTACTATCCCTTAGTTAAACTATATTTTCATACCAGCAAAGCGATTTTACAAAGTAACTTGCCTGTTTAATTCTAAAATAGTTAGTTTAAACTTTCAATGACTTTAGACTGTTCCACTTTTATCGAGGTTGTTTCCAGAAAAGTCTATATCGATGTACGCGAGGATAGTTTACTGGGGTCTCCGGGTGCCCGTTTTAGTTATGCATGGGCCGTAGTCCCAGGGCTTTGTTAATTATGACTTGCTTGTACACTTGAAAATTGGATATTTAGGACTGAATAACAGATTTCAAATTATTTTGTACAAGGACGAGATGTTGTAGGTTGGTCTGACCTTGCTTTTTGGTAGATAGCTTTAGACTTGAATAAAGTTTACTCGTCGGAAACATTACGGTTCAAAAATGGGCGGTCATATAATCTTTATCTTTACTTGTCTTACATAATGTAATGTTCTGTCTGTTTGTCCTATGGGACACGCGCCTCCTCTTTAGCTTGGGCTGGAATTAGTGCTTTGTTTTCGATTTTTCGGTTCTAGGATAAGCCGGTTTCCTCTAGATGGTTTCTTCAATCGATTTTGACAAATATACGCAAAGCACTTGCTCGCCTGCTTGCGTTTAACATAATACAACAACTTTTGTATAGCATGAAATTGATATTGTACGTTACAACGGCCTTAGACTGAATGTCAGTATGCAAGAAAACCATGTCTTTATATTCAATTGTACATAATCCTAGACGTGCGAGTCCTGAAGCGTGAGGGCTTATCCGCACGGTAAACAAAAAGAATGGACTACCCGACACGGCCACAAAGAAATCAGACCCAAAACATTGTGACTGCTCACAGAAGCACAGTTATGGCTTTGAATAAAAGGATCACACCACCTATTTATTTGATAGTTGGGATTTTGATCGATCAATATAACATTAAGACACCATAGAATTACGGATCATCTTTTTAAGAATGTTTCTCAGGGGTCTGTGATTCAGTGGTGGCCAAGCAGATAAAGAAACCAGTGAGTCCATACATGAGTGACTATTTACTAAAAGCGTCACACCTCTCCGTGCTTCGAAGCTCTTTAGACCGTTGTTCCTGCGCCCAATCTCTATCCGGTCGTGTTGAATTTCAGTTCCATCGGACAATCAAAGTGGGAGAATGGAGACTGCGCTTGTGTCTGTTTATACACTTGAGCACAACAATATCTCCTTTGTAATTTGCTAGTCCCTGATGAGATCATCATCTAAACGCATTTCACTTTTTTAAAACATGTCTCTAAAGTTTTTTCTATATTAAAAATATGTGCTAAGAAGGTAATGAAAACAGTCGCCATTTTAAATGATACCTACGGTTTGAAACCATTTCCTACCCTTCTCATACTTCTGATTAAATTCGTTGTAAGTTCCAAGGCAATTTAACTTTCTAAGACTTGTCGAGTGTAATGTTATAGCGAGTTAATGGTCATGGGGTTTGTTTGCTTCGACGATGTGTATAACTAAAACTGGTTTTGTTATCACTCGGAGGAATATTAAAATTTAAAGTCTTAAATTTTATGATTAGACTAGATTCTGCTCATGACTCTGCCCACGTGAATATCGGTTATCGCGATAAAAACTATCCTATAGCCGGAACATAAACTATTTCTATGCCAAATTCATCTAAATCGGTTCAGCGGTTTTAACGTGAAAAGATAACAGACACTTTCACTTTTATAATAATAGTATGGATGACTAGTGGATTCTGTCGTGAATTGGTTATAGGTTTAATTCTAATTTGTATCATTTATTACATTTTTCATTGAGGAGAGTTAGAAATACTTTTTACGTCAAGTAAAAAAATGGGGTTCACTTTGGAGATAGTTTTAAATATGCGATTTCTAAGAGGCTCGTGTGATGAAATAAAACGTAATCAAGACATATTGATGTATCTTTTTGATCACACACTAAAAACGATTGACAGCTGATTAGTTAATATTTGTGTTGACAGGCCTTTATTAACCGGAGAAACTTTTCTCTTTGAAAGAAGAGTCAGTTTACTTGGTGCTTTCAAATTGCGACTCTACACACTAAAGGCAGCATGTGCCGCTGCCACAGCTCCACCTGACGGATTACGCTGCCGGGCTTTTTCCTTTACAATAGTCGCACAAGAAGCTTGGCTGCCTAACTCACTGAGTTTACCCCTCAAAATTTGCCCTTAAAGACCGAACCTTGGAATATACAACGTCATTTTTTGTATAACGCAAATCTGAAAGTAGTTTGTTAAAAATCACTAACATATTTTAATGAAATGTTTTTTAGCCCAAATACTCGATCATCTATACTAATATTATAAAGCTGAAGAGTTTGTTTGTTTGTTTGAACGCCGCAATCTCAGGAACTACGGGTCCGAATTGAAAAAATATTCTGTTGGGTAGTCCATTTATCGAGGAAGGCTATAGGCTATATAACATTACACTACGATTAATAGGAGCGGAGCAGAAATGAAAAATGTTACAAAAACGGGGAAAATTGACGCATACGAAGTTGCGCGGCTCAGCTAGTTCTAATGATAAAAGTGAACGTGATTTCTCGTCAAAAAATAGAGAACTTTGTATCTAAGCATTACGAAGCTAACGTTACACGAAGAATGACGTTGCAGAGCTTACATTACAGTCAATAACCCCTCAAAGCATACAAGCATAAATTGTGTACCATCAAATGTCAATCGTAAATTACTCGATAATATCTCATTCAAATGTCTCAACTATCTCACAATGTATAGCAGGAATACCTAACGGAATATCTACATATAATATCATTAAGAGCTTCATATTACAACTAAGTTCCATTAGTACGAACTACGTACTCCAAATCAATTACAAACGCTATGCAATCACTTCCCATAAGGTTATATATCAAGATTGAAATTGCATCCAATAGTAAACTAGAATATATTAATGTTTGACTGCAGGTGATGCCACAGACATTCTACATATAGAACAGTCAGAAGTAGTAGTTTGTTTAAGTTGAACCACGATCTGTTCCATCGCAACAAAATGAAGGTGCCTCATTGGTGACGGATCTGATCAGCGAAGTTACCCAACGTTTATCGCTGTCGGTCCATAGATGAGTGATTGTTTTCTAATAAAAAAATGTGTGGCGCTCGGGGACTGCCGCGGTAATCCTATTGCATAGCATTTTTTATCAACTTATGCAATTAAAATTATTTATTTATGTTTTATTTATGCAGTATTTTTTTTATTTTTTTTTTCATTACATTTCGGAGCATTACAAGACGAGCGTCTTGATCGGTGCGAACTTCGTACAGTACCATATACATATACGTTAAGCGAACGCTCGGCCGAGCTACATGGTAGGCGGAGTGGGGGGTGTTAGGTTTTATTTTCGTTACGGAATTTCTTGATTCGCTCGCCGTGCTCAAAGTCCGCGATAAAAGCTATGCAATAGCTTAAAAATAAATTTTATAAATAAAAAAACGCCTGCGCAAAAATACGCAAACAAGATCCCCTACCTCTAGACGTCATGACTGTGTGTCTACACGGTCATGACGTCTGAAGGTAGGGGATCTTGTTTACATCTTCATCAACCCAAAAAACGGTCAGATATACTTTTAGGGTTCCGTAGCCAAAATGGCAAAATGGGGCCTCATAGTTTCGCCATGTCCGTCCTTTCACAGCTTAGCTCAGAGACTGTTAGTGAGAGAAGGCTGTAGCTTTGCATAAATACACATTTTACTTACGCCGACAAAGTGCTGTAATAAAATCTTGAAAAACATTTTTGGGGATACCTCCCCTTTGTAAAATGGGGACGTGATTATTTTTCTTACCTACCCCACCGTGTGGGGTCTTTTAGGGGTTGTAAAGACTATTTTTAGATTTAAAAACTTTTAGCGGTTGTAAAGACTATTTTTAGATTTAGGGGCCGTTTGTAAAATAATCTTTCACAAACGGATCCCTAAATTTTAAAAGAGCAATTTTTTGCTAGTAGTAGTATATATAGTTAAATTAAAAGGAAAACTATCACAGCTAAGTAGGCTTTACAAGTTTATGAGTAACAAAATTTTCGTACAAGTTTCATTCAAAATTTAATTATTATTAAGTACTAGCTGTGCCCGCGACTTCGTTCGCGTGAAAGTCGTTTAAAATAAGGTAGTTTAGGTAACGAAATAACTTCTGTGTAAATATGTTGGAAACAGTCCTGTTGACTAAATACTTACTAAATAAAAATCGATCTGTTCTATTCTTTTAGATAGTTAGTTTGGTGTGCGGCTTAAGAAGTGGGTTTTCTGTTGTTTTTGTTTCATTCTTTCAACGTTATACCTACTTATTACCTAATAATTTTTAATAGAATTTGTACGAAAATGTTGTTACTTCTCATGTGATCGTAAACTTGTAAAGCCTAAGTACTTAACTGTGATAGTTTTCCTTATAATTTTAGTATTTATACTACTACCCTGATTTTTTTCACATACCCAACATCAACCATTTAGCTGGCATGGGGACACTTGACTCTAACAAAAATGTTCTCTATAAAGCCTAATATTATACACAAAGGAATCCTTAAATCTAAAAATAGTCTTCACAAACCCTAAACGCTTTTTAAAAGACCTATCTAATGATACCACACACGATGGGGTAGGTAGGTGAGAAAAAAATCCTTAAAAAAATAATTATTTTCAAGATTTTGTTCTTTCACTTTATCGGCGTTAGTAATTTATTCATGCAAAAGTTGCAACCTTCTAGCACTAACAGTCTCTGAGCTAAGCTGCGGACGGACGGACATAAGGGAACTATAAGGGTTCTGTTTTGCCATTTTGGCTAAAAATGGGGTGTATTTCATATAGTGTTACTACGCAATACTAATAATAAAACTGCTGTAACACTTTAGTAAGCAAACACAGAGCGTGTCATGTGTGTCATGCCCGCGAAAATGTCAGATATCCCTAAAGGTACGGTTGACAAACAACGACCCCCCTCCTCCCGTCACCCGAACTACTCACACTTGACCAATGTTGAGCCATTCATTATCGTTGAATTGATGAACACGTAATCTCCAACCATAACCCCAAAACATGATCCTCGATGCACCTGTGTGATGCGTGGTCAAACAAACGGACAGACAGACAAACATTTCTAAAAATCATAGCAATGTGTTTCTTTTAAAACTTCTTTTACTAAGTATAGAACGTTATTGAATACAACGCCATCTGCTTTCAAGAATGTTGCCACTTAGCATCTCAAGCACCTATACCCTAATAAATGTTTTCACAAATAAGGAATTATTTGATCACGGTGAACAATTTGATTTCATAGATGGCGCTACATGTTTTTTTTTGCGTGTGTAATGTCTTATTTTAGACGAACACATCATTTCTGGAAAATGTCGAATACTTTTTAATTATAATGTAATATTGTTTTTCATTTCTACTACGATTAATTAATTACTCTCAGCAGTGCACGCAATACCTATAATTAACTTACCTACGTGCATAATTTACTTGATGAAAGTAAATAAGTTACTTACGGTCGAAAAAATGACTAAAACATTGAGAAAATTATTAAAAAAGGATAAAGACAATTTAAAAAAATACATAAAGAACATAATCAGACATCGGATTCGAGCCCGGGACTTCGTCGTCAAAGTTCGCTAGCATAGCTTCAAGGCTATACTGTTCGCTACTTGCCACGTCAAAATAACTGTTCTTATGAAACTTAACAATGTTGTGTTTCACTCCTTTTAGTTTTAGCGTGAAGTTATGTATTCCATGGGTTACAATTATAGATAATGTCTAATTGTGGAAAATTTTGTGATAAACCATTATGGTGCGACAAAAAATACGTTGCTACTCGTTCCCCATAGACGTTAGCGTAATGATTCATAGTGTAAATAATGTCCTATAGTATTTACTATAAAACTGCAAATTTTCATAAAGATCCGTCTAGTAGTTACTGTTTTATAACGAAAAATAGCTACAGACATTATCCCTTACTGCTTAGCTCCTATGGGAAAAAGCGTGATAATTTATAGCCTAAATGTTAATCTGCATCTATTAGATTGCACGTGCAAAATTTCAACCAAATCTGTACGGTAGTTTTTGCGTGATGCGTGTTCAAACAAACAGACAGACAGACAGACAGACAGACAGACAGACATTTCTAAAAATGCAGCAAAGTGTTTGAATACTCTTTTCGAACATTTCCTAATATTTTTTTTCACTAAGTTCGGCCATGTACAGACACGTGAAATTTACAGTTTTATTATATGTATAGATATAGATAGATATACAACGTTGTAAGTATGAAACAAAAACAACAGAAAACCAACTTCTTAAGCCGCATTATTCGTTTGGGGGGGGGACTACGGAACCCTGCATTGTGCGTGGCCCGACATGCACTTGGCCGTTTTTTTGACGTTTTGGAATCGAAAATGAAATCATGTTCTGGAATACCAGCGTAATACACAAATCCAGTATCTAAAGCCACCAGACCATTGACCAGTTGGTTTTATCACGGTAAAACCAACTGGTCAATGGTTTCATCTAACGGTGGAGTTGTGAAAACACAACGTGAACTATTTCAAAAATTTATGCGGCTAATACAACTTACCAACCAGACTGTTTACTAGCACTAACAGGGGGGGGGGGGTTCTTGAAAATGTACAGATTTACTTTATTAAAGAAAAGTAAACCGACTTCAATTGAAAATGAAGAGAAAAATCAAACTGCAAACAGCAATAATATAATAAAATAGCAAATATATATATTTAAGCGGCGATAACGTAATGGCTAAGGCATCGGTCTTACAATCGTGAGATCGCGGGTTCTAATCCTACCCATTATACTACCGACGTGAACCCACTCCTAACACAAGCCACTGAGCTTAGTTGGAGGGGCTAACAGGATTCCCCATTGCTAGTAATCTTTTTAAAAAAAGAAAAATAATGAAAAAAAATACCATTTTCTTTTAAAGACGACTCCTGCATTAGTGTACAAGCTCTGTGTCGCGGGGGACTTTACAAACATGCAAGTCACGGACACAAAGTACGCCCAGACTCGGAACAACAATTTGTGGATCACACAAAGTGGCGTCCTGTGTGGGAATCGAACTCACGACCTCTTGCGTAGCCGTCGGACACACTCCCACGCGCCACAGAGGCAGTTTGGTTTTTCTCTTCATTTTCAATTGAAGTGGGATGATTTTCAATTGAAGGCTCATGCTTTATAGGTAATGAATTTGATTTATCCCTTGATTTTGTAAGTCACTGAAATAATGTTCACTGACTTATTCCTAGGTTTTAGTCTATTTATTTTTATATATTTTTTTTATTTAATAGTTTTTAGTAGTTGTAGTATGTAACCGATGTAACAACTAACTTTTATCACAGCTATTGAAAATTGAAAATTGAAAATTGAAATTTAAAAAAAAGAATGGTTGCTAACTACCTTTTTTATAAACGTCACATATCTAAGAACACTCGGGCAATCAAGATGAATCTAACGACGTCTTAATTGTAAAATCCGTTCAGTGGATTGTGAGATATCAGGTAATAAAGAATATTACATACATATATACAAGATACGCGCGAAAAACATAACCCTTCTTTACAGTCGGGTAAAAATAGCAAACAATAGCTATCAGTGTGGTTTAGATTTAACTGAATCAATAGGTAAATCGGAAAGTTGTTGACTATGAGTTTTATAAAACCAGTCCGGCTTTTTTCCGTGATACGTGAACAAATTAACAGGCTACTCTTTTATTTACAACCAAAAATATTTCATCATGTAAGTTACAAAGTAAAAATTATGAGCGTTAAATTTGCAAAATTATAATATGATTTTACGCAGATGGGTCTCTGAAAATTAAAATGACTACTCTTTTTGTAGGACTACCTCAAAATAATTTGTGTAATATTTTCGGGGTTCATGTATAATGTATCTTAATTCTACCATAATTTCGAAACGCCTGAACAGACTCAGATTGTTAGAAGATCGGTAAAAAAACTAGGTAACTTTAGACCAGTCTTAAAAAAATCTAGCTGACGTTAGACGCCATTAAAGTCTTCTCGTGTCAAATAAAACCCTCATTTATACAATTTGAAATATGTAAAACAATTTGCGGGTTTATATTATTTCATTTTCTAATTTGAACGTAAATATTTTACAAACTCTGTCACCAAGTAAGGTGTAAATAGGTATATAATATAATACATGTATTCTGCTATCATGAACACCTACGTCACTCGAAATCGAGTCACAGACCGTCTTTAAATATTCTGACAACTGGTACAACCATTGACTGACGTTACCGCATTGCGTGAGATTTCTAAACTGTCATCTGAACTAGACTAGAGGCTAGCCGCAAAAGAGACCGCCTTTGTTAGATTGTAACTTCAATATTACTATAGAGAAGAGATACCATCTAACGGAGTACTGTGAATGCCAGATTATTATTATCTTGTACTTTCATTCCTATTTGTACTTCGAGGCCATTATAATCTCCCAGGTTCATTTACGTCAAAGGCGCTCGCATCTCTAAGCCTGAGTAATACATTCTGAGCTGGAAAAATGTCTCTAAAATGGCTTCGCTTTATATCCTGCAGATATCGCAGTACCCGATTTACTTATAAATCGCTACCTAGTCTTAGTACACGACTATCTACCTTTATAGCGCTTATTAGGTTCCAGTAGCATGAGTCTTAAGGTGAATTGATCGAAAATTGAAAGTGAATGTTCAATTTCTTCAGCTTATAATAATAAAAGAAGAATTCTCAATGTAAATTTGAACAAACACTAAAGAATACTTACAACGTTGTGTTTTTATACGCCCCGTGTTATTTACGTTGGAATTCGAAAAATAAAACATAAAGAGGCTCTTATCTTTGAGCGCAAATTGTGTAGATACCGGGAAAGAATAATGTTTTATTATTCAACTCTGAATGTTTGTATCATTAGTCCCTTTATGCAATAATCCATAGTGTGGCATTCAAATATTATAATTTAGTTCAATTTCAGATTTACATAGCTTTGAATAACTACGCCCAAGGGTACTTATTTAAATTCTATTTGAACCGAGTTATTTGCAAAGTGAATTTATACAGTTGTAGATAGTTTACTCAATAATATGACTTGATGAAGAATAATCTTGCTTACTTTGAAAATGAGTTCAAACGTTTTGACAAGAATAAATTTTCCAAAATAAAATGCGTGTTTTGACTGAAATTTGAATGCGAAGATAACAGAGATTGAGAACTGTTGTCCGCAACTTGGTTCGCGTTGAAATTTTGAAAAAACAAATGTATCCCACGAGATTATAATCTGTCTTTGTGGCAAATTTCATTCAGATTCGATTACCCGTTTTGTTGTGATTAAATAACAAACATACATAAACCATACAACTAAACTTTCGCATTTATAATATTAGTACCTATAGATTTCATTCTGTATTGCATGAATTGCATGATTAATCGAAGTTATCGAGTCGTATAATGTGAATAACAATTAAGTGCATAAGGAAAGTAAAGAAACTGAATACAACGTGATGGCTTGCTCTTGTCTTTTGTATAGAAATGTACGAGTATAAGACCCTTGAGACATTCATCGATCAACAGTAACTCTAAAACTTTTGTGTTGTATAACAAATATAATTATGAAATACGGGGAGTAACGTGATCTTTGTTTATAAGGGACCGTCTGCACGAGCGAGAGAATCGCGACGATATCACTCTTCTATCAAGCGATTATTCCACCAGCGTATCGTCGCAATTCACGTTTTCAAGGCCTGCGTTTGACAGCGCGCTCGCCGCGCTCTCGCATTGAGAGCGCTACGTTCCGCAGCGAGCGCGCGGCGATACTATAACGTTTCTCTCGCACTCAGCCACTCGCCGCGACAAAATCGCCGTAAGGAGACACGTTTTAAGAGAATGTATAGATGATATAGGTGGCACGACGATAATATCGCCACGATCGCTTGCACTAATCACAAGCTGACTCCAGCTTCGAAGTTCGCTTGTGACCAAGAAATACTATAGTTAATTCCTGTATATGTATACCTACTTTAGTAATTATATGTACAGATCAATTTAATCTAAAACCGTTTCATCATCAACATCATCAACCAGTATCGGTCCATTGTTGGGCATATTGCACTCCTAATTTTACCGCTCTTATTATAAACTAGCTTTCGCCCGCAGCTCCGCCCGCGTGGATGTTGGCTATCTATAACTATCTCCGTACCAAAGGCGATTGTTCAAGTGACTATGAAATTTAGTATCGCTACAAATTTTGTTGTGCCAAGATGAAAACTACTGATTTATGTAGACATTAATATATACTTTCAGAAAAACCAACAATGATTTACCTAATTTGCCGGGTTTAATTGATATGGATGGATGAACTTCGAAAATCGAAATATTTATATACATTTTTTTTATTAAATAGGACATAACTATGATATTGCGTATTAATTATGTATTACACATGATGTGTAACACTAGTTTATGGCTATGAATTCGGCTTTGCAGTGATATATAATCCGAATCTCTATCTCACAAACACTTCACAATTGTCACAATATTGGTACGAGTCTCTGTCTCACAAAATATTTCTGATTGTTACTATGTATATGGAGTCTCTATCTCAAACTCACGTAATGTAACCACAATATCATACACAACACGAGAAATAACAAAAGCTATTTGTTATTAATACTTTAAACTGTTTTCATAATGGACCGGCGCCAACAAGCTTTATGCACAGATAAACAAGTGACATGACATTACATTTCAGTGTTGCCATAACTTTTGTCACATCCTGTACAAATCGATTTTTTTATTAAAATTCATTACTATGTTCTTATTTTTAATCGAGCCGGGTCCTAATCTAAAGGTATCATAGAATATGTTTATTAAAAAGTATAGTGTATAAATATTATCGTTTTTTACATTCAAACGGTGCAACAATTAATAGAGTATTTATATTAATTATTTAATAAAAATCGATAATAACCCTAATCGATATTACGATTTTATTTTTGTAATAGTGTTACCACCGTTAAAAATACCTTCATACGAAAAAAAAGGAAATAAATAAACTGAAAGACTAATATTTGCATCTCAATATTCCGGCAAATGAGAGACTCCATATCATTATATAATAACGTTATAATTAGAAACAAGAATTATACATTTAATCAACTTGTGGCACAACGTAAATACTAGCGATACTGCTGGTGGGCATACCCCTTTCATCTAAATTGGTTTAGCTGTTTGAGCGTGAAAGCGTAACAGACAGACAGACAAACAGAGTTACTTTCACATTAATAATATTAGTATGGATGCGAAAGGTTGGATGTATGGACATATGTATGAATGTTTGTTATTCAATCACGTCACAACGGGTAAACGGATCTGGACAAAATTTGGAACGAAGTAGGATACATTTGTTTTTTTTTATTTTTCCCGCGAACCATGTCGCGGACAACAGCCAGTGTTAAATAAGTACAAGACGTATACTTGGTTTATTTATATGTATTCCTTACATACTTGTAGTGAAACTACATTTCTCAAAATAATTATTATCATTTGAAATTAGGAATTGATACCTATGACAGTATTGATAAATATATATTATTTTAGCTTCAATGAAATACAATCGTGGAAGTCGATATTTACCTCATTTTTTAATCTGGATTTAAAACTAGGTGTTTGATGCCATCAAGCTGGGTCCTTATTCACATTCTATTTTTCCGTTTTGTGGCAAGCCCGTGCGAACTGACGCACGCGCGGTGCGATCAAAGATGTCCGCTGTGCAAGCGCGTTGATGCATTTCTAAGCGCAACTCTCTATTTACCATTATGGCCATATATTGTGGATTTTGACAGTTCGCGCGGGCTTGCCTCGAAAACAAAAAAAAAACATGAATAAGGACCCTAATCCAGCGATGACACCCAAACTTTAATGTATACTAGTAAAAACCCTCGAGTTTGGACTCATTTATCCTCGAGCTGACCCGCACTTCATTAAGTAGTGAGACCAAAACAATAAAACGACTTTATGCTTTTTATATTGCGAACAACTACATGTTGTGTTGTGTCATTTAACAACCATAAACAACGTCCAATAGTGTGGAGACCTATGACGCTTGGTAAAATAGTGTCTTAGAACGCTTTAAATAGCTACTTTAAGCAAAACAATCAAAGCAGTAAATCCCTCACTCTATGAGCCACTACAAATATCTCAGAGAAATAGTACACAAGTGTGTGAAGTTTCTCACTGTCACTCTCCTAGTCTGATGGAACGGAAATTTGACACGACGCGCGACGAAGAAGAGATTGGGCACGGGACCGACGGGCGGCGACGGCTTAACACTCTCCAACGCACGGAAGAGTATGACAGTTTTAGGAAACGGTCTATCAATCGATAGTAGTAACGTTACGAAACTTCGTTATACAGGGTGTAACAGAAAGGTGTGGTCAAATTTCAGCAGCGGATAGGGTATGTTATCAGTATTGCACTTACCATGGTGCCAAAGCTGGTTGCATTATTATTACATATTTATAGCATATTCTTTTTGTCAAAATTCAGTAGTGAAAGGCGTATGGCATAAGAATTATACCTTACCTGGTACAAAATTCGATTGGATTAATCTGGCATGGAACTTTTTAAGTCATACTTTTTTTAATTAATAACTTTCTCATTCATAAATAGACGAATGAAAAAATAATAAATAATTTTTTGGGGTACTCAGATTTTGATAAAATTAGGTATGTGCACTCAGTATCATGGGCACATACCAACCCTTGAATATGACCACACCTTTCTGTTACACCCTGTATAGTAGCCTGTAGTAAACTATTAGCCGTTCTTTCACTGAGTTATAGACCCTTCATGAATTAATATAGGTATATATAACATACATATTGTGTTTCTATTTCTAGAGATTTGCCTATAACAACTTTTCGTTAAATGTTTGTACTGCCTTTCTACTGTGTGATTTGTAATATACCAATAACCTCCCACTCGTGACCTCTTTATGTTACACTTAATAATTTTGTAATATCAGTTTTGGAAAATATTTAATATATTAACCCTTAATCACTAACCAGTTGTTCTTGGAGTTATGACTTTAACAAATACTACATACTATTTTACTAGAGTAACATCGTTGTTTATTGTGAGAACCTGACAAAGAATCATTGATTTTACTCCATGGTCTCACAGATGTGTGGTAAATGGTTGTGTAAAAGTAGTTGGTAGGCGATGAAGGGTTAATTAGTACTTTTTTTTTCAAAAAATATATTAAGAAGTTATTTCGTGTAATGTAAAGAAATCAAGAACTGTACTAACTACTGTACATTTGTGTGTTTTTTTAAACATCTTTAATACAAAAAAACCGGGCAAGTGCATGTTGGGCATATCGAAACTATAAGGGTTCCATTTTGCCATTTTGGCTACGGAACCCTAAAAAACAAGTTTAACAAAAAACAGGTACCAAAATTATGTTTTAGTATCTATTAAAATTAAAACGGTCATCAAACAATTACGCATTCTTTATTATTCACACCTTAAATAGGCTTCACTAACTTCTTACTTCACAAAGAACGACTAGACACAGCAACGAAAATGAAATACTTATTGTTTAGATACCTCTATTGAATCGTTTAGGGGAAATTAGGCTCTTTTATAAAACAGCTAAAAGGCGCATCGACCGCCCTACGTGACTTCGCAACTTATTTTACAAATTTTATATAAAACTAGCAGATATCACAAAATACTGGGAGTACAGAAGGTAACTTAAAGCACATGTCCCATCAACGGCGAGAAAATGAGAAGCGAGTAGCGATTTTATCAATGAAGAAACGTCTACATACGTATGTGATACAGATATGAATAGTTGATCGCTGACCGTTCATACTACCAGCGAGTACTCGCTCTATACTGCATCTCTTTTGTTTACACGAACGGGATCTACAATATACATCTATTGTACGTTTTTTGGGCAATAAAATCGCTACTCGCTACTCGCGATTGGTGGGACAGGTGCCTTAAAGGAATGAAAAATTCGCTAGACTAGCTGCACAAAATACCGTGAGTACAAAAAGTGACCTTCATACAAACCTCGCTCGAGCAACCCACACATAGACTTCGTTCACACAAGTAGAATTCGGATAACTTTGGACGTCTTTGTTCAGAACAAAGAAGGCGTTCCGAAATTCCGTAACCGTTAGGGCCCGGCTACACGCTCAATCTTATTAGCACAAATGTTTGTTTGTGCAAATAAACATGTGCGTTAAGACGGCAAAACTGTATACCGCACAAATGGCTTGCACATAAGGCTAGTTTGTACAAAATGTATTTGCACAATTAAGCATGTATATAAAGACGGTACGTAAAGGTTTGCACCAACCGGTTTGTGCAAATAAAATTATGCGTGCGGTCAGGCTCCACGCAGCGACTTACATGTGCAAACAGATTGTGCCAATTTTTGCACAAACTGTTTGCGCATGCTAGTCGTTATTGTGTAGACACCATACAGTTTTTGCGCCAATATTTGCATGCAATGGAAGTCGCTGCGTACAGCCAGACCCAAAGAGATATCTACGCCTCCGTAGCTCAAGTGGACGTTGTATGAAGGTTGCCGTCTATACATACTGTATTTTGTACATTTACTCCACCAGCTTTTCTCATTCCTTTACAAAGAACTTTGTCTACTGTTTAACTGTTATTTTTTCCTGTTTCCTCTATTCTCATGGGTTATTAAACCTCACAAGATGTAAATGAAAAGTTGAGAATCAAAGGCTTCTTTAGTATTCGAGTTTGCACAAAGTTGTAGTATTGTATTTCAGATTACAATCTTTTGAGCTTTTAATTAGTGCTTCGTGGACCTTTTGTACGTGAGCATGAATAAAGTCCACAGGTTTAATTAAATATGTAGTAGGTACCTACTTATCAAAATTAAAGCAATTTATGAAACGACTTGTTTTCATGTACTATGTTATGTTATATTTTTTAATCAAGACACACTTAACAAATTAATTCTTGCTTAGAACATTATTGCAATTTGAGAAAACATAAATATTTGAAGAATGCTTTATTAAAAAACTAACCTACACTACGCTACGCCACACCGCTATAAAAAGCAAATTGGAAATTGCTTCACCGAAAGAATTTTACATGCTAATGTGTGCAGATTAAAAAACCCATGACACACGAGATAAAAAATGTTCAGAAAGACTGAACAGACAATATTCAAATATAGCTAAAACCATACCGATTGAAAGAAATTTAAACTAATATTATAAAGTTGAAGAGTTTGTTTGCTAGTTTAAACCCAATAATCTCAGGAACTACTAGTCCGAAAAATTATTTTACTGTTGGATAGACCATTTATCTTGAAAAGCTATATAACATCACGCTACGACTAATAGAAGCGGAGCAGCAATGAAAAATGATGCAAAAGCTGAGAGAAAATTTACGCAGACGAGGTGACGCCGGTCATCTAGTTTCTAATAAAAAGATGATTTTTAAAGACAAACACATCGTTGAAAATGCTATCACATTAAACTTATAAGAAGAAAAAAAGAAAAGTGAGAGGTTGAAATGAACACGCAACATAATTTCACATTAAGTATTTTTAATATTTTAAATACTGCTATAAGTTTTGCATAAAATAAAGATTTGTATGTATCTGAAGATTCCGCTTAGCAATACTGGTACAATACATAGACGGCACGTAGTTTTGGGTTTATAGACAGTAATAACAAACAGGTGACATGTTGCTAGCCCGTTGCTTCCGAACCCGAGATTGACTTGTTTCTACGGTTGACGGGTAAAAGGATACACATTTCAGTTTGAACAAAGACCTACTATTGTAAGGACTTCAGGTATGCCGAAGATCTGTGGATCTATTTATTTTAATACTAGCGGACGCCTCGCGGTTTCACCCGCGTATATCCCGTTCCCGTGGGAATACAGGGATAAAAAATAGCATCCAGGGTTAGTGTAGCTTCACAACGGTAAAATAATTTTTCAAATCCGTCCAGTAGTTTCGGAGCCTATTCCCACAATACAAACAAACAATCAAATCTTTCCTCTTTATAATATTAGTATATAAGAAATACTCTACTTACTCAGAATTGTTTAAAGTTGATAAACCTCTAAACAGTTATCCTTGATACTTGGTTTATACTCTAGTGCGGAAGTAGTTTTTTAGGGTTCCGTAGTCAAAATGGCAAAAACGGAACCCTTATAGTTTCGTAATGTCCGTCTGTCTGTCTATCTGTCAGTCTGTCTGTATGTCACAGGAATTTTACTCAAAGACTTCTCAATGAATATTTATGAAATTTGATGAAAAGGTGTCTTGTAGTAGCCGCTACTTATTTTGATAGCTAAATAATGAAAATAAATATTTTTGGGGGGCCACTCCATACATGTAACAGAAGATGATTTTTTTTTCAGCAAACATCAGCGTGTGGTACATCATTCGACAGATCTTTTAAAAACATTGTAAGGTTTTTAATAAACTTTTTTGATTGAGTGAAGATTTTTGATTGTCACAAAGGTAGCGCTTAATAAGAATTTAAACTAAAATTATTTCGAACATGATCGGATATACCGTCATTGAGTTATTGCTGAAAAACTGCGTATCTAAACAAAAGGGCGTAAGTGCCATGAACATACGCTCTTCTGATGCGATTATTCGAGCCTGCGGAACCCTACACTGAGCATAGTCTAACATGCTCTTACCCGGTTTTTCTTATAAGTGTATTGTGAGGAATTGAAATCCCCCTATTGACATCGGCTTAAAAAAAACAACATTGCACTAGAAATTCGTTTTGAAATACCTATCACCAGAAAATATTTTTTACTAATAGTGAAATTACGTACCCAACACAAAATCTTCAAATTACTTACAGAAATACAAAGTAATTTTGTTAAAATTACCTTCCTACTTGAATAAATTTCATAACATAAAGTTATCCTTCTGGTACAAGGTCAACCTATACACAACCCAAAGGAATCGTGAAATGGTAAAAATAAGAATTAAGTAGCAAGAAAGTTATCATAAGCTGTTGCTTTTCATTTCAAAAGTTTGGTGTCTCCAAGGCCACGTTATGCCGACGACCCCAATTGTCATGCAAAACATTTACAAAACTCGTTAAATGCCGTTAAAAATCTCAAAAATGAACGTTTCTTTACATTTTTTATGATTTCAGCAATGTAAACAACTTGGGTGAATTAGGGCAATGCATGTATAAATAGATTCTGAACTTAAACTATTCGAAATAATTCACGAACTTTTTTTATTAAGGCTGGGAAGGTACTGCTCTTCGTTCTTAAGTATCGCACATAAACATTCCACGTGGCCTGCTAAAAAAATCTTGAAACATTTCATGTAAAGTGCACATTAACCTTTCAGTATACATGTAAAACGCCAAATATGAATGTTACATAAGGGCCGCTATGTCTGACGGTGTTTTGAATATGTTCAAATGTGGAATGGTTAATAGGATGAGAGCAATACAAATAAATAATGAACTAAAGACACAGTGAGAGCTCGTTAATTCAATTCATACGTAGCGTCCACGTCTGCGAGTGAAGTCCGACTCCATCATGTTTGGAGTAGCACCCTGAGTGGCCGTAATTTATTTAATTACCACTAGAAGAAGGAAATTGTAACGTAACGTAAATATATCATAAAAAATTTCTCTGGTTTTTTTAAAACGCGGAAGTTTGTTTCGCGCAAATGTATGCTGTGTGATGTATGGTTTGTTTGGATTCGTCTGTTATCGGTTTTTTTCACTTTTTAACTGTTCCATTGGACTTTTGTGATGTTTTGTGAACGTGTATCTACTACCAACCGGTTACAACGGTACAGAATTGGGATTTTAAAAACTTCACACAGTTATGTCGGATTTAAAAAATATTTACAGAGTTGCATCTAAATGAAAAATGTCACATTGTATTAGATTTTATATCGCGACTTAATCGCGTGAAATATTTAAAGGTGCAATTATCTTTAAATAACTCGACGTTTTGATCAAACTACACCGAACATGGTTTAGCTAGGAGTATAGTATTAGGTATATTATCTGTGGCCAGAGTATTATGAGCTGCAGATTATTTTTACTACTTTCACCTGGTCTTCTTATCTACCTTCTACCTGACCTATCTAATAATGTGCAAAAATTGCAAAAGTTTAAAAAAAAAACATCACATTGTAGTTCTAAATCTTCCAGATTGGTTTAAACTATCATGGCGTGAAGGTAAATTGACCGGTCTTGTTCGTAAACGAGTAATAATTAAGGATGTCTCCAGTTATTGGTAATTATGGCAATTGCTAGTTATCATTATCCTGAGTACCACTTTAATGGTATCGGATTCACAGTGGACTCGAAAATAAGGTACAAATAAGTTACATATTTGAAAACTAGCGGCTCTACTCAAGTAGATAACAGCTATTTGACCATTTTACTTGATCTTTCTAATAGGTAGGTACGTGGTACGGGAATCGAACTGCTGGCAACAGTTATGCTCAACAGATTTTGATGAAACTAGTAAATGTATTATTTATTTATTTATTTTTAATTATAGTGTTACTGTGGAGGGCAAGGTGTTAAGTCCCTCCAACACAAAGGGAGGATCCTCCGACCAGGCGAGGTGATCATGCCTGGCGGGCCGCGGCCCAACGGTTAACGTTGGGAACTTGTATATATAGTTAGCAGCTGTGAAAACTTCTATATCGCGATTCAGGATTTGGCGCGAGCTGTCAAGTGTCAATTTATTTTATATTATTATATGTGGGTACCGCCACATCACTCCCCTCCGGGACCGGAGGTTGATTGTCTTGATGAGTCAGCTGTCGTCGCTTTCTTGAGGAGCGTGCCAGTGCCAGTGTAGAGTAGTTCCAGTGAGTCGGAACTTGATTCCGCTAGTCCCAGTGAGTCGGACCTGAATGCCGCTAGTTCCAGTGAGTCGGAACTGAAATCCGCTGAGCCCTTTGAGTCGGGTAGTAGCTGCGGTGTGCGGTGCTGCGGTGCTGCGTAGTGGCTGGCTGCTGCGTAGACGGGAGAGATGTGCTCTGCTTACGAGTACCGTAGGTGCAGTGTGCTGTGCCTAGACGCTGGAGAGGCCGTAGGGATGACCAGGCTGGAGCGTTCGCTGCAGGCGTGTGGTATCCCAGTAGAGGCCGGATGCTGGCTGGCTGTGACTTAATTACCGCTCATATCTATGGGAGTGACGGCGAGTGTGGCGATGACGATGCTGCTGCTGCTGGTGATGAAGGCTGCTTCCAATCACGTCGGGGTCACCACTGTGGAGGGCAAGGTGTTAAGTCCCTCCAACACAAAGGGAGGATCCTCCGACCAGGCGAGGTGATCATGCCTGGCGGGCCGCGGCCCAACGGTTAACGTTGGGAACTTGTATATATAGTTATCAGCTGTAAAAACTTCTATATCGCGATTCAGGATTTGGCGCGAGCTGTCAAGTGTCAATTTATTTTATATTATTATATGTGGGTACCGCCACATTACCTTTTCCTACTTAAATTAAAATCTATTCAGGTAGTTTGGCGTCAACCCCAAACAGACAAACAGACAGGCAAAACACAAAGCAGAGTTTTAAAAGCTGCTTACCCGATTTGATTGCTCAGCCGCGTAAATGCGGCCCAATCCCATAAAAATATCCTAATTTCATCACTGGAATCGTTTAACCGAACTAATATTATAAATGTGAAAGTAACTCTGTCTGTTTGTTACTTTCTTACGCCTAAATCGATGAACTGATTTAGATAAAATTAAAATATAATGATAGTTTGAGTCCCAAGAAAGGACATATAGGATAGCTTTTATCGCGATAACCGACACCCACACGGGTGGAGCTTCGGGGGAAAGATAGTTATTACTAGCTTTCGCCCGAAGTTCTTGAAACTTGCTGATGTTGGTTCCCAAGAAGCCCTCGCTACTTCAGGAGTAGGTATTGAAAAATGCTGAGTTAGTTATCGATATTATTTCTAATATACTAGCCTTTTATTATCTAAAGTCTAGATTCCT
Organism: Herminia tarsipennalis; assembly: GCA_945859575.2. Taxonomy (NCBI): domain Eukaryota; kingdom Metazoa; phylum Arthropoda; class Insecta; order Lepidoptera; family Erebidae; genus Herminia; species Herminia tarsipennalis. Next base: position 19,557,217 of record OX243835.2, read on the forward strand.
AGGCCGGCTAGATAACCATAGCCATAACAAGATTTATTACACAACTTCGCGCGCTTTTACTATCATAAATTTGAAATTTTCAAAATATCCTATTAGTAATAACTAGCTTTCGCCCGAAGCTCCACTCATGTGGATGTCGGTTATCGCGATTAAAGCTATCCTAGATGTCCTTTTTATAATCCTCCACCAAAAATCACACCAAACATTTCACTAAATAACTTATAACAGATTCACATAATAATTCTTTCAATAGCCAAATAGGGTCACGTCCGCGTCCTATCTCAACAAACATAATATCCAAGCCACACCGCTTCTACAATTGGCACAAACGAGCTAGAAAACTGAACTTTGCACCAAGTTTGGACTTTTCCTTAGTGTTACGAACTATGTGTGACAATTTGAGAAGGAAGTTAGGTGAATGCGGTTGGCTTCTACATCTGCAGTGTGCATACAAACCTATTGTAACTAATGATACGGGCTGTAATATGGGTGGGATTAAACTTGCTGGAATAGCGTAATATTATAACTTGTATGCTTTTGTATGAGTACAACTTACAGAGTACAGTGGGATAACATTCCCGTCGTGGTGCAAAATTCGATTGTATTATTTAGGCATAGATCTTTTTACCCGACTGCACAAGAAGGAAAAAAACATAACCCTATGTTTTTCAAGTGTATGTATGTATGTATATTTGTTTGGCCGCCCTAGAGCCTAAACTGCTAAATGGATTTTAGCTTGAGAGGTGTTGTTGGATTCGTCTTAGTTGTGAAGGTGACACTGACACCCGTATTTATAAACGAGTAATTACTTATTACTTAGCCATTACTTCGTTGAGACACGGCTAGTTCTTAAAGTAATTACTTAGAAAAACCTATTTTATAGACGAGAAATATTCGTTACTTACTTGAGCAAAGTAACCAAGTATTACTTATTGCTTAGCAACCGGTGAGCCGCGAAAAACGTTCCTTTACATAAACAAGATTTTATTAAAGTTGCAAAATAGAGAGCCAGAAATATATTACGACAAACTAAAATAGCTAAAAATTTTAAAACTTTAAAAATTAATAATACAGAAATTAATCAGACCAAATTTTGATTTTATCGATGTTCTTTAATTTTAGTTTTCTGAATGTAACGAAATGCAACATAATAGAATAGTAATGCTACCAAATGAAATAGTCCGTCACACGTATATAAAGTATTTTTGAAGAACTTATTTTTAATTTAGCGTCATAAAACTCGCTTGACGTCGCCCTAGAAATGTCACTAATATTAATTAATATTTATTGATTTATAGATTCTCGAATTTAAGAGAGATAATTAATTATAAAAGTTATTGTTATAACAATATTTTAAATAATTTATTTGAAATGAAATGTTAATCACTGAAGACATCACCTGTGTTTTACTGTTTTATTTAAAGGAAGTTTTGTTGGTTAAATACGGGCACCGGTGTATTTTATAATGGTTGAAAGCCCGCAAGCCTAAGGCCGGGGTCAGCCACCCCGTTGTGTCGACTGCATTGCTTGTCCCGGTAAAATCTCAAGTACCACAATCAATAGATTTTGTCAGTGTAGCTAGAAGCCCCCTTTCAAGCATTACCCGGATAGTACAACGAACAGAGATAAAGAAGATACAAAAGATGGTTTTGTAACGGTACAAGGAAAGAAACGCCGACAGCCAACCATCAAGAACCGCTGCGGCTAAGCTAAGGGAACTCTGTGAACACGCCGGTGTACATCTCGCGCCGGCACGTACCAGAAGTTCCGCTACAAGACGAGGGTGCAGATTCTGGAGTCGCGAAGCATGGTACTTATGAGGGAGTGAAGCGTACCTACTGATATAGTTTTAATATATAGTGGTTTTAAGTTGTATTTGCTTTTACTAGCACTTCACTATTGTATTATACTGACAAGTATGTTAGTCGGCAAGGTATAGATTTCTGTGGGCCAAAGATGACTAAAATAAATCTTATATTAATATTATTATTGTATTATTTACCCACTGGCTGGCATAGCGCCAAATAAATTGTTTTTATTTTCCAAACCTTACATATTTTTAAAATATCTGTTAAGAAAAATAACCTCTCCATAAAATTTTTAATTAAAGCTATTACTCAAGTAACGATATCGGTGACTATTGCTTGGCTAAGTATTCTAACGTTTGACGTTTCTTACTTCACTCATTTTCTTGACTATAAAATAGAAACTGTTACTTAAGCAATTACTTTTACTTAAGTAACTGCTATTACTCGTTTATAAATACGGGGGTGAGTACTTTAAAATGTAAAAAAAAAACAAATAGCGCAATTTTGGGGCCAATATCAACATATGTTTAAAAAATCATTAAAACCTATTGAGTGAGGTATCAAAATAAAGGATTTTAAAAGTTGATAACAAATATTTATATATATATATATATATATATATATATATATATATATATATATATATATATAACTTATATATTTTATTGTAATATGGAACACTAAAAAAACGAATGGAAATAAAAAAAAATATTTAAACATTTAAAAAACCCGCCTGCAAAATCACGGAAACAAGAAACCCTTTACATTTAATATCATGTATCACAACTTAAAAATTGTGTGTCCGACACACACAATTTTTAAGTTCAACAAGATTCATTGATGCCTCCGACTGCGGTTGGCCAGGTTATGAAGTAATCAATTTCAAGATCGGGCCATGACATCATAATTACCCATGAGTTTTCCCACAATTTCGGTTACACGAATTTTCTGAATTAAAAAAGAATACAAATAAATAATAAAATTGAAATTAACAATATTTGTATACTGCTTTACAGAATGGTCTCTGATCATTCAGTAAACAAAACTCTGAACATTTAATTAGATTGTGCTGACTCTGCAAAATATAAATTTGCAACTCCTAAATAAATTTTATTTTTGCCAACACATTGGTTAACTTTTTTTGTCCAATAATGGTAACAATCGCTTCATTAAAAATCAAAACATTTTTCGTCTCAATATTAAAAACATGCAAGGTAACAGAAGATAATATTTTATTAGGATCTGTTTGTTTTAAATTAAAACAGCGATCCATGTTGCAAATTTATGTATATATAATAATAAAGGTCTTTGATTTATAAATTGCCTAGACGGCACCTTCTCCCGGCAGTAAGCATGTCAATAAAATAAGTAAAAAACTTTGAAATTTGGAATTCTCATTTAAAATTTTAAAAAAAACTGACATGTAATTACAAAATAATAGCTTCAATTTTAGATGACGCACTAGGAATCTAGACATTATAATATAATTAAAGATGTAGTTATACATTTTAAAAGCCATGATTAGAAAAAAGCTGCGCTCATTAATCTTATTTAACAAGTCATTTCTTAGCGACCAGACGAGGCAACTTTACACAAAGAACAGAGTAAATAACAGTGTACCGTAAAGTACTATTTTAAAGAAAGACTAATATTATATTTCAGTCTACGTCTGCAATATTACAGTATATTGTGATTTATGAAAGTCGAGTGCACGTTATGAATTTATGCGTTACATTTTTAAGATGCTACGTATTATTTATAGATGTTGTAGTATTCTACGATCGAATGTTTACGCGATATGGCTACGGTGCTACGAGCTTTTGGCTGCCTACGTAATTACTGACTGCATACGGCTGCCGGCTACATCCGCATAATCCTCTATGCATAGTGCTTTAAATATCAAATTAGGAACTTTATTAAAAAATCAAAATGTCGGATCATGCTTAGTGTAGGTTTCCGAAGCCGATGCCGTTTTAAAATCTGATTTGAATAATTGCACCAGCAGAAGAGCGTATGTTCATGGCACTTGCGTCTTTTTGTTGAGAAACACGTTTTTTGGCAAAAACTCAATGACGGTAGGTATATCCGATCATTTTTAAAATAATTTAAATTTAAAGTAGTTGTTAAGCGCTACCTTTTTGTTTTTTTTTTTTTATTATAGGTATATTATTTATTGCTTTTTATGTAGCTGCCTTGTATATTTTTGATTCGGTAATTTTTTTTATTTCTCACTTTTTAGTGGGTTGATTTGTAATTTACTTATGTTACAATAGGCTTATCAACTGTCAACTGCTCAAATCCTTTTACAAAATATTGCTTGCCCCCCATGCAGGGCCGAGTCCACTATCAGCTCTATTACATTGTGTAATAGAGCTGATAGTGGACAACACAACACAAGAATAAAGTGGTCCTCAAAACCATATTAAAGTAACTGAATCGCAAACTGTGAAATATTGAATAGGTCTGCTCGTAATTTGTGGTCTTCATCATCAGTTCCACTTCACCAATTGGTGTTTTTTAAGAGTAAATGCACGAATCACTATTAAATATACCTAAATCACTGTAGGTGTGCCTTTAATATTTTAAGAGTTCCCTCCATTTCTCCAGGATCCCATCATCAGATCGTGATCTGATGACAATGGGACCAACTTGGAAGTATACCCTTTCAAACACAAAAACAATTTTTCAAATCGGTCCAGCCGTCTTTGCGTACCTAATCAGTGAACACACAAATATAAAAAAAAAAATACATACAGACGAGTTGAGAACCTCATCCTTTTTGAAGTCGGTTAAAGGAGTGATTTGCTAAGACATGGTTTTTAATTATTACATAAATACCTACTATACTACACTATATACATAAACTTTTCTTAAACAAATCATCCTTTTTTTCGTTCAAGAAAAATGAGCTCCAACCGCTTACTTTAATCATGACGTATTTATAACTAACAAAATGATCAAGCACTTATAGGTCGAGGAGAGTGAACCAAAACACAACACGGCTAGTTACAACCTAGTCACGTATTTGTCACCCGGCCCTCCTCTCCCCCGTAATGGAAAATGTTTACAGTTATTAATGTGTGGATAGTGAGGGAACTCACTTTAATGGCATAATTAAGTGCAAACCTGCAGCCACATTAATAATGGTTGTAAATAGGAGCCGAGAACCACTGTTACCGACACCTGTTATAAATTTTAACAGTTTTTAACATTCATGTTAGTTTTGCACTTTCATGAATACTGTTTGAGCAGTGTAAACATAGGCAATGTTTGTATGCAATCAACTAATTGACAATATAATGTTAATATTATATGAATTAAAATGTTTTAATGGATTTGTATATTTTTGGACAGATTGTTAATAAATTACATTAGTTAAATATATTTCGGGACTTAATCGCGTGAATTATATCTTTATATATCGAAACGTCGGGTAAATTAAAGGTTCGTACCTTTGTACGAACCTTTAATTTACCCGACGTTTCGATCGAATTGCACCGATCGTAGTCACGGGTTGACTTTTTAAAAATAATATTAATATAATAATAATTACATTAATGAAAACTTATTGTTTATACCTATTTGCACCTATGTTAATTTTATATGCGTACTGACTGGACTCATTACATTTTTTTGTCAATGTCTATTGGCTATTACTTCATGAGCCCATCTGATGATGATATGCATTCCATCTTATTTGCCGGGTCCACAACGGGTGATCTATTTTGGAGCGGCGTTCCCGCGATCCACGTTCCAGGATTATGGAGTATGGATCGAAGATCACACTAGGCCGATCTAGCTTATTAAAACTTACGATCCTGATATGCGATCCATAGGTGATCCGTCATTGTCAGTTCAGTCGACCTCTCGTAATATTCATATCGCCGGATCACGCGATCCACTTACAACAGTTCACACCGCGCGCGCCAAAAACAAAAAACTGACTGCACCTTTGGAACGCACTCATGCCGCGTGCGATCGGAGCGCGCTGGAGCGTCCGTTTTGGACCCGGCTATTGACCTTTGAAAAGGGCTGACGACAATGATGAATGAAACACTCCTCGTAACTTCAAATACACATCACTAGATGACATTTTTTCTCCACACGTTAACACCAAACGCAAAATAGAATAAAAATTGTTCACCAACAATATGATTCATAATTCCCACAGCGTACGTCGTCAATTGACGAAGGATGATATTTACTTTAGTGACAACAGTTTGTGCTCGAAAACTAGTATTTTATTTTCAATTGTTAGCGCGCAGCCAGCATGTAAATCAGTCAACGTTGAGTTGTTACGATTTTGTGTAGAAGTCTACACTATCTACACTAATATTATAAAGAGGAAAGATTTGTATTTTTGTATGTAACGAATAAACTCAAAAAGTACGGGACCGATTTTAATAATTCTTTTTTGTTGGATAGCCCATTTATCGAGGAAGGCCTTAGGCTATATAACATTGCGCTACGACTAATAGGAGCGGAGCAGCGACGAGAAATGTTGCAAAAACGAGGAAAATTTACGCATACGAAGTTGCGCGGGACAGCTAGTTAGATATAATTTGAAAAAAATGTGGTCAAGTGCGAGTAGGACTCGCTCACTGAGGGTTCCGTACAAACTTTTAAGTGTGTAAATAGTTCGGGAATGTCAATCACATTATTGCCAAGTCCTTTTCTCACTGCTTTACTCTTGCGAACTTGGCATTAAATGTTAAATAATTATGTTTCAAATTTTGTCTGCCGTTCATAAGCGTCGCATTCTGTAACCTAAGTGAATAAAGTACTTTTGACTTTGACTTTTGACACCGCACTGTGTCAACCAGGTTGCAAAATGGTGAGTCTCCAGCCGTGGTTACCCAAAGCAGTTGCTATCGCGGTTTAAACACATTACGATGGTTTTAGTAAACTACCTAGGACCTTTTATTTTTGCCTGATTGTTTCGAAATTCAACGATTATTATTAGAAACTAGCTGTGCCCCGTGGTGTTACCCGCGGTTAATTAGCCTATGTGTTATTCAACGGTGTCAGCTAACTCCATTCCAAATTTTATTAAAATCCCTCCAGCCGTTTAGACGTGAAGAAGTAACAAACATACACACTCACATACTCACAAACTTTCGCCTTTATAATATTAGTGTGATTACAAAACGGTTCAGCAATTTACCGAGTCTGGGCGTATATTCTATCTATAATTTGTATGTTTGTAAAGTCCTCAGCGATAATTTTGTCGTGGGAAAATGAAAAAAAATGGACAAATGCGAGTGGGACTCGCCTGTCGAGGGTTCCATACAAATTTATTATATATTTTTTTACAGCTTCAAGGGACTATAGACCTGAGAATATGGTTTTTTTGAACTCGATACTTCCATGCGTTCTCGAGATAAAGGATCTTGACAGACAGACAGACGGACAACAAAGTGAAGCTAGAAGGGTTCCATTTTGGTCCTTTTGGAATAAGGAACTCTAAAAACATGAAAAAGTTATATAATACGCCGGTAGGTGTTTAAATCTCTATTTCTTTGTTTTCACACTCGCTCTGTAGCCTAAAGGGCTTGATGAATTTTAACATATGAGGGATCATTAATATTCAAATGTGGCAACGACGAATACCAGTCCGCTTTTTTGTCGTTCAGTTTTTTTCATTTCTGTAGAACGAAATTTGAAAACACTTGGGTATTACAGACACCTTAAATATAAAAATGTATTATTCCGTCATGTCCGACCAAAGTTTAACATAGATTGGGAAGTTTCGAGTACTTTCCAACCATTTCAATTAAATTTTCACTTCATCATTAAAAACTACAAGGCAGCAACGAAGAGTAGGGACTTCCGACTTTAAAAGATCAGTTAGGTTTTATACAACTTTAATAACAGTTCGACTGGTTGTCTAAACTTCAGCTATCAAAATACTATAAAATTAAAACGAAACAAGAGCATAATTGAATACAGCTATTCGATTCAACCTAGAACAATATTTGTACGAAACGAACAAAAGGCGAAAATGTATTGTTCATTATTCTTCAAGTTTGTATTAGACTAGCGATATACCTACCTAATATTATTGAGCGAGTTGCTTGGTTTCAGAATTGTCTTCGATTTCTAATAAGAAAATATACAGGATGATTTGTAATATACTAATAACCTCCCGCTCGTGGGTTCTTTACATAACACTAAATAACTTTTTAATATCAGTTTTGTAAAATATTTAATACATTAACCCTTAATCACCCACCACTTGTTTTATTATGACCTTAACCACCTACAGACTACTTTACTGAAGTAAAATCGTTGTTTATTGTGAGGTTTAGGCCCTAAATCTGCCAAAGAAACATCGATTCTACTCCGGATGTGTAGTTAATAGTTGTGTGACAAAAGTAGAAACTACAAAATTTCAGGCAGAAATACTCTAAATATAGTGAAATCGAATTAAAATTAATTACATAGCTTACTCGAGCTAATTTAACAAACATACAAACGCTAATTAAATACAAAATCATGCCCCGTGTATACCTATTGTTTAACGCAATAAAATAGCCTATGTCCTTACCCAACAGTTAAGCTACATCTTAAATTATAAATGTACCTAAGATAAGCTATTGTGCCTATACTTTCATTTATAAATGTTATTATTTTAGCAATGTATCAGTTATCAGAGATTACACATAACCAACAAAACATATTCCTTTATCTTAATTCCAATATATTCTTTATAGGTATCTTAAATGACACTCTTATTAGCACAGATTATTTAATGATGTAATGATTACCTTACAAGACTTCCATCTAAAGTTTATAACCTGAGACACATAATTTCTTTTGTTGTAGCTTCATGACACAGTTTTACATCTGCTAAGTGCAAAGTTTTCCTTTCTTTAGAGACTTTTTCCTAGACCTATTACGTCAGAGTTGGCTCCTAGACTAAACAACTTTGTTCTCGTATATTAGTTCCTTCAAGGAACATCTTATCGACTGTCACAGGCGGTCGGTAAACGTGGTTTAGATGAAAATAATATATTTTTTGTAGGGCCTGTACACAAAAGTGTCAATAGATTATTTGATTGTAATCTATCGTTTCATCGACTGAGTACACATAAGGTACTAAACATCCGCCCAAACAATTAATTCATAGGAGTTTACGCCCATCGGCCCATCTACTTTATTTTAGCTTGTGTAAATCGATTAATAAGTAATTAACAAAATAAAAAATACTACATACAAAACTGAGGGTTCCAACTGTCGACAGTCAGTAAAGTGATCTTATAAAGCATCTTTTTCCTGTTTAAGCGACTTCAGAAAGGAAGAGGTACTCAATTCGGATGTTTTTTTATTTATATTCGGGCATAACTCTGCCATATATAAACGGATTTTCAATATTCTTCTTTTTTTTTTGTTGTTCGAAAGAGGTTAATTCCAAAATGATCCCATATAAATGTTGTAAAGATCTGATGATGAGTTTCGGAGACAGACAACGAAACTTATCAATAAATGCCAGCAAATCAACTATGATTGAAATAAGTTAGATGTTTTTGAAGAAAGTTTTACACGCAACACTTGATTCCAAAAATACCAACACAAACTTAGCCTTACTTCATCATCTAATTATACAACCTTCCTCTTTCTAAGTAGCATACTGTGAACAACTTCAAAAAAAACTAGTTGAACACTCGGTCCATTAGTTGTCAACTTACCAGGGAAAGCGCTGGTGCGAGTAATCCAATTTGAAAGTTGTGCCCGACCGACCAAGCCTCGTCATAATTAACTGGTATACGGGGACAACGGCCATGAATAAACTAAACCCCTCCAACAGCCCGGTGAAACGACTGCCCAATATTACCCTCCACATATGTTTTGTTCACTTGACTCTATGATTTGAATGAAAAAGACAACGAGGTTATTTCAGCAACAAAGTTAGTTTGTGTAAATTGTATTTGTGTCAGTTTCACAAACTTAATTATTGTTTGCAACGGAATACCTGTTGTTCTCCGGCTACGAGTTTAATAATTTATTCTTCATTATTCACGAGTAAATCTTAAAACTGTTTTCGGTATAATAAGACAATGCGAAATCTACTGCAGTATATCATTGTCTGTATGTCAGAAAAATCTATTTTTATTCCATTTTAAAACTTCTACAAAGGCAGAAATGAAAACCGAGAGCTTAAATTGCTCAGTGTCGACAAATTTTTCTATTAGAAATAAATTTTCCCATTGCAATGTCGTTTAAAATGTGATTGAACAGATTTAACTGCACTATTTTACTTAAAAGAACTTCGTGCGACAGCATCTGACGTGATAACGTCTTATAAACCGATGACCGGATACGCGCACAAAACAATTTCACGTTATTGATTGGTTGCTAAGCAACGGGAATGGGCAGTCACGTTATGGTCAATCAGTTAGTAGCGATTGCAGCGACATGACATGCGATACAATTGGAACTAACGTTATTGATTGGTTGCTAAGCAACGCGAAGGGCAACATGTCATCAATGTTTTCTTATGACGGTATCACGTATAATGATCGTCTGTAAACCGATTTTACAGACAATCATTGAAAATCTAACCAATAACCAAAAATAAATTAGGTAGAAAAAACCTAATTTATTTTTGGTTATTGGTTAGATTTTCATAATCAATCACTCAAATGATAGATTAGATGCATGGCGTTCTCCAAACATGATTCATACTCCTAAATAGAAGCTCCCAAATGACTGTTAGCACTGCGTTGAATCAAGTTATTATCAACGTAGATTAAACAGGAATGTACGAAAATGTTGCCACACTACATTCTGAAACCTTATGTGTAATTATGTTATAATTTCTGTACGAGTTACTGCATTGAAATTAATATTAGAGTGCAAACTATGTCAGTTGAAATTGTCTTAGTAATTAATTTAATATGTTATAGTGAATATTGTACATGGCTTTTACATAAACAACTGTTTATTTATGAACTAATGTCACTGATACGAAAGTTAGTTTGAAGATGTTTTTATTTCTATTGTTTTTAGCCTGTGTTAAAACCTGTTTAGACAATGTCGTAGGGCTAATTTGTCATTTCGATAAACACTCACACAAACAGCATACATTCACACACACACACGCACGCACATATACACGGATGCACACATACACGCATGCACACATACACGCATGCACACATACAGCACACACACAGTCAAGCATTCTCACGCGCACACAGGCTAATACCATTATCTTTATTATTATTGTTCCATTAATATATTTAAGTTAATTAAATGTTAATTAAAGCAGTACATGCATAGTATTATAAAATTGCACATGTTTATGAATTCTGTTAATAGAAGAGCGGAATCTCCTACTACAAGCAATTATTTGCTTAAAAGGCGATCTCCTATGTAATCTAGTTATGTGAAACAGTGTAACCTCTTTCTTTTGTTCTGAGGTACCAATGGCTGCCTGGCTCTGTTTCCTTTTTTGTCTCTTTTTTGTCTACTAGATTATCGCGATTATCGCCATAAAAACTATCACATGTCCTTCCCGGGACTCAAACTATCTCCATTCAAAATTGTATGTTAATCAATTCAGCGGTTTAAGTGTGATAAGGCATTTATAATATTAGTATGGATTGTGATATGGATCCCATCTTCTTGGAAGAAATCCTCTTTGTTACTTGCCATTTGTTGGGTCCTGTTGGTAGTGTATTTTGCCCTATCGCTATCGACTTTGCGGCAGACATGTCCGATCCAATCCCATTTTAAAGTACCTGCTTTTCGTGTGACATCAAGGGTTTAAGCTTTTGGAACGTATTGTGGTATTTTGGTGGTATTCCTAATCCAATATGTCACATAACATACCTGACAAACCTACCCCGAGTCTGGAATATAAAATCCTAAAAGTAATGTGCATAATTATGTTAATGTTGCCTAATTATGCCCAAGATGCTAAAAGAAATTTTAATAAAATTAAGTTCTTACTGACAGAATTTTAATGAAAACTGTGGACCCAAAATACGCGGGAACGATGCCGAAACGTTGCTTAATAGTATAAATGTGAAAGTAACTCTGTCTGTCTGTGTTTCACGGTTAAACCACTGAACCGATTTAGATGAAATTTGGTATGAAGATAATTTGAATCAAGAAAGAAAGTTTTTATCGCGGTAACATACAACCGCGCGGGCGGAGCCGCCTGCAAAAGCTAAATAAGAATAGAGAGATAGATATCTAAGTGCGCTCGTTCCATCGTAGGCCTCATCAATGCTTTCCATCAGCCATGATCGAAGCCAAGACCAAGTCATCTATACTATAATATTATAAAGAGGTAAAGTTTGTAAGTTTGTGCGGTTGTAGTGGGTAATCTCTAGATCTACTGAACCAATTTTGAAAATTCTTTTACCAATAGAAAGCGACGTTATTTGTCATAGGCTATATAACATCACGCTAAGACCAATAGGCTCAATGAAAAAAATTGCAAAAATGGGGTAAAATGATGCAAACGAAGTTGCGCAGGTCAGCTAGTATTATGAGTGCTTTAGTGCGTAATTCATTATTCCTACATGACATCTAATAGCTTTTTATGAGTAACACGATTACTAATCTTCGCAATACTTTTACATGAAACATATTTTTACTGAACATTTACTTATAAACATCGTTCTCTAGACAAGATAGATATCTCGTTTGACCTCTTGTTACATTCAGAGGGGCCAATTTTGGGCACTAAATCTAACAATAAATCACATCCTTTAAGCCCTTTATTCCTCCCAATGGAGACATACACTAACTCTACTTATTGGTGCTAGATAGTACTTTTATACTAACACTAGCTTTAGCCCGCGGCGCCGCCCGCGTAAATGTTAGTTGTTGCGATAAAAACTACCTAAACTATGTCCTTTCCCGAGACGTCTCCATATCAAATTTCATTTCAATCTGTTCATTGGTTCTGAACTACTTTCACATTTTTTAATATTAGTTTAGATTAGCTTTTCCCTACGGCTTTGAGGGCAAAGTCGCAGGAAAAAGCTTGAAAATGAAATATGTGGTTTTTGCGTTAATTTTGTTATTTTTTTCTAATTGATCCTCGGACTTCAACGAAAAATGGACGCATTGGTTTACCCATTATCAAGTTTTGCGCTTAGCATGATATGAGGATGACTTAAGCGAGGGTTTATTTTCGCTGTCAACGCTGAAAGATATGTTTCTTTATTCACAAAACAAAATTTTCACAAATTTAACTTTAAAACTGATGAAGTTACATACAAAATTGCAATCCCTATTTTACCCCCTTAGGGGAAGATTTTCTAAAAACGCTGAAATGCGTGTTATTTTATTTTCATCCAAAAAAAGTTTCCGATCTAACTTTAAAACTGACAAAGTTTGATAAAAACTTGCAGCCCCTATTTTACGCCCTTAGGGGTTGATTTTCCGAAAACACTGAAACTCGTATTTAATTATTTTAAACCAACATGCCAAATACGATATTTAAGAAATCTGAAACTGACGGAGTTTCATACAAACTTATAAATTTTACACCCATAGGGGATGAATTTCCAAAACCGTACTTATCGGATTACATTATATAAAGAATACGTCCTCGAAATTTCATAGCGAACAGGGGTATAGGCTGTGCGTTGATCCATCAGTCAGTCAGAACTTTGAATTTTATATAAACTCTTATATATATTACAAAAGCTGAAGAATTTGTATGTTTGAAACTACTGGGGCAATTTTGATAATATGTATAAATTTTGTGTTAGTTCCTATCAAAATATTTGACTAATAATATCACAAGGATGAATATCATATACCACGCTTATAATCTCTAGAAAGGGAAGATGGAAGAAATATTATAGCCCATATTGTGCTAAGTCATGTTTATTATTAGACCCATGGAAGTAATATACATTTTATTATCTAGCTAATAAACGGTAATGTTCATCGGTCATTTAAAATTCAACAAAAATCTTCACCAGTTTATAATTGGACTTAGAAATAGAAATATCACTATCAGCACCAAAGAGATCTGAGCGGGCCAAAAAAGGCTAACCAAGACATTAAAAGTTTAAACAAATTGTTTTTTTTTTTTATTTCATAAATAAAGTTGCGTTAATACTTACAACAGTCATTCAAAAAATATAAGCACTACTGCACTAAGACATTTGAAAAGTTCGCTGACGCATCGATCGCCTAACATCCCTGCTGTCCCACCGGACTTAAGAATTTTGGGAAACAAAGAGTTAATAATAGTGACGTATTTTTATAACAAGCTTGTAAACTATAGCAGGTACCTACGGCCTGTGAAGTTAGCTAGATTGTTTAAAACTGCGCCAGCACCAGTTGTGAAAAGAACCCATAATATTAAAACTTGGTCTGTGAGACATTTTACACAGTCCAAACTATCACAACTTTCAGGTAACAACTGTTGCAAAATAAAATATAGATAACCCACACATTCCTCGGTTAGAATGAAACCAGAAATCAATCTTACGCTGGATAAGCTGACCGGTATTCGATCCGAACAATATTACTATTATGACGAATGTGCAATAAACTGCAAGGAGAAATACTAATCATGCGAACTACTATGCTTAATGAAGCACTGCCTTACTGAGGGTATATCTAACAAGGTCACATTGACGTAACTTGATGAAGGGCTTCACAGGTGAGTTGTTATATGGGGGAAAGGGTTTCCGTCAGTCCACGAAAGGGTGTTTTCAGTTTGATGTTCTATACCGGCAGCTTTGGAATCATCATCGTAATTCACTTGTTATAGTGAGTTTGTAACTAGGTCAGTGTCCATTAAACTTTACAATTATCGAATTGGTTATACCTACGAACGTTATAAACGGTTTCTCTTGAGACGAGACATGACCTACAAAAAACAAAATAAATATTCAAAATAAAGCAAAATTGCTGCTAAAGAAAAATGATGTCAAAACTGATATCATTTTTGTAGATACGGGACTAAATCCAATAAGGACTTAATATAAAATCCAAAGTATAGTTACTTTAAATAAAACCTTCGTGATTTTCAATGCTCATTACCAAACTCACAGTTACAAATCATGGTTTACCATTACGTTTGTTCCTTTTCTTTATCTGATTGTAACCTTGACAACTGAGGAATAAAGAATGCAACTATGTTTAATTTTATTTGCGATTTCTTTACGATAAATTGTAGATTCCGTGACCTAATATCGGTCAGAAGGTCTTACATAATACGACATCTATTATCTGCTCAGTAGCTTCCAGTTCGTGGTTCCAACAGCGAAGTTATTTTAGAAGTTGCGTCGTTTGTTACACCTAGTTATTTTTTCACAGTCATCCAAGGACCGTTTAGTTCCTTAGTCTTGTATAAAAACTTCCATTAGTTACACGAAAGGGCCTAGCTTTAATAAATCTTTAACAACTTTGTAAACTTACCTAAATTATATGAATTTTGTAAAATTGATTGTATTTTCCTATTTTAAGTTCTAAGGTGGATATATTCTTTCTTAATTTTTTGTGTCGATCACTCGACTTCAGTATTGTATTACAAAGCTTAGGTACGCTGTATATGTATGTGTTTACAAATAATGAGTATAAAATGAGCATTCGCGCTTTCACGTTCGTTCATGTTTTTTCATTATTGAATCAATCGTATCGTACCATCTCTTCAGATCTAATAAGTACCAACCGCATTATCGCTACCAAATATTGAAGGTACTTCGTACGTTTCTGGCTTCACAAATTTTCTACACAGAATTGCATCTAGGATAGTAATGTCATACTCACTTCATCAAAACAAAACAAATATTAACATTCGTGAAATAGACTGATCAATTCCACAGAGAAATCACAACAACAAACCTTCTAACACACGACCTAAATTCATTCTGTCACAACGTTGTAGCTGTCGATACTCAAATTACATTTTCCCATTAGCTGACAAGATCAACAAACGGCAGTCGACAGTTAACATCCCATAACTCCATAGCTGTGCAAACATTGAGTACGGGAAGACAGGATGACATTACGTTTTTGGTACACTATCAAATGAAATTAAACTATTTTTCTAGCATTTTTTTTCTCCGATAGAATATAAGTAATATAAACTATGCAAGTATAACCAATCCAATACGATGTAGTTGTTCAATCCTACTTCCTACTAATCTATATTAATATTAAAAAGCTGAAGAGTTTTCTTTGTATGTTTGTTTAAACGCGATAATCTCAGGCAATAGTGGTTCGAATTGAAAAAAAATATTTTCTGTTGGATAGCCCATCCCTTTTATCGATGAAGGCTATAGGCTATTTAACATCACGCTACAACCAAAAGTAGCGGAGCAGTAATGAAAAATATTGCAAAAACGGGGAAAATTTACGCAGACGAAGTTGCGCGGGTCAGCTAGTACTACTTATAAATCTGACATGGCGATAGTTTGTGAGGATGAATGTTTATTGCTCTTTCACGCTAAAACTACTGAATCGATTTTAATGAAATTTTACGGTAATGTTGTTTATACATATAGCACATAGGCTATAAAAATCAAACACAATCCGAGCGAAGCCTCGGTATAAAGCTAGTGCATGCGACTACCTCACAAGTTTATGTTAAGTGATTGAGCGAATAGAATTCCAAACATTGCCTACCTTTCCACAACTTTTTTGCATCAATCCAGCAAACAAAAGTTTTATGATGAAAGTTCTAATGGGCCGGTTCACTAAAATATTTCATGGATTGCAAATAAACATGGAAGGCGGCGAAACATCTGTTCATTGATTGAAACATAGCCTTGAATAAGTTAACTATTATAATAGTTTCCATAAACATAACGAACTAAGCCATGAACGTCGTATTTTGTCAGCTTCTCGTGATCTAGGTGCTAGAACGATGGAAACGTCGCGTTCCAAATTGATGTCGGGCCAATAGGGTCAAGTGTGACAGCGATAGATTTCGTGATTCACAGGACACCGAACATATTGCTCTAAAACTTAAACTAACATTTCAGCTAGCCAAGTACAGACACACGTAGTGTTGCGAGTATGTCACAACACCAACACATTGCAAGCGGGTGTTGTTTGTCGATCAATGAGGTCTTTCATTGTTAAGACGGGTTAAGACCTTACATTACTTAACTTGTAAAGAAAGAAAGAAAAAAGCGATTATTTGTTGCACCGTTGAAAGTATAGGTACAGCCATAAATCATAACAATATTAAAAAAATAACAATAAGCAATAAAATTAGAGATTGAAATAAAATATTATAAATAAATTATTAAACATAAAAAAAAAACAAAAAATAAAACAATAATAAAAAAAAACAAAAAAGAAAACTGTAATAACCCATTTCAGTTCAGCTTTTGTCAGACGGACAGTGCTTGGCGCTGGTTTTCATCTGAAACCCAATTGAATGTGAGGTGTGTGTATGTGTGTATGGGTGAGTTGGAGTGTAAGTGAGTGTATTCGCGTGTGTGCTTGTTTTAAAAAAATCTATGTTTGTGCCTTTGTCTATCTATACCGCCTTCAGAAGATAGATGTACCTATTTGACGTCGGTTTTTGAGTAGGTACCTTTATACACGTTCGTATACGACGAGTATGTACTTACAAAATATTATAGTTGTTATCAACGACTCGGCAATTTCAATTCTTTGTAAGTACCGACATTTCACCTGTAGAATTAGCGTATATTCAAATGATAAGCGCTTGGTTGGTACAACTTCTTTATATTCAAGACTTTTACATATAGGTAATACTTTTAACGCATACCTAACTATATAATAAACGCACGTTAGCTCAACGCGCATCAACTACTTGTCCTAAGGCCAATTAATATCCCGGTAAACAGGTAAACACGTGACGTAAATTGCAAATTAATTATCTTCAAAACCGCTCACGGTTTCTCATCAAACAAAGCTACAAATCCGTTCATTCTGATAAAAGTACCACCACAGTCAGACAGATAGATACACATAAAAATGTTTAAAAATTCAAACCCTTTTTCTTTAATAACATAGCTAAGTGCGTGTCAGATGTACATTACCGTTGTTCAATAGGTGTTATGGCACATTACTGTTATGAGTCTAACAAAATATAACATGTTCTGTCGCCAACTGTGCCAAATGTTCGTCCCTGACATAATAGCACTGGTTTTTGGTATAAAATACAAAATAATAAAACCGCAATGGATTTGATGCTATTTGGAAGACAATATTACCAACACGTTTTATGTTTTGAAGCTAATAATATCTTGCTGATCGATTTTCAGTCACGGCGAATGTTATTATTTTACTTCAATGTGTGTAATTTATATGTTCTGTAATGCTTTCCTCAAATACACACACATCTACTTAACTTTAAATCATGCCCAAAAATGTTTCTGTCGCTACTGTTTGATTTAAAGTGACAGAGAGAGAATAAGACTTGAGACGTGTTTACCATTGATTGAGTTGCATATTTCTGTCAGTTGCATTTTTTATACCTTCAACTTCTTCCTAAAAATATTTCAGTGTATTTCTTTATATTTTGAGTCAGCGAGAACCTCTTTTTATCGTTAATTCAATTCCTAGCCGCAAGCCCATGCGGCTATATTTGGCGTAGAATCGTCAACTTCATTTTCCCCTACCGAGTTGGATAATATTGCGGTTGCCAGAGCGGTTTCTTCTCTTTTAAAATAGATGACGTAAAAGTGACTTTTCCGTAGATTACTCCATACTGAACCTTTAAAAATGTTCTTCCTATCTCGCGAAATCCATAAGAAAATTGCATCGCAGTATTTTAGAATACTGTTCGGCAATTTAAAATAATGTTGGCTCACTATGTATATCTCGTATGCAGACGTGAACGGGAATCTCTTATAAATATTTGATACAGCAGAGCCGAGATATTTGCGTTTGCCAAGCAACAGCAGCTTGAAGTAATAACGTTGAAATTTCAGAATCCACCTTCGGCTAATAGAATTTTCATTTCAATAGCAAATCGTTGAGGACGGGAGGGTATAAACGGTAGACAAAAGTGTTAGGAAACAATGTTGGAAAGGCTCCCGATAACATTGTTGTTTACTTGTTTTATGACTCACGTTTGGAAAAGGTAAACCGTATTTCAATAGACGTAGGATCAGATAACCTTTTTTTTACATTATTGCTTCATATTCTAAATAAACATTGGATCAGTTCACTTTAAAACCTTTTTACAAAATTCCTTGAATTAATAAAATAAGTCTATTTAATGGCTTTATTGCATGAAGGTCATGCGTACTCCAGTAAAAATAAAACACGAAGGCTATTAATTAAAATCAGTAGCCTAATTTATGTATTTTGTAGGCAAATGTACGGATCTAATTAATATTTAAACTTGTCACCAAGTTGAACAAACGGCCAAGGAAAGGAACCTACACGTTTAATAATAAATTTGAGCGTTTGTGGTCTTACGGCAATCGGTACTGGCAGTGAGTTGTTGAATGGAAATTGAGGAGGTACCGGTTGAATGAATACTTACCGAATGGACCGTTCTATTTGGCAGTTTCAGTATTCTGTATTCGAATATGGAAGTAGTATTCAACCTTTCCGATATCGGTCGAAATGAAACCGCACAAACAGATCTTTGATGCCTGTGGTCTAGAAGTGGGTTTAAATTTAGATTGTCTAGTTTATTCGTCAGCTATTTTGGTTGTAAAGGTCAGACGGCGCCTCCACTTTGTCATTCAAATGGCTAGAATATTTCCTATATTCTATCACAGTCAAAATTCGTAGATAGGAATCAGTACTTCCAAATGCGTTACTGTTTAATTATTCATCTCGTTAGGATCAAAAACCCAGATAATGTTGATAAACATACCATAGCCAACGTGTGCATAATAAAACGACACCACACATAAACATAACTCATAAAACATTAATATACTTGTATGTATACTTTGAATAAACTTCAGGTAAGAAAGCGGGAATCTTTCCGTTATCACTGCAAAATATCAGTCGCGCGAGACTTGAACACTCATTAAATTTTACACCAAAATGTAAATTATTTTGTATGTTTAACAGATAATATTCAAAATATGCAAACATTCCCAACTCGGTTCATTTGAACGAGAAACGCTCCACGCGGTATAAATAATTAATTTGTTTTTGCACAACACAAAGAGCAGTGTACCTACCTACTGGATTTGGAGCCTAACTGTTAAAAATTTAAAAGGGAACACACGATACGCGACCTAAAGGCATTTTCAGTGGTTATGAGCCATGTTTGCCGTTTTTAAAGGTGGCCTGTGATGCTGTATTACGCCGGTACACTCGTTTAATACATTTTTCAAACTCAAGTCAGGTTAGCCTTCGTTTTGTTAGGTCGCGTAACTACGCTCGGGCCGGCAATCGGGCTCAAGACACACACAATTTCACAAGGTAAACAAATTATATTTTATTCACAATGTTCATGAAATGTAAGTAGCGAAAGAGCGAGCAATACAAGGCATATTAACTTGAATTCTGTTTTTAAGATAACGATACATTTCAAAATGGAATTTTATTATAAAATTATAAACTTTTATTAACAAACTAAAGAAATTATATACCTACTAGCTGTTGCCCGCGACTTAGTTCGCGTATAAATTTTGAAAAACAAAATTATCCTACGGAAACATTTTTCCAGGAAATAAATGTCTATGTGCTATTCCAGACTATAATGTAGATCTGATTATCCATTTTGGAGTGATTGATTAACAAACATCCATCCATACATCCGAACTTTCGCATTTATAATATTAGTATAGATTTAATAAATATTTACAATCAGGCAAAGTAGAGCATCGCTGATGACCGGTGGCCCAGAGAGCTGGCCATTACACCATGTTGAATGACAATGCTGATAGAATCAACATAAGAGAAATGAAAAGTCGAACAATGAAACAAAGCAACAGACAGTGCAATGATCGAACCAACGACCGCAAATCGGTTGCATTGTTAATATCTAAACACATATTAATCTTGACATATACAAATAGTTGCCGAGATTAGGGTGTACTTTGTTACCGTGATTTGTACATTTAGTAAAGATTCCACGGTTTATGGATTATCACTATCTATAGTGGGAGCCGGATAAGAAGTACCGCGCCGTCATTTTTTTTTATTCGTGTTTATATTTTTTTTTTAATGTAAGAACCTTCTACAGAGTATTAGAAAGCTAAAAAAAAGCATGAACGAAATCGGAAAAGTTTCTCTAGTTATCTTGTGACCAAGGGAAATAGGGATTAATTATTATATACAACGTTCTTCTTGGTATAGTAGTAGTTTTGGATAATGTTATATTTTTCGATGAATTATTTAATCAATCATTAATTAATTTATTAAGCATTCTAACAGTCCAAATCACAGCCCATTCACAATATGATGTGAAATGTAATCACCTTTCAATAATAACCATGGATTACGTACTACGGGACGCAATGAGCACAATAGCGCGAAGATAACACGACAACTTTAATGGCTTTTAACTCTGTAAGTTTTCAATAATTTCATTTTCTTTTTATTACATGATTTCTTAAAGTAAAAACCTTGTTGGGGTGTCTGAGCTTTGCACTATACCTAAAATAATCTTATATATAGACAAGAGATATCTTGTATTAAGACAAAGCAAATTACAATTAACTGAGTAATCTGAGGGCAATCTAGGGTTGATATTAAACCTAATCGGCGTAACTATCGTAGGATCATTAACCAAGCAATTAGAATTGTCAATTCATCAATGAATAGCATTCCTATCATTTCAAGGAACAAGCATATTCACAAAGTTATGTGATAATTTCTATCAGAGCATTCTGCTCTGCACAGTCTGTAAGAGTAGCAAAACTTGTCTAAGTATCTATATGAACGTAGATACAGGGGCGGATTTGCCCTTAGGCAAAGTAAACTCGGGCCTAGTGTGGCCAGATATTAGGTGCGGCCAATCGTGAAAAATTGGAACATAATTTCCATCTCTACCCGTGGGTGTCGTCAAGGCGACTAAGGGATTTCACCCCGGAGGACGGGCAGCAGCGTCCTCTGCGTACTTAAAGCCTTACTGCGATCGCCAACCCGCTCGCCAAGCGTGGCGATTATGGCAATTACCCCCAGGATCTACATACCAGTAGGTTCTACTGGGGAGACCCGTGCCCAGCAGTGGGCCATCATATGGGTTGATATGTATCGGTTTTGTTTGTTCTACCTATTTTTCTAATAAAATTGTTGTTATTTTATAAGAAAAAAAATAGAATGTTAATAATTATCGATGTTATGCTATGATCGGGATAACTTTGATAAAACTCTTTTTTCTACGGAATCTGAAATAAGAAATGGAAAACAAAAAGGAAGAACAAATGATTCAATAGATTTTTATAGTTTTAAGATTACCATGACAACGAAAAAAAACCGGGCAAGAGCATGTCGGACCATGCTCCGTGTAGGGTCCCTAAACCGTTGCCGTATTAGAAAAAACAGATTTTATTAATTGTACCAGCAGAAGAACGTATGTTAATTTGCTGACTTACGCTCTTTTGTTGAGATAGGCAATAACTCAATGATGGTATATACGATCATCATCCAAAATAATTTTAGTTTAAAGTATTTGTTTTTGATTTGTTTCGTATGTTTGTATGTTTTGGACACGGTTCAAAAGATAAGGGAGGGGGACACAATTTATGCAAGTCTTGGCGCGATTATATCCAAAAATATTCACTTAATCAAAAAACCTTAAAATGTTTTTAAAAGACCTGACGAATGATGTCATGTCGTGCCACACGTTGATGTTTGCTCAAAAAACATGTTGGAGTGTGCCGCCGCTAAAAATATTTATTTTTATTATTTAGCTATCAAACTAAGTAGCGGCTACTACAAGACATCGTTTCACCAAATTTCTTCAATATTCATTGTGTAGTATTAAAAGAAAATGCCTGTGACATACGGACGGACTGATAGACAGACAGACGGACATGACTAAACCATAGGGTTTATTTTTGCCATTTTGGCTACGAAACCGGCTTAAAAACCGGGTAAGTACATGTCGGGCCACGCACAATGTAGGGTTCCATAGTCCCCCCCCCCCCCTCCATCCGAATAATGCGGCTTAAAAAGTGGGTTTTCTGTTGTTTTTGTTTCATACTTACATCGTTATAATTTGTGCGAAAATTTTGTTACTTCTCATTTGATCAGCTGTTACTCGTAAACTTGTTAAGTATTTAAATCTGTGATGCTTTTCCTTTTAATTTCACTATATTTACTACTACCGTGTTTTTTTCACATACCCAACATCAACATTTAGCTGACACGGGGGGAGTGGGGCGAGGGGGGGGGTCTCGACTCTAACAAAAATTTGCTTTTTAAAGATTAATATTTTACAAACGGATCCCTAAATCTAATTAAAGATTGATATTTCACAAACGGATCCCTAAATCTAAAAATGGTCTTCGTTACTCCTAAACGACTCTTAAGGACTTATCTAATGACGACACGATGGGGTAGGTAAGAAAAAAAAACACATCCCCACTTTACATAATGGGAAGGTTACCCTTAAAAAATGTTTCTCATGATTTTACTCCTTTTACTTACTACCTTTACTTTACTTACCTATACTTTTACTTTGTCGGCGTAAGTAATATGTGTATTCATGCAAAATTGCAGCCTTCTGGCACTAACAGTATCTGTGACGGACAGACATGGCGAAACTATAAGAGTTCCGTTTTGCCATTTTAACTACGGAACCCTAAAAATTTGGTATAGGTATACCAAATTTTGACTCTCGCTGACATATAGGACACTTCCCTTTGACCTAAAAACTTGAAAGCAATATTATCCAAAAAAAAAGGAAAGAAGTTTGTAGTTCAACACAAGGACTATCACAAACAAACAGGTAATTCAATGTAAATTACTTATCGTTTCTCAATTTCAAAGTAACTCCACATAGTTGTCCACGTGATTTGATTAAACACCCCCTGCAGAGGGTGCGGGCAAAACCCCTCAAGCCGTCAAGATTAGTATTTACAATTTACATTGACTTTTATGTCAATAAATTTGTGATTCGATTAATCATGTGATACTGTAATTATGATTGTATTTAAAATGTACTACAAATATAATGTAAATATATAATAATTATAATTATTTATTACATATACAGGCTAGGCGACTCATCACGTTATCTTCACACTACTTTCTTTCAAAAATGTAGGCTCAATCATTCAAAGGGTCGGTATTCATGAACTTTCTCAAATAACTTTAACACGTGTATTTTATATTTTTTTTTTTTCAAAATATTTGGCTCAGTAGCTTCAGAGATAGGGGGGGGAATGGTCTAGTTTTCATGGTATTTCCTGAAAAACTTTAAAAATCATAATATTAAAATAATTTAAAAAATATATGCTCACAACAAACCCTTTCATTTGATATTTTAAACAATACAGTTTGCGAAACTTTTTTAAAAATTTCTTTATTTAAAATTCATGTGTGTACCAAATTTGAATTATTAGACCTAGTAGATTCGGAGTAAATTAAAGTAAAACAGACAGAAACACGAGTGATCCTGGTGATCCTGTAAGGGTTCCGTTTTTTTATTTTTGAGGTATAAATCCCTAAAAAACAAAAATATCCGCATTGAGAACCTCCTACTCTTTTAAGTCGGTTAAAAACCGGGCAAGAGCGTGCCGGACCATGCTTAGTGAAGGATTCCGCTGACGTTATTATAAATAAATGAAGAACAGACGCAACAAAAGAGCCAATGTTCATGGCACTTACCCCCTTATTTTATTGAGAGGCGTAGTTTTGTCGGCAATAACACAAAGACGGTATTTTCGATCACATTAAAAATTATTTTAGTTGAAAGTAGTTATTATTACAAGTTGTAGATGTTATATTATTATACCTTTGTGATTTTTTTTCATTTTATTTGGTCACGCGGCTTAATAGATAAAGGAGGGACAATTTATGCAAGTTTCAGAGCGATTATTTCCAAAAATAGATGACAGCGTTTTTAAATTTGGGACAATCCCTGAAACCTCAGACAATTTAGAGAACCCCTGGTGGATGCTGAGAAAGGGGCAGCTGGTGACCTAGGGCCTAGGGCGGATAGCACTGCAAAGCCGGCCCTGACGTAGCTTCTCTACGTAAATTTGATATTTGTTCATTTACTGTTCAGTGGGACTCAGAAACAGTGTCTAAACTCATAATTCGAGAAGATTAGCTCTTGAATCTTATAAAGAGATAAAGCAAATATCACAAGGAAAATGTAGGCAGGTATACCTCAGAGTATATTGTACGAAATTGAAGCAAAATCTGAACATTACATTTTATACCTCATTCATTAAACAACTTCGCATTTGCTTCCATATAGCTTTAATTTTTGAACAAGGCCTTACATTTTTCAATTCAAAGTACGAATGCTTTTAGCAAGTTCAAAGATTTGTAGAATTGTCTTTCAAAGAAAAGAAATCTTACCTTTCCAAATCTTACTTTTCTCTAAGCCATTCAACGTAGACAATTGATTTTTATAGATATAAGTTTGCTGGCAAAGCTTCGGGTGAAATGGGTAACTATGAACTATAAAAATGAAGCGGGGTCGCCTTGTGGTTAAGGTTAGGTACTACAAAGAACGTGATATGACAATGTTAAATTGAACAAATTATCGTGAATGCTACATTACATTTTCGGTTATTAAAGGAAATGTCAGTTTATTTCAATTTACATTTTTAATTCATAGTCCTGTCCTGTTATCGTTCAGCAGCTGAATTTGTGACTATTAGGACTAGAAAACCAATTAATTTAGTGAAGTGAACCTTGAAATGAGAATAATCAACGCAATGAGATCGTTCGCAGTCAATCGCAATCTAGTTTAGGAATCGGTTGCATTTTAGCACTTTTTTACTTGTAATAGATGAACTTTGATGAGCTTTGCTCGGTATTTTATAACGACGTTTTCTAAAATTGAAACCTAGCTAAATCGATTTATCGCTCCCAAAACCCCATGCATACTGAATTTCATAATAATCGTTGGAGCCGTTTCCGACATTTAGATTATATACATACTAGCTGACCTGCGCAACTTCGTCTGCGTAAATTTTCCCTTTTTTCTTTGTTCTTCCTATTTTACAACATTTTTCATTGCTACTCCGCTCCTATTGGTCGTAGCGTGATGTTATAAAACCTATAACCTTCCTCGATAAATGAGCTATCCAACAATAAAATATTTTTTCAATGCGGCCCAGTAGTTCCTGAGATTATCGCGTTCAAACAAACAAAAAAACTCTTAGAGGTATGAAAAATAGATGTTGTCCGATTCTCAGACCTACCCAATACGCACACAAAATTTCATGAGAATTAGCTGACCCGCGCAACTTCGTCTGCGTAAATTTTACCCGTTTTTGCAACATTTATCATTGCTGCTCAGCTCCTATATGTCGTAGCGTGATGTTATATAGCCTATAGCCTTTCTCAATAAATCGGCTCTATCCAACAGTAAAATATTTGCCTTACGATCAATAGGTCTAAGTAGCAAAACGTCTAACTACTCTAAACGTCTAATTAGCAATACGTCCAACTCGCAAATCGCCTTTGTAGCAAAACGTCTAACTATTGAAATGTCTATGTAGCAAAACGTCTAATTAGCAAATCGTCTAAAAAAATACGAGTACAGTTGCAAACATATTTTATTTGAAAAAAATGCATAAGTAATTTTTTTTTAAACTGTTTATGTCAGTGCAGCCCAGTAGTTCCTGAGATTATCGCGTTCAAACAAACAAACAAACTCTTAGGGATATGAAAAATAGATGTTGTCCGATTCTCAGACCTACCCAATATGCACACAAAATTTCATCAAAATCGGTCAAGCCGTTTCGGAGGAGTATGACAACGAAAACTGTGACACGAGAATTTTATATATTAGACTAGCTGTCCCGCGCAACTTCGTCTGCGTAAATTTTCCCTTTTTTCTTTTTCTTTTTTTTTTTTTTTTCTTTTTTTACAACATTTTTCATTGCTGCTCCGCTCCTATTGGTCGTAGCGTGATATTATAACCTATAGCCTTTCTCAATAAATCGGCTATCCAACAGTAAAATATTTTTTCAGTGCAGCCCAGTAGTTCCTGAGATCATCGCGTACAAACAAACAAACAAACTCTTAGGGGGATGAAAAATAGATGTTGTCCGATTCTCAGACCTACCCAATATGCACACAAAATTTCATCAAAATCGGTCGAGCCGTTTCGGAGGAGTTCGATTACGCACCCCGTGACAGGAGAATTTTATATATTAGATAAGACTAGCTGACCCGCGCAACTTCGTCTGCGTAAATTTTCCCCATTGTTGCAAACATTTTTACTTGCTGCTCCGCTCCCATTAGTTGTAGCGCGATGTTTTATAGCCTATAGCATTCCTCGATAAATGGGCTATCTAAAAGTAAAATATTTTTTTCAATTTGGACCCGTAGTTTCTGAGATTATCGCGTTCAAACAAACAAACAAACTCTTCTCTCTCTTCTAATATTATAGTATAGTTATAAATGTTAGGGGTGGATAACCCTTATCACTTAGGGGCATGAATAATAGATTGTAATTTTCCCTTTTTTCTTCCTTTTTTTTATAACATTTTTCATTGCTGCTCCGCTCCTATTGGTCGTAGCGTGATGTTATAACCTATAGCCTTCCTCGATAAATGGGCTATCCAACAATAAAATATTTTTTTCAGTGCAGCCCAGTAGTTCCTGAGATTATCGCATTCAAACAAACAAACAAACTCTTAGGGGTATGAAAAATAGATGTTGGCCGATTCTCATAGATACCGGATAAGCACAAAAAATTTCATCAAAATCGGTCAAGCCGTTTCGAAGGAGTATGGCAACGAAAACTGTGACACGAGAATTTTATATATTATACATATAGATATAACTAGTCCGGCCATACATACTGTTACATAAAAACTTTTCTTTTTTTCATCTTTTTAATTACTTTGAATTTGGAACGCGTTTATTATTTTTAAAAGTTCTTTTGATTTCGCGCAATTTCACATATTTTTCGTGTTTATTATCAAATTACAATATGGATTGAGGTGTTAAAGAAAATAGGATTGTGGTAACCACCGAGCAGAGCTTGTACTATGGAAACCAGACAACAGATAAACATACTTAAATATTTCTAAATACATACATATTACAGATAAATAACAACCATACATAGAATAAACCATTATCCTCATCACACTAAGTTTTATCCTGGGTGGCGATCGAACCCACGAGTTCTTGCGTAGCAGTCGAATACACTCCCACCGCGCCACAGTGGCAGTCGATACTTCGCAAAAAAAATCAATTGCTACATGTACCCTTAACAAAAATTAATATTACAAGGAAATATAAGAATCTACCGTTCCAAACAACTAAAGTGCCTTAATAATACTTCTGAACTATCTTTGGAGATAACGAGCTAATAGATTTCTCATTTATTTTCTACATTTAGGAAATATAACCCTTTATTCATGAGATTCTGTACGGTAATCTGGGTACTACGTCCCTTCAGATAATGTTTAATAGTTTTCTCAAACTGCTTATGGAAATATTTTGCTTTATTTACAGTGGTTGTAATGTTTACTTAACTAAATTCATACCTACTTAAAGCAGAATCAAACCAACAACATGCAATCTGCTACTGAAAGTCAGTCTAGGCGTGCTCTGTCGAATTACAGTAAGTATTTACTACTTACTGTAATTCGATTTCGTGTTACTTATAGATATTGATATACCTACATTTTGGTATTGATACAGACTTCTGTAAGGAATGGCGAAGTTTTTTTTCTAGTAGACACCCTAAATATTTTTTAAACTAAATTGGCAAATTATATGAAGTCAGCTAATTAAGTTCTTCAAAATTCGATTCAATTGTATGAGTATAAAGTTTGAAGAGACATCATAATTTTAGTTTTATGGATATAAGGTAAACAGGGGCTATAGCTTCTAACGCACTCTACCCAGATCCAAATCCAGAAGAAACAAAGATTCACAGTGATGATGTACGGAAAATCATTTCTAAAATACGAATTTCACGAGGAGCAATAAGCAACCAATAACAAAAAGATTGTGAAGTGTTCCAGTAGTATTTCTAGTCAGGCTTACTATGTGTCCGTGATTTGAATATTTGTTAAGCTTTCAGCAACATAAAAATAAGACATAAGTACTGTATTACGAATGGAAGAATCGTGTAGCCTGAGTTAACACCAGCCCGCGCCTCGATGTTCCAAAATCGACATTAAGTTATACCATTTCATTCATTTTTCTCCGGCTCATTTGCAAATGTGTCTTCTATTTTTCATTTAGACCATTTTTATAAAAATAAGGCTTTTCACTATGTGATATAATATAATCTTAAGTCAAAATTTCGTAGAGCGTCTGCAGCTTATTGCAGTGATCCTACAGCCAGCACTGCCTCGGGCGGGGCGTAGGTGCCACAGCAACTATACATAATATCTTCGACCACCAAAATTATTCTAAGGCCACCCCAGGTAGATCTGATTTTGTTATTGTAGCAAAATGATTACCATGCAAGCAAAGTGCATAAATACAATTAAGAAATCTATCGATCTCCTAGGGAATGTCAGTATTACAACTTCTTGACGAGTTATTTCAAAACAGGTGTAAATCATAGTGTTTACTCCAGCGAGACACCATAATCCATTAAGTTAACTTTCATAAATATTTCATCAGCACACAACTCCGTGTGACGTTCCACTCGGTAAAGTTATGAGCTTCATTAATCACCCTTTTCTTTACTTCATTTATTTTGATTAATGATAAACAAATCTCTATATTTTTTTGCCCAATCGGCAATTTATAAGCAGACAATTTCGACGAGATGCTTACAGCTTACTCTATTCTACTAAATTCAAGTAACGACAGTAAAACATTCATAGCACTTCGCAGTGGATGCACGACTACAATTTCATTATTGTTTTTCTTTGGTGCGATTTATCATGCATAAACAAAGACAGGGGATATTTATACCCTAAAATCAAATGAAAAACGAAACAAGCAACAACATTCGCTAGTTAATATGCTGTAAGGCTATGAACGATTTATGAGTAAGGTTATTTACCTAAGTAGGTACAATCTAGATAGATCACAATAAGTGCTTCAGCACCACATGCTGGAGTGTTATTTTTGAAAACATTATAATCACTCGAAAGTCCACTCTCCATACTATCCATATTGCAAACCTATAAAATATTAACGACTTTTCGCTCTAGTGAGTAGCCACTTCTGTAAAAGCCATGTTTCCCGTACCACAAATTAGATAGATCAATGGCCGGCTCCCTGCAACACATAGACGCTCGCGTACACAGATGTAGGTCGAACTCACTCGAATCGTAAACCGAGACTGCGCACGTTGAGAGCTCCTTGCGTACGCATTTGTGTGCGTGGATTGCTTGTTGAGCTGTGAGCCGACCTTTCGTATGTACCTATGTATTTTGTTCCTGTACTGGTGGTTCGGTAACCGCCGATTGTTTGATTATACATTTATAGCTATGGATATGACTGCTCAGGGGCCAGCGTGCAATTATTGCCACTATATTGTAGTTTGAAATTTCGCTTTCGTTGAATGTCGATATGCGTTCGATTTTCAGAAATTGATTGATGGCGGACGGAATTTCTGTATTGTACCTACCTATCTATCGGGTTAGAAAATCGAAATGCCTTTGATGTATTCCGTAATATTTTCATCACATCGTGGTATTTCTGGCATGTGAAATAACTCGATATCGTATTGAAGTGTGAGTGAATAAAGCTTCCAAAGCTCATCCGGGAATTAGTGACTCTCCGATAAGCTAGTCGCGTTAGTAACATCGAGCTACTGTGTTAACAGCAATGGAAACAATCTATATTGTGTTGTTTGTGTAATCATTTCTACGTAAGTAATAGTGATACACCCAAAATTCACAGTTATCTTTGGCAGTGTTACAGACTCCCATCCAAATTAATCTACAAGGACAACCTTTTGGATTCAGCAGTAGGATGTCAACAAGGTGACCCCCTTGGGCCAGCCATTTTTAGTTTAGCTATTCATCCCATTATTCGGAAGCTGAACTCAAAATTTAATATTTGGTACCTAGACGACACGGTACTCTGGGGGGCGATGTGGAAACCGTGTTTAACGATTTGGCTTTTCTAAAAGATCAATTTCAAGATATTGGCTTAGAATTAAATTGCAGCAAATGTGAAATTTTCTTATGTCATAACATTGACAAACTTTCGACTTTATCTAAATTTAACTCTTTGATTTTAAATTTTAAAACTTATTGAAAATAACTCTATTCGCCTCCTTGGGTCCCCGATATAAGAAGAAGCCTACAATTCTTTTATAGAGGAGAAAATACAACATTTCTGTGAAGTTTCGGACAGATTACTCCAAATTAATATACACTCAGCCTTCACTATCATTCGGTCCTGTCTTTTCGTCCCAAAATTAACACACACGCTTAGATGCACTCAGCTGTTTAAAAATTTTGAAGCACTTTTAGATAAAATGGACAAAATTATACAAACACACACTTTGCAAAATTTTAAATATTGCTATAAACGACCGAGCATGGCTACAGGCGTCTTTACCTGTCCGCCTGGGCGGCCTTGTTGCCGTGTTCGCAAAATTTCAGATGTAAGTTTACCAGCGTTCTTGTCTTCACTTCACAGCACTGAGGAATTAACCAGGAAAATTTTAACTCCTACACTGGTTGATTCCGAAGTGAGGTGCAAGTCTGAAGCCTTAAACGCTTGGAAAATGGCTTGCCCAAATGTTGATTTTCCCTCCAATCTGTCCTCCCACAGTGGGATTGGCCGCTCTGCAGTTCATTAAAGCAGCATCTATTAAATACTTTTTCTAGTCCTACAGAGCGAGCCCGCCCACTGGCTGTGGGTGAATGGGAATCGGGCATCTGGTTGCAGGCTCTTCCATCGTCCAACTTAGGTACAAAAGTTGGACGATACGACATTTCGCATCGCTGCACGCCTTCGTTTAGGTGTCCAATGTGTTTCTCCTCATCGATGTCACTGTGGAGAAGACGTGTGCGGCCTCGGATACCATGGCCTGTCGTGCAGCAGGAGCGAAGGTCGTATATCCCGCCACGCAGGCATCAATGACATAATCCGACGGGCTCTTGTCACCGCTGGCGTGCCAGCTGGATAAAGATTTAGCATTGCCATCCAACGTGGCAATGCTGCCAGCCTTGTGGGAACGTTACCCGTTGACATCGGGGAGCTGGAGGAATTCTTTGACGCCTAAACGGTTTTGCCCTCCTTTTTTTTATTTTAATTCTGTAAATATCTTGTATAAATGGATATAACTTAGAGTAGTTTTTAGATATCGATTATAAATAAAGATTAAGAATAGTGATAGCATTATATAATGCTTAAAAATAAATATATGTATATATATGTATATATATATATATATACGTTGCTGAAATTAACGAAAGGAAAATATTTTCTTTTTGCCTAATTTTAGCAACGGATATAACCAACTTTACAGACAACCATTTTTTTTTCTTTTTATAAAAGATAACTAGCAATGTGGGATTGTGGTTCCCCGCATTACTAGCAATCTTGTTAACCCCTCCAGCTAAGTTCAATGGCTTGTGTTAGGAGTGGGTTCACGTCAGTAGTATAATGGGTAGGACTCGAACCCGCGACCTCACGATTGCGAGACCGATGCCTTAGCCATTAGGCCGCCGATTCTGAAACATTAATTTATACTTAGTGGTTACAAGCTACAAGTACAAGCTTAGTGGTGGAAAAACAGGTTACATTATCTTGATAGGTACTAGGTAAAATTAGCTGTCCCGGTGAACTTTGTATTACTTTAAATTAAACCTAATGTACCTAAGTAATTAGAAGTGACGAATGTTGGGTTTTCAGCTTGTCTTTTGGAATTTCTTTATTTTCTTATTTTTGCATGTCTGATAGTAAAATTTAATCTTCAAGTACCTAATTAAGATTTTGATATCGAAGTGAGCCACAGCGATACTTATTAGTTTTAGAGAAGGAAGGTAAACCTAAGGGAAAAGCGTCATTTCTTTTTTATTTGAACGGAGCAGAGATTGTCCCAAGGCAATATTCGCTACACCGGCCGCGCCAAGTTCAATCTGCCACTTATAGCGCTGCTATTTTAATTTAATATCAAAAATATGCTAAGATTATTCCTGTAATATCTTTAGTTTCTATACTAGGTTTACATAGCTGAAAGTAATTTTATAAAGCCAACAACGGAATTAAATTGCCGTTATACACTGTTAGACGGACTTACAAATTAAGCACTTATCCCTTTATTCGTAACACCTATCTACTTACTTAAAACG
The DNA here is from genome assembly GCA_945859575.2 of Herminia tarsipennalis. Classification (NCBI taxonomy): domain Eukaryota; kingdom Metazoa; phylum Arthropoda; class Insecta; order Lepidoptera; family Erebidae; genus Herminia; species Herminia tarsipennalis. The sequence goes on from OX243835.2 coordinate 19,590,323, forward strand.
TTCGCTAGCTGAAATGCTGTTTCTAATTTAATATGAATGAAGGGTTAAGTGTTTAGACTTTTCGCGTGATAACGTCTTACAAATCGATGACCGGGTGCATGCATGAAAAAGTGTCACGTGACTGGTTGCTAAGACACGCGAATGACTTGAATGAATTGCAGCGACATGCGATACAATTGGAACTAAAGTTATCAGCCTATCAGTGAATGACGATTGCAGCGACATGCGATACAATTGGAACTAAAACTGTCACAGGCATGGTTGTTTAATGCAATGTCATCAATGTTTTCTTATGACGTTATCACGTAAAATGATTGTCCGTAAACCGACTTTACAGACAACCATTTTTTATTAGATATGATGTGACTGTGAGTAGGTGCATACATTTTCTTAAAACTGCTAAGGCTATATAGATAGATAGAGACTTCTCGATCTATTATTAGAGTGAGGCTGAGATTTATAGAGCGTACTTTGGCTTGTAACATTACCAAAAACTTGACAAAGCACATGTTGACCGTTGACTGTATACTTGCGCTATGACCAACAATTTCAACGGTCAGCAAATGCGTTTTTAAGATTTTATTTAAGCTAAACTTATGCTAAGCCAAAGTATGCTCTATAGACTTCATCCTTAGTCGCCATTATTGGTTGGGCCCTAGTATTACCGTTTGATAATATACTGTACTAGCTGTCCCGCGCAACTTCGTTTTTGCAGCATTTCTCGTCGCTACTCCGCTCCTATTAGTCGTAGCATGATGTTATATATACCTATAGCCTTCCTCGATAAATGGGCTATCCAACAAAAAAAGATTTTTTTAAATCGGACCAGTAGTTCCTGAGATTAGCGCGTTTAAACAAACAAACAAACTCTTCCGCTTTATAATATTAGTATAGATGTCATAGGCATTTTACTAAATGACTACTCAATGAATATTGATGAAATTTAGTAAAAATGTGTATTGTAGTAGTTGCTTAGTTTGAAGCTAAATAATGAAGCTAAATAATAAAAATAATATTTTTTTGGGGGGGGGCAATAATTCTCCATACATGTAACAAAAGCTGATTATTATTTTTTCAGCAGACATCAACGTGTGGTACATGATTCGACAGGTCTTTCAAAAACATTTTATGGTTTCTATTACTTTTTTGATTGAATGAATATTTTTGGAAATAATCGCTCCAGTAGTTGCCTTAATTGTGTGTGTGTCCCCTTAACTTTTGAACCCCATTACCAAAAAATATGAAAAAAATCACAAAGGTAGGGTTTACTAAATACTTTAAACTAAAAATTTTGGATTGGAATTTTGAATATGACCGGATATACCGTCATTGAGTTATTGCGTTTCTCAACAACATGGCGTAAGTGCCATGCACATACGCTCTTATTCAAGGCTCCGACATACTCTTGCCAGGTTTTCTATTAAAAGTAAACTGTAATTATGTTCAGAAGTGCCGTTTTCATACATTTTATTAACTAAGCTGTAAACATACTGCTTACAACAAAATTACCCCACACAAAATGATGCCTTTCCTGTTCTAATCTCGCCGCACGTATAAATACCACACCGAATATCGGAAACAAAAGAGCCACACGTCTTTCCCGTACCATATACCTTCCCCCGTCTCCCGTACAATACCTCGCTCTATTTCGCCTGCAATAATTATAGTCCGTGTTCCTTTTAGATATTATCGACGAATACAATAGGTTCCTTCCAGTTGACATGTTCTATCAAGTGTCAGTATCTTTGGGTCTATTTACAGTACATTTGAAAGGCCCCATGTTCGCACACCGAATGAAAGCAAAGATTTGTATTACCAGTTTCAAATTCTGATATAATTTTCAAGGAGTATTTGTTGAGGGATTCCCGAAAGCGTTATTGAGTGGTGTTTGTACTTGATGTATAATTCTCATTGTTAGTTAAGACTTATTAATCACTTTTTAATGCTATGTTGACTTGTAGCACATAACACAGAAAGTACTTATCTTCAGAAGAAAAGCTTTATTCGTACTCGAGTAATGCACACATCGTGGGCGTACCGAGGGGGGATTTGGGATTGAACCCCCTCCCGAAATTGCAGAAGGGTATACAGTACATATTTGGCCAGTATTTAAACAATTGGGTAGTTGACTACAATAATAAAAGTAAATTATTTTATACTAATTGGGTAATAGTAGATCTTAAAATGCTCTGCAAATAAATGTTCTTGTACAATTTGAATTACATGTCTGATGGAATTACACATGTTTTTGAATTTAAAAGCATGAATACGAATACTAAAAGTTATGATTTGACGAAAGGAACATATGACTTCACAGGTTGTTATTCCCTATATATTTCTATAGCTTGTCGTTTTGACATTTCATAAAAAGATACTGATTTGACTTGACAGTCGACATCCCTATTGTTCCACTTAACCCCTTATCCCCCCCAGTCCCGTAATTACGAACCCTCCCCCCTTTCAAGTGATCCTGTGCACGCCCATGGCACGGATAGACATCGCTCACGAAAAAAAAATTCGGACCACTTTATGTCGAAAATGTTCCGAGATTCCGTGTCTGTCAAAGTCAAAGTCAAAGTCAAATATCTTTATTTCGTAAAATCAGGTTAATGATTATTTGAAAACGTCAAATTAAAACATACTAAAAATTTTATAAAATTATGAATGTTTGAAAAAAAAAAAACAAAATGAGGTTAGGTGGCAGTTCCAAGTGTAAAGCTCATGAGAAGAAGCTGCCAAGAAACTTATGTGCCACTCTTTTAAAATCATCAAGTTTTTCTTTACAAAAATAAATTTTACTGAATGAACCATTGTGTTTGGTGAGTGTAATCGTTTATAAAATAAGGATAACTAAATAATAATACTATTTGTAACTTTAAAATGAGTATATATAAACGTATTCAGCAAACACAATACTTTACTTCTTACAAAGTAAATATGTATATATACATATAATCTTAAAGTACATTTTAATAGCCTGTGAGAGAAAGCATTTCAATCCCAAGCGTTTTTGTCTTCCATATAATCAATTATTGAGTAGTAACTTTTCATACACAATTTTTTCTTAATGGTACACTTAAATTTATTACGACTTAATTTTTGAATATAGCTAGGGATTTTATTGTAGAAACGTATACATTGGCCCCGAAATGATTTGTTTACTTTTTGTAACCTTGACGCTGGTACAACAAATTTATGTTTGTTCCGCGTGTTAATATTATGTATATCACATTTCTTACAGAAACTATCAATATTTTTGTGAACATATATAAGGTTTTCATAGATATACTGACATGCAACAGTCATGATATTGATTTCCTTAATTTTTTCTCTAAGTGAGTGTCTACTACTAAGATCGTAAATTCATCGAACAGCCCTCTTCTGCAGAACAAAAATGGTTTGAATGTCGGCAGCATTCCCCCACAGTAGAATACCGTACGACATTAAACTATGAAAGTAACTAAAATAAACTAATCGCGCTGTTTCAACGTCTGTTAGCTGACGAATTTTTCTAACTGCGTACGCTGCAGAACTGAGTCTATTAGACAATTCACTTATATGTGGGCCCCACTGAAGCTTAGAATCTAGAGTAATTCCTAAAAACTTTGTGGTCTCTACAGGGTTCAACTCATCTTCTTTTATTTTTATAGTGGTTTTTACTGGTTTCACGTTAGGTGTTATAAATCGAATACATTTAGTCTTGCCCTCGTTTAAGAGTAAATTGTTAACATCAAACCAGTTAACCACTTTTGAGATAGCCATATTTACATCTTCAAAGTCTTTTTGCTGGCGTTTTAATTTAAATAAGAGTGATGTATCATCTGCAAACAGGACTATCTCATGATTATTATTTACTAAATATGGTAAGTCGTTTATGTAAATTAAAAACAACAACGGCCCGAGAATAGAACCCTGTGGGACTCCCATTTTGACCACAGACCCCGGGAAGCGTTTACCATTAACATCAACTTTCTGAATCCTGTTACTCAGATAGGACGTAAGAAGATTCAGAGCTGTGTTTTTAATACCATAATGTTGCAATTTCCTGATTAATGTTTCATGCAGAACACAGTCAAATGCCTTAGATAAATCACAGAAGACGCCTAAAGCATCTTGCGATTCCTCCCAGGCGTCAAAAATATGTTTTACAAGCTCCACACCAGCATCGGTTGTAGAGCGACCCCTAGTGAAACCAAATTGTTTAAAGTGTAATAATTTATTTTTGTAAAAGAAGTTCTGCATCTGATCATATATTATTTTTTCAAAGATTTTACTAAATGTTGGTAGTACTGATATGGGTCTAAAATTAGTGGGGTCAGACATACTACCCGATTTATACAATGGTATTACTTTACTATATTTCATTAAATCAGGAAATACACCACAATCTATACATTTATTAAATATAAAAGCCAAGTCCTGCGCGATAAAAGAAATTATAGACTTAGTAATCACAACTGAGTTACTCCAGAGGTCGGTAGTCTTCTTAACATTAATAGAATTAAAAGCTTTTATGACATCTATATGTGTAACATAATCAAATTGAAAAGTGATGTCACATTTATTAACATTTTTAATCAAGATAGACTCAGCAACAATAGGTGAGGAATTCAATGACTTTGTAGTGGAGACTGGAATGTCAGTAAAGAATTTTTCAAATGCAGTGGCTACTTCTATGTCCGATGTGATGGTTTTACTATCTATTTTAAGACAGTAATCATTATTCTGACTTCTGACTCTTCCGGTCTCACTATTTATAATATCCCAAGTCATTTTAATTCTATTATCACTGTTTTTAATTTGTGAACTAAGGTAGCAAGCTTTTGCTGTTTTGCAAGTCTGCCTAAATGTTTTAGCATAATTTCTTACATAAGCTTGAAATCTTTCACAACAGTTATACTTTCGTTCTGTAAAAAGGATATCAATGTGTGCGTTACTCGAGTGAAGTACATACATAAGAAGCTTTCGTTCCATACTCTCTGTGTTTGTGGTCATAGTTTCAATAGCTCAGTTCCTCTCGCAGCCCGATTTAAATTTATGTTTGGCTTCAAACGTTGGACGAAGTCTGAAACTATTAATTTGTGACGTTTCTGATTCAACTATTTGTAGTCCTCTGTCAATACTAATTGACATAGGAGACGATATCTCCCTTTCTACATAATATTTGGTTAGGCCATGAGAGGATATTCAACTATCATGCAATTTAAACGATCTACTGTGGCTACATAGGTATATAGATTGTCAAAGTATGTCATCCTGAAACATAAGTCATTGATTACTCTATAGTGTATATTTCCTTATGCCTACAAGACTAACTCCTCCATGACTATGAGAATAGGCAAACAGGGGGTCTAGTTTAATTAATTGATAACAAAGTTTCGACCAAAAATGAGATGATAATATACAAAGCATCAATTCAATCCTCTCTTCCAAAAATCGTCTTTAGACTCAGCCTGTTTAGAATAGTCTCCGCTAGAATTCCACAGCCTTGAATAATTGCATCAGCAGAAGAGTGTATGTTCATGGCACTTACGCCCTTTTGTTAAAAAACACAGTTTTACGACTATAACTCAATGACGGTATATCCGATCATGTCTGAAATAATTTTAGTTTCAAGTATTAAGCGCTGCCTTTGTGATTTTTATCATATATTTTGGTCACACGATTTAAAGGTTAAGGGGGGGGGGGCAGCTGCGACAGGATGCGAGAAGCCGAAGATAGAACAAAGTGGCGTGAAATTAGAGAGGCTTATGTCCAGCGGTGGACTGCGATAACCTGATGATGGGGACACAGTTTATGCAACTTTCGGTGCGATTATTTCCAAAAATATTCACTGAATCAATAAAGTTTATCAAAATCCCTGATATGTTTTTGGAAGACCTGTCGTATGATGTGCCATGCGTTAATGTTTGCTCAAAAAAAATTTTTCAACTTCTGTTACATGTATGGAGTAAATAATCCCTTTAGATATTCTTTTTATTATTCAGTTATTAAACTAAGATCTTTTCACTAAATTTCATCAATATTCATTAAGTAGTCTTTGAGTAAAATGCCTGTGTCATATGGACGGACAGACAGAGAGACAGACGGACAGGACGAAACTATAAGGGTTCAGTTTTTGCCATTTTGGCTAAGGAACCATAAAAACTGATGAATTTCGTTTTAGACACACAGGTAAGTTGACTATTTCGAAATACACGAATGTTATTCCTTTGCTATAATTTATATTTGCCGTGTTTTCATGGGATGGAGGTGAACGTTCCCGTAGAAATAAATATCAGACGTAGGTATAATGAGCTGAAAATAATGAAGGTAGATCGAAATTCAGTTAAAGGTCGCAATCATGACTCAATAAATCAAATATATCGATACTGTTTGCTTAGGTAGATATCCTGATTGTGTAGAACTGAAATACTAGCTTTCGCCCGCGGCTCCGCCCGCGTGGATTACGGTTATCGCGATAAAACCTATCCTATGTCCTTCCCCGGGACTCAAACTATCTCCATACCAAATTTCATCTAAATCGGTTTAGTAGTTTGATCGTGAAAGCGTAACAGACAGACAGACAGACAGACAAAGTTACTTTCACATTTATAATATTAGTTTGGATATACCCTTGATCACCTACCACTTGTTTTTGGAGTTATGACCTTTTTTTACCTTTACCAACGACACACTATTTTACTGGAGTAAAATCGTTGTTTATTGTGAGGTTTAGGCCCTAAAGCTTTTACTCCAGGTTCTCTCAGATGTGTAGTAAATGGTTGTGTGACAAATTGTCTTTTTTTTTTCAAAAAATATATTTCGTAGTTATTAAGTGTCATTTTAAGAAGCCAAAAACGGGAGGTTATTAGTAAATTAAAAATGTATCACAATTTATTGTTATTTATGTTACTAACGAAGGCATGCAGTATATTTTTGTTCTTAGGACCTTATCCTAATAGTTTTTTCGTTTGACCATAGTAGGTATATTTCTATACCTAGATATAGATCTATTTGTACGTCTCTCGCCTGAAACACTAATTTCAACATTGTTTGGGCAAATATCCAACTGTGCCGTTTGTTTTTGTAAATGTAAGTATCTGAGCTAAACTTATTGTAACACTAAATATTTATTATGATATAACATTAACGCGTTTTTGTCTAAAACTAACGTTCTATAAATTATGATGGCATCTAACTGTCTACGGTCTTTCAGTTGCCATATTCTTTAGATTGTATTCAGTATCCCAACATCAAAGCAGCATTAAAGCATTCTTCCTCTATTCCTTCACTCGCAATTATATTTGAAACTCAATTTATTTAGTGCCTTGTACTGTTTTGCTCCCTAAGGTAACAAGATGTCGTAATAATTAAACTCAATAATGGTAGCTTATTAGGTACGAGATACAAGTGTCGCTGTCAATCTTTCACTAGACGTTACATAAGCTTATGTAATAACAGCATAAGTTACACTTGTGATAACACTTTGACGGATGATAGTTACTACAATAGTAAATTTACGTTGGTGACAAGATCATAAAGTTGCACCAGTAAGAAAAGTACAAGTCAATAAAAATACACAATGATTATATCATCAAGTTGATAAAATCTCGATAACAGGTAGATTATACGTAGCGGATTTCACGATTTGGCATAGAGGTCGATCTTTTTGCGTGAACGGTGAACCTCGTTGCGAAAAAAATACTGTTACTTGGCGCAATTACTCGATAGCATACTATTTTACCAAACGAACAGTGAGCCAAGAACTCTTGAGCCGTAGGTCAGTCAGATTGGATCGCAGAGCAGAAATTTGGCACGAACGAAGTTCTCTATTACAAGAAAACTCATTTAAACCTTGTACGAGTTATGCATCCACAACAACTTTAAAGTTATTACTCTGCTGATCCAGTGTATCTACGAGACTACTTATTATAATATCCAGAGCACGATCCCAGAGCGAAAGTGCTAATGACGGAACATTCTTAGCAACAGTATAAAGTTTAAACTTACTATGCAGATCACGCTAAAAAATTAGCCACGCAGTTGCAAGCTACATGATAGTAAGGGGTAACTCAGCAAAATCCCTTGCATTAACTCAAGAACTTAGATACAGCTGATCCTTGAATTACTACAAAATTCAGCCATTGTGCAGCAGCAGTATAGGACTCGGCGAGTAAATGCCAAAGCGCGCCACCCGTACCTAGCTCTAGCTGGCTTTTAGTGTAGGCAGCTGCTGAAATGCATTATATAGGTACTAATTAGCGAGTCAGTCAACACATTCAGCGCAGTAATAGGTGGTGCACTCTCACATCTCTATTAGGTAGGTGCATGAACTTACTAATAAAGATCCAGGCCCTTTCACTGTTCTGCAAGAAAAAATATATAGCGTAAAACAACTTATTATCATTATAATATCATATGCAACATAAAACCTAACACAATAAATTTAGTAACAACGTTCAACTTAAACTGCCAACACACAATAGATAAGAATAAAATAATCCAACAGACAAAACGATTCAACAAAATGAAAAGGTTTTACCGTTTAATTTTTCCCAACAATGATGATCTGGGGCTTAATGACGTCATAGGCCCCAAAGCTATCAAACTAAGTAGCGGCTACTTTTCACCAAATGTCATCAATATTCATTGAGTAGTCTAGAGTAAAATGCCTGTGACATGCGGACAGACAGACGGACATGACGAAGCTTATGGGTTCACATTATTAAAATATATATATTACGGGTCTTAATCGCGTGAATAATTTAAGGTAAAATACCTTGTTTATTGCCCGACGTTTCGACCGTATTGCAACGGCCGTGGTCACGGGAAGACTGTATATATATTTTAATAATGTGTACAAATCGCGAAAGTTTATCAACACTTATGGGTTCAGTTTTTGCCATTTTGGCTACGGAACCCTTATAAAAATGTAAAAGGCTGTATCGTCTATTTAAATAATTGTTTTATGTGAGTTTGGATTGGACACATATAAAGCCACTTCATGAATTCAGTTCCGATCGCCTAAAAATCAGTATGGGGCTAGCGTGTTTGTAGCTTTATTTTACACCCTACCTTTATTTATGCGATAACGCTTAGAATTTTTATAACCCAATTAGGTGTATTGCCAAAACTGTTAACAAATCATTTGGACGTAAATTCTGGGAGATACGAGCACACGATGTGTGCATATTTATAAGGGTGGAGTTATGAAGTCCATTATTTCAGTATCATGTATGGTTGTGACTACCAATGTTTTAAAGGATATATAGTAAACATATGTTTAAATGGATTAGGTAAGTAGTGGATATTATAGTTTGAGTTTTTCATGCTGGTGGTTTTGGGGCAAGCTAAGACTATAACCATCTAAACTAGTATTAGTGACCCTGACTACTAAGCTAGAGGTCGTGGGTTCCATTCTCACTCAGAATAAATCTTTGTGTTATGAGCACGATGGTTTATTCTGTGTCTGGGTGTAATTTATATATAACTGGTTGTCCCGCGCAACTTCGTATGCGTAAATTTTCCCCGTTTTTGCAACATTTCTCATTGCCGCTCCGCTCCTATTAGTCGCAGCGTGATTTTATGTAGCCTATAGCCTTCCTCGATAAATGGGCTATCCAACAGTAAAATATTTTTTTTAATTCGGACCCGTAGTTCCTGAGATTATCGCGTTCAAACAAACAAACAAACTCTTCAGCTTTATACTATTAGTATAGATATGTTTGAACATATTTAGAAAGATATAAGTAGGTATATTTACATCAGATCACATCTAATATAGGCCTCGGACCACATGTTAAACGTTAAGCCGTAGGTCCTGTGTCTATTTTTTCTTCAGTCCCATCTAATAAGTATTCTTTAAAAAGGTATTAGCATTTTTTCTCTCTCTCTCTCTGAAATACATTTTTTTTTAAAGTTCGATAAACTTGGGCGGAATTTGATTGGATCATGATCGATTGCTCCAGATTCATTCGCAAAAAGGAAAAATCTGATGTATAAAATTAACACAGAAACATCGTGCGTCGCTTGTAATAAGTTGTTTTTAATCTCGTCCCATTTCTCTTTTCATCTAATTTCGCTTTATAAATATATTCGTTTCGCCATTTTTATTTTAAGTATTTTTTCGTTGTATTCGAATTTCTGAGCGGCCCATTTCTCATTACAACATTCTAATAATTAAAATAAATGGGCATTGTTATTAAATAGTGTGTAATTTTAACGAAAAAGAAATAAAAGTACCTACCTACCGTTTAAAATATTAATTGTTCCGTGCTTGGAATTCAACAGTTATTAGGTTTGTAGATATTTGCTATTTGCGAGGCACCTATTATCTAAGTTGTTATTAGGTATGATCATACCTGCGAAACTGTTCTCAAATCGTCGTCCAAGGGTTTAAATCACAAAGAAACGTTCTTCCTTCGGGGATACCGCAAGGCTCCCATGTAGGGCCGCCATATTTCCTTATATTTGTTAATGATTCGGCAAACCTAATTCAGTGTACATTTGTAATGTATGAAGATGATTTAAATTTGTATATAACGATTGAAAGCTCCCAAAATTCGTTTGCAGAAACAAATAGAGGCAGTATCTGAATGCAAGAGAAACCAGATTTTGTTACAATTTACAACAAAACGAAATATTTTCCAGGCTACCTGTTATATGTATAGAGAATGTACCACTGAAAGATGTTGAAATTCTTCGTGACTTGATCTTAGACCAACAATTCAATTACCAATTTTTAGGGTTCCGTAGCCAAAATGACAAAAACAGCTTATAGTTTCGTCATGTCCGTCTGTCTGGCTGTCAGTCTGTCTGTCCGTCCGTATGTGCATTATACGAAGTAAATACAAGCACAATTGAAAGAGTACAAAAGCGTTTCATGTATGTGGTATTTTAGATTTAAGAGTTTAATTTTTGTATCCATATCATGTCGTTTTAAATAGTTATAAGTCATCAGTTTACGACGAGCATCAGTCATAGATGCACACGACGTATAGTTAAGTAGTTCTAAGACGTAACTTTAATATAAGACAATCACTTGTCTACCAAATAAAAGAAGCACACACACACTTGTGATATTTCTTTGTCCTGTGATTCCACTAATTATTAGTATCACCAACCACCACCGATAACGATACTACATGTATCATTTGTATTATGTTGGTCGCAAGTGTAAAACTCTTAATAGAAACGAGTTGCGACTAAAGCTCTATAAAATGTCTACTTTAAGTTGTAGAAAAAAAGTTATTGATAGAAGCTGTTAACAACTTTATACAAGTACATAACTTGTATAAAGTTGTTAACAGCTTCGGGGTGCAAAGAGTTGCTAGAGTGGGTACAAATTGTTGTTCCGCGTCAGAGTAGTCGTTTAAGCAATAGACCAGTGTTCCGCAAACATTTTGTGTTCACGGTACACCTACCAAGCCAAAAATCTGTAGAGGTACACCATAGAAAAAAAAGTTTTAAGGGGTCCCCGGGGGCTATATGACATGTTGAAGGGGAGCCAAATGCCACGAGACACTCACATGGGCTAACTCAAGTCAAATGAATTGCCTTTGCCTCTTTTCATTTTTTTTTGGATCGGCAGTTTGGATATTTGGGAATATTTCAGTATTTGCAAAAATATCGTTGTTAATCCATAACACCAACTAAAAGTAGTGATTCTTTTTGACACCAAGTTAGCGCGAAATCTCTTAATCTAGTCCGATAACGTTAATATTTTTGAATTTCTGCCTTGCATTCTCTCGGAGAGCTCATTTAAATGAGCGAATATGTCTGCTAGATATACAAGTTTTGCTACAAATTCTCCTCTTTAAGCAGAGAAGCTTGACGTTTTAAAAACATTTATGTCTCTTTTTTTACCTCGTAAATCTGAGTAAGCATTTTTCCGCGAAAAAGCCATCGCTTTTCTATATGAAACTGAAGTCAATGATGACCTGCTCCCATTTCCTGACACACTACATTAAACAGACGAAAGTTTAGCGATTATGTCGTTGAGAATTTTGATAAAATGACGACTTTTTGAAAGACAACAATTCATCATGTAAAGAGTTCGTCATCAGTGCTTTCCTGTGTAAAAAGCAGGTAAGGTGTACTCCTAACAATACTGAAGCTGAAATGCATGTTAAATGTTTAGTAACAAAGTTGCTTAGCAACCATTCATAATTAATAGGTACTATTGACAATGGTTGCTAAGCAACTTTGTTATTAAACATTACACTTATATTTAGACTTTATTACAGTGTTGTGCGATAAAGCACTTCGCTCGAAAACTGTCAACTTAGGTATATCTTTTTGATAAAGCTTCCCATTTTTCCACGGTACACCAACTAGGTAACCTGCAATAGACGAACGTTTGCTACGCTTCATTGCCAAAGTAACATAGGGCAACATTCTCCCCTCTATCGCTAGTTCTCGGGACACAATGGCATAAGACAGCAATTTGACATTTTCTCAGGCACTACACACACAGCAAAAAAATATTTCAAGAGTTCTAGAAATGTAATTTAAGTTTTTAGTTTTTTTTTACTTCTTTTATTAATATGGCATTATTTTTCCCATAAGCTAAAATGAAGTCATACACATTACATCTTGGTAGGTACTTTTTAAACAAGGCTTTGAAGATTTTCTATTTATCGACGGTTATTGAAACGCACATCTAATTAATGTTGATAAAGTTTCGCGATTTGTACACATTATGAAAATATTCAAATTCAAATTTCAAATTCTTTATTGTACACAGAAAAAAAAATATACAAACAATAAATACAAAATAAAAGTAAATATGTACAAAGGCGAGCTTAACTCAAAATTGAGTTTTCTACCAGCAAACCTTTGAGCTCTAGATAGTAGAAAGATAAACTTATAAAAGTAGTCGGAAGTGTAACAATAAAAAAAAAAAAAAGAAAAAATAGAAATTAAACCATATGTATAAATAAACAGTAAGTACATACTTACATACATAAACGTATGTTATTTCAAAATCATATAATATACCTAAATAAATACATATAATATATATATACATACCAGATAATACATACACTTACATATTAATATTACATAAATAAAATATTATAATACATACTTAATTAGATAGAGTGAAAATATTCTTTTGTCCTTTTTTTAAAAGCGTTAAGAGAGAGGCTGTCACGTAAAGGGTGAGGAAGAGAATTCCAAAGCCTCACCGCTTTTATGGTGAAAGAGCTATCGTAACAGCTGGAGCTGTGAGCGGGAGTACTCAATAGAAGAGAGGAGGCGGAACGACAGGGTTTACCCCTGGGAACAAGAAAATTGAAGCGTTCACGTAGATAGGAAGGAGAGTTAGGATTGTGAAGAATAGTATAGAGAAGAGAAAGAATGTGTGAGTTACGACGCTGCCGAATCGGTAGCCACTTTAGATTTTTCCGAGATTCGGAGACATGGTCGTATTTACGTAATCCGAAAATAAAGCGGATACACAAATTCTGCAGACGTGCGAGTTTGTCAACGAGTTCCTCCCTAGCATCCAGAAAACAAACATCGGCATAGTCTATGTGTGGAAGTAGAAGAGATTGAGCAAGAGTAACTTTAGTTTGGAACGGTAAGAACTTCTGAAGACGTTTGAGAGATTGAAATGAGGAAAATAATTTCCTACTTATTTCCGTAATGTGGACATCCCATGAAAGATTTGAGTCTATAAAGACACCAAGATTTTTCACACTTTTTGTAAACGGTATATTAACTCCATCAAAAAACACTTGAGGAAGATTCTGGTGATCCAACAAATTTAACATATATCTGCCACCAATAATAATAGCTTGAGACTTATCTGGGTTCACTAGAAGTCCAAATTTTTTAGCCCATAAACTTACTTCTTCAAGGTCATTATTAATTGTAGTAACAGCACCAGTAATTTCATCAGCTTTAAAGTGACGATACAGTAGCAGATCGTCTGCATAGAGATGATACTTTGAAGATAGGACCTTTGTAATAGCATTTATAAAAATGGAGAAGAGAAGAGGAGAGAGAACACCACCTTGGGGTACGCCAGTGGTTAAATCTCGCCATTCAGAGAAAAGATCATCACATCGAACAGTCTGTGAGCGACCCCGAAGATAGGAATTAAACCAGGACACTGCAGAAGAAGAAATATTCAGAGAAGCTAGGATGCCTAAGAGAAGGTCAAAGTCAACTGAATTGAAGGCACTGCTAAAATCCAAAAGAACCATAATGGTCAGTTGTTTGTTTTCTATGGCCAGTCTTATATCATCAGTTATTTTAATAAGGGCAGTTACAGTGCTGTGACCACGTCGAAAACCAGACTGAAAAGGGCTTAACAGGCCGTTAGAGGAGAGATAGAAAGACAGTTGGCTATAGACAATACTCTCAAGAACCTTAGATATTATGGGAAGAATAGAAATAGGGCGAAACTGAGATGGTATGGATGGATTCGATACTTTAGGCAACGGAATAACGTGAGCCTTCTTCCATGATGTAGGGAAAGTGTTTGAATACAGAGAAAAGTTTATAATGTGAGAAATAATTGGTGTGATATATTCTAAAATGGGAAGAAGCATTTGCAGTTGAATGCCATCCTCGCCTGCTGCTTTAGTTGATATGGATTGGATAGATTTCTGAATTTCTTCTTCTGAGACTGGATGAAAAGAGAAAGAAGTACTAGTCGGCAATGGAAGACTGGAAAGATGTAATAAAGTAGCGCATTTAATATTGTCTGGAATGGTAGTAGGAGAGCTAGAAAAATAAGCAATAAGTGCATTAAGGTCTATATAGCTCCCACTGTTGGGGGAGGTTTGACGAATGCCAAGGGATCTAAGAAATTGCCATACTTGTTTTGTATTGAGATTTTGAATGGAGTCATGAATGTGGCGTCTCTTTGCATCTCTACACATACGACCGCACCGGTTACGCAGTTTTTTATAAAGCAGCCAGTTATCTTCCGTTGGGAACTTTTTATATTTACGTTTGGCTTTATCCCTTTTAGCCATAAATGCTTTTATGTTTTCAGACAGCCATGGTGCAGGTAAATGTCTAACTCTTACTACTCTTTTTGGTGCATGCTTGTCGTAAATGGCCGTTAAGGTGTTAGTAAAAATAAGCACCTTATCATCAAGAACGTTGGAGTTATAGATAGGAGTCCAGTCAATGTTATTTACATCAGCTCTCAAACGTTCCAGATCCAAGCTGTTAAAGCTGCGAAGCAGGAGAATTTTACTCTTGCGCTTAGGAGGACGAATCTTATACGAGAGATATATAAGGTCATGATAAGAAAAAGAAGCGGGAAACTGTCCATACGTAACTACCTTACTGGGGTTAGAAACAAGAATAAGATCTAGAAGTGAAGGAGTACAGTGAGGAGCTCTGTGAGTGGCATTTAAAGGAAGAATTTGCATATTGACAGAAGAGACAAGAGAACAGAGTTTGCGACTACGTAGATCATCCTTCAAAAGACACGTGTTAAAGTCTCCGAGGATTATAAAGTGATCATAAAGCGAAGAGAAATATTCGAGTTTGGTTTCAAGAGCAGAAAAGTAATCTATGTGGCAGTTAGGGCTTTAGAACACACCTAGCAATACCTTTGAATGTTTAAAGTCGAGCTCGATAAACAGATGTTCAGCAGATTGTGAATATTCACTCGGTGACTGGTCAACACATTTATAAGGTATGTCACCTCTTAGGTAGACGGCAACCCCCCCACCCCCCTTGCCTGTTCTGTCATTACGCACCAGCTTATATCCCGGCAGAGAATATTGAGTTGAAGGAAGGACAGGTTTAAGAAAAGTTTCAGAAACAAGGACAGCATGGACTAGCTCGGAGTCAAAAGACGACAATAAATCTGAATAATGCGCGTGAATGCTTTGAGCATTAATGTGAACAGCGTTAAAATATTTGGGACAACACGAAAAGATAGAAGATAATTGGTCACGGAGGAGTACTGAATCATCGTCACTAAAAGCACTGGCGAAGCTCTTATCACTTGAACAAGAAGAAGAAGAACAACAGGACGCAAAACTATCTTCAACATCGTCTAACATACTATAAATATATAAAATAATATATATAAATATATATGTCTATAAATAATAAAAAAAAAAATAAAAAAAAACTTAAATTTAGACTATCCTCTAAGCACTCGCAGGATAAAGTTACACACATTGGATAAAAAGGCCGATATTCAAAGTTACACAATTGCTTTTACACTAATAAACTGTTACTAAAAAAATTAAAAATATTGCAATACGGTCGAAACGTCGGGCAATAAACAAGGTATTTTACCTTAAATTATTCACGCGATTAAGACCCGTAATGTATATATTTTCATTATGCACACCTAATTATATCAGTTTCGCTAGTAGAGTTAGAATTTTAGCAGACAGTTAACGGTAGATACTACCGGTAACTGTCTGCTAAAATTCTGTGAACCTATCTAACTGGCAGATACAGTGACCATAATATCCTATTTGCAATTTATGTTGTCCTAGTTGCAACTCATTGCCAGTACTGGCGGTCTCTGTGGCGCAGTGGGAGTGTGTCCGACTGCTACGCAAGAGGTCGTGGGTTCGATTCCCACACGGGACACCACTTTGAATGAATGAATGTAGCCTTTATTGCAAACAAGTAATTTAAACATTAGGTACTAACTAGCTATCTTAACTTAAATGTTTTAAATAAATTTATTAACAATTATTTTCATCATTCATTCTCTGTGTTTGCTTGTCTTTTGATTGCAGATTTTTCCATTCTGATCTATTGGATGTTATCGTTCTCCACAAAGGACCAGCTACTTTTTTTATGTCATCTTCCCACAGTATCACTTGCCTTCTTCGATTTCTTTTGCCTTATCTGGGGTACCACTCTATATTATCTTTTGTCCATATATCTTTATAAAGACACCATTTTGTGTGATCCACAAATTGTTGTTTCGAGTCTGGGTGTACTTTGTGTCCGTGAATTAAATGTTTGAAAAGTCCCCCGCGATACAGGGCTTGTACCCTAATGCAGAAGTCGTCTTTAAAAAAAACACAATTACCTAACTATCTCTAACTCGCTACATTTGAGTAGTGAAGCTGTTAGTAGTTAGGTAGTAATAATTATTCTATTGACCGAAACTAATCATCATCGTTAAGAAAGTAGTTGGCACTGAATTTTAGATAGACAGATCGCTTAGCTACTTCTTCTTTCTTATATAGAGCTGGAGAGTTTATTTGAACGCAGTGATCTCTGCATATACTCGGGTAATTTAGGCGAAAGGTCGTACCATATTTTGTCTAAATCGATACCAATAACTTGAGGAAAGAAAACTTCAGGTACAGAATTAAAGCTTAAACAATAGAACACATAACCCACGTTTTATAGCGTTGGAGCCGCAGGCAAAAGCTAGTAAATCTTCAAAGCGATCAAGAAAGGCTTATATTTCAAAAAGGAAGGTTAGGTTTTTTTCAACCTACCTTTACTTTGACTGTGGCCTGATCTCTCAATTCAAATATAAATATTTATGGACACAAAATTGTTACATATGTAGTTACTATATATGTATTACTAGCTGACCCGCGCAACGTAGTATGCGTAAATTTTCCCCGTTTTTGCAACATTTCTCATTGCTGCTCCGCTCCTATTGGTCGTAGCGTGATGTTATATAACCTGTAGCCTTCCTCGATAAATGGGCTACCCAACAGAAAAATATTTTTTTCAATTCAGACCAGTAGTTTCTGATATTATTGCGTTCAAACAAACAAACTCTTCAGCTTTATAATATTAGAATAGATGTACATTTTAATACATTTACATACCAGGCAGGCGTAGTGGTCAATGGATGTGCGTAAAAATAATTTATATCTGATGGTTATGGCCGTGCATCATCACGACTTTCAAACGGTCTCAATAAAGTTATGACAAAAACTTGACTCTCCAGTTCTATCTATTAAGTTAGTATTCAGAATGATTTGTAACAACCTCCCTCGCGTGACTTCTTTACATAACACTTGATAACTTTGTAATATCAATTTTAGAAAATATTTATTATATTATAAATACAATAATTGCATTTTTGAAAGATAGAAAAATTTGAAGTCCAGACCCAGGAATCGAACCCGAGATTTCCGTATGCCAAACCGAGGCCGGAATCGAACTGAACACATATCTGGATTATGTTACTAGACCTCAATTTTTTCAATCCTTTCATGCTCGCGAGTTGGGCCCTTTGTTATTGTTATTGCCTATAAAAATTACTATAATATTCGGCCACCGACATCGTAATTTCTCAAAATGCTCTCTTTAACGGAGTAATTTATTTTTTTCCATTTTTTCAAAAATGCACATATTTTATTTGTAAAGTAATTGGCAAGAAATGCCTATAAAAACTACTTATAATGATAAGTTCCGTTCAATAAAATCTTTAATACTACCTACTTACTAACAGCTTCACTACTTAATTGTAGAGAGCTAGAGATATATGTTGATAAACTTTCGCGATTTGTACACATTATAAATGGTCTTAATCACATGAATAATTTAAGTTAAAATACCTTGTATATTGCCCGACATTTCGATCGTATTGCAACGGCAGTGGTAACAGGTAGACGATACTGTACTCAATCCGTGACCACGGCCGTAGCAATACAATGCAATAGCAATGAGTTGCAACTAGGACAACTGAAATTGCAAATAAGACACTATGATCACTATATCTACCAGCTATACGTATTCTATGTGCGTTAGTAGGTACTTTAAGTAAGTTCAAGGCATATCATACAGCACAACAAACGGGCCGACTATGACTTTGACCTGCTTTTTCATCACTTAGTCTTCCTGACTCGTTTTCCTCGCCTCTCCCCTTCTGAAGCCGCTCCTCTCTCTCACCAGAAGCATGGGTGTATATACCCAGGATCATTTTTCGGGTATTTTCGTAATTCCGGGGGGTTCCAGACTTTCAACCCCCAAATCCCTCCCTGAGTACGTCCATGCTCAGAGTAGTCAAGCTACAAACTAAAATCCTGAATTCACCACTGCAATAGAACGTAAAATAACAAGATTGCAACGAAACCATCCTGCATTGCGGTGTTAGATCACAATTAGCAACATTAATTGAATAAAACAGATTACATTAATTAGGTAGAGGCTGAATGCGCCGCGGTTGAACTGTGTTGTGTGAAATGGACCGGGAAACGATATATATCGATATTAATACCCACTAGCACAGAAGGCCCGCTCACAGTTCAACAAAGAATCCAAGCACACATAGACACACTCGTATGGATGATCTAAACCTGCGCTGTTTCGGTTGTCATTGGACCAAGTTAGACTGAGATCTTCGTACGTGCAATTATATGTGTGCGTTAGCCTGTTTTAGCTCGATGTAGAGAGCTGGCCTTCTGCAGCTATGTGTTTTGTGCCATTAGGTACCTTTAGGTAATACAATTGTATCGGTACATTACCTTTTGTCGTATGAAAAGGTTAAGCTATAATTTCCTATATCCGGGATGGCGAGCATTTTATTGGTTTGTGTCAATTTTTGTATGATGAAACATTGACGCATTTTCCGAACTTTACATGGTCGATATAGTGAGTTGCTACATCCCTAGAGTAAAATAAATTAGTTTTTAAACTTTTCACGCGATCGAAGCGCGGGCAACGGCTACATAAATGGTGATAGTCTCACCTGTCTTACGGTAGAAGTATACCCACCTAGAATACACGATATACTCTTATCAAACCTCTCCTATTATAATATATACCATCGAGTGCATTGGAATGTCTTCTTCATATCTTCAGGGGTGCCAACAGTCGGTTCGCAAAGTTCTCTAGTTGCGGGTGTTCCTCAAGGCGGATTATATTCTATCTTCTCTTCTTTTCTCCTTATTTATCAATCTTGTAACTCATGAATTTCGATATACGTACAATTTGTATGCCGACCACCTTTAGCTTTACGCTCAGACCAAAACTGGACAATCTAAATATAGCAATCGATAATGAGTATCGAAATTTGATGACAATAAAGAAAGAAAGTTGTTGGCAGTCCTCACATGGTTAGCAGAATAGATTTTGATTCATTACCATCTATTATCTTTTATGGCACTGCTATTCCTGTTAGCCACGATGTTAAGATCTCGGTTTGCATATTGATTCCACTCTAAAGGTTCATTTCCGTGCATCGCGGCCGATCGCGAGCCGCGCGCGGCTTACTACGAACGGCTGACGCGCGCGACCGATGCGACAATAGTTAGAGTATGAGAATGTATGGTGCCGTTTCCGAGGTAAGCGACAGACGCGCGCGGCCGACGACTGTCGTAGGCTGCGCGCGCACTCTGAATATTGTCGCATCGGCCGCGAGCGTCAGCCGCTTGTCGTAAGCCGCGCGCGGCTCGCGATCGGCCGCGATGCACGGAAATGAACCTTTAGCTGGCAGACTCAAATTGCCAACGTTAGTCAGAAGGTCACTGGTACTTTGCGGTGTCTCTATCGTCTCAAGAACTTCCTTCCAATTAATACAAAGAACACACTCGTGCAGACTTTAATATTTCCTATAATTGAAGAGAAGACTATGGTGAAGTATGCTATTTCGACATAAATGCTGATCTGCTCAATAAACTTGACCGGCTTCTCAACAATTGCATTCGATTCGTATTTAATCTTCGCAAGAACGATCATGCTCTCAGCTTAATTGGCTTCCTATCCGGCAGCGCTATAGTTTGCGTGCACTTGAAACGCTATATCAATCCTATTTTCTCCTCATGCCCTTACTTAATATACCTAATGCCTAACTTCCAATTTCTCTGCTCCAGCTATAGCTATCTGTGTCCGTGGCAAGCCCGTGCAAACTGTCAAAATCTTGTCATAATGGTAAATGAAACGCGCATGCGCGGCGGACATTTTTGAGCGCACCGCGCATGCGCCAGTTCGAATGTGCTTGCCAAGTTATTTTCAAAATCATCTCAATTGTAATAAACTAAGCTTATTTTAAGTATATTATGTATATACCTATTTGCATAGTTATGGGTATATTATGTAGTTATATATATATAAATTTATTTATAATGTTTACTCACTTTCATGCTTAAATTAGTACTATTTTATTACTAAATAGTTCTCTCCAGGGATGGCCTAGCATCTTTATCACAAGTTATTTATAATAACTTAGCTAAGGTCACAATAATAATTGCTTATGTACCTAAGTACTACTGTGCAATTTAACAAATTGTAAAAAGGTGTATTATATTGTATTACTTATTGTGATGAGAAATAAATTATTATTATTATTATTACTTTCATGCTTAACTTTGGCATTAGGAAGTGGCGATGGCAAGTACCCCCACGATCTACAATAAGTAGCTTTACTGGAGAGACCCGTGCCCAGCAGTGGGAAATCATATGGATAGTAAATTGTAGTCGCCTATACGTACATATCTACTTATGCAAAGGCACATACGAAATACCATGTCATTGGTAGGTATCTATATTTATCCAAGTTATGAAAAAATCGCTTTAAAATGTTAGGTAATTGTTAAAAGGTAGAGGTAGCTTAATTTATGTATAGAATTGAAATGATTCCACATTTATTTTATCTATAAGAAAAAATCACAAAGCATTAGGCACCTAGGTACTAGATAGATACATACCCAAGCCGGTGAAACGAACAAGGCAATGAAAACTTACAGCCACTTTTTTAACAGCTATTTTTTACTATCTATAACGTATAAATAGTGCGTAAAATACCCACGGACAGAAATATCTGTACTCAAGTACCTGCTTAAGAAGCTAAATACCTACATAATTAATAGAACTACCTACCTACCTTTACCAACAATCTCAACAAAAACTATCAAGAACGAAATTGAATTAGATCTTGTGATCCGACCTCATTAATCAGCCGGCAGTCGAGTGCCTACCTACTATACCTCCCGACGTATTTCGGTTCTCGGTAGGTTGGACCTATCTACATAATTCAAACACTGACCGTCCGAAACTCTATAGCCACCTGTTTGATCCCCTAAATGAGTTTTCCGAGCTAGATAGGAGTATTACTTTCTCTTGTAATTTTATAGGATTATTCAGTTACTAAATATTAATAACATTTTAGAGTAATAATGTTTTTAAATTACATAATAAAGTAACGAAGACAATAATAAAAATACGGCCATTTAATGAGAACTTGCAACATTACATAGAAACATTTACAACTTATTATAAGTAGGTACGTATGTATTACTCTTCTGTGAGTGTGACTGCTACTGTGACTTTTACTTTTCATTAAAAAGATCTCCCGCACTAAGCTACAAGCCTAATGTCGCAACGCAAGGAACTTAACAATAAGTGGACGTGACGTGACGTGGTGAAGACTTAGAACCTTTTTCGAATCACATAGATAAAGTTGCATAAAGTGGTCTCCCTAGTGGGAATCGATCGAATCCACTAATCGAAATAGTCCTCGGACTGCTGCGCCATCGAGACAATCACCTACTAGAATTCTATACTGACTAACGACCGGTCTCAATAACTTATCTATCGTTAACTGTCTGTTACCTGACATCTGTGCCCTCGATAAACAGAAATCTTTTGTGATTATTGAAACGCACAAATATACGTTTCGCTACAGAGTTAGTTATTTAACATAAAGTTAACGGTATATAAGCTTCGCACGGATAGTTTTTCATATCGTAGTTTTTTATACCTTGATTTATTACACTATTATAATTTTCGTAGGGATCTCTATTTTTTTGCAATATCAAAATTCAATTGCCTATGTTACACCTCGATAATGTAGCTTTCTAATGGTGAAAGATTTTTTGAAATCGGTCCAGAAGTTTTCAAGTTTATTCGTTACATACAATAATACTAATCTTTCTTCTTTATAATATTAGAGTAGTTGAAGAATTAAAACCGTAAGAGAATAAACGCGATCATACTAGTAAAGTATTTATTTATCTAAGATTGCTTGACGTTTCGAGCCGATTGCACCAACTTTGGTAACAAGCTGAGTCAGCTTGCCAATCAGAATCACCCGACCGTGGTCACAATAACAATCTTGAGTCAACAAGTTACTACTTGTTTTTATGACGCAACAGTACAAATAAAAGGTTTTACCTTCTACTAGCTTTTGTCCACGGCTCCGCTCACGTGGATGTCGCTATAACAACTATCTATATATCTATGTCCTTTACCAGAACTCGAACTATCTCCAAACCAAATTAGATAATAGTTTGGGATATCTATACTAATATTATAAAGCTGAAGAGTTTGTTTGTTTTTTTGAACGCAATAATCTCAGGAACTACTACTGGTCCGAATTGATTTTTTGAAGTGAAAACTTCTTCAGCAGCGTTGTGCACTTTTTGGGAGGGGTAAAAATGTTAAACTCCCGTCAGAAGTCAGGACACGTGACCTGATCGAAAATTCGTAAGATGGAGATTCGGAGAGCAATGAAAATTATAGTTCAGGTGGGAAATCGAACGGAAATAACCAGAAGACCCCAGTTCGAGTCCAAGTAACGATTACTTTTTCCTTTTTTATTTTAATTTTCGATTTTGGTTTTTTGATTTGATTTATTATTTCATATTTTTTTATTATTGTAACAGAAAGATCGGTAAAAAATTATTCAAATTTCATACATATACATATCAACCCATATGATGGCCCACTGCTGGGCACGGGTCTCCCCAGTAAAACCTACTGCTATGTAGATGGGGGGTAATTGCCATAATCGCCACGCTTGGCGAGCGGGTTGGCGATCGCAGTAAGGCTTTAAGTACGCAGAGGACGCTGCTGCCCGTCCTCTGGAGTGAAATCCTTTAGTCGCCTTGACGACACCCACGGGAAGAGATGGGGTGGTACTATTCTTAAGCCGGCACCACACGGCCTAAATTTCATCACTATGTAATATAATGTTGTTTTCACTTCTGCCGGCCGGCAAAAGAAAAAAGTAAAAAAAAAACAACCCGTTTTTTAGGAAGGCTATAGGCTATATAACATTATGCTACGACCAATAGGAGCGTAACAGAAATAAAAAATGTTGCAAAAACGGAGAAAATTTACGTATGCGAAATTGCGAGGGTCAGCTAGTTATAGATAATATTAGTTAGTAGAATGGGATATTATAATAAAACTAAAACATTCAATAATAGAGATTCTATTCCACACAATCCACAAAATAAAAACTGAAGTACATTATTTCATTCCATAATACATAACAATTGTAAACAGTATTTATTTATCACAGCACTTTCAAGGCTCTAACCGAACTGCATATTTAGTAGTACTGCACAGCTTTACATCATTTATACATTTCATTAACCAATCTTTATAAACATGTCTTACATCTTCAGGTAAATTATTTTTTGTCCTTAAAACTGCCATTTCGTCGGTTGATATACTTTTTTTATTGTGCAAAAGGAAATCGACATCTAACGAACGAATTGATTTGACAAGGGTACCTCCGTATGCTATCCAGTGCCTTTCAAAATGCTTGCGTTCGTCTTCAGGAAAGCTTAAGAAATCAGGATAAAATCCTAGCCTCTTATCTTTAAATACATCTGGTAAAGGGTTTTCAGGTACAAACAAAGAATCTTTGTTATCTATCTCATCTACACTCGGAATACTTTCGTCATTCATATCAACATCTGATATAGTTTTATCCGGACTATCCGACTTTTCTATCTTTACTTTAGGCTTCTTTTCATCTTTTTTCGTAAAAAAATTATCAATTTTATGATTTTTAGGACTAATTCTGTTAGGTTTTGTTGGACTGCCTTTAGCTTTTGTTGGGCTAAGTTTAATCTTCTTTGTTAGTGGTTCATCGTTTGCGGCATCTGCTAACTTGTTCAAGAGTGAAACATCAGTTTTTTCTTTAGAAGTTTTATACAAATGTTTTAGTTCATCTAAATTAGTTGCCGTTTTCCAATCTTTATCGTTTCGGATTCTCGTTACTCTTGGAAATCTTACTGAGATGCCATCCGCTGTGTGTAGATTCGCTTTTGTTAGTTCTGTACCTGAAAAAACAAACAAACAAAGATGAATCCTCCGCAACGATTGTCGAAAATGGCATCATATGGAAGCTAAATTCGACTTTGGCGAACATGTCTCGGTGTCAAAGACGATTTTTTCCTCCATACATTTTATATTATGTATAAAAATTAACTTAAAATGCTTAAAAAATTACAAGAAAAAACAAAAGTGAAGTTGAATTTCAAAAAGAGATCTGGGAATATTAATATTGGGTAATTTAAGGTACTTAATATAATAAAAAATAAATAAAAAATATTTATTTCATCACTTTGTTGTTTTACATAATTCATTAAAAACAACCTTTTAAGCAAGGATTTGCTTGTGATAGGATGTTTCGCTCTTCCCATTTACAATGCTTAAAGATGAATGAAATAATTTAGGTGTGCAAAGATACAATAGCTAGATTAGAACTTAGAAACTTAGGGAAAAATTATTAAAATTAAATTAAATTAAAAACAAATAAAATGAATGAAAATTAACGAAAATAAAAGTGCGTGGGAGTGTGTATGTGTGTGTGTGTGTGTGTGTGTGCGTGTGTGTGTGTGTGTGTGTGCGCGCGCGCGCGCGTGTGTGTGTGTGTGTGTGTGTGTGTTTGCTGATTTTCAGGTTGCTATTGAACAGATAGAAGCAAACGTTCAACTTCGTCATAGCTCTTTGTTGATAGCCATTTAGTAACGGCCTTTTTACAGTCGTGGTATGTCATTGAATATATACTTATTTCTGAGTTTACTTGGTTATATAATCGTGAGGATTGCACTATGTATTGTCTAAAAGCAAATTTAGATTTTACTGTTTTTAACGTAGCTACTTTACGCGTTCGTCTGCTATTAGCACCAGAAACAACAAAGGGAAGGGATTTATGTTTTTTTATAATAATTTGGAGAACATAAAGTTTTCTTACTGTGAGGAGATTCGAAGAAAGGTAGAGGGTTTCAGTAGGAAATTGGTATGGTTTGAAGAGCATGACTTTAATCAAAGCTCTCTGGGCTCTTTCGAGTTCTAAAAATTTTGTTTTTGTTGCTCCTCCCCAAATGGGAAGGCAGTAAGAAATGACAGACTGTGCCAAGGAGGTGTAAATTTGTTGAAGGAGAGGTTTTGTGGTTACATGCCGGAGTGTTTTAAAGGTACAAATTAATTTTCGTACTCTGTTCATTATAAGTTCTGAGTGAGCATGCCAAGAGAGTCTTTGATCAATCATCACACCAAGATATTTTGTAGTGGTTACTTTGGCTATAGTCAAGCAGGGGCAACTAGAGTTTGATACGTTACAGCGATTATGTATTTTAATTTGGAAATCATTAGGCGGTTGGGTACGGTCATACATTGTGAAACACATGTAGTTTGTTTTACTAATGTTCAGGGTTAAAAGATTATTGTCAAGCCACTCAGCGATTGTTGATAGCCCTATTTCAGCTGATCTTTTAACACTGTCCCATGAGTTACCAGAAAATACTATGGCTGTATCATCTGCATAAGAGAAGATGTGTGCTCCATCAATACTCATGCTGCAGAGGCAATTTATGTAAACAAGGAACAGCGTTGGGCCGATCACGCTACCTTGTCCCACTCCGTAAGTGACTGTTTGTACTGAGCTGGTGAAGTTACCTACTTTTACCACATGTTTGCGCTCCGTAAGGTACTCTCTAAATAATTTTAGGGGCATACCCCTCACACCAATATTTTCAAGCCTGTGTAAAAGTGTAGGAACAGATACCGTGTCAAAGGCTTTTTTGATGTCCAGGAATATAGCTAGGCACTTAGAGCCATTGTCAACTTTTTCAGTCACTAAAGTGGAAAAAGCCAGGACAGCGTCCTCAGTCGACTTCCCCCGTCTAAAACCAAATTGAGTTGGTGAAAGTACATTTAGTTTATCTAGATATCTAGTTAAACGTTGGTTAAGTAGCTTTTCAATTATTTTAGACAGGGATGGGAGAACCGATATCGGCCTGTAATTTGACGGATCCGTTTTGTCCCCACCCTTATACACGGGTATTATTAGAGCTCTCTTTAGAGCTGTGGGGAAGCTACCTTGTTCAAAGCAAAGGTTCGTGAGGTGGGTTATAATTGGGACAAGATATTGTTGCGCTACTTTTATGAAGTTAATTGGAATATTATCCCAGCCAGGAGCACTATTAGATTTTAAACTCATGAGGACGAGACGAACTTCATCAGGATCTGTGTTTAACAGCGCAAAGGATGATAATGAGGGAGCTTTTGTGCAATGTGAATTGAAAGATGTTATATGTGTTCGACTGCTTGTAATAATGTCAGCAAGAAGCTCACCTACAGTAGAGAAGTATTTGTTTACCTTGTTTACTGACTCAATAGGTGTAATGGCGATATTTAATAGATCGGTATTTTGTGTTTTAGGCGGTTTTCGCTGGGTGATACTATTTATAGTCTGCCACAGTTTCTTAGGGTTATTTCGTGTTTTTAGTAGTTGTTCTCGATCGTATTTTCTTTTTTGTTTTTTAATAATACAATTACAGAAGTTACGGTATCTCCTAAAGGTAACTTTCAAGATGACATTATGTGGGTCTGATCTTAGTTTCTTTTGCATGTTGTTTCTGTTTTTTATACAACGCAGTAACCCAATGGTCATCCATGACTTTATAAGTCTGCATTTTTGAGGGATGACTGTATGAATTGTGTTAGCAGATAGACAGTTCTGAAGCAAGTCTATTAGATTGTCAGCTAGAATGTTTGGATTTGTTAGATTAATCATATCGTGTAAGTTACTGTTTTTTAGCATATTGAGTGCATTTTCTGTGTTCACAATTGTTTTACTTTTATTTACTTCTTGTTTGATTGTCTGGTTACATAATTTTAAAAACGTCGTAAAATGATCAGTAATAGAGGTTTTAATAATAGCAATTACTGCTGATTTTTTATAAGGTTCGAGTTTTAGTATAAAATGGTCCAAACAGTTTTTTTGCCTTGTAGGCAACGTGTGACCTGGGAGGAGCCCCTGAATTGCCAGCATATTCAAATAAGTTAGCCTGTTTGAGCGTTCCCAAGATTTTTCATCTTGTTTTTGTATTAAGTTAATATTTAAGTCGCCTGTTATTACTATATTGTTACATGCGGCAATGCTGTTTAAATGAGTATTAAGAGAATTTATAAAATTTTCCGCATTTGTGTTTGATGGAGATCGGTATACGCCAAGTAGTAGGAGATCAGGTGAGATATTTACTTGCAAACATGAAGCGTCAGTTAGTTTTATTTCAGTTATATCAAACTTAAGAGCATTACTAACATATACTACGACTCCATCCGCTTGGTTGATATGGCGAGATGTTTGGCCTGAGGTGTAATTAATTATTTGAGGAATGTTTTGGCTAGATTTTATTCTACATTCAGTCAAAACAAGAAGATCAGGGTGCAATTCTAAGTTAACTAGATTTAGTTGTAGATCATTAAAGTTTGAGTAGATACTTCTAATGTTTTGAGATACAATTGTGATGTCGTCAGGCTTTAAACTAACTTTATGGGTGAAGTTATTAGTTTCACAGGTAAATGCGTGGGCCATTTCTGAGTTGTCTATTTCAGTTAAAGTAGTTAGCATGTTATCCATAATTATAGGATTGACGTGGACAACAAATCACATCTAATGACTGTATTAAAATATTTATACGGGTCCGTATATATTATTTGGAAGCGAAGAGCAGTATTATAACGTGTGGTGAGTGGTTTGTATGACAAGATTATTATTGCATTTGAGAGTAGCGTGTTTGTATGTGTAACGTGTACATAATAATTACATATTAGTGAGAGTAGAGTGCTTGGGTGTGTATCGTTTACATAATAATAACATATTAGTGGGAGTAGTGTGTTTGTATGTGTAACGTGTACATAATAAGTACATATTAGTGAGAGTAGTGTGTAAGTATGAGTAATGTGTACGTAATAATTACATATTAGTAAGAGTAGTGTGTTTGTATGTGTAACGTGTAAATAAATGTTATCTATTAGTGAGACATTTAGTTTATAAGTGCCATTTACATATTTTAAAGGTGTTATATTACAGAGTTTACCTAAACATATTATATTAAATCGAAAAACAGTAAGAGATATTCCTTCTAGTCATTGTTGTTGCATAAGTTTGTTAACTTGTAGCTCACTGTTAATTGTTATTATTCGCGATTCGTCATTTTTCTTAACATATATACGGCCGAAGTTAGTCCAGCAATATTTGTAATCCTTAGACTTTGCAAGGTCTCGTGCAAAAAAGAAAAGGCGGGCGCCTTTAGTGGTAAGTTGTTCGGACACGTAGATGGGGGTGTCTTCACTTATGGTAAGTCCAAGATGCTTCGCGCTTAGTTTACTCTTAGTTTTCTTATTAAAATTTCTAGCCGCTTTCAAAAAATCGGTTTTTTTCATAGTGGACACCATTTCTAGGACTATTGGGCCGTTTTTAGTGCTGTCTCGCTTACTTGGGATACGAAATATGTCTTTTATATCACTTTCTTTTAGACTGGAGTTAATCTGGTTTGCTAAATTTAAGACCATTTTAACCAAACTGTCCTTATTTTCTATGCCTATTTTAGGAACATTTTTGATCTCTATGTTTGATTTTAGGCTTCCTCGTTGAAGATCTTCAATTTTGTCCTCTAGTAATAAAACGTATTCATCATCTTTCTTCGACTTAGTTTCAAGCAGTTCAATCTTCTTTTTTAG
The DNA here is from genome assembly GCA_945859575.2 of Herminia tarsipennalis. Taxonomy (NCBI): domain Eukaryota; kingdom Metazoa; phylum Arthropoda; class Insecta; order Lepidoptera; family Erebidae; genus Herminia; species Herminia tarsipennalis. Next base: position 19,619,981 of record OX243835.2, read on the forward strand.
TTCTTCGTTTTGTGTCGTAAGAAAGGCCATAGAATGTTCAATGCTGGTGTTTGTATTTCTAATTTCCAGCAAAGTAGATGATATTTTTTTAATTTCTTCGCTCTGTTTCGAAATTAAGTTGGATATCAATGATTTTACTTCTTTTTTAAAGTCAGTGAAATCAGAGTCGTAGTCTTGCTCTCTCAGACGCTTAGCACGTTGATATACATAGGTGGGTGAGTCGGTGCAGCGATTTAAATCTGATGACGGTATATTAAGCGCTGAGTCCGAGTTGTGATGCACAGGAGGGGCATTCAGCTTAAGCTCAGATTTTGGAGGCGATCGTTTGACGGACATCTTAGTGCCTTGGTAAACAGGTTCGTCTTCTTCGCACGCGCGCTCTCTCGCTCACACTCCGTACTGTGCATCCACTGGCTTATGCGCTCCTGGTACTTCGCAGAAATTATTGCTTGATTTTTGATTTTTAAATTTAATTATTTTTGTTTTATTTAAGTTTAAAATGGACAACGGGTTACTATTAACACGTCTGCACTGCACAGAGTCCACAGGGGGAGGGGAATATAAATTCTACAATTTATTATTTGCCTTAGCATCACACCTATGGCCACTATCTGAATTATATTTTTTAATGATGATAAATAACATAAGATAAACACGGCTTACTCGATTTAAATACATATTTGATACAAGAACTATATGATTAGGTAAGTATCGAGAAGTACCTTTCAATCTCATATAGTCGAAAAACAAGTCATGACAAGATACACCAACCACCACATTGGTTCTTGTTAAAACAAATAATTCAATGAGTCACTTGTATAGCAACTACGGGTACATTAACTAGCTACATAGACCTATCATAATATAGACCAGAGATATTATAAAACCTTAAGACCTGTCGCACAAGCGAATTTTTACGCACGTTAAAAATGCCCTCACCCGGCCTCTCGATGTGATAAAAATACGTCGCGTTGCCGTATGAACGTGTACTTAGGAATGCATTTGTCCTATTTGAACATTCTGAAGAATTTGTGGTTCAATTGCCTGACTTTTTAAAATACAAAACAAGTACCAACCAGTAATTTCCCATACGGGTTGATTTTTAGGATCGGCAGCAACAAAGTCAGGCACCATTCCTTTATTACAGTCCAACCAAGTTGGAATTTTGTTGCTATCCTGCGATATCTTCACCATTAGAGGTGAGAGTTCTTTCTGCAATCTCTCCAATGTGCTGTCATCGTGGCCGGTGTGGACTTTCGTGACTGTGACCCATTTGTTTCTACGAGTGTCGTGACAACCCATTAGAAATACTGACATCATACCTCCCTTTTTGCCTGTCCCTGTAAAATAGAAACAAGGATTAAATGGCATGTTTGTTTATTGTCATTTTAGTCTGAAAATTAGTTCATAAATGTAATTAAATTCAAAATGATATTATGTCCTAATGCAAATGATGTTAATTAAATTCGTATCATTTTAGATTTAGACCATAGAATACATATTTAGACATTGTTCTAACCTAATCTAATATCTTGGGACAACTCACACAATGCTATCTGATCTTAAACTAAGCAGAGCTCGTACTATGGAAACCAAACAACCATTAAACATACTCATAAATTTACAATACATACATATTATAGATAAATATCACCCAGACACAGAATAAACCATCATGCTCACACAAAGTTTTATCCTGGGGATCAAACCCACAACCTCTTGCGTAGCAGTCAGACACACTCCCACTATGCCACAAAGGCAGTGAATCTTTAAATGGATAAGAATATCTAGAAATATTTATCAGCATTGCATGTACACTGAATTTTTAGTTTTAATGTTACTTTACTCATTCTGTTTGTATTCTTTTTAAGCCATAGTAAGCAATGTTTGCGGTCATCTTTTGGGTTTTCAATAACCAATCTAGAGTTAGTAAGTCAATGAGACCAGTAATCCTCTCATAGATGAAATAATCCTAAAAATACTCACCAAACCAAGCTCCTAATACAACAAGATCTGCGGTGTCAGCCATTGCTCCATCAAATAGATAGTCCTTCTTCACTTTCAACCAATGTCTCTTGCCTGGCTCATAAGTGGACTCTAAGTCTTTTAGTACTAGACCTTCTAGACCAAGTTGCAGTACCTGAAATTGCAGAAAAGTAACAATTTTATACAAAAAAAATTATAGGAAATTGGAAAGAACTATGATTCACAAATGAAATATTGATTTAGAAAGGCTTATGACTAATAGGTTAACAACATTATTATATAACCATATTGCTAATGACAAGCCTTCAATAGACAACAATAATATTAAAAATCTACTTTAATTAATTTTCAAACAACTGGATTTTTTTGGTATTTTTAATTACCTACTACAAGTTTTTTTTATCTACAAATCTTTAACTTAATATGCTCTTTACTTTAGAGTAAAGAGCATATTAAGTCTATACTAGTATTATAATGGTGAAGAGTTTGTTTGTCTCAGAAACAACTGGTACAAATTGAAATATTCTTTTACTGTTGGATAGCCCATTTATCGAGGAAGGCTATAGGCACACCAAAAGGAGTGCAGCAACATATAAAAAGTTGCAAAAATATTACGTATGAACTTACATAGTAACAATATAGTTGAAATTTAATAAAAAGTACATACCTCTGCAATCATTTTAGCCAAATCTGCTGGCTTTTCAATTAATTTCTGTTCAGAAAACATAACATGATTCTTCACTTCAATCATATTATCATGTAATATCTGCCTTCGCTTCCTTATTGGCAAATCTATTAATACTTTTCCATTATAATACAAGCAATCAAACACAAATAAACAGACTTGTGCATCAGAAAATTCCGACTTTTTATGTATACCCAAAGTACCAAATGGTAATGGTTTTCCCGTATTTACATCAACCATCAGTACTTCGGCATCCAAAATTAGATCTGTACCTTTTGGAAATGCTTGTGGTAGGTAATCCTTAAAATGACTGACTTTGTGTGGCATAACGGGCTTTAAAGCTCTTGAAAAATACTTGAACTCATTCCCTTTTTTATGAACTTGTACCCTTTCTCCATCGTACTTAATCTCTGAGAAGATTCCATTTGGACATTTTTTCATAGCCATTTCTACAGACTTGCAGGCTTCAGCTAACATAGGTAATACTGGAGTCATAATGGATAATTTAGCTTGAAAGCCCTGTTGTATAGCATCCTTGTGTTTAACAGTACTGGTCTCAGATAAAATTCTATTTAAAACCATACCAAGATCCCGTGATGTCTGAAATACACTGTAAGCATCAGGATGAACACCTTCTAATATGTGTTTTGGTCCAGCATTTATTCTCAAATCACCTTTAATCAATCTAATAAGCATTTTCATATCATCTGCAGTGCATTTTTTTACGATTTTCTTAAAATGATATATCTGTTCGTCTTCTTTTGTCAGTTTAGATAATTCCTCTAAGAATTGATCAATTTCTTGTATTGTAAGTGTGCTTTCCTTTGCTGGTTGAACGCGTGACTTTAGGAAAAAATAGTGAATTGTATCAGCAATATCACCCTGTTCTAAATGTGTTAACATATCATCATGATCCATGCTGAATATTCTTGAAAACAATTTGACCAATTGTTTACTTTTTAAATTGTATACTCTTTTTGATACCTGCGGTAACAACAACTTACACCAAAGAGTAAGATCACCTTTGAATGAATTGTCATCTGTGCCTTTCCTAAAAAAATTATTGACAACTGCCGTTTTTTCTGTGTAAGCATCAACTCTTGATATTTTTTTACACAATTTGAAGAATGTAGAAAACTTATCATCATCTGTTACAATATCTTGTTTAGAACTATCAACACTCTCATTGCTTGTATTAATTTTATCAGAAACAGTAGGCTTTGGAGCGGAAACATTTTTCACAACCTTAGCTGTGTACTTTCCTTTATTTTTATTCTCATAAAGCTTCTCCATTTCATTTAGTTTTTTTAATATAAGTTCTTGATCTTCTTTTGTGATATTTTCCCAATTTCCAATGTCGTCTATTGAGTCAACCCGTTTGGTAGCGGGGCGCTGTTTTATCAACACATTCATAAAACAATCTACGTGGTACCATGATTTCATACTCTGGCCTTCCCCATACGGACTTGCTACAAGCTTCGCTAAACGTAATTCTCCACTGGGGCAGTTAGTTTTACATCCTTTACATGAGGCCCTGCCACCTTTAGCTCTATCCACGAAAAAAGGTGTCTCCGTCATTGTTTTTCACTGTTTTTAGATCATTATCTGCCACAGAACACTGATAGGAACTCTATAAGATTTAACACTATCACTGACTTTTTGTAGCAACACTATAATGTAATCAGTTGCTGTAGCAAATTATATATGCAAAGATAATCCAATATTTTTGATAAATTGATAATACAAAACAAGTAACACTATCACAGTAACATGTTACGACGTGAAAATGACGTTTACATTTGCGTTTTGACAGATGCTTAAATTGACGACTGTAGAGATGCGCCTGGGTCAATTTTATTCGCAAATCGTGTTCACAAATACTCTCATTGGTTAAACACAATAAAATCCACACTGTTATTACCAATATTACATCATTAATCAAAAGTTATATCAATAATTTTCTAGGGCTACGGATAACGTAATTTAAAAAGTGGAACAATTTACTTCACTATTGACGTTTTATTCCACGCATCACGCATGCGCAAAAATAATTATTTTGTGAGCCAAACGAAGTCGTGGTTCTTGTTTTGTGTCTGAGATATAGTATGAGGTGCCGTCCGTATTTTACACTGCAATAATTACGATGTGTAATTGCTATTATATAATATATTTTTAGTGTCCCATTAATTTTTATTTCCCTCTTTATGAAAGAGTATAGAAGGACCTGCGTTACTGAACTAATTCAGATTAAAATAAGCATATAGGTAGAGATGGCAGTTAGGTATAATTTGAATTGCAGGCAGCTTGTTTGCAGGTAAATAATGAAAACTTAAACTGGAATCAACATAATAAACCTAATTACTTATTTTTTTCAGGAATGTCTGCCAAATGGTAGTAGATAGGTAGGTAGGTGCTTATACTTCGAAAAAATACCTAAAGGTACCTTCCTACGCTATGTAGCAACCGTTACATATCGTTATGCATACCTAGTATAACTATTTATTAATTTCGCTAAATAATTATGATGGTTCATTACTTAGGTAGGTAGGTATTCTCTCTAGCTGATTGGTATTCAGTACATAGGTAGGTACCTACCTAGTAAAGCATAACTGATATCAGTTTGCTTAGTAACTTAGTTTTGGAGCATATGCTCCCTCTACAAGCATATGATTCAAAACGTATTTTAAAGAATAATCTAATTTCCTTTTATCTTTATTTCCAGCATCATCATGTCACCAAGAGTTCAGCAGCGACGGCACCAAGCACGGTACACTGACGTCACCGCACTATCCCTCGCCGTACCCTCCGAATACTCATTGTCATTATGAATTCTTCGGAAGAGGCAAAGAGCGAGTTAGATTAATTTTTCAAGACTTCTACTTGTATAAATCACCGGATGGATCTACAGAGTACGTATATGTTTTTCGTTTTAGTTGTCTAAGTATTTAAACAATTGTACAAATCACCACCGCACGCGATCGTCACGTTTAGGGACTAATGAAATGGCTTGGCCTTTTTGAACCCTTATTTATTTTAATTTGAACTTGGAAAGGCAGCCTGGTAGCCAAGACCGGAACGTGCATAGCGCGTATGAAACAGCCGTTCCAGGCGGCAAAAGGACTTTGGCGCCCTTAGCGGCAAAATCGCCCAGTTTGGGCTGCACTTCTGTGTACTTCAAGTGGCCCGCGATAACACCGCTTTCTTATTTTTAAAGGGAAAGTCACCTAAAAGATATTCACGTTTTCATATTTTTATATTACACGGCGTGAATAGGCCATTTTTTTTATTATGAGACGCCCAGAATATGTTTCACTCTCTAAGATATGTTTATTCGGTTTCTATAATACTTAAATAAATTTAACTGCTAAGAGGTACCTCTCTTAATATTATTTTTTCTTCAAAAACAGTTGCACCGTGCTTTAAGTTGTAGAGTTTAGCGCGCGCGCGCAGAAAACGTAGGTACTCAAATTAGTAGTAGATTCAAAACCTATTAAACTATTATAAATGGCACTAATATACTTATGTATTTTAATTATTTATATTTCTTATCACTGTATCGGTGTGCTTAAAATCTAATTCATAGGTAATCTGGCATCGTCATGAAATAGGGAGTAGAACACAGGTTGTCATTTCAGTCGAAAGATGTCGATTCCTAAACATAGCTCTCTCCATACTATCAATCGAGCAATCCTGCGCCAGTCGCACCACTCGCTTCTAGCGTATTCTCGTGACCTCCAGGTCGTCAGTCCATTCATAATGTAAAGGGTTCGTGATCGGGTTTTTTCTTTTGAGTGGCAGGGGGTAGTAGTATTTCGCTATAACTTATACCTGGTCTCGGGCTGGCACTGCATGGAGGTAGTAATATAATATGAGATAGTCACCTACTAAACAGTGGGTCACTTATTTAATTGCTTAAATTAAATCTCACAATTTACCAGTCAGATGAACCTTAAATCTATTTAACCTTTTTTTATACCTATAAATAGGATTTTTTAAAAGAAACTATTGTTTAAACAAGCGAACTGGTTTCGTCAATGAGTACACGACCTTCTTTGATGTTCTGGGGGGGAGGAGGGCCTCCCCCCCAGAACATAGAGTTGTACATAGGGGGTGGCATTTTCGCTTCTTGCACACGGACGCCCAAGCAGCTAGCGGCGGGTTTTATTATGAAAGTTTCAACTTATAATTAAATTAAAAACAAATGAAATCTTTACCTACCTATGTATTCAAAGATATCGATGTATTTTGTACAGAAACATTTCGAAAGTGTTAATCAACATTATAAAATTATTTTACAGTTGCACGAATGTAGATTCGCTGCAAGCATTCGTCAACGTGGATGGGAGATTAGAAAAAGTGGCAACATACTGTGGAATCGACCTCCCCAAGCCAATTATGTCGAATGGACCGAAACTAATGATGGAATTTCGTGGAACACAATCTTCAAGATACTCAAGAGGATTCAAAATATCATATTCGTTTGTAGAAAGTAAGTAGGTATTCATGTAGTACATTATAACCAGTGTGTAATACTAATCAGAAACGTAAACACAATCAAATCGATTTCATATTACTCATCTTCATATTATTATATTCATACTACTCATCTTCACTTAGTAATGATATTGTAATTATTTTTCTTTATTTATATATTATAAGATATTGTTTTATTAAAATTTGCACACCACAACGGTAAAAATATGGATTAAACAGTACCTAATGTAACTACTAACGCAATATGTACCCATGTTTAGCAAATAAAATTGAATTGAATTGAATTGAATTCATTAGGAGTTTGTAATCTTGGTTTTCTGGTACTAATTGGTTTATTGAACGTTTTGTAGAAACCAAAACCTGCTTTTTTCAATACGCCGCGTTTTTAATTCGTTCGAATTCGTGGAATGCGCAAATGGTAATAGGTATTTTGTAATGTGTGACAGAGCCGGGTCTGGGCCTTCCTTAAAATGTACCTAATTTAAGAAAGGAACATTTTAAGGAAGGCCCAAAATAGGAAGTAGGTACTTAGATAAGAAATGAAACGCCGAATAAAAGGTTTTTTTTTCTTTTTAACTCAATTCATTATAACACATCTATAATGCTTTCCACGGATAGTGTGAACACATCATGGTTTGGGCACAGAATAAAATAATACAAGTATGAGGCCTAACTCGCAAATACAACTGAAGAAACAGTTATAATTTTACATGAAATAAAGATTTACCTAATGAGTGGTGACCCTGTGGCGGTACCCACATATAATAATATAAAATAAATTGACACTTGACAGCTCGCGCCAAATCCTGAATCGCGATATAGAAGTTTTCACAGCTGCTAACTATAAATACAAGTTCCCAACGTTAACCGATGAGCCGCGGCCCGCCAGGCACGATCACCTCGCCTGGTCGGAGGATCCTCCCTTTGTGTTGGAGGGACTTAACACCTTGCCCTACACAAGTGGTGACCCCGACGTGATTGGAAGCAGCCTTCATTATCAGCAGCAGCAGCATCGTCACCGACGCACTCGCCGTCACTCCCATAGATATGAGCGGTAATTAAGTCACAGCCAGCCAGCATCCGGCCTCTACTGGGATACCACACGCCTGCAGCGAACGCTCCAGCCTGGTCATCCCTACGGCCCCTCCAGCGTCTAGGCACAGCACACTGCACCTACGGTACTCGTAAGCAGAGCACATCTCTCCCGTCTACGCAGCAGCCAGCCACTACGCAGCACCGCAGCACCGCACACTGCAGCTACTAACCGACTCACTGGGTTCAGCGGATTTCAGTTCCGACTCACTGGAACTAGCGTCATTCAGTTCCGACTCAATGGGACTAGCGGAAACAAGTTCCGACTCACTGGAACTACTCAACACTGGCACTGGCACGCTCCTTAAGAAAGCGACGACAGCTGACTCATCAAGACAATCAACCTCCGGTCTCGGAGGGGAGTGATGTGGCGGTACCCACATATAATAATATAAAATAAATTGACACTTGACAGCTCGCGCCAAATCCTGAATCGCGATATAGAAGTTTTCACAGCTGCTAACTATAAATACAAGTTCCCAACGTTAACCGATGAGCCGCGGCCCGCCAGGCACGATCACCTCGCCTGGTCGGAGGATCCTCCCTTTGTGTTGGAGGGACTTAACACCTTGCCCTACACAACCCAATGACCACAATTTCAACATTGCTAGTTATCTTTAAAAAAAATGATATGACTCCGACTTACGAACTAATTAAACGAGCGCGCACTTTGTTTTATGGGCATGCCTAGGGGTGATATAGGGGATCAATACCCCCCACCCACCCGAAATTGCAAATAGGTAGGCACATACAAGTTTAACCAGTGTTTGGTCAATTGTACTACCTAAAAACCCATGATCTCATATCATTGGTCAAAAAGAAAGAAGTAAATATCGTGATAATATGTTGTAAAAAGAAAGAAGTAAATATGTTGTCCTATATTCAAAATTTTGAAGACATGTAACATATACCATTCCATAGGCTATCGTGTTGGATTATAGCTTGTAGCTGCCCTCTTGGTTTGTTCTGAGAATAACTCAGAACAAAGCAAACCAAAATTTGGGGTCCGATAGTCGGGTAGCGCCTGAAGCATAATTCTGATTATATTATAAATAATGTTGTCTAGTGGTTAGTGACCCTGACTGCTAAGCCGGAGGTCGTGGGTTCGATCCCCACCCAGGATAAAACTTTGTGTGGTGGGCACGATGGTTTATTCTGTGTCTGGGTGTAATTTATCTATAATATGTATGTATTTAGAAATATTTAAGTATGTTTATCATTTGCTTTCTATAGTACAAGCTCTGCTTAGTTTGAGATCCGATAGCGTTGTGTGAGTTGTCCCAAGATATTATTATGTATGTCGTTTCCATATCACCGGACTATGGAGTCCCGGTCATTTGGGAGGCGTGCGTGGAGCCGAAGCCAACACGTAGACACTTTAATCTAAAGGCTATGTGACACCAACTGGCGATTATCGTTGTATACACTAGAGAAATGTACCCAACGACATTCCCCGGTTAGTGTAAAAACTATTGTCAAAAAGTGGTAGCTAAGAAACTGGGTTATGGAGGTGATCTGTTAGTAAAACGGTTAGCTGGTACTATTGAAGGATAGTCCTTCAATAGTACCAGCTAACCGTTTTACTGGCGCCAATGCAAACACATGGTAAGAACACACGGACAAATGGGCAGGCGGTGACTCGCCACTCACTAGATGGACCCCCTTCTGGTCGCCACAGGCATACAGCCAAACAGGCGACAGGGAGCAACATGGGTGTGAGCAGCTTGGGGTGTCGAGCGGTGCGGCGCCGGTTTCACCATCACGAAGAAGTCCCGTGAGCGGGTTTCCCCGTAGTTATGCCCATGAAAATGACACTTCCACCGCCGAGCTTACAAGTTCTGGCGACCTCCCTCTGGCCGGCCGATTAGGGCAAGACAGAGTTGAGAGTCCTGCGGGCGCTCTTGGTGTTCCACTCCCGCCGGCCAGTGAAGGCAAGCGGGAGACGAGGCCCTGACCGACTCTCTGATGCATCGGGACCGCAGTGTCGCCACGCACATTCAGCTCGAAACAAAGCTGCCCTGCGGTTTGTGTACTCTTATTTCACCCTCATGAGACATTTTGTATTGATGTCATAAGGATTTCAAGAGCTGCTACTATGCCCTCATAGTGTTGCGTTAATCTCATATAGGGAGACAACGACTAGCCCCAAGAGGTTTATTATTATTATTATTTTATTATTATTATTATATCTCTTCTTACAGATTTTGGAATAAACACAGGGAGGCAGCTCAAAGAGTTTCCATGCGCATTCGTGTATAATAGTAGTGAGGCGCGGAATGGCACGTTCGCGTCTCCGAATTCGCCAGGACCTTATCCTAGGGATACGGAGTGTACATACTTTTTCCACGGCGGCGAGACTGAGAAAGTGCACCTGCATTTCACGAATTTTGACGTTGAAGGAGTATCACCGTGAGTATCTACATTGTTCATATTGATGCCAAGTTTGAAATGAATGTAATTTCAATTACCACGTTTTTCATAACTAATTAATTAAAAAAATGAAGAAAATATTTATGTAACTACTTATTTGAAATCGGTTCTAAAAGTAATCATGTTGAAGAGGCATAAAAGTACCTAATTCGCTAAAACGCCTTTTAAAATTTTAATAGCAAATCGCGTGGAACGATTCGAATTTATTCACAGCGAGAAATGAATGTTATTCTGGTCATCACAATCTTCAACTGATTTGAGAAATACATTTTTATAATGTCAAAAAGTGATAAAATATAAAGTGAAAGTACCTGCTCTAATTTACCGAGCGTCTTTTGACTTCTATTGCATCACTATATGGACAGATAGTTAGACAAGCTCCTCTTGTAGCTCCATCCATATAGGACTTAAATACAAAAAAAGCTGTTTATGGTGTCACCATTTATTCTTTATCTCTGTGGCGCGGTGGGAGTGTTTCCGACTGCTACGCAAGAGGTCGTGGGTTCGCTCCCCACCCAGGATAAAACTTTGTGTGATGAGTACGATGGTTTATTCTGTGTCTGGGTGTTATTTATCTATAGTATGTATGTGTTTAGAAATATATATGTATGTTTATCAGTTGTCTGGTTTCCATAGTACGAGCTCTGCTTAGTTTGGGATCAGATAGCGTTGTGTAAGTTGTTCCAAGATATTATTATTATCTGTGGCTCATCTCTATTACAGGTGCGAAGCAGTATCGGCGAGTGATTATGTCGAATTTTCAAACTATATGACTGAAGACAATAGGTTTGGTAGATATTGTGGACAATGGAAAGAGTTCCACGTAGAGTCTGAGAGAAATTTCTTCAAAGTTACCTTTAGGTCGAACGACCGCTTAGATGGTACAGGTTTTAAGGCTGTGTACCAATTTTTAGAAGCCACTGACGAGTATCGAGCCCCGCCGGTACAGGATAGGGCTTCAAGTTCTCTGTGTAAGTATTTCTATTCAATTATACAGGGTGACTTTTAATACAATAATAACCTGCCGCTCGTGGCTTCTTTACATTACAGCAAATAACTTTGTAATATTAATTTGAAAAAAAAATACATATTAACCCCTAACCACCTACTACGATAATCTCAGAAACTACTGGTTCGAATTGAAAAAATCTTTTAGTGTTAGTTCTTTTATAATGTTACTAGCTGTCCCGCGCAACTTCGTATGCGTAAATGTTCCCCGTTTTTGCAACATTTCTCGTCGCTACTCCGCTCCTATTAGTCGTAGCGCGATGTTATATAGCCTAGCCTATAGCCTTCCTCGATAAATGGGCTATTCAACAAAAAAATATTTTTTCAAATCGGACCAGTAGTTTCTGAGATTAGCGCGTTTAAACAAACAAACAAACTAAGCAAACAAACAAACAAACCCTTCCGCTTTATAATATTAGTATAGATATACAATACATATATATACTCGTACAATAAAAAATGTTGCAAAAACGGGGAAAATTTACGCAGAAGAAGTTGCGCGGGTCAGCTAGTAGTAAATATTTTGCAAAACTGATATTACAAAGTTATTTGGTGTAATGTAAAGAAGCCACGGGCGGGACGTTATTAGTATATTATAAATGAAACTGTATTTATATAATTAATTGTATTTACTAAACTACTAAAATAACTAATTAATCACTTTAACAGTCCAAATCCTGTTCACAATGTGATGTGAAATGTGATCATCACTTATTTTTCAATATTAACCATGGATTACGTAGGTACTTCGGGAGTCGGGACGCAATGAGCACGATAGCGCGAAGAACACACACCAACATAAATGGCTTATAACTCTGCAAGTTTTCAATATTTTCATTTTCTTTTTTTTATATGATTTGTTAAAGTAAAAATCATGTTGGGGTGTCTGAGCTTTGCTCTATATCAAAAATAACCTTGTATATGTAAGACGTCTTTGTTAAAAATGTTATATTTTCGCTTTAAAAGCGCCGCGCACCGCACTGTTCGTACAACTCCACATATTGTAATTTAATTGAAAGGAAAAAATACTAACACCTCAAAAACAAAATAAATTCTTAGGTACCAATGATCCCGTGCTATGATGAAATGAAAAGGGCGTCTGTTTTATTTAAATTCATTATTACAAATGAATACGATGCTTGATAGCTCGGGCGTATCTTTATAATAATTTAAAAAAAAACAAGACAAAAAGAGTGGCACTCGGGGACTGCCGCAAATATATTGCATAGCATTATTTATAAACTAAAAAAACAACAAAAATACATTTTTTTTAAATAAAAAATAAATGGTTTATTTTTTTTAAATTTCGAAACAGCTCGTCTAGATCCGTGCTTCGTACAGTCGTACCATATACATTATACGTTAAGCGAACGCTCGGCCGAGCTATATATGGTAGGCGGAGTGACCCCACTCCGCCTACCATGTAGCTCGGCCGAGCGTTCGCTTGTGTGTTCGTGTTAGGTTTTATTTTCGTTACGGATTTTTTTGAGTCGGTCACCGCGCTCAAAGCCCGAAGCCCAATAGCTTAATAAAGTGTAACTAAGTAATACTGCCCATACCATACAATACAAAAACGTTTAAAGATATAATAATAATTTTGTTTTCTTACAGGTATATTTCATCATTTTCTAATGCTGATCATCCTCGCAATACCGCAGCTGCATCATCAACTATATCATTAAATAAAGTGATATTAGATTAAATATTATAAATAGTCTAATCCTGTATATTTTGTATAATAGTATGTGCCATACACCTGTAATTACGTAGATATGCAATATTTTCTATAAAGTCGCGTTTTAAGTTTTCCTCTATTACTTACCAACTAAAGCAATACCATGCGAGACACAATAAAGATTTATTAATAAAGGCACGTCGTAATAATGAAATAAATTATTTGAATTTATTTGCATTTTTTTTCTGCTCCTGGGACTACACTGCACATTGTGATTCAAAAACTAACTGACTGGCCTTGTATAATTTGATGTTACAGTACGATCAACGTAACTTGACAACTTGACCGGATTGAAGTTAGATTTTTATCACTTTCGCGCATGTCATAGAGATGCGACCCTAAAATTACTAATGAAAACGATTATTTATGTTGAATCGATTAAAAATATTAACAACATTTTAATTCAACAATATAAAAACACTATTTAAATGAGTTCATAAAAGTTTAAAATTAGAACAGTTACAGTAAATACTAAAGAAACTTTGCAAAATAATTTCTTTACGAAAATAATCACAAAAAAACATGAGTTAGTAACACTAATTATGACAATGTAATCGCATCTCTAATTTTCTTGGTTTAGTTACCGCCCCCGCCCCCCGCTTCCTGTCACCATTTACTTCCAAAAAATGCATCTGCGCAACCACTTGTCGTAACTATTGTACGTAGGTACTAAGTACGTTCGACCATAGCACAGTAAAAATTATGTACTACATACTTTATCTTTACTGTGACCACATAGCGTCTCACTAAACCACTTATTCATCCGATTTTGATTAACCCATGATTTGATGAAGTCCGCTGGGACGTCATTAACAAAAAAATCCTAGTCATTTCTTTCTTATTCTTCGACAGTATAAAATTGACTAAATATTTCTTTATTTCATAAAGTAGTGATATGAAATACATTTTGAGTGTGACAAAACTATATTATGTCAGTCGTGCATGACTAGTCCAGTCATTTAGGCTTAAATTAGGGACCCAGCTGTAAGTCTGTAAATACTTGTATATTGACACCCTAAAAGTTGTCTCAAAACCTACATATGTGGGTGTGGGTGTACGCAACTATTAAATTTCAAGGTCAAAGAAAAGAAAAAAGAAAGAAAAAAAATATATTTATTTTGGAATGAACACATACGAGACAAGAGTAATAACAGACAATATAAAAAGAAAAAAAGTAATAAAAATAAGTGCAATTATTAATTAAAAACTATTCACATAAATAATAATTAAATCATTACCTATATAAAATGTGTCTTCTTTGTCTCACTTGGCGCTGACGATCGGTGGTGTTGTGCGTACCAATATTACCTATGTACTGAATGCAGTGGATGCCATTGCCAACCTTTGAAGGAATAATATACCATACCTCGAGGTTGTAACAAAGTAAGTGCAAAATTATAAAAGTTTTTGATGGTGAAGAAGTAATTTTTTTAAGTGTAATTTAAATTGATTTTTTTGTTTATGAACCTTAACGGAGGTGGTATATTATTCCAACAACGTGTGGCGGCATATTTAAAACATCCCCTAAACGCAGTCGTTCTATACTGAGGTATCGACAGTGGATTCGATATGGAGCGGTTTGGGTAATGATAGGATTCGTGTCTCCACCTCAGCTTTTCGAATAGGTACGTCGGTTTTTTCGTCCTAACCGTTTCAAAGAGAAGAGTAGCCAAGTGCATTGTTCTCCTAGCTGTCATATTGAGAACATCGTTTTGGTTGAGAAATGGGGTTACATGGTTTTGTCGGGGTATACTGAAACAAAAACGAGCACAGGCATTTTACACGCGCTGGATCAAGCGCCTCGTTCTGGATAGCAAACATGGACCATATACAGTGTCAACGTAATTCACCTTTGATAAAACAAGGCTATCAACCAACCTCTTTCTCATATCAACGCTAAGATATTGATGCAATCTGTAAAAGACTTATAACCTGTAAAAACACTTTTTTACAACACTATTTATATGTCCTTCGAAATGTAACTCTGGATCAAAGCTAAGCCCTAAATTCCTAGCAACTTCCACCCTTTCTTTATTATTCTCTTTTATTTTTATCTCAGGGTTAGCGAGTATGGTTTTTCTTATTTGACCTTTACTGCCCATGACGATAAATTTAGATTTTTGCCCATTTAAAACTAAGGAGTTTGACTCAGACCAATCTGTCACTCTTTGCAGATCTGCGTTCACTCTACCTACGACAGATGACGTGTCGCGTGGGTCGAAAGAATGAAAGAGCTGTATATCGTCTGCGTACATGTGATACTTACATTCGCGGAAACAGGTAGTTATGTCTGCACTGTAGAGGATGAAGAGAATTGGTCCAAGCAAAGATCCTTGGGGCACTCCCCTTTTGAGCAACTGTGGATGCGAAATGAGCGCTGAACCATCTCGTTTCCTAATTTCGACTTGCTGGGACCTATTAGAGAGGTAGCTGTCGAACCATCTGATAGTTTTCCACTCAAAGCCACAAAAGGCAAGTTTCGACAGCAGCAGAGTTACATTGATGGAATCAAAAGCACGGAAGAAGTCCAGCAGTGTCAATATCGTCCCCTTTTCCTATTATTATATATATTGCCAACAACATCCGCCAGGGCCGTGGCAGTACTGCGTCCTTTCCTAAAACCTGATTGTAGGTCTGGTAGAATGTTGGTTATTTCAAGAAACTCAACCATCTGTATATACACCACCTTCTCTAACACCTTTGACAGCCAGGGTAATATGCTAAACGGACGAAGGTCCTTGTGACTCAGTGGGTTAGTATTTTTAAGCAGAGGTTTCACAATGGCCTTTCGCCACAGATCAGGAAAGGTACTGGAGATAATTGAGGTGTTTACAATATTTGTGAGGGTTTGTAAAGGTTACCAAAATCGGTTTCTGGCGCTTTTTTTGTAAATATCTCATTTCCTATGGGGTTTTTGCTATTTATATTTATTTTTAATATTGTAGAATACAAAATTCCCTAGAAATTTTGTATAATTTTTTTTTTTATTCGGTGAACCGTTTTCGAGATAGAGGGCGGAGAGCGCGCGGTCACAGCATCACTTCAGGTCAATCGGTGCCTCCGGTCGAAAACGCGCCATTTATAGTTGATGAACTATCGATAAATCAACAATTATAAATATTTGTCAATTTGCACGCATGAAGTGGCTGTGACACAACTTTAGCGCTTTTTAAATGCTCCGAAATCTGTGAAAAGTCTCGATCATCTTCGTTATATGCATTACGTCAAGTCTACAAAACTTAATATACCTGTGCATCTTTCAAATATTCCACCAACAAGTGCAGCTGCTCATCAACATTTCAAACGTGTATTAGTAGTATTATCAAGTTCAAACTTGGTTAGGGCATGATTTGGAACCTAAGGTATGGGGTTGGGCAATACGAAACGATTTTCTGTAGCCTATCATGACAATTTTACCACCTGCTCCAGAAGATTTGCTAAATACAATTTTCTGCAACTGCAAGAGTAGTTCTGGTTCGCGATGCGGATGCAGGAAAGCGGGCTTGCAATGCTCTTTAGCTTGTGGCCAATGTAATGGGCAAGCTTGTCTCAATGCTCTACCATAACAGAGCGACATTAACGAAGATGGAACCTTTGACCCCGAAATCATGGAAGAACTTGAGACAAATGTCGTTGAAGACGATAATGAAGACCAGTTTGAAATTTACCAGCAGCCGGAAGACGACGAAGAAGAGTAAAAAGATGATTAAATACTGATAGTTCATCAACTGTATATGGCACGTTTTCGACCGGAGGCACCGGTTGACCTGAAGTCATGCTGTGACCGCGCGCTCTCCGCCCTCTATCTTGAAAACGGTTCACCGTATAAAAAAAATTTTTAAACAAAATTTTTAGACAATTTTGTATTCTACAATATTGATAATAAATACAAATAGCAAAAAACCAATAGAAAATGAGATATTTACAAAAACAATTTTGTGACCTTTGACCTTGAAATTTAATAGTTGCGTACACCCTACCGTATATAGGTTTTGAGACAACTTTTAGGGTGTCAATATACAAGGATTTACGGGCTTACAGCTGGGTTTTTTTGAATTCCGAGGTGAACTTACTATAATGACTGGACTAACACAAAATATCGGCTATAAGACGACCACCACTTTTGCTCAAGGTATAATTTATTTTATATGTTAGAGAATTAGGGCCCTGACTCTTATTACACCTCTCTTTTTAAGGGTTTAGGGTCCCTGATTTAGTGTAGGGTATTAAGCGCATTAGCTTTGTCCGCTGGTGAAAGTTTAATGAAAGTTTTTGTTGTTATGGTGGTGATTTTATGAAAATGTTCCATCTCTGCCATCAAAGCCTATAACAACTATAGATTCTTTTTCACATTCATCCCGAAAAACATGGTCTAACCAACTTAGGTACTGTGCCAGCAAAACGAGCATAGGGGGTAAAAATGTCAGCTTACTGTTTGTTCTTCATTATTCATATTTCATCTTTTTTGTAATAAAACTAATATAAAAGTAACGTATTTTTTCTTTTATATTAGTTTTAATATAAACTTAATAAACTTTCTTTTATAATTTTTACCACCTAACTCTCCAGCGGACTGCTACAGCGGAAAATCTACCTACATGTTAATTACTAAGTTATTGGGAATGTTCGCTGTGGCGGACACATTTTTTTTTTTAATTTTCCCGGAGTCCTTAGTATACCTTGACGGCCAACAATAAATTAAACTTACGTATTTATAACATTTCCTTTATTTAATTAACAATTCCAAGGGTTAATGTTATTGGACTCGTTTTTGAGCCACGGCAGCCACCTAAATAAAGCATGATGAGGTAAGTACCTACGTAAGTGCTCGTATCAAATACTTAGGTATAATGTTGTAGGTATATCTAGGATCATTTATGTCATAAATCCGTGAGTTTGTGACCCTTTAATCTAAAACTTACTGAAGGGATTTTAAATATTTTTTTTAGTAAGTTACTTACTTCCTAAATCCAAATTAATATAATATATGTAAAAATAACTCTGTCTGTCTGTTACGTTTTCACGCTTAAACCGCTGAAACGATTTAGATGAAATTTGGTATGCAGAAAGTTTAAATCCCGGGGAAGGATACAAATCACATAAACCTAGGCGATCCCGCGGGTAAGACGTAGGAATTGTAACACTAGGTATAATTTTTTGTTATAATTTCTGCTTCTTCTCTGCATGGCGTTTTATTTTAAATGTCATTACTTTTTGAAATGCAAAAATTAAGCAATTGAAATTCGATTAAAGTAGGTACCAAGGTTACACCTCTACTTTCGCCTCGGTTCATTGCATTCGGAGTTGTGCTGAGCGCGTTGACAGGTGTGGCGGCGCCACCATCGCTTCATTGCTCGCCAGTTCACACGCGCGCGCTCCGACCGACCGTCCCCCATCCCCTCCTACTCACTGTACGTCAATTCGAGTTCGGTCGCCGCTCTCTTTGGTGCCGGTCGACAGGCTGTATATCGTTTGTCGGAAATCAAGTCCGCGAAACTTTTTCGAAGTTTGCTAGTGACAGGAACGGCACTATTTTTTTGAAATCTGTGAATATTACTGTGTGGAAAACGTTGTATTCGTGTTGACTAAGGAAAGTGTTAGGTCAGAGTGGTACTGTGAGTGTGATTGTGGGCACAGGTGTCGCATTCCAGGGGGACGCGGACGCAGCCTCCGTGTCGATACTGAAGGCAGGTGGACCGCTAGACTAACCCCACTCACTTGTAAGTATATTTACATAATAATATTAGTGATAATCGTGTCTAACTCGGTTCATAACTTACCTCCTACCTACATAGTGGACCGGAAAGTGGGACTTCGACCAACGAAAACTTGTACTTAGGTACTTAATCTAAATTAAAAACTAGTTTTAGAAACTGGCAGAAGTGTCTATGTATTGAAGGCGTTTATTTATTAGGTATATTTGCAAGGGTTTTGCGTTAGTATTTTATTTGGTTAAGTAGGTAGGTAGTTAGGTACGGGTTGCATAGGCACCTACTTATAAAAAAAGTATTTATTTGCTGATAGAAGTAAATAATGCTAACGTAATCTATCTATAATCTGACTGCCACTGTGGCGGAATGGGAGTGCGTCCGACTGAGACGCAAGAGGTCGTGGGTTCGATTCCTACATGGGACACCACTTGTGTGATCCACAAATTGTTGTTCGGAGTCTGGGTTTACTTTGTGTCCGTGACTTGTATGTTTGTAAAGTCCCCCGCGATACATTGCTTGTACACTACTGCGGGAGTCGTCTTAAAAAAAAGTGTCCAATTTCCTTCTTTCATAAAAGTCCTTTTTTCATAAAAGACTAGCAATTTGCGTCACAAAACTTGCGTGGAAGTTAATAAAAGTTTAGTTCTTTGTAAGCTTCAGGCTACCTCCACACCAAATTTAATCAAAATCAACCACGTTCCAGTTTACTTTATTTGATAAAATCATGAGCTTTTCAAGAAACGCGCGTTGATTGTAGCAGTCACAAAACACAGAGTACAAAAACAAACGTTTTCGACAACATACACATACAACACAGACTACACTGAGTACAGTATTGTAGACAACACTCACAGATACGAAATCTCGAACCACTTTGTTCCGAAGATGTTCCGCGATTACGTATCCGTGCGTTGCTGAAGTCAGTGTCAGTCTTGGTATTTTGCGTAAAGTGTGGCCTCTGGGTAGAGTAAGCTGACTTATATGTAGATTACCTACACTTCTAGACGAACATAGACTAATATAATAATAATAATGTACCTATAAGCCTTTATTATTATAGGTTCTGTTTGTATTGACTACATTACTACAACATTGTAGCCAATTGTTGACAATAAACAAGGGCACATTCCTGTTTCACTGAGGGTACTTAGAAAGAAGTACCTTCTTACTTAATCTTATTTGTCATTTTGTATTCACAAAACAGGTGGTATTATACTGCCACGTTGTGACAACTTTAAAAATAAACAATTAATAATTAGACTTCAATTAGCAATTCAAAATCTAACATATTCAAATTTAGTAAACCTTTGTAATGGAACATTTGGATTTTTGTTCTTTGTTTGGACAAAAATCCAATTTGATACCTTACTCTTTTCTATAGATTTAGACCTTTGCCTTTACGAACTTAATAAATCTTTTACCCTCCTTTGCGTAGCGCTTGTAAAAAATGAAGAAAGATAAAAAGTCATAATACAGGCACAAACTTTTTACTTTAATTAAAAGTAATTTATTTATTAATATTTAGAATATTTTGTTTTTTTTCGATTGGCATTTAGTTCGGTAACCTGTGTGTACAGAGTACAGTTAGCAATATAAGTATATCAACACTATAAAAACAAAACACTCATAACAAAACCATACGTCGAATTCTGGCAGGCATTCAGTTTTGCATACATTTTGTTACAAAACCAAGTAATAACTAGCTAGCCCACGGGAGCCCACCTGTTTTGAATAATGTTCAAAACATTTAAAAAAAGAAAAAAAACCCGACAATTGAGGCCAAAAATTTGATCATCTTCATAACGGCTAAAAAGATTTTTATCAAATCAAGAACCTCCAGCCATTTTATAGGTACCAAAAATCGCATTCAAATCCCTTTGGGCGCTACGATCGTGTAGACAGACACGCGTTCTGTTTTTATACTTATTACTACTAAATGAAGACACTAAGATCGTGAGCCTAAGAGTTAGCGTCACCCTAACCCATAACAGTATCAGGAACACCCAAATCCTTGCTGGTAAATATCCGACTGTCACCGCACTGAGCTCCTCATTTGAGAAGTTAAACACAGTGATGACTTCACATCACTACTTCACGGAAGAATAACTGAGACCGTCTTGGGGAATACTACCACATAGTATTCCCCAAGACGGCCTGACCTACGACCCTACTCTACTTTTTCTCCGTTTTCTTTTACGGCGGGAATTAATAAAAATTATGTTATGTTCTACGACTTATATGCTGACTGTACGTACTACTGAAATTTACAATGGTAGGCAATTTAAAGGTTCCGTATTGTTGGCTTTTGGCTTTAACGAAATGTGAACACAGAACTTACGGTGGGAAAAGGTTAGGAGCTTAACATTAATTTTGTAATAGTCGTATTAATTCTCGCTCCGTCTAGGAACAGAATGGTAATTTTGGGTTTAAGATTAATGAGATTTAGATTGAGTACGCCTACCTCTAAGTTGTTAATCATAACTTTGTGAAATTGTTTAAATAGATGTTTCAGTTTTTGGATACTGCGCCAGTAGCCATTTAACCTATTTCTGATATTAGTATGCAAAATAGTAATAGTAAATAAGGTTGAATTTAAAACATTTTGACGTAGTAATGTCTTATGAATCGATAACCGGGTGCACGCACGAAAAGGTGTCACGGTCCGTCATGTTCCGCCTGCTAATAGGCTGAAGTATTTTGGCCGTCGGGCGCATGCGCGCGCATACGCCTCACGGCCACAATTGTCCACTAAAGCTGCCATAGGCGTGGTTGTTAATTAAATGTCATCAATGTTTTGACGATTACAGATTATGATTTACGACATGCGATACAATTGGAGATTAAAAAAAATATTTAAAAAAAGCTGCCATAAGCAACCATGCTTGTTTATTACAATATCGCCCGTAAACCGACTTTACAGACAACCACTTCTTTCATTAAAAGGTCTGAAGATGGAGAAGCTTTGAAGTTATATTATCTTATTGATAGTAGGTACCTAGTCACCAAAATTTACATAGATCTATTTTCTTTGCCCAAAGGAAAACTTCGTAATATTTGACGATGTAGGTATTAAAAGCTTTCTATAGAGTAGATCTCTATACTTTTATGTAGATTGTCAAACGTCAGCTTCTTGTGTCTTTTGTTCAGCACAAGAAGTTCGTCGGATTCTTAACGAATTTTCGTGTCGTGAACGAATCTCGTTTTAATTATTTTTCGGGATAAAGTATTGAAACAGTTTTTTATTATATTTATATTTATGCAATAACATTAAAAAAATTTAATATAAAATAAACATATTAGTTAATCTACACTAATATTAAAAAGAGGATAGGACAGATTTGTATTTTCGTACGTAACTTAAAAACTACTGGACCGATTACAAAAAATCTTTTACCATTAGAAAGCTATATTATGGGGAAATAACATAGGCTATAGCTTAGTGTCAAAAAATTAAAGATCCCTACGAAAATTACAATAATGTATTAACTCAAGGTATAAAAAACTACGATAAAGACACCCGTACGAAGCAGGGGCAGATAGCTAGTAATTTAATATTAACTAAAGCAAATAACTAAACTGAACTAAATGTACTTTAACCATTATTGCATAATAAAGTAGCTAATTATTTACCAATATTTGTTAGCGTCAATTTATTGCAAGAATATAAATAAATGTCAAAACTTTATCTAGAAGTTCGTATTTATTGACAAGTGTTACATATTTTATCGAATTTAACCGATCCTTTATCAACCTTCGCTTGTCTGTTCAAGATTTATTAAGGGACTGCAGTCTAGATTGCAAATCTTGTTATACCTTATGTTTATTATGAAAATAACTTGGTACTTAATGTCTTGGTAACGCGCGTTGAAGAGCTTTTGCATCCGGCTCATTAGAAATCTCGTGTTGTAAGATGATGTACTTACTGAGAATTATGAGCAACTTGGTCTAAGAAGTTGAAATTGCTTCTAACAGCAATAAATTTCAATAGCGCAATTTTTGTCAGTTATTCTATTTGCTTGCGATAGATCAGTAAAATAATTAAACCGTCTTCCAGACGATTGGAAACAAACGTACAAACCAAGGTGACTTTACTTGTTTCCAACAGTGTAGACGGCTGTTGCAAACCAAGTACCTAGTAATTTCGTTTACAACAGCTTTCTACACTTTATAGAATTTTATAAGCTACCTTTGTTTATTGCCCGAGGTTCGACCGTGACCACGGCCGTTGCAATACGGTTTAAGATTAAGACCCGTAGCTTATAAATTTCTATAATGTGTACAAATCGCGAAAGTTTACAAACATATAGCTGTCTACACTGTTGGAAACAAGCAAGGTCACCTTGGTGGGAACGCTTGTTTCCAACCGTCTGGAAGACGCTTAAGGTAATTTTACTGAACTACAGGTGTACCTACTAGGTACTCTACGTCTAGCTAATGTCACTTCCACCTAGGCCTGACATCCCAGGATACTGACGAGAATCTAAAGAGAGTTTAGACTGGGGCGGATTCAGGATTTCATTCTGGGGGGGGGGGGGGGCAAGAATGGCAAATGGAATGTTTTACGACGCTAAAGTTCTGCTATTCATTGATAGATGGCAAAAGTAAAAAGTATCACCGCTGTGCCCGTCGGAGTGGGGAGCGTGAGGTTTTTTCATTACGGAATTTCTGGATTCGGTCCCCGCGCTCAATTCCCGCGATAGAAGCTATGGAATAGCATAACAATAACAAAAAATGTAGATGATAAATTTAACCTACACACCGAAATAGGCGTAAGGCAAGTCATAATTTTAATTTATTGAAATCATTGTTTTCAGTATTAAATAAGAGTAGCGCTGACGTTTGACAGAGATGAGATCGCGCGATTCTCAAAATGAAAATTAGCAATTAATTGATACGATCTCTGCTGTCGTCAATATCACGCCATTGTTTTTTTAAGATTAACAATGACTCTTGAGCTATTGTGCAATGATATGAGAATTTTATACGATTTTATCATGCTGTATTGTGCCTGTTTTTGTCATAGACTACAGCATGTGCTAATGTCGCGTATGGATTAAGGAGGAAGGTTATCGAGCGAATGCCAGCTTGTAGTGTGAACTTAGATAAAGTTTATTACAGTTGGATCAACGTAACTTGACCGGATTGAAGTTAGGTTCTTATCAGTTTCGCGCATGTCATTGAGATGCGACCCTAAAATTTCTTACGAAAACGATTAATTATGTTTAATCGATTACAAAATTTTAATTTAACAATGTAAAAGTACTATCTAAATGAGTTCATAAAAGTTTAAATTTCGAACAGTTACAGTAAATACTGAAGAAAGTTTGAAAAACAATATCTTTACGAAAAAAATCACAAAAAAAAATTAGTTAGTAATCCTAGTTATAACAATGTAATGCGTAATCGCATCTCTAATTCTCTTGGTTCAGTTACCGCCCCCGCCCCTGTCCTGTCACCATTTACTACTAAAAATGCATCTGCGTAACCACTTTTCGCCAACTTCAATCCGGTTAAGTTACGTTGATCCTAGTGTAGGTTTAAGTCATAGGCTGTCTTGGTGGGTATAACAACAGTATCAGATATTCTTCCATCAAATAATAATCATAACACATCACTGTGTTTCGGTTGAAAGGGCTTTGTAGGAATTGTAATTACTTACTACGGGGAAAAGAGACTTACGAACGAATGTCTCAAACGAGGAGCGCGGTGCGGTGACAATCAGATCTTTGCCAAACAAGGATTTGGGTGGCACTAATACTGCTTATCGTAGACGCACGACCTACCCGTCCCTCATTTCGTAGTATAAAAAACCATTTAGTTTATCCAGATTGACATCACAAATAACCAAGAGTAAAAAACGAGAGCTTCTAACATTTAAACTTTCGCGTTGCATGATTATAACTATTTATTATACGGGAATTAACAGTCCGCTTGTGACCACGGCCGGTGCAACCTGGTCGAAACGTCAAGAAATTTTAAGGTTAACAATGCGCATTAATTCCCGTATAATAAACGAGAGCTTGTTTTAATACGCGTTCACGTCTACAGAATTTCAGACTAACCCTTACCATTTTCTTCCTAAGGTAAAAAATGTCTATGCTCACGTTGCTATTTTAATTAAACAAATAAAAGTTATAAATATCCCCACTTCACGAGAATTCCTTATCTAAATACGGACAATTGTGCAAACATTGAACATTCCTCTTACCTGATAAATATTTAATTCGGACCTGTACCTGTTAACGTACTTAAATGGTCTATCAATATGCAAGTGGGTTATATTTAGCTCCTGTTCTTAGCGTTTGTTTGGTGCCTTTTGCGACAATTATTATTTTGTTAGAATATGGCTACCTCACTTTAATTAAACTTCTTGTTAGATATTAAGAAAACGTCCATTCTTATATTGAATACCATTAAAAAAAAACCGCTCAGGATAAAATGGCCGTATTGGTTGTGTATTACTTCCTGTAAAACCTTAAGCAGTTACACAGCCAAAGCCAACGGGTGTTATAAATTAGAAGTAAGAAGAAAAGTAGTTCTCTTCGTACTTCTAATTATAATTCCTCATCATTCTTTGGATTTATAGGATTTATTAGGAAATTATGTCGGGTAATAAGGTAACGTGTGCAATTTATAATCTCCAGACACCGTGAGATACATCTAAGTATCTTCGTTAGCTGAGTGGATTCGTCAAAGTTAAAGATCATTTAATCATCTTTCTAGCTCAATAAGATGCGCCATTAAGCCTAATTATAATAATGTAGAACTAAACTGTAACTTAAAGATTATACCTATTCAAACGCCTATAATTTGTAATAATTTTGCTCATTCCTCCTGTAACCAATAGCCATTATCTTGCAGATATTTAATACCATCCGCATCCGATGCTACAATTAAATGGTTCGCAATCGCCATTGAATCTAACAAGGGATGAGAAGTCATCATACAACGGAGTTATGATGCTATCAAGCCTATCATTAGTACCAACCTCCATGGATAGTTGTTATCTTCACAATTAGCTGCAGGAAGCTCGTATCTTGGGTATGGAAGTCCCAACTGGTTTCTTTTAATACTATCTACCTATTAAATACGTTTGAACAGTGCATATATATATACGTCCGTGAGATAATTAGTCTTTGATACTGATTGGTTTGCCGCTGCAGCCATGACTCTCAAAGTTACTAATATCCATTCAGAATTAATTTTCTATTATCTTTAACGCATCAGTTTTGCGGACCTTTCAGTAATTATTTTGCCGTCATCATACTTCAACGTTAGTTTCCCTTCAAAATGTATTAAATCTTTCGTTGCCATACTTAATGCCGATAAATAATTTGAAATGTCATTTATTCAAACTAAATTACCCGTATAAATACAAAAGGTTGTCTGTCTATTATTATACTAGCTGTCCCGTGCAACTTCGTATGCGTAATTTTACCCCGTTTTTGCAACATTTCTCATTGCTGCTCCGCTCCTATTGATCGTAGCGTAATGTTATATAGCCTATAGCCTTCCTCGATAAATGGGCTATCCAACAGTGAGACTTTTTCAATTCGGACAAGTAGTTCCTGAGATTACTGCGTTGAAACAAACAAACAAACTCTTCAGCTTTTTATTACTAGTATAGATAATCAAAACTTCATGACCTAGGTCCGTTTTTCATTAATTGGCTGCCATTTGTAAAAAAAATAAGTGTACCTACTAGATTTGAACTTAATCGGTCCAGGAGAATCGGAGCTTGGCTGTGACAGAAGGACAGATAGAAACACGAGTGATCCTATAAGGGTTCCGATTTTTCCTTTTACTTTTCTTCTTTATTTTTTTCTTTTTTTTTAAAAGACGACTCCCGCATTAGTTACAAGCCCTGTGGCGCGGAGGACTTAACAAACATACAAGTCACGGACACAAAGTACACCTAGACTCGTAACAACAATTTGTGGATCACACAAAGTGGTGGGAATCGAACCCGACCTCTTGCGTAGCAGTCGTACACACTCCCACCGCGCCACAGAGGCAGTCCATCTTTTGAGGTACGGAACACTAATTAACTCCAAATAAGCAATTTGGTACAACACAATCAAGTTATTTCACACTAGCTGTCCCGCGCAACTTCGTATGCGTAAATTTTCCCCGTTTTTGCAACATTTCTCGTCGCTGCTCCGCTCCTATTTATCGTAGCGCGATGTTATATAGCCTATAGCCTTCCTCGATAAATAGGCTATCCAACAAAAAAAGATTTTTTCATATCGGACCAGTAGTTCCTAAGATTAGCGCGTTTAAACAAACAAACTCTTCCGCTTTATAATATTAGTGTAGATTGCGGAAAAAATGACAGGAGAAGACATCATCGTTGGTCTATTACGTTGGTCATTGGCCTGAACAAGAAATCTGTCGCCACTTATTTTTTGTTGAAACAACTGTTTGCCAACCGGCTTCAAAAATATCTTGAATCTTTATAAGTCAATATTGTGAACACCATAGCTAACACGTTTTTTGTATAAACTTTGATTTTTGTGCATTATACCCGAGTACTTTGTATGGGCAAATCAAACGCGTGGCCAATGAATTTCGCATGGCCTGAAGTAATGGACAAAGTGGTTCGTAGTTTTTATATTCTTATCCATCAAACCTTGATTTTGAGGTTTATGTCATTTACTTATGACTGTTCATTGACCGGTAAAAAATATCTATAAGTAGGATAATTCTTTCTGTCGCTTCCCGCTGTTTGTACCCTCAGATCTCCTAAACTGCGCGACGGACTTGGATGTGGTTTTTACTATCATTTAGATAATTTCTTACGGATGGTTTATATGACATGCATAGTATGTGTAGAAAAGTCTGTGCGAAGCCGGAGCGTTCCGCTTGTATATAATACTAGCTGTCCCGCGCAACTTCGTATGCGTCAATTTTGCCCGTTTTTGCAACATTTTTCATTGCTGCTCCGCTCCTTTTGGTCGTAGCGTGATGTTATGTAGCTTATAGCCTTCCTCGAAAAATGGGCTAACCAATAGAAAAAACAATTTTTCAATGTCTATACGTAAATGATCCATCCTAAGTACATCCTAAGTCTATGGCTAGATTATAGGCTGTAAAAAGGGTAAAAACCGGGCAAGGAGTATGTTCAGAGTAGTCTTTGAGTAAAATGCCTGTGACATACTGACAGACATGACGAAACTATAAGGCTTCCGTGTTTGCCATTTTGGCTACAAAAATCAAACTTACCTAAGAAAAGCTAGTCAAATAAACCGTTTCAATCAAAGTACTATCATTCGACACATTATTTCGAAGAGTTTTTATATATGAAACATACTTCGTCGGCACAACCACGACAAAAACTAGTTATTCATACACGAGTGCTTGCGTGCCTTGTGGCAGGTGCATATTTGTATTTCTGGTATCCAGTCTCTACTGAACGCATAGTAATGACGCATACGTTATTGCTGATGATAATGACCTCATCAACTTTACCATAGAACACCAAGACCGAGAGTAGGTACAGGTGACCTTTATAGAAAGCGCGCGCACAGAATCTCGGAACGCCCTTCAAACAAAGTGGTCTGATATTCATGTCTTGAACGATGTCTATGCCTGCATTGCTGGAGGGAAAAACTTATAAAGGTTACCATCTGTACTTTTGTGATTTTGTGCCTTTACTCTGAATGCCAATTCACCATAATGATAAAAAAAAAAAACTTGAGAGGTGTCAAGGGACACCCGGATGGCCGGATGGAACGAAGTTCTTAACTTATTTTTTTTTTATAATCTTCGCAACACCACACTGTTTAATGCGAAATAGAAGGACGAAACGAAAATAACTTACAAAAAGACGATTGTATACCGAAGGCTCGAACCCACAAATACACAAATTGTCACCAATACTGTGTACCGAATTTATGCCTCTAGACCAAATCGACAGGTGACTTCTTTGTCAAATTAGATGTTCATATCTCACGTGTGTCTCACTTGTGTGTGTCAAAAAGTGTCGTTACAACTTTTCGTGAGAATTTTTTCCGTCTAGCCCCCTTTCACAACGCGCGATAAGGAACTTCGTTCCAAAACTATTCAAGAAATCTTTATCTGACACTCTTGATAAATTACACCAATCAATCGATATATAACATTACTTAATCAGTTAAGGTTGAATTACACGTCTTCGGCACTTCATTGTTCTGTCATGTTAAGGTCAATACAGACTTGTACGTCGCCGCCCTTGCACTATATCGAAGCTTCGCAACATAAACATGTTTCATGATAAATAACAATAGTGATTATAAATTCGTTACTAACATTAATGAATTAGTTACGCGTAGTGAGAATTGTTATTTTCGTTTGTAAGACGTGGTTTTTTTAAGATTTGACCCTGAACGAAAACCGTGTAAGTAAAAGGTATTAAGAATAGTTTTAGATATAAGTAAGTTAAATATAACTAGCTGACCCGCGCAACTTCGTCTGCGTAAATTTTCCCCGTTTTTGCAACATTTCTTATTGCTGCTCCGCTCCTTA
Organism: Herminia tarsipennalis; assembly: GCA_945859575.2. Classification (NCBI taxonomy): domain Eukaryota; kingdom Metazoa; phylum Arthropoda; class Insecta; order Lepidoptera; family Erebidae; genus Herminia; species Herminia tarsipennalis. The sequence goes on from OX243835.2 coordinate 19,649,625, forward strand.
TTTCTCCACTATTTAATGGATGTTATTATACATATAAACCTTCCTCTTCAATCACTCTATCTATTTAAAAAAAACTGCATCAAAATCCGTTGCGTAGTTTTGAATATTTAAGCATACATAGAGATATAGGGACAGAAAAAGCGAGTTTGTTTTATACTATGTAGTTATGATAATACACAGTCACAACACTCAACAGAAGAGCTCTGTTTCTCGGGCGATTTTACAAACGTACACACCTAAAGGATAATTTTTGTGGAACACACAAAGTGGTATTCTGTGGATATAGGGTAAACTTTTATTAGTTACATTCAAATATCTTACTCATCATCTCAACAATTGGCAATCTACCACAGTGCGTTTCAAACGCCATTTTCTGCCATGCACAACCTATCATATAGAATCAACTGATGCCAGCGGTATTTCCGGACCTATATGACTTAGGGACCTTAAAAAAAAGACACTACTCTTTTCTAAAAGGCAGGCAACGCATCTGCTATGCCTCCAGTGTCACAGGTTTTTCATGGGCGCGGCAAAGAAGCGGCTCACCTGGATGATAAGTAACTAGGTAGGTACTTATTATCCAAGTGAACCGCTTCTTCCGTTGCGTTATCATATTTAAAAAAAAGGCACACTCCAAATAGTACGCACTATAAAACTGAAAGACAGGAGAAGGTAGTTTAAAAACCTCGCGCCTCACGGAGATAACGCTAAGCTGCCATCAGTTGATCCGATCAACAAATCGGTGCAATTAGTACAAAACGCCGGCGGGTAAAAAAAGGTTCGTATCTTTGTTTCACGCGAGTCTCGATAAATATTCTATTAAATAGTCCAATGGTATAATAAGTATTTATCACAAGGTTTTCGATATCTTGACCCCCGAATTTTCAAATGCAAATGTGTGGCACCCGGGGAATGCCGCGGTAAAGCTATTGCATAGCAGTTATTATCAACTTAAGCAATTTAAAAAAAAAGTTAAAAAAACAAAATTAAGAAAAAAATTTTTTTTTTTCCATTACATTTCGGAGCAGCTCGTCTCGATTCGTGCGAGCATCGTACAGTCGTACCATATACATATAATTTCTTGATTCGGTCGCCGCGCTCAAAGCCCGAGCCCGCGATAAAAGCTATGCAATAGCTTAAAAAAACACTTGAGAACGTCTTACATTGGAGTATCTTTTGAGTATAGGTACTAGTGTATAGTATTAAAACAAAATATGGACGAAGCAAGTCAAAAATCTCGTCATTGCCCGACAGAACTACCTATTAAAAGTTTGAGACTAACATTTTCTTAACAATTAAGATATATTTTACCGCCTCACAACCATCTTTATTTCTATTCAAGTTCCTTCTAGCGGTCATTTACTATCGTGGTATTTCTATAACCGTTGAAGTAAAAGCAAAGTCTAATAACCAGTGTTTTACTACCAGTAACGGAGTTTTTACTGCTCAGAAAGAAAGTTTTGTTGATATACAACAATGGATAATAAACTTCGAAAAATATTTCCTGGATGCTGATGAATAGGTTTTAAAAGATTAGTTGTATAGTGGCTTGAAGCTGGCTCTGCCCTGCTAAGCAAAAGTGCAATACATCCTAATTGGAAAAGTTTTGATAAAATAGACCTCATATGATTTAGTTAATTTTCTCAAAACTTCTCCAATTGAGATTTTGGTACTTTTTTCTCAGGAGAGCAAAGAGCCTTTTGTTAATATTCCCAGATGTTTAAACTAAATTCTGTTTATGAAGAGTAGACTCACGGCACTTATAACTTGACAAGAAGCTTTATCGGTTTATGAAATACATATTTTAATTAGATCAATCTTTCATTAGATAAGCATTGCATATGTTTTTATTGCTATTGCTGTATAGAGTTACGTTTTTACACCTGACTACTTTTCATCTCTGACATACTTAGCGAATTGCTGTTTGCAAAGCAATGATTTAAAAAATGTGATAAAATAAATAATTTTATGTGATAACGTTATAAGAAAACATTGATGACATTGAATAATTGTACCATGCCTATGACACCTTTTTTTTTTAATTTCCAATTGTATCGCATATCGCTGCCATCACAGAAACATTGATGACATTGTAATAAAAAACCATGCCTATGACAGCTTTAGTGGACCCGCCCGGATCATCGGTCATCATCATCACGGCCACAGTCAATAACGCGATGACATATCGCCATTCGCGTTGCTTAGCAACCAGTCAACGGAACGAACGTCAGCGGTGATGTCACTCTTTTTCGTGTGTGCACCTCGTCATCAATTTATAAGACGTTATCACATCAAAAAATATATTGTCAGTTTGTTTAGTGCCCGCTTTATGAAGACTGAAGTTAGTTTACCAGGACAAGTGTTGGTTCAGCGTCTAGTACTGCGACAAAAACAACAAAATGCCAAATATTTCGAAACAGTTCTTGTCTTTATTGAGATCGAACATACACCGTTCGTGTTCTATCTACAACGGTAATCAGCGTACGATAAATAAAATCGAATGCAAATTTACAAACAATGTTTGTTCATTCAAATACGTCTACATTATATCATCAGTAAAGCAAACGTCACGGAATGTAGCAATCGCATTGTTTTATCTAAGCTTGAAGTAATCTAACCTGTTGAAGAATGCCGGTAAGGGCAGCGAGGCCGCCTTTTGTGCTGCTAGGACCTCATTTATCCGATGTGACAGCTTTGAGAATGGGGCATGACTGTGTGCATGTTTAGACACGCGAATCATGAGGATGGAGTTAGACAAATTGGATAATTAGTTTGTAATCACGATGTTGTTCCTACTGTCTTGTGAAATTCTTGGACGGTTGTGCGGGATTTTATCTTTTAGTGTATGCGTGAGAGTGTGAGTGTACTTTACGTAACTTTGAATGCTTTGTAAGATCTAAATTAAATTTTCAATTACTTAAAGTGATTTAGATTTTTGTATACGAATGAACTGGCGTTTTACTTTGGTATTCTTAGTGAAAGGCTACATTCATTTTTATTATGTTATCTGTATAATCGACTTGCTTGATCTGTTTTATAAAATACCAACGACCTGCGTCTATTTGGATGTAATTTGCCATGGAGGTAGCCTGAAGCCTGCCAAATTTTATTTGGAATACTTTTTATTGCGAAAACCTACCAACATTCTGGCCTGGGGTCAATTTACGTATTTAAAGCAGTGCAGTTGCAGTTAAGTTTAGATTAAAATGGCAATTTTTGTATTCTTGTAACTTTGGGATCGATTTTAAATACGCCTGCGTCAAGTATGCGTCTCGAGAGCTCAATAACGACATTCTAAATTTCTAGTACGGTGCGCTAGCGTTTTTGAGATTGATCTCAGAGTTACAAGAATACAAAAATGGCCGTTTTAATCGAAACTTAACTGCAACTACACTGCAAACTGTACTGCTTTAAATACGTGAATTGGCCTCCTGAAAGAGCTGAGAACAACAGTTAATCTAATAGTTTTATTGTACCTATTATCCACCTTGGTACGAAAGTTCTAATAAATATAAAATGCTTTGAACTTTGCTAACGGCTCACCTTTTCTTCGTACCCATTTCTCCTCGCCGCAACACGACTGTTTTAATCTATCCATTAAGAATTATCAATAGAGAATTAACTTTAAGCTGAATAATGCCTTTGGCTTGCAAGACACGACTTCTGATTTCAATTGTAACTATAAATCTAATAGTAAGACTACGGCGTGTGTTAACCCGTTAGTGGGAGCGGCTTACCTTAGCTGACGAGGTCGGCTAATGTTTATATGTCGACTATTGCCATTATTTACGTGTTTGGATTCTATAAGAACTGTCTTCTGGAATGCATTTTGGCATCTGTTCCTCTAAAGTTTTACTAATAATAATATCTTGGGACAACTCACACAACGCTATCTGATCCCAAACTAAGCAGAGCTTGTACTACGGAAACCAGACAACTGATAAACATACTTATATATTTCTAAATACATACATATTATAGAAAAATAACACCCAGACACAGAATAAACCATCGTGCTCATCACACAAAGTTTTATCCTGGGTGGGGATCGAACCCACGACCTCTTGCGTAGGAGTCGGATACACTCCCACTGCGCCACAGAGGCAGTCAAACTAATGTTATAAAATAAATTATAAATCTGGAAGTGAGAAAGTATAAATGTATTTTTTTTTTATTATGTTCCCAAGGACCACCACAACATATCGATTACCAGTTGACCCGCGCAACTTCGTCTAAATGAATTTTCCCCGTTCGCAACATTTGAATTGCTGCTCCGCTCCAATTGATCATAGCGTGATGTTATATAGTCTATAGCCTTCCTCGATAAATAGGCTATCCAATAGTAAAAAAAAGTCGTACCAGTAATTCCTGAGATTATCGCTTTCAAACAACCAAACCCTTCAGCTTTATAATATTAGCATAGATTTACTTTGCAGAGATACTGAGGAAAGTGCTGTTGATCGAAAGGGTAATAAAAGGTAAAATAAGATGATTAGTGAGCTTGGAGGTACGCAATCGTATGCCAGTCATTGTGAATGATGGACATGCGAGTACACGCATTCAGAAAGTTATATTGCATGATGGGTGCTTGACTAATGTAGCAATAACACTCTTTATTTTACGCACGTATTAGCTGTTACCTGCGACATCGTTTGCGCGGAAAGTTTACTTTTGCCCGGGATAAAAAGTAAAAAAAAAAATCATATCTATGTACTAGCTGTCCCGCGCAACTTCGTATGCGTAAATTTTCCCCGTTTTTGCAACATTTCTCGTCGCTGCTCCGCTCTTATAAGTCGTAGCGCGATGTCATATAGCCTATAGCCTTCCTCGATACATGGGCTTTCCAACAAAAAAAGAATTATTCAAATCGGACCAGTAGTTCCTAAGATTAGCGCGTTTAAACAAACAAACAAACAAATAAAGCAAACAAACAAACTCTTCCGCTTTATAATATTAGTATAGATTATTCTTGTAATATGAAGCGGCGGTAGCCTAATGGCTAAGGCATCGGTCTCGCAATCGTGAGGTCGCGGTTTCGAATCCTACCTATTATACTACCGACGTGAACCCACTCCTAACACAAGCCATTGAGCTTAGCTGGAGGGGTTAACAGGATTGCTAGTAATGTGGGACCAAAATCCCTCATTGCTATCTCTGATCAAATCCGTTAAGCCGTTCGGGCGTGATTGAGTTACAAACATCGATCCATCCAAACTTCCGAGTTCATTATATTAGTAGGATATGAAGAAGTTTCAAGTCTAGGCATCTAGGAAGTCCCTTTGAGCCTATAGATCGTAATGGCGATTTTATTACCATTAAACACATGTTGTCCTGTAACTTAGTGGAGTAATGTTAGCAATTTGTATCAAACCGTGGCACGGTGACAAAACGAGCGCGAAAACGTCACCTTTGTCAGAAAATGGCTGTCGTGACTCGGACTTAAATATTGCTTTGAAAGTGTCGTTGTTTCTCAACCTGTGGGTATAGCATTAAAGGGTTAATCTACATAGTAACAAAACAAAAGGTATTACCGTCAAAGTAGATTTATAATCATTCTTAAAATAATCGTTGGAATGTATTGTTTATTTGACGGTTTTGACGGAAAAACAGTAAGTTTTAAAGTGAATTTTGTAACTTAAATACTGTTACGAGTTTCATCGAGATCGGTTAAATACAACTGTAGATACAGCTTGATCTCCGTTTTACTAGCAGCGCCTTAAAAACGAGAGCTCAAGTGAAATGGTCGCATTAATAGGACCATTTCGCTTAGGCCGCGAGTATAAGTTCATCAGCCCGTATTGCTTCACCGGACATAGGCCTCTCCTAATTTACGCCAGAACACCCGGTCCACAGTATAAGTTAGTAGTAGCTCCTTAATATTTCTAATAGTAAATTGTTGAGATACGATGTTTTACGTAAGTTTAACTTAACAAGAAACAATAGGCAACTAGTTTACCTGATAAATTATTTTCGACTTATAGGGTCTTAACTGAATAGCCGACGACGTAGGTGGCGAGGCATCGATATCGTTGTGTCAACTGGGTTATGAAATAAACTGTAACCTGAGGTTGTAGTTACTTTCTTAACTTTCTCATAGCATATTGGTTAAATAAGCTTTCGCGGGTACTCGATGCATAATTCATTATTTAGTACTTTGAAGTGAATGTAGGGTACATTTTATGTAGATACTACAAAACAGCGACCTTATCTATACTAATATTATAAAGCTGAAGAGTTTGTTTGAACGCGGTAATCCGAGGAACTACTGATCCGAATTGAAAAAGTATTTCACTGTTGGATAGCCCATTTACCGCGGAAGACTATATATAACATCACGCTACGACCAATAGGAGCGGAGCAGCAATGAGAAATGTTGTAAAAACGGAGAAAATTTATGCATACGAAGTTGCGCAGGACAGCTAGTACATGTACGTACCAATTCGCATAAACAACGCGCAGTAAGACTTCATTTTTTAATCAATTAGTGGTAACCAAGCAGAGCGAAATATCTGCGTATAAATCGGTGACCGTTTTCGAACATTGTCGGTTAACAGTCCTGCGCCTAATCTCTCCAGTCGTGTCGAATTTCCGTTCCATCGGACAATGAGAGTAAGGGAATAGATGCACTTTCTATTCAATAGATAGTGCATTTGTGGGTACACACTGGTGCACTATATATTATTTTGAGGGAGTTCCGAGACTTCATATTCGTGATCGATGTATGAAGCGTGTTTGTATGAAGCTTATCTACTGTAACTGGAGGCAATATCAGTGTTACGTGTAGGGTACCTTTGTAGGCCCGATGCAGAAATGCGGTTAAGAAACGTAGCCGCGAGCAAGTCGTTGATAGAAGATTATTTACACCTTTCTGTCTCTTAAGTAACGAGACGTCGCCATCTTGGTTATTCCTGCAGTAGCTGTCAATATCCTTTAGGTTACAGCAATTATTAGTTTCAGCCTTATTTGCTTTCTAGTCAAAAGGTTTTATATATAAATATTGTATACTACCTACTACTTATGTCCGCAGCTCCGCCCGTAAGTAACAAATAATTACTTGCGGGGCTTAAAGTATCCATCTATACTAATATTATAAAGCTGAAGAGTTTGTTTGTTTAAACCCGATGATCTCAGTAATTACTGGTCCGAATTGAAAATTTGCGTAGGTAGGTCAGCTAGTAGAATATATACACATTGCTGATAACATACAAATTTGTAAATTATAGTCGTGATCAAAGTACACGTAATTATGCTATGCCAAGGCACATGAGCTTATCGAAATTCAGGTTCCCACAATACAATTTCTCGCCTATTTACGTTAATTCGTAAATCGGTTCTAATAAGCAATAGAGATATTGAAAACACATCATTTAAAACCTTTAGAACCTTGTAATAGAAGTTAAAATCAATCAATTCAGTAACCTGTTTAATGCCTCTTGAAGACTTAAAATATCGCGTTACCCACTAGATAAAAATATATACGACATAATAATGCAATCGAATTTAACATCGCGGAAGGTGCAATATTTTTACTATACACTGGCCACATACTTTCTTCTTCTTACGGTTCTGTTTTGTTACGCAGAAAGTACAGAGGCAATCAGCGCTATACAACGTGCAATTATGATAAAATGTACATTCTCTTGTCGTATCTGTGTAAAAATAAAAATAAGAAAGTTATATTATGTGGGGACTTCAACATAGATCTACGTCAAAAAAATAGAATTTCTTTAGAGTTTCAAAACATTATTTGGTCATTCAAATTGAAAGCAGAATTTCAGCATGCCACTCGATATATTAGTAACACATGCATTGACAATATACTACATAACTTACGGCAGTGTAAGAGTGAATCACTAGAACTCGCTATATCTGATCATTCTGCACAAATCATACGATGTCCTGTTAGCTCAAGATCTCTGCTTGAACATTGGTTTTTACTTAAAAGGGATTTTTCGTCAGTAAATAGATGTAAATTCAAAAATTATATAAAACAATTGAGTTTCTCGCAAGTGTACGTGGAGACTGAAGCAAATGAGGCATTCAACTGTTTTCTTAACTTATTTAAGCTGCTGTATGACTTATGCTTTCCCGTAATTAAAATTAAAATGTCACTCAAAGCTAAGCCAAAATGGATATCTAAGGGTATAAAGGTATGCAGCCAAAAGAAACGTGAATTACTTTGGAAGTATAGGAAAAACCCAACCACGTGTAATAAAATACAGTTTAAAACCTATACTACCAGGCTCAAGAAGGTAGTCAAACTAACCCAGAAGTCACAGAATGATCATTATATAAAAAATTATGAAAACAAATCAAAAGCGACTTGGAGGATTATAAATGGAGTAAAAAACAAACAGCCTAATCTAAATTTTACTGAAATTAAATTTAATGACAAATTGATAAATAATCCCAAATTAATATGTAATGCTTTTAATGACTACTATGTTGACATTGTAAATAATGAGAGTAATCTGAAGTTTATGAAAACTTCACCTGGTCAAGTATGTAATTCAATTTTTATGAGTCCTATATCATCTTTTGACATTCTTAATATAATCATGGATTTGAAAAATACAAAAAGCGCCGGTATTGATGGAATAACAACGTCTATAGTCAAAGATGTTGGTAACTTGATAGCACCTGTTATATCCTATTTAATTAACTTAAGCCTTGAACAGGGTGTCTTCCCTCATGAACTAAAAAAATCCATAATTAAACCAATTCATAAGAAGGGCGACACTCTCAACATAGGTAATTACAGACCGGTAGCACTGTTGCCTATATTTGCTAAATTATACGAAAAAGTTATCTATAATTCTATATATACCTTTTTTGAAAAGGAATCTGTCCTGATACCTGAACAATATGGCTTTAGGAAAAATAAAAACATAAACATGGCTACCTATGATTTTCTACGATCTGTTACTTCTAATATGGACAGAAGACAGCCGGCAGTGGGTCTTTTTATGGATATGACGAAAGCTTTTGACTATGTTAGGCATGATACTTTACTAATTAAACTTTCTTCTTATGGAATAAGGGGTAATGCTCATAAATTGATCTCGTCTTACTTATCTGACAGGGAGCAGGTCACGCAAATAACTACAGTAAGCACAATAACAAAAATGGAGGAAACATGTCAATCTAGTGTCAGAAAGGTTAAATACGGTGTACCCCAGGGAAGTGTGCTGGGACCACTGCTTTTTATTATATATATAAATGACATTTCAATTAATATTAATGACAAAATTACATTATTTGCCGATGATTGTACAGTATTATTCTCCGACTCAAAATTGACAACACTACAATCTACTATTAATAACACACTGACATGTATTATCCATTGGTTGACATTAAATAATTTAAAAATTAATTTAGATAAAACTAAACTTATTAATTTCAAGCAAAGGCCAGTAGTAAATAGAAATGACGATAGAATTAATATTAGTTACCAGGGGACACAAATTAAAGAATGTTCAAGCACTAAATTTCTAGGGTTACATTTGGATCAGAAATTGAACTGGAAGACACACGTTGAACATGTATGCAAAAAGATCAGCCAGTTTACGTATGGGTTGTACCGGCTGAAATACATAACGAGTAGAGACGCGCTCATAACTGCCTACCATGGATACATTTCCTCGACATTGCGTTATGGTATCATTTTTTGGGGGAACTCTGCTGACTGGCTCCTTGTGTTTAGAGCGCAGAAACGCTGTATTAGAACAATGTTCAATTTAAAGCCAAGAGACTCGTGCCGACCTTATTTTATTAAACATTGTCTACTAACTTTACCTTGCCTATACATTTACGAAAGCGCAATATTTGTTAAACAGAATATAAACCTATTCAGTAAAAGAGATCGACAACGTCACTTTGGTAAATTGTGTGTGGTACCGTGTAAAACAACGCTGATGCATAATAGCATATTTTGTAAAGCGCCACTAATATATAACAAACTTCCATCGTGCATTAAGAACATAGACAATAAGGTCAAATTTAAAAAGCAGCTTATTAATATGCTTACGGAAAAGTGTTACTACACCCTAAATGATTATTTTAATGATAGTATAGTTGACATGCCTTGATTTCGATAATTATATTGACTGTAAATCTGATTAATAATAATAATATTGTTTTGTAATTAATTTAAATAATAACTATATACTAATTATTTGTGAACATTTGCACACCAAATAGGTTAAACATAGATTGCACTAATTATTGTAATTACTAACACCTTTTTGTACCTGTGTTTTTGCAAAATAAATATATATTGAAATATTGAAATATTGCAATCGTACAATGCACACCAATAACACATCATCATCATCAGCCTATCGCAGTCCACTGCTGGACATAGGTCTCTCCAATTGCACGCCATTTTGTTCTATCTTCGGCTTCTCGCATCCAGCTCCTGCCAGTTGTTTTGCGTAAATCATCACTCCACCTGGCCTGAGGGCGTCCTACACTACGTTTGCCGAGACGCGGTCTCTACTCAAGAACTCGTTTACCTCAACGGTTGTCGGTTCTTCGGCTAACATGGCCAGCCCACTGCCACTTCAGCTTGCTAATCCGGATTAGCAAGGATGATGGACCCAGAATCTCGTGAATTCGGGAAGTCTTCCGAACTTGTAGTGGTCTGTAATTCTGAGTCCGTCATCGATATCTGTGTGTGTTGCTCGAGGACGGTACGTATCCTCGGTATTTTATGGTTACATGTCGTTTAATGCGACTATTGTTTATCAGTTAGTCGAGTTCGAGTCCAAGGCACTAGACAGGTTAATAGTTTTTACATGGGCGAAGCAGACTTACAAGTGTTTGCAAAGATAGTGAGGACAAACATGTTTTCTTTCATTTGATTCCCACTGCAAGGGAAGTAATATATTCACTTTACTTGTTTTTAGTACGACACTTAATAGTACGCTCGCCTTGATAATCGATTTCCTCTGTTGTTTATGCTGGAAAGTTGTGGAGATGGTTGATTTGATACAATCAATAACTAGGTATGTATTATGTCGCTATTCTAATTCTAACTTACGTACCTAGTTTTATTTACAAAAAGGTTGATAATTAAACGAGTTCGTTTACTTTATTGATTTCGTTTCATGAGTATCTAGTCATCCAAAATGTTTGGGCAAGACCAAATCGGTTGCCTAAAAATGTTTTTCGATGCACATTTGTGGTATTTTAATGAGTAAGAACGTAAATTTGGCAAATATATTTAAAAAGTAAAGTTGTGAGTATTTTGTGCCAAAATATTTTAATTGCAAATGAGATATTTTCCCTGAACATTGTTTCCCAAGCAGAGTTTACAGAAATTATATAACTTACGTAGTTATGTAAACCCTGAGAACCTTTTTGGGTTACAGAATAAAGCAAATAGTTTAAAATAATCATAGTAATAATAGGTATTTAGCTTAATCACGAATGTTACTTGAAATAAGCCATTTTCAGGCATCATCGGATGATGACAGTTGTAGTAGTGTACGCGCTCTTTTTCAGTGATTTGATGGGCCGCGTTTGGCCGATGACGACCGATCATAGTTCGGCCGACATAAGTAACAGATTTTGGTAGTTACTATAATTATGTCTCCGCGTTACTATGCAGGTATGATCAGGACAGGACGTATCTTTCGAATGAGTTAATATTTTTATAAAACATCTAAGTACATAAATGGATAATAGTATATCAATAGGTGACAATTAAAGATACTATGGGTCTTAATCGCGTGGTCACGAGTAGACTCTACCCGTGACAAGTGGACAATCGCGAAAGTTTTTCACCATTAAGAGGTAACAATATATAATTGGCACAAAAGTGGTTTAAATAGCCTAACCTAGAACACTCGACAAAATGTATGAAACAAAGGTGTCATAATGACCTATTACGCATACATTCTTTAGTCCCTTCAAGTGAATGCATACCACCTGTGTGCGTGAGATAAGAAATGTCAGGGTTGGCGCCCTTTTACCCTAATCATGGTGCGTTTCGGACCGAATGAGGTGGCAATCCTTGGCAACCGGTAACTGAGTAGTAGTGGGGTCACTTTCAGCGGGAGTGATAGAGGACTTAGCGGGAGTCCACTGCCCGCAAGTCCCCTTACTATACTGCTATTACTTATTATTACTGTGATCGGAAACTTGTACAATATTTAATAGAAAAATCAATAGACTGTGGCGCAGAGGTATTAAGTACGACTGTTGCATGAGAGGTCGTAGATTTGATTCAGGAGCAAAACTTGGTGATCCGTCATTATGGTTCTAAACTCTGTCCTCCGCGACACAGGGCTTGTTGCCTTTTTAACAAAAAAAATGGGCTTCAGCTAAATAGTTCCTAATTTTTAGCTAAAAACTAAATCTATACTAATATTATAAAACTGAAGAGTTTGTTTGTTTGACCGCGGTAATCTCAAGAACTACTGAACCGAATTAAAAAAATCGTTCCCTGTTAGATAGCCCATTTATCGAGGAAGGCTATCACTACATAGTATAAAACAAAATCGCTTTCTCTGTCCCTATATCCCTATGTATGCTTTAAATCTTTAAAACTACGCAACGGATTTTGATGCGGTTTTTTTTAATAGATAGAGTGATTGAAGAGGAAGGTTTGTATGTAGAATAACACCCATGAAATAGTGGAGAAATAAGGAGCGCAGCAGCAATAAGAAATGTTGCAAAAACGGGGAAAATTTACGCAGACGAAGTTGCGCGGGTCAGCTAGTAGGCTATATAACATAACGCTACGACCAATAGGAGCGGAGCAACAATGAGAAATGTTGCAAAAATGGGAAAAATTTACGTAGACGAAGTTGCGCGGAACAGCTAGTAATTACATAAAACTAATTGGTTATATTTAATAATAATAATAATAATATCTTGGGACAACTCACACAACGCTATCTGATCCCAAACTAAGCAGAGCTTGTACTAACCAGAAACCAGACAACTGATAAACATACTTATATATCTCTAAATACAAACAGATAAATAACACCCAGACACAGAATAAACCATCGTGCTCATCACACAAAGTTTTATCCTGGGTGGGGATCGAACCCACGACGTAGCAGTCGGATACACTCCCACCGCGCCACAGAGACAGATTTGTATCTAAGGTTTAACAATATGCGTTGTATGCCGGAATGTCTTACCTATCGATAGTAGTCGACCTTAACACCGACCGAGGGCACCTTGTTGACGACTGTACTTTTACTTATCAAATATTATTATAATAATTAAGATTAATTTATTGTCAAATTAACTATTTGTAAAGGAAATGCCTTATAATTTAGCTGTCACTGTAATAGCCTAGGACATTAATTTATTAGTGATCAATCAATATTAGTTATCCTGATATAATACTCGAGAGCAATCTCAAGTAATATGTACCTACATTTGTCAGTTGATTTAGTCGTTAGCAGCCTAAGGCATAGTATCTTATTTCCTACTGGCTATGGATACACACAAGATAATAAGTACGGATTTACATGCGTTTTCCTTCTAGGAAATGATTTGACTGGTTGATGGTTGACTGTAAATTCGGTTTACGGACGATAATTTTACGTGATAATGTCATAAGAAAACATTGATAACATATTGCCATTCGCGTTGCTTAGCAACCAGCAAGTATTAAGTTAAGTATTGTGGCCGTTTCGGGCGCATGCGTTTTGCGCCCGACGGCCACAATACTTCAGTCTAACAACAGGCGGAACGTGAGTCTTTTTCGTGACTGCAGCCGGTCATTTATAAAACGTTATCACGTCAAAATGGAAAATCAAACTGCAACAACTGTTACATCTATAGAACCGCGGTCTTTCCCCTAGCTTTCCATCCTATAAAAAACTATCCTATATCCTTTGCCGGGACACAAACTATCTCAATAGTCAACACCAAACTTAATCTAAATCGCTTTAGCGGTTTAAACGTTAAAACGTAACAAACGATGGACAGAGTTATTTTCACATTTAAAATATTAGTTGTGTGTGCGATAAATATTTTTTTGACCAGCCACTCTGACGTCAGGATGGCTGGTGGCCTCAGGACGCCCAAGGACGCAGAATTTCTAAAAGTTTGTTGTATCAATAATTGCTTAGTAATTTCTACTTTCACGAATTAAAGTTTCAGTTTCGTACATACAATAAGTAAAAAAATAGGCGACTAGCCCTTCTGACGCTGACGACTAATTTGCAGGAATTTGCCGTGACTTCAGGAGTGACTCATACATTGACTATACACTGAGCCATTAATAGCAATAGCCTCTGTGGCGCGGTGGGAGTGTGTCCGACTGCTACGCAAGAGGTCGTGGGTTCGATTCCCACACGGGACACCACTTTGTGTGATCCACAAATTGTTGTTCCGAGTCTGGGTGTACTTGTATGTTTGTAAAGTCCCCAGCGACACAGGGCTTGTACCCTACAGCGGGAGTCGTCTTTTATAAAATAAAAAATACAGTAAAATTCTTTAGTCTTTTCTTTTAGATTTAATAAAAATACACACATAAAAATAAGTGTAGGGCATAATATCTGTATAAAAATAAGATTAATAACCTTTTCATGTTTAATGTAATGTAATTTTATTTGTTGAATAATTATTTATCACAGCTGCACATACGTGACTATTTTGACCTTGTGCTGCCACACATACAGCCTGCAAGTGTCAGACAAGACAATACGTTTGTTACATTTCGTTCCTCGAATAGACCCTGTCGTTGGCATTACATTTTTTTGTTATCGAGAATAGGCATTCACACAATCACGGTACAGTAGAGACTGTAACTAATGTAGTTAATAAAAAGTGAAGCTTACAATAGTTCAACTTAATTCCTGATTGTGTGTTCCGTAATTCCGTTGTTAGGTTACTTTTTGAGTCTATTTTTAGTTAACAAAATAATTTTTACTTCTTCTTACCTATACCTGCTTAAAACTACTTATTATACGTGAATCAACGCGTATTGTTTACCTTCAGTCTGCTTGTGACCACGGCCGGTGCAACCTGGTCGAAACGTCAAGCAATTTTAAGGTAAACAATGCGCGTTAATTCCCGTATAATAAATAGTTATAATCATGCAACGCAAAAGTTTCAATGTTAGTATACCTGCTTATACCTTAAAAAATAGCAAATTTAATTAAAGATCGTTTAGTTATTTCGTTTTATTTGGATGTATCTACCTACCTACAGAATCTAGTCAAAAGCTATTGACGTATGATTGGCAGTTGATATGGTTGTCATGAATTTGACAACCGGCACGGTAAGATTACATCACATACTTCGAGGTAAAAAATAAATCCACTGTGATTCTAGTTTATCGATCGACTTTGTTGCCTCTCCTCTTTAAGAAAGGCCCATTAAAAGCTGCATGATCATTAATTGGCTATGATTAATAGTAATTTGTTTTTTTATAGCAAATTACTCGTGCAGCGGTATTAAACACTATGCCTTGAACTTTTTTACAATGAGTGATATTAACCCGACGGCGACTCGGACGCACGTCTTGGAAATGTTCTATTATTGGCTTAAAATAATTAACTAAAGTATTAAATACTTACGTTAAAATATTTTAGTGTCTTTTGCAATTAAGCCTTATTGAGCGCTTTATTTCTGAGGCTGCATAAAAAAAACTTGCATTGTCAGTTTCGATCGTAAACCGACGGATAGGCTCAATCTTCGCTGTCTCTTTTCTTTTTATTTAATTGATCTGTAGCTCTCTTTCTGGTGGTTGATTGGACCATTAACCTGTCTTCATGACGGCATCGACATTGAGTCCCTGCTTATATTGCAGTTCACATTAATACTTAAGTTTCTATTTTTTATATATGCATAAATCAAGCACGCCCGATGATATACATGTCCTTGTGGACTATTTATGCCTATTGGGATTTCGGCCCGTCTCTTCGTGTATGCATAGAAGGACCACGTAAAACCATACATTAAGACAGGTATTCACAATTCTGTACATAATATTAACTTAACGTCATTTCAAAAACCAACCTGGTCAAAAGAAAATAGGGAAGGACACAATAGCCATGAACATTTTAAACGTGTTAGAATCGAAAGCTTTTGTTAACATTTTTTGTGGGAATAAAGCGTGGTCATAATGACATTTTTGTGGCTTAATTAATGCGTTGAGTCTAGTGACTTCGGGTCCTTTGTTCCCGTCGTACGGCAGCATATTATTCAACTTTCAATGGTACCTATATTATGCCGAATGATTGCAGTTATTATGTGAACACGTGTAATTAATGTTTTATCATTCTTGTTGAGTTCTTGAGGACTTAAACATAAAGAAATGAACTCAAAAGACTCAGACAACACTTGTTCATCTCGTTTGTATTTTTTAACTCAAATTCTTTACTCGTGTAACCTACATAAATGGATCGGTTTTTCCTTTTACTCTGACATGTAATAAAAACTAACAAACACGAGTAAGAATTTTTGTCGTACCGTAGGTACTTGCTGCATTGTAAATTTCTACTGCTCTCAAAGAACGCAATTAGACCGTGTCCTGTTGAAACCCATCGATCTTTTTGGGATTCCAACAGTTTTTATCTTGAAACGTCTTTATTACGTGTCATTAAGGTTTAAATGGAGTAAAACAAGGTGAATCTTTCAATTAACACTGACGACAAATGACGTTACCAACTCAACGGACAGCGACGATGATTCGACGAGACTGGCTTCGTCTTATATTACAGTACTTTGAAAGATGTGGAGTAGTCAAGTTACTTATTTTATGTAAGATAAAAATATTCTTCGTTATTTACTACTACGTAGTGATTTTCTTATTATCGAATAATATTAACTACATTTGACTGGAATATTAATTTATTTTGTTTTAGGGTCTTTTAAACTAGGATAGGATTTTTTAAACTTCCTATCCTAGTTTAAAAGACCGGAGGATTTTTTAAACTTTGACATGCGGTAGTGACCCCTAAATCTCAAAGAAAAAATAAATAAAAATCACAAGTTCATTTTTAGGGTATAGAAACCAAAGGGATGCCTCAGCTGATATTCAAAAAGTCGATAAACAAGGAACACCCTAATAAGCATCTTTCAAATTCGTATAAAAATAAAAACTAAATTCCAGCAACTAAAAATACATTATACAACAGCTTCCGTATTCCCTAATGATACCTTAATACCATAAACACCACAGTTTTTTGTTGTGAAGCGAGACAATCGAATTCCCTTCCTCTGTCGCGTCGTCTGACCGCAGAGGTTCTATCCTGCGGCTTCTTTGAATGCGCCTGCGCACCGTGTCGTATTCCCGTATCCTCTTTCCCCCGCTCCCCCCTCCTACCGCCAAATCCTCGGAACCACGGTCAATCGTCGGTCTTTTGTTTGTTAAAAGCTATACAAAACCAACACGTACATGGAATAAGGCTCTAACTTTTTTTTAACCAGCTCTCGGCCTCTCCACTACAAACAAAAGGTGTTCCAGATAAATATTTATGTATGAGCAATGAACAACGATTACTACCTCTTATGTTGCAATTGTGACTTGCAACTATAGAGTGTTACGTAACATTTTATAGCGAAAACATGACGAATAGATAATAATGGCTTATTATACTGTCCAATCTGGAATGGGATCTTATTTTATCAATATTTTCTTTGTCATACCGTAACAAGCTTTATTTTAAACCTTTACGAAATTATAAAATTATCGAGTCCGTTCAACCTTTTAGCGAGCACAGCTTTAGCAATACAGTTAATATTTTTTGTAGAATGAAATATTTACCGGTGCCCATTAACGGGGATCGGTCTTCGGTTAAAGAAGTCGTTGAAGCGAATAATCGATCTGAAATAACTAGCCAATTGAATGCATTTATCAATACTTATCTAACTTTCGGGTACTCGGACAAATTGTCGTTTGCTGCACGTTATCTAAGCTTTTCTAAAACTTAAACCAGTTTTGAGATCGATAAAGCAAATCGATTTCGACTTGACATCCAGTCACACTTATCTTTTTTTTGGGTTTGGTGACCAAAATTGTAACACTTTCAATTTGACTATCAAATCATTATGTCCAAGTGATCGATTATATCGAGATATGAAGATTAACATTGTCGTATTCACGTATGTAACACATGACATGACTAGAAAATTAGGTATAATCAATCTTGACAATGTGAGACAGCCTACGAAATCAATGCCATTTTTAGGGTTCCGTAGCCAAAATGGCAAAAACGAAACCCTTATACTTAGTTTCGTCATATCCGTCTGTCTGTCTGTCTGTCTGTCCGTTTGTCACAGGCATTTTACTAAAAGACTACTCAATAAATATTGATGAAATTTGGTGAAAAGATGTCTAGTAGTAGCCGCTACTTAGTTTAATAGCTCATTAATAAAAATAAATATTTTTATTAATGAGCTATTCATACATGTAACAGATGCTGAAAAAACTTTTTTTTTAGCAAACATCAACATGTGCACATTATTCGACAGGTCTTTTAAAAACTTTTCAAGGGTTTTTTTGATTAATTGAATATTTTTGGAAATAATCGCTCCGAAAGTTGCATAAATTGTGTCCCCCGCATTAACTTTTGGACCGTGTGACCAAAAACTTTGAAAAAAATCACAAAGGTAGCGCTTAATAAGTACCTACTTTAAACTAAAATTTATTTAGGACATGATCAGATATACCGTCATTGAGTTATTGCAGAAAAACTGTGTTTCTCAACAAAAGGGCGTATGATCATACGCACTTCTGCTGTTGCAATTATTCAAGGCTGCGGAACCCTACACGGAGCATGGTCCGACTTGCTCTTGCTCGTTTTTTTTACTAGTTCAGCAAGATAGAATAAAACACCAATCCTTATAACTGTTCTTTGACGAGCCGATACGATGATATCACTTCTACTTCAGTTACATTCACAGAATTTTATTTTTTTGTGTCAAAGTCATTCCTGTCTTGTCTGTGTTCAAATATTCTATCTCCGTACATCCGATCACGAGTCTCAAAAGTGTTTGCTTCATTAGCAGTATACATCTTAAGCACCCACAACTTAGTCACTTAATGATATTAACCGGCGACTTGATTCACAAAACATTCTCTCACGAAGTAAAATGACGTCAGTTTAAATATTTTGCCGTGTGCACCAAGCCTTTATGACTGTTTTGTTTCATGTTAGGCATAATTGCTTAGATCCCTATCATTATTGTTCGGACGGTGGGATGGCTCCCGGCGAGTCCCAATCTCATAAGTTTGGTTGTTTAAAAAAAACTTGGGTCTCGGTAATCGTGGGAAGGGTTGATGACTCTGTTTCGATCAACCGCATTGTTTGAAATAACTCTATTAGAAAATTGTGGACCAATGTTTCGATGTAGTTAAATTTATACTTCTTGATCTAACAATATTAGAATGGTAAGTTGAAGTTACGTCGCGTTGATGACAATTTACTAAAACAATGACATTTATTGTTTGTAAACTCTCGCGATTTTTATACATATTAGATATATTTCGACCCGTAGATATGAGTCGACCCGTGACCACGATCGGTGCAATTCGATCGAAACGCCGGGTAAATAAAAGGTTCGTACCTTTAAATAATTCACGCGGTTAAGTCCCGAAATATATCTAATAAACAGTGACTTTGTAACTGCTGAGCAGGATGACGCCAGTCATTGCTTAATTGAATGTGGTTACACATTTAACGTTTCTTATTTTTATGTGGCTCTATCATAAAATAGCCTTGCAACAAAGTATTTCCATATCAACATTTCCATTTAGCCACAATATAACTGTATAAGAGTAGTATATTTAACCCTCTTAATGAAGTATCTACAAGACTCGTACGTATTCAATTCGCTATGCACTTTTTGCTGTACCGCCGTCACAGGTAGGACAGGTAACACGCACGCAGTCACTCGATACGTTCGTCATACGGATGTGGGTTGTACTCCATACATCTGTAGAACCTGTTCTCAGACAAGCAGCTTTTTGTCTCGTATCGCGACCATTTGTTTGCCATCGCGGCTGGCCATTAGCTGCCAGTTAGATGATGTGATAGAGGAATGGGTGGGGTTCTATAACCTTCAGAATTCGGAGAACTAAGTATGAGGTAAAAAGGTGATTCGAGTCTTGTGTGGCGTGTGGCCTAATGAGTTATTTGATGCATTTTGATAAAAACTTCTTTGAATAAAGCGCTCCTTTATGCGTTATTTTTTCGACTGTCACAAAAAAGGAATGCTCAGTGTTCATGTATGGTTTCTTTCCACAATTTAGATGATCGAGAGATTGTTAGAATCGTTAAACGGAGTGATTTAAAGTCACGCTTAAATGTATTTTTTGTTCTAATCCAGTCAATATGGATATCAAAATTAGTATATCCACATTAAGACAAATTTAAATATGCCTAACACTCGGCGGGTTTGTGTTAAATACAAAGGCAAGCGTTTAAAAATTTCTAATTAAGTTCTTGTTTTATCAAGTTTCATTTCTTGTATTTATTAAAAAATAACATCACTACCCATATATCAGCTAATGATTCGGCATCAAGCCTAAGATTGATGATAGCTTTCAAAGTTTTTCAACTATTCATTCGATCTAGTCCGTGATTAAGTAGTACGCATACACATCTACGCATCTCTGTATTCTCTATGGGACCGTAATAGCAAAGATATCAAGTTAAATAGCATTTAGAGTACTGTTCACATGTTCTATAAACCTTTTTCTCCCACGAGCTTCCATTACGAATGCTACATATTAACATCAGTCTTCGGAACAATAGATTTCATCGCGTTTACTAGGGTCACTGTATGCAAATTTTTAAGTTTTGTAACAGATGGTTTGTGTTGATACATTTCATAGTAATTAAAAATAAAAAACATCTTTCTCAGTATTGGTTAGTTGCGGTAGTAGTAATTCAGAAGGCGCAGAAGTAAGGCGCGGCTTGTTAAATCGAGATTAAGCTGTATTTTGAAAAAACTTGAAGTAGCTTCCTAAAACTAAATGTTGCTAAAACGGGTTGCGCGGTAAAAAAAACTTGAAGTAGCTTCCTAAAACTAAATGTTGCTAAAACGGACGCAAACGAAGTTGCGCGCAACTTCGTTTGCGTCTTTTTCCCTGTCGTTTGCCTTGTTTGCGTCAGCTTATCTATACTAATATTATAAAGCTGAAGAGTTTGTTTATTTGGTTGAACGAGATAATCACAGGAACTACTGGTTCGAATTGAAAAAATATTTTAATGTTGGATAGCCCGTTTATCGAGGAAGGCTAATTAGCACATCGCTACAACCAATAGGAGCGGAGCATCAATAAAAATGTTGTAAAAACTGGGAAAATTGACGCAGACAAAGATATTCACAGATCACTTCGTCTACGACGAATAAACAGACTGATTAAGAAATTCTAAACAAGTATATTTAGGTTTTTTTTTCAATATACAAACACAGTTACTTTTTAAATTAATAATTTACATAGAGATGTGTAAGCCAGCTAGCGACGTAATTTTTTACCAAAACCCTAAACAAATTTTACACAATGTATTTAGTTGTAGAAAAAATAAGGAGGGTCTTATTAATTTCTTCACTTGATAATCCTACACCCCCTTAAAGTTTGTACCGCGAATTTTTCATACAAAATCAACACCACGTGTAAAATCGCGCTAGCAATCACTGATGCGTATGACTTTCGATTTTTGTTGTGAAAGCTCTGTGCCGTATCGGTAATGTTTGTTTGAATAACGAGGGTGTATGCTATTAGCTCTTCGGACCATTGTTTTGTATTGTAATGGAATATAGTATGTAGCGTAAAAATATTCCTGCTGTTTGATTTCGCTTTGGTTGAAATTGGAAAAACTCTGGCAACTATGAAATTGAAGTATTTTTTATAGGCATTTCTTGCTAATTTACAAATACAATAATTGCATTTTTCAAAGATAGAAATATTTGAAGTCCAGACTCAGGAAAACAGGACTCAAAAATGCAACTATGAAATTGTTTTGAAGCATTGAATAAGAATTGAATAAACTAACAACTATAAATAACGCTCTTGTATTGATTGAGACTCATTCATAGCATTTTATTAGAACAACAATAAACACGAAAGCCAATAGTCAAGTATAGAGACATATATGTAAACATTTGTATTGTGTTACGATTTATTTTAAATATTACACTTATTTTGTTTATAAATTATCCAAGGCAAAATAATTGCCGTATTATAACTATTTATTATACGGGAATTAACGCGCATTGTTTACCTTAAAATTGCTTGACGTTTCGACCAGGTTGTACCGGCCGTGGTCACAAGCGGACTGTTGAGTCCGCTTGTGACCACGGCCGGTGCAACCTTGATGACCAACAATGCGCGTTAATTCCCGTATAATAAATAG
Organism: Herminia tarsipennalis; assembly: GCA_945859575.2. Classification (NCBI taxonomy): domain Eukaryota; kingdom Metazoa; phylum Arthropoda; class Insecta; order Lepidoptera; family Erebidae; genus Herminia; species Herminia tarsipennalis. The sequence goes on from OX243835.2 coordinate 19,671,965, forward strand.
TTATAATCATGCAACGCGAAAGTTTAAATGTTAGAATTGCCGTATTGTTTGATTGTTAAACCTTCGGATCAACATATTACTGTTTAAAGATAAAATCGTGTTATAAATACAATTTGACACGGGAATAAACGCGTTTAACCTAGGTAAAGTATTTACCACAAGCTGACTGTGACAGTCAGCTTGTGACCACGGTCGGTGTAACGCGGTCGAAACGTCAAGCTATTCCTGTAAGTTACTCCTGTGTCAAATTAATAATAATAATATGTTGGGACAACTCACACAACGCTATCTGATCCCAAACTAAGCAGAGCTTGTACCTACTATGGAAACCAGACAACTGATAAACATACTTATATATTTCTAAATACATACATATTATAGATAAATAACACCCAGACACAGAATAAACCATCGTGCTCATCACACAAAGTTTTATCCTGGGTGGGGATCGAACCCACGACCTCTTGCGTAGCAGTCGGATACACTCCCACCGCGCCACAGAGGCAGTCAAAAATTGTATTTATAATGCAACGCGTAAGTTTAAAAGTTATAAAATCGTGTTACATTTGATATTGCAAACTTACATTCACATCAACCTTTGTTTTGCCAATTTATTTTTATTTTGATACCTCCATTTAAATGTGCAGAATGCAATTCTGTACCTAATGCCAAAGTTATAAAGTGACCCAGACCTCACGAAAACCAGTTACTGTCTGATGTCATTGCTCAAAAATAAGTTATGAAGGGTTATGAAGTTATGATAGTACATCATACGAATTTTATTGATACCCAACGACTATAAAAATACTACTTTTTAGCTTTTTTCGGGATAAAGAAAGCAAGCTCATGTCATAGGTATTTGACTAGTTATTATTATGTTATTATATCGTAGGATAATCGAGAAAACATTTTCATGATCGCAAGGGAGCGGATAATAAGGGAACTACGATAGTGATCTGCGGCGCGGTGGGAGTGTCTCCGACTGCTACGCAAGAGGTCGTGGGTTCGATCCCCACCCAGGATAAAACTTTGTATGATGAGCACGATGGTTTATTCTGTGTCTGGGTGTTATTTATCTATAAATATGTATGTATTTAGAAATATATAAGTATAATTATCAGTTGTCTGATTGCCATAGTACAAGCTCTGCTTAGTTTGGGATCAGATAACGTTGTGTGAGTTGTCCCAAGATATTATTATTATATTCGCAATCATTGTAGATTTTTTTCGAAAGTTCTGTTTTTACAATTATTGTACAGCATATACGGCATTAATTTAACGGTATACACTATAATTTTTGTGTTTGAGATAAAACAGGGCGCAAAAAATCAATTTTTGCCTTCCTTATTACAAAATTTCATGATTATAGATAGTAGGCAGTAGAGGAAATGGGGTTGTTTGCGTGTGTCAAAATATACGACAATTACTTAAAAGTTAGATTTTTTTACAGATTTTGGGGACCGTGGATATCGAGAAACCTACATTCGCTTTTATAAATAGCACCGAACATAATCTGCAACTTAAGAAACAAGAATTTGCCATTTAAGTTACATTAGTCATACATTCCTAAGTGGTTTAGTATGAATAGGCGCTTTATATGGAAAACGCAATAAACTCAAACACAAAAAAATTAAGTTTGGTGGCAATTGCAAACGTAAAGCTGTTGAGAATAAACTGCTAAGAAACTTATGGGCCTCTCTTTGAAATTCATTAAGCTATATTAATTTAACGCTTTTATTAAATGTTTTATAAATAAGTCTACGTAATAGCTTTTGCAAAGTTACAAACTTACATTAGTGATGTATTAAACTGTAATATGTTCCATTAACATAAGCCATGCATATGCTAACAAGGTATTTTGTTCCAACATTTGAATGGATCGTCATTGTTTAGTTCTCCCACGAATCGCGTGTAACGGAACTACTAAATGGTAGTTAGAAGACGTCACAAGCCACAACGTGCGAAAACTATCCGAACCAATGTTTATTCGTGAGAGATTGTTTATTTTCAATGATGACATTTGAATGAGTCATTTTCTTTAGAAAAATGTCATTGATGAAACCGGTATTGACAGTTTATTAGCCATCGTTATTTGTTGTATCAAAATACAATTATTTGCAAGATAAAAACTTTCTTATATTACTGTTTCATGGCATGTACAGGCGATAGCGAACTGCTGAAAATAAGGGTATCTAGCAGTGGCGGATGGTCCTTAGAATACCATTACTTTCGGCTTCCCTTTGGATTGTAGTTACTTAGTATTATAGGAACAAAGAACCATGGCTAGCAAGATATATTTTTATATCGGGTTACCTCAGAAAAAAATTAACACTTCGCCTCTGGTATCTAGAATAACATAAGTGATACTAAAGATATGGCGATATGGTATTGGAAGTTACAGGCAGTAGGTCTCGCCGGTCATTTAGCCTTAAAATAAAATATTTACGCGATTAAGACCCGTAGCTTATAAAATTCTATAATGTGTACAAATCGCGAAAGTTTACGAACATATATAGTAGGTAGGTCTCGGATTCGCCAGCTTAGTAAACCATACTAAAATAGTACACAATACACATGACCTTTTTAATTATGTTGTTTTGTTATTTGTGTTTTTTTTTAATGTTTATAAGAACCGAAATGGTTAAATAAAACTTAAATTCTGGCTTCTACCTACTTAATGCTGACATGATTTAATGCTAATTAAGCCTTGTCTACCGTCATCGTTTCCCAAAAGTATATTAAATATTAAATAATGATAAAAATTAGTTGCCCGACGAAAAAAATAAGTTTTTAAGATCATTAGGTCCTTGACATTTTGCGCCAGTTGCAATCATTTGCACAGAAATCTCTAGAATCTGTTAAATTAATACTTTGATATCATCTTTTAAAAGCTTTTAGTTCTCGTAAACAATAAAATGGTAGATGATTATTATAAATGGAGTCTGCGGAATAGCACTGTCACTTTTAAGTAATGAATAAAATTTAACTTCTCACTTCTCGTGTAATATCGTCCATCATAAAGAAATGTTGCATAAAAGCTTTTCTTCGACCTTTTTGTTCATTGTCTCTTTTCACTTTTCAATATTCAAGTGGCATTTATTTACCGTTGAGTAATTCTCTTGGTTATTTGTTGATTAACCTGTTTAAGTGGCCATGTAAGCCATTCTATTATTTTTGTTAAATAATTCCACTTAGTTTTGAAAGTTTTGGACGGTTTGTGGATTGTTTGGTTATGAAAGTGAGCTAGAAGAAATACGTTTTATGCAAATCACGCGTTTCAGAGTAAATATTAACAAGTCGACATTATTTCTAGCCATGCGTTGTTAGGTTATGCATAAAATATTATAGTGACCAAAACCTTATTCTATGTCTTTAAAAAAATTATTGTCTGTAAAGTCGGTTTACGGACGATAATTTTACGTGATAACGTCATAAGAAAACTTTGATGACCTATCGCCATTTGCGTTGCTTAGCAACGCGACTGCTTAATCGATAACGTGACACTTTTTCGTGCGTGCACCCGGTCATCGATTTATAAGACGTTATCACGTCAAAAAATGACTACATCGCTTATTTCAGAAATATCGTATCTATGCACTGTTGCTGTTGTATCTATACACATGCTAAGTTTCTAAAAATAGGTTATTTTCAAATTGGGAGCTGTAGACTGACTGGGCCAAAATTAAATCATTTATCAGTTGATTTGCTAACATTTAAGTCTTGAAATTGAATAGTAGTTATAGCGATGTTAAAAATACTAAAAAATTAATAGCAATTCTAACTAATATTATAATGGATGTACGAGTATGAACGTATGTTTAGATATTTGTTACTTATTAGGCAAAAACTTGAACATGAAAGTAAATAAAAAATAAGTTATATTTTATTACATTATTGCATTCATAACGGTACAGGGGAAGAGGAGAAAAGATACTTACTTAATATAAAATTACGAACAAAAATGTGCCTATGAGACCATACAACATTTACTGTTTAGTACAGCATCAGTCTAATAAAAATATTATTAAACATCATTTACGTACAACATTGTATAGTATAATGATGGGTTGGTTCCATTCAAAATTATTGTTTCCATCGGTCGTGTTGTAAGATCTCGATCACCGTGTCATTTAGAATGTATACAGATTACTTACATTATACGTAGGTACTTGTGTGTGCATAATTTTATATACACTTTTGTTCTTTTTCGTTCATACAGCCAATATTCCGGGGAAATGTGAAAGGCGAACCGGTTAAACAGATTTTGTTGAAGGGCAATGTATGAGACTTTTTATTGATTTTGAAATCGATTTTTATTCTGTTAAGTAATAATATGAAAGGTTAAACAAAAAAGTTAATCAAATATTTAACTTCTTAACAAATATTTAAGTAGGCTGCTTATAAACTAGTAAGCAGGTAATGATTAAGTATTAATTATACTTGAGTAGGTGCCCGCTTCAGCACGGACTTATTTCAGTCTATAGTATATACAGTATCTATATACATAAAATGCATGTATACAATACAATATATATTAACCTATCTATGGTTATAATATGTAGGGTAAGAAAATATCTGAATGATAGCTATAGTACTTAAAAGTCAGAGTCCTAACCACTAGACCATTTATTTTTATTTTTTTTTAGTCTCTACCTCTTTTAAGGTACATTTTCTTCAGCTCATTTATTTTTAAATTAAGGCACAGGAAATCAGTCATTCAGCCAACGTTATTCCTCATGTCACTAGTGCTCTATTCTCGTGCCAATAGATGGGGTGACGCCACCAATCTGATTCCCTCACGGCTGGCAACTTTATCGCTTCCGCCTCGGCGCGGGCGCACGGCAAACGCAAGTAATAGCAGCCTTATCTGAAACAAAAGGGCCGACTACATTGTCGTGTTTTGGTCCGTTTACCCTATTTTATAGTATGTGATACTAGGAACATTATGTTTGTCTCATGGTGTTCCGATAACTATATCCATATTTATTTAAGGCCTTATTGTCGGTGAAGTTAAAAAAAACAAACATGGCGGCTGTGAGATGTCAAAATAAAGAGGTGTGAAAAAAAAGTTGTTTTGAATATGGGGTATCAAATTAAAGGGTTTATCTTAAGCAATTTAAAAAGATATAACAGGTTTAAGACTGTAATACTAAAAAAGGTAGTTAGCAACAATTCTTTTTTCAATTTTCAATACTTGATAATAGCTGTGATAAAAGTTAGATCCACTAAAAAGTATTAAATAAAAAAATAAATTATAAAAATAAAAAAAACCCGCCTGCCGCCGCATTAATGAATCTCGATGAACTTAGTAAAGTGCCTCCAACTGCATGAAATTATATAATTATGTAGGGGATCTTGTTTCCATCTTTTTTGTGCAGGCGGGGTTTTTTATTTTTATACATATTTTTTTTATTATGTTGTCTGAAAATATTATTTGCTATATTAAATATTAATGTTGCTTTCTTCTTCTGTTTCAGGTTAGTATCTTCAGGTATTAAAATATACACAATCATCATTACCTATCTACTCAATTTCGCTATAGTATAGGTGAGTCTTAAATCAATTGATATTTCATAAATGCGGTGGTCTACGTCTACAATAATGACGTTTATTTGAAATTTCCAAACATTTTTTTTCTATCCTATTTAATAAAATGCGACTAGTTTTGATAAATTAGTCGCATTTTATGGGTGAGAGAAGCGAGCCCTAACACTATCCCACAACGCATGCACTTTTATGGTACCATTTACTGAGAAACTTTACTAAACTTTAACACTTTCAGGTTTGGGCTTTGATATAGCAATTAAGTTTATGTCTAGATGTGTTTATCTCTTAAAGTAATATTATTTTATACATATTATAAAGACCTTAAAGCTAATTCTCTTTAAACAACTTAAACATTATTACTTAGGTACCTAAAGCACCACTTTTTGCTAGTATAACATTATTAAAATCACCTAAAAATAACCAAGAAGATGACCGAGTCTATAAATAATACGCAATTACACATCTATATCTATATTAATATTAGAAAGAGGAAATATTTGTATTTTTGTGTGTGTGTATGTTTGTTATGAATAAACTCAAAAACTGCTGGATCGATTTCGAAAATTCTTTCAGCGTTGGGAAGTTACACTAACCCCGGGAGACGCAGGCTATTTTTTATCCCTGTATTGCCACGGAACAGGAACTACGCAGGTGAAACCGCGAGGCGTCCGCTAGTCAAATAATTTAGCTTTTTTGCTATATGTACGCCATAGCCCATAACACAAATATCTTGAGATATCGCGTGATTTTATCCGATAGAGGTATTTTAATGACCTATTGCCGTTAAAAAGTACCCACGGCCTTTAAAAAAACAGTACGCTATTACGATCTATTATGCAGACAGATGCAAGGCAAAGTCAAGCTCATCATTGTACAATGTCAAGTGTTCGAGCCTCCAGGCAAACGTTTACCGTTATGTGACAATTCTCATTCGACGATGCCGAGTTGCCGGCACAGAACTTATAGAAATAGAACGGATTTAAATAAAGGCTAACCTCTACTAAACAGTCGCCATATTACTGTAGAAACCTGCAATAATTCATACTCATATTATAAACGTCAAAATTTGTAAAGGTTCATTTCCGTGCATCGCGGCCGATCGCGAGTCGCGCGCGGCTTACGGCAAGCGACTGACGCGCGCGGCCGATGCGACAATATTCTGAGTGCGCGCGTAGCCTACGACAGTCGTCGGCCGCGCGCGTCTGTCGCTTACCTCGGAAACGGCACCATACATTCTCATACTCTGACTATTGTCGCAACGGCCGCGCGCGTCAGACGCTTGTCGTAAGCCGCGCGCGATTCGCGATCGTCCGTGATGCACGGAAATGAACCTTAAGGATTGCTATATGTTTGTCACTCCTTCACGCAAATACTAGTGGTGGATTTTAATGAAATTTTACAATGTTGTAGCGTACAGATAGGTACGCCAGAATAAATAATCATTCGTTATAAGTACTTTGGTCAATATTTAAGCACATATAGTTTTTACCTTTGTTGTAAGTAGATGCTCCTACTATATTGTACCCACTAAGGCTAATTTTTGATTATCTCACGTTTCAACTTTTTGATAATACAATTTGCATCAGTCCTTTAACATTGTGTATAGTATATTAGTCGCAGCACCTTACCCTCATATCAAGTTTATAAACATTCAATCATTGTAAAATTGGCAATTTGAAAAAAGTAGGCGCGAGTTTTTATTGCCAGGTTCTTTTCTCCGGCTTTACCTTTTGTTTGCAAACTTGGCATTACATGAACATGTAGAATCCCCACGTATTACAAGAGTTGTTTTGCATCCTAAGTGAATAAAGAATTTTGAATTTTGATAGCACGTAGGTTTAAACTGGAAAAAGTTTAGTTATAAATACGTTTAAAAAATGTCCGGGTAAATACGAGTAGGTTATAAGCAATAGTTATCTCGGGCTGCTCCGTAGGACGTTTATTTACTTCTGGGGCAAAAATATAGCCTAAAATGAAAAATGGTATGTAAAAAAATAAGTACCTATAGGTACAATATGGTATGATAATAAATTATACATAATAGCCATTGAGATACCATTAAAGTACATGTTATCTCGATTATAATAGCATGTGTAAGGTGGCCTTTAGCAGTTTATGAATAAAAATAAACCGTTTATGCAATGCATTTCTAAGAATCTTTTAGGTTCTACGCATTCCATCAATGCAGTAGAAGCCGTGTCGTCTGGCACAAGATAATAATGTACCGACAAGACATCGAAAGTACAGAAGGGAAGCTCCATGTAACGTACTTCGAGCAACGTATACATCATTTTATAGACACGGAATCTCGGAATCTTTGGAACAAATTTTAAACTATATGTAGTACTAGGTGACCCGCGCAACTTCGTACGCGTCAATTTTTCACGTTTTTGTAACATTTTTTATTGCTGCTTCGCTCCTATTGGTTGTAACGTGGTGTTATATAGCCTATAGCCTCCCTCGATAAATGGGTTACCCAACAGAAAAATATTTTTTCAATTCGGACCAGTAGTTCCTGAGATTACCGCGTTCAAACAAACAAACATTTTTATATCAACGTATCTATATTATAAAGCTGTAGAGTTCTACAGCTTTATAATATAGATATAAAATCATATTTACTGGCACAGGTTTCACTATAGAAGTCTTGAAACTCTTAAAACTCTATTACCGTACAAACGCGTTTCGAGTATTTAGAAGCACTGACAGCTCGCAAGTTCTGAGGTGCTCCGAGATTCCATGTGAGCGATGTCTATGAGTGCGTTACGTGAGCGCGTTGGTACGGACTTTTCTTTCTGAACCTATTATTTCTATTTTGTGTTGTTACGTCGAACGATTCACCTATTTCGTCTAATGTTTTTATGCAACGCGATTGATGCATAATACATCCATAGATTACACCCGCTTATGTATTCACAGCATGATTTTTAGTGGTTAGATTATATGCAATTTGAATAGTTGATCGCGCTTCTTTGTACTTAGGAACGCGGTTTTGATGTTTTATATAATTTAATCAAGGTTGTTGTACCTTTTTTGTTTGGAAGAGGCATATCGTCGATATTTCCTTTTTAAAAAATGTACTTTATGTATTAAAATTACGACTATAAGTGAATACTTAATTCGGAATAATATTGTTGTTTTTATTCATGTTTATATACTCATGGTCGCAACTGCGGCGTTTATCAGATTTTAATGTAAATATTTACAAGCGTTTATTAATAAACTAAATGAGTAAATACGTTGATGAGAGGTCAATTACAAGTTTTTGTATAACATTACAAGGTTACTGCTGATATCAATAAAAATACTAATATTTACTCGAATACATAGATACTTGTACATGTCTAGAGTCCCTGTAATTTTTTTTAAAGGGTTTATAGTTTACAATCGAATATACAGAGTTAAATATTCAGTGTGGAGTGCTGTATATAACCTCAGTGCTGTATATAGACTCATCTCACTCGGGCACAGTCTACCCGTGACCACGGCCGTTGCAATACGATCGAAACCTCGGGCAATAAACAAGGTATTTTACCTTAAATTATTCACGCGATTAAGACCCGTAGTATATATAATTTTATAATGTTCCATAGAAATCATGAACTTAAATAAACCATCTTCATCAAAGACCATTTGAAGTAGTCCTATGAATCACCATTATCCCGCATCAGACACAAATATGTCATACAAATCGGGCTCGACGTTAGCATCACACATTTGTCTTGTACAACATAATCCTGTCTAACTGGCAGTCGACGCACGCGCTGACATGCATGCCATACACGCATCGGATGCTATCGCGGACATTGGTCCTTCGTGTTTACATTACAACCTTTATCAGATATTACTTTGTTTATGCCATTTCCTTGTTATTACATAGTTTTAATTTTTTTTTTTTATTAAAAGGTAAGTAGCAATGTGGGACTTTTTTGGTCCACATTACTAGCAATCCTTTTAACCCCTCCAGCTAAGCTCAATCGCTTGTGTTAGGAGTGGGTTCACGTCAGTAGTATAATGGGTAGGATTCGAACCCGCGACCTCACGATTGCGAGACCGATGCCTTAGCCATTAAGCTACTGTGGCAGGTGCGTCGGAAACTTGACCGGCCACTCGCATAAAGCCTCATTAATTGTGAACTGTTTGTCTTGACGTTCCAAAACTTTGAAATAATGAGGAAGAAGAAAACGAAAGAAACAATTGGGAGAATTGGACCAAGCGTCAAGACGAATGGTCGAGAAAAAGAATTAATATGTAAAGAAATGATATAACAAGTTATTCAATATATAATATCGTTCTGGGCTTAAGAAGTTGTTTGATTCCTCATCCTCGAGAGCAATAATCCCGGCTGCGCACCCCAAAGCCAGCAAGAGGTTCACGTCACACGGCGAAGAAATGTCCTACAATGTTGATGCCATAGAGCACTAGGCAAACAAAAACGGGTGTATTATTGTTTTGAATTATAAATATAACTCTGTGATTAAGCAGACAGTTTTGCATTTGGTTCAATCGAACTTGGGAAGTTCGTTTGTGATTATTTTATCTAAATAATCAATAGATGTGATCAGATGGTCACCGATAGCTTGATTGACCAATTATTTAACTGATATAAGATTAATACTTAAAGATGAATTTTCTTCCAGTTACAACAAAGCAGGACTTTCACCCAATTTGTTGCCTGGGGTCAATTGGTGTTTAATGATTGATTTAATTTAGTTATACATAAGTTTAGCTAGGTAACGAATCTGATACTGGTGCTTATTTTAATGGCGTTTTTTGCCCAGCATCATCGTATAACTGTTATGTAAAGTGTTTGTTGACATAAATTTTGTTGGATTAGGTATAACAGTTACACGTTGTCTTTTGCATAGAGACAGATCAAGGGGGGTATTAAAAAAAAAAAAAAATCTATATCGCCATGATAGGTAAATGCACAGCTAGGTTATATTTGTGGTTTTATATTATATAAAAAAAAAAAAAAATTTTGACTTAGTACTCAAATGTAAAAAATTTTTTTTTTTTTTCATAAGGCGGCGGCGTGTGGCAGGTGCGTCGGAAACTTGACCGGCCACTCGCATAAAGCCTCATTAATTGTGAACTGTTTGTCTTGACGTTCCAAAACTTTGAAATAATGAGGAAGAAGAAAACGAAAGAAACAATTGGGAGAATTGGACCAAGCGTCAAGACGAATGGTCGAGAAAAAGAATTAATATGTAAAGAAATGATATAACAAGTTATTCAATATATAATATCGTTCTGGGCTTAAGAAGTTGTTTGATTCCTCATCCTCGAGAGCAATAATCCCGGCTGCGCACCCCAAAGCCAGCAAGAGGTTCACGTCACACTACCGCCGCTTATTAAATTTGTATCATTCTTTTCAAAAGTTCTTAATGGTTTTTTGCTTTTTTCTTATTTCTAGCCAAGTTTTTGTGTAGTTTCTTCCAGTGTCTACTACACTAGAAAAACCCGGTCTTTTCAATTTTTTACGCCGTCATGTAGGTTTTCAAACGTGAAACGTACATTTTCACGCTTGTTTTATTTGAACTGAAATTTTGGTCGACAAAGGCTTGGACGCATCGGTTATTCGATGTAGTTCAATAAATAATGCACGATCATCCATTACATCAGTTGGACAATAATAATTTGGATGATCTGTTGGCACACTTTATAACAAAATACCGAACCAAACAGTCCCTTTAATCTCAATTCTTAAACCAGTTTAAATCAAAGTATTACATTTTATATTATTATTTACTACTACGATCTTGACTACCAGTAACTAGCGCTTGCAGGCAATGAGATTCAGATCTATCACTATTTATGGTTAGTTAATTCTAAGCCCTACCGTTTTTATCCTCTTCTCAAACGCCTTGCATGTTCCTATCTTAAACTGATCAATTTTTCCCGAGGGTACGAAAAGACTTGACAGTACTTCATAATACTTTCTCTCCACAATTATATTTTACTATTGAGCAAAATATAAGCATATACAATTTACTATTAAGTTATTGTTTTTAAACTTTCGCGATTTTTATACATATTAGATATATTTCTGGACTTAATCCCGTGAATTATTTAAAAGTACGAACCTTTTATTTACCCGACGTTTCGATCGAATTGCACCGATGGTGGTCACGGGTCGACTTAGTTATCGAGTTGAGGTTAGTCGCCCCGTGACCACGATCAGTGCAATTCGATCGAAACGTCGGGTAAATAAAAGGTTCGTACTTTTAAATAATTCACGCAATTAAGTCCCGAAATATATCTAACTATTATGTTAGATTGTAGATTTTCTGATAAATATGTCAGATAAATTGACATTTTGACATGTCCGTCATTTGTCAGATATTTTAAACACCGGTTGCAAAAGGAATTTTGTAAGTGTCTGGTGCGTCCGGTTTAGATTTCAGTCGCTCTTTGCAATAATGTTCTCATTTCTGTACTAAGCGTTACACAGGGTTTAAGAGCTTAACAGCTAAGCCAAGATCGTGGCGTATAAATCGGTTCCTATATCCTTGATCTCTATTGCAGAACTATAATAGTAACACCTCACGACTTTTAGCGCATCTGGCCAAATACTTTATGAAAAACGGAGGCTATTTATAACTCGTTTTGATCACGAAGATGTTGACAATGGTTTCAAGCGGGAATATACTTCAGATTGACTCGCGAGTACATTACCAAATTCAGGCCATTTAGGCAAATTGGAAAACTCGAGTACTTGTAGTAGGTACGGTATTAATTTGTATTATAATTATGTATTTAATTTATTCATAAACTTGGTTAAACGAAATCAAGCTTTATCGTCGTAAATTACAATAGTTAAATCGAGCAAATTATATAATATATTTGAAACCTTCCGCATTCCTGTTCAAAGTAACAATTAAAGAAGTACCTACTATTGAGGTCCAACGCCCACTTTCAAGCGCTTTTCGAAGACTTGATTTCCATTGTAGTAGATGGTCCTTTGCCTCTAAATGACGTATTTTTAAAAGCAGTTTAGATGGAATCATGAATGTGGCGATCTAACGTCACGGTGCCTGACGGTTGCTCGGGTCACTGCCCCTGAACTCGTCTGCATTTCCTCTATTTACTGGTTTACTGGTGTACTAACCTCATGTTCGGGCTTATTTAGGGCGTGAACTGAATGAACGTGTATTGTTTAAGTCAACGTGTAACAAAAAGTGGATTATTGCGAAGAATACGTTTTTATGATGTAAAACCGTTTCGGTTACAATGCAAACCGGTTCCAAAAATTGGAACTTGTTATTTTAAGGAGCTACTTTTTATATACCTACATCATTGTAATCGGTGTTATTTAATTGAAATTAATGATAATAGCTAACGAAATGTCATCACGAACTACACTTTCAACAAATATTATCTCGACTAGCTCTTGCATGTAATGTTCGTGTGCGAAATAACCCATCTGCTTGTGGTGAAACCTGCGCGCGCTCGACCTTTGACACTAAATCCAAGATGGCCGCGGAGCTGTCAAATTAAATGCTCTTACTTTCCTTATCTGCTAACGAATCATATTTACCGTTTGGTACCCGCTTTTGTAGCTTCATTGTGTCTTCGATTCACAGATAATGTTGTGAAAATCAATCCGAAAGAATTAGCATTCTGTGTTGAATAGCTGCTTGACACAATAGAAGTGGAATGATGCAAATACCATTTTGTGTAATGTGGTTAAATTATCTGCATATTTCAGTGATTATTGGTTAGCCGATAGGCAGTTCGAATTCGCAAATGATATTGAATTTGTTATGGACAATCTTGGTTAAGATATGGATGGATAATGGCCATATCTCAAACAAGATTGTCGCATTCAAGGTAATAAACGTTAAGTGGAGCTACTAATTTTGTGGCGCAGTACATATTTGAGTTATTACATTATTGATGTCGGCAATTTTGTCGTCATGTCCTCGTTGGTCAAGCATGACATTTCATAGAAAATTATAATCACAAGTAACACGATTTTATTTTGTTAGTTCGCACGCAACTATTCATTCATCTTAGAAGTTAGACAACCTAGTTTCGCCTAGCAATGTTACAGAAATTGAGCTTTATAGTTTTCTTATAGGCTTATCTACGAGGCTTACAAGCTGATTAATATTAGACTTTTGTGCGTGTTTCTGCTACTTTTGACTTTTACGTTTGAAAATGTTTTGTTTCCATAGAATTGTCATCATCACCCGATATTAATTTTTATGTCAATCATATAGACTTTCACTACAAATAGTTTGTTTGCAACAATACCTAGTTTTCATTTCCAATGTATCTCTCTAGTTTTGTGGCTATGAGACTATGAGTAAAGGAAGACCGGAGAATTGAAACCCACGCAAGTAGTAAACATAGTGAGTAATGAGGTTAACAGTTTCAGCAAACAATGGACTTGTAAGTTGTCGTTATTTATATTGTATCTTCGAATAAAATAGATGTCATCTGATCCTACGCGTCAAGAGAACTTCTATAATATTGTTACAACTAATATAATGTAGGTGAAAATGCAACTTGGTGTTGTAACATTCTTACTGTTTGACGATGATAAGCTTGAATTAATGAGGGCGAATACAGCCTTATGTAAGATGGTTGCCTGCTGACTTAAGATGGCGTTTGTAGGGCCACGGCACCTATATTGAATTAACCGAGTTTGCTCTAAGAGTCTAGGGCGAATTTCGGGAGTAGTTGATTACAAAATGTTTATTGGTCTTAGAAAGTCGCGTAACTGTAATGTGACAACCAGATTTTACTGGTCTAAAGATTTTCTAGCCTCGTCAATACAGTCTATGCGATATAATAATATTGAACCGTTCCGCTAATTTCGAAGTGGTCGTATCCGCTTAATGGCATTTACCGTAAACATCCTTGTATTTGCTATGCCAATCACTTTATAACCGATCCACATGACATTCCAAATTGCTCAAATCCGCTTTTAAGCAATACTGTAACGAACTTACTCATATAGGTAATTTTGCAAGACGTTTACCGGAAGAGTAAACACTTCGTAGTCTACTGGGCTATCAAGAAGTGGGAGGAGGTACCTAATAAATTAATTTATTAAGCAGTTATGTAATGAGGGTGAAACTATTAAAGATCGAGACAGTGAAATATGGGCCTTGGAGAAATTTTGTATGATTTTATCTGTTAAGAAATTTATGAATGACTAGAAATCTTCTGTACATAATGGTCAGTAGGAAGTTAGAAATAAAATTCAGATCTCAAGCCGGAGTTATTGCTTTGAACTTTAATAGGCATAGTGAATCATATCAATTGATTGAGGATTTCATGGTAAAGAATGTGTACCACTTTCAAATAAGATTCTTTGTCAAAGTTATTACTGAACTGTAAAAACTGTTCTGTCAATCCTTTTAAGGATTGTAGGTATGGGAAGTGTTTATTCTTTCTGTTCTTTCAATTGGGTAGAAGACGTAAACGTATAGAGAAAATAGCATTTACAAAAATATTCTGTATAACAATGTTTCTCTACAATTTTATGTTGTCATGAATTTATAAACATCAAAACAAACATTGAAACTACATGATTTGACCATACAAAAGAATGACGTCATTGTTTTGTATTTATTAAAAATTAGTACGAGGCTCATCGTTTTGACGTTTCTTATAAAGATACTGATTTGACTTGACAGTCATCTACCGTATTCATTTTTATCTTTCTTACTGACTGGCATGTGACAAAGTGTGTAGTATATAGTAGGTATGTGGTAGATGACTAATGACCAACTCTTTTGACGTCAGTACTTCACGCTATAGATAGAACATACGCTTGAGATGCAGGCTCTCCATTCACATGAGACTAAAGAGGATTTACCTCAGCATAAACAGTAGCAGTATAATACGTAGTACATATAGTATCTCGAAAGTATCTCCCGAGGAATTTCCCTTAAGTTCGTTGAAGAAACTCGTTATCTTTCCGAGTATGAGTTCACAAGCTACCTGACTAGTAAACTGTCTCGTGCCATTATGAACTATGAACAAGTAGGCCCCTACTTTCTACCTAGATAGTGTAATAGTCGTATTAGTCTGATAAGAGTACCGTTCATGTTTTTGTTATATGGCTCGTCGACATCGATAAGATGTGAAGGATAGCCAAATAACAGACGTAGAAGCTTTTGAAGGTTTTGGTTTTATGTGAATTGCCTTTAGTTGACATCTTTAAATACTTTTTCGTTTTTAAACTATTGTAGGTATTTTTGAGTGTATACATAATTCATTGTTAATTGTTCTGTTTTCATCATTATTTTTATGGGTGTAATTGAGGAGTTTTCATGTCAATTTAGAAAGAAGGAAGTCTCTCCTCCTTTTTATCATCATTTCGTTCTTTTAATGGATTCTGTAACTAACTTAATATATTCTGCATTGTAGGCCATAGGAAACACACACACACACACACACACACACACACACACACACACACACACACACACACACACACACACACACACACACACACACCTCAATCTTTAGACATGCCTAGTATTCTGAAACATCGTCAAAAGGATAATGAATTGGCTAAATTGAATGTTAGACGTGACATTTAGAATTATCTCCTAAGTCAGTTACAGATACTGGTTAATACTTAATTCACGATTTGAATACATTTAGGTTAGCAATTGAGTTCCATTATGCAACAGAAACATATATTTTTTTTCTAAACAGACCAAAACCAATGCTTTTACATTTTTGTCTGTCGGTATGTGATTGTCTAGAAGTCGAGTTATCTACGAGTATACTAATATCATAAAGAGGAAAGATTTGATTAGTTGTTTGATTGTTTGTTTACATTGAATAGGCTCCGAAACTACTGGGTCGATTTCAAAAATTCTTTCACCATCAGAAAGCCACATTATCGGGAAG
Organism: Herminia tarsipennalis; assembly: GCA_945859575.2. NCBI lineage: Eukaryota > Metazoa > Arthropoda > Insecta > Lepidoptera > Erebidae > Herminia > Herminia tarsipennalis. The sequence goes on from OX243835.2 coordinate 19,688,390, forward strand.
TAAAATAGGCTACTTTTTTGTCAAAAAAAATAGAGATCCCTACGAAAATTACAATATGATATGACACCCATGCGAAGCCGGAGCAGGCAGTTAGTACATTATATTTTAACTAGGTCAGTAGAGAGAAATGAAAACTGTGCTTTAGATTTTTCAAAATTCACGCCTTTTCGAGATTTATGTGGGCGCAGGCAAAATCTAGTCGATGATTATCCTAGTTTCAGATTATGAAATAGTTGATCTAGTTAGCATGTTCTGTTTCTAAACTTTACTACCGTAGTACTATTACTTATTCTGAGACTATACCCTAGTTTCCATTATTAATGTTTTACAACTAAAATCAATAGAAATATCGGACATTGTCATTTCTTAAACGATATCGTTTAAGAATTATTAATATTTCTTGTATGCAATCAATCTTACTGATAATGTTAGGTTAAATGTAACAAAACTATACCAAATATGGCTATTATAGGAAGGCAGACAATAAATAAGGCTTTGGTCTAAGTAGTTTACATGTGCCATAAATTTTAATATTTAATGCTGTAATAAAAGACATACTAACTTTGGTAACAAAACCATTATTCAGTTCTGTTGCGTTCATTACATGTGTTATAGTAGTAAGCTTTGAGTTGATTTGTGAATGTTTTGTATTTATGTAAAACAGAAACTATTTTTTATAATAATTTCATAGACAACGTGTAAATTAAATCCATGTCCGACCCGAAAGGGCCGTGTAGGTATTCTGTTAACTTTATTCCGTTAAAATTATATCCGTCAAAATGTTTTTTTATTAAATATAATAATTTTAGTATCCAATTTCGTCGAAATATGTAAATTTTCAAGATTTTTTATTAACATTGTTTGTATAAGGCCTCTTTACAATCAAAACAATCATTTTCGTCACCGCATGTTTTCCCATTTAACTTTTATTTTACTTTTAGTACCTACATATTATGTCTATGTCATCTATAGATTTTATTACACAGATCCATTAACACTGGCATTGATAAAATTGGCTGAATGCATGCATGAATTTAATCAGTAAAACTGCTTTTGAGCGTTTATCAGATTGTTACGTCATCATTAATAAATTCAGTTCTTTTGAAATATAATTCTTGAATTTTACGCCACATGTGGCGTGACATTTTTGCAGTAACGGTCAATATTACAAAATTGTGAAAGTAATGATGTTGTGTCTAGGGGTTGCAATACCGAATCATTGTATCAAAGCGCCATTTTCAGACACAATTTATACACTTTCTGCGAGATCTGGAGCGATTATTTCCAAAAATATTCACTAAGTATATCAAAAAGTTATTAAAAACCCTAGAATGTTTTTAAAAGACCTGTCGAATAATAATAATAATAATATTATCTTGGGACAACTCGCACAACGTTATCTGATCCCAAACTAAGCAGAGCTTGTACTATGGAAACCAGATAACTGATAAACATACTTATATATTTCTAAATACATACATATAACACCCAGACACAGAATAAACCATCGTGCTCATCACACAAAGTTTTATCCTGGGTGGGGATCGAACCCACGACCTCTTGCGTAGCAGTCGGATACACTCCCACCGCGCCACAGAGGCAGAGGAATGATGACGATCCTGATGTGTCACACGTTGATATTTGCTCAAAAACTTTTTATTCACCTTTTCACCAATCTAATCAATATAATATACGGACAGACAGACGGACATGACGAAACTATAAGGGTTCCGTTTTTGCCATTTTGGTTAAGGAACCCTAAAAACCGGTCAAGTGCGAAAGGGTTTCGTACCATTATTTATACAACATTAGATACTATATTATAATATAAAGCAAAATGTGCCAAAACATTTTTTGTTGTAAAGGAGCCCCATTTAAATATTTATTTTGTTTTTAGTATTTGTTGTTATAGCGACAACAGAAGTATATAATTTGTGAAATTTTCAACTGCCTGGCTATCACGGTTCATGAGATACAGCCTGTTGACAGACAGACGGACAGCGGAGTCTTAGTAATATGGTCTCGTATTTACCCGTTAGGTACGGAACCCTATGTTTACGTGTTTTTATTTTTTTTAAGTTGGCATACAAGGTAACTTGAAGCATTGAGACTTTAAATAGGATAACATAACTAACATCCCCACGGGGGGAGCTTTAGGCAAATAACCAGCATTCTTATGACACGTTCATACTTAAGTTATCACCTGCATGCAAACTCAACATTGTTGCATTGTGTAGTCGACATTAGTATTTTTTTTAACCCTGAAGTGTTACCGTGTACCAACGATTTATTTGTATGGCATTTCTTGGTATTTATTTGTAGTATTTGTTACTAAGTTTTTATACGACTAAAATAATAAGCCATACCAATTCCATTCAAAATTAATGAGTATCACTATCTAAGGAAGTTTAGATTACTTTAATTTCGCATAATACTATATCCAAAGTATTTCTTTACTGTAGATTATGCTTCTACCGGGGTCATAGCACTTAGCGATTAACAGGAAATTCTTACGTATCATATACTAACACCCATAACAGCTTTGAATAACCATGGGGAGAAAATCATGGGTGGTCTTGTAATTACATTATCCGGGATTCTAGCCTTTTGTGCAATAAGTATAATCACAAAACGGTGAGAGTGCAGAAAGCTTTAAGCTCTATCTACTTATATCCGGGATGAAGACTGACCACAGAATAACAAGAGTACAGAAGAAAACCTCCAAACGTACTTCACTCGAGCTACATGAATAGAAAACCACATCGGTGCACTTTGTTCGGATTTCGCGTCCGTGTGCGGTGTCTATGTATGCGTGCGTCAAGAGCGTTTTCTATGAAGGTCGGTATTTTGTAGACGGACTGTGCTTTGTCAGGAATGGAATGCACGAAATCTCCGTCGCCGTGTGTGAGTTTTTACACTCCGGTTCCGAGTCTTCATATTGAGCCATTGACGGAGCACGGTCCGTGTACGTCCCGGACACAACTCGTATATATGTAGACCTTACCTGCATAATTATACAGTTTATAAACAGAGAAACATTGTAAACATTAGCTATTTGAAAAGAGTGGCCACGAGTTTTTATTGCCTGTTCTTTTCTCGGGCTTTACCTATTGTTTGCGAACAGGCATTACAAGTAAATGTAGAATCAACTTTTCACAAGTGTAGTATTTTGCTTCCTAAGTGAATAAATCATTTTTATTATTATATTATTATTACCTGGACTACCGCACACGTAGGTACTTTGCAGGAGTAACGAATCTCGAAACACCTTCGGATCAAAGGGATTTTAAATTTCGTGACCGACAGTGACGTCTGTGGACGTTGCTCGAGCACGTGTTGTACGAAGCTTTCCTTCTGCAGGTACTCTCAGTATTTTGTTGTACAATATTCTTCATAGATGTAATAAAATTTAATATTGCATAAGTTTCCGGTGTTATAAAAGCAAAAAGTCACGCGACTGAAACATTAGGTACGCAATCATATCGTTAGTGTTTTAGGTTTAAATGATTTTCTTTCTGTTTTGCAATCCGTTTTGATAAGTACACTGTATATCTCGGAATGACCACTAAGTGAAGTAACTGGTTGTAATTTAGATAATGTATTGCTTGATATTGTTGACCGACAGGTTTTACAAAAAAAAGAGATTCTCGTGTCTATGATATCAGGGTTGCCAATAGGGAATATGCGTGTTATGCAAATTAGGGTCATTTTTTTTTTATATATAGGTATATTATTGCTTTAAAATTGTGTCTATATTTTAACATAATTTATCTAAAATTGTTATTAAGAATACAAAAATCGTCCTTGGCTATCCACATTATTTTACGCTACAAGTTATCGTTCGAAGTTTGATATATAAAATGATGATATAAAAAAAACCTGTCAATTCTGTTTGCCGTTGTAGGTACAAACCGACTACTAACTTCTAATTCTTTACTTTTCTACTCACTTTTACCAAATTTAGGCATTAGAGAGCATTTTTCAAATATGGAAAATTCACAGAAAGGCCTTTAACGACAAAGGAATTATGGTTAAATTTTTAATACTCCAAGCTGGTTACGTCTATCTTCTATGAAAATGCCACGAGATATCTGCGACATTTCCAAATTGTCAGTAAATTTCTTTTGGCCTTTAAATACAACAGACAACCCTTATATCGATACAAGAAGCGTGTGATTTACTGCAAGACAGGCCGCGGGCGACAGAGTTTCTAAGAAGATCTACAGATTACACCGCTCTGTAATACACAATGCACTTAGTTTTACTTGTACCTACATTTATTTACCTAATACAGCTTGTGAACCGTGCTAAAGTCGAAATTTTGAACAGTAATTGGCGATTGTTTGGTTCATTCGAATTCAATTTCGTGATATTTATACCATTTAAGTGACCATACACCGGTTCAAAAGTCACCCGCTGTGATAGCTATAAAGTAGCTCGTTATTTATAAATGTTTATTGAACCTTATTAACGGTACTTTCGTTCACTGGGTAAATAACAACAAGCTAAAATTGTGTTATGTATGACGCATAAGTTCATCTCTCTGTCTATTCGTTCAAATGAGGTAAACAGTGTTTTTTAGGGTTCTGTAGCCAAAATGGCGGAACGGAACCCTTATAGTTTCGCCATGTCCGTCCGTCGGTTCGTCCGCTTTTAGCTCAGAAATTGTTGGAAATAAAAAGTTGTAATTTTGCATGGATGTACACTTACGCCGACAAAGTGGTAAAATAAAATCTTGTTTTGCGTCTGATTTCTGTGTGTATATTTCTAGATTAGCTTTTTTCAAAAATTATATATATATATTTAAATATATATATATATATATATATTTAAATATATATATAATTTAAATATATAATCAGGAACTACTGGTTCGAATTGAAAAAATCTTTTACTGTTGGATAGCTCATTTATTTACCAATAGGGGCGGAGCAGCAATGAAAAATGTTGCAAAAACGGGGAAAATTTACGCAGACTAAGCTGCGCGGGTCAGCTAGCCTGAGATAAAACATTAATAATAATTATAGAATACCTACAATTTTTTCTTTATTTATAAATATTCATGTTCAATTGTGTCGCCTACTTCCCCGTGCATGTTGTGAAAGTCTACGTGAAAATAAATTACTGTTACGTTAAGCTGCGGGCTTACTACTTGTCACAATATGCTGGAACAATCTTTGCCCTTTGCTTTTAAACATGGTACAACAATTTATAGTTTTGTGTAGCTCATGCTTCTGTATATGGACTGCTTTTAGTTCGACCGCTACATTCCACCGGCCGACATCATTAATCGTTTAATAGGAGCATGCATATATTTGGGTAAGACTCTAGTAATAAGTAGGTACGCCCCGGCGTATGGTAAGTACAATATGGATCGTTTCAGACTGTCTGCCTTAATACGAGAGGACGACTCCTTAAGATCTTTCACTTGCCATAACGTATGTCCTCTCTGTCAGTTATAATAATTTATACTTATACGAAGAGAAGAGTTTGATTGTTTGATTGTTTGAACGCGATAATCTCAGGATCTACTTGTCCGAATTGAAAAATTATTTCACTGTTAGATAGACCATTGATTGAGAAAGGTTATAGGCTATATAACATCACGATATGACAAATAGGAGCGGGGCAGCAGTGAAAAATGTTGCCAAAACAAGGAAAATTTACGCAGACGAAGTTGCGCGGTACAGCCAGTATAATAATTATGTAATATCAGGAATTACTGGTTCGAATTGAAAAAATCTTTTACTGTTGGTAAGCTAATTTATTGACAAAAACTATAGGCTTTATAACATTACGTTAAGACCAATAGGGCCGAAGCAGCAATGAAAAATGTTGCAAAAATGGGGAAAATTTACGCAGACGAAGTTGCGTGGGTCAGCCAATCTGTGATAAAACGTTAATAATAATTAAAGAATACCATTTTTTTTTCTTTATTAATAAATTTGCATGTTCAATTGTTTCTCCTACTTCCCGTGTTGTGAAAGTCTACGTGAAAAGAGTCTTACCCCAATATACGAAGAGAAGAGTTTGATTGTTTGATTGTTTGAACGCGATAATCTCAGGATCTACTGGTCCGAATTGAAAAATTCTTTCACTGTTACATAGACCATTGATTGAGGAAGTTTATAGGCTATATAACATCACGCTATGACAAATAGGAGCGGAGCAGCAAAGAAAAATGTTGTCAAAATGAGGAAAATTTACACCCACGAAGTTTCGCGGGTCAGCTAGTTTAGAGTTTTACTCTAAATTTGCATTATCATTATGAAAATCTAACCTTCGAATAATGGAAAGACACTTAACTTTGAACCGTGCTAAAAGTTTTTCTGTCACTATTATTCCAGTTTAAGTGACAGGGACAGCATGAGATTTAAACGTCTCAAACTGAATGACGTGTACAGCATTTAGACTCAGACCTTTCAGCATACCAATTGCACATAGAAACAATCAGTATAGTTCTACCGCAGCCGTCTTTACGCCATAATTGTGCAAAATACAATACATCTATAGCTATGTACCTATCTGCACTACAAATGTTCTCCATTATTAATTTATATCGGTTCCTTACGACCACGCTTCTCATGCAAGCTTTCATATCATACTTGCAAGTCGGAAGATATCAGTTATCATGATATTTGACAGCGCACTCCAATCTCCGGCCTTCGTGAAACTAAACTGGTATAAACCATCCGATGATATATTTCTCACGATTCGATCGGATTGGTGCTATGCTTTTTATAACAAAATAACTGCTTTGATTAAATATTTATTATGACTATTATTTGGCTGAGATGTTTCACGCATTATTTTATTATGAGGTCTTCACGAATAGCTGTAAAATAGGTGTTGAGGCTATGTGAATATCTTTTAAATTAAATCTCAAAGGTCGAACTTCGATACTTCATAGACGAACACGAAGGCATGAGTTTTTAATCCTTTACTACGTTCGTGCTGGGTAGATATATCTAAACTTATTACACTCTTTAAGGTTGAATTTGTCCCTCTTGCAAAGTTCTATAATTTGTTCTTTACTTAACCCTGTAAATATAGGTCCTATATCGAATTTCTTTAATATTAAAATGATATTATTAGCAGCATCGTTTACTGAAGCCAGTATAACTAGGCTAGTCATGGTTTGAGGTTCCGTTATACAGAATAAATCACATAACTGGCTTTAAATACGCGCTGTACCTCTCAGAGCCTGCCAGGCTAACACGTGGATAATTATGTGGATAATCCATTTCCGATGGTATGAAAGCGCGAGGCCGATTCAGGATATATATAATATACGAGGTTATTTTTTGTTTATTGCGAAGCTTAGACACCCAAACAAGATTTTTACAAATCATATAATAAATGAATATATTGTAAACTTGCAGAGCTGTAAGAAATTAAAGTTGTCTTATGTTCGTACTGGTGTCATGCTTATTAAACTGCATAGTACGTAATCCATGGTTATTTAAAAAAAATAAGTGAACGATTTCATTTTTCATCACTTTGGGAACAAGATTTGGATTGTTAAAATGATTAATTAATTAATTAATGATTGAATAATTACTTAAAATATAGCATGGTCCAAAAACTATCCCATTGCTTTGTGTTACTGATTCCGAACAAACCACTTTCAGTTTTGCACTATATATATATATATATATATATATATATATATATATATATATATATATATATATATATATATATAAGTAACTCTTAGGAGGTTTTATGGAAATCTTTATTTTCAATTCAAATATTAGTAATAGGTTACGCTGTTTGTAACGTCTTGACGCCGTAACAGTTGAACTAATTTAGATAAAATTTAAACTATCTAATTGACCTTGACATTTTGTCCTTTCATTTATCTGTTCTCTGGTTTATCCTGCGAAATTCCATTCAAATATTATTTACACACACGTATTAAACAATAACTCATTTACATATCATTCATCGAATGACAGCTCACAAATTACTTTAATATCGAATAGCAATCGCATGCCAAATACAATTCACGTACAATAAACCAACCTAATCTTCAACAAAATACGTACCTAAATCAAAAGCTATCAGTTTGAGAACTTTTAGCCCAGCAGGTGGACATTGCTGATGACAACGGTAAAACATGGTATTCTGTGAGCATCGCTTGTTCTACGCCATAAATTATCTTTGTGCTCCTATACGTCGTCCTGTCCGCTTGCGGTGGGTGTTTAAGTCTCAGGTGTACAGCGATGATTTAATTTTAATTTATTTAATTTTGACGTGATAACGTCTTTGTGCATGCACGAAAAAAGTCACGTTATGTACTGGTTGCTTAGCAACGCGAATGGCAACATGTCATCAATGTTTTTTTATGACGACATCACGTAAAATTATTGTCCGAAAATCGACTTTACGAGTACAGACAACCATTTTATTTGTTTAAGAGGGTTTACAGATTAATTACATATTTGTATCAATTCAGCCAAAACACGGTTGGGTTAGGTACTTACAACAATTACATTTCAAGAGCTTCAAGTTCAAAGTTGGTGCAGAAAAACGAAAAACATCCTTGAAGTAAATAGCACCAATCCGCACTAGGCTGAATAACGGCCCATACCCTCTCTCACAGAGGACGCATATGATTATGTTGATTAATGCATGAAAGTTATTAGAATACGCTATAGGTAAAGGTGTCAAGTATTTACGTCCGGTAGTAAGAGCTCTCAACTTATGGCGATATGTATATTATATATAGGTTGTATAAAACAAGTCCACGATAAATTCAACTAAGATGACAGCAAACTCGTATTCTATGCACGGGTCACCTGAAAAATCCTTCGATTTATAACTCAACGAAGCCGAGACCGGCAAAGATACTGCGTGAGAATATAACAAACGGCAAACACCATTGCATACCGCAAACATTTAATCCAAGTCTATAAAGCACAACAAAACTCTTTCTTTTAAAATTCTAATAGTTAATTAGATATTTTATCTATTAGATTTTTATCGCCACCCACTTATGAATTGAGTCATAAATAATCTAACTAATGTACGCCCATTCCCTGTCAAGCGGTCCGCTGGTAGAGGCAAGAGGTGTGCAGATACCGAACTGGTTGACGTATGTGCTACGTTATTAATTATACTCCGATCGTAGGAGTGTTTTCATATCCGTGTCATGAGAAATTAATAGTATCTAAGCTGTAAATGCTCATCCATGCCAAAGAGCTGCTTAGAACAGGTAATTTGATTAAGGACTTCCTTGAATGGATGTAGATAGATATCTAATGATTTATACAGGAAGAGCGATATTTAGTTTAGTTTTGCGAATCCGATAAGAATTTGTTCATTGCGTTTCTGCGTCGTGTATGCTCCAGGAACATGGATAAAACGTTAACTTTTTTTACCATGTTGATGAACATTTGCTCCCTCGTAAGTATTTTAAAAATATCCTGTACTATACTAAAGCCTGTGATGAAAATGGATGTGTAATGTTTACTATCAAAATTGTTCAGTAACCATTCCATTTTTAATACTTTTGTTAATGGTTGCTAAGCAACTTTCCATTTGGGCTTTAGTAAAACTTTATAATTTTACGTTTATTAAGACGTATCGAGAATAATCTATAAATCAGAGGGAGTTTCAAAAAAGAAAATAACTGTAACAATAATCCCACCAAATACATTTTCATGTAAATTGACGCCAAGCCAAGTAGGTTAATATTGCTACCACTATAAATAAGTTATCAGATCTTATTGAAAGCCAAACTCCTAACTTTACACGCCCTATTATACTCTTTTCTCGTACCTATAGCGTTCTGAGTGCATCCTAGTCTTAAGTTCTCTATAAACCTTGCACCGTAGTCTGTGACCTGCGCTGTCTCGTCTTGTCTGGGGCACTGTGTGCCTGATAATAGTAACGGGTAGCAGTACTAACAGTAATAACTTCATCGATAATATAATGTGTTGTGTCTGCGACTTGTAGCAATGTTTGTAAAGTTCCCCGAGACACAGGGCCTGTACCTACCCTTACAGGGAAATCGTCATTTAAAAGAAAAAAACTAAACCTGTGTTTACATTATTTGCTACCTTCTTACTAGAGTGCAGAGCAGTGGCGGAGGGTCCGTAGAACACCATTACTTTCAGTTTCCCCTTGGATTGTAGTTACTTAGTACAAACAATCATGTTCAGCGTGGTATTAAAGATAACTAGCAATGTGGGATTGAGTCCCACATTACTAGCAATCTTGTTAACCCCTCCAGCTAAGCTCAATGGCTTGTGTTAGGAGTGGGTTCACACCGGCAGTATAATGGGTAGGATTCGAACCCGCGACCTCACGATTGCGAAACCAATGCCTTAGCCATTAGGCTACCGCCGCTGTTTATATTTTTGTATCAGGTTCCCTCAGAACTTTTTTAACCCTTCGCCTCTGGTGCAGAGAGTCCTCAGTATTATATGTCCCATCAGGTCTCGAACAACTTCAAGAGCCTCTTCGTATTGCACCCATATTCCCAAGCAAGCCCGAAGGACAGGCGATCTTCCTTACAATGAGGTAGATAGCCGGGAAAACATATCAACCCATATGATGGCCCACTGCTGGGCACGGGTCTCCCCAGTAGAACCTACTAGTATGTAGATCCTGGGGGTAATTGCCATAATCGCCACGCTTGGCGAGCGGGTTGGCGATCGCAGTAAGGCTTTAAATACGCAGAGGACGCTGCTGCCCGTCCTCCGGGGTGAAATCCCTTAGTCGCCTTGACGACACCCACGGGTAGAGATGGGGTGGTACTATTCTTAAGCCGGCACCACACGGCATGCCTGCATGCATAGCCGGGAAAAGCAGAAACGTAATAACTACTAACGAGTAGTTCCACTACTCCTATTTGTGTTTCCAATAGTCTCATTTGTATTTCAAAGCTACATGTTTTAGGAATGGGTTCACTATGATTGGCCAACATTTGAACTCATGACCTTTCCCTCGTAAATCCACGCCCTATCTTTGCCGGTACCGTTTTGTCTCTTTAGTGTAAATATCTTAAAGACATTATAAGTCATATGGCTTGATTTAAATATACGATTTGTAAATTATTTCTTAAGTTAAAGTATTTAAACTCTGTACTTTGTTAAGAACGTTAAGAAGCATGCGGATATCAGTATCAGTAAGTTTAGTTCCCAGCGGTTACAGATATTTTATGGATGTTGATTACCTATGTCATGATAAGAATATACCGCCATATCAAATTTTATCAAAATCGGCTTAGTATTTTCGGAGTTACCTACCTACCTCTTATACACACAAACCTCTATAGATACCTACTAATAATAGTGTAGACTATCAGGCACACAGTTTCTATTTGCTAAATCTATACTAATGTTATGAAGCTAAAGAGTTTGTTTGTTTGTTTGAACGCGGTAATCTCAGGAACTACTGATCCGAGTTTAAAAATTCTTTCATTGTTGAATAGCTCATTTATCGAGAAAGGCTATAGGCTATTTAATATCACGCTACGACCAATAGGGGCGGAGCAGCTATGAGAAATGTTGCAAAAACGGGAAAATTTACGCAGAAAATTTGCGCGGGTCATCTAGTTTAATATAAACCTCTTTAGCGTATTAAAACGGTGTATCGCTAAATCTGTAGTTTTTTAAGTTACTGACAATTTGACATTAAACTTTACGGCTTGCATATACAATAGATGTGGCTGATGGTTCCTAAAGTTGCAGCGCTTGCAACAATGTTGTTCGAAGCGGAACAGGATCTAAATAACAAATCGAATAGCTTGCAGGAGAAATGTTGTAACTGGCACCGCTTTGATACCTTAAGCTTTCGCTTAAATGAATACCACAGGTATTTTATGTGTCATGATCATGAAGGAATAAAAAAATAGTTGTCTGTAAAGTCCGTTTCATCTCTATCATCTCGTCTCATAATAAAACATTTATGATAAATCGCCATTCGCGTTGCTTAGCAACCAATCAATAACTTTAGTTTCAATTGTATCGCATGTCATGTCGCTACAATCGCCATTCGCTGTTGCTTAGCAACCAATCAATAACGTGACAGTCACTACGTGACACTTTCGTGCGTGCACCCAGTCATCGATTTATAAGACGTTATCACCTCAAAATTAATTTATTGTATAAAATAAATAAAAATCACAGAGTGGTTGAAGGATTTCACTTCGAAGCTTGATTTTTTTTTTATTTAGCACTTTGACGTTCTTAATGCTTTAACCGACAAGCGCCAATATAATAGACTGCAACGCAAAAAGCGAAGCCCAGAATCCTAAAAATAAAAATTACTATATTATAAATGTTGATCGCGTGAATAATTTAGGGTAAAATACCTTGTTTTTTGCCCGACGTTTCGACCGTATTGCAACGGCCGTGGTCACGGTTATTCACAATTATTCACGCGATTAAGACCCGTAGTATATTTAATTTTATAATACTTAGAAAGTTAAACTGGGAACATGGGTTAACGAACTTATTATCCTTAGCGATGCCAATGCATGGCGCAATGCCAATGATTGCAAGTCTTGGATAATATAGGTACTCCAACCAATAATAAATATGAATTTATTCATGAATAAGACAAAGTGCTTACTAAAGAATGGTTAGCATATGTAGGCTTACAATTACTGTTTACTATTAATTAAGATACAATCGAAGAGACCAGGCATGGGATCCAAACTCAAACTCGAATATCTTTATTTCGTAAAATCAGGTTAATGATTATTTGAAAACGTCAAATTACAACATACTAAAAAAATTATAAAATTATGATTGTTTAAAAAAAAAATGAGGTTAGGCGGCAGTTCCAAGTGTAAAGCTCATGAGAAGAAGCTGCCAAGAAACTCATGTGCCACAACATTTTTTTGAACGCGACAACATAGATAAACCTCGTTCATAGTCCTTTCGGTTGGACGATCAACCCCCCCTGCCGTCATAGTGATTGGAATGTCAGTATATTTCAGAGTAATTATAAAACTAATTCCTACTCATCTCTCACTAGCTGCTTTATTCCGTTTTTGCAACATTTTTCGTTGCTGATCCACTCCTATTGCTCGTAGCGTGATGATATATAGCCTATAGCCTTCCTCGATAAATGGGCTTTCCAACAGAAAAGTATTTTTTTAATTAGTACCAATAGTTCCTGAGATTATCGCGTTCCAACAAACAAACTCTTCAGCTTTGTAATATTAGTAGAGACTAGATGACCCGTGCAACTTCACATGCGTGAATTTTCCCCGTTTTTGCAACATTTTTAATTGCTGCTCTGCTTCCTCGAAAGAATTTTTCAATTCGGACCCGTTCCTGTCCAGGGAATATCCACGTGTTACAGTCACTATACAATGCCGACGATTTTTTCAGTTATGAATTTTGAACATATTGGTTTCTGCCCTATGTTATCCTTCATAGATCGTGAATATATCTAGCGTGATATACGTGTGTATGTCTCATTATGATTTTGATCTATGGGAACCGCTGGAGGCGGGTTTGTTCTTCGTTTAAAATTGTCTTTGATTACAATATTGCTAAATACTTAAATGTTGTGCACGATACTGTTAAAGGTCATATTCAAGTATTCGCTGCCACTGCTGCTATTCCAATGGTGAATAGATAGTTGTTTATTTATATACCTATTAACTTTACAATGTTTTTGAATTCTTAATAGCCAGATTAACTACCTACTTATTAGGGCTCGCCATATCCGTCCGTACGTCCGCAGCTAAGCTCAGAGACTGTTAGTGCTAGAAGGCGGTAATTTTGCATGGATACACATATTACTTATGCCGACAAAGTGCAAGTATACAATTTTTGAATAAAAGTTTTTTTAGGGTACTTCCTTATTTAAAGTATGGATGTGTTTTTTTTTTCATCTACCTCATCGCGTGGGCTATCATTAGATAGGTTTTTTAAAAACATTTAGGGGTTGTAAACACCATTTTTCGATTTAAATATCCGTTTGTAAAATATTAAGCTTTAAAGTAGTATGAAACAAAAACAAAAGAAAACTCACTTTTTAACCCGTATTATTTGGATGGAGACTGGAATTATTTGGATGGAGAAAAGCCGGGCAAGTGCATGTCGGGCCACGCACAATGTTCCGTGGTTCACGGAACATTGCCCGGCTTTTATTAATATTTATACGCCTAAACTTTATCGCAACGGATTAAAAGTAGCTTATGTGCTATTCCAGACTATATATTCTATGTCTGCTACATTTCATTTATAATATTAGTAAGGATAAAAACGCTCTTCAAAGGTAATGGGTAAATTTGGTGTGATGGTAGCTTGAAGCTAAAGGAAGACTTCTAGGCTTTATCGCGATCCATGGCGCCAAGTCTCGGACAAATTGTAGTGTATAATATTGATCCTTTGTTTATCGATTGCTTGCAAAACGTGTTAGCGCAATTTGCAGCTAATAGCCTGGTATTCAACACCCATTTTATTAGCCATCGCAGCTCATATCCGAGTTTTTGTAAAAACGTTTACAAATATGCATGTTACGTCAGGTGAATAAGTTGAAAGGTATCAATTTGGAAACAGCCTCCAAATATGTCGTGTAACAGAAAGACATGGTGGTTATACACGTTGTATTTAAAAGATCTTTTGTATTAACTGAATATTAAGCACATCAGCTAATAAAAGCAGGGGTCTCAGCTAATAAATGAAGTCGTAATAACAATTTGTTCAACTAAAACATACAACAATGAAACTTCAGCATTCAATATTCAAGCCGTTAATACTCTTATTAATTAAACTTTTCGAGCTTGTAACAGTACTCAAAAAGTTACAAAAATGACAATATGTTGCGGGTTGCAATTAATCTGACAAAGGTATCACTTGATTTCCTAAATGTCCAGTTCAGTTATGATATTTCTTATTTAAATCATAACTGAACACATTGAAATTATCCAACTCGTGTTTTCTTGTCGCCCTTGTTCTTTTTTTAACCCATGTAATAACGATTTTATTATCAAAAATCCTAGAAAAAAAATTACCAGAGGGTAACATTTCTACGGAACCCCTGGATTCCGCGGCACCTTTGGGAAACGCTGATGTAGACAACGGAATTCACAGCCCGGAGGTATGTACTCCACGCGTTGATTTTAGTACTATTTCTAATAAAACTATTGATTAATATAATTTTATGTGAACAGAGCTTAAATAAGTAATTAAACGTAGCTAGCCATGATACATTACACTTTTACCACTACATACCTACGTGCCGTACTGAATATAAGCTTGGAAGACGCAGCTATAATGTTTATTACTATTTTATAGCCCATGTAATACCAAAGCACTGTTATTTAGAATCGTTCTTTATTTGTATAGAATTCCGCATAGGGCAGAGCTGTTTCATCTTTAATTTATTGAGCTTTCACCAAATTAAGGCATTAATATTTACATGAAATGAAAACCACAAGTGTCAGTTATTTTTCCGTGAAATACCTACCTAGTAATGTTAACGCATCATTGTTTTGGTTGAAGGGCACTGTAGCAAGTAATGTCTCAAATGAGGATCGCGGTGCGGTGACATTCAGATCTTTGCCAAACAAGGATTTGGGTGGCATTGACACTGTTATGGACTAGCATGACCCTTGCTCGTCTCTTCATTTGGTGGTAAAAAAAAATCATAAACCACATTCAAATCCATCCGTCTGTTTGGGCGCGAAACATACGTTCGACTTCTAAAAGTATTCTTTTCCATCAGGGGTTATTAATAGATGAGGTTACATCCATTCCATTAAAAAAAAACTCCGTTATTTTTGTTAACGCAAGACAGTTTATAGAAGATGTTTGTTACTTGCGAATATAAATACACAAAGCCACTGTATAGGGCTCACAAATATTTATCCGGGTATCGACCTATTGAATAAACATAAAAACACCTGTTAGCTTACTGGCTTGAATCTATTAGCGCCTACAGATTTGATCGCAAATTTGTGCGAAACTATTTCAAAAGTATTGGTTCTTCAATGCTTATATCGCTGCGTTTAGTCATTTATCACTCATTCACACAATGTTGGTTGGTAGTTGCTATACTACGATTTTTTCGCGATTATAATATTAGTATTGTTTTTAAACTTTCGCGATTTTTATACATATTAGATATATTTCGGGACTTAATCGCGTGAATTATTTAAAGGTACGAAGCTTTTATTTATCGTACGATCGGTGCAATTCGATCGAAACGTCAGGTAAAAGGTTACCTTTAAATAATTCACGCGATTAAGTCCCGAAATATATCTAATATAATATTAGTAGATTACGATTCTACATGTATACTACTTACTACCTATGATCACTATACACCTACTTATTTTAGTGTCAGCCAATCAGATACCGTAGGACTAGCTAACATACAGTTACCTGTTATCTCCTCGGATAAAACAATCCCTGCTATGAACAGATATCATATCTAGAGTAAAGCAGAATTCTGTTGTAAACCTAGTTTGCTCCCATTATAACTGTATAGTATATTGTTGGAGGTGGCGGACAAAATTCAATAAGGTAGAAACTTGACCACAGTTTCCTATCTTTTGATATTGGTTTGTTATTCTCAAGACTAGATAACGGCTATTATGAATTTAAGTAGGGCGATTGTAAGGTAAGCTTACACCTTACGGGTAGTTACTTTACATTAACACAATATGCCACTTCGATTTATCGCAGCAGTTTTTCAATTATTTCCTACAACCAAAATTAATTACTTCAGATCTCCACACGGGACATTTCTGATAGAAATGCAGCCTTATGTTGGTTGGCAGTTTTCCCGAATGGCACAAATTCGACAGCCAGTGCCGTCGGTATGTAATAATAATAATATCTTGGGACAACTCACACATCGCTATCTGATCCCAAACTAAGCAGAACTTGTACTATGGAAAGCAGACAACTGATAAACATACTTATATATTTCTAAATACATACATGTTATAGATAAATAACACCCACACACAGAATAAACCATCGTGCTCATCACACTAAGTTTTATCCTGGGTGGGGATCGAACCCGCCACGCCACAGAGGCAGTCAATGTCAAAGTGTGTATATTAATCATTCAATCTTCAGAGATACATTCCTATAACAAAATATAGTGCATGTACATATTCAAAAACTCCCGTCGACATGACGTCGAAAATACCTGAATAAAATTATTCGCAATATTTTGAGTAGGTAACCCACAAAATGTCTTGACTTTGGTTATATACTCTTTGTGGCCGAGATCTATAAGTTTGAAAAGTCGCAACGATAAAAGTAAAGATTGTCTCCAGTTGTCTTTTTTAAACGATAAAACAAGTTACTCGTACTCGAACCGAATGTCATTTAACAAGACATCCAATTTGCTAAAAGTAGTTTTCGCTCAGCTAGTGCAGTGTATTTTATCTGTTCATAGTTTTAAAATGTTAACAGTTTGAGACTCTGTTTTTTTATCGGGATAATAATTTCTTGCGATAAGTTTATATTTTGCGGCGCAGCTTGTTTCTTCGTTTACATATAGTTTGAGTATCTTTATAAAAGTTAGATGTTAAATACAGAGAGCAGTTTATGGCCAGCAGCGACTGTTTTGTAATCAACAGTGGCAGTGGTCAGCTCTGGGTTATGATTGATGGGTTATTTATTAGACTTGTAGCTTCGCCCGCGTGGCTGTCGGTTAGCGCGATAAAAACTATCTTATGTCCTTTCCCGGGACTCCAAACTATCTCCATACCAAATTTCATCTAAATCGGTTTAGTTGTTTGAGCGTGAAAGCGTAACAGACAGACAGAGTTACTTTCACATTTATAATATTAGTATGGATTTGTATTATTTAGAAATCTAATCATCTGCAACCCTTCGCGTGTAATCAAACTCTAATTTTAGCTATAATTTAAACAATAAAATCTAAATGCCTTAAAGCTAACACCCGTATCTATTTGAATTTCTCTACAATCGTAAATAAACCGAGAGTTAATATTGTCTATCGTTATTTTACCTCATTTTCATAACAACCCGTAAATGTCAATTGAACACGAGGCTCCTTCATAAATTGATACGAGTATTTACACCAGAATAGCGGTACTTTCGGTTTATACATGTAATTATAACCTATAGATTATGAGAGATATCAAATATCATTCCAAAGGTTTATCTCTTCCGAGATGTTTGTCGTCGAGTGTAATAACACCCACCCTCTGGGTATAGCAGTGATAATAGTCATGACACCCACTTGTTCGCTTGCACAAGTGCTGATTAAATGGAGCAATGTGAAAGGTTGAGCAGGAGCTTAATCGACTTATTATATTATAATGGCGTGAAGGTACTTATGATGGCTTTTATTTGCCTGATATTTCGTTTAAATTGCACGGATTGTTCAACGGTTGTTCAATTATAGAAGAAGCTTCTGTAGCGAGACCGTCTATTTACTGTGATGAAATAAAATAAAACTGACGTGATAACGTCTTATAAATCGATGACCGGCTACACTCATGAAAAAGTGTGACGTCACCGCTCACGTTACGCCCAAGTCCGTTTCGTCTGCTGATAGGCTGAAGTATTGTAGTAAAAAAATAACAAAAATTAAAAAAAAAACTTGACGTTATCACGTAGAATTATCGTCCGTAAACCGACTTTACAGACGACGGATAAATGAGCTATCCAACACCAAAATATTTTTTTCAATTCGATCAAGTAATTCCTGAGAATATCGCGTTCAAACAAACAAACAAACTCTTCAGTTTTATAATTTAGTATAGATTGTTCATGATGTTACTCGGGTCATTCATATTTTTGCATGTACATTATACACACTCTACTTTAGAATTGATATATTTGTCTTATGAAAAATCAGCTTGCGGTACGCGAGTACGTACCTAATGCTGTAATTATTTTTTGTTCGTGACACAAGTCACTTTTCACGTGTAAATTCGATTAACTCTACTTAAAATCGATATGTTGCCCTATTCAAAATCGAACCAGTGACTAAAGATATGGGTTTACTATTTCTTCGTGATGTAACTCAGGTTATTCTTCTCATTCACCGTGTAAATTCGACACACTTCATTTCGAGAGAATTATGTTTTGATTTACTACAATATCGTTCATGTCGGTTGTACTTCAAACTCGATCGCAACGTGACTGACAAATATACCGCGTTCTCGAAAATTACTCGCTCGTGACAAATGGTTTCTTGTGATATGTTATGTTTGTTATGGAACTCGAACGGTGATAGAGTTATGTAAATAACAGCGATGGGTACATTATGTTTTAGGATGAGGAAATGTTATGCAGTGTCATTTAAAGTGAAGTGTAGAATTACTAGATACTACTTAAACTAGGCTAAGCAAAGTTTAGCTGAAGAGGAAATTGCTAATGTGCGATCCACATTGCTTATTATCTTTTGATCAATACAATGTGCATTTTCAAACTAACATTTGGTTAGTTTTGCATTCAGTACATAACATTCTTCCATATTTCATCTTCACAATACGAAGCCAGGCCAGATAGTCTCGGATATTCCGGAACACAATAATCTCGAAGTCGCCCGCGAAGGCGTTTATTCATGTTCTTCTGATGTGTGTGCGTGACTAGTATATAAACTTACAGTTGCATGTATTATAAACTATGATGCGTTCTGGTCGTAAAGTATCGTATTCTCGTGTTATTTTGCATTACTTTATTGAAGAATTTAAAATATATAAGTTATACATATAATGGGACACTATTCATGCGGCCAGGCGTGGATGCAGAACTTCGTTCGGGAGTGAACATCGGTAGGTACATCAGCCACCCTCGCCCATCCCCAAAAAAAGGTATTTCAGTTGAGTCTTGGATCCGTCTGCATGCAGTTTGCTAAACTTAGCAAGCCCAAGTGATTTATTTTTAAGCAGAAATTGATGGCGCAATATAATATTTTTTTCTTTCAGTCACAGTTTATTAGGCTTTTCGCTTTGATCTAGTAAAGTCGTATACTACATAAAAGCGAAAAGCCTTTAAAATTACTTAAGACATTTTTTAATTTATCTCACAAAATATTCACGGCAATACCTACGTAGGCTTTAATTATATTCGAAGTTTCAAATTAGTCCTCCAGATACCCAGTTCAATTGTCTAGGTTCTGAATTTTCTACGTTAGTGTGTTAATGTAAATACTAATAATATTAATATTCCGACTCCCGACGTCAGTCTTAGTAAGGCAAGTCTAAGCAAGCTCTGCATGTAGATTAGATTCGTCATTCGCAGCACTTATTGATCGTATAAACTTCTCGACGACACTCTCAATAGCAGACTTATAAACTCTGAATATTAGCTTATCTTATAAAATATTGTCGCTATAAATAAAGTAGCTGGGAACGATGCGAACCGTGTCAATGATTTTGTATTACTTCGAACTCTGAACCTAATAAGCATATATGCAATAAATGGTTACACATCCACTGAACAATATCAATATCGTATAACTTGAGACATGAAATATAAATTCTAAACATAAACAATGAAGATAATCAACTGAATGTGATAGTAGAGCCATTTAATTACAATATACCAGGCCGGTACCGTTGCACAAATGCAAAAAGGCAATAGCATTTCAATAAGCGGGTTACCATAAGCGTCTGTTTATTCCGTAATGGGAATAAACATTACATACATTAGTCATGGTGATATATGCCGCGTAAGAAACGTTTCGCTTTCAGAATCACGAGTTTTGCTCTCGAAACGACTCGGTTAAGCGGAATTATGTATAAACTAACACACTTCGCCGGCTGTGAATTAGACTGTAAATATGTAAACAAATACGTGCAAAATAAAAACAACACACTGAAGTTGTCTTTCCTCGGCTTTATGGTCTTGAAGCAACAGAAAGTTTATTCAGAAAATCGTTTTAAAAAATACTACTACTGGTAGGTAGATTTATAATCAGCATGCATCGTCCATACGTCTTGTTTGTAACTTTCATTTTATAAATAAAATAAATCACACGCAAACTATGCTATGCAAAGAGACCGCAGCACTTCTTTTATCCCGGTTCCAAAGGCTATAACCATACAATACATTGTGATGCGCTAATCTGTTTGACACAGCCCCAAGCGTTGTCTCTCGGATTTGTAGACTGAACTCAACAATAAATTAAAATGATTTCAGACGGCATGCTAAATCTAAAATGGATGTTGAGTCAATTATAGTAAAGTTCAAATTTGAATGCAGAGAACTTAATAGATGCATCTTCGATACCTATGCTCATGCGGTGTTCCGTTAGCCGCTCACCTGCGCCCGCGCTTCTCTAGTTATGCTAATGGCTGAACGCGGCTCGCTCTCAGTACTAAGTACTGTGAAGCATGGAAATAAGTCCGCTGGAAGATTTAATAGTCGTATTCCCTTGTACGTAGATGCGTACTCGCAATATTTTCTTTCCAAAACGGTTCTTACACGCCCAATGGACGCCAAGTGCAGTCATGTGTATTCAAATGAGACTGTTATCACTATCGTTTAGATAAGAATTTTGCTTAAAATAGTATATTAGGTTTATTATGATAACAGTTTGAATATTTAATAGATGGGTATAGAAAATCGATTCTACCATGTAACATACTTACCTACGTATTACTACGCTTATTGGGTAATTTTGCTTATCTAGCGACTTTATATCGGGAAATATTCTGTACTGAACGAGACCGTGGGTGGACGAGAAACTTTAAAGAAAATCGATTCAGCGGTTCGTGTTTGAATCAAATTCTCGACACCGGGGTTAAGTGTGTGCGAATGCGAATCGAATAAGATGTTCACTAGTTTCATTTACAGTCGCGGCGAGTACGATTTATCTGCGTGTGACGTGATACGAGAACGTGAGTCATGCTTGCCAATTAACTTGTGCAACTTAAGTTACATAAAATTGCTCATTTTATAAGTTCGCACGTCATAATTCACGTTTCGTGTTCAAGTTCTGTTACAATGTGTTTTATGCCTACTAAGTTGGTTATAGTCATAAAGTATTCTATTAAATAGTGCGTGAGTTAAGTAATTGTTTTAAGCAATTAAAACCTTTGGGCGCTTTATGTAAGTCAATGGGTCGTTAATGGTCACAAATTCATTAAGCTAAGTTACGATAATGACTGTCAATTTTCTGTTTCATTCAGCAACAGTTGGTACTTCTCATGAACTGTTAAAGTTTAACAGAAGACTTCATTAAGCTTCACAAAGTGTACTATTGTCTGGCTAAAAACTTGCCGCAGGCATGAGTCGTCTTGGATCAATTTGGATTACTTCGTTTATATCGAGAATGTGTTCAATCGAGTCGTGAAATCGATCACTACCGCTCTATTCGATTTGTGACGTAATATCACACACTGCGGTTTTATTGTGAGATCTGTACTACTAAATTAGTGTGTTACGAATTGTACCGTTATTAACCATTGTGCTTGAAAGTGTTGACAAACATTAGTGTTACAGAATAGAGTGATTGATCCAATTTAGTATGGTTACTCGTGCACAATAGTTCATCAAACTATCGATAAGAACGTGACAGCTTCTGTCAAAACATTTTTTCAAAGGAATCAGTCCTATATTCACGGTTGTCGTCGTCTGTCCCAGATTCTATAACCTATTTATCACTTTCGATTAGATGCTTTCGTTCGTAATTCGATTAGCGGTGTTATGTTTCGTGAATCGGTACAGTTGGGCCACAAGCCTCACGACCCACGAGTTTTGACCAAATTTCACGATTCGTGAATGCTTTTAATAATGTAGGGAGTGATCCGAGACCTTGGTGATCTGTCAGTTTTCCAAAAAGTCTTTTAAACGGAAACGGTTTGTACCTGACGTGACTGGACGAGATGATGTCATATCTTGCGTATAACAAAACGAACTGTGCAAAAAAAGTTGGCTTTGAAGACCGAAGTGTTAAATTGTACCTACTGAAAAGTTTAATATTAACTCACACAGTTTTAACGAGTACTTCGTGTGTAGTTGTGACATCGTTATCACTTATCAGATATATGAAATACGTTATCATTATATCGCGTAGACGTTTTTGCTTAACAAACTGGAAGTAATTGGCGATACCTTAGTTTTTATAGTTACTCTTAAGTATCTATTACTATAGTTAATACTTAGTGGGCGTGTATGGTTTTTGTGCTAGACCACTGGCCAGTTGCGCAGGCTGCGATATATCGTGCCAGGAATTCTTGCAAGTAGTTTTCTAAGAAAACATTACTAAGTATGTCGATTTACAAGTCCTATTAGTTCATACATTTACGATTTTGTACCGGTGATATTTTAAATGCATTAGTCGTGAGGTTTTCTGCGAAAGTTTCTAAGTAGGCAGTTTACGTTTGGTCTCGTATGTAAATAAGTTACGCATCTAACATTGATAGCTTCTTCAAATGGTAATTTTGTATCCACTAAGTGAGATTTCACAGACAATTCTGGCTCTTGAAGATTTTGATTTGAAACTTTGCACGGATTTCAGAATCGTGATGATGTAGTATTCGACTATGTTATAATAATAATAATTGATCTTCGTGCCAATATTTCGACAATACAAATAGACCCTTCGCTTAATTTGAGTTTTGGAAGTTTTTAAGATATGATTTGAGTTATTAACCTACATTTAGCCAAGGTAATTTTTTTTATTTTAATAAAACTAGCAATGTGGGATTGTGGTCCTACATAACTAGCAACCCTGTTAACTCCTCCAGCTAAGCTCTATGGCTTGTGTTAGGAGTGGATTCACGTCGGTAGTATAATAGCAAGGATTCGAACCCACGATGGCGAGACCGATGCCTTAGCCATTAGGTTACTCGCTTTCAAAATAATAACCCTACAGTTTCAAATAATAAACCTTTCTAACATTTACTGGATTATTGTTGTAGGTACAATAGTAGCGGGTATTCGTACATCCAAGCGCCTATTATGTCTGAAATGAAAAGATTATATCTAAAGAAACTAGCTGAGCTGGAAACTACGAAGCGGTTTTACTGTCTGAAGACCTTTTCAAGTTTACAACGGTGACCCAATTACTACTAGATATATTACACGAGAGCCTCATCTCTGCGTCTAATCATTTATTTTCATGGTGCATGAGCTCGGCATACCAGCATCCCTTCGGCAATGTCCGGCAGGTAGTCGTCAATCATCGTGACTAGTTCGGGATGTCGTGTCGTGCTCGCAGCCCACCCAACGGGCGCGCGCGCATAACTGTTACACCAACCCGGCCCCAGCTATGAATAATCTTCATCTCGGTTCCCTATATAGTTTTAATTATCGTTAAACTAATATCATATGAATATGTATTATGTGAAATTGGAAGCAACCAGAATATGTTATGATGTTTGGTAAATATATTGAAAGTATTGGTGAATACTTTACGCAACTTAAATTATAAGCGGCCAGATAGTAAACAAAAGTGTTTGACTGGCCTGTTGGTTTAGTGGTTAGTGACCCTGCATGCTAAGCCGGAGGTCGTGGGTTCGATCCCTACCCAGGATAAAACTTTGTGTGATGAGCACGATGGTTTATTCTGTGTCTGGGTGTAAATTATCTACATTAAGTATGTATTTAGAAACATATAAGTATGTTTATCAGTTGTCTGGTTGCCATAATACAAGCTCTGCTTAATTTGGGATCAGATGACGTTGTGTAAATTATCCAAAGATATGTATATTTTTATCATCTACTGGACATTCAGTCGGGAACTTCCTATAATTACCGATGCCCTAAAAAAAAGCTGGAACTTTACTAAAGCGTTTGTTCAGTACATAGGTTAACTACGGTTCAATCTTTAATAGAGAAGGGCTTCTCAATTTGTTGCCAATGTTGGTAATAAATAACTGTGGGTGACGTGTAGAAATCAGTGGACCGTAGGGAAATGCGGTTTGAGACTCCATCGGCCGTGAACACCACTGGCCTCTTAGCCGGAATTGACACTTACATATGTGTGGGAAGATAACCAATTTGTGTTCAAACTTACGAGCTTTTGTTCGCACCCTTGTTCGCTTCAAATTCGATTTGTCACTGAGACCACCATCATATTACATACAATACTAATTCTAGTACAAAACGGTTTACTTACATATTATAAAACGTTTAAACTGGATGTTACTCTAGCTCAAGTTTCCGCATTTAAGTACTGTGTTAATTATACCGTAAATGCTTCCAGGTCGCTCTTTTTTAAAGCCTATTTCATTTGCTTCAACAAATTAGTTTTATTTTAACTCATAAAAGACTGTCTTAGCAATTTGGAGAGAACATTGTTATAAGAATTAACTCTGATAAAAACTATCCTATGTCCTTTTCGGGACTCTAAATACTACTACTTTGGTACGGAACTATCTCTCTACCAAATTTCATCGAAAACGATTCAGAAAACGTAACCCACAGACTGAGTTACTATAATATTAGTTTGGATTTGGCACATAAGCATAGCTATGGCCTCTTGAATGTCCTCTGATAGGTATAAGAAAATAGTATGTATATACTTCTTTTGTGTCGTCCAATTGCCTCGTGTAGTGTTAATATATTTATATTGTTATCTATAAAAATACTATAAAGCTGAAGAGTTTGTGTGTTTAAACTCAGGAACTACTGGTCCGAATTGAAAAAATCTTTCACTGTTGGATAGCCCATTTATCGGGGAAGGCTATGGGCTATATAAAATCACGCTATGATTAATAGGAGCGGAGCAGCAATGAAAAATGTTGCAAAAACGGGGAAAATTTACGCAGACGAAGTTGCGCGGGTCAGCTAGTTAGTAACAAATGCAGTGACATATTTAGATTAGAGTTAAGTGGCAAGTCATGTTTTTCATGCAATTAGTCCTTATAGCCGTATGTAAATAGCTCAACTAGACATTTCCTAGACATCTTTATCAAAAGTAAGTCGTGCAATGTACTATTTCAAGCAGCAGCGACGTTGACAAACAATAAAATACATTTTGATATTAAATTGCATTACGAGTTTTCCAGTGTAGTCTTGTTTGTTAAAGTGATGTCGTATAACACAGTCAATTAAAAAAAACAAAGGGTTGCACTATGGGGGTGCCGGCAGAAGTGAAAACTTGAACTTTAACGTTGTGCATTTTTGTATATTTTGGAATGGTTAGGGAATAATTTCGCACGAGTTGCTTCAGTATAAAAGTACTGGTTAAATGCAATATTCATTTATTGCGCTATCGTACACAAACATGACAATCTCTCAGAAAGCGCGTTATACCTACTCTCCCTCAGTTTAACATTTTTTAACGATCCCGAAAAAAGTGCACAACTAAGCATAAGAAATTTTCACTTCAAAAAAAGAACTTAGAAATTGTATGGTTTAATATAAACAGAAAATATAGGTAGCAGTACTTTTGGGGAAGTTAGTGTACAGTTATAAGTCCTGAGTCTAAATGATTCAAGACTTATCCTTAACTGTGCTCTTCTATCAAAACCCAGCCCAAACCCTTGACTTGAGAGTTGAAATTTGCAAAGAGTTCTCTTTTATGATGAACAATGAATAAGAAAGGATTTAAGGTAATTCGAACTCTAAGAGAATGAACGAACTTAACACGGCTAAAGCCGCAGGCATAAACTAGAGTCACAAGTTTACTTCGGGCTTGTCTCCCGACGTAAAACTTCCATTTCAATCTTCAACACTAAAATGTAAGCGACTTGCTGACATAGACTTTCACGTTAAACCAAATGGCAGTATGCCTTAACGTTGCTCTTTGCGATTTTAGACTAGTAACAGTATGTCTTACAGTAAACAGTATTTATCTTTTCCTTCAACTGACATATAGATTTAACACTAGGTGTAATAGACCGGTTGACTGCCCCCATTTTACCGGTAATAAACGATTTGATGGATTTGTTGCTAACTTACTAATAAATTTATTAGTTTATGGCTCTAACTGTGTTTATATATGGAATAATGATTCTGAGTTATGAGTTCGCTTTGCAAGTGTCATGTGAAATATCTATGGATATTTTAAAGGAATTTGTGTCTTATTGAAGTGTACCTAAACATAATTTTTATTATGTGCGACATGTCGCGGGTTAGATTACCATACAAAACAAATGCATGTTTAATGTGTTGACAGATGTTTGTAAGCTCTTTGTCCGTGGCGTAATATTTTTTCCTGGAATTCAAAATGGTTCACAACAATATAACAATTTAAACCTACTTTAGTTACTTTTACAGGAAAAATCTTAAATTAAATTTGTATTAAGCACGATCTGTGTAAAAAATTACATAGTATAAAACAAAGTAGCTTCATGTTGTCTGTTCCTATGTGTGCAACGGATTTGGATGTCTTCCGGATGATTTTTAGGTTATTATGGCATAAAGGTTAGGCATAATACATGCATATTATGGGTATAGATAATACGGGAAAGTCGAAAGGTAAAGCTAGTAAATAAATACTTGAACTTGATTGATATAAAATTCATGGTCGTAGAAATAATAATGTATTTGTGTTAATATTAAAATTTTGATTGTATTCTATATTCACAGAGAACCTAGATAATTGAAATTTATGTTGATAAACTTTCACGATTTGTACACATTATAGAATTTTATAAGCTACGGGTCTTAATCGCGAAAATATTTTATTTTAAGGCTAAATACTTTTGTTTATTGCCCGACGTTTCGGGTAGACCTCACACATCACATCGACCACTGGCGACCACTAACTAGTTCTTAATATTTTCTTACCAAATGAATATGTGCATTTAACAGTAGGTACATTCGAAAGCGAATTAACTTAGACAGTCCTTTCATAATCCGGCCGATAGAGGAAGACGCAAAGACAAAGCTTCTCATAAAACAAAATACCAATTACCGTGTTACATCAAAACCAGATAATCAATAAATACGCTGGCGATGTTCTATAATAACTATCTGTTAAATTGTTATAACCGTAGATTTATATGTCTCCAACACGATAATTAATAGTTAGGAACAATGAAGATATTCAGGTCTTTTGTGTTCCTAAAGACCACACATGTCTTTACGTTTTCAATATTAATGAGAAAATAGTTGTCTACATGTTAATTTTGTAATAACGTTTCGGTTACGTATTGATGTTCTGTTATGAAAGTTATTTTTGAAATCAGCGCTGTTATGTACCTGAAGACCATTAGCTTATGGGAAACGATAAATTGACGGTTCACCAATAGCCACTTAAGATATTTATGAAGCGCTACATTAGCTATGCGCACTTTGGCATCGGTATGTAATTTTGTTTTAATGATTTTTTTAATTTTTTGTTTTATATTTTTTAACCATTGAGACTGTTTTTTACGAGATTTCATCGACTGTGCATGGCCATATAATCTTAAACTAGGCAGAAAAGAAATACGACCGGGACCACCTAAAGGGTAAAAAGTTTACATTTCAAAAGTCTCAATTATTTAATGAGATAACGCAGAAGCACTAAAATCAAGGCCAAACCCTCCTGTCAAAATGTACTAGCTTTCGCCCGCGGCTCCGCCCGCGTGGATGTCGGTTATCGCTATAAAAACTATCTTATATCGTTCCCCGGGACGCAAACTATCTCCATACCTAATTTCATCTAAATTGGTTAAGCCATTTGAGCTTGAAAGCATAACAGACAGACAGACAGAGTTATTTTCACATTTATAATATTAGTATGGAGTATGGATTTGTACGGTAGGCTAAATTGCATCACACATGACCCGTGTAGTACTTGTTTACATAATTTTATATGAGGAAGTTGTATGTGCTAATTCGGCATTCCAAAGCCTATCTCCACCAAGGCCACACATACTAATTTAATTAGTTATGTCCACAATCTATTGTATGTATGCCTCCACATGTTTTCATCATCACTATTCATAAAATAGCGGCTTTATCTGTTTACAAAATAATATAGTAAGTAGTACAACAATGTTTTATTTTTATAATGTAAATGGCCATATTGTATCGAGTTCGTTAGCCCTGTTTGCTAAAGTAATGCCGGTTGATTCATTGTAATATATTCTTGGCTGGTTTCGCGACGGATTTACATTTTAAACGCTTGTATTGACGAGTGTGAATGGTATTTTTGACAGTTTAAACAGCGGTATTTTTGTGATGTTGTAGGTGTGGTTACACATTGCAATATACCAACTATTTTCTAATAATAAACTTATTAATATTTATGTTATAAAATATGGTAAATGTCCACCGTGGTCACGGATACATAGTAGATGTAATTTGGGCGAATTGACAGAGAACAAAAAAGTATTTAAAAAATATGAAGATTGTAAGAGTCTAGCGTAACCTACTGCTGTAACTTTTCAGTAGATTTACCTACATCTTTTGACGTTAGGTATAACGTCTTATAAATCGATGACCGGGTGCACAAAAAATTGTCACGTTATTCATTTGCTTAGCAACGGTCACGTTGTTAAGCTACAGCGAATGGCGATTGCAGCGTCATGACATGCGATACAATTAGAACTAACCTTATTGATTGGTTGCTAAGCAATATGAATAACGATATGTCATCAAAGTTTTTTATCACTTAAAATTATCGTCCATAAACCGACTTTACAGACAACCATGTTTTATATTAGAAAATTATATAAATAACTAAAAAGGTATTAGATATATTTCGGGACTTAATCGCGTCAAACCTTTTATTTGCCCGACGTTTCGATCGAATTGCACCTATCGTGGTCGACTGACCCGTGACCACGATTGGTGCAATTCGATATAAAAGATTCGTACCGTTAAAAAATTTACGCGATTAAGTCCCGAAATATATCTAATATGTATAAAAATCGCTAAAGTTTAAAAACAATAACTAAATAGGTATTTAATCGCCCTCAGCCTATTACACCGTGAGCATTCACTGGGAATGCAAAAAAAGATTTGTACTCGTCGTATCTCCGGTACTTGAACTGACGCGCGCATCGCGCTGTGCCATTGACCCACTACAGGTTTTTTACGCGCATAACGGTCCGACACACTTTATCTTTTATTGATTATAAAACTAATGATTTCGAACTACACAACACATCAAAAATTTTAATATTCTAATGTTGCATAAGAACTCTTTATGTCTATGTTTTGTCGTGTCTTATACGTAATTGGTGTCTTTTATGTTTTAAACTTCGAGATTATTATAATGACTTTATATTTTGTTAGATTACCTTGGCAATTATGATTAATTAATCGTCATTAACGGTAGAAAAAGTAGACATAATATTGTTGATTATACCGTTATTTATAAAGACAAGTCTATTGAACTTTGCGGTGGCATATGCACAATGGAACAGCTTTTTACCACATGGGCAACATATACTCGTATATGCTACGATCTTAGCAGTAGAATAAACAATGATAAACGAGGAAACTATAAGTTTAAGTAACAGAAAAATCCAAAAGTGAAAGCGGAATACATTTTATATCTACTCATTAATTGTTACCTTATTCGATTTACTATTAAATCGATTTGCGTCATTTGAGCCGCAGTAGTCATATTACCGACTCATAATAAAACACGAATATGGAGTTCAATAGGAAATTCTTATTCAGGCAGTAACGATAACGCCATTTTATTATAACTAGACATAATAAACACCATATTTGTGTTTATTGCGCGTTGGTGTGACCGACATCCATTTTCTTATAAATAAATCAATAAAAAAGATTTTCAACACACGATTCATCATTCCTCCGTTATATTGAAACGATTGATGTCTTGCCTAATCTAGGATTTATTGCTTACATTATCTGCAAGTTGTAGTAGTACGTTTAGGTTTTTAAATTAATCGTTTTGCTAGACATATCAATCGGTTACCAATCTAATCGATTTTATCAGTGTCGATTATTACAAACTTTTACAGCACAATGACTCGTTCTTATCGAGTTTACCTATTTCATCACGTTATACACAAAGCTGTAAAAATAACAAAAGCTATATTTGCCGCCATTTGAACAACTCCTCGGAAACTCTTTGTGTTACAGCTTCTGTTACACATTAAAGTACAGTTTAATGTATAAAATCCTCATCGAAACACAATACAATTCAAATAAAAGCGTCAAATAAATGCTTATGAGTTTCTAGTACGAAAGAATTAAACGCGCTCAGTACCAACCTAACCTCATTATCTTTTGTCTCTCTCTTTGCCTGTTCTAATTCACGAATAGTTCGCTCTGTGGAAGGGCCGACTATCTTTCTTTATTTTTCTCCTATCACACAGTCCGACTGGTAACTCTTGGTAACATAATATTATATTCTAGACTAGTACTAGTAACATAATTTGCGAACATCGTCATTAGCGGCTGTAAGTTTTTATGGCCTTTTTTACTCACAGCTTTTACCTATAAGTAGTGGGATGGCACAAATATAAATGACAGGACAGTTATCTCTACATATTTTGTCAATGACTTCTCACAAGGTTGCAAATGCTATTGAAGTCAATAAAGTAGTTTGAGCCGAAGAAAGTCCGGGCAAGAGCATGTGGGACTATACTTAGTGTAGGGTTCCGCAGCCAATATTAAATATAAATGCACTGCATATGAAAAAAACCGAGCCCTTTGTTGAGAAACACTGTTTTTCAGCAATAACCCAATTACAGAATATTCGGTCTAGTCGAAAATAATTTTAGTGTAAGTATTTATTAGACGCTACCTTTGCGATTTTTTTCATATGTTTTGGTTACTTGGTTCAAAAGATAAGAGGGGGGGGGGGGATAATTTTGCCAACTTTCGGAGCGATTATTTTCAAAAGTATTCACTAAATCAAAAAAGTTTATTATAAACCTTATAATATTTTAAAAGACCTGTAGAATGATATGTCACGTGGTGACGTTTGCTAAAAAAAAACAGCTTCTGTTACAAGTATGGAGTGCCCCCCTTAAAATATTTATTTTTATTATTGAGCTATGAAACTAAGTAGCGGCTACTACAAGACACCTTTTCACCAAATTTCATTAATATTTATTGTGTAATTTTTTAGTACAAGCCTGTGACATACGGAAGGACATGACGAAACTATAAGGGAATTCAGTTTAGTCATTTTGGCTACGGAACCCTAAAAATAACAGGTATTTTGAAGAAACCAGAACTTTAAACATATTTACGAGTTCTCAACTTTCTTTGTTTGTTAACAGTTAAATATTAATATGGTATAATGTATCATGTTGCTTATTCAAATGAAGCAGTTCGTCCCGCATACTCCAAGTTATGTTAGACGCATACTTTATGTTAATACGTTAATGTATTGTATTTAATTAAAAGTTATTATTGCCTGGCGGTCCTTGTTTATTTTCTAATAAATTTTGGTGTTTGTTATTTAAACGTTACATACTCAATTATACTAAAACTAGCTGTCCCGCGAAACTTCGTCTGCGTAAATTTTCCCCGCTTTTGCAACAGTTTTCATTGCTGCTCCGCTCCTATTGGCCATAGCGTGAAGTTATATAGCCTATAGCTTTCCTCGATAAATGGGCTATCCAACAGTGAAATATTTTTTCTATTTGGACAAGCAGTTCCTGAGATTACCGCTTTCAAACAAACTCTTCAGCTATATAATATTAGTATAGATGATGAAAGATATCGGGCGGCACCTTATGAGAACTACCTAGATGATACCCCTTAAAATAGTCTAATTTTGTAAGGGTGTTCAAAAGTTTGTATATACCTAGTAGCACAATTTTAATAACCTTATTGACGTGAAAATCTTATAAATCGATGACTGGGTGCACGCACGAAAAAGTGTCACGTTATTGTTTTGCTAAGCAACGGGCAAGTTATTGATTGGTTGATAAGCGACAGCTAATGGCGATTGCAGCGACATAAAATGCTATACAGTTGGAACTAACGTTATTGACTGGTTGCTAAGCAACGCGAATGGCGATGCGTCATCACTCTTTTCTTATGAAGTTATCACGTAAAATTATTTTTCGGGTAACTGACTTTACAGACGACCATTATTTTATTTATAAGCTACGGGTCTTAATCGTGTAAATATTTTATTTTAAGGCTAAATACCTTTATTTATTGCCCGACGTTTCGACCGTATTGCAACGGCCGTGGTAGACCTGTAGCTTATAAAATTCTATAATGCGTACAAATCGCCAAAAGTTTACGAACATATATTGCAAACCATTTTTTTATGTACAATATTATAGCGTCGTTTTATTCCGTTATATTCATGTATGTACTGTTATTCTATTCATAGCCTCTAATAACAAAATCAAATATTAGCCAAACACGCTTCTTCACAGTATTTGTTTCCAAGTAATTCTCACTTTTGTCGCAATCTGTACAAAAAGGTACGTACCCCAGCAAGCTAGTTGCGTAGCCGAGAAACCTGACCACGACAATCGCCTACATATATTTAAAACAACTTACAACCACCTAATAAACATTTAAAAACCTACCTTGTTCACAATTAATAACGTTCATATTTCATTGACACAAATACCTTAGATAACCTAGGCGATTGCAAGCAAACTTGCAATTTATTACAATGTAGCAAGGATGACTTTGTGTTGTAGATGATCAGCGATAAATAGAACTGTGAGAAAGAGACGCTCTAAAAACCGCGGATTTACTTACACCGAACAATTGTATAGGAAAAATCGTGGTATGTAATAACAGTCCACTTAGTAAGGTCGCCGTATGAAAATTAAAACCTTTAGGAATGGGCATTGTTATCGATTATCAAGAAACGTAATACAGGATAAGATTGTTTCTCTTGTGAAATGGCTTTTTGTACCCTCGATTGTTGAACGATAGGATTATATTAGAGTCAGGAGGCATAAAAAGTAAACTAAACTGAAACTTTTACGTTTTAGTTGGTGCAATGTTTTTACTAATATACAATACTAATATTATAAAGCTGAAGAGTGAACGCGATAATCTCAGGAACTACTGATCTGAATTGAAGAATTATTTCACTGTTGAATAGCCTATTCATCGTGTGGCGAGGGACAGCTACGTTCTTTATAAAATTCTAGCTGTCCCGCGCAACTTCGTATGCGTAATTTTTCCCCGTTTTTGAAACATTTCTCGTCGCTTCTCCGCTCCTATTAGTCGTAGCGCGATGTTATATAGCCTATAGCCTTCCTCGATAAATGGACTATCCAACAAAAAAATATTTTTTCAAATCGGACCAGTAGTTCCTGAGATTAGCGCGTTTAAACAAACAAACAAACTCTTCCGCTTTATAATATTAGTATAGATATATACTACGGGTCTTAATCGCGTGAATAATTTAAGGTGAAATACGTGGTCTCGGGTACTGTCTACTACAGTCATTCTACTCGAGACCACAGCCGTTGCAATACGGTCGAAACGTCGGGCAATAAACAATTTATTTTACCTTTAATTATTGACGTGATTAAGAGCCGTAGTATATCTAATTTTATAATGTGTACAAATTGCGAAAGTTTATCAACATATCATTCTTTGCTTCTATTTTTTACATATTTGTTTTCTTTTTGTGCCTGTTGAACTTGTGAATTGAACTTGTACCTACAAGTCGCCATAAACCCACGTTTATGGCGACTTGTAGGTACAAGTTCAATTGGGGTCTCCCAACAACAGGTATATTTAAAATTGTGACCTTAAGTCACTCTTCTAATTAACAACATTCTACACTGTATTTTTCACTTCACCTGTAATTAAACCAAACGTATACGAGATATTATTCTCCAAATGTGTATATTATTCAAATGTAACAAACGGCTATTTATAAAAATCCATTAACACGTACGTTTTGTACTAGATAAATATCTGCAAGTTATAATATAACTAACGATATGCTATATTATAGCATATCGTTAGTCCACTTTTACATAACACCGACCTTTCAGAGAACAATTATAATTACACTGTTTAAGAAACTGATTTATCGAACACCATTCCGAATGAAAAAGGTTCTTCATTAAGGCTTTCGTCGGGTCAAAGCAAAGTTAATGTATCTAGTTTGTTGATGGCTTAAGTACAACCAATTAAAAGTAAAGATGAGAAGAGCATCATAGCACAGCGCTTCGAGCGAATCAGGATCGTTAAGAGTTGCCATCGCACCAATCGATTAAATCTTACACATTACACGCTCACTTGAACTCTGCCTACTGCACCTAATCTAAGTCGAAATATCTTGGATGAAGGCTAAATGCACAGTCCATCCTCTTTTTAAGGCTAAGATCTATTATAGTGTACTTAAGCTTAGCTCAAACTTAGCCTGAGTAAAGTTTGATAATACAAGGTGTAAATTCAACACTGTCTGACCCGAAAGGGGTGTAAAGGTATGCTGTTAACAATGCTAAAAAAACAGAAAAAAATATGAACGTCAAAATGTTTTATTTATTGAATTTAAAATTTTCAATTTAAGTACCCAATTTCGTCGAAATGTGTAAATTTTTAAGATTATTTATCAACATTGTTTACATAAAGCCTCTTTACAATCAAAACTATCTTTTCCGTCTCCACATGTTTTCCAAAATGACTTGTATCATGAAAAAAAATTAAGCTATTTTTATTTTCGTCATTCAATTTAAAAAAAATGACATAAATCAAATGGAAACATAATAACAACACATTAACGGGTCAGACAGGTATTAAATATACATACTGTATATGCTGATTGTTGACGTTATTGGTCTTGGCCCAAGCTTAGCATAATCATAAATAACTATAAATGTTAAGTTCTACTCAAAATAAGCTTGAAGCTATATCTAAGTACGTTTAATAGACATCAGCTTAGACTGATCTATAAAACGCACTAAGATGTAAATGGCTGTAAGCATGTCTTCTATACAGCTCCGAAAGACATCATCCAGACCTTTTGGTGAATAGGATGTCACCTTATTAAAACTCACGTCAAGTTTTTAATAAGGCAAACATAATACTTACTATAAATTATTTTTGCTTAATTTCTGCTTGACACTTACCATCTCGCAAGTAATAATTACAATTTATTTGAAATTTAACTTCATCATGTTGAAGTGTTTATCTGTTTGACCATCGCTTATTAATTTGTAAACTTGAGTAAGCAGCTTAACCTTTACGAATGGTAAGGTTAAGTAGTTTTGATACACTGCGTGAATATGAGAAAGCCGTTATTTATTGAGTCATTGTATACGATTGTTTTTATTGGATTATGTCGTTGTGATGTGTGAGACTACGCCCAACAATTTAATTCAACCGGCCTTGTCTCAGGGCTTATTAAAATACGACCGAACCATATTCGTCTAAAACACAATTCGAACAAGAAACACCACGTTTTCATAATTTAAAACCTCAAAGAGGACTTGCTCTTAAATTAGTATTTTAAACTACAGTTATGGAAACAACGAAGGCACGAACTACCGTCACGTCAAGCATTCATCAACGCCAAGTTAATTTCTTCCTGCTCCACTAGTTTTATTAACGGCGAAGAATTAGGAGAATTCGTTCTAAAATTTCTTGTGGAAATTAACATCTTTCACTTGGTGTAGTTTTGCTTGCTTCCGCAATTAGAAACCCTGACAGACAGAGAGATTAGGATGAACTTGATTGATCAAATTGTAGGAACGATAGGTGGAAGTTGTTTGTTTTTACCCGACTGCGGAGGGTAATTTGTTTGACGTGTATGTACGTGTGTTCCTTTGTGGCACTATATAGACCAAACGCGTCGGTCGATTTTGATGATTTATACGTCAATATAATACATCGTATTAATCTTGCGATCGTCACTAAAGACATGACAGTAATCAAAATTGAAAATTGCAGAACAGCCAGACGCCATATTGTGATAGAGAAAAAATAAGTCAACAAACTATGTCATGTGGGGTATCATCGTGTCGATATTTTAAAATCATTATGAAGTTTCTTCAATCAATTTTAAAATAAAATAGACGTTTAGGATATATAGCGATTTCAAATTTATTACCAACTATTTTCTCTCAATTTTTTGGTAGTTACAGTTATTACATAACGTTACGTCTTACAAATGAGCACTCGAAAATATTAAATAAAAAAAATAAATTAAAAAAATCAAAAAATCGCCTGCCTAAAATAGATTCAAAGAGCAGCGGAGGCATTTTAGTACGTTCACTGGGACTCATGAATACCTCCGACTGCATGATTTAAGATTATCTTGTTTCAATATTTTGTGTTTTTTATATTATTATTTTTTTATTAGATGAATATTAAGGTAATCGTTTGGTTCCTCACTTTTATATCTTAAAAATGCCAGAGGATTAAACTTGATCGTGTATTGAACTGCTGGTGAGAGACCATCCAGAAGAGGTTATAGAAATCCGTGCCTAGTTTCTTATGTTTCTGAATCAGACTGCACTTGTTCGCCTAATTTTATGGAGATCTGCGACTATGGATAGCTCTTGAGTACCTTCCTTTCTCCACTTTGCATAAATATCATAGAGACTTCGATTAACTATCTATAGGTCAACCGAGCCAAATTGGACCAGACTAGGAATATTCCTTACGGTAACAGTCATGCTTATATTAATTCAATTAGATACGTTGATCACCACGACAGTTTACAGTTATGAGTCATTGATCATTTGGTTTTAAATAATCGTGGAATTGCATAATACCGCTATCTGGCGACGACGATAATCTGCGCGATTTAATAATGATTTAGACACTTTTAAGCTAATCTTGCTATCATTCATCGGCTCAGGTTATGATAATTCCTTAAAACCCGGCAAGTGTACCCTAGTTTTGCACTTTGGCAATATAAACCACAGTAGAGAAGAAGAACTAGTTTTCAATATTGAACCAAGTGTTTAGTGGAAGTCTAAAAAAAATCTACAGTTGCGATGTAAACTGATTTCGCGTGGACTCCTATCCTCGCAGTAAAGTACATTATAGTCATCATATCTTTCAATATAAAACAAAACGTCCAACATGTTTTTCAACTACTAGCACGGAAAGCAAGATGAACTACGAGTAATTAGGATTCATAAAAGGGCGTCTTTGAAGACGAAACGGGAACTTTACCGCAAATGTTCATAATCTAGCAACATTATTTCTTAAATCGGTATTACTGTTGTTACGTATAATTGTTGACATTAGTTTGTTCGTCACGTATTTGAGATTACTAACACACGAAGCACCCATTTGTGGTTAGACTGCAATATGCAATTTCACTAGTTTAAGACGATTGAGCATCTTGTTTAAAGCGGTATATGGAGATGTTTCCAAGGCTTTTAACTGTTTTGAAATAAATTGAGGATTGCTAAGATAACTTACCCCCGAATACTCAAACTAAATAACTTTGAGTCGTCTTAAAAGTTTTTTTTCTGTCTTGACCTTTAAGTGACAGTTACAATTAGCAAATATTTTGCCTACCGTACATGTCTACACATTAGGTACAATTATGTGGTTTGTTCTATTTAAAAAACGACTAAGCCTAACTAAGATCAATTAATTAACATACATATCATACATATCAACCCATATGATGTCCCACTGCTGGGCACGGGTCTCCCCAGTAGAACCTACTAGTATGTAGATCCTGGGGGTAATTGCCATAATCGCCACGCTTGGCGAGCGGGTTGGCGATCGCAGTAAGACTTAAGTAGTAAGTACGCAGAGGACGCTGCTGCCCGTCCTCCGGGGTGAAATCCCTTAGTCGCCTTGACGACACCCACGGGTAGAGATGGGGTGGTACTATTCTTAAGCCGGTACCACACGGCAATTAATTAAGGATTTATTTTATTTTTTGTTTTTGGTGTTAACATAACACCGTAATTTTGATTATATTAAGCTAGCAGCTTGATCTCGTTCGTACTAGGCGCAACATACATTAGGGAGCTCAATTAAAATGGTCATTATAACTGTCATTTTGAATAAAATATAATGAAGATCAAGCATTGTTTACAAAAGTTTACCGTAACTTAATAATAACAATATGTAAGTATCCAAACAGAGCTGCCTAATAAAGTACGTGATGATATGAGTCTTAAACATTTTCATGTTTGTCATAAAAGAAGTCTTTATGATGCTCATGAGTGCTTTATTAAATGAACTTGTTTTGAGCTCGTCGCAAATTCGCGTGGGATTTAAAACACTTAAAATATTCTTTAATATTTTCGCTCTACCTTGGTTTATATTAGACGACGATTCTTTATTCAGAGAGAGTAAGGTCCTTATATCAGCAGGCAGATATATTGCAACTGATATAAGTAACAATGCCTGTACTCCGTATTTTAATGCCGCATTAGATTCAAAATAAACCCCTATTACAATAATCTAAGACGTAAAATAGCTTGACAGTTTCCAGCTACCCTTTGAAAATGTAAAAACGAAGTCACGTGTCGACTCCGAAGACGTGATCGGAAATTGAAAAAGACAACCTTATACTCAGACTACTCCAAGCTTATTTCTTGGAATTGGACTGAGGTTTCGCAGTTGTAAATAAAAAGCAGTAAAAGTGTTTTGCGATGCCGGTGATTACATAAAATCTATTGCGGGCCATTACTCAGAATAAATAGAATTATAATATTTCCAAGATGGGTTAGGAATGGATCGCAAAAAACGTAGAGCTATTGCTTGAAGGCAGAATGATGATTTATGTTAAAAGCGTCCGTAATTCTAACAGTTAGATGTTTTTCTCACTTTTTAACTACTTTTATGGCTTGAGTAAATAAGTTATTGCCACACTTTGATATAGCATTAATCAAACTAGGCTGTGTTGCGTATTCCTAGTTTTTTTTGCGCATCTGTAATTAATTATGTTTTACTGGTATATTACAAATAATACACTGTCAATTGTGAAAACCAGCTTTATTACTAGTAGTAAAGCTATAATGGTAGTGTACACCGCTACATTACCCAGCTGTGCCCTGCAGGCAGTAAATACTACATTGTTTTTTACCAAAAAATGGAACACATACTTTTCCCTAAGATATAAGTTCCATCTATACAATTAACATCAAAAGAGATTATCCATAATAAATAATCAATTGTTTCTTCTTTCTCCTTAATACTCCAAAAACATTTTTCTATGCCTAGAATTACGCCCTGTTAATTAAGTCTGTAACGCCCATTCTAAAGTTATACTTTATTGTTCGCAGATTCAAAGATGGCGGTGCGATTATGAGGTCGAACGGCGAACCACTTTTAGGTGAGTCCAGAATGTAAATGTATTACAGTATTATGCAAACAAACATGTTTATGGCATAAGCACATAATGGGCCTATTCTGGCAGTTAATCGACTATCTATATGGATAAATGCCCTCTCGGCAAAGTGAAGGGTGTGGCTCAAAGAGCGAGGAATTAGTCTGCGACCCACGCTTCTTGGGTGACAAAATAAAGTCATTAAGTTTATTTTGACAAGACATTGTATTGACGATGATTTAGGTGTGCCCCACATTTGATGTAAAAGCTGGTTAGATGTTACTCAATTCTATGGCTTCAAATACAAGTCATTAAATAGTATTACGCTTTTACAATACATAGCCATTTATAATTTAAATTGCTGCGGATGGGTCTCGTAATACAACATTAACGCTCAGTGTGCCTAGTACGAGTTTATGTTACGTTTACGCGATCGAAACGTTTACTGCGTTTGGCTCTAGTTAAGAACTTGAAGCCAGCCAATCAGAGCGCTGAACACCTTAAACGTGCAAATCGCGTTAACGTAAAACAAACTCACTCTAGGCACACAGATGGCAAAACGAGATGCATCTTCCATTGCCTATCCAATTACATTATATTATCACAATGGTTGGTAATTACTAAAGGAATTATTCAACAACCTATTTGTACGTTTAGTATTAAAATTATTTAAAAAAAATAAAATCATTACACGATGTTTCAACGACCATGAGGCTCTACCAGTATCTATCCTATTCCACTTTAATAAATCATTATCTTCTACCTACTCAACATCAATTCTTGGTGTCAATTATATAGGCAACTCAGTACTAGGCCAAGCCTACGTCAAAATTGAGTTACTGAGACCTATAAAGTGTTTTAAACTTTAAGACAACAGGTTGCCCTATGTATAATCGAGAGTCATAATCGTTAAACTTACAATATCACGAAATTACAGATAACAACTTATTTCAGTTCCCCGCAGCGCTGGGAACTGTATCCCAAGTAATGTTTATTTTGTAACATTTCAATCCTTTGATATTTGCGTAGTATTCGTGAACTATTCTTAATTGTATATTCAATAAGTTGTGTAATTTATTATCGCTAGTCCATATTTCTACCTAGTTTGATCACAAACTAATCGTTTAATTGTCACGATTCACAAACCCCGGTATAGTTCTAGCGCTTAATTTTATACACTTTCCAACCATTTTCGCAGTAACAGCAATCAACGAAAACATTTAAAGAAAACAATAATAGAATTTGTAACTAGGTTTTAAACCCTTACCTACTTATTGACAACATCACAATAATATAATTGCTCTGTATGTTAGATCCACAATGTATTGTTTTTGTTGACGTAGCCTGGGAGTTCTATTGGAATAAATAATCGACTTTTCTAATGTTCTTATTCTTAAGCTTGACACGCGTGCAATTCGTTCACCGATTCTTCCACTGATAGTCAGTTTTGTTTGTGGTTGTGTAACTCTTCACGAAATCAAAAATTTACCACTTGATTAGTGAAAATGCTACAACTAGAGCTTTTAGGTACA
This sequence comes from Herminia tarsipennalis, assembly GCA_945859575.2. Lineage (NCBI taxonomy): Eukaryota > Metazoa > Arthropoda > Insecta > Lepidoptera > Erebidae > Herminia > Herminia tarsipennalis. The sequence continues at coordinate 19,729,945 of OX243835.2, forward strand.
ATTTTAACAAAAGTTCGTTGTGGCATGTAGTAGATCTGTATAACGTCATGCGTGACATTGGAACCGCGAATGTGGACAATTACTAAGCGTTTCAAATGAGAAGATAATCGCGATCGGGACAACTTCAACTGTACTTGTCAAAATTGTACCGCTAGCAACAAAAACTTCCAAGTCGGGTAAAGAACATAAGTGTATTATGGTAATGGAACTGACGTAATATTTATTTTCTAGTTTTAGTGTAATCCGACCAGACATTCTTTTCAAAAACTAGAACTTATCAAAAACTTTATATTAGGTATACCTTACATCAACTAGAAAAGATATAGGCTACGATATACTCTATTGTTTGTTAAGACAGCATTCTCGTAGCTATTTTCTCTGAAGCACGTATTTTGTGTGAGGTGTTACAAATTCAGCCTGCGGCCAGCTAACAATACAGTGTGCTCAAACTTGTACTAGGTGTATGGTATAAATTGGTTACGCCAGTTGCCCTACGTCCACCCCATAACTAATTTTAGCATGGCCAAGTTAATACCTCAGTGTTATACTATTTTTAAATTCCTTAAAATGGATAAAATTACGAGTATTAATATCTAGTAGGTTTGCCGCAATATAATAGGTATCTTTTATTTTTTCATGAGCTGATGGGCTAAAAGTAAGGTTTAAGATACTTCCAACGCGTGTTTTAAAACAATCAGTATTTTTACTAAAAACATATAGCAGACTACGACAAACAATTTTTTTATACCGCGATTTTCTGGGGTAGTCTTATTTTACTCAGTTATAGTCAATTCGCTTATCGAATTATTATTATAAACAAAGCTGTAAACATGCTAAAATGTGCTCATTTAAGTGCTATGAAGGTGTAACGTACGTATACTGAAATACATACATACATCGACTGATAAAAACAACTATTACTTTTTGGCTTGGCCGTATTAGGGTAACTAATTAAGGTGCTAACTAATAGTTATTGAATAAATAATCAATACCAAAACATAGCATTACGACATATATTTCAAATAACGCTGATCTCAACGCTTTGTAACAACAAGCACTTAGTCATGCTGGAATTCAGTCTGTATGCTTATGTTAGGTGTTTTGTTACAATTTCCTGCAATGATGTGGGAATGTAAGATAATCCTGCAGATCTTGCAATCATTTTCAATGTAACCAAAGTAATACCTACACCGTAGGTAGGTACTAAGTATAGCCTCAGCTGGCCGAACCTGTGCATAAAAAATTGTTTCGTAATCGATGCAATAACTGAATACCAAAGCGGGTAAATACTTATTTATATTTGAAACTTTTGCAGTTATAGTAAACAAAAACACCAACGTACCATGATTATCTTTAGGTACACATCAACCCATATGATGGCCCACTGCTGGACACGGGGCTCCCCAGTAAAACCCACTACTATGTAGATCCTGGGGGTAATTGCCATAATCGCCACGCTTGGCGAGCGGGTTGGCGATCGCAGTAAGGCTTTAAGTACGCAGAGGACGCTGCTGCCCGTCCTCCGGAGTGAAATCCCTTAGTCGCCTTGACGACACCCACGGGAAGAGATGGGGTGGTACTATTCTTAAGCCGGTACCACACGGCGTATCGTATTATTAGGATTCAATATAGTATTATAAATACAGCTTTTAAATAAATCGATACGATATTAATCGATACAGTATCGAATAATCTGAAAAAGTGCGTCATTTACACTTGAACTTCAATGACCTGAGTACCTTTTGCTATAGCCCTTTACAGTGCCACATCAAAATTGATTACAATAAATTAAATAATTCTGTACATTAACACTCATATGTATGGACATACACGCACAAGTGCATGAACTTTGAACTGGTCGTGGTTTTCTTTGGGAACTGAGTAACGGATCGTGATGTCCACTAATGTTATTATGATGAGAACGTTTAATTGCACACATTGTGATAGATTTTAATTAATTCTTATTGTTAAGTATGCTGTTATGTTCGCGCTGTGTGGTCTTATTTATCCCTTTTACTAAATTTTAATATTAATTGTTGTTACAGGACTATAATGTAGTTGTATTGGGAAATTGTATTGTGTTTATTGAACATTGGTAATATGCATGTCTATATGTACATTTCTTCGGCACGCTCCACACATTATCTAATTAACGACTCAACATGAAACGTCGTCAGATTCGTTTTAAGTTTGTCACGAAAAATAGTAGTTTTTTGGAGTTTTACTTGGATCGTAATGGCTATCGAATATATCATTTTTTTTCTACAATACGTGATTAAATTGTAGGTACCTACTTAACGTAATATGAGATCACAAGTCTTGAATTATGTTCCTATGACGTAATCAGAACATTACAGATTTAAATATGTATATAATAGCAATTCCGACAATGTAAAATGCAAAACCGGTAAATGTAGAATTGTAACCACATTCTGCAATAAAATCATGCGTTGGAATGTGTATGGGCACATAGTACATAGTGACAAATGTGAATCTATTCGAGCAGCATATATTGAATTAAATAAGCCCAGTTACTGTAGACGAGAGTTTTAAATAATACTTTGAGATATGAAATCCTTGGAAAATCTGATTGATACATGTATCAATATTCATTAGGTTATACTCGTATATAGGTGTTACAGAAAAGAAAGGGAGCACAAAAACACCCCAACTCATGACAAAAAGATAATTATTATCTATAAAACGGCTAAACAGATTTTCTTTAAACGACATTAAACTAGCTTACTGTAAAGTCACACTTGGACTTAAACGTGGAAGATACGCCACTCTAATCCTTGTTTTGCAAAGATCAGATCGTCACTGTACCGCGCTCCTCATTCGGAGACATGAATTCGTAAGTCTTATTTGCCCAGTAATTACACTTGCTGCAGTGCCCTGCCACCGAAACACAGTGATATAGTGTATAGCTTCTATCAAGTAAACCTACCACCAGTATTATAACCGCCATTAGTGATCCATTGAAAGAGGTGTCCCTTGCGGCATTGTTGCCGTCACCTCCAGCGAAGTCTAGAATAAACCATTTTGTTAACATTGTTCTTGGATACTTGTATTTTCCTGCACGCTACTCCAAAATCGCACTAAGTAAATCTTTCATTGGAACACGAACCTTTAAAGCTAATAAGGTCTTTACAATAGAGGCACGGCTTACCGAACTCTCCACTTACGAAACATATGGGTTTCATTTACGCGCGTCTACGTTTATTGACAATTTAAAATTAATAGGATTGAAATATACATTGTTCGTAAAAGGCTACTGTTCGGACTGGGTAACGTGTGATTGAGAAACAGTACCTAATGTTGAAAGTATTTGTGTGCCTTTAACCAGATGTTGTCTCGTTGAGACAACTGTTTTAGGATATCGATAATCTCACTTATGTTAGTGGGAATTTGATTTTACCAATGATAATGTAAAATGTAATCGTAATTGGTATCCAAGATATAGTCAGATTTAGAACCACAAACATATTTATGTGATCTTTCAATCTAAGAAAGGAAAATCTGTCTATATTATTTAAAGGTACTGCAGATACCTACTACTTGCTACTTGCAATGTGTTCAGTTATATCCAATATATATATTTTTTGATAAGTTCAAATTTTGTTGCTTTTGCAGGTCCTAGCCCGAAATAATCATGTTTTTTTTTCTTTCTTACCAATTTGGAAAAGAAACTTTCAAATATAAAAAAATACAAACTTTTCACATAAATAATTAGCTTTACTTAACTTCCTACGAACTACACCATGTGCTCACTTATTCTCACAACAATTACCACCAAGACAAAATAAATTTGTTAAAGTGAGCAATCCGCACGCAAAGTTGACGACAGCAATACATTTCCTTGTGTTTCCTCTTCAAGCCTCGCCATAACGGTAAATGGCTCGCGCCCTCATTCCGAAGTGATAATGCTTCTGTACCTATCCTACCTGATTGGTCCGAGGACCAAAGGGACTTTATAATTGGGTAGATAAATTGTAAGACGAAAATTGATTATACAAAATTGCTACACTTGACCATTACTATCGATTGTAGCACGTAGTGGAATATCAAAGAGAACTATGTATTGAAATTGAAGGCTGTATAAAAGTAACAAAAAATGGTAATAATAGACTCGATACGTGTTCTGAAAACTTTATTCATACCGTAAAATGTGTTTGAAGATTTCATTATTTCTTCTTTTCTTTCCTTTGACATACATAAACTAGAATATAAGAGAATAAGAACTTCATTCTTCGGTTGTTACGGGTTTCAAAATTATTTGTGTGCTAGTAACAAAACTAAACATTTATTGGGTCAGTGCCAAATTGAATAGGCAATTGTCACGACTGCCTATGTAGGTATAATTAAGTTTTTTAAGTAATAATAACGTTTATTAGACTATACTATTAAATGCAAGATAAAATGTATTGTTCTAAGTTTCATTAACGAAGATTAGAGCACCACTTCGTTCTGCTTTTTGTACACCTGAATTCTCATTCCCAGGCCTTATTACAATATTATAATCTAATGTATGTACACATACGTATTGTATGTCAGTATATATGTCCGTTTGTAATTCACGATAGTATCTTTCGTCTACAGTGACATCAATCTTTCTTTTACTAACGGTCCCTTTATCTTTCAAGGCATCGGTCTTCGTTTCTCAGGCATTTATTAAGTACTCCTTTATTTTCCTAAGTTTGTAATGAATATGCATCTTCTTCGATGGTGTTGTATCCCGTTTAGTGTTATGCTAAATTCCTGTGTTATCATCAGTTTGACGCTTCAACTTGTGGCTTGTTAGAAACACAATTATTTTCTTTATCAGTTTAAGATTATTTTCGAGAAGTGCTTGATGTTGGCTTGACCTCTGTTAAGCCCGAGCCAAACATCTCTGTGCATGTTGAAATTTATTCAAATCTAATCTTGATTGCCATTCGTATGATTTGTGTATATATAATTGTAAGATTACGTTTATGCAACGTTTATGATTTCGGATGGATATATTTTTCTCGGACAAAATTTGAAACGCAAAATAGGCACTGATTCTGCTTTCTTGTTATAAGTTACAACACTTGCGTGAGTCATTACCATCCAAATAATGCCTTTATTATACGGGAATTGTAAATTGTCAGTATGTGGTCTAAATATGACTCTGCTTTTATGCTTTTAAATTCTAAAATGTCTCAATTTAGGCATATGTTTCTCGCTTTTTATTCAGTCCGAAAGTTAGAAATATATTCAAATTTGTCTTTATTGTTTTGGGCTTATAGATTGCAATTTGCAATAAACTAGTGGGCTGTTCTACCGTTACATACTACTATGTTTTAAGACCGTTATAGGTTCGCGGGCTTGTCTACCAGTTTTTAACTAAGATAGTTTGATGGCCTTTCCAAAATCAGCTCTAACAGTTATGAATTAGAATTAAATGAGTATACCATAAACTTATAGCGTGTAACTGTTTATAACTATTGTCTTCAATTTGTTTATTTTTAGTCAGTGGCAAATACTACATTTTGGTACGTGGATGACTAATCGTTCTTCGAGGTATTTCGGAACTGCATGTGACAACAGATAATATATTTTTTATTCAAAACATTGCGTAAATAATGCCCATCTGTTTTCTCTATAATGTCAGTCAAAACACCCACAATTCATATTGTTGAATAATAAATTATGTTTCTTATGTGCCTAAAATATATTGTATTTCTATTCAAGATGAACAAACACAGCTTGACTTGCTATAATAAATTATTTTCTGAATAAAGTAAAAAATAAAATCAAAATTCTTTATTCACTTAGTATGCAACGCTTGTTATACGTCGGGATTCAACATGTACATGTAATGCCAAGTTCGCAAACAATAGGTAAAGCCGCAGAAAAGAACATAGCAATAAAAACTCGCGCCCACTCTTTTCAAAATGCCAATTTTACAATGTTTGAATATATACTTGTAAGGGTAAGGTGCTGCCACTATTAAACTACATTGTCATTAAACTCGATAATGTATTTATTGCAGTTTTTTAATGAAAAATTATTAAAAAGTTAAATTAAATATTTATATTTAAATCTATACTAATTTTATAAAGCTGATTATCTCAGGAACTACTGGTCCGAATTGAAAAATTATTTTACTGTTGGATAGCCCATTTATCGAGGAAGGCTATATAATCAGCAGCAATGAAAAGTGTTGCAAAAACGGGGAAAAAGTACACTGACGAAGTTGCGCGCGTCAGCTAGTTTTAATTAAAAAAGTTTGTAACGATTTTTGAGAGAAAAAAAGGAACAGGGTCAGATGATCTTAAATAATTTTTCCTCTCATAAATCTTGCCTCTCAAAAAATAGGGTAATGTAAAATTTTACCGCAATCAACCTATCTTTCTGTCACGCATTTTCAATATACACTGCAGAGCTCTTCATTATCGTAGAGGCGGCACCGTGCCTGCCAAAGAGAAGTTTATGAGCTTCGATGCAGATGACGATGAAAATAATTACATAGCGGTCTCTCTATTGATACGAAAATCGTTTTAATAAATAATGCTGGCAATTAAAGTGGGTGTCGTTACGTAAACCCTGGACTATACTGTGCATAAAATTTGCTTCTTCGTTACTGATAATTGCATAATCTCAAAGAGACTGGACATGTATTTAATAAACTTTCACTGCTGGTTCGTTTTGAGCTGAATCTGAACTGGAACTGTGAAGTAGTGCTGTAACGATGCTAGTTTATGAATTGAAACTTGCTTACTTTGCTTATATAAAATCGGCAACCTAATCACTCCTGTAACGTATTTCATGTAAGCGCTTAATGTGTATTCATCTACAAGCATTTCATCATAACTTACGATCATTACTTAATTTGTTGGTCCAGTAGCTGCGCAGGAGGTTGCTTTTTATGTTATCACTAGCTGACCCGCGCAACTTCGTCTGCGTAAATTTTCCCCGTTTTCGCAACATATTTCATTGCTGCTCAGACCCGTTTGGTCATAGCGTGATGTTATATAGCCTATAGCCTTCCTTGATAAATGGGCTATTCAACAGTAAAATATTTTTGCAATTCTGACCAGTAGTTCCTGAGATTATCGCTTTCAAACAAATAAACAAACAAATTCTTCAACTTTATAATACACTAGCGGCCCGCTCCGGCTTCGCACGGGTGTAAAATATATGGATGTTATTATAAATATAAACCTTCCTCTTCAATCACTCTATCTATTAAAAAAAACCGCATCAAAATCCGTTTCGTAGTTTTAAAGATTTAAGCATACATAGGGGTATAGGGACAGAGAAAGCGACTTTATTTTATACTATGTAGTGATATTAGTATAGATTAAAAAAGACAACTCCCGCATTGTTGATTCGCTTCCCGCAAAGGATACTACTAATTTGTGTGGTTTACAAATTCTTATATTTTGAGTTTAGGTGTATTTTGTCCGTTAATTGATGTTTGAAGCCCCCGAGACACAGGGCGGCAGGGAGTATTACTAGAGTTGTCTTTAAAAACACGTTACAAAACATTCATAATTACAGTTAAGTACGTTTTTCGTAATTGTATGCAAATATACTTCCGATTATATTAATGCTATATATCTTTTCAAAGTAAATTTTAGTTCAATTTGGCTTTAAGTGCAGCTCAAATAAAACTGGGACCCTCGCGTCAAGTACAAATTGTGTTGGTGGATACGCGTTGTTACAGATACTTTGATTGCCAGCGTTTATTGGTACAAAACTAGTATCTTCAATCTTCGTAAACTTGCTTCTGGTTATTGCAATCATTCGATATTACCGCCTGCAGGGAACAGCAATCCATATCTCTTGAGCTGACTTTGTAACTCTTGCGAATTGACAAGTAAATAGACTAACAGTATTTCTTTCATCTGAAGATTGTAAACTGGACCTGCCCATAACCGATTAGCCAATGGTTCCCAACGTTTTCTTGAACAGGGACCACTTTTTTGTAGTTGTTTCTTGTTCGCAGGGATCATTGTGAACTCTTATTGTTTAAAGAGTTATCTACACACTGTAGAGCACGGGTCTTCCCAATAGAACCTACATATTAAAGATGCTAGGGGTAATTGCCATAATCGCCACGCTGACGTCAGTAAAGCTTTAAAGTACGCAAAGGACGCTGCCCATTCTCTGCTTTTAGTCGCCTTGACGAATCCCACTGGAAGAAATGGGATGGTACTATTCTTAAGCTAAGGTACCACACGGCAATCTCTTGGCTACCGCCATTCCAAAATTTTAAAACTTTGTATGTGTAGAAAATCGCGGTCATATCCCGAAGCATTTTATACTATAATCATAAATATTACCAGTCATTTCAAAACCGGAGTTCAAAAATGACTGACGCGTCCACCCGTTGCTCAAATGTAGGTTCTTCAACTAATTAATGTCTACAAACTGGTCGAGCGACTGGTCCAAATTTGGCACAACCTGTTGAAGTGTTCGGTTTAAAGTATACACAAACACCACCGCTATACTACGCCTTCTTTGGTAATCGACACATGTTTTCATATATCTGCCTCTTGAATTATGAATGGATTTTTCATCTTGTGTTTTATTTTGACAATGCCGCGTTCTGAATTTATTATATTTACCGTTTAGTGGTTCAAATGTTTGATTAGGTGTTAATGGTTTTATATTAAGTTTTACGACCTGTTCATGAATGATTATAATAGTTAGTACGAAGACAGATTAATTTATCATTGCGATAAACCATAAGCGCAAGCCATAACACTTATATAATTTTTTCCTGTTTCCTTCAGATTAATCAGTTAAAAGCCACCTCTGAAAGGGTCATCTCATCTACGACCACTTGATAAAACAAATATCTCTATCAACTTGATGCAGTGCATAGATTGCGGCAATCACCAATCGCTGATACACCGGGTGTACCGACCCTAAATTCCGATCGTGGCGATTCTCGATAAGCGATACGTAAACGTTCTCGATTGTCTAGTACCGTTCTATGGGACTATCGCTAAATTATCGCTCACGTTTTGCTACTGAGACGGCGCCCTACTATTACGGTATTACGAGAAATTGCAATGGTTTTAGCGGCAAACTGTGACACGAGCGCGAATCTAGTGTATTGTGACGTCATGAACACAGAGTTACGACTTTATTGCCACGGTACAAGCTTTTGAGGCAGCACACAATAGAACACAATATTTGAACCATTTCTAGAACGTGAGTTTGAATAAAATACATAGGTAAACGGCTCAACGTTCTGTCGTAAAACTCAGAACAGCGGGCGTAAGATATGATGACAAAGAAGCAGTGTGAATCATTCGCACTCGTAAAACAATATGTTTATCTCAATAGTTTGCTAAATATCTTTCTGCTGTATCTTTAAAAGTTTAAAAGGCATTGTAGGAAATTACGGTTTGGTCAATGAAACCTCTCACTAGTGTAGAGTTCAAGTACATACAGTCGCAAAGTATTGAGAGTGCTTTCGGTATTTTGTGGCAGTAGTTTGTCTTTAAGTTTCAGTTCTAAGTTTATGAGGCAACATGGGTTTCTACCGGCTACGTACCGTAATACTTATATAACATTTTTGTCTAAAAATACGAGTACATTCTGTAATTATTTATTTTGAATCGATTTGTGTAACATAATAGCAATAAATAACCTTACAGTGAGATCGATACCTACAATAGTTTAGTTATTTTAATTACGATACTAATATTATCTAAATTAGCCTTCAGTTATTTATTACTTTGGAATAGTGTCGACACATGGCAAATAAGAAATGTTACTCATGTCCTACTGCAATTTTTCTATTTGCTCCACAATCAAATATTGAATTTCTTATTTTCATTTTATTCGCAATACAACACCAGTTCTATTTAATTCTGCAATCTAAAGATAAGGTGTAACGCTTCGTGACTATGACCGAATTCCAGTTCAGTCTTCTTAGCTTTAAATTAAAGTTGTTGCAGGTCCGAAAATAACCTTTCTTGTTGCGTCTTGTGCTCTTTTCACGCCATTGCTATTGATACGAACTTACAAAAGCCATTATATCCGTAGAATTTATTTCAGAAAAGGCCTTTTTGCCTTTTTGCCAGAAATGCTCTTTACGTAGTCGCAAAATAAAATGAAATCTGTGAGCTACAAGGGCAGATCAAGATGTGAAGAAGGTTATAAATGCCTTTATTTTGAACCAGAAGGAACATTTTTGGTAAGAATATGGTCCCAGTCTACACGGGAAGAAAGGGCTACGAAAGGATAAGCCAAACCCCAATGTGAGAAACAAAAAAATCACACAATGCTCTATAGTTCTTTGATCCAAACAATGATATTATATACAAGATATGTTACCTTCATAGTAATTGACACTTAAAATCTGGTCGCGCTGTATGTACATACCGTTATGGTGTACACATGTTGACAATGTTAGACCGTGATAATCATTTATGTGCATCAATCATGCTTTTATCATAGCTTTGTTACTAACATATACCTACCTTTTTACTTTCGTTTCGAGTCTCAAAACTATCCGAATGATCGTCAAAAAAGGAGATCATTTGTAAACTACTTTCGCTAGCTATTCAATGGCGGTGAGTTATTTCCTGTTTTAAGTGGACTTTAGATATATGGGATGTACTATTCCCTACTAATGCTAAGAGAGAAACTTACTCGTAATTGTAGATAGATGAGTATCTGATCAATAGTATCTAGTTTTCAATTTTAAACTCCTTATTCTTAATAGGTTAGTAAAGTTTTATATATAGGGGTATGGGCGGTTCCAGGAATTTTTACTGGGAGGTACACGAGAGGCAAATGGCAGTGCCAGATCTAACATGCTTAAGGGCTCCAAAAAAAAGGGCTCGTTTTGGGGGCACAAGGAGGCAAATGGGCCAATACATTCGGATACACAAAACAACCGTCTGGGGAGGAGGTGTGGCACGTGACCCCCCTCTGAATCCGTCTATGTATAGGCGTGTAAGTGAATATCGACGATAATTTTAATTTATTAATATTTGTTTTTTTTTTTACTTCCTTCTAAGGTGTCTTCTTCACTTGCTCTGTTATTTATCTGCCGTTTTCGCAAAAGAATAATTTCTCATATCAGATGAAAGTAAAAACTGTTTCGGTAGCATTAAGGCATTTTAAATCCGGAAAACAAATATCAAAGCGGTTGGGAGCCAAGGGGAAGATGTAGAGGCATTAAATATAGAAGTTATTACTTATTACCTTAGGATCAACGTGAGAAAATCTCACTTGGAGTTAAGTTAATAAGCAAAATAAGAAAATGTATGCACTAATAAACTGATCTTGTATTAAGTATACGTTTAACGAGTTCACGAAGTGCAAATTATTTGTAACTGACTGTGTATATTGATATTATTGCTCTTATTTCGTAACTTGAAAGGCAGTCTAAACACTATTTGATACTCATGCCAGCACTGCAAGGATTTCGTTTATGTTACGCAATCAGAGGATTTGCTCAATAAAATATGTAATTGATTCTCTTTAATAGAGACCTCTCGTGTACTTTCTAAAATATTCAAAATTCAATTATACTGCCCAATTACATTGATGACAGTGGTTCAATGAAGACATTGATTCTAGTTAATGTTTAAATTATGTAAATTACACTGAGTACCTACGTCTTTTATTAAGGCTTAGAAGAGTTTGGCTTTTGGGAAACGCATTATCTTGAAGATTTATTAACTGACTTCTAAATCAGTTATTAAATCTTCAAGGTAATGCGTTTCCCATGTTACTCGTGTACGCGTCGGTGTAATACGCGGTCTTGTATTACCCGAATAATAGTCTTTATCAAGTTTTCATTTGTGGGCGTATGCGCTAAAATTGGCCGCCTCATACACCGTTACAATATTGACGTCACACATTTTCTGTATGAACGGAATTTTGCTATGTGGGTGGGTAATTCATCGGTTATAGTTGAAAACTTTAGAATTAATGATAGTGATCGGTTGTCTGTAGGTCCGGTCTATAAGGTCGTATCGTTTTGACTTCAAATAACGGCGATAGCCATGGGCTACAAGCGAAGATAAAACAAAGCTTAAACTTTGTGAGCCCAATTTATTGAAATATGAGGCGTGGTATGCCAGAAGCGCCAAATATTTATTTGAAGTGGATTCTTGTTACCTATTTCGTTAATAAGTTAGCTCACGCAGCTTGGTAAAACTGTAAAATGTATTAGAGTTTCAATAGTTCTTTCTTTATAAAAAAACTCCAGATTTTAGACCATGTTTTTTGTCGTCACGTTCATTGCAGCGATATAGTTATGAGGACTTAAACAAATCGATGACAGATGTGGTAGCTGACTTCTATAAACTGCATAACTTATTAGCAAGCCAGTTGGACCATTAATAAAACTATTTTTGGCCTGCTTCGATCCTTCGAATACTTCCAAGCTAATAGATGAGCTACACGTTAACACGAAGTTATGACAGGAAAGTAGTATATTTTTATTAGTATTCTAGTACAACGCTTGGTATGTTGGAAACATGATGCTATTATTGTGTCCAAGTTATGTTCTGTGATCATATTACCGCGGGCTATTGCGGGAGCCGATACCTACCAATTAACTGTTGTTTATGACCTTCAATAAGTACTTTTGCTGAAGATTGGATACGTTAATCGCTCATCAATTTATACGGTGTGATATTGAACGGTGATTATTGAATATCCTTGGGTGTATGAGATCGTTCTTGTTAAAAAACATTGTTTCAAACCTGGTCATAGGTATTTTGTTTCTACTATTCACCTTTGAAGTGACAAAATCAGCTTGATTTTACAACCTTTTACTGATTGAGCCACTGTATCCGCATTAAATTATAAAAACAAAAAACGCAACTGCTTGAAAATAATTAGGTATTTTTCCCCCGCGAATACGCGCGCGCGTAGCGGTCGGGTAACGCGGCTAAAACTATCCTATGACCTTTCCCGGGAGTCAAACTATCTCCATACCAAATTTCAACTTAATCGGTTCAGCAGTTAAAGCCTAAAAACGTAAAAGACAGAGTTACTTTCAAATTTATTATATTAGTTTGGATTAACTGAAAAATACACTTCACTATAGAGACGAACGACACCTCACTTGATTTATCAAGCCTTTTAGACTGTAGAGCGTGCCAGAGAAATTGACATAGATGCGCAATCAATGGCAATATATCTTCAATAAGTAAAGTTACTAGACTCGTCAAAAAAAGTCGATAGATGTTATGCATCATGCAGATTGTACAAATAAATCATAGCTGTATTTATTTTGAAGAATCAACTTTATACTACTAGTAACTTTACGAGTATACAAACAGTTATTGTCGCCGTCTAAGTGGCAGACTAACATTGTCTGACCTACTTCTCGGAATGTATTTATACATCTGTATAATTGATCTATTGAAATAGCATTACAAAATTAACAATCAATTGTGTCTCAATAGACCGATATTCCAACTCCAATAAAAACTTATTACACTCGGTGTATGGAATTAAAAAAGTCAGAATTCGATTTTAAAACGAGTCAGTCTGTACCGATTACAATCGCTGATATCAATTACGATGCAGTTTTCTAGCAGCGAATCAGTGCTCGAAATTTCGATTGAATTTTAAGTATTCAATCATTTGGAATATTACATAAACTGGATTAGAATGGACTTTTATTTTTTAGCAGTGAAGTAGGTACTTACTGTTGCGTTTCAATGAGTTGTTTTGAATTAATCGGCGTAAAATTAGTGGAAAACAATTGCTATTGTACCTAGCACGTGCGTGACTATAGAAATTGACGATTGAATTTTCCTATTTTTTGACGGTGGACTAGTGAATTATTGAATAATTATTAAAAAACAATTGATTTAATAATCATGTAAAAAATTGAGTAGTATTATGTCATCGTTACATATGAATTTGTGATTGACACACGGCAATCGATTTGATCATTGACTGCTGGATTTTCTACGTTTATTTTTAAATTAGATGTCTTAGTAGTGTCTCTAGAAGATTTCCCATATCGAAGCCTCTTACACGTGGTTCCAATATAACATTAAAGAATCAAAATATCACATAAAATAGACGAGTTTGTCACGAGCAGACCATCAAATCATGAGCATGACTCATAAACCTTATGTAGGTCAAAATCTTCGCTTCTCAAGCTTATGTGAGTTTCACCACACCTATGCGATACATCTCAAGTGACGATAGTTACAGGGTTCAATAAGTACCTACTGCGTAGGCAACTTACAAAAAAACTTTAGTTTTCAATAAATTGTAGTAGCATTTATGGTTGTTTTTCCCAATAACAAGGGGTCTCCTGAAGGGTCTGTACAAAGTGCAAACTAAGAATTTCGTTTATTCTTTTACTTAGTCGAATTTCGTAATACGAATATGGCTATAGGAGCTCCTCGTTGTAGGTGAAAGCGATCATTACTCTTTACAATAGTTAAAGTACCACGTGATCGAACATTTCCTCGCTCAGAGCACTGAAACACTTTAACCCGCTATAAACAACTAACCCTTAGCAATTCAGCGACAAGTGAGACCCTTATTGTTATCGTATCTACTTAATCTGTATTTAAGAGACTAGGGCGTAACCTCTCATTATTCTGTGAATAGTTACTTCCATATTGTATTTCAATGCGATATAAAACCGTTCAGTTTACACCAGAACTTCACATTATTGGATGCTTCCGTCCCGTTACATAGATGGAGTCCCACCAATGTTTATAGGCCATGCAAATATTTGTCCCGGTTGTCCTCACGACTGCATAGAAAAGCGCCATTAGGTTCATTAAAAAACCGATGTACATTGAGGGAATCCCGTTAAAGCCTTAACTACTACGTTCATGTTTTATTTAAGTAAACAGTAAAGGTGTTCAAGTGGAAATTTATTTTTAGTTCTATGAACAGTTTGAAGTCAACTTTAACACCTAAAATTGCTACTCTAAACGTTGCTTTTCGACGCGTCTTAGAACTGTTTTTTTACTGAATTCAAATATCGAAACTACGTTTTACTACCGAAAACATTATTTTATTTAAACGTACGATTCTAGAACACAAGTACAGTTTAAATATATACTTTTTTATACTGTGACACTAGGCGATTTTGTAAGTAGGATTTACTGAACTTAAAAAGTTATTTTTTTTAAATTTAATTCGAACATAGGTGTTTTAGTAACGGCACCATCAAAATAAAAATAGATTTGATTTTGATGGATTGAAATTTAAATTGAACAGTAGAATAATAAAAAACAATCACGAACGAAATCGTGCGCCGTTGTGGATCAATTGATGATCTCAATATTATTTTAAATAAAAAATGTGACAGGCGATGACAGCTGACGTTTATGCTTTTTACATATTCGTTAAAAAAGTCAGTTTTTCAGCCTGCAATAAATTCTTTCTTATTTTCACTCGTTTTAAATTTTGGCATTTCATTTCAAATTCATATTGAACATTTGATAGTAACGGTTTTATAGCTACCCCTCAGATAAAATTACTAAAGCCAGCTATCCCTGTTGTGTTGGATACACAACTTAGTAAAGACACAAACATAAATAAATATTGACAAATAAACAATAATACCACGCGGCCATCATTATATAACCTCTATAGATATATATTCCTATGCTTTACAGGTGCACATAGTTCGTAAACCGTTCTCCCGCTATCGATTCTTGTTTTGCATATCAGACAAGAATATCAGAATACGAAGTTAATCAAATATCTAATGAATCAATTGGAGAACTCAAAGGTTTTCCTGGTGTCCGTTTGTGTTGTATTGTTTGAATCAGATTAGAAATTACACATTGAATGATAGGGGAGCCGATACACATCTGTATATAATCAGTGTCAATTAAACTTATCACACGAAAGGCGTAATTGACTCTGAGAAAGCTGATCGCCTTTAAATGCTATGGGAGATAGTTCATTACAAATGTATAAAAAAGTAGAGTAACCCGGAACTTTTCATTCTATTGTTGTACATAGGTCTCTCCCACCGATCGCAAATCTACGGTCAGCTCACCCCATGTAGGTAAATTAAAATTCTTCGTAGAAGGTTAGTGACAATTACACACTACATAATTATACAGGTTTCTGTATATTTTTCTTTCCTCTTGAACTTCCTCAGTTATTAGACGTGGAAACGAGATGTTGATCAATTCTGCATTCAATTATCGCTAATTGTGTAACCAAACTGGTATTACTGCTTTTCTATTACTGTTATGTACAATAAACAATATTTATCTAAAATACGTATTCACATACCTACTGTTTATGCCTAGGCTTTTAAGTTTAGGTTTGTAGAATGATTGAGAATAAAATAAACCAAACAATAGTTTGAGTCCTTCTCAAAGGTATTTCTGTCACCCTTATTCACTGAATGTGACAGTGACAGCATAAGACTTATTGCAATTTAGTTACGTTCGAGTAGCCTTCTAACTGGATAGGACTGGGATGGAGGTGGATGACTGAATAGATTCTGATGTAACTTTACAGTAATGTTATTTACTAAACAAAAAATGCATGCATGGGTATAAAAATCAAATTTAACGGCGTCGAAACAGCGTTAAAAGTTAAGTCTATTATAGAGTAGATGTCCAACACAACGTGAATGTGCTAAATCGCAAATAAATGCGTAAGATGCGTCACACAGATTACTATAAGTGATATCTAACTTTCGCATTCAAACCGGTTAGAAGATTGGACCAGTTAAGAGAGTTTATGTGGCTGCACCCAACAACCCTCATCATAACTTTTGGGTGACACGAGTAGCAATAAAATTGATGAAGTTTTTCTAAGGTTTGCTAACATACCTGGTATTGTGTAGGTATAGTTATTGTTACAAAAAATATGTCTTGGTTTTGTCTCTAAAGTTCCTGGCTTTCAAGAAAACGTTAAAAGTCTAGAGTAAGACAAAAGCTGTACTTTGTAAGTCCTTTAGCTATCTCTGTCTCTTTCAAAAGCTATAAGTTCTTATTCCTACATTTATGGTCAGGAATGAACAGCGTGTCTACTTTGTATCTATTGTGTTCACCCTGATTCAATAACGCGCCTTTTAAAACCCATTTACGCTTACACCCAGAAATAACGTGTACAAGTTCAAATAAATCCCAACAAAACCAATGAGTTCCCATAACATTACATCAAGTTACCAGGCTGCTTGTAGAAATAAAACCACACTTTTCTTCGTAATGTTCTGGTCCAGTCCAGAATAGCTTTTATAGTCAACTAAACACCGCCTACGTAGTTAGTAATGTTGTCCTATAAATTGCACTTCGTTATGCTAAGTCGATAGGCAGGTGGTCCCCGTATTTTCCAGCTAGGGTATAGATGAATCCATGTACCCGTGTTACGGAGTATTTTGAATATAAATTGTTTGAATGCTGTACAGTTAAATCGTGATAATTCGGGAATGATCCGGTGCTTTATATTGTACAGTCTTGATTTATTAGCTACTGGATTCCAGAGAGCTAGCTGTCCTATATGAGAACTACTCTAAGAGGAGAACGTTAATAATAAATCACAAGTCGTCTTTGAAATTATAGCTTTTCTGCAAGGTGAGTCAGTCACATAATCTTGATCTTGTTTTTGCACTATAAGCATATTATTTGAGGTAAATATTAGAACTTCGTTGAAGAATCAGCAAGTGTGAAATGTGACCCATCAAACCGTAATGAACCTGCTGTGGAATGCCGATCTTATACTGTTAGAGAGCTTTACAATGGGAATGCTAGAAGGCTAACTTTGTTGAAGAATCAGACGTAAACTACCGTATATTACCTAATGGTGTAAAAATATTTGCTAATAGATACCTACTCCAATTTTAAAGAATTTACTCCAATTGCCAAAGCATGCCATTAGGTGCCAGCTAGTTGTAAACTTTTAAAACAAATCGTTTCAATAAAATTCCAATGAAACAGCAGTAAGAAGTTTTGAAATGTTCCGGTACAATTAAAACTCGAGTTATAAATCCGGTAACTTACAGAATGGTCTATTAAAGTTGTCAACCAACGTTTTTCACTTAGACCTGTATTTATCGATGTTACCCAAGCAATCAGTATGTTTTATAGGCCTGTTTATCTCCTGACTGTAGTTAGACCCGCATCGGTAAACGCACAATGGCCTGGCTAAGTAATACGGATAATTTATTATATATTTCCGCGATTATTATGGGTATCGTGCAAGAAGAGGTTCTGGTATGAATTCTGATAGAACAAAAATAAATAAAGAAATGGAAACGGCAATTAAGTTAATAAATACAGATGATTTTGAAGCGATTTCGAAGGTAGCACCAGTCTTAATTTATGTTGATGGAATATAAGCTATCAATGTTAGATCATTTCGCTTTTAAAGTTGATAGCTTATTAGTTCTATACCATTACATATTATTATTGTAAATTCTTAGCTAATTTAATCCAATTGAAAAAAAAATAGTAAGGAGCTATAATGCATCCTAGAACGTTAACTGACATATTCATGGCATTGCACTCTGATATCAATAAATCTATACTAATATTATAAAGGTGAAGAGTTTGTTTGAACGCGATAATCTCAGGAACTACGGTTCCGAATTCAAAAAATATCTTACTGTTGGATAGCCCATTTAGCGAGGAAGGCTATAGGCTATATAACATCACACTATGACCAATAGGAGCGGAGCAGCAATGAAAATTGTGGCAAAAACGGGGAAAATTGACGAATAAGAAGTTGCGCGGGTCAGCTATAATATATATAATTTCTCGCTTATTTGTCCTTGTACACAAAACAAGAAGATACGTTATTCAAGTACCGTATAGTTTTCTTGCGAATTTCTATGATAAAGTTACGATTGCTTGTAATGCAGTTGAATTATTGAGTTATGTTAAACCTTCGCTTGTCGTCTTTCTTACTGGTTGTGATCACAGGAAACTGTTATCGTATAAACAACGTATGCGACAATAAATCTAGATTTATGGATGTCTGTGACAATAATGAGGTTATATCTATTGATAAAAAGTAACACTGTTAGATTAGTTGGTCTCATCCGTTTGTATCACGAACTTTCACGGTGAATCGAAATCTAAACTCAATTTGATGTCTTAATGTAGCCTTATTTGTCATGGAGATGGGTCTTTAACTTTTATAATGCGATATAATCTTACCTAATACGATGTAGTCACACCTAATAATAGTAGGAGAGACGCTGAACGTCGCCTTTCACCCATCTTATAACCTGATGAAACATTTTTTTAATCAAATTTTATTGATTTATAAACATGATAACTTGTCAATCGAAAAATGTTTATTTATTTTTTTTTATTTCAAAGCATGGCAATAATATTCTATGAACGGTTTAATACGGGCAACCCTATAGGAATATTTTCGTAATTAAATTATCTTTCTGTCAATACCAATTTTTATTGGTTAAAAGATCGATGTAGTTACCTATATTGATTTGTCTACTTGTTCATACCTTGCCAGGTAGTCATGAACAGAAATAAGTAGAAA
The DNA here is from genome assembly GCA_945859575.2 of Herminia tarsipennalis. Lineage (NCBI taxonomy): Eukaryota > Metazoa > Arthropoda > Insecta > Lepidoptera > Erebidae > Herminia > Herminia tarsipennalis. The sequence goes on from OX243835.2 coordinate 19,749,403, forward strand.
AGCCCAAAGTTAAAAATTATCAGTTAAAACTAAATTTGTTGGGTTATTTATAGAGTGAATTTAAAAAAAAATGTCAGTAATACTTTGCGATAGGCTAGCTATCATAGGCTTATTGTTTTTAAACTTTCGCGATTTTTATACATATTAGATAATAGATATTTCGGGACATAATCGCGGGACTTAATTATTTAAAGGTACGAACCTTTTATTTACCCGAATTTTCGATCGAATTGCACCGTTTGGTAAATAAAAGGTTCGTACCTTTAAATAATTCACGCGATTAAGTCCCAAATATATCTAATATATCATAGGCTTGTTTATAAATCCATAAAATTTGATAAACAATATGTCTCTACTTTATCTGGTTATCAGATGGGCAAAGGTCGTTAGTTCAGCGTCTCTTAGACCATAAGTGATAGACAAGCCCATGCTTTTTTGTTAACGTCTACATTTGCATTCAACATCAGAATTGCAAATAGAAAACCGATATCTGCCTATATTAACTAAATAACTATCTCTTTCGATAGCTTATAGTTCTAGTACAAAATACTTATATAACAAAGTAAACACCTGTCATTTTTACATAAGCACCAGGCTCATTGAATATTCATTTCGGCGAGTCGCTTCTAGTATTCGTACTATGATTTACAACTTCCAAGTTAGGTACCATGTTTGGCTATCGTGCCCGATATTAAACCAACTGATTTAATGCCATTGTACAGCTTCAGCTTATTACCATAGCTTCTTCTTAAACAATAAGATACTAGATGATGTATATGCGTGCGTTATAGCGCTTCGTATTATGTAAGATTATAAACTACAAGCGATTATGAACTTTGATGCAAGACGTATTAAATTCATTATTGTTTTAATTTAGACATGATTAAGTAGAATATTTAGCAGGACTAAATATACTATCGTCTGTTGGGTATAAAACATGTTTTCAATTGGGATCCTATATTTTTAAAGGAATTAATAGCCTCTGTATGTACTGCAACGGACTTATTCCTCAAGTAACTAAAGGTTAGTCAAAAATTGGATCGAATATTAAGTACTTACATTTAGTCGTCACTTTTAATTTTCTTGATTTGTCTACGACAGTCAATCGGATCAAAGAGCATTTCGGATATCCGATCATGTCCGAAATAATTTTAGTTTAAATTATTTATTTACCTTTATGATTTTTTAATATTTTTTGGTCACACGGTTAAAAAAAACGAATATTCCCAAAACTGTTCACTTAATCAAAAAAGTTTAAACTTAAAAATATTTTATTTTAAAAGGGCTGTCGAATGATGTGCCACATGTTAATGTTTGCTAAAAAAATATATAGTTTTTTATTATTTAGCTATCAAACTAAGTAGCGGCTACTATACGACACCTTTTCATCAAATTTTATAAATTTTCATAAAGTAGTTTTTTAATAAAATGCCTGTGACATACGGACGGACATGACGAAACTATAAGGATTCCGTTTTTGCCATTTTGGCTACGGAACCCTAAAAATATTAAGCCCAAACCGTTTGTTTTTTAAACCTAAGAATGTTCTTCAGGCAATTAGAACTCTAAAGGGAGGAGCTATACAAAAAAAAAACAAACGGAACGAGACAATTTGAAGGGAAATGCTTAACCACTACTCTTAAATATGTAACCATAAAAAAAAAAAATTGTCCGCGGGCCTGGCGCCAACTACCTCGTGGGAAAATGTATATTGGGCCAAATCTAATTAGGTACCTAGTGTAGAGGTTGATCATAAATGAATAGATTCTTCAATGATCTTTTTATAATGGCATCGTACAATTAATACATTCATTGCAACCTGGCATTGAATGGCAGTTATTACCTAATTTTCTCTAGACTATTTTTTATAATGTCAGATTTCACAAGTTTTGAATAGATTAAGACTAAGAAATATTGCTAAAGACTGTTGTTTTTTACGTATTTTAGAAGTAATTACAGGTTTGAACAGATTTTGTGGTCTGTGGTTAATGTTGCCGTTATTTCAATGTGTTTTGTTCAGGATTTCTCGATCTGTAACGTACGGTATGTTATTAACTTGTTCTGGGGCATGAAGGTAGGTTATGTATTCTCAAGCCATTCTAGTATTTTTGCCGTCTCTTCTCTTATCTGGGACTACTTCTCCAGGACTATTTCCGTTACTTTAGACCATTTTAGATCTTTTAGCTTTGCCAACTGCTAAAACCTGGCCTATTCTTATTTCACTGACACATTTTACGAAGTAAAGCCTCTTTCTTTTTAGAAAAGCATTCCGAAATTCCAAATTTAAAGCAGGCAAATTCCAATTTAAGGTATGAAAGCTGTTTTCTTAATTTGGCATCAAATGAGAACACTGAAGCGCGGAAGGCGTTAATGTTACTTTACGAGCTGCAAGAATTTACGTTTCTTGGCTGTAGTCTGTAGCTGCTAATGCCCATGCCACTATATTAATTAAAACATCATAAAACTAAACCTAACCCATTACAATCAGTATCCCACTTGATAAGTTGAGAAGGAAAGCTGCAGTAGAATTCGCTCAAGTACTGCTAGGTATTAGGGCTAGCAAAACTTATTGTAGCCTATTCTTGTTGATGTCGTAGTCAATTCCCCATGTATTACACTTTGTAGGCTTGTTACACAAACAAGTAAATAAAATAAATTAGGCTGTAGCGATGTTGGTGTTTTTTTTTGCGTATATTTTTAATGTAACGATAATTTTACGTGATAACGGCATAAGAAAACATTGATGACATATCGCCATTCGCGTTGCTTAGCAATCAGTCAATAACGTTAGATCCAATTTTATCGCATGTCGCTGCAATCGCCATTCGTTGTTTCTTAGCAACCAATAAATATCGTGATTGCTGAAATTGAATAGGAATTATAGTATTTAATTAGAAGTAATTTAGTTCTATGTTTCGGTTTTGACGTGATAACGTCTTAAAAATCGATAACTGAGTGCACACACGAAAAAGTGTCACGTTATATTTATTACAGACAACCATTTTTTGTTAGTATATAGCCGTGATGACATTCCGACATGGATTAAAATGCCATAAATCAGCAAAACCAAACCCTGTTGTTAGAATTGTATAAAATATAGAAAAGAACACATAGGCTTTAATAAATTTTGTGATAAAATTGATTTGACACCGAAACAGATCTTTATGAAAATTTCCAGTGGTCATTATTAAATGATTGTAGATAAAGGGCTGAAATTCCAGTAGCAACTTGCGCTGTTTATTTAAACAATAACGGTTTATTTTAGCCATCATTAGAAACAAACTATAATAGATTTTTTCACTAGAGCGACAGATAAGAAGTAGGCTACTGCATTAGTAAACACTTGAACCTAACAGGCAGTATCAGCCCTACAAGAATGCATTTAACCCAGCAGGGAGCTGTTTCAAATTGCAGGCAGTTAAGCTTCTTTCACAATTGTTAAATGGATCTCTAGTAACGATTAGAAACACGATATTATAGCCCACGTTTCGGGTGCTAATAATTATAGCTATCGATTTACAAGGCTCCGGGCGAAACGGGGCTATATTGAATATTGTAATAGATCTGATTGTTGTTAGCACTCTTGCTTAGTTGCTTTGATATCGGGTCTTGAAATGAAATTAAAAGTTAAGTTAGAGCGCCTAATGGCTAAGGCATCGGTCTCGCAATCATGAGGTCGCGGATGCGAATTCTACCCATTATACTACCGATGTGAACCTACTCCTAACACAAACCTTTGAGCTTTGCTGGAGGGGTTAATAAGATTGCTAATATTTTGGGGTCAATCCCACATTGCTAGTGATCTTTTTTTAAAAAAATAATAATAAGAGCAGTGGTATTCAGGGTTCCTTAGGAGCGTGTGGCCGATCCAGTTCCATTTGTGACTTTTGATCTGTTGAACGATTGGAGTCTCACAGCAGTGGTCAGCAACGCGGTTTTTACGTTGGACCGAAATATCTTGACCTTAACTCTTCTGGTAAGTTTACGTGATTGCCATACATGGTGTGCGAATGTCTCGCCTTGGCGATTCTCGAAGCGATGTCCTCTTAGGTCCCTTCAGTTTCTGACACTACGAAACCGAGATACCTAAGTGAATTTGTGGACTCATTCCGCAGCCTCTTAACGGAATACGTACGTATCTTCACTAGTCATCCTGCTGTGAATTAGTGAAAAGTAATTCTGATTATGTGCTAGTGTCCGTGCCTTTTTAAGAAGTGATTATGCGGGCTAAAGGGTGGTTTTCCTTTATGTCTTTCAGATAATTTAAAATTCTTGGTGATCCATACTAATATTGCAAATACGAAAGTAGCTGTGTAGGTTTGCGTTTATAGCTGACTCGCGCAACTTCGTCTGCATCAATTTTCCCATTTTTCATAAATGCTCCGCTCCTATTTGTCATAGCGTGATGTTATATAGCTTATAGCCTTCCTAGATAAATGGGATATCCGATACTAAAATATTTTTGCAATTCGAACCAGTAGTTCCTGAGATTAATTCGTTCAAACAAACAAATAAACTTCTCAAACTTCACAAACTTCAGCTTTATAATATTAGTATAGATATAGATTATTATAGTATAAAAGTACTTTTTACGACTTTTTTTGACTGCCTCTGTGGCGCGGTGGGAGTGTATCCGACTGCTACGCAAGAGGTCGTGGGTTCGATCCCCACCCAGGATAAAACTTTGTGTGATGAGCACGATGGTTTATTCTGTGTCTGGGTGTTATTTATCTATAATATGTATGTATTTAGAAATATATAAGTATGTTTATCAGTTGTCTGGTTTCCATAGTACAAGCTCTGCTTAGTTTGGGATCAGATGGCGTTGTGTGAGTTGTCCCAAGATATTATAGCTCTGTCGGTCTTCCTTCATTACTGATTTTCACTCAATTTTCATGTTTGGTGTTAAGATTTCTTGTGCCATGGGACCTACATAGCAAAGGTTTTATCGTTACGAGGGCAACTCCGCCGAGAGCAACATCTAGTTAAATATAATTTATACCTCTGGGATAGTTCACTGGATTTTGCAACCCAGTCTATTGTTCCTAAAGAGCAAATAATAAAATTGACAAGACCAATTTTCGCTTTATTATCTCTAACGGATTGCTTAAAATCTCATACAAATTAAGGTTACTATACATAATAACTGAAATTATATACTAGTTAAGTAATGATAAAGTGTAGACTTTTGATACGTCAATTGTTGAAGTGCATCATTTTAGTAATAGTATTAATATACATACGGTCCAATTGCTTTGACCTTGTTTAATGCGATGGCAATTATATTTCACTTACGGTCATTATAATATTGCGTTATGTAAATCTATTAGAAGGCCTGTTTGGATATTTAAGTGTTTTCAATAATGCAAGCCCACTTCTCCTATGGAAGGATATTTAAAGTCGAGAGGTGCGTGAATCTGTGGCGATCAAATCGAAAGCACGTTGAGGCAAAATCCAGCGCTAACAGTTTATTGTACACTTTTGTGGAGCTATCTGCTCTTTATCCAAAAAGAAATATCAACTAATAAAAATACATTAAATTTCCAAATAATGTTGACTCCAAAATGGTAGATATTGTTTTTGTTATAGGAGTATAATGTTTATTTAATCTCCTCACAACGAAACCACAGAAATGAGAAATAATTATTGATAAAATGCATCTCATCGTAAAGTACCAGTACCATTTTCTTTGATTTGCTACTTACACTAATGGGTAGACAATTTAATAAAAAACATTAAGCTACAAACGTTTTATTTTTAAACGACGAAAAAATTATTTTATAAAGATTTTATTCCAAAAACTGAGCGCATTCGCTACGGTGCGACGAAGAGGGAATGAATGCTCAAGGTTATTTGGTCAGGGTACGGCTTAAGCCGAAGGTCCTGCATCTAATCTCTTTCCAGTCGTGACGGATTTACGTCCCATCAGACTATGAGAGTGATGGAATAGAGAGTGCACTTGTGTCGGCGCATACACTTGTATCTTGTGTTATATCTCCTGCGTAGTTGGCTAATCTGCTGAGATTTCCCGCTGTGACCAAAATCAGTAAAGAGATCATTATTTAAAAGTTACTAAACTAATAAACATTTTTGTTATGACTTTTCTAAATCAGACGTGTGTAAGTAAGAAAGCGTAAACTTGAAAGCGAATCGTCATCGAGTCGTTAATTAGTTCCAGTGACATCCAAATCTATAGTTATCGTGAACTTTCTTGCATTGAACTATGTCGATTGTATAGGCAGTTACAGCTACAAAGAAATTAATGTAGGGTGAAAAGAAACCATTCTCAGAAAGCATGTATTTTATTTTATATACTTTTGTTCTGATGACGAACATAAGGTTTTTATTATGTAATTAGGTATATTATCCTAACTTTTCTTTTTATTGTAAATTATACAAGTATTGGCAACATCGTATGTTACTTACATCTTATCTATCTATCTTCTATATATTTATAAATCAATTGCTGTTCGTTAATCTCACTAAAACTCGAGAACGGCTAGACCGATTTGAATAATTCTTTTTTGGTTTCATTCATCTTAATTCAGGGAAGATTTAAAAGCAAGGATAATTATGAAAAACTGAAAGGAAGAGCTGAAAATAAAAAAAAAATTGGTTGTATGGGAATAAATGTTGACCATCGGACAGGTTCTTTTTATGAATATAAACAAAGAAAAGCAGTTTCGTATTTTGTTATAGATGGTGCCAATCGATTTAAATTCGAGATCGACTTTATTTTAGGTGGTACGAAGTTCACCGGGTCAGCTAGTAATAAATATATCTAGGCACTTATTTTTCACAATGTAAATAATGTTTTGAATGCGTATTTTATTACCTAGGTTTAATTTAACAATTTTGTTAAACAAAACCTAAGTAAGTGTTAGGCATATGGAGATTTTATTTATCGAGCAAAATTCTCTATTTCCCATACAATCTAAAAGGCAATATTCAAAATAGTACAGTAGTATTAGTGTGTAAGTAACAATGAAAGGCATGTTGGATGAGTCCATAAATTACAACGGCGCTTGAGGTCAAATCCTAGTTTATGTTTAGGAGCGTCACAATACTTTGTTACTTTGATAGGTTTTACGACTCCATTGATGTTTATGCACCTTTGTGGTAAAGCCTTTTGTTTGATTAGACGATGCTGTCAAATGTACTGTATTAATTTACTTCCTTAATCAATTCTATTAATAGTATAAGGTAAGATGTTGACACGCGTTTTAGTGCGTTTTTCGAATGTAAACATAGATGCAGGTTATAAAAGGTTATAAAATTACACAAAGCTTCCAGAGGTGAAAACGTGACCTACAACAATAGATTTATCAATAACAAGTTTCACAAGTGTCAAGGCTAACTTTTCGCCGTCCATGAACAGGCTTAGCAAATAGTTTTTATACGCACTTTGACCAAAACGAGCGAAATTGTAGCAAAAAATCATGAATTTCCGTCCGAATTTCACCACCGTCTAATTGTTACGAATTGAATTATCCGGCTGATTTCGGTCGGCTTTGGTCGCGAATGTGATTTGGCGCGGCGCGTGACTTTCGCAATCGTTGACATTATCATGTCGTGTCTGGCCAAAGTTAAACGTCTGGGACTGACCTCACGGATTTGGCTGCCACGATAGTTTTTTTGTGAAAAAGGAACTGATTGGCTAATAGACGGAAACTAGATTGTGAAACGTGATTATATCATATATATGTATTTACATCATTTTATTTTACTAACTGTGCCGCGCAACTTCGTATGCGTAAATTACCCCCGTTTTTGCAACATTTGTCATTGCTGCACCGCTCCTTTTGGTCGTAGCGTGATGTTATATAGCCTATAACCTTCCTCGATAAATAGACTATCTAAAAGTGAAAGATTTTTTCAATTCGGACCAGTAGGTCCTGAGATAACCGCGTTCAAACAAACAAACTCTTCATCTTTATAATATTAGTATAGATTAAGAAAATATAACCCATTATGTCCATTTTATTATTTTTATTACCCAGACATGCGTTATTTGTGATTCCCAATAAAACACAAATCAAGTAAATAGAAACGAAAACTGTTCTTCAATTGTATATCATATAACTAACAGTTTACCATTACAACACGCTGTTTAATCGATGCAAACGTTATCATTAAACACATTAAATATAATATTTCGAGTGCTATAATCGTCACTGCCCCATATGGAAACGACCAGTCGCTGTCCATTACTTACGATTTCATTCTAAAAAGATCCTAATCTGAGCCCATTATCGTCTTGTAGCCGTACCTTACGAGAAAGGCTATCCGATCTATGTTAGCTTTATTTGGCTGGTAAAATCGAAATTAACTGGGTGAAGTAACGTTTTGATACGTTGGAGGATAGTTTACATATAATTTAAGCTTGTTAAACGTTTTGATTATGTGTTAGCTACTCGTACATAGGCGAGTTCGCATTTTGTGTGATTTGTTTTATGGACACTGCACACAATCAAACGAAAGCGGCATATTCTGGGATCAATACATCTGCATTGGATTGCCAAGTGAAATAAGGGTTATACCTACCCATTCTGAGAGGATGTTTGTGTCCCAGTGTCTTACTTGTCGAAACTAGGCTAATTAATTTAATTATATTATACTAGCGGACGCCTCGCGGTTTCAACCGAGTAGTTCCCATTCCCGTGGGAATACAGGGATATAAAATAGCCTATGTCACCCGAGGTTAGTGTAGCTTCACAAAGATGAAATAATTTTTCAAATCCGTCTAGTAGTTCCGAGCCTATTCAATACAAACAAACAATCAAATCTTTCCTCTTTATAATATTAAGTATTAAGTATTAAGTACTCGTAGATAAATATTTTGAATTTGAGTCTAAATTTGTTCTGATTTGTTCTGTTATGAGTAAAAACTTTAATTTGTTTCGTTATATTACAGAAGTTAGTACCTAATAATATAGTAAAATTTTACCACGTTATAATTCAAAGCATAACTTGGTTCTAGAGTTGCCACATCCGTTAATGACTACTTCTATAATTCGCTTACGGCTTCTTTCAATATCTGCTTGCCTTATACGGCAGATACAATTATTTCTCTTCTAGATCCCAATTATTTCTCAACAGTACCTATACTGAGTTAGTTATACTGATATGAACAAGCAACGAACTTAAAACTTCTAGAAAGCAAATAAATGTTGCTCTTGGCTGTGTCCGTATTTATTTAACGAATAATCTGACTCTGAACTGCCCAATATATGGCACAACTGAATGTTATCCAAACAAACGTTTATCAGCACAATTCAATTGGGTAGAAGACTACAATAACAATAAATTATTTTACACTATACAGGAAATAGCATTTGCAGAAATATTCTGAAAAACAATGTTTCTTTACAATTTTACGTTGTCATAAATTTATAAACATTGAAACTACATGATTTGACCATACAAAAGAATGACGTCATTGTTTTGTATTTCATATAAATTAGTACGGGGAGCATCGTTTGACGTTTCTTAAAAAGATACTGATTTGACTTGACAGTCATCTACCCTATTATGATATCGAAGTTTCCTTAGGATGCCATAATTTTTTGGTTGATATTAAAAATACAAATTAAAATATCATAATACTTTTTTATCTACTTGTTGCTGAAGCCAAGTGGTTGTTGAAGCCAAGACGGCTTCGCACAAGTGTACAAATGAAGAAAATGAGACCAGATTTTCACTTTGTAGTCGCTAGCCGCGGTCGGAAACTTCGATGCGAACAAAAATACATCTCGAAATACACAAAACCACCTATCACTTTCGCTACATCGGCATTTAAAACACTAGGAGTAAATCATTGTCAAATATATTACCGCGAGAGTACTCGTTTGACATCACTTACGAACCGCAGTCGTATTCACATAAGCTAAAGATATAATCGAGTGACAATCATCTTGAATTGACGTCGAAGAGAAAGCAATTATTTTGCTTTCCAAAGACGAGTTCCTAAATCAACGTCGATCTTACAAAGAGAACCCGTCGTGCATCCGAGGTCATACAATAAGTAGGTATCTGAATGCCCACTGGGTGACAAGTGACAATTGATTTGCGACAATGTTGTTGCAAGAAACAGGTATTTTGTGATATGTTGCAACAGCGCGCTGAATTTACTACATGCATTTTTTGTGACAAGACGCGCTTGCAACGCTGCGTTGTAATGCCTTTAAATAATGTCGCAGAACGAATGCCACTGAGCACGAGACGGTTACACCGTATTTGGCAGCGAATTGTCGGCGAGTTCGGTGACGAATTATGAACAAAGATACTATGGAGCTGATGATTTCATCAAATTATATAGTTACCAGCATTCGCTCACAATATTTTTTTTTGTTATAAAAGTTATAGACTAAAATTCATTTATCTGATAGTTTGGTATTAAACCTACAAACTCAAAATTCTAAATTTACACAAGAAAATAAATAAATAAAGAAAAATCATGTCAGTGCTGTAATGATATGATTTAAACACTTACACTGTAAGCGGCGGTAGCCTAATGGCTAAGGCACCGGTCTCGCAATCGTGAGGTCGCGGGTTCGAATCCTACTCATTATACTACCGACGTAAACCCACTCCTAACACGAGCCTTTGAGCTTAGTTGGAGGGGTTAACAAGATTGCTAGTAATGTGGGTCTCAATCCCACATTGCTAATTATCTTAATTTCTAAAAAAAATTAGCTGTAGAAAATACATATGGAAATCGAACCCACGTTTTGCGCAGTACACACTCTGTACACCACACTTCCTTTGCGCCATCGAGGCAGCCAGATCAATTTTGCTTCTCATTTGCAACAAGCTGTAATGTATACGACTGTCTTAACAAGGTACATATTATTGAGCAAAAAGCACCGGTCTTCTCGTGACGACGTTGTTCCGTTAACGGCATCATCGAGACCTTGACTCGTCGAAGCTTGAACTTTTGTAGAGCTACGGAACATTTGCCACGCTTTTGCTCTGCGATGAGACGTTTAATTGTTTTGAATCATTGTTTTTGTGTTTGTTTTTGCTGTTCGCGGATTCGCGTCGGCTGGACGTGAACGTTTTTATCCTCCAAGAACAGTTACTGGTTACCTGTATGTTTGAATTGTCTGTTTGTCTTTGGCGTTAAAAAAAGTTAAAAGTTTTTAAAGCCCCGCCTTAAAATCGCTTGTTAAAGAGGTTTTTCATTGAAAACTGTGACAGAGTAAGGGGCATTTTCAGACTGTATGTGTGTGTATATGTGCTCTGTATCCCTCACATATTCTCCCTGTAGTACAAAGGGATTTTAATATTGGTATTGTTTAAGAATTGTAGCGCGGTAAACACAGATTATTCCAAAAATCCATACTAATATTATAAATGTGAAAAGATTATTCCATAAATCCATACTTCCATACTTAATATTATAAATGTGAAAGTAACTCTGTCTGTCTGTCTGTTACGCTTTCACGTTCAAACAGCTAAACCGATGTAGATGAAATTTGGTATGGAGATAGTTTGAGTCGCGGGGAAGGACATAGGATAGTTTTTATCGCGATAACCGACATCCATGCGGGCGGAGCCGCGGGCGAAAGCTGGTATTGTATATAACACTGTATCGTTATTATTATGTCACAGATTTCAGAAAAGCAATATAATTAAATGATTGGAAAATTATATAATGCTTCCTTTGAAATCTTAATATTATTTGTAACTAAACTTAGATATTCATAGGTACATAATAAGCCATAAGTAGGTATTATCATGTAAAGATCTATTCTCTTAAAACTTTATGATTAAAATTACAATAATTATATTCATTTCCTTATGTTCTACATAGTTCGACTTGCTGATGCCTCTTCATATCTATAATTATGCAAACCTTTATCATTGTTGCGGAATACCGTCGTTATAATAAAATGTTCTTAGAATCATTTGAAACGCCGATATGAAGAAGCATTTTCATAACATTTATGCATGATGTGACGTAACACCTCCATAAAACATCGCAATTACGAACACTTTGATCGAAACTGAGTCAACTCAGATATAAACTTATTAGTTAATTTACTTTTGCGCAAATCTGTATCACTAGTAGATGTGTTGTAGTTTGCTGTATTAGGTAATGCGATTTCTTTATTTTTATACTAGCTTTCACCAGCGGCTCCGCCCGCGTGCCAGTCGGTTATCGCGATAAATACTATAGACGAGACTCAAACTATCTCCATACCAAATTTTATCTAAATCGGTTTAGCTGTTTGCGCGTGAAAGCGTAACAGACAGACAGAGTTACTTTTTATAATATTAATATGGAGTATGGGTAATAGAAAACGGGAACAAATCTAATGTCATGTGACTTTTCGCAAGCTAGCAATATTTTTGGACAAAATGATTTGTTATTTTCGATTTTTGTGTGCACCTACCTAAAGTTAAATACCCATATTTCTTTTGAAAATGATGGTGTTCCTATTCGTGCAAATGCCTGTAGGTCCCAAATGTCATTGCGAAGCATCTCTACGTGATAGATTCACATTTTACTTCGTGAAACAACAAAGCCTTTTCCGTTGTGTACTGTGAAACTAGTAGAACGACTATTTGTTATGTTATTTGTAACTGTTGTTTGTTTCTTGTACTTTGTTATTGGGACGTGATGGTGTAATCCGCTCCTGAGTTCGTTACAAGAAAATAGTACCGTAATAATTGGTGTAATGTACTATATTTTAATTGTAAACAATTTAGAGTTTCTTAAGTGGTTAATCACGTTCTGAATTCCAAATCTTATTTCTATTGTTTTTTTTTAAATCACTCTTGAGCTACGAAGGACAAAGAAAAATAGTGTTTTTGTTAGTTAATAATATTTAGGCTGATGATGTTTGCTAAGGCATCGGTCTCGCAATCGTGAGGTCGCGGGTTCGAATCCTACCCATTATACTACCGACGTGAACCCACTCCTAACTCGCCTTTGAGTTTAGCTGGAGAGGACAAGATTGCTAGTAATGTTCCCACATTACTAGCAATCTTGTTAACCCCTCCAACTAAGCTAAGCTCAATCCCACAATGGCAGTTATCTTTTTTTTCAAGAAAAAAAAAATATACATATTCAATAAAAAAATATGGATGTAACCATTTAAAAAATTACACTTTTAAACACTTTCTCATTTACATATTTATGAAAGAGAATTACATGAAAAGCAAATAATATTTCCATTAAGCTAAAAGCTTGTCATTATCGTCACAGCAGGTTTGCTGAAGGAAACAAGGGTTCTATGTTATGGTTAAATTTATTGCACATAAAAATGTCCTGTGGCATGTGGTAGCAAAACAGTATCTTCGAAAGTACTTTTTACAAGACATTTAGTGAACTCAGTTATTTCAACATTAAGTGTTTTTAACCATCTTTGGTTCTGCTAATGATATTAGTTTTTAAACTAGAAAAGCTTTTTAAGGTAGCTTACCTTATAAGTACCTACTTAAATAAGTTCACATTACGAACTAATTATTTACACATGGGAGAAAATAATAGAGCAGGTAATAAATTGGATTAATTGAGATGAGACATGGCAGAAATCTATCTATACTAATATTACAAAGCTGAAGAGTTTGTTATTGATTTGTTTGAACGCGGTAATCTCAGGAACTACTGGTCCGATTTAAAAAAATATTTCACGGTTGGATAGCCCATTTATCGAGGAAGGCTATAGGCTATATACACGCTACAACCAATAGGAGCGGAGCAGCAATGAGAAATGTTGCAAAAACGGGGATAATTTACGCAGACAGCTAGTTATTAATACACAGTGCCTGATGTCTGTCTGTTGTGGAGACAGTTTCACCATCCATATAAAACTGAGCTGAACGGTGGAAAGGAAAAAGGTGCTAACAAAACAGGATCATCAATATTAAAACTGAAAATACCTACTTGGCTGAACGGGATCCCTAAGCTATTATAATTTTCGTTTAAAAAAATATATTTTCAATTAATAAAAGCTAGATGCGTACGTTTTTCATCATTTAATAATAATAAATATATGTACATTATTTTTTGCCTTTATCGTTCAGCTTTACGTAATCCAAACTGGATACTGTAACTTGTTTTTTAACGATGTATGACATAGTGGCTACGCGACCAGTCAATTTAATGAGTCTACAATTACTTGTAAGAACGTATGAACGTGTTAAAATTATTGCGTTTTTTTTTCATCCACCTTGTTACGTATGATTTAAGGTTTTTTACGAGGTTGGTTTTGAATTTAAAAATTGTGTAATTGAGACTTAAAAGCCTGTAACCTAATAAATTTGACAAACTAATACTTGCATTATTATTTCAGCATAGAACTTTTACAAGTAGTTTCACTCAGTTTCTAGGTACTGTTAACCCATTTTGAAATGGCGACTGTCTCTGTGGCGCGGTGGGAGTGTGTCCGACTGCTACGCAAGAGGTCGTGGGTTCCATTCCCACACGGGACACCACTTTGTGCGATCCACAAATTGTTGTTCCGAGTCTGGTTGTACTTTGTGTCCGTGACTTGTATGTTTGTAAAGTCCCCCGCGACGCAGGGCTTGTACACTACAGCGGGAGTCGTCTTTTTTAAATAAAAAAAATAGAGTAACATTATTATTCAGCTATATTATTGCACTATCTCTTCTCTAAGATTACACTAATTTGTAGAGTACTAGGAGGAAGCCGATGTCCCTGCAGGGGGAACTTTGTAAGGCTGATTGCGTTTGCGATTGTACTGAAGTGAATGATGCCTTGCATTCCTTATTGCAATCGGTAAATGTCCAGAATAAAATAGATAATAAATTAAACTCTATGGCAATTCATTAATAAAAATGTGTAATACCCAATAAGTTATAGCTTCGTCATAAATTGAAATAACATTAAAAACGTTTAATATAAATTGTTTGTTCTTTGAGTTTTGAACGTTGTAAAATTTTATAAATACGGGTCTTAATCGAATATTATTTTAAGGCTAAATACCTTTGCTTATTGCCCGACGTTTCGACCGTATTGCAAAGGCCGTGGTCACGGGTCTATACGGTCGAAACGTCGGGCAATAAGCAAAGGTATTTAGGATTAAAATAAAATATTTACGCGATTAAGACCCGTAGCTTATAAAATTCTATAATGTGTACAAATCGCGAAAGTTTACGAACATAATTTTGCACGTTGGTTCTTTTTGCCACCCGTATGTCAGAGTATTGTGTGTGCTTGTTAAAAAACTACAAGCCATGTAGGACCAACTAAAGGACAAGAGAATGGCTCGATAAAATTCCATTTGAAGGAAATGTCAATTGGTCACATAAAGTTTACCGACGATATTTTTTATTTATTGTTCTATTTGTCCAAGTATGATTTGTGGGTATTTTGAAACATCCTATAAATGATAATTCCAGTTTTTATCTCTACCTAATGCATGTACTGTCTAATTAGCAGTTTAGATTGGTAGCAAGCTTTTTAATGAACTGGAATGCCTCTGTAACCACGATATAATATTTTGTACTCGTATATGTACGTAACGGTGCATAGCTTACATGACAGTTAGCCCAGGAGTCTGTAATCCATCGGTATACATGTTATGAACGATTACACATTCGGTGTTAAACTCTGTATGCGGAGAATAAATGATGGGTAGATACCCTCCCATTACTGCTAGGTATCTTGGCCATACTGAATCAAGGGCTAGAACTGCGCATTTGGATATAGACAAGTTCGTGTATCAGACAAACTGTACTTAACAGACTTCAGACATAACATTTTACGAGTAAACAGTTTACTATCGTCGTGCTAAATTGAAATCGTGTCGGTACTATCTGGGTGTCAGTATTTATCGTAAGACTGTCTATACATCGCGCCGTCTCGTTGTCGTATAACACTGTATGCTTTCTGGGACAAGGGATACCTCTGCAATTGCGAAAATGGCAAAGTAAGTTGTCATCATTTTCATACACCCGCGTTTAACGTTTGAAAATATGTGTAAAATCTATGCACTATAAATTTTGAAATAATTGTGAAATTGACTGAGAAATCAGCTAGATTGATATCAATTTAAAAATATAAGAAGATTAAATTCTATTAAACAATAAGATCCGATTCTTGGAAACCAGAATACCATAAAGCTATTTCAAAAGATTATATTTCTATCAGGTTGAAGTTGATATGACTATAAGTTCCTAATTATCAATGCATGATCTTGATAAATGATGTTAGGTCTAGTCTTGATATATTTATAATGTAATATGAAACTATAAAAGCTATGCATATTTCGGCTTTCAAGGCTTACTTTTGTTAAAAATTTAATATAGGTAAATAATGAATACGAATATTTAAGTAGTTTTCGTTTGAACAATAAGACAAATACATTCGTGTAAGTCAATATTTTCAATGTGAATACTTATGACGGCAAATTGTGAGTCGCGTCTCATTCAGTACCGTTACCTATTTCTCGGCTTGTTCATTACTTTGAACTCGACTTAGTATTAAAATCTCTTTTAGCTCTTGATGCCGTGACGGATCAGCATTCAAAGCAGAATAGCATTCTCATTATACATTACTACGTCCATCAACATTCATCGAATTATGAGTATTTTGCATCAAGGTCCATTTAAGAAATAATACAAAGTTACAGTTGTAATGGAGTTTTACGTTATAAATAGATACCGTGAAATAGGTGCTTTTCATAAAAAATAAATCATTTGAATATTTTACAATCAAAGTATAACTGTTCATTGTTGTTGTCAATTTACAAATCTTCAAATATCTAATGCTGTGACAAGTAATTAAAGGAGAAAATAGGATAGAAGCAGTATTCTATTCACTTGAACCATATATTTTACTAGCTGACCCGCGCAACTTCGTAAATTTTCGTAATTTCGATTATCGCGTTCAAACAAATAAACTCGTCAGCTTTATAATATTAGTATAGATTTAGAATGCGGAAACAGAGTTTCAGTTTATCATGTTATTTATAGTTCGTATAAGGGACATTCTTAGAAGAGTTGAATATTCTAGCCTATAATGACTTATCTCCTTTGTAAAATAAGCAACGTGTCACAGCTTTTACTATTTCAACATATCCCGGTTTTCAAATAAGAATGGATTATGATTGCCTTCGTTTACTTTAAAAACACCAGCTTTGTTTATCTAAACATAAACTAGTTCGGTTTCGTCTTCTTTCTGTCTTTTGTGAATGTTAATTGACTTTTATAACATGTTGAAAACTACGGAGCTGCCTGAATAACTTAACTACGACAGTAATAGTCAAGTTTCATAATTCTTGAAGTGAAACTACAAAAAATAACTTACAAATTGCGTTTCCTAAAGCCAAGTTGGTTTCAGTCCAGTGTGATACCTAGGTACTACTGAAGCTAGCCATGATTCCCTCGTCATTCCACCAAAACCCGTCGAAGCCACGATAACTTATACAATGAATTATGGAGAAGAAATTTTCAATTACATTATTGTGTTGCAGTCACTGTAAAGTTCAACGCACATACTTCCAATATACTTACTTGTTACAGTAGCTATCCGTAATAACGACTGAACTTTTAAGGCTCATGGCAGCTTCCCAATTTCAACAAGAAAAAAAAAATCTCCACCTTACAAATACATATATAATATAAAACAAAACAACGGGTTGCACTCTAGGAGTGCCGGCAGAAGTGAAAACTTGAACATTATATTACATACTGATGAAATTTGAATAATATTTTTCGATTTTACTGACATAATAATAAAAAAATATGAAATAATAAATCACATATTTATCAAAAAACCAAAATCAAAATTAAAAAAATAATCGTAACTCGAACTGGGGTCTTCTGGTTTCTGGAAAGCCCGATTTCCCACCTGAGCTATAATATCATAGTAGATGGTGGCGAAATTTACCTTCGTATTCTAATGATATTGTAGCAGTTTTTCATTGCTCTCCCTCCATCTTACGAATTTTCGATCAGGTCACGTGTCCTGACGCGAGCTTAACATTTTTTACCCATCCCAAAAAGTGCACAACGCCGCTAAAGAAATTTTCACTTCAAAAATATATTTTACAATTTGAGCAGCGTGACTAATATATACCTATATTCATGCCAAATTAAACCTTTCTAGTAGGTACTAAGAGCCTTTGAACCTAGCTGCGGATAGACGGTCATGGGGAAACTCTAATTGTTCCTTTTTTAACGGAATCCTAAAAAGTAAAGTGTGCATTTAGAATTTGCTTTGTTTAAGTTCGAACGTGCTATATCCTAAGTGGGTCATTCGGCAGCATGACAATAGACTTAAAAACAATGTTGAGAATAACGTAACGGTTGCTAAGTCTCATTAGCTGTCATACGTAATAACTATGTGTGTTAAAAAGCGGGTAAAATATTTTAATTATGTTTATGGGAAAAGGTTGTGTTCAAATTTTATAGTAAAACAATAATTATTATAATGTTTAACTACATGCAATCATGTTTGTATAAAAAAAGTTACGGTTTACAATTGATAACTTTTTAAGTTACGCTTGGTAAGTTACTATTCGAGTTATTCGACATGAGAATGGACGCGAGACGCGATGATCTTTTTACCTAGGTAAAAAGAAAGTAAATTAAATACTACCATGCGATACCTACGTATATGAACCGAACTGATTCCTAAGCTTTAGTTTCATTCGCTATTAATCGTTATCAGAATAGCTATAAATATTGACCAAAAAGTAACTTCATTCTGTTTAATCATTGGCTCGATGTAGAAACGGAAAATTGCGTCAAGATGTATCGTTATCACTGCCATTAAATAATATTATATCGCCGTTTCCTCCATGAATAAAGACATTAATCTCAAGACGTTATTTATTTGAAATTGTCATAGATATAGTGTGGGTCTATATCAGTATACGTAGATTTCAATAAGCTGACTAGATACATTGTTGCGGGCTATCCGTGTGGCATACATAAATCTTGTTTTGTGATCAGAATTCCTATTATATTCGACGTTTATTTATTCAACCTGTACGTGTTTGTTTGAATGATTTTGCTCGAAGTCACACCCATCTGCCCACGCGTAGCGAAAGCCGAAAAGATACTATATTACTTTTTTGTTTCGTGTTCTACGTCCTCTGCATCACAGTTAAGTGAAAGACGTACACATCTATCGATTTTGTGTACAGTTACATCGATTACGAAATGTCGATCCGATTGTTGCGATTCTTCGAGTGATGTTCATACCTGCGGGTGGTCTTATTTTCGATAAGTGGACAACCAGGTATATGCTTAGTTTAGTGAATTACTATTGTTTTAGAAAGCACGTAAGTCCACTTTTCTTCAATATAATGAAACGAATAGAAGGAAGATTGCACCAGCAATTTGAAATATAACTTTTTTAAATTACAATCGTAAATGAAACTACACGAGTTACTGGACTTTTTCTCTTGTACAATTCATTTTAAAGCCATACATTTCTCAGTGTATGATAGTATCACTAACTCATGTTAGTCCAGGTTAAAGTTATGGTCGCCCCATAAGGAAAAAGGCCGTAACGATACACGTTACAATTCAACCGTTTCCTGTCGATATGTTCACGATCGATCAACAGGTTTGATTCCTGGTCGAGCCAGTTGTAGCAAGTTTGTTGACGAGACGCAACACACGGAAACCACGGATCAAGATTTTGATTATAGACGTTGTTAATCAATAATTAATCGATGGTAAAAGAGTTGTAAGTAATAAAATCGTCACTAATTGGTAATAATGACGTTGTAAGCACTAAAATTGTGTGATTGATTTAATTAATAACAGATAAATATGTTTCCACATTTTTGAGGCTGGTAAAAACCATTTACTATGTCATGTATAGATAGATTTTTGACCATGCTACTGATTTTATCTTAACGTGGTCATAAATCTATCCACACGTGACTATCTGACTGAAAAACGGGTACATTCTACCAAAAGCAGGACAACCGCTAACACTAACAATTATTCTATTCGATCTCTCAGTTAGTATCATTTGAACCAGTCCGCTTTACTCGCAACAAACCTTTGTCCACATCCGAAACATTTTAAGACTTAACCTTTTAAACAAATCACTCCGATCCCTATTAACTTCCTGACGCAAGTGTCGGACTACCAAACTTATTGTCCAACAAGTGAGTCACATAGGACCGGTTCCCACACCCACTGTGCGCCTACGCATTGCACCGAAACATTGACATCACTTATGCAAGGGTTGTTACATTTTACTTTTATATTTACCGCTTCAGTGTTGTCAGTGTTGTAAATAGTTGTTGATTCGACTTTTGGGGTTTTATCAATTTAATATAGATAAAAAGCTGTCGATAGATAGGCATCTACATGTTTTATGTAATGATTACCATATTACAGAATATGATTAGAAATACCGCGTTATCGTGTTATGGAATAACATGGTACGAGGCAAAATTGTAAGATCATCAATTTCATTTTTCACCGTAGGTGTAGTAAGATAGGTAATACCTACGTATTTTTATTTTTTTTAATATAACTCGGAAGCCACTTCAGGAAGCCATTTTCTAATATTTACATCAAATGGGCAAATTAAAATTTTTTGAACGTAGTTCCTTATTGCACGTTTATGTTTGAGTTTGTGAGGTTGTAGGAGATAATATCTGGATCTACTGAACCGATTTTGAAATTATTTAGCAATAGAAAGCCACGTTATTTGTGAGTGTTAGGCTATATAACATAACGCTACGACCAAGAGGAGCAGAGCATCAATGAAAAAAGTTGCGAAAACGGGAAAAAATTACACAAACGAAGTTGCGCTGGGCAGCTAGTAACGTATAAGACGAAGGCAATAAATATGTCGTAAAGCTTTCATTGCCCTATTGTGAAAACCTTTGATCTCAAAAAGTTACATATAGAGAGTGTGCATTCTGTACAGGCTGTAATTAAAACCTTATTCGGAGTCGGTTTGTTGCAAATTACCTTACTATGTTACACTATAATATAGAGTCCTGATTAATTGACTATCATTATAAAACAATCTAGTTAAGATTTTTTCTCTTACTCGTTACCCAGTGAATATCTTTAACGTCAACAAAGTTGCTTAATAGCTTATGACATTCGAGGGAGTGGTTCGAGAACTGCAATATATTGGAGACCTCACAGCACGCAAGATAATAATGTACTGTGAAAATGTAATCTATATTTAAATATACACTGTGCTGTAAAAAATATGGGTTTATAAGAAAGCAAGACATTGGGTTTATCCTTTTGTGGTCATTATTACTTTTGTTTGTAGATTATAAAGGACTTGTACAAAACTTCAGATGATGATGCCTTGCGTTTTGTTTTACTATATTATGATTCTTACCAGGCTACCTGATTACCAACTTTTGACTTATCTATACTAATATTATAAAGCGGAAGAGTTCGTTTGTTTAATTGTTTGTTTGTTTGTTTAAACGCGCTAATCTCAGGAACTACTGGTCCGATTTGAAAAAATATTTTTTTGTTGGATAGCCCATTTATCGAGGAAGGCTATATAACATCGCGCTACGACTAATAGGAGCGGAGAAGCGACGAGAAATGTTTCAAAAACGGGGAGAAATTACGCATACGAAGTTGCGCGGGACAGCTAGTGTTAAGATATGTAGATAACCTGTATAACTAAAGCAAGAGTATAATTGCCTATTGCAATCGTAAATTATATAGTTTTAGAACTTCTTTTAACAACATTAGGAATGCTGAAAATCTCACCTACTAACGCGGGTTTCCAAGAATCATCCGCTAATCAAATTACTTTTACACAATCGTTCCCAATTTCGCGGCGCATTCATCCGATGAGCTCAACAGATTGGACAAACATTATCTAAACAAATATTTAATTGGCATTGCTAATTGCTGACTGGCTCCTATTGTTCCGTTGGCGATTCTTTCTCACAATTGCCATTGTGTCGAACAATGTTGGGAGCCGACCCCAAGGATCATGATGCAATTTGGCCAGTCAACGTTAGCCTCTTTAGAGGAAGCTATGGCTTCTTAGAACGCTGACTTTTCGGAAGGGTATCGGACCGAATCATTGTGTCAAAGAATGATGTTCCCCTTGTGTATTTTTCCTAAAAATATCAATTCGGCTTCTTCAGTAAATTGGTGTCTTCTTAAAGTTCTGTGCCTTTAGATATATAGTTCTATTCTAGAGGAGGCAAAAGATATAATTTATCGCGAAACGTCATTCCGAGTTTTCCGTGAATTGAATGACTCTTGTGCCAAGTACGTAAGTGGCAAAACATTATTCTTTCAGAAAATGTGTAGCTTCGTCAATCCTAATTCATGTTGAATTTTTTATGACTGTTTCTAGATGGTTTTGTGTTTTTATCGGTGGTGTGGGCTTTTAAGACACCTAATGTTTACGTTACAAAGTTAGTGTTCTGTTATTGCGCGAACGAAAAATCTTTGAAGAAGTACCCATATAATACCTACTTACCCTATCGTAATTTGAAAACGAAAATTGAATAAGTTACATTATATAGATATCAACATCAACCATTCTTCTTTAATTGTCGATAAATCTTAAATTTTTGAAAAAGTTTACAAAATTTCGCTTCGAGAAATCAGAGTAGATACTATTTTTTTTTTTTTTTTTTTTAACTTTTGGGACAACTCATACAACGCTATCTGATCCCAAACTAAGCAGAGCTTGTACTATGGAAACCAGACAACTGATAAACATACTTATATATTTTTAAATACATACATATTATAGATAAGTAACACCCAGACACAGAATAAATCATCGTGCTCATCACACAAAGTTTTATTCTGGGTGGGGATCGAACCCACGACCTCTTGCGTAGCAGTCGGACACACTCCCACTGCGCCACAGAGGCAGTCGCTCTGATCAGGTCTACTCTGATTCCCTGAAGCTATATCTTGTCTTTCTATCATAATGGATCAAGGTAGCTGATACAGTAAATATTAACGTTCTTATTTATTTGTTACAGGTGCACGAAAAGGAAACATAATTTAAGTAATGCGAACCCATAGGTGTACTCATTTCTGCGTAAGTACTGTTATTACATTTACTCTTTTATTAGCTAAAAGTCAATGTTGGTTCAACCTCATTCTTTGCCAAAATGTTTACACTTTCACCAAAAAGCCTCGTGATCAGTCGGTCACGGTTTTAAAATAACCAAAAGCATTCAATAGTAAAACTATTATGATCGATTCGAACTTACAACTCTTTCAATAGGAGGATCATGGCACTGTTACCATTTATCTCTATTTTTAGGGTTCCGTACTTCAAAATGAAAAACGGAACTCTATGGGATCACTTTGTTGTCCTTCCGTCTGTATGACAAGACCCTTTATCTCGGGAACGCGTATCTCGGAGGTATCGAGTTGAAATTAAAACCATATACTCAGGCCTGCAGTCCCTTGAAGCTGTGAAAAAATCAAACTTCTAACGGCCGGTCTGAATAAATCAAAAATCAATCTATCGATGGATTTGTTTACTGGAGTTATATTTTTGACGTAAGCTCCATACAAAATATGTCAAAATACTACGTCTAGTAGCCAAATCCATCGATACATTGATTATTGAGACTGGCCGTAAGTTAACGTTGAAAAAAGAGACTGCCGTTTATGTCGCATAAAACGTACACTTCGATACTCAAGGAATTTTATTTTTTATAGGGTACTTACAAATTTGTAAGGAACCCTCGGTGGGCGAGTCCGACTCGCACTTGTCAGGTTTTATTATTTGATTACATAAATCTATAAAAGTAGCAAAAATAATCCTATTAAATTTTGAAAGGGAAAAGGTATCTGCTCATTTTCTGAACAACTTATAGTTATTGTACCTATTATAGTATTAAAAATAACTGGTGAGAATGTTACGGCAAATGTCAACGCAATAAGGCCTGTACCCATTAATTTCCGATTAGATACGTGTAACAACCGTTTATAAAGCCATACTTATACTTGATTTATGTCGATGCTACTAAAAAGATAAGCCGAAATCGATCGACTTTATCACGTTGGTTCGGCTTTTTCTGCAGATATGCAAGTAAATGACTCAATTAAAAGTCGTTAGCAGTTCGTTTTGCGAAATTATCTTGAGTCTGCGTTACTAAAGTTTTTATCTGTTTAAAATATCTGATGTACCCTGAGGCAAACAAGACCATTTAAAACTTTGTTTGATAAATGCCGGTAACTTTGCTTCTACTCCTCCTCCATCCAGATATAGTCATCTGCAAATTGTAGGTGGTCAAATATTAGATTTTCTAACACCTTTGATTTAGTAGTATTTGAATTTAAATTATTATTTTAATGATTTCGATCATGTAGGTATTTTGTGTTGGTGTTGTTTCACTATATTCTTTTTCTCTTCGTGTTTTCTCTTAATACGAGTACCTATATACTTTTTGCTTTAGAATAGGTACTTTTATTTGATAATCTATTTTCTTGAATCTATACTAATATTATAATGCTGAAGAGTTAGTTTGTTTGAACGCGGTAATCTCAAGAACTACTGATCCGAATTGAAAAATTCTTTCACAGTTAGATATCCCATTTATCGAGGAAGGCTATAGGCTATAATAACATCACGCTATGACCAATAGGAGCGGAGAAGCTATGAGAAATGTTGCAAAAACGGGGAAAATTTACGCAGATAAAGTTGCGCGGGACAGCTAGTATGAAATATTTATTTGAAGCCAGATAATTATGAAATACTGTAAATACGAATTATATTATATTTCCGAAATCAAATTTGATACAAAAACATAATAACAGTAAAATGTGATGATGTCAGATATGTGTAAAGATTATTTGGGCACAAAATTAAGTCGTTAATGTACGACATTGTATTAGAATTTTTATGTCTTCATTTTATAGCCGCAATCGTTTTATACCGGCTTACCTTCGGGCTTGTACCAGGATTATAAAGTACACTTGTACAGGTACTTTAAAATACTGTAATATTTTAAGAATACAAGTACACACATCAGATCACACCAAGATACTTTGAAATTGAAATAATGTCATGTTTTAAAACATTCGACGTTTAATTAAAACCGTCAGTAAAGACATAAACGCGTTGGTTTTTCTTGTGTTTGAATAAAGTTGTTTCAGATTTTTCTTACTCTTTTTGTTAGCTTCGCTTGAAATGTACGTAATAAAGAGCCTATAACATCTCTGGCTGTTGTTTCTAAAACGCACTTCAAATATGCCAAATGTCTAACAGCTGATAAGCTCCTTATAATATTATACAGCTGAAGAGGTTGTTTAAACGCGATAATTTTAGAAACTACTAGTCCGAATTAAAAAAAATCTTTCACATTTAACATCTCGCTACGACTTATAGAAGCGGAGCAGCAATGAAAAATGTTGCAAAAACGTGGAAAATTTACGCCGTAAAGCTCCTCATAACTATATTAATGAGGACATAAATATATTATGTAAGTCTACTTACTACTACGACTACTTCCTAAAACTGCACAGACGTAGGACATTGCTTATTACAAAAGTCGGCTATATCCAGAATTGGACATTCTCGTTGAATTATGATGATGATTAAAGCTTAGGGGCCATAAATATCATTGTCCAAGCTCGTTAAATACCGCCCAAACTGAACGATTTATGTTTATCTAGGCTTATTAAACGTTTGCCACTTAACTAGGAAACTTGATCAAATTCCGATGTCTAATAGTAGAAACACTAGTTTTAGCTAAGTGTAATATTGAACAGATCAAAAAAATTGCGCATATAAACAACATTACCAGGTACGAAGATAGGTTATCTAGCTATACAAATAAATATAAATAAAATTGAAGTGCCTCTTTGTGTAAAAGTTTATTACTAAACGCATATGATAGTATTATATGGTACCTACATATAACAAAAACACATTTTTATTGTCTGTCTGTTTGTTACGGGTAAGCTCCAAAATGGCTGGACGGATTTTGACGGGACTTTGACTGTTAGACAGCTGAGGATGTAAGGAGTAACGTAGGCTACTTAGCTTTTTATTATCAGGCTAACCTCTATAGGGAGAGCAGCACTGCAACTTAATGCGGACGAAGATGCGGGCACAGCTAGTATTTTCTAAAAACATTACAATCTTACAGAGATTAGGGGCAGAATAGTCCACAAGGCACGAAGCCTTGGGGACTATTCTGCCCCTAATCTCTCTTGGACAGTGTCTGATTGAACTAGTCTAGTACCTAGTAGTTGAGAGAATAGAGAATTTTGCTCGATTATTATTCCAAAAAACTTAATTTTGAAGTTTTCAATAGTATGCTTATTAGTTTGCTTTGTAGCATAATTAAAGTCAAGATGAATATATAATATACATACTCGCATGTAAGTATCATTGTTATATTGTTTTATAGATACAATTACATAAAATTTGTTGGCAAAATAGCTGAACTACAGAAATAAGGCTCTCGTTAAAGATTAATCAGCAGTCATAAAACTGCCTGTTTTATTGACCAGTTGCTTTAGGAATAAGGAACTCGTTAAAACACTTATAACTTGTCCTCCAGGAATATACGATTTGCTATAAATAAACATGTAGCATAAGATGCTTTATGAAAATAAAATTAGTTTTGGGTCTTTGAATACAGTTTATTATACACAGGTATGTCCTACTTACATACATACAACGACTGCCGTCACACGTCACAATAAACCATTTTGTACAGTATCAATTTCTATGAAAATGTCATTCATTTTGCTAAAAGTAATATTATTATTTTATTTAAAATCTTTAGATCACAGTTCTTAATCATCTTTACTAACAGCATAATACTCTGTTTTACGGACAGTTGTGGGTATTATAATGATTTTTATATCGTCTTAAAATAATAATAATAAAATCTTGGGTCAACTCACACATTGTCATCTGATTCCAAACTAAGCAAGGCTTGTACTATAGCAACCAGACAACCGATAAATATACTTACATATTTCTAAATACATACATATTGTAGATAAATAACACCCAGACACAAAAAAAAACCATCGTGCTCATCGCACAAAGTTTTATCCTGGGTGGGAATCGAACCCACGACCTCTTGCGTAGCAGTCACACCACCCCACAGAGGCAGTTTAGAAAGATAATTGTGAGGCAAGACGTTAAATCATGGTTTTGGTCGCTTTTGCCAATTGTATGTTATAGGAATGACCGAAGTTCCCCAGAATTGAAGTCGTAATGTAAGTAACCTACGCAAAGTTACTGTTCATATCGAGTGCTAGAGACCTGTCAATGCATTATCAAAAGCTTTATTCAATACAAGTTGCAGGACGGAAATAATAATATTTGCACTGCACCTAACAATTTTATGTCAAACCTTAAGTAATTCAATGCAATCGCATAACGAAATCGATTCATTAGAATGACGCCCACCTACATCGATCGACAATTTCGGCCGATCGTTCATTGTGTTGTAATCTTTGTAATATTGTAATTATCCTCGCAATTTGCTAACTTAACTATATTTTCAAACCATTTAGAGATAATTCTACTTACCGTTGTCGTGGCTATTTACTATTATAGGACTTCGATAAAACTATAATTTCAATGGTATTTCGATAAAACTTACAATAATTTTATATCAGTTTAAGTGTTTATTGGATTATACTGTTTAGTAATATATATACCATTACTTTATACCTACAAATTAATGTTGTCGCACCTTGTGCAGTAGTAACTCATAAGTACTTAGCAGATCTTAATCTAAGTGCAAGCAACTATCAATTACCTACTTTATGTATGTCGTAACCTATTATTTATCTAGCTATAAAGAAAACACCACGGTGACAATAGAGAAAAATCTTTCGATAGACATAAAATTCTCAATTTTAATAAGAGTGAGGAACTTGGCGGGTAAAAAAAACATATTGCGACGACTCCAGATAAAAACTGGGAACAGAACAAGTAGATAATGTCTATAAAATTGTGTCAGGTACTCCCACTTGTTTTTTTATAGCATTATCATAGACTAGCTGTCCCGCGCAACTTCGTATGCGTGCATTTTCCCCTTTTTTGCAACATAATTAATTACTGCTC
This sequence comes from Herminia tarsipennalis, assembly GCA_945859575.2. Classification (NCBI taxonomy): domain Eukaryota; kingdom Metazoa; phylum Arthropoda; class Insecta; order Lepidoptera; family Erebidae; genus Herminia; species Herminia tarsipennalis. The sequence continues at coordinate 19,777,409 of OX243835.2, forward strand.
CGCTCCTATTGGTCGTAGCGTGATGTTATATAGCCTATAGCCTTCCTCGATAAATGGGCTACCCAACAGAAAAATATTTTTTCAATTCGAACCAGTAGTTCCTTAGATTGCCGCGTTCAAACAAACAAAGTCTTTAGCTTTATAATATTAGTATAGATTGATATATCGGCTCGCAAGTCGTAGTGACTCCCTGTTAACTACGCCTTTATTAGGACTCGCTTACCTTAATCTTTTGTTGAAGGTTATTAGTTTATAGATAAGTTCTGAAGCAAGGGACTCGTACCATTTTAGACTTGCCTTCTAATAAACATTATGTGTTGTGGCTATATGGTAATGGTAAAATGTGGGAACTAGAAGATGTATGACCACAATACTGTGTTCGAAGCTCGCCTGTGAAATCAGGGAATAGGAAAGAGAAAATTGTATAGGGTTCTTTGTCATTTCTTGTGGGAAGGAACATGGGGCAATAATCAATGTATCTGTCATAGGTTCGTCTCAGTTCATTTTAAATAAACTTATTTATTTATCTTTCTGTGGAAAGCTTCTAGAAGCCTAGGCGCGGTTGTATGTAGTGTAAAAGTCACTAGGTACATCTTTTCATGGTGTAATGGTTACAGCACTTTACTGGCTTTACTGTATATATACAAATATATTGTTAAAAATGGCATTTCAAAAAGTGGCCATGAGTTTTTATTGCCAAGTTCTTTTCTCGCGCCTTTACTCTTGCGAACTTGGCATTAAATGTAGAATCATTGTATTCCAAATTTTGTCTGACGTTCATAAGCGTTGCATTTGTAACCTTAATGAAAAACATATTTTGACTTGACTTGACTATATTAACAATTTTTAAAATAGCAAATTTCTAAAATGAGAGTATAAATCCTAATGTTCTGTTTTACAATTAGAAATTATTATTGTAATATTCTGATTTGTGAATGCCAATAAATGCATATTTGTACGACGGAAGGTTTTGCTATTAAAGACTGTTTTATGGACTTGTGTTGTTGACTGTAACTACAAGGAAAATCTATAATTATGTATATCCTTAAACCAACTGTATATTTGAAACAGGAATTTGTAGAGAGGTTAATAGAGGTCTAATAATACTACGAGTATATTGCCTAGGTAATGTGTGATTGTCTATTATTTTTAACAAACTAAAAGAAAGTATGTTATCAATTCGTCCGTTTTACATTGTTACTACGGGCTACCAGTATGGAGTCAAAGAAAAAAACATTCCAAGACCTTGATCAAATAGTACATATAAAAACTAAAAATATGAAATATAAAGTAATTTGGAAAAATTAAACCGACAAAATGTAACTAAAAATAAAAAACTGTTTTTTTTTTTAAGTCTGTTAATCTATACTAATATTATAAAGCTGAAGAGTTTGTTTGTTTGAACGCGGTAATCTCAGGAACTACTGATCCGAATTGAAAAATTCTATAAAACATCACGCTACGACCAATAGGAGCAGAGCAGCAATGAGAAATGTTGCAAAAACGGGGAAAACTTACGCAGACGAAGTTGCGCGGGTCAGCTAGTAATGAAATAATACTTCTTACACGAAATTAAACTGTTTTTTTTTTGAGGTGGTTGCCATAACAATTATTCCATCCATTAGTTTGGTGTGATTGATTAATCAAACAGACGTGTAACCTTTCTATTTTTGAGTGCTCAATTGAATGTATTAACTTTGTTAAGAAGATAGACAGGCGGTTTACCTATGATTTTTTTTTCGTAATTGGTTATGAAAGGTTGAAGTTGAAAGGCTTATCATCATACTTATATCATCTTTTTAAATTACACTACGGTATAAGTTTGCATATTTCAACAATGTGTGTATTCGGTATATTTGTCCCCGAGTGTTTACGAACATCATTAGTTTTTTAATCTTGTTCGCAATATTATAAACTGTCTACAAATTTATTATTTTCCAAAATTAACGCTATATTTTTAACAATTAAATTGTGAAATGTTCCTAAATCTAATTGCAAATTATAACAAGTTTTATTAGGTGATATAATCACTGACAAATTTTAATTTCTATTAAATTTTAATTAAATTCACTTGCATTACAGCCTCACCAGTCTGCTTTTTATACTTTTCATCTTAGAACTTCCTTCGTATAATATTTAAATTGCACCCTACACCCGATGCTATTAACATAAACTGTGCACTTATATGACTTATAGTTTATAGTTATATACAAAGGAAACGCACGCACCTGTCTTCCGTAGGCGGTGCGTTTGCGCATCAGGCGGCCGTATGACCAGACATAAAAACAAAAAAAGGGTTGGCCAGGGCTGCCCGTTCGGTCAAACGGTTATTTTATACCGTCAGATTTGTAAAATTATACACATTGGATTCTCATTATACCTACTAACATTTTTGTTTTTAATTCGTTTTGACATAGGTACCTTAAATTAGTATTTATTTTAGTGATATTTTATGATAATTCTTACATTTTTTTTATGTAAACAAAACAGCGGGTCAATTCACGTATTTAAAGCAGTGCAGTTGCAGTTAAGTTTCGATTAAAACGACAATTTTTGTATTCTTGTAACTTTAGGATCGATCTCAAATACGCTTGCGTCAAGTAAGCGTCTCGAGAGCGCAATAACGTCATTCTAGTACGTTGCGCAAGCGTTTTTAAGGTATTTAGACTTTAAATACGTCAATTGATCCGCTGATAGCTACACGTATTGGTCTTGTTTAAATAAATTGTTACAATTAAAATTTGTATCTGAAAAAAATCAAAATCCTTTTCTGGTCGCAGAATTTACTCATGATACACATGTTTTTTTTTGTTTCTGGTAATCTGCTATACATACAGGATACACGAGATAACGACTATATTATACAAATTTTGTACAGAATTATACGACCTGGCAGCCCTGGGATCGATCTGGGAACGTCAACTGTGGATATTTTTTTTGGTCAACCCAAAAAAATATCAACAGTTGGTGTATCAAACCTGTTTCGATGACTGAATTTTGAAAGCGTTTTAGAATGTTTGTTTCTTTTTAATTAGGCGGTTATAAATTAATTTAAGATTTTATGGCGTTGAGTTTTATGTGTCCTACGGCTGGAGATCGGTGTCTTATTCATCTTGACTGCAGTTTTTATGTATTTAGTAGGCGTAAATTATAGAGTTTTAAAAACCTTTGATTTCTTTATATGGGATTAAAAGTTTATTTCAAATATTAGACTGAACCTATGAACTATCTGTCATTGGGAATGTAGGTTATACATATTTCACAGGCTCGAATGTTGACAACCGTTTATTTTGGTAGTAATTGTATTACGTTTTTTGTTTATAATTTTTTGCCATGTGTATGTGCTATCTATTTTAAGTTATAATTTAACTAGCTGTCCCGCGCAACTTCGTTAGCGTCAATTTTCCCCGTTTTTGCCACATTTTTTATTGCTGCTCCGCTCCTATTGGTCGTAGCGTGATGTTATATAGCCTATAGCCTTCCTCGATAAATGGGCTACCCAACAGAAATATTTTTTCAATTCGGACCAGTGGTTCTAGAGATAACCGCGTTCAAACAAACAAACAAACTCTTCAGCTTTATAATATTAGTATAGATATGCAAATCTAATATTATTTTGTACAAAAAATAGGAGTGTCATCAAACATTAAAAAAAACCAATGTTATTTGCTCCTAGTTGTAAACTGCGGAGTCCTGTGCATGAGCTCATAAACCACAAAAATACGTCTATCTAGTCACATTTCAGAATCGATTGCTTTATAAGTGCATATTATGTTAGATATCAAAGTAGTTGAAGTGGCCGCGCGCACCCAACTCGGCAACGCGGCCTTTGCGTTTCGTCACAGCCTCAATCCACATTCCTCAATCTAGCGTCGACTTGTCTCTCTTACCGACAAACACTTTGATTTATGTACCATGTTCTTCTAGTTTTGGGTACGTCCAATTAAAGTAAGACGAATTAGTACAAAAGATTTAAGGTGCGCTTTGATTGTAAATAAAACGAGAGTACCTACGTAAGCGTTATAAAAAAAAACATAAAAATCTGAAGTCGTTTTATTTTATTAAGTTACCATGGTAAAAGCCGTTATAGTCCATTTTGATTGCCACTAATCACCACTTAAACTTAGCAATATTTTTCTAGAAAATTTATTAGGTACGTATCGAGGCTTGTGGAATAAATATCGTATTAAATATACCCCGTTAGTTTGTTATTATACTACTAGACCTGAGTTTATCGATATTGATAAATGGTTAAACCAGAGTTTCAATCTAAATTTCTGTGTTAAATCTTATTAAAATACTGTTAACTTTGTCAATGAATCGACGAAGACGGTCCTAATGTCAAGTCAAATCAAAATACTTTATTCATTTAGGTTACAAATGCAACGCTTATAAACGTCAGATAAAGTTGGAATAAAATGATTCTACATTTTACAAGTTCGCAAGAGTAAAGCCGTTAGAAAAGAACTTGGCAATAAAAACTCATGGCCACTTTTTTAAATGCCATTTTTTACAATATATTTGTATATATACAGTAAAGCCAGTAAGGTGCTGCAACCATTGCACCATGAAACTCAAGCAAGCAACAAGTACCGTACGTAAACTGGTTTAATCAAGTTTTAAATTAATTAGCCCCCTACGGTGTGGTTGGGAGCATCAATTTAGCCGCAATTTGACAAAAAAGAAAGGACATTTCAATTATAAAAGTTATATGAATGATGGACATGTGACATGACGTACTATTTAACATAGTACGTCGGATGTTTGAAACAAATGTTGCAATGAACAATGTTGCTGGAATGTAAATAATGCTATGGTGGAGCTATGTCAATTTGCGTTTTGTGGTGGTGTTATGTAAGAATTAAACATAGAATTACAGTGCCTATGCTTATACCTAAGCATAATACAAAGTATATGGTATTAATGTCTATAGGAAATGCAATTGGCATCTTTCAATTTATGACGGTAGTAAGGGACTTGTTATTATTGACAGTGTATTTTAATTAGGTAGCTGACGTTTATGTTATCTGAATGCTTCCACATGCAATACGTAATAAAGGAAAGATTATATTCGAGGGTCGTTATCTATACGTGATACTTAGCACTTGTAGCTAATTTTATAACATCTGTTTTTTATAAATTACTAGCTGTCCCGCGCAACTTTGTGTGCGTAAATTTTCCCCATTTTTGCAACATTTTTAATTGCTGCTCCGCTTCTATTGGTCGTAGCGTGATATTTTGTAGCTTATTGCCTTCCTCAATAAATGGGCAATCCAACAGTGAAATAATTTTTCAATTCGGACTGGTAGTTCCTGAGATCACCGTGTTCAAACAAACAAACTCTTCAGCTTTATAATATTAGTATAAAAATAGTTTTATGAACTATGTATTTTTTTTACAGTTCTATGCTATAATGCGATCGAATTGCACTACGGGAATACTACTCACTTAGGGCTGAAATCTGATAAAACAAAACAGTATATGTATGCCATAATAAATAATGATGCAATCTGATATGTCACCATGCGAGATGCAATACTACGCCGTGTACTATCCGCTGCTGAAATTTGACCACACCTTTCTGTTACACGTTGTTATACTTGTATAATAATAATCTTGCAACCCGCTCCGATTTTGCATGACTTTTCGCCAAACGAAATATCCATAAAACCTTTCGGAAGAAATTAATTAAATTAATGATAATGACCCGTGTTAAAATTCATTGCTTAATTTACGCACTTATATAGAACGAAGTGTACATATAGGAAAGCAACATAACACAATGACAACTTAATAGGCTAGGCTGTAAATTGCCAACAAAGAAGCCGCAGAAACCTGACAGCTTGTTGCCAATATGTCACTTGATTGAGAAAACAAACTTCCTAGAATGTACATTTTCGCTTTCCAATAAAACACGGACTCGTTTATCTACATCTTACAGAATACAGAAAAATAGACGAAAAAATATAACAACAAAATTATTACGGTCACTTTTTGCTTATAAGTCGGCTCGCTCTGTTTCTGTTGATTTCGTATGAAAGCGAAATTCTACGTGAGCCTAGACATATTTAGGGTTGGCAAGAGCAAACAATTTACATCTGCGTCAGCCGTTGAAGAAAATTCTAGTTCATCGCCTTTAGAATAAACTTAACCCAAAACGCATTGAAATGCACCCGTTAACGCTGACAAAAATACCTTCTTACGGTCTTTTCGGGAGAGTTCAAATTGATTAATAATTATTTAGGCCTTTCCTAATTTATGACACGAGACTCTGTCCTCCAGCTTCCGCATTCAGATTGACTAGTATTAAAAGTTTAAAGTTAAAGTGTTTTTATTTAATTTGAAGCGGCGGTAGCCTAATGGCTAAGGCATCGGTCTCGCAATCGTAAGGTCAAGGGTTCGAATGCTACTCATTATACTATCGACGTGAACCCACTCCTAACACAAGCCATTGAGCTTAGTAATGTGGGACCAAAATACCACATTGCTAGTTAGGAAAAAAAAATAACATTGGCCGCGATAGCCTTCGTCGGTACAATATTTCCAATTTACACTAAAGTGAAACAAAAACTCTGCAACGCTCTTGCAATGGCTTCCAAAACATCGATAATGAAGTAGTAGACTATCAAAACCATTTTGTAATCGTCTCGTTTTTTGGAATAAAGATATTTTAGTAACTAATATAGATTGTATCAGCTCACATAGTTGTAGGTGGATTCGGTTTCGTGGTCTCGTGAAAGGTGGAATGTTACTGTTATGCTTATGATTATAACATATATTTTCTACGTGTTAATATTAAATAGTAAAATATACGCTTAAATGTCTTATTTTAAGACTTGAATTATTTGCTTCTGTTGGTGACATCAATACCATGAGTTATGTCATATTATTATTGAAGTAATCTGTGGTATCACTACATAGTATAAAACAAAGTCGCTTACTCTATCCCTAGATCCCTATGTATGCTTAAATCTCTAAAACTACGCAACGGATTTTGATGCGGTTTTTTTTAATAGATAGAGTGATTGAAGTGGAAGGTTTATATGTATAAAAACATAAGGAGGGGGAGCAGCAATAAGAAATGTTGCAAAAACGGGTAAAATTAGAGCGCCTGTATGAATATGAAATATAAACATGATTGGGAAAGAGTGACAATATATATGTGTAAAGTGTCATAATAGTCATAATACATGTATGGGCGTTAAATATAAGTTATTAAGGGTATTTATTTAACGTAAATGGAAAAATGTAAGATAAATAAGTTTGAGAATTATTGTAATTGGATGTCTCCGCTTCCGGTTGAATTTTCAAAAATCTTTTCTTGCGAATGCCTCTGTGTCCCAAATTTATTTAGATTAGTCAAGGTTTATTGTTTTTAAACTGTTGAGATTTTTATACATATACCATATATTTCGGGACTCAGTCGACTCGTGACCACGATCGGTGCGATTCGATCGAAACATCGGGTAAATAAAAGGTTTGCACCTTTAAATAATTCACGCGATTAAGTGCCGAAATGTATCTAATAGTCACGGTTTACTTTTATAGGAATACCTAGTACCTATACATATACAGTACAGATACACTTTGTAATAATGTCTAAAATGATGTAAGAATACTATAAAAGTAGGACATTCCAAGCTTGATGATAGGTCTGGAGTGGTACAGCATAACTTAAAAGGCAAATAGATTTACTTACTTAACTAAGTAACTATTTTAATTACGCTTTGTTAACTGTTGTTAATTAGTTAACTTATAGATAAGATTACTTTAACAACTTATAAATTACCTACTAATGTTCCGTACCTAAATATACGACTTATTTTACGGTTTAATAAAATGAAATTGTTTGGTAACCCTAAGTCAAGCGGCCGACCTCTTGACCACAATTCCATTGTTTTGGTGTGATGAAAAATGATCACACAGTCCATTATAGCGTTATTATAATCAGTTTTGTTTTTGTATAAAGTATGTGATGATGAATAAAATAACTTTCTTGATTTTTGGCCGTGGGCTATTTTCTTTTAGCAGTTTATTTTGCATTTGCAAGATTAAACAATTGTCTATTGTTCTTTGGGTAGTGAGAGCTATAAATCAAACTGTGTGAATTCCTTTTTGTTCGTTTAAGAGGATGCATTCTATATTGTATCCTAGGTATATGCTATTAACAATATGCTATACTCGTATTTATACCTACTACCTATTGCGTTCTTTACGAATCTTGATCAGATGCGTATTTGATCAATTAGACTCAGAAGTGCAGATTATGGGGATAAAAATAGTCTACCCACGTCGTATTGCCTTACTCAGTATTGCCTGGTGAACTATGAACCTTATTTCCTGTGGATCACTTAGGTGGATTTATACGAATGCTCAGAATCAGGATATTATTAAGTTGAAGACGATAAATCCTGTGTGAAAGATCTGTACATAACAAAGAGAATATATTGCGACATGTTTTGAGAAATCTTTCAATTTCCACTCACGAAGCTTTTGACTCTACAAAGCTGACCTTGTTTTAAATTCTTCGAACGTCTGTGGTGTCAAAGACAAAAGTTTCCTAATAATAGAAGAAAATGATACGATTGCCGAATTAAATATTCGTTTCGACACAAATTGAAGCCATCTTGAGCCGTCAATTTATTGAAATGACAAAGCTATTAAATATTTTGTGTTACGCCTACAAGGTGTCGCTCAACCTATTTCAATTGGACCCGGTTGATATTTGTTTTGCATACAGTCAAAGATCAATTTCTTGTTATAGGTGTTAGTTTTGTGACAGATACATTTAGTTTTTCAGTAGTAAGAGTACAACAATTTTTATGTTAGGGTAAGTTGCCAAGACGGTTTAGCACAGTACCACACAGTACAAATATGAAAAATGCCACATAATCACATACATTGAAAAGGTAATAACGGTAGAATAAGAAACCGTGCATATTGTGTTGTGGAATATTGGTTTTGTTAAACGACTTATTTAGACTGTCCATAATGACCGTAGGGAATAAAGACTTCTGTACCCTTTGTGATACAGGTGTGTGTTCTTATTTTTCTTAATATCTGTATAACTGAGTCCAAAATACGCCCCAGGCTTGCAGAAGAATTGAATACAACATGGTAGCAATAGCATCAATTGTTCGCTCGACAATCAGTAAAGCTTTAGCCATTATTTCCAGTGCGAACGTATTCAATAGATTGCTGTGAAATAACGGATCGAAACGTGACTAGCAAAAAAGAGGGTAATGTCGCGCTTTTATCTCCACAAATGGTTAGAGTGATATCTATACTAATATTATAAAGCTGAAGAGTTTGTTTGTTTAAACTCGGTAATCTCAGGAACTACTGATCCGAATTAAAAAAAATATTTCACTGTTGGATAGCCCATTTATCGAGGAAGGCCATAGGCTATCAGGCATCACGCTACGACCAATAGGAGTGGAGCAACAATGAGAAATGTTGCAAAAACGGAGAAAATTTACGCAGACGAAGTTGCGCGGGACAGTTACTGTATTAAAAATGCTTCGCTTATTTATCATTCCTTAAGCAAGTAATTTGCCATCCGTTGTTTTAAATTATTATTATGTATGTCGTTTCCATATCACGGGACTATGGAGTCCCGGTCATTTGGGAGGCGTGCGTCGGGCCGAAGCCAACACGTAGAGGCCCGTTAGACACTTTAATCTAAAGGCTATGTGACACAAACCGGCGAATACCGTTGTATACACTATATAAGTGTACCCAACGACATTCCCCGGTTAGTGTAAAAACTATTGTCAAAAAGTGGTAGCTAAGACACTGGGTTATGGAGGTGATGTGTTAGTGGAATGGTTAGCTGGTACTATTGAAGGACTATGGCGCCTGCCCTGCAAACACATGGTAAAAACACACGGACAAATGGGCAGGCGGTGACTCGCCACTCACTAGATGGGCCCCCTTCTGGCCGCCACAGGCATACAACCAAACAGGCGACAGGGAGCAACATGGGTGTGAGCAGCTTGGGGTGTCGAGCGGTGCGGCGCCGGTTTCACCATCACGAAGAAGGCCCGTGAGCGGGTTTCCCCGTAGTTATGCCCTTGAAAATGACACTTCCACCCCCGAGCGTACAAGCTCTGGCGACCTCCCTTTGGCCGGCCGATTAAGACAAGACAGAGTTGAGAGTCCTGCGGGCGCTCTTGGTGTTCCACTCCCGCCGGCCAGTGAAATTATTATTATTATTATTATTATTATTATTAATATTAATAATAATTTTGCAATACATAGCAAGGCGGATACAACGCCCCTTGCTTTTATATCCATCTACAAATATATAATCGTCATAATTGTTAACGACTTGATTATCAATCATCTCTTTGTTAATTGATCCATATTGTTTCTCTTTGTTTTAATCGCCTATTCTGATTCATTTGAATGTATACTAATAAATAAAATAATAAACGACTATTACACTACCCTGAATTAGGGCCCTAAATCGAGGTGGCCTTGAAAATTTGTTAGAGAATCAGGGCCCTTACTCTTATTACACCTCTCTTTTTTAAGGCTAAACCCTTAAAAAGAGAGGTTTTATAAGAGTTAAGGCCCTAATTCAGGGAAGTGTAATAGCCGTTTAATTTAGCGTTGTGTGATAAGCTCAATATCATGTTTTGCAGGAATTAAATTAGATTATAATATCCTGTACCATATAGCAATCTATATGTTACAGGATATCGTTATCTAATTGAATTCCTGCTAGTGTCTGTTTGTAATGTCAAAATAACAGTTTATTTTACTAAATGCATAAAAAATATACATGGTACATTATTATTTTTTTATGCATTTAGTTTAGAAAAGCTATTTTTATTTTTTGTCTGTATGTGTGTTTGTTTCGGCTAATATCCGAAACGGCTGGACGGGGTAAGGGGTAACTTAGGCTAATTTTAACGTTAACGTTTGTAGGGAGAGAGCAGAACTGCAACTTTACGCGGACGAAGTCGCGGGCACGGCTAGTTTAAAATAAAAAAGACTGTAGTTAGCGTTCTTTCTGCAAATTATGACAAGGAAGAGTTGACGATACATTGCAATGAACAATTTCGCCAATGATATTTCACAACCTACACACGTTTCTTACATAATAAATACTACATTATAGGAAATAATTATGTTTCGTGTATAGCGTGAGACGGTGAGATACTGCCATGGTTGCTTGAGGTCGCACTATCGCCGCTTTCTCATAACATCTAAACGGGAAAAGTTTATAAATCGCTTAACTAATCTCGCAATGAATTGACGTGCTTATGCTAAAAGAAAGTGTTGTTTGTAAGGAATTCGCATATAATTGCTTGCAAATTAATCAATCGTTCTCTATACAAACAAACTAGCCTACATTGGTAGGGACAGAGGGACAACATTATGCGTTTTATCCTTGGTAATGGAGCTAGTAATTGTCGTGAAATGGTCGTGCGAACTGGCGCTTGCGCGGCGCGCTCAAAAATGTTCACCGCGCATGCGCGGTAGAGAGTTGGGCTTAAAAATGCATCAACGCGCATGGGCGGTGGACATCTTTGAGCGCACCGCGCATACGCTAGTTCGCACGGCCATTTCACGACAGGGAAATAAAGATAGTGAATAATGACCCTGTTGCGGATACTACTACATTTCTTAACGTCGCTTACGAGCATCGCCATGAACCACCTGAAGCAAAAACTCCAAATGTGTAACCGCTCTTAATAAAGATAGTGAATAAGGACCCTGGTCGACAATTGGCAATAACGAAACAAAGAAACAAAAACATAGGTACAACTGTCGGATATTTAAATTGACTAATCTCGTTTGAAACAGGGAGGCTAGGGGGCTCAACCCCCCCCCCCCCCCCCTCCCTCCCCAAAATCATCGGAGTTCTTGTATACAAATCATTAAGTAAATCCTATCCTGTGGCGCGGTGGGAAAGTATCCGACTGCTACGCAAGCGGTCGTGGGTAAAACTTTGTGTGATGAGCACAATGGTTTGTTCTGTGTCTGGGTGTTATTTATCTATAATATGTATGTATTTAGAAATATATAAGTATGTTTATCAGTTGTCTGGTTTCCATAGTACGAGCTCTGCTTAGTTTGGGATCCCCCTGAATGACAATCCAAGCCCTCTCCAAACGACAACCCTCAATCCGCCACTGGAACTGGTGCAGAATACAATGATACCTACTGCCATGCCACTGTGCGGATGTAGGATCCGTTCAGTCTAGATCTTTGCCGTCTAACTTTTGATCCCGATTGTTAATCTCGTCCTGTCGCGGATAATATTTAAATTTAACCTCGTATGACCTCCTCGTTTTAGCGCCTCTTATCTGTAACTGCACTAAAACAAAAATGTAAACACCAAAATCAGTGCAAAAAGAGTTAATTAACAAAACACTTAATTATCCAAGAAATAAGAACCAATAATAAATTTAAAACAAACAAATTCAAGTATGTCAGCGACAACAGTACCTACTCTACGTGCTAAATAGTGTTGCCCGCCGCAAGTCGTATCGATATTGAGGTCGAAAGTATTAGCACTTATTATCGATATTCACACCAACACAACTTCCTATAGAAAGCTTAAACAAATATACGAAGAAGCTTCTAATGAACCTTTTGACAATTAATAGTAAAGTTTATAACAGGTTTGATGAGATTTTATAGTATGTATTAGCTGTTTACAAAGCAAGTTTTATTGATATAAGATGGACAGTAATATTAAATAAACAGTATCAGATAGGTTCATCATCAACGATATTTTTGCACTTATATTTGACGGCTTGATTACTTTCAAGTACTATCTGATATTATGATATTCACTCATGAGTTTTTTTGGCAAAGTACTTTGAAAAACATACTGTGCTCCTTTGTAGTTTTAAGAGTTTAATTTAGTAGTGTGTGGTTACTAAATTACTTACAATTGAAATAATTGTTTTAATTTAAGACTGGAAATTACAAAAATTATCCAACAATATTTTGTTAAGAATATAAGTCCAAATTAGGAAAGTTATCTCCCTCCAACAAACAAATATCATTTCTAATTTTCAATTTAAATGCCAAATAATGCTTATTTTACGTTTGTTGTTCAGTCTTTGCACATAACAACAAATCTCATTATTGCTATAGCAAATTCCCGAGAAAAGCCGCAGGTATTACTTAGTAAATCATAATAACCCACTAATAGTTATTTAATGTCCCATTCTAGTAGCAATAGCCTGTTGGAAGCAGTTTAATTAATATTTAGTCTTTAGGCTACAGGCATACGATTTCTCACAGTTCCTGCTGTATTGCAGCCATTAATTCCCTAGACATTATTGCAAGTGTTGCGAATAGAAACATACTTCTTGTTGGCGCTGATTGGAGTCCCATTCACACATAAAGCGAAAAATCTACAGTTACAAAACCTTTATTAAAGGTATTACTTTACAATCAATACAGAGGATGCTTTCACGGATGTTTATTAAGTAAGATGATATTCAAAACGGGATAGAGATTATCTTCGCTAGGTCTTTGCATATGCGTGAGGCCATGAGGTATTATACCAGTTTCCAATAGATGTAATGTAATACCTTAAACAAACACGGAAAACAATTAACAGAAAATAACAAACAATTTCGCTCGACACGAGTTTTAAGATACCGATCATCCAATCAACTGTCAATTTAAAAAAGTGGTGGCCCTGATTGCATTTTGTCGATACTGTTACGTAAATATGCATGACATGGTAAACGTGTAAAGGGTAATTTAAAAATAGTAACTATTATTAAACCAAGAAAGAAATGGCGGAACTTACATCCAGTTTCACATTCCAAGAACAGGAACGCCTTGGATCGAACACTGAGCAAGAAGAACAGAAAGGCAGCTGTAAAACACGTCCTAATAAAAATATGTAATAAAAAAAACAATTAAAAAGGAAGTATAAAATTTTTATTTATAAAAGTCATATATACCTACTTTTCTATTTTTTTTTAGATTTTATCTTAAATTATTCACGCGATTAACACCCGTAATATTAATATTATAATTTCATCATCAAGCTTATTTTTGTTTTCAATCCTACTATAACATTTTATTTTATCTGTACAATTCACTCACATTTCTGCATTAATAACACTGTGTGACCTATTATTCAATGCTTTAGTTCTATTGTAAAGGAAAATATACCAACACGAGAAAGCTCATGACGATTCATAAATCAACCCATTCTCTTACGTCATAATTGCTTGCCAATATCGATTATATCGCTATAGAAGTACCGATAACTATGTGTTAACAGGCTTATTATGTGTTCCAAAATATTCCCATTAATGCATTATTGGCTGCTATTATAAAGGTTATTATAAGAAGTTAGGCCATTCGTTCTATAATTACTTTTCTCGTTAAATATGCCTAGTTTAATATTTACACGTTAGTCATTCAAATCATAATAGCAGCATAATTACGCTTCATACGCATGGGAGGAAAGATCACAGTAGGAGGCAATTTGTTGCATAAATAACGAATGTCTAACTGGCCGCGAGGTACGATGAAAACATTTTTGTTTGTCATTGTAGATGTTCAGATATTATCTCAAGTTATTTAAAACACTCGGAACGCGTAGGAGACCGTTACTGAATGGTGAAACGATACATTTTCTTTTTGGAAGCTCGACTCGATAAAATTATCGAGATTATCGATAGTTTTGATATGCAGCACTATTTCGGCGTTTTAATAGATGCTGTGAATTATTATATTGGATTATAACTGTTTAATATTAATATTCGCTAAACACCTGGTTGGACTCTCATTTCTAAAGTAACATCCAAATAAAATATTACGTGATTTTTTCAAATGGATAGTAAGACAATATTTTACTGCTGAGATAGTAGATCTTTATAAGAACAGGTTCCAGCAAATTATACATGTCGCTTTGTATCCGGTGCCTCTTCTTTGCACAATATTTATTGTGCCTGCTTTCTAAACCCTACTGTTGCTTTGATAGCATTTACAAGTTTTAAATTAGTGAAACCTATCATGATAGATTTTGAATATTTATATTTATTTATCATCATTCATTCATTTATTATCATTTATTTGATTATTTATATCAGTTGTCTGGTTTCCATAGTACAATTCTGCTTGTTTTGAGATCAGATAGCGTTGTGTGAGTGTTGTTGAGATATTATAATTATTATTATTTACATTTTTATTTAATCTGATTTGTGATATCTAGGTTTGTTAGTCATATGTTTGTTATTTTGGCAATAAAATAATTACTTTAAATAAGATATTGAAACTTTTCTGAGCTTTTAATCGAAATTTTACCAACACTCACATTTCACGTTCACGTCTTTGCATATAACAACAAATTGCATTATTGCTATAGCAAATTCTCGAGAAAAGCCGCGGGTATTACTTGGTAAATAATAATAACCCACTAATAGTTATTTAACATTTTATTTTTTTATTTTTAATTAGGAATGTGAGATTGTGGGTCGCACATTACTAGCAATCTTGTTAACCCCTACAGCTAAGCTCAATGAGTTGTGTCAGGAGTGGCTTCACGTCGGTAGTATAATGGGTAGGATTTCGCCGCTTCAAAATGATGTGCACGTATTATTATTTACTTTAAAACTTTAGTAAGTACTAACATAAGTCACAAGTTGTGACTTATATTGAGACTCACAACTTTGTAGGCACTTTTAGTTTATATTGCCTATGGCCCTATAATAACCATCAAAGTCTTTTCATAGTTGTTGTCTCTGGCTCCTGTCGGACTACTATTTTTGCAAAAAGTAGTCTTACTACCGTTTTATCTTATAGATTTATCTATCGCTGAAGGTATTTTTATGATATTTTTATAGTGGCCGCGGTAAGTCTTTTGTCTAGAGTGCGTCTAGTGATACCGAATAGTACAGAAATGTACGTGTGAAGATTGTTGCGTGCGATGCGTACTAAACGTTTTGTACAAGTAGCTTGTTTAGTTTGAAAATAAACTTCGTAGTATTTTTGTGTCTTTGCGTTCATTCGTTCACTTTGGTGGTGTTGTCATTATCACACATTGGCTCCCTATTGGCAGTTGTCATTTCGACTTCTTTAAAGTTACTTTTTGCATACAATTTTCTAAAAAACTCCGAAGTTTTGTGTCTTAGGTAGGTACTTACCTGTAGTAAAACATTGATATCTAACGTTAGAAGGTAGTAAAAATGAATCTAGAATCCTTAGTAGTAGTATATAGATACAGTTAATTCTTTTTAGTCAGCTGTCCTACTAGCTACATAATTATTTTCTAAGCAATCTGATTACGTAAGTGCTTTTAACCGTTGCTTCATTGCTTCAACATGTCACTTTTTATCAAACAAACTGACTAGTATAATGTTTTTGTATCAATTATGCGCATATTAATTAAGTCTTGATTACCGTAATTTTTATAATTGGATTGCTTACTGTAATGTTTTCTTTTTGCTTTAATTGATCATTTACATTAATTTTTATATTTTCATTGCAATTTACATACATAATTTTATTAAACTAGTTGTAATAAAATAAATTTGTCAAACCGTTTAACTGTAATTTGATTAAACAAAATTGGTTCATTGTCAGAGCTTATAAATGTCGCCTTTAGAGATGCTTTACAATTTTTAAGTGATTTGGCACAGCACAGACACAAAGCAACACGGTGTTCAAGAAATCAAGATACATAAGTACAGTTTGCGCACTCGTATTTTTTGTATGAAGTGCGTCTTATCCATTTTTACGTACAAAAAGATTGTCGTCAATTGTGCGCGTCTGTTTTGCACGTCAACGAAAAAATATAATTGATATAGCGGTAGTGAAGATAAGTCGGAGTGCATACCGCATTCTACAGCAAAATTACAAGACGGTTTTCTAATGGCACAGGTCTGTACATTCTGTACTCTACTGTGCAGACTACCTGTTCTACCCTATAATGACTGACTTAACTGGGACTTCGTGTTGAGATTCCTCCTTACCTACTTCGCTAAGCTGCAGTAATTTAAATGTCTTTGTATCCTACTGGATTTTTTTATCAGATTGATGCATTTGTACCTTTATCTGTTTAGTCTTGCATGAAAGATTTGATATTCTTTAAAGTATGACAGAGAGTTTGAAGTAAGATCATAAAAATAGCTGAAAATTATTATATGGCTGGTTGAATACCCAGGACAGTATATACAACATGATAAAGCTGCGACAGAGAGGCCAGTTTTCGTAGCTCTTAACTTAAAAACTCACAAGTACAGCAAATTACGTGTTCGACAAGAATGCCAATTTAAGAAAATGACGGGTTGCATGTAACTCCATTACTTTTTTTGAGAAGTGGGTGATAATATCCGAAAATGAATAAGACTTACGAAAGATAACTGGCAATGTGGGTCGCACATTACTAACAATCCTTTTAACTCCTCCAGCCAAGTTGTATTGCTTTTATTACGAATGGTTCCACCTCAGTAGTATATTATGATGATACTGAGGTAAGCCACTTGAGGGTAGGATCCTATTGGTGTAGGATTCTAACCCGCGATTCCGATGTCCCTGCTTCGAATTTAGGTATACCTACAAGAGTCGTTTGATTACGAAGTTTTGTTTTAGGAAAACAGGCGAAACTACAGCTTCCACGGGCTGTTGCTATAATGACTATTGCTGGCGTAATGAAATCATCCTATTGACGAATGTTTATTCCGTTGTTTGGTAGTGTACACTGATTGTTCTCAATCAAACAATAACCTCTGATCGGTAATTACTTACGAAGATTTCATTCAAAACAAACAACTAATACAGTCATCACGTCTCTCACTTTTAGTTTAGTTTTGAGACTGTAAAGGTATGTCGCGGTATTCAGCATTTTAGATTTTTAATGGTGGTTAATTGGTGGTGGTAATAGATATTGTTTTCTTTTTATAACAGTTTCTTTTCTAAAGTTTGTGCTAAGTGATGACGTGTTTCATTATTTACAAGGGTGCAATGGTGCCTTCGTAGCAGGTATTTGGAGTAAAATATCTCGGTGAGTTCTTAATAGAATATCATTTATTTGAAAATGTCGCATTCAAAAATTCTATTGCATTAACTACTCTACCTCCAAATCCCGTTGGAAGTTGGCAATATAGCCTTCTTATGATACGATTAAGTTCATCATTACATAAAAGAATGCCCAAAATTTTGCAAAAAATATTGTTATGATAAACCTGTAGGTTTATCATTTAGAAACATTACTAGTGAGAGTAGGCCCATATTATAGTAAGGACCTAATCGGTCTTGACAATATCTAAAGATTAATACCAATATTTTCCCAGTATACCAATATACTGGAAAAATATTGGTATTAATCTTTATTCTCAAAAGCAAATGTATAGATTCCAGTTTGATACAAACTAGCTTCCCTCCCTAGCAATTTGTTCAAAATGAAACAAAATGCTGGTATCTTATCCGTAGGTACTTAAGTATAAGGAACATAAGTTATATCTAAGCGCGAATCCCGTTTCTGTTCACGTAATAACACTAATCCTGCGTACTAGAAAATGCCAGCCTCGCCTTCCTTTCCCGACGAATTAAATGTTTAATTATATATCCATTGCCGCTTTTCTTTGGCACTTGATATGTGGTTACTGTTTTAAATCGTAATGGATTGCTACCTTAAGCGGTAGGCTTATGGTCGTGGTGTATTCTTGTGTCCTGGGAAAACAGGACCGTATTGATATTCGCATTTGACAGAACAATTGGGTTCAGTAATCTTGTTAATATTCATGGGGCTCTGACAATCATTTGCTGTTCACGCTTTTGTCGAGATTTGCGTTTAATTGTAATTTTATTTATAGATCAATTTTTATAATTTTGAAGTGACAACTTCTTTAGCGGCGTTGTGCATTTTTTTTGGTAGGGGTATAAAATGTTAAACTCGCGTCATGATCACGTGACCGTAAGATTGGTGAGAAGACAGGTGGGCAATCGGGCGGTCTAGAAACCAGAAGACCCCGGTTCGAGTGCAAATGATTATTTCTTCCCTTTTTTATTTTAATTTGTGATTTAATAGTTTATATTTTTGATTTAAGTGTTATGTTGTTGTCATTTTTTAAATTGTCATGTTTGTGTACGATAGCGCAATAGATTAATATTGTATTTAACGACATAAATTATAATACTTACTATTATAAAGATTAAAAAAAAATGTTTAGCGTTTAGTATAATTAATTATTAAAATAATTATTAAAAAGATAACCTTTTCAATAATGCTAACTCTTCGGTCTTTTCGAGCCTCAGATTTTCTATTGTATTAAGAAAACATAATATTGAGATGCTATAATTGTTTCTATTTACTACTAGTTGTCCCGGCGACCTTCGTACGGCCCTGTTTTTTTATTTTTTATTTTACCAATGTTTTAATTGTTATTTTGCTATTCGGGACGGAGACAAATCCAACAATATAAAGGTAATGAAAATCAGCTCACCCGTTGTTAAGTTATAATTGGTGTATCTAACCCGACTTTGATTTATAGATACTACATTATATTTTCCTGCCATTATCAGGTTAAAAACTTGTTCTTATAAATACCTAAGTACATATTGTAAGAACTTAAACGAGATCTTTTCTTGTAGACAGTTGCAGTAAATATCAGCACAAACCGTTGATTACTGTTGAAATCTATAGCTATAAAGTCTATACTCAATATAATGCTTGATAATAATAAATTTCTCATATTCTATGCTTGGTTCCGTCTTGTACCTATAAAGATGACTTGGGGTCTTTATGAAGCTTATTTAAACCTCAGGTCATTAATTCGATTGTTAAAACTTTATTATACTGTCCCATTATATTTGTTAATGCAAAACTAGCTGTATTTCATTTCATTAAAGTCGCTTTGACATTAACGAAGAATGATATTTGAACGTATATAAAGCACGACGTGGCGACGCTTGTCTGATGGTTATTCGATATCCGCAGCTCTATGCTTAGTTCAAAGTAAGTTTAGGATACCTAGGTATTACTTAAACCGTTATTTTCTATGATTGGTTTGTAGGTTTCTAGGTAAGTTTCCTTTAAATATGACCAGTCGCCCCAGTCATTTATCACTATCAGTAAGTAGGTAGGTATAAATTTGAATCCATATATACAGTAGGATCAACGTAACTTGATTGAAGTTAGGTTCTAAACACTTTCGCGCATGCCATAGAGAATGGACCCTAAAATTACTTACGAAAACGATTATTTATGTTTAATCGATTAAAAATACTAACAAAATTTTCATAAAAGTTTCAATTTAGAACAGTTACAGTAAATACTAAAGAAACTTTGAAAAACAATTTCATTACGAAAATAATTACAAAAAACATGATTTAGTAATACTAATTATGACAATGTAATGCGTAATCGCATCTCTAATTCTTTTGGTTTAGTTACCGCCCCCGCTCCCCGCTTCCTATCACAAAAATGCATCTGCGCAACCACTTGTCGCCTACTTCAGTCCGGCCTAGTTACGTTGATCCAACTGTAATAGGCTATCGAAATCCGTACACTTGCTTAATTAGGTCATTTTGTTAAGTGGTCAGCCTATCAACATTTGTAGATATTGTGTGTTACTATTTTTTCTATTATAAAGACTTCCGTTTCTTATTTATCGCTTCAGCAAATCGTTCATTACAATCGCACATTTTATTATGGCATTAAATTTACCAACAGAATAAAATGCAACATAAAAACAAAGAAACGAACATTCAAATCTTTAATAGCTAGTACAAAAGTCAACACTAGATTTATTCTAAGGGTTTCGGTGGCGATGTCCCAACGATAGCATCTAGATCGCATCTCATTCGCGTGGCGATCGCATCTCCGACTTACTGCTTTAATGAGGCTGATTCAACTGCTCGTGGGAGTGGCGAAGAAGTCTGTTTTTATTATTCATGGGATGTTACTTGGTAATCTTTTGCTATGATGAGATGGTATAAAGCTTTGTCTGAAATATGGTTGGATTTCTTTAGCTATTCAAATGGATTTGGATGGAAGTATAGTGGTCTGTATCCTTTTGATTTTCTGCTTGTCTACCGATTTAGACATTTCCTACGAAGATAAAAAAAGAATCGAATCTTCTAATATGAACGTGAATGTTGTTAAAGATGTGTGCTGTTTGTTACTCTTTCATGCTAAAACTAAATTTGATAATCAAAATACATAGGAGTTTATAAAATATAGCTTAAACACATTAGAATAATAGGCTATTCATATTATCGCGATATTCCGAAGTTTACGAAATGTGAGACGCGTTTACAAGCTATAGTTGAACCTCTACCTAATTAATTAGGTAGTAAATAAGTCTAATTGTTCATCTAGTATTCTAGAGATATTTTAGATAAAGAATATTCCACATCATATTAATTTTTTGAAGCCTGTGGGATAGGTTTTCTTAGATACTTTCCTCACTGTCCTCTCATTAATGTCTCTCATAATCAGGTGTTTTTCTTCTCTCGCTTCTATAAAAAAAAACAATCAATATCCTTAACAAGCTTTCGAAATATTTCATTCATTTTTTTCCTTGTAAATAGTTTTTGTTTGTTTATATTTTCAAATTATTACGCTTTACGCTACACTGCGGATCGTTGTCGCAACTATCTAGTATCTGCTAAACTAACAGTTTTGTAAACAGAGACAAGTGTTTTTATCGCCTCAGTGTTCTATTTAATAAAAAAGGTATCAGTACTACTTTCAGATCAAAACGAATGTGATACTCTGATATTTTCGCGTTAAAAATGGATGTTTATTGGCAATGAATAAAGAGGATGATAGTTGGATAGTAGGGCTGCATTTTCAACAGTTTGGGTACGTACGTGGTACTTACGTTATTAAACTATTGAAATGTCTAACTCACTAATAGTTCCTATTATTCAAACTCAAATATCTTTATTTCGTAAAATCAGGTTAATATATATATAACTTTGGAGCTTGACTCCTTATATATTTTTTTATGTTGAGGAAAAAATGATCATCGCCTTCACGCATACGTTAGTAAGTGGGTTATTTTAATGGATAGGTACAAAACCGAAACCAGAAGTACTAAACTAACCCATTGAATCCAAGCGATTCCATTTATCAGTTTGACACACATCCGCGTCTTAACAGCACAGCCTCAGGCATCTCAGGCAGAAAGTAGCAGGCGGTCTAAGTAGCCGTCAATCTTTCCTAAATTCATAAAATGAAAGTGAAATGAACATTAAACTAGTTTCTCGGATTATATTGAGATTTATTTACTGTTGACATTTCCCGTTAGGACATGAACATTATAAGCGTAATTAACATAAGTATCATAATGCATATCAAACGAATTCATGTTCTTGTTGGGTGGTCTTAAATAATAATAGACTATATGTACGAGTTGTCCCTAGATATTATTATTATTATATTATCTATTTAATATACCTTACCTCAATTATTAATTTTTAAACAGGACTAAAGATTTGATATCACTTGGTATAGAACAAGGTAGAAAATTTAGTTATTCGCGACTGGTTAGAATTTTACGCAACATATTTTAACCTACCTAGGTGTAATTTCTGACCAAATTATTTTTATCGATCAATTTGTCATTGATTGTCTATAGTAAATACTCCTGGTTTCCAAAAATGACGAAGTGTCTTCAATCGCAACTGGTTTAAGAAACTATAGTTTCAAACACGGTCAAAAGAAACGCGTCTACTGGCTATATTTTCATTTCCTGCAAATTACCCTGGTAACTATCATCTGTATAATCAAGACTCAAGTCATATGGAATATAGTGTGCATATTTTTACTTGTGACATAATAAGTACTTGGGTTCGACATATGTATCTTATCAAATAATCTAAACTTTAATAATTAGTTTCCTTTGTATTCTATAATGCATCCGGTACTACAATAGACATCTATTTCACTATTACTACTCAGCATCTTATTAGCTCAATATAGTGACTTAATATTCAAATGAGTATTAAAAGTGCAAGATCTTGTCGATGCTAGTTATTAATTGTTATATAAACATAAAAACAAACTCAAAAACATCAACATAATGGAACCAAAATTGTCTAAGTTATTGATCATAAAAAATAATATAATGCGTCAAGTGGTTCACGTTCCACTATGCATAATAATTAGATTATTTTAACTCTCACATCTGATAAAGAAACACGAAAATACACTGTGAATAGGTATGGAGTCGTTTTGGAGCCGAAATGTTGAACTCCATACTCCTTTAGGGTTAAGTAATGTTTATAAAAAAAAATGATAATATTGTATTGAACTGTTATTAATTTTATTGACTAGGTAATTAATTTGGAGTTTTTTGAAGGCGAAAATTTTGAACTCCATTTCGAATTTAAAAAATTTCGGCTTCAAACGACTACAAATTCACGGTTTAGTTCAGTAGTATACCTACTTTATTTAACTAACACCATGTTAGATGTATAAAGTCATACAAGAAATAGAAGGTAGGTATTTTCTCTTCGTGAGTCAAGCTTCTCATAGGATGAAGAGAGAAAACCCAGCGTATCAATTAGATGGCATTATTCCAATCAAAAAATTATGTCGGTATATCTACTGCTTATATTCGACTGAGATTGTGACTTAACGACAATTTGCAATTGAGTAGCGATTGAATATTAAGCCGCCAGATTCTTATTTTGAGTAAAGTAGGCCTATTGTAATTTGAATCTTTAAAACGTCAACCTTTTATGAAAATCTCAAAATCTTTCAGATTTTAATTACCGAAATGTCATTGAACTACGGTGCTTATTCCAGCCACAGCCACAGTAATATTCATACAATAACCATGAATATTAAAACTCCTAAATCCAACGCACCATAAAATGCTTGTAATAAACCAAAACGGTAAATTTGCAATAGGATAGTAAGCCGTAAGTAATCGCTTGTTTCCCTACAACTATGCAAAATTTTCTTCTGTTTCGTAGTAAAACATTGCAAATAAATGCGTTAAACTCTAACGAGCCCCTTACTAATTGCAAGAATAGCTGCGTTATACATATCTTGCCCTTTTGACTTGGGTTCATTTTGTTCATTAGATGCCTTTGTTACCTTTTGCGAGCGATCGATCACAAGTTCCTTTACTCTATTACACAAATTACTATGCTGTTTATGAAATATTGATGTGCAGTAGCGTAATGGCTAAGGCATCGGTCTCGCAATCGTGAGGTCGCGGGTTCGAATCCTACCCATTATTCTACTAAAAATAAAAAGGGTTCCTTTTTCGTTTAGTATCAGTATGTAGAACTAATTTGGTTTGAACTTGACATACTATAAACTCTTATTTCAAGTGAATTATTTTATGCACTTCGCAATTTGAATTGTTATTTGTTAATATGATGAAGCGTGGGGACTGGTTTGTAATGTTTATTTTTTTTGTATTAACTGCAACCTGGGACAACCTCCGCGTGGACCTGGATAAGAAAGAAAGGTATAGAAAACCAGTGGAAGCCCCATTAAAATCCGCTCAGACTTCTGAGATTAGTCGAAACCAACCAAACATATATTCTTCACGCGGACTAAATAAAAATGCAAATTAATATTAACTACACAATCTACGTATCTAACCTAACGCAATTACTGCCCCGCTTCGTACTAATACATCATAGAACACTGAAGCACAAAACATCGAAAGTCCAGAAGTTTCATAGAAACACGATAAAGCAACGTTCCACTCAGTTTCGAGATTCCGTGTCCATGAAAAATATCTAAGTCTTTGAGCATTGCTCGAGGGAAGTAGGTACGTGTGAAGCTTGCCTTCTATACTCTCGGTGTTTTGTCTTTGAAGCGAATACTGTTAATTTACGAGAGTCACGACGGCATACATTAAGCTGCCGACCCATTGAACTTTAGATGAAGATGTTACGTAAACTTTATGCAAATCGAGATGAGGATGCACCAGCCTTTATGTAAACACTTTCACGTTGGTTACAACTAATGGATGGCGGAATATTAGAATGCAATTTTAGTTGGTTATTCGAATGGAATCTGTGTTAAAGCCTTGTGGTACCGGCTTAAGAATAGCACCACTCAACTCTTCCCGTGGGTTTCGTCAAGGCGATTAGAGGATTTCCACCGGAAGACGGGCAGCGGCATTCTTTGCGTATTTGAAAGCCTTACTGCGATCGCTAAGCCGTTTGCCAAGTGTGGCGATTTTAGCAATTACATAGGTTCTACTGGGGAGACCCGTGCCTCGCAGGGAAATATCATATGATATGTATATAGAACCTTCGGAATCCAAGTAAAGAGGCGTAAAGCGCGCAACAAGTACTACTTGATAAATACCCGAAAGCTATTTGTTGTCTATATTACCTTGTACCCACATAATAAAGTGAAGTTTGTAGATAGTATGATGCGATAAGTTACCAATGGATGTAGAAAAACATTATGAAGAAATAGACATTTCCCAGTACAAAAAATTGGAAGACATGTGACATCCACCAAACCTCAGTGGACCTACGTGGTAGTAGCAGTAGGTACAAGGTCCTTACTACCTGCCAATGAGAAGCCCTGAGTCTCAGCAGTGGGAACGGAGGTCGCTTGAGATAAGCTACCTGTGTCCTACGAAAAATAAAGCAATTACCACTTTTCAGTCCGTAGACTTACCCTGTGCATAATTCACTTTTACACAGAGCGTTTATAATTTAACAGTATACCTTAGTTAAGCCATAATTTTATTGGTCGTTTTCTTGTGAAAATTTAAGATATGAAGTTGGAATTCCGGTAATAAAATTATGCAAAGTATTGCTATATAAGACTTGGGAATTATCTAAGTTGTCCGCTTTGAAAGCTAAAAGTAAGTGAACATTTAGATTTCTTGTGCTTTACCGTTATGGAGTTTTCATTGCCTTTACGCACGTAGGTAAGGCGGACTGCCTATTGCTGTTGTAAGCAGTTAATTAATGGCCTAAACGAAGAGCGTTGGTGTGACCATATAATACGTCCTCACAGATTTACCCAGCAAAAAAAAAAGGTACTGTGGTAGAGAAACAAACATTCAATTTTTTTTTTTTTGTTCAAATGTAATACTTTTTTCATAATTATCTTAAGGAGAGACGAGAGCTGTCCTACGTGTGTAAATAAGATTACATTTTTTACACAATCTAAACATTAATTTGACTTTTTGGAATATATGGTAGACACTCTTCATTTTTTTTGTTCCGAGTAAAATCTTTTTTATAACGATTTTTTAGAATATTTTCATCTTTGCTTTTACAAGTAAAAAGGTATACTTATTTATATTAACCTAAGAAAGTAACTGCTTAAATGATGTGGAGGTATTACATAAACAATTTATTGTTTTTGAACATTGTCTTTTAGACAATGCAGTAAAATAAGTTTCAGTAACATTGCGGTTATCCTTAAATGGTATTTACTGGCTTACGTGTTAGCAATTCATGTAGTTTTGTTTATCGTATGTGGAGATAGTATCAATGATATATGAGATAGGCTGTAGGGTCCAACAAGTTCAAATAATCCGACCGACGCGCGACCCAATGCCGCTACACTATTTAGATATTTAGAAAAAATAAGACACGGAGGGGGGCCCGCCGTGTCTTATTTTTTCTTACAATGGGGTGGGACAGTTCTTACGTAAGATTACAAAAATGCTGAAAATCACAGAATAAGTAATAGTACTACGGTACAGAAGATTCACTCCCTAACGTCAGGTTTAGGTATAAAAATATACCTAGAGTCGCCAGAGCTACTCGCCTGCAAGAAACATTGAAACTTAACCGTGAATTTTCTTTGTGCGCCCTAATTTTATGACCGGGCTGCGAAGTCCGCACGGGGGTTATCACTAGATAAGTTTTGTACCTAGTTGATTTATTAGATAAATATGCATTACAAACGTTGATTCTGTAGACATAAAAAATCCAATTGTCATGTGTGACCTATTCCTTTGTAAACATTATCTTATCCTATTCCTAATATCATTTCTGGGCAACTAATTAAATATTTTTATTTTAACTATTACTAAGTACCTACTTAAGGACCTATGGAATTAAAGAAGAACGACCGACTGCCGCCGCTACTTTTACACGTACTTCGATGATGCACCATGATCGTAGTCTTATGTTACTTTATTGCACAGATGAGCGATTTACTGGGTATTTTTAATAAAATAAAATACAAATAAGTAAAGAAATGTATTTATTATATATCCGTAAATACAGCAATACCTTTTGTACGACATTGACGTCTAGGCTTAGAAGACATTGCGGGTGTCGAAAAGCAAAAAAAAATATTTTCAAGTACTCGCGAGCGTGACGTGACCGCGACTGTCGTGAGAGCCGAGCGACACTGCGACAGCTCACTGCCATACCACAAATAATATAATACTATACTAGTAGATAATATAATACCATACGCACCTTCAAACGGCGCGCTGTCCGAATATACCTCAACTGCGGAGTGTTGAAGATTATACTTTGCAAAAGCGAGTACGAAGATGCGAGAGAAAAAATCTATAAAATAAAACCTAAGTCGATTAAGTATTAATAAACGTTCATAAATACTACTTATTTAAAAAAAATAATAATATTAAAACACGCCTAAAGTATATAAATTTTTCCTTTAGATTATACCGTAATAAATTTTAAACGGTGGAGGGGTCGGCCGATTCTTATTTTTCCTAACATAGGAGGGGCCTAAAAAGTGGTCAAAATCGTCATAAATGAATGGCGCCTTATTGGCGAGTTTCTCATTGTTTCCTTTACTTACGCCCTTTTATTTATAGCATTAATAAGTATGTACTTGGTAATAGACGCAATAGTTAATAATCCCGTAAAAAAATAATTGTAAATTTTAGTACCTAAGTACATTTTTATTGAGAAACATAGGAGTCTTGATGTAAACACTGACGAAATTGCTCAGAAGTTTACCAATAAAAGGGAACGTAAATCACTAACAATCATATCAATTTAAAATCGACCCTATTTTCACGGGTTACAGCACGAATTTCGTTGCAACGTCATGAGCGTGTTCTACACCTGTCTCGAGGATCGAGAAACTTTAATCTAGCTCATTACTGCTCAGTTCCATAACGGCTTACGTTCATTTAAAAGCCAGTCTACTTAAGGCGTTGGTCGTATAATTTAATTAGATCGTTTTGAGATAAAAGTAAATGCCACAGTACACGATACTTGTTTCTCTATTCGACACTCCTATTTATACCACGTCTTTATTTCACATTACAGTACTACACGTGTTTTACTTTTAATACCGATTTACTAGATATTTGTCAAGATATAAAAAACTTGTTCTGTGAACTGGAGTCAGCTTTTTAATTCAATGTTTTGTTTTAGTCATTATTTCAAGTCGTTACAAAAATGGTTTAATATTAAGATGTAAAATGCCGGTCTCTATTTAAGTATTTTGCGATATGTACAAATTAATTATTATTTCTTATGATAATAGCATATACTTAATGATTCCATATTTCTGATATATATATCCTTCCATTTTACATCTAGAAATACAATTTTAATAGGCCTTTGAACATTTCAACAGCTAGTTGTTTTTGTTATCTCAAAAGAAATCTCGTTGGATATCTTATACCTTTGACTCGATACAATTTGTGAATGGAACATGACATATTCCTACCATAGAAACACTGAGAATACAAAAGAAAATTCTCATAAAACCAATTTCTTCTGAAGGTATTCATAGATTCGATGTTTAATGAGTTTATTGCTCGAGTTTTCCATTTGTACTCTATGTTCTGTACTCCTACTGCCACCAAGGCAGTCAAATATTCACAATATATTATTCAAATTTGTTTATATGGAAAAGTTACGTAGGTACGAGTACATGCGCTCAAAACCACCAAACATATTCTTACTCACGGCGCATATTGTAAGTCGTTAATAGATTCAACCGCGTGTGGGCCATTGCAATAAAGCATCGATCATTGAATGCGCCGGCGCCGTTTGCGGAGTAAATTGAGGGGAGGAGACGGAAGTGGCCGGGATGAACAACCATTTTGTAGCTAAAGGTTTAGTTTTGGAAGCATTTTTGGTTCCAATTTTGTAAATTTCTCTTTGTAAGTTATTGGTTTGTGATAGTAGCAGGTGATAGTTGCTTTGTAATGGTATGTTTTGAGTTTTGTAGTCTATTTGTTGTGCCGGTGTAATGTCACAACGACAAAGTACTTGATTTGACTGCTTCGATGGTGCAGTGGGAGTGTGCACGACCGCGTTAAAGGTCTTAGGTTCACACACCACTTTTGTGATCGACAAATCACATATAATTTACTTGCTTTCGCCCGCGGCTCCGCCCGCGTGGATGTCGGTTATCGCGATAAAAACTATAAATAGATACATAGATAATCCTATGTCCTTTCCCGGGACTCAAACTATTTCCATACCAAATTTCATCTAAATCGGTTTAGCTGTTTGAGCGTGAAAGCGTAACAGACAGACAGACAGAGTTACTTTCACATTTATAATATTATATAGTATATAGTATGGATTGTTCCAAATCTGGATGTAAGTAGGTACTTTGTGTCTGTAATTTGTAAGTTTGTAAAATCCCCGCGATACAGACGTTTTTTAACTACAGCAAACCAACAAGCTAAATACACAATACACCGAGAGTACAAAACCACAATAGGTACCTCGCTCGAGCAACGCAAACATAAACATTGTTCATAGACGGGAATCTTAGACCACTTCGGACCACTTTGTTTGGTGCAATTGCTCCCCCCCCCAGACTCGACTGAAAAACCTTTTTTTTTTTTAAATGTTGACACTGCCGGTGTGTTTTGACAGGCAACTGTACTGTAACTGTACCGGTGTTGAATCAAATACTTCCCTCCACTGCGATGCAAGCGTCTCGCACTTGGCCGGTTGGGTCACATGTTACCCATGTTGTGGGAGTGTGTTGGACTGCTACGCAAGAGGTCGTGGGTTCGATTTCCAAACGGGACACCACTTTGTGTGATCCACAAATTATTATTCCTAGTCTGAGTGTAAAGTCCCCGCGACACAGGGCTTGTACCCTACTGCGGGAGTCATCTTTGAAAAAAAAACCTAATTACAATACATCAAAATCTCCTCCTACAGTTAATACTTTAGCTGCAAAAACTGTAGAACCAATTTGTAAACTCGAGAGTACAATCGATCTATCATCTGGTGTCAAAATGTTTGTAATGATAGAATTTATTGGCTGTTATCTCGACAGTTGGACACTGATTTCCTCGTTAACTTGTTTTTTAAGTAATTAATCATTGGAGAAACTTTTTAGTAGATGCACTCTTTCTTTAAAAGTTATTGCTTTATAATTAGGTGAGTTCGATTCTGTAGCAGCAAATACTACCAATATCTTAAGCAGGAAGTGAGATTTCAACTCACAACAGTCAGAAATTCTATTTTTCATGACAGATATTATGACAGACAGACGGACTTTCTGTTAAGCAGAATTTATTTAATGAGTCGTGCTTATCGTAAATTAGATATTGTCATACGTGTAAACTCATTTGCATTTATCGTCTAGAATAAGAGCCCCTGGCCCTGTAATAAAAACAGGAAATAATTTAGTGTATCCGATAAAATCTACAGGTACCTACTAATATTATAAAACTGAAAAGTTTGATTGTTTGTTGAACGCGATAATTTCAGAAACTACTGGTCCGAATTGAAAAACAATTACTGTTGGATAGCGTTTATCGAGGATGGCTATAGGCTTTAAAACATCACGCTACGGCCAATAGGAGCGGAGCAGCAAGGAAAAATGTTGCAAAACGGGGAAAATTAACGCAGACGAAGTTTGGCATACCATGCAACCACAAAAAACATAATTCTAAATAACGAATGCTTATATAGAAACCGTAGATAAATGTGTTCTAGCGTTCAGCACTATAAATACAATCATGTAAATACCCGTAGAGTATATGAAAAGAACCTATCAACATTCATCGATGTAAGACATTTGAGCATGCGCGGGAGTGCTCGACCACAATCCGTTAAGACAATGGGCGATAGGTAACTGCAGTCCTGTATTACAATACAAATTCCTAACACAAATTACATGTATACAGATTTCCGTGCCCGCCTCTCAATCGTTTTTCATTGTTCCGTGTGCAAATTGCCGATAGGCTGTGAAATGAACTATGTTTCACTTGAAGTTCAGCAATGAAATATCTAGGAGTAGTGTTTGAACTGAAAAAAAAAAACAGTAAATTAATCTATACGAAAACATGTTTAGTTAATCTGATTCTTGTTTTAAACGTATTCAACGTTTAAAACAAGAATCAGATTAACTAAACATAAATTTTGATAGACTATGAAATGTATTTGAAGTTTAGCGAAGAAATAACTGAGGGCTAGGTATCCTCAGATTTTTCTGTTAAGTATTTACCTAAATAGAAAAAAAAAACAATTCCAGGTAGATTGTTCCAGCCAGTGAAATAAATGGTGACGATAAATCTATTGAAAAGCGTGGACAGTACCTACGTTTAAAAACAAGAATGGAATCAACACAATCATAGCTATCATAGACTCAATCGCCAGCTCAAAAGTATTTAACTCTATATAAATCAGTGTATTTCGTGTACAGCTTACAGTTAACCTTGATTATGAACCGTATAATTCGATAATGGCATTACTGTGAGTTACGAATAGTCCACCATCTACGTTTGTAGTAATCCTATTATCCTCTATGGCATCCTCTAATCGTGTCACATTCATGTATTCAGCCTCATTTTTACGGTATCATTGGTGTGTTCATTCATGAATAAATTATTAAAGTTTGTGAGCAGGAATATTAGTATTCTCTGTGTCGATTTTTTCGGTCGTGACCATACTAAGAGCTGTAACATTTGACCGGCGTTTCAGGAATCAGAGAGTGCTATTTGTGGGAAAGCAAAAGAAAGGGGAATCGACAACGCATTCTTTAAATCTTAGATGGTAGTTAACATATATCTAATATAATATACAAATCTATGTATTTGTAAGCTGAACCTAAAGTTCACAACTAAACAATAAGGTAGTATTTAAAATAATTCGGTATTTGACGTACTAGTTCATTGTTTACAGTAATCGTCAATGATATATAGCGCTCAGCTAATATTAGCGCTAAGAAAATCTACTTGAAATTCTACGTTCATCCCAAAGGCGTTTTCAAACGCGACATTAATTCATGAAGCCTTTAAATTTTATGTCACTAGGGCCTAGGGGGTTCAGGTCGCCTCATACGTATTTAGAATGCAAATACACACCGTGACAAATGAATGCTGCGTGCTCGTCTATGGTGAATAATATTCAATGGCTAATCATATTGTCACAAAGTTAATTATAGATGGTAATACTTGAACAGTCGTTGTAGAATTTGTAGTCAAGTCTTGAGAAAATTGCATTTTCATTGTCATTTCATCATGTTTATTGCTAAACATTTTCTTACTTTGACACTTCTACTACGTATTACGAGGTTTTAAATTTAAATTAGTTTTGAAAGTTACAGCATATGAAGGTACATATGGGGATAGTTTGGGTAATTTTATCAGTTAAATGGACTAAATCTGAAAGTAAATGAATTCTGGTTATTATTACCCAATATTATCCTTGCATCGTATTGAGATTATTGCGTGTACGATTGCAGCAAATTCATACAAGATATAATAGTCACTGTTTTATGTCAAGTCTGTTCTCCACAATTTCAAAAACTCACCGCCTTTTCCAAGTTTCTGCATATCTTATCAACACCTCTTAACAGCTTTATAGATTACCTGTTACACCCAAACTCATAATTTTACCTCATATATTAGTATATATAGTCTACTAGTTGTCCCGCGTAACTTTGTCTGCGTAAATATTCCCCGTTTTTGCAACGTTTCTCATTGCTGCTCCTCTCCTATTGGTCGTAGCGTGATGTTATATAGCCTATAGCCTTCATCGATAAATGTGCTATACATCAGTAAAAGAATTTTACTGATGTGTAGCACACAGTAAGTTTTTTCAATTAGGCGCAGTACTTCCTGAGATTACCGCGTTTAAACAAACAAACAAAGAAACTCTTCGGCTTTGTAATATTAGTATACATTACATCTCAAGAACTAGTGGCATTTAACAAAAATCACACTGACTATAGACATAAATAATATACTCGTATTTAGTTCTATAAACGCCTGTAACGATTGCACATATATAATGCTCCCTACAACGAGGAAATGCTTCGCTCAGCTAACTGTCCATTTGTAATGGAATGTGAACTCGCTGGTATCGACAGTAGCACAGTGCCGTTGACTGTTCTTAATACGTTCAGTCTGAGATAGCCCTTAATGACTAGTATATACGAGTAGGCTTCAAGGATTTTCTATTATCTTTACCCCTCCCTTAACGAAAACAGATCCCTCTGTTTTCATTGAGAAGTTGAAACCAATATATTGGTTTGTTTTCGTTACATACATATTATATTCTAAATATTATACGTTTAATGTATGTATCCAAACGGATGAACTTATTGCGATTTTTGAAATGATATAGCACTAGCTGTTGCCCGCGGCTCCGCCTGCGTGGATGTCGGTTATCGCTATAAAAACTATCCTATGTCCTTCCCCGGGACTCAAACTATCTCCATACCAAATTTCATCTAAATCGGTTTAGCTGTTTGAGCGTGAAAGCGTAACAGACAGACAGACACATTTATAAATTATTAGTATTAGTATGGATGTTTACTTCGAAAGATTCATACACCCCATGTTGAAAATTCATCCATTTGCATTATGCGTCACGTCAAGTATGCATTTATTAACTCAATCGGTTAATCAGATTCGTAGCAAGAAAGTGTTTTACAGACAGACAGGGAATCACAAAAGTGATCCTTTAAGGGTTCCCTTTTTGCTATTGAGGTATGGAACCCTAAAAAGGCTTTATTTTAATAGGATGTATTAAAGCTTTAATCAGAAAGACTATAAATGAACAGGTATCTTATTAATGGTTCGATGACATGTTACACTGTCGTATAGACTCACATAACTTTAAGATTCCCGAGGGCAAGGCGTGGTACGTTTATTATATAAAGTCATAACTGTTGCCAGTCTGGAACAGGCCTTATAAAATATTTATCTGCCACATCGCTATTTCTTGATTATTCCTAGTATGTAGGTGTAGATTTGTGTACCAACTTAAGCTTATGATGGTTAACGGGAAAAATTATAGGTAGAAACTGGCTGCCTGAGAACAGGGACAATTGAAATACATATATATAATTACAATCCTCGGTATAATGAACTTGGCTTGGCAAAGGGAAAGCAATAAAATGGCATTTGAAAACCCGTGTCCTGAGGACATTATTTATGCTAACTTATAATAATAATATCTAATAATATCTTGGGACAACTCACACAGCGCTATCTGATCCTAAACTAAGCAAAGCCTGTACAATGGCAACCAGACAACTGATAAACATACTTATATATTTTTAAATACATACATATTATAGATAAATAACACCCAGGCACAGAATAAACCATCGTGCTCATCACACAAAGTTTTATCCTGGGTGGGGATCGAACCCACGACCTCTTGCGTAGCAGTCGGATACATTCCCACCACGCCACAGGCCTCTGTGGCGCGGTGTAAGTCATATATTTGAAAGTTAAAGAAAATGAACTTTGTAACAAATCAAATGAATGACACACGGAGCTGAGATGATTTATTTAACGTCACAAATTTCTCATTGCAAAGATCAACACTTACATAAGGAAATTTATCTGATTGCAGTATCTTGTTTTATCGAATTATTTATTGTCTCCGCCCACAAACTAAAAGTTCTGTTAGACTTTTAACGATTTCTCATGATTTACTTCACTTCTTCTGGATAGGCTGTATATACCAGACTACTTTTTGCGCCATCGTGCAACCGGCCAGGATGTTCTTGTTTTATTGCACCTATAAACCACTATAAATAATTTCACTTAAGACCTAGCCAGCACTGCATTCAAGCATTAAACCTTTTTGTATTAAAACCAATAGCTCAGTTTGAATTACGAAATGTAGGTACTTTTTGTTTATCAGCATTGAGTGCAATAAACAAATGATATAATATGAAGTATATTGTATTTTAGAGACCAAGGATGCATAAATTCACATCGTTTTTTTTTATTTTTGTTTATGTGCTTATATAAAGTTGCTCCTCGTGCTACTTTTATCGATTTAAAATATTCGTTTGACAGTTATATTGGAATTGATACAGTAGGTACATGATTGTATCGCGAAGTAGTTTATTCAAAACTTTTTGGTACGTATTTTAAACTGAAGAACGCAAGAAGTACTCGTTTTTTATAGGGTTCCGTAGCCAAAATGGCAAAAACGGAACCCTTATAGTTTCGTCATGTCCGTCTGTCTGTTTGTCTGTCCGTCCGTATGTCACAGGCTTTTTACTCAAAGACTACTCAATGAAACTTGATGAAATATGGTGAAAAGGTGTCATATACATCGCTAAATAATAATAAATATTGTTAAGGGGGCACTCCATACATGTAACAGAAGTTGATTTTTTTTTAATGGCGGACATCAACGTGTGGCACATTATTCGACAGGTCTTTCAAAAACATTTTTAAGGTTACTGATAAACTTGTTTGATTGAGTGAATATTTTTTGGAAATAATCGCTCCGAAAGTTGCATAAAACGTGTCCCCGTTAACGTTTGAACCGTGTGACCAAAAATATGGAAAAAATCACAAAGATAGCGCTTAATAAATACTTTAAACTAAAATTATTTCGGATAAGATCGGATATACCGTCATTGAGTTATTGCCAAAAAACTGCGTTTCTCAACAAAAGAGCATAAGTGCCATGAACATACGCTCTTCTGCTGATGCAATTATTCAAGGCTGCGGAACCCTACACTGAGCATGATCCGTCATGCTCTTGCCTGGTTTTTTTATATTTTCATCATCATATTCTTCAGTATCGGATGCTGGATGATGGATTGCAATTTATATCTTTACAATTTGCTCAATAGGTTGTTGACCACACATCGCATAGCCATTAATGTTTGTTGGTTTTAGAACTACGCATATACTGTAAAAGGGTTAACACGTTTTATAATATTTACATTTTACTTTGTAACAACGTTGACTGACTTACAAAATGTACTGGCACTTAAAGTATCAAGTTAGGTAGGTAATTACAGATTTTATTTTGTTACAGGTTAAGTTTAATATCATTAACTAGCTGTCCCGCGCAACAATTTTCCCCGTTTTTGCAACATTTCTCGTCGCTGCTCCGCTCCTATTAGTCGTAGCGCGGTGTTATATAGCCTTCCTCGATAAATGGGCTATCTAACAAAAAAAGAATTTTTCAAATCGGACCAGTAGTTCCTGAGATTAGCGCGTTTAAACATACAAACAAACAAACTCTTCCGCTTTATAATATTAGTATAGATAGACCTATTTATTTATAATTTTATAATAGGCTGGCGACTGCAATTCCAACAAAGCAAACACCATGATCACGATTTTACAGCAGAATGCTTTGTAAAACTCTTTAGGTTAATAATTCACAGACATTTATTCCAGCAAAGATAATACTGATTTAGAGATTACCTAAACAAACTTTTCTGAATCAAATCTTTGCTATGTCTTACTCGAGTTATTGCTCGTGTTTCTTCTGAAATAAACTGCCTCTGTGGCGCGGTGGGAGTGTATCCGACTGCTACGCAAAAGGTCGTGGGTTCGATACCCACCCAGGATAAAACTTTGTGTGATGAGCACGATGTTTTATTCTGTGTCTGGGTGTTATTTATCTATAATATGTATGTATTTAGAAATATATAAGTATGTTTATCAGTTGTCTGGTTTCCATAGTACACGCTCTGCTTAGTTTGGGATCAGATAGCGTTGTGTGAGTTGGCCGAAGATATTATTATATTATTATTATTATTAAATAGGCAAATATTTTTGATCAGAATGTAGCAGTAATATTATCTGGTTTAAAAAACATACAAAAATCGATCTGGTTCAATCAAGTAATTTATTATAAGAATCCTATAAATTGCACCCTAATTGACTCCAGGCTATGGATTCTTAAGCTTTGATATATTTGCTACGATATAAAATACAAGTAATTTATACGACAGCATTCATTTTTCTAACTTAACTTGTGGGATTTCATTTATTGTAAATTGCATTAGGATATAAACGGATTTGAGCGTTCCCCAAGGTTGCGCCGGCGTCGTTTGCTTAATCGTGAGAATTGGAGGCACGATAACTATGTTGTTTGTAATCCGATTAACATTAAACTATAAAATTACCTTTAGATAGGTATCTACTTAAGTTACCTCCAATCTAAACGTTTTGTTTTAAAGTTCTTAGCGATTTGATAGCAAACGCTAAGGTGAATCAAGTGTTTCATTTAACACTTAATTGGATACTACTACTTTTTGGAGTTGCTTAAGCTTATGTCTATTTATACTGTGCTTATGTATTAGTCTTTCAGAGTAGGTATTGCATTATATCTTAGTGTTATAGTATTCACGGAATACGAAAGCAGTAATAATTATTTTTGTTGGCGTGATTTTTTTCTTACAGATATTATGTTTTAATCATACTTATGTGAATAAACTTGTGAGTACGAATTTTAAAATAAGTTATTT
This sequence comes from Herminia tarsipennalis, assembly GCA_945859575.2. Classification (NCBI taxonomy): domain Eukaryota; kingdom Metazoa; phylum Arthropoda; class Insecta; order Lepidoptera; family Erebidae; genus Herminia; species Herminia tarsipennalis. The sequence continues at coordinate 19,814,994 of OX243835.2, forward strand.
ATACTAATATTATAAAGCTGAAGAGTTCGTTTGTTTGTTTAAACGCGGTAATCTCAGACACTACTAATCCGAATTCAAAAAATCTTTCACTGTTGGATAGCCCATTTATCGAGGAAGGTATAGGCTATATAATATCACGCCACGACCAATAGGACCGGAGCAGCAATGAAAAATGTTGGAAAAACGGGGAAAATGTACGCATACGAAGTTGCGCGGGACAGGTAGTCAAAAAATTTGAAAACGCTTTGTTATCATATTTGAATCAATGTCAGATTCAAAATACAGTTGCAAGATTTGTTCCAAATGCAAACAACAAGTCACGTTAAAAACGAGTTTGAAAAAATCAATACACATGTCGTTAATTTATCAGGGTGAGGTCAGGAACTGATAATAATAATGTTAACTGTTGGCACAAGTGATTTAGTAGCTGTTAATAAGTCTTTCTAGCTCGTTACGAACTATATTCAAGATAAACTATGACCTAACACTCCCATTACGCTTACTGGCAAAATATTATCAGGTTTGGAGTGGGGTTTCATTTTACTTAGTTGAACTATTGTACCATTTACATGGTAAAGAGAGTGTAGTGAACATAAAGTATACTAGTTTCATAAAAACATTTGACGTAAGTAAATACATTTATCTAAAACTAGCTGTCCCGCGCAACTTCGTCTGCGTAAATTTTCCCCGTTTTTGCAACATTTATCATAGCTGCTCCGCTCCTATATTTAAGTAGGTATACCTAAATTATTATTAAGTAGGTATAACGTTGTAAGTATGAAACAAAAAAACAAAAAACCCACTTTCTTAAGCCGCTAATTAGGCACTTGCCAGCTTTTTTTTTACTTTAACTTAGAAGTTTGATTTTTTCACAGTTTCAAGGGACTGTAGACCTTAGTATACATTTAACTCGTTACCTCCACGCGTGCCCAAGATAAACGTTCTTGACAGACAGACAGACGGACGGACATCAAAGTGATCGGACGGACATATAAGGGTTCCGAGTATTCCTTCCGAACGAAACCTTAATAAACATAGAACAGGAAAACCCACTTCTTATACCGCATTATTGATGGGAGTTCGGTATCTACGGAACCCTACATTGTGCATGGCCCAACATGCAATTGCCCGGTTTTACAACTGCGAATGACCGACTTCATAGGCTTTGAATGTGATATCCCCGTTTTAACACGTCGTGTTTGAATCAGCCCAGTAAGGCAAAATCTCTGTAAATACGTATTTATAGATCTTTCATAGACCCCATATTTTCTTTTTGAGTACTAAATTTGCACTACATTATGGATGCGATACTAGCAGGCGATGGATCTAGTCTGCCAATATAACGGTATATTTGAGAGCATTTCTCTTTGGCTTTTCTTCACATTATGCATAGATACATTGGGTTTATTAGTTTTTAACTTCCTGGTTCTAAAACAGTTTATTTAATGTGCTGGTTTAATTTCTTGAAGTTCATTTAAATGCACGAGTACCTATATATACTCAACGATAATGGATTTTCCTTTGGAATATCGGATATGGAATCGAAAACTGTAGTAAATATTAAAAAAAAAACTATATAATTGATTACAACAACAAACATAATGTCCTCCAAATGGATTTATTTATTGATAATTACGGTTGTGGGTCCCACATTACTAGCAATCTTGTTAACCCCTCCAGCTAAGCTCAATGGCTTGTGTTAGTAGTATGTATGCGATTATGGTACAAGATAATTAAAACTCCATTCTTTACAAATTATTTTATGTTTTAATTTGATAAATCAAGGTACAGAGTTAAGTTCTAGTTTAGGGTTAAAGCTAGGTGTCGACTTATCGTTGTCGTGGTAATTGAGAGAATGAACGAGGTGGCGCGCGTGAGTCGATGCGCCGCGCCCCGGCGCGCGGCGTCCGGCGGTCCCTCCCCCCGGCCCGCGCATTCACTTCCCCGCTGCCCCGTCGCCGCTGGTGTTGTCGTAGACATTCTGGGCCCCGTTGGAAGCTGAAGAATTTGCAGGTTCTGCAGGAGCTGAAGATGAAGGTTCCAAAACATCTCCGTCGGTTGGTAGAGGGCACACCCTGTTCAGGGCTCGTCGTTCAATGCCTGCTTGAGTCAAAAAATCGGCAACTCGACATACCCCGTCTTTTCCAGCATACAGTTGATGAACTCGGGCTAATTTCCATTTCACGGGAGGTAAATTGTCTTGTTTGAAGAGAACCATTGCTCCTTCCTTTAGGTTTTCATAGGGTAGTTGCCATTTTGATTTGATTTGCAGTTCGGAGAGGTATTCATTGTGCCACCGCTTCCAAAAATTGTCTCGTAAGGCGTTGACTAGCTGATATCTGGTTTTGATCTTGCCCGTAGAGGTTGCAGGTGGCGCCGGCAGTGACGTCAGCGGCCGCCCGATGAGGAAGTGCCCTGGTGTCAATGGAGAAAGGTCGTGTGAGTCAGGAGATAAGGGAGTTAAGGGTCGGGAGTTGAGGACTGCTTCAACTTGTGTGCAAAGAGTACTCAACTCCTCGAACGTTAAACTAACATTCCCTACAATGCGTTTTAGGTGGTATTTTGCGCTCTTTATACCGGCCTCCCACAAACCACCGAGTGTGGGCGAATAAGGGGGATTGAATTTAAAGATTATGCCTTCCTGGGCAGTGAAATCATAAATTGAGTTCATGGCTGATTTCAACATTTTTTGCAATTCATTATTTGCCCCAACGAAATTGGTTCCATTGTCGCAAAAGATTTGATGAGGTTTTCCCCGACGAGAAATAAATCTACGAAGGCATAAAATAAATGCATTAGAACTTAGGTCACTCACAATCTCTAAGTGAACGGCCTTTGTGCAAAAACAAATGAATAGACATAGATAGCATTTCGATATACGATTCCCGCGGCCTTTTTTACTAGAAATTAGGAATGGACCTGCGAAATCTGTCCCGCATAGTTGAAATGGATAGCTTTCGTTGACCCTACTGGCTGGCAGTTGGCCCATCAACGGCTCAAAAGTTTTGCTTCGAAATCTGCTACATACAATGCACTGGCGGAGTATCTTACGCGCCAGTGTCCTGCCCCCGAGAGGTCAAAAACTATCCCGCATGGAGACAAGCAGCTGTTGCGGACCAGCGTGCAACAAGCGTAGGTGTTCGGCTCGCATTAATAATTTTGTAAAGGTATGTTTGCCATCTAACAATACCGGATGCTTTTTCTCGAAATTGAAGTTTGTGTTTTTCAGCCGACCACCAACCCTCAGTACACCATCGGCATCAACGAAAGGGGACAGCTGTAACAAAGAGGGCGTAAGTGATTTATGTTTCTTATTTTTAATATTAATAATATCTTTATGAAAAGAATCTGATAACGTAGCCAACTATTCTTTTCAACTTTGACGCATTTAATCTGTTTTAAAACAGCAAGATAATTGGAAAAACTTGTTAATTGACCTCTAATGGAACCACGTTGTCTAATTAATAATTTAAATTCGACCTCATCAGCTACACTCATATTGATTCAAAATATAAAAAATTAGGGCAAATAATAAAAGCAAAAAAAATGTGCATCAAACCCGTCAGTAGACAGAAGAGGCGCAGCGCAACCGCATTCAGTTGTTCGGACACGTGAGTCACAACTCGCCGATCGGGCCGACACGGAACCGGTTCGGCTCGCGCTCGGGCTCGGCGTACGTGGAGCGAACTTTCTGGAATTAGCCGGCCGTTGCGTTTTATATACATGCAAATAATTATTATTACTGCAGGGTTTGGGGGATAATAATGCTTAGAAGCGAATAATGATGTGAGAAAGAATAGTAATGCGAAGTGAAAGAAATTATAAAATTAAAAAACAGCTCAAGCAGGTAGGTGAATGAAAAAATAACGCATAAAATCTGTGGTAATACAACTTAAAACAATAGTATTTGCACAACTATGTAATGCATGTAGGTATGCAAAGCACCAGCACATAAAATAGGCCAAAAATAAAGAAAAATAATGCAATGCGAAAGTGTTAAAATTGTAAAATTAGCGCAAACAGCCACCGTTAGCTTTGATGGCAATTTATATCTATAGGTAGGTAGCATTTACAAGTTTAAGAAACACTTTGCAACACAAATTTAAGCACTAACGGATAGAAAATTCTGGAAAGGTAAGGAAAAAAACGGCACTTCCCTCGGTTTCCTTGCGTAGAATCCCGTAGTCCTGTCACGGTCGCCAAATTCTTGTATGCGATTATGGTACAAGATAATTAAAACTCCATTCTTTACAAATTATTTTATGTTTTAATTTGATAAATCAAGGTACAGAGTTAAGTTCTAGTTTAGGGTTAAAGCTAGGTGTCGACTTATCGTTGTCGTGGTAATTGAGAGAATGAACGAGGTGGCGCGCGTGAGTCGATGCGCCGCGCCCCGGCGCGCGGCGTCCGGCGGTCCCTCCCCCCGGCCCGCGCATTCACTTCCCCGCTGCCCCGTCGCCGCTGGTGTTGTCGTAGACAAGTAGGTTCACGTCCGTAGTATAATGGTATAGTTTGTTTGTTTGAACGCGATAATCTCAGAAACTATTGGTCCGAATTGAAAAAAAAAAAACTTTTGGATAGATCGAGGAAGGTTATAGGCTATATAACATCACGATACGACTAATAGCAGCGGAGCAGCAATGAAAAATGTTAGAAATGTTGCAAAATCGGGGAAAATTTACACAGATGAAGTTGCACGGGTCAGCTAGTTTTAAATATACGGTCACTCTATGTCCCTCACAATAATATAGTTGCTATACTCTATTGTCTAGATCTGCTCTAATATGTACCACAGCTTGAGTAAGTGATCTCTCAAGTATGTAATTATAATTGTATTACCTACAATAATGTGTGTTTGTCTTGTTACAGTGAGATGGCGCGGTGGAGAGCGCTACAGCATGGATTATCAACGGTTTGGCTTCTCTACTGCTTCCTGCAAGTGGGGGGAGCTACTCCTGGTTAGTATTCGTTTCCTCTTATTATATTTTCTGTGATTATTTTGATTTAGCTGAATCATTTCACCCATGGGGAAATGATGGGGAAAAACAACCATCAATCACCTACATCAATCCAATCTATAAGTATCCAAGTGATTGAGTTCCATTTACAATACATTTGTAGACCTAGTTTTATCACGATATATATTTCGTAAAACTTTTACTTACTTAAAATTGACATAAGTAGACCCCGTATTCGAAATATCACGCGTTGAGTATAATGGACAACCAAAAGTAAGCGACGAATACCTAGTATAGGTACTTTAATTGAACTCTTTTTTTTTAGAAAATACGATTCCAGCAGGAGGGTACAAGCCCTGTGTCGCGGGGGACTTTACAAACATAAAAGTCACAGACACAAAGTACACCCAGACTTGGAACAACAATTTGTGGATCACTCAAAGTGGTGTCCCGTGTGGGAATCGAACCTACGACCTCTTGCGTAGCAGTCGAACATACTCCCATCGCGCCACAGACGCAGTCTACTACTCTATAGTTATCTACATTTATTTTTAAACCAAATTAAATTTTGAATAGTGACAACAAGCATGGCTGCATACATGATGCAATTAGGTTTATTGAATTACTCGGTGATGCTGTGTTATTATGTCTGAGACTAATCGTCATTGAATGTAAACACAACGAACGATTGATCTGCTGATCCAAACAAATACGACTGAATGATCGTGTTAACGGCAATGTTAACCAGTATTTGCTGCTGAAGTTACTATAAAAGTATAGCGTTTACAGTTGTTTTATTAGGAGAATTTTTCACACTGAATCAACCTGCCAGTGAAGCCCTTATTACTTAAACGACACTAGAGTCGTTCTTGACAGTGACACTGACAGTGGCTGATCCAGGGTTGTCGTTCGGCTGTCGCCACATTCGTTCGTATCCTTTCCTATACGATGCGATGCGAGCCGTTTGGTGGAAATTATCCCTTAGTGGTCGATAGCTGAAAAAACAAGCAGACAAATATTTATAGAGTTTGTAAATTTTGTAATTTTAAATAACTTTTATTTAGGGCTTGTTTCTCCATACAACTTTGGACTCCCGTTTCATCCCCTTAGGGGGTGAATTGTTCAAAATCCTTCTTTAATTAAGGTATTAGTAATAACTAGGTATCTGCGTGCCAAATTTTAACGCAATCCATTCCTTGGTTTGAGCTGTTCTGATAGATCATTCAGTCAGTAACGGTTTGCCTTCTATATAATTACTAGCTAACCCGCGCAACTTCGTCTCCGTCAATTTTTCTCGTTTTCCTGGATAAACGGGCTATCCAACACTAAAATATTTTTACAATTCCAACCAATATTTCCTGAGATACAAACAAACAAAATCTTTAGCTTTATAATATTAGTATAGATACATACAGAAGTTAGATGTAAGTGCCGTTTTGTGGAAATATACTATAAATTAAGCGTAAAAAGTACATAGGTACGGCTCTAATTCAATTTCATTCGGCCAAAGAGATTCAGAGCCCAGACTTGAGGAGACAGACATAGACACAATTGATTCTATATAACCCACTAACACCAATAGAACTTATGTATGAACAAACAGGTTCCAACAAACATCTAATTAGTTGCCCAAAAGCCAGAACTAATGATCTAGAAGAATCCACAGTACAACGTAAACACACGACTGACCCTGTTTTCTAATTGGAACAATTTATATATAAGGGCAGAAGTCTTCACCTTTTTTGGATGTGAAATATACCTTGTTATTAATTTCACTTGTACTAATTATTAACACCGTATTTTATGGCCATACCCATAGACTATATTTGTAGTGTTCAATATATTATCTAATGACAACTAGTTATCTAATTGTAAGTTTCGCGCCTGTTAATATTGTATCAACGATTTCCTAATGGATAATGATTAATTATACCAAAAGCCTTTTTTTTTAACCATCGAATGAATGATCAAATGACGAACCTATAGTCTCAAAATAATTTACATGTCAACACCTTTCGTTCACTTTTGGAGTATCTTAAGTCCATGTTCTGAATTATCTATATATTTATAAGGAAAAGCTGACTAACTGATTGACAATGCAGTGCCTAAACTATAAGGGTTAAAAACTTGAAATTTTGTACAGGGATTCCTTTTATAACGTAATAATAATAATATTTTGGGACAACTCACACAGCGCCATCTGATCCCAAACTAAGCTGAGCTTGTACTATGGAAACCAGACAACTGATAAACATAGGTACTTAAATATTTTTAAAGACATACATATTATAGATGAATAACACCCAGACACAGAATAAACCATCGTGCTCATCAAACAAAGTTTTATCCTGGGTGGGGATCGAACCCATGACCTACGGCATAGCAGTCAGAGTCACTAACCACTAGACCAACAGGCCAGTCCAGTAAGGGAGTACTAAGAAGCCTATATTCAGTTTCAAACAAGTTACGTGATTATTTGGTTAGAAATAGGATTGTGCTGATTAATAAAAAGAGAACAACTGCTACTAGCCACTGAATAAGCACGTCTCGATTCACAGTTAACATTATCTTAAACAATTTAATGGGGAAACGAACGGCAGCGTTTGCAAAACCTTAATTAATTGTGCAGAGGCCTAACGAGCTAAGGTCTTGTACACCTGTCGATTCCCTTATTTATTGCTATTTGTTCGTGTGAGAGTAACTTTGTCTAGCTGAACCCACCTTTATCTGAATCTGAATACAATATAAGGTTACCACGGTGATTAAAACGGTTCTATTTAAAGCTGGGAATAAAAATTCTAAAAGTTGCGATCGTAGATAGTATTTATTAGATACCATGACCGTATGCTGCCACACTCAAACTGTTAACGTGAAAGTAACCCAGTCTTTCTGTTTATTTAGTTTTGCGGCCTTAAGGGTAGATTACGCGAAACAGGGTTTGGCTTATAGAAAACCTAAATATTAGGACACGAAAAAAATTGTGTCACTAAGTAGTCAAACAGTTTTTCTAGTAGATGAAATAAAGCAATTTAAAGATATGTCTTAATATGATCCCGCAAATAAAATTTGAAGTTGCGAGCATTTTCGCATTGTCATAGTCATGGCGTTCGTAATCTAATATATGTACGAACGAATATTCTACTTTATTTTGACCTGCGCTCCTGCGCACTGTGAAGTAATGGTTGTATGCGGAAGAGCGAGGCCGGCGATCGTGTGGCTGTGTAAGTAGCGCTAAATAAATAATTCTCTCAGTGTAATGCTCCCTTAAGGATGGAAATGAAGGTTATCAGTTTTCACATTAGAAATTTTATTTCTAATGTGAAAACTGATAACCTTCATCCTCCAGGATTAACCAGCGAGCTAAAGCTACTATTTACGAGCTTTCTCATTAGCGTCCCTTTGCCTCAAAGTTTTTTGTTTGTTTTTTTTTCCTGTGTCGCGGGGGACTTTACAAACATACAATTCACGGACACAAATTACACCCAGACTCAGAACAACAATTTGTGGATCACACAAAGTGGTGTCCCGTGTGGGAATCGAACCCACGACCTCTTGCGTAGCAGTCGGACACACTCCCACCGCGCCACAGAGGCAGTCAAGTTACTTCGGATAAACCTGTCAGACATAATTATCTATGTATAGGTAGGTACTAAGATTATAAAGTTGAAGAGTTTGTTTACTTGCTTGGTTGAACGGGCTAGTCTCAGAAACTGCTGATTCGGATTGAAAAAATGGATAACCCATTTATCGAGTAAAATTATAGGCTATATAAACTACCAATAGAAGCGGAACAGCAATGAAAAATGTTGCAAAAACGGGGAAAGTTGACGAAAACGAAGTTGTACGGGTCGACTAGTTTAATATAGCCATCCGAAGGATTGTGGAAAAAGCTCGTGCGTATTTACACAGCTGTAACATGTTATGGGATGCGTTTATTTGAAAAGTGACGAAAATATCTGTTTCTATACATCTTTACCTATACTTAATATTATAAAGAGGTACATTTTGTGAGTTTGTGAGGTTGTAGGGGGGTAATCTCTGGATCTAATAAACTAATTTTGAAAATACTTCTACCAATAGCAAGCCACGTTATTTGTGAGTATCATAAGCTAAATAACATTACGCTACGACCAATAGGACCGGAGCATCAAAATGTTGCAAAAACGGGGTGAAATGACGCAAACGAAGTTGCGCGGGTCTGCTAGTACCTACTAGTACCTAATAAAATAGTTTTAAAGCAATTTCCGAGGAAGCTGATGAGTATTTCGTTTTGTTACAGGTCCATGTGAAGTGGAGACGGGGCAGTCCAGCATTATAGTTGATATTGAAGAGAGTAGGGGAAATCGTAAGTAGAAAACGAGTTATTTAAGTTACATTATCACTACATAATTTACAGAAACCTTCCACGGATCTGTTAGTGCACTTAGCTCATCTAATTACGCAACCTATTTAGGAATAGTTTTCAAAATAAATAAGTGATATTTGTCCTCAAAGGTAATAACCATTGCCCGTGGCAGACACTTTTAGATCCTAGGTTTTATTTTTGTAACTTATCATGCTCAATCTTAAGTGTATATTTTGTTACCGTAAATAATATTGCTCATATTTTATATCTTGGGGTAATAAATTATTAGGACATAAACTGCCATAATAACGTCATTGATTACCGTCATATAGTGAGTGAATCATCTACGTCGATCGGCAAATTCTGAGAGGCCAATTCATTCTAATGCCATATTGCCAAGATTTTCTCATAAAATTCTAATATACCTATGTAATTCGAGGACTTTTTTCCCATAAAATAAAATAAATAGCATTATGACCTGCAGTGCAAAATGTTGGAATGTACCTAATTTTTAAGGTTACGTTGCCAATATGGCAAAACGGAACCCTTATAGTTTCGTCATGTACGTCTCTGTCACAGGCATAGTAGCGCTTAACAAATTCTTTAAACTAAAATTATTTCGGACATGATTGGATATACCGTCATTGAGTTATTGCCGAAAAACTGCGTTTCTCAACAAAAGGACATAAGTGCCATGAACATACGCTCGTGTGTTGGTGCAATTCACATAGGATTTTTTCAGACGGCAAGGCTCCTGAACCCTACACCGAGTATGGTTTTTTGATTCTAGATAAACCGATATCTTCAGAACAATTACTTTCTACAATTATCGTTATTTTTTTTCTTTGCAGAAGTGAACCAAAGCACAGTACCATCGGTACTACCGATTGTAGGAGAGCCCAATGTGGACATAGAATTGTCCACGGTATTTCCCAAAGGTCCCACGCTGTTCCAACTTGATGGAAAACGGTTGCAGCTTTTGGAGCCCCTGGACAGGGATGCGGATAACTTGTCGCATATGGTGTTCCAGGTATCTATAGTTTTACCTTAAAGAGACCAGTAATTAGTTAATTGTCAACCTAAAACACCGATGGAATTTTCGTAGAGTGTATTTACTGGAAAAAGTTTATTGTGTTTAATACAGACATTTATTAAAGAGCCTAATTTACCATCAATGTAAAGTTATAACAGAGCTTCGTGGTGTTTTTTTTTTGTAAAAAATTGCACGAAATATATAGTGATCGATTCAATCCATAGAACAATATATACCTATGGGATCCTTCAATAGTTTTTTTTTGTAAATAAATGGACAAAGGATTTATTTTTATTTATTTCTCACACAATAAAATGTACACAAGGATTTAAGAAACATCCTTATACAAAAATATGTGAGACTGGTCTCCAAGCTAGGTTAAAAACCCGTGTTATGGATAACCAGGATAAAGGCTAGGATAGTCCTGGGATTGTGGAATTCAACCTGTAGAACAATTTAATATAGATTCTTTGTTGGCTCTTATGCATAACTTGCAACTCGCTCATGGTTAACATAAGTATTGTCAGCGTCTCTATTGCAACACATCAAATGTTCTCACCCCATAACATAACTCTTAGAAATATCTTCATTGACAGAAGACTTTCTACTAAAAATATGTGACAAGCATTTCCAGGAAAGTCATTTTAGGTTAACGAGTACCATCATTGTTATGTAACCCATTCGCATCATTCCACATTTAGTTCTCACGATTAAATATGTAGGATATTTCCTAATTCATATATTATCCCAAGATCATTATTTATCAATGTAAAAATATATTATCTAACTAAACCGTCTTACGGTTATTGGTCATATAATTTATAAAGATCTCAAACACCTCGCAAGCGGTAGCTAAATCGATACGAATAAAAATCAACTTTCATTCAATCGTTTTAAAGAACGAAATTGTTTGTAAATGAATGATTTAGGCAAGTACATCCGCCAACCAAATTAATAAAACCCCTCAGGCTAATATGATTGTTATTGATGTATGGTCAAAGTAATTTGGTTGATGATTAATGAGATTTTTTGCAGCTGGTGTGTCAAGTGAAAGCTACGAAGAAAAGACGGACTATACCAGTCATAGTTAGAGTATCGGACATCAATGACAATGCTCCGATGTTCCAAGGGACGCCGTATGAGACTAGTGTATCTGAGGTAAGTTACTCTAAATCATCTGACTTCATTACTCATCGAATTACCTTCAGCAAATTTTACTACATTCGTGGTTTTGCACGCACAACAACGTCATTCTATTCGATTAGCGTTTATGTGGTATAAACGCTAATAATAATTGTTAACAAATTTAATTGTTGTTCCGAGTCTTTGCCGTGTGGTATAGGCTTAAGAGTAGTACTACTTCATCCCTTCCCATGGGTGTCGTCAAGGCGACTAAGGCGTCCTCTTTGTATTTTAAAGTCTTACTGCGATCGCCAACCCGCTCGCCAAGCGTGGCGATTATGGCAATTGCCACCAGGACCTAGAATAAATAGTTCTACTGGGAAGACCAGAGATCTGTACATCTGTAAAATCTCCCACGAGACAAGGATTATTATGCCCAATAAGTATGTTATGTTAGGAGTTATTTTTTTTAAAAAGGAATCAAGTTATTGGGCTTAATGTCACAGGGTAAACACATATTATTATGGCTGTTAAATCCGATTCTTAGAAGACATTGGACTAGAGCATTTTATTTTTATTTACGATGATTAAGCCAGGTCATTGTACATTGGAGCTACTATCGTAATGTGAAATAAACGTGAAAATTGTACGGACTACGAAGAATGAAAACACGATAAGCATGTCGGGTTATTGAATTCACACCATAGTTTTGAAAAAATCTATAGATAATGATTACCGTCCAAGGTTTTTTTTTTTATTAAAAGATAACTAGAAATGTGGAATTGGGTCCCACATTACCAGCAATCATGTTAATCCCTCCAACTAAGCTCATGTCAAGTTTGGGTTTTCCTATAGATGGTCCAATGCCTTGCCCTATAGATGAACTTCTAAAACATATTCTGAAACGTTGGTTTACTTCTTTTCAGCTGGTTCCTTTAGGTACAACAATATTCGAAGGCATTAGAGCTGTAGACTTCGATGCAGGGGTCAACGGCCTATCAGAGTATTTTATAATACCTGGCGACAACAAGACGCTGGAAGAAACGAACGCTGTCGATGGCTACGGCTATTTCGCAATACCACTACCCCACCAAGGGCAGGTGACAGTAAATAGGACGCTGGATTATGAGCGGACCCAGAAGTATCTAGTCACTATTCTCGCTTCTGTAAGTATTTAATTGCTATTAATACTTTTACAAAAATAAGAGAGATTAACTTCCGAATACTCAAGTTTGAGCCGCTTTCAAAAGTATTTCAACAATTATTCACCTTAAAGGTTCATTTCCGTACAACGCGGCCATCTATTGTGTGCGACTGACGCGCTCGGCTTATGCGACAATAGTCAGAGTATGAAAATGTATAGTGCCGTTTCCGTGGTCTGCGACAGACGCGTGCGGCCGACAACTGACGTAGGCTGCGCGCGCACTCCGCTCATTGTCGCATCAGCCGCGCGCGCGGAATGAACCTACCATAACGTAACAGTGACAGCAGTATTCGATTGTAAGAAAATATATTGCTACGCCATCTAAAGAGCAGGACTTACTGGTCAATTAATAAGTGAGACATTAATTTATGATTGAATACCATTAGAACCTTCAACTTTGTACCTATGTCAAGCTAAACTTTATAAACCCTGAAAACTAAAATATTTTAAAATATAGCTATATTAATTATGAGTAAGTACATAGTGTGTATTACGTACCTAACGCGATCCGATCTATTTGATGATAAGTCTAGTCAATTTCTCATTACAATCGGGAATCAGGCTGCCGTCACTGGAGTAACTTCCATCGAACTTTGTAGAACAGTATCCAATAGAATTTTGTTCAAAATCAATTAAGAAATATTCTCTTCTTCTCTTCTCTTACGACCGGTCTTAACCTATCGACAAACGCACAAATGTTAGTCTCGCTACTAGAGAACAGCCGTCCGCGCCCTTCGTAAAGCATGTTCCAGACGGTTGGAAACAAACGTATAAACCAAGGTGACCTTGCTTGTTTCCAACAGTGTAGACGGCTGTTGCAAACCAAGTACCTAGTAATTTGGTTTACAACAACAGCGCATTTTATTAACACTCTGTACATACCAACGCTGAAGTGCCGTCTGTGTGAACGCATGTGCGGTGCTGTGTCGGTGCGGTGCCGTACCGCTCCGGGTCTTAGAGAGCTCAAGTAGAATGGACGCACTAATCGGCATCCAGGCAGGCAGAGTTACAGGCGTACCAACGTTGGTATCTTTTAATGCTACATTCACCAACTAATGTGTTTATTTTCCAGGACCGTGCCCGAGATACCAAGAGGCGTTTATCCAGTACCACAACGTTAACAGTGAATGTTCTAGACGACGATGATCAGGATCCTTCCTTCATTTACAAGGGATGCACGTTACATGATGGGGCTTGTTTCAATCCAGAGTATAGTAGTTATGTGAGTAAACTTTTCTTCTGATATGCACTGGAATACTTTAAATACGATAAATTGACATGACAAATAAAATAACAACCGTATTCAAAATCCAATAAATTAATAAAATTCAATACCTGTTTAAAAAAAAACTATAATTAAAAGTTTAAAAAAAAGAGCTTTTTGTTATTTAACCGATGAAATCTGTTATGTACGAACGTTGGGAGTAATGAAACACGGATAGCTAGAAACGAACTGGTTTATTTGCCAAGTCACATCTACATAAACTAGCCTGGGGTAGATGCAACCACCCTCTTATTAATAATATAACAAAATCTAACAATTTTCATAATATTTTTTAAAGTTTAATGACCAGTTCTCAAAATCTATTTATTTCATTGGATAGACCAGTGGTTCTCAAACTTTTTAAATGACGGAACCCTTTTGGGAAGCAAAATACTTGATGGAACCCTACAATAAAACAATTATTTTTATAAGTGTATTCTTTATTAATCAGCATAATAAAAGTACAATGTATCAGTTACTAATTATTATTTACTTCACCACTTGGTAAGGACAATAATAGAAAACATTAAAAAAGAAAAAATCTAACTAGTGGGAGGTATGAAACTGTTTTTTATTTTTCATCAATTGCTTGATATCAGGTTTGATGGAAGAAAGTTGGAGTCTCATATCAGCTTCGGCGTCCAGTCTATTGCGATATTTTGTTTTCGTGGCTGCGTAGGTAGAGAATCCTGTTTCGCACAAATATGTAGTTGGGAACGGGAGAAGAATATCCAGAGCCATTTGGCCAAGCATTGCATATTCATCTTGGATTCTGCACCAAAAATCATTAAGAGGCGTCGTTTTGAACAATGACTCCATACTTGTGTCTGATGACATTTCTAAAAGAGATTCATATATCTCATTTGACATGTTTTCAGGCTTTTCCAAGTTGGGTAAAAAAGGATTATGAATCCAGGAGTTCACTTTAATTTTTGTATTGTGTTCTTCGGGAAAATACTTTTCAAAAGATGCGCGCATCGAACTGAGATATTGGACCAATTCTTCAAACACATTATCTTCAAACATTTCTGAGTCGTTTTCGCTAACAAACTCACTGAGTAACGTAAAACTTTCTATTTCTTTCTTACCAATGCAAATGATCCAAAAATCTAATTTTCTTTTAAAAGCAGTTATTTTATTATAGGTCTGAAACACTGTTGTCTGTTTACCTTGCAACGATAAATTTAATTCGTTAAGTTTTTGAAAGATATCCGCCATAAAAGACAATCGGAACAACCAAGTTTTATCATACAAACGGTCCTTCAAATTAAAAGAAGTATCTGCTGAAAGAAACATTTGTAACTCGGCTCTAAGTTCAAATAGCCTTGTTAAAGTTTTTCCCCGAGACAGCCATCGCACTTCTGTATGGAGCAGCAGTGTTTTTATGTTTGCTGCCATAATCTTCACACAATAATGAGAACAATCGGGATTGTAGTGGTCGTGATTTGATAAAATTAATTATTTTTACCGCTTCATCCATAACTAATTTTAGATTAGACGGCATTTGCTTCATCGCAAGTGCTTGTCTATGCAGAATACAATGACTGGAACTACAATTAGGCGCTTTATTTTTCATTCGTGACACTGCTCCTGCTGTTTTACCTGTCATCGCCTTGGCTCCATCTGTACAAATGTCAATGCAATTGTTCCAACTGAGATTATGTTCTTCAAAAAATATATTTATTTTATTAAAAATTTCTTCCCCGGTAGTGTTTGTAAGCAGCGATGAACACATAAGCATGTCTTCTTCAAAAGAACTTTTATATGGATATCTCACAATAACCAGCAGGATAGCCAAACCAGCGACATCAGTCGACTCGTCCATTTGCAAAGCGAATCGTGTATTTTGTAGACGTGTAACTAGTTCTTGTTTGACGTAGCTTGCCAGATCATGGATTCGTCGTGAAACAGTATCGTTTGATAGCGGAACAGTAGAAAGATGCTTTGCAGATTTTTCATCAAGCATACATTTTGTTATGTCTAATACACATGGTTTTATTAATTTCTCAGCGATAGTGTGCGCTTCACTTGCTTGTGCAATGCGATAGCTAACTAAATATGATGCCTCCGTGGCCTTTTCGTTGGTAGTTTGTGTTACATGCATCATATTTTTTTGACTTTCTAATAACTGATCTTTTTTGCGAACAAAAAATTCTTTATTCTTGTCTTTAGTCTCGGGGTGTACGGTTTCTAAATGTCGACGCAATTTGGCAGGTGCCATGGAACTATTAGGAAGCAGTTTACTACAGAGCATGCAGAGAGGTGAGCCGTTGGAATCAACAAATCCGAAACTGATATAAGATTCATCATACTTCCTTTTTTTCGTCTTTGAAACCGTCGAGCTTGACGTCGTGGCACTCGTGGCATCATCTTCTGGATCGGTGATTGCTAAATTCTCCGCGCGCATTGCTTTTGAACATTCAGCGTCATTAGAAGATGTTGTTGGAACACGTTTAACACCTTTAAGCCAACGTTCCATTCTTCTTTATTTATAATGTTACAAGTCAGGATAGTGGGGTTTAAATAATGCACAATCGTTACTGCGTATAAGAGACTAAATTTAGAACCTACAGGGAAGAAATGTATAAAACTGAGACAACAGAATACAGCAGGCAGTAAAACAATGAACACTAGTTTCTCGCTAGCGAGCTTGTAAGTAGGTAGTAACTTATCGCTCCGAACGCTAATCATCAACTGACGACGCCAACGCGCGATCGCCGCTTTTATACTTAGTCCTAGACTCGATCTCAAATATTCTCGAAAATACTCGAGTCGGCACCTTTGATAAACAAAAAGCAAAAATAAAAACAGAAATTTAAAAATAGCGTTGTAAACAATATCGACTTTATCCTTTGAAGTTAGAGACGAAAGTCGCTTGTTGACAACTATAGCGTCTAATTCAGAGGCGGCTTTTATCAAAGAGACTGAGCGCTTACAAGTATACTACCCGCTCGTTTTAAGTTTGCCGCTGGCGATAGGTATGAGTGTATGACGTTCGAATTTTTTTATTTAATTGTAACAATAAAAATTGTGTACGGTAGATATTTGGGTAAAACTATGACACATTATAAGTTTTGTTGTCACGTGGGGGAGGGTACGCGCATTCCACAGACCGGCAAACTTAGAGCGAACGCGTTGTACAAGTATAAAATTGTTGAGACCAAACTTATAAGATATTGTACCAGCTAATGTAACACAAGCTTATACAAATACAAATAAATAAATAAATAACATTCATAGCGTTTTATCTCCGCGCGGCCGCGGAGTCCGCACAGCCGCGGAGCGACCAGAGAGAGGTGTTTTGATTTTTTTATTTCTAAATTCTTGCGGAACCCCGACAGAGGTATCACGGAACCCTAGGGTTCCGCGGAACACACTTAGAGTATAGCTGGGATAGACAATACTCTAAAATTTCATAATTATCATCAGTCTCTATCGGTTCACTGCTAGACATAGGTCTCTCCCAATTGATTACTGTATGCAAATGGACTAAACTAAAGAAGGTCGCTGGGATGGACTGGATGCGGAAGACGGAAGACCAGGTTTCATGGCATAAATTGAAAACACCTTAAGAGTTTACTTAAAATGTAATAGTTACTGTAATTTTGCTTTTGCTTTTGTAGGTAAATAGTGGAGTTCTCGCTGGTATTCTCACCATCGAACCGGAGAAAATCCAAGCCGTTGATATGGATACTTTAAACGCCAGGATACGATACAGTATCGATAGTGGGGAACCCGATATTTACGGTACTTACTTCGCAATAGACACGAATACTGGGGCCGTAAGACAGTTGGTCCCGGTTGACACCAGTATAGCTAAAAAGTTTCAGCTAATAATTAGGGTAAGTTTTCATATCATTTTGATAATAGTATTTTAACCAGCGCAAGTTTTTTTTTTTCCATATTATTTTTAAAAATGATGTTAGTAACGTAAACATAAATTTATAGAACCACGTTTTCTAAAGTAGGTTCAGCCGAACCCAGGGGTTCCATAGAAAAACAATCTACGGTACAGCGAAATATTTTTTTAGATACTTGTGTGTGTTGAAAATTCCCGTGTGTTGTTTGCGTAGGAGTTCCATGCAAGGATATACGTTTTGAGATTGCCGTACCATTTTAATTAATTTTTACTTTTTACAGCTGTTTAAGGTAATGGAACTTGTCTAGGCCCCTAAATTTTAACATAAAAGAAAGCACTATTTTTTAAAACTAAGTAACATTTTTTTTAATTTCAGGCGGAGGAAGCAACAGAAGCTCGTCGTTTCACAACAGCTAAGTTAACGATCACAGTGCGACCAGTAGACGCCAGTCCACCCGTAGTATCAGCTTCAGCGGACGATGGAGTTGTCGAGGAAAACTCACCCGAAGGAACCCAAGTTCTGGATGCAAAGGGAAAACCCATAAAGTTGACTATTTCGGATCCTGACTTGGTAAGAACTAAAAATGGAATGGTGGCCCTTATTTGTGGAAATAAATGATAGAATTTAGAAGTGAATTCGTTAACAGTTACCTACTTTAAATTAATTCAATTCCAAAATCCAATTTCTTCAAAATATAATAATTCAGAACTGCTGCTGGCTGCGACCTGGATTATCGTGTAGACGCCTTTCAAACATTTTTGGGATAAGCTACACTTACTAGAAGAAAATACTTACGAAAATACATACTAGTATACAATAAAGTTTGCATCTTCTGCAGGTTCTTCTTGTCATAAAGAGTAGCCTAGCTTCGCATGTAAATATAATATTTGTATTTGAAGATTAAATCCCAATTTAAACTGTTTATTTATTTTATAGAACGATAACTATTTCTAAGACGAATGTAATAATTTACAACCAACCGTTATAACCGTTATTTTTGTCCAGGGCCCCGGTGATCCTGTACCAAACTATACGTTTGAACTAACAACAAGTTTCTTCAATGTGGATCGACATGGTTATTTAGTTGTCAGCAACGAAAAACTCGACAGAGATGCTCCATATCCCGGCAAATTTAGATTCCAGGTAAATATTATACCTACTACAATTAAATATGCGTAATATGTCCCAATCCCGATATTTTCGAGCCTGGTCTGCGCTTCTGTGTTTGCGTATTACAGGAGAAGTATTTAAATGTTTTATGCGTCTCAAATACTTACTCAAAAATGTCTATCAGCTCTCGGAATACTGTAATTTGAACGACTAAAGGTTTATTTCCGAGCATCGCAGCCGCGCGCGTCAGCCGTAGGTACTCAAACGATAGGTATTTAACTTTGTGTCGTACTCAAAAATGTTTCCATCTCTACTTTTCACCTTAAAGTGACAGTGACAGCAAGTGTAAGGAAGAATCACTGAATGCCGGAGAGTACAGAAGGCAATATTCGTAGAAAAAGCTCTTGAAGCATGCACATACAGACACCGCTCACGGACACAGAATCAAGGGACACATCAAACCAGTGACAGAGCGAATGCTTTCGTGATTCTGTGGCATGCGTCAAGAGCATTTTCTACGAAGCTTACCTGTATGCAAGTAATCGGTAGAATAATAATTCACCAAATACCAACTGTTATTGATGCAAACATTTTCCATTTTATTTTTCAGGTGGTAGCTCGCGAAGAGAATGGTGGGGCTGCATCAGCGCCCTACTCCTTAGGAGTACGACTACTGGACCAGAACGATAACGCGCCCGTCATACCGAAGACTCAGCCTATCATCGTGCCCGCCAGCTTAGAACCCACGATTGTGCATCGGGTAAGTGTTCAACTTTACCGTAGGTTATAGCACAGGTTACTTTCAAATCTTGCTTCTATTGTGAAGACTGAGAAAATGTGTAGATACAGTAGGATCAAAGTAACTAGACCGGATTGAAGTTGGTGAAGAGTGGTTGCGCAAATGCATTTTTTAGTGGTAAATAGTGGCAGTAAGCGGGGGGCGGGGGCGATAACTAAACCAAGAGAATGAGAGATGCGATTACATTGTCATAATTAGTATTTGTTTTTCAAACTTGCTTTAGTATAACTTTATTGGACATTGACATTACAACATTTATTCGACGTACGCTATATTTTAACATTTATGTTTCCAGGTGGAAGCGGTAGACATCGATGAGGGTGAGAACGCACGCATAACATACTCTATTTACCACGTGTCCAACAATGGCGGGAACAAGTTCACTATTGATCCTAACACGGGAATTATATGTAAGTTGCACTGCACTATTTCTATTAATACCATTTCTGAATTTCAACAGTATTTTATGAAGGTATTTTTTTTACTTAATTCCAAATAGTCTCTCTACATTATAGACGTAGAAAGACTATTTGAAATTGAGACAAGTGTTAGTCACAAGTAACTGCCAAACGTTTTGACATTCATCAATGTTTCAATGACGTGATCGGTTAACAAGAAAAAGATTGGCTGAACAACTGCAAAGAGCTATTTGTCTAGCTTAATCATTTTTTTCTTTATGTACTATACTTACATTGTCCTACTGGCTTCCGAATGCAGTGAACCCAATTTGTCAAGATGTTAGTCGGTGTCTATAAGCGCAGTCAATTCCCAGGTTTTGATATATTTTGTTTGATTTTATACTTACACTGTTTTGGCATGTGCGCACTATGAGTTCTAAAGCAACTGTTTGTGTGAAAATGCACCTGTTTATGCATATTATGCAGTGTGTGAGTCAGCATGTCTTTCAAATATAGATACTTGGTTTATTAATTTTCACGCATCGCATGTCAAATCTGTATCATAAAAAAATTATGTAATAATTGAATAAAATGTGATTTTAATTTGTGAGACAATAGCTATCAATTTACCCAGGTTTAGGAAAGTTACAGATTCTGCATATATGCAGAAACGCGTTTTATTAATGTCAAACAAGAGATGTTATGTGCATGCACTTCGACATCAATAATTTTGAGAAACACGCTTATCAATTAATGTGGATGTTGACTGTCAAGTCAAATCAGTCTCTTTTTATGAAATGTCTAAGCGACAAGCTCTATAGAATAGCACCCTATGACGTCATAAGTTCCTATTGTCAAATCATTACTTTTAGTATTCGTTTTCATGTTTTTAAATTTAAAAACATGTTAAATTGTAAAAGATCACTTATTTTCAAAGCATAATAAGAGCTACGATTTATTGTAGTCAACTACCCAATTTTGCCATATACCTTCACATAAATATAAAAACTAACTTTGTATTTTAAACATTCACAGCAAGTACAGGTCGCCTACAAACCGGTGAGCAATACAGTGTGACGGTGAGAGCGAGAGACGCCAAAGGTCTCAGTTCTCAAGGCATCGTGGAGATCTCTGTCGCCCCCGGACCGAACACTCGACCACCGCAATTCTCGACGAGAGATTACTCGGCTCCTGTATCAGAGGGTGCCGCTATCAATTCTACAGTCATTACAGTTACTGTAAGTACTCCATATACGTTACTAAGTTACACGAAACGTGGTGAAATAGATTTCATTAGGACCAAACGAGACGTGCCAAACCTTCAAAAGTTTATTGTAATCCTCGTACCTATACCCATATAATCCTATACCATATAATCAAAAAACCATACCACCCATATTACCATTAACGAATTCATAGAAATATTTTCCTAATCGATGTTGGTCAAGGCGATCCGTCTCAACGAAGCCTACGTAGCTAGCCAACTATCCAGTAAATACAACAAAACATAGTACACCCTAAATTTTCCCCAATTTTTGTGTTGGGAAATCGGACTCGTTCAGTTTCTTATAATTTCCTAATATTTTCCAGGCCAAAGATCCAGAAAACGAACCGGTGACTTACTCAATCATGTCGGGCAATGATCTGCGTCAGTTCGCCATTGGTGCCAACACCGGCATCATCACTGTCATCAGAAGTTTAGATAGAGAAGTGCTCACAAGATATCAACTGGTAAGAAATCCTTCTAGTATTTTAATCCTAAAGTTTTTGAGGAGGTATGGATGGATGGATCCATGTATGGGATCTTTGTTGCTCTTTCACTACTGTGCGTTGCTCGGGCAAAGTACATGAAGCTTACTTTCCACTCTACGTCTTTTGGGGTTGTGACCACGGCTGGTGCAACCTGGTCGAAATATCACACAAATTTTAAGTATGAATTATACTTTTATATTATGCAAAAAGTTTAAAAGTAACACACGCAACTGTATGTTTAAAAAGTTCCAAGCGATTTTGATACTATACCCATGGAAAAAGCGTTTTAAAACCCAAATATATTTTATATTTTACCGTATACAACTGGTTGTTTTTCAGATGGTAAAGGCTGAAGATCCTGGCAGGCTGTCGAACACAGCGACTGTGAACATCAAAGTCACGGACATCAACGACAACAATCCCAAATTCGATGAAGATAACTATACATTTAATGTTAAAGAAGGTATGTACTGCATTGAATATTTATGCAAGAGATGATTATTATTATAATCTAATCTCTGGCCTTGCATCAGGCCTCTCATATGGTGTATAATATAATGCTGGCAGGCAACAGCTGCCTACATAAATATACAGTTTATAAAACAAACAATCATTGTAAACATTGGCAATTTGAATAGAACAGCAGCGAGTTTTTATTGCCTTGTTTTTTTCCTGCCTTTACTTATTGCTTGCGAACAGACATTACGTTTCACAAGTGTAGTATTTTGCTTCCGAAGTTAAGGGCACCCTAGCCGATGATTTTTTTTTACAAATTTAACGTGTATTCTTTATTTAAAATCCTAAATATTTCAGGTGTGGCGAACGAACTCGTCGGATACGTATACGCTACTGATACGGATGAAGGAATCAACGCCAAGATCAGTTACAGTATACCGTCGCACTTGCCCTTCGTCATAGACAACTCTACCGGCATGATCAGTACTAGTACTAAGTTGGATTATGAACATACTAGGGTAAGAACATTGTCATTTTATCTGATATATAAAATTCTCGTGTCGCGGTGTTTGTGGTTAAACTCCTCCGAAACGGCTCGACCGATTCTCATGAAATTTTGTGTGCATATTGGGTAGGTCTGAGAATCGGACAACATCTATTTTTCATACCCCTAAGAGTTTGTTTGTTTGTTTGAACGCGATAATCTCAGAAACTACTGGGCCGCATATAAAAAAAAAATATTGTTGGATAGCCCATTTATCGAGGAAGGCTATAGGTTATAACACGACCAATAGGAGCGGAGCAGCGATGAAAAATATTGTAAAAAAAGGAAGAAAAAAGGGAAAATTTACGCAGACGAATTTGCACGGGTCAGCTAGTAATTATATAAACTTCTATTTCTAATAATATAATAATCTACCCAAGCTTATTTTAGTACCAGTCTTCCAATAAACACAGTTATTTATTATTATAATTGTATAAATATTTTGTTGAGAGAATAGATTATTGATAAGCATTTCAACAATGTATGTCATAATATCCTAATACTCTAGTTTTTAAAAACTTTGTGCCTACTAGCAAGCCACCAAGTTTAGTCTCGTCTCGTAAACACCTAACCATAGCACTTTCATAACAATAAACAATACTGTATTATTTTAAAACTAGTGACACTTGTAGTTTATTGGGTTGTTTGTTGTGATTTTGACTGGAGAAGTTCTATAGTGCCACAACATTCAAATTGTTTTATCATACATTTGTAGCTTTCGCAAGCTTCGCTCAGACAGAAGTTAGATATAACGATAAAATGTATTCTGTATTATTCTGATACTGTATAGGTTACCGTAGTGAAAATTAAAAAAAAAAAACTTTGTCTGTAAGTCGGTTTACGGACGATAATTTTACGTGATAACGTCTTAATGAAAACATTGATGATATGTCGCCATTTGCGTTGCTTAGCAACCAATCAATAACCTTAATTCCATCTGTATCGCACGTCATGTCGCTGCAATCGCCATTTGCTGTTGCTTAGGAACCAATGATTAACGTGACTTTTTTTAGACACTTTTTCGTACGTGCACCCGGTCATCGATTTATAAGATATTATTACGTCGAAAAAGACCGTGAATATGAATCGCAGTAAAATAAACCATCGCATTTGATATATTATTTATTCATTTCCAGGATTACGAATTCGTAGTAACAGCGACTGATGGAGCGATAGACAAGCGGCTGGGAACTGCCTCAGTCACCGTACTTGTTGACGATATACCTGACGAAGCGCCCATCTTCTCTCAACCTTTATACTCGGTGCATGTGCCCGAAAATACACCTAACTACCCTGTTGTTAAGGTTCAGGTTAGTGTGAACTATGATTTGGTATTTAAGGCGGACGAATTTTGCCTTCATCTTAGAGGAAGAATTACCGAGGGGCCTGTTAATTTTTTTTTTAAAAGACGACCTCCGCAGTAGGTTGCAAGCCCTGTGTCGCGGGGGACTTTACAAACATAAAAGTCACGAACACAAAGTACACCCAGACTTGGAACAACGATTTGTGGATCACACAAAGTGGTCTTCCGTGTGGGAATCGAACCCACGACCTCTTGCGTAGCAATCGGACATACTTACCGCGCCACTAATATTATACTATTTGCTTCACTAATATATATATAGATTCTGTGCTCAATAAATAATTATTTATTTTATTACAGGCGGAAGATCCGGACACATTACCAGAGATAACTTACATTATCCTAATGGGTGATACGGATCTATTCTCCATAGACCGCAAGAGTGGGTTGATTCGTACGCTACAGCCGTTGGACAGGGAAGCGTCGGCTAGACACGAACTGATTGTTGGGACTGAAGAGAATAACGGACAGGGCATGGGAGCTACTACTACTGTTGAAATTTTTGTTGATGTGAGTATAGAAAAAGGTTATATACTAGAACCATACTTAAACTTTCACAAAATATAGTCAGACGCTGCAGTTCAATGTGTACAGTGACAGATAGTAATTTTGAGAATAACTGTGATAGCATAAGATTCAATGTTTTATAATTGAGTCGTTTTTGAGACAAAGTGTAACAAAATCTGTTGATAGATTCAGTACCTAAATGTTTTGAGCTTCAGGTGTTAGATAGATGAGACGCTCTCTTTTTTTTTAAAATAATGCGATTTTTTTTTTTTTTTTTTTTTTTCTAAAAACGATAACTAGCAATGTGGGATTGTGGTCCCACATTACTAGCAATCCTGTTAACCCCTCCAGCTAAGTTCTATGGCTTGTGTTAGGAGTGGGTTCACGGCAGTAGTATAATGGCCAGGATTCGAACCCACGACCTCACGATTGCGAGACCAGATTGAGAGTTAATTTCTGCTGTTATATGAGTACATTTGGGGTATAAAGCAGACGTTTAAAAAAATGCTAAACAGTCTGTCAAATCCAGTATCTGTTACCTAATATTTAAGTACCTAGTTTATAAACCATTTTCTGAAAAACATGGTTTATTTTATAATGGAAGCAAATATAAATGGTTGCTGGCAAACAGTTATAGTATTAGGCATTTGGAGGAAATAAGCATTTATTTTCTTTCATATTCATAATATCTTTTTTACTTTTTCAACAGTACCCTCTCAGAGAAGTAGCCCGTATCCCTACAATGGACACGTTTACACATCTAGGCCGATTTTTTTAACAATAACTTGTTTGCTCACATTTATTTTCTTCATTCCCAGGACAAAAACGACAACGCACCCATATTCACATCGGTCGCCCGCCCGGTGACCATAGAGGACTCGTCGTCAATAGGCAGCCTGGTAGAGAAGGTGGCGGCCGCGGACGCGGACGCGACGGCGCCCAACAACCGCGTGCGCTACGAGCTCGCGGGACGCGGGAAGGCTTCCATTTACTTCCACGTGGAGCCCGACACCGGCGCCGTCAGGGTGCGGGATGATCTGAGGAAGGAGACTGACAGTGAATATACTGTAAGTTGTTTGGTTTTTTTACGTTATCTATAGATAAGAAACTACGTTAATTGGTGTTTTACTCACAAGACAATATAAGATAAGTCGAATTAGAGCATACTGCCACCCGACCCTTTGGATTAGGCAAGAACCAGATTAACACGGTCTACTATATAAATTGGTGCCCAAAACATAAGGGGTAAGCGTTTCCTATGAATATTCTTCTGTAGGGCAAGATTCGGTTCCCTAGTGGTAACACAGTAAATAATGCCAATTTATAATAAACCTACTAATATTGTAAATTAGTAAGAAAAGAAATACAGACTAACATAAAATAAACATTTTAACTGTTTCTAAAACAGGTCACGTGTAGTCTACCCGTGACCACGATATTTTCATAATGTGTACAAATCGCGAAAGTTTGTCAATATTTTTTAATATTTTTCAGGTGGATGTGAAAGCTTACGATCAAGGTGATCCTGTGATGTCATCAATCACCAGTCTCACAGTGTATGTCAGTCACTCTGCTACTGTTCCCCCAGACGTAAGTACTTATAAATATAACAATGAAGTACTATGCAATTACATAGATCTTTGTGTAGCATGTGCATAGCTACTCTCCTCAGATACTAGCCAACTCAACGCAAAAGTGCACCATCGATTCCATTACTCTTATAGTCCGATGGAATAGAAACTGACACAATCAGCGATAGATAAGACGCAGGATCGAGGGCCTAACATTAACAAAACATTAATATTGTGCATTTTTTACTATTTCGGAATGGTTAGGGAATCATTTCGCACGAATTGCTTTATTTATCAGTACAAAAGTACTATAATTTATGTGGTTAAATTACAATATTTATCTATTACGCTATCATACACAAACATGACAATTTTATACTTTATTTCCTTGCAGGTGGGTCTCGGTTTCGCAGACACGGTGTACACAGAGCACATCAGAGAAAACTCTCCTAATGGCACTTTAGTTAGGATCCTGCCACTTCTCAATAAGAGAGAGCATTCTCCCGATACCCCGCTCAAATGTAGGCTTACTGACTCTTCACAGAAAGGTAAGATAATTCTGCTTTACACTTAGGCTTATAAGAAAAAAATTTGCATACAGTTTTATGAGATGGATGTGATTGACGTACTTCAGTACTTGGCATAACCTATATGCAAAGCCTTTCTGTCTTCGGACAACTCACATAACACTATCTGATCCCAAACTAAGCAGAGCTTTTTTTTTTTTAAAAGACGACTGTTGTACTATGGAAACCAGACAGATAATAAACATACTTTTATATTTCTAAATACATACATATTATAGATACATTAGACCCAGACACTGAATAAACCATTGTGCTCATCACACCATGTTTTATCCTGGGTGGGGATCGAACCCAAGACCTCTTGCGTAGCAGTCGGATACACTCCCACCGCGCCACAGAGGCAGGCATACATTATATTACAAAGTTAGTTGGCGTAATCTAGGTGTATTGTCTATTATATATATTGCTATCAACTATTTCTTAAGTGAATCTTAACATAACACAATTTTTGAGCATGTCTCATATGATCGTATTGTATACAAAACGATACTTTGAGACGTACTCAAAATATTTATTATAAATATTATTATTATTCTTTCTGTCTCTACGATTCACCTTGAAGTGACAGTGATAACATGACAGGCGACGTAAGATTCGCTCCCTTATCTCACATAAAATGCCTGTTGTAATAAAAAGCCTTAAAACATCAAACAAAAACTAAAGTACTTCTACTTTACAGGAGTTTTCTTTGTAAAACTAACAGAAGAAAGAGACTGTGCTATCTACCTCAACACTAGTTCCCTAGACTTCGAAACTATTAACGAATACTCACTTGAAGTTCAACTAGAATCCATACAAGGGTTGATCAACCCAGAGAGTAGTAAAGCTACCATTAAAGTGCACGTCAATGATGCTAATGACAACGCTCCAGAGTTCGTCTTTCCGATTGAATCGGAATCTATAATTCCTAACGCTAAAGGAAAGTACTTCGGGATTGTTACCAAAGATATGCTTTTGGGGACGAATGTTCTACAAGTTAAGGTAAGCTTAAAATGTAATATCAACAGTTCTAGTTATACAGGGTGTAACAAAAAGGTGTGGTCAAATTTCACCAGTGTATAGTGTACGTTGTCAGTATTGCACCTACCATGGTGCCATAGCTGGTTGCATTATTATTATATAGTTATAGTATATTCTTTTTGTCAAAATTCAGTAGTGAAAGGCTTATGGCATAAGAATTATACCTTCCCTGGTACGAAATTCGATTATTATGGTATAGGCCTTTTTAACTCATACTTCTTTTAATTAATAACTTTTCACATAAAAATAAACGAATGAAAAAATAATGATTATTTTTAGGGTACTCCGATTTTGATAAAATTAGGTATTTGCACTCAGTATCATGGGCACATACCAACCCTTGAATATGACCACGCCTTTATGTTACAGCCTGTATATTATTTCGTAATCCTCCTTCAATTTACTTGTAATTAAAGTTATAGCCCATTAATGTACCTTGTGTATAACGTCAGCTAATGACTCATTTATCTTTTTGTTCTGACCAATACGCGTACTATCTAATCACTTGTTAATATACAAATCACCTTTCTATTACGTCATTAAATTCACTCATTCACGTTTTAGAGTTCGAAATGTATAGTTGTTTTATTCATTTGTATATTACCAACAGGCTAAAGACAAAGATGGCGGTGACTTCGGTAAAATAGAATATCATAAGAATTCCTGGACTCAAGCAGCGGAAGAATACTTCAGTTTAGATGCGGACACGGGCATAATTAGTAATATAAAAACGTTCGAGAACGTTCCCCAAGACGCTTTGCCGTTCAAATTCAGTGTCACTGCAAGGGACAATCCTGGGGCCAATCAGGATTATAATATCGCGAGAGCTTCGGTTGTGGTGAGTGGATTGTTAGAATATTTTTTATGTATTTTATAGTACATCCGAAAGTATGTAGGATTTTTTTATGTTCTGGAAGTAATTAATAATAATTAATTGTGGACATCATGCCATAATTTGCATCTTGTTTAAATCCTTTTAATATTATTATCACCATTGATTGTTAGGCTGGATGTATGATCATCGTTCAAGACAGATCTCTGACCGATTGAGATTATGGTGTTATATTGTAGAAAAGCACTTGTTACATTTTATCGAGCTATCTTACTTCCTTACAAAGCTAGTTAAATACCATTTCTTTTTTTATGACATGGAAGTCTAAAAATTACATCAAAAATGGAAGTACTTCTGCTAATGGATAAGACAGTCGAGGTATACCCGTGTTAGGTATCCTCGACTGTGTGTCATATATCTACTAATACATATTATAAAGCTAAAGAGTTTGTTTCAACGCAACAATCTCAGGAACTATGGGTCCGAATTGAAAAATTATTTTACTGTTGGATAGCCCATTTATCTAGGAAGGCTATAGGCTATACAACATCACGCTACGACCAATAGGAGCGGAGGAGCAATGCAAAATGTTGCAAAAACGGGGAAAATTTACGTATACAAAGTTGCGCGGGTCAGCTAGTGAAAAACATGACAATTATCATTTCTTATTTTAGCCCATATAATACAGCTACCCTACATATTTAATTGAATCTATATTTTCAGATAAATCTGTTACAAAAAGAGAACCAAGTAGTCGTAGAAGTGTCAGTGATTCCAGACAAAATGCGGCGACGTGCACGAAATCTTTTAACAGTAATCGAAGAGAAAACCGGATTTGTTGCTGGCATAGAGAAACTTACTGCAAGACATTATTTAGGGGAGAACGGAACGTTAGAAACAGACCCGAAAGGAACTGATGTTTGGTTGTATTTGATAGATCCAAACACTGAAGAGATTTTAGCCAGGGAATCTGTTCCAGTTAAACAGTAAGTTGGTTTTTATAATTTAATTTTAATGCTTTAGTTTCTTAGTAAATATACAGGGATTTAACTAATTCACCAGTTTACATAATAGACAGTTTCTGAATTCGCCAATTTCCTTATTAGCTAATTTCACTAAGTTGTCAATTTCTCTATTAAGTCAGTTTTCTGGTTCACAAGTTTCCTTGTTCGTCAGTTAGTTTAGATTGACAGGTTTGTGTGCATCAAATTCGTGTCGATAAGTCCTGGGGGACTTATCGGCACGAATTTGGTGGAAAAATTGCCGTTTTAATAATCATAAACTTAACTGCAACTGTACTGCTTCAAATACGTGAATTGGCCTCCTGGTATGAGTCTTGTACAGTTAGTAGTGTAAGTATATTTACCGTGTAAGATGTGGTTTTTTCACAGTTCTGTTATAATTGTGACACTTGCAATGTCAGTAAAAACAATGACAGCTTCAGGGTTTTGTTTTGGGGGAGGGAAGTAGTAATGGACTTCGTTGTGGAATTTGTTTGATCTGACTGCACGTATAATCAAGGAAAAGGGCTCAGGTACTTTTAGGGGCACCTTGAGTCATTTTAGCCCTCTTTCCCTGGATCTGTCAATAATAATAATATCTTGCGACAATTTACGCAACACCATCTGGTTCCAAACTAAGCAGAGCTCGTACTATGGAAACCAGACAACTGATAAATATACTTACATATTTCTAAATATAAACGAGTCGACGAGTCAATGAGTAATTTTTTTTTTCTTTTTTTTTTTTCTTATAAAACGCGACTCCTCACTAGGGTACACGCCCTGTGTCGCGGGGGACCTTACAAACATACAAGTCATGGACACAAAGTACACCCAGACTCGGAACAACAATTTGTGGATCACACAAAGTGGTGTCCCGTGTGGGAATCGAACCCACAACCTCTTGCGTAGCAGTCGGACACACTCCCACCGCGCCACAGAGGTCGAAACATATTATAGATAAATAACACCCAGACACAAACCATCGTGCCCATCACACAACGTTTAAATCATGGAAGGGGATCGTGCCCACGACCTCCGATTACCACTAGACGAACAGGCGGGAATGTAGTCTGTACTATGGTGTGTTACACCCACAGCGCGCTAGACAGCAACATCCACGCGGCGCTGGCGTCCCGGCTGCAGGCGGCGGTGGGCCCCGCGCGGGCCCCGCTGGCGGCGCGCGGCGCGCCCGTGCGCCCGCACGCCGCCGCCGCGCCGCTGAGCTCGGCGCTGCCCGCCGCGCTCGTGGCGCTCGCCGCCGTCGTGCTCGTGGCCGCGCTCGCTGCTACCATATACATCTGTGCGTCCTGGAACAGGTCGGTCATATCTATACTAATATTATAAACCTGAAGGGTTTGTTTGTTTGAACGCGATTATTTCAGGAATTACTGGTTCGATTTGAACAATTATTTTACTGTTGGATAGCCCATTTATCGAAGAAGGCTATTGGATATATAACATCGCGCTGCGACCAATAGGAGCAGAACATCAATGGAAAATGTTGCAAAAACGGGGACAATTTGCGCGAGCCAGCTATTAAACAATACTGTTATGATAGTAGTAGCGAAACTGACATTTATGCCTTTCGATAACCGTCGATAAATACGGCGCAAATGTCAATTTCGCTACTAGAGTTAGGTATCTATTTGAACAATCAGTTAACGATATTGAGACCGACTGTTAAACAACTACTATTTGTCCTCATAATATTAAATTAACTATGTACAAAAATCCTTTGTTTAAAATAAAGAATTTAAAAAAAAAATATAAATTGCACCTAGGCGCGGATCCAACGGAGAGGGGCGCAACGAAGGCAATTGCCCCTCCAGAGTCATGAATTTTCAAATGTTCGCCATACATTTGCTCCGCATTGACGGGCAAAACTACTCACACTTGGCTCAAAACATGATCATGGAGCTGCGCCTGATTGTACCAGCTCAATTTCAAATGAATAAAATGACATGTTATGTAACAGATACAAGAAACACAAAGAACAGTCAATTCAACAGTACGGCACGTTAAGTATGAGCATGCCACCACCACGACCACCATCCGGGTATGAATCCAGTGAAGATGAACCCGCCCCGCGATATGAGACACAGGTTTGTTTGAAACAACTTGATAGCTAATTGCCTAAATTGCCCAAAGCAGAAAGATAGTAAAATGTCATAATAAAATTGTAACTGTCGTAATTAAAGTTATAGATAATTGAACATTATTTTCTCACTGCTTTTGAGAGTAAATCTAACGTACCGAGTAATTTGAACTCAAATTTCTACTGTAAATGTAACAAATACGAGTTGGTTTTGCACTTATCAATATTTATTTTATCATTATTATGATATTTTGTTCTATCAAATAACTGACAAGGTTCGAAAAGTAGTTCCTCAGTTATTTAATTTGTTTTATTAATATTTTGTGGTCTTTCCCTCAGGTTTTGAACATGGCAGTGGATGACGCGGACTTACAGCTAGATTTCAGTCCAAACAACCACGCGTTTAACATACACAGTGTGCAATATCTCTCCAAAGATAATGGTAAGAATTATCTCCTTCATTGTAATTTGCCGTGTTACTCAGCTATTACGAGAATAGGAACAGTTAAGAAAAAAAATGGTAATTTATAAAGTCGATTTACGGACAATATTTTTACGCGATAACATTGATAACATTGAATTCCAATTGTATCGCATGTCGCTGCAATCGCCAAAACTTTGATGACATTGTAATAAACAACCATGGCTGTGACAGCTTTAGTTAACCCGGGCGCATGCGCCCGACGGCCACAATACTTCAGCCTATCAGCAGGCGGAACGTGAGCGGTGTCGTCACACTCATTGACGTCACCAGAACGTGAACGGTGACGTCACACTAGATCACTATAAAAAATAGAAATCAATCTATAGCTTAACGAGTATTTAATGTTGTGCATCAGAATAGCAGGTTTACGGATTACAAAACACTTCCTGACATAGTTTGTTAAACATTACATGTAGCTAATTGTTGAGCGATATATTCCGCAACTTGCAATCAAATAAATTTATTTAAAACGAAAATACCTCTATGTACATCATTTTTACGACTACAGTCGAAAAGTCAATAATGAACGCTCTTTCTTTCAGTGAGATTCTTACTCTCAAATACCATTTCAGGTGAGCGTAGTCCAACAATATCAGAAACAGCAACAACCGCTCGCGCATCAAGCGTCAACGAGAACGGCGGTACTCAGAACAACCTCCACAACAGCCAGCTCTTCGAACCAATCTCTAACAACGCAACCATGGCTCGCAACACACAGACATTAAACCGAAGATTGTCTAACACGCATCCGTTGAATAACGCGCTGGGAACATTACCGCGCGTCAACAATAACAATGTTGGAGGAGGCCTGCTTGCTACTACGCTAGGAAGGAAAATAAATGGCGGGAACAACCATAAGAAGAAATCTACGCAGCCTATCATGGCGTACGATGAGATACCTGGATTACAAAGGTTTGTAGCGATAATTTCTTGAATAAATTCAGATTAGAATAATGTCGTGTACCAGATGAAGTTATATTAAATCTAAATCTAAAACTTATACTTGATAACATCGAAGCAATGTGTTGAATATTTGGATATGAATTAATTTGTATCTTATTTAGTGCAGATAAAAGATAGAAGTGAATATTAAAACTAAACTATAGTTCAATATAGACTGACTTCAGTTAGTACTGAAGCCTTTCTTAAAACGGTAACTCAATATCTATTTGAATTACCGTTTTAAGATTTCAGAGTTCAGTTAGTACTGAAGTCAGTCTATATTGAACTACCATTTAGTTTTAATATTCACTTCTATCTTTTATCTGCATTAAATAAGGTACAAATTAATAAGTAGGCAATTAATTAACAAGTAGGCATTAACTATAGTTATAGGATAAATGTAATGACTGCCTCAGTGCTGCAATAGGAGTGTGTACGAATGTGGCGCAAGTGGTTGTGGGTTCGATTCCTACATGGGAGTGTAAGGGTTCCAGGGGGTGTAGGTGATGCAAAAATTGTTGACCCGTGTCTGGATATATTTGTTTGTGGCCGTGTTAATGTATGATTTTAAAGTCCTACTGCAGGAGTTATAAATTGTGTTTTATAATGACAATAATAATATATTTCTTCCACAGGGCGATAGACAACGATAACGTCACATTTGGCAAAAGAAACTTCAATAGTTATTACGACCAATCACCAGTGGAGACTACCACAGAACTATAAACACGATCAATCAAATTAATAGTGATTAACAAAATATTTGTACTCGTTTGTGATAACTCACTAGGGCTTGAATTCAGTGACCCAGAAACTGTGAAATAACTGAAGTGAATTCCGTCCGTAACATCTCTTATTATTTTTAACTTTTGTGTTCAACGAATATAATTATTATCTTCGTAATAAGATCGACTGAGAGACTTTTGATTATTTTTATAAATGTGAATAACGAATTTTTAGATAATTATATTTTTGTACTTAATAATGTATTTTCTTAGCCAAGGCTAGTCCCATTTTTATGAACAAAATGTGCATAATAATATTGTAAATATGGCATTACATGGTGATGTATATTTTAAGGTACCTGAATTGTTTATACAGGTACAAAACTACTTGTAAACTATTTCATGAATCTCTTTTTTATTTCTTTCTTTGGCCAAAAAAGTGCCATGTATAAAATCTCATACCTACGTAACTAATACTTACTATTTAAAATTGGAGTCCAATGTATTTTTAATTTGGGAATCGAATGTCCTTTTAATTACCTACATTATGAGTGTGCTCCAATTTAAATAGTGATTATGAAATCTCATTTTAAATTTGAAATTAGAACAATTTGCTTTTAAGGATCTTCTTGTACTATTTCTTTACGTCATATTCTTTACGAATTTTGTGCCAGTTACTGTTAAAAATGTATTATAAGGATTTGCTACGTCAACACTCAAGTTTATTGAGTTCCGACTTTATTATCTAGTGTTTTAACACTTTACAACTAAGCACTTGTGGCAAGCCAGATGCAGCTAGCTGCATGCGGCATGTCCTAACAACGTGCTTGCGGCTATTTTAAACGACTGCCCCCAAAAATGGAATATTATTATGTTTTTTTTTTAATAGAAAGAACTTATGTTCCGTTTTGTACATGTGGATAGGTATAAAATATTTAGCATAATAAATAAAATGCTCAGTTTTATATGATTTTATATTTGAATCTGGCCTCAAAATGTGATTTGTGCCAAACTGAACTAACATTTTTTTATTTATTTCTTATTGGGAGAGTAAGTAAAATGTTACCTAATGTAATTTCATTGTATATCTTGTAAAATAATATGATGGTAATATTCAAAAAAGAAATTTTGTATTATATAATTTTGTGGTATAAATGTTAATATAATTCTTGAAATAAATTAATTTTTATTATCAAACTCGTGATTTTGTTTTAATTACATGATACGTATATTACATATACCTCGACAAAAATATATTGTATGGACCTTGAACGAACTTAACATTAGCGAAGGCGCGTATAAAATTGGTTTTGCATAGTTTGGGAAAAAGCAAATTAGAAAATACCCAAACAATCAGTCGAAGTTCACTGGATTATCCAATCCTAACAAAATAGACAATGGCCAAGGCCAACTATAATAATAATAACAATCACCATCCCCCATGACGAAAATCTCGTGAAAGCCGAAAAGGATAAACAAATAAAATATCTGGATCTGGCACACGAGATTGTCGACATCTGGGATGTTGATTCGGCAATCATTGTACCGATAGTCGTCTCCGTTAATGGTTTGACTGCCGAGAGCTTCGACCAACACCTTGAGAGGCTCGCGTTAGACGGTTGGATCAAGCGCTTGATGCAGAAGGCAGTACTTCTGAACACGGCTCGCATTGTGAGAAGGTTCCTTTCTCTGCGAGCTTGGTCCCTGTACCCTATGCCGGTGGGACACTATTTTTTATATTTTTAAATGTTTATTTATATATACTGGGTGGCGCAAAAGTACTGGCACTAAAGAAAATACTTTTTTTTTTTTTATATGACATTTTCTGTCATTCTGTTGTTGAAAATTGTGTAGTGAACAAATGTAAAATACACTGAAAATAAACATGGACCGTTTTACTCCCCAAGAACGTGGAATAATTGTGTCAATGTTCTTACGGAATAATTCATCAGTGATAAGAACACAACGTGAATTTCGTCGACGATTTCCCCACCGTCCGGCACCGATTGGTCGCACAATTCGACGCTTTGCCACACGCCTTGAAGCAACTGGCTTAACATTGGATAGACCTAAGTCTGGGAGACCAAGAACAGGCCGTTCAGCTGAAAATATCGATGCTGTGCGCGAAGATGTGGAAGAGTGTCCAGAAACATCAACGAGGCGACGTGCCACGCAATTGGGTATTTCCAGACGGACCCTGCAGCGTATTTTGGTGATAGACTTAAAGATGTTCCCGTATAAAACTCAAATGACTCATCAGCTGCTGCCTGCTGACCACCGAGCTCGTCTAGATTACTGCCAGCGCGTCATAAACCTCAACCTTGAAGAGGATGATTTTCCTTCAAAATTGGTTATGAGTGACGAAGCGCATTTCCATCTCTCAGGGCATGTCAATAAGCAGAATACTCGGTTCTGGGGCACTGATAATCCGCGCATTATTCAAGAAACACCTCTACACCCACTAAAAGTTACTGTATGGTGTGGCATCTGTGTTGACAGAGTGATCGGACCCTATTTTTTCGAAGACGCTGGAGGCAATGCGATAACTGTCACTGGAGAACGCTACAGAACCATGTTACGTGAGTTTTTGATACCCAGTTTGGACGAATTGGGGCTGGAGCACATCTGGTTTCAACAAGACGGCGCTACGGCACACACAGCGCGCGACACTATGGACTTAGTGAGGGACGCTTTTCCAGGCCGAGTTATCTCTCGTTTTGGCGATTTGCCTTGGCCTGCAAGATCACCCGATCTGACCAGTCCAGACTTCTTTCTTTGGGGTTTTTTGAAATCTCGGGTGTATGTGAACAAGCCACAGACTCTCGCAGCTCTAAAAGAAAACATTCGTCAAGAAATAACGAACATATCGCAGGAAGTGTTACGGCAAGTTATGCAAAATGTCATAAATAGGGCTCAAATGTGTATCAACTCTGGAGGTCACCATTTAAAAGACATCATCTTTAAATCCTAATGGTACGAAATTTAATGGCACAAATATACATTTAAAAAAATCTAAATCTAGTTTTCTAATTTAGAAAAAATGTTATAGCTGAACCAAATAGGGTCTTTACTTTTGCGCCACCCAGTATATATATTTAAAAATGTAATTTATAACAAAAAACTAAATAAAGTGAATAAATTTTATTTGTGAAACATGAGTAAGGTGTTAAATATTATAAAAGTTCTGCATGTTTCGCCACGTCATTGGCATACAAATTTTACAAGTTATAAGTTTGGCTACGACTCTACTTACATAAAATAATACCCTACCGATTAAAAATAATCCGTTATAAGGTCACTTCAACCCGAAGTAGTGCAGTAATAAACTTACCTAGAGCAATCGAAACTACCGTACAGAGTTCTAAATAATAGCCAAAGGGTTAAGAGTTAAGCACAAGGTCGCGGTCAAATCCCATCCTGTTAAAAAATTAATTCATGTGCGTACTTGTTTTATGGCCCAACCACCCACCGAAGCCGTGAAATAGTAACCCATCCTAATGGAAAGGTAAAAGCCCTGTGAAGGGTTACCAGGTAAGACCGAAAACCTCCTTAAACCGTTTTGAATGGTCGTGTCAAATTGAATTTTAATGATCAACTGAATCCTTTTCGTTGAACCCTCTACGACTTATTCGTTTGGAAATGTCTAAATCTATTAAAGTTATATTTTGCTGCCTAAGTACTCGTACTTGAGTAATAAATTACTTCTTTTAGCTTACTTTCAATGTATTCTTTTGGTATTCTTACTATTTAAAAAATCACTTTGGAAATAATAACATTACAGGCAATTATATTTTAAGTAAAAACCGGGCAAGTTCATGTCAGGCCACGCACAACGAAAATTTTGTTACTTCTCGTTTTATCAGCTCTTACACGTAAACTTGTAAAGCTTACTAAGCTGTGATAGTTTTCCTTATAATGTCACTTTATGTACTACTACAGTGAATTTTTTCACATACCCAACATCAACTATTTAGCTGGCAGGGGGGGGGGGGGGTGCCACTTGACTGTAACAATTCTTTGCACTTTAAAGCTTAATATTTCACAAACGGATTCTTAAATTTAAAAACGATCTTTACAACTCGGAAACGTTATTAAAAGGCCTATCTAATAATATCCAACACGTGCGAGAAATTATATCCCTACTTTACCTTCAGTGAAAAAGGTTTTCAAGATTTTATTCTTTCACTTTGGCGGGGTAAGTAATTTAAAATTGCATGCAAAATTTCAGCCTTCTAGCACTAATAGGTGGTCTCTCAGCTAAGCTGCGGACGGACGGACGGACATGGCGAAACTATAAACATATAAGCAAACTAATGCACACATAGATAACCTATACATACACACATCAAAAGTGTCTAGGGATCAAGCATTTTTATGCGGATTTCTTGAGATTGAGATGTGGCTTTGTAATAAATTTAGGATTTTATAAATTTATATGGATCCTTTTTGGTGCATTTCATAATTTGAATCAGGAACTGTGAATCAAATTCGAGTAAAAGATGAAAATCAGCTGTCAATATTTTCCCTATAAAAACATACAACGCATTGAAGACATTATTAGTGCTACTGTTTCCCTACTACTGATTAAAACCAACGTTATTATGGAGCGGCGACGTCATTTAAGCAGGGAAGAAATGCTCAGAGCCGTGGGAATGATAGAAGCTGGTTCCCGGCAACGTACTGTGGCTTTAGCTCTGAATACAAGTCAGAGTGTTATCAGTCGACTTTGGACACGTTACCGAAGCACTGGTACCGTGGCTGAGCGCCATGGAGGACGGTATCGCTGCACCACACGGAGACAAGACCGATACATTCAAATCTTAACTCGAAGAGGTCCAACAATAACCGCCATGATGTTAGCCGTGAGGCTTCATCACTCTTCAGGGAACTTAATTAGCGACCAAACAGTCAGAAACCGCTTGCATGAAGTGAACCTTCATTCCCGAAGACCGCTACGGGTACCACCTATAGCAATGCACAATCGTAGGATTCGATATCAATGGGCTCTTGAACACAGAAATTGGGCAGAAGAACAATGGCGTTTCGTGTGCTTTTCTGATGAGTCTCGTTTTGGTATGAGACCGGATACAAGACGTATACGACACTGGAGAACCCCTGGACGCCAACAGCGATTAAAATCCTGCCAGGAAGTCCATCCTTATAGTGGTGGAACCATCATGGTATGGGCGGGTATTTGGATCGGCGGAAGAACTGAGTTGATTTGGATCAGAGGCAACCTCAACGCTCAAATGTATGCTGAGACGATTGTATCAGACGTCATCGTTCCTCTACAAGTGCAAATCGGTCCCTTATTTCAGTTAATGCATGATAATGCACGACCGCACACCGCAAGAGTTGTAAGACAGACTCTCGCCGCAGCTAACATCAATGTCCTGCCCTGGCCTGCTCAGTCGCCAGACTTGAACCCGATTGAGCATGCATGGGATATGCTACAGAGAAGAGCTCTGCCGAATATGGAGGGTATCCAGTCGCAAGAAGACCTTTTTTTGTTGTTGCAACGAACATGGGCGGCCATTCCACAGCGTGATTTGGATGAACTCATTTTGAGTATGCCAAACCGATGTTCTTGTGTTGTTAGTGTTCGCGGTAGAAACACGGATTATTAATTGTTTAAGTTACCCAATAAAATTTTAAAGAAAACTGTTATTTCAGTCTTTTTTTCGAACTTTAATGTTAGTGGTTCAAATGTCAAAAATCCCTTTATTAGGAAAATGGCAAATTTCTTTATTAATGCAAAGGTGACTTGGTTTATCGTTACTGTGACAAACGAAAACACTTTATTTGATGAATCCTTAAAGAAAAAAAAAAAAAAATCAATCAGGAGAAAAGTTATTGCAAAAATATATGTTGATCCCTAGACACTTTTGATGTGTGTATATTGCAATGTCACACTATTATAAAAATATAAAGGAAAGCATGATTTAATTATCATGAGCGAGAAAAATGTAATCCGTTGCTTTGATCTGTTGACGTCGGCGATGCGACACTTACATAAAAATTTGGTCAATTGTCTAAATTTTATGGTGCCACTTGCTGAGCGCTTGTAACCTACCTACACCTTTTCACTTAAAAATATCATTGATTAAAGGTATATACCCACTACGGGTCTTAATAGCGTGAATATTTTAAGGTTAAAGTAAACTTCTTGATAGCCCGACGTTTCTACCTTCATAACTTCAATCTTTTAACACCACTTTGAAAATGTCAAAATAAATTTATTGATCAATAGTCGGAAATCGAGCGGACCGGACAGCATCCCTGCAGTGGTACTTAAGACGTGCGCCCTTGAGTTCCGTCATCATATAAAAATGGCAGGGTCCTATCTTCGTGGAAGGTTGCCATGTCCAAAAAAAGGGTGACCGGTCCGATCCGTCAAACTACAGGCCGATAGCGGTAACATCTTTGTTTTGCAAGGTGATGGAGGGAGTGCTCAAGACCAGACTCTTGCGGTATCTTGAGGAGTGCCAGCTGATAAGCGACCGCCAGTACGGCTTCCGTCACGGTGGCTCAGCTGGTGATCTTGTGTGCCTCACGCACCGCTGGGCTGATACCTTGAAAGGCAAGGGCGAGGCTCTCACTGTCTCACCTCGACATCGCCAAGGCGTTTGACAGCGGTTAAAATTACAATACTAATGCACCAGAAACCTACATTACCTATAATTTTTACATGATATGAATCTTTATGTAGGTCGACATCAAAATCGGAATGCGACGGTGACGGGAAAGATAAAGACACTACGTATACTCACAAAACACCGAGAGGTTAGAAGTAGAAGGACCTTCATAGATTGCATAGGGTAGTCTTCGGAACAAAGTGCTCTCGGCAGTGGACTTCGATTCATGTCTGTGAACGATATAGGCGGATCCATGGGCTGGCACGGGGTATGTATACATAAATGAAGGGAGGCGGGGCGAAAACTATCACAGCTAAGTAGGCTTTACTAAGTAACATCAGACCAAGTGAGAAGTAACAAAATTTTCTTACAGATTCTACTGAAAAATACTTAATTAACGTTGTTAGTGGTATGAAACAAAAACAACAGAAAGCCCACTTCTTAAGCCGCATTGTTCGGATGGGGGACTACAGAACCCTACATTCTACGTGGCCCGGCATGCACTTGCCCGGTTTTTTATACAAATAGTCTGAAACAATCGTCCCCAACTTCGGGCGTTAAGTTTTATTTTATGGCAAGTCTCAAGATCTTTCGATTTAAATTATACATCTACTAATCGTATAAATATACAGGTGGGTAAATATAGGTATTATTTTTTAAATGTCTGAATGTGGTGCATAAGTTATTATATTAACCAATCTCACGTCTCTGTTAAACCCTTCACAGAGTAGGTATTCCCAAATATTTGTAGAGACGTAGAGTACACGCCTCGCCACGTATTCTGCGAGCAATCTCGTCTGCGTACATTTTTAAATTTAATATCTCTTTGTACCGCGGTCTCCTGCGAGTATTACGTCGTACAAAATTACAGAAACGTCGAATAATATAAAATTCTACGTTGCCTTACCTTGCCTAATGGCTTATTTTGTTGCCGGCCCATTTGTAGTAGGTACATTTGAGAGATGTTTGGGGCCCAAGCTTTGGGCCTCCAAAGGTTTTAATGGACGGGATATTTGGTTGAGATTTTTGAATAATGTTATCTTTGTAGGTAATGATACTAATGATATTTGTATTTAGCTGTAGATACAAGACGATCTGTGAACGAAATTATACGATCAGGGTACGTAATTCAAATATTTTTGTCATTTGTTTTTTTTCAAATGTTTTTTTTATTGTATGTCATTTGTTTTATTTTTTAATTGATGTATTTAGACCATTGAAGTATATACCTGGACCGCGCTATCCCTAAAAAATCGTGTGGCCTTGCCTCTTTGACAGGTATCTCAAAGTTACAAGAATACAAAAATATCCGTTTTAATCGAAACATAACTGCAACCGAACTGCAACTGCACTGCTTTAAATACGTGAATTGACCCCAAGGTCTTGTGTTGTGCATTTTTGAATATTTTGGAATGGATATGGAATCATTTTTTTTTTGTTATCATTATAAAAGTCATTAACGTAGAGACCAGGACCGCGCGATAACCTCACAAAATTGACCACTCTCTAGAAAGAGACAACTACTACTTTGTGGTGTGCTACTACTACTCATTAACTATTAAAAGGCCGCACGAGCTTTTTTTCTCTTTCACGCTTTGCAGTCAATATTTACATTATAAAAAAGGGAAGAAATAATCATTTGGACTCCAACCGGGGTCTTCTGGTTTCTAGACCTTGCGATTTCCCACCTGTTTTCCCACCAATTCACCAATCTTACGGTCACGCTGACGCGAGTTTAACATTTTTATACCCATACCAAAAAAAAGTGCACAATGCCGCTATTGAAGTTTTTAAATAACATGTTCATGTTTATTGTTTATACACATAAACATGTTATTTTTTACAAAACAGTAGTAGTTGTGAAAATAGGGCAAATTTAAGTGTCATAATTATCCACTTTAACTCCACAATTAACGTGTGGAAAATAAAAAATACTTGCATTTAATAAAACACCTACAATATCCATGACTTCGAGTCTTTGAGCAGATAAAATATAGGTACCTACCCATGTAGAGTAGGCAAAAATTGACTGCAAAATTCACAAAATTGCTTCAAAAATAGAATAAGAAGAACACCTAGACGGTATAATGACGTTGTCAACATTTTTATAGGTATAAAAGTATTACTTTTGCGTTTATTATTACACTACAAAGAGTAATAAGAGTAATAGAGAGGTGTAATATGAGTTAGTGAGTAAGGGACTCAATTAAGGGCGACAGATTGGACCTGATCCGCAGTGCGTTTACAACCGTGCAATGTATTAAGACTTAGGTCAGTTAGGAAATTTATTAGAGACTAGCTGTCCCGCGAAACTTCGTATGCGTAAATTTTCCCCGTTTTTGCAACATTTCTCGTCGCTACTCTGCTCTTAGTAGTCGTATCGTCGATGTTATATAGCCTATAGTCTTCCTCGATAAATGGGCTATCCAACAAAATAAGAATTATTAAAATCGGTCCATTACTTTTTGAGTTTATTCGTTACATACAAAAATACAAATCTTTCCTCTTTATAATATTAGTGTAGATGTAGATGAGGCGTCCTTGCTAAAACACGTACTGAGTCTTACTAATACGAGTACTTATTGTTTTTATTACCTGTTCCAAAAACGAGTTCCTCAAGTATTTTGAAGTATTCGTTTGAGCCTGTCAAGTCAAAAGTTTTACTAGGTAGGAGAGTTTTTGTTTTTATATAAGTTTTAAGTTGTACTCGTTCAAAGTTTTGACCCTGTGGCTTTATAGAACTTTTGAAAGCAAGAAGTTGAGGACGAACTAAACCTAATAAAATATACCAATAATAAAAAAAAATGTATACGAAATAATGGAAATATCTTATGAACAATGGGGCGCAGACCCACCGTATATGTACTCAAACTTGTTGTTTTCTCGAATTCAATTAAATAAAACTTTATCTATGTCATACCTACCGTAAAATTATTATGTTCAAGCACGCAAAGTATTGAATTGACAAACGAATACTTCAAAGTACTTGTGGAACTAGTTATTTTAACAGGTTTTTATAAGTACTCGTACTAGTACTCAGTAAGTGTTTTAGTAAGCACGCTTCAACTCTACAGTGAGTAAGGGCGCTTAGCATGCGGTATTAAGCGCGGTCTAACAGCGAGCTTGTCTATTTAGACTTAAAGACAGTCTTACTAAGACTGTGTAGTGAATTCAGTGTAGTGTAATAAGCGCATTAATACTACCCAGACGTTATTATCTGCAGTGTTCACCCATATACCTATCAATAACGCCGTCGTCCCTGTACGGCATTATCAGCCCGCCAAACTTGTTAATTACGGCTAATCCTTACGGGATCGCTCGTTGTAGTCACTCTTCTGTTTACGAGAGGCGTATAATAGGGCTATTTACGAGTTAATGGCAATAAATCTTTAAACTACAACACAATCTGCCTGATGGCTTTTGGAGCATAAGCTGTTGGTTTTTTAAGACTGTGGTGTTCTAGTAACTCACACTCACCTAATCTGTGACCTTATATTATTATTCATAGCTTTAAGTTCTGATTGTATTTATTG
This sequence comes from Herminia tarsipennalis, assembly GCA_945859575.2. Lineage (NCBI taxonomy): Eukaryota > Metazoa > Arthropoda > Insecta > Lepidoptera > Erebidae > Herminia > Herminia tarsipennalis. Next base: position 19,859,137 of record OX243835.2, read on the forward strand.
TCTGTGGTCGACGCGCATCACGTCGGGGTCACCAATTTAGGACCAGGGATGTCGTCGAAGCGCCCTGAATTGGTGCATCGTTTCTTGCTTACGATTCACAACTTGGACGAATTAATCGTAGGAGATAGTCTCGAACTCCACTCTGTACTGTTATTGTGTCAAGGCGCTAAACAAAATTATAAACCTTTTTTTTTTTTGGTCTGGCGGGAAAAAATCCTGACGAACACCCCCACCGTCCGGGGAAGACGGTGGAGGTAGTGTGGGGTTTGCACCCACTAAAAAACCCGCCATGTATCGCCCGCCACATCGCGAACGGGCCGCCGGACATTGTTATACCGTCGGCGACCCGCCCAGTGGCAATGTCCGGATGCGATGTTGTTGCGTTCCGGGCATTTGACACCTACGCGGCTCCTGGATACACACAGGGCGCCGCGCCTCCACGTAAGGCCGAAACAAAATTATAACCTGTTCAAACGTCGGACTGCGTTTCACTTTAATCCTCATCACCGATTCAAGAAGCGAACGATTGGGACCACAGGGCGATTCGACGACATCCCTCGTCCTGAAAGACCTTAAATAGGCTATAGACTAGGTACATAATAACCCCTACTTATAATGTAACTAGCTATCTATATTATTGTTAGATAGAGTGTTAAGTTTAAGAAAATGGAGCTAAGCATTTTTTGTTTATCTGGGTTACATACCTTCATCAATAAGCCTACAATATGTCATCAATGTTGATTCTAATTTCATTTTGATGAGATTGGTGTCCTATGGAGACTCAGTTGGAACGTAGTTCCCTTTGCTACATACTTTTTTGTGTTTGTCTTTAAATCATTATTTAAAAATAGTAAATAAAAAAATATATGGATGAATATAACATTTAAAAAATTATCCTGTTTCAAAAGAAGATTATTCACACATTTAGATACACACAACCAGTTCGTGTGATGAGCACGATGGTTTATTCTGTGTCTGGGTGTTATTTATCTATAATATGTATATTTAGAAATATATAAGTATGTTTATCAGTTGTCTGGTATCCATAGTACAAGCTCTGCTTAGTTTGGGATCAGATATCGTTGTGTGAGTTGTCCCAAGATATTATTATTATAGGTAAAATAAACATACAACCTTTTAAAAAAATACAAACAACAAGATGTAAAAAATTAACTGCTAGAATTTCGTGTGCTTAAACACTATCAGAAAACTAACAGATACATTCCAAAAATAAAAAAAAATGATATTTTTTCACCTATCATGAATAATATTGCATAATATTGTTATGTACACTGTACCTACGTGCGAGCAATTTTGTAGGGAACCGGCCATAGGATACAGAATGATTTTTAAAATATTCTAATAACCTGCCGCTTGTGGCTTCTTTACATTACACTAACTAACTTTATAATATCAGGTTCTAATCATACTGTATAATTTGTAACGAAAGTCACGATGCGGTCCAGATCGAGAGGTCGTCAGCGAAACCCCACGTACAGTGTACATAATAATAATATGCAATATTGTTTTTATTTTGTAATGTGCTAGTTTTCTGATACTGATCAAGCAAACGAAATTTTTTCAGTAAGTGGTTTAACACACAACCAACCAACATTTTAGCTTCACGTAATCTATACTAATATTATAGCTGAATAGTTTGTTTGTTTGTTTGAACGCGATAATTTCAAGAACTAATGGTCCGAATTAATAAAAATACTTTTTTTTACTGTTAAATAGCCCATTTATCGAGGAAGGCTATAAGCTATATAACATCACGCTACAACCAAAAGGAATGGAGCAGCAACGAAAAATGTTGCAAAAACGGGGAAAAATTAAGCAGACGAAGGTGCGCGGGTCAGATCATATCTTCAATTAAATTTATAATATATATAAACAACATAAATAACACAACCTCTCTATTCAAGTTTCATATAATCCTAAGTGAAAAAAATATTGAAACTTTGTAAAGTGCCTGCATGAAATTATACAATTGTGTAGGGGATTGTTTCCATCTTATTTGTGCAGGCGGGTTTTTTTTACTTTCATATATTTTATTTTATTTTATACTTTTTAGTAGTTTTAGGATAACAACAACCTTTTATCACAGCTATTGTCAAGTATTGAAAATTGAAAAAAAAATGGTTGCTATTATAGTCATAATCATGTTATACATTTTTGAAATGCTTAACACGAGCCCTTTAATTTGATAACCATATTGCAGTATTCAAAACAGCTTTTTTTTCACACCTCTTTATTTTGACATCTCACAGCCGCCATGTTTGTTTTTTTTCAAACGTCACATATCCGTCATATATTCCATTTCTACATCACCCTAAGGTAGACTGGCAGAGAATGCTTTTAGCATTAACATGTACAACTTTGTGCATAAAGTTTTAAATAAATAAATATTCGTCTTAATTGTATAAATCCTTTCAGTGGATTGTGAGATATTAGGTAATAAAGAAAATTACATACAAACATACATACATAACTACATACAAGATACACGCGAAAAACATAACCCTTCCTTACGGTCGTGTAAAAAGAATTTTAATTATTATTATACCCGTGGGTTTGTTCAATCTACTGTAGCACTGTAAAATTAATACGGTATGTCTCTAATATTACGTAGTTAGTCAGTATCATGACTTGTAAGATATACGTGATTCGAATTATTGTTTGCAAAGTTAGTTTCTCCAACAATGTTAGTGGTGGCGCTTGGGAGACATTGTCCTTCCTTACTTACTTATGAGTAGGGGCTCGGGTCTGTACCTTATTGAGGGTCATGTCGTTAGCTACATGTTCTTGATGAGTTGGTAATTGAGTTACGAGACCATGACATGTCAAACATATTTTAATCAAAATAGTTGTAAGCCACTTTAGATAAGAACGATATGATTTATGACCTATCTAAATCAAATAGGCTGTATGAGCTGCCTCGGTTTTAAAAAAAGTCGACGAATCTGCCACAAAAAGTGTCATCTGGCGGGAATTTTGAATTGAGAATTTCGTAATAGACGAGTGCACGACACGTGTTTAAAAATTACATTTTTATATTTTAACTAGCTGTCCCGCGCAACTTTGTCTGCGTAAATTTTCCCAGTTTTTTTTTTTTTATATAATTTAGCTTCTAAAATTTGACCCACACAAATTTACATACAAACTAACTAACATTATCACAGGGCAAGTTAAATAACAACTTGGAAAAAGAACAAATGAAGGCCCCTTTAATGGCGGTTAACGCTGTTACTTCTCGTGTCTAAAACTTACACTTTTTATAACTAGCCTAGCAATACAAATTAATAATAATAATAATAACTTTTTATTTCGGACCAGTGCATTCATATTTTGTTAGTAATTAAAACATTTTCTACACCACTTTTTGTAGTGCAAAAATACCTGCTTACTGTACTAATAAGTCTATTTTTTTTTAAAGATATCACATTACTAGCAATCTTGTTAACCCCTCTAGCTAAGGTCAAAAGCTTGTGTTAGGAGTGGGTTCACGTCGGTAGTATAATGGGTAGGATTCGAACCCGCGACCTCACGATTGCGAGATCGATGCCTTAGCCATTAGGCTACCGCCGCCGCTTCATTCAATTACATTATTATACCTAATATATTCTCAAATGGAGCTATTACCTAACTAAATTTATTTCGACGATCCAACCTATCAAAACATGTAAAGGGCAACTGTGTAAACATTTTCAATATAATAATAAATTGTAATAACAGGCAGGTAGCCCATGGGCAAACAAAGTATAAAAACAGAGCAAGCCTACCTTTGAAATCTCTAGCGTAAAAGGTCACGCAAGCTTTCATTATCAAACCCTTTTAAAACTAAAAGCCTTTTACGTGTGTTCCCGTAGGTGCTAATGTGTACCTACATGATTAAAAATGTACTTATACGTTGAGTTTTGGTTAAATTTGGTTAAAAAAAAGGTTTGGAAAATTATACATATAGCTAGGTACCTATTTAGGTAAATAGACTAGGCGAGTGGGTACAACAACCTTTCTTCGGGTAAAATTTTATTAAACTTTTTTAAGCTATTGCATAGCTTCTATCGCGGGCCTTGAGCGCGGGGACCGAATCCAGAAATTCCGTAACGATAAAACCTCACGCTCCCCACTCCGACGGGCACAGCGGTGACACTTTTTAGTTTTCCCATCTATCGATGAATAGCAGAACTTTTAATAACTTTTTTTTTAAATTTAAAAAGAAAAAAAAAAAAAAATAAAAGTATTTTATAATAATTTTTTTTTTATGCTTTTTAAAAAAAAAATTAAAGAAAAAAAAAATAAAAACATTTTTTAAATTTAAAAAGAAAAAAAAAAAAATATTTTATAATAAAAAAAAACTTTACTTTTTTTTTATGCTTTAAAAAAAAAAAAAAATTAAAAACATTGTTTTTTTATCATTTAAAATGAAAAAAAAAAACATATTTTTTTTTAATTGCTTAGGTTATAAAAATGCTATGCAATAGCTTTACCGCGGCAGTCCCCGAGTGTCACACGTCTTTTTCTGATGTCTCATTTGCCCAGTACTTACACTTGCTACTGTGCTCTTTAACCGAAACAGCGATAACTGATACTGCTGTGATACCCTCCAAGACAGTCTATGGATTAGACTCTTAGAACTACCACCGGTACATATTGTACCTATTACTAATATATTCACACATTACTCACGTAGCTGTGAAAATGGTGACAGCTCAGTTTCCCGACATTTTTATATAAGACTAGCTGTCCCGCGTAACTTCGATTGCGTAAATTTTCCCCGTTTTTGCAACATTTTTCATTGCTGCTCCGCTCCTATTGGTCGTAGCGCGATGTTATATAGCCTACAGCCTTCCTCGATAAATGGGCTATCCAACAGTAAAATAATATTTCAATTCGGCCCTAGTTCAAACAAACAAACTCTTCACCTTTATAATATTAGTATACCTACTCGAAGATTTCACTGATAATCAATTGACTGACCTGTTCGTCTAGTGGTTATGTTAGTGATTCTGACTGATAAACTGGAGGTCGTGGGTTCGATCCCCACCCAAGATAAAAGTTTGTGTGATGAGCACGATGGTTTATTCTGTATCTGGGTGTAATTTAGCTATAGGTAATATTTATGTACTTAAAAATATGTAAAAAGTAAGTAGGTATGTTTATCAGTCGTTTGGTTGCCATAGTACAAGTTTTGCTTAGTTTGGGATCCAATGACGATGTATGAGTTATCCAAAGATAATTATTATTATTTATTATTATATACAACCGTGACTCATGCAAGCAGGCAGCTACATTGTTGACGTGATAATATCTTATAAATCGATGACGGGGTGCAGGTACGAAAAAGTGTCACGTAGCAACGGTCATGTTATTGATTAGTTGCTAAGCAGTCACGTTATTGACTGGTTGCTAAGCAACGCGAATGGCTATTCCGCCAGCTGATAGGCTGAAGTTTTACACAATGTCATAAATGTTTTGGCGATCGCAGCGACAAGCGATACAATTGGAATAAAATATAAAAGTATTTTAAGAAAAAACTGTCACAGGCAACTGTCTTATGACGTTATCATGTAAAATTATTGTCGTAAACCAACTTCACAGACAACCATTTTTTTTAAAGTAATACAAATAAATAGGTTCCTAAATTTATACAGCGTTTTTGGAAAATCAAACCCAAAGAGGATAAAATAAGAGTTAAAGTCTCAGGAAAGGACATAAGTTAGTTTTTATTGCGATAACCAACATTCACAGGGCCGGAGCCACCTGCAAAAGCTAGTCAAAGATAAAATTTGTTGAATTACAATATATTATGTACGTAGTAATATTGTTGTATCATCATATTTTAACTTTGTATGTAACCTTTGCCATAGATAGGTACGCACTAAACAATTTTATTATCTGCGACGAGTTAATGATAATTCAATAGTACTTAGTCGTCCGAAGTTACTACACAGAAAGAAGTGAATCAATATGCTAGTGTTGCTAATACTTGTGTTTGCGGTTTTTGGAGGTGTTATTAGTGGACAACCATCTTCGAACTGTCAGCGTAAGTACCTACTTAACCTATGTTAATGCAAATATACAACACAACAGATAGTATATGAACTAATAAAAGGGTATCAGCTATAGCCCCCTTGTTTGTTGGATATGTGTTTGGGAATTTATTCAATGTATATTTTGAGAGAACTTACACTATGCCATCTGATCCCAAACTAGTCAGACAACTGATATACGTAATTATACATTTCTAAATACATACATATTATATATAAATTACACCCAGATAGAGAAGAAACCATCGTTTACACCATGAAAAGTTTTATCTCGAGTGGGAATCGAACTCACGACCTCGGGTTTAGCAGTCAGGGTCAATAACTACTAGACCAAACGGCCAGTCAAAATGGGTTAGGTATATATTTTTTTAACTGAGACAAGTCTATCTAATCCCGAATAAGGCAGAGCCTGTACTATGCTAACTAGACAACTGATAAACAAACTTACCTACCTAAATATTACTTATTGCTGCTCCGGTCCTATTGGTCGTAGCGTGATGTTATATAGTCTATAGCCTTCCTCGATCCAACACAAAAATATTTTCAATTCGAACCCTGAGATCATCGCGTATTGTATTTTTGTATGTAACGAATAAACCTAAAAACTTCTGGACAGATTTCAAAAATTCTTTCACTATTAGAAAGCTACATTAACGAGGAGTAACATAGACTATACTTTATTGTCAAAAAAATATCCTACGAAAATTGTAATAATGTAATAACTGAAGGTATAAAAAACTACGATATAACATTCGTGCGAAGCCATGGCAGGCATAGTATTATATATATATGTCGAAGCGCCAGGGTGGCCGTTTGAGCTATCAGCGGCTCAATATTCGAATCAACGTTATGGTAAATGGTAACAGATCATTGAAACGCGGATACCTCGAGTGAGATAAAGTCCGCCATCTGTTCTAATTATTTCGATTACAAAAATGCCACTGCATCACTGTCCCTATAACCACACTAAAACTTTGCGCACATGACTATAAAAATAGCGACGTCTATCGGTAGACGTGTAGTAGCTACGACCGCTCGATTAAGACTACCGAATTAGACTCACCGCCCCACTATCGGCACTTCAAATGTAAATGTCAAACTAAAGCTACGTCATCTTGCGGCGACCATGTTTAAATGAGTCAATAGACTTGTTTTTTAATCAAAACAGATAACTAGGTCAAACGAAAATAAATTAGCGTTTTAATAATTCTCCGACATAAATGTAAGAGTAACTTTGTCTATCTGTTACGATTTCAAGCTTAAACCGCTGGGCCCCCGGAAGGAATATAGGATAGTTTTTATCACAATAACCGACAAGCATGCGAGCGGAGCCTCGGGCGAAAGCTAGTATTTTTTATAGTTTAATGAGCAATGAACCAGCACTAAGTTGGATAAGGCCAATACTAAGTTTGATTGTCTATTGTCTGTTATCACTTTAATGAATAGCAAATAAGTACATGACGATTAATTAGTTACTCTCTCCGCGGCGCTCCCCTCTCGGACTAATAGGTATTAGTCCGAGAGGGGAGCGCCAAAAAATGCAAGTACTTTATAAAGGCTGATTTTTTGATATTGAAATAACCCTTTGGTCAGTCAGCTGCATTCCACACGATTGACGTAGAGGCAGGTTCATATTCAACTAAATATATAGTGAAACTGTTTTCCAAACCTTAAAAAATATTTTTATAGTTGTAGGTATATTAATTCAAAATAAGTTTTACGTTTGTCAGTCATTCAACATTTTGTAACAACGCGCGTCAGTCATACGTTAAAGTTGTATTCATTGGAAGTGCTCGATCTGCGCGGCTATCAAATGCGAGATCTAAAATTTAGTATATCCGGTGAAGAATAATAACAGAATCACAAACAATAAGTCAGTCAGTATAACTCTGTAGGTATCAGATGCTGATGATCTGAACTCAGCTGACTGATGTATTCGTATTCCTTTACTCCACTAATGTGATGTAATGTAAAAAAATCAGCCTTAATAAAATGCTCGCATTTTTTGGCACCTTCTAGCCGGTTATCTATGGTATTAAAATTTAAGCGGTTTTTTAATTACATAGATATTGCTAGTTAGGTATTAGGGAGTTTAATGTCCTGTTTTGTCACGAATCAATAACACGTGTAGCATAAGAATAATTTAAACAATGTAAATTATTTGCATCAGGCGCGTATGCAGCCCACAAATAAAGTCTGCCTCTGTGGCGCGGTGGGAGTGTGTCCGACTGCTACACAAGAGGTCGTGGGTTCGATTCCCACACGGGACACCACTTTGTGTGAACCACAAATTGTTGTTTCGGGTCTGGGTGTAATTTGTGTCCGTGACTTGTATGTTTGTAAAGTCCCCCGTGACACAGGGCTTGTACCCTACTGCGGGAGTTGTCTTTTTTAAAAAAAAGAAATAAGAAAATAAGTCATGGCACTGTAGTCGAAAGGTTGTGGGCACGGTAGCCGAAAGCCGACAATTTGAATTTTGATCTTTTATACCTTAAAAACGTAATGCAACTGCTGCTGCTGCTGCAATGCGTACCAAATCATACATTCATTACACTTTAAATTCTTTTAAAAATAACCTTGAAGAATTGGAAATAATTTTCGTAGCATGTGTCAATCAACCCATTATGGGAATGCCTACTGTGGCCTATTGCATAAAGTACTTTGATTATTATTATAATGTCTATATTTATAGTCAGGCATCTCCAAATTGAAGCTGTTCATTCGTTAAAGCTTAGGTTACGAGGTTACGTTACGCAAATAAGTTAAAGTCTTCTATGCAGCAGTGGTTTAATTTTTTTGATAAGCACACTGAGAGAGAGCCCCATCTAGTTAAATATAATAATCAAACTATATTTCACATCCATAATAATACTAACAATTTTCCAGCACCTCAATGTCCAAAGTATGAACGCTATGCAATAGACGATGTGAGCTGTATAAAGACTTGTGGGAACAAAGATTTACCATGGGAAACTATGGGAGCCTGTATACCATATACTGGATGTATTTGTGAAGGTGGCTATTACAGGAAGTATGACAATGAAACGGGACCCTGTATAAAGGAGACAGAATGCCGTAAGATTATTTTTACTTCGTAGTAATGTCGAGTGATGGGTGATTAGTGGTAACTGGTAAGGCCCCGACCAACACCGAGTTTAAACAAATAGATCCATAACTTGTTTCGTACCTAGTTTTGAATTGGTTTTTGTTATAACTTTAAAACTTACGCGTTGCGTTATATACATTATTTTGTTTTTGCTAGTTAATTTTGCGTATAATTAAAAATAAGTACCATGTAAATTTCAGTAATATTTTGAAGTCGACTTTTTTAAATTTATTTTATGAAATGCACTTTTTCGGTCTCCTAATTCACCCAGCTAATTCACCTGGGAGAATTAAGTGCACCATTTGGTAGACTTAATTCACCCAGGTGAATTAAGTGCACTTAATGCACCCATTTGACTAGGGGATCTCACAAGACTGCATTAAGTCTACCAAAGAGTGTACTTTATTCACCTAGGTAATTCGTATGAAGCCGTTATTGCCGATTAAAACCTATTTTATTGAACGAAATATGTTGACGCCGTCCACTTTCAAATTTTGAACATCATATTAATAGACAATTGATAACGTAACTTCGTTTGTTTCTGGTTCTGCGGATTATATCGTTGAGGACAATTATGTTTTAAGTAAAAATATGTAGATAGGTTACATTAACATCTTCAAAACACATAAATAACCAAATATTTTAATTCACACTATTATAAAAAAAGTCGTAAAAGTAGGAAAGCATAATATATTTATCACGAGTGAAAAAAAGAAAAATGTAATCCGCTGATTTCATCTGTTGACGCCGGCGATGCGACACTGACATTAAAATTTTTCTTGAAACATTAGTTTAGGTTGTTTATACAATAACAGCCTTACGTCTGAAACTATTATGGAAATATTGAAAGTGAGTCCTTCTTATTACAATCGGGAAACAATGAAGAAATTGCTTTTTTTGTACTGTATCCAAAACTGGCCAAATGTGAGTTAGATTTGCCGGTTTTTAAAAATGATACATACCCACTGGTCAAACATGGAACCACCTTTTTTTAAAGTCAGCTATAAAAAAGTTTCTTGTAGGTATTAGGGCTATTAATTTTAAACTTTATTTTACTTATTTGTTATACAGGTTGTTTACATTGTCTTGTGCATCAATACTCATCGAGAATAGCGATCTGGAATAAAGCTGTAAAAATGTTGTTTAAAATCCATATGTACCGATACTTTTGCTATGTTAATTTATTTTTGCTACTAAAAATCAGTAGGTAACTTCATACACCTAGAGGATAGGAAGTCCAACCCAAACTTTTAGCCAGTTATTTTGCAGCCTAAATGTTTTGAGACATACTGGTAGACGTTTTGTGACTAATTTCCCCATAGTATGCTACCTAATTTTTTTTTACTGCGTGCATAAAGTCTGTTAAAAAATATATAATTTCAAGGTAGACTTAATTCACCTAGGATCTAGGAGAATTAAGTCTACCAAATGGTGCACTTAATTCTCCCAGGTGGGTGTTTTTTTTTTAGCTGCGTGAATTAAGTGCACCAGACCAGTTTTTCGGCAATAACTCAATTACAGTATATCTGATCATGTCTGAAATAATTTTAGTTTAAGTATTTGTTAAGCGCTACCTTTTTGATGTTTTTCATATTTTTTCACACGGATCAAAATATAAAGGCTCCTCCTTTTTATGGTTCTGTAGCCAAAATGGTAAAAACTGAACCCTTATAGTTTCCTTATGTCCGTCTGTCTGTCTGTCCGTTCGTATGTCACAGGCATTTTATTAAAAAACTACCCAATGAATATTGATTAAATTTTGTGAAAAGGTGTCTTGTAGTAGCCGCTACTTAAATTGATGTATAAAAAAATACATTCTCATTAACTAATACTTTATTTATAACAATATTACCATTAAATGAAACCTCAAACCTGAAAAGTGATAAAACCTCGTAGCTTTTACTCCTGAGTTCAGTAGACGTAAAATCTGAATTAGATACGAAATACGTGACCATCATAAACACGTATATTTTAGGAAAATTATCCGATTATGTTTTGATAAAACCGGTTTCAGACATTGTTTTAAGTTTTTCTTCAAAATGATGTTATTCTTTAACACAGAAAACTAATAACTTAATATGTAACAACCGTGAAACAATACAAATAACTTGTTGACTGAAGACGTCGAGTGTAAATTGACGTCACGTTTTGATCCACCAATAGCGTTGCGTTTTGGAAATTTGCGAGGGAATTCAAAAACAGACACTTTTTGATGACTAAATTTCACTATTAAATTATGATAAACTTAAAAAATAATATGAATGGTATATTTTGTAACAAAAAAGATTACAAAATAACTTTTTTATCCATTTCGGAGTCACGTGCGTATTCGCTATTATTTTCCAAGGTATTGATAGTACGATATAAGGAGAGTTTGGAATTCCAGCTAAGCGGCTGAAGGTAAAATAAATAAATATAGGGTATGCATAATAAACCTTTTTGTTCAAATGTCTTTGAGCGAATAACATAAAAAAACTGAAAAGTGGAAATAAATCCCGGGCTTCGCTACAAACCCGAGTGAAACAGGTTTCTGCGACTTAAGTAAATCTAATAAAAAATATTTGGATTACGTTATGTCATCGTTTTCTTTTTACGTAGGTAGACCTTTGTATTGTTGGTTGGATTTGTTTAATGTTTTTATGATGATTGTATTGGTATTATTCAAGGTAGGCTTTTCTGTTATTTACTTGATGTTTCGATATAATTGTGTCGGTTGTGATCTCAGGTACATTCATGACAGCACATTGTCATGTTTGTCAGTTAAGATGAAAGAAAAATGTGTGGCATTCGGGGACTGCCGCGGTAAAGCTATTGCATAACATTTTTTATCAACTTTTGCTAGTTATTTTTTTTTTAAATCTTTCTGACGCTGATAGTATGCCCTTTGACGTTCACAATTTCTTTGTCTTTTTAGCTCTTTAAGTTTTTCTTCTCTATAAAACGAAAATAGCTAAGTATAGATAATAATTATAAATAATTAGGTATACATACATATATAGCATACATATGCTATATATGTGAATAAAAGAATCATGTCGGCAACACGCGCGGGCGCATGTTGCCGACATGATTCTTTTCATACAGGCCGCCGGGTTGTGTCGCCGGGCTTTGTCGGCGGCCCGGCGGGCTCAGTGTGTATTGCGCTGTACATATACATAACGTATATGTATATGTACACGGATCTAGACGAGCTATATATGTATGCTATATATGTATGTATACCTAATTATTTATAATTATTATCTATACTTAGCTAGTCCCGCCGACATGTTGGCGGCTTGGGTACGCCTGCGCTCAGTTGCCCGGCGACGCTCGACCTGTAGTGACGTGCTTGTATTTTTTTTTACGACATGGAGTGGGACGACGAAAAATGTCTTACGTTAATTAATCTTTATCATGAGAAGGAGGTATTGTGGAATCCAAAACACCCAGATCATAAAAGTCGACCAAAACGTTTCGACTCATTGAATGAAATATCAAACCATTTTAATACAAATGTATCAGAAATAGAAAGAAAAATTAAAAACTTGACAAGTCAGTATTATAGAGAAAAAAAAAAGTGACTGACTCAAAAAAGTCGGGTAGCGGTACAAATTGTGTTTATCAGAGCAAGTGGTTTGCATATAAATCATTTAGTTTTTTGCAAAACAAGAATACTCCTACTGCCACGATCGATTCTGTAAGTAAAAATGCATTTATTATTTTTAACCGACTTCAAAAAAAGGAGGAGGTTCTCAATTCGTCGTAATCTTTTTTAGGGTTCCGTACCCAAAGGGTAAAACGGGACCCTATTACTAAGCCTCCGCTATCTGTCTATCTGTCTGTCTATCTGTCTGTCTATCTGTCTGTCTATCTGTCTGTCTGTCTGTCTGTCTGTCTGTCTGTCTCCAGGCTGTATCTCATAAACCGTGATAGCTAGAAAGCTGAATTTTTAACAAATGATGAATTTCCGTTGCCGCTATAACAAGAAATACTAAAAATTAAAAAAAAAATGTTTTTTTTTTTAATTCAAATATTAAGATAGACGATAGAACGTTTTATTGTACATAAAAAAACAAGTTCAAAAGTGCTGACCGTGCATTATCTTTACTTTCTATGTAACCTGAGATGTAACACAATACAACAGATTAAAAATATTTTATTTCAGGAGACATCAAACGAGAGCAGTGTTGTACAACCCCAGCAAAATGATTCATCTCATTCATTTGCCGATGACACGATTAAACGTCCCAGAAAAAATTTAAACAATGAAATGATTTCACAAGCTCTGAATATTATGAAATCTGTCTCCGATCGACAAAATCAAACACAAGAAAAAGATGAAGACACTCTTTTTGGAGAATATATTGCAGCAAAACTGAGAAAAATGCATAAATCAACAAATGCAATAGTAAAACATCGAATTAATAACATTATTTTTGAAACCGAAATTGGATATCAGACAGATATGTATGCAGATTACGCAAGACCCTCTAGCTCCCGTAGTCATCCAGGGTACTATTCAGGTTCTCCAAATGATCAGCCAAATGCATATCCTTCTAACCGCTCATCGTCTGTATATTCTTCTATTACAAGCCCGGATCATCAGCATTCTACCACCACAAATCCTGATAATCAGCCAAATACAATCCCTTCATCTCTATATCCCATCAACAGCCCTCACCCGCAACTTCCTAGAGTTGAATCTTCGGTACCAGTAGCGCTTGATGAAAGTTTTGACAGTGAACGTATAAGCAGCCAAGATATAGAGAACGTTTTTAAATCCCTAAATGAAAAATAATTTACTTTCTTTAAGATCTTTATTATATTGTTATAATTTGAAATAAATATAGCTTAGCATGAGAAAAGTTATCACGAAATAAATCTGTCTTTTGAAATGTTATGATTTAGTAAGAGTCACTAATTGTAAACACAAATTAAAATATAAGTAACTATCATTATTACGTTTTTTTTATTAAATCTTTAAATTTAGATTTTGATTAAATTGATCACTGATCATACTGCCATTCTAAGCTTCCAACATCTGAGAGAAAATATTCAACCAACTCGTTCCTTGTATCTTCAGGACACAGATTTGTATTGACCTCTCTTGGCAAGGCAACAAAACAATCATTTTCAGGAGTTACTGTGCGCCATTCACCTGGTATGATTTCTCCGTTATTATTTTCAGAATCATATTCGTTTCGCTGTATATTTTTTTTTATATAATTAAACAAATGTACACAGGCCAATGTCACAATAGCAGTTTTTTGTGGACATAGCTGAATAGGTCTCTTGAATATTTGAAATTTGCTGGTTAACTGCCCAAACACATTTTCAACTACTCTTCGTCCTCGACATATACGATAATTGAAAACTCTTTTGGGAGATCTTTTTGTGTGATTACCATCGTAAGGTTTTATAATGTGGGTTTGTAATGCAAAAGCATCATCACCCAAAAAAAAATATGGCACTGTTATATTTCTCCCAGGTAGAGGTTTGTTGTCCGGCAAATTTAAAGAATTGTTATTTAACATTCTACATAACGCAGAGTTATTAAAAACACCGCCATCTGAAATGCGACCCTGACATCCCACATTAGCGTATAAAAACTTGTAATCTGCATCCACTAATGCAAATAGTACAATACTGAAATAAGTTTTATAGTTAAAATATTCACTTCCACTTCTTGGTGGCATCCAAGGCAATTAGGAACATTCCATCTATCCAGATATCGATCTGCAACGTTTTTCCATTCGTTTGAAGTTCTCGGAATCTAAAATATGAACATTAACTAAATTATACTTCGAACTAAATCAAACAGCACAAAAAATATACATCTATTTAAAATTTAGATTTATATTTATTAACATTTTGATTTATTTACACAAGATAAACATTGAATGTTACCTTTACATACTCCGAAAGGCCATCGATTATAGCTTGGCATACTTCCGGGATAATGTATGAAATAATTTGAGGAGATACTTTAAACACGTCACAAAGGCTAATGAATGATTCGCCCGTACTCAGGTATTTTAATGTTATTGCTAATCTGTCTTGTGGCGAAATTGCAATTCTGCAATTTGTATCTTTTTTAACTATTCTCGGCCCAACAATATTCAATAAATATTCAAAGTCGGTATTAGTTAATTTCATGAATGTTTTAAAATGTATGGGATTTTGTACAATCAAGTCATCTGCTTTCAAATCTCTTAATCTATCATAATTGCTATAACAATTGCGACTCAGTAAACTAGGTCTAACCCAACAGCTTCGTTCCCTTTGGAGCGATCCAGCAATAAACATTCCACAAGCTGCTATCAACATATCACTGTCATCGTCCATTTTTAAGATTATTTCTATTTGCTGAATTATCGAAGATACACCACCAAAATTGTATAACACAATCACACAACCTTTATCGACACGCGGCAATCACTGACTGCCAAATAAATTTCTTATCTCAAGCCGCCGACATGCCGCCGACCAAATTTTCCGACTTGTATTAAGTGAAGCCGCCAACTAGACCGCCGACAAAAAGTTGCCGACATATGTCGGCGGCCCGGCGGGCTCAATGTGTATTACGCTTACACGGATCTAGACGAGCTGCCCCAAAATCGGACGAATACGTAATTGAATGGATATTTTTTGTAGTGTAATTACATTAAGCGATCGCTCGGCCGAGCTACATGGTAGGCGGAGTGGAGGGTGTTAGGTTTTATTTTCGTTAAGGAATTTCTTGATTCGGTCGCCGCGCTCAAAGCCCGCGATAAAAGCTATGAAATAGTTTAAAAATATAAACAAAATATGTATAGACTTCTTCCACGTGGATGATGTTAGTACTTATAACTTTCATTTGTATAATCTGCAGATAAAATATCACCCTGAATAGTGTATTTGAAGAACAAAACATTTTGGTTATTTTACGTAGATATTTAAGTTAAAAATATAATATTTTTTAGGTTGTATTTCTTTTTCTTACTATCTATTGAGTTGGTGGCAATCTAGCTGATTTTTCAAATAACTTCAGCCATTATTAACTGTACCTTAACTGCACAAAGATTTAGTCTTTTGGATATATTTACGCATTTTCACACGCTATTGCCGATTAAGATTACCTAAATAAAGACAGCTATGATGCCCTTTTTTTCTTTTTTTAATTTATGGCAAATTAACTGGTTTATCGGCTAATTTCTGTAGTTTCAAGTATTTGTTGTTAGCTGTACTCGCACGTAGGTAGGTATATCAAGTATCCTTTACAGGTTAAACGCGTGAAAGGTGGCGCAAGGTGAAAATAATGACAACTTTTTTTGTTTGGCTCCTCCACTTAGCACTGGTTAACACCACGAAATGGCGACAAATTAAATCGGTGACTCGCTGGAGACAATAGAATAGAAGTAGCTGTTTTTATTGCTTCAATTTCAGCGGCTCCCGCCATTTACGAATACACCAATCTATTATACATATAAAAATGAATCCCTATTTCCCTTGGTCACGAGATAACTAGAGAACGACTTTACCGATTTCATTCATTCAATTTTTTTAGTATCCTGTCCTATACTCTTCAAAAGGTTTTTACGTTAAAATTAAATTCGCACGTCTTTTATAAATTAGCTGTTTTCAATTGAAATACCGTAAATATGAAATCAATAACAGAGAGCATAAGCATACCTAGTACCTATACTTGTTTTTTTCGGTTTTAAGGAATATATCAACATACAAATACAAAAAAAAAAAAACAATTAAATACCTAACTGTTTTAGTAGGTAGGTTCTATACCTACCTACTAAACCCATATACCTAATTAAGTACTTACTTTATCATTATTGTTTTTCCAAGTACCTATCTAATTATTTTCAAGTGAAATTAGTTGTTATTATTAACTTATCTGTTAAATAACCTAAGAACAAGAATTAATTAATCAGCCAAATAATTTGAAGTTTTATTGGAACTTTTATCTTAACGAGAAACTTTATAGGATATTTCGGTTTTTAACCTTTAGCAAATAATAAAACAGGTTAAGATAACCGGTTTTTAGTATATTTTTTATGATAAACATTTTATGTACCTACCTAAGTAGTTACACTTAAAAAAATATACGAATAAAACTTTGTACCTTCTGTGATAAGTGATACAAGTAAAAAAATCAACATTTTACAAGAAACAAACCAGATTTAAAATATTCTAGTTGGCAATCTAAGTCGGCTGAAAACATGAAATTTCACTGTGCATTAAAATGTTTGTAGTAATTATTATAGATTTAAAGTAATCTTTACAAACCTGGGTCCTTATTCACTATCTTTTTTTTCGTATTCGCGGCAAGCCCGCGCTTCTAACTGTCAAAAGCTTGTCATAACGGTCATAATGTATCGCGCATGTGTGCGGACACCTTTGAGCGCATGTGCCAGTTCGCGCGGGCTTGCCGCGAAAACGAAAAAAAAAACATAGTGAATAAGGACCCAGTGAGATGTACTTTAAAAAAAATTCTAATACATGCTAAAATTATATGACAAATGATACAAGTACAGTAACATTATGTAGCACCTAAAAGTTGTCTTCAAAACACATGAAATAAAAAAAAACAATGATGTCGAAAAATATATTGAAAAATTTATTGTGAAAATTAATATAATCGCACCTTTGACACGAAGCACGAAAAAATACTGTGTGCAGCAATTATTTAAAGAGATAACAATTTGATATAAACCTATATTCACAATATTTTTACAAAAATCCTGCTAGTTATATCATTTGGCACAAAATTATCTCCAAAACGGGAGTAGATAAAAGAACGTGAATTGGATCAAAAAAACGTTTTTTTCTTCTGCAATTTTCTTTGTAAAAATAACAAAAAGGGTACAACTCGACTTAAATCACTCATCACAAGAGGCACAGAACTAATTACCGTAATTTACGCATAATGAGCCCCTTGCATTCGTGAGTTCATACTGCCTCTATGGCGCGGTGGGAGTGTATACGACTGCTACGCATGAGGTCGTGGGTTCGATCCCCACCCAGGATAAAACTTTGTGTGATGAGCACGATGGTTTATTCTGTGTCTGGGTGATATTTATATAAAATACGTATTTGTTTAGAAATATATAAGTATATGTTGTCTGGTTGCCATACTACAAGCTCTGCTTAGTTTGGGATCAGATGACGTTGTGTGAATTGTCCCAAGATATTATACATCCGATAAAGTACCTACCTTTGTACCTATTCACGTGACTGCACTTCCCAGGTAGCATTTTGTTCTATTTAATGGTTTACATACAGTTCACTGGTGATCTGTAAGCATTAATATAAACCATTTCATTGGCTGTATTGAAGTGAAGAAATCAGGCTTTATCTGTATGAGGCATATATAGGGGTGTAAAATTGGCCTATTAATTAGTGATTTAATAGGATAACATTACTCTTTTAGTCAGCTTTCATTTTATAGCTGAGCAATAGACTATATGACGGGATTTTCTGCTACTGTGTACCTTTTATGAACTCAAGGCTGAATAATTTGTGCCCAAACCGGTCGTATATGGGCTGTATAGCGTGCTATACAACAAAGAATAAAATTATATAATATATAATTTTATTCTTTGTTGTATATATTATATATAATTTTATTCTGTATTTATTTTAAGTACTTTTTTATGTTATGTATATAGTGGTCTTTGCATGTATGGAATGCTGAAAGTAGTGTGTAATGAAAAAAAATCCAAAAAAGCTGTACAGACGCCCGTGAAATCACCGATGGCTTCAGCTGAAAAGCAGCGATGCAGTCCGCTGTAGCATAAGTTGAGCTGCGGCCCTTTAAATTCACTTAATGAATCTTTTGTTTACACAGCTTTGTAAAAAAATGTGAATTTAATAAATTATTTTTCTTTTCTTCTTTCTTTCTTTAATAAGTTACTCACTTACGTCTGCTTCGTTAATTAATGTGTACAACAAATGCCTTTAAATGTTAATATTTTAATAATAATAATCATTTATTTCGAACATACGTCCATATTTCGTTAGTAACAATTTTATGACTTACAAGCTAGTGTTAGTAGATATAGAAACAACAGAATAAACATAGATAAAAGAACAAAATACCTACAATGGGGATGTTGACTGTCAAGTCAAATCAGTCTCTTTTTTATGAAATGTCAAAACGACAAGCTCCATAAATATGTGTGGAATAGCAACCTATGACGTCGTAAGTCAAATCATTACTTTTCGTATTAGTTATCATGCTTTTAAATTGAAAAACATGTTAAATTGTAAAAGAACAATTATTTTCAGAGCATTTTAAGATCTACTATTACCTGTTTAGTATTAAATAATCAACTCGATAGTCAACTACCCAATTATTTGCGTGCATGATTCGACGGGTGCCACATGCATCTTTGTCCAATAATAATAATAATAATAATATCTTGGGACAACTCACACAACGCTATCTGATCCCAAACTAAGCAGAGCTTGTATTATGGAAACCAGACAACTGATAAACATACTTATATATTTCTAAATACATACATATTATAGATAAATTACACCCAGACACAGAATAAACCATCGTGCTCATCACACAAAGTTTTATCCTGGGTGGGGATCGAACCCACGACCTCTTGCGTAGCAGTCGGATACACTCCCACCGCGCCACAGAGGCAGACTGGATCGTCAAATCTTGCCGCCATTGTTTTCAGAACATTGTTAGGGCTATCGCGCATGCGACTCCACAGGGATGCTAAACGTTTGCGATTATTGCGTAAAAATCATTGACCCGTTGCTCGGCGAACATCCCTAAAGCACTGCAGTAACGAGGCAGCCCCATCAACGCCGTGAACGCATTGTTGTACTGGATGCGTCACGCTGTAAGCCTTCTTAGTATAGTTGACCCACAGGCAAGTGTAAATGGTTTGGGAGTAACTGATACTGATATTTTTTATAGACTAGGTTATTAATATGGAGTTTTAAAATTTCTGCTCCAAAACGACTACAAATTCACGGTATGGAAAGGAATTAGATACAACGAACAAAAAAGTGATATAAATAAGTCTTCTAGGTGAGATTCAAGCTAATCTGTACTTAATATTATAAAGCTGAAAAGTTTGTTTGTTTGTTTGAACGCGGTAATCTCAGGAACTGCTGGTCTGAATTGAAAAAATATTTTTCTGTTGGGTATCCCATTTATCGAGGAAGGCTATAGGCTATATAACATCACGCTACAACGAGTAGGAGCGGTGCAGCAATGAAAAATGTTGCAAAAACGGGGAAAATTGACGCAAACAAAGTTGTGCGGGTCAGCTAGTTTGATATATTTGCATCAATCTCACACTTTCATACTAACGAATTGCACACATATTTCACAAAAAAAATGCGTTATTATATGTGTTAACAACATTGCAATTCTGGTTTATAATGTATTAAAACCATGATTTAGCTGTTTTAGCACAAATTAATTGAAATTAATATCAGTTCGGGTACACAAACATGTGGCACCTACAAAATGAAAATTAAATGGAATTCATTTAAGTAAGTGCAAAATGGATTATAAATCATGCACAGAAAAATAATATCATGTGAAACAGAAACTGTTTCCCACGAACTAAATGGGATAGAAAGACTTTAAATATTCAGTAGGTACTCTATCAAATATTATATTAATAGCAGCTGTATGTACCTTGGTTAAGCCTTTCTAATTAATCTCTAATAAACAAAATCTTCCTGCGTATAGGCCTAATAATTGAGTACTATTTTAACTTCTAATTTTCCATACGACCGAGCAGCGGCCATGGGGCAATCATTTATAAAGACTGATATTGATTTCTTAAATGGTATAATAGTGCATTAAACATACCCCCGGTTCTTGCAGTTGCAGCTAGGGGGTGTCATCCACCCCACATTTAAGTAGTAGGTGGACATTGACATATTATCCGAGGTCAACAAAGGTGAGGTATTGAGAATCGTACGTATTCTTTACTATTTCCAAACTTGTTGGACATAGATTTAAGCCTTACCTCATTCGACTTTAGAGAGCAAAATCTAACTTAACGTATAAAATGTACTTTAACAGCAAACAATTTAGACCAGTACCATTTATATGTACAAGTATTATCTTGATAATCTTTGTTTTATACCAATTGGATTGGAGTCTAGATCAATTGGTTTAGAGTCTCTTTTGAAGCTAAAAACCGTTCTATAGGTTAGGACTATGGTTCTATTGAAACAAATGTATTAAGGCCTCTCTAAATGATAAAATATATTTGTCAAACTTCAGGTTTTCATCAAACAATAAATAAAACGTTCAAATCAACCATCAAACATATTTGTCGCTTGAGATCTTATTTCACAAACACCGTACACGTTCAAACATGTTTGTCAAACACCCATCAAACACGTCAATCCAATTTTTCATCAAACAAATAGATTGTTTGAAAAACACTTCAAACAAAGCGGTACTCAGCAATTTGATCGTCTACAGGTCATTTCACTTTAGGTAGCAAATGGTGGATTGACAACATCAACATTAGACCGGACCTAGGCTGGTTGCTATTTATCAATCTGATATGTGTGCTAGGTTACTCACAGCACGTATTGTGATACTGATAAAATATATAATTTTGTAATCATAATAGCATCATAGTGACGATTGGCGTCTGACGTAATCGAAGCAAAAAATCCCCTGTTTTATCAAGTGATGAGTCATAGTATAGGTAGTTTGTTTTATATGATTTTATCCTCAAACACTTCGCTTAGAGATCAGTCTATGATATAAAATCTTTGAGTTTGGAGGTTTATCATGTCGTTATCAATGTATCTGTTATTACTTTATCTGTTTGGTGTTGTATCTTCAAATACGGTCAAAAATGAAGGTAAATATGATCTATATAACATTTTAAGATTACTTTATAAAATCTCCCCAGATTTTATCGAACGCAATCATTTCTTAATTCGACATGCGAATAAATGCGTTCAAGCTAGTAAAGTAGCACAAACAGAGTGATTTGTAATATACTAATAACCTACAGCTCGTGGCTTTACATTACACTAAATAACTTTTTAATGACAGTTTTGGAAAAATATTCACATATTAACCTTTTTGTCACGTAGTCACCTACAACACGTCTGTGAGACTCCATATTAGAATCGTTGTCTTTTTGTCAGGTTTAGGATCTAAACCTCAAAATAAACAACGATTTTACTCCAATAAATTAGTCTTTAGGTGGTTATGGTCATAACTCCAAGGCAGCAGCGTCCTCTGCGTACTTTAAAGCCTTACTGCCAACCCGCTCGCCAAACATGGCAATAATGGCAATTACCCCCAGTATCTACATTTACTAGGTTCTACTACGGAAACCCGTGCCCAGCAATGGGACATCATCATGTGGTGTCAAAACTTACATTTAACTTACAAAAATAGTAATATTCACTCTGTGAATACAAGAAATAAGCACAAATTAGTAGGTCAATTAGGCTTCATAAAACTCATAACTCATTAATGGGCCAAATGTTACATTTTTCAATAAAATTCCAGTCAGCATTTCGAGTTTACCAATAAATATATTTAAGAATGTAGTCAAGAGACTCAATCGATGATTATTTAATTGATAAAGATAGATGGATGCAGTTCGTTGCTCCTTATTAATGTATTTTATTGTACAGTTTATTGTATTTTACTTAGGTGAATATTGTTGTCACCGTTTAATTATGTTACTTAAGTATTAGTTATTAAAACGATTTACTTTTGTAAGTAAAGATTTTGCGTGATAAATTAAAGCTATTCTTTTCTTTTATTTGCAAAACATTTATACTTATTCATTACATACATTGTAAGTGGATGCTCCTACTATGTTGTGCCCATTGAGGTTGATATACCAATCTCATGTACCCTTCTTTTATTGCATCAGTCCTCTAATATGGTGTTTAATATAATGGTTGCAGCACCTTATTGCATAATAATAATAATAAAAAAAAACGGATAAAAGCATGTCTGACCGTGCTCAGAGTAGGGTTCTGCAGCCTTGATTATTTGCATCTGCAGAAGAGCGTATGTTTATGGCACTTACGCCCTTTTGTTGAAAAATGCAGTTTTTCGGCAATAACTTAATGATTAAAGTATTTATTAAGCACGGTTCAAAAGTTAAGGGGGTGGGGCACAATTTAGCAACTTTCGGAGCGATTATTTTTAAAAATATTCACTCAATCAAAAAAGTTTATTTAAAACCCTAGAATGATTTTAAAAGACCTGTCGAATGATGTGCCACACGTTAATGTTTGCTGAAAAAAATTCTTTCAGCTTCTGTTACATGTATGGAGTGCCTCCCCTAAAAATATTTTTTTTTATTATTTAGCTATCAAAATAAGTAGCGGCTTTTCAAGTCACCTTTTTACAAAATTTCCTCAATATCCATTGAGTATTCTTTGAGTGAAATGCCTGTGACATACGGACGGACAGACAGACAGACAGACGGATATGACGAAGCCATTTTGGCTACGGAACCCTAAAAACGGGTTGCACTCTGGGAGTGCCGGCAGAAGTGAAAACTTGAATACTAACATTGTGCATTTTGAATATTTTTGAATATTTTTTTATAAGTAAGGATGACACCGTACCATAATATCGAAAATGCCCGCCCCCCCCAATTATTGGATCTCCACTCCCCCTCCCCATCGTATGTGCGACTCACACTTGACTAATATAGTGTTTGTAAAGCAGCGGGGCTAAATGGCTAGATCGGGCCCTGGATGATTCGATCGACAGTTAAATTATTAAAATCGGATGAATAGTTTAGGCACTACGGCAGAACATACGTATTTACAAATATACATAGAAATTTAGATTGATCAAAACAGAACCCTTCCTTTTTGGCTCAGTCATACTGCCGATTTGTTCCTGATTCGTCATATTCTAAATTGGTCATCTTCCAAACACGACACTTTCCAAACTAGTCATATTCCAAACTAGTCATATATTAGATTCGTCATCTTCCAAACTTGTCATTGTACAGTCAAACTGAATTTTAATAAAAACCAAAGTAACAATAATGTAAGTAACTAAATTTATTTCTTGTTAAAACATTTTTTAAGATTTAAAATATACCTACTTATGTTAAAAGCAAACACACTTTCTTTGCAATAAAAAAACCAAGTATTCTCCTTAGAGAAAATAAATCATTAATAAAATTATACTTCACATAGCCTACTCAGACACTCCACAACAGTTATTTTTTTATCTACAAAATCCTGTACTATCTCCTTTTCTTTTGTAAATTTATTTAATTCTGTAGTTCGTCGGCGGTGCGTTTGGTTGGAATGTAAAAAAATTTTTTTTATTCTTATATCCTGGTGTAGTGCTTCTTCTCTCATCTTTTTTACAAATAAATACAATGAACCTTTTTTCTTTAATCTATGGTTAATTCTGTTGTTCCAACCTTCTACGGCATTATTTGTGCGGAAATTATCTTCATCAACACAAAATAAATTGCTAGTGATCTTTTGCATCCAAAAATTTACAAAATAATTATGAAATAACCTTATCTCGTTTGAATCTGAGGCAGAGTGAGATATTTCTAAGTATGCCTCCGGTACGTATTGTTTAGGTAACAAAGCTAGTTTTGCACATAATTTTGTATAAAATCTGCCTTCTTCAGTAGCGAATGCTCCACAATCCTTAGATTTTTTCCATAAGGCTTTTTGGTAATGGAA
Source organism: Herminia tarsipennalis (assembly GCA_945859575.2). Lineage (NCBI taxonomy): Eukaryota > Metazoa > Arthropoda > Insecta > Lepidoptera > Erebidae > Herminia > Herminia tarsipennalis. The sequence goes on from OX243835.2 coordinate 19,883,968, forward strand.
ATAACATCCTGTTACTGTTGCGTTCGGAAATACTGATAAAAAACCGTTTATACCAGCTAACTCAAAGTCACACTTAAACTTGGTGATATTTAAACCAAACCTTTCTTTTAGAAGGAAAAATAAACGCCGATAAATCTCTTCACTTTTGCTTGGTAAAAGCGCATAAACGAGTGGTACAAAATATGAATTTATAACACTTGACTCCAAATTTGCATGAAGACTATAGAGTTGGTTAAAAGGGGGTGGCGCAACCTTAAATGTACCATCAGCGTAATAATGTTCAGTCCTTGATAGAAAGTCCAAAGCAGTGGGCGATGAAAATATTAAAATTTTATCGTCAAGTCCGTCACTACAAATTAAAAAATCTTTGGATAGATGTTCTGGGATCAAAACATCGCTTACTTTATCATATGTGCATTTTCGCACATTAAGAAATCTGTTTCTGACATTGTATAAAGTACTTTTTTTATTTTTCCATATCGGTAGCTCCGACAGAGAAGATTCTCCATTAAGTTCTATAAAATCTTGTTCAATTTTCTCGAATATTTTTGGTATATGTGCGAAATTATTGGTGACTGCCAATTTCATATTATCAAAGCATTTGTCAGCCTCTAACTTCATAAACTCCGGATTACATACATGGTTAGGCTGCCTCATGACGACATTATTATCATTTACAGTAATGGAAGTTGCACACTCACCCCTTTTTGTACATCTCCATGTAACAGTACCATTTTTATTTTTTTTGTGTAGACTGTATTTGTATCCAGAATACAAAAGTAACTTTTTCCCTCTTTCACTTGCGATAAAATGCATTTCTTCGTGCGTACTATTATTAGAAGCCATCTTTTTATTTCATTAAAATTATATTCACTCAATATAAATAATAAAGTGACAATGACATTAACTTCATGATAGACAAGTAACACTCATATAAATAGGTTCTTATCATAAAATTTACCACAAAGGATTTATTGAATTAATTTGTGCAGGCAAATGTACATTGTATGACAAATTTGGAAGATGACGAATCTAATATATGACTAGTTTGGTATATGACTAGTTTGGAAAGTGTCGTGTTTGGAAGATGACCAATTTGGAATATGACGAATCAGGAACAAATCATACTGCCGACGCACACTGGGGCAGCGTCATATAAGGACATGATATAAATTCAATTTTGAAAAGTAGGTATTTCGATAAAACAAACAAAAAATTTAAAAACATTGTAAATATATATTTTTTTTTACGGCCTATGTAGGGTTCAAATATTAACGTTTTAATAGTGCAATAGATTCTACATACCATTATCACTATGCTACATATGAGACATAACTAATTCGTTTCGCGATCCACTATAAATAAATTTAGAAAATATTTGCAATATTCTTAGTTCGATTTACGTCTAACTTCGAGTGCAATTTGTTGGTACTAAATAAATTGATATTTTGTTATAAAGGGTAGTAATCAAGTCAAGTCACTCGATACTCAAGTTTGTCATATCATCATTAGTTTTATCTATCAAAATACCTACTTTTCAAAATTGAATTTTAAATATCATGTCCATATATGACGCTGCCCCAGTGTGCGACGCGACGCTCACGGGCAGTCCCTGTTTATTATTACATTTATTTGTATGTTTCCAGAGACTATGATAATCATTACGCGAATGGTGTGACGCTAGTAGGTATCTATACCCATTTTAATTTGCGTTTCATGATCTTGGCACCATTGTAAACATGATTTAAAAAAAAAACTAGTTTCACACATCTCGTTACAGAAATTCCACAATAAAAAAATTGTCTAGCCGAGCCGGTCCGTGAGCCTCAGCTACACTTTTTTGTTTCTTGTTCGAGCCCACAACAACTTTCCTTTTTCTACACCTACTGCTCTCCCGGCCCCCCATAGTAGACTCTGTCAAGGTTTAGGACCTTTTCACGCGTTCCGGTTTCAATCCGACGCCGCGTAGCCGTTGCGAAGTGTATAGCGATGCCATCTAAATAAAGAGCTGCGCTTAGAAATGCATTATGCGTATGCGCGGCGGACATCTTTCAGTTCGCGCGGACTTGCAGTGAAAAGAAAAAAAAGAACGTGAATAATAACCCTGGGCTTAAGGACGATGAGGACATAGAATGGGAACGGATCGCGTTATCATTGAGAACGAATATGCTGGCTCGCAGGTTTGCACGATGTGAATAACACTTTTTAAAACCTATTGTACATCTTTTTACACATGCAACCTCTGGACCAAGTCTTATAGCACCCTCCGTATTTAATATAATAGTGCGTTTAGGGTGCTGTTGGGACTGCCCCGTTTCTGTTGCGTATCAGGAATGTTTGCTGACGCGCGTGTTGACTGTTTCTACACCACAATGCGCAAAAGGTGTGCAACCCTCGTCCGTGGTGTTAGGGCCAGCTCTAACAGCATCATAAACGTGATTGCAAATAGATTCGACTGTGTCTACATGAAACTCTGCTGTACCATTTCTCATGGAACGATACAGGGTTGATTTGGTGCAGGCATCATAAAACACTTATTATTAATATTTTATTTCAAATTGATCGGCTGTGTTTTACTTCGTATTTTGTAATGAACTCATTCTTGTTATTGTATGGCATATGTTGCCGTAACTCTTCCAAATTAATTTTGCGTTTGTGTGTTTTATTATAACCGAATACTAATTAAGTAATATTTTTTATTATTTCAATAGCAAACGTCGAGGTCACTGACTGTGGCAATGAGACCTCAATTCAATGTAAAGCAAATATTGGCACAGCTGTGTGTTTGGCCGTTGCTGAGTTAAGAAATTCCGTCCAACTGTTTTTTGATTCGAAATAAAGAATGTTTTCATAATATCAATTAAAATGTAGATAAACTAATCACCTATAAACTACCACTATTACATAATAGCTGCATACATTTTCCCAGTTTTTTCAACATTTTTAATTCTTGCTCCGCTCCTATTAATCGTAGCGGAATTTAAATAGCCTTCCTCAATAAATGGGCTATCCAACAGTAAAATAAATATTCAATTAGGACCAATAGTTCCTGAGATTATCGCGTTCTAACAAACAAATTCTTTAGCTTTATAATATTAGTATAGATAAATAACTGAACGTTCACCCAATCGAACCGAACGTTCTTTAATTGTATGGTTTCTGCCAGTAACAGTTTAAAATTCTAGTTGGTACCTACTTCATTTGATGAACTCCATCCAAGCTCTTTATATTCACATCTTAAAATGATTCCATTCGTAAAGGCCTGTCTATAAAAGTCAAAAACGTATCAGACTCCGGGATTCTATTATCTTCGTTGTTATCAGTCTGCCTTTATAGGCTTCCCAAATGCCTTAATGACAGGCTCTGTGGATGATAGCCGGGTTCAAAGAGCTTAACGTGCTCTCTGAGGCACGGATTTGGTATAACCATTCAGAGAATTGATTTTACTTTGCCGTATTGTGAACTAATGTTGTTCTAAATGGAGTACAATTCTTTTCTCCATGATGATACGATCTTTTCTTTTTCTTGAGGGCATACTTATTAAGATGTGCCTGAAAATGGTAATAGGACGGTTTGATATTATGAGGTAGGTTTGTTTTGGAAGGTATTAGAGTTTAATATCCTTTGAGTGTAAGGATTGTGATATCATTTTAAGGCTTTTATCGCGGGCTTTGAGCGCGGCGACCGAATCAAGAAACGAAAATAAACCTAACACCCCCACTCCGCCTACCATGTAGCTCGGCCGAGCGTTCGCTTAACGTATTTGTATATGGCACGACTCTACGAAGCTCACACGGATCAAGACAAGCTGCTCCGAAATGTATGAAAAGAAAAAAAAAAAGATAAAAAGTGATATGCAATAGCTTTACCGCGGCAGTCCCCGAGTGCCACCCTTTTTTTTATTGTTTTTATAAGCAAATCAGATTTAGTTCTAGACCATTTTAACTGAAAATCCATCGTTAACTCGTTTACAAATTCACTAATCTATTTCTGCGTACGATTAAACAATTAGGGTAAAACTTTCTACCCTCAATTACTACCACTAAACTTCTATAAAAGGGACAATAACCAGATAAAACCGCTTCATTTTACTTCACTTATTTTGTTAACGGAATGGGACTAATCTAAAGTTCTAAAGATGTAAAAAGGCCTTCACGCATCGTTGACACGTCAGCAGCATACACAGTACATTATAAGCATTCATTTATATATATTGGAATGGGGATTTACTAGCTGAAATACAATATACATAAATAGATAATAATAATGTAAAAAGTTGTGTTTTTTGTAGCCAAACCGATGAAATGTGGCCTGAACGAGAAACCAGTCAACTGCAGAACAATTTGTCCACCACAGAGCTGTGAAATATCATACACAGACTACGATTGTAGTAAATTTCAGAATATTTGTGAACCAGGATGCGACTGTCTTCCTAATTATCTTAGAAATGGCAGCGGGATATGCATACTGAATGATGATTGTCCATGTAAGTCTCGGTCATCAAGATTATTAGTTTTAGTTTTTCGATTTCAACATCAAAAAGTGAATTATTACCTAAATAATGCAAATTCTATCTAAGATGTAATATTAAGGTGTAACGTCAATGAATTGGAAGGACTTATTATATTCGTAGGCGTACCAGGATTGCTATTAAATATTTAGTAAAAAAACGATTATTTCAGATCCATCATTCCCATCATGTGGCATAAACGAAATAGCGAGGGATTGTCGAAAAACTTGTCCACCTCAAACTTGCGAAAGTAGATTGGCTTTATACAAGTGTCCTGGTGATCCTCTTTGTGAACCTGGATGTGACTGCGTGCCTAATTATTTGAGGAATACTGATGAAGTTTGTATACCAGCTGACAAATGTGATTCCAGTAAGAGTTTAGTTTTATTTATTTTATGATTACCAGTGTTACAATTTCTTGGGGTAGTACAATTGTACTTTTAATGATGGCCAATTACATTAGTTTTAATTCAGATGAGCTCTCACATTTTTGGTTTAAGTTGTTTTTGACCTTCGATGCAATAAGGGTGTGTATAAGTTTGGGGCCTTTTGCAGTATATGTCACTCGCAAGAAGAAGCCCTTAAACGGTTGAACTAATAATTAGTTCAACCGTTTAAGGGCTTCTTCTCTTTAAATTATTTAAATGTAGTTTTGTTAATTATAAACTGATTTCTCTGTGATTCTTTGATAAACGTTTCACGAAAATAGGTTCGGAAATTAATCAAATTTTGTCCATATATGTTAGGATTTTTTAGCGTGTACACATTGCGTTACTATGATTGTTTTAAAAAAGCAATTTAACATGGTCTTTTTGTTTTGTTTCTTATAGCTCCGCCCAAAAAATGTCCCATATCAAAAAAGTGCATCCGCACTTGTGCTTCACCAAACCCTTCCAACTGTTCGTACACTCTAGCTAAGACAAACAGAGATGGATGCGAATGTATGGAGGGTTACATTCTATCTGAAGCAGGAGGTACCTGCATTAAAATCGAAGATTGTCCAAGTAAGTTGTGATAAAAAAAATGGTTCAAAATTACATACTCAGTAAGTAGGAAAATAAAAAAGTTGTGCAGTTTATGCAGTAATTAAAACTATGTAAGAGAATTTGACGTAGTTCATTTAACGTTAACAGCGCATGAAGGCATGCCAATAAGTCTAAACGGATGGTTGAAAATCGTTCAAACATGTCAGAAGCTAGTTTTAAAAATACTGGCTAAATACCTGGCTACCCTAGTGCTCGCTGAAATACGTCAACAATAAGCCCAAAAAATATTAATTTATTTTAGTTTTAGGGGTGAATCTGTATTGATACAAATTAGTTTTGATATTACAGGTGAATTAGGCTGCAATGGAGATCCTCACGCGAGAGCGAAGCAGTGTCCTCTTCAGTGCCCATCTACTTGTGATAGGCCAAACGCTGCGAATTGTTTAATGATATGTCAACCACTTGGTTGTGAATGTGAGCCTGGGTATTTGTTTTCGAAAATAGGCGGTAAATGTATTTTGCCTAATGAATGTCCAGGTAAGAAACTGACAAAATACGTTTCAAAATGTTTATAATTCATCAAATGTACACTAACGGCGGGTCTCAGTAACTTATCTATCATAAAGTGTCTGTTAAAATAGCCAACTCTAGTAGTAAACTTACATTTGAAAGTAGATCGGACCGGTCGAAAAATGTACAAACTAAACATTATCAGATTTTCCAAGTTTTTCCAATCCACATTACATAAAAATCCTTGTTGTTAATTAAAAGTTTGCAAATGTAACTAACTTTGATGCACATTGGGACGGATAGTTAGTGCTAGTAGAGCTAACCTACTTTAAACTTGTGTGTGATTTTTCAGGAGGACATCCATGTGGTGAAAACGAACAATTCCGTACATGCAAATACGACTGCCCAGAAAACTACTGTCCAGAAGATGATAACAGTGACAGAATCGTATGTGACCCTTATCCTCTATGCTTGTCAGGATGTGCTTGCAGACTGAATCACAGGAGACTAAGTCGAGAAGATAATAGATGTATTGTTGCTTCTGACTGTCGTAAGTATCAAATGGTTTTTAATGATATTTCATCTGATTTCGAGGGTTGGCATTTAGAGCTGATGAGGGCAACAGAAAAGGTATACATTGTTATTATAGTGCCACTATTGTGGAAACGCCATGTCATTCTTATTGCAATCTAAATGCTAAAGGCAAATTAAGTTTCTTCCATATAAAATTGGTGCAGTACATTCACTTCTAGGTATTTTTTTTTAATATAGCTAAGTAGAATTATGCATCACATATTACTAGTAATCTTGTTAATTGATACACCTCAGCTAAATTGCTTGTGTTAGGAGTTTTTGTTAGCCTTAATACTACCGACGCGACGATGGTTTCACGTTGGTAGTTTGGAACTTTGTTGGTGGGTTGGATTAGAACCCGCAATCTATTGATTGCGAGTTCATGTTAAAGCAGATAATTGATTAATTTTTAAATTGTAATGCAATGGCTCTCATGATCAAAATAATACTTTAATATTTTAGCTCCAGTCAATTGCACAAGACCTAACGAAGTGTGGGACGGCTGTCCATCAGCTTGCCTTGCAGAGCAATGTGAAGATAGGCATAATAAACCAACTACTTGTCAAACCTTAGTGCTAAATTGTCAACCGAGATGCGTATGTAAACGTAAATTTTACAGAAATACAGAAGATGTTTGTGTGTCTTCAAGTGGTATGTTATACATATTTTGAAACTTACCTAGTATAAAATTTAAAACTTTTTTGATAACAGTATTTTGTTCTTTTTTCAGATTGCTGATACAGAGGACGAATTGGTCAACACGTTTGATTTAGATTCTTTTGTTTTTATGGTTTCAATACGTAGGTACAAGGCTTGCTTGTTTTGATCAAATAAAACAAAATATCGCTTCGTGTTGTTTTTCTATTTCTAGACTATAAATTATGTGATCCTAGGTCCGAGAAACTTTGATGTCAATTTAGATAAATAAATAATAATGATTTAATATATTTTTCCATTTTTTTGTGTTTCTAATAGCAAGAGTCTTTGGATATATAATTATACAAAGACTACACATAAATCAGAACCAAATTCAGATTATACAATTTTGTAGAATACCTATTTTAAGATTCTGATTGATAAATTAAATTGAATTGAAGTAGATAGACAATATTGATCGCCATACATTTGAAGACAACAATTTACCTCGAGGAATAAAAATATCATGATTTAATTTAGAAAGTTTACATACAATTAATATGTATAAACGCAATAATAAATTAAATAATCACAGTTTTATTTTATACTAGCTTTCGCCCGCGGATCCGCTCGCGTGGGTATTAGTTATCTCGATAAAAACTAAAACATGTCCTTTCCCGAGACTTGAGCTATCTCCATTATAAATTTCATTTCAATCGGTTCAGCGGTACTTAACGTAACAGACGGACTTTCTCATTATTACTTTTACATTTATAACATGCATTAGCTGTCGTCCGCGTGGATGACTTTACCCCGTTAAGGGTTGATTTTCGCTTTCAATCAAAATGCTGAAACATGTGTATCGTTTTACAGATTCAACTTCAAAACTGATGGTGTTTTATACTAACATACAACCCCTGTTTTACCCTCTTAGGGGTTGTTTTTCCAAAAAAGCTAAAACACACGTTTCTCCATTTTCAAACGACTTCAAAAAAGAAGAGATTGATTACTCGCAGACGACTGAACTGATTTGATTTTTTTTTGTGTTTGAAAGGGTATATTTCCAGATTGGTCCCACTGTCATCAAAGTTCGGATCTGATAATGAGACCTTAGAGAAATCCGAGGTAACTCTTCAAATATTAACGGCACACCTATAGTAATTTGGGTATATTTTGTTGTAATTCATGTATGTAATCTTAAAAAACACCATTGAGTGAAATGGAACTAATGATGATGACCAGCGAAACTATTCAATAATAAATATTGCGAGTTGCGATCTAAGTACCGTGTTCGATACCTGATTCTTCGCCTCCGTCAAATCATGTAATGGAACTGATGGTCTAGTATCAGGTAAACTCCTCAAAAATCAACGGCCTTGTATCGCAAAAAAAATTTGTAAAAAGAAATGAGTAGTTTGGATTATGCTATTGTAACATAAAACAACTACAAACCAAAAAAGTGAGAAATAAAAACTTTTTTACAAAAAAATAAAAACCGACTTCCAAAACAAGCTTAAGGTAACTAAAACTTAACTTAAGCTTTTAGTTACCTTATGTTAATACCTTATGCTTAAGTTTGTGAGCACAATTCCAAATTGCTATTTAAAAAAAAAAAAGTAAAGAAGCAAAAAAATCGTATAGGTACAACAACAAAAAAGTAATTAAACATTTTGAAGTTGGTGCCTAAAACATAAAACTATATTTCCTGGCACCATCTTGAAAATGTTTAATTATTTTTTGTTGTTGTACCCATATTGTTTTTGGTTTTTAGTTACCTTATGTTTATTTTGGAAGTAGGTGTTTACTTTTTGTAAAAAGTTTTTATAAATAAAAAAGTGAAATACGAAATTCCGCAGATCTAACTTTAAAACTGACGAAGTTTCAAACTAGCAACCCTTTTTTACCCCCGCTGATTTTGCAAAAACGCCGAAATACATGTTTCATTATTTAAAACCAAAAAGCAAAATATCAAATGTGCGTTGATCCATTAGTCAGTCATTCAGTCAGGCGGTCAGTTAGTCAGTCAGTTCTTTGAATTTCATGCTTGTAGATTATTTTATATTGTGTATAAATGTAGAATCATTCTATTCCAAATTTTGTTTGACGTTCATAAGGGTTGCATTTGTAACCTAAATGAATAAAGTTATTTGTAGCGCCCTTTGAAGTCGTCTGCTCTAAAATTGCGCTTCTTTTGGGGATATGACAACTTACATAGGAGATATCAATGTAGAAATGCGAGGGCCCAACTCGCAAGCATCAAGGGATAGAAAAATTTGAAGTCTAGTAACATAGTCCAGATAGGTGGTTCGCTTCTGGCCCCGGTTTGGCTACGGAAGTCGGGTTCGATTCCTGGGTCTGGACTTCAAAAAAATGTCTATCGTTCAAAAATGTAATTATTGTATTTGTAAAGATATAAATGTAATTTTTTTACGTATAATATTTTCACAGAGTGAAGCGATTTAAAAAAAAACTTTTTGTATTAGATAGGGTATACTTTGAAGTTGGTTATACTTTCAAAATGTTTTTATATTTTTTTATCATACTATAATATTATTTGTTGTTTAATCACCTTGTATTTTATTTTTGAAGTCAGTAATATTTTCTTGTATAAAGTATCGCATTTGTAGGTGTTGAATGAAAGATGATTGTTAGTTATAAACAATTTAGTAATATAAAAAAGCAATATAGCTATTTAGAAACATTTGACAATTTAAAAACTGCAGTTTGCTTAAGAGACTCTTACGCGAAAAATAATTAAAAATGGGGTTTTAATTAATCTCAGGGTCACTAGTGAGGAGTGTGGATCGTCAGGTAGTCGGCTTCGTAAGAAGAGAGGCATTAGGCTGAGGCTAGAGGCTAGAGGAGGACTAGCAGCCGGGCGCGTTATGATGGTAGGTGACGGCGAAAGTGCGCATGGTAGTGGTTGCGAAGGGGGGAGAAAAAACCCTGTGAACAAAAATAGGCGAAGCAAAATTTATGGACACTACATGTTGGCAAGCTGTGGATAGAAATAAGGGCGTTGGCATTTGAAGTAGCTTATTGAGGAGAAGAGATACGAGATTGAAATTGTGCGCATGCACATGGTTGCATATTATGGTATAAATGATTTTGCGTGAATTGAGATAGTAACTACTCACCTTAAATAATTACATTTCACTAAATATCAATTTTGTGGCTAAATGTTGCCAGGCCAATTACAAAGTGTAAAAGACTAAAAATGGCACTTACCAACACCATAGATAGAGAATTCTCGAGTAATACCGACGGTTTTAGTCGATATTTATTACTAAAATTATTTAAAATTAGTTATTTTAGGTAATATTTTATTACTTTTATTTAAGTTTTTATTTTTTTAAATTTTCACATCGTGATAAAAGTTTTTTTTATAACTGAGATATCTGTTCTCGAAACGAAAAATTTACAACCAGATAAACAAACAACTTGTGCTATTTATTTTTATTATTATTTATGATTTTTATTTTTTAACTTCGGCCCAGACATATATTGCAAAATTAGATCATGATACAACTAGCTGAATATATATTGGTTGTTTATGTGAATTTCGTACATTAGTAGTAAGTATGTCCTTAAGCCAATTTAGACTTTTTGGTTCAATACATTTATTTTACTTTTTTTCTTATTTTCGTCTTATCTTTACTGTAACACGACAGTATAAGTTTACGATAGGTAACTACTTAAAAACAAAACTCAAAAGCTCAACTTCGTGTTTGGTTTTTTTTTTTTTTTTTTTTTTTAATCATAAATAAGGCCGCTATGCTAAATAAGCTTGCTCTAGGCCTTGATACGATGGAACAAACGCACCCAGATGATGCCTATGCACTCTGGTCTTAAAAGCTAAATAAAGATTGTACCACGGATAGTGCTCACAACAACTTCATGCACTGAACCCGCCGTCTCCTTGTCATCATTGGACATCAAAGCAATACGCTTCTGCATTTGTTATGCAGAAGCGTATTGCTGTATTGTTGTATAGCTAAAGTGTGGAAATCCCTGCCGGCGTCAGTGTTACCAATTAAACCCAGACAGGGTTTTTTTTTTAAAGACGACTTCCACTGTAGTGTACAAGCCTTGTATCGGGGGACTCTACAAACATGCAAGTCACGGACACAAAGTACACCCAGACTCGAAACAACAATTTGTGGATTACACAAAGTGGTGTCCCGTGTGGGAATCGAACCCACGACCTCTTGCGTAGCAGTCGAGCACACTCCTGAAGGAAGGTTTAATCAGTGCATGAAGTTGTTGTGAGTACTCTCCGTGGTACAATCTGTGGAACACCGATAAGCAGGCCACGTTACGCCGATGTTGCAAGCTGTGGAGCTTTTTTTCGGCCAACGCTTCGTCGTTTATAAGACTGGCTGGCTCTGCGTACTGCATTGCAATTGGTAGATCAATGATAAATATTATTTTGTAATAAAAATGCCATAAAATGTTATTAATGTCTTAGGCTATGTTTTTTATATTGTATTTTTATTTATTCAACTGGTTCAAATGTTATATATTGTAATTGTGTACCTTTACAATAGATATTAAACAATTAGTTGTCGCATGTCGATAATAAAAACGACAGTTGCCGTGTGAGGTACATACAGATAAAAGTGAAACGTTATGCTGGTGTTGCTAATATTTTTGTTGACTTTTTCTGGAGGTGTTTTGAGTGAACAAAAGACTTCAAGGCATTCAGGTAGGCCTGTGTACTTAAATTTAAATAAGTGCTTTAGTGTAAAAAGGATTTAAACATGAAATTAACTTTCAGCAGCACCTAAACTTATTCTAAAACTTTATGAGCGTTTATAGAATAACACTAAAGTTTTATCGTAAATACAAATTTTTGATGAAGTTTTCCTTTTAACGTACTAGATGACCCACGCAACTTCGTCTGCGTAAATTTTCCCCGTTTTTGCAACATTTCTTATTGCTGCTCTGTTCCTTATTTCTCCACTATTTAATGGATGTTAATATACATATAAACCTTCCTCTTCAATCGCTCTATCTATTAAAAAAACCGCATCAAAATTCGTTGCGTAGTTTTAAAGATTTAAGCATACATATGAATATAGGGACAGAGAAAGCGACTTTGTTTTATACTATGTAGTGACAAAACCTACAAAGCATTCTGCATAACTTTTTTTTTTCAATGCTAAATATTAAGTTTAAGATATATTTGAACATAGAGCTGGTGCACATTTCAGAGCCAAATTGTCCTCAAAATGAACATTACGTCAGAAAAGACACAACCTGTCCAAAGACTTGTGGCAATCGACTATTGCCTGGAGAAACTGTAGTGGATTGTAATCCTTTTACTGGATGTGTCTGCGACTCAGGCTATCTGAGGCCTTACGACAATGGGACAGGACCTTGTATACCAAGAAACAAATGCGGTAAGAATTAATGTAGTGAGTAATAGGATATTCTTAGGCAATCTACCGATCAAGAACATCATTGGGGTTCATAGATGAAACTAAACTAGTGCAAGAAGAAAGAAGAATCCTTTTTTATAAGGGTTCCGTAGCCAAAACGGAACCCTTAGAGATTCCCTATGTCTCTCTGTCTCTCTGCCTGTCTTGTCCATCCCTAGGTTAGCTCATAGACCCTGAGTACTAGAAAGTTGTAATTTTGCACCTATGAGTTACGCGGATAAAGTGGTAGAATTAAATCTTGAAAAACATGTTTTTTTCGGGTAATTTAGACCTACACGTAAATTTGGGGGTGTGATTTTTTTTTCTCAGCTTCCCAGTGTAAGAAGGGTGTCGTTGAATAGGTCTTTTAAAAGTGTTTAGGAGTCGTGAATATCATTCTTCGATATAGGGCTCCGTTTGTGAAATATTAAGCCTTAAAGTGAAAATTTGTGTTAGAGTCAAGTGGGGACACTTAACTCTAACATAAATTTCCCTGCCAGTTAAATGGTTGTTTTTGGAGATGTGAAAAAAATCAGGGTAGTAGCATATATAATGAAATTAAAACAAAAACTATCACATGTAGGCTTCCAAGGCAACCAAGTGAGAAGTATCAAAAAAACTCTTTCAAATTCCATTGGAAATTACATACATAACGTTGTTAGTAGTATGAAACAATAACAACAGAAAACCCATTTCTTATACCGCATTACTGACCTGAGCAGCTAGGGAACCCTACATTGTGCGTGGCCCGACATGCACCTGTCCTGGATAAACGCAGTTAACAGCAGCACGGTTTTGCATGCTAGTTTTTAACACACGAGTAATTATGGTTTAGAGCCTTCATTTTTTAAATCCCCACGTCCAGGGATTTTTTTTTAAAACCTATGCTGACTATATTGTTTATTTGTTAGCACCAATACCTAAAAAATGTGGCATAAACGAAATGCCTACCAGTTGCCAGACAGTGTGTCCACCGCAATCTTGCGAAAGTATGTACTTGGCTTGTGACTGTGAGCCAGGTGATTGCAAACCTGGCTGTGATTGCATTGACGAGTACCTCAGAAATGAAAACGGTGACTGCGTACCGGTTGATGACTGCTACTTACCTGGCGGTAAGTTTACTGGATGTTTTTGTTTGAGTTGTTTTTATAGGCATGTCTTGCCAATCACTTTATTATACAATAATTGCATTTTTGAAAGATAGAAAAATGTTTTGGAGCCCAGACCCAGGAATCGAACCCGAGACTTCCGTATGCCAAACCGGGGCCGGAATCGAACTATCTAACTGGGACTATGTTATTGTTTTTAAACTTTAGCGATTTTTATACATATTAGATATTTTGGGACTTAATCGCGTGGATTATTTAAAGGTACGAACCTTTTATTTACCCGACGTTTGAGTCGACCCGTGACCACGATCGGTGCAATTCGATCGAAACGTCGGGTAAATAAAAGGTTCGTACTTTAAAATAATTCACGCGATTAAGTCCCGAAATATATCTAATATGGGACTATGTTGCTAAACCTCAAATACTTCTATCCTTTTTGCACGCGAGTCAAGCCCTCGCTTGCGCCATCTAGCCGATAGTGTGAGAACTACTACGGCCTTTGTTATGAGTCTGGACTTCAAATTTTTCTATCTTTCAAATCCCTTCGGCCACATTCGAAACCAAGTTTCGAAACCGGTTTCGAAAACAGAATATTTTTTCTTCTTTCGAAATTGGTTTCGATAAAAGAATAATACTTCTTCTTCCGAAACTGGTTTCGATAAAAAAATAATATTTCCTCTTCCGAAACTCTGTCAAAACTCCCGTCGATGTCACCAAAGGGGCTAAAAATAATTCCCCACAGTCAACGATCCAAGACGAACAAGACTTTTATAAAACATCCAAATACACTGCGAATATTCAATAAACTGCGAACAAAAAAGCTAACTATTAATCTATTGACTATTAAAACTTTTATTTAGCAAATCAGTAAAAATTAGATACAAAATATTGCCTGCCAAGGTTTCTTCTTTATTCTATTATTTTTCTAAGTGTTCAAGGTTAATGTTAAAAGAGGTTTGTAACTATAGGAAAATAAAGATTCGTTTTCGTTGTGTAAACTGATTGTGACTGAGCGATTGTGTTGATGGTGACACTGATTGAACAGCAGTTTCATAAAATGGAGACAGTTACAGTCAAGTGCGTTTTTAGTGTCAATTTTTTTAAGCTATTGCATAGCTTTTATCGCGGGCTTCAAGCGCGGTGACCGAATCAAGAAATTCCGTAACGAAAATGAAACCTAATACTCCGCTTACCATGTAGCTCGGCCGAGCTATGTAACGTATATGGTACGGCTGTACGAAGCTCGCACGGATCGAGACGAGCTGCTCCGAAATGTAATGAAAAGAAAAAATAATAATTAAAAAAAATAAATAATAATAGAATAAAGAAGAAACCTTGGCAGGCAATATTTTGTATCTAATTTTTACTGATTTGCTAAATAAAAGTTTTAATAGTCAATAGATTAATAGTTAGCTTTTTTGTTCGCAGTTTATTGAATATTCGCAGTGTATTTGGATGTTTTATAAAAGTCTTGTTTATTATGGATCGTTGACTGTGGGGAATTATTTTTAGCCCCTTTGGTGACATCGACGGGAGTTTTGACAGAGTTTCGGAAGAGGAAATATTATTCTTTTATCGAAACCAGTTTCGGAAGAAGAAGTATTATTCTTTTATCGAAACCAATTTCGAAAGAAGAAAAAATATTCTGTTTTCGAAACCGGTTTCGAAACTTGGTTTCGAATGTGGCCGAAGGGTTTCAAATACGCAATTATTGTATTGTTTTATTAATTCATTATTATGGAATATATCGAACAAAATAACGTTTTTAGTATTGGATTGCAGTTAAAATCTTAATACCTATGATCTAGCTTTGTATTTTTTGATTATTAGCTATGTAGTAGCATTATCCTTTTATGAATTTTCATCACATTTTTAGTTTTATGAGGCACGGAATTTTGATTGCACGATTTCGTTTTATTATTTCTTTGTCAAAAGTATTAAAACTAAAGTAGTATTACTTATTTTAGTTAACGACCGTTTGGTCACGATAGCAATATAACGTGTGGTTCATAGAATCAAAACAAATAACAATTTTATATTTTGCGGTGTTCAATTAGCAGCCAATTTTTCAAAATATATTGCAGGTAGAAATGTATGGAATTTCTACTGTCATTTCTATGACACGTTCATAAATATTGTACTTACTCAATTTATTTTCACATCGATTAGTTATGAATCTAAAGTAAGAGCTATCTTAAGATACTAATAAATTAACGACCAAGCGGCAATTGTTCGAATAGTTGCTCCATTGTTATTATTTATTGGTGATTAATCAATGTAAAATCAATTATTATTTATTAACATAATGTATACAGCTGTATTTGTTTAGCTGGTTTTTCTATAACGCATCGCACTTAGTCGAATAACATGTATATACTGTACAAAATATTCACAGTTGTTGTTATTGAAATGTTTTAGGTAAAAGTTCTGAAAATGATGATTGCATGCAATTGTATGTAATATTTTCAAGCAGTTCTAGCGCCGAGAGTAATGCATCCGCATCATCAAGCTATTCATATTCAGACGAAACATCATCTAGTCACTCTGGTTCTTCTTCTTCTAGCACCTCTTCGTCATCTTCATCTACATCGATACACATTGGTTCTCGATGCGGTTTGTGCACTCTTTCTTCGTCATTATCATTTACATGTATCAACATACTTCTTGCATTATTTTAAACTTGAGCAATTTTTGCACATAATGGGGATATATCTAACTTAAATAGAGTTTATTTTGTCTCAATAAATATACACTAGATGTGTATCTTTTCCAATTTAAAGATAAAAAGCATAAAGGGCTTTACTTTAGAATGACCAATTTTATTTAAACTAAAACACCGTCATTTTCATAGCCTTAGAACCACTTCGGTTTATTTTTTTTACAAAACAAAGAAATTTATTTCACATACAAATAACGTAAAATATTTAAGTCTGCCTTTCCAGGTACAAAATGCAAAGATGAAAATGCAGTTTACAAAAAATGTCCTAACCCTTGTCCGCTTACATGCGCTCAACCACAGCCCCGCCCTTGTCCTAAGATGTGTTTGGAATACGGTTGTGAATGCAAGCCTGAATTTATTCTGACTAAGATTGGTGGCAAATGTGTTCCACCCGATGATTGTCCAGGTAAATATTATATACCTACCTATTATCATGATTTTGCTCAGACTTTCGCATGGATAGTTCTGAAAACTTAATAGATACAATTTTGTAGTAACCGCAAGTTTTCTTAACCGCCTAATTGTCATTTCAAATTACATGCTTCTAGACCAAAGGACCTCGTCTGCAGTGTCAGTTTGTTACTCAATTTTATCCTTTTAGCCTAATATTTTCATAACAGCGTCATTTTAATGCAGACCTAGCAATCATTACATTCATAATAAATAAACCAGCTCCTTACATCTTTATATATATATATTTCTTGTGTGCGTGTGAATGTCACTGAACTTCTCCTAGACGGACCTCCTGGACCGATTGTGATGATTTTTTTGTGTGAGTTCAAGGGGATTCTCGGATGGTTTAGATTCACAATTGAACCCGATTTACAAAAAAAAAGAGTCGAGACGAAGTTCACCGGAAAAGCTAGTAAAATAAATAGTTATAAGGTACCTAAAAGGACTAAAGTAATATTGTGAGGAGAATTAAATATATTATTTTTATTAAATATTGGCTTCTGTTTTATATTTTAGAACCACTTTGTCCAAAGCATGAACATTATGTGATGAATGACCCGAATGGCGTAATGACATGTGGAAACCGACTTATACCTGGCGATTCTACTGAAGTTTGTAAGTCATTTACTGGATGTCTCTGCGATAGTGGCTACGTTAGAAAGTATGACAATGGTACAGGGTCCTGTATACCAGAAAATCAATGCCGTAAGTGTTTGATAATCAATTATGCCAAAAATTACATGTGCATGTACCACAATTGTACCTAAATATTTTTGTCGGTAGCTCCTATCCCGGAAAAATGTGGTAACAATGAAGAGCCTAGTAGCTGTAAGATTGTCTGTCCTCCGCAAACCTGTGAGAGTGTTTATTCTTTTTACAATTGCTTGACTACGGATTGTGAGCCTGGATGTAACTGCTTAGATGGATATCTTAGAAATTCCAAAGGTGTTTGTATACTCTCAGAAACTTGCCCTGGGAGTAAGTACCTACATTTTTTGTCATTATTTTTTGCCATTCATGCAATACTAGCGAAAGCCTCACTGTTTCACCCGCGTATTTCCCATTCCCGTGAAAATACAGGGATAAAAAGTAGCCTATGTCACCCGGGGATAGTGTAGCTTCCCAACGGTCAAAGATTTTTTGAAATCGGTCAAGTAGTTTTTAAGTTTATTTGTTACATACAAAAATAAAAAACTATTTTTTTTTAAATTATAATAGTTATAATTTCTAATGCTAATAAAAATAAGCATTAATGTATTTGACGAAAATATCTTCATTATTGTAGCGGCATTACCAGGTTCTTGCGAGTATAGATGGGTAATAAGGTACCTAAGCAATCATCTACCTACATTTAGCAAATAAACTAATACTGTGCACCATTTTATCCTGGAGTTACACCGGTTTGTGGAGAAAACAAAGTAGCTTCTGACTGCAAAATAGTATGCGTATTTCCAGCTCGTGGTCAAGAACCTTTCGTAACCGTATATTTCTGCAAGCGATGTGGTCTGCCCATTGCCACTTTAATTTGCTAATCCTCTGAGCTATGTCGGTAAACTTAGTTCTACTGCGAATATCGTCGTTGCGAATGCAAGCCGCTCAAAATTGGTCGCTGTGGAAGTCCTCGAGAGTTTCCTATGTTCATCAGTGGACGTTTTCGGGCTGATTATGATGTAC
This sequence comes from Herminia tarsipennalis, assembly GCA_945859575.2. NCBI lineage: Eukaryota > Metazoa > Arthropoda > Insecta > Lepidoptera > Erebidae > Herminia > Herminia tarsipennalis. The sequence goes on from OX243835.2 coordinate 19,902,558, forward strand.
TAATAATGTTTTCTACTTTTTATTCTTTAGACAGTAATCCATGTGACGATCCTAATGCATCACCACAAGAATGTGCTAGTACTTGTCAACCAACTTGTGAGAATCCTGACACTAGTGAGCGTATTTGTACCCTATCCTGTAGATTAGGTGGTTGCGTTTGCAATTCAGGATACATTTTGGATAAACAAGGCGGGACGTGTATTAGAGAAGAGGACTGTCCGAGTAAGAATCTTTGACATTTTCTTTTGTCTGCAGAAATTAAACATAGTTTAAACAATGTTCTTTTCTTCTGAATGATTTAGAGAACCAGAACTGCAGTGACCCTAATGCATCACCCCAAAATTGTCCTAGTTTTTGCCAACCTACTTGTGACCAACCCGATACTAGCGACCTCATATGTCCCGCTGCATGTCTGCCAAGTGGCTGCGTGTGTAATCCAGGATACATATTAGAACAGGAAGATGGAACGTGTATTAAAATAGAGGACTGCCCGGGTATGTTGATACATCTTTGTTCCTTTTATTGGCAAGTTTAAAAACGATGCCATGGCATTGATTGTTTCTTATTTATTTAGGGAATCAGCAATGCAGCGATCCTAACGCTTCACCCTCCACCGAGGAATGTACTAGTCCATGCCAACCTACCTGTGACGAACCTGACACTAGTGATATTATTTGTATCATGTCGTGTCAGATAGGTGCTTGCGTGTGTAATCCAGGATACATTCTGGATAAGGTGGATGGGACATGTATTAAGAAAGAAGACTGTCCGGGTAAGAATAATACCTACTTTGAACTTTCATAACAATCCTACATTACTAGTTTTTTTAATTAATAAAAAATGAAAATGAAATGTAAACGTGTCATTGGTTATTCCCATTTCAAGCATTAATTAAAGAACACAGTTCAACGAGGTTTAATATTTATTTCTTATTTTGATTTTGTAGTGACTCAGAAATGCAGTGATCCTAATGCATCACCTGAGGATTGCCCTAGTTATTGCCAACCAACTTGTGACCAACCTGATACTAGTGGCATTGACTGCGTTGATGCATGTTTGCCGAGTGGCTGTGTGTGCAATTCAGGATATATTTTAGATCAGGCGGGTGGGAATTGTATTAAAGTAGAGGACTGTGCGGGTAAGTAATAAACTCAGGCTTATTAAGAATATAAATAAATGAGTTTCTAGTTATTCCGGTCAGTACCGGAACCGGTACATCAGTTTGTTTGTTTATTTGTAAATTATAATATTGGAAAAGGCCTGGTCGATATAGTTTTCTCATTTTTCATTATTTAGGCACGCAGCAATGCAGCGATCCTAACGCATCAATAATGCCCTGTCCTAGTTATTGCCAACCTACTTGTGGCCAACCTGATACTAGTGACATTTTATGTGTCGATGCATGTCTGCCCAGTGGTTGCGTATGCAATCCAGGATACATTTTGGAAAACGATGGCGGGAAATGCATTAAAGTAGAAGACTGCCCGGGTAAGTACAACACTCATCCATACCCAGTGGCGGATCCATTAAGAGGGTCAGGGTCCTTATGTGTCCACATAAGGACCCTGACCCGCTTAATGGATCCGCGATCAAAAATAAGGACTTATTCACTATCTTTATTTCGTTGTCGTGACAAGCCCTTGCGAACTGGTGCATGCGCGGTGCGCTCAAGTATGTGCCGCGCATGCGCGGTAGAGAGCTGCGCTTAGAAACGCATCAACGCGCATGCGCGGTGGACATCTTTGAGCGCGCATCAAGGACACAGTCCTCCCCTTCTCAAATATTTCGTCTAAAATTCTCTTGTGTTAAAGTGTCGTTAATGTTTATTTTGATAAAATTATCCTTTAAGAGCAACCCTAAACTAAAATTCTTCACCCCCCACTATATATTGCATACTCGTACTTATAATTTATAAATTGAAATTAATATTTTTATCTTTATTCGTCTTTTACGTGCAATAACAAAACTACGCATTATCGCCTATTTATTGAGATAGGTAACTTGCATATATTTATAAATGTTTTAGACAATCAGCAATGCAGTGATCCTAACGCGTCACCCCAACACTGTCCTAGTTATTGCCAACCAACGTGTGACCAGCCTGATATTAGAGGCATATTGTGCATCGATGCATGTTTGCCAGGCGGTTGTGTGTGCAATCCCGGATACATTTTAGATACGACGGGTGGTACGTGTATTAGAAGAGAGGACTGCCCTGGTAAGTCGTTACTCTTGTGTTCTTTATTTGGAAAACAGGAACAAACCAACACATTTTTTACTTGTATTACTTAGGGACCCAGCAATGCAGCGATCCTAACGCTTCACCCTCCACCGGGGAATGTACTAGTCCATGCCAACCTACGTGTGAACAACCTGATACTAGTGATATTATTTGTATCCTGTCGTGTCAGATAGGTACTTGCGTGTGTAATCCAGGATATGTACTGGAGAAGGAGGGTGGGATGTGTATCAAAATAGAGGACTGCCCCGGTAGGTACCTTAAAACCAGTAAAACATAAGAAGGTAACAGTTTAAATGATTTGCTTAATAAGTCTTGATTCATGACTGTTAGGGTTTACATTAATTTGTTATATTTTTTGTGTCTTTGCTGCGTCTGGCGAGGTTTTTTTACTCCAGTCTAATTTCTTCTTCATAAATATGATTACTGTACTATATAAATAAAAAAAAATAGATGAAAAAGTAAAATAAAAAACAATTGATAGTAGGTTTAATGTATTCAATTACTTATCTTGTATGTTTTTTGCTATTTGTAAGTCATTGAAAGTATTCATCACGAGATAATGGCTTGTTTTTTGTAGCCTTAATACATAATTATAAACTTGTTTCAGTTTGTTTAAATTTAAAAAATGCGGGGTTATTACGTTTTTAATGTTTTGCTAATTCAGGGAACGAGAAATGCAAGGATCCGAACGCATCACCCCAATTATGCCCCAGTGCTTGCCAACCAACATGTGATCAACCTGACACTAGAGACATTATTTGTGTCAAGGCGTGTCTGCCAGGCGGATGCGTGTGCAATGAAGGATACATCCTGGATAAGATGAAAGGAACTTGTATCAAACCTGAAGAATGTCCGGGTATGTTTATCTGAAATAGAAGTATCTAGTAGAAAGTAAAATTAGAAATTCACCAATTGAAAATGCTAGAAAATAGTATCAGTGCTGTAGTCCTACAGCGTTGATATTATTTTCTAGCAAGTAATGATCAGTATAAGTGGATAAATGCTTTGATCAGAGGATACATTTTATTATTTTAGTCTGAAAAGATTAAAATATTTATGTAGTAAGAAAATAACCTCGGTTTCACTCGGGCTTTTCCATACCTATAAAGCCCGTCACATACCTAATATATAATAATATGAATCATAGTAATACATATTACGATATATTTAGTATACAAATTTTTAAGTGACTGCACGCAGATAAAAAAGATATTTCTATGACGTCACCAACCTATACGGTAATTTATATTATTGTATGTTAATATAGTATAGTACCTGGATGACCAACCTTTTCTTGGTATTTTTTTAACGACCATTTCTAAAAATGAAAACCTAGGTAGATCGATTTTATACCCCCGTCACCCCCTGCATACTAAATTTTATGAAAATCGTTGGAGACGTTGGCGAGATTCAGATATATTTAATCTGTATATACAAGAGTTGCTCGTTTGAAGGTATTAGATTATTATCAACTAGCTGTGCCCGCGACTTCGTTCGCGTGAAAGTCGGGTTTAAATTAAGGTAGTTTATGTTACGAAATAACTTCTGTGTAAATATGTTGGAAACAGTCCTGTCGGGTGAACCGCGATATGATTCAGCAGCGGAGAATCATCATATAGTCATCTATTGATAGCTTCAACACCCAAAAGCTTTGTGAAAATGAATAAGTACCAAACACAGACTCTTTAGGTATTCGTTTACTGTGTTTTTCTGTCATTAATATGTGTTATTTGTGTCTCTTTTCTTTTTGTCTATTGTTATTTTTATTATTTTACTGTTTTATTTATTGCTTTTTTTATCTTCTGAATGACTTTTCCTGTTAAATTATAATAATGTCTATACATGTGTCTTCTGTGTACTAAATAAAAATCGTTCTATTCTATTATTTTATATAGTTAATTTGGTGTGCGGCTTAAGAAGTGGGTTTTCTGTTGTTTTTGTTTCATTCATTCAATGTTATACCTACTTAATACCTAATAATTTTCAATAGAATTTGTACTAACATTTTGGTACTTCCCATTTGATCAGATGTTTATCGTAAACTTGTAAAGCCTAAGTACTTAACTGTGATAGTTTTCTTTATAATTTTAGTATTTATACTACTACCGTGATTTTTTTCACATACCCAACATCAACCATTTAGTTGGCAGGGGAACACTTGACTCTAACAAAAATGTTCACTATAAATCCTAATATTACACAAAGGAATCCTTAAATCTAAAAATAGTCTTCACAAACCCTAAACGCTTTTTAAAAGACCTATCTAATGATACCCCACACAATGGGGTAGGTGAGAAAAAAAACACATCCCCACTTTACATATAAGAGAGTGCCTCTCTTATATGTTACATTGATGCAAGTAAGAAAAAAAGAAATGGACTCCCCCTCCCCCAGACTCCGCGTTGACAGACAATGACCCCTCACCTCCCTCCTCCCGTCACCCGAACTACTCACACTTGGCCGATGAGTCATTCATTATCGTTGAATTGATGAACACTTAATATCCAACCATAACCCCAAAACATGATCCTCGATGCACCTGTGTGATGCGTGGTCAAACAAACGGACAGACAGACAAACATTTCTAAAAATGATAGCAATATGTTTCTTTTTAATACTATTTTAAAACTTTTTTTATTAAGTATAGAATATTATTGAATACAACGCCATCTACTTTCAAAACCAGTGAAGTTTCTTCGAATACTTAATGTTTTTTTATTAATTTAAGCAATTTAATTAAATAAATAGGAGAATGTTGCCGCTCAGCAAAAAATGAATCCGTCATCGTAAGCACCTATACCCTAATAAATGTTTTCACAAATAAGGAATTGTTTGATCACGGTGACCAATTTGATTTCATAGATGGCGCTACACGTTTTTTTTACGTGTGTAATGTCTTTTTTTTTAGCACTAACACATCAATTCTGGAAAATATCGAATACTTGTTAAATTGGAATGTAATATTATTTTTCATTTCTACTACGATTAATTCATTACTCTCTGCAGTGCATGCAATACCTATAGATATCTTACATAAGTGCATATTTCACTTGATTTTTAATATAAAAAAATATTAACCAAAGCAAATAAGTTACCTTTGGTCGAAAAAATAACTATAACATTGAGAAAAATATTAAAAAAGGACAAAGACAATTTTAAAAAAATACAAAAAGAACATAATCAGATATCAGATTAGAGCCTGAGACTTCGTCGTCGTCAAAGACCGCTAGCATAGCTTCGAAGCTATACTGTTCGCTGCATACCACGTCAAAATAACTGTTCTTATGAAACTTAAAAATGTTGTGTGTAGCTCCTTATAGTTTTAGCGTGAAGTTATGTATTCGATGGGTTACAATTAAAGATAATGTCTAATTGTGGAAAAAATTGTGATAAACCATTATAGTGCGACAAAAAATACGTTGCTACTCGTTCCCCATAGACGTTAGCGTAATGATTCATAGTGTAAATAATGTCCTAAGTATAGTATTTACTATAAAACTGTAAATTTTCATAAAGATCCGTCAAGTAGTTAATGTTTTATAACGAAAAATAGCTACAGACATTATCCCTCACTGCTTAGCTCCTATGGGAAAAAGCGTGATAATTTATAGCCTAAATGTTAATCCGCATCTATTAAATTGCACGTGCAAAATTTCAACCGAATCTGTCCGGTAGTTTTTGCGTGATGCGTGTTCAAACAAACAGACAGACAGACATTTCTAAAAATGCAGCAAAGTGTTTAAATACTCTTTTCGAACATTTCCTAATATTTTTTTTCACTAAGTTCGGCCATGTACAGACATGTGAAATTTACAATTTTATTATATGTATAGATATAGATAGATAGCATGATTCAGTATTCAAGCGCGATGGCTTATTATTAGCGTATTTCATGTATAACTTTGGTGTTTATATACCGATTTCTATGATTCTTTTTTATGGAATAGTTAATTATGTTAACTTTTTGAATTAGGGATGACTGAGAGTGTTATAAACGTAAGAGTAGACAAATATAATTAGAAAGCTTCGAACTGCTAAGCTATCGGGAGTTACACGTGATATTGTGAGTCAACCATAAAAGATAGACATATGCTGTCGTGGGATATTTTTTATATAATTTTAAGGAGAACATTTCCGTCATACATGATTTCTGTGTAGCTTTAACCATTAAGGTTGCACACGCGACGGAAGCTTAAAAAATGGAGTAACTTCTCCCGTTTTCCCTTCACTGCTCTGCTCCTATTGATTGTAGCGTGATGAAAAGTATACTATAACCACCTCAGGAGTATGAAAAATAATTGTACCAAGTTTCGTTAAAATCCGTCGAGTAGTTTTTGTTTCTATAACGGTTATACAGACAGACAGACAGACAGACAAAAATTTTACTGATTGCATTTTTGGCATTAGTATCGATCGCTAATCACCCCCTGATAGTTATTTTCGAAATATATTTCATGTACAGAATTGACCACTCTACAGATTTATTATAAGTATAGATTAGCATATCTAAAGCAGCGGTAGAATTTTTCTCTGAAGAACTGTACATTGAATCTAATAATAGTGCAGGTAGTTGTTGAATTCATAATTACTTAATTAATTATATCCTTGTGCAAACGTTAACGTAATGAAGGCAACATATATATTATAGCATCATCTCTGTGTGTAGTAGCTTGCTATAATATATATTATAGTACGGTATATTAATATATGTTATAGTTATGGTCTTAAGATGTTTACATCGAAGCGAGAGCTTTAATTTCTGTCCTAGGCTAGTAGTGCTACTAGGATTTAAAATATAATTTTGTTATCTAGGTGGATCTCCACAATGCTGTGGTAATAGAACCTATGTCGATTGCTTTGTCGACTGCCAAAATAGATACTGTCCTATAGACGATAATACTGGTGTTGTCATGTGCAATCGCGGCTATGCTTGTTCTCCTGGCTGCGCGTGTATCGACGGGTATTTGATGTTGAGTGATACAGAGCGACGGTGCATTTTGTCTTCTGAATGTCGTAAGTATGTTTGGAACACTAAATATATTCTTTATAATAATTCTTCTCCTTCTGCTGATATCTGAAAATTCCTTGGAACCCTAGAAATCGGTAGACCACAACAACTAGATTTGCCTGCTGATGATCTTAATGATCGTTTCATTATTTCTACCACAATTGATTATCTAACCAGAAGTCGTACGATTGGGTATATATTCAGTTTATCTAATGTCAACTATGATCCCTTCTACTTTTCTCCTGTTAATAGGGCCCATCTAGTGAGTGGCGAGTCACCGCCTGCCCATTTGTCCGTGTGTTTTTACCATGTGTTTGCAGGGTCCTAAAGTCCTTCAATAGTACCAGCTAACCATTCCACTAACACATCACCTCCATAACCCAGTTTCTTAGCTACCACTTTTTGACAATAGTTTTTACACTAACCGGGGAATGTCGTTGGGTACATTTATATAGTGTATACAACGATATTCGCCGGTTTGTGTCACATAGCCTTTAGATTAAAGTGTCTAACGGGCCTCTACGTGTTGGCTTCGGCCCCACGCACGCCTCCCAAATGACCGGGACTCCATAGTCCCGTGATATGGAAACGGAAATAATAATAAAATCATTTATTTGTTCAAAAACATACAAATTAGATAGAACCCACCAAACTGCAAAACAGTTTTTCGGCGGCATTAGCGTTCGTATTAGTAGGTACAATAGGTTTTGATTAATTATTTTTAACAATAGTAACAAATAATAACGATGCACAACTGAGATCATAAAAAATATAATATCCATTAAATCAAAGGCTGTAGACGGCGACGGTATGAGCCGTCGTACGATAGTCACCATCCTTGACAAGTTCCTTCCTGGAATTACTGAAAGCATTATTTTTTCTTTTAAAATCGGGACGTTTCCCTGACTTAGCTGCAAAGCATACGCGCGACATGTGCATACAATCTCAAACCCTTCTTTTCTTATAATTTCCGTCAAATATCTATACTTCCTTTTCTATTCAAAGTGCTAGAAGCCCGTATACACCGATAAATATCTATATTTGTGTTGTATACTTTTATAAATTCACGTGTTTTTAATTCAGGTGCACCCGGCACTAGAATGGTTTTCCTCGTATCTTCAGGCTTCAAGGCGGTATTCTATCTCCTTTTCTTTTCTCCGTATTTATCAATCTTTTAATTCATGAACTTCAATGTGCGTATAATTTGAGGGCCGACGACCTTAAGCTATACTTTCAGAAAAAGTTGATAATGTGTATGTAGCAATCGATAATGTGAATCGAGATCTGATAGCGATAAAGAACTGGTCGGACCAGTTTGTACTTTCGGTAAATCCTGGTAAATGTCAAGCAATTGTGGTTTGCAGTTCTCACATGGTTAGCAGAATAGATTTTGACTCATTACCATCTATCATCTTTCACGACACTGTTAGCCACGACGTCAAGGTTTTCGGTCTACATATTGATTCTGATCTGAGCTGGCGGACGCAAATAGCTTATGTCAGTCAGAGGGTCATTGGGACTTTAAGGTGTCTCTAACTCTTTAAGAACTTTCTTCCAGTTAGGACTAAGATAATGTTAATGCAAACTTTAATATTCATAGACTGTGGTGATGTAAGCTATTTCGACCTGAATGCTGATCTGCCCAAAAAACTAGATCGACTTCTGAACAATTGCATTCGATTCGTTTTTGACCTTTGTAAGTATGACCACATTTCGAACTATCACTCTCTGCTTAAATGGCTTCTTTTCCGCTAGCACCATAGTTTGCGTGCTCCTACAACACTATATTTAGTTCTTTATTCTCCTCATGCTCCTGTTTTTCTAACACCTAACTTTAAATTTCTCAGTTCTAGCATGATCGAAATCTACGCTCCTCTAATGTCCTGTCTTGTTCATAGCTCCCCTCTTGTATATTCTTCATTCGTTGCAAAATCTATTCTTCTTTGGAATGCGGTCCCTCTCAAAATCAGAATGTCTGCAACCCGTTCCACTTTTAAATTAAAAGTACGCCAACTTTACACCAAGTTATTGGCAGAATCATCTCAAATATAATACTGTTGGTGTAATGGTTAGTGACCCTTTTTTTTTTTATAGATGGGAAATCATCATATGACTTCTCCCGCTGTGGGCACGAGTAGGAGGGCGTGTCAGACTCCTACTGACTAAAACCCATCTGTGTTCCTTCTTTCGCCCTGGTGTTCCGGGAGCACGGTAACTCTTTCGAACGATCCCGCACTCCCGGTGGGCGCCGGCCCAATGAGGCAGTATTCGTATGCTCCACCGTGTCCTCCGGCCGGTCACCCCAATGGTGACACCCGGGAGTTTCCTCCCGCTTAATGCGATTCAGGTACCTCCCGAAACACCCGTGTCCGGTGAGTACCTGCGTCAGGCGGTAGGTGAGGACGCCATGGCGCCTCTCTAGCCACTCCTCAAAGAGAGGACTTACCGCCGCTATCGCGGAGTGGCCTGCTTGTGGCTGCGACAGTCGTTCTCTCCACGACGCCATGAGATCGAGGCGGAGCTCCCTCCGACGTGCAGCAATTTGTCGCGGCAGCGGAGTTTCGCCCCAGTGTAGCGCCTCCTCTCGCCACTCGTAAGCGAGTGCGAGGGCTATCGCCTCCAGATCCCACGGCGCCATTCCGGCGAGGAGGCAAGCCGCCTCGCAGGAGACCGTGCGGTATCCCCGGATGACCCTGTTGGCTGTCACCTTTTGGGGCGCATTCAGGAAGTGGGCGGCTCGTCGCCCCAAAGAACGTGCCCTTACTGGAGCCCCATATAGGGCCATCGACCGCACGATCCCCGCGTATAGCCTTTAGCAGGGGGCGTTTGGACCCCTCAAATTGGGAAGGAGCCGTTTTAACGCGGCCCCAGCCCGTTCCAATGTGGGAGCCAAACGTCGGAAATGCTCTACGAAGTTCCACCGGCTGTCGAGGACGAGTCCCAGGTACTTCATCGTCAACTCGACGCCGATGTGAACCCCTCCCTACTGCCACCTGGAAACCCGGGGGTGGCCCGTTCCGTCGGCCATAAAAACACATGGCCTCGGACTTGTGCAGAGCCACCTCAAGACCCAGTCGCCGAATCCGGTTAATGACCGTCGCAACCCCGCATGCTATCGCGGCGGTCGCCGCTGGGTACGACCTCCGCTGTGCCAGGACCAGCGTGTCGATGGTTAGTGACCCTGACTGCTAAGCTGGGTCGTGGGTTCGATCCCCACCCAGGATAAAACTTTGTGTGATTAGCACGATGGTTTATTCTGTGTCTGGTGTTATTTATCTTTAATATGTATGTATTTAAAAGTATATAAGTATGTTTATCAGTTGTCTGATTCCCATAGTATTATCAGTTGTCTGATTCCCGTTGTGTGAGTTGTCCCATTATATTATTATTGTTATGTACGTAAATAATATACGATTGTATGAATCTATTAATACAGGGTGTTCTAAAACTATGCCACACGGAGGAAAAGTACTTTAAATATTGTAGATAGAATATTTTTAAAGAAGACTTTTTTATGATTTTAAAAATAATTCGAACTGCGTTCAATGTTTTATAATCGCCTGTCTGGACCGGAAAAAGAAGCATTCTGTATTTTTACGATGCCAAACGAAAGGGTTGTAGGGTCAATCATTATAATTATTTTTTGAAAACAATTTAAAAAAATAACATTTATGTTAAAATAATTACATGTAACCGCAACTCACAACAAATTTAACTTAACAAATGCTCAAAGCGTGAACTATTCTGTAATACGCAAACACGCACACTTATAATATTACTTTTTGTCAATTTACTTTAATTACATAAAAAAATAAATTATAAAAATAAAAAACCCGCCTGCACAAAAAAGATAGAAACAAGATCCTCTACATAGTTATATAATTTCATGCAGTCGGAGGCGTTAATGAATCTCGATGAACTTAGTAAAGTGCCTCCGACTGCATGAAATTATATCTTGTTTCTATCTTTTTTGTGCAGGCGGGTGTTTTTATTTTTATAACTTATTTTTTATGTAATTATTTTTAGTGGTTCGGATGTAACCGATGTAACAACTAACTTTTATCACAGCTGTTGTCAAATATTGGAAATTGAAAAAAGAATGGTTGCTAACTAACTTTTAGTATTACAGTCATAATCATGTTATACCTTTTTAAAATGCTTAATATGAGCCCTTTATTTAAATATCCATATTGCAGTATTCAAAACAACTTTTTTTTCACATCTCTTTATTTTGACATGTCACAGCCGCCATGTTTGTTTTTTTCAAACGTCACATATCTAAGAATACTTGGGCAATCAAGACGAATCTAACGACGGACGTCTTAATTGTATAAATCCGTTAAGTGGATTGTGAGATATCAGGTAATAAAGAATATTACATACATACATACGTACAGGTACGCGCGAAAAACATAACCCTTCCTTACAGTCGGATAAAAAGGTATTTATTTATCAGAAATGTACTGTTGCACAATTTTAAACGGAAGAATAATATTTAAAAAGTTAATTAAACTAGAAAATCCAATCAATATAATTTTATAATTTAAGTTTTATTTAAGAGGGAGTACTTTTACGTCTGTCGTTTTTATAGGTTCTTATTATAAATGTAGAAATATATACAAAATCAAAAATAACTTTTGTCTTTGATTTATGTAATGAATTATTAAAATACAAAGTCGTTTATTTATAAACAAAAAAAATATTACTTTTGAAAGTAACTGCTCGTCAGGTCTAGGAGACCTCAAGTCAGTATTAACGTCAGTAAATTCATGTCAGTGGTTAAGGGTTAAGATACTAGAAAAAAATAATCAGTATGACTAATCCATTAGATTGGTGCCATAAAAATACAGAATGGTGCTTTTTCTCATTAGGTGGTTTCGATTCCCAGTTCAGACACGCAATTATTTAAAAAAAAAACTTTGAATGCTGTTCTATTTTAAAATCAAAATGAAGTCTTTTTTCAGTAAAATGTTCTATCTATACCTACTAATATTATAAAGCTGAAGAGCTTGTTTGTTTGTTTGAATGCGGTAATCTCAGGAACTACTAATCCGAATTGAAAAAATATTACTGTTGGATAGTGCATTTATCGAGGAAGGCTATATGCTATATAAGATTACGCTACGACCAATAGGAGCGGAGCAGCAGTGAACAATGTTGTAAAAACGGGGAAAATAAAATCAGACGAAGTTGCGCGGGACAGCTAGTCTACAATATTTAACTTTGACTTTCCCTCCGTGTGGTATACTTTGGGACAGCCTGTATATGTATACCTATGTATATTTGTATGATTATATTTACTTTTGTATTTTGTAAATGACAAAATTAGGCACCTACCTTATCGGAACGTAGTTCCTTATCGCACGATATCATTTGTTTGTGAGCTGGGAGGCTAGACGAATAAAAGCGTAACATTCTGAAATCGATCAAAAATCTATTATTAATGATTATGTGAAGCTAGAATAAGTAGGTTGTGTTTTATAGATCATTTGTATTTTTGTAAAAGGTTGTTCACAGGTTGTTTTACCTATAAAATCAATCCTGTTAACCCCTCCAGCTAAGCTCAATGGCTTGGGTTAGGAGTGGGTTTCCGCGGTGGGCTGTGGGTGCGTTGGACAGGGAGCTGCTGGAAGAGGCGGCCATCGTGGCATCATGGTCGTCTCCGCCTCCACCCGAGGAGGTGGACGTCATGGCTAGCTGCATTCGCGATGCGTTAACGCAGATCTGCGATGCGGCCATGCCCCGCTCACGACGTCGCAACCCGAAGAAGGGGGTGTATTGGTGGTCCCAGGAGCTTGCCTCACTCCGTGCCGCTTGCATCAGTGCGCGGAGGTCCCATACCCGCAGCCGGACTCGTCACCGCGATGTCCAGGAGGAGAGCCAGCTTTATGAGGCGTATCGCCAGGCGACGGACGCCTTTAAGTTGGCTATCTGTCGCGCCAAGGAGAGGGCGAGAGAGGAGATGCTGGAGGGTCTCTCGACCGTGACCCCTGGGGTCGCCCATATCGAGCGGCGCTGAACAAGCTCCGCTCGGCGACCCCCCCCCCCCCTTACCGAGACTCTCCAGCCCAGCTTCCTTGCGGAAGTGGTCGAGCACACGCCCCCGGCGATGGTCTCCGAGGATGAGACCGATAACCAGGAGGCCGAAACAACTGTGCCGCCTGTCACCGCAGCGGAGGTGGGCGCGGCTGTTCTTCGAATGCGTTCGAAGAACACCGCCCCCGGGCCGAATGGGATTCCCGCCCGGTGTTGGCCCTGACCCTCGACCACGTGGAGGACCGCCTCAGGGGACTGTTCGACGTGTGCCTGGCGTCCGGACGGTTCCCTGACTGCTGGAAGGTAGGGAAGCTGGTGCTCCTTCCGAAGCCGGGACGGCCTACCGACTCAATTGCGGCCTACAGGCCTATCGTGTTGCTAGACGAGGCGGGGAAGTTGCTGAAGAGGATTCTCGCTACCCGCATCGTCCGGCGGTGTTCCACAGGGCTCTGTCTTGGGGCCCCTCTTGTGGAACATCGACTACGACTGGGCCCTGCGGTGTGGTTCCCCCCCCCCCCCCCGGGATAGGGGTCATCTGCTATGCGGATGACACCCTCATCACGGCCCGGGGTGGTAATTTTGAGGAGGCGGCGCGCCTGGCCAACCTAGGGATTTTTCGAATGGTTGGGCGCATCGAGGCGCTGGGGCTTAGGGTGGCCCTTTCCAAGACGGAGGCCCTATTATACCATGGGCCCCGTGGCGGTCCAACTGCTGGTGCCTCGATAGCCGTCGGCTCGGTCCTCGTACAGGTCTGGGCCCAGATGAAGTATCTGGGCCTAGTGATAGACGGGCGGTGGCTCTTCGACGAGCACTTCCGCATTTTGGCGCCTAAGCTCGAGGCTACTGCGACCGCACTGGGGAGGCTGTTGCCAAACCTGGGCGGGCCTAGTGCCTCGAGTAAACGGTTGTACACGGGGGTGGTGCGGTCAATGGCTCTCTACGGCGCACCCGTTTGAACTTCGTCCCTGACCGCCCAGAGTGCCCCGGTGAGGCACACCGGGCAATCATGGCCCGGTGGTAGGGCCGGCTGGAGGCTCCACGGGCAGGTGTTCGAACCGTGAAGGCGCTCCAGCCGGTCCTGGAGGAGTGGGCGGGGCGGCAGCACGGGACCCTTTCCTTCTGGCTGGTGCAGGTCCTTTCCGAGCACGGGTGCTTCGGGCAGTACCTGCACACGGTCGCTAGGAGGGAACCGAGTCCCGCCTGCCATCAATGTGACTGCGGTGAGGACTCGGCGCAGCACACCTTCCAGCATTGTCCAGCCTGGGAGGGGCAACGTCGCGTTCTCACCGCAGTGGTCGGAAGTGACCTCTCGTTGCCGGCCGTGGTTCTGTTCATGGTGTGGAGCGAGGGGTCGTGGAATGCGGTGGCATCATCTCGCAGAAGGAGGCGGTGGAGCGCGTCAGGGAAGAGAGCTCCCTGGCGGATCCGCTCCGTCGCCGGCGAACCAGGCGGCGTCGGCGCGCACATCTGAGCCTGATGCCGCCTTAGGTGGGGCTGCGGGCGGGCGTACGGGGTAATCTGCTCCGCCCGCTGCCTCCCGTGGAGGCGCAGCGCCCTGTGTGTATCCAAGGGCCGCGTAGGTGTGAAATGTCCGGAACGCAACAACATCGCGTCCGGGCATTACCACTGGGCGGGCCGCCGACGGTATAACAAATTCCGGCGGCCCGTTCGCGAAGGTGGCGAGCGATACACGGCGGGTTTTTTAGTGGGCGCAAACCCCACACTACCTCCACCGTCTTCCCCGGACGGTGGGGGTGTTCGTTAGGAATTTTTCCCGCCAAAAAAAAAAGGAGTGGGTTTACATCGGTAGTATAATGGGTAGGATACGAACCCGCGACCTCACAATTGGGTGTCCGATGTTAAGCCAGAGGTCGTGGGTTCGATCCCCCACCCAGGATAAAACTTTGTGTCATGAGTATGATGGTTTATTCTGTATCTGGGCGTGATTCATCTATATATGTTTGTATTATTATAGATAAATATATATATATATATATATATATATATATATATATATAATTTTGTTATGTTCAGCCCCAGTTGATTGTACAAGACCCAATGAATTATGGGATTCCTCTCCACAAAATTGTAATCAAGAAATATGTGAAGATATGGACAGCGATTGTGACGACTCTTCTATAGGTCCACCAAGATGTGTCTGCAAAAGTGGATATTACAGGAACGATAGCGGCATTTGTGTCCCTGCTTCAGAGTGTGGTAAATATGCAATTTAGTGAAAGGCAAAAGTCAAGATAAGAAAATAAGTCATCATTTTAATTTGTATCTTTCTCTTTACATAACCAAGGATGTGATGGTGATCGTAACGCAACAAGGGTGATATGTCCAAACCCTCATCCACCCACTTGTGCTGAACCAAATCCTAATAGTGGACTTAGTGCTACAGAACTTAAATACAAATGTATGTCAATTGGTTGTGAATGCAAGCCAGGATTCGTCTTATCTGGGAGGGGTGGAAAGTGTATAGATCCAACTGATTGTCCAGGTAAGGTCATTATTCTGATTTCAATACAGAAGTTTTTGGATTGTGAATATCTAAATATTTCATGCATTTTTTTTTTTTTTCCTTTTCATCTGCAATCAGTCTTCGGACTTTGAGCAGGTGTGTTGTCGTCATGATTTCATGCATTTGATGCCGCAATTTTCACTTTGCATTGTGGAATCTCCAATTAAATTGGGCAGCTCAATGTTTTTATTATGCGTCGGTCCTTAAGCCGTTTTTTTCGTTTTAGACAACCAAAGTTGTAATGGTGATAACAACGCGACAATCAAAGAATGCCCAAATGCTTGTCCAGCGACTTGCGCAGACCCGGACACTAGAAATAGACCGTGTCCTGCCATTTGTCTTGGTCTTGGTTGTGAATGCAAGTCTGGATTTATTTTGTCCGAAGATAATGGCGAGTGTATAGATCCAGATGACTGCCCAGGTTTTTTTTTATTATATTCTTACATTTTGACATAAGTGGTTCGAGACGTTGGTGATATATTTTAAATATTCTTGTTATTCATTTAAAAGGTGGTGAACCAGAATGTGGCGCAAATAAAACCTACGTATATTGTTATGCTGGCTGTCCAGACAGCTACTGTCCAGCCGATGACAATCGTGACATCATAGCTTGTGATCCACCGTACCCTTGTCTTTCTGGTTGCGATTGCGAACCGGGTTATTTGATGATAAGTTATGAAAACCCACAGTGTGTTTTATCTTCAGACTGTCGTAAGTATGCAAATAATTGCTTTAAGCATTTTGATACGTTAGTTGCAAAATGCTTATTTGTTAATACAAATGAGAAAATTACTAATGTATCTAAAGGAAAGTAAAATACGGCGTTCTTAATTTAAATCGACTATCTTTAACACCATCAGCCCCAGTTACCTGCACAAGACCAAACGAAGTTTGGGATCGTTCTCCATGCAACTGTAAACTAGAGACCTGCGACGATATAGACAGAGAGTGTGATGACACTTCTACTGGTCCACCAAGATGTGTCTGCATAAGCGGATACTACAGGAACGATAGTGATATATGTGTACCTGCTTCAGAGTGTGGTAAGTTAAAAACATGACAGGATTAGACTCAAGATGAGGGTAAGAGAAGAAAGTAAGATTTTAAAACACCTCTCAACATTTTAGATAACCAAGGATGTGATGGTGATCGTAACGCAACAAGTGTAATATGTCCGAACCCTTATCCACCCACTTGTTCAGAGCCAAGGCCTAACATAGGGTTTGGTACCACAGATCTCGAAACTGACCCTGTATTTACATGTATGTCTATTGGTTGTGAGTGTAAGCCAGGATTCATCATGTCCGAAATGGGTGGACAGTGTATAGATCCAAGCGATTGTCCAGGTTAGTTATGTAATATGAAAATACTTAAGACACACCCTGAGTTTTAGTTTAAGTGTGAGATAACGCAGAGTGTGTTCTATATAGGGTAAAACTGCCAATTGTGAGGGGGTGGTAATATATCAAAGTTTCGGCTGCGATTTTGCTTAAAAATAACTAAATCTTTAGATGTTTGAAAAGTCTATATTTCTACCTGGAATTTGTTTCCTTAGAATCGCCAAGATTAAAGTTGTGGCATAGCATCGATCTTATCTTATTTTCATTTTAGAGAACCAAAGTTGCAATGGTGATTTCAACGCAACGATCAAACAATGTCCTAATCCCTGTCCAGCGACTTGCGCAGACCCCGACACTAGAAATAGACCGTGTCCTGACATTTGTCTTGGTATCGGTTGTGACTGCAAGAATGGGTTCATTTTGTCCGAAGATAATGGCGAGTGTATAGATCCAGATGACTGCCCAGGTTTTTTTTTATTATATTCTTACATTTTGACATAAGTGGTTCGAGACGATGGTGACATATTTTTTATATTCTTGTTATTCATTTAAAAGGTGGTGAACCAGAATGTGGCGCAAATAAAACCTACGTATATTGTTATGCTGGCTGTCCAGACAGCTACTGTCCAATCGATGACAATCGTGACATCATAGCTTGTGATCCACCGTACCCTTGTCTTTCTGGTTGCGATTGCGAACCGGGTTATTTGATGATAAGTTATGAAAACCCACAGTGTGTTTTATCTTCAGACTGTCGTAAGTATGCAAATAATTGCTTTAAGCATTTTGATACGTTAGTTGCAAAATGCTTATTTGTTAATACAAATGAGAAAATTACTAATGTATCTAAAGGAAAGTAAAATACGGCGTTCTTAATTTAAATCGACTATCTTTAACACCATCAGCCCCAGTTACCTGCACAAGACCAAACGAAGTTTGGGATCGTTCTCCATGCAACTGTAAACTAGAGACCTGCGACGATATAGACAGAGAGTGTGATGACACTTCTACTGGTCCACCGAGATGTGTCTGCATAAGTGGATACTACAGGAACGATAGTGATATATGTGTACCTGCTTCAGAGTGTGGTAAGTTAAAAACATGACAGGATTAGACTCAAGATGAGGGTAAAAGAAGAAAGTAAGATTTTAAAACACCTCTCAACATTTTAGATAACCAAGGATGTGATGGTGATCGTAACGCAACAAGTGTAATATGTCCGAACCCTTATCCACCCACTTGTGCAGAGCCAAGGCCTAACATAGGGTTTGGTACCACAGATCTCGAAACTGACCCTGTATTTACATGTATGGCTATTGGTTGTGAGTGTAAACCAGGATTCATCATGTCCGAAATGGGTGGACAGTGTATAGATCCAAGCGATTGTCCAGGTTAGTTATGTAATATGAAAATACATAAGACACACCCTGAGTTTTAGTTTAAGTGTGAGATAACGCAGAGTGTGTTCTATATAGGGTAAAACTGCCAATTGTGAGGGGGTGGTAATGTATCAAAGTTTCGGCTGCGATTTTGCTTAAAAATAACTAAATCTTTAGATGTTTGAAAAGTCTATATTTCTACCTGGAATTTGTTTCCTTAGAATCACCGAGATTACAGTTGTGGCATAGCATCGATCTTATCTTACTTTCATTTTAGAGAACCAAAGTTGCAATGGTGATTTCAACGCAACGATCAAACAATGTCCTAATCCCTGTCCAGCGACTTGCGCAGACCCCGACACTAGAAATAGACCGTGTCCTGACATTTGTCTTGGTATCGGTTGTGACTGCAAGAATGGGTTCATTTTGTCCGAAGATAATGGCGAGTGTATAGATCCAGATGACTGCCCAGGTTTTTTTTTATTATATTCTTACATTTTGACATAAGTGGTTCGAGACGATGGTGATATATTTTTTATATTCTTGTTATTCATTTAATAGGTGGTGAACCAGAATGTGGCGCAAATAAAACCTACGTATATTGTTATGCTGGCTGTCCAGACAGCTACTGTCCAATCGATGACAATCGTGACATCATATCTTGTGATCCACCGTACCCTTGTCTTTCTGGTTGCGATTGTGAACCGGGTTATTTGATGATAAGTTATGAAAACCCACAGTGTGTTTTATCTTCAGACTGTCGTAAGTATGCAAATAATTGCTTTAAGCATTTTGATACGTTAGTTGCAAAATGCTTATTTGTTAATACAAATGAGAAAATTACTAATGTATCTAAAGGAAAGTAAAATACGGCGTTCTTAATTTACATCGACTATCTTTAACACCATCAGCCCCAGTTACCTGCACAAGACCAAACGAAGTTTGGGATCGTTCTCCATGCAACTGTAAACTAGAGACCTGCGACGATATAGACAGAGAGTGTGATGACACTTCTACTGGTCCACCAAGATGTGTCTGCATAAGCGGATACTACAGGAACGATAGTGATATATGTGTACCTGCTTCAGAGTGTGGTAAGTTAAAAACATGACAGGATTAGACTCAAGATGAGGGTAAGAGAAGAAAGTAAGATTTTAAAACACCTCGCAACATTTTAGATAACCAAGGATGTGATGGTGATCGTAACGCAACAAGTGTAATATGTCCAAACCCTTATCCACCCACTTGTGCAGAGCCAAGGCCTAACATAGGGTTTGGTACCACAGATCTCGAAACTGACCCTGTATTTACATGTATGTCTATTGGTTGTGAGTGTAAACCAGGATTCATCATGTCCGAAATGGGTGGACAGTGTATAGATCCAAGCGATTGTCCAGGTTAGTTATGTAATATGAAAATACTTAAGACACACCCTGAGTTTTAGTTTAAGTGTGAGATAACGCAGAGTGTGTTCTATATAGGGTAAAACTGCCAATTGTGAGGGGGTGGTAATATATCAAAGTTTCGGCTGCGATTTTGCTTAAAAATAACTAAATCTTTAGATGTTTGAAAAGTCTATATAGAAATATAGACCTGGAATTTGTTTTCTTAGAATCGCCAAGATTAAAGTTGCGGCAAAGCATCGATCTTACGTGTATTTATTCTTAAAGCTTTGTCTTATTTTCATTTTAGAGAACCAAAGTTGTAATGGTGATTTCAACGCAACGATCAAACAATGTCCTAATCCCTGTCCAGCAACTTGCGCAGACCCCGACACTAGAAATAGACCGTGTCCTGACATTTGTCTTGGTATTGGTTGTGACTGCAAGAATGGGTTCATTTTGTCCGAAGATAATGGCGAGTGTATAGATCCAGATGACTGCCCAGGTTTTTTTTATTGTATTCTTACATTTTGACATAAGTGGTTCGAGACGATGGTGATATATTTTCTATATTCTTGTTTTTCATTTAAAAGGTGGTGAACCAGAATGTGGCGCAAACAAAACCTACGTATATTGTTATGCTGGCTGTCCAGATAGCTACTGTCCAATTGATGACAATCGTGACATCATAGCTTGTGATCCACCGTACCCTTGTCTTTCTGGTTGCGATTGCGAACCGGGTTATTTGATTATAAGTTATGAAAACCCACAGTGTGTTTTATCTTCAGACTGTCGTAAGTATGCAAATATTTGCTTCAAGCCAATGATGTTTTAAGTAAAAAGGCATAGATAGGTTACAAGCACTCAGCAAGCCCTTAAAATTTAGGCAATTGGCCAAGTTTTTACAAGTCTGTGTCGCATCACCGGCGACAGATGAAAGCAGCGGATTAGATTTTTCTCTTTGTCGCTCGTGGTAACTAAATGATGCTTTCATACTTTTAGGACTTTTTTTAATTGTGTGAAATTGCATTATATAGGTTTTTTTTTGTGCGTTAGTTTGCTGTTTTTAAGCCCCTGTCCGACCAACAGCGAGAAAAAGAGTAGCGAGTAGCGACTTTTACAAAACGTACATACATAAATAGATCCCGTATAAACAAAAGAGATACAGATATTAATAGTTGATCGCTCACCGGTCCCACCGCCGGCGAGTACTCGCTCTATACTGCATCTCTTTTGTTTACACGGACGGGATCTACAAAATACATCTGCTGTATGTTTCTTGAGCGATAAATTGCTACTCGTTTCTCGCTCATCGTCGTTAGTGAGGCAGGTGCCTAAAGATCGAATGTTGTATAATGTAACCTTTTCACTTAAAACATAATTTGAAGCAATGATATCTTAAGTAAAAAGGTAGAAAGCGGTATTCTCAATTTAAATCGATTATCATAAACACTATTAGCTCCAGTTACCTGCACAAGACCAAATGAAGTTTGGGATCGTTCTCCGTGCAATTGTAACCTGGAGACCTGCGACGATATAGACAGAGAGTGTGATGACACTTCTACTGGTCCACCGAGATGTGTCTGCATAAGTGGATACTACAGGAACGGTAGTGATATATGTGTCCCTGCTTCAGAGTGTGGTAAGTTAATATTATGACAGTATTAGACTCAAGATGAGGTTAAGAGAAGAAATTAAGATTCAAAAATACCCCTCTACATTTTAGATAACCAAGGATGTAATGGAGATCGTAACGCAACAAGTGTAATATGTCCGAATCCTAATCCACCCACTTGTGCAGAACCAAGGCCTAACATAGAGTCTGGTGCAACAGATCTCGAAACCGACCCCGAATTCACATGTATGTCTATTGGTTGTGAATGTAAGCCAGGATTCATCATGTCCAAAAAGGGTGGACAGTGTATAGATCCAAGCGATTGTCCAGGTAAGTCAAGTACTCAAGACACAGATTGAGTTTTAGTTTAAGTTAGAGATGACACAGGGGTTCTTATTCACTATTTCTTTTTTCGTTTCCGCGGCAAGCCCGCGCTTCTAACTAACTGTCAAAATCTTGTCCTATTGAAAAATAGAGAGCTGCGCTTAGAAATACACCGCGCATGCGCGCGGACATCTTTAAGCGTACCGTGCATGCGCCAGTTCGCGCAGACTTGCCGCGAAAACGGAAAAAAAAACATAGTGAATAAGGACCAGGGTGTATTCCGCATAGGGTGAAACTACCAATCGTGAGGGGATGGCAAAATACGAAAGTCTCGGCAAAGATTCTGTTAAAAAATTAGGGTAGATCATAAGCTAGACATTTGTCTTGGTATCGGTTGTGACGGCAAAAATGTGTTAATTTTATCCTAGGACGACGGCGAGTGTATAGGTAAATTGTTTTCTCACATTTAACCTCATTGTTAGATTTTTGCTTTTAAAGACGAAGTCATCTACACTATCAAAGAAAACAGAAAAAAAAACTCAATAAAGAAGTGGTTAAAGCCTTATTGAAAATCAGTGCCATCCAACGTGTAATATTTTTTTGTTAGGTGGAATTCCAGATTGTGGCGAAAATCAAACCTACATAGATTGCTTTGTTGGCTGTCCACCTAGTTACTGTCCTAAAAGTGATAGTCGTGCAATAATAGCTTGTACTGTGGCGTACCCTTGTCCTCCTGGATGCGCTTGCAAACCCGGCTATTTGATGTTAAGTTACGAAGACTCACGGTGTGTTTTATCATCGGAATGTCGTAAGTAAATTGTGAAATAACATTTACAAATTTGCATTTGCATATTACAGTAAATAACAGTGACCTTAATTTAAATCGAATTTTTATCATCAGCCCCAGTTACCTGTACAAGACCAAACGAAGTTTGGGATCCTTCTCCTTTATATTGTTACCTGGAAAGCTGTGAAGATATCGACGGAGAGTGTGATGATACTTTTACTGGTCCACCAAGATGTGTCTGCAAAAATGGATACTACAGAAACGAAAGCGATATTTGTGTTCCCGCTTCGGAATGTGGTAAGTAGTTTAAATTTTGGTATGCTCAGATGTCTTCAAGAATCATCTAACTGAGCAACAGTTACCCAAATATTCTAAACATATGGTTAAATACTCATTACAAGGTTAATGTCAGAAAGCGTACCGATGTGTTTCTGCATTTTTCTTTCCTAACAATTAAAAATCTCAAGTAATCATAAAATTAAATGTCAACTGTCACATAACTTAAATACTACTTTTAATGCACAAAGTGAAATCCATAATGTGATAACCTGAACGATAATGCGAATGATAAACTAGGTAATAACTAGATAATCGTATTCAGAATTTGAGAAAAAGATTGAATGGCATTATTCATTTTCCTGATCTGTGAAGTGTATTAATTTGATAGAGGATTCTAGTGGCTGCTGTTATAGTATCTACCTAGATAGTTCATCAACAACACAAGACTAGTAAGGAGGTAAGGAGGATTTTAAGACTTTGAAAGTGTAACTTAACGTTCGTTTTTTAATTTTGTCGGGCTTCTTAATAAAGATAATGTTATCGACATTATTACATTTAGTGCATTATTACAACAATTAGTGAAGGCTGGTATTCTGGTATAAAAGTTGGCGTTAACTGGTTGTCGATATAGTAACACCATTGAAGCACACGAGCTGATAAAATCCCCGTTTACAAGATGCTACTATTAATGTTATGACTCATTATAAATTGTATGTTTCGAATTTTATCCTCAAATACTTCGTTCACAAGTCAGTTGGTGGCAAAACGCCTTTGAGTTTAAAGGTCCACCATGTCGTTATTAAAGTATCTCTCAATATTATGCCTTGTCAGTGTCGTTACTTCTGCTACTAAAATACATAAAGGTAACATATATATATTTTAATTATTTTATGCTTAATTCTAAATCTCAAAAATAAAAGTTACCTACTTTGAACGTTTTTCAGCAATCTATTTTTTCGTGTTTTTTTAATTTCTTTAGTGTGTATTTTTTAATGTTATTTAACCTTCGATTGTTTCATCTTTTTTAAATTTCATTCTTATTTCGTTTGTTGAACAGAAGTAATATAGATTACCAATCATATTATTTAATTTCATTTATTTCATTTTAGTTTCTGTGACAAATTACTGCAGTATTAATTTACGTAGTATGCGTGTATATGATTAAAATCTGTTGACTATTATTTTTGTAAATAAAGGTATAATCAAAATTAAAATAAAAAGCTGCGGTAGCCTAATGGCTAAGGCATTGAACTGGCAATCGAGAGGTGGCGGTTTCGAATCCTACCCATTATACTACCGACGTGAATCCACTCTTAACATAAGCTATTGAGCTTAGCTGGAGGGGTAAACAGGATTGCTAGTAATGTAAGACACTTAATCCCACATTACTAGTGATCGTTATTAAACTAAAATAAAAACGTCTTTAAATTTAAAAAAATAAAAAATAAAATAAGCAAGTCAGTACGGATGATATTACCACTGTTAGAATTACTATTATGGTTGGTTACCCCTCTTTCCCAGTTCCTGGAAGGGATTTGTAATTTGTGAAAATATTTTGCGATAGAAATTGGTGCTGTTCTTTAAAATGTTTGTACAAGTGTTGTCGTATTCGGACTAATAATTTGGAATACCTGTTGTTAATGGTATTGTAATGATAATATTTAAATGGTTCTTTATTTCATTGGTAGCAAAAGAATCAGTATACTTACCTACTGGTTATTTACCAATAAAAAAAACCCATCTGCACAAAAAAGAAGAAAACAAGATCGCATTAATATAGAATAAATTCTATAATAATGGGATCTGCATGAAATTATATATCAAGGTATAAATACCTTGATATATAATTTCATGCATTATATATCAAGGTATAAGTACCTTGATATATAATTTCATGCAGTCGCAAAAATTAGATACCTAGTTAAATAATTTCGTGCACTTAAGAACTTAGTAAAGTGCCTCCGACTGCATGAAATTATATAAAGATCTTGTTTTCATCACTTTTGGGCAGGCGGGTTTTTTTTTTTGATGACTATAAATTCACGTTATAATAATATATTAAGGGCTTTAATCGCGTGAATAATTTAAGGTAAAATACCTTGTTTATTGCCCGACGTTTCGACCGTATCGCAACGGCCGTGGTCACGGGTAGACTAGTTTAGCTTAGCGTCGCCTCCGTGAAGCGTGGGTTTCGGAAACTACCCTAGCTTGATTTTTATTACTCACTATTACGGATTTGTCGGTACTTCGACACACAACACTAAGGACATCTGCACACTGCAGACGCTTCCCTCGCTACCCTGGAATAATAGTGACGGTCAGTGGAGAGGACCTGTGGTTTGTGTAGTTCATTCCAGTGATTAGTTCCCGCATCTAGCAAGTGTTCCGCTATTACTGACTTGTTTGTCTGTCGGTTTTTCACCGTTTGTCATAGCCGCGATATGTTCCTTAACCATTTCCGCTATCGTGCGCTTGGTTTGTCCGATGTAGGAACTACCACAGCTGCAAACCACTTTGTAGACGCCAGGTGTCTGTAAAGGAATTACATCCTTAGGAGTATGTAGGTGCTTAGCTACCTTGGAGTGCGGACTATCGCGCGTTTATCAACATTAATAAATTCATGGTTAACAAATCCAACGGCTTGCATGGGGATTCCTTTTCGTAGATTTTTACGTAGGCAAGTTAGTTTTCGATCTATTAAAAATCAATCCAACTCCTAACAAGCAAAGTAGTTCTTTAAGCATATTTTTCCTAACAACATTTTAATAATTGCATTATAGCAGACTTTTTTACTTAAAATAGCATTTGACGATTTATAACACATTCAAGAGCATTCGTTTTTGTTTTCTCATAGTTTGCTACAAGACTGACTTATAATCTCATAGCGTACTTGAAGTTGCTTTTAAGTGAAATCTTAATACTGTCTTGAGAGCTTTATTTTGCTTTAATCAACTGCAAACTGAACTGAACTGTCGGTAATCTTCTTCTGCAGTTAGAGAGAGGTATGCATCTATGGCTGAACCGGCAAGGTCCAGTTGTGATGTTTAGATTCCTTCCTGGCTCGTCTTGCTGGTGTAAAACCATCTTAAATATAAAAAATAAATAAAAATCTCTTTTACGAAAATTGAAATGTAATTGTTTTTATTTTTAGTAGTGAAATTGGTGTTGTTTTGGTAGAAGGTTTTTCTGTCTTCCAGAGTTCATTGAAACATATTGAATACGAAACATTTGTTTTTTCTTTCTTCTTGTTATTTATTTTACAAGTTGTAATAATTCAAATTAAGGGTTGATTACGCGAAACAGTGTCCGGCTGTCTCAAAAAATGATACAGAAAACTTAAATATTAGAACACGAAAAAAATTGTGTCACTAGTCAAAGAGTTTTTCTAGTAGATGAAATAAGGAAATTTAAGGATATGTCTTAATATGATCCCGCAAATAAATTTTGAAGTTAAAAGAAAAATGCAAAACCGAGCATTTTCGTATTGTCATAGTCATGGCGTTCGTAATCTAAAATATGTACGAACGAATATTCTACTTTATTTTGACCTGCGCTCCTGCGCACTGTGAAGTAATGGTTGTATGCGGAAGAGCGAGGCCGGCGATCGTGTCGCTGTGTACGTAGTGCTAAATAAATAATTATATCAGTGTAATGCCCCCTTAAACAAGACATAAGTGATTTCATTTAAATTAATTTTCGGGCATTCATTTGATCTGCTAACTAAAAAGTTTGTGTATGTTTTTTCTTCTTTTAGACAGAGGATGCGATGGAGATCCAAACGCAAAATACAGCACCTGCCCTAGCCATTGTCCACCTACTTGCGAAGACTCGGGTAAAGGGAAAATGTGTATAACCTCATGCGCTCCGCCCGGCTGCGTCTGCAAACATGGATATATTCTGTCTAAACAACTTGGAAAATGCGTAAAACCTGAGCAATGTCCACGTATGTTCAATATTTTAGTTTTTACTAACATGACTGTATAGAATCATAACAGAAGATACAACACTATAACTGTTTCTTCTTTTATTTTTTTAGCTAAAGGATGCAAAGGTGATCCAAACGCAGAGCACAGTGACTGTCCTAGTTACTGTCCACGTGTATGCGATTCAGATGATAATCAAGTTTGTATAGCTGCATGTGCTCCGCCTGGCTGTGTTTGCAAGCCCGGATACATTATATCGCATGTAACGGGAAAGTGTGTGAAACCAAAGGAATGTCCACGTATGTCTATATCGTATAATTCGCATTATAATTCATTAATGTAACCGTATGATTTCCTGTGTTGAAATTATTATGCCCGTTTGTATATTTGGTTTGTATGGCCAGTGTTGTTGCCAGGGGCGTAGCAATCGCTGATGCATGCCTTGTCTTTAATCAGTGTGCAGCAGCATGCATGGCTTTTAAGCATGTGTCTGATAAATATAAAGTATACAGTAAGGAACGATACAATAGAAGATCACAAACCCAAGTGACAGGAAAACGATCATAATAAAACATTTTCTCTATCTTTGTAGCTAGAGAATGCAAAGGCGATCCAAATGCAGTACACAGTGACTGTCCTAGTTATTGTCCACGTACTTGCAATTCAGATGATGATCAAGTTTGTATAGCCGCATGTGCTCCGCCTGGCTGTGTCTGTATACCAGGATACGTTATATCGGACAAAACGGGAAAGTGCATAAAAGAAGAGGAATGTCCACGTAAGTCCAATAATTAAAATTTTAGTGATTGTCTGCGACTTTGCTGACCGATGTCCATCCCCAACCATAAATTTATGTATATCAAAATTTCATTAAAATCGGGATAAAAATGTAATGTTTTTTTTTCTATTCCTGCGCTCTCGATTGTCGTTGAGTTACCTACTTCTATTTTGTTTACACAATCCAGTATTACCTTTATGATTTCCTGTTATAAAATTGTTTTGCCCACTTAATTCGTTCGTATGGATTCGGCGATATGTGTGTCTGTGTGTGACATACGTACCTATCGGTAAACGTATGTATAAAACAATAGGTTCACGAACCCATTTGACAGAAAAACAGTCATAATACAGTGTCTTTCTTCTAACTTGGTTATAGCTAAAGAATGCAACGGTGATCCAAACGCAGTGCACAGCGACTGTCCTAGTTATTGTCCAGCCACTTGCGACGACTCTGATGATGATCTAGTTTGTATTGACGCATGTGCTCCACCTGGCTGTGTCTGTAAGCAGGGATACATTATATCTCATGAAACGGGAAAATGTGTGAAACCAGAGGAATGTCCACGTATGTTTATTATTTCAGATTTTAGATATTTTATATCATGAAAATGTTTGTAACCACTTGTGCATTATAAAAATAGAACTAGGATACAAGCCTTGTATCGCAAATATATAATTCATGGATACTAAGAACATCCAGTTTCAAGATCAACATGGCGGCGGTAGCCTAATGGTTAAGGAGTCGGACTCTCGTGAGGTCTTGAGTTCAAATATTTTTTATTTTTATTTAAAACTTTATGCACAAAGTTGTACAATGGTGGAATTAATGCTTAAAGCATTATTTGCCAGTCTACCTTAGGGTGATGTAGAAATGGAATGTGTAGGTGCAGTAACCTAATTGGAAATTTAAAACTTCATATTATTCTTTTTATGTAAAAAAACATAAATAAAAAAAGCTAGATATATATAAAGTAAATATTTTTAATCAGAAAAAGAAAATGTACAATGTTAATAAATACAAGCTAGATAACCCTACGAACGAACTATATACATACTATTAACATTATTTACAACTTACCTAGTAAACTACAAAAAAGAGTTAGGTGTCGAAGAATTCTTCCCCATCGATGTCTACCGATATAGTGCCCAGAAGGCTGGCAGCATTGCCACATTGTATGGCAATGCTTATTCTCTGTGCAAAGAATCATATTTCCGTGGACCCACTCCTAACACAAGCAATTTTGCTTTGCTGGAGGGGTTAACAGGATTGCCAGTTATATGGGAATTACAATCTTACATTGGTAGTGATCTTTTTAAAAAAAATCTCATAAAGCTTAGTCCCTACTAGAATCTGAAGATGTGGCCCACATTTACGTCTTCTACATATATTAGGTACTATATGTACCACATACCTATCCGGGAAGTATCCCATGTATATGTGTATATATAAATAATAGGATACGGTAACAATTCAATGAGTATCTCGAATCAAGACAGGAAAACGGTTATTATAACACAACATTTTTCTTTATCTATGTTGTAGCTAAAGGATGCAAAGGTGATCCAAACGCAGTATACAGCGAGTGTCCTACTTATTGTCCATTAACTTGTGACCAACCTGACCTAAGCGGGATGGGATGTGTAGCTGCTTGTGCTCCACCCGGATGTGTCTGTAAGCGGGGATACCTCCAGACCAAAAAGGGAAAATGTGTCAAACCAGACGGATGTCCAGGTAGATGTTCTTTTTGTATAATGGTTGATTTTTCAATAGCTCAGGGCTACTAAGACGGAATTTCTTATGCTTAGTGCGTTTTTCACTCGGCCAAGTTTATGTCAAGTCTAAAGAACTGCCATCACTTTCCATATAAGAATTTCGACAGGAAATCCTATTTTATGCAATTCTCATGGCGCAAGAGATATTTTATTAAAGTATTTTGCTTGTTCTGGAAAGCTGACCATGGTATTTTTTGTCAATCTTACCATCGTAATTTAACAAGTCCATAATATTAAGTTTGTTCTCGTATATTTGCTATAAAAAAAATGCAAAGATGCATTTTTTTGTAGCTCTATAGTATTATGATGTAAAATTTATAAGTTGTAAAATTATGAGTTTGGCGACTTGTGTCAAAAATGAAATACGTCGAAGTATAATAATGCCTACAAGTAAGTTATAATAATGCCTATTTAAAACAATGACAAAGTATAAAAACGCCAACCTGAAAAAACGACAATGTATAAAAACGTCAACCTGAAAAAATGACCAAGTATAAAAACGTCAATCTGAAAAAATGACAAAGTTCGAAAAAGAAGGTCTAAATCAAAAGCCTGTAGGTACCGGCATCAACATTAAGGTAGTTCATGGTACCCACATAAATAAATTTGACTTTGAGGAATTTATTATGTACTAGTTATACGACTTACCATCTGCTGACGGTGAAGGGAAATGTCGTGAGGAAACCCACATACCTACCCTAGAAGAAATTCTAAGGGTATGTCCGATCCACCAGCCTGCATTTGGCCAGCGTGTGTGAATTAATGCCTTAACCCCTTTCAACTCTCTTGACAGAGGAGAGGAGACCCGTGCCCTGCCCAAGCAGTGGGGATGTATATGGGTTACTACTATGGTACCCACAGTTTGGCTTTGAGTTTAGCAATTCAATCTAATTCGGATGCCATGAACTATTTGATGCTGCCTGTACCTTTTCATTCTACGCATGTGAGGAAATGATATACACGATTGTCCAAAGGAATATATGTACATTTATTGCCAAGAGGAAATAGGTATATATAAATTTATATTTATATAAAAACAACATACTTTTTTATAAATTTAGCGACAAATGTTTAAATCAAATATAATACACTTTGTTTAAAAAAAAACAATCTTCACATTTTTCTTAAAAATAAAATTAATTGTTCTTAAACTTAAAACTTTACGTAAGTTAATAGTATAGTACATTATGATACAAGTGTGCAAAGTTGGTCATTATGATCGAAGCGGGTTGTAATCCGATTCGTAGGGCGAGGGCGTGTCAAAATTCGGCCACTTTACTAGCAACTGTGTTGAAAAATAAAAATTAAGAGTATTTTAATCTAAAATAAACAATTTTTTGAATAAATTGCAAGGGAGAAATTTCATTATAAGCTAAACTATTCAAATACTTTTCATATGTTTTGTCAAAAAGTATGTTGGAATTGCGCCTATTCTTTTTTGATGAATGGACTCTTTTTTTAGTTTGTATATAAAGTTATACAAAGTTGGCCGTTTTGGTATTTTAGTTTTAAGTTTTCTATGCCATCCTTCGAGTAAGTTTGTTGTCCTGTGCTTTGTTGTCGAACAGCTTATCGTCTCGTGTGCATATTTGTTGAGCCAATACTTTGCAATATATTTTTTGAATGTCTGCATGGAATCAACGTTTGGAGCTATTTCAGATATTGATCTCCATCCGTCTAATATCTTATCAGCTGGTAATAACGGCAAATTCGCCGTCATCCTTACAATTTCTCCCTTCCCGTGTGTTGTCAAGACCAATATCTTTGGCTTTCTTTTTAATGGCCTTTTGGAAATGAAAGAAACATCCATAAACTTCTGCTTCAGGAAAAACAAGTTTCACTGCATTCATTGGTGCGGCCTCATAGTCACTTTTAAATTTTTTTATATTTATATGTAGTCTTCTTTTTAGCAAATCAAAAAGTCTAACGTACGTATCCTGCTTTTTGTTAGGTAATAAACAATACGCGATAGGAACCACATTGTTCGTCTCGGTGTTAGATCGAAGGTCCAAATGAATGGTGTACAACTGGCGGAATGGATCGGGACACGTATAAAATGTTCCATCCCCAAAATAAAAATCATCGTCGTGAAACATATTTAAGTAGTCCTTGGTCACTGATGTACAGAAAATTAAATTTTTTTCCTCCTCTTCACTGTCAACTAATAAAAAATTTTCAGCCAAACCTTTTGGTACAGTTACGCTTGCCAAAGTATTGAATTTTAATTTTTTCGACTCCAGGTATCGTTTTCTTATTTTATATAAACTATCTTTTACCTCTTTAAAAGAAGGCATTACATCAATATAACTCTGTTTTTCCTTTTTTAGGGGTTCCATGTATTTTTCAAAGGTTGCTTGAACTGGTCCCAAATCCTCACAAATTTCTTTTTTACATTTTCGAAGAGCTTCGAATACAACATTTCTCTTATCATTTTTCTCACATGTGTGGTTGCTAGAACGAATAATATTTTTTTGGTCTAAATCTAGCGTAATGGAAGCTGTACAAGAACTTCTATTGACGCAACGCCACAGAGTTCCACATTTGTTTTTTTTATTAAAATTGTACCGAAAACCACTCTGAATTACAGTCGGATGGTTTTTTTGATTCGTGGTAATTACAAAATTATTATCCATTTTGTAACTTTAAAACGTTTGGAAAGACACACATGTTTGACAGATATATAAATAATTAATATCACCACATAAATAATTAATATCACCTACTTAATTTGAAGTGGACAGTATTCTGATTAGCATTTAATCAAAGAGTTTTCATATGTATATTATCTCAACTAAGTATTATATTCTAGTGGACAATATTATACCTCATCATTTTTCTATATGGACCAAATTCTAGTGGACAATATTATACATCACCATTTTTCCATATGGACCAAATTTTGTTTAGGCAATTTTCTACATTGACAATTTTTTTATTTGGCATTTTTATATTTCGGCATTTGTATACGAGTGGACATTATTATACTTGGACATATTTCATTTTTGACACAAGTCGCCAAACTCAAAATTATTTAGTAATCGATTTTTTAAATAGTTTATGTTATAAAAGTAAATGTTTCTAAAATTTTGGTGAAAATGGCCATGAGTTTAGAAATTGTACTTAGAATACAAAGTAGGTACCTACACGTAAATAATGAGTATTGAGTAAGTAGGTAATTTCCTTGGCATTGTCAGAATACTCATCAATTGCCTTAAAACTAACATTTCATTGACAGTTTAAGGCTAAGTAGATACGATTGTAAATATCCGTGTATTTTTTACAAATGTTAGCAGAAAAAATAACATAGGTTAATTATGTTAGTGACTCTGACTGCTAAGCTGGAGGTCGTGCGTTCGATCTCCACCCAGGATAAAACTTTGTGTGATGAGCATTATGGTTTATTCTGTGTTTGGTTGTTTATCTATATTATGTATGTATTTAGAAATATATTTATCAGTTGTATGGTTTCCAAAGTAGCTTCAAGCTTTGCTTAGTTTAGGATCAGATAGCCTTGTTCAAGTCGTCATAAGATTATTATTATTATAAT
The DNA here is from genome assembly GCA_945859575.2 of Herminia tarsipennalis. Classification (NCBI taxonomy): domain Eukaryota; kingdom Metazoa; phylum Arthropoda; class Insecta; order Lepidoptera; family Erebidae; genus Herminia; species Herminia tarsipennalis. The sequence goes on from OX243835.2 coordinate 19,935,497, forward strand.
TAACTAGCTGACCCACGCAACTTCGTTTGCGTTAATTTCATCCGTTTTTGCAACATTTTTCATTGCTGCTAAGCTCCTATTGGTCGTAGCGAGATGTTACATTGCTTATATCCTTCCTCGATAAATGGGCTATCCAACAGTTAAAGAATTTTTCAATTGAAACTTGTAGGTCCTGAGATTATCACGATTAAACAAACAAACAAACTCTTCAGCTTTATAATATTAAGTATAGATAAATTTATACGCAATGTTATTCTCGAAGTACATATCGAAGGACATTTGTAATTTATTTATTCTTCAACATTACATTTTCTTTTTTATTAGTAAGTATATTAAATTATGTTTTAGGCATCATCGCCTTTTTTACAAATTCTTATATGGGTTTTAATTTTTTTTTCTTAAGCTTTTAGTTATCCCGCGCAACTGCAACAAATCTGCTTTTTCTTTACAACAAATATAGCTAAGAAAACTCCCGACTAATTCGCTGTGAACAAAAAAAAACAAAATCAGTTCATGCGCTCGGGAGCTACGATGCCACACACACACACACACACACATACACACAAACGGACAGACAAGTCAAACTTATAACACCCCGTTGTTTTTGCGTCGGGGGTAAAAAAAGTCGGGAAAAGCTAGAGTAAAAATGTGAACTGTTATTGTTTCCTTTATAAATAACGTCAGTTATGACATTATCTGCTCAACTGTTTGCCGCACGGACGCACAGGATTAGGCGGATTCATTTATTGTTAGTAAGTCATTTATTTCATCGTGGAATACTAAGCGGTTACTGGCGCTTATGATAACGCTTTTGTGTCAGGTTTGTATTAATTGAGCTAGAATTTAATTTTGTCATTTATCTGTTGTCGAGTAATATAACAAAAAATAAATAAACTGGGAACCGCGAATCTTTATGCTATGAGCTACTTTTTACAAAACTCAACGTTTTAAAAATGTTACAGCGTTAAGTTTTGTGACAGGCGTCTTAAAAAAAATAGCTCATAGCATAATGATTCTCGATTCTCAGTTTATCATTCTTGTTAGATTTTCTCCTGGCATATGAAGTCTCCCGCAATATCTACAGGAAAAGAAAAACCGGGAAACACATTTACTAGGACTAGGATATCTAAATTAGGTACTCTTCGTAGATACATAATGCAATTCATTTAGTAGCTGTTTTATTCTTTCAGGCGGATCACCAAATTGCGGGGCAAATAAAACATACGTGCCTTGCAAATTCGGTTGTCCTACAAACTATTGTCCGACTTCGGACACTCGCGCCATAGTAGCTTGTTCACCACCATACCCATGCACCGGTGGTTGTGCCTGTAACAGTGGCTACTTGTTCCAAGACGATATAGACGCAAAATGTATAAAGTCTTCAGATTGTCGTAAGTGCCTATCTTACTATTACCACACTTTTTACTGTACCTACATATTAACCTACGTATTACTAACTAGCTGTCCCGCGCAACTTCGTATGCGTAAATTTTCCCCGTTTTTGCAACATTTCACGTCGCTACTCCGCTCCTATTAGTCGTAGCGCGATGTTATATAGCCTATAGCCTTCCTCGATAAATGGGCTATCCAACAAAAAAAGAATTTTTCAAATCGGAGCAGTAGTTCCTGAGATTAGCGCGTTTAAACAAACAAACAAAGCAAACAAACAAACTCTTCCGCTTTATAATATTAGTATAGATTACCGCACAGACGCACAGGATTCTGAGAATAAATAAGACTGTTAGAAAAGACTGCCAGGTATACAAACAAACATAATTTACTGATTGCCTCTGTGGCGCGGTGGGAGTGTATCCGACTGCTACGCCAGAGGTCGTGGGTTCAATCCCCATCTAAGATAAAACTTTCTGTGATGAGCTTGATGTTTTATTCTGTGTCTGGGTGTAATTTATCTATAATATGTATGTATTTAGAAATTTATAAGTATGTTTATCAGTTGTCTGGTTGCCATAGTACAAGCTCTGCTTAGTTTGGGATCAGATGACGTTGTGTGAGTTGTCCCAAGATATCATTGTAAGGTAAGCAATTGTAAGTAAATAAGAAATCCATTTTTTTAAAATTAAAAAGATAACTAGTAATGTGGGATTGTGGGTCCCACATAATTAACAATCCTGTTAATCCTATAACTAAGCTTGTTAGGAGTAGGTTCACGTCGGTAGTATAATGGGTAGGATTCGAACTCGCGACATTCGGTCGACGGCTACCGCCTTTTTTAAATCTTGAATTCAATTTTCGCCTTCTTCCTGTCGTCCGACTAATTTGCAATTTGGTATACATATTATAGATCTGATAATGGTTAAATAATGTGTTATTGTCATTTAGGTATTCATTAACAAATTGACATTGTATTTGAATATTACAAAATTATAAAATAATATAATGGTATAAAGGCCATTCTTTTCTTCCTTTTGATATCAAAATTAATATTTTATATTTGATCAGTCGTTACAAGTACTTTGGCCAATATTTAAGTTTTTACCTTTGTTGTAAGTAGATGGTCCTACTATTTTGCAGGCTGATTTTGGTTTATCTAATACTTTTTGATAATACAATTTGCATCAGTCCTTTAACATAGTGTATAGTATATTAGTCGCAGCAACTTAACCCCCATATCAAGTTTATCAACATTCAAACATTGTAAAATTGGCAATTTGAAAAGTGTGGCCGCGAGTTTTTATTGCCAGGTTCTTTTCTCCGTCTTTACCTATTGTTTGCGAACTTTGCATGACATGTACATGTCCCGACGTATCACAAGAGTTATTTTGCATCCTAAGTGGCCAAAGAATTTTGAAATTTAAAATTATTATTATTGATTTAACTTCACATTCTTTTATTTTTTACTATAAATTATTATGTATTTATTGTACAACGTCATCTATTGACCACTGCGTTGTACTTTATTTAAAAGATACATAAAGTACAACGCACTAGTCAATAGACAAAATATTTTTAGAGGTTTAAATTATATGTACATAATAATTATGTACATATAATTTGAAACCTCTAAAAATATGTAGTCAAATGATGAAGGTTTTAACATTTGACCACATCTTCACGCGATTTATGTCATTTAAGTGTAACAATGTTTTAGTACCTACTTATTTGTGTTTTTCTAAATAGACGGACGTTCATTTCCTCCTAAAGAAAGTTAAGGAAATGTAATAAAATTCTTTTGTGTATTCGGAAACGTGATATACAAACAAAAACAAACAATGAGGAAGGTTTATGTAATATTAGTTGGAAAAGAAACATTCATATTTTGAGACGAAGACGGTTATGAAAGATTACCCTGATTCAGAATATTGTCTTGAGATATTAAAATAAGCTTTTAACGTTGGTGTAAACTGTGTGCTATTTTCAATGGTAGTTATAGCAAGATAGGTAAAAATGGTACAGATATCTATCTCTCATTTAATGTTCCGAATGGTCTAGACGTTTTCGACTTCGATCTAAGATCGTCGTGACAATCTTTCACTGGCAGTCTTTCGTGAAAAAACAGCTATCTGAAAGTTGATAATAAACATACAAGCGTATTGTATTGTATTGTATTGTATATGTAGTGAAACATAAGAGTAGTTTCAATCTTCAACAAAATCCAAACCACTCAAACGTTGAGAGGGTGTAAACCCCACACTATAATAATAGTAGTCTCTGTGGCGCGGTGGTGTGTCCCATACGGGACACCACTTTGTGTGATCCACAAATTCTTGTTCCGAGTCTGGGTGTACTTTGTGAGTTTTATGTTTGTAAGGTCCCCTGCGTCATAGGGCCTGTATCCTAATGTGGGAGTAGTCCTTTAAAGTAGTACTTCAGACAGTATGGTGGACGATTGTAAAGTAAAGAAAATGAAACTCAAGCGTCTTGAACAAACTGTTACTGACTAGAAACATCTAATAGTAGCTTAAACTAGATACCTATAATCGTCAGATTATTTTCTACTTTTACCATATCGATGTATTCATTTTGCAGCCCCTGTAAAATGTACAAGACCAAATGAAATTTGGGATCGTTCTCCTTCAAATTGCTTTATGGAAAGATGTGAAGACATGTATACCAAATGTGATAATATCTATCCAAGTCCACCAAGATGTGTCTGCAAACCCGGATATTATAGAAACGATAAAGATATTTGTATACCTGCTTCTAAATGCCGTAAGTAATAATAAGCTATTAATATTCTTTTAAACTTTTTTAGTACTTTTAGCGCGCTTTATACGCATGTTTTGTGTGCTTCTTTGTACTCTTGCAATATTATTTGTATCTGAAGAACGACAGCTAGGTTTTTTTTGTATTATTCTAGGTCTTCAAACACTATTTTACTATAATAATACAATAATTGCATTTTTGAAAGATAGAATAATTTGAAGTCCAGACCCAGGAATCGAACCCGAGACTTCCGTATGCCAAACCGGGGCTCATGCCAAACCGTATGCTCTGTGTAACGAAGTAATAACAAAAGCCGTGATAGTTCTTTAACTACCGGCTAGATAAAGCTAGAGAAAGAGAGAGAGAGAAAATATTAAATTAAAAGATTGAAGATTAAATATTCGATTCCAGCGCCGGTTTGGCATACGGAAGTCTCGGATTCGATCCTGATTGACTTTAAATTTTTCTATCTTTCAAAAATCCAATTATTGTATTATTTTAGTAAAATAGTGTTAAATTATTAATGACACTAGCTGTCCCGCGCAACTTCGTCTGCGTAAATTTTCCCCGTTTTTGCAACATTTATCATTGCTGCCCCGCTTCTATTGGTCGTAGCTTGATGTTATATAGCTTTCCTCGATAAATGGGATATCCAACAGTGAGAGAATTTTTCAATACGGATCAGTAGTTCCTGAGATTACCGCGTTCAAACAAACAAACAAACTCTTCAGCTTTATAATCTAATATATATAAATCTCCTGTCACGATGTTTGTCCGCGATGGACTCCTAAACCGCTTAACAGATTTCGTTCAAATTTGCACGCAATATGCAGTTTGGTCCAACTTGAGAGATAGCTTAGAATTAATTACATAATTATAGTCGCAATTACTAAAAAAATGTGTGGCACTCGGGGACTGCCGCGGTAAAGCTATTGCATAGCATTTTTATCAATTTAAACAATTAAAAAAACAAAAAAATTCAAATAAGTTTTTTTTAATTATAAAAAAACAATGTTTTTAATTTTTATTTTCTTTAAATTTCTTTTTTTTTTTTAATTAAAAAAAAGTCATTAAAAGTTCAGCTTAAGAACAAACAACTAAAAAGTTTCACTGCTGTGCCGGTCGGAATGGGGGTGTTAGTCTTCATATTAATTAGATCAGCGACAGAACATAAAATAGTATACCTACTTATAATAATACAATAACACAACACAATAGGGTGGAAAATGAACCAACACCTAAACCAAAACATAACCACAACTCCTGTGTGGCCCTTTGCTGTGGCCTTTATAATAGAAACAACAAGAAAGGGGAAGACTAAAATGACAATAGGTAACATAATGTCAATAGATGGCGCTGTTTTTTAGTTTTGTTACTATTCAATACAAAATGTACTACGGTCTGAATCGCGCTATTTTAACAAGAAAGGGGAAGACTAAAATGACAATAGGTAACATAATGTCAATAGATGGTGCTGTATTTAATTTTGTTACTATTCAATACAAAATGTACTACGGTCTGAATCGCGCTATTATGATTTTTGCAGCCAGAATCATAAGTACAAAATGAAACGGCGTTAGACGATGCACGGCCTTCCTGTGGGGAGCGTGAGGTTTTTTCGTTACGAAATTTCTGGATTCGGTCCCCGCGCTCAAGGCCCGAGATAAAAGCTATGCAATAGCTTAAAAAAATGAGGGATCCCATGTCCACCCGTGCGAAGCCGGGACGGGCCGCTAGTATTAGTATAGATTTCATCAGCGTTTTAAAAGTGAAACCCTAAGTAAGACACGGTCTTTAAAACTAGCTTTACTCAAGACAGAATATAGACTAATTTAATTAATTCCGTCGCGTTCAACATAATCTCATAGACTTAATATAATATAAAAAAACATCAAAACTTTCACAATGAAATTCGTAACTTCACTTTTATCGTGAGCTAAGGAAGTTTTATGGATGCTTGCATTTCAAAGATATTGCAACAGAATAGCGACAGGGCTTGGACAGTAAACCTTATTTCCATATTTTTCATTTGAATTTTGTCGTGAGCCGTCCGGTAGAAGAATGGAATCATAAATCTATTCCGATAAAACCATAGCTTGAAAAGAAGGTTTTAACATAAGGTAAACAAACCACTAAAATACTGGCGTTATACGAAATTATTGCTGAAATTTGCTTGAAAAGAAGATTCGAAACATCAATTGTACTAGATACGTTAGTATTTCCTAAGTATGAATTGTACATATAAGAGATCGAACCCCTTTGGTTCGCACTACATAGATATGAACGGCATGACCACTGCACTTAAATTAAATGGAATTATAAACCGACAGAGAATAATACAAGACTGTCAAGAAATAAAAATTAAGCTAAGTGCCTGGGGTTACATTATAACTAGGAAGCTCTTTTGATGTAAATTTTTTCGGATTTTTCACAACCGCTTTGAAGCTACGATGCTACAGACAGATAAAGGCCACTTTATAATGTTCTGACATTACTTAAATAATTACCAACTAACCAATTACAAGCGCTACCACGTTTAGTTTTAAATGGGAAATACGTTTACCGTTGTTTAGCAAATCCAACTGGCTATTACTAGTACCTGCAAAGGTAATATATTAAACCTCTTTGTTCGAGGCCTTTGAACGAATAACACAAAAATGAAAAGTGGAAATAAATCCTGGCTTTTCCGAAGGCATTTCGATGGCTTCGCTGAGAACCCAAGTGAAACTGGTTTCTGCAACTTTAGTAAATCCTATAGTAATATTTTGAACTTGGTTTTGAAGTTATCTTTTTCCTTTTATATTGTTGATTACCATTGTATCTATACTAATATTATAAAGAGGTAAGGTTTGTAAATTTGTGAGATTGGGGGTAATCTCTGGATCAATTGAAAATTTTCTCACCAATAAAAAGCCGCGTTATTTGTGAGTGTAATAAGCCCGACGAAGTGGGCACGGGTCAGCTAGTTGTTTATACGATGGCACTAGTATAGTATTATATTATCTGTGACGATGGTTTAAATGAGCCTGCATGTCAATAATTGGAAAATATGTTTTTCGGATGGTTATGGTTTATATTATGTAAAAAAAAATCTATGCGAAATATCTAGACCAATTTTGAAAATTCTTTTACCAATAGAAAGCCGCGTTATTTGTGAGTGTGATAGGCCCAACGAAGTGGGCACGGTTCAGCTAGTTGTTTATATGATGGTTTAATTGAGCCTGCATGTCAATAATTGGAAAATATTTTTTTCGGATGGTTTATATTATTTAAAAAAAAAATCCATGTGAAATCTCTAGTATAAAATAATTGCTTAAAATCGCGATATCTCGAGAATCGTTTTTCGTAGGAAAACACACGGAAAACAGGATCAAAACCTTTTTTGTTGAAAAATTAAAGGCTACAAACTTTGTCTATGCGTTTTCATATTTGCAATAAACCAGAATTCATGATCGAGATCATCTAGAATTTTTGTTGTATCCAGCCAGCAAAAAAAACAGCTTGTGTGGAATTTTACTATTCCTGGAGTATTATATTATACCTATTTCTATTGACGAGATACTTATCTAATGATTGATTTTATATTAAAATTATAATTGCCAGGCAACATTTAGTTTATCATAAAGCACACATCCGTATATCGAATGATAATATTTTACAAAACCATTAACCAATATTGTATTTATTTCAAATTTAACTTTCGAAAGACTAACAAAAGTATTGAAATAACAGATAGCGATATCGTTAATTTCAATAATAGGTACAAGTATTTGTTTTATTTGGTCTAGACTAGAATAATTAATAATACTAGAATAATTGGTACTTTATCTCTGAAAAGTTGTAACCAATAACCTATTTCAAAGTTAAGGTGTATATCGGTAGGTACACAATGTCAAAAAAAAACATGCTTATCATTTATAACGAAATTTCACCAACAATAAAATTAATCTTGAAATTCATTACTGCTGAACGTAAACAATTAAGAGAAAATTAGAAACTTTTTATTGTTACGAACAATTGCGTTATCAACGAAATAATTAAAGTAAACCATTCGTATAAATGAGAAACCTTAAAAAATAATTGGGACTTACTCTTTAGTATTATATACTAAAGAGTAAGTCCCAGTTATTTTTTTATTATCTTTATATTATTTATTTATATTATCTCTAACAAGAAAATATAATTGTTATCATGTTATCAATATTATTTTCTTATTATGAACTTATTAGAGATTCACGCATTTTTAAGGTTTCGTAGCCAAAATAGTTTGCCCTTATAGTTTCATCATATACGTCTGTATGTCTGTCAGTCTGTCCGTCCGTTTGTCATAGGCATTTAGTGAAAAAGTGTCTTGTTGTAGTGTAGCCGCTACTTAGTTTGATGGCTAAATAATAAAAATAAATATTTTTAGAATTTTTAGGGGGGGGGGGAGGGGGGGCACTCCATCCTTCAACGTGTGGCACATCATTCGACAGGTCTTTCAAAAACGTTTTAAGCTTTTTTTTAAAGACGACTCCCGCAGTAGGGTACAAGCCCTGTGTTGCGGGAACTTGACAAACATACAAGTCACAGACACAAATTACACCCAGACCCAGAACAACAATTTGTGGATCACACAAAGTGCTGTCCCGTGTGGGAATCGAACCCACGACCTCTTGCGTCGCAGTCGGTCACACTCCCACCGCGCCACAGGGGCCGTCAACTTCAAGTCAAAAATGTTTTATCAAAGATTGATAGAACATTTTTGGTAATAATCGCTCCGAAAGTTGCATAAATTGTGTCTTCCCTTAACTTTTGAACCGTGTGACCTAAAAATATAAAAATCACAAAGGTAGCTAATAATAAACTAAAATTATTTTGGACATTATATGATATCATTGAGTTATTGCTGAAAAACTGCGTTTCTTAACAAGAGGGCGTAAGTGCAATGAACATACGCTCATATCTCGCTGAGGCAATTATTCAAGGCTGCGGAACCCTACACTGAGCATTGTCCGATATGCTATGATGCCTGTTTTTTTAAAGATTGACCTGTTTACCCTTATTTTAGGGAACAAATATTTTTTTCTCGGGACATAGGCATGCCAAAATCGCGTATGTGCAGTATTTATGACTGACCAGGCATCACAGGCATCAGTTGCCGTGTGGTGCCGGCTTAAGAATAGTACCACCCCATCTCTTCCCGTGGGTGTCGTCAAGGCGACTAAGGGATTTCACACCGGAGGACGGGCAGCAGCGTCCTCTGCGTACTTAAAGCCTTACTGCGATCACCAACCCGCTCGCCAAGCGTGGTGATTATGGCAATTACCCCCAGGATCTACATACTAGTAGGTTCTACTGGGGAGACCCGTGCCCAGCAGTGGGCCATCATATGGGTTGATATGTACAGGCATCACATCGGTAATCGGATACACCATACTATTACTTATTCTGTGACACAATCGAACAGTATTTCATCTAAATAAACAGATAAACACTTGTGTAATTTTATTTGTTCTCAGTTCAAAATATTTTCATTAAGAAAACGAAGCTCTTGCAACAAAGTTTTAAGTTGTCAAAACTTACCTTTCCGACTTAGTAGATACTCGTATGAATAAAACTAATTAACGTAATTTACGTACAAATGAGGTTATCAAATAGCGCTCGCAAGTCACAACCGACGAAGTAACTTTATATGCACGATACTGCACTCCTCTTCGTACATTGTCTTCATAATGGAGTGTTGGTTGCTTTATTAAGTTACATCATTGTTCTCTTCAACTGCGGGAACTTATTATACGAGTGAAATATTTGTAATATGTTGTGTATCAGCTACTCAGATGACTAACTGTACAAAATACCGCGATGTTTTGTGACACCGTCATCGATTTCAGATACAGTTACTGCATTATTTAGTATAATTGTATTTTTTTTAAAGATTAATCTTTTATTAAGGAGACGGACATAAATTATACCAAGATTCGGAGCAGTCTGGTTCTTATTGGGGAAATGTCAATCTACCCATTTTTCTGCTCTCTGCCATAAGAAGAATGATATTACAAAGTTATTTAGTGTTATGTAAAGAAGCCACATCACAGTCTACCGTTAGATCGTGACTCTAACGGTAGACTCTCTTTGACGGGAATATCCTGAGAGTGGTTAACAGTTTTACACTAAGACGCGTCTGCTGGCTTTTCGAAAGACGGAATAATAATTACTACGTATGAGTAGTCACTTTGCGTGGAGTTCAGATTCTCGTAAGTAAACGAAAGGTATAGTTTTGAGCTGTAAATAATATACATTGAAACTTGTACTAGTCGGAATAGTTCGTCATATTTGCTAATTTCTTCGTCCCAAGTCTGGGCGAACCACTCGCTATTGAACCTCATAGATTCACGCGATTTCAAGCTCAACAGAGATCAAGTTAACCATTATTTTTTGTAATATTTTGATATGTAAATTGTACAAAAATAGTTCAATAATTATTGTGAGATTGAATAAACATGGTGGGAATTTAATTACAAAAAAACCCCATTTTTTCCGACAGTCAAAAGCAAAATAAAAAACAAAATTTTGATACCTTTTATTATTTACTCTTAAAAAACGAAGTGAAAATAGCAAAAAAACAAAAAAGAAAAAGAAAAAAAATAACCAGCGGTCTTGAACCCTCAATCAAAAGAATAGAGATCGATTCAAGGCCAACCGTTTAACCACAGGACCACGGAAGACAGCTATTCGTTGAAATACCTGTCCTGATAAATCTTTTAAAAAGTTTGGTTTAGCTCCTTTTAATTATAGCGTGAAGACATGCATTTAGGGAACTATAAGTTAATATTTAACACCTGCAGATGATAGCGTGATAATTCTTGGTCTAGTCAAGGTGTTTATATAAACTACAAATTGCCAAATTTCATAAACATCCACCCAGTGGTACTCTCATTATTTGCAAAATATTAAACAGACAATATACTCGTACGTTAGGTATTGCTCAGGTCCTAAGGAAAATAGCACAATAAAAAAATGTAACTTTATATTTAACCCAGATATATCTATATAATGGAGATGTTAGCATCCAAAAGATAGAACCGTAAACGAGTTCTGAAAATTGCCACAGAGTCAAACTGATTTGTCCAACAGGAATATTTTTCTTGATGGTCAAACTTCTCGGCATATGGACCTTTTTTATAATAATTGTCGTATATAATTGAGTAGGTACAGTGTTGTAGATATTTGTCATTTGTATTTTATTGTCAGTTTCCGATTTTGAATAAACAGAATTGTCCTTAATTATATTGTATTATTTTGCGTCTCTTGCAATTTTATCTATTACTAGCTGACCCGCGCAATTGTTATAACTCAACAAACTATGTCATGTGTGGTATCATCGTGTAGGTATTTTAAAATCATGAGGTTTCTTAAATATTTTTTCACTAATAACGTATATATAGTGATTTAAAGTTTGGTATAAAACTATTTTCACTCGAATTTCCGGTAGTTACAGTTATTACGTAATGTTACGTCTTACTCTCTAGGCACTATAACGTATTAAAAAAAAACAAAAAACCCGTCTGCTTATAAAAGATTAAAACAAGATGACCTTAAATCATACAGTCGGAGGCATTTAGTAAGATCTCTGGGATTCATGAATGCCGACTGCATGATTTAAGGTTATATCTTGTTTCAATCTTTTATAAGCAGTTTTTTGATTTTTTAAATTTATTTCAATTTTTAATACTTGACAATAATTATATAAAAAATAGTAGTTACATCCTACAACTACTCAGAAGTAGTTGTAGAATGTAACAAGTCGGAGGCACTTTACTAAGTTCATAGAGATTCATTAATGCCTCCGACTAGGACTGAAGAAATTATAAGGTCGGGGCAACAGTATTTTCGTATTTTTCATACAAAGAAAAAAATATTCAGATATATTTTTTTCATAATATGTATGTGCCATGATCCCATTGATGTCAACATTTTTAAAAAAAAAATATCAAAAAAATCTGACAGGTAATTTTTACAGTGTTCTTTTGAGCTTAACTTTATGCTTCCTAAAGAGTTCTGAAGTGACCGAAACAGGTGGAAATCTGATGGAGCACGATCCCAGCCAAGCTCTCAATTTTTGCTGAGTGGCTATAGATTAGTGCGGTCTGGCGTTGTCATGATGGAGCACCACGCCCTTCCTGTTTACCAGCTCCGGCCGGCTTTTCTCAACGGCTTCTTTTAACCTCGTCAGTTGCTGACAGTAGAGGTCAGAATCGATAGTTTTACCCGGCGGTAAAAGCTCATAGTGGACGATTCCTTTCCAATCTTACCACACACAGTATCACTTTAAAAAAAAACTTGATTTTATCCGTGACAGGACGTCCAGAGCCAGCCTCATCCTTCACACTGAAGTTTCCAGACTTGAAACGCTTGAACCACATTTGTGCTACTCGTATTGATACCGCATTAGGTCCGTAAACCGCACAAATTTTATTCGCGGTTTTCGTCGAATTTTTACCTTTTTTGTAATAAAACTTGAAAAAGTACGTAGTATTTTAGCAATCAGAAAACATTAAACTATTAAAAATTAATAACTAAGTAAGTACTAAGAGAAATTTAACATGATTGATCGATGTCACTACAGATCTTTGACTGAATGTGATGTTTCTTAGGGGAGCTATGTGTCTAGCAATGAGTACCTAGGTCAAATAATCCCCGTTTACAAGTAGCGTTTTTAGTTAAATTGTATTATGACGCCATCGACTCGTTTATAGGATTTTCCGTGTTCTTCTCTTACTTGCCAAACACTTCCAGTGTAAAATATTTTGTAACCATTGAGTCATGAGCTCAAAATGTCTTATAGACGTATTACTTAAAAACTTTGTCCAGGCATTGTCGTCGCTTCCAATACTATGAAAAATGATCTACGAAGTTATAAGTAAATAAATTATTTATTTCAAGATTAATTAGTCGTTGCCACGATTCCGCAATCCACATACACAATTATTAATTAATTAAATAATTTATTGAGGTTTTGATTAAGTACGAGTAAAGCCTTTTTGTGATAATGAGGAATCGCGGAATAAATATAAATATTCGAACACTTTTTATTACTGACCTTACCATACCAGGTATAGCTAGATGGTTGTTACCCGACTGCTGAGGAGGGTCACGTGTTTGACGCGTATGTATCCTTCCAATGTTCGTATGTACGCTTATAACTCCTCAATGGTTCAACCGATGTTACTAAATGATACGTGATTAAATTCATCGCGATGGCGTGAGTGTCACCAGGTACATAAAATTCTTAAAAAATCTTATTCGTGGATTTTATGCGGTTTAATGTGCGGCCTGAGAAAATTAAACATTTCGAAGACGGGGTGTCAAATTAAAAGCTATCGAGTGAGGTATCAAATTAAAAGCTATAAAAAAGACGAGTTCGAAAATATATTATGGGTAATCTCTATGTTTAAATATAATATCATGCAATCGGAGGCAAGGAGGAAATTAATGAATTTTGTTAAACTCAATATCGTGCCTCCGACTGCATGATATTAAATTTGTTTTTATCATTTTGCAGACATAGTTTTTTACTCACTTTTACCAAATTAAACTTACATTGTACATCACTTATTCTTTAGCTAAACCGGTGTGTGGAGAAAATGAAGTAGCTTCCGACTGCAAGATAGTCTGCCCACCTCAATCGTGCGAAAGTATATTCACCAGTTATTTGTGTGCCGATGGGCCATGCACCCCTGGATGTAATTGTAAAGATGGCTATTTGAGAAACAGTCTTGATGTCTGCATTCCGAGTGACAAATGTTTCTCAGGTAAGTCGTATTTTTGAAAGTCTTTTATAAAATGATAGTCGCTATTTGGTGAAAACCTTTTGGAACTGCCAAAAATTCGACTGCCTCTGTGGCGCAGTGGGAGTGTGTCCGACTGCAAGAGGTCGTGGGTTCGATCCCCACACGGGACACCACTTTGTGTGATCCACAAATTGTTGTTGCGAGTCTGGGTGTACTTTGTGTCCGTGTCTTGTATGTTTGTAATGTCCCCCGCGACACAGGGCTTGTACACCAAATCGGGAGTCGTCTTTTTAAAAAATAAAATAAAAAGAAATAGATAGGCAACTAATAAATGATTAACGTTTTTTTCCTTTTCACTTTCAAGACAGTAATCCATGTGACGATCCTAATGCATCACCTCAAGAATGTGCAAGTACTTGCCAACCAACTTGTGAGGATCCTGACACTAGCAAGCGTATATGTACCCTATCCTGTAGGCTAGGTGGTTGTGTTTGCAATCCAGGATACATTTTGGATAAACCAGGCGGGACATGTATTAGAAAGGAGGACTGTCGTGAGTATCTTTCACTTAATCCTTCGTTATCATAGCAACCACTTAAACTGATTTTCTGCAGAAATTGGTAACGATGTTCTTTTCTTCTCAATTACTTAGAGAACCAGAATTGTAGCGATCCTAACGCATCACCCCAAAACTGTCCCAGTTATTGCCAACCTACTTGTGAAAGTATTTAGAAAATATCGTTTAGAAGTTCATAATATAATATAACTAGTTATGATATTTGATAAATTTACTGGACTCACGGGGTTATTGCAGCAAATGTATCAAATATTATATCACAAGTAATGTTACAATATTAAATATATTTCGGGACTTAATCGCGTGAATTATTTAAAGGTACGAACCTTTTATTTACCCGACGCGACGCGACGTTTCGATCGAATTTCACCGATCGTGGTCACGGGTCGACTGATGGCAGCTTAGCGATGTCTCCGTGAAATATATCTAATATGTTTAAAAATCGCGAAAGTTAACAACTTTAATAAAGAAAACAATAAATGTTACAATATGGATTTCTACAACGATATTTTCTATGTTAGAGACGTTGCGTAGCGTATTATTACAATTGTTTCAGTTTGCCTACCAAATAATGTACAGTTAACAGAAAAATAAAAAAAATGACAAGACAGGATTTTATTTATATAGTACTAGCAGATTCGCGCAACTTCGTTCGCGTCACTTTGTCCCGTTTTTGCAACATTTTTCATTTATGCTCCGCTCCTATTGGTCGTAGCGTGCTAGTTGCCTGCCCCGGCTTTGCATGGGTGGCATAGCCTAGTTTTTTTTATCTTTAGTTACAATATTGAAATTTTTATAGGGATCTCAATTGTTTTTTGACACTAAAATATAGCCTATGTTACTCCCCGATAATGTAGCTTTCTAATATTGAAATTATTTTTTAAATCGGTCGAGTAGTTTTTAAGTTTATTCCTTACATACAACATTACAAATCTTTCCTCTATAAAATATAAGTATAGATTATAGTAAAGTAAATGTTGTACCAGGTGTAAAAACGGTTTTGCTTCGAAGTACGGCTCTCTGGTACGCACAGGAAAAACTTGCGAATACGAAAGTATTTGAATTAACACTTGCATAGGAAATCGATACATGTTATTATACAGTACCTATGTATACTTAATCCCTGTCCAATCCGTTAATGTGTGGTTAGGTTTCATGTTCCCATTCGATTAATGCCATTTTAAAAAAAAAATGACAAAGAAAATTACTTAATTTTATTTTGAAAATATGTGGAGTCGTAAAAGATTGTTTTGATTGTAAAGAGGCTCTTTGCAAACAATGTCAATAAAAAATCTTGAAAATTTACACATTTCGACAAAATTGGGTACTTAAATCGTGTACTACAATTTTAATATTCAATAAAAAAAAACATTTCAATTTTTCTATTTTTTTAGCGTTGTTAACAGAATAACTAAACACCCCTTTCGAGTCGGACAGGGATTAATTTACACCTTGTATAAATAAGGAGCACAATCGTATTTGCAAACAAAAGAGCTTTGAATATTTTTTCGTTGATACGATTATGCTCAATATTTTTAAGGCAACGCGAATTATTTTCATCTCACCACTTGCTTACCCAGTCTTAAAAAAATTAAAAAAATTCAATTCAAAATTCTAAAAGTTCGCGAAAGGCGTCCTCGAAATCCTCCTTCACCAAAACGGATCCTTACATTCCGCTAAAGTAACAAAAACCTAATAATACATTCCGCTAAAGTAACAAAAGCCTATTAATACATTCCGCCAAAGTAACAAAAGCCTATAAGCTTCAAATGTGGAACTGATGATGCATCCGCCCGGGCCTCGCACCCTGACTCTTATTTTTATTTCCAACAATTAACGACAAATTTAAAGGCACACGTTTTAAAATAGGCGGTAAACGCATTCTGTGAAGCCATTAAAGAGGTCCCTAAGGAAGACGGGACCAACTGCTTTATACAATGATTTCAGTGAAAGCAAAAATGCATAAATTGCGAGGGAATATACTTTGAAATACAATAAATGATCGTAAGTCTTATATTTAATCTTATTTTATTGACTGCCTCTGTGGCGCGGTGGGACTGTATCCGACTGCTACGCAAGAGGTCGTGGGTTCGATCCCCACCCAAGGTAAAACTTTGTGTGATGAGCACAATGGTTTATTCTGTGTCTGGGTGTTCTTTATCTATAATATGTATGTATTTAGAAATATATAAGTATGTTTATCAGTGGTCTGGTTTTCATAGTACAATCTCTGCTTAGTTTGGGATCAGATAGCGTTGTGTGAGTTGTCCCAAGATATGATTATTATTATTATTATTATTTATCAGAATCCAGAAACTTTCAGTGTGCCCTAAGTATTCAGGAAAGTATTAAAACATTTGAAATACAACAAAGTACATCCACACTCGAATACATTAGTTATACATTTTTGTCCGAAACAGGCGGCATCATCAATGTAGATTAAAAAGTTTCCTGTTTAGCACACACCAATCAACATGTTTATTTCACGTTAAATATTGTCACATTAGCGACTATAAAATTAGTCAAGGTGGTCAAGGACAATGACTGTAGACATAGACTTTGTTAACAACATGTTTTGAACATTATACAAAATATTTCAACAGTTGTTCTTGCACAACAACAGTTGTTTTGTTTGTTGTTGTTCCTGTTCAACTGACAAAATATTTTGTATGATGTTAGCCAGCGGTAGCCAGCTTACTGTTAAATAATTTACAGCTGTGTTATTTGTTAGTACATTCAAACTGTTATTAATAAAATATTAATTGAGATATTGCATCCAGTACTGCAGAAAAACATGTTTCGAGTCTTGTTTACGAAGTAAACCAAATAACCCATACATAAATCTTATATCTTTAAACGAGCAATTCTTGTATTATCTAGATAGAAGCCTACTTAGTTGTGATAGTTTTCCTTTTAATTTTACTTTAAATAGTGCCTCAAAAACCCTTATAGTTTCGTCATGTCCGTCTGTCTGTCTGCCTGTCTGTCCGTATGTCACAGGCATTTCACTCAAAAACTACACAATGAATATTGGTGAATTTAGTGCAATGGTGTCTTGTAATAGCCGCTACTTAGTTTGATAGCTAAATAATAAAAATAAATATTATTAGGGGTGCAATCCATACATATAACAGAAAAAAATCAGCAAAAATCACCGAGTGTCATCATTCGACAAGCCTTTCAAAAACATGTAAGGTTTCAAATAACCTTTTTTGTTTGAGTGAATATTAATGGAAATAATTACCCCGAACGTTGCATAAATTGTGGCCCCTCCCCTTATCTTTTAAACTGTGTGACCAAAAAATAATTAGAATTTGGTGAAATGGCGTCTTGTAGTAGCCTACAAGATGCCTTTTCACCAAATTTCATCAATATATTCATTGTGTAGTCTTTGAGTAAAATGCCTGCGACATACGGACGGACAAACAGACTATTATACTTTAAGCGTTCCGTTTTTGCCATTTTGGCTACGGAACCCTAAAAATACCGAGCAAAGCTCGGTCATCCAGGTACTATAATAAATAGGTACTACCACTGTCAAGTGAAATCAGATCTTACCCAACTGTGTTCAAAATAATCAATAAAATTAACATCTTTGGCATGCTCGCGCTCTATTGCCGAAACGACTTGACGGACTTCATCATAACGAGGATGCATGTAAATTCTGGCATTGACATCTATTCTTGTCCTGACCACAGAGCAATAACTAAAGCCTGGAATTTGATAAAACCTTACAAAAAACTATTTTGCATGTGGTTGTTTTTTTCTTTCTTGCTTATATATCTATTTTTTGTTTTTTGAAAAGTGCAATAAGCACTTTTCATGTTACAAAAAGAGATAACCATTCGTCTCCAAGACATTTTTATTAAACATCCTGTGAACCGCTGTTAGGCAAATAGCAGAGTAACAAAGTCCAGTGTTGAAAAGTTTCCATACCCGTTATATCGATGTATATATATATACACTTCTACCAAAAGATGGACGCTGGGGATGGATTGGATGCGGAAGGCAGAGTACCGGTTGTTGTGGCGAAAACTATGAGAGACATATGTCCAGCAGTGGACCTGTGCGGGCTGATGATGACCGTATCGGTCTATGATGATGAATATACCGTACTAGAATGCCGTTATTGCGCGCTCGAGGCGCATACTTGACGCAAGCGTATTTGAGATCGATCCCAAAGTTACAAGATTACAAAAATGCCTGTTTTAATCGAAACTTAATTGCAAATGAACTGCATCTGCACTGCTTTAAATATGTGAATTGACCCCCAGTTTCCTTTTCGCGATCGCAACCAAAATATAATCAATACGTTTTAATCGCTACATGACTGAAGAACCACCGCCTACACACGCACAGTTTAAACTAATCAGTTCCGTCAGTTCATTTAAAAAATATGTGGCCACAATATATCACCACTTTTAACTGATAATAAACTGACAGTTTTCATCGTATACACACTCAGTTTTCACTTTCAGTTTAAAATGTTCAGCTAAAACTGACAGTTAAAAGTGATCTTGTGTCACCCACTATATGCGGCTAAAGAAGGGGTTGCAAGTTTCTTTAAAACTCCGTCACAGAATTTAAAATTTTTCTGACCAATATTTCTGGACTGGCTACCTCGTACAAAGTGACAGCAATTTCAAATACCGAATCAAATGACCGTCCTTTGGACTTTTTTGATACTTACGACAAATGGCCGTTGTTGTTATCCTTGTCACATTAGTATAGACTTGTATTTGATTTTGTAAATCAAATGGAATTCTTGTTGGTGTCGTCGACGGTAGACACTGACTTCTATACTACTAGTACGTTGTACAGGCTACCAACGACAACAACAGGCTTTCATTATGATTTTGACATTTGGACGGTAAGTTTTCGAAACTTGTGTAACAAGGATAACAACCACGGCTATCACACTAATAATATAATAAAGGCGAATGTTTGTGAGTAAGTGAGTGTGTATGTTTGCTACTTCTTCAAGTCTAAACGGCAGGAGCGATTTTAATAAAATTTGGTATGGAGTTTGCTGACACCCTGGATTAACACATAGGCTAATAAAACGCGGGTAAGACCGTGGGGCACAGCTAGTTTATCATTAGTGTCAAAATACCGTCCCGTGAGTTCATGTTTACTGTGCTATCAAATACTCAAATGTGACATAGTTGATATTTTCGATTATATTGTAATAATATTCTACCTCTACCTGGTATCTTGAGATTTGTACTTATATATATGGTATATGGGTAAAAAAATGCATTACGAAACAAGTAGTATGTGGAAATAAAACTGGAAGAAAAATAACAGAAAATAGTTATTTTAAGGCTTAATTTCTGTGAACAACGTAAAGGTGCCAGCAGTTTAAGTTTAAATAGTTGGTCAGGAAGACTTGAAATGTTTGCCCATTGAGGAATTACACATGTTTATTTGTATGAATGAATGAGTTCCAAACACATATATTATACCACAAAACACATATACGATTGAGGTATTGTAAAGGTAGGCTAGGACAGCCCCAAAACTAACAGCTACATTAGCTAGCAACGATTAAGGACCTGCTAGACTGGATTGGACTTGGACTAGGAAGGTATACATGGGAATTCTTTAACAACAAGTAGCACAAATATATAATTGATTTATGTTTATTCTGTACTATCTCTTGGCGAAATTGTAAGAGGAGCTTACCATAACATTTTGACAATAATATACACGTTAATAACATTTTTTTCCTATTTGGCATTTAAAATTGCTGTCATTTTGTAAAGGGGCGTCTAAACGTATTTGTGGCGGCACTATTGGCAACTAATTGCTCGGCCAATAATGACAATATGTCTGCAATTGTATGACGCATGATTCAGTACCCTAAACGGGCTACACTACCCGGCAACAATAAAATAGAGAGCGACTGATACAACAACAAAATTGGCTGGGTAACATTGCGGAAAATCGATGGCTCAGCGATCGTCCGGCAATCATCAAATCAATATTGGAGAGTACTGCCATGTTGCCGGCCAGAGCATTGCCGCCAAAATTTGCCGTAAAAATGGCTCGTTTAGATGCCCCCTTTAAGGGTAGTCAGTTCAGAGTAGCTACCAGTACTATAGAGGTCTGTGTTCTATTGTTATATTTAAGCAATTTAACCGACTTTTCAGCGTTTAGTCTCAAATGTCTATTGTAACTACGCTTTAACAGCATATTGACTCTTATCGTGTGACAATATTTGTAAGAATTTTGTTTCCCAAAATGTATAGAGGACACAACATGCATTTACGAGTTTTACATTTGCTATAATTGATTTATGCGTACCTCAATATAATAATTGCCTAGAAACAGAAGTTGAATCAAATAAACTGTCGTCAGTCGTCAATAAATATTAAATTACACCTAATCTCATGGTTTTATATCAGAATCCAATCTCCGATTATTTCTAACAAAGTGAGTTAAACATTTAAAATCTTTCTTTATTTTTTCTTTGATACCTTCTGAATACATGGAATTCATTGGGCCTTAATTTTTTAATCATATTTCGCTGTGACTTAGCTGGATACCTATTACTTTTAGTTTATAAAGCGACAGCCGTAATTTGAGAATTAGAGGATACTCAAATATGTAATCAAATGAAATGTTAAATAAGCTGTACAGCTTATTTAACATTTAATTTGATTACATTTCACATTACATTAAATTTATTATTATTAACAATTGTTATTACCCATGTGAGGGTACCCTCACCTGGGTGATAACAATGCAGCTATTTTAAATCGAGTAAACTAAATTGACATCTTTAAAAATTTTGTGGGTCATGATATAGACTTTATTACACATGACAACAATAACTTTATCTATATTAATATTATAGAGCTGAAGAGTTAAATTGTTTGTTCGTTTGTTTGAACGCGATAATCACCGGAACAATTGGTTCAAATTGAAAAATTATTTTATTGTAGGATAGCCTATTTGTCGAGTAAGGCTATACACTATATAACATCATGCTACGACCAACAGGAGCCGAGCAGCAATGAAAATGTTGCAAAAACGGGAAAAATTTACGCAGACGAAGTTGCGCGGGTCAGCTAGTTCATCAAATTGCGACACCTAGGTCAATGACATTGTAATGGTAAAACATAAAAATAAATCTAAAAAAGGGCATTTCTTTCTTTTAGCTAAACCACCGGTGAAGTGCGGTCTCAACGAGAAAGCAGTCAAGTGCAGAACAATTTGTCCACCGCAGAACTGCGAAATATCATATACTGACTACGATTGTAGTAAAGTTCAGAACATTTGTGAACCTGGTTGCGACTGCCTTCCTAATCACCTTAGAAACGGCAGCGGGATATGCATTTTGAATGATGACTGCCCATGTGAGTGGTTCATATAATTGATCAAGACCATTCTTCATGAACAGAAAAGTAGTCTCGAAATTATTCCTTTGCTTTGAATTTTTGATAAAATGATCCTTCAAAAACTATTGATAAAATTCTTGATAAAAAAAAATTAACGTGATCAAGTTGTTACATTATATTATTGGATAAGTTAAACATTTACCGTAAAAAAAACATAGTCTTCTCTGTTTTGTGGCATCCATAAATGATAATTAAGATGGAGATTAAAATATAATTATAATAGCCAATCACATTATATTTCAGATCCATCATTTCCGATATGTGGCGTAAACGAAATAGCGAGAGATTGTCGCAGAATTTGCCCTCCCCAAACTTGCGCTAGTAGATTGATATTGGTTAATTGTCTTCAAGATATTCCTTGTGAACCTGGATGTGACTGCGTACCTAATTATTTGAGGAATGCTAAGGGAGAATGTATTCCTGCTGACAAGTGTGATACAGGTAGGCAGGAGTTTATTTCAACCACCGTTCTTTATTTATGTTCTTTTTAATCCCTCCAGATAAGCTTAAAGACTTTTGTTAGGAGTGGGTTCACGTCGATAATATAATGGGTAGGATTCGAATCCGCGACCTCACGATTGCGAGACCGATGCCTTAGCCAATAGTCTACCGCCTAATGCTTAAGGCATCTATAATGATACATGTTAAAATAAGTACCTGGCTACCCATTTCAAAATATGAATGGGATCCATTTAAAGCTAGATACACACTTTGCGAGACCCTTTCCGAATATGAATGTATTTACGCAAGTTGTGAGGCATGTAGGATGTAATCTAGTCAAAAAATATGTAAATTTGTAAATACGATTTCATGGTTACGCCGGAAAACTCATTTCGCCAACGTTTTGTACTAAAATATTTTAAACAAACAGGACAAATGTTACTTTTTGCACCTATAATTATTTTTACGTCAGAACGTTTGCGCTAGCTCTATTTTAGAATTAACTTGTTTGTTTAAAAAAATGATTTACATTCACAATAAAAGCATTGTCTTTTGTTTGCTGTAGTTCCGCCTACAAAATGCCCGATTCCAAAGAAGTGTATCCGAACTTGCGCTTCACCAAACCCTCCCAACTGTCCATACACTCCAGCTAAGACAAACAGAGATGGATGTGAATGTAAGGAGGGCTACATATTGTCTAAAGTTGGAGGTACCTGCATCAGAATTGAAGACTGTCCAAGTAAGTTGTATGATGAATGAAAATTGTTTTTATTTCACTGACCTATTGATTGACTATGATTAAATGATGCCTTATTTAACACGTTCTTCAGAAACGTCTCAGTTCTCGTTGTACTATTAACAAATCTTAACGTTTCAGTTGAAAAAGGATGCAATGGGGACCTCAATGCTAGAACAAAACAATGTCCTCTACCGTGTCCATCTACCTGTGATTCTCCAAATGCTTCACCTTGTAAAAAAATGTGTGAGCCAATTGGTTGTGAATGTCAACCTGGATACATTTTTTGTACAAAAAGCGGTAAATGTATTTTACCAGATAATTGTCCAGGTAAGTAAGAACGAATTAATTTTAGTAAAATAAAATATGATCAATGTTATCAAAAAATCTTGGTTTTAAAGTGGATACTTGATTTGCCTTAAGAACAGACATCTTGGATGTGTTTTTGAGACAAGTCATGTAATTATTATGTAACTATAAATGATACGTTAAATTTGGAATACTAGATCTTCATTTTTTTTTGTTTATAAAAAAAAGATAACTAGCAATGTGGAATTGAGTCCCACATTACTAGCGATCTTGTTAACCCCTCCAGCTAAGCTCAAAGGCTTGTGTTAGGAGTGGGTTCACGTCGGTAGTATAATGCGTTGGATTCGAACCCGCGACGGAACGCGAAGGACATAACAAATTTTAAATAGATATTGAAGACAATCACTTAAATCTTTCAGGGGGGAATCCATGCGGTGTAAATGAAGAATTTCGTCAATGCAAGTACAACTGTCCACAAGATTACTGTCCAGTAGATGATAGCCGAGACATAGCCGTTTGTGATCCATGGCCTGTATGTATGTCAGGTTGTGCTTGTAAACTGAATCATAGAAGACTAAGTGAAGAAGACGATAGATGTGTTGTTGCTTCAGACTGTCGTAAGTATGAAAAGTCCTTTTGGAAATGAAAAGAAAGACAACATCACATTACTTAATACGAACGGTTTTCCTTTAGCTCCCGTAAATTGTACCAGACCAAATGAAGTATGGGACGGGTGCCCTTCAGATTGTTTCTCTGGATATTGTGAAGATAAAGAATATCAAAACGTTGTGTGTAATACTCTTTTGTTGAACTGTCAACCCAAATGTGTTTGTAAGAAAGAGTACTTCAGAAATGGTTCGGACATTTGTGTCCCTGAAAATGAATGTCGTGAGTATTTTTAATTATTTGTTTTATGTACCTACATGTTATAATATCATATAATGTGTGGCATTTTTGTAATAAAATTTATAAAAAAAAAGTAAGACTGTTTTCCTACTGTTTTTTTCCTTGACATTAATAAGTTTTGTTACCAAGGATACAAGTCATTAGATATACCCATTACATTGTATCAAAATCTGGTAATGTTCGTGTAATGTTATATTATTTCTTTACCAATTGTTTTAGCTCCAACTTGCTCGGTGTCAGATGAATGTCTTCGTACTTGTGATTCACCGAATCCTCCGAATTGCCCTTACGAACCATCAGATACTAACATAGATGGTTGTAATTGTATGGAAGGGTATATACTTTCTGAAATTGGTGGCGAATGTATTAGAATTGAAGAATGCCCCAGTAAGTATTTTTAATGCTTCAATCTTTCCTCGGTATGATGCTAGACTGCAAAACATCGGAAGCATTTCTTGATGCAAAATTGATTGGAGTCAATCAAAAATCATGAAAATAAGTCGCCAAATACCGACTTGAACCCACTACTAACACAAGCCTTTGAGCTTAGCTGGAGGGGTTAACAAGATTGCTAGTAATGTGTATATATCATTTTTTTTCAAATATTAATATTATTGGGAAAATTATCGTACAGTCAGTTGATCCTAAACTAAGCAGAGCTTGTACTATAGCAACCAGATATCGGATACGCATATATTTAGTTTTAGTTTAGTGTTCATCACACAAAAATGTATCCTGGGTGGGGATCGAACCCACGACCTCTGGCCTATTGATCTAATGGTTAGTGAACACAGGCCAGTCAAAGTGCATTGTGCGGCATTTTCTTTTTGAGCTTTTTTCCTAGAACGTTATTCCTGTTTAATTATGTAACCAAAATATACACAAGTTTGGGGTCCAATTTAGTGGACGCTTGCGCTACTTTGGCTACTATTAGCATAACAAGATAAAGTAGACGCAATGTGTCCCAAAATTACTCTAACGTAGTGGAAAATATAGCAGGTTTACATAGTAAAATTTAATATTATGTGACAAAACATACTTGCATAACAATGTGTTGCGGTGCAGCCTACTAAATGTATGAAACCGATATGTTCTGGTGAGTCAGGACATACTACAACACGTGCTTTATTTTACTCTTAGTTTATTGTGGGCTTATTACTTTCACGCACTAATGGAACCATTATCATATAAATGAATTGGTATGATTTTAGCCACTTGTTATTCTGTTTATGTCTTTAGTATCGTCCAAACGAATGAATGGATTATTTTAACGTTGTGTAATAATTATAAAGCCTGTTTCATTGGAATTAGTAAATTACATATATATATAATATATTAAATAAAAATCATTTAGCTATTTTGGAGATCAACAGTTTTTAACTCAAAGATGTCACATTTTTAGTCTAGTTTAAAAATTAGTATCTATGCCTGAAAGTGCAAAAAAATTTGTACTAATTTTGACGTGATAACATCTTATAAATTGATGACTGGGTCCACGCACAAAAAAGTGTCACAGTTAAGTTCCGTCTGCTGATAGGACGAACTATTGTGGCCGTCGGGTCCGCTAAAGCTGTCACAGGCATGATTGCTAAGCAACAGCGCATTGTTTATTACAATGTCATCAATGTTTTCATATGACGTTATCACGTAAAATGATCATCCATAAACCGACTTTACAGACAACCATTGTTTTTATATACATTTAGGTACCTTGCCTAACCCCACTATAAAATAATATGTTATAGGTGATGGAAGTTGCAATGGAGATCCAAACGCAAGACCAAAACGCTGCCCAATACCATGTCCATCTACTTGCAAGTCACCAGAAGCCATGCCTTGTAGAAAAAGGTGTGACCCCATAGGTTGTGAATGTAAGCCTGGGTACATACTATCGAAGGAGAATGGTCAGTGCATAAAGCCTAACAAGTGTCCAGGTATGGATAATAATATTTACAATTATTTTACCTTGCAGCTTATTTTACCTACGAATAAGGCAGGGCGGTTAGCGCACATTAAGGCATTATAAGTTTACTAATTTGCGAACTAACTTACTTTCTTGGCAATTTTATATCACACTAATATTATAAAGGCGAAATTTTGTGAGTATGTGAGTTTGTATGTTTGTTACTTCTTCACGTCCAAACGGCTAAATCGATTTTAATACAATTTGGTATGGAGTTAGCTGACACCCTGGATTAACACATAGGCTAATATACCGCGGATAACACCGAAGAGCACAGCTAGTATAATATAATAAATAAAATTTTAAACTTGTATCCGAAGTCTAAAATGAAATGTAAAAAAGTAGTTACCACCTGGTTAGGTACACAATTTAGATTACAAGGAGACTGAAAAAAATATCCTGACTTTAAACACTTTCTAAAATGTTTACCGCGGGTGCTTTGTTACCTTCTTAAATGAATAATATTGTGACCTCAGTAAATGAATTATTCGTGGAATGGGTCATAAATATTTTTTATGAACAGCTGTGACTGCAAATATTCAAGAAGTTGTATTTCTTGCATTCTTCAGTTTATTGAGTTTCGGGCTATCTTTCTGCGAAAAAGAACTTGCTACTGCTACAAAGTTCAAATTTTTATTTTTCATAAATATTGCCTCACGATGTTTTTCTTTAGCCATTTTGTACAAAGATGATAAAAAAAAACAAAAAGAGGAGTAGGAGTCTTTCTTTCCAGTTTCGCAATTCAAGTATTTGTGAATTACTTCCGTATCGAAAATAGGAAGTCAATTAAATGTTATGAATTTATGAAGAATTCGAGTTATGAATTAAAAGTTAATATTATGTTTTAGGAGGAAATCCATGCGGTCCAAATGCAAATTTCGTGACATGTAAGAACGGCTGTCCTACAGACTATTGTCCAGTTGACGACAGCAGAGCTATACCGATTTGTGAACCCATCCCTGAGCAATACTGTTTATCAGGTTGTAAATGCAAATTGAATCACAAGTGGTTCAGTCGCGAAGATAAAAGATGTATAGTTTCTTCAGATTGTCGTAAGTATCATTAATAAAAATATTCTTCAGATAGACCATGTCTTAAATAATAAACCAAGGCAATCAATATCATATAATATACCTACTCAAACAAATCGTATCTAAAAAATATTAATATTATTATCTAATAACTTTAACAGACGAGACGTATTTGTTTTAGGAGCAAGCATATAATTAAATGGTCCGTGGCGTTTAATGATACTGGCAGATAAATAAAGCCTTTTTAGTAATCTTTGAGTAAAAAATACGAATTATTATCATTTTTTGGAGTCGATTAAAAATGTATACATTTTTTTTTGATATTGTTGTCAACTTATTACGTTTTTATTTTTAGCTCCAGTTAATTGCACAAGACTTAACGAAGTGTGGGACTGCTGTCCCTCACCTTGCCTTGCAGAGAGATGTGAAGATATCGATAATCAACCAAAAACATGTCAAACATTGGTGCATAATTGTCAGCCAGCATGTGTGTGTGAAGATAATTTCTTTAGGAATGAAACAGACAATTGTGTTTCTCCTTGTGGTAAGTTGGATGTATTGTGAAACGCTTAAGTTGAATCTATTATCTTCAGAAATCTTCATACTTCTAATTGTTCTGCACTCTAACAAAGTTGTAGGACAACGTCTTGATATTTGAAACTTGTGTGTTCTGATTAGGAAAAGGGTGTCACCACTGTTGGAGTTAGTAATGTTTTTGCAAAGGGGAACTAAGGTAGAGCACGGACACTATGGCCGGAAAATGTTTTATTGTTCTATATTGTATTATTACTGGGTTTGAGTGGGAGTCTAGTCTTTAAATATGCGTTTCCATTCGCTTAGTGAAAGCGAAGTCGGGCGGTATTTTCATAAAAGACAACTCTCGCACTTACGCTATCACTGTGTCATGAGGTAATTTAACAACAAAAAAAGTAATGTCCCATGTGGTAACCGAACCTTTTGACCATAGTACCAACTAAGCTGTCTATAATAGCTGCGGGCTTTAAAAATTAAAGCGAGGTGGGCGGTGGGCTGTAGAATGACCCACAAACCTGACCTCAAAATGGTCTAGGGGTGGTGTGGGAAGTCACAAGCTGTTACTTGACAAACTGGTCTTTAATCCAGCCAATCTACCAACCTTCCAATTTTGTTTGTAACGTTGTTATGTTTGATGACGTTATTTTTGACGTTAACACGTTAAAAAAAATGTTTTATCTATTGACGTTCAAGTTATTTGAATTGAGTTCATGACTTACTATGAAAATAAAAAAAAAACTTAGAAGAATGATGAAATGAATAGACAAGCTGGTCGTATGCCTGATGGTAAGCATCACGACGGCACATAACAGTATCAGTGCCACCCAAATCCTTGTTCGGCAAAGATCTGAATGTCACCGTACTCATTTGAGACCTTAGTTCATAAGACTCATTTACCCAGTTGCTACAGTGCCCTTAACCGAAACACAGTGATGTGTTAACATCACTATTTTACGGAAGACTATCTGACACTGTTGTTTTACCCACCAAGACAGCCTATGGCTTAGACCTACAAAGATGTAATAATGTTCTATATGATTGCGACTGTATATTTTAAAGATTTTTATAATCTCTAGCATTGACGAAAACCTTATCCACATATAGATAGATAGCTTCGTATTATTTTTTTAAATTTTCCATTTGCTATATATGTTTATCACACGAAGCATTATTTATTATTTTAAAACTATAAATTTTATTATTTTCAGATTGTTGAGACAAAGGAGCACGTCAGCGTACTTACTATTTGGTTTAGATTGTGTTATTTTAAATGTTTTGATAATTTTATTGGCCAAATAAAACAAAATTCCTATTCATCAATGTTTGTTGTTTCTATCTCTAAACCATTAAATATCAATTACTATATGTATTTATTACATTCAGGATAATATAAAAGTGAATTGTTTTTTTATTAAACGTTAGTTTTATTTTCTAATACCTATAAAATGTTCTGAAATATTAACTAATGCAAAACATAATAAGGTAGGTATTTAACCCTATTTATCTTTTTAAACAATAAATACACATTTTAGATCTACATTCATAAGAATATCATGTTCACTATCATGAATTCATGACCGTCAAGCTGACTTTTCGAGATATACAGTGGTGGACACACAAAGGGAATTGGATTGGATTTAATTTTTAGTACATATTAACTATAAAATTATGATATAACATGTCGTAGAGGGCTAATGTCTATGTTAAAATGTACCAATCTGTTTGTATATACCATACAACAGTTTATTTAAAAATAAGGTATATTACAAAAAAAAAATAACGAGACCAACTACTACAGCGGAAAACTAATTAGAAACCCAAAAATATGATTATAATAATAATAATGAATATTGTGACATTGTTCTACTTTAAAAATGTCTGTATGACTTTAATGTTTGGCTCGAAGCTTCTGTTGTCGATTACAGCTCTGCAGCGAACGTTGCACTGATTCTGTACATTTTTTACTCATTTTCACAGGAATATCTACGTCTAAAAAAAATACGTAACAATTTTCAATTTGGTTAAAAGAATTTCGTGGTGGATACGATCAAAGGCTTTGCTATAGTCTGTGAATATTGCGTCCATTTGCCCGCCATTATCCATACCAATAATAATAATAATAATAAAATAATAATTTATATATATATTTAAAAATGTAATTTATAAGAAAAAAACTAAATAAAGAGAATAATAATAATAATAATATATTTATTAACCATAAACACTTTAACAAATTACATTCAGATTAAATCTATATTACAAGTACACGTTGTCAGCCGTACTAGTATGAACTGTGTGACGGCTGCCAGCGCCTTCCATATCATATACTTTCATTTAAATAATAAACCAGCATAGAAGATAGCGTGTGTGCGTGTGTGTGCGTGTGTGTGTGCGTATGTGTGTGTGTGCTACAAAATTATTTTCTCCATTTCAGAGTATGGCAAGGTAAGAAGCCACTGGTTAATTTTACTTTTTGTTTGCATATAGTTTAAATTAAGTACATCAATAGCGTCATTAATTCTGTTGTAGATTCGGCTGCTAATTATATAGTACTGGCGTGCTGTTAGGGCTGTTTTGTGGGTTTTAATGTGGCAGACCCTGTTATTCCTACGAAGGTTTGTTGGTGGCTTGTTCAATACAGATTTGTACCGCTCGCAAAATGAATAACTGTCTTATTGTCAGTACTGAGCAATCTTTATACAAGGCCGCCGTACTGTACATTCTTGGTTTGCTAAGCATAACCTTTAGTACTGCTCTTTGGGAACGTTCTAGCCTAAGCATACAAGTTGAACCCGTCCCTCCCCATGCAACAATGCAATAAGATATTATTGATTGTGCAAGGGCACAATAAACAGACAATAGAGTGTCGAAATCAGCAGTTTGCCTGAGTTTTTTAAATATTGGCATAAGTTTTCTGACTCGGGCGACAGTGTTACTGATTTGTGTTTGCCAATTTAGCGTACAATCTAGGGCTACGCCCAGGTACTTAATTTCATTAGTTTGTGTAATCCTTTCGCATGCACATGACGTGTCAGATCGAGTATTACAAGTATATGCGGTAATTTGGAATGAGTTGGAAGAGGGCAATGTGTCACGTCGTTGGCAAAAGAGAATATATTTCGTTTTGTCAACTTTGATGGTGAGTAAGTTAGAATTTAGGTAATTCATAACCTCTGCTAGAGCCGATTCAGCATAACTACGCGTCTGGTCCCAGCTCTTACCAAACACCAATAACGACGTATCGTCTGCATACGATATTATTTTGCAGTTTGGGAGCGATTTGTTGCAGAGGTCGTTGATGTAAATAGGGAAGAGTGTGGGACCAAGCACACTACCTTGCGGGGCTCCAAAATTAGGAGTAGCTGCATCACTTATGTAATTACCGATTCTAACATATTGGGTTCGGTTTGACAAATAACTTTTAAACATGCCAAGTACAACGCCTCTAACCCCGAGAGCCTCAATTTTAGATAATAGTATAGGGACAGAGACAGTGTCAAATGCCTTTGACAGATCTAAAAATATACCAGCAAAATTGGCTCCATTATCCAGTTGCTTTACTACAGTTTCAGTAAGTTCAAGCACTGCGTCTTCAGTTGACTTATCTTTTCTAGAACCAAATTGGGTCTTCGAGATAAGATTATTTGTCTCAAGGTAGTTGATAAGCCTCTTATTTAGAATCTTTTCCAATATCTTGGAAACGGTGGTAAGAACGGAAATAGGCCTATAGTTTGTGACTCAGTCTCTGTCACCACTTTTGTAGATTGGGCTTATTAGCGCCCTCTTAAAAATGTGAGGAAAGGTGCCCGTCCTTAAGCAAAGATTGCACACGTGGGTAATGTGGGGAGTGAGACAGTGTCGAACAGCTTTTATTGCCGCGGCAGGTATTTTATCAATTCCTACAGATGAGTTACTACGTAAACCAACGATCAGGGCTTTAACCTCAGCCTCATCTGTTTCAAGGAGCCCCATTGAGTTACCCAAGGGGTTACGCTCCGGGTTTACATTTGTAGTGTGTGAAAACGAAGACGAGCATTTTTTCGTAATTTTTTGAGCAATTTTAGCACCGATGTCGGCAAAAAAATTGTTAACAAGATTAACGGGATGTTCCCGGTCATGAGTAGTGTTTAATAATTCTAGGGGGGAGGGGGGGTAAGATTTTCGTGTTTGTGATATTTTTTATAGTTCGCCACATTTCTTTAGGGTTGCTTTTATTTTTTAGTAACTCGTTACGATCATGTGCCTTTTTCAGATTTTTTAACAAATTATTACATAAGTTACGGTATCTGAAATAGCTCGTCTGTAGAATGGCATTATTAGGAGATGTTTTTGCTTTAATATGAAGCACGTCTCGATGTCTAATACATCTGAGTAGGCCAGGAGTAATCCACGCCTTGATACATCTTTTCCGGTTGGGTATCTTGACTACCTTAGAGTTATTGTCAATAGCGTTCGATGTTAGATTCATTAAATTATCCGCAGCAGTATTGGCATCGGTTGTGGAATAAACTGAAGAAAAATTTGTCACTGATAATTCACATAAGAATTTGGGATAGTTAATTTGTGTAAAGAAGCAAGTGCTGTTATGACGTAATATTTTGGGGCTCGTACAAAAGACGATAGGAGCGTGATCCGTGATGTAAGAGTCAAGCACAATTGTAGTAGATGGATTGTTGGACCTTAGCATAACGTGGTCGATGCTGTTGTTATTACGAGTAGGAAAAAGATGTCCCTGCAGAATACCGTGTGTTGCCATGAGTTCTAGATATCTTTCTGATAGTGTTTAATTCCTTGCAGGTGTAATATTAATATTTAAGTCACCAATAATGGCCAGCGTTTTTGTCGAAGAGTGCAAAGTAAGGACATCATCAATACTTTCTAAAAAATCCTCAATCATACCATAAGAGAACGAGCGATATACAGATAGGACAGCAAGTTCATTACCAAATTTTATTAAGAGGCAATTCGCATCCCGAACTGATGGTTGAGTAACACTGTGTTGAATAGACGATTGTACATATACGACAACACCATCATTTTGATTATAATGATTAGAAGAGTATGACCTGTACCCATCTAACTCTGGAAGCGAAGAACCGACTTTACTTAGCCAACATTCTGAAAGGGCTATGACGTGAAAATGGGTGTTAGTACGAGATAACAACACCTTAAGACCATCAAAGTTGCAGTTTAAACTCCTAATATTTAGATGTAAAATAGTTATAGGGTTTTGGATTTTACCAATGTGCAAATCGAGGTTTTCGGGAGAGCTGATAAAGGAGTTTGACACAGAAATAGCATCTATATCTCATGTTATATTAAGTAGTGAAGACATAATTGAGTGTGAGAGTGACAAAATCTGTACTTGGATTATGATCGGTCAATTTAGGTGGACTAATGTAGAAAAGGTCAGAGTAAGGTGTTACATTATATAATATAATAATTCGTAATGAGTGGTTATTAGGTTCTGTGAATGTGTTGCGTTTAGGTTTATGTAAGAATATGTGAGTGTTGTGTTTCAATGTAGTATTGCAATGAATTAAAGATACAATAAAGATAAAAATATGAACAACAGATAACCTTCTATGGGATAATAAACTAGAGAGCTGTAGTTGATGCAGTATACTTAAAACTAGTCAATTTGTTGCTTTTTCTTTTATTTTATCTAGGTCCTTTTCGGTGTCGATGCGAATGTATGGAGCTCCTTCCTGTTTGCGTAGGAATATCTTCCCATTTGTAACCCAACAGAAACTATACGCATAAAGTTTCGCTTGTTCCCTAGTTTGAGCACATAATTTTCTGGTTCTAGCTGTCAGATTTTCTGAAATAAAAATCGGTTTCATCTGACCCGGCAATTTTATGAGAGTTGAGTTCAGTTTTTCCTTATTTTCTCTATTATACTTTTTGCATTTAGCAATAATAGCTTCTTTGTTAATATTTGATATGAAGTCTACAATAATAGGTTTATTCTCTTCCTTCTTTGTGTGTATGCGATATATATCTTTAATTTCCGATACCTGAATATTGTTTTTAAGTACTTCTCCTATGTTACCAACCAATTGTAGAAGATCTTTTTTAGTTTCCCCTTTGTTTGGGGGTATATTCTTAATCTCTATACAGGATGCTCTTTGTGATCTCTCCATTACATCAGTTTTATTTTTGAGCGTTTGTATACATGCTAAAAATGATTTTCTTTCAGCTTCTATCTTTATTATTTTTTTCTCCATATCTTCGTACTGTTGGGAAATAAACGCCATTGATGTTTTAATTTCACTGTTTTGGGCTTATATTTCTTTTATCTCTTTTAGTAAAATATTATGTTTATCATGCTGTTGTTTTTTAAATTCCTCCATGCTCGTTTTCATATTGTTCATGAAGGTTGTCAGGTCATTCTCATTTTGGGAGCACTTTTTAGGAGGCATAATATAATTTTACTCTCGGTAATATTACCGCTATCAGTATATACTGATAGCGATTACACAAAGATTTATTTTAGCGGTTGACTAACGTGCAGTAGATCAGATAATTCCACAGTACAAATTAATATTTTACTCTGGCAAGTATTTGCGATGGGGGGGTATCAGATACGGTGACAGATGACACTACGTGTGACAGACGTCAGAGCAGGTGACAAAATGACAGTTGACAGTCCGCTGTGACGTAGGATGACAGACGCCAAGAAACAGTATTGACGGGTGTCAGTTCAGTGTGAGAAGAATGCAGCGTAGCGTAGTTTCGACTGTTGTCGTCTCCTTCACTCCACCAGTCAATACCACTTGATAACTTATGCACGCCTGGTACTTTGCTTTTTGAAATTGAATTTATTTTCAAAAATGTTTTTATTTAATTAGAAATTAGTAAGTGCACACGACTGTTCACTCTCGTGGTCTGAAGGGAAGAGGATATTAAATTATATATAAAAAACTATGTCAAAAGTACAAAGTTTTGATATCGGTTTATGATTTGAAATATAGTTAGTATTTTCCTTTTTGAAAATTGGTGTTATAAAAGCGCTCTTCGAAATTTTCGGAAATACACCCTCAGCAAGAAAACGTCGAAAAAATATTTGCAACGGAACAATGGACTACGTGACTAGTTAACAATAAAAATTGGAGAAAGCCCATCTTGTCCTGCACCCTTATTGAGATCAAGTGACTTTAATTAAGTGAGTAACTCATCCGTGTGGATATCAATATTAGAAATATTAGAAACAGTGCAATATGAGCTCTCTCATGATATGTAATTATTACTTACTAGTGACTCCCGAGATAGGTAGGTGAATTGAAAATATGTAGCGAATAGTTCACATAGCTACTAACTGATTAGCCGTTGTCCACTAAGGTATTGTTAAAGTGCAAAATGTGAGGATTTGATGTACGCCTGTGGGTTGCTATCGGTTATACTATATTATTAACGTATTGACTAAAGTCCTCAAAAATAAAAATGTAAGTACGATAGTCCTCAATGTAACCATAGTTTTTATATTTATTGAAAAATGTACGTTTTTCTTTATGGATTTTATTAAGTGTTTGATTGTACCCATTAGTTGTATCACGGAAGTGACCGTTGTCTACCAGATAACGTTTTAGATAGAACAAACTTATTATCTAAAGAGAATAAGGTACTGTAAAATGCCTCTACAATAGTTTCTATCTGAAAATTGAAAAGCTTCTCCGGCCATACAACTTCGTCCAGACTACTACAAATTGACATAATAATAAAACCTCCTTTCTGAAAATTAAACTATTTACGCTTATTAGAGATCAAATTGCTATAAGTCTGTATGGTAACTGATAATCAAGGCCTTATGATGAGCAACCTCTGGAACCAGAGGATCATCACTGTGACCTTCACAATGTTATTGGCAAAGATCAGATCTAAAAGTCGGTTATTTACGTACATCATTATATTGCTGTAGATCTCATTGTGTAATTATATCTTTAAATAATTGTTGGCTCTCACCTTGAACAGATGAACATATTAGTTGTGTTAAACGAACTGATATGGACCAAATTAGGTTACTCAGGTTGAAATCTACGGTTAAAAGAAACTTGTCGCATGGGTTATTCATTAAATATTATTTAAAGTATTTATAATATTAGTCAGTTGATATGAAAAGGTGTTACCCTGATTTTGTGTAATTAAATATACCTATAATATAATAAATATAATGCCGTGTGGTGCCGGCTTAAGAATAGTACCACCCCATCTCTTCCCGTGGGTGTCGTCAAGGCGACTAAGGGATTTCACTCCGGAGGACGGGCAGCAGCGTCCTCTGCGTACTTAAAGCCTTACTGCGATCGCCAACCCGCTCGCCAAGCGTGGCGATTATGGCAATTACCCCCAGGATCTACATACCAGTAGGTTCTACTGGGGAGACCCGTGCCCAGCAGTGGGCCATCATATGGGTTGATATGTATATATGTAATATACCTATCACGCGTATATGAATTTTGTCAACGTGTCTCTGATTTATTAGCCCATTCATCGTTTTCAGGGTACCATAGGCAAAATGCCAAAACGGAACCCTTATAGTTTCGCCATGTCCAACCGTCCGTCCGTCCGTTGTCCGCAGCTTAGCTCAGTGACTGTTCGTGCTATAAGCTGTAATTTTGAATGGATAGATGATATGACATACCCTAATAAAGTAAAAAATAAAATGATCAAAAAATTTTTTAGGATACCTAATTAGGGAAAAAGTAATCCTCCCCATTTTACTTAAAGGGGATAAGGAAAATAGGGAGGATTATTTTTTCTCACCTACCCCATCGCATGGGGTATCATAAGATAGGTTATTTTAAAACATTTAAGAGTTGTCAAGACCATGCCATGACCAAGATCCGTTTGTGAAATATTAAGCTTTACAGAGCAAATTTTTGTTAGAGCTAAGTGCCCCCCTCCCCCCGCCAGCTCCAGCTAAATGGTTGATATTGGGTGCGTGGAAAATTCAGATGAGTTCCATTCAGGCCTAGCCACCACTGGGAAATAATTTTTTACAGCGATCAAGACAACTCTACCACGAGACTGATTGGTTGCACCAATATACCAACACGCCTTCAGACAGTATAGCGGTCCTCAAATAATTCTCGATCGAAAACTTTCTTTCATCTGAGACTGGCCTGTTGTTCTAGTGGTTAGTGACCCTGACTGCTAAGCCAGAGGTCGTGGGTTCGATCCCCATCCAGGATAAAACTTTGTGTGATGAGCACGATGTTTTATTCTGAGTCTGGGTGTTGTATGTATGTATTTATAAAAATATATGTAAATTAGTTTGGGATCAAATAGCGTTGTGTAAGTTGTCCCAAGATATTATATATACAAGTTTTTGAAATGACGAGCTGCCGTCACAACATCCTCTTTGGTATACCTAGTGATAAAGGAAAAAAATAATAGCTATATCTAAAACCAGGTTGGCAGTCTGTACAAACAGTTTCCCTTGTTTTTGTGACATCTATCTGTATGAGCGGAATCGTACTCGTAATATCTTCAGCTTTGACTCTGTCTTGTAAGGAGTTGATGTTCTCAGTAAAACTATTTATTGTGTCATGAGCCATGGAAAGTAACGTTTGTAGGTTAGAGATTTCTATTTCAATGGTTTTCACATCCTCCACCGGGGATGACAACTGGGACAGTTGTTGTTGTATCCCACGCAACATCTCCGACACTCCTTCTAGGGATAGTTGTTCCATTCATGTTGAGACTTCAGCGAAAGGTCGATCGGATTTAGTCTGTTGCTGGGACAGCGCCAGCTAGCTTTCCTGTCCCCCAGTCTTCGGTACCCTGCTTTGGTGATGCCAGAACAGGCAAAGTCGAAATGACCCTTGCATATACTGCATGCTGCACCGTTCGAAAAAGTAGCGTTGCAACTTGTGCAAGTAAAGTTTGCTATCAGCGGGGCTAGAGAGGTGGTGCTTATGTATGCAAGTGTGCGCATCGGCGCTCACTAGTTCGCCAGTGTGATTATTAGGTGCAAGCGCAGTTGTGTCTATGTGTCCGTAGAAGCGGGCTATCTGCGGGTTGCCCTAGGTCATGGATAACTGGACAACGGTCGGTAGAATAATATTTTGTATAAATAGCACTTTTGTATTCGTTGTTTTTACTCACAAATTGCAAGAATTCCGGTTTAAGAAGCACACTTTAACAATTCACTTTACACTAGCTTTGTTTTGGGTTAAAACCAATTTTTTACTAGGTTTTGAGGATAAAATCAACAACACAGAAAAAACATTGTCAAATTTACGGGGTATGTGTATTATCTACTCTAAAAGTATTTTACGTATGTTTTTTATGCAGAGTGTGAAAGTTGTGATCGATTTTTCTGTCACGACCATGGCTCATTCTTTACATGCGTAGATAATAATCTATAAATTCCATAATTTGTTTTGCTATGTTTGTACGTTTCTTGGATTTGTCAAGCATACGCGTCAAAACGTAAGTAGAAACGAAAAATATGCTGCAAAGTTAAAATAGTCTAACGTAAATTGTACGAAAAAAACCCATAGTAAAACACAAGATTTTTAATCCATTCTTGTCTCGTATGGGTTTGTAGTAAACACTTGACAACTCGCGTCAAATCCTGAGTCGCGAAATTGGACTTCTCAGAGCTGCGAGCTAAATGTATTCCTACCTATACAAGTTTCCAACGCTAACGTTAGGAACTTGTATAGCTATG
Organism: Herminia tarsipennalis; assembly: GCA_945859575.2. Classification (NCBI taxonomy): domain Eukaryota; kingdom Metazoa; phylum Arthropoda; class Insecta; order Lepidoptera; family Erebidae; genus Herminia; species Herminia tarsipennalis. The sequence continues at coordinate 19,974,006 of OX243835.2, forward strand.
TAGACAAATAGCTGGCCGAATCGTACCAGTTTAAGAATAGTTGCACCGCATCTCTTTTCATCGGTGTCGTCAAGGTGACTAAGGGACTTAGGACGGGCAGCAGCGTCCTCTCCGCACTTTAAAGCCTTACTGCGATCGCTGAATCTCTTACTCGCAGAATCTGTAATAAGTAGGTTCTATTGGGGAGACCTGTTCCTAGCAGTGGGACCATCATACGGGTTGATATGATAAGATAAGATAAGATATTTTTATTTGTTAAAACATGATATTTTTATTTGTTAATACGGCAAAATGCATGCAGATGGACAATTATTTTATGAACAAATCATGTTTAGCCATTGCGGCGTACAAATATTCTATAAGATATGTATAAAAATTACACCTAATTTTAATTAAATCAGACTACAATACATTTACACATTACATTACTGTTACATAATTCATCAATTTACTTATTTTACTATTATAGGTAACGACAAACATTGTATTTTATTACTTAATAATGATAATTAAAAAAAAAACAGAATTATAAATAGAAATTACAATGGATTAAATAATGTCAATTTTATCACGCCAAAAGTCATCAATACTATAAAATGCTATAACAACTAAATATTTACTTAAGATTTGTTTAAATTTTTCGATACTTTGCTCTTTCCACAGTTTTGAAATTTTATTATAAATTTTTGGTGCCATACAAAATAAACTATTATTCATTAGCATGGTTTTCTCGTCGTTAATATATGTAATGAAAAGCAAGGGTCCTAAAACACTGCCCTGAGGCACACCGTATTTGACAACACGTAGTGAAGACCTATATGTCTCTTCATGTATTGTGCGTGAGTTTATTGTAGTTATTTCAGTGTATTGTCTTCTCCCACTAATATAAGAATTTATCAAATTGAGGACATTACCGTGTACACCGTATGCTTCCAATTTCTTAATCAAAATATCGCAGAATATTGTACTGACAGGTGTGTTCTACACTTATATACACTCTATGTAGAAAATTGTACAGGGCCATATTTATGGTTTTGTTATTACGGAATCCCTTCTGTTCGTTAACTAGTATATTGTTTTTTTTAATAGTAAGCGTATAGTTATTCAAATATTTTAGGTATTATACTTATCAGTGAGATTGGTTGATAGTATTGCATTTGTTATTTATTCTCTTTATTAAATAATGGTTTTACTATTGATGTTTTTAATGCTTCCTAAAAATGCCTGTGCCAATACTCAGGTTGACAACATGGCTTAAATGTGCTTATATGTGTAGAGATTTCAGCAGCAACCAATTTGATAACGTCGGTTGCTATGGCATCATAACCGACACTATTTGTGTTTTTGAGGGACTTTATTATTTTGAACACTTCTATTGGAAGACATGGGGCCAAAAAGAAAGAGTTTAATCTGTTTGTAATAGTAGAGGTAACTTTTACACCAGCATTCAATATTGGGGTAATCTTCTATTAATCTGGGATTAGTCACAGTATTATAATTTATTTGAGTTTTTGGAATAATATGTTTTAGTATGTTACATTTTACTTTTTTAATTATTTTCCAGGTTGTTTTATATTTGTTAATTGCAGTTTTTATTCTATAATTGTTTTGTACTTTCTGTGTAAGTTTAGTATTTTTTGAGACGTTTCGTATAATTAATGAAGGTAATTTTGTTAATTTGGCTTGGTTTATGTCAAACTTTAATTGCAAATTTTAATTCCGCGAGATATCCACTTAGGTTTTTTTATAACATTATCAACTATGGATATTTCAGGGAAGCACAACTTGTAGTAGAGTGTAAGAGTTTCGAGAAAAATATTATAAGCTTTGTTAGGTTTATCAGTTTCATACATATGCGAGAAAGACAGACTGTTGAGGCAATCCTTGAATTTAGTAATATTTTCATTACAGTAGTCTCTTTTAGTTATACGCCAATATTTATTATTACAACACTGTATTAACATCTGATAAGCCCCATTAGCGCACTTGTACATCACATTTCTTATTAAAATTATGAGCGATATTTTCTATACATGTTTGACTTTTTAAGCGGGTACTGCCAGTTTTAAATTATGAGTCAAAAATAAACATTCAAAATCGAGAGACTGGGTGTTATGTTTTAAAATATCTATATTAAAATCACCGGTTATTACAGTATTTCTGTATTTTTCCTTAGTAAATGTAGCTAAGATTATTAAAATTAGGCACTCTATAAACACATGCAACTACAATCTTGTATTGCGTAAGTTCGATTGCATAACATTCAAACATATCAGTTACTGATAGTTATGCTATCTGCTTTAATTCAGTAAATCGGTGACCTAGTTTTACTAATATGCAGTATCCTCCCCTTTTTGGTTTCTTTTCTGGTAAAATACGCTGCTAATTCGTAATTTGGAATAGTTAACTGTGACTCATAACCACTCATAATATAATGTTCTGTGAAACATAAGATATCTACATTAATACCCTCATCAGCAAGTTCATCAATACATATTGAGACCGCATCGGTTTTGTTCAGTAAACCTGCGATATTTTGATGAAATACATACGCTTTTTACTTTTAACGAAAAAAGTCTTCTACGGTATCTATTGAGGTATGCTTATTATCCTGATACGAATAGTTAAAACTACTTTTGGTAGGCGTTTTAATTCATTATTTATAAAACTTAAAATTGCGTTATATACTTGCATTTTGTCTTTGGTGTCGCTGTTTGTTACTATGCACAATTTCTGATGTGTTCTGTCTGTGATTTTGGTTTCTGTACTTGTATTTGTATTTAGGTGAAAAGGAGAAGGCGAATAATTCTTGTTCTGAAGTTCTTTTTGTAATGAAGTAATTTTATTGTTTAGATTTAGTATTTCAGTTTGAGCCTGTTCTAATTGCAACTATAACGCTGAAAAATTATGTTGAACGCTATGTACAGAGTCACCAGACTGTGTACGCGTATTAATCTCAGATGAAGGAGATGTGTTGAACATCGGTAAGACAGTTTTCATTTCCGAGCTTTCTAGTGAGCATCTTTTATGTCTTTTCATGTCAGATCTTTGTCCACAAGGTGGTGTTCTGTACAGAAGGTGGTGTTTGCGATTCTGGATAGTCGTTAACATTATTTGTTTTATCTTTTGGTGCAGGCTGCTGTTTTTTAAGGGTGATAAACGAAAACTCACCAGTGGAAGTCGATATTTGCTCTTTGATTTTTTCTCGCTATTCTTGCATTTCCATTTGCTTTCAACACTTTTAGAGACTTTTGATTTGTCTTCAAATCCAGCACATTCAAACTCAAAGGTATTTTTGCAAATCGTGCTTGATATTGGGTTTTTTTTCTCTACTTGTTTTCGACATTTTTTGTTTAAGTTACTTATATAAGCCGCAGTTGGTATCACTTTTATATATTTTACTTTTATTAAATATGATGAGTTTCATTGATATTCTCATATAACTAAATCATTATTGACCACAAATCTAGTGACTTGTAACGATCATGCATCGCTATTGTCACAGACGTGGTTCAGTCGTTACAGTACAAAGTATAATTAAAAAAATATATATTTTTCAATAGTCAAACCCAATTTAAGCTTGATGAAGCTAATAAGTATAGTTTTTGACATATTTTTTGTAAGAATAAAAATACAATTTACTTATTTTTTTTTTAGGTTGGTGAAAATAAATAAGACCCTACTAACGAATCAAATGATACCTTTTTTCTTATTCCTAGAAATCTGATAAGTTGTTTAGGCGTTATGGCGGAATATTTGCAAATATGTGTGTAAGTATTTACGTATGTTGCACTATACTATATAGTAATAGACTAGTAAAAACAAAATTCTTGTTTTTGGCTCCGCCGAAGTCTGGTAAAACGCCCCGTGTTTATCATGCTATTATAGCAAATTGTGAGTCATTACATGATATCGTTTGTTTTATAGAACTATATCGTCAAATACTTTGTTTGAAGTCAGTCTGCTGTCTAATATCATTAAGCTTGGTGTTCCATAATGTCGTTCCAAATATACTTCATAATACTTTGTTTTGTCAGTGTTGTTGCTTTTACTTCTATGGTAGATGTAGGTAAATATAGAGTGTTAGATTTCAATATAAATTATTTTGTTAATTTTTATTTTATTTATTTAAAAAAAACAATGAAATATTAATCAATTTAAACGTTGTCACATCTCCGTGAACTAGGCACTTAAGGGGATATCCCGATTTCTGGAGACAGAATGTACGTTAATAAGGTACATCCTGTCTCCAGAAATCGGCAAATGTATAGAACCTGAAGAATATCCACTTAAGTCCCTAAATTACTTCATATTTTATGACATTTTAGTACATTGGCAAAAGTATTTTTACTTCATGATCCTTGTATCCAATACGGCTTCCACTTAGTTCGTAGGTACAAGGCTTTCCGTGATTTGACGAGTTGTGATGTTTAAATGACCGGATTACCACCTTCAGTTGTAAGCATAGATGACATAATAGGGATTAGTTTACTAATCATACACAATCTAGTAGAAGTTAGGTTAGTCAATAGAATCAAGCACGTCAAACATTGACGACTTGCTGCATTGTTTTCCAATTCAAAAACACATTATTTTCATGCTTACGACTTGTTTGGGGCTAATACGTCACAACTTTGTAAAAGCTTATCATGGAAAAAAAACTCATAGACGTGTACGAAAATGTAAGAAAAATATATATTTTAGCAAAAGAATGCGACGGTGACCCAAACGCAGTATTCAGCCACTGTCGTACTTATTGTCCACTTACTTGCATCGACCCTGATGATGTAAAACCTTGCACAGCTGCATGTGCTCCACCCGGATGTGCCTGCAAGCCTGGATACATTTTATCGCACGAAACGGGAAAATGTGTAAAACCAGAAAATTGTCCACGTAAGTCTAATATTTGAGATTATCTTCATTTACTTATTTGTTTAGTTGGAATAAAAACAGTTACGCTTTTTATGGTTATAAAACTTATAACCCACAGAATCTTTAATTTATCACTCAGAATTTAAGCCCATGTGTGAGTTAGTAGAAATCCGCAATGGCTGTTTTGTAACGAAACACCGAGAGTATCTACATGGAGCGAGCTTAATACAACGTGTAACAGAAAAGTGTGATCAAATTCAAGCCTTGCTATGTGCCCATGATACTGAGCGCACATATTTAATTGTAGCAAAAGAGTACCTACCTTAAAATCTGATTTTATTTTTTCAAAAAATAATCAATTATATAAAATATGACTCAAAAGTTGTAATCCCATAATAATCCAACCGAATTTCGCGCCAAGGGAGGTATAACACTTACGCCATATGCTGTTAGCTACTAAAATTCGACAAAAAGAAAACGCTTTAGGTATGTATGTAATAATATGGCGCTATGGTAGGTGCAACGCTGATAACATGCACTGTCCAAACTGGACCACACCTTTCTGTTACATGTTAGAAATACTTCGTGCGGCAGTGCATGCATAGACATCGATCATGGACATAAATTCTTGGAACATCTCAGAACAAAGCGTTCTGCATTTCTGTGTCCGTGACTCACAAACATAGAATTTCAAACCACTTTGTTCAAACCAATCGCGCTCAAACAACGCATAAGTAGACGTCGCTCATGACACGATGAGTGATGTCTATATACGGGTTGTCTGAGGGCGCGTTATATAGGATGGCGCAAAGTTAATAAAGGTTGAAATTTAAAAAAAATGGTTCTGTTTTCATGAAATGTTTATTTGAAAATGTAAAATTCATGACAATTAGTCGATTAAATGATATCGCTCAAATCACCATCGATCTGATTACAATTGTGCTCGCATTTCTTCATCAACGTTAACTTTCAAAATGGCTTAAAAGGCTTGTGGTTTATTGTGGTAAATGCGAGATTTAATCTCCAATGAAATAAAATGGGAGATCATTCGACCCGGAAATAAGTGTCTCAAAATCTCCATTGTTTCCTGAGCTACTCGTATATGCACCGTTCCATTGACTACAATTTTAGATCTTAAAATAAACATTTTATGAAAACAGAACAATTTTTTTTTTCGTTTCTAATATATTGGTAGCTAATTCAGACTATGATATTACTTTCGCGTCACTACATATACAGGTGAGGCTTTCCTTGTACAGTCTCTACCAGCGAACCACGTGTTTAAGACACACATCCAAATGAAGGATAAATGGTCATGATTACGTGTTTATGTACTTTGGTTGTATCTAAAGGATGCATAGGTGGGACTACCTTTGCGATTAGATAAACGCAAAGGTAGTCAGTATACTATTCAGCGACAGTCCTAGTTATTGTCCTTACAAGGACTGTGATGATGATCAAACATACAATGATCAAATTTTTTTTGAAGTGAAAACTTCTTTAGCATACTTTTTGGGATGGGTAATAAATGTTTAACTCGCGTCAGGACACTCGTGTCAGGACACGTGTGTTTTTTTTTGTTATTTAATTTGTGATTTATTATTTTTGAAGTGAAAACTTCTTTAGCAGTGTTGTGCGCTTTTTTGGGACGGGTAAAAATTGATAAACTCGCGTCAGGACACGTAACCAGATCGAAAATTTGTAAGACTTTGACTAGGGGTTTTTACTTCTGATAATGTTTTCTCTTCAAATGATTATTTTTTCCCTTTCTTATTTATATTTTTTTATTTTTGTTTTTTAATGTGTGATTTAATATTTCATTTTCTTGATTAAATTGTCATGTCGTTTTTTAATTTTTGTTTCTTAATTTGTGATTTAATATTTCATATTTTTGTATTAATTGACATGTCGTTGTCATTGTAATTTTTTTTAATTATCATGTTTGTATACGATAGCGCAATAGATGAATATTGTATTTAATCACATAAATGATAGTACTTTTTACTGAAAAAAAAATCCCTAACCATTCCAAAAATATTTAAAAATGCACAACGTTTATCTTCAAGTTTTCACTTCTTTCGTCACTCCCAGAGTGCAAACTGTTTCTTATTAAGGAAAAAAGGGTCATAATGCAACATGAACATTTTACTTTTGTTGCAGCTAAAGGATGCAATGGTGATCTAAACGCAGTATACAGCTACTGTCGCACTTATTGTCCACGTACTTGCCTTGACTCTGATGAAGTAAAACCATGCATAGCTGGCTGTGCTCCACCCGGATGTGCCTGTAAACCCGGATACGTTATATCTCACGAAACAGGAAAATGTGTAATACCAGAGAATTGTCCACGTAAGTCCAATATTACAGATTTTGTTTATTTATCGTGCATTAAACACAATTTCGTTATGAAAATAATGCAAGAGGTGTTTTTATTACACTTCATAAAGTAGGTATGTGACCAATTTGGCATGACATTTATATGTAATGATTTTATTGGTATTGCGTGATTTTTACATATACGATGTTGTGTTGGGACTTCTTAACAAATTTACGAAATAAAAAAAAATGTATGTTTGTATGTTTATCCACGTATTATTTCTCCAAAAGTAGATAGAAAAGACTATTCTATTACATTATTGGCTTAGGATTGCCCTAACTTAGGGAATAGTAAAATGAATGTGAAATTTCATCGAAATTGGTTTAGTAGTGTGAGAGATATGTACTAAAACGTGTAAGACATATAATTTTACCGCGAGGGTTTTGTGTAATATTGTAGGTATGTAAATAGTTCGACCATCAGCGGGATCTCTTGTAAATGAAAAAATAAACTGGGAAAAGAGACAAACTTAACTATGAGCCATCACATCTACATAAGCCGCGACTAGTTTACCAAATTCAAATCAATTTGTGATAACAAAAATGATTTTTGTGATGCCCCAATTATGGCTTTTGCTAGTGCTATATGGCGCAACGACATGTAACATAAGTAAAAGATTGGCATTTATTAACGTTGCATGGCGCTACATGTAGCACAAGCCTTAATTTTTTTCCCTCCCCACAAAATCGAAAAAATGGTCTTCACAACCCATAAATATTTTTAAGAGCTAATTTAGCCCATCGTGTGGGGTATCATTATACCCCACATGATGGGCTTGGTAAGACCACAGTTGCTTTCATCGGATCACACAGTTGCTATCATTGGACTTTGCCTATAATGATCCGTTGGTCCATTCAACACCTTGAATGGACCAGTGGATCATCTATGAAATTAGTATAAAGAATACAGACACTTTTATAAATCACATTTTTATTAATAACTTACTTTAGCAAATCAGTCAAATATAAAATCTACGTCTTTGTTTAACAATCAAATCAGTTCTTGCCTAATTTTTGGCTTAGAAAATTAAACAAAATATATAACAATTAAACATAAGAAACTTAAACAGCAACAATACCTATAACCATTTCAAATCTCTTAAAAACTATGAACGATATTTGTGTCGACGAGGGTGATCGAGTGTTGTACGTGAAACCAGCATTATACAGCGGGATTAAGGGTGAAGTATCTGACTGATCTCTATGAGGCCTTTAAAGTTTAGGTAGGATATTCACTAACGTGGTGTAAGGACACAAGCCTGCAAGCTTGGGTAGTAAAAACTTTTTTAGCAAGTTTTCTAATCGTAATCTCGTTTAATAATATCGTTTACCTTTAGACGTTTGTTTTGGCTGAAGCGATTTTGTCTTAGCTGTTTCAAGACCTTTTTTGTATGGAGATGAAGTCAGTAGGACGCTGGGGTTTGCAACTTCTCTGTCTTAACTCTTGAATTACTTTCTGGAGCTAGTGCTTGAACCGGGCTTGAGACTTAGTTCCGGTTCGGTGCATGTGTTACAACCGTATCTTTTTGAATATCCGATTGCGGTAGACTGGTAAAGTCACTAAGATTTTGTTCTGGTGATATTACAGGAACTGTCTGCAATATTGTAACATTACTTGAAGTACCCGGTATCGATGCAAGTGAATCTATGTCCATATCTTCAACGATGCATTGAACAAAATTATTCTCAATGCCACTGTTTTCGATTTCCTCGGATAGTGTTATGAATTCATAGTCTCGAAAATGTTTTTATTGAGTGGCCAGAAGCTACACTCTTTAAAGCCACTTGTCGCCGTTTCAACCGAAGTCACTCGAGCATATGCTTTACCAAATAACATTGAGATTTGAAATGCCATCACGCATCTCCCAGGGTTCGTATGTAACCACTTTTCCGTTTCATAACGAAATAATAGCTTACATACTTTTGGGACATTCTGTATATTATTACCTCATATATATTTTACTTACCTAGTAACTACAAAAAAGGATTGTATAAATAGGGAATCACAACCAGTTTTGGCGTCGAATAATTTCTCCCCATCGATGTCAACTGGTATAGTGCCCAGAAGGCTGGCAGCGTTGCCACGTTGCATGGCAATGCTTATTCTCTGTGCTAAAAAAAGGCCAGCCTTTTGGTCACAAGATGCACTGACAAGACGCTAGAAAATATATTTGAATAAAAGGCGAGCACTTGAACCCCTTTACCCTAGCGTCTCAATCCCAAACGGCTCAAATATATAATCTCCGACTAGATTACTATGTTTGCACCGTTTGAGAGTCTTCGCAGATGCGGAAGCAGCGCAGGCACAGCTCACAGTGTTTGGAAGATGGGAAGGCGTTAGGGTGTCGACGTAGATTGCATCGCGTACCAAAGGTTTTCCCATCTTCCAAAGTAACAAAGACATATCGTCCGGCCTCTTGCCATCGCTGCGCACCAAATCATTAGGTTCAGCAACAGCTGGCACACAAGAGCCCGACGGATGATGTCATTAAGACTAGCGTGTCGTGATATGCGGCTTGCGCTCCTGCTGCAAGATAGGCCATGATGCCCAAGGTTGCCTACGGCTTCTCCACAGTAGCATCGATGAGGAGAGACACATAAGGCATCTAAATGCAAGCAAGCAGCAATGCGGAACGTGGTGTCGTTGACAACACGTCCAGTACGTGTTATCCTTTCAGTTCCATTATAAAAAAATGGTTGTCTGTAAAATCGGTTTACGGACGATAATTTTAAGTGATAACGTCATAAGAAACATTGAGGACATTGAAATAAACAACCATGCCTGTGACAGTTTCATTGCATTTTTGATTTAATTTCCAATAGTATCACGTGTCGCTGCAATCGCCAAAAAAATGTAATGTCCAACCATGCCTGTGACAGCTTAAGTGGACCCGAGTGCATACGCCCGCCGGCCACAATATTTCAGCCTATCACCATTCGATTTGCTTAGCAACCAGTCAATAACGTGACTTCTTAGCAACCAATCAATAACGTGGCCGTTGCTGCGTGACTGCTTAGCAATCAATCATTAACGTGACCGTCGCTACGTGACACTTTTTCGTGCGTACACCCCGTCATAGATTTATAAGACGTTATCATGTCAAAAATGACAATAAATATGGTATACCTCCTCTTGCATACGTCAGGGTCAATGACCATATTATCATATAATAACACGTCACATGTGTCTTTTAAACTAGGTTCTTATGTACATAATTATTTGTAGCACCTCCTATTAATGACTTCTATTCCTGCTAAATTATCTAAATTACTTACGTTTAATTAATTGTCTAAATTACATTATGTTGTTATTCTATAAATAACAGTCGTTTATTGGGTGTAGATATATGCTAAAACGAATGATAAATACAAAGTATAACCTATACTTTGTATGTATTTATTTTATGTATGGTACATTTTTAGCTGCACCCTATTGGCTGTTATTCTGAGTATACAAGCGAAAAGTTCCATCACCTACCAATATCAAAACATTTATCTATCTTCCATCGTTCTGGGAAAAGAAATAGCTTGCAATTTTTTTTAAGCATTCTAATATATATATATATTAGAATGCTTAAAACTAAAACCTACAACTGTATACCATTAGTCCATACTGACACAAGGATTTGTTTGTATAGTAAGACTTTGTTAGGTACTTACAATACTGAATGTTTACCCAGTAGTCAGTACACCTTTTTGTAACGAGGCTCTAACTCATCGCGTTTTTTTTTACATGGGCTTTTCAGCTTCTGTTACATATTATGGAGTGCCCCTTTGAAAATATTTACATTCATTATTTAGCTGTCGAACTGTATATCCATTGTAAAAAATATGATTTACTTTCTGTTACATGTATGGAGTGCCCACCCCCCCAGTAACACTATTTTTTGTTATTTAACAATCGAACTAAGTAGCAGCATATACTTATATTATAGTTTTTGAGTAATATGCCTGTGACATACAGACGGACAGACAGATATGGATTCCATTTTTGCCATTTTGACTACGGAACCCTAAATATATATATATACTAGCTGACCCGAGCAACTTCGTCTGCGTAAATTTTCCCTTTTTTCTTTTTCTTCCTTTTTTTTTTACAACATTTTTCATTGCTGCTCCGCTCCTATTGGTCGTAGCGTGATGTTATAACCTATACCCTTCCTCGATAAATGGGCTATCCAACAATATTTTTTTTTGTATGCGGGCCAGTAGTTCCTGAGATTATCGCGTTCAAACAAACAAACAAACTCTTAGGGGTATAAAAAATAGATATTGTCCTATTCTCAGACCTACCCAATATGCACACAAAATTTCATGAGAATCGGTCGATCCGTTTCGGAGGAGTTTAACCACAAACACCGCGACACGAGAATTTTATATATTAGATAGATATTAATGATTGATGAAACTTTGGCAGGGTGTTCTGGGGACGCCCGTAAATATTTCTGGCCAAAAAAGGCACAGCGAAGCGTGGGATCACTAGTTTTGAATAACATTTAAAGTTTTACCTTGTATTTCTAGACGACTCCCGCAGTCAAAAAAAAGTCCCGCAGTAAAGTCCCCCGCGACACAGGTCTTACCCACAAGCCCTGTGCTGACAAATTAGTAGTAAGGAGCATAATTATTGATTGGTATGTGGCGAAAAATTCGCCACATACCAATCAATAAGCTCCTTAATCAATAATCCTCCAAATGTAATCTTTATTAATGAGAAGAAGATAAGAAGTAGCTTTTTCACGACTAAACCTGTTTTTAGTGTGTTCTTTATATAAATTCAATACGAAGAAGTAATGGACGAAATAATCGTGATTTTTGTCATATGTTAATGCATAACAGCAATGCATTATTATTAAGTACTATTTTTATATTCTGTAGCTCTGCCTGAAAAATGTCCGATTCCAAAAGAGTGTATTCGTACTTGCACTTCGCCAAACCCTCCCAACTGTCCGTACGAACCATGTGTGATTAATCAAGACGGTTGTGAATGCATGGAGGGCTACATACTATCTCAAGTTGGAGGAGTCTGCATTAGAATTGAACATTGTCCAAGTAAGTCCTATGGTAAATATATACTATAAAATTTAACTGTCAACCTTAGTTAGTCCTTTTATATACCAATAACAAATAATCCCACCAAAAACATTTTCATGTAAATTGACGCCAAGACGAGTAGGTACATATTGCTACCCCTCTAAAAAAGTTATCAACTCTTATAGACAGCCAAGCTGCTAACTTTAAACGCCCTAACTTAATACTCTCTAATTCTCATCGTAACGTATGTACCTACAGCATCGTGCGTGAATCCTAGTCATAAGTTTTCTATAAATCCTACACCCTAGCTAAAAGGTGTGGCTTGGCAGTTTCGTTACACAAAAATTAACGTCTACTTAGCCCATATGGGCTTAAAACATAAATTCATTTTCTTAGTCTAATTAGATGACATTTATGTAGCTGTCAGGTGTAATGTTGATATAGAATACACAATAACATATTTTTCGATAAAGATTTTTAAACAATACTACCTAAAGACCCTTAGGTTGCGATTTTGTAATATTATACTAGTATGTAAGAACTGTGATTTCTGGGTAAAATTATGCTAGATTGGCTACGACGAATTTTCACAGCACGCACATGATGCATTTGTTTATTTAATGTTTCAGTTGAACAAGGATGCAATGGTGACCTCCACGCAAGAACGAAACAATGTCCTCTGCCGTGTCCCTCTTCCTGTGACTCTCCAAATGCTGTGCCTTGTAAAAAAATGTGCGAGCCAATCGGTTGTGAATGTGAAGCTGGGTACATATTTTGTAAAGAAAGCGGAAAATGTATTTTACCTGATCAATGTCCAGGTAAGAATAAGTAACTTAATTAAACACAACTAACTATAAAGAATACTTTTTTTATTATTAATAATTTATTTATTGTTCATAACATTGTTACAGCATTATTGTACAGTTATCTGGACCCTACACTAGGATACCCTGAGTTACTAATCGTATCACTAATAGTATATTTGAAGACAATACCACACCGAACAAATTTGACATTGATATTAAGGCCAATCCCATTTATATTTCAGGAGGCAATCCATGCGGCATAAATGAAGAATTCCGTCAATGCAAGTCCAACTGTCCAGAAGATAATTGTCCAATAGATGATAATCAAGACATGGGCGTTTGCGATCCCTGGCCTATCTGTATGTCAGGTTGTGCTTGTAAATTGAATCATAGAAGACTAAGTCAAGAAGATGATCGATGTGTTGTTTCTTCAGACTGTCGTAAGTATCGGAATGTCAACAGCAAATGAAACGAAAGATAACATTATAATCCTTTATACGAACGTTTTTCTATCAGCTCCTGTTAATTGTACCAGACCAAATGAAGTATGGAACGGGTGCCCTTCAGATTGTTTCTCTGGATATTGCCAAGATAAAGAAAATCAAGACACTGTGTGTAATACTTTTCTGTTGAACTGTCAACCCAAATGTATTTGTAAGAGAGATTACTTTAGGAATAGTTCGGACATTTGTGTCCCTGAAACGGAATGTCGTAAGTATTTTTAAATGTTATGGTTCTTATTATGCAATTTAAAAAGAATGGCCGCGAGTTTTTATTGCTCGGTTCTTTTCTCCGGCTTTATGGTCTTTACCTTTTGTTTGCGAACTTGGCATTACATGTATATGGAGAATCCCGACGTATCAAATGAGTTGTTTTAGATCCTTAATGAATAACGAATTTTGAATTTTAATAATTGTTTATTATCGGGTACTGATCACTATCTGGGTTTAGTAGTTTTGTTTCTCCATCTCTGTCTACTGTCCGTTCTGTCTTGCTGTTGTTATACAGGATGCCGATTCTGTCAGTCGGATTCTTGCAGAGGCGCGATTAAATCATGATACTGAACCAATTAAAAAATATATGTAGGTACCTTATTGTATTCATCATGTTCGAATCCGAAGACAACGCGCTTTAAACCGTGACCACGCTACCGCACTAGCTGTTTGGAGGACTTATTCAACGTGTGACCTTGTAGGTACTTTGCTGTACGATAGAGTTGTTATTTATGAACACAATACATGTTGGTACACGCCACCAAACAGAACTTAAATGGCCGATAAGGGCAACGTAACTCGTGACTATGATGACAAATTAACTCACCTACTTACGATCTAGTTAAAAACCTCTCTTTAATACTGAAACCATGTCGTTGTACCTGAAGTAGGTAAAACGACATCGTTTTAAAGGATTCTCACCATTTGTGGACATAATTAAGGAACCAGACGAGGTTTTGGTGAGTTTTGAAGTGGAGTCCCTATTCATCAACGTTCCCATTCAGGACTGCCTTAAGGTCATCGAGAGAAAGCTGAGAGTAAACGATCTCATGAGGTCCAATGAGTACATAGTTTTACTGAAAAACGGTCTGGCAGGCAACTTCTTCATTTATCAGGGACCACACTATGTCCAAATCGGCGGAGTGCCAGACAACGGAAAGCGCCGTTAATGGCCAAAATCTGGATGGAACATTTTGAAGAAATAAACGAATTACAATTATCCCAGATCAAACTGTGAAAGAAGTACGTCGATGACGTGTTCTGCATTATGATGGGCGGTAAAATGGAAGTAGAACAATTTGTTAAAGACTCGAACTCTATACACTCCAAGATCATCTTTACTTTTGAAATGGAGATGAACAGATCATTAGCTTTTCTCGATGTTGAAATAATGGTTAGAGACAATGGTATCTTGGTACGCACTGTGTACAGAAAACCGACGCACACAGATAGGTACTTACATACTGACTCACACAACCATTCAAGACATCTGAAATACGTGGTAATGACATTTGTGACCCTGAACATTGAGAAAGTGAGTCAAACATGTTTAAGAAGTACTAAAGCAAAACTGATACAGAGGAAGCCCACAACATACAAAGAGGAGAGAGTCCTGCCCGGGGGTTAACAGGGCTTTTTGCATTTCTACCGTATGTGAAAGGAGTGACGGACAAAGTTGGAACAGTATTGCGGAAAGTAGTCCGCACTCCAAGGTAGCTAAGCACCTATGTATTGCAACGGCCGTGGTCACGGGTAGTCTACCCGTGACCTAATATATATATATTTTCATAATGTGTACAAATCGCGAAAGTTTATCAATATTAATTGATTTGCCAAGCGTGCGAGTCACGTGGTTCAGGGAGATCAGAGATCAATCATAACCTGACCCGTAGAGTCAACAGAACACAAAAACACAACGGCAACGTGACTACGTTCCGAAGCGTCACAAAACCCGTGAAGGGTACATTTATTCTTACCTGGGGAGAGTATAGCCCGAGGCAGTGAGAGCTTATTGACCTCGGGAAGTGCGGACGCAAAGGAAGTCCTTTTCGCTACAAGAGGGTTCCGGAGGGGCTCATCCCAACCAAGTCCTGCAGTCCAAAATTTCTGTTGGAAACATTTTGCCCAAAATACTACAGGAGCCAACCAACCATAAGGGTCAAACGTCCTCGCAATCATTGACAGCACCAAGCGCTTAGTCCAGACATGTGGCAATTCCAAATCGACGTTGTACGTGAAGATGTTCTGGACTGGTCTGGTACTAGTACTGCACGCCGAGAACGGCCACCATAGCAGGGTTGTCAACATTCTCAAACAAGTGATGGTCCTCTGGTAGTCCTTCCAAAAGCGATGGCGTGTTGGAAATCCATTTGCGCAACTTGTATCCAGCGCAAAATTTTAATTAATTCGTTTCTCAAAAGTAGAGGTTTTCTTTTAGTGGAAGCCCCAGTGCAAATATCATCAACATAGATGTATTTGTTTAAAAAATACAAATCTTAAACATTTCTCTAACATTTATTTTCTTGTACTAAAATGTTTAAAGATCTTTATTACTCAAAGAACATTACAGTCCACTTATTGAGCATGCATAAATAATATAAAACTAAGTAAAATAAGAAGACATTAGTTCGACCGTAAATATGCATAAGAAAATAACTCAAAAAAGTAATCGCAAACGTATAGTTTCTAATAGTAGTTTGCTTCACACAACTCCTATTTTTTAGGTAAATTTGCAAAAAAATGTTCATATTGAGTGCATCGACGACGCGTCGGTGTCCGCTCGAACAAAAAGTGTTTACTAATAGACTGAGATACGGCTGCAGATTCGCATCGTTCATCGAGTATTGTAATAAAATCATGTTTTTATATACAATCATAAAAAGGGCAATACGTTTTGGCCAGTCTGCCTATCAGATTTTGCCCGCTAGTATTTTTAATTAAATTAATATGAATCGACTTACTGGGAAAAAAAAATCTCATTTGTTATTGCAATGAAATACACTCTACTTTATAGAACTAGACGTAGAGAACTTGAAAAGCGATGGGTGCCTTTGCGCACTTGCCCGCAACCCCTTCGCAGCCAGGTGTAAGCAGGTAATATTTTGTTACGTTATTACGTTCATGGCGTATTGTCATCATTTATATATCAAATTAAAGCTATTGATTTCCTGTACATGATAAACTACCTCTGCCTATGCAAAAGTGCCTGCAGTCGGAGTTGCCGGCGTTTAAAGTTTGTTTAGAGTGAGAAAGACTTATCGCTCTACATCATTCGTTAGACGAGGATGGCAATAGCCTGTTCTGCTGTCGTAACAAAGAACGCAGTAACTGACAAAAACCATTATTTTAGTTATGTTCTTGAAATGGCAACGTAATCCATACACTATGCAATAATAACAAAAAAAAAATTAAAAGCAAATTGGAAACTAAAATGTTATTAGCATAAAATGTAGTAGTTAGACCAAATTATTTACATTCATCAAGGTGAATTGCAATTGTCGTAATTATAATAAACTAGCGGCTCGCTTCGGCTTCGCACGGACTTTCTCCAGTCCATAAAATAGCTCCACAGTTCGGACCGTTCGATTCGCACTTGACATTTCAAAATGTAAACGTCGAACGAAAGGTACCCTATCCGCCGGCGGCCATATTCAAGTAAGTCAATACAATAGTCTCTAAGCAATAGTCTCTGTTTGCTGATAAGCTGCAGTCAGGAATCTCGGTAAGTATATCATATAATAGTTTTATCATTAAATTTATGAGATTGTCAGAGACAAAGGTAAAGTAGACTGGTTGAGAGTGTAATAGTAGTATTAGGTACTGATAATAGTGGGCGCTGTCTGGGGCGGAGTGTCTGTCTAATGGGTGGCGGAACGTTTAGTGATATGTACTGTAAATGTGAGGGATTAGATAAGAAACCACGAATTAGACGTCTTTATTAGACTTCTAAGCTTTGATACCCACGCGACCATGCTCAGTACTGACATGACAATATTATCATGAAAATATTCTTTCAACGTGTAGTAGCACTTTATTAAGAGTACATAATGAGCTCATTTTTAAATTTTACCTTATTGTCTATGTCTTTGATATATGTCGGTAGTTTGTTATAAATCAGCGGTGCTTTACAAAATATGCTACTATACATCAACGCGGTTTTGCTTAGTACCACACATAGTTTACCTAGGTGTCGTTGACGTTCCCTCTTATTAAATAGGGTTATATTCTGCTATACAAACATTGCGCTTTCATAAATGAATTTGCAAGGTAATGTTAGTTTAGAATATTGAATATCATAAGGCCTGCATGATTCTCTTGACTTCAAACCGAACATTGTTCTTATGCAGCGTTTCTGCGAAGAGATATCCAGGGTAGGCAGTCATAAGCGCGTCTCTACTAATAATAAATTTCAGTCTGTACAATTCATACGCAAACTGGCTGATCTTTTTGCAAATATGCTCAGTAATTTCCAGTTCATTTATTGATCCAAATGTAGCCCTAGAAATTTAGTATATAAACACTCTTAGATTCTTACCCCCTGATAATTCATATTAAATGCTATATAATTGTCATGAATTTCTTGTCTTTGTTTGCAATTAATAATTTTCGTCTTCTCTAAATTAGTTTTTAAATTATTTAATTTTAGCCAACGGATAATAGATATCAATGAGTTATTAATAGTAGATTATACTGATGTCAATGTCAAGTCAGAGAATAATACTGTGCAATCATCTGCAAGTAATGTCATTTTATGTTTAATACTTATTGGTAAGTCATTAAAATATATAATAAAGAGCTGTGGCCCTAACACACTGTCCTGGGGCACTCCACATTTGACTTTTCTTACATCAGATTGATACAATTTTTCAATTTTTGTTCTTGTACATAGTCTTGTTATTTGCATGACCTGCTCTCTGTCAGTTAAATAAGACGATATTAGTTTATGAGCATTGCCCCTTATTCCATAGGAGTAAAGTTTATATAATAAAATTTCGTGTCTTACGTGATCAAAAGCTTTTGTCCTGTCCATAAATAGACCAACTACTGGCTGTCCCCTATCCATATTATGGATCACGGATCGTAAAAAATCATAAGTAGCCATGTTTATATTTTTATTCTTCCTAAATCTATATTGCTGGGGGATCAATATAGATTCCTTTTCTAAGAAAGTATTGAGGCAGTTATAAATCACTTTTTCGTATATGTTTGCAAATATTGGTACTATTGCTACTTACCTATGATTTGTTTTTCACCCTTTTTGTACAGAAGTTTAACCATTGATTTTTTTAATTCATGAGGAAATAAACCTTGTTCAAGGCTCAAATTAATTAAACAAGATAAAACAGGTGTTATAGAACTACTTACGTCTTTGACTATAGCTGTTATTATCCCATCGATGCCAGCGCTTTTTGTATTCTTTAGTTCCATGATTATGTTAAAAATGTCAATAGATGACATCGGATTCATAAAAAAATATTTGCATATAATATGCCCAGGTGAATTATTACTAAGTTTAGAGTTACTTCCATTATCTACTATGCATTTAATTTGGATTTTTTTATCATTTCACCATTTTATTTTATCTCGGTAAAGTTTAAATTAGTATTTTTATTTTGAGCGCCAATAATAATTCTCCAATTGCTTTTAATTTATTTTCATTAATTTTGATATAGTGATCATTTTGTGACCTTTGAGTTAATCTAATTATTTTCTTTATTCTATAAGCGTTTCCAAAGTAATTCTCTTTTCTTTTTACTACCTAGTTTTTTTCCTTTAGAAAACCATTTTGCTTTAGTTGTAGAAAACAATTTTAATTCTATGAATTGGAAAACATATATCATATAGTAGCTTAAATAAGTTTATAAAGCAGTTCATATACTTGGGAAAAACGCAATGGAATTATATTATTTTTAAAATTTATATCTGTATTCTGAGGAAAAATCCCTTTTAAGTATAAACCAATGTTCTAATACCATGCTAGCACTAATAGGGCATTGTATAATTTGCGCAGAATGATTCGATATACTGAGTTCTACCAATTCACTTTTGCACCCCCGCAAGTTGTGTTGAATATTGTCAATGCAAGTATTACTAGCATATCGAGTAGTTTGTTGGAATTCTGCTTTTAAATTGAATGACCAAATAATATTTTGCAATTCTAATGAAAGTCCATTATTTTTTAGTAAATCTATGTTGTAGTCACCACAGAGTATAACTTTCTGGTTTTTGTTCTTACAAACATAAGACAAGAGAGTATGCATTATTTCATAAAAACATTCAAAAGATAATGAGTCAAATTTAGGAGGCCTATATATACAGGCAGTATAAACACCATAACTAATCAATTCAATTATAGAAAATTCACATTTGTTTGCCATTGATAGATTGTCCATTTCATGCACAGTTTTGTATTTAATACCATTTTTACTAAAATACATGATCCGCCATGTTGAGACTGCCTCATAAAGGAAGCCGCTAGGCTCAAATTAGGTATACATAAATATGGTTCGTCCCCTGGAAGCATATCATGTTCTGTAATGCACACTACGTCAATATTCTTATTCATTTCATTTAGATTAACACACAACATATCTGACTTACTTAATATCCCATTTATGTTTTGATGAAGTATTGACAAGTATTTAGGCACGAAAAATCTAATCGTGGTTTCTTATCTAATCCCTCACATTTACAGTACATATCACTAAACGTTCCGCCACCCATTAGACAGACACTCCGCCCCAGACAGCGCCCACTATTATCAGTACCTAATACTACTATTACACTCTCAACCAGTCTACTTTACCTTTGTCTCTGACAATCTTTTAAATTTAATGATAAAACTATTATATGATATACTTAACGAGATTCCTGACTGCAGCTTATCAGCAAATAGAGACTATTGTATTGACTTACTTGAATATGGCCGCCGGCGGATGGGGTACCTTACGTTCGACGTTTACATTGAATGCCAAGTGTGAGTCGAATGGTCCGGACTGTGGAGCTATTTTATGGACTGGAGAAAGTCCGTGCGAAGCCGAAGCGAGCCGCTAGTTTATTATAATTACGACAATTGCAATTCACCTTGATGAATGTAAATAATTTGGTCTAACTACTACATTTTATGCTAATAACATTTTAGTTTCCAATTTGCTTTTAATTTTTTTTTTGTTATTATTGCATAGTGTATGGATTACGTTGCCATTTCAAGAACATAACTAAAATAATGGTTTTTGTCAGTTACTGCGTTCTTTGTTACGACAGCAGAACAGGCTATTGCCATCCTCGTCTAACGAATGATGTAGAGCGATAAGTCTTTCTCACTCTAAACAAACTTTAAACGCCGGCAACTCCGACTGCAGGCACTTTTGCATAGGCAGAGGTAGTTTATCATGTACAGGAAATCAAAAGCTTTAATTTGATATATATAAATGATGACAATACGCCATGAACGTAATAACGTAACAAAATATTACCTGCTTACACCTGGCTGCGAAGGGGTTGCGGGCAAGTGCGCAAAGGCACCCATCGCTTTTCAAGTTCTCTACGTCTAGTTCTATAAAGTAGAGTGTATTTCATTGCAATAACAAGTGAGATTTTTTTTTCCCAGTAAGTCGGTTCATATTAATTTAATTAAAAATACTAGCGGGCAAAATCTGATAGGCAAACTGGCCAAAACGTATTGCCCTTTTTATGATTGTATATAAAAACATGATTTTATTACAATACTCGATGAACGATGCGAATCTGCAGCCGTATCTCAGTCTATAAGGCCTATGATACTGTTGCAAATAACCGAAACTATTTTTGCACGGTCTTAGCTTTTATGTGTGAAATGATAGATTGTGGCAAGTGATGCTTTAGTAAAATATATTTATTATTGGGTTTCTGTTTTAGTTAAAATAGGTATATATTTAAGTATATTATTTCTATTCACGTATATTTCATAGCATTTACGAAAATACAAGTAGATAAATATAAGTATCGGGACTTTCGTATTTTTTTAAATTTTGTTTATAAGTAATAGTTAACTTAGTATATACTTTCACATATATATTCTTCATACTTTCGAAGTCATACTTTCACTGTCCTTCACATTTTTTGGTAGATTGTTATACAATTTATTGTACAGCATGGATCTTTTGCCATGTTCGGTGCTTGGTGTTGGGAGCGTTAGTTTGTTTGTGTTTCTTAAATTATGTTTGTATTCTCTCTTGGTGAGGGAAGTTTGGGTATGGACTTCACCGCATATATTTTTTTTTATTAAAGTACATATATTTTCTTTTTTTTTTTAGTTTTTTTTCACAAATTTTAGTTTTTTTTATACAAAGTAGTTTGGGGTAATTAAATAATACTTTTATCGCTTTGTTCTGTGCGCGCTGCAAAGGCATTATATTGCTTTTCGCTGCTGAGCCCCAGATTTCAATCAGATATGTTAAGTTAGATTTAACAAGCGCATTATATAGCATTAATCGTGTTTTTCTCGGTATACATGAAGCTATTTTTTTTTTTTTTTTTTTTATAGATGGGAAATCATCAAATGACTTCTCCCGCTGTGGGCATGAGCGGAAGGGCGTGTCAGACTCTTACTGACTAAAACCCATCTGTTTTCCTTCTTTCGCCCTGGTGTTCCGGGAGCACGGTAACTCTTTCGAACTCCCGGTGGGCGCCGGCCCAATGGGGCCCCGTCACTTGCTGACACCTCTTTGAGGCGCGCGTGGAACACTAGCGCGCCGTCGACCCGGGCCTGGTCCTAAGCTGGACGGCAAGCTACCCACTGCTCGTCGTCCGCAGGCCTGCGCCTAGGGTGGCAGGATGTCGTCCCTTGGCACCCGTCGCCCGGAGCGTGCCGCGCGGCGGCCGGGGCGTGAGGACCGTCTGTCTCTCACGCGTTCCGCCGTCTCCTTCTTCAGCATCACCTCCTCGCAGAAGGAGACGACTGCCTCCCATTCCCTCTCGCTTCGCAGCATGGCTCGAATGAGGCCCGGACGCGAGAGGTCACCGCCGCCGATCGCTGCCACGAGGGCAAGCCGCTGCTCGGCCCAAGCGGGGCACAGCTCCACCGTGTGTTCTACTGTGTCTTCCGGCCGCTCACCACAATGGTGGCACCCAGGCGTTTCCTCCCGCTTGATGCGATGCAGGTACCTCCCGAAACACCCGTGTCCGGTGAGTACCTGCGTCAGGCGGTAGGTGAGGACGCCATGGCGCCTCTCCAGCCACTCCTCAAAAAGGGGGCTTACTGCTGCTATCGCGGCGTGCCCTGCTCGTGGTTGCGACAGTCGGTCCCTCCACGACGCCATGAGATCGAGCCGGAGCTCCCTCCGCCACACAGCAATTTGCCGCGGCAGCGGAGTTTCGTCCCGGCTCATCGCCTCCTCTCGCCACTCGTATGCGAGTGCTAGGGCTATCGCCTCCAGATCCCACGGCGCCATTCCGGCGAAGAGGCAAGCTGCCTCGCGGGAGACCGTCCGGTATCCCCGGATGACCCTGATAGCTGTCACCTTTTAAGGTGAGTTCAGGAAATGGGCGGCTCGTCGCCCCAAGGACCGCGCCCATACCGGGGCCCCATATAGGGCCATCGACCGCACAATCCCCGCGTATAGCCTTCGGCAGGGGGCGTTTGGACCCCTCAAATTGGGAAGGAGCCGCTTTAACGCGGCCCCAGCCCGTTCCAATTTGGGAGCCAAACGTCGGAAGTGCTCTACGAAGTTCCACCGGCTGTCAAGGACGAGTCCCAGGTACTTCATCGTCGACTCGACGCCGATGTGAACCTCCCCTACTGCCACCTGGAATCCCGGGGGTGGTCCGTTCCGCCGGCCATAAAACCACATAGCCTCGGACTTGTGCAGAGCCACCTCGAGACCCAGTCGCCGGATTCGGTTAACAACCGTTGCAACCCCGCATTCCATCGCTGCGGCCGCCCCTGAGTACGACCTCCCTTGTGCCAGGACCAGCGTGTCGTCGGCGTAGCACACTACGCTGACACAGCTGGGGACGTCAGCGCGCAACACCCAGTCGTAGCCGATGTTCCACAGTAGCGGCCCCAAAACTGAACCCTGTGGAACACCGCACGACATCTCGACAGCCGGTTCCAGTCCCCGTTAGGACCGGGGTAGATGACGGCCCTGTCCGTTAGATAGGCCCTGACCACGCGACGGAGGTAGGTCGGCACCCGGTAATACCGGAGCGCCTCCCCAATGCAACTCCAAGGCAAGGTGTTGAAGGCATTGGCAATGTCTAAAGACACCGCCAAGACGACCCTACCCCGGGACACCGCGTCCCCCGTCGTAAGAGCACGGACTCGCATAATGGCGTCCACCGTGGAGCGTCGCCTGCGGAAACCGAACTGCATCTCAGATAGGTTCGGTCCAGCCCCTGACAGGTGCGCGACAAGGCGGTCTGCAATTACTCTTTCAAAAAGCTTGCCCACCTCGTCAAGCAGCACTATGGGCCGGTATGCCGACGGAGAGTCCGCAGGGCGTCCTGGCTTCCGTATCAGGACCAGCTTCCCCGTCTTCCAAAGAAGCGGGAACTGGCCCCTCTCCAGGCAGGCGCTCATAAGCCCCCTCAGTCGAGGCCCAAGAGCCTCTTAGGCCAGGACCAAGGCTTTCCCCGGAATGCCATCGGGACCTGGGGCGGTATTCTTCGCTTTTAACCTACCTACCGCCGCTCCTAAGTCTGCCCCAGTCACTTCAGGGACGTCGGCGTCGTTGGAGTGGTCCGCTTCGGGCATCGTAGTACGCAGGACCATGCGCGGAGGATTATGCTCACCGCGCGCAGGGAACAAAGCGCTCACCACGCCTTCCACCAGCTCGGGCTGGAGACTTTGCGTCAGCGGGGGAGCCCAGGGACGGATCTTGTCCCGCACCATCTTGTACGGGCGCCCCCACGGGTCCCTGTCGAGAGTCTCCAGCATTTCCTGGCGGGCAAGGTTCTTGGCCCGACAAATTGCCTCCTTAAGGGTGGTCTTTGCTGCTCTGTATTCCTCGTATAGATCCACCTCCCTAGCCTCCGCATTCGGGGGACGGATGCGAAGCCTGCGATGTCTAGTGTACCGGCGGCGCGCAGTGACGCACGCCTCGCGCAGCGAGGCCAGCTCGCGCGACCACCAATGCACTTGGTGCCGAGCGCGACCTGGCCGGACTCGAGGCATTGCCACGTCGCAAACCTCCGACATGGCCTCCTGGAACCACTGGGCCTCTCCGTTGACGTTGGCAGGCCTATCTGGTGATGACACCCAGGCCTGCACGATTGAGGCTACCAGGAGCAGCTCTTTGTCCAGCCGCTTCAGTGCCCACCGTGGACCACTCGGGGCCTGTGGCAACGGCGCCCTTGAGGTCTGGGCGGAGACGTCGAACCTTATGTACCGGTGGTCAGAATAGGTCTTCACCTCCTCCACCACGCGCCAGTCCACTACGCGCGGTCACAGTGCGGGGCTGGCAAACGAAATATCCACCACCGATTCGCCCCGCATCCGCACTAGCGTGGGGACAGAACCCTGGTTTAAGACTACCAAACCTGTCTCCAAAGCCCAACCCTCTACCATCCTGCCTCGCGCATCCGTGCACCGGGAACCCCAGGCCAAGTTCTTGGCGTTGAAGTCCTCGAGCACCAGCATTGGCAAAGAGTGGTACCTGGCAACGACCACGCTCAAATCCCTGAGGGAGTTCTGGAAGTCAGCGAGAGGTCGGTTTGGAGAGAAGTAAACTCCCACTACCAAGATCTCCCCGAACCTGGCTGCGACACAGCCCTGTCCCTTACTAACACTTGGCCGTAGTGACGGGGCAGCTCACCGTCACGGTTCCCATGCCCGTGAAGTGAGAACGGATGGTGCCCACTTTAACCTGCTCGGCAGGGCACCCACTTGCCTTGGCGACAGCGGCTGCAACCTCCACAACCGTGACGGAGTCGTCCAGGCCCAGAATTCGTATGTCTGCGCGTTTCGTGGGCCTTGACACTCGGGCTTCTTCCGTATTAATGGAAGCCCTGAGCTTTTCGGCCAAAGCGTCAGCAATGGGGCCGCTATCAGCTCCGTTAATCTCTAGCATTTGCGCCCCCGTTGCGGTGAAATTTAGCCGGAGACCCTCGGTAATCCCGAGTTCCCGGAGGTCCACCTCCTGCCACGCCTTGGAGATCACGTCGGCATAGGTCACGCCCCGTTTTTCTGCTTCTGGCTGTAGTGTGATCACTACAGCCGCAGATCTCGGGGCGCGAAGATGAGCCGCGACGCGCCTCTCCTTGCGGTGCTGTTGTTGCCGCCGCTTTCTGGCCGTTTTGCGTCCTCTCTTCTTCTCCCCGACCACTTGCCATTCGGCGTCGGTCGCGGGAGGCTTTTGAGTCGGAGGGAGGCAGCTCGCCGTCTGGCCCGTCGTTTGGCTTTGCCGGTTCCGCTTAGTTGACGCCGCGGGAATTGGGTTGGCTGTAGCAGGCTGAGGTCTGCGGGTAGTCTGGACAGATTGCCCAGAGCGGGCTGCCACAACTGAGGTGCTCCCAGCCCCAGCTCCTGTCGGAAGGCATCCAGTTCACGCCGGACCAGTTCCAAAATTTGGTCCTGGGGAGCAGGTGCCGGCTGACCTTGTTGCTGCCGCCACTGCTGTTGCCGCCTTTGCTGCTGCTGCTGCTGCTGTTGCTGATGCTGTTGTTGCTGCTGCTGCTGCTGCTGCCGCTGTCGCTGTTGTTGGTGCAAACGTGACTCCGGTGGAGGTTGACTTTGTGAGCCAACACCTAACAAACTAGCTAGTTCTTCTAGGAGCTTCTTGTTGTCCACCTTGAGGAGCTCCATTGCAGCTGACAGGCGGGCGACTTCCTCCCGAAGTCGCACCGTTTCGCCTGATATTCCCGCGATGTGATCGTCGGCCGCCGCCATTATAGAGACCATGGCTGCGTCTATGGCCTTGGCCTTAGACGCCGTTTTCGTCTTGGGGCCAACGCTCTTTAGACCGGCAGACACGGCCTCGGCGAATCGGGCCTTGGGGTCCGTGTTGGACTCACCACTGCGATCTGGCTCGCCACTGTCCGTCAGTACATCCGACTCTGCCTCACTGCAGGAGGGAGCGGGTGTGCCGGATCGTCCGGACGCCTTTAGTCGGGTTCTCGCGCAGCGCTGCGATTTTAAGGCCGGAGGTATAGCCGTGGCGCGGCCCCTTCTGCCTGCTGCATCCCTTGGAATTTTGGGAGCAGGTAGACCCTCCTCGCACGAGGAGGGCGGGCGTTTAAAGGACTTAAAGGACGCCTGGTCCTGATCGGACATCGAGTCTCCGACGTCCGACTGTGAGCCACCTTGGCTCAATGCGCTGGTCTGAGCGGTGAATAGGCATATGTTGCCCCCCCCAGATACGGCGGGACTGACAGAGCCCGAAGGCTCTGTGGTGGATTCTCCGGCTGCGGAGCAGCCGGTACCACCCTGGGGAATAGTTTTATCATCTGCCTTTATCATTGTTGTCCTTTAAAGGGTGAGGTCCCTGTCTCCAATCTAAACTCCTTTTTTTTTGGATATACATGAAGCTAAGATTTTGTTTCTGACATGTTAAATGTGTGGTTTCCATGTGAGTTTGTCGTCTAATATTAAACCAAGATACTTTTCCTTGTGAGATCTGTGCACTATTTCACTCTTGATGTTTGGTATTTTTTTTGTTTTTTGTTGTAAATATCATGTATGATGTTTTTTTTTCATTTATGGTAAGTAGGTTGCACTGACACCAAGTAGACGCAAGACGTAATCTATACTCCGACTTTTCATTATGTTAAAAAAATTGCCGGATAGAATGTTGTCAGTTTACGGATACAATAAAATAGTGATGTGGCAAAAAGTTTGATGCAATGTTAAGTCGATCATTCGATGGAATAAACTTCTGTGGCTAATTTATTGCCTGTATTTGACTGACAATGCAGCCAAATTACTGCGCCAGTTTGCACAGGCGCGAGGCGATTCAATTCTGTGGTAGACTGTTTGCTTCACAACTCTCAGCTGTAGGTCTAAATTCTTTCCAACCTTTGAGCGAAGCAAAATGCTATACAACGGTGGTGGAACAGTGGTCCAGGGACGTGGGGGGTGGGGGGTTTGGGGGCTCAAGACAAAAGCTCATTTCAATGTTTACGTTAATCCTTGTCTTATGAACGTTTACATTCACCAAACACACTGGTTCGTTCAATACAAAAACTTGGTGCCATAAAATAGTAGTTCTGCTGTATCATGTTTAAGTTTGATATTAGCTTTGTCTAGCTATGAATTAAAAGCCAATTGAATTTAATTAGTCATTCAAAATTATACATTTAATTTATAGATTACATATAAAAATCGATCGATTGGATATTTAGCCACATCCCTACTACAGTTTTGTCTTTGACATTGACTAAACAAGTCATCGGAAATTCAAACAATAACATAGGTATCTATTACTATACATTTTTTTCTCTATACACACGTAGTTATGGTAGTTTGCACAACTTATTTTAGTAAAAGTCTCTCCAGAAATAAAACTGATATCGTAGTAAAGGACATAGAAGAGCGTTTTTACAATTTTGTATATTAGCTTATTGTTACCATGGCAATTCTGGTTTTTCTAGGTACGGGACGATAAGAAACCAATCTGAATTAAAATCGATAAAATTCGGTATTTCATCGAAACATTTGATAGGTAATGTTTATCTACGTGATTAGGATATTTGTAAAAAAAAGGCTTCAAGAGGATTATTCTTCAGAATGGGAGTTACAATACTCTGATGCAAAATGAATAGAGAATTTCTGCCCATTATGCTAAAACACCAGCAGCTTGGACCCTAAGCCCGGTGCTAGTCACACGTTGTATAATGTAAAAATGTATAAGAGAACAATATTTTTTTTCCTGGTTCTTACAAAACCGTACGAAAATTCTCTATTTTTTTTGTATATATATTCGATTTAGAATCTGGTACTCTAGAAAAGCCTTCCCTACGTACTTATTTTATTTTCTATAACTTGGCAAATTTAATATAAAAAATGAAAACAAAATGTGCAATCTCGACCACAGTATAGATTATATTACAGATAAATTTGTTATTACCACGACCGATGCTGACTCAGATGATATTAATTACTAATTCTGATTTAGACTCGCTTACCTACTGAATAAATCGATTTTAAGAAAATTCGCTTTTTCTGGTTCTCGATCTACTTAGTTACGTCTTTAGCAACATTTATCTTCTATCTTCTATACTTATAATAAATCTGTAGAGAGGTCAATTCTGTACATGAAATATATTTCCAAAATAACTATCAGGGGGTGATAAGGGATCGATACTGATGCCAAAAATGCAATCAGTAAAATTTTTGTCGGTCTGTCTGTCTGTCTGTCTGTCTGTCTGTCTGTCTGTATAACCGTTATAGAAACAAAAACTACTCGACGGATTTTAACGAAACTTGGTACAATTATTTTTCATACTCCTGAGTTGGTTATAGTAGACTTTTCATCACGCTACAATCAATAGGAGTCAGATATCCCAACATTTCCCTTCACTGCTCTGCTGAGCAGTGAAGGGAAATGTTGGGAAAACGGGAGAAGTTACTCCATTTTTTAAGCTTCCGTCGCGTGTGCAACCTTAATGGTTAAAGCTACACAGAAATCATGTATGACGGAAATGTTCTCCTTAAAATTATATAAAAAATATTCTACGACAGCATATATCTATCTTTTATGGTTGACTCACAATGTCACATGTAACTCCCGATAGCTTAGCAGTTCAAAGCTTTCTGATTATATTTGTCTACTCTTACGTTTATAACACTCTCAGTCATCCCTAATTAAAAAAGTTAACATAATTAACTATTCCATAAAAAAAAATCATAGAAATCGGTATATAAACACCAAAGTTATACATGAAATACGCTAATAATAAGCCATCGCGCGTGAATACTGAATCATGCTATCTATCTATATCTATACATATAATAACATTGTAAATTTCACATGTCGGTACATGGCCGAACTTAGTGAAAAAAAAATTAGGAAATGTTCGAAAAGAGTTTTTAAACACTTTGCTGCATTTTTAGAAATGTCTGTCTGTCTGTTTGTTTGAACACGCATCACGCAAAAACTACCGGACAGATTCGGTTGAAATTTTGCACGTGCAATCTAATAGATGCAGATTAACATTTAGGCTATAAATTACCACGATTTTTTCCATAGGAGCTAAGCAGTAAGGAATAATGTCTGTAGCTATTTTTCGTTATAAAACAGTAACTACTTGACGGATCTTTATGAAAATTTACAGTTTTATAGTAAATACTATACCTAGGACATTATTTACACTATGAATCATTACGCTAACGTCTATGGGGAACGAGTAGCAACGTATTTTTTGTCGTACCATAATGGTTTATCACAATTTTTTCCACAATTAGACATTATCTTGAATTGTAACCCATAGAATACATAACTTCACGCTAAAACTATAAGGAGCTATACACAACATTTTTAAGTTTCATAAGAACAGTTATTTTGACGTGGTGTGTAGCAAACAGTATAGCCTCGAAGCTATGCTAGCGGTCTTTGACGACGAAGTCTCAGGCTCGAATCTAATATCTGATTATGTTATTTTTTTAAATTGTCTTTGTCCTTTTTTAATATTTTTCTTAATGTTATAGTTATTTTTTCGCCCATAGGTAACTTATTTGCTTTGGTTAATATTTTTTTATATTAAAAATAAGTGAAATATGCACTTATGTAAGATAGGTATTGCATGCACTGCTGAGAGTAATGAATTAATCGTAGTAGAAATGAAAAACAATATTACATTTCAATTTAACAAGTATTCGATATTTTCCAGAATTTATGTGTTCGTGCTCAAAAAAAAGACATTACACACGTAAAAAAAAACATGTAGCGCCATCTATGAAATCAAATTGGTCACCGTGATCTTTAAAAAGCGTTTAGGGTTTGTGAAGACTATTTTTAGATTTAAGGCTTCCTTTGTGTAATATTAGGCTTTATGGTGAACATTTTTGTTAGAGTCAAGTGTTCCCCTGCCAACTAAATGGTTGATGTTGGGTATGTGAAAAAATTCACGGTAGTAGTATAAATACTAAAATGATAAGGAAAACTATCACAGTTAAGTACTTAGGCTTTACAAGTTTACGATAAACATCTGATCAAATGGGAAGTACCAAAATTTTAGTACAAATTCTATTGAACATTATTAGGTATTAGGTATAACGTTGAAAGAACGAAACAAAAACCACAGAAAACCCACTTCTTAAGCCGCACACCAAATTAACTATATAAAATAATAGAATAGAACGATTTTTATTTAGTACACAGAAGACACATGTATATACATTATTATAATTTAACAGGAAAAGTCATGCAGAAGACAAAAAAAGCAATGAATAAAACAGTAAAATAATAAAAATAACAATAGACAAAAAGAAAAGAGACATAAATAACACACATTAATGACAGAAAAACACAGTAAACGAATACCTAAAGAGTCTGTATTTGGTACTTATTTATTTTCACAAAGCTTTTGGGTGTTGAAGCTATCAATAGATAATAATGATGATTCTCCGCTGCTGAATCATATCGCGGCTCACCCGACAGGACTGTTTCCAACATATTTACACAGAAGTTATTTCGTAACATAAACTACCCTAATTTAAACCCAACTTTCACGCGAATGAAGTCGCGGGCACAGCTAGTAATAAATAAATTCTTAGATTACGAGTAATAAAAATGTGGTATTATTATTTTTCGAAATGACAGATGGAGTTGTCAAATTTTTTAACATAATAAAAAGTCGGACTTTAGTGAAAGACCATTTATTTGTTACGTTTATACGATGAAGCCGCAAAACATTCAGATAGTTTATAGCCCTAGTAATTATTTTTAGAAAATTTTAAAAAGAATTAATTTTCTTTAAAAACATTTAGTATTGTATTTGTACTACTCTTGAAAAAGCGGGCTACGTGTAGTTTCGTACTGTACAAAGTGCATGTCAGGCCACGCACAATGTAGAGTTCCATAGTCCCCCTGTAGTAATTCTTTAAATTATTTACTTACATAAAACATATTTGTTTTTACTTTCAGGTCTTAAGACAAAGAAGGACAGTACCAGTATATCTACTTTTTGATTTACATTCTTTTATTTATACTGTGTGGATACTTGTGTTGGATAAATAAAACAAAATTTATATACATTTATTGTTGTTTCTATCCCTGAATCAATAAATGATAAACTTGACCCTGGTTGAAGAGGAAGTTTGATTTTAATCTTGATAACGGATTGTGGTTTTATTATCTAAGATAAAATGTTGTACAAAAAATAATAATTTATACCTTTACATTATTCAAAATATTATCTACTTTTCATTACCTAATAAAAAAATAAGTGTTAAATCGATGAACCATAGTAGGTTAGAAAAAAGGAAACGCCACTGTAGTGATGAATACTGCTGATTTATCAACAGAAAATGCGGGATTTGATAAGTGATAACAAAGTCTATAAGCCGGTATCGTATAACCCAACAGCCAGAGTAACACGAAAATCTCGAGCTCTGATCCAGGAACACCGAGACCTTTTCACGAAAGATGAGTATGAGAAGTTGTACAAACCGAAACCACGTCAACCACCAAAACTATATGGGCTACCAAAGTTACACAAATCCAACGTGCCTTTGCGACCCATCGTAATGGCACGTTGTATCGTAAGTAAAATTTCCTCTCCCACTTATGACTTGGCAAACATGTTGCGTCTGTATTACAGCCGCTCGTGGACAGACAGCAACGTCTATTTATATATTTGCGCCATTTTGTCCGCATTATAGAAAATCTCAAATTCGAACCGGAACTCTAGTTTTGACGTTGAGTCACTGTTCACCAACGTAACGGAATGTCTGGATGTGGTGAGAGATAGACTGAGTGACAACGAGCTACCGTTCAATTATATTGATCTGCTGAATCACTGTTTGGAAGGAAACTACTTCCTCTTTCATGGTCAATATTACCTCCAGATATATCGTGTCGCAATGGGGAGCCCAATAGCTCCGGCACCAGCTTATCTATGAATGGAGCATTTTAAAGAGAAGGCACTAACTCTGGGTTCACCAATCATCTACATTGCAAAGGTTTTGGTAGTTTTTTTAGCAGATACTTTTTTTCTAACACGCGATATTAATGATTTTTGACTCGAACAGAACAATGTCATCTTTGGCTATCTGATCCATAGCAATACCAAGCCACACAGACCTCTCCCAAATATTTTATATATACATTTTTTTTTTATGTCTCAGAGTTACCCCGAATGTGGAGTTTCTTGGACAAGGCTTTAAAATGCTATTTTAAATTATTTTAATGGTAACTTATGTTAAAGATCTAAAGTGTAAGGGTAACTTTAACATCATTTTATTAAAAAAAATATTAATGTTCCGACAGTAACCCAATTTCGGCAAGTGATGTAACAAATCCAGTCAGCAGGATGGTGGTAAAACTGGAAGTCCCATTGCCAATGTAATAGAGATTATTGTCCTTCTTGATCTTCTTCTTACTCTTTTTTTTGACTCGGAAAAAATGAAAAATCGGAAGAAGTTAAGGGGACAGGTTCTGAAGTGGGGTCATCCACGATAGCCGAGGTAGTTTTAACAACTGAATCATCAATTTCTATTTC
Organism: Herminia tarsipennalis; assembly: GCA_945859575.2. Classification (NCBI taxonomy): domain Eukaryota; kingdom Metazoa; phylum Arthropoda; class Insecta; order Lepidoptera; family Erebidae; genus Herminia; species Herminia tarsipennalis. The sequence goes on from OX243835.2 coordinate 20,007,220, forward strand.
TGGGGCATCATTGAATGTTGGGCTTCCAACATCTAGACGTGTAATAGATATCTGTGTACCTGGTTTATGCATCACTTTCTCTCCTCTTCTGTGTCGAACTCTTTCAGAGTTGTAGCCTCTTGTTTCTTTTAAAAATCCCAGCAGGCTGCTATCGAGAACAAGTCCAGTCTTTTCTGAGCGCTCTAGTGGAAGTTTTTTCAAGACGGCTTCTGACTTTATAAATTAAATAGGCACTTTAATTAAAGTTGCCCCATAATCTGTCGAAATTACCCTTACTGTTAAAGTAACCCTATTTTACGATACGTAGATGATGTGTTTGCTGTCGTCAGAGGAAGCCAACATGACGTGGATCAGTATATGAAGCACCTTAACTCCATTCATCCGAAAATGAAATTTACATGCGAAATGGAGATGGATAGATCGTTTTCATTCCTGAATATCAAGACAACAGCGCGAGCTGATAAATCGCTATCACACTGTGTACACCAAAAACTCTTGTTCTCTGTCTCAAGTTTTATGAACTCCTGTGATTATGACACAAAACACCGAGAGTACAGAAGCTAACCTTCATACGTACGCATCACGTATCGTGTACTTATCAGTACACGTTTACATCGAACACGGTATGAAAGATCACCAAGCCGCGTTGTTCGGTAGGCGAGTCAAAATTTTGTTATTGCGCGCGTTGTATGAAAGTTACCTTCGGTACTATCTGTATTTTGTGTTGACCAATGACTGTTTGAATGAACTTTGTGTTTACGAAATTATGATCATATGATTCTTATAGCGCATTGTATTATTATTTTATTTATTTATTTGAGTTTTAGACATCTGAAAATAATGATAATGTACTGATTCTTTTAGTTTACTAAACCATTATAGCTCAGTCACGATCGTTTTAAACAATAAAATCGGTTGTTTTTTTACAACTTAAATTCGCAATTTGTCAATGCATAATGTAAGTACTAACAGTGCTGAGTCTTCCCTATCAATTTGTCGACTGATTTCAAAGTCACCCTGTATAGTTTTCAGTAGTCTAACCCAATGTAAGCTTGATGAAGCTAATAGATATAATGTTTGATATATTTTTGAAAGAATGAAAATGTAACGGAAGTCATAATTACAAGCCTAATGGCTAAGGCATCGGGCTCGCAATCGTGAGGTCGCGGGTTCGAATCCTACCCTATATTATACTATCGACGTGTACCCACTCCTAATACAAGGCTTTGAGCTTAGCTGGAGGGGTTAACAAGATTGCTAGTGTGATGATTTTTATAATTTTTATTAATTTCTAGCATTTTTTTAAGTCTGAAATCATTTAAATTATGTTTTAAACGGGCAGCACAGTTAGTAGCACGTGATTTGCAGGTTTGTATTGGCCAATCAGGTACGATAGCTACTAACCAATCAGAGCGTGCCTGTGTGAATCATTGAAGTGAGTTTACCTGTAACGGATTTTGTTTAGAGAGCGGGCATTCTAATGCTGGATTTAAAACGAAAAGGTTAGCTGCCATATTTTGTACTGTGTATATTTTAATTATTATGCGAATTATGCAAAGTGTTGTATAAAAATAAATAAAAGTGATCTGTACAACAAGTGAGTTTTCTTGAGTTATCAAACTAGTAATGTGGAACTCAATCTCACATTGCTAGTTATCTTTAAAAAAAAATACTCAATTACATTTTAGGTTGGTGAAAATAAAAATTACCCTAAAAACGAATCTAACGGTACCTCATTCCTCGAAATCTGATTAGTCGATTAGGCGCTATAGTAGAACATTCACAAATATCTAAATGTAAGTATTTACGTATGTTCCACCATAGCACATATATACCTAGAGTTATAGACTGGTAAAAACAAAATCCTTCTTTTCGGCTCCGCCGTAGTCGGGTAAAACGCCTCGTGTTTATCATGCTACTATAGCAAACTGTAAGTCATTACATGATATTGTTAGAACTATATCGTCAAATACCTTGTTTAAAGTCAGTCTGCAGTCTAATATTATTAAGGTTGCAGTTTCATAATGTCGTTCAAAATATATTTCTTAATACTTTGTTTTGTCAGTGTTGTTGCTTCTACTTCTATGGTACATATAGGTAAATATAAAGTGAAAATATTTCAATAATTTATATTATATTTGTTTCAAATACATATTACATATCAACCCATATGATGGCCCACTGCTGGGCACGGGTCTCCCCAGTAGAACCTACTATGTAGATCCTGGGGGTAATTGCCATAATCGCCACGCTTGGCGAGCGGGTTGGCGATCGCAGTAAGGCTTTAATAAATACGCAGAGGACGCTGCTGCCCGTCCTCCGGGGTGAAATCCCTTAGTCGCCTTGACGACACCCACGGGTAGAGATGGGGTGGTACTATTCTTAAGCCGGCACCACACGGCACAAATAAGATTGTTGTTGATTGTTTCAAATAAGATTATAACTATTAATCTATTTTGAAAGTTGTTACATCTCCGTTAACTATTATTATAATGTTGATTATTTATATTATCATTATTAGATGATATAAATAATAATTATATAAATAATCCACATACTATACACCGATACAAAAAAAAAACAAAATATACATTGTATAACTTAAATTAGGTACTATTATAGTTACATAAATAGTACCTAATTCTAGGTATGTTATGAGACAAAAATCAGCGAATATTTTTTCTGAAAAGATTTAACGATCTATAATACCTTAAAAATGTTTTAGGTACTGAATGCAAAGGCGATCTAAATGCAAAATTTTTCCATTGTCCCAGTTATTGTCCACGTACATGCGACAATGCATATGACAGCAGACCGTGTATATCGACATGTGCTCCTCCTGGATGTATCTGCAAACCGGGGTACATTCTGTTTACAGAAACCGGCAAATGTATAAAACCTGAGGACTGTCCACGTATGTACCGAAATTACTTCATATTTTAAGGTATTTTTGTACATTAGAAAAAAGTATTTTTGCTTCATGATCCTTGTGCCCAATACATTAGGTTCGTAGATACAGGCTTTCCGCGATTCGCGAGTTCCCCGATCCGATCTTCAGTTGTGGGTACAGGTGATATAATAGGGATTAGTTCACGCGAACCAAGCACGTAAAGCATTGACGACTTGCCGCATTGTTCCCAAGTTCAAAAAGACCAGTAACATTATTTTCATGCTTACGAACCGTTTTGGGGCTTAAATGGCACAACTTAGTTTCAGTCACATTGACGCATACAAAAGTGTAAGAAAAATGATATTTTTTTTTGCAAAAGAATGCAACGGTGATCCAAACGCAATATTCAGCTACTGTCGTACTTATTGTCCACTTACTTGCATCCACCCTGATAATGTAAAACCTTGCACAGCTGCATGTGCTCCACCCGGATGTGTCTGCAAGCCTGGATACATTATATCGCATTTAACGGGAAAATGTGTCAAACAAGAGAAATGTCCGCGTAAGTCCAATTATTCAGATTTTGTTCATTTACATATTTTTCTTAAGATATTTTACCATTATTTGATTGCTGACTCTTTAACGTTTAAAAAAAATAATGACAAGGAATTTGCCGTTCCCTGTCACTACCGGCCCATGTAGTTGCTACGGACCTCTCAAGGAAGTCAAATCAGCTACTAACGGCTGTGATTTGTTTAGTTGGAATAAAAACAGTTACACATTTAAGGGTTATATATAACCCACAGGATCCTTTCATCAGGTGTTGATGACGATTTGCGAATTTGTAGAAATCCGCAGTGGGTATTTTGTTTCCTATCGGCTCGTATTTAATATAATAATCTGAATCTCGTCAACGGCTCCAACGACTTTCATGCAATTTAGTATGCAGGGGTGTTTCGGGGGCGATAAATCGATGTAGCTTGGTTTCCTTTTTTAGAAGACGTCGTTTTATCTGTGTTTTCGGGCAATGAAAAACTGCTACAATAGCATTAAAATACGAAGGTAAATTTCTCAAAATAGCCAGGTTAGAAATCGGGCGGTCCCTGAAACCAGAAGACCCCGGTTAGTGTTCAGACGTTTATCGTTTGCGAAAAGGTATATCATAAAATGAATATGACAGCTCACCCGTCGCAAAATGATATGGGCGTCTGAGCGGCCACTACGGGCGACTATACTTTTTGGATCCCGATGAAGCTGTGAACGAAAGAGTTAACCATCCCCTTAATTCTGTAATTACTACCTCAACGACGAAGTTATGTACAGGGCTATATAATGATGCAAAAAGTAGGGGACGAAATGAATTGGTTAAATTCTGCCCAAGGGCTCCTACGTAAAGCTTTTATTTAGACTTCGAGATCAAGCTGATCGCATACAATAAATGCTGATCAAAGCAAAATGAATATTAATAAGCGATTTGAGCAATTAACTTACCCATTATTTTACCCGGCCGGCACGGATAGTTTGAACTGGCATAATACATACTTTCATTTCGACCAGAGTTTGTTAAATTTTTAACAGAATCTCCATCAACAGAAGGACCCGGTATACGATTACTTCCATTTAATGCACTGCATTTTGGGAGCCGATTATTTCAACAATATTTAGTGGATTCGTGTTGAAGGTGACCGTATTCAATGGATAAAATATAACCAAAATAGATTCTAGCTGAACAATATACGGGAGTAACCAGTTTCAAAAAGAAATGCCACAGTTAGTGAAAATATTATTTTACCTGATTCGACTAGGTCGAGGGAACTCTTCAAATATTAAAATATTTGAAGAGTTCCCTCGATTTCTCCAAGATCTCATCATCAGATCCAAACTTTGGTGACAATGGGACCAATCTTTTTTAAATCGGTCCAGCCGTCTTGCGAGTAATCAGTTAACAAACATTAGAAATAATACAATTGGAATTGAGAACCTTTTTGAAGTCGGTTGAGAATGGAGTACATTGCCCATAAAACGGTATAGTTCTGTTCAGAATTAAATTATTTTCTTATTTAATAACAAGTAATAAAAACTTGTTTTAAGAAAAACCTTATATTTATTCTAGTTTTGTTGTAGCTAAAGAACGCAAAGGTGATCCAAACGCAGTATACAGTTACTGTCGTACTTATTGTCCACGTACTTGTCTCGACTCTGATGATGTAAAACCTTGCATAGCTGCCTGTGCTCCACCCGGATGGGCCTGCAAGCCCGGATACATTATATCGCACGAAACGGGAAAATGTATAAAACCAGAGCATTGTCCACGTAAGTCCAATACTTCAGATTTTCGATATTTATATATTTTGTTTACTTGTAATAACCAACAGTCACACATTTAAGGGTTTTAGACCCCATGTCATGAGCTGTTTATGCCCACGTCTGAATTAGATCCGCATGTGCGTCTTCTGTTTTCATAAACAGATATAAACACCGATGGCGGTAAGCCATCATCAGCCAGTATAAGACATACGTAATTGGAAACATGCTTAAGTAAGAAAAAAAATGGGCGGAGGACCAGAACGAAGGAAAAAAAGAGTCTTAAAAACAACGTGTTTATTTACTTTTGTTATAGCTAAAGGATGCAAAGGTGATCCAAATGCAGTACACAGCGACTGTCCTAGTTATTGTCCACGTACTTGCAATTCAAACGATGATCAAGTTTGTATAGCCGCATGTGCTTCACCTGGTTGTGTTTGTATATCGGGATATGTTATATCAGACGAAACAGGAAAGTGTGTAAAACAAGAGGAATGTCCACGTAAGTCTTATATTTCACATACCAACCCATATGATGGCCCACTGCTGGGCACGGGTCTCCCCAGTAGAACCTACTGGTATGTAGATCCTGGGGGTAATTGCCATAATCGCCACGCTTGGCGAGCGGGTTGGCGATCGCAGTAAGGCTTTAAGTACGCAGAGGACGCTGCTGCCCGTCCTCCGGGGTGAAATTCCTTAGTCGCCTTGACGACACCCACGGGAAGAGATGGGGTGGTACTATTCTTAAGCCGGCACCACATGGCACAAATATATTACCTATATATATACTTATATTTCAAATTTTCTATATTTATTGTAACTCCTTAAGATCATGTCATGAGGTTGTTATGTGAATTACTAAAAATTCGCAGTGGGTCTTTTGCATCCTATCGGCTTGTTCAGTCAAAAAACACCGAGAGTACCTACAGGGGGAAGTTTCACTTTAAATCTTAGAATACCATGGAACAAAATGGTTTTTGATTCCAAATAATGCGTAAATAGACATAAATCATGGCCATGATTTATGTCTATTTACACATTATTTGAGCGTACATTGAATAAAGTTTTTCTTCTGGGCAAGAGATAATTTTTAGTTTAGACAACAACTGCGTGTAAAAAATAATTTGAAAATAATATAATAAAAAAAATGATTTTTGAGGATCTGAATTAATGGGTCATAAATACAACGTGTTAATCTCCTTTTGTTGTAGCTAAAGGATGCAAAGGTGATCCAAACGCAGTATACAGCGAGTGTCCTACTTATTGTCCATTAACTTGTGACCAACCTGACCTCAACGGGACTGTGTGTGTAGCTGCATGTGCTCCTCCTGGATGTGTCTGCATATCGGGATACCTTCTGGATAAAAAGGGAAAATGTGTTAGACCCGACCAATGTCCAGGTATTTTCTGTAGTTCAAGAACGACTAATTATACTTTTAAATAGTATAGTAGAATATTTAACGCAAGATGGCAAAACTAAATATGCTTCTTGTGTATTTACGGAATTGTTATTCTGTTTACGGACGGTAATGTCTTTTTTTACAAGTTCTAGCCGTGGTAATGTAAACGTCTCTTCTTATAGCCAACTATGGTGTACTAGCGATTGCCTATGCCATATACACAAAGATATTAGATAACTGTTCGATTTCTATAGTATGGTTAGGTGTTTCTGGCGCCACTGATATTTACATAGGTACTCATAGCTTATACCAAATTTTTAATTTTTCTTTAGTGTTTAACCAGATTTTCACTAAAGCCGTCAATCATCGAGAAAATTACGTTTAGGTCAATATAGGTATTGCTTTTGATATATTATTACATTATCGTCAAATTGGTTTCAAACGTTCAGTTTTTTTTGCTCTTTTCTACGATTTGCCGCCATCACGTCCACCTACAAAAGTCACTGAGTTGACAAATTACGTGGAGAATGTTATACCTATGTATTTAATTAATAGGGTATTTTATTCTCCGTAGGTAAACGCACGAAATATCTTACACACAAAAATACATTTAACATAGTGAAAAATGTATGTTGTCTTTAAATATACCTAACTGTTCATTTTAATTGCTAAGACAAAATCAGTTCAACTGTTTGCCGCAAGCATGCACAGGATTAGGCAAATTCATTTATTGTTTAAAATTAATTTCATTGTGGAATAGTAAGCGGTTTCTGGCGTTATATTAATTCTCCGAGAATTTAATTTTTGACATTTCGTTTTTACTGTCACTGAGTACAGAAATGTAGAATTAAAAAAGGTACCATTATTTAATTTAGTTTCGAAATATATCTGACATGCCGCATGATAAATTCTTAAGACATTTAATTTTATGGTACCTATCTGTCTGGGAGTTTCGGGGGCGATAAATCAATCTAGCTAGGTTTCATTTTTAGAAAACGTCGTTTACAAAAATACCGAGCTTAGCTCGGTCATCCAGGTACTATGTTTGACATAACTACTTAGTTATACAACTAGTACGTGTTGTCCTGATGGACAACACGTACTAGTTGTCCTATCAGTTCCATTACAAAAATGAATTATACTTTAAGAGTTTTTAGGAGATTGCCAAGAACAATAAATATGGTATACCTACGTTTGCATACGTCAAGGTCAATGACCATATTATTATCAAGTTGTTGAATGTATGTATATAGGTAAACAGTTGGTATATAACGTCTATCAGTCACGTCTGTCTTTAAAACTAGGTTCTTAGGTACGTCATTATTTGTAGAACTTCCTACTAATGACTTCTACTCTTACTAAATTATCTAAATTACTTACGTACATTATATTGTTATTCTGTAAATAACTGTTGTTGTCGTAAATCAATAATAAATACAAAGTTTAACAGAAATGTATGATAAAATTTCAGCAGCACCCTATCGTCTGTTATTCTGAGTTTATGCTATACAAGTGAAAAGTTCCATCACCTTTCGTTCAGTTGTTCAATGCAATATCAAAACATTGATGTATCTTCCATCGTTCTGGGATAAGGATGTAACAAAACTGGGCAAGAGCATATCAGACCATGCAGCTGTTAGCAAATAGTTGCATGGTTTGTTGTTACAAAAAATTGTATTGCACCACCAAAAGAGCGTATATTTATGGCATTTACGCCCTTTCCTCGAGAAGCGCAGTTTATCGGTAATAATTTATTGACGGTATAATGGATCATGTTAAAAATAATTTTATTTAAAAGTATTTGTAAAGCGTCATCTTTGTAATTTTTTTCATATTTTTTGGCCTTTCGGTTTAAAAGTTAAAAGGGAGGGAGAAAAATTAAATTAGTTGTAATGAGCATAATTATTGATTGGTATGTGGCGAATCTAATGTAACCTTTAATTATTGAGTAAGATGTATTAGTAGCTTTTTCACGACACCTGATTCTTTAGTGTGTTCTTTATATAAATTCAATACGAAAGAAGTAATGGGCGAAAGAATCGTGTTTCTTGGACTCTTTTAGTAACGTGCTGATGTGTAACAACAATGGAATAATATTAAGTACTATTTTTATATTTTGTAGCTCTGCCTGAAAAATGTCCGATTCCAAAAGAGTGTATTCGTACTTGCGCTTCGCCAAACCCTCCCAACTGTCCGTACAAACCATATGTGATTAATCGAGATGGTTGTGGATGTATGGAGGGCTACATACTATCTCAAGTTGGAGGAGTCTGCATTAAAATTGAACATTGTCCAAGTAAGTTCTATGGTGAATATAAACTATAAAATTTCACTGTCAACCCTAGTTAGTCCTTTTATATACCAATAACAAATAATCCCACTAAAAACCTTTTCATGTAAATTGACGCCAATATGAGTAGGTCATGAGTAGGTACATATTGCTACCACTCTAAAAAAGTTATCAGATCTTATAGAAAGCTAAACTCTTAACTTTACACGCCCTAACTAATATTATAATAGTATAATATTATACTAATAATATAAAGCTGAAGAGTTTGTTTGTTGGAACGCGGTAATCTCAGGATCAGTAGATCCGAATTGAAAAAAATATTTAACTGTTGGATAGCCCATTTATCGAGGAAGCTATAGGCTATATAGCATCACGCTATGTCCAATTGACGCAGACGAAGTTGCGCGGGACAGCTAGTACTTTCTAATTCTCATCATAACGTATAGCGTTCTGCATTAATCCTAGTCATAAGTTCTCTACAAACCCTACACCGGAACTAAAAGGTGTGGCTTGGCTGTTTCGTTACTCAATGACCTATTGGCACAAAATTAACGTCTAATTAGTCAATACTTTATGTTTATAAACCCATATGAGTGTATACGTCACTATTACGAAACGTCCAAGCCAAACATTTCATCTACAGTGTAGGATTTGTAGAGTACTTATGACTAGGAATCACGTAGGACGCTATACGTTATGATGAGAATTAGACAGTATTAAGATAGGGCGTGTAGAGTTAGCAGCTTGGCTGTCTATAAGATCTGATAACTTTTTGTCTTGGCGTCAATTTACATAAAAATGTTTAGGTGGGATATTATTTATTTTTGTAAGTTACACACTTGTCGTAGTTTTTATTACCCATTATGTTTAGTTTCTTTTCCTTTTTTAGGTAGTTATTTCCTGCACATTGACATTTATTTTTTTCATAGCGCACTGACTTTATTTGCCTTTTCGTCGGCTGATAGTTTGATCGGACTGTAAATCAGTATGAGCACGTATGCAAGTACGCACATTACACCGATGGGATTAAAAAGTTTGTGGTCTGCGGGGCCTCTAGCTTGCACGTCCATCTAACACCTAAAAATATATCAAAAACGGTAGGGCTTTCAGCAAGATAAAGCAAACAAGGCTAGAAAAACAAAGCTTTATTTGGTACCTACATAGTTGAGCATAAAAATATCTTGTGAAGCAATACCAACGATTTACCATTGCTGTGAAAATTCGTCGTTACAAGATTGGTAACGACGAATTTTCACAGCACGCGCACGGCTCATTTATTTATTTAATGTTTCAGTTGAACAAGGATGCAATGGTGACCTCCACGCAAGAACCAAACAATGTCCTCTGCCGTGTCCCTCTTCCTGTGACTCTCCAAATGCTGTGCCTTGTAAAAAAATGTGCGAGCCAATTGGTTGTGAATGTGAAGCTGGGTACATATTTTGTAAAGAAAGCGGAAAGTGTATTTTACCTGATCAATGTCCAGGTAAGAATAAGTAACTTAATTCAACACAACTAACTATAAAGCATATTTTTTTTATTATTTATAATTTATTTATTGTTTATAACATTGTTACAGCATTATTGTACAGTTATCTGGACCGCACACTAGGATACCCTGTGTTACTAATCGTATCACTTATTGTATATTTGAAGACAATAGCACACCGAACAAATTTGTCATTGATATTAAGGCCAATCCCATTTATATTTCAGGAGGCAATCCATGCGGCATAAATGAAGAATTCCGTCAATGCAAGTCCAACTGTCCAGAAGATAATTGTCCAGTAGATGATAGTCGAGACATAGGCGTTTGCGATCCCTGGCCTATCTGTATGTCAGGTTGTGCATGTAAATTGAATCATAGAAGACTAAGTCAAGAAGATGATCGATGTGTTGTTTCTTCAGACTGTCGTAAGTATCGGAATGTCTACAGCAAATGAAACGAAAGATAACATTATAATCCCTAATACGAACGTTTTTCTATCAGCTCCTGTTAATTGTACCAGACCAAATGAAGTATGGAACGGGTGCCCTTCAGATTGTTTCTCTGGATATTGCGAAGATAAAGAAAATCAAGACACGGTGTGTAATACTTTTCTGTTGAACTGTCAACCCAAATGTATTTGTAAGAGAGATTACTTTAGGAATAGTTCGGACATTTGTGTCCCTGAAACGGAATGTCGTGAGTATTTTTAAATGATATGGTTCTTATTATTATTTTTGTTATCACATTATAGGAAAGTTGTCCTGCTGTTTCTTTTTTCTCGATATTAATAATAATTATAATAATATATACTTTAATGAACACCATTTAAAAAAACAAAGTATACATTGTATAATTTACATGTACAATGGGCGGCCTTATCGCTAAGAGCGATCTCATCCAGGCAACCTTTGGATGGACAGAGACATAAATACACGAATTAGGTAGGGGTAGTGTACAGCGTGATATTAATTTATAGTTATCAAGAATTACAACGAAAAGAAAATTTTAAGTTTACTTAGAGAGATAGTGGATTTTCAACATTTTTTTAAACGTTGCCATCGATTGGGCTCGTCTTATAGTAAGAGGCAGTGCATTCCAAAGTCTTGCTGCCACGACAGGACCCTGCAGATGCAAATAATTTGCGACTAACTTCCTGCAGCTGGGGACCCCAAGATAACGTTCGATCAATATAAATACCGAGATTTTTTACACTGTTCCTAATCGTTATATGTGTACCATTAAAGATAATTTGAGGTAATTGGTTCCAATCTATACGCGAAATTATTCTTGGGCTTCCAACAACAATTGGCTGGGTCTTAGACGGATTAACCTTTAGACCGTGGTTGATACTCTATTGACATATTCGATCCAAATCCGAGTTAATAATCGAAAGCGCTAGTGGCAGCTGTTACAGTGGAGCTTGTGTGTAAATAGATCACCTGCATAAAGGTGGTAGGATGAAACTAGTTGGTTAGATATAGAGTTTATAAAAATTGCGAAGAGGAGTGGAGATAGAACGCCACCCTGCGGTACACTAACCGTAATATCACACCAGGAAGAAAAGGATTCTTCAATGCGTACACGTTGTCGGCGACCAGACAGGTAACTATGAAATCAATCAATCACCGTTGGAGATATGTTGATAGAGCGTAGTATGCCTAAAAGAATATGAAAATCTACAGTGTTAAAAGCATTACTGAAGTCAAGTAAGGTAAGTACGGTCATTTCCTTCTTTATTGTAATACGTTTGTATATTGTGTTTGGATAGTATAATAAGGCTCTGAAGATGTTTATAAAACGATCACAATCAAGGTTCTGACATAATTATACTATATATCTAACAGATATAAAAAAAATATCCTTTTTGTATTTATAGTATAATATAAAAGTTAAAGGCAATGGGAAATTAGTTTTTAGAAAAGAGTGACAGTGTTATTATTTATTGCCAGTTGAATGTCTTCGTACTTGTGATACACCAGACCCTCAAGATTGTCCTTATAAACCATCAGACAGTAACATATATGGATGTAAAACATAAATAGGTGGTTGTATGATAGGATACAATTTAAATGTAACATACATTTTAAATGTATCCTATCATACAACCATCAGTTTTCGAGGTAAATGACGTCCAATCAAATTAGCGAAAAAACCCTTTGTATATGATGCCATTATAGCTAGCAAACTGTGAGTTGTGAACTTGTGATTTGATTTAAACATAACTCAAATAACTTTAGTTAGTCAAGTCAGTCGTTCTAAATATATTTTTTATTACTTTGTTTGTGGTCAGTGTGGTTGCTTCAACTTCTCTGAAATTACAAGGTAAATATAAAGATGATTTAGATGTATCAATTAATAAATTATTTCGCAATATTTTACTGTAACTAAATTAGTAAGATCCGCATCTTCGTGAACTGTTATTACGTTGTAAATTGTACTCTGCTATAGTCTGCGCCAGCTAAATGTGCACAAAAAGTCATTGATCCCACTTGTACCAAAAAATCACAATCTTAACGACTAAAACCGCTAATCTCTTAAAAAACTGTCGCGTAACTGTCGCTAACATTATTATAGCGAGTTTCATAATACACAGTAGTACCGAACACCTTAACCATACGGGATACAAGTCACAAAATGCATAAATTTGGGGCTCATTTTAATGCTTTTTTTTAAACATTAAAACTAACGTACATACGACGAAATATTAAATTGGTAATGTTTTTAAGTACTTACTTGCAAGATATTTTCAAACTTTTTTTTTATTTTCGTATTTTCTAATCTATTGTTGGATGAAATATCATATAATAATTTGACTTATCAATATCAGCTTTAATTTATTTGTAATGGCAAACAAGAAATGAATAAACAGAACTTTTATATATTTACTTAAAAAATAAGATTTATTAAGTTGTACCCCTTTCAACTGCACGGTGTATGACGTCACAACAGCGTCTCAATAAGTCAGGGGTTCGCTACCTGTTCACTATTTTATGACGTATGCGGCCGGCGAGAATTTCATTTCGAATCAGGATTGCACTTGCGACTGAAGACGATTGTATAATTTAAACTTTTCTTTCGTTTTTATTTGTACTTCAGTTGTTGATTATTTTTGTTGTTAAGTTTATTCGTTATTTACTTAGTTGTTAAATTTGTTTTGTTATTTAATTGTTGAATTAGTTTTGTTATTTTGTTAACATTAGCGGTCTTACATAAAAAACGCAATCAATATTTCTCCCTAATAAACATAAAAATATAATACAAATATAAGTAAGGCGGTGTAAGTTAAGGTCCAATTTATTATATTCTTAGACTATAATATAATCTAACGATATATCATACGTAAGTATAATACATAAAAAAAAATATCTTATAACAAAACTAAATTAGAAAAAAAAAATCTATTTCTTGAAAAATTGTTTGTAATATATACCTAGTTCCCGGATTCAAGGACGCCCCGTACCATGATTCGTTTGTTTACGTATGATTTGCGATATTTTTCATACATTGTTGTCGTATATTCCCGAATATTGAAATACATTGGTAGAGGTGTGTCAATAACTTTTTATGCACGTTTAACTGGCGCGGACTATAGCAAGTGAGATTGTGGGTCCTACATTACAAGTAATTCTGTTAACCCCTACAGCTAAGCTCAATGGATTGTGTTAGGAGTGGGTTCAAGTCCCAATGTGGGCGGCGGGCAAATTGCACGCCAATCATATGCTGGGGAGAGAGGAATGCAAAGCCTCCCAAGCCTTTCAAGCCACTTCCAGGCAGCCGCCAAGCAAAATCAGGCTGCCCCCAGCACTTAGCCGCCAACAGAGGTGGAGGATTAGATGGATGTAGTGCGGCACTCCTAAATGGACAGCGGCCTTTCCACTATCCTCCAAACGAACCTCAATCACTGCGCCGGTGCTCAGGATCTTCTTCTGCAGGTCATGGCGGAGTGGTCGATAGGTGTCGCCATAGCCGCAGAGCCCTACATTGTTCCTCCCCACCTAAATTGGGCCGGTGACCGGAAGCTCCGTGGCAATCGTCAGTTCCGCTGCGCTTCATTTCCTGTCCTTGTCGATCAGAGATAAGGTCACGGGATATGTCACTGCCGACTGGAGGGGAAAGGCGTGTACTTCTCTCCAAACGGGAGTTTTTCCGATTTTGAGGTCTTCCTTTCCAACCTGGAGACCTCGATACTACAGTTGGCATCTCACCACGTGCTAGTGCTGGGAGACTTCAACGCCAAATTCACGGCGTGGGGGTCGCCCAGCAAGGACGCCCGCGGTTCAGCGGTTGAGGAGTGGGAGGCGACGGTAAGCCTCTGTCTTCTAAACAAAGGTGCCATCGACACGTGCGTTCGGCAGCAGGAGGGTTGATAGTGGACCAGTGGCGAAGAGTCAATTTTAAAGCAAGGGAAATCAATACGATCCATTGGAAAAAAAATCGAATTATTCACTTGGTTCTTGAGAAAACATTATTTAAAATACGTAAATTCTCGCGGTACCGAAACCATATCTCGAATTTAAATCAAGCAACGCAATCTATTAGGCTACGTAGAACGCTATGCACACAATCTGCGTGTCATTCAAACAACTACTAAACAAATTCTGTGAAAAAAATATGAAATCTAAAAAAGATGTCGTACCTACAATACGATGTTTGCAAAATAGGCTGTTGATAACTCATTCGATCGATATTAATATATTTAAAATCAACACCAACAAATTAAGGTTCTTAACTACCTAGGTACTAATTTCTAGGTATGATTAATAACTCCAATTAATACGTACCTATTGCACAACACAACACTACAAAAGCACTATACTAATTTGCACTATTAACAGAACTTTATTTCACAAAAAAAATATTTTTTTAAGAATGCAAAAGAACACGCGCATTTTTCAATCACCTGATAAAACAAAACATTATGTCCGAAAAACTGATCGCACACGATATTAGATTCCAAATTTGAAGAATAACATTCATATGTGGGTACATACTTGTGTTGGCATCATCAGTAAACTATTCTACTAAATTTAAAAATATCATTACTTTTTACAGGTACATATAATACTGATATAAACAAAAATAAGTAAGTAGGTACTCAAAAAAACATTCAATTGATTTGGTTAAATTGTGTCATAAAAAATACCTACCTCAATCCTTGCCCTCGCCCTATAACTACTCTATCCGAATATTCACGAAGTTGTACGAAGATTTCCGATCTAAAGTATAAAATGTTGTTATGAAATCAAATACGAGGATAGATAAAGATTAAATAGAAACCGTACAAATACAACAATATATAAATATACAATAGTTTACAGTACAAATAGTCAGGAGAAAACACAGGTGTAAGAGCTTAAGCGTTATTAAAAATAACTACAATGGACCTTAGAATTTACGATAGCTAATGGCTTTTCCATTAGCTATCGTAAGTTCTATCGAGAGTTTGAAAACTTATTCAGTAAAGATGCAGGTAGGTATGCAGTGAAGCATCCTCAGAGTGGAGCCGAGTTGCAGGAATGCACTTCAGAGGGCAGTGCCGAGTTGCAGAAATGCAGTTCAGAGGGCAGTGCCGAGTTGCAGGAATGCACTTCAGAGTACAGTGCCGAGTTGCAAGAATGCACTTCAGAGTGAATAATAATAATAATAAAAATGATTTATTCACTTAGGAAGCAAAATACTACACTTGTGAAAAGTCAATTCTACATTTACTGGTAATGCCTGTTCGCAAACAATAGGTAAAGCCCGAGAAAAGAACAGGCAATAAAAATTCGTGGCCACTCTTTTCAAATTGCCAATGCTTACAATGTTTCTCTGTTTATAAACTGTATATGCAGGTAAGGTGCTGCCACCATTATATTATACACCATATCAGAGGACTGATGCAAAAAAAGAGGTCAATAATATAAGAAGAGTACACGAGATCGGATACATCAGCCTCAATGGGCACAACATAGTATCCACTTAAGATGTCAAAAATTTATTTGCTTAAATATTAGCCAATTTACTGCTACTTAATGAATAAGTTTACATGTTTTTTTAAAAGAAAGAAAAGAATGGCCGTAATTTATCACGCAGAATCATTACTTACAAAAGTAAATCGTTATCTTAACTAGTACCTAAGTAACATTATCAAACTGTGACAATAATATTCACCTAGTAAAATGCAATAAACTATACAACAATATACATTAATAGGGAGCAACGAACTACAATTTATCTTTATCAGTTAAATAATCATCGATTGAATAGTAAGCTCTTGGTATAAGATGTCTCTTGGCTACATTCTTAAATTTATTAACTGGTAGACTCGATATGCTGACTGGGATTTTTTTGAAAAATTTAACACCTAGTCCCATGAATGAACTATGAGTTTTATAAAGCCTATGATATTGAAGAATATATTGTTATATTGGACACGCAGGGTATCCAGCGATTTTTTGGT
This sequence comes from Herminia tarsipennalis, assembly GCA_945859575.2. Taxonomy (NCBI): domain Eukaryota; kingdom Metazoa; phylum Arthropoda; class Insecta; order Lepidoptera; family Erebidae; genus Herminia; species Herminia tarsipennalis. The sequence goes on from OX243835.2 coordinate 20,024,032, forward strand.
ATACCTAACCCACAGATTTCCTGTGTACATGTTATGACAATAGGCTTTAAAAAGTGTGATTTTTACCTTTTCAACATGTTACCTCTAACTACAAGAGCCCTGCGCTCCCTTTCGATATCAGGATCGTCCTTAAGATCGCTGGTAATTATGAGGTATGGATTGTTATTGCGTAACAATTTTTGTTTATAGGTAAATATTATGATATTGTTTTAATATCGGGGATTTATGAAAGGGAAGCTAAAGGGAATCGGATTCTAAGGAGCATTCGCCACTGGACCTTTCTTCGCTACCTCTGGCACCTCTGGCGTGAGTAAGATTCTCGGATCACCACTACATCCGATTCGAGCTCTCCCGGTCTTCCAGGACCCAGGATCCAGGTAGGGGTTACAACGCCCCCGGTGATGGTCTCTAAGGATGAGACCGATGACCGGGAGGCCGATGCGACTGTGCCGCCTATCATCGAAACGCAGGTGGTTGCGGCTTGCGACTGTTCTACAAATGCGTTCGAAGAACATCGCCCCCGGGCTGGATGGGGTAATCCCAGAGTGTTTAGCCTCAGACTGTTCGACGTGTGCCGGGCATCCGGACGGTTGCCTGACTGCTGGAAGGCAGAGAAGCTGGTGCTCCTTCCGACCCGGGACGGCTTTCTGTCTTAATTGCGGCCTACAGGCCTATCGTGGTGCTGGACAAAGCGGGGAACTTGCTGCAGAGGATTCTTGCTACCCGCATCGTCCGGCATTTAAATGAGGTTGGCCCCGATCTGTCGGACGCTAAGTATACCTTGCGTGCTGGGCGACATCATTCGATATCGCCAACGCCTTCGGGTCTCTGCCATTCAGCTGCATTAAAAAGGTAGTGATGCACGGGCGGTGGCTCTTCGACGTGCACTTAGCGCCTGAGCTCGAGGCTACTGCGTCCGTACCGGGAAAGATGTTTCCGAACCTGAGCGAGCCTAGTGCTTTGAGTAGACGATTGCACATAGGGGTGGTGCCGTCGGTGCCACCCGTGTGGGCGGCGTCCCTGACCGCCCATAATAGAGTCTGCTTAGGAAGACCGCAAAAGACGATGAAGGTGGTGGATGTGGTTGTCAGATTTTTTTCCCGCCAAATCATAAAAAAAGGAGATGATTCACGTCGGTAGCATAATAGGTAGAATTCAAACCAGCGACCTCACAATTGCGAGTCCGAAGCCCTAGCCACCGCCTCTTAATTTTTTCTTTATATTTTTCTGTAAAAAAAAATTGTTTTCGGTTTCAATTTTAATTTCCTGTTGGGGTTCATATTATAAAACTAAGTCTTCAAATTTCTGCTGATGAAACTGAATTAAAGAATTTTAACGCCGAAGACGTTTCCTAAACCTATATTTCGGTCTGGCAGTTTTAAAAGAATATGTTGGCAAAACAGCTCGCACCACATTCTCGCGTTGATGTGAAAAAAAAGTGTTGGCGTCAATCGCACCCATTTCCCGCGCCAAGCAGAAGTTCACCACGGACGGAGCCACCGTCGCTGTAACTCGTGGTCCTGATAGGCCCTTATCATAAATACACCAATACACCAATCGTCGCTGCCGACCAATCGCGTTACAGGAACGCGTGCGCACCAAACTCCACACGCGCTTCACCATCGAACATCCTAGAAACTTTCTTTTCTCTCCGCCATCTTACGATTTATACACACAACCATGTAATTATTTTTAGTTCTTTTAAAGGCGGAAACAAACTATGTATTGTGTTGTGAAGTGTTGTGACGCGTTAAAGCGTATGGGCGGGTGTGCACTCTAATAACGCGTGTTAATGCGTAGTACCGCGCGTTCTGACATTTTTTTTGTACAGTGTCAATCGAAATAATGCACCGATTGCACGTTTCGATAAGGACCTTAATTTTTTTAATGTTTATGACACTTTTTTATTATTTTTAGCATTACCTTATTACTTTTAAAAGATTTTAGATATTTCTTACAAAGCGCTTACACGTGCGTTGCGTAAATAGAAAATTATATTATTTGTCGTTTGTTCATAAATTTTGCATTGTCCTTACTTATTCACCTAAGCTGAAAAATAAAAAAAGGTGTCTACGCAAAATATTGTTTTATTAGGTATATTTAATATTACAAGTTGCAAAAGCTGTTTCTTATAAATTGGTTCTTGTAATTTTTATTTTTGGTAGGTACCATAGGTATATACCCTACGTTGATGCACGAGTTCAATATTTTTTTCAGACATTTCAAATAAACAAAATAGGTAGGTACTCGCACATATAGTGCGCACGCACCACGAGAGACCGCTCGCTACCTAATCACGACTTCCAATGCTAGAAAATAATACACTAATCAAGAGTGTCGTGGTGCGCCAGAACGCCCACCACCGTTCTGGCGCGATCGCCTGCGAGTGGTACGCGTCACGACAGATCACGCTGCGACACACCACGCTGCTTTAATGTGTCTCTAGCCATACAAAATGTATGGAACCGATAGGCTTCAGACGCGTTGCGACACTCCACGACACAGTAGTATGTTTCTGCCCTAACTCATCATTCAACCTCTCTACTCTGTCTTTAACCCTAGACAAAAGTAGTCTACTACAATTGTCCCCAATGTCTTAAAGCATTATAACTCCAAAAAAACATCTTTAATTTCCAAGGGTTTTGTCCTATCCTGGAAAAAAAGTGGCGACTGTGACGAAAATCTTTGGATCGGCGAAGTCCCGGCGCAAAAGATATCTAGGGCAAAGAAACGAGCAGAACGACGCCGTATCTGCGCCTTGCTTTTGAATTTCGACGGCTCCGTGAGAAGACGCAGGCGTGCTTGCTGGGAAATCATCGGACACCGGCGGGGCCGAAGCGTCACGCGATCATCGCGTGCCTTCGCTTCAAATGGCCCTTATAAGGGCAGCGTGCCTTGTCTAAGCTTTTGGTTCTTCCGTCCTTCAATCGTGGGCTCGTTCCATGCTATCTCTACTCTGTACCAGTGCGCTCACTTTGAATGCGTGATATGACCTATTAGAATGCCACTAGGCATTATGTAATTTTATAGTACCATAATTGTAATTTTTTCACAAAATCCATCATGTCTGCCAAAAAAAATGAAGAAATGAAAGGAAAAGAAATCCTCTAATGAAGGCTTCATTAGACGATTTCTTCTCTTTTCTTAAAAAACGTGCGAATTATTTAGAAAGAGTCACTTGTAATAAAACAAACAAACAAGACAATCAATATGCAACTCACACCGCACAGGGTAAGTTGCAATCCAAGTCTTTAGTTATAACGTCTAAGAATAACACTTCTTCTTCTAAACCTAATATGCAATGTGCCCTATGTTCAGGAAGTCATGATTTATATAGGTGCTTATCCTTTAGGACCAAGTCTCCAGAAGATAGAAACTCCTTTGTAGCGAATTCATATTTGTGTCACAATTGTCTCAGTGGTCTGAGGGCATAATCTTCAGGAAGACGCGAGGGACTTTACAAACATACAAGTAACGAACACAAAGTACACCCAGACCCGGAACAACAATTTGTGAATTACACAAAGTGCTGTCCCGTGTGGGAATCGACCTCACGTCCTCTTGCGTAGCAGTCGGACACACTCCCACCGCGCCACAAATTACAAGATTTTCTAGTTTGCGACTCAAAAGTAGCTCATAAATTCAAAACTCTTTTATTTACGTTACGCGTCCGTTTTTGGGTTATTATGTGAATCAAAATTGAACTTATATGTTACAGTAGATTTGAAGCAAATTGGCTGTGACAGACGGACAGACAGAAACACGAGTGGTTCTGTTTTTTCCTTTTGGGTATGGAACCCTAAAAAAGGCATATTAATTAATAATGAGTTTTATGTTCTATGATACCAGCCTACTAATTTTTGCTTATGTTTCGTATTCATCGAGTCAACTACAACTGTTATAATGCCTATTTCTTTTAACTCTAAGGGAAACTCGTGTACCTAATTTTTATATCGTATGCACTGCACATTTTTCGAGATTAAACATTGTTTAAATGTTAGCCGCCTTGCCCCAACGCAGTTTGACATAGGAAATGATGTTGTGGAAATAACTAAAATAAACTAATCTTGCTGTTTCCTCATCCGTAAGCTGTCTGACTATGCTTACAGCAAACGGTGTAGAACTGAATTTCCCAGCGAGAAAATGTACTTTTGTAAGTTGTGTCCGGGAAAGAAGATTTTACAGACTACTAAGTAGGTAATTAAAATTGATATGTTTAGATGTCAAAATATCTGATACTAGCTGATCTGTCGCTGGGCCTATGACACTCACAAATAACGTGGCTTTCTATTGGTAAAACAATTTTCAAAATTGGTTTGTGAAGGCTGATATTTTGGTGCCACAGTTGGCATTAACAGATTGTCGAACCATTGACGTCAATGAAACACCTAAGCAAATAAAAATCCCCCTTAATAAGATGTTTGTTATCTATATACTCATGATATTGTTTGTTTTAACGAATTCTAGCCTTCGATTTTTTCTCTTGTAAGTCAGTTTATGGCAAAACGTCTTTGAGTTTAAAGGTCCACCATGGCGTTATTAAAGTATCTCTTAATATTTTGCCTTATCAGTATTGTTGCTTCTGCTTCTTCTAGGATAAAGGTAAAAGGTTACATATATTTTTATACATTTTATTACATTAATTTTCATTTTAAGATTCAAAAGAATTTATGGCCAACTTTGAGCGTTTTTATTGATGCCTCCTTTTCATGTTTCTACGATATATTTTACACAATATTTTTTAATGTACCGACTTATATTAAAAATATAATGTTTAAAATACCAAAATTGTGTTTTAATGCTCTTAAAACTCTGCTTATTTATTTATCTACTAATTATGAATTAGGAGGCCTCACTGCTAAACTAGACATCGTGGGTTCGATTCGCATTCTGCATAAATATTTGTGTGATGGTCACGATCGTTTGTATCTGTGTAATCAAAGATCTTGCAAATCGGCCCACCGGTTGTTAAGTTGTAAATGTAACAGTTACAATAAAGTTGGTTGAAGGTTGTGCTAATAATAAAAGTAAAATTTTACTGAAAATCAAGTTTTTTAAAGTTCTAAAAATCCTACAAAGCGCCTAACATACATGACGTATTGTATTTCTTTTAAACGATTTGTTACTGAATAGAGTAATTTGACATTTTTTTATTATGCAACGTGGTTTGTTAGGCTTATCGTAGCCTGAAATGCTTTGGGTAAACCACAAGGGTCTTTCAACAAAGACGGGTCGATGTTAAAATTGAATAAAACTAGATGTGTGTGAGATATTAACGAAATTTATTTTTTATTTGAAAGGCCCGTTTATGCCATTATGCATGAAATATGACATCGTTCAAATGTCCGCCGCGGCTTCGCATGGTGGCACAAATCCGAGAGGTCCAATTTTTAATGACTCTGCTGCATAGATCCGGCTGAATCTGAGCGATGGCCTGCGTTATGTTGGCGTTTGTGGATGCATTGCTATCTGGTGAACCTCATGTGGGTTTGGTCATCCCATATACGGCAATTTTGCTTATTAACAAAACCATTCATCCAAAAATGTGCCTCGTCGCTAAAGATTATTTTTTGGCCAAAATCGGGGTCCTCTTCCAAGCGTTCCGACGCCCATTCAGCGAACACACGGCGTTGTCTATGGTCATTAACTTTGAGCTCCTGGGTCAGTTGGATCTTGTATGGATGCAGACCCAAGTCCCGACGCAAAATTCTCCAAGTTGAAGTCTGCGAAAGGCCGAGTTCTTGTGCACGGCGAGAAATCGACTGCTTCGGAGTCTCCTGAACACTCTCACGTACAGCGGCGATGTTCTCGGCCGATCTGGCGTTTCTTTGACGTAAAGGTGTTGGTTGGTTGTTTACCGAACCGGTCGTCTCGAATTTAGTCACCAATCGTTGGAGAGTAGACTTTGAAGGGCCACCGCGTCTGCCGTAAAATGGGCGCAATGCGCGCAACGTTTTCACTAACGAACACTCATTTTGATAATAAAGTTTTATCATTTGCACATGCTGCTCAACCGTGTAACTTGCCATAATTAATAGTAATTTTTTTACGGCACAGCATTCGCTAAGACAGTTTGGGCTATAATGCCTGGCCATGCCTGCGGGCCTAGCAATTAAAAAATTGAAAAATACGTAATTGTTTTTCTGAAATATTTAAATGTTTCCTAATAGTATATATACATAAGCGATTTTTTTTCATAATGTGTAGAAATCGCGAAAGTTTATCAACATTTTATAAACGACAAATACAGAATTTGCTTAAGGTATACCAAAGGGATCACACTAAATAGGTGTTTTATTTTCTCAAAATATAGAAAAACGAATGTTTTAAAACGAAATAGTAAAAAAAAAAAAATTTGTATGGCAATGTTTCTGTTTCCGCCACATCAAAAAAAAAAAAACTGTGACCTAGGTCACAGTTTTTTTTTTGATGTTGTTGTGTTTTTGACCGGGCCGCCGGAATTAGTTATACCGTCGGTGGCGGTCACAGTTCTACCTAACCTAACCTAATTTAATGGAATTTTTTCTCCAGAAAGTAATTTTTTTTTCTGGCAGCTGATTTTTGAAACCTATGTTTCTCGATATTTAGACAAAAAAAGAGAATTAATTTATTTTTTTGGCAGTTCGGTTCGGTTTTCTCAACATATCGAAAAACAAAAATATGAAAAGTTTTAGTCCCAATCCCCTAAACTGCACTGAAAATTAGTTGAATCTCTATACAAAATCGATCGAAATTGGTGTCGTCTCCATACAAATTGGACGATTTTTTTTAAGTCCTAATTTTTTTTTAAAAATCCATGTTGATGTTTTGAGAACTAAAAATAAATGTATTTTGCATTAACAGCCGTTAATGTTGTTAAAACCAGAATTCGTCGAAATCCCATTGGGAAGCAAAAACTCTTATCGCGAGAAATGAAGATTCCCGCTAGGACTCTGTCGCGTATTACAAAACAAGACCTGAAGCTCGTTGCTTATCGTCGATATACATGTCATGCTCTAAATCAATGTTTACAATTAAACGCGACAGAAGGCGTTTTGTTCCATCCACTCTGGATGGAACAAAACGCCTTCTGTCGCGTTACGCAGGTGAAGGGCACAGAAATATTCTCTTTGCCGATGAAAAAAAAATCACGATTGAAGAGCAATACAATAAGCAAAATGATAAAGTGTACGCTCACAGTGCTACAGAAGCTGCTCAAGTGGTCGGAAAGGCACAGCGTGCTCATTATCCTGCGTCAGTGATGGTTTGGTGGGGCGTGTATTATGAAGGCGTCACAAAGCTATATTTTTGTGAGAAAGGAGTGAAAGCTTAAGCCAAAGTGTATCAAGAGACAGTCTTGGATCGTGTTGTGAAACCTTTCAGCAATACACTTTTTAAAAATGTACCGTGGACTTTCCAGCAGAACTCTGCACCTGGTCACAAGGCATGAACTACCCAAGCCTGGCTTGAAACCACCGTTCCGGAATTTATAAGAGCTGAAGACTGGCCCTCATCTAACCCAGACCTCAACCCTTTAGACTACAAATTATGGTCAGTTTTAGACAACATGGCTTGCTCTAAACGACTCGGTGACATTGAGTCTCTTAAAAAATTTCTAGAGCAAGCAGTGGCGAAATTTCATGGAAACAATGCGTAAATCCATAGATTCGTGGCCCGACAGATTAAAGGCCTGTATAAAAGCCAAAGGTGGCCAATTTGAATAGAATATTGTTTTTTTTTTGCCGAGACTTAAATAAATATGTACATACAAGTTTTAGTAATATTACATTACTTTCATTTCATATGTTACAGAACTTATGGCCGAAAAGTTGGTACATGAGATAAAATAAAATCAGCCTTAGGGTAAAAACTATATGTGCTTGTATAGGTCAAAGTACTGACTCGATGACTAGATGTCAACGAGTCAAGATCAGAAAATAAGTACTTAAGTACATAAATAAAGGTTTTCTTTCCCAAAAAATTCAAAATTGTTAATTTGAGATTACCAATTGTGCGCGCTCAACGACATCATTTTATTCGATTAGAGAAATCTCAAACCGATAAAAATGCCTTTTTTTTGCCACAAAATTGTTGTGCCCAAGAAGCTTATAGTGAAGACTGGAGGCCAAACTCATAATATGAACCGTAGTGCGCCTAGGGCTTATCGTGTCTTCTTGCTAAGAAAGATACCCATGTTTACCATAGTCACGAAAAAGAAAGACGGTCTTGCGAAATGTCACATAATTTATATTAATTTTCTTTAGTAACAAAATGAAAGTGTTGACTCCAGTATTCACAATCTACTTCTTAGTTGTGCCCTTGTAATATATATATATATATTATATATAGTTTTTGACGTGATGACGTCTTATGAATTGATGACCGGGTGCACTAAAGCTGTCAGAGGCATGGTTGGCTATTACCTCAGAACACACATATAACTATTACCTTCGGCTATTGCAATGTTATCAATGTTTTGTTATGACGTTGTCACGTAAAATTATCGTCCGTAAACCGACTTTACAGACAACCATTTTTTTGATTGATTGGTACATACTCCAGCTATCCGGTTGCGTATGGCATACATATTAGAAAGTAAGTACAAAGTAACAGGAAAATGATCATAATACAACGTTCTCTGTCTATGTTGTAGATAAAGAATGCAAAGAAGATGATCCTAATTCAGTATACAATGACTGTCCTAGTCCTTGCCCACTAACTTGTGACGTACCTGATCGCAGCGGGATGTCGTGTTTATCGGAATGTGCTCCTGCTGGATGTGTCTGCGAGTCGGAATACCTTCTGGACGAGAATCAACGATGTGTCCTTCCTAAAGAGTGTCTAGGTAAGTGCTTGCTGATAGCCCTGGGATTTAGGATGTCCCAAAAGCTCTGGGGATACTCGTAATTTAAATGGAAGGTACGCACTTTGTTCCTTGATGGATCAGCTGAATATCACAACATTAGTAACATAAATATTTGTCTGTATCTATGTATTTATTTATGTATGTATGTATGTATTGTTGTAAGTATGTATAGTATTGTATAGTTATGTATATATGTATATATGTATGTATGTATTTTTGTAAGTATGTATACTATTATATAGTTATATTGTATTTAAGTATTTATTTTATATTCTCTATCTAGCTATTTTTATAGTCTGCCCCATATCAAGCAACAGTTTGGTAAAGTTATTTTAGATGGTTCTGTAAATTTAGGAGAATCTGAAAAATAAGAGACAATCGTCGGTATGGGTCTTTTTAGAAGGAAAGTTGCAAACAAACTACAAATACATCATCATCATCATCAGCCTATCGCAGTCCACTGCTGGACATAGGCCTCTCCAATCGCACGCCACTTTGTTTTATCCTCGGCTTCTCGATCGGTCGATTGACTCGATCGACCTACAACTACTTTCTGACAGATTACGATGCTTTTCTCATTGCTTTATAAAACATCGATTGGATCGATCGAAAGACGTAATCTAGTCGAAGACCATGTAATTGTTGCGGTTTTACGATAAAGCCGCAAAACATTGAGATAGTTTAAGCCCTTGCGTTACTTTTTTTAGCGTTTTATACCTGTTCATAATTTTTAAGAAAGGACTTAAAATTAATTAATTAACTTTAAAATATTTAGTATTGCAATAATACTCTTGTAAAAGCATTCATGTTGACTTTATTATAGATATTATCTTTTATACCAAACCCTCCCAACTATCCAAACACACCAGCTAACTTATCTACCGTTAACTGTCTGGTAAAATGCTAACTCTAGTAACGAAACTCACATTTATACGTTGCGGTAACCGTCAATAAATATACAACTAGGTTCGCTAACTGTAGTAATAATTTATCACAAAAATCGTGTTATTCTTTATTTACGTAAAACATTTTTGTTTTTATTTTCAGATCCTAAGCCAGAGAAGGACAGTACCAGCTAGATTCTTTTATATTTTTCTGTGTGGATACTTGTGTTGGGTAAATAAAACAAAATTTATATAAATTTATTGTTGTCTCTGTCCCTGAACCAATAAATAATAAAACTTGACCCTGGTTGAGGAGGAAGTTTGATTTTAATCTTGTTATATAATAACGTATTGTGGTTTTATCAAATGTTGGTTGTATTGTCAAAAGTGTTGTTGTGTTCTCCAAAAAAAAAAAATCTATACCTATAATATATTATTCAAAACATTATCTACATTTCATTATTATTATTATTATTATTATTAAGCCTTTATTGCTGAAACTAAATATTTACAGTGTTTACAATGTATTTGTATCTTATTACTACTACATTTCATTAATAACATAAAAATAAGTGTTAAATCGATTCACCATAGTAGCTAAGGTTTTTTCGCCATTAATCTTTCTTAATAAGAAACAAATCGGCATTATCAATCTCACCCAGTAGTTCATAAAGGTTTTGTTTTTATTAGGTACTCGTATAAGCATGCATGTCTGGTGTAAATATTTTAGATAAACCTACAAATAATATTGTGATTGATCACTTGTCTAAAACGAAATGAAAAATGTTTAGAACTAAAAATATGAGGAACCTCAACATTATCTAATTACTATGTGTAACAGAAATGTGTGGTCTACTACTATAATACAGCTGATTTTATTGAAATCCCAACCATGGAGTACCCAACCATTTATTACTTTTTCATTCGTTTATTTATCAACTAGCTGTGTCCGTGACTTCGTCCGTGTGAAGTTGCAGCGCTGCTCTCTGTTATCGTGATGATAAAAAACCTAAGTAACTCCTTGCATCCTCAGCTGTCTGACAGTGAAAGTTCCGTCAAAATCCATCAAGCTATTTCGAAGATTAGCTCGAACAAACAGACAGACAGATAAAAAAATAAAAATTGTGTTTTTCTTATTAGTACAATATAAACTTTATGCAGCATTTAGTAAAAAGCTGTTATTTTGTAATTACAAACACACACTTTAATTTAATTTATTTGTATAGATGATGAAAAAATAATCTAGGCTTATTCCTCTACAAATAGTGCAAAATTCGATTGAATTATAATGATAATTCAATCGAATTTTGCATTATTTATAGAGGAAGTATATCTAATAATTATGCCATACGCCTTTTCTAAATTTGATAAAAAAGGAGAGAGGGGTCTAATAGACACCCGGTTGGAACGTAGTTCCTTTTGCTGTATCTTTTTTGTGTTTAAAAAAAATCGGAAGAGCTTGACATTTTAAAAATTATAAAATCATTTATAGGGTCTTAATTGTGTGAATAATTTAAGGTAAAATACCTTGTTTATTGCCCCATGTTTCCACCGTATTGCAACGGCCTTGGTCACGGGTAGACGTTATTCACGGAATAAGAGAAGTACTTATATATAATTTAAAAAATTGTTGATTTTTCACTTTGTATTATACCTACATAGGTAGTTTTGACAAGGGTAAAATAAATATAATAGTCCTCACGATCCAAGTAAGTACCTATATAGCTTTGACAACATCACATCGACAATGTATAAACAAGGCATCGAAAATTCGAGTGTTTTTTTTATAAATTAAAATGGAATAATTTCTAAACCTAGTTTGTATTGCATAATTTTAGTAATACCTTTACAATTAATACTGAAATAAACAATCCAGTACACCGTTACTATAATTTTGCATAAATACGAGCGTTACTACGAAAATATATAACTTGTATAGAGACGGCGCGAATTAAAATCGTTCGAATGTTGAACCAAAGAAACCGGTAACACTAATTAATCGAGAATAATTTCAAATATAAAAGCATAAATGGTTTTTAAAAAATGAACATTTGAATAGTTGCACACTAATTGTTATACATTTTAAATATGTTGTAATAAAAATATAAATTGATTATTTATTACCTGTTTCCTATGAAACCATTATTAACTGTCTTCGTAAACTATTTATTTCTTATAATATAATATTCCAAACAATTACAATTGTACATAATTTTGAATCGATTTTTAGCAAAAATCGGTTCTTTTGGTTATCGGACGGTTAAGTCACATCCTTAGCAGCGTGATTACTATACAACTTTTTACAAAAATACAAACAATTTATAAAACACGACCTCATTCGAGCATCACAGTCATATCATAAATAATATATTTTTGATCGATGTCAAAATGCACCAACCCTTTTTTGCCATTCAGCCTGCAAACAAAATGATATCGAACGATAAGGAACTACGTTCCAACAAAACGCAGTATATGTATGTATGGAGGAAAAAATCGTCTCAAAGTAGTATTTAATCTCCACATGATACGATTAACGGCTTTAAAAAAATACAAAAAGAAATGAAAGTTCTGACTCATTCATTCACTCCTCCACGCCAGGCCCAAACCCTTTACCTTATAAAGCTGAAATTTTACAAAGAGGTTGATGTGGACAAGGGGTAAGAAAGGATTTAATTAAACTTGAGCTTTAAGAGGGTGCAAAAACTAAACACGAGCGAAGTCGGTGGCATCAGCTAGTGGAAGATAAAGGTGAAGAATGCTCTTAATAAAGTCGGTCAAGAGCATGTCAGACCATGCTCAGTGTAGGGTTCCGCAGCCTTGAATTATTGCATCAGCAGAAGAGCGTATGTCCATGGCACTTACGCCCTTTTGTTAAGAAACACAGTTTTTCGGCAATAACTCAATGACGGTATATCCGATTAATTTAGAGTATTTATTAAGCGCTACCTTTGTGATTATTTTCATGTTTTTTGGTCGCACGGTTAAAAAGATAAGGGGTAAGACAAAATGTATGCAACATTGAGAGCGATTATTTCCATATTCACTCAATAAAAAAAAATTTTTAGAAACCTTTAAATTTTTTAAAAAGAATGAGTACAACCCCTGTCGAATGATGTACAACACGAAGATTCCTAAAAAAAAATCTGCTTCTGTTACATGTATTTAGCGGCTACTACGGACCATCTTTTCACCAAAATTCATCAATATTCATCGCTACTCGATGAATATTGATGAATTTTGGTGAAAAGATGGCCCGTAGTAGCCGCTTTGAGTAAAATGCCTGTGACATATGTAGTTCCGTTTTTGCAATTTCGGCTACGGAACCCTAAAAAATCGGATGTATTCGACTCCGAAGGGTGAAATACATCCGTTTTATTGTGAAATTTGTTTTGTTTAAGGATGTATTTACTCCCATATAGTCGAAGTATTCATCAGTGGAATAAAACTTTTCATAATATTAGATGACCACTTACAATAATGACAAATAGCTGCATAATAATAAAATCAGCGATATAGGGTAGTGATAAAGACGTATAAAATGTTTTGTAACATAGAACTTATGAGTAACCACCAACAAAGTATTTTTATATGCACTTTTCTTAATGCATTCTTGGTTGACTTACATAGTCACTTGAATTATTCTCTTTTACTGCATTTTGAGTTAAGAACTAAATTAAGATTTTTTTCATTTGACTGGCATTTTTGAACTTTATTCTTGGTCTATAACAATATAACATATTTAATATTTTTTATATTATAGCGATGATGAGCATTTAAGCGTAAGTGGGTATTATTTTTAAAACTCAGTAAAGACCACCAGGGCGTTTATACCTCTTGGCGTTGATGGTTTCTACTGAGTAACAGTGCAATATCTTCACTTTATTTATACCCACAGATATCGATCGTTTAGGGAGGTAATGAGGCACCCACCTCCCTTTCTTTGAAGTGCAGTAGTATGGGAGTTAGGTCGATAGGTATTATACCTACGTACCTTCAATACGTATCTTACTTGGAATATTACAGTCACAACTTTGAAGGCGACCAAGAAATCAATAAGCGAGAAAAAATCATAAACTTTTTTTATTTTTACTACTATGCTCAGTCTAGGGTTCTGCTACACTGAGCATAACCCTACACTGAGCATAGTACGACATGCGCGTTGTTACAAATCATGAAATACATGTATAAAAACTTTTTCACAAAAAAAAATAAAAACCGACTTCCAAAATAAATATAAGGTAACTAAAAAGCAAAAAATAATATAGTACAACAACAAAAAAATGGTTGTTGAAGTTGTAAACAACCCGCAATATTTATTATTGAATAGTTCCGTTGGTCATCTGTGGTCTTCATCATCAGTTCCATTTCACTCAATGGTGTTTTTTATGAGTAAATGCACGAATTAAAACAAAATATACCCAAATTACTATAATACTTTGGGTATATTTTGTTTAATATTTGAGGAATTGCCTCGTTTCTCCAAGATCTCATCATTGATGACAATGGGACCAATCGGAAAGTATATCCTTTCAAACACATAAATATTTTTTCAAATCGGTCCAGCCGTCTGCACGTAAAAATACTGTCGAATTAAGAACCTCCTCCTATAGAAATCTGTTGAAAAAAAACCGATTTGAAGGATTACACCAGCAGAAGAGCGTATGTTCATGTCACTTACGTCCTTTTGTTGAGAAACGCAGTTTTTCGGCAATAACTCATAGACTGTACTATTTATATTTATTTTAAAGTATTTATTAAGCGTTACCTTCGTGATGGTCACAAGGTTTAATAGATAAGAGGGATAATAAATTGTGTGCCCCCCGGACACAATTTTTGCAATTTCGGAGCGATTATTTCCAAAAATATTAACTTAATGAAACAAAATAATCTTAGAAACCTTAAATCTTACGTCTAAGATCTTATACATTGATGTTCGCTGTTTTTTTTTTCAGATTCTGTTTATGTATGAATTTTTACCCTCCCTTAAAACGATTATTTTTTATTATTTAACTATCAAACTAAGAAGTGGCTTGTACAATAAGTACACCTATGAACAAAATTTCATTAATATTCATTGGTTACGAACGGATAGACAGACAGGCAAACGGATGAATATGACGAAATTTTAAGGGTTCCATTTTGGCTACGGAACCCCAAAAAACTGTACCTAAGCGTAATTAAAAGGTGACTAATTTTTAAATGTTAATCACCGAAGTACTACAATACTTTTAAAGGGTTATTGTACATTAGTCATAAAGTTAATTCGTCACATTTTGTAGAACTCATACATTCAAAGTAAATTCGTCACAGGTAGGTAAGGGTTGTTGTAAATTCGTCACAAGTCCTAATTTTAGCTAAAAGTAGTGATAGCAAGCAAGGAGTGTAGCGGTCAAAAGAAAATGTAAATAATTATTGCAAAAATTTTAAAAGTTTTAAGATAACTTACGAAATAAGAACTATCAGTAATCCACTGTTTTACCCTGCACTCCTGCCACGCTATCACCGCTTGATCGATATGGTTAGAAAGAGATAGATACAGCGGTATCTATCTCTTTCTAACCGTAACGATCAATGCGTTTGATCTTACATAGGTATAAGCTTATTAGTCACAGTTTGTCGATGCACGTGTGGTTATCTTACGAAAGTGTTTGTACTGTTATGCACCTCTGAAAAAAAAAATGGATCCAAATCAACCAGGCTCAAGCTCGGGTGGACATGGGGTAAGTATTTTATTATTTAATTCTTCTAAAAATATTCATATTATATTAAAAAGAATCCATAGCGAAGACTCCAAGCAATTATATTTTATTTTCTAACTCCTTGGAGTGTTCGCTATGGATTCTTTTGAATATAATATGAATATTTTATAAATAATACTCTTGCATAGCTGCGGTATCCCCGACAAGATGCTATTAATTGTTAAACAAAATGGCGGACCTCGCGAGCGGCGTACATAATTGAATGATAATTTCTATATACTTTAATTATTTTCCTACTGTTTTTCTTATTATAGTAGTGTTAGGAGCAAAGCCACGTGGCTACTGTGATTTTTACGTAGATGTAAGGTAAAACAAAAAACACGGTCCGCCATTTTGTTTAACCTCTGCTTTGCCGGTGACTCTGAAGTGCATCGCAAACGCGTGCTCCCTTGTTTGTTGTGCCTCTAATTTGAGCCGAAAGCGTGGTGATTAATTTCGACGTTATATTGTTTGAAATTGTTTTTTGTTAAAATATGAATGAATTGGGAAGGAGTAAGTCTGTTGGTTGACCCTGACTTGTAGAATACATTTTTTTTTACCAACTATACCGTACTTTACCATCGCTTGCGGTTGAGGTTCGAACTTTATTTTCGGTCCCGAATTTCGGTGTAATTTGACTTGGGAATGTTATAAGTAATTTACATAATAATAGTTATTTATATCTCATTAAGTTAATATAAGTTATATTCTAATGCTATTCAACATATTTGCCACACTGTTGAAAATATGAATGACCTTTTCAGATCACATTTACAAAAACTGAGAAAGGACGGCGAAAGCTTGTGAGAGGCGGTTATACGTACAATCATCATCGAGAATCTGAATTTGGAACAGTATGGAGATGCAGTAATCGTTCATGCAGTGCAACTATTAAAATTTTGGAGAAGAATAATGACATCAGAATTCTGCAAGAATCGGCCCACAAATGTCAACCAAATATAGTAAAAATTGAAATTATGAAGATGAAAAATCTTTGCAAGGAAGCAGCAGCGAAAACAAGTACACCTATGCCTCAAGTATATGAAGAAGCTTTTGAATCGGCTAAGGATGCGGGGTTCCAGTTATTAAATGCTATACCGAAATTTTCAAACCTTTCACGATCACTTTACAATGTGAGGAATCATGAACTAAAAGTGCCAAAAACACATTTTTCAAGATGCGAAGATGTCATAATTCCTGAAAAATATAAACTTCACTTTTTGTTATTTGACGATGATAGTGAACGTGAAAGGATAATAGCTTTTTGCACTGAGACAGCTCGTGAAATAATACCAAAACTACAAACTTTTTTTTTGGATGGCACATTTTCAAGCTGTTGTACACCATTCTACCAACTGTATTGCATACACGGGGATGTGTATTGCGACGAGAATGTTTCAAACATAGTCCCACTTATCTACGTTCTTATGCCCAATAAGCAACAAAGATCTTATGAACGACTTTTTATATCATTGATGCAAAATTTGCCTAATTGGGCACCAATTACAATGATAGTTGACTATGAAATCGCTGTGATAAATGCCATAAAAAAAATATTTCCTAATGTTAAACTACGTGGATGTAATTTTCACTTCAAACAAGCACTAGCTAAAAAAGCTCATGCCTTAAAATTAAATGACATCGAAGATAAGAGACACTTAGCCATGTGTGCTGCATTGGCCCATATAAAAGAACACGACATTGAAGACGCTTGGTTGCACATCATGGAAGAAGCGCCACAAAGCGAAGCAGTTACAAAATTCAACGACTATTTCGTAACCCAGTGGTTAGAAAACACTAATATACAGTTTATGTGGAATGTACATGGAGCCCGTCATAGAACAATAAATCTAGCAGAAGCATGGCATAAGCGTTTTAACAATAAGATGTGTAAGAAAAAACCTAGAATGCTTCAATTTCTCGATACGCTAAAAAATGAGGCTGAACATATAGACTGGAAAATAAAGAATTTCCAGTTGGGCATATCATTAAATTTGAGAACACGTCGATCCATCGCAAATGACAAAGAGTTGAAGAACATTTTGGACAATTATGACAACATGTCCCTGCCAGAAGTTCTTAAAAAACTTTCAGTTATGCAACATTTTAGAAACATGTAACCAATCAATCTATTGCAATGAGTATATAGTTATTACTTTTTTATATATTAGGCAAATCTTGAGAATCGTGATTTTTACGTAGATGTAAGGACTATTTTTTAATAACTGTGATTTTTACTGTGATTACTAATTATTTTTATATTGTTTTTCTTATAGTAGTATTAAGAGTTAAGCCAATTGATGACTGTGATTATTAAATATTTTTATATTGTTTTTCTTATAGTAGTGTTAAGAGTAAAGCCAATTGATGACTGTGATTTTTACTGTGATTAATAATTATTTTTATATTGTTTTTCTTATAGTAGTATTAAGAGTTAAGCCAATTGATGACTGTGATTTTTACTGTAATTAATAATTATTTTTATATTGTTTTTCTTATAGTAGTACTAAGAGTAAAGCCAATTGATGACATTATTTTTTATGGAAATGTAAGGTAACATTTTGAAACGTGCGGTTATGAAAAATAAATATCATTTTATTCTACTCCTTGTTTGATTTTTATGCTGTCTGTGCGGAAAAAACCAATATGGCCGTCTTCACCTCATAAAAATAGAACTATGACCAATTTACACATACATTTCTCTATGACGAATTAACTTTATGACCAATGTACAATAACCCCTTTTAAATACCTACAATGATATATAAACAAAAGGCAAAGCAAAAGGCTTTGTTATCTATTGTATTATAAACTTTTAAGTTCAGTCTAATTCTAATACTCTAAGTAATGCTCAATAAATAATAATAAAAATAATAAAAGCTTTTTATTTCAGACCACAGAAATCCATTTTGTTAGTAACAATGTTATTACAGACTAGTGTTAGTAATTAATAAGTTGGTTAATTTAAACTTAATACACACTAATCACTGCTGCGCCATTCCGTAAGAAATTGCGCAACAATGATTAATGTAATCACAGTCCAACCTACTTGCGATCATGCGAAGAATGCTGTTGGCGCTGCCGCGTACTCTGCGCACCATAGATGTGCAACGCTTGCGCATTGTGGCGTAAAAGCAATCCACACAATTGGCGGCAAACATACCTGATGCGCTGCAGAATCGCCGCAGCCCCATCAGCACTCTGAACGCATTATTATATTGGACTCGGAGAGCACTGTAGGATCTTTGGGTGTAGTCAGCCCACAGGCTGCACGTGTAGAATGAGGTACAATAAGATCTAAAAAGAGTAATTTTGACGTCCCGTGTACACCGTGCGAACCTGCGAGCTATCATGTTTGCCCTCACTGCCAGTGCCCTCCGCTCCCTCTCCAGGTCTTCATTGTCTCTGAGGTCAGAGGTTAGTACATGCCCTAGGTACTTAAACTTACAAACCCGACGTAATGTAGTACCATTAAGGGTAACATCAGGAAACATATTACCTGTACTGCAGCCTCCTCTGGCCTCAAAGACCATGACTTCACTTTTCAGTGGATTATATTTTAATCCATGTTGCTCAGTATATGCTACACAAATGGTAAGTAGTTTCTTTAGACCACATACTGACGCACTCAATAGCACCATGTCATCTGCATAGCTAACGTTGTTTACATTGATACCGTCAATGTGACACCCTAGGCGGGTGCTACTGAGTGTCTCAATTAAATCATTCATGTACAGATTAAATAGGGTTGGCGAGGACAATCCCCCCTGCCTCACCCCGCACTCTAGCCTGTACAATTGCGACATGGCTCCCGACCATCGCACGCTGTTGACCTGGTTCCCATACCAATACTTGAAGATGTTGATAAGTTCTTCTGGTAGACTAGTGTTTTCTAACTTTTTCCATAAGATATCATAGGAAACCAGGTCAAAAGCCCTCGACAAATCTAGAAAGCATGCGTGTACTGCAGTTTGACGTTTGACATAGTATTTAACAGCGTGCTTAACACACAAAACTGCACTCTCAGTAGACAGTCCGGCTTTGAAACCGAACTGATTATCATGAATTTTTACATGTAGAGTTAGCTGCGAGTTCAACACGCTGTCAAACACTTTTGATATCACTGTAGCAAGAGATATGGGTCTGTAATTATTTTTATCTGACAGATCGGCAGTTTTATTTTTTAACAATAGGTACTACAATTGTTTTAATCATTGCTTCAGGCAGGTATGAGTGACATAAACAGATGTTAAAGAGCATAGACAGCAATCTCGGTAAGTGGGGCCCCGCATGCTGCAAATGTTCTATACTCAAATCATCATAGCCGGGAGATTTACCTCTTGTCATTGATTTAATAATCGACTGAACATTTTTCGATGTACTTCTAAAACCTATGTTTTCACCACTACGAACATTGATTATAGATTGCGAACGCCCCAAGGGCGATTTGACCATAAATTGCTGTCTAAATAAATTGGCTATTTCTCCGGGGTCACTCACGCCGGCGACACACACAGGAACAGCCGGTTTGATATTAAGTTTATTTGTGGCTTTCCAAAATGACCGAAAATCGTTTTTTGAATGGTGAGATGCCAATATATCCAATTTCAACTGTTCTTCGTGGTTTTGACACCATTTCAAGCGACCTTTAAAGATTTTCCTAGCCTCCCACATTTCGTCATAAATGACACCCGAATTTGGTTTGCCATACCAACACCATAAAGAAAATTTTTCCTTAGCTTTCCTGTGTGCGTCGCCAACGTGCAAGTTCCACCCTATAACAGGTCTCTTTTTGTTATGTGCACGTTTATTATGTTTACTGTACAACGCCGCATCCCTAATTGCATTTACAATATCGTTGTACAAATTATCAATAAGTGTTCGGTGCTGGACAATATTACAAGTTTTATCTGCACAATTGTTAAATTCGTGTGGGAAATCAATGTTACCTAAGAGCTCATGACATTTACTCATATACTGATTAACTTGATCTGCACTTCTTTCCCCCCATATTACATTATTTACAGTCGGTCTATATGCAGGTACCTTAGGCGGAACTATATTTAGTTTACACTCCAATATTAACGGGAAATGGTCTGACCACAGTACATCATAATTAATGTAAACATTGTGCACTGATGGCAGAGCTGCCTTAGAAACTAAACAATGATCAAGCCATCTCTGTGACCCGTTTACCTCACTCACGAACGTAAAAGAATTAGGATCTAACAATTCTACGTCAATGCAAGTCCACTCCTGTTCCTCACTAAATAACGAAAGCTCGTTATAGAATTGTTCAGTAGGATGAGCATTAAGGTCTCCTAGTATGTAAACACAATCAATGCTACAACTGTCTATAATAGCGCTTACCGAACCGAGGATGTCCGTGAATTCCACTAGATTCACCGTCTTGTCCACAGGCATATACACGTTCACTACTAGTATAGATCGCTCAGGTAACATTATGCGTATAGCACTTAAACGCGGATTATTGCACTGCACTACAATCACATTTGGAAACACTTTTTGCCGCCACAGTATTGCTGTACCGCCGTAAGGTCGTCCTCGTAACATGCCTGATGACATGTCCACCGCCGACGTTCCCGTACTGCTGAACTCATCATCAATGCTACTCAAATATGACAGGTCACTGGGTAGCAGCCACGTTTCCTGAAGAGCCATTACGTCACATGTTTTGCACAGCTCACGTATCCCGTCCACAGAGCGCTTAACACTCTTACAATTAAAAGTAACAAATTTGTAAAATTCACTATCCATTTAATTTGATACTACGCCGTCAGCAGAAACTTTCGATGTTTCTGTCGAGGATTTCTTTTTGAAATGTACGAAGCGTCTAAAAAGTACGCCTTTTGGCCATAAGTTCTCATCCAAAAACATTGGCAGCTTTGATTCAGAAACAAAGAACTTAAAAGCCGCATAGTCACCCTGTTTCTTCATTACAATTTTCTCAAGAGTGACGATTTCGTTTGTTTTACTATAAATATATTTGCTTATATTTGATTCAGACGTCCCTTTGTGTATATTTGTAATAAATATGGGTATTTCTCTATCAGCCGCACGAAAATCGTATTTGTCGTCGACCGTACTGTTTCCAGACTTTCCCTTTAAACGACTATGTGATTTACGTTTTTGCACTAACGTCCATTCTTGCCTATTTACAACTTTTGTGTCATTTGACTGCGACAGTGCACTCGCATAGGTACATTTCTTCAAGTCAAACAGCTGATTGTCATCGTTATCGGCCGCCGGTGATGACTCATACACTTGCTGGATCGGTTGCACACTCGTTTGCACAGTGCTGCACGGCGGTGGTGGCGCGAAAGCTTCGCTCGTTTGCACAATCGTTTGCACGTTCGTTTGCACATTATTTTGCACAGTGCTACACGGCGCCGGCGGTGGCGCTGGCGGCGCGGGCTCTTCGCTCGTTTGCACGATCGTTTGCACGATGTTACGCGGCGGTGGCGCGGGTGCTCCGCTCGTTGTGATATTGTGACTACCCTCTATGCAATTATTCCTAATAATACTTCTATAATTCAAATTCGGTGATGACGCATTTGTGTCGTTTGAATCACAAGGGGAACAATCATTTAAATGCGATAATCCCAT
The DNA here is from genome assembly GCA_945859575.2 of Herminia tarsipennalis. Lineage (NCBI taxonomy): Eukaryota > Metazoa > Arthropoda > Insecta > Lepidoptera > Erebidae > Herminia > Herminia tarsipennalis. Next base: position 20,046,126 of record OX243835.2, read on the forward strand.
TGGTCCACTGTCTTGCCCGTGATAAGCATACGCACCGCCTCTTTTAACGTTTACGTTGCTAATAGAAGATGCAGGGGCAGAATACATTGCATGTTGTAACTGTCTCTCCACTTCTTCCTCTAATTGAGTGACAGTCACATACGAAGATTTAATATTCTTGATCTCCGATTGCACTACGATTAGGTCTTTTAGTAGTTTCGATACGTCCAGGTGATCGAAAGTAACTGGAGGCAGTTTCTCCAAATCCCGGGCGACAAACACTGGCATGACATCACTGTCTACGACCTTGAACAAGCTAATGATATCAGTCAAATCGCGGTTTTCTTTGCCTTGCCCTTTACGCACTCTTTTACGATATTCGTTAGGCAAAGATTCGAATAGCAACGACTTTGCTTCATCAATTTGTTCACTATTGAACGAGGACACACATATTTTAATTATACTATCTTCAGTTATAATCGAAATCTTATTTTGCACATAAGACAAGAGCTCGTTAATTACAATATTACAACTAGCACACTTCACTGTTGTCGACATTATTGAAAATAATCGCAGAGTTCGCGACACCGGAATTACGCTCGCTAGCGATCGCTGCGCGCGCGCGACTGAATTTTCGCGACTGGTATTTCATATTCTCAAACCAATTGTAGAAGTCCAGAATTTATTGCCTCTTTGCTGATTGCTTGAAACGATCGTATATCCTATTTACATCCACTCCATTTCCTATGCGAATAAAAATACAATGGTTCATTAAAAAAAAATGTGTTATTATGTAAAGTGCATTAGGCACAGTAAGTGTTAGTAGACTAGCTAGGTGCTAGTCTACTAACACTCACTGTGCCTAATAGTTTATAATGCAACACATCTATATTCTATAAGTAAACAAATAAAATTATTCAAAAGAGTGGTAATGTGAAAAAAGCTACAACAGCTTATGGAAATAACAAAACCTCTTAAAACAAAATAATTTGAATCTGAATAATCAAAAGAACACAAACAAAGCGCATCACAAGTTAGTCATGCAAAGTGAAATAATTAGGAGTGTTCAATATGCTACAGCATGAATAAATTATATAACAGTTTTCGTCATTGCTGTTTAGGAATAATTTTCATACCGTAACTATAAACAGGATCCAATTATCCGTCCTGGAATGTTGGCAGAGACACAATCCTTTCCCTTGTACAAATAGTTGTCTATCTCGGCAAAACTGAAAACTAAAACGGTTTGTACAACCCAAATTAAACGGTAAATTGCGGGTGCCTTGTCATAATATTTTTTTTAAACTTCGTTTAGATTCAATTCTCGGTCCTGTGTTTGCACAGGTATGTAATTTCAGAGAAATTTTGAGATCTACTTCGTTTGTCATTCGGTACTAATTGTGAGGTTTTTAATTATACCTTATTTCCTTCTTTAAAAGGTCTGAATACAGCGAAATTGAAGTATATTATTATTGTTTTATGAATTTCTCTATGACAAACTGCCCTATACTACGGTATTCTCTCGTTTGCCATAAATTAATTTGCACTAATATTGTTTGCCATAATCGTCCCCGATCATAATATTTACTTGCACTATTATCATTTATACTAATAACGTTTGCCTTAACAACTCAACAGTAATAACTTTTATTTGCCATAAAATGACTTTCCATAGCAACATATATCATAATAATTAGTTTCCATAAGTAACACGTCTCATAATCGACTCTTGACATAATCAAAATTTGATATAATTATGAAAATAATACATAATATTGTTAGGTCGAAATTAATTATCTTTAACACCCCGACTCAGAGCAATCCGACTCGGATAGGTTAGGTTAGAAGACTAAGGCGGGAGCGAAGCGAAGCGGAGCTCCCGCCTTAGTCTTCGTGTTAGGTTTTTTTTTTAAACCACCCAAAAGTAGGAGCCCCGCGAAGCGGGGCTCCGTCGAGTTTAGTAAGTAGGCGCCATATGAGGTTTAGTTTCCTCATTAACATAAAAATTGCAGGCGCTTATACTATATTATCTTTATTTATATTATGGTAAATAAAAGTTATGGAAAATGGTATTATTGAAAACGAAAATTATAGCGAATACATTTATGGATTTAAATTATTATGACACTTGATCGATTATGACCAATGGAATTAGTGAAAGTCATTTTATGTCATTTCACGATTATGGCAACTGAAGCGTTATTTCTAATGAAATTATGGCAAATACCGGTATGGCATGTGAAATTATGGCATTTTAAATTATAACAAACATTAGTAAACCCTATACTACTACTACTTCTAACAAAGATATTTCTTTAAATCTTTTTTACTTTAAAGATTTAAGATAACAGTATGAAACTATCGCGACGGACACATTATTTATTCTTTCGTTGAGACTAATTTGGTGACATCAAACACACTTTGACCCAAATTGAAACCTGTTTGATATAAATTTTGAAATTTTCTCGATGACACCTCTATTCTTGAACAAAATAACTCTCGAATTTCAAAGTTATAAAACTTTCAGTACAAAGTGAGAAGAAACTCCGTCGGACGTTAAGGCGTAAAATTGATATTTTAATATTCCCTTGTTGTCAGTTTGAATCAAATTTTAAAGTAATCTTCGTATTATTTAAGTTTACCCTTGAATGTACAAAGGTTTTGTGTATCTACTAGAATAGTTATACATCAGTTCAAAAGGTCCATTTAGTATTAGGATTATTTAACTTGGACGGTTTTAGCCAATCTTTTTGACCAATTGGTGTAACATTGAAAGTATTTTGTCGCATTTTTTATGAAATCGACAATCTCTCTTTTCAGTTATAATAACGAGGCATTCATTTATCAAACATAGCTTTATAACTCTTTTACTCAGTCGTCCTACTTTCTTACTCATGTCCATTACATTACACAAAGACTGTCAGCTCTTACGTATCATTGAAATGAAATCAGACTTTTAACATATTCGAGTGCGTCCTCATACACTTGCAGTCTTCTTGTGTTATTGGAAAACGCTTTGAAACCTTCCGTTGCAGCTGTTATTGATTTAAAACATTGCAGCGTTTAATGTTTTATTTACGACTGTGATGATTCTGAACCATTTTTTACTTTATGAGCTTTTGTTATACTAACACTAGATTTAAATACTTACAAAGTTATTTAAAGCCTTGTACTTAAACGTAGATGTGAAAGGTAATTTATGGAAAAAGCAAAACGATTTTGATGAAATTTGGGGCCAAAGTGAGCTTCAAGCTTCGGGATTAATATGTATTATATTGCGATAACCAATATCCACGCGTTTGAAGGCGGTACTTAACTAGAATTATAAATGAGTCTAATCAATCGTTCGATTCGATAGTTCATCAACTCTTTGATACAATACAGTCTCATCAGTACTCTTTGATAATAATAATAATATCTTGGGACAGCTCACACAACGCAGCTAGTCTATTATAGACTAGCTGTACTGTGCATCTTCGTCTGCGTAAATTTTCCCCGTTTTTGGAACATTTCTCATTGCTGCTCTGCTCCTATTGATCGTAGCGTGATGTTATATAGCCTATAGCCTTCCTAGATAAATAGGCTATCCAGCAGTGAAATATTTTTTCCACTCCGATCAGTAGTTTCTGAGATTACCGCGTTCAAACAAACAAACTCTTCAGCTTTATAATATTAGTATAGATAAATAACACCCAGATACAGAATAAACTATTGTTCTCATTACACAAAGTTTAACCCTGGGTGAGGATCAAACCCACGACCTCTTGTGTAGCAGTCGGATACACTCCCACCGCATTGTAGTGTTTCAATTTACGAACAAATAGGAAACTTTCATAATCAGTGGCTCGTAAAATTTAAATATAAAACCATTTCAATTAAAAGTTCGGCTTCAATATCGGTTATTTAATACCAAACAGAGATAATTGATATGTTTATTTGGTTGGCTTCGGATATCATGAAGCATAATTTTGGCGGTACGGCTATACTAAATACAGAATAAAGTTGTTACATGATAACATCTGCAAATGCAGTTTAATTATATTCTAGCGAGTGTATTTAAAATCTACATACTGAAATGTATGCTTCTGTAACTGAAAATAACTGTTCATATTTTGCATATTTTCAAGTTGTGAACAGACATAATTGAATTAAATAGAAAGAGTATTCTAAAGCATAAATTGCATTTTAGAACAGAAAGCAAGTATCAAAATGGAATGAATAAAAATTGCAGTAGTCTTTCGTCAAGTATCAAGTCGTTACAAAAGTGTAAGAAGAATGTCTGCGCACTGTGGGGTGGTTTTTGTGTGACTAATAAATCAATCCGGGAAAGATTTCCCGAAAGTTTTTGCTAAAATCCTTGTTCAGATATAGATAGTGAGCTTTTCAAAGACGAATAAATCTACTTTGATAATAAAGTATTGAATACATTAAAGAATACAACCCAGAAAAAAGTTCATGGTAAACTTTTTTTCTGTTGTTCAACAGGTTTTTTACATTAGAATTATTTTTGGATTTCTACAGTTTTATCTCTGTTTTGTATAAAAATTTGGATGGATAGGTGTTTAATAATCAATCACGCCACAACGGATTATCGGATATATATATACCGAAAGTTTAAATGTTAGATAGATAACCTATTCTAACATTTAAACTTTCGCGTTGCATGAACTATTTATTAAACGGGAATTAACGCGCATTGTTTACCTTAAAATTGCTTGACGTTTCGACCAGGTTGCACCGGCCGTGGTCACAGACTCATTGTTTGATTTGATTGAGTCCGCTTGTGACCACGGCCGGTCAGGTGTCGAAACGTCAAGCAATTTTAAGGTAAACAATGCGCGTTAATTCCCAAATAATAAATAGTTATAGATTACCTATAGCTGAAATTGCAAATATTATGCTACTTTTAACCCCAAAACATGTTTTTTTTTAATTTTTACGCGTACGACGTCGCTTGCAACAGCTAATACATTATACCCATTATTCTAACTGGCGTATTGGTCTAGTGGTTAGTGACCCTGACTGCTAAACCGCAGGTCGTGGGTTCGAGCCCCACCCAGGATAAAAACTTCGTGTGATGAGCACGATGGTTTATTCTGTGTCTGTGTGTTATTTATCTATAATATGCATGTATTTAGAAATATATAAGTATGTTTATCAGTTGCCTGATTTCCATAGTACAAGCTCTGCTTAGTTTGGGATCCGATGGCGTTGTGTGAGGTGTCCCAAGATATTGTTATTATTATATATATAAATGCAACGGAAAGAGAAAATATATTATGAAATGCATTCGTAGTATTCTGTGAACATCATCGTCAAGACAAACGACATCATATCCTCATATTAGTCATCCGGAGATTCCATGTTGTTGCATTAGCAGTATATCTTTCAAAGTCGTACTTTTAAAAGAAAAACCAACTTCTACATTAATAGAATCATTATTTTAACTGTCTCTGTGTAACAAATGTATTTTTTTTTGTGTCTGTCCTTTTCATAGAAGTTTAATATAACTTTGTCTACGGTTTTGACTTTAATTTTCTTTGTAAGTAATAATATAATGATGTGTTTTAATAAAAGTAAATATATTATATTATAACATATATAATTTATAGAAGACAAAACTTACTCAAAATCTTTTTCTTTGATGTCTGTTATAAGACGAAATATTTTCTAATAATGTAGATAATGCTGTTTTTAATAAAGGTAACATAGCCTGGAGTTTGGATGGATGGCTCTTATAATAATTGCTAACGATAAACCAACAAAGTACAAATAAAATCCGAAACAAAATTTATACTAAGAAAGAATTTTGCAGACTCTCTTATCCACTTTACAACCTCAATAACCTATCTCGACATTAACGAACTCATAAAGAAAGCCTCCCGACCCGAGACTCCACTTAGTCTGTACTCGGCTCGTCAAGTAACGTTCGATGGTTCGATTAATTAGTGATATTAGTTCCCCCTCAAACTCTAACTAAATAATTGGTTACGATAAATGTTATTCTGCCAACTGTAATTGGTTTTCGTCTTATTTGTTTGCTCACGTTGATTTTTCTTTTATTTTTTTCTTTGATTATTTGGTTTAAGAGTGTGTGTCAGTTAATTTTGTTTGTGTTCATCCCTATCTATCTCTTATTACTTACTTACTATATATAGTACTACTTACCTACTGCAGTTAGTAGTTTAGTATTTTAACGTTTGCTTTATCATCTATTGACTGCCTCTGTGGCGCGGTGGGAGTGTATCCGACTGCTACGCAAGAGGTCGTGGGTTCACGATGTGATGAGCACGATGGTTTATTCTGTGTCTGGGTGTTATTTATCTATAATATTGGTTTATCAGTTGTCTGGTTTCCATAGTTCAAGCTTTGCTTAGTTTGGGATCAGATAGCGTTGTGTGAGTTGTCCCAAGATATTATTATTATTATTATTATCTTTTAGTGCATATTAAATGTACTGACAATAAATCAGCACAACTCTCTTTCGCAATCGTGAGGTCGTGGGTTCGAATCCTGGCCATTATACTACCGACGTGAACCCACTCCTTTTTTTTTTTTTTTTTTTTTTTTTTTTTTTGTCTGGCGGGAAAAATTCCTGACGAACACCCCCACCGTCCGGGGAAGACGGTGGAGGTAGTGTGGGGTTTGCACCCACTAAAAAACCCGCCGTGTATCGCTCGCCACCTTCGCGGACGGGCCGCCGGAATGTGTTATACCGTCGGCGGCCCGCCCAGTGGCAATGCCCGGACGCGATGTTGTAGCGTTCCGGGCATTTCACACCTACGCGGCTCCTGGATACACACAGGGCGCCGCGCCTCCACGGAAGGCCGCGGGCGAGGCAGATTACCCCGTACCCCCACCCGCAGCCCCACCTAAGGCGGCATCAGGCGCAGATGTGCGCGCCGACGACGCCCGGTTCGCCGGCGACGGAGCGGATCCGCCAGGGAGCTCTCTTCCCTGACGCGCTCCGCCGCCTCCTTCTGCGAGATGATGTCCTCACAGAAGGATGCGACCGCATTCCACGACCCCTCGCTCCGGACTATGGACAGAACCACGGCCGGCAGCGAGAGGTCACTTCCGACCACTGCGGTGAGAACTCGACGTTGCCCCTCCCAAGCTGGACAATGCTGGAGGGTGTGCTGCGCCGAGTCCTCACCGCAGTCGCAGTGGTGGCAGGCAGGACTCGGTTCCCTCCTAGCAACCGCGTGCAGGTACTTCCCGAAGCACCCGTGCCCGGAAAGGACCTGCACCAGCCGGAAGGAAAGGGTCCCGTGCTGCCGCCCCGCCCACTCCTCCAGGACCGGCTGGAGCGCCTCCACGGTTTGAACACCTGCCCGTGGAGCCTCCAGCCGGCCCTGCCACCGGGCCATGATTGCCCGGTGGGCCTCACCGCGCCAAGCGCGTAGCTCCTCGGGCAGGGGCACCGAACCCCCTGCCCGAACAGCCACCGCCCGCCGATACACTTCGGCGAGCACTTCCGCCTCCAAATCCCACGGGGGTGTGCCGGCCAATGCGCACGCCGCCTCTGCAGACACCGTGCGGTATCCACGTATGGCCCTGACCGCCATGGTCCGCTGGGGTCTCCCTAAACGGACCCTATTCTGGGCGGTCAGGGACGCCGCCCACACGGGTGCGCCGTACAGAGCCATTGACCGCACCACCCCCGTGTACAACCGTCTGCTCAAGGCACTAGGCCCGCCCAGGTTCGGCAACAGCCTCCCCAGTGCGGACGCAGTAGTCTCGAGCTTAGGTGTCAAAATGCGGAAGTGCTCGTCGAAGAGCCACCGCCCGTCTACCACTAGGCCCAGATATTTCATCTGGGCCCGGACCTGTACGAGGACCGAGCCGACGGCAATCGAGGCGCCAGCAGGTGGACCGCGACGGGGCCCATGAAATAGTAGGGCCTCCGTCTTGGAAAGGGCCACCCTAAGCCCCAGCGCCTCGATGCGCCCGACCATTCGGGAAATCCCTAGGTTGGCCAGGCGCGCCGCCTCCTCAAAATTCCCACCCCGGGCCGTGATGAGGGTGTCATCCGCATAGCAGATGACCCCTATCCCGGGGGGGAAACCACACCGCAGGGCCCAGTCGTAGCCAATGTTCCACAAGAGGGGCCCCAAGACAGAGCCCTGTGGAACACCGCACGAGACGTCCCTGCGGATTCCACCCTCTCGGTCTTGGAAAGGGCCACCCTCTCGGTCCTCGTACAGGATCCTCCTGCCTTCGAGGTAGTCTGCCACTAGCTGCCTCAGGTACGCGGGCACTCCATGATACCGGAGCGCCTCTCTGATGCAGCTGAATGGCAGAGACCCGAAGGCGTTGGCGATATCGAGTGATATCGCCAACATCACTCCTCCACCGGCGACGGCCTCCTCCGATGCAGCCCTCATGCGCAGAATGGCCCCAATGGTCGAGCGCCCAGCACGAAAGCCGTACTGAGCGTCCGACAAATCGGGACCGACCTCGTTTAAATGCCGGACGATGCGGGTAGCGAGAATCCTCTCCAGCAACTTCCCCGCCTCGTCCAGCAACACGATAGGCCTGTAGGCCGCAATTGAGTCGGGAGGCCGTCCCGGCTTCGGAAGGAGCACCAGCTTCCCTGCCTTCCAGCAGTCAGGGAACCGTCCGGACGCCAGGCACACGTCGAACAGTCCCCTGAGGCGGTCCCCCATGTGGTCGAGGGTCAGGGCCAACACCCGGGCGGGAATCCCATCCGGCCCGGGGGCGGTGTTCTTTGAACGCATTCGAAGAACAGCCGCGCCTACCTCCGCTTCGGTGACAGGCGGCACAGTTGAGTCGGCCTCCCGGTCATCGGTCTCATCCTCGGAGACCATCGCCGGGGGCGTGTGCTCTGCCTGCAGCGGAAATAAACCCTCGACCACTTCCGCAAGGAAGCTGGGCTGGAGAGTCTCGGTAAGGGGGGGGCCCGCTGAGCGTAGCTTGTTTAGCGCCGCTCGATATGGGCGACCCCAGGGGTCACGGTCGAGACCCTCCAGCATCTCCTTTCTCGCCCTCTCCTTGGCGCGACAGATAGCCAGCTTAAAGGCGTCCCTCGCCTGGCGATACGCCTCATAAAGCTGGCTCTCCTCCTGGACATCGCGGTGACGAGTCCGACTGCGGGTATAGGACCTCCGCGCACTAATGCAAGTAGCGCGGAGGGAGGCAAGCTCCTGGGACCACCAATATACCCCCTTCCTCTGGGGGCGACGTCGTGAGCGGGGCATGGCCACATCGCAGATCTGCGTAAACGCATCGCGAATGCGGCCAGCCATGACGTCCACCTCCTCGGTCGGAGGCGGAGTCGACCATGATGCCACGATGGCCGCCTCTTCCAGTAGGTCCCTGTCCAATGCACCCACAGCCCACCGCGGAAACCGAGGCGTTCTGCGCGCCGTGTGACCCCTAACTGGGTCCTGGATCCTGGAAGACCGGGAGAGCTCTAATCGGATATATCGGTGATCCGAGAGCGTCTCAACCTCATCCAGGACGACCCAGTTCCTGACTCGCGCTTCGACGGCAGGGGTAGCGAACGAAAGGTCCACTATCGACCCCCCCTGCTGTCGAACGCACGTGTCGGTGGCGCCTCTGTTTAGGAGACAGAGACCCACCGACGCCGCCCACTCCTCAACCGCCGAGCCGCGGACGTTCGTGCTGGGCGACCCCCACGCCGTAGATTTGGCGTTGAAGTCGCCCAGCACTAGCACGTGGCGAGGTGCCAACCGCCGTATCGAGGTCTCCAGGTTTGAAAGGAAGGCCTCGAAATCGGCAAAACTCCGGTTTGGGGAGAAGTATACGCCGTAGAGCGTGACTCCCCCCCAGTCGGCAGCAACATATCCCGAACCCTTGTCTCTGATCGACAAGGGCAGGGAATGAAGCGCAGCGGAGCTGACGATTGCCACGGAGCCGTCCCGGTCACCTGCCCAGTTAGGGCGGGGAGGAACAAAGTAGGGCTCCGCAGCTACGGCGACACCTATCGACCACTCCGCCATGGCCTGCAGGAGAAGGTCCTGGGCAGCGGCGGAGTGGTTGAGGTTCGTCTGGAGGATGATGGAGGAGTTACCGCTGTCCATTTAGGAGTGCGGCACTACATCCATCACCTCCACCTCAGTCGGCGGCAGAGCTCCGGGGGCAGCCAGGGTCGATTGGCTGCTACCCGGGAGTGGCTTGGAATCCTTGGGGGGCTTACATCCTTTCCGCCCCACCATATGATTGGCGGGTAGATTGCCCGACGCACACATGGGGCAGTGGGGGGCAGCAGAGCATTCCGCCGCCCTATGTCCCGGTTGACCGCAGCGATAGCACATTGTGCTGCAGTCAAAACCGCTGGTGCACCTAGGTCGCAAGTGCCCCGTGGCCATACACTTGAAGCACCTTGCAGGCCTCTCCTCCAGGACAGTGATCCTTGCGGAAGAAAGGCCTACGAGGAGCCGGCCCGCTTCAGCCAGGGCTTTAGCCGAAGCGACAGGGCAACGCACCCAGGCTGCACCTACTCCACCGGGACCGGGGCGGATGGCGCCGACCTTCACGTATCCGGAGGCACATTGAGTTTTTGTCTCAATGGCCTCCCGGATCTCTTCGGCCGTAATCGAATCATCCAGGCCCGAAATGCGCAACTCTGCGCACTTCGTAGGCCTGGCGATCTTTACGCCCTCCTTTCCCGCGGTAAGCCCCCGCAGCGTCTCCGCCACGATGTCCGCCACCCTAGCGCCGTCCTGACCAGGACATTCTAGGATCCTGGCTCCGGTCTGGGCGTGGCGGAAGGAGACCCCCGCGCCAAGATTGTTGGCGTTAAGGGTCACCCTCGCCTGGCGGAAAAATCTCGGCGTAGGAGATGCTTCCACTCCTCTCCGCCTCCGGCGACAGCGTCACGACGACGGCTGCCGACTTGGGCGGAGTAAGTTTCGGCTTCCTCTTGGCCTGTTTATGGGCCTGGGCTGGCAAAATAGCTTCGGGTTGAGCCGTCTTCTTATTTTTCTTCCCACGTCGCTTTTTACGCCCGGCCGTTCGCCACTCCTCGCAAGAGGGGGCTGCGACGACGGGGGCAGGAGCAGGCGTGGTAGCAGTAGGCGTAGTCTTCGGCGCATTGGGTACGCCGGGTACCACACGACGCGCACCCCTTAATGCCCGCTGAGGGAGGGGTTGGGGGTGGGAAGCCTCTTGTATTTGCTGAAGAGCCGGCTCACGCGGCGTCCTCGGAGCAACCGCCCTCGGTGCAGCCGCCTTTGGCGAAGCCACCTTCGATGCAGCCGCCCTAGGTGTAGCCGTCTCGACAAATGACTCCACGCGTCCCCCGGAGCAGGGTAGTGGCGTAGGAGTCGTGGCCGTATACCCCAGTTGGGATTTCGATCGACTCGCCGCTAACGGCGGCCGGCAGCTTGGCTCGGGGGGGAGACGCTCCTTGATCGTCTCAAGTTTGGCGTCAATCAGCGCCCCAAGCATAACGGTTAGCTGCCGGCATTGCGCCTCAGAGAAAGTGTCTGGCGCAGAAGAGGCCTGTGCCGTGGGAGCGACGGCCGGGACCGAAACGGCAACTAATGGCGTAGCCGAGTTAGCCCGGGCAGCCGAGGAAGAACCAGCCTTTGTCGACTGCATGTCGGCCCGCAATTGTGCGAGCTCGGCGCGTAATTCGTCTAGCTGCGCTTCCAAGCGAGCGTTGTCCGCCAGCAACTGCACCACCGTTTCTGACTCCGTGGCCGTAGCACGCTGAGCCAAAATTTTCACGACCTCCGATAGTGCAGTGGCAGAGTCTTTTAAACCTTTGGCGAAGGTGCCCTTGAGGTTCCTTGACTTGGTGGCAACCCTACCTATTAGGTCCACCGAGATAGTTGCGGTGCTGACAAGGTCCGCTGCGGTTTTCGGGGTGTCATCCCCTCCCGTCGAGCGAATCTTCTCCATCAGATCGCTCACTTGGCACTCCGCAACCAGCTCCCCTTCTGTGCGCCCCCGCAGGTATTGTTACCGTCGAGAGAATACGTTGGACGGGTCCGCCGTGACAATTTCAACAGTCTGGGGGCAAGCAAAAGGCGTCAACGAACGCGTTCTCGCACCCGAACCTCCTCTACTAGAGGATCTGACCTTTCTAGGGACTCTGAAGTCTACCTCAGGAGGATTAACTTCGTCACCTGGTGAGTGGCTGCGCTTTTGTTGTTGCGAGCGTCGTGAGCGTCTTAGCGGACTACTTGCGCCGCTTCCACCACTACTAACAATTTCTTCTTCTATCGCGACCTCCGCGTTTATGTTGGTACCGGATTTTAAGCTCGGTACAGGGCTTGTGTGGCATTGGTTGCCCCCCCCCAGAGTACGTGGGGCTGCCGGAGCCAACTGGCTCCGGGAGGGATTCCCCAGACGCTGCGCGACTGGGACCCTCCTGGGTAAAACAATTGCTTGTAGTTTCCTCTGCCATGGTTTTAAGTTTTACGACCTTCGTCGGTTAGGCCGCCCTTGGGACTGAGGACCCCTCAGCCATTCATCCCATAGCCGGGCGACTGGAGCGTAGGATTAGGGTAATTTTTTATAGGGGTTTTCTTCCCCGCGGTCCAGGTGGACCCCCATTCCTGTCCGTTCAGGATTACGGGTTGGGCCGGATGGTGGTCTATGTTAGACCGCGTTCGCTATTAATAAGCGAACCCTCCGCCCCTCTTCACCTCAACAGTGGAAATCAAGGTTTCCCATCTGCACCTTCACTGTGTCCTTTGCTGAAGCAGAGGAACACGTGGAGACACCTATGGCAGAGCCACGTTGGCCGCGCCAGTAATAAATAAACTTCGCGTGACCGCCCCCCACGTAAGTCTGGTGGTCGACTCGGACGTGTGGTTGCCTACAGGGGGCACGTGAACCCACTCCTAACACAAGCCTTTGAGCTTAGCTGGAGGGGTTAACAAGATTGCTAGTAATGTGGGACTCAATCCCACATTGCTAGTTATCTTTAAAAAAAAAATCTTCTTTTTAGCGTTTCATAAGCAAACATTATAAATAAAAGCAAAAACAATATATTACAATATAGTGAATGCCCAGAACTCATCAAGTCCTCCTGAGTAGTGTCCTTATTATTATGCCCATATGGAAGTATTAAAATCATAAAAAAATTGACAGTTCCGTATGGGCTTGCCGTGGACATTGAATAAAGTTATGTTAATAAGGACACAGGTAGTCGAGCACACAGAACAGGATGTAAAATGGGCTAGGTTGTTTGGATATAGGCAACAATGCTTCAGACAAAAACACATATATACATGTTAGACGTATAACACCCCTCTTTTTGCGTTGTGAAATAAAAACCATTCACCTAAAACAGGTAATTCTACGCTATTTTATAAATAAAAGGTGTGAGTACATTACATACATAAAGCAAAACCATTCACAATTTATTAACAAGTACTCACATTAATCTGTATAGAACCATTCTCTAATGGCTTTTGCTCAGGCCTAAACCGGGCTACAGGGATAAAAGATTTTGTTTGAATCTCTGAAATAGAGGCAAATGTTTCTCTGTATAAAACATTGTAATTACTAAAGTGTCACATTGAATGGGTGACATGGTTTTAAATGAACGTAGAAACGTGTAATATTCTTTCTTTATTATCATGTTGGTTTGTAATAAAAGCACGTTGTGTTTAGATGTAATGATATCAAAATTGTTTTTGTTTGAATAAGCATAAATTTTATCTACGCATTTATTTCTAACAGAAGGTTATATAAAGGCAGGAGGTGCTTAATTTGACGTGTACCTGTTTTTCTTTTTTATATTATTATACTACTAACTAAAACGAAAGTTATCGAAAAAACTACTAACATTATATTTAAGTTAGTACGAATACAATATTTTAATATCTGTGATCGAAATTTAACTTGTGTATTATTCTTAAGGTATATATTTTGCTAGCTGTTATTACAGTTGAATAATACTTCGGTTAATAAGTAGGTACCTATATATTTGCTTATGAGTAGTATTTTGTCCTCACTAATAATACTCGTAATAATAAGCAATCTTTGTGGTCGCCACTGAGTATAAAGACCCGTCTCTACACTCAGCGGCGACCGAGCAGATTGAAATATTTGCGAGGTTAAGTAACATTACGATTACGTCCATAGTTAAGTGACCGTTTTCGCACATGTTTTTTGCGTGATGCGTGTTAAAACAAACAGACAGACATTTCATAATATGTAGCAATGTGAGCACGTTAAGCCGTCGGTCCTGTGACCAATCTCTCTCCGGTCGTATTGGATTTCCATCCAATGGGGCTTTAAAGTTGAAGGAATAGACACAGTACGTATGTGTGTACACAGACACAAGTGCACTCACACTTGTGTCTGTGTCCACACTTGTGCTATATTTTATGTCTCCTACGTAGCAGAAAGAATTTTTTTTGACTATTAATGGTTTCGTGTATTTTGACTATTATTGTGCTACTAGTAGTGCGTTCCAGTTCGTAGCCTACGAACTGGAACGCACTGCTTATACTACTATTGAATAGTAAGGTAATACATAGATAGGCAGTCTGGTTTTTTTAGGATAAGTACCTATATTAACCTAAAAAAAACTGGACAAGTGCGAGTTGGACTCGCCCACCGAGGGTTTCGTACAAATTTGAAGGTACATATTAAAATAGTTTAGGAATTGAGTGTCGAAATATACGTATTTTGTAGTATAAAGGGCCGTATATTTTTTAAATTAGAAGTTTGTTTTTTTTATAGCTGCAAGACCTGATTAGAAAAAACCATAATTATATTATTATGGTTTTTATTTCAACTCGATACCTCCACGCGTTTGTTAGATATAGCGCTATATGGCTATATATATTGAAATGTACGTGTAGGATATTATTTGGTATTGGGCTATAAGGCTATGGGATAAGCCATTATGTATATATTCAATCCATGTGTTAGATAGTTTGATACCTACTATAGTATGTTTCGGAACATTGATTGTTCCAGTTTATATGATGTTGTATAAAACCGAATGAAGGTTTGGTAGTTGTTTTATAATATATGAGAAGTAGAAAATCTGATAGCGGTGTAACTATCACAATGTAGTGACTGGTTATCATAGCGATGATTATAAGATCTACGTGTCTGCCAAACGATGTTTAGTAGTTATTTTATAGTGTGTGAAATACTTAAGGCACAAAAAAAGATCAATTCAGAAATCTATTAAATCAATTATTTATATTAAAGATGTACTCACTGATATTTTAAATTGATGTTCGTATTGTAATGTCAATTGTTTAGGATTAATTGCAGAGGTTACAGTGAATATGTTAAATGTATTTAAAATTGTTAATGAATATTAAATAACTCTTTTATCACAAATGTATAAGACTAATTATTATAAGGGACTCTACTCACTTAGGTAGGTTAAATAAGTAAGGTAAGTCTCTGATAATGCTAAATAATATTTTTTTAAAGTTTTACACCACATTTTTGAAAATCAGCATTCAAAAAATAAGATAACTTAGTTCGATTTTTTCTTACCTTTCTCATCTGGTATCTGAAAATTGGCCGTCTATATAACTTAGCAGGTATGCTAGCATTGGGTGTACATATAAACACTACCTGAAGCCCCACATTTCATTTGTCGTAAAATAAAATAGGTCTGGCATGACTGGAATCTTGTTCTATTAGTATTGCAGTTAATATGTGTATAATGTAATCTAGTGTCTATCTGTTTATATCTATAGTTGTATAGCGATCCAAGTGTATAATTAAGTTAGAAACACTGCTTGGTATCTGTTATAACTATGAGATTCTACCCCCATGTAAGAAATAGTTAGGGTAGCCTATAAAAGCAGTTTGACATTCTGACCAAGTCTCTTTCTCTGGATGTCATCCGACGACGAAGGTACGATCCTTATTCAAAGTTACTTGATATTGATTCTATTGTATTGTATATATTGTGTTTACTGTACTCTGTAATCTGTGTATAATGTTTTTGTATATTAGCTGATTGACTTTTGAAAAGATATTGCAATGTGTAAAATAGGTAAACAGTCAATTTGTTACATTGCAGATTCCTTATATAATATCATATTGCAAATGTATATGTTGTATTAGGAGACGGCCTAGTTTTCTTATCACTTCTTTTTCCTAGGCAATAGATCCTCTTGGAAGTGACACTAGCATACCAGCCTATTCTAATTGCTTGAGAGAATTGAGTGAACTATATTTGACAATATAATGCTGATTGCCATTTGTTACTTTGTATTATTCTATATTCCTGAATAGCTGACAATTCTGAACTGATTAAAAGCAACCTTACGCTATATACAAACACATACATTACATACTCACATTCAATAAATACATCCTGACATCTTGTAGTGATAATTCTTACCTCGTATATGTATATATGTCCTTGTAGTGTTATTTCGTTCGCATTTCTGTATATATTAGTTATATATTTCGCCATTAATTTTATTATATCTCTTCTTATGTAAACAATTATTTTTCATACATCAAATCTGTCATGTCGACAGATATTTTCTATGGTTGCTATGACAACAAGATAAGCATAGAGTTCTTTATAAAGTATGGTCTACATTGTGAAACTGGCTGTGCGTAAATTCTAAATTAAAAATAAGTTAAGCTTTAAAATTTTAAATTGCTTCTAGAGAGTTTTCTTTATGAATGCAAAACCGAAGAGGAGTCAGTGAAGAACCAGCTCTCTAAAAGAGGAGTGAATAACCAGCTCTCTAAAAGAGAAGGAGTGAAGAACCAGCTCTCTAAAAGGGCAGTGAAGAACCAGCTCTCTAAAAGAGAAGTGAAGAACCAGCTCTCTAAAAGAGAAGTGAAGAACCAGCTCTCTAAAAGAGAAGGAGGAAGAACGAGCTCTCTAAAGTGGGAAATTAAGAGAAAGAGACCATTCCTACCGGCGTCGCCTTTCTACCTACCGGCGTCGCCTTTCTACCTACCGGCGTCGCCTCTCTACCTACCGGCGTCGCCCCTCTACTTACCGGCGTCGCCTCTCTACTTACCGGCGTCGCCTCTCTACCTACCGGGCCACCTCTCTACCTACAGGGCCGCACCGCTACGACGCGTCGCACCTCTACCTGCCGACGTCGCGCCACAACTAACTACCGACCGGCGCCGTGCCTCTACCTACCGGCGCCGCGCCTCTACCTACCGGCGGCGCGCCCCTACATACCGGCGCCGCGCCTCTACCTACCGGCGGCGCGCCCCTACATACCGGCGCCGCGCCTCTACCTACCGGCGGCGCGCCCCTACCTACCGGCGCCGCGCCTCTACCTATCGGTGCCGCGCACTCTACCTACGAGTGCCGCATCTTGACCTACCAGCGCCGCATCTCCGCCTGGACGCCGTACCTCTACCTACCAGCACTGCATCTCCGCCAGCATCGGTTCTAAATTTACCTTTAATTTTAAGTAGTCTTTAAGTTCTTGTAAATATATGTAGTCCTATCTTAAACCTACCCTTTCATTACACTACAATCTCTTGAACAGAATAAAGTCTGTTCTAATTATATTACTGTTCTTAAAGCCAACGACCCTCAGTTAGTTCTACCCATGACTCTTTAGGTTACATTCCGAGACAATCAAATAACACACAAATAGTCGATATTCCTGACATGAAATTGTATATTGTAGTTATACAAACTTATTTTTAGTGTAGTGCAAAGCTCAGACACCCCTACAAAATTTTTACTTTAAGAATTTCGTGCACATTGCGTCGCGTAGTACGTAATCCATGGTCGTTCTTGAAAAATAAGTGATGATCACATTGTGAACAGGATTTGGACTGTTAGAATGATTAATGAAATAATAATAATAATAAAAAATGATTGATTAATTAATTAGTTGAAAAATAAAACATGGTTCAAAAACTACCCCATTGGATTGCGTTACTGATTCTGAGAAAACTACTTTTAGGTTTGCACTATACCAAGAATAACGTTGTATACATACAATTGCTACGACAGACTCGTAGCAATTCTGTCAAAGCTTTTCTTATAGTTATATCAACCTACACTTTCTACAACCTCTACGTTCCCTATAAGCTTCTAACACGTTACTGAGATAAAAGGTCTTGACAGACAGACGGACGGACCGAAACCAAAGTGATACTTATAATGGATCCGTTTTTTACTTTTGAGGTATGGAACCCTAAAAGTACTAGGGTACTGTGGCAGGTGCGTCGGAAACTTGACCGGCCACTCGCATAAAGCCTCATTAATTGTGAACTGTTTGTCTTGACGTTCCAAAACTTTGAAATAATGACGAAGAAGAAAACGAAAGAAACAATTGGGAGAATTGGACCAAGCGTCAAGACGAATGGTCGAGAAAAAGAATTAATATGTAAAGAAATCATATAACAAGTTATTCAATATATAATATCGTTCTGGGCTTAAGAAGTTGTTTGATTCCTCATCCTCGAGAGCAATAATCCCGGCTGCGCACCCCAAAGCAAGCAAGAGGTTCACGTCACATGGTGGAGGCGCCTAACTCTTCAGAGGAAGTCATTTAAAGAGCTAAGTCGTATTTCTATGTAAAGTTAATTAAAAATGAGTGCATTCACGGGATTGTATGAGTCCGTAGATGATTTTGTCAACCAATTCCAGATCATCTGTGTGATTAATAAAATCACTTCGGATGAGGAAAAAAAATTATTTGTGGCGGCGTATCTGGCTGGACCAGCGCTACACCTATACAAAGCAATCATAGAAGATTGTGATAGCTTCGAGAGCTTCATCACTGCATTAAAAGCAGAATTCCCAAACCGTACTAATTATACGGAAAAATTCTATGAAAGGATACAGGCGCCAGAGGAGAATATTGTGTCATTTTACTACGAGCTTTCAAATATAGCCAAAAAGGGAAAAATTGACGACAATACGTTCGTAAGGAGCTTTCCAAAGAAATGTAATAGTTTCTACAAGTCAAAGCTCGCTGCAGTTGTATGTGCTGATAAAAATATATTAAAGGCCACAGTTTTACAATTACAATCAGTATATGATAAAGAAAGTGAAAGGGAAGTCAATCTTAAGGTTAAGGTTGAGAATGCGGTAGCAGTGAGGTCTGGGCAGCAAGGAGACTCCAACAGACCGACCAATAGTCCATTTCGGAGCAATCAATCGACTCCGTATAGTAAATACCGATCCCCGGTGTCTCGGGTTCCACCCAATGATTCACCAAGCGGTTCGTTAACACCAAGGCGGGAGTCAAATCCCCGCCAGTACTTTTTAAGGAGCAGAGGACCGCCGCCGATGCCGGTTCAATCAGCTAATGATGCGGCGTCGTCGACAGCGAGAGTAGGCGAGCATCGCCCAAACTTCCAAGGGCAACAGCAGTGAGGACGCAGCTGAGCCCAAACATAAAAGACGTCCAGAAGAATAATTATGGTCAGTCCGAACCAGTTATTTTAGTAGAATTACGTTCAGGTGCGATTCCTGCTTTATTAGATAGTGGGGCTTCAGTGTCCTTGCTATCGGAAAAAGTAGCGTTAATGAATAAAGCAATCTTAGATATAGACAATAATATTATATTAAAAGCCGCGGACGGCAAAGTTATACCGGTCCTAGGAAAAACATACCTCAACGTGATAATTAACAATGTGGTATATAGCACACTATTTTATGTAGTAGTAGGTATCAGTTGTCCACTGATTTTGGGACAAGATTTCCTAATTAATAATGAGGCAATATTAGACTTTGTGAATAACAAAATAATATTAAGAAAATGCAATGAAATATGTTTTGTGAAGAGACCAGATAAAGTTCCTAGTATCGATACAGAGGAAATAGTGTCTGTTAATATTTCGAAATGTGATTATTTATATTTTGTGGATGTTTGTAAACTTAATGAGAATAAGGTCTGTAAACTTCCTGACTTAAATTTTTTTGGTGAAAAATTTGTTATTAATGAAAACTTAAGTATAACTAATAAGAATAGATTGCTTGAAATCTTGGAAGAATACAGGCCACAATTCTCATTTAGTAAAGATAGGCTAGGTTGTTGCCGGGTGAAGCCGATTAAAATAAAAACTTCGAACGAGGTTCCTGTGAATAGATCTCCATATAGGGTCTCACTCAAACAGAGTGAGATCATTCGTCAACAAGTAAGTGAGATGTTAGATCTTGGTATTATTCGTCCGTCCTGTAGTGATTATGCCTCTCCAGTTGTTTTAGTACAGAAACCGGATAAATCCTTTAGATTTTGTGTAGATTATAGGAAATTAAACAAAAACGTCATAAATGATTGCTATCCAATGCCACGAGTAGACGACGTGCTACATTATCTTAGAGGGGCGAAATATTTTGCGGAGTTGGACCTCAATTCCGGATTCTGGCAGTTACCAGTGAGAGAAGAAGATAAATACAAAACAGCGTTCGTGACGGACGCAGGATTATATGAATTTAATGTACTACCATTTGGTCTTAAGACCAGTAGTGCAGTCTTTCAACGCGCGATGGATGAAATGCTCGCGGATTTGAAGTATAAATCGTGCATGATATATATAGACAACATTTGTATATTTGGTAAGACGTATGAAGTTTTTTTAGAAAATCTAAATAAAGTATTGCATAGATGTAGGCGGTTTAATGTTACGTTAAACATGAATAAATGCAAATTTGCGTTTACTAGTATGTCGGTATTAGGGCATGAACTTTCAGGGGAAGGAGTGTTACCGGATAGGAATAAATTAGAAAAATTAAAGATGATTAAAAGACCGAACAATGCGAAGGAATTGAAATCCATTCTAGGACTGTTTTCTTATTATAGGAAATTTATAGATAATTTCGCAAAAATAAATCAACCTTTATGTGTGTTATTGAAGAAGAACAGTAAATTTATTTGGGAAAGTGCACAACAAAGAGCGTTTGACAAAATGATAGAGATAATGTCTAACCCTCCAATGCTCAGACATTTTTCAGATGATAAGGTGGTGAACACAAGGTTGTTTGTTGACGCTAGTAGCGTAGCAGTAGGTGCATGTTTAATGCAAGGGGATAAAAATTTTTTTCCGGTTGCATTCGCATCGCGATTATTGAATGATGCGGAAAAGAAATATTCTGTAACAGAAAAAGAATGCTTAGGTTTAATATTTGCTTTGAATTATTTTAGATCGTACTTATGGGGGCTTAAGTTTCAGGTGGTGACCGATCATAAAGCATTATGCTGGCTAAGAGATAGAAGAGATATGAGTGGTAGACTGGCTAGGTGGGCTCTTGCCATTCAATCATATGATTTTGAGATTGTATATTGTTCGGGAAAACAAAATTCGGTGGCGGATTATCTGAGTCGAAATCCGTTAATAAGTCAAGATGATCACGTGGTCACTGACGGGTTACGAGTATTTAGGATGAGATGTACAGAGAATAATGAGCAAATCTGCAAATTAGAAATAGACCCAGTAATAAGGGCTCAAATGAACGATAATTTTTGTTCATCTTTAAGAAATAAAATCATAGATGAAAACCTACAAAGACATAAAGGATTCTTTATACACAACGGCATGTTATATAAATTAAATGCAAAAAATAATGTTATTAAAAGATTGCTGGTAGTTCCGGATGAACTGTTTCCAGTAATTATGCATGAGATTCATGATGATCCATTATATGGAGGTCATTTAGGTTTGATGAAGACAGTAGAAAAATTTAATTCAAGATTCTGCTGTCCAAAGTCATATAAGAAAATAGAGAATTATATCAAAGCATGTAAAGTATGTCAAGAAGTGCGCACGTCAAATAAGGTGGCGCCGTTGCAACCGATTGTTACAAACAGGTTATTTGAAAAGGTAGAAGTGGATACGATAGGCCCGTTAAATAATGCGACGGATGGAAGTAGATATATTATATTGGCAATAGATTGTTTTTCAAAATATGCGATTAGTAAGGCAGTAAAACAGGCCACAGCGATTGAAATAAAGAACTTCCTTATTAATAATATTTTTTCAATACATGGGGCCGTAAAAGAAATCATAACGGATAAAGGGTCAATTTTTACGTCGGCGTTAGTTCAAGAAACGATTACAAACTTCGGGGCGGTGCATAAAGTTGCAACTTCGATGCATCATCAGACATTAGGGTTGGTAGAACGATTAAATGCAACTATGTCGCGCATGATGGCCAAGTACGGTCGAGATGATAGGTCAGATTGGTCGGTATATTTACCTCAAATTACGTTTGCATATAATATTAGTAAACAAGAATCGACACGGGTGTCACCGTACTTTCTGGTCTTTGCAAGACAACCAGAATTGCCATCGGATACGGGAATTAATTTAAATATTAAAGTGAATGAGAATACCGCGAGTAGAATAGAGAATAGAGAAAACATTTTTACAAGGGTTAGAGTAAATTTGGACAAGTCGCGAGCGAAACAAAAACTATTATTTGACAAAAAAGCAACTGAAGTATCGTATGACATAGGTCAGAAAGTTTTACTTTTTAATCCAAAGAGAAGGTCGGGGATATCGAAGAAGTTATGTAGAAAGTTTTTAGGGCCATTTCGAATTGAAAATAGGTTGAATAACAATAACTTCATTATAAAGAAAGTGGGTTCAAGACAGAGGCAGATTGTTCATGCGAATAGATTGAAACCGTTTATTATGAGGATGGACGAATAGATATCGATATCTTAGTATTTAATTTTATGTAGTTGAGAATTTTTATTATATGAACATATGTTATAATTAAGTCATGATAAACATGAGTAGTTGATGAGAATTATTTTTTAGGAGTAGGTGATGCCAGAAAAGAAGTGGCGACGTTGTTAATAGTCTGACGTGTAAACAGTTGTATATTTAGGGATGGTTAATGGTTTTAGATCTGATTCTAAAATGTTGTTTGTTTTTGCATGTACAACCACACGGCGAAGAAATGTCCTACAATGTTAATGCCATAGAGCACTAGGCAAACAAAAACGGGTGTATTATTGTTTTGAATTATAAATATAACTCTGTGATTAAGCAGACAGTTTTGTATTTGGTTCAATCGAACTTGGGAAGTTCGTTTGTGATTATTTTATCTAAATAATCAATAGATGTGATCAGATGGTCACCGATAGCTTGATTGACCAATTATTTAACTGATATAAGATTAATACTTAAAGATGGATTTTCTTCCAGTTACAACAAAGCAGGACTTTCACCCAATTTGTTGCCTGGGGTCAATTGGTGTTTAATGATTGATTTAATTTAGTTATACATAAGTTTAGCTAGGTAACGAATCTGATACTGGTGCTTATTTTAATGGCGTTTTTTGCCCAGCATCATCGTATAACTGTTATGTAAAGTGTTTGTTGACATAAATTTTGTTGGATTAGGTATAACAGTTACACGTTGTCTTTTGCATAGAGACAGATCAAGGGGGGTATTAAAAAAAAAAAAAAAAAAATCTATATCGCCATGATAGGTAAATGCACAGCTAGGTTATATTTGTTGTTTTATATTATATATAAAAAAAAAAAAAAAAAAAAAAATTTGACTTAGTACTCAAATGTAAAAAATTTTTTTTTTTTTCATAAGGCGGCGGCGTGTGGCAGGTGCGTCGGAAACTTGACCGGCCACTCGCATAAAGCCTCATTAATTGTGAACTGTTTGTCTTGACGTTCCAAAACTTTGAAATAATGACGAAGAAGAAAACGAAAGAAACAATTGGGAGAATTGGACCAAGCGTCAAGACGAATGGTCGAGAAAAAGAATTAATATGTAAAGAAATCATATAACAAGTTATTCAATATATAATATCGTTCTGGGCTTAAGAAGTTGTTTGATTCCTCATCCTCGAGAGCAATAATCCCGGCTGCGCACCCCAAAGCAAGCAAGAGGTTCACGTCACAGTACTTTTATTTTACTTTACCTGGTACCTTCTAGGTTAAGACAAAATTTATATATGATTATTAGACTTGTAATTTCTTAATTAAATAGCTTAACGAGTTAAATTCTTAGGTACCTGTTAGCAATTGATTTATTCGAGCAAATAGATTTTGTTGATTAAAGCATTATTTATTAGACTCCAATTACGACGAGAATGTTCAATATTTAGATTACTTTATGTTCGTTTGAATTTATTTTAAGATCGAATGGAACGTGTATGGTCCTGGGTACATTACATACTTAAGGAAGTGTCGGAAAACTGTTTTGTTATCATTTTCAAAGGTCTGTGAATAATATCTGAAATCATTTTGAAATAAATATGAAAACGAATCTTTGTGCAATTGAAGTCTAACTATACAGGGTGTATTTTTGAAACGGGTCAGTAAGGGCAAGTACCTTAACCGTTGCAGTTACAGCAAAACGTTCTTAGAAGACCTTCCCTAACTTTTTGACATACTTTGAACTGCATTCACAGATTTTGTAAAAAACTTACAGTTGGCAAAAAAAATGCAAAAAATTTTTTTTTATGCCAATCGATTCTATTTCATGTGGGGATCAAAAAACTCTATGAAACCATTTTAGCTTTCAGTACTAGAAAAGACAGAAATCGCCAAAAACGTTTCCCATACATTTCGGCAACAGAAACAAATTTCTACGATGGTCGAACTTTTTGTTATGGCCAGGAAGTGGGTAGAATTGACTGTAAAGTAAATAAAAATAATTTTTACCTTCAAATTTCGAATTTCATTCGAAAATCTGTGTGTCAGCTGAGAAACTTCGTATGAGTTATTATTAATTAAGGATTTTCGCTAAAATGTCTTCTAATCGTGAAAAAATTGACTTATTAGAAGCGTATTTTGTCAATAATCGAAATGCGGGAGCTGCATTAGTGTGGTACCGCAATAAGTATCCGTTGCGACATGTGCCAACAAGAAAGGTTATTAGAAATCTTTTGAAAAACCTGGAATTGCAGGGTTCTTTCAAAAGAAAGCGGCAGCCTCGTGTGGACATGGACACGGAGATTGCGGTTCTGACTTATGTCGAAGCATATCCAGAGGTATCGTCCAGGCATGTCGCCTTTGAAGTAGGTGTATCCCACTCCCTTGTGATAAAGATATGGAAGAAATACGGCTACAAGTGCTATCGATATGGGCGCATAGTTCAAGTGTTACATCCGGGTGATGATGTTCGAAGGCTTACTTTTTGCAGGTGGCTAAGAGGAAAAATAAGCAGAGATCATGAATTTTTAAATTACATACTGTGGTCAGACGAAACGAATTTTTCCAATAACGGTATGTACAACAGAAAAAATCACCACTATTGGTCCAAAGAAAATCCACTAAGAGTTACGGCAAGTCATAATCAGGTTCGCTTCTCATTCAACTGTTGGTGTGGTATAATGTCCAATCGAGTTATAATGGTGGAATTTTATGAAGGGAAACTGAATTCTGCCATGTATAATGAAGTCATTTTACACCATCTTGAAAACGAGATGGACGAATGGCCCTTGTCGGAATTGCGAAAAGTTCATTTTCAACAAGATGGTGCTCCGCCACATAACAGTCACCTTTCACGTTCCAATTTGAGCCGCCTATTCGGTACACAGTGGATAGGTACACATGGTCCAACACAGTGGCCACCTCGTAGCCCCGATCTAACACCACTTGATTTTTTTTTATGGGGCTTCGTGAAAAACGAGGTGTATAAGACGACGTACGCCAGTGTTCAAGAGCTCAAGGATGCATTAATGACCATTTTACGTAATATTCATCCCAGAACATTATTAGCCGCCATTCGTTCAGTGCAAAAAAGGATAGACTTATGTATTCGTGAAAATGGAAATCATTTTGAGCAATTTATTTCATAAACCAATTTCTAAAATGTTTAAATGATTTTTTTTATTTAAAAAAGTTTAAAATTTTACCTGTCCTATGAGTTTCGAGTTGATTTATCATATTTCCGTAGGAAATGTATGGGAAACGTTTTTGGAGATTTCTGTCTTTTCTAGTACTGAAAGCTAAAATGGTTTCATAGAGTTTTTTGATCCCCACATAAAATAGAATCGATTGGCATAAAAAAAAATTTTTTGGACTTTTTGCATTTTTTTTGCCAACTGTAAGTTTTTTACAAAATCTGTGAATGCAGTTCAAAGTATGTCAAAAAGTTAGGGAAGGTCTTCTAAGAACGTTTTGCTGTAACTGCAACGGTTAAGGTACTTGCCCTTACTGACCCGTTTCAAAAATACACCCTCTATATAAAAGGAGAAGCTGACTGACTGACTGACATATCAACGCAGGGCCTAAACTATAAGGGTTAGAAACTTGAAATTTTGCACAGGGGTCCCTTTTGTAACGTAAGGGAGCACAAAAAAAAGGATTTTTGAATATTCACCCTTAAGGGGGTAAAACGGGGGTGACACAGATAGAATGAAACTTTGCCGTTAAAATATTTTGGTAACAATCTGGCATCAGCGCGAGCGAAACCGCGGGCATAAGCTAGTCACACTAATATTATAAAAGTGAAATTTTGTGAGTCTAAACGTCTAAACGGCTGGAGCGATTTTAATAACATTTGGTATGGAGTTAGCTGATTAACACTAAGCTAACTAACCGCGGGTAACACCGCAGGGAACAGCTAGTGTAAAATAAACACAAAATAATAGTAGAAATTAGCTGAAAAATCGACTAGGTACCTGTACTAAATTTAACTATTGACCCCTTAAACACACACTTTTAGACATAGACATACCAACGATGTTTCCAATAAGAAATGTCGTTCAAAAACCGAGGCATGAAGTCGCAGGTATCACAACAACCTCCATCAAATCTGTCGGAAATAGCACTCAGAATGAAATGTTTTATTTCGTTCATACAACCAAAACTGTTAACATGTTGCCTAAGTGATTTCCACTCGGAGATTTCTCATTTACTGCCTGAAAACACGCGAAGGGAATTCTAGTCGTTGGAAATAAATAACTACGTACTTATTCATTTCTGTTAATTGCTGTAATGGACTTTTTAAACAAGACTGCTTTTAACAATACGAGCGTGAAACGAAATCAGTAATTCTTCGAAAGATTTTTGGAGTGTGTTTTTTGGAGTTTACGGAGTGATTTACATAAATTAATTGTTAGTTTTGTGTTTTATAAACGACGTTTACTGAATAAGACGTTGAGAATTAAGTACTTATTTCAAATTATTTACTTTTAAAGTTCTTTTGATCTCATTATCTTTACTAATATTATTTAATAAAACTATCAAACAAAGTGGCGGCTCACACAAGACTCCTTTACACCAAATATCCCAATAATGCGAAAGTTTGGATGTATGGATGAATGTTTGTTATTCAATCACGCTACAACGGGTAAAGGGATCTGGACGAAATTTGGAAAATAAGTAGATAGGTAGATTACATTCCTTTTTATCCCCAAAAATTATTCCCGTGGGATGCATTTTTAACATTTTTACGAGTACATCGTGGTGTTTTTTTAAAATACTTGACTTTAATAAACAAACATTTTATTTAATGGCATATTCATACCATATCTGCCAGTGTAGGTACATCAAATGAAATGTTTTTTAATATGTGTGTGTATTAGTGTAAAATAGTAAAAGCTTTAGCTAAATATTTTGAAATACTAAATACATCATCAACAACAATTACCTTATATAAACGTAGTCCTATTAGGCGAATAGGTTTCTATTGTAATAATGAATAAATCAATCAATCCATTAATGCTAGTAGACAAATTGTTGAATTTCTTCACCTTAGTTTGGCTTGTAGAAACAATTTAATAGTAAATATTTTCTCGAGGGCTATTTCCAATCTTTTAATTAAATAGAAATTAAAACGTTGATATAAATACCGACTATTTACTTTACATATGTACCTTTAAATTAATCAATTTCATTTAAATTATACGTATCTATCAGTACTGTAGAATTCGTATAGTTATTATCACACAATTAGCAAATTAGCATTAGTTGACACATTAATGACCGTTTTCAAAAAAGTCTTATGCTTCCTTAAAGACCCGAATTATACACTACATTTTGTATGTGTAATACCACAGTTTTCGGCTCGACATTTACTAAGTATAAATAAAATACTAAACCCACATTATCCAACTTTTTTAGGAGGTACCTAATAATGTTTGGCTTACATTACACGTAGGTTACATTACGAGTATAATTTATTACTCAAACAGCCAAATGTAATATTATAAATAAGCTTCAGAATTACTCACGTGTTGTATTAATCAACTTATAAAACAAAATGGTTGTGTTTTTTTAACATTGTGAATACTACCTTTACTTAGGTATGTAATGCACGGCGATTGAAGAATCACCTTCCCCACTAATATTAAGGTATTTAACACATTACGAGTTACGAGGTATTTCCAATTGTCCATCGACTACGCTATGGCTGAGATCTATAGAGAGTACTTTGACTCAAGCCTAGCTTATGTTTAACATTACAAAACCAGTTACAAAACACTTGCTGACCGTTGACTTTGAGGATATAATCTTCTAAGCTAAGCTGACGCTATGACTTATTTCAACGGTTAGCAAATGCTTTATCGAGATTTTCTTCAACTTTGACTTATGCTAAGCTTTAGCTAAGCGAAGTACGCTCTATAGATTCAGTCTAAGTCTACGGCGAAATGTTTAGAGTCTCTACCGTGACATATTTTCTTCACTTCACACACATCTGATGGTTCACGGAATAATAGATCACTTCAGACCGCGTTTCAAGATTGTGTCCATGAGCAATGCCTATTTATACGTTGCTAGAGCGCGTTTTGTATGTATTTTGTTCCTATTCTTGGTATTTTGTGCTCAAAGTGCGTATTCAGCTTAAGCCATTTTCACACGCAACATTTTCAGTGACTACAAGAACCAAATATTAGTCTTTCGAAGGTGCAAAGTTGCTATTTAGTTTGTTATTTGTACAGAACTTACCGTTTCCTTTGTTCAGATAATTTTGTACTTAGTTGACTTAGTTGATATCTTTCTATATATCTGTGAATATATCTGTGGTGAGAACTTTCAGCCATCATAACCAAGCATGTTAAAATTGTAGGTTCTTCTTTTGAACATTGTCATCTTACCAAATTACGTTTTGGACTTAAGAGTGTGTGAAGTCTTTGAGCATATATTTAAGTATTAATACTCATTTTCATGCAAATGTACAATGGACCCTATATTATCCAACAGGACAATGGTGATCAAAATTCCTGAATCGCAAAAGCGAATTTACCAGTGATGCTATATAAGACTTGCCTGGTCCCGGTCTAACGCCTTGTCTTTCATATGCGTAAGAGATACCTGTGTGTGTAGTGTTCGTATTTCGCTATAAAACTTTTAAAGTCATGCCATTTTTGAGAAAAGGTAGCAAAACAAAATTTGAAGTAAAAAATATTTTATTAGGATTACAGAATCTCAAAGATGTTCCAATTATTTATTTAATTTGTTTAGAGTCTTCACAATACTTAGTTAGATGGTCAGTCTTCGTAACAATATCCCTCGTAATTATATTCTCAGGGTAAAAGTTGTTTATTTTTATATTCATTTTTCTGAAAAATTTCAAGTTCCTTAAATTCCGCTCTCCAAGTTTGCAACAAAATTCTTCCTGCAAATTAAATAAGGTCGTGTTATGAAAAAAATACTTGTTTAAGATTTTAAGGGCTGTAAATTAAAGGTCCTAAAGTCGAATGTTTACCCAATTTTAAAGATAACAATACACTTTCAGGTTTGCTTCATTAGACCAGAAAATTGAAAAAGTTAAGGTAAAATAATAGTTCTTGAGACACAATTCCTGCTTTGGTGGCACAGTGTATGACTGCTGCTAAAGAGGTAGTGGATTTGGCTTATACGGAACAAAGCTTTGTGTGGTCCGTATTTATTAGTTCCGAGTCTGGGCGTTCTAGGCCTCCGTGCGCAATAGTATGATTATAAAGTCCACCGTGATAGGGCTTGTATCCTAACGCGTGGGTAAGTAAATTTCCCTTTGAAAAATACAACATTCTTTCAATTGACCATTATCTATGGTAAAAAGCAGTACTTTTTCCGTTTCTGCGGCAAGCCTATGCAAAATGGCGCATGTGCGGTGCACTCAAAGATGTCCACCGCGCATGCGCGTTGATGCATTTCTAAGCGCAGCCCTCTTTTTACCATTATGACAAGATTTTGAGAGTTTAATTAAGATTTATCCCTATAACTTCAAATTATTTTTGCTCTAAATTATTTATCTGTGGCCTTCTTTTAAAAAACTTTCAGTCTACGGAACCTGTTATATTATTCAATTTATATACGAGAGTTGGTTCGTTTGTCAAGTTTACACTCAGCCGCTTCGTTATAATTGTTACTTCAACAATAATAATTACAAAGGCGGTAATCGCCGCCTCCGCCGCTGTAATTCCGCGCTGAGGTTACTCACTTAGACACAAGATATATTAGATGTTTTACCGTTTCTGTAATGTTGTAAATATTTATAACAGTTGGAGTCAAATTTAATACACTTCAGGAAAATTCTGAGGTGTTTTGAAATTAAGTGAACCTGTAAAGTTACTTCATTGGAATCCAGAGTAGAACATATTGTTAAGTAAAATTATTAAGGCATTATCATCTGTACTACACTAGCAAATTCAGTTGTTTTTATTTGTAGGTAAATAATGTTGCGGCTATTTTCCCTCATCTATACTAATATTATAAAGCTGAAGAGTTTGTTTGTTTGTTTGAACGCGGTAACCTCAGGAACTACTGATCCGAATTATTTCAGTGTTGGATAGCCCATTTATCGAGGAAGGCTATAGGCTATTTAACATCACGCTACGACAAATAGGAGCGGAGTAGCAATGAGAAATGTTGCGAAAACGGGGAAAATGTATGCAGACGAAGTTACACGGGACAGCTAGTAAATAATAAAACGTTTATGATTTTAGCAGGTATATTTAAAGGGCGAGCAATCTAACAGTCGCATTTATAAAATTGCAAAAAAAGTAATAGTAAGATAAACATTGCAGACTACTACTATAGAAAATCCCTTTAAAAATGATAGCAACACGATGTTTAGGCGTTGTTTAAGCTATTCTAATCTAGTCTAATTGCAAGAGAACGAGGGTTCGATTTCCACACGGGACATCACTTTGTATGTTTACCAATTGTTGTTCCGAGTATGAATGTTCTTTGTCTCCGTTAATTGTTTCTTTGTAAAGTGCCCCGCGCCATAGTGCCCTTTAGTGCGGGAGTTGTCTTGTTGTAAATAAAACATAAAATCTACGTTTATTATGAGTTGAAATTGTGATCTTGATCAACATTTAGGTTATGGCGCCAGGTCAAGTAGGCATTTCATATTTGAATGTGTATTCCATAAATGGATCTGAGATATTTTTGAACCACCTGGGAAAGATTTTGGGACCGTGATAAAGCACATAGGTATTGGACATATCGAAGAAAGCTAAAAGCCTCTCTCAACTAGTAAGTTAGACGCTACCCCTGGAGGCGTTTTTGCGTGAAAGACAAATGATGTCTGGAAAAAATATTGAAAAATATTTGCCACATAATTCTAAGTTTCTTTTAGATATACTGGCTAAACCAATTTATCTATGTCATGGATAAATTTTCAACCTAATATAAAGTAGTTGTAATAAAAAATATATATAAATAAAACTTCAGCCCCGGTCTACAATTGAGATAATTATTATGTAAGATGGATGGACTCAACAATCCGTCCCGAAAAAAGTCAAACAATATGCAGTACTATAAATATAAGTACTAAAAGCAACGTTTCCAAAAGTATTTCTGACGTGACAAGTCACCTTAAAGTGACATCATAAAACTAAATGACTCCTATTGAGTAACGTGCCTGAATTCTGTTGTTAATGACTTTAATACTTACAACAATTTTCAGGCAGTATACATTGCCTCAGGCCTTCGTGGAACACATATCCGGTCTTGCAATCACAGTTGTTGTACCGACAGCCACTAAAGCATGTCTTGTTGACATCTTTGTAGTCGGAACAGGAGTTACCACAGTGGTTGCCGCATCCACTTGTAGCGTTGAAGTCTCCTCCGCAGCTTTCTGGAAATATTTTATTAACTTTACTTGTGTTCATTGTTCCAATAAAATATCCCCCTTTTTATGGTGTGCAAAAGTCGCTACGGGTCGCACTCCTACCAGCGTTGTCAAGAATCATATAGATACCTACATTTTATTCTCCAAAACATAAAACTGACCAAAACCGAGTCGTGGGTTCCATACAAATGTAGGTATCTTCCGTATCAGTAGTAAAGTAACAAGAAATTTACGGTTTTCGGACTTTCTTCTTTATTTATTTGTTCTATGAGACTAGGTCAAGGATAGGGATAGAAAAGTACCCTATAGGTTTAAAACCTTTACTAGTGTCAAAATATTTAGCATAAACGGCCTTATCTTTTGATTGCGTTGAAGATAACGCAAAACAAAAATACAAGATTTTAAAATAGTTTTGTTGGAACGTAGTTCCTTATTGCACGATATCATTTATTTGCAGGCTGATTATTAAGCAGATTATTTACGCCCGGAACCGCTGCTGTCCATATTAAAATAAAAGAATGTTACTATTTGTTTCGAGAACGGTTCGACTGATTCATAAGCGGCTTTATGGAAAGGGTGTCTTAAGTTGGTTTTACTAAAGTAACACGCTAGAGGGCGCTGCAACTATGAACCTGGTCACGTATACCTAAAATAGTTTGACGGATTCGGTTGCAGTTTTGGTAAAAGGTTGTAATGTTTATTTAAAAAAAAAAATATCTTATGACAACACACAAAAAATATATAGCGAAAGGAACTACGTTCCAACCAGGTGTCCATAAGCCACCGCGCTCATTTTTTTACAAGTCATTGCATTTGATATTAATTTCAACTTCTAAGCGGTTCAGTGAAAAAGCGTCTCAACATATAACAAAAATAACCTTTTTTTCCAATAGAAGTACAAAAAAAAATGTTGCTGCCTATGTATTTAAAAGGAAAAGTTCCATTTAATACAGCTTTATTACATCAACATCGGTATTTAAACTCTAAAAACATTCATTTTCAGAAATGACTCATTAATTTAAATGTGAACGAAAATAGTCTTTATTCCTTTGTAGTTATCGAAGACAAGTACCTACTTCCAAAGCCTTGATTCTATGTTCGTAATACCCGCACCCACAAACCGCAAACTTGACTCAGTTCTTACTTCTTACCGACTTTGTGAGACTTCAAATAACAAACTTATCCTACCTAGCGCAGTTCTATTTGTATTCCACATTTCGATTCCTATTGAACATTGTCTCTTGAAGTTTTACTCCAGTGATAATGTACCTATCTTTATACTTGATAAAAGAATTAAGTTTGTTTGAGTAATGGCTGTATTCTTAAATGCAATTTATATAAAATACGTGGTAAATTTAAGGCTGCGACCGTTCCTGCGAACCTACCATTTGACAAATTTGGGATTAAGCAGTTTAGTTTAGTTATAAATTATTTTAGCACCAGTAGACAGATAAGTTTTAACTACGATTATCTAATTACGACAACCTCTACACGTTTTTATGAACCCAACAACGTTATGCTACTATGTTGGGTTCATAAAAGCTACGTAATTCATGCATTATAAATATTGAACACTAAAGCAAAACATATTAATCGTAATTAACAATGGTAATTAAGTAATACCGTCTGCTAAAATGCTAAACGGCAAACGACTTGCCTCTCTTTGTTGACTACGTGAAAGCTCACTGTGTAACAGGATACGTTACATTAATATGGCCAGCCTAAGACAACAATGGGTTTGCTCACAACTACGCATGTACAACCCAACCATCCTAGCATAAAGGCATAATCAAAATATCACGAAATGTTTGGGCGAAATTCATAGCACAACTGTTCTAAGGAATCCACGTAATTTCAGAACTGGAATTCTTTATTCAAAATTCTAAAGTGCAAAATGACTCACG
This sequence comes from Herminia tarsipennalis, assembly GCA_945859575.2. Classification (NCBI taxonomy): domain Eukaryota; kingdom Metazoa; phylum Arthropoda; class Insecta; order Lepidoptera; family Erebidae; genus Herminia; species Herminia tarsipennalis. Next base: position 20,079,914 of record OX243835.2, read on the forward strand.
GCACTCAGTCTTCGGTATGCAAGTTCCATTAGTGTCCCTCACATAGCCATCTTTGCACACACACTCAGGTTTGCAAAGCGACGTGGCCCCGCCACAACGGATCGGATGTCCCAAGTCTTCGCATCGCTTCGGCCCGCAGTGTGCACATTCCACATTTGTTTCATTTTCTTTGCACGCCACTGAAAGATTTCGAATGCTTTTAAGAAATAATATCATTATCTTTTTCGATTGGGTAACTATTTATATGTCATCACGTTTTATAGAAGTAAATACTTATTCGATTTTTTTACCGATATTAACGGTTTTGATTAGGTATGATTAAAAATTTTACAAATTTTGAGGCCTCTTGTCCACACACGTTTTTCTGCCGTGAAAAACTACGGTTGATTCGCCGTTTGTAGACACGGTCGTCAGTGTTATAACTTACAATGAGTAATCTTTATACCTATCTGTAGGTATATACCATGGTTTTTCATAGCAGAAAAACGTATTGTTTTTATTAATTTAAATCGTTAGACTCAGGTACCTCTTTAATCTAGGTATAACTAAATAATCAAAATAACTTTTGACCAATATTGTTCAGAAGTATATTCTGAGATTAAATCTTTAATATCTAATATAATATCTTTTACCATAATCATTTAAGAGGGCAAAAGAGTCACAAGTCAAATTATTTTATGACGTCACTTTTAGATTTGCCGGTTCTCAACCCCGCTTCACACCATTTATGTCGAACCGTAATGGGAAAAGTTGCTAAATTGAACAACACATATTGCGAGAAAGTTTGGGTAGATAAAACGTTTTGACGATATACATTAGATTAATTGATTTACCCTGTCATATTCTGACTAATAAAACTTTTTGGTTATATTTAGACAATTTTATACGTAGAGATAATTTTGACACCAATAATAAATGTGCATGTGCTTTAGTGCCAAATGTACTAAACACATGCTTTGCTCCGTATATAAACCAGAATTATGCAGTAAAACTATTTATTAAATGTACTCAAACACAATAATGTATTAACACAATAATAATAATAATATAATAATAATATTATAAACACAATAATAATAATAATATAATAATAATAATAATATGTTGGGACAACTAACACAACGCTATCTGATCCCAAACTAAGCAGAGCTTGTACTATGGAAACCAGACAACTGATAAACATACTTATATATTTCTAAATACATACATATTATAGATAAAAACACCCAGACACAGAATAAACCATCGTGCTCATCACACAAAGTTTTATCCTGGGTGGGAATCGAACCCATGACCTCTTGCGTAGCAGTCGGATACACTCCGCGGAAATGAAACGTCTACATGGTATTTGTAGGACTAAACTACATCAAAAAACAACAAAGTTAAGTTTGACCGCGCATGGCCCAGGCACCATACAAATTTGTCCATTCTCCTTTCAATGATTATGTCTATTACGAAAAATTAAAATTCTATTAAAAAGGTATAACTATAACTTAGTAAGATGTAGGAAATTCCTCTATTTTCCCGTCATACCGATACGAGAAGACGTACTCGTACTTCCCAAAGCCCATAGTTACGTAAGATCGCGTAGGGTTTACCTATAATAACAAGCTTTTTCATTTATTTATTTAACACTTAATGTACAAACAGTGTACAAAGGCGGACTTAATGCTAAAGGCATTCTCTATCAGTCTACCTTTGGGTGATGTACAGTAAAGAATATGTAGGTGCAGATTATAGAAAGCAAAATAAAGATAAATAATAATAATAAAAAAAATTAAATAACCGAGAGATAAAGAGGTATTATATAATTATATACACACAAAAATAAATAAAAAATACATACTAATATAAACATACATACATATTTAAAAGTATACATACATAGTTATATACATACATACATACAATATAATCGAAAAAGATATTAAAATTGTGGAGATTCAGCTGAACTGTTGATTGAACAACAAAAGAGGATCCCACGAATCGAGTGGAATGAGCTACTGTGTAATACAAAAAAGAACTACCTTTTTAGGTGGTTAAAAATCCAAGCCACCAATCACTGCCGCAATCACTAAGTCTGGGCCTAGCAGCTTAAAATACACAGCAGATCCTAAAGTAACTAAAGATAGCATTAATAATGTTACTTAGTCAACATTAAAAAACTCCGATAAGTGACACCAAACTTTTATTATATTTAAAGCGGCTGTACGAGTTTGCAGCTTCTAATAAAGTAAGAAACGTCCCTTTTAAACTAGATCTATCGGTCCATATTTCCCTTGGTCACGAGATAATTAGAAAACGACTTTACCGATTTAATTCATTCTTTTTGTTAGTTTTCTAATACTCCGTAGAAGGTGATTACGTAGAAAAAAAAAAACATTGAAAAAAAAAAAATAGGGGTCGGTACTGCTTACCCTTTCTTTTTGGCTTCGCCGTAGTCGGGTTAAAAATAATAGGGCGCCAAGATGCCACAGAAACATATTATGTACATATACACAGATACACATTTTAAACTTATAATGCTTCTGCTATTGCGGAGGGGGTTGAAAAAAGGTAACGGTGTATTTTTGTACGCAACATGGGTGTAGCACAACACCCACGTTGCATTCAAAAATATCAAACAATCCTTATATATAAGATTATTTTTGGTATAGTGCAAAGGTCAGACACCCCAACAAGATATTACATAAAAAAAGAAAAGAAAATATTGAAAACTTGCAGAGTTATCAGCCATTCAAGTTGCCTTGTGTTCTTCGACCTATCGTGCTTATTGCGTCCCATAGTACGTAATTATTGAAAAATAAGTGATGATTACATTTCACATCACATTGCGAACAGTATTTAGACTGTTAAAATGATTAATGAATGGATTAATGATTGATTAATTAATTATTTGAAAAATATTACATGGTTCAAAAACTACCCCAATGGATTGCGTTACTGATTCTGAGAAAACTGCTACCAGATTTGCACTATACCAAGTATAGCGTTGTATATAATTTAGACAATGGACTCCATTTATCACATAAACATCTACTAAGAAATGGTTTTTTGATATACTACTTCAAATCCCCTTGAATAGATATTGAAAGGTTGTTTGGAAATCCACCAGTATTGTAGCAAGAAATATGAAAACTGACAGCTTTTTGCTTAGAAATAAAACAGTATATTGTTTCTCTTTTTTACCTGACTGTAGAGGAGGGATATATAAGTATGTATGTATCCTTCCAATGTTCCTATGTCCGCTCATAACTTCTTCAGGGATCAATCGATTTTAATAAATGATACGTCACTAGATTCATCTCAATCACGTGAGTGTCACTGGGCACATCAAAATCTCAATCTAAATTTATGCGCGTTAATGTGCAGTCTGAATTTATTTTTCTAGGCCTTAAAATGCCACTACGAAAATATAATGTCTAAAATAAAAGACGACAGGAATATTTTTTAGCTATCGCAAGTAAAATTGCGAATAATAGCTAGTAGTGCTACTATAAACAATGTAAGCTCTGGCAGATCACCTATTACATTTCTTAGTCACTTATTATAACTAAAGCAAGTTTTACGATAAAACCAAAACGACCATCGTTTATTTCCCGTTGAAATAATAGCCAAAGAACCGATATTTAGTCATAGCAAACATATGATTTGTATGTCGTGCATGTGCCATTCGTGTTTTTCCTCATAAATATGCACCAGGAAACATGCTCAACACGATATTGCAACTAAAATTTTGCACCTGCAGTTTATTTTGATACGTGCAGTTTGTACAAATTACTTTTATTCAAAATTGAAGTGGTGAAATGTGGGTTACGACTGTAGGTCGTCTTATTATTTCCAATTTTAATAATAACATATACTTGATTATAAATCAATGTATACATATATATTAAGCGGTTTACATTTTTAAATGTTTACTTCTCAATCAATCCAAAAATGCTCAATATTTGGATAAGCCACATTCCGGATTAAACTAGTATTTCTATAATAAAATAGATAGATAGATGGATAGAACATGCTATAATAAAATGTAAAATACTTTGTATTTGGTGTTGGAAGAGTTTCAAAATGGAAGCTTAAAATTAGAAAAAGCGATTTTCTATTGAAGAAAAGTGGAAAAGCATGTGCTAAATTAAGTTACACACTAGACACATCTAACAAAAAGTTCATTCAAATATTTTCTTGACTTATCATCCCATATCCTAGTCTAGGGGATATTATACCGTTTATTTTAATAAAGTAAATATCGCAGACATCGTAACTCGTATCACTATTTTTTCCTAAGTAAAATGTCACAAGACATTAAAAATCAATACACTGAACTTACATTCACTTTGTATAAAATAAACCCAGTAAGTCGACACTAAAGCGATCACCAACAACTTGGACATTTTGACCACTAGCGTCCAACACAGGCCTCAATCAGAACACAAATGACATTATTCTTAACTATTTAAATTCAAAACAGTCACTTTACGACATTCAGTTTTTTTCCTCATAAATTAATTCACTGCATTACACAATACTACACAATTCATTTCTTATTTTCCTCCTACTAGAAACCAGGTAAATACAGTGACGTGGCTATATCTAGTCATTATTTTTTTAATTACTTTTTAAATTAAAAATAAGTTCATTTTTACTAGTCATTGTTTGGTTAAGGAAAAACCTTGAGATGCACGTGATAGCATTCTCACTATCCAAGTTACATTTTAGTTGTTTTGGTCATGGTAATCGAGTTTTGAGACAATATTGTGTTTTGTTTCTGTACCGAATAAGTGTAACATTTATTTGAAACAAAAAAAAATGTTGCCGATTGCAGGGGCTTGTGGTTGCTTTTCCATAAAGTTTATTACATAGTTGGTACCTAGCAGCTTAATAATAAATGACAGCTTTTGTCGTCTGCCGCTTACAGGAACGTGCTATAACTAAAACTTCTAAACCAGGCCATCGCGGTTTCTTATAGGTAATACAATTATTTGTACCTACTCAACTAAATACTATAAATAAATACATAACTAAGTAATTTGTTGAAAAAAAAATTACGAAGAAATTCCGGCTACAAATTAAGTTCACTAAATTGGTCCTATGTTTTAATCTAGGTGTAGCTCGGTTATCTTATAATCTAGAACAACATTTTATATAATATAACCTGCTTAGAAACATATGTCATCGAAAAGCGAAAATACTCTGCAAATCGTGTGAGTACTTTTTGAGAAGATCACGAACATACATAGTCACTATTTAACAGAGAACCTTTTTAAGCCGATAATATAAGTAATGCCACCAAATGATCGCCCTAATGAGACTGTCCTTATTACAATAACATATAACAGTCGCAGACCTACACAATGTGCTAACAGCTCCTTAGTTACGTAGGTGTAATCTTATAATGTTGTTTCTTAAAACACCCACATCCATCGTATTATTTCTTCTGTATAATAGGATAAATAGCATAATTTTATTGTACTGTAGGTGGATAATAATCATTAACAAAAGTCAACGGTGTAAAATTTTTACATGTATTTATCATCAAATCCTGTTTTAAAATTAATAATATATTCAGATCTTGTAGAAATGTAGTATCCTGTGCATCTGATCTCAGAATATTATAAGTGGATCTTATCTAACATAAATAGTATCCAAAAGAATGACAAATTTTATAATAACGTCTTTATGGAATATAATAGTCTAAACCTTAGTGCATGCTTGTTTTGAATGAATGAATGTTAATGGCACGTTTTTAAATAATGTTCAATGTACAAACAAAAAGAAATAGATAAATAAAAGTCAAATAAATTTTCGTCCCAAAAATTCAGTGAAATCGGAACACCACATTCCAAACAACGTCGTCACCACAAGCCATTAGTTTCCGAACGAAATTCCAAATATGAAATTGTAAAAAGCGTCCGGCAACACAATATCTCCGGGCGAAGACAGCTTCCCCTGAATTTGTTCTATTTGTCTCAATATACGCTTAGCGTCGATCGGATTTCTTTTCAAAAGCCTCTTATCCCGTTTCCTCGATGTTTATAGTTTTTGCACGGGTTGTGGAGTGTTTGAGTGCTTATATCAATTTGATTTTTTTTCTATCGATGTTTTGATTTTAATTTTATATCGGAATCAAAAAAGCTGTTTTCGATTATTTATTGAAGCGGCGTTGTGCACTTTATTTGGTATGGATATAAAATGTTAAACTCACGTCAGGATTACGTAACGGTAAGATTGGTGGATTGGTGGGACATCCAGAAACCAGAAGACCCCGGTTCGAGATCAAATGATTAGTTCTTCCCTTTTTTAATTTTATTTTTTAATTTTTGCTTTTTAATATTTCATATTTTTGATTTAATTGTCATGATTTTTTTTTTAATTTGGGATTTTATCTATATACATAAAAATCAATATTTGTCTGTATATCCTTTATGCGTTCCGAAACCATTGATTAGATTGTGATGAAACTTCAGCAGGTTGTTCTGGGAAGGCCGGTAAGTGTTCCTGCGTAGTCTTTATTAATATTATAAAGAGGAAAAATTTGATTGTTTGTTTGTATTGAATAGGCTCCGAAACTACTAGACGGATTTGAAAAATTATTTCATCGTCGTGAAGCCACACTAACCCCGGGTGACATAGGCTATTTTTTATCCCTGTATTCCAACGGGAACGGGAACTACGCGGGTGATGTTTGGGTATTTCATATTTTTGATTTAATTGTCATGTAGTAGTCATTGTCATTTTTTAAATGGTCATATTTGTGTACGATAGCGCAATAGATGAAAATTGTATTTAACCACTTAAATCGTACCTAGTACTTTGATACTGGTAAAAAATAATAATAATAAAAAAAATGTTTTCACTTCTGCCGGCACCCCCGGAGTGCAACCCGTTTTTTATTTTATTTTTGCCGTCTTCATTTACTTATATGCTTTTGTAAAGTGATCCTTCAACTACTAATTTTATTTTTATCTTTGACGGTCAGACCGTCGAGATTATATAGAAGCGGTGGTAGTCTAATGGCAGGAGGCATCGGTCTCGCAATCGTGGGGGTTTGAATCCCGCCCATTATACTACCGACGTGAACTTACTCCTAACATAAGTCATTGAGCTTAGCTATAGGGTTTTACAAGATTCTTACATCTTTGTTAAAAAATATTGTATTGAGATAAACGTAAGCGTGACGATAAAAGTAGTATAAGTTCTTATATCCTCAGAGCTGTCAGTGACAGTAAAAGTCACATCAAAAACTGCCCCGCCGTTTCGGAAATTAGTCGTAACAAACAGAGAGACAGACAAAAAACTTAAAAATTGTGTTTTTTATAAATGTGCTTAAACTTTCGCGATTTGTACACATTATAGAATTTTATAAGCTACGGGTCTTAATCACGTAAATATTTAATTTTAAGGTTAAATACGTTTGTTTATTGCCCGACGTTTCGACCGTATTGCAACGGCCATTGCATACGGTCGTAACGTCGAGCAATAAGCAAACGTATATAACCTTAAAATATATTGTGTTTTTTGTTATAGGTACCATATACTAGTGTGGTCCAAAAGATTCTGGCTGGAGAAATTTGGCAGTTTAAAAAAAATATATATTTTATTCTGCTTTTTCGTGTATAGTTTTTATGTTTGTTTGTTGCAGTTTTGATCTGATAGCGTGGCGTTTAGAACAATAGGAAATCTGAAAGTTTTCGAAATGATCAAGTTCCGGACAAAGGAAGGTATCAGCCCGACCAATATAAAAACAAGGTTAGATGCTGTGTATGGGAATACATACAAACAGTTTCGTTTAGGGCGGGAGTCAATTGACAACGAACCTCGCTCCGGCCGACCTGTCCAGGCACGGAAGTTCTTAGTGATTTTCTTAGTTTATTAGAAACCTTAAAATGTTTTTGAAAGACCTGTCGAATGATGTACCACACGTTGATGTTTGCTAATTTTTTTTTAGCTTCTGTTACTTGTAAATATATTTCTGACTGCCTCTGTGGCGCGGTGGGAGTGTGTCCGACTGCTACGCAAGAGGTTGTGGGTTCGATTCCCACACGGGGACACCACTTTGTGTGATCCACAAATTGTTGTTCCGAGTCTGGTTGTACTTTGTGTCCGTGACTTGTATGTTTGTAAAGTCCCCCGCGACACAGGGCTTGTACCCTAGTGCGGGAGTCGTCTTTAAAAAAAAAAAAAAAAAATTGTAATTATTAGCTGTCAAACTAAGTAGCGGCTACTACAAAACACCTTTTCAAAAAATTTCATCAATATTCATTGAGTAGGATTTGAGTAAAATGCCTGTGACATACGGACGGACTTGACAAAATTATAAGGGTTCCGTTTCTGCCATTTTGGCTAAGGAACTCTAAAAACTAGACTTGACCCTTTATTTTTTTTTATTTATATTTTTTAAATTTAATTTTAATTAATCGTAACAATAAGTAAGTAGGTACCAGGTAGGCTTGTTTATTCATAACTTAACCATGTACTCGGTAGGTATTTCCTGAAACAGGGTTTTGCTTTAACTTATTAGTATTTTTTGTGGTTATTCTATGAATTTTAGCACTATGATAGTAATACCTGCTACTGACCTGTTCTGGTGTATTTCCTTGTAGTCATAGGTGTTTATACCCTATTAAATGAATTAGGTATGACGTCGACAAAATAAGACGTGTGTTTAGCGATTACCTTGTTTTTTCGGTTAATCATTTTGCTTATTAATAATATAATAATAATATCTTGGGACAACTTACACAACGCTATCTGGTTCCAAACTAAGCATAGCTGGTACTATGGACACCAGACAACTGATAAACATACTTATATATTTCTAAATACATACATATTATAGATAAATAACACCCAGACACATAATAATCCAACGTGCTCATCACACAAAGTTTTATCCTGAGTGGGGATCGAACCCACGACCTCTTGCGTAGCAGTTGGACATACTCCCACCGCGCCACAGAGGTAGTCAAATAAATCTTTATATATATATTTCTTGTGTGCGTGTGTATGTCACTAAACTCCTCCTAGACGGGTGAACCGATTTTGATGAAATTTTTTGTGTCAGTTCAAGGGGATTTGAGGGTGGTTTAGATTTACAATTGAACCCGATTTACAAAAAAAAAAGAGTCGAGACGAAGTTCGCCGGGACAGCTAGTAAAATATAATTATCTGATTTGTATTTTTGGTAAATTTCTGACTGGCCTGTTGGTCTAGTGGCTGTGACCCTGGCCTACCGTTCGATCTCTACCCAGGATAAAATTTTGTGTGATAAGCACGATTGTTTAACAGATTCTGATTTAGATTCATTTATCGCAATAAATATTGTTAACTAAACACAACACTATATGCTATGGTAACACTTTATGGTGTTACTTAAATAGTATCAAACATTTAGTCGTGAATGACATGCAAATAATATTTTTTAGGGTTTGATTTAAAAAGTGCTATGATAACAAAATATTCAGTTACAATTTCAGTTAAAGTACAATAATTTTGTCATTAGAAATATACAATATAATATCCATGTCAATATAATATGTGCCTAATTAAAATGTCAAAATGTGAACTTCATGTCATAAAATATATTCATAGTTGCATTTTAATAAATTCTTTTACAGTAAAAAAAAATAAATAATATGATATGTAGCGCTACTTGCTACGGCTTATAAAAAAACAACAGCGTTACAATAAACTTATACAAGCATTGTATAACTAAAAAATAAGGCCATTAAGGAAAATTACTTTGTTTGAGGTTTACCTTAATTTTACTTTAATATATTGGATTGAACGAACGGAAACGTTTCGTTCGATCCAACGGTTGAAAATGAACGGAAAGTTTTTATTTTATTTGGTAAGAAATAAATTGTAAACTATAAAAAAATGGGATTTGTTGAATTTATTATATGACCGCTCCAATGTCAACATTGGAGCGGTCATTTAATAAATTTAAATGTTAGTCTATGTTGTCCCCCGGTGTTCCTGCACAAGATTCGGGTACGAGACTCGTCCGTTTGTGAATGTTGGTTGAATGAGGGCAACCTGGAGCACATATTCTTACTTTCACACATTCCTAACACATTCTTTTCCTCAACTTTTAAATGCGCTGATCTATCTGAATAAAAAATATTTGACAAAATTCCATCAGACTGTATTAAATGTAGCTTGTGGGTGTGGTATTATGATTTAAATAACCTTTAATTTCTTTATATAAAACATGTAATTATTTTTTTTGTATATAAATTTATACTATGTTACAGTAATATAACTCCTTAAATAACTCACAAATAGTGCAACGATAAAAATCTTCAATATTTACACATTACTCCATCGCACATCTGACATTGGCAGAATTGTAACGGCATCGTTAACCATTAAAAAAAAATCGGTTGTCTGTAAAGTCGGTTTACTGAGGATAGTTGAACGTGACAACGTCATAAGAAAATACTGATGGAATGGTTTCATTTTTCAAAAGAAAATTTTAATTTTATTTGTTTGATAGATATTTTGTATGGATATAGAGAAGGAGGTAAATGGAAATCACAATTGAATTGATCAAGTTACATTTATTTATATACAATTATGACAATTTTTATTTATTTATTTTTACAATGTACATAGTTTTTACGAAAACATGTAAATGTATTATTGTATAGCAGCTGTCCACGAAATACCTGTTAACTGAACAAGAACGAGACTTTGTGATTCAAAGAAGAAAACTAGAAAGAAATTATACATGTAACTTGGCGTATGCACAGAATGTGCGAGCCATAATCTCAACCGAACAATATTGGAGGGAAGAGGAAACAAAAACGGACATAATAGAGCGTGCGTATGAACTCTCTCTTTTTGTACTCTCGATATGCCGTGATCTAATGCAATGTTATCATTACCTTTAGTAAGAAGTACAGTCATCTTACAGGTCATTCGATTCGGAATTGAAATACTGTCATTTTGTACGCGGTAGACAGTAGGTACAGCGTTTGTACAATAGAGGTAGTACAGTGGTTGGACCATTTTGTTCTGAAGATGTTCTGAGATTCCATTTCCTTTATTTTCTATGTGTGCGTATAAGGATTTCCTTGTGTACCTCAGTGTAATGTGACAAGATTCCCTAGAGGAAGGTAGTAATAATTTATGAAATTTAGGTACCGCTGGAATAACTGATTAGGGGTCTTGTTCCCGTTGACCAATGTGAGCGAGGTCGCGCATTATGGCCAGGTCAAACATACCTTGAATAACTACTTAGGTAAAATAGGATATTTGCCATAATTTCAAATAACTCTATTAGATTCTAAATCTTAGCTTATTATAGTCAATCTGAATATAGTGGTCTAAAACTTTTTTATTTTTTTTGTAAGACTTATGCTTTTCTTATAATAAAGAAAAGCATAAGTCTAAGGCTAAGGCATCAGTCTTGCAATCGTGAGGTCACGGTTCGAATCCTACTCATTATACTACCGACGTGAACCCACTCCCTAACACAAGTCATTAAGGTAGGATGGAGCTGGAGGGGTTAACAGGATTAATAGTAATGTAGGACCCACAAACCCACATTGCTAGTTATCTTAAAACAAAAATTTTGGCATTTCCATTTCGCAACCGCGCTGGCATTGCTCAATATAACCAAAAAAACTCTGATAATGAAATACGATAAATAAATAAGCTCCGTAATAATGACACCATTAGACGATGCTTTCACCCATTAACGACTTGTTTAGAACGCATTACTCATTAAATTAAGCTCGGCTCAGTTCAGCGGTAAACAGTTCTAACAATAAGTAGATCTGTAGTCTTTGGTTTAAATCCTTGACGATTTTAAAATGATTTATCATCATTAGCTGCGGCGTGGCGGAGAGAGGGTAATTTTTAGTGGGTTTGAATAGCTCAAATGGTTTTACCGATTTTTAAAAATGTAAAGAACATACTAAAACACTTATTGTTAACCACACTAATATTATAAAGGCGAAAGTTTGTGAGTATGTGAGTGTGTATGTTTGTTACTTCTTCACGTCTAAACGGCTGGAGCGATTTTAATAAAATTTGGTATGGAGTTAGCTGACACCCTGGATTAACACATAGGCCAAAAACCGCGGGCAACACCGCGGGGTACAGCTAGTAAGAAATAAAGGTAAAGAATTATATTTTTATTTCCTTCTATTTCATGATGGAACACAATATGTCAAGTGAATTTTGTCAAAGGTACACGCGGTAGAGTGCAAAGAGAATATAAAACTGGTAGTGTGTGTGCGTAATGTGCATTTAATATGCGCTAATTTTCGAATTATTTAAAGTACCTAATTCCTTTCTGAATTCCTTATCAATATAAACTTTAACTGTTCCAAATGTCGACAAGATCGACATACCTATATCATTTTATTTTTGAGTTAATTAAAAAGTTATAGGTACTCAAAAAAAAATCTACTGTAAAAACGGCATTTATCTAAACGTTATAGAACGATAGAGAGAGTAAATGTAAGCAGATATGACAAAAAAATAAAAAAAAATTCAAAGATAATGTTTTAAAGTGATATGTGTCGTTAATGCAGAAAAACTTTTCAAATAATATTTTGGACATATTTAATGTTATGACGATACTGCTCAAAAAAGTTACAACTACGAAAGTATAATTTTGAGTTGTGCCGAAATTGATAATAAACAAAATAATAAATTGATTGATATATATTTATATTTATGTCATTATATTTGAAAATATTTACTAATTATTTGATCAAATTTTTGCATTATTTCGTAACAAGGCGTTTTAGATGACAATTAAAACACATTTTTTGACTTAATTGTTGTTTTTTTTAGTTTCAGGTGATAATGCCATTTCCAGGCAGCTCAAGAGGCAACAAAATAAAAGCATTAGTCAAGAGAAACAATGATTTAGGCACGAACTTACCCAAGGAACTGATTAAGTCTAATAAAAGCGGTAAGTATTGACATTTTTGATCCACTAAACTGTTACCCGTAAATTTACCTAATGACCGACTTTCAGACGATGAAGGACGTAATGATCAAGATGATAGCAATAGTTCTTTTTCAAGTTTATCATCAGAGTCCGATTCATCTGAGGACTCTTTCATTGAAAGTTTGTTTTATTGATAAATGTCGATATTGAAACGAATGAGGGATGTCATGCTCCTCAGTCAGCACATTTTTTATAAAAAGGGGTACAAACTTTTTGCTTCACGTAATAATATATAGACTAATGATTTGCCCCGGCTTCACACCCCTCGGTGTGAAGAATTTATTTATTCAGTATGCATGTGTATTATACACTAGCTGTCCCGCGCAACTTCGTATGCGTACATTTTCCCCGTTTTTGCAACATTTCACGTCGCTACTCCGCTCCTAGTAGTCGTAGCACGATGTTATATAAATGGGCTATATAACAAAAAAAGATTTTTTCAAATCGGACCAGTAGTTGCTTTGATTAGCGCGTTTAAACAACCAACAAACAAATAAACAAACAAACTCTTCCGCTTTATAATATTAAGTATAGATATAAAACAACCGGAAGACTTGTAGATAGAGAAGATCTAAGAATACAGACGCGTAAAGCGACTTCATTTTATACTATTTAAGGATAAGGGTAAGGTGTCGTTGGAATCGTCTTGATTGTGGGAGTAACAGAGACTATGGTGGGTTCACATTGATCCTAGTTCCAAGCGACATTCAACGAGCATGAACGAGCGCAAATGCGTGAATTAGTTGCTCGACTGTTTGTGAATGTCTTGTTTGTACCGGCAGCCGGCCACCCGTGTCGGACGATTTGCCGGGCACTTTCACTGAATTATTTTTAAGCTGGTAGGCATTTATATTGTAATAATTTAGGTTAGGATGTTAAAAAATGAAATGCTATAAAATTCACGATATCTTTATTAAATCATCTGATAGTACAATATTATCAAACATAATTAGTCGTTGGTGCATTCAAAATCACTAGCAATTAATCGAGAATAATATAAATGTAGTAAGCTGAAAACAAAGAAAATTCAAAATCATTTTACAGTTTCAACAACTATCTACAACAACATTACAGGCAATGAGAATAAGTATATTAATAGTATTGGATTTTATGGTTATTGGTATTCTGGTACCAGAAATTATGTGATATCATCAATCGTATGTTAATATCATACAATTACGGTACTGCATAGACAAAGACCCGGCCACGACAGACCTAAGACATTTAGGCCGCGAAAATGGAACGCATGAAATCCTATGTGATAAACTGATAACACGTACTAATTACATAAATGCCCGCAGTACAAGAAACAACGGACACTTACAGCTATTTTCGGACAGCTGTGCACTGTTGAACTAAACCTACTAGTTTGTATTAAAATGTAAAGGAGGCAACGGTTACTTTAAAATCGATGGGCGCTATCAATCATGTCACAGACAGACTATTCACAGTTTATCGATAAAAGGGATCATAGCAACAGCGAGAATTTCTATCCAGCGAACCAAAATCCTCCTTTGCTTTTAACTGTAGTCCCACTTAAAAGACTGTGTATGGATTTATGGAATAGTCCCGCATAAGGATGTCTCATCACTATTTATAAATGGTTGATGTGAAGTGTAATGTAATATCTTAAGGGCGATTACCATATCGTCTATACTCTATAGGTTGCCACCGTAAGTGTTTATCACTAGAATGGCCGTACTTATTTGCCGACGTAACTAATGTTATGGTAAAAAAAGCTAACGTGTAGCCATTTATGTAGTGGTAACGTGGAGTCTTGAAATAAACCAACTTTATCTTCAAAGAACTTTTACTTTTAGACACGATACAAGACTAAGCGTTTACTAATTTAGCGCGGAGCAGTTTTTGTTGAAAACATACTGTGGTTAACTACCACTAGCTTTGACTGGTACCTTGTACTTGCATGGATTCAGCTCCAGCGTTATAAGTATCCTATGTCCTTCACTAGGATACCATCTATAACCCTTGCCAAACTTCATTATGATACGTTTAGGAAGATATACTAATCACATTTAATAAACAACATAAATTCCTACCTGAATTATTGATGTGTTGTTAGATACCAAGGTCCTTATTCACTATCTTTATTTCCTTGTCGTGACAAGTACGTGCAAACTGGCGCATGCGTGGTGCGCTCAAATACCTATGTCTACCGCACATGTGCGGTAGAGAGCTGGGCTTTGTCACGACAACGAAATAAAGATAGTGAATAATAACTGAAAAATTAATAGAATACCTATCCGCTCATTTCGGATTGCACAAGAATTTATTTACACACTCTGTTAGTATAGAAATACCGATACAACAACAACAACAATAACAGTATGCCGTGCATTAACGTTACTTGTAATTGTACCTAACTACCAGTGAATTTAGCTTTCTTTATATGGAAAGTAAAGAGTAGATATAGAAACTTACGACAGTAGGCCTTATGTATGCAAACATTACTATCGTTTCTGTAGTGATTGTCAATACAAACACATCGCGGCACGCATACTTGTTCTTTTGTGCAGGGAACTGGCGGACAATCTACGTCATCACAGCTTTCTAAGAGGCATACGTCAGGGCAGAGATGCCATACTTCGTTGATTCCTGGGCATATTTTTGGATCTGAAACTTAAAATATATTATTTTACTCCAGTTGTTTTCTTCGCTAAAGATTAAACGCAAGACCGAATTTATGTATATTTTAACAATTTATTCTTATTCTCAGCCCTACGTGGGCTGGTACAAGTATTGATTTAATTAAACTTTTGGTTTATTTTGCACTTAGGAATAATGTTAGGTTAGGTATCAGTTTTGAAATTTTCAAAACTAACGTAATTTCAAACTATTTTCAAGTCTGAAGTTCTAGTCTGCAATGTTATTTCGAAAATGGTACGAGATCATTTTCAATTTTACTGTAATGTTTGTTATCATATAACAAATGACTTACTAAAAATATATCTGAGCAACAATAAGTAAAATTAAGTCTTTAAAGCTTCTTAAAGTAAAAAAAATATAATTTTATGATCTCAAAACTTTAATAACTAAGGCGTAATTTACTTTGTGATAAGAAGTCGGTAGAACCCATTCTTAGGGATTTGAAGCAATCCTGATCTAGGAAATAAATAACCCTAGAAGAAACTGATGTTGTAGCAAACTACTTAAGTTTTCAGGTCGATGTAATCTATTTTAGCTGTATGAAGTAGCTAAGTGTAGTCAGGAAAGTTTAAGGAAAATAAATATCGTCGAATAAGACTTGTTTGAGTAACTTTGGAGTTGAGCGCGGAAGTAGTTGGGAATGTATGAGTGTGTTCGTTTAGTGGAAACAGGTACACTATTCTCGTGTGTAAAGAGCTTGCCGATCTAGTTTTGTGTATGTTTAAAACATTTGTGGAAGTCTGTCAAAAGTTTTCTTTGAATGTTGCTAATCTAAGAGGAGAAAGTTCGAGCTAGAAGTTATTAATAATTGTATAATACTCACGGGAATTGGGAAATGTGTTTGAAGTTTGTCTAGAGCAACTATCAGAAGACGAAAATGTCGACGATGTTTTAGTATTTGAAATAGCTGTGGCTGATGATTGACTACTCGATTTAGATGTTTCACATGCACGTGAAGGGACTGGTGCTACAAAGAGTTCATTTGATGGTCTAGCATGTTGATGAGTAAATGAATCAGAATCATAGCTGGGATAGCAGTCATTAAACGCTGTAAGAAAAAATAATTAAGATCAGTATTGTGCATAAAATAAGACACACATAAACTGAATCTAAGAATATTTAAAGCTAGAGTTAATCATGACCTCATAATATAAAAACTTTTTAAATTGTACTAAAAGTTTGATTGTGGAATTAAAACTCTTTCGTTTTAATTTCAAAATTTTAAAATAATTTAAAATCAATGGAACACACAACAGTGGCGCGAAAGTTTACACACAATTTCTTGCGCAAAATTATTACATTATACATCTTGGGACAATATCCTTAAAAATTATTACATTGGTTGCTTAGTCTAAATAAAAGTGGTAAAATTCGGTTAAACATTTTAAAATTTAAATTTAACTGTTTGGAGGACGTTGTTATTCTCATGCAACGTCGTGATTTATGTAATCAACACACGATCGTGTAAATTTTCAATTTTAGTAGTACATACTTAAAACTATTACTTATTCAAAATCAAATTATCAGCATGCAATATATGCTACGCTTGTGATGAGTAGTTGGTTGATTAGATCACGATGCAGTAGATAGAATCTTTAAAAACAGAGCAAGGCAATAAAGAACAATGCAAAAATCTATGATAAATAAATAAATAAATATGTTACGTCTTGGACAAAAGCTGATTGGTATGCATATTCCGAAACCATTCCTTAAATATCCATCTTTACAGTTGCAACCTCTCCGACAAATTGTTTTATTTTTACATTCGAACGTTTTATAAAGCCGCTCACAGGTTTGAGGGGGACATTCAATTTTACATAAGGTTTTCACTTCGTTTGGACCACACCATATTGGTTCTGGAGCTAAAACATACCAACAGAAATAAATACAAGTAATAATGAATTGATGAACATTAGGATTTGATTAGGACAAAGTAAGATTACCAAAACTGTTACGAGCTTGATTATCTCTTAGCTAAAAAAGTAAGGTTAGTATCTTATGTGATTAGATTAATGTTTTTATGGGCAATTACTCTTATGGGATTAGTAGGTATTCCACGTACTAATGCATTATATATTCTTGTTGTTTTGGAATTGCTAGGTAAGTATCGAGACATATTACTAATTCATTGTAATGTTTTTTTTACAGATTACTAGCAATGTGGGTCATGTTATTTACTAGCCATCTAGATTGCTTGTGTTAGGAGTGAATTCACTTCAGTAGTTTGATATTTCATGTTTCTTGTATTTGTTTGGGATTTGATTTGACCTGGAAACTCCGAATCCAATCCTTTAGCCACTAGGCTACCTCTTCTGACCCTTGAAATAATAAATTTTAACACTTACGACATTCATCTGGATCTACACAGGGACCTGTTCCATCATCCTTAAGCCTGACATATCCTTGATTACAAACACATCCAGTAAAAGGATCACAAATACTGCTTTCGCTAAGATAATAACGATTGGTACACGATATCTCGCAGATTTGACTGGAGTTTACAAAATGTTCGTTTGGATTACATTGACATTCTGCAACTGAAATTAACAAAGCAGAGTTATGAGAGCAAGTGATCATTGATCATTGTTTGAACCTAGAATATGAATATTTTAATAAACTGGCTTCTATCTGTGGCTCCGCCCGCGTGGAGGTTGGTTCCTTCCAAATTTCATCTACATCACTTCAGCGGCACATGATGAAAAATTATATTTGTTATATTTGTATAACCTAGCCTACAAACATTAAAAACCTGCATGTTGCTGTCTAGAAAACACATATTGTTGTTGAAAATAGTAAAAAAAATGCAGGTTTATAGTAAATGTCGGAAAAAAGTGGCATTTTAAAAGGCCAGTCACAATATGTACTGAAATTCTATTTATCAATAATAATAACCATTGTAAATTTTCTAAAAAGTTAAACGTTATACTTAAGTCAAAACTACTTTCAGGACAATCTCAGCTAGAGCCGTAATTGAGCGCCAAAATATCCTATGATACACATAACGATGTTGATGAGATGGATGTAAGCCATCCAGGCAATACTAGGTATATTGAAACAAATGATTGTTGTAAAGTCGGTTTACGGACGATAATTTTACGTGATTACGTCATAAGAAAACATTGATGACATTGAATAAATAACCATGCCTGTGACAGCTTTAGTGGACCCGGGAGCATGTCAGCATGTCTGTGACGGCCACCATTCTTCAGCCTATCAGCAGGCGGTACGTGACTGTGACACTTTTTCGTGCGTGCACCCGGTCATCAAATAATAAGACGCTATCTCGTCAAAAGCAAATAATGGATTCACAGATCAGCATTTTACAGGAGGGAAACGGTCATTTATAACGTCAAAAAAGTGCCATTATTACGTTGTTAAAATTCATCAACAATTTCGTCGAGATATAACATATTTACAGGTCTTGTGCTAAAAATAAACTAATTTTATAGCTATCCCCATATTGCGACTGAAATTATATAAGACTCTCAATTTAAAAACAAAAAAAAAACACTGTTAAAATATTGAAAGCAAAATAAGAGAGTTTATTTGTTGATAACAAATCAAAATATTGGTAAAGTATTCTAATTACCTGTATGTAAATATTATAAATACTCTTCTTTATGTAGCCATTACAAAAAAAATACATAATGTTCTACAAAAACACTAAATTAGAAAATGAAAACATATTTATTTGTAAGTGAACCTGCACAAATTCAAACATTGATAGAAACTATAAAACAGGACAGTATAAACACTTATGACAATTCATTAAATAATGAGAACAATAATTCAGATTTGACATTTTTTTGGGCCTTTTAAAAGACCAGTCGCAATATCTGGGTTAATCGTGAAAACGTACCAGACACGGTTACGTTCAGATTTGTAATATCAGTTTGGATTAATACGACAAGGATTAGTTAGAAGCTAAAAGACTAATCTTATCCTTTTAGCATATACTAGTTAGTCTAAGCAAAAAGGATGAGATTAATTACAATTAGTTAGTCATCTGTCAGGACTAATTCAAATTCATTGTTACTACTAATTTCCTTTAACAAGATACGCTTCTAATATTATGGTGAAAAAATACAGTAGCGTTTTCTGTGAAAGAAATCACGGATAACTTTAAGGTCAGAATTTCTTTCAAAGAAAAATATTTGCAGAAAAGTTTATGAGCAAAAGTTTTTTTGAATTAAGAAAATAATTTTAAAGGAATTAATGCTTACTTCGTGGGATTTCTCTTCGGTCTATTGAAGCGTAATTTGTTGGAACATCAACTATTGAAAAGAATAAAAGTAATATGAGGAACATTTTGCTGTTGGCACAAACACGATTTAATGAAATATTTGTAAAACAGACGTCTATGATATTATAGAAGGTAGTCTATTGTAAATTGTAACCTTTGTTTGCTAATATGCATAAATTAATGACAAACAACAGTAGTGTCAAAACAACTAATTGATTCTTTGTACTGTACCACTTGTTCAAATAACAATTTATAGTGTTGCAGTCAATATATTGTAGTCATCAAAAACTGTCCTGTTTGAAGCCAGGGTATCCAAACCTAATAAATAGCAAAATAATGTATTATTAAAATTAGTCACATTAACCTATTAATTAGTTACTGGGATCTGTTCTTTGGAATTCGGGCAAAGTTTATGTACCTGAATAATTTTAGATAAGATTATGTAAACCTAAAATTTCTAATCTACTTCAACTTTGTCAATGATAATGTCCTGGATAGCGTTCTTACGTTTGTTTCTGTTAGATTAGAAGATATAAAACCTATTTAGTTGGAAACTTATAATTAGATACAGGAATTCATGCCATTTCAATCTTCGAGAGTACCTACCGCTTGTAACAGTTTTCATAACTATCCACGCGATGTTTGGGGTATGAGGTTTAGATTACACATCTACATGAACAAAGCTAAGTAAAACCACTGATTTATTAAGTCTAACTTTCAACTTTTTCTATTTAAAACTGTGCAGGTTACAAAATTGCATAACTTGATGCAATTAAAGATGACTCGCGCTGCAAAAAATCCGACTCAGCTCTTTCAATGTTAAACTTTATTATGAAGGATGGAAAGTTTTAATAATCCCCAGCGACAAGCGTCGAGGACGTCGAAATCGAGATGGTGTAACCTCATTTCACACCGACTGGGTTTTATTCATTCATTTTTAAGGTGATAAGTTAGTTTATTATTAATGTGCTCATTTATTTTGCACCTCGACGGTTTGCCGAGTCTCTTTTTTAGAATGTCTAAAATTTTAGTCTTTTGAATGGCTTTGGAATCTCAGGGGTGACGTAAAACTTTTGTATTAAAAGTTTAAACTTTCTTATGTGGTATCTTATCAAGTGAAGCAACGCAACGGTCATACAGCTCTAAAGCTAACCTACCTAAATTTTCGGATTTATAATAATCCGAAAATTTATGAAGATGGATGGATGTATTAATGTTTGTGTCGTTCACTTACTAAAACTACTGAATGAATTTTGATAAAACTTAACAGCTATGTAGTTTATAGACAAAGACCTTTAAATAATATATGTTTATGTATATTATAATAATAATTGCAAGTAGCATAATAATATAACTTCATTTATTGTTTCAGTTGATGATACTCGTATTTTTTATGCTATTGTTTCCATTAGATATTAGGTAGGTACACGAAGTAAAAGTAATTATGATTCGCTCATACATTACTTGACTGTAATCTTTGTAATCTTGATATACTTAAACATGCATTAGATGTGCGAGTCATATAAACTTTCGACCCATGTCCTACAAACTTGGTGAACGATGGATCATAACGTATAATTGTTAATAACAGCAAATGGCCTCACCACTTGCTCGGACTTTCACCGCACAACTGGGAAAAGATATTATACTAGTTTGTGTTATTTTTATAAGTTCTAGAAGTTTCCTTCTAAGTTAGAAATTATCTTAGGGAAGGATGAGAGCAAAATTGATTATATAGTAGGTATTTGATGGTGGCAGCATCTCAGGAGATTACAATTTATTGCACGGATGGATGGTGTAATGGCTTAAATGATGAATATACTTTATTACTGACTGTTGTCTGTTTGATTTATTGACTAGACATTTTTCGTTTCATATATTGTTTTTGTTTTGTGTCAAGATACATTTTAGCTGTTGCCTTCGTTCTTCGTTAATTTGTAGAAATTTGACACGTGTCCTGAATAAAAAGAAGCCTATGTGATCTTACAAAATACTAAGTATCTATCTGTGTGTTGAATTTCGACCAGACGTATTATGCCATTCTGGCGTGATCATCATCAACATTCATCGATCCAAACTTTTGCATTTCATTCATATAAAGTGTCCAATATTATCCCAGACTATCTATCAATGCCACATTCAATCACGTAGCTGTCATACATCAAGCAAACCACACTTCAGCCAAATGCAATTACTAGTATACAGTGTCCCATCTCAATGACTCCTTCAGTTCACTCAGGAACACTTAGACATGACCAAGTGTCCTGTCCACTCCCGAACATACAGTTTGTTGACCGACTGCGATTGTTCTCGTATTCAATCAGATACTACATTGTACTCACTGATTGAATATCGAAGTTAATATGATTATGTGAAAATGGCACTGTTTGTGTATTGAAAGCTTTAATTGGGTGTTGGATTAATCAATTTAATACATATTGTTAACAGTTGTAATAAAAAGCAAATATTAATTAAACATTTTGAAGTTGGTGCCATGAAATAGTAGTCTTTATGTTTTATTCGGCACCAACTTCAAAATGTTTAATTTGTTTTTGTTATTCTAGCTATATTATTTTTTGCTTTTTAGTTACCTTCTAGGTATTTATTTTTAAAGTAGGTAATATTTTTTTGTTATTTCTTTTTTTTTCTCCTTCTCTCTTTAGTGGGTTGGTTTGTAATTCATTTAAGTTACAATAGGCTTATATTAACTGTAAAATCCTTTTACAAAATGTTGCTTGCCCCGATGCAGGGCCGTTCATTGTTGAAGAGTTACGACTAGTATGACGAGAATAAAGTGTTACTCAATACCATATTAAAGTAACTAAATCACAAACTGTGAAATATTGAATAGGTCCGCTCATCATTTGTGGTCTTTATCATCAGTTCCACTTCACCAATTGGTGCTTTTTAAGAGTAAATGCACGAATCACGATGAAATATACCTCAATCACTTGTAGGTTTGCCTTTAATATTTTAAGAGTTTCCTCGATTTCTCCAGGATCCCATCGTCAGATCGTGATCCGACAATGGGACCAACTTGGAAGTATACCCTTTCAAACACAAACATAATTTTTCACTTGAAGTAATTTTTATAGGCATTTCTTGCCAATAACTTTACAAATACAATAAATGCATTTTTGAAAGATAGAAAAATTTGAAATCCAGACTCAGGAATCGAACCCGAGACTTCCGTAGCCAAACCGGGGCCAGAAGCGAACCACCTATCTGGACTATGTTATTAGATTTCGAATTTTTCTATCTCTTGTTGCTCGCGAAATTAAGGCCTTCGCAGTGACATCTAGTCGTTAGTTAAGGAACTATCACGGCTTTTGTTATTGCTTCGTTACAGAGAGCATTTTAACAAATTATGATGTCGCAGGCCGAATATTGAAGTAATTTTTATAGGCATTTCTTGCCAATAACTTTACAAATACAATAAATGCATTTTTGAAAGATAGAAAAATTTGAAATCCAGACTCAGGAATCGAACCCGAGACTTCCGTAGCCAAACCGGGGCCAGAAGCGAACCACCTATCTGGACTATGTTATTAGATTTCGAATTTTTCTATCTCTTGTTGCTCGCGAAATTAAGGCCTTCGCAGTGACATCTAGTCGTTAGTTAAGGAACTATCACGGCTTTTGTTATTGCTTCGTTACAGAGAGCATTTTAACAAATTATGATGTCGCAGGCCGAATATTGAAGTAATTTTTATAGGCATTTCTTGCCAATAACTTTACAAATACAATAAATGCATTTTTGAAAGATAGAAAAATTTGAAATCCAGACTCAGGAATCGAACCCGAGACTTCCGTAGCCAAACCGGGGCCAGAAGCGAACCACCTATCTTATTAGATTTCGAATTTTTCTATCTCTTGTTGCTCGCGAAATTAAGGCCTTCGCAGTGACATCTAGTCGTTAGTTAAGGAACTATCACGGCTTTTGTTATTGCTTCGTTACAGAGAGCATTTTAACAAATTATGATGTCGCAGGCCGAATATTGAAGTAATTTTTATAGGCATTTCTTGCCAATAACTTTACAAATACAATAAATGCATTTTTGAAAGATAGAAAAATTTGAAATCCAGTTACGGAATTACGGAAGTCTCGGGTTCGATTCCTGAGTCTGGATTTCAAATTTTTCTATCTTTCAAAAATGCATTTATTGTATTTGTAAAGTTATTGGCAAGAAATGCCTATAAAAATTACTTCAATATTCGGCCTGCGACATCATAATTTGTTAAAATGCTCTCTGTAACGAAGCAATAACAAAAGCCGTGATAGTTCCTTAACTAACGACTAGATGTCACTGCGAAGGCCTTAATTTCGCGAGCAACAAGAGATAGAAAAATTCGAAATCTAATAACATAGTCCAGATAGGTGGTTCGCTTCTGGCCCCGGTTTGGCTACGGAAGTCTCGGGTTCGATTCCTGAGTCTGGATTTCAAATTTTTCTATCTTTCAAAAATGCATTTATTGTATTTGTAAAGTTATTGGCAAGAAATGCCTATAAAAATTACTTCAATATTCGGCCTGCGACATCATAATTTGTTAAAATGCTCTCTGTAACGAAGCAATAACAAAAGCCGTGATAGTTCCTTAACTAACGACTAGATGTCACTGCGAAGGCCTTAATTTCGCGAGCAACAAGAGATAGAAAAATTCGAAATCTAATAACATAGTCCAGATAGGTGGTTCGCTTCTGGCCCCGGTTTGGCTACGGAAGTCTCGGGTTCGATTCCTGAGTCTGGATTTCAAAAAATTTTTCTATCTTTCAAAAATGCATTTATTGTATTTGTAAAGTTATTGGCAAGAAATGACTATAAAAATTACTTCAATATTCGGCCTGCGACATCATAATTTGTTAAAATGCTCTCTGTAACGAAGCAATAACAAAAGCCGTGATAGTTCCTTAACTAACGACTAGATGTCACTGCGACGGCCTTAATTTCGCGAGAAACAAGAGATAGAAAAATTCGAAATCTAATAACATAGTCCAGATAGGTGGTTCGCTTCTGGCCCCGGTTTGGCTACGGAAGTCTCGGGTTCGATTCCTGAGTCTGGATTTCAAATTTTTCTATCTTTCAAAAATGCATTTATTGTATTTGTAAAGTTATTGGCAAGAAATGCCTATAAAAATTACTTCAATATTCGGCCTGCGACATCATAATTTGTTAAAATGCTCTCTGTAACGAAGCAATAACAAAAGCCGTGATAGTTCCTTAACTAACGACTAGATGTCACTGCGAAGGCCTTAATTTCGCGAGAAACAAGAGATAGAAAAATTCGAAATCTAATAACATAGTCCAGATAGGTGGTTCGCTTCTGGCCCCGGTTTGGCTACGGAAGTCTCGGGTTCGATTCCTGAGTCTGGATTTCAAATTTTTCTATCTTTCAAAAATGCATTTATTGTATTTGTAAAGTTATTGGCAAGAAATGCCTATAAAAATTACTTCAATATTCGGCCTGCGACATCATAATTTGTTAAAATGCTCTCTGTAACGAAGCAATAACAAAAGCCGTGATAGTTCCTTAACTAACGACTAGATGTCACTGCGAAGGCCTTAATTTCGCGAGCAACAAGAGATAGAAAAAATCGAAATCTAATAACATAGTCCAGATAGGTGGTTCGCTTCTGGCCCCGGTTTGGCTACGGAAGTCTCGGGTTCGATTCCTGAGTCTGGATTTCAAATTTTTCTATCTTTCAAAAATGCATTTATTATAATTTTTCACATCGGCTGGACAGCCGTCTTTGCGTAATCGCTAAACAAACATAGAATAAAAAATGTACAGTCGAATTGAGAACCTCCTTCTTATTTTTTTATATTTACATGATAACGTCTTTAATCAATGTTCGGGTGCACGCTCGAAAAAGTGTCTCAGTCACAGTTCCGCCTGCTGATATTCTGAAGTATTGTTGCCGTCTGCTAAAGCTCTCGCATGCATGGTTGCTGAGCAATAGCGAATTGTTTATTACAATATCACCAATACTTTCATAACAAAAAAAATAAAAAATAAAAAAAAATGATTGTCTGTAAAGTCGGTTTATGGCTCGTCCATAAACCGTTATGGACGAGCCATAAACCGGCTTTACAGACAATCATTTTTTTTTTATTTATCCGACTGCGTCAAATAGAAGGTAATGTTTTTCCAGCGTACATTTCTTTGGTACGCCTTAGAGCCCAAACGGCTTGCTGGATATCATCTCCTGAGGTGTCGTTGGATTTGTTTCAATTGAGATATAGGTTATGTATATATTTTTTTAATTAATTGATTTTAAGACTTGGTTTTCCTTATAATACAAATACATCTTGTCAATGTGCCATAAGTAATATGCGGCAACAGCAACCGTAACAATAACAGTAAAATTAATTATATTTTATATTTTTTTTATACGACTCCCGCAGTACGGTACAAGCCTTGTGTCGCGGGGGACTTTACAAACATACAAGTCACGGACACAAAGTACACCCAGACTCAGAACAACAATTTGTGGATCACACAAAGTGATGTCCCGTGTGAGAATCGAACCCACAACCTCTTGCGTAGCAGTCGGATACACACCTACTGCGTCACAGAGGCAGTCAATAATTGTATGCTTGGCTCTCAAAATGTAACAAATACATTACAATATAATGCCACGTTGAGAATGCAGGTCTCTTTATTAATAATTATCACCAAAATCGTTCAAAATTATGGTTTTCGTTCACTATACCGTATCATACTACAACGAATACCGTTCCGTTACCGGCAAAAATATAGTTTTTATGAAGTACCAACATTTGACGCTCTCTGGCACCACTACGTTGTCGGATCGGGTGGCTTGCCGGTACTTGCAAACGTGGCTGTGGTGGGCACACTTCATGTCGTCGGAACGGGCTGTCATACGGAGTTACTACCATCGCTTTTCCTACGGGTTTCGTAGGCGCAGAAACGTACTAAGCGCTGGTCAAGGCGCATAACTGTCTTGAGCTAGCGTCAAGCTATAGCAATGTGTAGTGTTTCACTGTTGCTTAAACGCGCTAAATTCATTTCATGACTGACGAAGGTTTATTATATAGACACAAAATGTGATTAATATTATTTCAATATTAATGAGCGCGACGGTTTTTATGCGCAATGTTTTCCCTGTAACGAAATGGCTACGTTCCTGGGTCCTTATTCACAACCTTTATTCCAGAAGTCCATACGGAACTGTCAAAATCTTGCTCACAAATATATCATGCGCGGTGTGCTCAAGAATGTCCGCCGCGCATGCGCGTTGATGCATTTCTGATTGCAGCTATCCATTTACCATTATGACAAGATTTTGACAGTTCCGTAAGGGCTGGCCGTAGATACGAAAAAAATCGTAAATAAGGACCCAGGTATGATACGGTGTACTGGGTGGGAACCTTTACATGTATACATATTAGTTATGCATGTATATGAATTGCTTTAATGCGATTAAAAGATTAACATAATTCAATTAACAAGTAATGATAATAAATTATGAATTAAGCGAACGGAATTCTGTGTAGGGTTGCCGCGTTGCTTGATCTGATTTCCAATTACTACAAAACAATTAGTCTAATTTTAAACTGCTTACATAATTATGTACCTGAAACTCTAACCTGTTACGTTTACGACTTCATTCATCATTATTTTCACTTTTCGAGTGTGGCATGACTTTATGTGGCAAAATTTATGCTATAACTTATCACTAACCCGATAATCTAAAGCAATTGATTAAAAAATCATGGATAAGTGGATCTCCCATGAAAAGAAGAACAGAGAGAGAGGAAACATAAAATAGTAAAAAATATATATATATATATTTAATGTGATTTCATTTTAGTTTATTTTTATTTCTAATGTTCCAGACTTGTCAATCATATACTACTACTAGCGGCCCGTCCCGGCTTCGCTCGGGTGGACATGGGATCCCTCAATTTTTGCAATTTGCAATATAATAAAATTGCGACTATAATTAAAGATCTAAGCTATCCTATCTCTCAAGTTGGACCAAACTGCATATTGCGTGCAAATTTGAACGAAATCTGTTAAGCGGTTTAGGAGTCCATAAAAACCTATTCATTTTCGACGAAATACAACAATACAAAAGTTTGTACAAAATAGAAACAAGAAATATTAATGTCAAAAGTAGGACCTAGTTCAGTTTATCTCCTGGCAGACGCTGATGCTAGTTTTTAACTAGGGCTTGTATCACGATCACTTATCTATACTAAATAATATTATAAAAAGGATAGATTTGATTGTTTGTTTGCTCCGAAACTATTAGACCGATTTTAAAAACTCTTTTAACCTTAGAAAGCTACATCATCGGGGAGTAACATAGGCTATATTTTATTGACAAAAATAGAGATCCCTACAAAAATTACAATAGTATTTATGTACCTATAAAAAACTACGATATGACACCCATGCGAAGCCAGGGGAAGGCAGCTAGTACCTTAATAAAAAGGCATAGGTACCTGAGCAAGCAAACAAAATGGCCGCTGTCTCAGTTTTTATTTAAGCATACTCCTGTAACAGTGACTAAGTGAACTCTGTTATGGTTTCTTGTGATAAGAAAATACAGTTAGCCAAAGGTGACAGAAATATATTACGGTTGCGTCCCACGGCTTATGCCCATAACTTATTACGTGTATGTCCTATGGCAATTTGGACAATTTTCTGACACTTTGTCTTCATTTGCTTTGGGTTAAGAGAAGTAATACTTTTATATGGAGACTTGTAAGCTTCAGACTTAGCAGATTCGGGTTTTTTGGGTTTACATTATTCTTAAGCAGTATTCGCCTATTTTATTTTAGTAGGTATATCTACTTTATTTTCTAAAGTTGGTACCTACAGTTGGATCAACGTAACTAGGCCGGACTGAAGTAGGCGACAAGTGGTAGCGCAGATGCATTTTTTGGAAATAGTTAAATGGTGACAGGAAGCGGGGGGCGGGGGCGGTAACTAAACCAAGAGGATTAGAGATGCGATTACGCATTATATTGTCATAATTAGTATTACTAATTCATGTTTTTTGTGATTATTTTGGTAAAGAAATTGTTTTTCAAAGTTTCTTTATTATTTACTGTAACTGTTTTAAATTTAAACTTTTATGAACTCATTTAAATAGTGTTTTTATATAGTTGAATTAAAATGTTGTTAGTATGTTTAATCGATTTCGTAAGTAATTTTAGGGTCGCATCTATATGACATGCGCGAAAGTGATAAAAACCTAACTTCAATCCGGTCAAGATACGTTGATCGTACTGTACCTAGCACCTGGTTTACTTTTAACATGTTTATTCCATGAGTATAGTAAAACTCTTTACGTCATAGTTATTTATTCCACCATGGACTGCCTCTCTAACATCCATACTAATATTATAAATGTGAAAGTAATTTTGTCTGTCTGTCTGTTACGCTTTCACGCTCAAACAGTTAAACCGATTTAAATGAAATTTGGTATGGAGATAGTTTGAGTCTCGGGGAAGGACATAGGATAGTTAGTTTATCGCGATAACCGACATCCACGCGGCTGGAGCCGCGGGCGAAAGCTAGGGCATTTATAAAATATACAGTTCTTCATTTTCTTCCATTCTGAGATGACGTTACCATCGACGACGACCGACCTAAATAACACTATTTTATAGCTGACCCGCGCAACTTCGTCTGCGTCTATATTCCCCGTTTTTTGGATGTTTTTCGTTGCTACTCCGCTCCTATTGGTTATAGCACGATGTTAATTTCCTGTCTAAGCCTAAAGCCTTCCTTGATAAATGACCCATTCAACTGTAAAATATTTTTAACTCGAACCAGTAGTTCCTGAGATTAGCACATTCAACCAAACAAACAAACTCTTCAGCTTTATAATATTAGTATAGATATAAAACATAGAAAGTAAAAACAAATTGGGCTTTAATAGATTTTTTACGGCGACGCAAAACCATAACAAAGCCGAAATAGGTAAAGCCGTAGCGCCGAGCTCTTGCATTTTAAATTACGCATTAGCTGCAGTAATAAGCGTACAAAATGAGTGGTTCGTAATAATACTGTGCACACGCAGAGGTCGGAAAACTACATTTGGTCGGGTAATTGCCTCATTAACGTTGAATGCATCTTCAAAATAGTTCTCCGCTTTAAATGTTGATAAACTTTCGCGATTTGTACACATTATAAAATTATAGATACTACTTTACTACGTTTTTCGCTTTACGTTAGTTTTCTGAAATGATTGTACCACTCATTTACAAGTAATATGTTATTATTCATTAAATTGGAACGTAAGTGCTCACTATTATTTACTACTGCAAATTTCCTCTCCCTGGTATGCACAAATAAGGGATGACCACTTACTAAAAGTTACTTCTCTTCTCAGTGCTCAGAAAATACATGTTAAAGCGTTGATCTTGCCAGTTTATATGCTAGTATACTCTCTACCTCTCTGCCTATGTTTTTGTTTAATTGTTCTACTTTGTTGTCGTAGTCATAGAACTAGGGGACTCATTGGAGGTAGGTAGCAGATAACGACCAATGAAATTAGTCGACATTAATATGTTGGGCTTTTCCGCAAACAAAGACACAACGATGTAATTTTATTCATTCTAGAAAACTCCTGCACTCGGCATGCGACACAAAATAGCGACCAATGAAAATTATTAAAATTCGAAAACTTTTCCATTACAATGCAATGAAAAAACTACAGGAACATTTACAGAAGGCAGGCTTGTTGGAGATTTTCCTAAAATGTAACCCGGCAGGTAAACCTCTGTGAGCATTAGGTTTAAAACATCGTATTTAAAATCACGTACAAATGTTTCAACTTTCAACCCTTCATTTTCAACTACCTGATGTTTTGCGTATAAATATTAAACCGTACTTATTTCTGTAGCTTTCGTTTTAGATAAATATGGTTTTAATTTTGCTTGAAATAATGTTTAACTTAAATCTTGTACCTTTATTTATCATCGTGCAAATACACGGTAAAATATTGTTACTTGGTTTAAGTAACTACTCTTAACCGCAAAATCTCGGCAGTCACTAAATCTAACAAGAATTGCAATAAACAACAGTGTGCTCATTTTATCGTAGGTATTACTCATACCTCCTTATTCGTTTAGTAAAGCATTTTAACTAGCGAATGTTTTGTCTTTGTTTTTCATTCTATTTTCATAATAGAATAGAAGAAGACAAAACATTCGCTAGTTAAAATGCTGTCAGTAACGTATTGTGACAACGGGGGTTTCTGAATGCTAACATCACGGAAGTCGACAATGATTTTTAACACAATGGCAAATGTTCTTAACTTTATGATCCAACGCTAATTGAAAAATGTAGGAAACTAAAAGGTTAAATATGTTACGGTAAGTGTGATTAATTGAAAATTATTAATATTTTTTATCCCTACCTTACCCTATGATTTGGTAAATGTGAATATAAAATTGACATGCATTACTTTTTACGGTTATTATTAATAACACTCTACTCTCTTTGGTAAAAGTAATATTAATATATAAAATTCAAATTTATTGGTCCAGTAGATATTTATTTTTATTACCATAGCAGTACTTACTTTTACTTGGTTTAATCACCTGACGTAAATCAGGGTCAAAAAAATACAGAACCGAGTTAGTCCACCCCGACATGTTTGTGACACCCCGAGGGTCTTTTAAAAATCGAAGACACGGAGAGGGCAGCCTGCGCCCACTGTGAAAACAACCAGCTAGCCGAGGTATACCGCCGATAAGTCCTGGCGTTTTGTTACGTAAGGGCGAAAAGAAAGCACTTCCAGTAGCGCCGGAGAGGATGTGTGGTGGGTGATAAAAATGTTGAGTTGTGCGAACTTGACAGTTTAATCATAACCATCATTATCAATTATTATCATTAATTAATAACAGAAACACTATAAAATATACGAAAAACTATTAAATATGAATGTAAATATCACATTCATTAATACTAAGGTTAAATTAATTAATATTCATCGGTAAAAGTGGTTAATTTCTTACTTATACCTCGAATTTTGATAATTATTATTAATGATCGAAAATTATTCATAATTTTTAATAAATAACACTTACCGTAAAATATACACATTATACTGATCATATATTTAAAATTTTGATAAAATCTAAGTATCCTAAAATTTTGCGTTGTGCTTAATTTTGTAATTCGGTGCAATACTCAATTACTTAAGTTATACTCTTCATGCTGCTGTAATTAAACAAAAAGATAGAGGTATAATTATGCCACAAAAACACAATGAGATCATTAATCAGGAACAAATTGTACTTCAAAAGGGAAAATCCACTACTCTGGCTGCTTTTTCGCTAGTGAAATCTATTACAGAAAACATTTATAGAAAGCAGCTCGCCACCGTAATTTTCCTAGATATGATTTGGTAAATTTTGAGAAATTGCTCGAGGGATGGTATTCAGGGTCCTGCTCTGAGTTGGTTTCGCAGCTATCTTTTTGGCCGAACTCAATGAGTAGAAATGCCTCGCTTAGATGAAAACATACTTTTAAATCCACATAGATCTAGTTTCGAGGAAAACCCTTTTCTTTTCCTGCTTTACATAAACGATCTAGCGAACGTCACCTCACTTAAGCGCGTACTATTCACTGACGATGTATCAGTAGTTATACACAACAAAGACCCCAAACTACGAAGAAATCGTAAATAAATCACTCAGTGACATCATAAAATGGCTTACTCAAAACGATTTAAAAGTCAATTTATTTAAAACAAAGTACGTACAATTTAAAAACTATAAACAAAAGCCACAAAATATCAAATTGTCGTTTAAGGGAGAAGAAATTGAGAAGGATAATAAAATCAAATTTCTTGGTTTTACTTTAGATGAAAACTGTAGATGGAAGTGTGTCGATGCAGTAAAAGTAAAGAGGTTTTTAATGCCTTGAGACAGTTAAAAAAAAACATCTAATGAATATGCAGCTCTCACTGCCTATTATGGCCACGTAGGATTACCATACTCCAATATGGTATACTTCTGTGGGGCAATGCCGCCGATATAAATAAAATATTTAAACTGCAAAAAAAAATCCATCTGTGGTATTGGACCCTTTGACTCATTTAGATTACATTTTTAAAGATTGGGGATGTTGACCTTGGTTTCTATGTACATTTTAGAAATAGGCATATAGCATGTTTGTAAAGAACCAACCGAAACTTATTTGCGAAAACTGTAGATTCGAGCTGAGGAATGCTACTAAACTGAGAATGGAGATGCCTAAAAGCTGTCTTCACAAAATAAATAATATACTAATGTGCATAAAAGTTAACAATCATATTTCTCGAACAATTAGAGAACTTCCTGATAGCAAATTTAGGACACAACTTAGACGATGGTTAATAGAAAACTGCTTTTACACCATGAACGATTTTTTTAATTATTAAAGTGTAAAATTTGGAATGTGAATTATTCTATTATTTAAATTCTTTTTTTATGATAATAATATTAATATTAATTACTTCGCGTATGACATTCACACTATTAATTAAAATTTATCCATGACATACTATAATAATTAAATTGAATCTGAAATACTTATAATGACGTAATTTCAATCTCAATTTGTGTACCTACTTATTTAATTTTCACGTGCCTACTGAGTGTGAGTTGTGTTAAAGCCCTGTAATTATAATTTAAACACTTTTTGTAAAACCACATCTCCTGCGAATAAGTAATCATTTCATTTTATGTCGAGTACACGTACCTAAACAATAGTTTTGCGTCACATTTGAGCTAATCCCCGATTTCCAAATTTGAACTTATTCTCTGTCACATTTTTTTCTATTATATGAGTGTCGAGTGTGAGCTGGCTGTTGACTAGATCTTGACAGAGATACTAAATTATGTTTCAAAATGGTACCAATGTCAAAAGTCAATGTTGGTTTCCAGGCGTTGGTTGACCACTATGCCATTGTACCAATTGGCTTCTTCTTCAACTCATGTGCCTTTACTAAACATAATATTATTTTAGATAAATAGGTAATATTTCTGTTGTCTAATCATTATTTTAGAAACAATCTGGTTTGAGATCAGGAAACGAATATGAATATTATAAAAGTTCTCCAGATTTTATCGCCAAACTTAAGGTCCAGTCTTTCATTTTAAATCAGTAAAACCACTTTCACTTTCTGCGCCTTAAATACTTAAAAAGAACGCTCAAGTAACTGTCACTCTTAAATCTAGAAGATAATAAAAACGTTGTAAATTCATGTTTGTGTTTTAACTTCCTTCGCAAGTTAAATCCAAGTTTATTTTTAATCAAACGACTTTGTCAGTGAGATCATAAAAAATCCACTCCTCATTTTCAGAGTAAACAGTTTCTTATATACTTACGATGTTTTGACAAAGTAAATTGAAATTTATTGCTTTCGCCTGAAGGTTTATTATAGATTGGTATTGTCTAATGCCAAAGGTATTGTTTTATTTTGATTAAACGAAAAGGATAAATAAACAGCGGAATATGGTGGTTGATTTGATGGGAGATAAATGAGCTGATATATGGTTGACGAGATAATACTTCAGTTGGCTTCCTGATTTTTTTATGGCATGTTATGTAATATTGCTTATCTATATAGTTTCAGATTGCGTCGTAATCGGATCAATATTTTATGTATGGAATTTTATTGCAATATGCTTGGTTATATTGTGGCCATTTGCATAACGAATTAGCTGCTTGGACAATGGAAAAATAATTGTGAAATTACACGAGCAATATAACTAACTCATAGTCATGTACAAAAAAATCCTCATCAAAAAACTAAAACAAATCTATGTACATATATATTTAATAATACTTAATTATATATAAGATAATCAGTCCTTCAAAAAGTCGGTTGTGTGGCGTTAATATGAAATCAACGTAAATCAAATCTTAAATTTTTTACGAAGTGGACAAATTAAGTACCACAAAATTTAAGATTGCTGCTTAAATGAATAAGGCAGACGCAGAGATGCTTTTCACAGTAAACACATAATTTACTTACTCGTATTATACACGTATTAAATATTTTCAGAGAACGTAAAATATTAAAAGAAAAAGATATTCTACAAAATTGTTGAAGCTAAATTATTTTTATTATATACCTGGATAACATTTCTTAGAATAACTGTGCCTTTGATCTCGTGTATCCTATAATGAGGACGGTACAAAGTGGTGACGTTTTATGAAAAAAAAATACAACATTGAAATATGTTTAATATTGAATTGAATTACAAATATATATCGCTCTGTTTATGTCTTTAATTAAATTTGTTTTATTTTCTTTCTGATCATTATAAAATTTTCAGATTCTTAGTTTTGCCACCAACAAAATACATAATATTATTCTCAATTCAAATTCATATGATATTCATTCAAAGAACGGACTTAGTAATATAAACGTCTATCTTCCCCTCCCCAAATGTACTCAGAAAGAAGCAATCGTACCTTTCAATTATTACTATCTGCAAGATAAAATACTCAAGCCAAGTTTCCCAGAAATACATTTGGTCCTATTATCAAAATTATAAATCATCTTTATCTTGCGTTTTGTCGATTTCCTCCATCTTTTGTTTGCGAACACCGAGGCTTTGTCGACTATGAAATGGTTGTGATTTTCTCTAAACATTTACGTTAAAGAAAAATATACTCTATTCTGATACTCGTAAAGTGCTACATTGACTGAAAAAGTGTCGACTGTTTATGGCTAACACTGGCTTTTGTACCTCAAATATTCGGAATCGCCGAAAAGTATTTTGACGTATGTCAATACATTCATTACCATAACTTTCTTCGATTCGAACCCATTCAGAGAAAAAAATTTCAATCGGGTTATAAATAAAATGTGATTTTTATTTACATGTTTGTCAATATTTTGATTTATGTGAATATTAATAATGGAAGTCAAATAAGTACTTTGGTAGGTATAAAAGAAAGAGTTTCGTCGTTCCACTTATTATGAAAAACCGGGCAAGTGCATGTCAGACCACGCACAACGTATGGTTCCGTAGCTGCCCACCAAAATAAGAAAGATATGAAACATAAGAAGTGGGATTTATTTTGTTTTTGTTTCATATTAGTCATACTACATACTAACAACAATAAAATAAATTTTCAATTAAATTTGTACGAAGTTTTATTATTTCTCAATTGGTCGGCTGTTACACAAAAACTGGTTAAGCCTACTTAGCTGTGATTGTTTTCCTTTTAATTTCATTATAAATTTCAGTTAGGATATACTTAGATCGTCTAGGTTTGTTATCTCGAAATTAGTTTTCACCCCGTATTCAGAAGTTACAAATGTTTTTTGATTGAATTCGTTTAGTTTTATTTCACGACTGTTCTCTGTCCAGTTGCTAATCCGTCCACCTGAGATTCTGTACATCTCTAAAAACAACCATTGAGCTGGCAGAGGGGGGAGGGAGGGGCGTTGTACACTTGACTCTATCAAAAATTTGCACATGCATGCATGTGCATTTGCTTTAGGGATGCGTTTGTAAGATGTCAAACCTTAAAGGTTTAATATTTCACAAACGGATCCCTAAAGCAAAATACTATACATAGTTTTTAAAGACCTATCTAATGATACTCCACACGGTGGGGTAGGTGAGATAAAAAAACCCTCAATTTTTTACGACTCTGTCGGCGTAAGTAGTATATCATATCAACCCATATGATGGCCCACTGCTGGGCACGGGTCTCCCCAGTACATCCTGGGTGTAATTGCCATAATCGCCACGCTTGGCGAGCGGGTTGGCGATCGCAGTAAGGCTTTAAGTACGCAGAGGACGCTGCTGCCCGTCCTTCGGAGTGAAATCCCTTAGTCGCCTTGACGACACCCACGGGAAGAGATGGGGTGGTACTATTCTTAAGCCGGCACCACACGGCATAGCCGGCACCACACGGCAAGTAGTATATGAATATTACTTACGCCGAATATTACAACTTTGTAGCACTAACAATCTTTAACGGACATGGCGAACCTACAATGGTTCTGTTTTGTCATTTTGGCTACGGAACCCTAAAAAGCAATTTTGTGTGATAAATTTGTCTACGACTATGTTGCAGTTGTCTTGCTTTATTCTGTAACGTCTCAAAATATTATGTACTACATACTGTAGGTACCTACAGTATTGCCACTCGTTTCCATCTGCTGTTTTTCCGCAAAGTTTCCAATGTTTTGACATATTTGTGGTTAGTGTGACTATTTTAACACAACAAAACGCCAAGGCACGACCCTTTCGACTGACAATGTCTAGGTAGTATCTTATGTCCAATATGGTAAAACGTCCAATGTCAAAATGTCTGGCTACCAAATCGTTTAGTCATTGATTTGGGGCCTTCGATAACTTGAGATCCCTACTTAATTGTTTACCTAAGCGTGTTTTTTTACCCATTTTACAAACTATATTTCTTATTTTATACGATAATTAGAAGTACTTAGGTTAAAGTTAATCTTCAAAACCTATATATCACTGAAGAGTGCCACTACATCATCAGATTAGCTTAAAGGTTACAGAGTTAATGCGTAATCTTCCGAACTACATCTACATGCAAAATCTCATAGCGATATGATAAAATTAGGTAGGTAGGTTAAAACTGATCCTCAAAACCTATACATCCCTGAGGAGTTACACTCCATCTTCAAATCAGCTCCAAGTTACCAAAGTCTTGTATTGTCATCCAAGCAACATTCTCATACAAAATTTCATTACGATACGATAATTAGAAGTAGGTTAAAATTGACTTCCAAGATTCCACCACATTGTTACTTACATAGTTATAAGTGAAGCTAATATTAAGCGTAAAAAAACAAGTTCAATTTTAATAAAATAAATTAACTCTAAATTGTTTATACCTAGAAACTACTACCTACACATTCTTAACATTAGCGAGTAAACAGTCGTTAATACTATAGGTATATGTTTTTTTATTAATTTTCATTTTGATGTTACTTTATTTTTCCTCTACGTCAGAACCAGGAAAGCGTTTCTACATAAATAGTAATTGTAAAGAGGTAGTATTAATTTATAATCAAATGAAGCAGACAATTGAGGCTTTTGAGTTGTTTAATTTTATTGATATTCGGTAAATAGTTAGATACATTATAGGCATATTGGACATTGTAGGAGACTAGACATTGTCAGCCGAAACGCCCTTCAAACTTTGGCGAAATCTCCCAAACATTTGTCGATCATCTCAAAAATGTCAAAAAAGAATTCGCAAATTGGGTTGCAGATGACTATGCAAAAAAAACATTGCACTGACCCCCTCTCATGTATGCAAACATACGTACAATGTAGGAAACATTGTACGAATGTTCTGCACGCTTAAGAGAGACTGCGGTTACACACAAGAATTGTTTATGTTCACCTGTAGGAACCGATTACTGAATAAATTAAGATATAACGCTCTAACTACACTAAAATTATAGTTCAACCAGCTCTGATGATAGTATGTTTTCGCATTTGTATGTTACAGATCACAATTCCCCAAAGTCTGTCGGCAACCAATGGATCTCCTCGGGCTAAAGTGTGTGTTACTAAGAAGTGTTCTGGTTAACACATTTGCATTATATTGATTCTCGTTTCTAGTTTTGTTTACTTATATTAATTTCCTCATATGAACAAAACAAGCGTCATTTGCAATTGACGTCATACAGACTACTTATTATATGCACAATATACTGTGATGTGTCAGGTACTTAAATATATTCATATCATTATAAAATTTATATCTTAAACACATATTGCTCACGTTGTTACCTGAATGTAGTTCCAAGAATACCTAAATATCATCATCTTTGGCCTATACCATCTTGGTCAGATGATTAAAATAACGTAACAAGAGTCTCAGCATTTTCGCTGGTGACTAAAAAGACCGATTCGGGAGCCACAGCAGCGACCAAGTATTGCGAGGTTAGTTTGGTTGTGCCTGCGTGCTCGTTTTTAGGCCAGGTATTCCAACCAAGCGTTATAGTAGGTTTTGAGGCCATCAGCAATGACCCCTCTCCACAGATCGCGCTCTTCTGTGAGGTCTTCCCTGTGGGAAAAGTCAACGTCAAAAGAGATCATGTCACGCTTTATACTGTCCTTAAATCTCAACTTTGGTTGGCCTGCAGGTCGCTTAGCATTGGGTAGTAGTTGTAAATACACAACTTATACAGTAGGGGCTTAATATACTTATTCGTAATAGTACCTACCTACTTTGTTTTACTTGCTGCTGATTATACAATAAATTTTGAGAGGAAAATTTTAAAACCTCGACACATGTGACTAATAGTGGCTTATTTTGTAAACAAGGTAAGAACCATCAATATAGTACCTACTAGCTTACCTATAAAAAAACCGGGCAAGAGCATGTCGTACCATGCTCAAGGTAGGGTTCCGCAACCTCGAATAAATGCATCAGCAGAAGAGCGTATGTTCATGGCACTTACGCCCTTTTGTTAAGAAATGCAGTTTTTCAGTAATAACTCAATGACGGTATATCCGATCATGTCCGAAATAATTTAGTTAAAGTATTTATAAAGCGCTACTTTTGTGATTTTTTCACATTTTTTGGTAACACGGTTAAAAAAGTTAAGGGGCTGGGGGGACAATTTATGCAATTTTCGGAGCAATTATTTCCAAAAATATTCACTTAATCAAAAAAGTTTATTTGAAACCTTTAAATGTTTTTGAAAGACCTGTGTACTGATGTGCCACACGTTGACATTTGCTGAAAAAAAAAAATTTCACCTTCTGTTACATGTATGAAGTGCCCTCTCTAAAAATATTATTATTATTATTATTTAGCTATCAAACTATGTAGCGGCTACTACAAGACACCTAATCAGTAAATTTCATCAAGATTCATCAAGTAGTCTTGAGTAAAATGCCTGTGACATACGGACGAACAGACAGACAGACAGATAGACGAACATGACGAAACTATAAGGGTTCCATTCGTGCCATTTTGGCTACGGAACCCTAAAAATGATAACAATAATATGCAGTAAATGCAATTACATCATCATTACTCTAAGGAGTTCCCTTTTCTAAAGACATAAAGATGTACCCACTAGTTAAGTCATAAACGTAACAGGGTTACGATATTTTGAGCGGAGTTTTATAACTCTCCTTATGATAACGTAATAAAATGAAACAATATTGTAAGAGAAAAAGTTGCAATCTTGGCAAGAGACAAACTGATGTACAATCTTAGGTATCACTTCGCAATTTCTTCGGTAAAATCCATTAGTGTTATGACACGTCGTTGTAGATTGTTCTAGATGAGACTTAGAGTCACATTCAGGTTTAATTAAAAATTAGGTTACTTTCTGATATTTTTCCGTTGACACTATTTTTCGTAGATATTTCATGACAAGCGTAAGTGCAAATTCAATTGGCTATTTTTAATCTAAGATCTCAAATTTTGCGCTCAGGATTACGAGTATGGGTCATTATCATGATTAAAATTCAAGAACCAGGTGAACAAGGTAAACACCTAGGTGAACAAGGTAAACCCGATAAAACATAGGTACCTTGGTTAATCGAATTGTCAACTAAAACACACATTAGTGTGTTTTAGTTGACAATTTGATTAACCAATTGTAAGACAAATTGCTCCCTAAACGATTAATATACACAACGACAATTCGAATTTTTCAAATCCAATGAAACTATTGGATTGATAGTTCTCAAAGGTATCATGAAGTACTTCATTATTTTTCTGACTGCCTATTTAGGGTTCCGTAGCCAAAATAGCAAAAATGGAACCCTTATAGTTTCGTCATGTCCGTCTGTCTGTTTATACGTCCGTATGTCACACAATGAATATTGATTAAATTTTGTGAAAAAGTGTCTTGTAGTAGCTGCTACTTAGTTTAATAGCTAAATAATAAAAATAAATATTTTTAGGGGGAGGGGGCACTTCATGCATGTAACAGAAGCTGAAAAAAATGTTTTTGAGCAAACATCAACATGTGGCACATCATTTGACAGGTCTTTTAAAAACATTTTAGGGTTCCTAATAAAATTTTTTGATTAGGTGAATATTTTTAGAAATAATCGCTCCGAAAGTTGCATAAATCGTGTCCCCTAATATTTTGAACCTTGGGACCAAAAAATATAAAAAAATCAAAAAGGTAGTGTTTAACAAATAACAACGTTTCTCAACAAAAGGGCGTAAGATCCATTATAAACATTCATTCTTCTGCCGATGCGATTATTCAAATCTGATTTTATCATATACGGCAACGGCTTCGGAACTCTACACTGATCATGAGATCCGACATGCTTTTGCCCGTTCTTAATTAAATGAAATAAATGTTTTATTAAGGATATAATAATTGAGCATGGCTCTTCCAGCAGGATTACATCGAGCGTCCATATGCTACAATTTGTCGCCCCACGGACACATTAAGAGGAATATCATTTCACTAATGGACCGTTGTTTATATGTAGGTGTGTAAAAAGCTGAACAAAAACATCTCTGGGGCGCTAGTTTAATATACGGACGTGTTGAAGCGTGAAATATAATCGTTATCATACATTTATGCGGAAAATTCCAATTGTGCGGTAAATGAACGTTTTCTTTCTTATGTTGAAGAGGTTCAGTATAAGTGGCGTCTGGTTCATTTTCGAATGTATTTCTATGAAGTTTGTATGATGAATTGTTTGATTTGTAGGTAGATAATAATGAACGCTATTTTTAAGAGATCAAATCCATACTAATATTATAAATGTGAAAGTAACTCTGTCTGTCTGTTACGCTTTCAGGTTCAAACAGCTAAACCGATTTAGATGAAATTTGGTATGGAGATAGTTTGAGTCCCGGGTAAGGAAAAAGGAAAGTTTTTATTGCGATAACCGACATCCACGCGGGCGGACCACGGGCAATTTAATTCCTCGCAAACTTAATATTTTTCGAACTCCAAAGCCATGACCAAATATGTGGGACTTGCCGAGGAACGATTAATCGCCTAGTGCCATGTGTTCGGCTTTACTTCGTATTTGCGAAGTAGGTAGTCCCACATGCGAGCCATGTTCTAATACCTAGTTTTTTTAGGCAGAAAACGTACCGACAATAAACCAAGCGAGGCAAGCACTAACAATTGTTGTTTGGAGAATTACGAGCTCCCATTCTCACTACTCGCAATACGGCGAATAATCTGCAGCTTAGGCTTCAAGCACATCTGTCGGAAAATGCGTCCAGTTATTATGGTTGTTGCGTCTATTAAATCATTGGTAGTGTGTAAGGATGTTTTATTATCTATTAGTGTATCTACTCTTCGCCCGCCTTAAAATTTAGAAACCCTTTACACCTCTCTGTTTAGATAACAAATAGAAAATGGGGTTTTTAACTTTATTCTGCAAGTTCTCTAATTCTTATGAAAAAAAAATGGGTTCAGTTCATTTGGCGATTAATTTATATAGATTTGTCCGGTTTGGCGTTGCGCGGCTGTCGATTTGCAAGTCGCGACGCATCCTCCGTCAGATGTGTGCCGACCCTTAACACAAAACAAAACAAGTTAATTTGTTTTATGTTATTACTATGCAAGTATTGTACCTATAACCTGTCAAACAAGTTATTGATTCATCAAACACAACATTGTTTATATAGCGACGTTGTCTTGAGTTCGGAACTATCTGCGTCGGCATCTCACAATCATGGTTTCTCGTGTCTTTGTTATTTGTTTAATCGTCTTTGTAGTCACTATTGTGACTGCTGCGGTTGAGGAGAAGCCTTTAGGTGAGTTTTTCTTATTTCTTATTAAGTTTTTGAATGAATGATATATAGATTTCAAAAATAATGTAAGTTATATTGTAGTTTGTATTGTTCGATTTATTTATCACTTCAATATTTTTTTTTGAAGTGAAAATGTCTTTAACGGGCGGCGTTGTCCACTTTTTTTGGTTTGGGTATAAAATGTTAAATGTGTGATGTAATAATATCACGGAATATCACGGAAATCGGGTGGTCTAGAAACCAGAAGACCCCGGTTCGACTCCAAATGATTATTTCTTCCCTTTTTTTATTTTGATTTTATTTTTTAACCTGTGATTAAATATTTCATATTTTTGATTTAATTGTCATATCGTTGTCATTGTCATTTTTAAATCGTCATGTTTGTGTACGATAGTGCAATAGATGAATATTCTATTTAACCACTTATATCATAGTACTTTTATACCGACAAAAAAAAAATATATGTTTTCACTTCTGCCGGCACTCTCAAAGTGCAATCCGTTTTTTTTTATACTGACATAGATGAGTTATATATATCAATCAAATATATACCTATACATTTAATTGAGTAGGTACTCATCTTATTGTGATTACAAAATGAGTCAATATTTAAACTCATTTAATTTTAGCTCCTTTGTTGTAAGTAGTAGCTCATACTATGTTATGTTATTTAATTTGAATAAGTCCTAAGTTGTATAAACTATATTAGATAGTTTATACAATGTTATTCTTGTTATAGTACAGACCTGAAAGTTATTTGCACACAATCCGATGGGGTAGTTTTTGAACCATGTTATATATTTTTATTAATTAATTAAACAATCAATCAGTAATTATTTCATTAATCAATCATATTCGTGGCAGCACCGTAAAGGCATATCAAGTTTATAAACATAAACAAAAAATATTTTTATTTGAAAAGAACGGCCACGAGTTTTTATTGCCTTGTTCTATTCTCCGGCTATTGTTTATGATATAACAAGTCTTGTTTTGCAGCCGGAGTGAATGTGTGAATGATTTAATCTGAATAAATACTCGAATCTTAAACAAAGTTGTTGAGCAATTATACGCTACTAGCGAGTGGATTTAATTACTTTTTCAAATTATAACTAATAATTACATTAAAGTTGTATTTTTACCACAGATTGCCCAGCAAATGAAGTGTACTACAAATGTTCCT
Organism: Herminia tarsipennalis; assembly: GCA_945859575.2. Taxonomy (NCBI): domain Eukaryota; kingdom Metazoa; phylum Arthropoda; class Insecta; order Lepidoptera; family Erebidae; genus Herminia; species Herminia tarsipennalis. The sequence continues at coordinate 20,123,705 of OX243835.2, forward strand.
TGGAAAAATGCTACAAGAAATGTGCTGAACTTATGAATCCACCACCGTGCCCCGCGTTGGCGCCGGGTTGTTATGTGCCATCATGTGAATGCAAAGATGATCAGCTCAGAAACGATGACGGCAATTGCGTTGCTCCTGACAAATGTTGTAAGTGAATGAAGTTGTGATCTGTATATGTTAGTGTGACAGAAACTAGATATGCCGAAATCGTTATCTTTATTAGAGCAAATAATAATCTCTTTGTTGTCGATATTATCTATTTATAACAAAAACATGTTTTGACTGTCTGCTAGAGGTCGTGGGTTCGATCCCCACCCAGGATAAAACTTTGTGTGATGAGCACGATGATTTATTCTGTGTCTGGGTGTTATTTATCTATAAAATGTATGTATTTAGAAATGTAAGTATATTACATATATTTCGGGACTTAATCGCGTGAATTATTTAAAGGTACGAACCTTTTATTTACCCGACGTTTCGATCGAATTGCACCGATCGTGGTCACGGGTCGACTCGTTCGTACCTTTAAATAATTCACGCGATTAAGTCCCGAAATATATCTAATATGTATAAAAATCGCGAAAGTTTAACGCAATCGCGAAACAATAAATGTAAGTATGTTTATCGGTTGTCTGGTTTTCATTGTACAAACTCTGCTTAGTTTGGGATCAGATGGCTTTGTGTAAGTTGACCCGTGAAGATATTATGTTTAATGGATCTATTCTGACTTGCCGTAGAGTCACAGATTACCTAATTGTGATTATTTGAAAAGAGCGTTACTCTTGTCCGTTAAATTGAAATTAATGATTTCGATTATTTTCTTTACAGAAGTTCCTACATGCGTGGCCACATGTAAGCAATTAAGAAGAGTAATAGCACATAATAAAGGTTCCGAAAATAATTAGCCTTTTATTATCCCCATTACATAGAAACTGGTCAGGCCTACTGCAAAAATATTGGCTCAAATATATCTATACATACATATTGATGAGAACATCAGTTATCCACACCAATATTTTGTACCTACTGACAAACTCAACCATCAGGTGGCTCTATGGTGAGTTTAAGTAGCAAACCTACTATAAAATCAAACAAGTGAACGCTAAAACTGACGAACATATTATTCCAACCTAGTGGCTGTATCCCGCGGCTCCATTTGCTTGTGTGTAAACCAATTTCCTTACAAACTTTGACTTTCTAATTAAATATTATAAGACCTTCGGAATTGTTGAACCAATTGTTGAAAATCCGTTCTTTGCTTATATCGCCGTAACACAACAGCCCATAACAGAGATACTGTTATGTGCTGTGGCACCCCAATCTTTATTTAGCCAAATTCTGACTATCATCGGACTGCGCTTAACATCTGACAGATTAGTTCGTCAGTTTCATTTGCTCAGTAATTGAAGAAGTACCAAAATACACCAACATGTAGCGGTTTAATGCCAAACCTATATCTACTTACTCACGGGGTATAAACTAGTATAAACCAATGAGTTTTTCCTAGTTTACCCACAAAATAACAGTTCATATTCATATATTAATTAAATGTTATGTTTATTTCCGTCGCGGGTCGCATAAACAACGGCCTTCATAATGCAGCCTTCACAAGTAGATTACGTTTGTGTGCATAATTTGGAAGCAAATATTTTGCTGCAATTCCTAACTTGCCTCCCGCATGTTCATTCTCCAAATTAAACCTAATTTATAACTACCCTCATGACAGTACTTGTACGAAAAAAACGCAAATGTTATTCTCGCTCTGAATGTAACCGAACATTTATGTGAGAAAATAACGAATTTTTTGGGTTGTTAGCTGAGAACAAAGTAAATAATCTCACTCTATTATCTTCGTACCTACAAAGGCTGTGGATGACATTACCTAATTTTATCCGAGGTATGAGTTAACATATTTATGCTAAATTCGTTTGAATACGTATGCCTAGTCATTATAATAATAATTATCTATTATGGCTATTACTGTCACATCATGATTCCCAGAAAATTGGATGTTGTAGCTATAAGCTACATTTATGTCTAATATTATCGATTGTTTCTATATTTGATGCGAATACGTATCCTATCCTAGTATGTGGGTGTAATGCAGCCTTTTCCTATATACCTACTTCATTATGATATACTTACTTCACTACAGTACCTTGGTATGACACTATTTTGTTACTTTATTATTCAACTAGCTGACCCGCGCAACTTAATTTGCGTATTTTTTTCCCGTTTTTGCAACATTTTTCATTGCTTCTCTGCTCCTATTGCTCGGAACGTAATGTTATGTAGCATATAGCCTTCCTCTATAAATGGGCTACCCAACAGTAATATAATTTTTATTCGGACCAATACTTCCTGAGATTATCGCATTCAAACAAAATGTACCACAAAATGGCAACAAGACATCGATCAAAATGGCATGTTTTGATCGATAACTTGTTGCCATCCTGTAGTGCCATGATCGCATTAATGTAATTTTTTTAAGATGTGTAATCAAAAAAATCAGACAGGTAGTTTTCACAGTGTTCTTTTGAGGTTATCTTTATGCTTTCTAATGAGTTCTAAAGTGACCGAAACAGGTGGATATCTGATGGAGCAAGATCATGGGTATACGGAGGCTGCATCAACACATCCCAGCATAGCTCTATCTCCATTTTGTCTGAGTGGCTATTGATGAGTGCTATCTGACGTTGTCATAATGGAACACCACGCCCTCCCTGTTCACCAGGTCCGGCCGGATTTTCTCAATGGCTTCTTTTAACCTCTTAAGTTGCTGACAGTAGAGGTCAGAATCGATAGTTTTAACCGGCGGTAAAAGCTCATAGTGGACGATTCCTTTATAATCCCACTATACACACAGCATCAATTTGTTCCGAGTCCGGCCGGTTCTTTGCCACGGTCTGTGGGGCTTATCCATGCTTCGACCACGATCTTTTTCGGATATTCTTATCCTAGGTGACGCATTTTTTATTACCCGTAATCAACTGAAATGGGTCGAAATTGTTATGTTTTAACAAAGATCGAAATCACAAATGGAAACACATTGCATTAAGTTTCTCTCATGTGAGAACATGTGGTACACAAATATCATTTTTTTTCTTGTCCCAGACTTTTGTAAATGACGTAAAACTGTTTTGTGATCAACATCCAGTTCTTTAGCAATATTGTAACTACTAATATGTCGATGTTGCTGCACTTTTCCAAAGATGGCACTGATTTTATATGTCTACTCGTATTGATATCGCACAAATTTTATTCGCGGCGTACGTCGCATTTTTACCTTTATTATAATAAAACTTTAAAATGTACCGAATTTCTTCGTCACTTGAATGTTTTTGCCCCTACCTATTAATAATAGGTACATACAAAAATTGTTTTTTTTTAATTTATATTGAGATTAAACCTATTAGTTGAGAGATTAAAAAACTGGGCAAGAATTTGTCGGCAATAGCTCATTGACGGAATATCCGATTATGTTCGAAAAAAATTTAGTTTAAAGTATTTCTTACCTTTTTTGTTTTTTGTTTTCATATTTTTTGGGCACACGTTCAAAAGACATATTTTTGCAACTTTCGGAGCGATTAATTCTATTAAAATTTTCATAATCGAAAAGTTTATTAGAAGCGTTTAATTGTTTTTAAAAGACCTATCGAATGATGTACCACACGTTGATGTTTGCTCAAATTACATGTATGGAGTGCCCCCCCTAAAAAAAATATTTTTATTATTTAGCCATCAAACAAAGTAGCGGCTACTACAAGACACCTTTTCACCAAATTTTATTAATATTCATTGTCTAATTTTTGAGTAAATTGCCTGTGACATACGGACAGGCAGACAGACAGATGGACATGACGAAACTATAAGGGTTCTGTTTTTACCGTTTTGCCTATGGAACCCTAAAAAGAACCAGCTCACAAAACACACACAAAATGTAATTTGGACCAAATGAAATCTAGGTGAATTAACGTGTATGAATTTGAATACAGTTATCAACACAATTATCGCCAAAAACTTATGGGGGTTTATTTTTAATCTACAAACTCAATAGAATTTCTGTAAAAATCAACAATCCTGTTTTTATTCATTTTCCAACACAACCGCAGAAAAAACAACTTTTTTCAAAAACCGCCGGCCAGCCACATTAACAACATTTCTGTTGAAATTTCAACGCGGACACGATTTTTTTGTGTACATTCGAGAGTGGCCTGGTTAAATATTTCGTGATATTCATAAACACTCAGTTGTAACTGTGAATATATTTTAAATTGCTTCATGAATAGAAAATGTAAGTTTGCAAACCGGAATTGCGTTGAGAAGTTTTAGTGCGAAGTATCTGAATGCACGAAGATATGAACTCTTTAAAATGTTTCTGTGAAATAAAATGCTTTCAATACTGAGCTTGAATGTGCTTGAGTGAGTGCACAGATAGGGCACTGTAAAATATGCTTATGACAGATAAAAAATGTTTGAAATTTCCTCTTATGTTATGTCTTCATTTTTTACCATATCGTCTTATTATAGCACCGTAGGCAATTAACGCCCTATTTTTAAGTAGTTTTTTTTATGAATATAGTTTAGACGTAGTAAAAATATAAGTATTTTTCTGTTTTGAAAAATGCTAGTGAGCGCTATTTGCTTTATGTTCTGTTTTAACCCTCAATTTATCTGAGCTCAAAATCTGATGCTTAAGTAATTAAGACAGTACCTATAAGTAATGATGGAATTGTGAATGAAACAAAACCCCTAAATAAACGAGGAAAAAAATGGAATATAATTACAAATGCTAATTTGTACAGATTGTTTGTGTACATTTGTGCTATTTGTACATATTTTTTGAATGGTCATAACTAGCTTTTCCTTGTAACTTCGCTCACATTCTTATAGCACATGTTATTCTAAGCGATTATATTGTAAAATTTAATTAATGTCCGTCCAGTAGTTTTCGTGAAGGAGAACAAACTTCAGTTTAAACTGTAAAGCGTCAAAGAAATGTACACATTTACCCCATTATTTATAATTATTTAGTAGACGTTCTAACAACATTATAACTTGTGAATGTTTTGTCATTGTTTTTTTTAATTGCATTTCAAAATAGAATAGAAGAACAACAATACATTCGCTAGTTAAAATGCTGTATAGTAGGTACGTCTACTAACTAGCTTATGCCCGCGACTCTGCCTGCGTAGATGCCAGATTGTTACCAAGCACTTGAGCTTTCTAATGTATGACGCAGCTCACAAGTATTCGTCTTTCGTTTAAGATACAGGCATTGCGACCTCGCAAGATATGCACCTGCATGTCTCGCAATTTCTATATCCACCCTTAGATCGTGGTGGAAACCATTAAACCTTTGACGAGAAAGTCCTGAGAATGGTTCATCGCATCTGCAGGCTTTTCGAATGACGGAAGAAATGTGGTAGTAATGTATAAGTAGTATAAGTTACAGTGTAGACTTCAGATACTCATGAGTGAGCGAAAGCTTCGTACTAAGTCTGTCCGAGACACTTGCTATTGAACTGAGCCTCATAGATTGACGTGATTTTGAGCGATGCAGCAAACCATTACTTCTTGTATTATTTCGATATTTATGTTGGTATAGATTAGTTTTAAATCCTTGTGCACATTTATAAATATAGAATCACTTGTCCTGACTGACTGATACGTCAACGCTGAGCCTAAACCCAGTAGTTAGGCTCACACACGCTCATGCGGATTACAGAAACGGTATTAAAAGAGCAAAGCCTGAGTGGCGGCACTCTGGTACCTATGTTTCATATTTAGATTGCTTGCTAAATTGGTAAGAAAAAGTGGAACACCTACAGTGGCCACTTAGACTCTCAAATCCCTCGTGTCTTAATCGGTATATCGATAGAGAGCTTTGTATGTTTTGAAAGCGTGAAAGTTCGTTATAAACTGCTAATTCCATCGTCCCGAGTCTGCTCGAGACACTGGCTGTTGAACCTTGCCTTATGCATTGAAGTAATTTCGAGAGGTCAAACTATAACCATTATTTCTAATCTTATTTTGACATCAAAGTAAGCACCGACACAGACACTTATTAGAGTTACTAGCTGTGCCCGCGACTTCGTTCGCGTGGAAGTTGGGTTTATATTAAGGTAGTTTATGTTACAATTTAACTTCTGTGTAAAGCATATTGGAAACATGCTCCACAATGATCTGTGGCATCTATGGATATTAGGGCCTAGCTCTAATCAGGGCCCGACCTATGGCAAGGCAAGCCAAGCAAATGCCCAGTGCAGCAAAATGAAGGGCGACAAAGTTTATGGCGCCAGACGGTTAGAAGACAAATTATAATAGTATTTTACCAAAATGATTTGCATCACATCAAATATTACTATTATCGGTTTCGGGTTAAATGAAGCCCGAAACCGCCCAAGTACTCGCGCGAAATAGGGCTAGTGTGAGATAAGTTTTTAAAAAAATATCCTGGTTTTAAAACATTGCATTCCCGCGGTACTGTGATGCGTGTTCAAACAAACAGACAACATTCAAACGTTTCTAAAATATATAGTGAATTAGTATATCTTTTAGAAACGTTTGGTTTAAATACTAAACTACTGTCGTAGCCGAGGATAGAACAAAGTGTGCAATTAGAGAGGCCTATGTCCAGCAGTGGACTGCGATAGGCTGATGATGATGATGAACCTGTCGTTAATTAAGATCATCATAAATTCATATCCGTAAATAATATATATATAATACTTAATCGTAAGAATTTCAGATTTATTTTTTAAATCAATTTACCTGATTCTGTTTAATTTGTATTTAAACGCCATCTATTATCAAAACTGGATAAGTTTATTTTAATACTTGATGACTTTAAATTAAATTATACTTAAACTATCATGCATATTAAACGTATGTAGGTAAGCAAGGTATTTAACCTAAACGCGATTAAGACCCGTAATATATATATATATTCATAATAGTTGTGCCCGCGACTTCGTTCGCGTGAAAGTCGGGTTTAAATTAAGGTAGTTTAGGTAACGAAATAACTTCTGTGTAAATATGTTGGAAACAGTCCTGTTGACTAAATACTTACTAAATAAAAATTGATCTGTTCTATTCTTTTAGATAGTTAGTTTGGTGTGCGGCTTAAGAAGTGGGTTTTCTGTTGTTTTTGTTTCATTCTTTCAACGTTATACCTACTTATTACCTAATAATTTTTAATAGAATTTGTACGAAAATGTTGTTACTTCTAATGTGATCGTAAACTTGTAAAGCCTAAGTACTTAACTGTGATAGTTTTCCTTATAATTTTAGTATTTATACTACTACCCTGATTTTTTTCACATACCCAACATCAACCATTTAGCTGGCAGGGGGACACTTGACTCTAACAAAAATGTTCACTATAAAGCCTAATATTATACACAAAGGAATCCTTAAATCTAAAAATAGTCTTCACAAACCCTAAACGCTTTTTAAAAGACCTATCTAATGATACCACACACGATGGGGTAGGTAGGTGAGAAAAAAATCACATCCCCACTTTACATATAAGAGAGGTACCCTTAAAAAAATAATGATTTTCAAGATTTTGTTGTTTCACTTTATCACACACACATATTTATCGGCGTTAGTAATTTATTCATGCAAAAGTTGCAACCTTAGCACTAACAGTCTCTGAGCTAAGCTGCGGACGGACGGCCATAAGGGAACTATAAGGGTTCTGTTTTGTCATTTTGGCTAAAAATGGGGTGTATTTCATATAGTGTTACAACGCAATACTAATAATAAAACTGCTGTAACACTTTAGTAAGCAAACACAGAGCGTGCCGTGTGTGTCATGCCCGCGAAAATGTCAGATATCCCTAAAGGTACGGTTGACAAACAACGACCCCCCTCCTCCCGTCACCCGAACTACTCACACTTGAACGATGTTGAGCCATTCATTATCGTTGAATTGATGAACACGTAATCTCCAACCATAACCCCAAAACATGATCCTCGATGCACCTGTGTGATGCGTGGTCAAACAAACGGACAGACAGACAAACATTTCTAAAAATCATAGCAATGTGTTTCTTTTTAAAACTTCTTTTACTAAGTATAGAACATTATTGAATACAACGCCATCTACTTTCAAGAATGTTGCCGTTGTTTTGTTGTTCACAATTTGATTTCATAGATGGCGCTACATGTACTTTTTTTACGTGTGTAATGTCTTTTTTTTTAAACGAACACATCATTTCTGGAAAATGTCGAATACTTTTTAACTATAATGTAATATTGTTTTTCATTTCTACTACGATTAATTCATTACTCTCAGCAGTGCATGCAATACCTATAATTAATTGCATAATTTACTTGATTTTTAATATAAAAAGTAATAACCAAAGTAAATAAGTTACCTACGGTCGAAAAAATAACTAAAACATTCAGAAAAATATTAAAAAAGGATAAAGACAATTTAAATAAATTCAAAAAGAACATATTCAGACATCAGATTCGAGCCTGGGACTTCGTCGTCCAAGTCCGCTAGCATAGCTTCGAGGCTATACTATTAGCTACTTAACACGTCAAAATAACTGTTCTTATGAAACTTAAAAATGTTGTGTTTAGCTCCTTTTAGTTTTAGCGTGAAGTTATGCATTCCACGGGTTACAATATTATAGATAATGTCTAATTGTGGAAATTTTTGTGATAAACCATTATGGTGCGACAAAAAATACGTTGCTACTCGTTCCCCATAGACGTTAGCGTAATGATTCATAGTGTAAATAATGTCCTATAGTATTTACTATAAAACTGCAAATTTTCATAAAGATCCGTCAAGTAGTTACTGTTTTATAACGAAAAATAGCTACAGACATTATCCCTTACTGCTTAGCACCTATGGGAAAAAGCGTGATAATTTATAGCCTAAATGTTAATCTGCATCTATTAGATTGCACGTGCAAAATTTCAACCGAATCTGTACGGTAGTTTTTGCGTGATGCGTGTTCAAACAAACAGACAGACAGACAGACAGACAGACAGACAGACAGACAGACAGACAGACAGACAGACATTTCTAAAAATGCAGCAAAGTGTTTAAATACTCTTTTCGAACATTTCCTAATATTTTTTTCACTAAGTTCGGCCATGTACAGACACGTGAAATTTACAGTTTTATTATATGTATAGATTTATATAAAAGCGTCCACAATTGCAGGTAAGCTTGAAGGTCCATTTTCGTGCATCGCGGCCAACGACGTGCGGTTGATGCGCGCGGTCGCAATCGGCCACGATGCACGGAAAGCAACCTTTAGCGTGAGCAGAACCTGAGTGGCGTCTTCTTCAATCAATGGCTTCAGAAGTAGAATTGATATTTTGAAGGCCCGAACTATGGGAAAACGGTGTGATAAAATCATCGCCTTTGAAGGCCCACGTAAGCCGGCCGTTTCGGGGCGGTATTGCGGTGATTATCTGATACCCTAATTCACATTTTGCATGAAGTAGATACCACTGTACGGCTATAGTGCAGTAGTAAAGACCCTCGAAATGGTATTCCTATTTCTTTTTAGATAAAAAAAAACTCCATAAGGCCACGCATCGTTTTTAGGGTTCCGTAGCCAAAACGGCAAAAAACGGAACCCTTAGGTATAGTTATATAGTGTAGCGCATATAGTATAGCGTCATGTCCGTCTGTCAGTCTGTCTGTCCGTCTGTATGTCTGTATATTTTTAGAAGCTGATTTTTTTTTTGGCTAACATCAACGTGTGGTACATCATTCGACAGTCTTTTAAAAACATTTTAAGGTTTCTAATAAACTTTTTTGATTGAATAAATATTTTTGGAAATAATCGCTCCGAAAATTGCATAAATTGTGCCCCTCCCCCTTAACTTGTGAACCGTGTGACCAAAAAATATGAAAAAAATCACAAAGGTAGCGTCTAACAAATATTTTAAACTAAAATTATTTCGGACATGATCTGAGCATTGAGTTATAGCCAAAAAACTGCTTTTCTCAACAAAAGGGCGTAAGTGCTAAGGGTTTCGCAGACTTAAACAATTGCATCAGCAGAAGAGTCCATACGGTCTTCTGCTGATGCAATTGTTTAAGGATGCGAAACCCTACACTGAGCATGGTCCGACATGCTCTTGCCCGGTTTATTTATGAAATTTAGTTAGGTTTAACAAAACCATGATGAGCCGTTATTTATAACATTATAAAGGATGCAGCCATTTTTGAAAAACTATATCGCAATTTTGTTTAATCATCTAAATAATAACTTTAAGTTCTGATAATATTTGAGGAAAGTAGGGGGAAAAAAATTTATCTTGTCTTTCATACAAAAAAAGTTGGGAAACTGAATAAACACAGCGGGGAGATAATAACAACAAAAGAGGATTCAAGTGGATTATATTATTCTAATTCTAAAACTAATATAAAAATAGCGAAAAATAGAGAAAAAGAAAAAAGTAACCTCAGCTGGATCGAACCCTCGACCAGCCGATTTCGGTTCTAGGCTAACTGTTCAACCAGAGGGCCACGGGAGATACTGACTATTCGTTGAAATACCCGTCCTCATTAAACTTTTGAAAGATTGTGTTTAAGCTCCTTTTGATTATAGTTTTTATAAAGATCCGCCTAATGGTAGTCGTGTTATTTGCAAAACATTATGAAGATGAAGTCCAAAAACAATCATTTTGCGTAATTGCTCAGGTCTTAAAGAAAATAGCGTGATGATATGTACCCTATAATTGAATCCGGGCGTAAGTGATAATACTCGTACTCACAAAATTTGAATAGAATCTGTCTGGTAGTTTTTGCGCCAACCCCGAACAAACATACAAACAAACAGACACGAAAAAAACAAAGCATAGATTTGAACTCAGAAACCCTTAATTAGTCGATCTAGGTTAGTTTTTTTTAAATATCTCCAATGTACAGACAAAGCTACTTTACAATTCTATAAAAGTATATAGATAGATAGATAGATAAGGAGGATACTGTTTGAAAATACCACTCTCCTTTTTCCTGCAGTAGGGCACTAGCCCTGTGTCGCGGGAATTTAAAAACATGGAAATCACGAACACAAAGTACACCCAGACTCTAAACAATAATTTGTGGATCACACCAAGTGGGTCTCGTCTGGAAATCGAACCGACGAACGACCTTTTGCGCAGCAGTCGTACACACTATCACCGAGCCACCAAGGCAGACATCACACATACCTACATACGTTTGTTCAAATAATATTACCCACTTGAGGCATTGTGATAAAAGAGACTAATTAGGCTTGTCAGTCAAATACCCTGTTCAATCAATGGCAATGTAATGTCATCATACAGCCTATTTGAGCCACGTTCGTTCTGAAATTCACACAGAAATATGGACTAGGCAAGTTTCTATTGTTGGGTCTCAATTGAGCTGCGTAATTTGCATAAGCAAAGTTGAATTTGTGGAACAATGGGCTGCATTATTCAGGTTTAAAGTGCTGCTACAAGTGTGTTTAAGGCTTTATTGCGGGTAATTCGGATTTTGGGTCACGCTAAGTTCGTAAGAAAGGAAAAAAATATATTAAGAATCTGTGTGACACAGCGGGCGTGCGACTGCTGAGCAAGAAAGTTGTCGGTTTGATTTCTACTCCATGTGATTCATAAATATTGGGTTCGATTTTTTGTGTGCTTTATGTCCGTTAACTAAATTTGCAAAGTCCTCCGACAGTACACAGGAACAGGGTCCTTAATCACGATTTTTATTCCGTGCCCACGGCAAGCCCATGCGGAACTGTCAAAATCTTATCATAATGATAAATGTACAGTGTAAGTTATCACGTAAAATGTTACACCTTCCATAGTGTTATTCCATTTTGCATTTTTATTAAATAGCTATAGAGTTTTCTCTTTGTCAAATTTCAGTAGCGAAAGACGTAGGTATGGCATAAGTATTATACCTTCCCTTAAGCAAAATCAAGTGATATTGCTTGAGGATTTTTTTGATATTTTCAATATAGGTACTAATAACCGCCTGCTCTTGGCTTCTTTATATTACACCAAATAACTTCGTAAATAAATTTTGAAAAAAAAATTACAAATGCGCCCTTCCCTATCTACCACCTACTTTTGTCAAACAACCATCTACCACACATCTGTGAGACCCCAGAGTAAAATCGATGTTTCTCTGTCAGGCTCAAAGCCTAAACCTAACAATAAACAACGATTTTTACCCAGTAAAATAGTCTGTAGGTGGTTAAGGTTATAACTCTAAAACAAGTGATCTTGGTGTTAAAGGGTTATTATATTAAATATTTTCCAAAACTGATATTACTAAGTTATTTAGTGCTATTTAAAGAAGCCACTAGTAGGAAGCTATTAGTATAAGGTCGGGGCAAAAGTTTTTACGTATTTTACATATGAAGAAAAAAAATGTTAGGTATATTTTTTTTATTTATTTATAATAAGTATGTGCCGCTTTGATCGATGAAATGTTGCCATCTTGTGGGTGGTGCCATGATCCCATTGTTGTAAAAATTTGAGATTTTTGATCAAAAAAATCTGACAGGTAGTTTTCACAGTGTTCTTTTGAGGTTAACTTTATGCTTCCTAAAGAGTTCTGAAGTGACGGAAACAGGTGGAAATCTGATGGAGCAAGATCAGGGCTATACGAAGGATGCATAAACGCATCCCAGTCAAGCTCTCTCAATTTCTACTGAGTGGTTATAGATAAGTGCGGTCTGGCGTTGTCATAATGGAGCACCACGCTCTTCCTGTTCACCAGCTCCGGCCGGTTTTTCTCAATGGCTTCTTTTAACCTCATCAGTTGCTGACAGTAAAGCTCAGAATCGATAGTTTTACCCGGCAGCAAAAGCTCATAGTGGACGATTCATTTCCAATTCTACCATACACATCGCATCACTTTGTTCCGAGTCAGGCCGGGCTTTGCTGTGGGGTTTCCTCAGACCCTGGCAAAGCACGGCCTAACTCGGAACCTGTACATGCTTTGACCACGATCGTTTTCGAAAATTCTTATCGTAAGTGACCCATTTTTCAACACCCGTAATCAACTGTTTAAGAAATGGGTTTGGGATTGTTACGTTACAATAAAGAATCGCAAATGGAAACACATTGCATTAAGTTTCTCTCAGTGAGATCATGTGGTACCCAAATATCAAGATTTTTCTTGTACTTTTGTAAATAACATAAAACTGTTTTGTGATCAATATACAGTTCTTTAGCAATATCGTAACTACTAATGTCGATCTTGCTCCACTTTTTCAAAGATGGCACTGATTTTATCCATGACAGCCCGGTGTCCAGAGGGCGCCTCATCCTTCACATTAAAATTTCTACACTTTAAAAAGCTTGAACCACATTTGTGCTACTCGTATTGATGCCGCATTAGGTCCGTAAACCGAACAAATGTTATTCGCGACGTTCATCGCATTTTTACCTTTTTTGTAATAAAACTTTAAAATGTACCGAATTTCTTCGTCACATACGTTTGCTCGCTTAAAAAATGGCTGGAAATAGTTTTTTTAAATTTATTACATCTTCAGAATGACAACATTTAATGGCATTAAAACTAGCCAGTTACATCCAGTACAACAAAAGACGTTTGATTACTAAAAATACATACAAAATACGAAAATACTTTTGCCTGTACCTATTATATTACAAATCACCCTGTATAACTTGGGTTACGTCATACAATATTCAATCTCAATAAAAAAATAAAAAGCTGAAAGTTGATATAATATTTAAAACCGAGAGGATATTATTGTTAATACATCAATCATCAAGATTAATATTTTACTTACTAAAAATAAATTAATATTTCCATTAAGTAAAATCCATTAACTCGTTCATTAATATCAGCTGCTGTAAATTGAAAACCACTCTTATGAATTGACAGCTTATTTTCTTACGTATTTCGACGTGCCAGAGAATTTAAACGCAATATGGTGAAAGCAATCATGATGGTAATTTGTGGATCATTTCCTTGTGTTATATAAGTCATCAGGGGCTTGTTTGTTCAGGGAAATGAGAACCCTCGCATTCTTGTTTCAACGCTAGATGTTACACATTTGTTCGTTACACTGTGGGTTGGGCAACGGGATTAGTTGCCTAAGATTTGTTACTTACTATAATAATGTGTGGTATATTTCAAGATTAATGAACTAAGACAACAAACATATAAGAACCCTGAAATGATTACACTTCATGTTTTAGGAAGTCGTGTAACTCAAAGAAAAACAATGTGTAAACAAGAACACGACCATGAAATAATCTCATAAAAATTAACAAAACTATCAAGAAAACATGAAATTGGGTAAGTAATTAATGTTTTTCATCTCTGGTCTCTAATCTATAAATAGTATAAAGCAAAGTCACGGTTTTCAACCGACTTCCAGAGAGAAGTGTCTCTTGCCAGATATATTTTAATGCCGAGGCGCGCTGCTAGTATGAAATAACTCTAAATTACAACGAAACTATTACCAAGAAGTTATTTCTACAATAAAATTCTCCTTAGAGATATTAAACATTTAATTCAGCTCTGTTAAAATTATGTCCATTTCGTATGAAAACAATAAGTTTGTCAAGAACAATTGAAACGATAAATTGAATACAGTTGTGCGAATTTACGCCAATACTCACGCGTAATAAAGATACCTTTTGAAAGGGAGCATCTCCCTCCTTACTTCGCCAACCATTTTTAAATAAAACAATCTACAATTTCTATCATTTTTACTCCATTACTGTTTCTGTCTGGGCGTTGTATTCATTCTACAGTGTTAAATGCGCAATGTAAATTGAAGATTGCGAAGTTTTCACTAACAATAAGATGACTGGCTGTGAACATCTTTATTACCCAGTCGTTATAAGTTTCTCCTTTAGTGCTGAGAGGTTTTCTTTTAAAATTAGTGCCGTAATATTTGAGTACGTGAAAAGGGGCAATAAACTGTTGGGCCGCGACTTATTCTTGTATATAAATTTTTTACAACAGCTATTTAGACATATCTTTGATTTTATTTTCTTAGTTTTATAACCAAGTTTTATTTTGCCAGTTTTGGTAGGTAATGGCGCTTGGGTCTTGAATTTTAATTCAGTAAAATCGTATTCTTAGTAATAAAAACGGTAAAATCCAAGCTAAATTCTCAGTTCTTTACAGTTCAGCCACGTTAGCTAGGTAGTTAGTCTTAGGTTAAAATATTTGCTTTACCAATGGCTTTCTGATTTATTTGGATTGCGGTTCTTATGCAGGTCGCAAATTCTTCTCTGTGTTTATCTTATCTAATTAGTCACAGGATTTCGAGATTACTTTTCGGATTACGATATACTTACTACTTCTTCACTAAAATAGTAACAAACTAAATACATGCCTTATAAATTTTCGCATTTATCTATAGATAATATTCGTTATTCGGATTCGTACCAACATGAACTATTACCTATTACTATTTTGGAAATATAGTTTTGTATCTCCCAAATATTTACTTTATTACTTTCTTTATTATTTACACTTTTTGAGTATATTTAAAGATACAATAATTGCATTTTTGAAATACTTAGCATAACAAAAACCGTGATAGTTCTTTAACTACCGACTAGATGGCGCATGCGAGGGCCCAACTCGCGAGCATCAAGGGATAGAAAAATTTGAGTAGTACTAGTAACATAGTCCAGATAGGTGGTTCGCTTCTGGCCCCGGTTTGGCTACGGAAGTCTCAGGGTTCGATTCGATTCGGGTCTGGAATTCAAATTTTTCTATCTTTCAAAAATGCAATTATTGTATTACTTCAATAATTAAAGATAATTTGTACATAATTACATGAGAGTCAAATAGTCATTAACTCTGGCAAATCGGATGTAACTATTCCAATTAATTAATACCTACCCATCGAAAATCCGGATACTAACATATACTAACGGTATTGTTTTATTCATTGTTTTGCATTCTATTTTCAAAATACCTAGTATAGAAAAAGACACATTCGCTAGAGTAAGTACTGGGTGTAATTATCTTTAACTATACTTATAAACTATAATAATTATAATATAATATTATAAAGAGGAAAAAATTGATTGTTTGTTTGTATTGAATAGGCTCCGAAACTACTGGACGGATTTGAAAAATTCTTTCATCGTTGTGAAGCTACGCTAACGCCGGGTGACATAGGCTATTTTTTATACCTGTATTCCCACGGGAACGGGAACTACGCGGGTGAAACTGCGAGGCATCCGCTAGATGTCTATATCTTTGAATGCTGTCATCAACGAAAGTACTATAATATGGCATTTATTCGAAGTAGGTCGAAGCATCGTATTATCTTCTCAATGTTATTAAGGTCCTAGCTCTACAAATATATAAGGTTTATATAAACATAGTCAATGCATATTTTTATTCGTTCATACACATTTCCTTCCTGTAAACCCGTTTAGTTATGACCTTCAATACTCTGTTATGCTTATTCTTTATGTGCTTATATTATAAGTTTATTATTAAAGCCTGCAGTGAAAACGTAGGTCTATGAATGCTATGCTTTCATTCGTATGAACGTAATGTACATTCAAGAGGTCCCGGAGGTATTTTTGAATGTTTACTAACATACTAAAATATTTTTTACTAGCTGTCCCGCGCAACTTCGTATGCGTAAATTTTCCCCGTTTTTGCAACATTTCACGTCGCTACTCCGCTCCTATTAGTGGTAGCGCAATGTTAATAACCTATAGCCTTCCTCGATAAATGGGCTATCCAACAAAAAAAGATTTTTTTCAAATCGGACCAGTAGTTCCTGAGATTAGCGCGTTTAAACAAACAAACAAACAAACAAACAAAGCAAACAAACAAACAAACTCTAACGCTTTATAATATTAGTATAGATTAACTAACATACTAATATATTATATTTTCACGTGACACAATAACTTGATTCTCTAAAATGGTAGATTTTCTTTTTTGTTTGTTTCAAGTTCCGTTCATACGTTTTAAAGGTTATAGGTACAGTGAAATTAGTCTCGAGAAATTTTTGCATATGTAGTGGTGTGTATGTTACTTAGATATTAGAGCGCGTTTCCACTATATCGTTCTGGCCCTTACAAAAATGTTTCAATATCCTAACATTACTATTTAATTTAATACTTATCCCTAGCAACACTCTGATTTTTGTTTTCAATAAAAACAAGTTTTTATTTTAAAGAAAAAGGTTTTGACTTTATTAAAAAAAATATGTCATTCAATTTCACGTCCTTGAGCAAACGACAAGGCGACTACCGTGAAACAATAAAATATCGTGTCGTTCTTTAGATGATAGTAGTTTAGCTATAGGTAAAAAGTTTTGACCATAATAATTACGAAACAAAACAAATAAATAAATCGTCACTTGATAGTGGAAAGTGGAAACACGCACAAAACCAGAATAAACCAGTTTACTCTGTCCGCAGGTGCCACGTGCAGTCTGACGTCAGTCGCTTGATACCGTTAGAACATAAAGCACGCATTTCATTAAAAAATTATAATTATTAGATACGTAGTAGTTTCATTGTGAAATTTTGTATTTGTTGATTGTTGTTATTGTTTGTTATTATTGTTAAAATATTTGTTGAAGTGTTTAATTTCAAGTGTGTAAGTGTTGTAACTTTATATTGATAATTCAAAATGGCTCCAGTGTTAAAACATGGTCGAGGCAAGCCTTTGACTTCTCAAACTAAGGAAGTTTTGTACTGTTTGTACAAATATTTCGAAAATGAGTGTAATAACAACCCGAGCAGTATTATGACCCCCACTCAATTAGTTGCTAAATCAACAGGAATTTCAATAGCATCCGTCAGAAAGGTAGTATCAGAAAGCAAATGTCGTCCTTCAGATCAGGAAGTAACATTTAAATCTCCTAAAAAGAAACCGAATCGTAAACCTACAATAGTAATCGATAACTTTGATCAGCAAGTTATCAGAAGAACAATTCATGACTTCCACATCACAAATAAAGAAGTTCCCACTTTAAAAACTTTGCACTCAAAATTGAAAGAAGATATCGATTATAAAGGTTGTGTCAGCACGTTACGAAAACACGTCATGTCATTAGGTTTTAATTGGAAGCAAACAGAAGATAACCGGAAACTTCTTATGGAAAAACACGAAATTAGATACTTGCGAATTAATTATTTGATGAAAATTGCTGAATATCGTGAACAACGCCGACCAATTGTTTACACCGACGAAACATATATACATACATCACATACCCTCTCGAAATCTTGGTCAGATGGAAGCACTTCAGGTTTGAAGCAACATATATCGAAAGGCAACCGCTTAATCATTGTTCATGCCGGTGGTATCGATGGCTTTATACCAAATGCATTGCTTATGTTTAAAGCCGACCAAAAAAGTGGAGATTACCACAACGATATGAACTATGACAACTATTCAAGGTGGATTCAAACTCAATTAATACCCAACTTACAACCAAATAGTGTTGTTGTTGTTGACAACGCACCATATCATAACTCAATACAAAATCCTGCACCGAATAGTAATTCTAGAAAACAGCAAATGATAGACTGGCTGACATTTCGAAACATTGAGCATTCATCCACGTTGCTTAAGCCTCAATTATATGAACTGATTCTGCAAAACAAGGCGAGATTTATAGAGTACAAGATAGACGAAATATTACGACAGCACGGTCATACTGTGCTGCGTTTACCACCATACCATCCGGAGTTTAATCCTATAGAAAATATATGGGGGATAGTGAAAACATATGTCGCAAAAAAGAATGTCGCAATGAATATGAAGGTTATAATGTCATTAGCTGAAGAAAAAATGAACGCCATAACTGTAGAGGAATGGAGAAAAGTTTGTTTGCATGCTATTGAGGAGGAAAGCAAATATCAGGGTAGAGACGCAGCTTTAGACACAATATCAGAACGAATCATAATTAATTTAAATAATTCATCTGATGAAAGCGAGGATGGGGATGATTGTGATATGCCTGGGGTTGATGAATTAATAGAATAAAACATTTATGGCCGGAGAACACCTAATTCATACACGTCTTCACTGAAGTGAAAACCGGCATTCAATGCTTGTAATGTTTGGAACTGGCTTGTCTGCCTCATACAGTTCCATAGATTACAATGCGGTGGATACACATTTTCACGACCGTATTAGTACGTAGTGCGTATGCGTAGACGTGCACGCATTTGGTGTGCTCCAGCCACAAACGTATATTACCTTTAAAACAATAAAAACTAAAAATAAAATGTTGTTTTTTTTATTTGCTGACCATACACTACTACAAACGCAAAAATTTCTTCAAGCTAATTTACCTTGTTTAATCTTGTGTTTTTGTTACTCATTGTGATTTTAAGCATTTTTTATTCTAAGGTTCAAGAACCCGTGATGACTAGGAGATCTGTCCCTATATTGATAACCAACCTGCACCGAGACCACGTCCGAGATGTCCAATTTATCTATACTAACATTATAAAGCTGAAGAGTTTGGTTGTTTGGTTGAATGCGATAATGCGAACTGCCTACTTGTTCGAGTGGTTTTTTTTTTAAAGACGACTTCCGCTATACGTTACGAGCCCTGTGTCGCGGGGGACTTTACAAACATTCAATTCATTTACACAAAGTACACCCAGACTCGAAACAATAATTTGTGGATCACACAAAGTGGTGTCCCGTGTGGGAATCGAACTCACGACCTCTTGCGTAGCAGTCGGACACACTCCCACCGCGCCACAGAGGCCGCCAAAGGCTTTTAGTGTTGGATAGCCCATTTATCGAGAAAGGCTATGGCATCAATGAAAAATAGCGATGATGCCCCATGGAAGTGGTGGCTTACCTACGGCTTTGTGATTTTGGGAATTTTCAATATGTACAACGTTATTTTTTGGTATAGAGCAAACCTGAAAGGGGTAAACGAGTTCTTGAGTGGAGACCGCGGCTCGGCAAACGTAGTGTAGGACGCCTTCAGGCCAGGTGGAGTGATGATTTACGTAAAACGGCTGGCAGGAACTGGATGCGAGAAGCCGAAGATAGAACAAAGTGGCGTGCAATTGGAGAGGCCTATGTCAGTGAACTGCGATAGGCTGATGATGAAACCTGAAAGTAGTTTGTTCAGAATCAGTAACGCAATCCATTGGATGTAGTTTTTGGACTATATTATATATTTCAAATAATTAATTAATCAATCATTAATTAATTTATTAATCATTCTATCAGTTCAAATGCTGTTCACAATGTGATGTGAAATGTGATCATCACTTATATTTTAATAATAACCATCGATTACGTACTACGGGACGTAATGACGACTTGAATGGTTTATAACTTTGCTAGTTTTCAATATTTTCTTTTTTTTTTGTGTTTTCTTGGGGTGTCTGAGCTTTGCTCAATACTAAAAATAATCTTGTATATATACTTGGTTCATCCACACTTTGCCCACAACTTTTGACTTGTCTCCTCCTTTCTCTGTCTACCAAAAATCTTTAAAATGTAAGAGGTAACAATTCCTAAAACATTTTCTAAATGTAAACTGTTTGAACTACAATTACTTACACATTTAATGTGTTATTTCAATTAGGACAATTAAGGTAATTGGTTAATGCGATATTATGAGGCGGTATGTATTCTGATCACGTTCAGGGTCTAACGTCTTGTCGGTACCCTTCTATAATGTAGGCAAATGGAATGCGGCCCATTGGTACATCGATCGGTACTGAAAATTGAGAATTTTAAAGTACCAAAATTGTTTCATCTTCGTATAAAGTGTGAATGAATTTGGGAGTAATACTACTAAAATATTTAGAAGCTAAAATTTTGATCATGGGCTACAAAGAAATAAAAATAGGTTCTCTATTTAACCTATGTACACGTATTTTTTGTGATATTATCAAGAACTGTTGGATGAGGTTTTCGTTAATCAACTACATATTTTCTCGGTAAGGTTTAATGTAGATAACGTTGTCCTAGAATATAAGATACTAGGGTCCTTATTCACGCGGATGCGCGGCGTACATCTTTTAGCCCAACACTTATGCGCCAGTTCGAAGGAGCTTGTCACGGACACTGTTGAAAGTAATTTAAATTTGTTTGGAAATATGTTTTCTTTTTGTAATAACAGATGTCACTGTGCCATACCGCTGAATCGCGATATGGTTTCGTTACAAGCGATGGTATAAAAGCCAACCAATATTTTTGTAAGTTGAACACTTTATACAGTACTATTTCATACATATACATACATACATACATATCAACCCATATGATGGCCCACTGCTGGGCACGGGTCTCCCCAGTAGAACCTACTGGTATGTAGATCCTGGGGGTAATTGCCATAATCGCCACGCTTGGCGAGCGGGTTGGCGATCGCAGTAAGGCTTTAAGTTCGCAGAGGACGCTGCTGCCCGTCCTCCGGGGTGAAATCCCTTAGTCGCCTTGACGACACCCACGGGAAGAGATGGGGTGGTACTATTCTTAAGCCGGCACCACACGGCACAGCCGGCACCACACATAGTAGAAAGTAAAAATCCATAGTCTGAAAAGTGGAGTGTTTCATTCACGGGCCATTGGAGGATGTACAGACACGAAATAAAGATCGTGAAGGACGTTCGTTACTGAAACGTAAATGCCTTTAATAAAGTTTGTTTCTATATAGATATTTAATATCTATATACATAGAAACAAACTTTATACTACCCTATTCGGAAATATTAAGAAAATCAAAAGTAGTAACTCACTAACATCAAAGAAACACTAAGGCCAAAACACATTATATCTAAGCCTTCATTAAGCTGTGATCACCCACATATTGTTAAGAAGAAGCTTAGCTGTTACTACCCGTGTACCATTAACTTCATATTACGGTTACTAATATGGCAACAAGATGTAATCAAGACGTATTATGTGGCTATTGTTAGCTTGTTGTACAACTAAACTGACGAGCAAAAGTTCCGGGTCACTTACTACAGAAACTAGATGTCTACCAAAATATCGAACATAGCCCATTCAAATAAGTTGTATGTGAATAAGAATTTATGAGGCATTAAACTAACTCTTATTAAACAATTTTTTACGTTTTTTACTATTTTTAAATATCCAATAGCTTAAAGCAATAAATCTTGTGAAAGTAAAATGTAAAAAAGTACAAAATGATTACTAGACCTGTTTTATTTAATTCTAAATTGTATTTGTTGAATTGTTAATTTTTTGTTTGTTAATTTTTTTTATATTGTGTTTTGTTTAAAATTGACATTTAACTATACTAATATTAAAAAGCTGAAGAGTTTGTTTGTTTGAACGCGGTCATCTCAGAAACCACAGATCCGAATTGATAAATTATTTCACTGTTAGATAGCCCATTTATCGAGGAAGGCTATAGGCTATATAACATCACGCTACGACCAATAGGAGCGGAGCAGCAATGAGAAATGTTGCAAAAACGGGGAAAATTTACGCAGACGAAGTTGCACGGGACTGCTAGTGTAACATAAAATCTAATCATATACAAAAAAAATGTTTAATAAATTTATTTTATTTAATGCGTGATAAAAATCCTTGTAGCAAACTTTTTATTTCAAACCTTGCACATTTTAGGAGGAATCGAAGTTTTTTAAGTCACCCAGAACTTTTGCTCGTCAGTGTATATTGTATACTGTGTATGATAATGTTCGTATTAAATATATTATGAAGGGAGTGGTCGACGTTTGCTGCCTGAGGGTTCACATTGGGATCGTGCCACAATGTTTGAGTGGGTCTGTATACTAGGAATTATTATACAAAAGCCGCAGCGAGGGCTCTAGTAGGCCTGGCCTACTCTCTTTTCCAGAAGCGAAATTTCGTGAACTTTCTAAATTTTACATTTTCCATTGATCCTGGAAATATATAATACGCGAGCCTACAAGTGTCGTCCTTTTTTTTGAGTCAGTCAAAACACGCGATCTTCGTAGCTTATATTGTATCTTATAATCTTACAATCTTATAATCGTCCGTACATTCTGTACCGTACATTCGTCGA
Organism: Herminia tarsipennalis; assembly: GCA_945859575.2. Classification (NCBI taxonomy): domain Eukaryota; kingdom Metazoa; phylum Arthropoda; class Insecta; order Lepidoptera; family Erebidae; genus Herminia; species Herminia tarsipennalis. The sequence goes on from OX243835.2 coordinate 20,146,690, forward strand.
TCATATCAAATACTTAAAAAAGGCATTCACAAATGGGTTCCCAGATGCGAATGATAATACTTTATATACACTGACCGAATACTTTATATACACTGTACGAATCTTTGCACGCTCATAAGGGACGCGGTAGTATTTTATAAAGACTATAACTACTAGAGATCCGTACTCATTTTCATTTTTTGTGAATGAATGTATGGAGTAGAAATTAAAATTGAATAATTTCAACTCCATACATTCGTTCACAAAAAATGAAAATGAGTACGGATCTCTCGGATTGAAGATTCTTTGTTTTAAAAAATATCACAAAGTGACCGCTTATTTTATTTGACAGAGTTTTTAAAAGTAGGTACTTACACAATATTGATTATTTTTAGATGGTTCTAAACCCCTAACTCAAAAAGAGGTGGAGTGTGTATAGTGTGTCTATATGACTGCCTCTGTGGCGCGGTGGGAGTGTATCCGACTGCTACTCAAGAGGTCGAGGGTTCGATCCCCACCCAGGACAAAACTTTGTGTGATGAGCACGATGGTTTATTCTATGTCTGGGTGTAATTTATCTAAAATATGTATTTAGAAATATATAAGTATATTTATCAGTTGTCTGGTTGCCATAGTACAAGCTCTGCTTATTTTGGGACCAGATAGCATTGTGTGAGTTGTTCCAAGATATTATTAAGTGTATTATGTGATGCAAAAAATCGTTTGAACATTTTTGTCTTACATGTCGGTATTATTTTTAATGTTATGTAACATTATTTCCGACTGCCTCTGTGGCGCGGTGAGAGTGTATCCGACTGCTACGCAAGAGGTCGTGGGTTCGATCCCCACCCAGGATAAAAATTTGTGTGATGAGCACGATGGTTTATTCTGTGTCTGGGTGTTATTTATCTATAATATGTAGGTATGTATTTAGAAATATATAAGTATGTTTATCAGTTGTCTGGTTTCCACAGTACAAGCTCTGCTTAGTTTGGGATCAGATAGCGTTGTATGAGTTGTCCCAAGATATTATATAGATATTATTATTTTGCTGATTATTATTATTCATTGAGGCGTCTGTATGGTGACCAATCACATCGAGAAGTTACCACTGATTGGTATTAAGAAGAGTGGTTATTTTAGAAAAAAAAAACCTTCTCCGTGTCTAGGAGAATACGTTCAGCCGTCGTACGTTGGTATTGCGCCTTACTTCTGTTTGATTAGCCGTCCCATCGGTCTATATCATACACGTGGAAATTGTATTTGAACACACTTTTGTGTTCAATAATATCTTTTGCATAAACATATGTCATTGTGACTGAAATCGTTCAGAGATCAGACAGCCATAGAAACCTAGGTATCTATTAAATATTTTCCATTAATTGGAAATATTTAACACATACTAAATCTCTAATAATCTAGCTATTTACGTGGCATTAGTTTACTATTAGACACGGTTACTGGTATTTAAAATATCGGCTGGAAACAACAGTAACATGGTACTTTGTATAATTAAGTTGCGACATACGTACTTGCAGTAATACCTACCTAATAAATATTCGCCTGCGGAAATAAATAAAATGTCCGCGTACATATTTTACAAAACGTCAACAACATTAACGTTGTTTCGGAAAATTGAGAAGTGAATATAACATCGTAAAAAATTAATGAAAATATTTCATTTTTATTTCACAAAGTGAGTTGTTTGTCCTGTTGTTAGTTTAAATTAAATTTTGTTGAACGCCATCCGATAAGACAACAAAAGACGAATTGACCTCGATAAAGACAAAGCTTTTAGAAGTAAGGATTCAATTGTTAACGATAAAATGAAAATTAAACATTGCTTTAGGAAGTTTTTCGCTGAAAAGTTATTGTTATTTTGTCGATGGAAGATTGCGTCAATGGTGTAATGAATTTGTATGACAAAGTATACATAACTAACCTTTTCTTGCGGCCTCGCCTACGTTAAGTTCGATTTTAATAGCCTCTGTGCTATTACGATGTTTCAGCTAGCATTGTAAAGTTTCGTCTTTACAACTTTTGTGCTCAAAATATTAGAAGGATATTAGATATATTTCGGGACTTAATCGCGTGAATTATTTAAAGGTACGAACCTTTTATTTACCATTTAAATAATTCACGCGATTAAGTCCCGAAATATATTTAATATGTATAAAAACCGCGAAAGTTTAAAAACAATATTAGAAGGATATATTTTAACCACACAAAGTAAGAATGATGACAGATACTTAAGCAAGAGAGTCGACGTAACCAAACGTCTTTTGGCATATGGGCGTATCATACATATACATAGTAGCACATCTCGTAATGTCATCTTCGAAAAATGGCTTAAAAACCTGTCAGAGGCCGAATGTGTAATCGCTTTAAGGATAATTAACTTGCAAGTTCTCGACCTTGTTTCTGAAGCTACTTCTAAGATAACACATTATACGAGTAGTTTTCAAAGGGCTACCTTAACCCTTGCAAAGCGTATCCATCCAAACTCACAGAAAACCAGTAAGTAAACAGCAACCTGCAATGGACACGAGTGAGAACAGAGTAAAGTTAATTATTCATTCAAAGTGTTCCGTGCGGAACAAACCACATTTTAAACGTACAGCCAGTGTTAACGGGAGGAAACGCTGAAAAAGTTTTGAACAAATTAGCAACTTAATCTGGGTTGAAGCATGTTTGGGCTTGTTTTATGCTGATAGTTATTAATTTGGTGTTAAACATCAATTATATGCTCAAAATATCCACTAATTAGATGTGGTTTCCATCATTCAATAAAAGTGCACATTTTGTTACCCTTGATATTATAACGGTATTAAAGTTGAAATTTGTGCTCGATTTTAGGCACCTACCGGTGGGATCATAACTTGTATTTATCACTGGTGTGGCAAACGATGAATCAATTTCTATTTTCGCCAAATTATGGGGCTACGAAGCTTTTAGAAAACCAGTGCTTACGATCAAACATTTACGGATTTGTCAGTGTCACTAAAGCTGACCCCTTATCGTGCCAAAAACCAAAATGACGTGAAACAAACTGGGTGATTTTTTTTAAGATCACAATTTAAGATGATTACAGATCTATATTACCGATAGTGCCCGCTAAAGTCTCCCTGAAAGTAAGACTATTTTTATTCACAACTAAAATTTCAATTTATTTAACAATAGTGGAGTAAACTAAAATCTTTTTCAAGGAAACAGTTCGATGTATTTCTCCAAAGCGTTCGAATTTCAAGTGCTAAGATCTTTCTAGAGAAATCTAGACGGGTAGTTATTCTCAGACGGTACTTAAAGCGAAGCAAATACACAGATTTTGATAAATATATATTACCTAGTCTTGTTGCTATGAATAAAATAACAGGTTTGGATGAAGCATCGGCCGATGTTTGCCAAACACGCCAACGTGGCCTCCTTAAACACAATTACGGGACAGTAGTTCTAAATATTGTATTAGAAGCTTTATTCTGAAAATATAGCACAGCAGCATTCATGGCAATCTATAAATATGGCAGAATTGTATGCCGTAGAATACTGAGAGATAATTTATTTGTTAACAACCTATGCATTTCTGCGAATAATTTGGTAATAACAGTACGACTTCATTGGAGTACGTACCTACATACTAATCCACAAAATCACACTGATCTAACCCTAGAGTACTAACCTTATTTTTTTACTGCTCAATACTAATGATCGCTTGGGAGGCTACTTCATAAATGACACAATATTTTACGCATATTTTTTATTAAAATTGGTATGAAATTTAACAAAATAACAAGTTAAGCTCTCTCTTCTTTAAATTTAATAAAATAGTTCACCTTAAAATAAAATTCAGTCTTAAAATCAACCTTAAATCTAACATTAACCGTACTTGGACAGCCTTTATAATAATAATAATATAAAATTAAAAATTCACATGTAGCTTATAATTTCTAATCTAAATTAGGTATTAATAATATGTATTATCATATAAAATTAAAAAAATTTGGCTTGAGACTAAATTAAAATCAGATTATTTTTTCTTATTACAATGATAACAGTTCGGATCTCCGAACTGTTATTATTGTGATAAATTATTGTTTAGAACATCAATCTCGATGTTCCAAACAATAATATATAAGCTATGCATGCTTCGATCCTTTTTTTATAGCTGGTTCTTCAATATTCTCTATATTTTTGTTTTCTAACACCTCTTGTATAGCATCTCTAACTCGTTTCATCATTGTCGGTCTCTCTTCAGCTCTTATTGCACACCAGGGTTTACATAGCTCGTCGTTTAATTCTCTTATAAAAGTTCTTCTGTCCATTGTCTTCAGTCCACGAATCTTCGAATTAGATACATGCAATATGTACCTGTTAAGTACAGCCATTTTTATCATCCCATAAAATAGACAAATCGGCCAGCGTCTAGTTTTGCGATTACAACAAAGTGACCACACATTTGATCGAAGGTATCCACAGCACCTTTAGGGGAATAAATCAACGTCGTCCGAAGCAATATTTTGAGGATCATCTTCTAGCTGGTAAAAGGGTAAAAACGTAGGATCGGCCACGCTGTAGTCTGAATCGTAGTCCTCAACTTTTAATAAATCTTCAGTTTCACTAGCCGAATCTTCATTTTCCAAATAACTCGTCATCTGATTCTCGTCGAGATTCATCTATGAAACAAAATGATATTTTTTTCACTTGTTGTAACAAATAAATAAAGAGATAATTGCAAAAAACTAAAAGATAGCATCCATTAAAAACTTACCTTTAATACTAACGATCGCCTCTCAGGCGATCGTGAGGTCAATAATTCGATATCGGTGTATCCCTGCTAGATGTGCGAACGCTCTCCACATATATCACGGGATATACTATATTGGCGCGAACGCACACCGCGATACATAGGCGTCATTCAAAAATATTTCCAAAAAACCAACCGCGCGCGGCCTGTCAGGCGATGGTTAGTACTCTAGGGCTAAATACAAAATAGGCATGTCTTGTACAGACAGACATCTCAGATAAATTCTGCAAATCGTAGTGAAAACTGTATAAAATCGTTAGCGTTGAACTCAGCGCATAAAAAGACGATCGTGGAAGACGAGTTCACTACACAGAGTTCACAACGTACTTTACTACATATTTTAATAGTTACCCACTCATATCATAACGAAAAAAATAAGAACGTTATAACCAAAAATCCTACAGTTTAAATAGTTGAATTACAGCGTTATGAAATCTAAAAAAGGTTGTCAATCTTCTTATTGATTTAGCTAGGAATCATTGTAAAATATGTTTTGGACTTGATTCTACGACTGCCTCTGTGGCGCGGTGTGAGTGTATCCGACTGCTACGCAAGAGGTCGTGGGTTCGATCCCCACCCATAAAACTTTGTGTGATGAGCACGATGGTTTATTCTGTGACTGGGTGTTATTTATCTATAATATGTATGTATTTAGTAATATATAAGTATGTTTATGGGTTGTCTGGTTTCCATAGTACAAGCTCTCCTTAGTTTGGGATCAGATAAATTTGTGTGAGTTGTCCCAAGTTATTATTATTATTCTAAGAAAGCCAGAATAAGCCTTTAGATCTAAATCAAAACCGCAATAAAACCATATCCTACCAATAAGGGTGGGCCATAAAACTTTCAAGATAACCTATGCAATGCTCCGCTGGTGAGTTTCAATTTTTATTGTCCTATTCTGATCGAGTGTTTGTTTAGACGCGTAATTTGACCAAACCTTTAAGTATAGGAATGGGCAAGTGTCGATAGAAGTTATTGTTATTTTAGTTTACCCCATTTTGCTTCCACCAGGTTACAAGGTTAACCCTTTTGCGGTTACGATGGAATGGGCATCAATTATGCATACCTTTTATGTAGGTAAGCAGTGACAGGCTGTTATTTTATTTACCACAACACTTTCGTGTTTACAGCTTAGATATTCTAGAATAGTATCGACGGTTAAAAGGTATTATAAATGAGTTTGATATTATGTATGTGCACTCAGTTCATGAAAATTATAATTGCCTGATATATCAACGCATAGCTCAAGCCACTTAACAGATTGGTTTGAAAAAAAAACAACTCCTAAAATGGTGAAAAGCGCTAAGTTTAGTCGTCGGGTAAAGTTACTTTAAAATAAGCAATAATTTAGATACAATTTTCTCTATAGAAGGTATTTAGAGAATTCCTTCCACCATTTTTTATTTAAACTAGATTAAATAATAGTGTTTAGAATGTTGATACTCCTTAGTAAGTAGAAGCACGTATCTAAATAAAACATATTGAAAATATTTTTAAAACCTTTGCAAGTTGGAGTGGGTCGCTAGTAAAAGATATTGTAATGCCTGAAGCAAATTCTTTTTAGAGACTGGTACTAATATTCAGCGACCTTACTAAGGATTATCGCAGACCCATTACTAACAAAGGCCTTACACGATTACCATTTTAAGTAAGTATTGGGAATTGTAGCCACAGCTCTAAATGCTACCAATCGAATCTGAAAAGCAAATATTGTATAAATCGTAGTTTTATTTTTTTCATTTTATTTATCTACAAAATGTATGTATTTAGAATTATTTAAGTATGTTTATCAGTTGTCAGGTTTCCATAGTACAAGCTCTGCTTAGTTTGGGATCAGATAGCGTTGTGTGAGTTGTCTTAAGATATTATTATTATTATTATGGTAAATATTATATTATAACAAACATATAGTTAACAAATTATGGTAAAAACACATTTATAAAAAGATCTTGACGATTATATAATATCTCCACCTCTCATTACCTATATTTTTAGACGCTATCAAAAGCATTTATTTACCATTATTATTTGAATAGGTGGTGTACTCAAATTAAGAAACTTGTTTGTTATACCATATCCATTATTAACTGCACTACAATGTGTGCTAATATTAAAGTAAGATATATAAGTATAACATGATTTGTTAGTCTGAGGAAACTCTTTATAGATTATGTAAATTATTATTGTTTAGATTATTATGCAGTAATACATCTGTGTTTCCCAAATAAATAAAAAAAAGTGTATCTAGATAAGTACATAAAGGGCGTAAATATTTATTGTTTTACTAAGATATAATACTTATTTCTAGAAATATTTCCATTCGTTTGAAATTCAAATTATTCCAATCAGTGGCTTGACATTTTGTTAAAGTATTCAATATTATAATCTAGCAGTTTTTCTACCATATACAGTCGCACACGTTACAATAATTATAATAATTTTATTATGAGACTGCATCTAACTATTTTACATAAACAACAAATTTTAAATGATCCGTGGTAAAAACAATTCTGTAACTAATGTTAAATTATAATGTAATGTTTATAGAGTATATGTAGATTTTTTGCCGTTATAAGTTTGCAGAAAAGTAATGGAGCCATAAGAAATAAATATTAATCATTGACAAATAGTCTTTTGTACAAGCTTTATGTCCGAAACTCAAATAAACAATACGTTTGATTGATATCTAAGGTCGCTGTTTGTTTGGGACCAACCCAGCAATCTACCTACTTGATTGACGTAAAGTATTCGCTTATTCGTGTCTAAAGGCTCTGATATATTTAGCATTCATATTATCGTTCATGTACATTCCAATTTTATCATATAATATGTAACCCCAAACGTGTCATAAATAAGTATACCCTGAGGAACCTCTGGGATTTATGCGGGTTATACTTTGAAGAGATTATGGCGACTGAAGTATCAAAGGGCTACCCTCCATCGATAGCTTTTTAGCTTTGAATTAAAGTAATTCGTAATGTATATCGACAATATTAATACCAAATAACTATGAAATTAATATTTGTATAACCCTTTAGTTTATTTTCATTTATTATTCTCATTTTATAAGAATATTTTTTACAAACTTTAATAAAGCCTAAATATGTTTGAATAGTAAAGTTTTGTTAAGAAGGGATTGTTATTTATGTGTATTTTATAAAGATTGAGTTCAAAATTCGATTTTTTTTTATACAATAACCAGTTTTTTTACTGCTGTACTTATTGATTGCAGTATATGGGCTGTTTGCTTAGACAACTCTATGCACATAATCCTTAAGGGACTTTTAAATATTGAAAGAGTTGAAAAGAAATGCTTTGAAGTTTTTTATATATTAGTAATATTTTATCGATATCGAAGTATTTAATAGTAAGACACTATTTGTACTCGTACTGTGTGACCTTTTACGATTGTTTGTGGTCGGAAATAGAAAACCATAACTATATTGAATCCATTTCCTACTCAAGATTGCCTGTAGACATCGGAAACACTTTAGGTTCATATAAAATATATGTAACTCTATTTGTTACGTCCTACAAACATGGTTAAAGTATGTTCAAGAATTTATTGTTGACAATTGCAATGTACCACCTAATAGTATTATATATTATGGAGTGAAATATTTGTCACATAGAGACTAAATTTATTTTATCCACTTAGGATGCTTTGTTTGGACTTAATTATGTATGTTTGATATTATTACTTTTATTTATTTAACAACTCCGAGGTTTTCACTAGGCAGTTTGTTTATTTTTTACCTATCTTCCGTACGTACCCATAATAAAAGAATTATAATCGTAATTTAGCTTTATTATCTAAGTAATCTTAATTAACAAAATTTTGATAATGATTAAATATTATATTTTTAAACGTTAGTCGCTATTAACTTTTGATGCGTTAATTTGATTACCATTTTGCTGAGGAATGACCGTAATGGCTAAATTACTACTTATACCTATGTTTTTTGAAGGAATCTTCAATTTCAAAACACTGATTTATGTTACAGGAAGTACGAAATATAGTTCAAAGTTATTGTACGTTGCATTTTCGATAATATGGGTAAGTAGGATTACATTACGGAGCAACTACAAGTGGGTGCCGTAGGTACATCAAAATATATGTAAAACGTATACAGCCAAGTATGTATTTGCATTCGAAAAATGTGCATAACCGTGCGTAATATAATAATGCTACGTCACAGGGCAAATTTTATACGTCATTTTGCTAAATTATTCATCGTTCAGCCAGATTTTGTATAAAAGGGTAAGGTCTCATTGGGCAAAGTTTTTGTACCTAGTAGTAAGTTATTGTGAAATTAATTAACGTTATTACTTTATTAATATAACATTGATATTTTTGAACGTAGTTCCTTATCGACACCAAAAAACTATAGGTCTCAATGCGTTTCAATAGGTCAGCTATTTCGACCGTTACCGTGGTCCCGAGGTGGTCATCAGTCATGGTTTCAACCTAACTAAACAATTTAATTTTGATCAAAACTTTATTTAGTATGTTAGAAACTATTAAAAACTTTTGAAAAAGCTAATGCATGTGCCAAAGCATTACATTTTAGGAGAAATATTAAAAAATCTGATAATAAAGTAAAAGCCACTTGGAATATTATTGATTCGGAAAGCGGACGGGGTAAGCCTCGGGATAAAAGCTTTGAATTACTAATTATCAATAAGACTGTTACTGATAGTTTAGACCTAGCAAACACCTTCAATAATTTCTTTGCTGACATACCACTATCCAAAACCAGCTCCTTGAACGCTTGTCCAGATAAAGCCGAATCACTCTTGAGAGATAATGTGGATGAATGCAATGTACCATTTGCTTTTAGACCAATATCCATTTTGCCAGCTATTAGTATTGAAGTAATTTTTATATGCATTTCTTGCCAAAGACTTTACAAATACAATAATTGCATTTTTGAAAGATAGAAAAATTTGAATCCAGACTCAGGAATCGAACCCGAGATTTCCGTAGCCAAACCGGGGCCAGAAGCGAACCACCTATCTGGACTATGTTACTAGATATCAAATTCCTCTATCTCTTAATGATTACGGGTTAGGCCCCCGTAGCGACATCTAGTCGGTAGTTAAAGAACTATCACGGCTTTTGTTATTGCTTCGTTACAGAGAGCATTTTAACAAATTATGATGACGCAGGCCGAATATTGAAGTAATTTTTATAGGCATTTCTTGCCAAAGACAAATTTGAATCCAGACTCAGGAATCGAACCCGAGACTTCCGTAGCCAAACCGGGGCCAGAATTCCTGATTCTGGATTCAAATTTTTCTATCTTTCAAAAATGCAATTATTGTATTTGTAAAGTCTGATCCGATCCGATCTTATACAATTGAATTTAAAAGACAGAATTCAAACTACTAAGATAACTGAAGTAACATACTCCTCAAGTGCCAGAATAAAACCGTATGGTGTCCCACAGGGATCAGTCTTGGGGCCATTACTGTTTATCTGCTACATAAATGGTTTTTCTAAAATAACTCCACATCATATGGCATTATATGCTGATGATAGCACGATGATTTTCAGTTCAGGCAGGCAGTGTTGACATCGTTAACTGGTTAAATAAAAATAACCTTAAAATTAACTTTTCTCAAACTAAAACTATGAACTTTTAACTGAGACAAATGCATCAAAACTAACTTCAAATTAACTGTAAAGGAGAAGCAATTTTTAAAACAAAAACTACAACATTTCTAGGACTACATATTGATAATGACATTTTGAGTATATCGTTTTTGCAAAAAAAATAATTTATGAGGGTGTCGTTTTTGCCAAAAATAACACCAATTTATTTATAACTGTGGATAGCTAACGCCGATTAAAACAGCTACATATATTATACTGCCTACGAAAACAACTTTCGCTCATAAAAGTATATATGCAATGGCACATATGCTACCAAACGACATAAGGTCGAGCAAAAACCTCAGAGAAATTTAAGAGTAAACTTTTTACCTTATTGAATGAGATTTTTTTTTTAAATTAGACACCCGCGTTCCTAAAGGCCTGTGTCACGGGGACTTTACAAACATTTAATTCACGGACACAAAATACACCCAGACTCGAAACAACAATTTGTGTGATACAAAGTGGTGTTCCGTGTGTAGCAGTCGGACACACTCCTACCGCGCCACAGAGGCCGCCAAAGCATATTATCCTATTAATGAGTACCCTAATTATAGCTTTAATTGACATTTCGATTTTTATTTATCTACTTTATTTTAATATAATGAATACTTTTGACATTGTTTAATTTATTTTTTATTATTAATAAATTATTAGTAAATTTATTTTTTTAAGCTAGAGAGTACACATAAGTGCTCACCGTATTAATGTATATCATACCATTAATAATTTTGGCATATCTGGAGGTGGGACCTACATAATGTACCCTGTATATTCGCAAAATAAATGATTTTAGTTTGATTTGACGACCACGTTGAATTTTAGACCGTACTTGCTTATGTGCCTGTTTTTTATAGGTATTTTTTCATTGTTGTTAAAATGAATGCCATAAATAATATATATTACTGAAGTTTTCATAAAATATTTGTCAACGTACGACAAATGGGTACATGTCCTTAAATGTAAATTTCTTTTGAGGTGTGACCGTTATAATACAATAAAGACATTTGGATCAAGGACCTTTAGTAATGACGTTATTACGATGGCTCGTTCCTCACTTTTTTGTTACAGTTTTCACAATGAAGAGGCCGTTGGAAATAATTTTGACATAAAAGGGATGTTTAATTTAACGTGCGGTTAGACTTTCATCTTTAAATAAATGGAGCTTAAGATTATTTTTTTAGGAAAAATACGTTAACGTTACTTTTTAAGTTCTCCGTGTTGTGATTTGAAATTAGATTGAAATGTAACGTTGTTTTAATAAGATCTGTTTGTGCCCTGTTTTTTGTAAAAATGACGGCAATGCTCAAAGGATTCCTTACAATTAACTCTGTTACAGCATTACAGATTAAATTATATGCGTACGCTTCATTTTGTGAATAAAACCACAGACATTACAAAGGCTAACCATTTATTTACCCAACTAAATTACGTCAATAGAACGAAAAAAAAATCTAGCAAGAATTTCTTAAGCCTAAATCTGAGATAAGTGCCTAGGGAAACGTAAATACTAACTGAAAAGATAAACCTTCTAGACTAGCTACACCATCAAGATCTGTACATCCCTAGCGATAAGAAAAGGATTACGTCTACAGACGTCAAAATGGGACTGCTTAAAAAGAGGACCAGGAATGACCAGGATTATTCCAATGAGGCTATATTTAACAACATTAGGCTTTATTGACCTGAAGAGTATCGAATGATTCCCTGATGGCGTTCGTTAAAATCCGTCGCATCGATTCACACTGTAAATTGCATAAAAGAATTCCGACGACGCCAACTTCAAATTTTTCATTAGTGAATACTCCATTTAATATCCAACGGCTGCAGATAACTAAGTCTATTCAATATCAATTTAGGTTCAACTATAACATTGTTTGGAATTCCAAAAATGGTTTTTGGATTGAGACTTATAGAGTTGTTTGAAATCTAGTTTAAAAGTCCTGGAAACGTTCTTGTAAGAACGTTGTTGTCGGACTTCCGTCACTGTATAACTTTGATTTTCTTGAATACAGTTCTCGATACGAACTAAGAAATGGCGAGACGCATTAAGAGAGCTTGATTCTTTTATGAAAGTTATATTCCTACAATTGACGCTGAAGAAAACAGGACCAATATCCCGAATTTAAAGATATTTTCACCATCTGTGGATCGCAAATTATTTCATTTATAAGAGCAACAATTGCAGAAATATTTCACATAAATCAAAGTACATCTAAAATGTCCGTGCAGAACATTTTTTTTATCGTCATTATCACCAGTATAGAAAACGTCGCCAATTTAACTTAATCGTATTTTCATAACACCGCTTCATGCCTATGAAAATAATAATTTTTGCGATGTGTTCCACAAAGGCAACAAAACATTGTAAAATAGTATCTTATCAAAATACCATGGATGAGTGATGCTTACTAAAAGCTTAAAATATTATTCAATATAGTGTGAAAAATTAATATATTTTTAATTAAAATAATTCTCTCAAGTTTTTACTGTAGATAGGGAAAATGCGAAAAATGTTCACAAAAACAATGGATTCAATAACGCGAGTTCGGTTTCCTGTGTTGAGTTATGGTACAGCCTTATGAAGTTGCCAATGGTAATCTGAATTGACTTCATAAATAATTGGAATAATAAAAGTGTCAGACGGCTCGTGGTTCATTTGAACTAGCATCCTGTAAAGCTGTAGACAACTGGAGAGCTGTAGATCAAAGTTAAGTAAAAAATAAAGCCATGTCGATGGAAATCCGTTGAACCCAAGTGATTAAGACCACTGCCCGATGACCGTTTTGTAGGGACGGCGAAACTTTTTTAATAAAACCTACTTTTTTCCTCCCACCGGAATAAATTTGGATAGGGGATGGACCTTACGAAAAATCCGGGTTTTTTCAAATAAATTATGTTTACGGAGGACAGAGTTTGCGATAATTAAAGGGTTCAGTAAACAATTTGATAACATTATTCAAACTTAACGTACCAAATGTTATATTTGCTATGTCAACAGATCCCTAAAGCAATTTTAGGTTATATTTGATATGTCGCTAACATGGAGATGGTATCTAAATGTAGTTCACACCATGAACCTACCTGTGGTGAAAATATAGACCTTGATTGACTTTGGATTACTATCTTTTTTTGAACTTTCGATTGTTTGGACTTTTGTTCAAATTAAAGAAATGTATTCATTGTATGTACCATCTTCATGGTTACTGCTCGTATAGGTATATAGCCGTGTTGCGGGTTAAATAACCACCAAGGTTTTAGATATTTGAGATATTCAAAGACAGAAAAAAAAGGTGAATCATTAAAATCAATACTTGCTGTGTTTTGGGTGATCAGTAAACAATAGAAATGGATACAATACTAGAAAATATAATCAAAGTAAGTTAATTATTTAACTAAGTTGACTATTCAAATAGGTTCAAAGTCTTAGACAGCTGTTTCCAATTCTCTCATGGGTGAAATACAAAATACAGAAGATTAATATTAATAATACTTAAACCAAAATGAACAAAACAATTCGGATGCCTCAACATTCTGAAGTATAATTATACGGTCTATCTTTCTTTGTAAACATTCATTAAGAAAACTTTTAGTTATGATGAAAACGATATATCAAAACAAACTTATTAATTAGACTCGGATAAACTTATTTAATATTTTAGACGTTTATACTTCCATGATCAATTTTGAAGTGCTAAATCTTGTGAATTGTTAGTGTAAATAAGATTACTATTATCGCGTTTCTGCAGTTTGGTATGATTCAAGGAGACGCTTCGTTCCCTGTGGACTTCGTTGTCTGTATTTAAATAAACAAATAATTAAAGTGTCTCGCTATCTGACGTTATTATAATATTGAGCGTTATTTAGTTGTTGTTTGAATTTTGTCCTAGTATTTTGAGTAATTTCACTAACGTATTTTTTAATAGTATAAAAAAGTTCGTTGTACATGTTTGGTACACCTCTAGTTTTGCTACAAATGTTATGTTGAAAGATAAATGTAGGTTTGCTTTCTTCCATGTTTTTTTTCTGTTCTTACAATGTCACGTTGTGAAATTTATATGAACTTAAATCTATATTATTAATAAGGCTGACGATTCGAACGCATCTCCTAATATACTTACTAAATATGAAATTTCGAGGCAGATTAAACCTTGAGGAAGATTATAAGCTGTAGATTTTTTACCGCGATCCTTTCAACGGAGGCGAAGCTGTAGACAAAAGCCCTTTACTCATGTAATATTATATCTGTTCAGACGGTTTTCAATATTAAAATATCTAATCTGAGTAAATAATTTTCATTACTTTGTAATTCGGGATGACCTGCGTGCCCATTGTATAACTAAGGTCAAAAAACGGTGTGTTAAATTTTAAACTTGGCATAAGTATTAGAAATCTTCTAGTGTACTAAAAAGAGTATCTAGTTTCAAGAATAACACCGAACAGAATTACGATAAAATCATGATAAATCATGTCCATAGTAATTCCAACGCTATAAATTTGAATATCGCGGCATAACATCTGAAGTTTCCTGCCCCGAGGCAATTGATCAAACTTAGGCAGTTGCAAGAAAGTATGTGTACTTTGCTAACTCATTTTGTTAATGCAATTCACAAGTTATGCACCCAAATTGTTTCACTAGAGGTGAGCGAAAACTTTGAGAGTTCGGCGACGGTATGTTACGAAGAAAATAGCTTCAGAACAGTTTGTTCTGCTAGAACTTATGTCCTACAAAATTCAGAGTAGGTTTCAAGTATAGGTTTTAAGGATTAAATGAGATAATAAACCACCTTTTATATGCCCTTCTAATATTGACAGGTACTCTCTCTCTCAAAAGTCGGTCTTTCTTGGCTAAGGATCGTGGTCAAATAAAAATATTCACAAGGGGATTAACGCGCATTATTTATTTTTAATTTGCTTGATGTTTCGACCACGTTGCACCGGCCGTGATCACAAGCGGACTCTAACAATTCCCCGTGTATATTATATTTATAATCATGCATCGATTTTGTAGTGCAGATAATAAATATCTATTAAATAATAAAAAACAATAACATCGCGAGCAAAGTTCCAAGACTCTTTCTCACATTTCGCTTAAACACACACAAACAAAGATAAATAGATGTTAAAAAAACGCCACAAAAATCCCTTTGACCAGCCTCTCTTAAAACAACACTTTGTACCACTTTGTCATCGAGCGGTATTGTGTACGTACCTACTGGATGTTTTCATATGGAACACGTTGGGAATAAATATTCGTTTGTTACGAAATGTTACACAGGTATTCTTTTTGGAAATCTCAAAAAGTTGCTGGTTAATATTTTTCTTATGCCTTTGTTTACGGCTGATGTTATGATTATTTTACATTTGGAATCTATTACTACTGGGATTAAATCACAATGTCCAAATAAAATACTTAGTTCAGACGAAGTAAATACAAAACAAAAACATAACCCTTCCTTTTAGATTTCGCTGTAGTCTGGTAAAAATGCTTTTAGTATATTATTGTGTTACACAATCGTTTTATATCCATTATTTGAAAATGGAACAATTGAAATTCTTTAAAAAAAAACAAACACAAAAAAAGTACAAGTAGAAACGAATCATATTTAACAAATATAGATGAGACTTAAAGCTCACGACGGCCCCATCGAGGGCTCGGTTCTATAAGAGTACGCCAAGAGACATTCCAAGAACAATATAAATTAAAGAACTTATCACAAAAACGATCATGAAATTAATTTTGATATTCTAAGATAACCGAAAAATATAAGATTATTACGAGCTCTTCAGTTGCTGACAGTCACTTTTCTTAAGGAGCCCACTTATTTTAATCTTGTCACAAAGTTGAGATGAGCATCCGATAATCCAATTAACAGCTAAGAAAAAAGAAGTAAAAGCTAATTTTAATAAAGTATATGCGCAACTTTGAACATTGTCAGTCGAATTGAAAAGTATACTTTTCACTCTGTCTAATTGGTGATTCCATAGATTCATTGGTGGTAAGTTCTCACCACTTTAGATATTTAAATAATTTCGATGAAAAAAAATGACATAATAAGTTTTATTTCAGTTCGTACTTGGGGAAATTGGCTGTCATGTCAAAGAAAATAAATTGAAATGATAATGTTTCCTTTCGTAATTTATTTATTACGAGCGTTCTTTGCCGCATAAATTTTATTATATCGTCGGCCATGTTCATCATGAAACTTATTTTTGATTTCTGAATTTTCTCATGGGTACCTATTTAACGAAAAAGTTTTATATACTTTAGTAAATCATTCGCGTAGTTTTTCTGCTCTGCTGGAGTATATAAAAATCAACAAAAAATCTGATAATATAAAATAAGTCATTATTTTTTGCTCACAGTCCTGTGTAAACAGCGTTACAATGTGTTGTTTGAATTTTTAATTTTTTCTCTTCTTCTGTCTCTGTACGTTAAAGTAAACCGTAACTGACTGATACATCAACGCACAGCTCAAACCCTTGAACTGATTGAATCGAAATTGGCACACAGATATATATATATATATAATGACATAGCTATCTTCTGCAAAATTCAAGTGGTAAAACGGGACTGTAATTTGATACGGACGGAAGCTAGTATAATTATAAGAAAATATTTTCTAAGGTAGGTTGATTGAATGTTCCGTACCAATTTATTTTGATACTTATAATTTAATTGGGGTACAGTAAAGACAACTAATGAAGAGGATGCCATTTGTCTGTCTTTTCTCACAAAGATATTGCAAAATAAAATATTGCAAGAAGTTTATCAATTTCATTTTCAATATCTCAATATTGAAAATAAAATTGATAAACTTCTTGCAATATTTTATTTCTCAAAATTTGAAATTATCAGTTTCAGCTACTTTTGTTTACTAGCTTTGCATAAAGCTTCGCGCGGGTATCTATTGTATATTGAAAAAAAAAAAACTGCAACTTATGTGTTATAAAACCTATTATTATCTATACATATTTAATCACTTGTCCTAACTGATTCATTAACGCAGAGCCTAAACCGCTAGGGTTACAAACCTGAAATTTTGACTATTGCATTTTAGTTGCTGCCTTTTATGTTGTAGACATAAACTAAAAAAATATGTCTTCTAATGGGGTAAAATCGTGTTAACAACTTTGTATGAAACTTTGTCAGTTTTGAAGTAAGATCGGTAAAATTTCGTATTTAGCTTTTTCGTTTAAAATAAAGAAACACGTGTTTCAAATTTGTATGAAACTGCGTCAGTATTGAAGTTAGATCTGTGAAATTTCGTTTTCGGCTTTTGATAAAAAACATGTGTTTCAGCGTTTTAAAATTCAAAATTCTTTATTCACTTAGGATGCAAAACAACTCTTGTGATACGTCGGGATTCTACATGTAATGCCAAGTTCGCAAACAATAGGTAAAGCCGGAGAAAAGAACCTGGCAATAAAAACTCGCGGCCACTCTTTTCAAATTACCAATTTTACAATGTTTGAATGTTTATAAACTTGACATGGGAGTAAGGTGCTACGACTAATATACTATACACCATGTTAAAGGGCTGATGCAAATTGTATTATCAAAAAGTTGAAATATGAGATAAAGCAAAATCAGCCTTCGTGGGTACATTATAGTAGGAGCATCTACTTACAACAAAGGTAAAAACTATATGTGCTTAAACATTGGCCAAAGTACTTGTAACGAATGATTAAATATAAAATTTTAATTCTGATATCAAAAGGAAGAAAAGAATGGCCTTTATTCGTCACGCAGAATCTTTACTTACAAAAGTCAAATCATGCTCTTTATCAATGTGACAATTAAAACAAAGTGACAACAAAATTCACCCAAGCATATTAAAGTAACAAGGAGCAAGCAACTAGATCTATTTTGCTTTATCATTTAAATATTCATCCACTGTATAATTACCTCTACGTATAAGATGATTTTTGACTACATTTTTGAACTTAATCACTGATAGACTCATAATACTAGCTGGTATCTTGTTAAATACTCTAACAGAAAGACCCATAAATGAATTATGAGTTTTATGTAGCTCATGATATTGACCTTCTAATTTGTGCTTATTTCTCGTGTTCATTGGGTGAACGTCACTATTTTTGTGATATAAATGCATATTTTGTTTAACAAACATAATGTTTGCAAATATATACTGAGATGCAACTGTCATAATACCTATCTCTTTAAACTTTTCTCTAAGGGAAACTCGTGCACCTAGTTTGTAAATCGCACGCACTGTACGTTTTTGAAGCATAAAAATTGTTTGAATATCAGCCGCCTTGCCCCAAAGCAGTAAACCATACGACATGACGCTGTGGAAATAACCGAAATAAACTAGCCTTGCTGTTTCCACATCGGTAAGCTGCCTGACTTTGCTGACAGCATATGCTGCAGAACTGAGTTTCCCTGCGACACATGATATTTGGGCGCCCCACTGTAACTTACTATCTAAAGTAATTCCCAAAAAACCGTTGAATTAACAATTAATTTGATGTAAACCCGTCAAGAACTAATGCGAGGGACCTGTTTACTTCGTCAGAGTAATCATTTTTACGATTGGTTTTGAATGAAAAGAGAAGTGTCATCAGCAAATAGAACAATATCGCATAAGTTACTGGTATAAAATGGCAGATCGTTTATATACACCAAAAACAGAAAAGGACCCAGAATTGATCCTTGTGGCACGCCCATACTCACTGTTGATCCGGACGACCTTATTCCGTTAATGTCACCACACAGATAGACGTTTAGACAATCAACCCATCAAAAAGTAACGGGGTAAAACAGGGGTTGCAAGTTTGTGTGAAATTCCATCACAAGATAGTGTGAAACTCAAGTTTTAAAAATAAGGTCCGTAATTTTTTTTTATTTAAAATATAGACATACGGTTTTAGAAAATCAACCCCTAAGGGGGTAATTTAAGGGTTGCAACATTGCATGAAACTCCCTGAGTTATGTAGTTAAATCTGTAAAATTTCGGTTTTAGCTTTTTGGTTTTAAATAAAGAAACACGTGTGTTTAGCGTTTTTGAAAAATCAACTCCTAAAGTCAACTCCAAGTTTGTATGAAACTCTATCAGTTTTTTATGTTAGATCTGTAAAATTTTGTATTTGGCGTTTTAAATTAAAAGAAAGTATAATGTTTTTAGCGTTTTTGTAAAATCAACTCATAAGGGGCTGTAATATGGGTTACAAATATGTTTAGAAAGATATATAAGATATATCTTTAGTTTTGAAGTTAGATCTGTGAAATTTTGTATTTGGCTTTGTGGCTGTAAATAAGGTGACACGCGGTTTTTGCATTTTAATCGAAAGCGATAAATAAATCCTTCTTAAAATCCACTACGCGGGTGAAGCCGCGGGAGACAGCTAGTATCTTATATTCTATATCCTATCCATATTATTAAGAAAGTTTCATAAAACCGTGCAAGTGCATCTCAGGCCACAAACAATGTAGGGTTCCGTAGCTGACCAGCACAATAATGCAGTATAACAAGGAGGTTTTCTGTTGTATTTTGTTTTATAGTACTAACAATGTTATATATGTAATTTTCAATGGAATTTGTTAGAAAATTTTGTTTATTACATCTTATTTGGTCTGGTGTTACTCGTTAACTTGTTAACTAACAGGGGTGGGACCCCTCCCTCCTCCTCTTGACTCTAATATGTTTTTTTAACGGATACTAGTTTTTACGTGAAAGAGCATCAAATCTATTAATTCTCCTTATATTTCCACGTTAATCGTATTAGTAAAATTTTCCTCATTAACAATTGCGTTATTTGTCTTTTTGATTTTGGTTGTGTTTGAATGTTTGTTACTCAATCAAATAAAAAATATATTTCAGATTTCGTACCAAGCTAGATAATCTTTATTTTAAGCTATCTGCAAAAATGTATTAGGACTTTTTATTGTTATTACTAATACCCACGCGTGTGAAGCCGCGAGTGAAAGTCACACCTAAATTATTATACAAATCTATTAAAATCCATTCTGTAGTAATTTCTTGAAAGAGTTTATTTATCTAGTCGCGTTTATTATATTAGTACGATTATTCTCACAAACAATAAAATTACGTTGTAATAAAAAAAAATATTATTTTTAGGTTCTTATATTTGGTTTTAGTGACTGATTCCTTTTCTATTAATTTTGAGAAAATTGAGATGAATTCGCCTTTTATGTAGACAGGTATGAAGAGCTCTTTTATTTGAACAACTTTAATACTTCGTACAAAAGACGCTTTCAGACAGGTTTCTACTTGAACCGAAATAATTAATTAAAATAGTCAATGGCTGTGTGATGAGAACAGAGTTTAATAAAGAAAATAATATGTAATTGATTGCTTTGCTGTGTAGATTTTATTTTAAAATGTATTTAGACATTGGAATGTTGAGAGAGATGCCAAAATAACTATTTAATATAAAAATATACACACATCAAAAGTGTCTAGGGATCAAGCATTTTTATGCGGATTTCTTGAGATTGAGATGTGGCTTTGTAATAAATTTATGATTTTATAAATTTATATGGATCCTTTTTGGTGCATTTCATAATTTGAATCAGGAACTGTGAATCAAATTCGAGTAAAAGATGAAAATCAGCTGTCAATATTTTCCCTATAAAAACATACAACGCATTGAAGACATTATTAGTGCTACTGTTTCCCTACTACTGATTAAAACCAACGTTATTATGGAGCGGCGACGTCATTTATGCAGGGAAGAAATGCTCAGAGCCGTGGGAATGATAGAAGCTGGTTCCCGGCAACGTACTGTGGCTTTAGCTCTGAATACAAGTCAGAGTGTTATCAGTCGACTTTGGACACGTTACCGAAGCACTGGTACCGTGGCTGAGCGCCATGGAGGACGGTATCGCTGCACCACACGGAGACAAGACCGATACATTCAAATCTTAACTCGAAGAGGTCCAACAATAACCGCCATGATGTTAGCCGTGAGCCTTCATCACTCTTCAGGGAACTTAATTAGCGACCAAACAGTCAGAAACCGCTTGCATGAAGTGAACCTTCATTCCCGAAGACCGCTACGGGTACCACCTATAGCAATGC
Source organism: Herminia tarsipennalis (assembly GCA_945859575.2). Classification (NCBI taxonomy): domain Eukaryota; kingdom Metazoa; phylum Arthropoda; class Insecta; order Lepidoptera; family Erebidae; genus Herminia; species Herminia tarsipennalis. Next base: position 20,168,195 of record OX243835.2, read on the forward strand.
ACAATCGTAGGATTCGATATCAATGGGCTCTTGAACACAGAAATTGGGCAGAAGAACAATGGCGTTTCGTGTGCTTTTCTGATGAGTCTCGTTTTGGTATGAGACCGGATACAAGAAGTATACGACACTGGAGAACCCCTGGACGCCAACAGCGATTAAAATCCTGCCAGGAAGTCCATCCTTATAGTGGTGGAACCATCATGGTATGGGCGGGTATTTGGATCGGCGGAAGAACTGAGTTGATTTGGATCAGAGGCAACCTCAACGCTCAAATTTATGCTGAGACGATTGTATCAGACGTCATCGTTCCTCTACAAGTGCAAATCGGTCTCTTATTTCAGTTAATGCATGATAATGCACGACCGCACACCACAAGAGTTGTAAGACAGACTCTCGCCGCAGCTAACATCAATGTCCTGCCCTGGCCTGCTCAGTCGCCAGACTTGAACCCGATTGAGCATGCATGGGATATGCTACAGAGAAGAGCTCTGCCGAATATGGAGGGTATCCAGTCGCAAGAAGACCTTTTTTTGTTGTTGCAACGAACATGGGCGGCCATTCCACAGCGTGATTTGGATGAACTCATTTTGAGTATGCCAAACCGATGTTCTTGTGTTGTTAGTGTTCGCGGTAGAAACACGGATTATTAATTGTTTAAGTTACCCAATAAAATTTTAAAGAAAACTGTTATTTCAGTCTTTTTTTCGAACTTTAATGTTAGTGGTTCAAATGTCAAAAATCCCTTTATTAGGAAAATGGCAAATTTCTTTATTAATGCAAAGGTGACTTGGTTTATCGTTACTGTGACAAACGAAAACACTTTATTTGATGAATCCTTAAAGAAATAAAAAAAAATATCAATCAGGAGAAAAGTTATTGCAAAAATATATGTTGATCCCTAGACACTTTTGATGTGTGTATTTTCTATTTGTCAAAGTGCCAAGGTGGCCGTATGGCATATGAGCAGGGGTAATTATTCGAATTAATATTGTGATACCTCGAGCAAGGTAAAGTCCGCCATAGTACATAGTTCTAATAATTTCGATTACACAAATGCCCACTAACACTTTGCACACAAGACTATAAAAATAGCGACAAGTCTATCGGAAGACATGTTGTCGCTTCGACCGCTCGATTAGGACTGACGAATGCGACAAACTACCCCACCTCGGCATTTCAAAATGTAAACGAATGTCACGCTATCTTGCGGCGGCCATGTTTAAATTAGTCAAAAGACTTGCTATTTAATCAAAACAGACGTTAGATCAACGATTTAATAATTCTTGGACATATTTTATCTCATATTCTTATTTTAGTTTGGAGGACTAATGCAAATTATATATAAACAACTTGCTGAATAATATATTGGTGGCAGCACCTTATCCTCATATTAGGTATATAAACATACAAACTTGGCAATCAAAAGTTATTTAAAAAATATGAATAGGCTGCAAAATTATATTGTATAATTAATAACTATAGTTATTAAAGGACAAATAAAAGTAGGTACAATAAGAATATATAAACATTTTGAATTTGTTCCCAATTAAAACATTAGAAGTTACTATTTCCTGGCACAAAATTCAAAACAAGTATATTTATTCTTATTTTTACGATCTACCAGTGTGGTGTCAATCGAAAGATCCTTTGACCTCACACTAGTATTTCGAAAAAATTGCAAACCGTCAAACTTAGACATTTTAGTTCAAATAAATAAATAATAAATAAATCATTTATTCGAAATCTACCCATTTTACATTTTAGTTATCCTGTCAAACTGCATAGCAGTTTGTCTCTACTTTTTGTTTGTGTCTTCCTAACTACTTAACCTATTTTGATAAATCTTGCACTGTTCCTTAAGTTAAAATAAATATTAATAAAAATAATGGTCCCAATGCACTATCCAGTGTCAGTGAAATAGTTGAACAAACATGCAAACAAACATACATTTTTTATCTTATGATTCTAATTGTAAATTTTAAAATTGCCATGTAATTTTAGTGCTGATTTGAATTTTCATTGAATTTTCATTTTGTTTTTGTTTCTTGATCTTGACTTGCATTCTGATTTGAATTGGGATTTCAACCTTGATTTTAATTTTGATTATAATTTTGATTGATTGTATTTTGTTTGTTAACTTTGATTTTTATTGTAATTTTAATTTTTATCTCAATTTTAATTTTCATTTTTAATTTAACTTTGATTTTATTTTTATATTGTATTTTAAATTGTATTTGTATTTTATTTTAATTCTAATTTTAGATTGATTCATATTTTACAAAAAACAGTCTCAATATTGTTGTTAATATAAGGGAAGGAGCGAGACAGCCCCAACACAAGTATTTATAATTACTTACTGGGGATGTCTCATTTATATCAGAATTTATGTAACTGTTTTGAGACAAATAAACAATTAAACAATGTTTAAAAGCCCTAATCGATAAATCATACTACTCTGTCAAGAAATTACCAGGAAACGACCAATAATACACAAAATGTTAGTTATTCAGCTAAATTATTTTTATCGCCTTCTATGTAGTATGCTTCTTCAGAAACAATACACCTACGCCAACAAATCAGCAAAACATTTTTTAAACGCTTTTTCCGGAATTGAGTACAGTACTCGCCGCCAATTCTTCTTTATGTTTTCTATCGAATGATAACCGGTGCCACAACGTGGTAATTTGAGGTTAAGAAAGAGAAAGAAGTCAGCTGGAACCGTATTTGGCAAATAAGGTGGTTGCTTGATGGTTTTTGTTGAGTTTTTGGTCAAAAATTCGTTCACATTAAGGATTTTTTGCGAAGATATTGTGGTGCAAAACCCAAAGAATTTTCTTTCATAAATCTGGATTTTTCGTCGAATTTGCTCTCTTAAACGCCGCATCACACTCAAATAATATTCATTAATTATCGTTTGACCTTGCGGTGAAAATTTCAAATGCACTACACCGCGATAGTCAAATAAATCAGTCAACATGACTCTGACTTTTGATCGACTTGGCGTGGTTTTTTCGGTTTCGGTTCAGTTGGAATTTGCCATTCCGAACCTTGTTTACTAGTTTGCATGTTAAACTCATAAACCCAAAGATCTAGCATAAACCTTTGTCTAGTCACCAGAAACAATGAGTTTCATGAATGTCGGATCGGAATTGACTCATTCTAGCTTCATGTCCTCAGGTACTCTTATGTAATTGAGGTTTTGGAGAAAATTCAGGTCCATGTAACCTAGCCAATTGATTATTTAAAATAGTATGAACGGTTGTCTGTAGTCTGACACATAAAATTCAGCAGCTATCTCTCTCAAATTTCAATGAGGATTTTCAGTCAGTATTTCCTTTACTTTTGCGATGTTAAATTCAGTTGAAGCGGTGGTGGCCTACCAGAGTGAGGCAAATCATCCATCAAATTTCAACCGCTTTTGAAAGCTTTGTACTATCTTAAGCACGTGTTATTGATAAAGTCGCTGCAGTATACCCTAGATGTGATCTTACTAAAACAGCACTGTATTTAATTTAAATAACAGCAACAACTCAACTCCACGCTGAAATGGAAAGCAGTTCTGCCGATCTAATAAGAAAAACAAAAAAAAATGAATTTAAAATCATAAACTAATCATCCGTTCCTGATACATTTTTGATTGAACGTGTATGTGAGAATCATGCAATTCCAATCATATTACGTATCCATCCACGTATCGAATACATAATATTCCTTTTTTTAAAGTTTGTTAAAAATTGTTTGGCTATGGAACCTTTAAAATCAGTGTGTTTGAAAACTGACCGAACATTTTCATTCTGCGACTGTAAAATCGACATTTCATAAAATCTTTCGTACTTTACTGTTAAAAATACGAGTATTTGCAATATTATAAGCGATGATTTTAAAAAATATTTCAGAAATAATCTTAAAAAATGCCAGTACATTTTTATAATTATTGTTAATTAAAATGTTTTTTCTCACTGTTCACATGCGTGGCCCAACGGATCGAGTGGGTTAATTGGCAGCTTTTTAGCGCACCGTTATTGGGTCAAAAATGAGGTCAAGTAAAGTATTTATTTGAAATTAATGTGACGTATAAAATATAAAAACTACAAAAATATTCATTTCAAATAAATTGAATATTTATGGGTTAGATGTCAGGTTGAACTCTGTATGAGAAAATAATATTTTATTAACAGAATTTCGGGGCATGGCATTTGGACAGAAAGTCGGTTAGTTTATTTAGATACAAGTAAAAATATATGTTTCTAACTTTACTATTTTGCTCGGGGCTTTACCCTATTATGTTGATAAAAACTGCCGTCGAATCTTTCTCAGGCTACATCATACCATACTGATTATTTCTTAAAAATCCGCACAGAATCTGTGGAAAATATCGGGGTATAAATATTTCCAATGGTTGTTTATAAACTGTGAACGCAGGTAAGGTGCCGCCACCAATATACACCATTTTAGAGAACTGCTGCAAATTATACTACGATCTACGATTTAAAGAGATCAAATAAATAGGAAAGTACTTAGAAATCTTATAACGCGCACACGAAAACCCCACAAACCCCACTCGATTCAAAATACGATTTTAGGTTGAGGACGATTCAATTCAACGACCTTCTGATATTGTAATAATAAATTTAGGACGGTTCTCTCTTTTGGTGTAGATACAATTTTATTCGATTCTGGAATCTATTCGAACAAATCTAAAGATGAAAATTGCTTCTGAAATAAGGGATATTTACCTGCTCGATCTTAGAGATGCATCTTAGTGATAATTTCATAATATTAAGTGTAAAATTGATATACTTTTTAGTGAATGTAATCTCGTGTTGTCATTAGTTTATTTTATTTTGTACTATTTATTATACATTATTTACAACAATATAAAAAGATAAAAAAAATAAAAAATAAACGAGAACCTATAACCTCTTTTATTTTTTATTATTATTTGATGGAAACGAGAATATTGTATATCATTCTAATTATTTACTGTGAAAGCTCTTACTTATTTTTATTATTTAGTTATCAAACTAAGCAGCGGCTACTGCAAGACACCTTTTCACCGAATTTCATCAATATTCATTGAGTAGTCTTTGAGTAAAATGCATGTGACATACGGACGCACAGACAGACAAACAGACAGACAGACAGACGGACATGACCAACATGAGCCATTTTGGCTACGGAACCCTAAAAAGGTACAGTGATTGTGAGTTGCAAATTTTGTAACATTATTACGGTTATTAAACATTAGAACAATAACATTCTAATTCCCTAATGAACAAATATCAAATATATCCCTCTAGTGTGTCCCACGCTAATTTTCTTCTAATAAAAAATTGACAAGTCAAATCCGTAATGACAAGAGACAAAATGTTACGGATTTACCTACGACTGTGTCATTCCATTCCCCCGCACGTCCGTGACGACTCGGCACGAACCGAAAAAAGAACCCGGTTGCTTGTCAAATTGTCGTCGTGGGCGCTCGGAGAATCTCTGCCGTACGCTTGCGGAATAATTCCCGCATCGCGGAAATTGATTGATGATAGTAGCTTCAACTGAATCGTGGGAGATTTTCTTGTGCGGCCGACGATTTAAGGTTTGTGTAATGTGAATGACCTGAAGCGTAGATTCTTTGTGATAACGTTCAAATATGATAAACGTTAAAACGTTTGACTTGAAGCCAATAATAATAATGTAAATTTGATAATTCCAGTTTTATTGTTAAAATCAGCGCCAAATTACCAACACTATATTACACTATGACTGGAACCCGTAAATCTATGTTTTTTATTCTAAAAAACCACCGTAAAAGAAAATAGAGACGTATTTTTATGTAAAGAGCAGTGTGCGAGTAGTCGTCTAATATAATATTTGCAGAAACTAATCTCAACCCTAGTCAGTTACAGCTTGAATAAAATGTGGTTTTCAAACGAGCAATCTGCAAACCCACGAACTTCCATTTCTAGTTACCTTATGAAACTACGCGTGAATAAACCTCCACTATAAATTCATTATCCGTGTGGAACCCCCGCAATGTAGTACCACAAAAATGAACTAATGAAAACGTAATTAGGGTTAATGCTGGTCAGATTTCACCCATCTCTTACTGTGGTTAACCTGTTCCACTAGCCATTTAGATTTATAGAGTTTTCATACAAGATTTACGAGCATCATTTATTATTCGCTATCTGCGGTACAATCGGGATTTATAGACACTTTTTGGTTTTATACGAATAAATAAATTATTTCATTATAATATCTTGGCCTGCGGATGATAAGTGCTTTCACTGAGCAGAGGTCTATATGAATATTTTAAATGTTTGTGAGTTGTTTTTTCGGGCGTGTAGTGTAATGTAAATAATGTCCAGCGCGATATGTTCGGGTTTAACCATTTTTTGAGAGTGTGTTTTTTCTTTGTGTGTGTTTTTAAGGGTTAAGTACACATTCGGACACTGAAATTGGAGCACAATAAAAATAAGATAGGCTAATGTCTAATCATCTAATCATACTGGGTATCGTCAACTATACCTTGAGAGAAATGAATTATTTAAAGGTACGAACCTTTTTTTACCCCACATTTCAAATTGCACCGATCGCGGTCACGGGTCGACTGATGGCAGCTTGGCGATGACTCCGTGAAGCGCGGGGTTTTTCAACTACCCCCACTTGATCTTGATAATTTGTACTGTCGGTACTTCTATATACTACACTTACAACGTCTTTACACTGAGGCGCGGTTTCGTTACCGCTATGATTGCATTTGCTGATAACTGGGTTTCAAGATGGTGAGAGCCGGTATCCATCTTCTCGGTTGAAATTCTTGTACATCTTGATCTCAACCGCCTCGCCTGGAATAATAGTGGCGATCGGTGAAAAGTACCTGCATCTTATGTAATTCTATCCCGTGATTTGGTCCTAATTCCAATAAATGCTCTGCGATAGCAGACTTGTAAACTTGACTGTTTTTTACAGCAGTGATGTGTTCCTTGACCCTGTCTGCGATTGTTCTTTTGGTCTGTCCGATATAGGAACTACTGCAACTCAATCCACCTTGTACACGCTAGGTGTTTGGAGCGGAATAACATCCTTTGCCGTTCGTAAAAGCTTCCAAACACTTGGAGTGCGGACTATATATGTACAATGTATGTGCCTTAATGGAGTAATTCTTCAATATGTACTGTTCTAATTTTAAATAAAATTAATTCACGCGACTAAATTTCGAAATATATCTAATATGTATAAGCTTGAGACTTTTTGAAACGTGTTTTTTTTCATGGCTACGAATTTAAATGCATTTGTGCATAACATTATATCAATAGTACTAATAAATACACCCCTTTATGGGCAGTCAGATTAAAAGTGACCCATAACTAAGAAGGTCTATTCTCTGAAATATTCTGAAGTTTCATGATTAATAAGTTAATAACACTTTGAATACCACGCGGTCGAACACAAGAGAAAGCCATTTGTTTGGGAAAAATAGAAAAAAAATAGAAACCCTCTATGACGCTAAAGTGGCCCACTTTTTTCAGCGGATAGTATATGGTTTATGTAAGTATTGCTCCTATTATTGTACTGCACCTATTATTGTGACCTATTATTTATACGATTTCAGTAGTGACCGATATGGTATAAGTATTGAACCTCCTCAGATACAAGATCCGTGTGCTTTATTGTGGCATAGAACTTTTTAATTGAAAACTGAACAAAAGGAAAAATTTAAATCCATTTCTTTAGCTTTCTAAGTCATGTCATCGTGAGTGTGTATCTAAAACCCATAAATATGACCACAGGCCTACATATCGTACAAATTTGACTATTATAACATAGTGTAACCTAAATAAAGCTTTTGACAACGTTACCTACATTTGAACTTCCCAACAAAAACAATGTATTTGCATATCATAATTTGTTACACATGAGTTATTTTGTAAAAATGAAATAGCAGACGACACGATAACTTCGTTAACGTGTTGCAGTTCCAATTTGCTCCGTTTGAAGTCATTTTTCATATTTGATGGCATTTTTTACGCCTGCGCTTCCTGTAGTAACTACAGACCTTTTTATAAATTCTGGGAAATATGTAACTAGGCTCTAGAACTTGAATGAGTGATGTGAAGCGTTTCATTGCCCTGAAGCTATCCCTGGAAATGTTAAATTATGTATAAAGTTGTTATTTTGTGCAGAGCAATTTGTATATTTTATTCATTTTTCTTTCAAGAAAGTAAGCCAGTTATGTGCAAAGTGAGAGGACATGTCAACTGTTTGAAATGTCAATGGTTTTGAAAAAAAAGGGCAACTATAATTTTGGTAAACTTTCTAGGTTAATGAACACTGAGACATCCTGCAATTGTAGTAGTTGTAAAACTGAAATTCAAACACATACTTATACAAACTTAAGGACCAAAATACTAAAATTGTGATAAGTCATGACTCTACATGTGATGCCAAGTTCGCAAAGCAATAAGTATAGCCGGTGAAAAAACGAGGCAAAAAATCTCGCGACCACTCTTTTGTAATTGGCAGTGTAAACTGTATTTGTTCGTTTATTAACTAGACAGCAGGTGCTGCTACTAAGATAATCATGCCCACGATGTTATATCTACTACGATAATTGTTTAGAATCAGGCGAGTTTATTTTTTCTTTTAAAAGATAACTAGCAATGTAGGATTGAGTCCCACATTACTAGCAATCTTGTTAACCACTCCAGCTAAGCTCAAGCGGCTTGTATTAGGAGTGGGTTGATGTCGGTAGTATAATGGGTAAGATTCGAACCCGCGACTTCACGATTGCAAGACCGATGCCTTAGCCATTAGACTGCCGCTTCGTTGTATACTCATTTGCTAACTTTTTTGTATGAAAATAAATTAGGCGCTTTCTCATTTACGAGTATCATACCATTCGTTTTTTACGGTTCCCTAGTCAAAATGGCAAAAACGGAACCCTTATAGTTTTGTCATCTCTGTCTGTCTGTCTGTTTGTCCGTATGTCACAGATATTTTACTCAAAGACTACACAATGAATATTGATGAAATTCGGTGAAAATGGTCTTGTAGTAACCGCTACTTAGTTTGATCGCTAAATTTAGGGGGGGCACTCCATACGTGTAACAGAAGCTGTTTTTTTTTCAACAGACATTAATATGTGGCACATCATTTGACAAGTCTTTTAAAATTATTTTAAGGTTTCAAATAAACTTTTTTGATTGAGTGAACAGTTTTGGAAATAATCGCTCCGAAAGTTGCATAAATTGTGTCTCCCCCTCAACTTTTGAACCGTATGACCAAAAAATATAAAAATCACAAAGGTAGCGCTTAATAAGTACATCAAACTGAAATTATTTTAAACATGATCGAATATACCGTCATTGAGTTATTGTCAAAAAATTGCGTTTCTCAACAAAAGGGGGTCAGTGCCATAAAAATACGCTCTTCTGCTGATGCAATTATTCAAGGCTGCGGAACCCTACACTGACCATGGTCCGACATGCTTTTGCCTGGTATTTTAACCTTTCGTTCAACCCATTTACTCTATACATAGGTAGATAGTCAAAACCAAAGTGGTGGCTACTGTACGTCTGTTAGTCACTCGTTGGCTAGGCCTGTCAATGTGGCTGTGGTCTAGCGGTTGGCGGCTTTCAAATCTAGGTCGCGCTAAGCCGCTTAGGACCTTTGCGTTTACTATAGGCAGTTTACATAATTGAATTTAAAAAGCGTTACCAAAGCAGTAATCCACTCTGGATAATCATAAAAAGTTTTTATCTTTATTATTTAGTTGTTTATGTTGTTTGATATTGGTGTTACAAGTTGATTATATATTTTTGAAGTTAAATACTGCTTTGATTCATTTGTACAATATTTGTGTCATGCTGTTTCACGACAAGGTATTAAGGACTAGCTACCTGTCCCGGCTTTGTTTTCCTTTCATATACCTAAACCTTGTCCAGGAATTACCTGCAATACAAAAAAATGTATATAAATAACACCTAAACACATATGTTTTTTTTTAAAGACGACACCCTAGTACAAACCCTGTGTTGCGGGGGGACTTACAAACATACAGGTCACGGACACACTGTACACCCAAACTCGGAACAACAATTTATGGATCACACAAAGTGGTGTCCCGTGTGGAAATCGAACCCACGACCCCTTGCGTAGCAGTCGGACACTATCCCACCGCGCCACAGAGGCAGTCAAAATATTTATTTTTGTTATAATATGTAATAACAAGGAAAACATGGTTGTCTTGCACTCAAAGATTTGCTCTGGCTTAGAAGTCAGGCAGTACTAGCCACTAGACCAAAAGACCAGTCATACATGTCTCATAGTATATGTATTAAAAGTGACCCCGAAAACTTGCTGGTCAGTAATTTGATACTGTTCTTGTAATTTGGTAGAGACTTCTAAGTTATTTTTCTGTTTCTTTGATATCAAGTTCGAGTCAACTAGACAAAAGCTATTATTGAAGTATTGGAAAAAGTGTCATTTCTAAGATATTCTAGGCCTCGTTTTCTAGCGAATCTAGTGCTGACAGTGAAACTATTTATCTTGATCATTTGTCTGTCTGGTTCTGACCTCGAACATTTTATCTATTGGATGCTGGATAGTTAAAAAGAGCTTAAAAGAGACGTATTACTTTGTAACAGATCGAGTTCTGGCAGTTGGATGCCCTATTTTTTTAGCCGACTACGGCGATGCTAAAAAGGGAGGGTAATGTTATATAAGCAGTAATAAAATTATTTCAGTTTATTTTGAGGCATTTTAGAATTCTGTATTTAAGACTAGAACTTCGGTAGAATGGATTAATCTGCGTCGCAGGTTACTTCACAGACATATCAATAACGAATAGAAACAAAGTAAAACCAGACTCGTAACCAACAGATATATGGATACAACGTTAAGGACATAAAACTCTGGTGCGTATAGGAATCGAAGTCACAACCTCTTGTGTAGTAGTCGTATGTACTCTTTTTGTGCCCCGAGCCATCATTACTCAGCACCTTGCCTTAGATATTTCAATAATGACCTACATACCAACGATAGGCTCCTATCTAGTTATGGATTTTTAAAATTGAAACTGGCTTGGTTGGAGCTTTGTTCGGTATTAATAAATAACAATATCATATATTGTGTAACTACTCAGTTACACATATGATAATATCTTAACTCACACAATGCCATCTGATCCTAAACTAAGCAGAGCTTGTACTAGGGTAACCAGGCAACTGATAAACTAGAGAGAGCGATATTACGCTCAGATAATTTACAAAACAACATCCAGACACAGAATAAACCATCATGCTCATCACATAAAGTTTTATCACGACCTCGTGCTTAACAGTCAGGGTAACTAACCACTAGACCAACAGGCCAGTCAATTAAGCATTCGATTTCATATAAACGTCAAAAGAAAAAATGTAATGTTTATTTATTTTTGTTTTATTCTTAGCAGTTTGATAGTAAGTTATTTCAATGATAGTTGAAGTGCAAGTTCAAGTTCAGTTAGTTGTATTTCAAAGGTTATCATTAAAAATATAATATGTTTAGTATAGCAATGTTGTGTACTAATGATAATAAAATTATGTTATCAATAACAAATTAAGTCATTATTAAGTCTAGACAACTGAAAGCCAATCAGCTGATAAACCAAACAAAATGGAACGAATATTGAGCTACTGATAATAACCAACCTTGAGACAATATTTTGTAGGTATGTTATAGAGGTTTATTAATAATGGGTTGGAAATTATTACTGATAAACTATTGTAAAACAGATAACATTACGAGTAACAGACCACAATAAGGTCAATATAAACAAAATGATAACAATTTAATAGACTACGGGTCTTAACCTCGTGATTATTTTTTTATTGATAGCCCGTTTCGACCGTATTATAACAATTAATTGTTGAAGTTTTTATCTACCGGTTTGAAAAAAGCTATTCTCTGTTGGACACGTATGGATGTATGTTTACTATTTTCTTAGAAACTACTGATACGTTTTGAGCGCATATATTTCTGAATAGGTTTTATTGTATGAAACGTTGTCTAGTGTAGGTATAAGACACCAGAGCTGTAGACCAGACTAAAGAGTAAATCAGCGAAATTTCTATTAATCGGGAGTGTGCTTTATTTATGATTTTTTTCCCTTGATTGAGTTGAAAAGTCTTGTAAAACAAGACTTTTCTTTATTTTCATACTGGTTTATTGTTTTCAAAACCTCTCACTCTAACGACCATTCATAACCAAAACAAAATTCCGTATCACACGCTCAGGTGATAAAATAAATATTTATAGTAAATAAAAATGTTCGTATCTCGAAAGATCCCAGCGGAGAGAGAGGAAGGAAATCAATTGATAAAGTTGGAATACAGAGTATTCCCCGGCAGACGATACGTTTTCATTTGGTTGTCGCATCTAGATTCTGTGATTGGACCAAACCGGCGCATAAATTCAAAGGAAACATAAAAGTAGGGGAATGTTAGAAGGTATTCTGTTGAGTATTGCGTTGTTTGTAAGAAGAATGTTATGATGTGTAAAGGAACTACTGAGATTTTCCTTTGACTGTTATGTGGAAACTTTCATGAAGATGCTTTGCAATGATTGTAGGTCATACTTTTATTATAATTTGTAGAAGATGTTTTACTTTGTCTTGAATGCCAACATGAATTTTCAAATTGAGTTTTTTTCTTTTACTTCCGGTGCAGTACAATTTCATACGATTGCTGTGCTAGAATATTTTGGGTTTGCAGCCGGAACAAAAACTTTGTGTGTGTGTTAGTGTTTTTTTTTATAAGGCAATGTGGGGTTGTAAGTTCCACGTTACTAGCAACCCTGTTAACCCCTCCAGCTAAGCTCAATAGCTTCTGTTAGAAGTGGGTTCATGGCTGGTTTTCTTTTAATTGCGTTCTTCAATTAAATATTTGAAAAGTCAGTCTTTTCGAAAAGTACCTAATTGCTAGGTAATAACTAGCTTATTGTCATATTAACTTACATCACCGCTACTCGTCACACCTACGTGAAGAGACCGCGACAGCGATACTTTAAGCAATCGGTAGCTAAAGGTTATCAACACTATTAACACCCGTCTAAACAATAACGTCCCTTACGATGTTATCACAAAACCACAAACCAATACAATCACACCTCCTCTCCGTCCTCCACTCCGTCTCTGTTATCTGCACTTTAACCCGCCATTAATTGACTTTTTAGGGTTCCATACACAAAGAGTACCAATTGAACCCTTTGGCTAAGGCTTCGTTGTTCAGCCACTTGTCGATACGTCCAAGATTTTTAAACCATAATAGATTAACTTAAAATTTTCACAGAGTGCGTAGATTTTACCTACTGTGATAGCCATAAATGGGAATTATGGAAAAAAAAGTTAGAAGGTTAAGAGGGTCCCATGCATGAACATGTTTATCTCGGCGGTATTGTGCGGAGTAATCTATACTAATATTATAAAGCTGAAGAGTTTGTTTGTATGTTTGTTTGTTTAAACGCGGTAATCTCAGGAACTTCTAATCTGAATTGAAAAATTGTTTTACTGTTGGATAGCTCATTTATCAAGGAAGGCTATATAATATTACGCTACGACCAATAGAAGCGGAGCAGCAATGAAAATTGTTGAAAAAACTGGGAAAATTTATGCAGACGAAGTTGTGCGGGACAGCTAGTTAGGTATATATCTTTAGTTGAATTCTAATAATAAAGTAAAAATAATAAAGGGTTCAAACGCGTATTTTTTTTCTTTTATGTTATTTACAGCAATAGGTTGATACGGAACCCTAAGTGTTCGAGTTCGCTTCGTACTTATTTTCTATTTAACCCTCAATTCCTTAATGTACCTATACTAAATGCAATTACCTATTAAATTCGTTAACACGTACGATTTTTACTGCAGGAGTTGTATCGAACGTGAGATAAATAGGTAATATTAGAGATTTCTGGTCAACTGTAGTGGTTTTATAACAAAACAAAGAGAGTACAGAATGGAAAATTCCCGCGAATTTTGCTTGAACAACGCATAGTTACTATATCGTTCACGGACACGTAGCCTCGAAACAAATGTATGATGGCGGCTTCCCACGGTGCATGATTTTGCGGACGGACGCTGACCAGCTTGCAAGACGCACCGTTGGAACATGGTCGTCTATAAAACCGCAGACACGTCGTAGCGGTGCGCTGGATTCGCCGCGATGGATTCGGTAACTTCAATGGTGCGGCGCATACTCGTGCATTGAGCTCCGTGGGCGTCTGTAAAAACACAGACCAGCAGGTCAAAACAAACTTTTGGTGGCGAGTATTTCATTTAGGGCGCTTCTAAAACATCCTTAATTAAGCTCGAACGGGCGCAAAGAGCTATATTAAAAGTAGGAAACAGCTTACCATTTCTGCACCCAACCAAGGAGCTCTATGCAAAAACAGAAGTGCTGACGGTACGTCAGCTCTATGTACAAAACACCATCCTTCGCCAGCACACGCTCATGCATTACGATCCTTTACTTTTTAAAGACAAAAGACGTAAACACGCAGTCTGTTCAGTTCCCAAAGTTAAAACTAGCTTCTCCCAACGCCATTTTCACTACCTTAGTGTTTATCTATATAACAAGGCAAATAAAAGGTTGTCCATTTACACCCTTACAAAAAAAAAATTGTAAAAAAAAACTATACGATTGGCTCCAAAAATTATAATTCTACTGAACAACTACTCCATAACGGCAACTAACTAGGGCCCCTCAGCAAACTCATGAAATCATGACACACACACACCTTCATTTGCAACTATTAAACACATTCAAAATAATTATCACACATTCTTAATATACACAACTACTTTCACATTTATTTTATTTTTATTTTCTTATACATTATATTTACATATATATACATATTTTTATAATTATAGTCTAGATTAAGAATCTTATACAAATTCACCAGTTAAGCAACTAGGTATATCTTATGAGTCCAGGTTGGGGGCCTGGAGATCTGCCACACAGGGGTTTCCCTAGTATAGACTCCAGTCTCACAAGGGATCATAGACATGTAATATAGTGAAAATCACCCTAATTCTAAGTTTGCTTGTACATGATGACCTTTGTGATGAGAAAATAAATAAACATTATTATTATTATTTGTGAATGTCAAAAATGATCCAATCTCAAGACCCACATAGACCGACACGCACTGTGGCAATCCGGTGCGTGGTGCTAAATCGCTAAAACACGCATCGTGATTGCCATTGTTGAGATTGCGTGTTTGTATGAAACTTTCTTTTTGAACTTTCGGTGTTTTGTGGTTTAATTTGGCCGATAGTAATTCAAACATAATCTTTTTTTTTCTCATCTCATCTTTGTTTTTTTCTTTTGGTTTTATGATTATTAATTGGTTTTATTAGGTGTCTTTTTTGCTCGGGATCACCATCAATTCCACCGTTGCGAAAATTTTCTCTAATACACCATGTAAATGAACAACTTTAGACAAATACAAAGTAAGTTAGGTAAGAAAAAATGGTAGCGGCAGAAGACCCAGAGGTTAGTCTACCGGTACCAGTACTAGTCAGAGTACCAGATCTCGAGATCGATATCATTCCACTAGACTATAAACCGGATTAAATGGAGGCAGACCACTTATCATCAGTTATGGAGTCACGATCCTCAAAAATAGGAGAACGATTAAGAAGATGGTGCTAGTTATACCTATAATTGATAAAAATGACAAAGGAAATATGTATACACTAGCTGTTCCTATGGACTATGGTGCTGTGAATCGGGTTCAATTGTGAATCTAAACCATTCTCGGGACACACACAAAAAAAATCATCAAAATCGGCCCAGCCGTTTAGGAGGCGTTCCGTCACATACACACGCACAGAAGATATGTATACATTTGAGCTACTGCCCAACTACACCTCAATATAACACAAATTCATTCGAGAATCTATTTGAAACTTGATTTGGTACAGCCAAACATTTTATTTAAAACTAACAACCGTATGTATAAATTATGAAGCATCGCGATCCAATTAAATGAGTGATGGTACAACACAGGCCAAATTACACACACACATAGGAATAAACAAATATGAAATCTTCGGTCAAATAAACTATCGGCAAATGACTCGGACAGATTGGGTTTATAAAGACCAATCTGGTTGACCGGGATAGATAAGATCGCTAACTAAATAAACGTATAAAAGACGTATTTTTGGTAAATAAGAACGTTTTTGTAGACAACATATATTTTTATTTATTTTTTTGGCATGTATCTTTGCAATATATGTTCGTAAACTTTCGCTATTTGTACACATTATAGAATGTTATAAGTAGAACACACATTTAGAATTTTAAAATAAAATAGTCGCGTAAGTATTTTATTTTAAGGCTTAAGGAAAATACCTTTGTTTTATTGCCCAGTGTTTCGACCGTATTGTCACGTGTATTCTGACAGTCTATAACATTTGAATTTTTGGATTGAGTTGAACCAAAAAAACGTACTGTCTGTTGACTGAATTTCTTATTGTAATAGTTATTTTGTATGGTTTTCTATAAAGAATATCAGTGGGACCAAATTCAATTGGTAATCTATATTTGGTAAATCAAATCAAATTATGTTAAACTTATTTTTTAACTTTGTCTGCATCAATTTTCGCCATTTTTTACAAAAATACCATAACGGCGATTAAAACTAAAAAAACTTTACGACCTATTCTCATACCTGCCAAATATACAAAAAAATATTCAAATCGGTCGACCTGTTTCAGAGGAGTTTAACCACAAACACCATAATACGAGATTTTTATACATTTATATTAGACTAGCTGTGCAGCGTGAAAGAGATTTTTGAATTCGGACCAGTAGTTCCTAAGATTACCGCGTTCAAACAAACAAACAAACAAACTCTTCAGCTTTATAATATTATAATATTAGAAGAGAATTTGGTTTAGTGAATCCGTAGTGAACGAACAATATGTGACTATTTAAAAAAATATTACAATCAAAACCCTCTGCATCGCGGAGATCACGTTGGTCCTGAGTCTATTCTCTCTCCAGTCGGTTTGGATTTTCATCCCATTTTACTACGACAGTGAGTTGAGTATCCTAGCTGATACTATATGTATGGCCAATAGTACCTTAATGTATCAAAGACATAAGATTGGTGCACAGCAAACGAAATCGATTACAAAATAAATAACAATAATATTCTTGACTATAAACTAATTCACTACAATAAAATAAACACTATAAAAAACAAATTGGTATGCAATGTATAACTTGAATATAAAATGGGCAGCCTTATTGCTAAAAGCGCTCTTTTCGAGGCGTCATAAGTATAAAATGGTCAATACATTACAATAGAATTAGTTATAGGATCGCCTGAAACAATCTGTCAAGAAAAACATGGGTCTCTATTATTAAATTGTAGCCTAACCCGTTGTTTGTAAAAAAAAAGTTTCGAAAAAACTTTTATTCAAAACCACATTTTTACATCTATCATAAAAAGAAAGTCGAAGGTCATTAGTCGTCGAGGTCGTTTATATAATAATACCCAGACAATCCACAAATAAATACATAATGGAATACAAATAATGACAAATTGCTTTCACCAACATAATTAAGCAAACAATTTTCCTGTATTGACTGTGTAGCGGTTTATGCAAATAGAAATACCTATTTTTTTATTCATTTATACGAATAACAAATATTTATCTATATATGTATTTAAAAGAATCCCCATTTTCCTTGGTCTCGAGTTAACTAGAGAACGTCTTCATTCTTTTTTTTTTAAGTTTTCAAATACTCTGTTAAAGGTTCTTACGCAAAAAAATAAGAAAATGACGAAAAAAAAATAACGCGGCGCTACGAAGTTCACCGGGACAGCTAGTTCATAGTAATATTGAATACCAATTTACATAATTATTTTATAACCTTCTTCAAAGTAACATTAAGTTGTTCTTCTCCAATCTTAAAGAAGAAACTGGTTGTTTCAAGCTATGAGGTGCTGCAACTTTCGATTCTTATTACAGGGTATAAAGGGTTAGATTTTATAGAATTTAAAGAGTTTACACAGAAATTTTATGAAACCGGGAGTGAGAGTTTTCCTTCTCGATAATCAATTTAAAATGGATTTTCAGCAGGTGACGCTTCAATTTGTTATCTGTATAAGAGCTTGGTAAGGGCGATAAATCTTTATAAATTTCAACTTAATCCACCGTTATCGTTGCTGCTCATTTAGTACGTTACTTTATGTAATCATCTTATAACCCGAGTAATGCCCATTTTAATTATTTAAATGGTAAAAATTTATTCCTGCGTGAAAAGGGCATAAACATACAGATGTAATGATCCTAAAGGTTGATAAACTTTTCTTAAAGTAATAATATCTTGGGACAACTCACACAACGCCATCTGATCGTAAACTAAGCAGATCTTGTACTATGGAAACCGGACAACTGATAAACTTACTTATATATTTCTAAATACATACATATTATAGATAAATAACACCCACACACAGATTAAACCATCGTGCTCATCACACAAAGTTTTATCCTGGGTGGGGATCGAACCCACGACCTCCGGCTTAGCAATCTGGGTCACTAACCACTAGACCCACCGGCCAGTCAAACAAATTATATATACCTACTATAGGTCTTAATCACGTGAATATTTTAAGGTAAACCTTTTTATTGCCTGACGTTTAAACCATATTGCAAGGTGAGTGTTAGAAACCGGGATATTTTCTGAAACCCGCACTACCCGTGACCACAGTCACTGCAATACAGTTTAAATGTCGGGCAATAAAAAGATATTTAACTTAAAATATTCACGCGATTAAGACCCGTAGTATTAAAATGATTTTATAATGAACTTAGTTTTACAAAATAGTATCAAGCGTTTCCCGAACTCCACACGGCCACTATAATATAAATAAATACCCTCCAGAAAAAAATGACAATAAAAGCTTATCAAATTCCGTTGCCTGACTTAGGAGAAATTAGGGGCGAAATATGCAGACGAAAACAGTAATTTTGATTTGTATTAGGTACTAGTGTTTAGAGAAAAAACATACATTACATAAATAACTCTACCTAAATTCTTTTATAATTTCTGAATCTCAAAGAAAGTTTTAAATTCATAATATTTTTCGTTTTATTAATGGAGTTAAAGTAAAGGAAATTATTCCTTCTTTTATCTTTCCGTCCGCATGGGCGTGTTATTATCCTAAGTGATTCTTGTTATTTAAAAAGGTAGAGCTCTGTTTTGAAGGCCTTTGGTAATGTTTAATAGTTAATGTACCTTACGAATGTTGAATCTTCTCAACGATCTGCAGGCTATACCAATGTTTGAAATTGATATTCGAATATTCACACTACTTCGAATATTTGATAACTAGCTGTCCCGCGCAACTTTCTCTGCGTACATTTTCTTCGTTTTTGCAGCATTTCTCATTGCTGTTCCGTTCCTATCGGTCGTAGCGTGATGTTTCATAGCCTTTCTCCTTCCTCGATAAATGGGCTATCTAACAGAGAAAGAATTTTTCAATTCGGATCAGTAGATTTTAGATTTATTTATTTATTAGTTAGATTCCTGAGATTACCGCGTTCAAACAAACAAAGAAACCAACTCTTCGGCTTTATAATATTAGTATAGATAAAGCTAAGTTTATGCTCTTGGCAGAATGGCTTGAGAAAAACCATGACATATTCGCTTCAGGTTTTATCCGCTTGTTTGTTATTTAGCAACGTACGTAACTTAACAACTACTGGTATACTAGTTTTATTAATAATTACTCAATTATAAATATCATGAACCATTTTATGCCGATAAAGAAATTTGACTGGAAATCCATCACTTAATCACACCAGATGACGTACCTCTCCATTAAGGCACATAGTCAAGTTTTTGGACAGTCAAAAGTCAAAAAAGACAGTTGGACTAACATTAGCTGAAATCCGAATGTTGCTCAAATTGAAGCTGTTAATCAAAGAATATGAGAAAATTAAATCATTATGCAATAAAAAAGTGGATATCAAAATTAATTATGTTAAAACCTAACTGTTAAACATGACATAAATTTAATAACAAAATAAAAATAGTCAATAGAATACAGGTCATATCAATACATTAAATAAATTAGAATTACAAATTAATCATAGAAAATCTTATATATAATAAATGACAATAATTAAGAATAATAACTTAGATCTTTTAGCTTATGCCACTTTATGTCGGCATTCAGATACAAAACAAAAATTACTTTTGTTTGTTAGGTACCTATTATCTCTTGCCTTGTCGTTAATTTTTCTCCCTCAAAAAATCGAAAGGTACTGAAATATTCGAAGTTAATATAATTTTATGAAATGAGTATCTTGCTGTTTGGGTCATAATCATTTTGCCATCTCATTGATGTAAAAATACAGACAGTAAACAAGAAAAGCCCCCACTCAATAAGATTTTAAAAAAAAAGCAAACCTAAACCAACAGTTTATTGTAATACCTTAACAAAATATCAACTGGACAAAGCAAATCTCCTACTTAAGCAACTCGAAGCCCGAGCAGACTAAAATACGATTAGAACGCTCATATAATACCTGGGTCTTAGTTCAACCTAAAGCTGCGAGAACAACGAGAGAAATTCTCACGACTAGAGAACAAAGCCTACTGAATGTACTCGTAAAGTTTCTTACTAACTCTCAGACTAACACTGGTACGTTGAAAATGTGCCCACGTTAGCAACAAAATATAAAATTTACGCTTAACATTACACTTTTGTTGGTAATATAGTCGTATATGTACGAAGTGACTGCAGTCAGTGTAGCGCTAATGCTCTCGGGTGCGGACGTCTACGCCGTAGCACGTAGACGCGCATAGCTTCGTACACCTCGCTACGAAAGTGTCTACAATTAAAAAAATATCTTATCTGTAGTAATTAAAAGTAGTAGGTACTTAATGTTAGTTTTTAAGTGTTAAGTAGATCGTGTTGTGTTTTTCTGTTCAAGATTATACGTAAAGTAAGTATTAAATGAAGTTTTTATTACTTTGTTTGTAAGTGTTATAAAAAATAGAAATTCGTTCAAGTTAAAGTTAAGTTAAGTTATTATTTTAACCCATTGAATCTTATTTGAACCTTTTACGATTTGAAAAGCGTATTGTGGTTCAAAATTAATTACAATTTACTGTTGTATTTATGGCGAGACCCATGTCTTCACAATATTTTCACACTTTACTTACAGCAATGTAAATCTAAGTATCCGCTGTTTTTCATGATATTAAAGACCGCATCAGTCCATCATCAAGCCTCTAAGTTTTGAGAGTTCAGTTCAATTCCTGCACACCACAGTAGGTTAATCCCAATCTGATGTAGTTCTCATATTTTTGTCATCATTGCTTTTGTATGCATACATATGTATATTACAATTTCTTAATTTATATTTAAAAAATCAACCGGTTAGAAAACTGAAATAAAAATCAAAAAAATATATATTATTAACAACAATGCAAGTTACTATGTGACATTTCAATAAAAACTATAAAAATATTTCGTAGCATTACACATATAGGAGAGGAGATAGGAGAGGTATCTGAAAAAAAGTTTTTAAGATTTTATTCTACCACTTTATCCATGCCAAATTACAGCTTTCTAGTACTAAGGGTCTCAGCTAAACCAGCGACAACCAAAAGCACGGACGGACGGAGGAACATGGCAAAATTATAAGGCATCCGTTTTGCCATTTTGGCTTCGGAACCCTGAAAATGACACACGGACAATATAGTGGTCAGTCACATAAAACCTGATTATTATCTAAAACTAAAGCCATCAGTCGTAAATAGGCTAAACATTTATATATGAGACCGCATGTACTTATGACAGTTCAGTAACAAGCTGCGATTGATCGATTACTATTCATCTGTCTCCTACAGTGACATATTACCTTCGGAATACATTCCAATTTATGGTATACTAGTTGTACTCGTGACTTCTTCCGCGTGATAGTGCAGTGCTGCTCACTTAAAGACGATAGCGTGATAATAAAACGTAGCCCTAGTAATACTCCTTACAGTATCAACTATCTGATATTGAAAGTCTGATAGTATCAAAATCCGTCCAGCCGTTTTTGAGATAAGCCGGAACTAACAAACAGACAGATAGACCGACTGACAAATAAATAAAGCCTTTGATATTGTTACAAGTAACGTATATACTTTCATATGCATTTAAATGTTGATAAACTTTCGCGATTTGTACACATTATGAATATATATATATATATATATATATATATATATATATATATATATATATATATATATATATATATATATATATACTAGCTGTGCTCCGCGGTGTTACCCGCGGTTTATTAGCCTACCTATGTGTTAATACAGGGTGTCAGCTAACTCCGTACCAAATTTATTTAAAATAACTCCAGCCGTTTAGACTTGAAGAAGTAACAAACAAACACACTCACACACTCACAAACTTTCGCCTTTATAATATTAGTGTGATAAATATATTAAGGGTCTTAATCACAAGGGTAATAATATAATAATTTAAGGTAAAATGCCTTGTTTATTGTATAATAAAAATGTGAAAGTAACTCTGTCTACCTGTCTGTTACGCTTCCACGCTCAAACAGCTAAACCGATTTAGATGATATTTGGTATAGAGATAGTTTGAGTCCTGGGGAAGGACATAGGATAGTTTTTATTACGATAACCAACATCTACGCGGGCGGAGCCGCGGTCGAAAGCTGGTTCACAATAAATGATGGAAATAATCTTAATCTAAGCTAGTATGGTAAACACCACATGCATTATTATTGATTACATTAGTTGGAAGATAATTATAATAATAATAATGCCTAAAGCTATTAACCTCTGTAAATATATTAACACAGTTACTTAGTCTATGATAAGATGACGAACCTGGTTCTTGAAACATTGAAATGTTGCGCCAAATATATCTATTTGCATGCTATAATGGTTATAAATATTAGAGAGGTCGCTACAGGCGAGTTTGAACCTAGTACTGTTTTTAGAAAAGGACCTATTAGTTTAATTAGTTGTCTGGGATACTCATGTTGAGCTTAAATGTTGATGCGAGTTCTGGACTATCAATACAGTTTAACTTTTTTAAATAATAATAGCAACTTTGATATCTTTCTGCGTTTTTCTTTGACATTACAAATTAAAATTCATTAAAAATACTTCAATTTTATTTATGTGTATGTATTTGTTTATTTGTATATAGATTTAGGTTAGGTTAGTTCGCGTAACCAACAGGTAAGTTCGCGACTCAGTGGCGGCATAGCGGGTCGAGAAATCGTGGCCAAGCAACGTTACCACTCCCGGTTCAAAGATGGGTGACCGTTTTCTAAAAATGTAATACCCCTCGAACTCATTTATACACTGTCCGGTCATGTCGTATTGTTGTTCTTTCATATTATGAGACTAAGTACTACTACCCCTAAGTTTGTGTACACGTTTTTCAATTCCGCTACGCAATTGACGATTTTGATAAAATTGGTCGTCATTAATTAAATCGGTTATATGATATATGATGTCCCACTGCTGGGTACGTGTCTCCCCAGTAGAACCTTCTTATTATAAATCCAGGGGATAATTGGTGTAATCGCCATGCTTGGCGAGCGGGTTGGTGATCGCAGTAAGGCTTTAAAATACTCAGAGGACGCTGCTGCCCGCCCTCCGGTGATGGAATGAAAGCGGTTGGGAGAACATTATTACTAATGTGTTTAACATTATACCTTTACATAGTAATGTCTTTAACATTTGTATATGAGCCTTAGATGTCTTGTAAGCCATATGAACGTGTAACAGACAGATTTGGTCAAATACAAGGATTGTTACGCAAGATATTAAATACCTTCTTGTACATATATTATCAAAATAGCTGAGCCCACAACTTCGTCCGCGTGAGGTTGCAGTGCTGCTTACTGCCCACAGGCGTTAGCGTGATCATAAATCTACTCCTTACATCATCAGCTAAGTGACAATGAAAGTCCAGTAAAATCCGTCCAGCCGTTTCGGAGATGAGACGTAACAAACAAACAGACAAAAAAAGTGTTTTACCCGACTGCGGAGAATTATGTGTTTAAATGTTGATAAACTTTCGCGATTTGTACACATTATTAAAATATATATATTACGGGTCTTAATCGCGTGAATAATTTAAGGTAAAATACCTTGTTTATTGCCCGACGTTTCGACCGTATTGCAACGGCCGTGGTCACGGGAAGACTGAAAAATTATGTGTTTGTGGCACTATATAGACCAAACGCGAGCGACACTTTAACGATTCATACGTCAATCGATTCGTGAGTGACACTAAAGACATGACAGCAATCGAAATTCGAAATGGCGACAGCCAGAAAAAAAATGAAATTAAGAAACTATGTTACCTGGGGTACCATAGTGTAGGTATTTTTAAAATCATGATAAGGTTTTTAAAATCATTTGACACCTAAAATAACCGTTTAGGATACATAGCGATTTAAAGTTGGTTACCAACTATTTTCACTAAAAATTTTCGGTAACACTTATGAGATTTAAAAAAAAAAAAAAAAAAGATTGAAACAAGGTAACCTTAAAGTAGTCTTATGCAATCGAAGGCATTTTAATAAGTTCAATGGGATTAATTACTGCCTCCGACTGCATAATTTAAGGTTATCTTGTTTTATTGTACCATAATATGTACTTTCATAAGCATTGTACAACAGTTAAAAAAAAATTAGACATTGCAAACAGACACTTCATTTTTATTTATTTGTATAACTATATAATAAAGTCGCATAAAATTCTAACAGACACGTAGATCCTTCAAACTGTTGTAATATTTTCAACTAGGTACTCGTTCGATTATCAATTAAAAAAACATAAACAAAAATGTTTTATAACAAAGTAATCAGACTTTGTATATCATGTAATACCTAAAGCATATCCATCTGACTGTCCACTACTTAAATATGACCACACCTTACAAATACACATTAACTTTTAATAATCTTATCCCTAGATATTCCATCCCCTAGTAAATTTATGGGGAGTTAATGACGGAAATATTTTAAAATATAAAACCTTTTATTTCCCCAACCATTAGATAGATTCGTACGTTTATTATAAAATTTTATAAGCTACGGGTCTTAATCGCGGAAATATTTTATTTTAATGCTAAATACCTTTGTTTATTTCCCGATTAAGACCCGTAGCTTATAAAATTCTATAATGTGTACAAATCGCGAAAGTTTACGAACATATATTGCAGTTTCGTACGTTTATGTCCGACATTTCTTTAGTGTGTGTGTATGTAAAAGTTGAAACAAGATTGAACACTCTGTGTGCCCAGTGGGAGTTCGTACAACCACTGTGTAAGAGGTTGCGAGTTTAATTCCACACGGGGCAAACTTCCTGTGATCTATCAATATTTGTTTTGAGGCTTGGAGGAGGAATATTTGTAAAGTCCTTCCCAATATTCGTGTTTGTGTGTTATGTGATAGTGGGCATTTTCTTTAGCGTCATTATATTTAAAAAATATTCTTAGAACACTTCGATTTAGTTAGTTTATAATAAACGCACGACCATCTGATTCTAAACTAGTTAACGTCTGTACTATGGCAACCAGACAACTGATGATAACGATACTTATATTATAGATAAATTACACCCAGATATAGAATAATCAATCGTGCTCTTGACAATGACAATCGTGGCGGGACTCGGACCCACAAGACCTAAGTCAGAGGCACTTAGGTCTTGTCTCAATAATCTAACTATCGATGGATTTGGCTACTAAAGGTATATATATTGGACATAAGCTCCGTACAAAATATGTCAAAATTCTACCTATAGTAGCCAGCCAAATCCATCGATAGCTATATTATTGAAACCGGCCGTAAGCAGTTAGGGCCACTCAATAGTTTAACAGGCAAGTAATTTCAAGAATCTGGTTGAAGTGGTTTTTTTTATAAATATAAACATGCTTATTTAGCAACAATAGTGAAATGGCAATCAAAAATATTTTGCCAGGTCGATTAACACCATTAGAAATTATTGAGGGTAAGATGAACAAAACAGAAACTTCTTATAATTATTTGCCTCAAAGATTAAAATTATGAAAATTAATTACTTCGGGGCGTTATAGTGAAAATCTCTTCCTTTGAAAATTACTTCAAATACTCAAAAAGATTACGTTCAACCTTTTCCTTAAAATAATATCACAATTTTTAATTAATTAAAAATACAAATTGTGAGGTAAATTTATAAAAATAGTCTAACAGTATTTTATAAGTATACTAGCTGCCCCGCCCAACTTCGTCTGCGTAAATTTTATAATAATTTTCCCCGTTTTTGCAACATTTCTCATTGCTGCTTCGCTCCTATTAGTCGTAGCGTGATATTATATAGCCTATAGCCTTCCTCGATAAATGAGCTATACAACAGTGAAAAATTCGGATCAGTAGTTCCTGAGATTACCGCGTTCAAACAAACAAACTCTTCAGGTTTATAATATTAGTATAGATAATATTGGAATAAAATTACATAAATGGCAATTAGTCCCAAAGTACCTATTAATGAATAAGGAGCAATATTTAAAGTATTTTTTTGAGAGAAAAAAATATTTTATCATTTATCAATATACAAAGGTTTTATAGTTAGTAGTAGTTCAACACGAGACAACGAAAGCGCAGGGCACTACCTACCTTTTCTTGCTTGGTCTGGACAGGATTAGAAAGTCTAAATTCTCAGGATATGATATCAATACAATACTTATTAAACATGGCAAGTTTCAAAGGTTATATATTTATATATATACTTTATAATTATTAATAACTAAAATACTCAGATTTCGTCACTCGCTGACTGATGATCACAGAAACTGTTAGGGTACTTCCTAAAGTCATAGAAAGCTGAAATGTGGTGTAAAAATACCGGGCCTGTGCATGTCGGGCCACGCACAATGCACAATGGGTTCCGCAGTCACCCCCACCCCCCACCTCCATCCGAATAATACGGCTTATGAAGTGAGTTTTCTGTTGTTTTTGTTTCATACTTACAACGTATTAATTAATAATTTTCAATCGAATTTGTATAAAATTTTGTTACTTCTCATTTGATCAGCTTTCGTTATCTTGTAAAGACTTTTGACTTAGCTGCAATAGTTTTCCTTTTAATTTCACTATAATTATATACTAACTACCGTGATTTTTTTCACACACTCAACATCAACTATTAAGCAAATTTCACTAACGGATCCCTAAATCTAAAAATGGTTTTCGCAATCCATGAACCTTTTTAAAAGACTTATTTAACGATGGACATGAACACGATGGGGTGTGTGGGGTATCACACACCCCATCGTGTGGGGTATAGTTAATAGGTCTTTTAAAAACGATGAGAAAAAAAAACACATCCCGACTATAAAAATAGAAAAAAAATGATTTTTAATATTTTTTTTTTAACTTTGTCGGCGTAATATCTGTATCCATGCAAAATTACAGCCTTCTAGCACTAACAGTCTCTGAGCAAAGTTGTTGATGGACGGACGTGGCGAAATTATAAGGGTTCCGTTTTGCCTTTTGGCTACGGAACCCTAAAAATTAAGTAATCCTAGTTTTTAGGGTCAAAACGTAGCCAAAATGCCATGGGATGGCATGGCATGTGTGCTAATGCACACAACAACATTAACAATTAAGAAATATATCCGCATAACCCTTAAAATAAGGGGGTTGCAAGTTTGTATGGAAAGGATCTCGAGAAGGACCTTTTTATTTTGCAGAATAAATATTATTTTTCGTAAGAGTGACGTAGACATTCCTATGTGCTTATAAACAGAAATTATTGACTGAATATACGTTATTTTTGTGCCAATAGGTTCTTGTAACGGAACAGCCAAGCCACACCTTTTAACTACGCTGTAGGGTTTCTAGAGAACTTAAGACTATGATTTACGCAGAATGCTATACGTTGTGATGAGAATTAGAGAGTATTAGGTTAGGGCGTGTAGAGTTAGGAGCTTGGCTTTCTATAAGATCTGATAACTTTTTTTTACAGTGGTAGTAATATGTACCTACTCGTCTTGGCGTCAATTTACATAGAAATGTTTTTGGTGGGATCTATCTATTCTCGTCCATATTAAATTTCTTAAATAGCTGTGTCATCGGAACTACGCTTTGAAAGTGTAGTTTGTTTTTTCATGACTGTTTTGTTTTTGTTAATTATTTTCGAGGTTGCTTGAAAACTGTGTATACTCATTTTTGTTACTACGTATTACAGTTCTAAAGGTAATACTCTAACTGTACTGGCACAAGTTTCATCAAAGTCGGTTATATATAATTGCAACTAGCAGCTTGATCTCCGTTTACTTGCTGCTCAATACATTTTAGAGCTCAAGTAAAATGGTAGTCGTAACGCAGGCAAAGCTAGCATCTATAATACCACTCTATATGATACCAATGCACACAAGTAACATAAAATTCAATTGAACTTTCTTAAATCGGATCACAAACACAATATTTCCATAATCCATTTCATTCGATTCCATTAACTTTGTCATATTAGTTCAACATTTTCCCTTTCGAAAATCAAATGAAATTAGTTCCATATTACCATTCGAGTGACACAACCATCCGATGTTCTCCAAATGTATTAAATTGATGCTATTACCTTAGAGTTCCGCGTTAAGAAGTCATGAACAAGATTAGCTTAGGACCTCACGGTGTGATTAAACCGATCCTCTGTGTAAACCTTCTTGATTAGATTAGATTGTAACGTAGAATGTATGTAACGCTAGCACATATAGGCGAGTACTTTATGTTATTTATCATTTCATTGATAAAATAATTATCTTCAGGAAATTCTCATGTCTTGGAAAAATTATTCCAGTCTGAGATAGGTCCGCGTGGTGATTTACGGTCCACACTTTTGCCCGATCAGAAAAACCCTTGAGTTCTATTAGTAGGTTAATATTGAGGTTGAGAAAATGGGAATGCGACATGCTAGCGTATTTAATTAATTGTCTCGATAAATTTTGAGCTTCAGGTAAAGTTGATTATATATTTTAAACCCTATTTCGCTTAAGGATATAAAAAAAAAGTATTTGAGAAAAGAATAAATATTTATGCTAAGTAATATATTAAATAGTTCAATAACATTTTAGCTATTTGAGTCTAGTAGGCAAATTTGATATTGGCGTTACCAAAATAGTATGTATTTACATATAATATTATATTATTACATTTATGGTATAAGTAATGGCGAAATAACTTGTACATCTCCAGGGTATTCTACAATAACATTCTCGAGGAACTTCGCGAAAATATTTTCCTAAAGAATCCATAATAAGTTCTTTTTATGATATTTTCGTCGTTAAAAACTTTTAATATAGTTTTTTTTAGCCTCTTTCATGTACAAAAATGTTAGTTTATTTCATAAAACAAAAAAAAGTGACAAGTAATTAATGTTTGAACATTTTATGTTCTTACTTAATAAATGTAAAAGAGTTTCAACTTAAAATAACCCGACCCTAAGAGAGAAGATTCTCTGTCTTACTTACACAATGTTTGTGGCCCGGTAGAAGGTTTTTTTTAAGGATAAGTTAATAGTGACATGGCACGCATATAGGCATAGTATTGACGACGTCATGATGAGATTTTCCGAACCTTACAATTTTGCCGCTTCACTTCTTGTCATTACGTATAGATACTTCTCATAAGAACGTCTTATTATAGTAGTAGGTAATGTAGGTAACTACAAACTCCGTACAAATTATTTACTGAAATAAAACATACCTAAGATTAGAAAATTTATAAAACACGGCACTTGTAACTGATAAAAAAAGAGAGAGGTGTCAAGACACCCGGTTGGAACGTAGTTTCTTTTGCTATATCTTTTATGTGTTTGTATTAACTAATGATACTGTTAATGATAAAAAAATACAAAAAATCTGAAAGAACATTACATTTCAAAAAGTTGTATCCTATTTCAAATTAATATTTTTCACACATATATTTACACATTATAGAATTTTATAAGCTACGGGTCTTAATCGCGTAAATATTTTATTTTAAGGCTAAATACCTTTGTTTATTGCCCGACGTTTTGAATGGATTGCAACGGCCGTGGTCACGGGTAGACCCGTGACCACGGCCGTTGCAATACGGTACGATTAAGACCCGTAACTTATAAAATTCTATAATGAGTACAAATCGGAAAAGTTTACGAACATATTTACACAGCCAGTTTTGACACAAATTACACACAGCCAGTTTGACGTAGGTAAAATAAACATTACAACCTTTTACAATGACCATCAATCTATTTTAGAGATACATGGCCAGGTCCATAGTTGTAACGCCCTCTAGCGTGTTACCATCGTAAAATTTATTTAAGACGCCTTTTACATAAAACCACACATGAATACGTCGGATCGTTCTTAAGATTAATGGCAGCATTCATTTATTTAAATATGCACAGAGTGCCCCCCATAAAATATATTTAAAAACCATCGCAGATAAATTACACTCCCTTCATAGAAAATCTGAATCGGTCATACCATTATTGAGATAAATTACAACATACAAGTGCACAAACAGACACAGACACGCGCGCATACACACATACACACACATAAATGATTTCTTACCTTCTTCGTTCCATCATAGTAATTTAAGACATTTAAAAATTTACAAACAACCTATATAACACAACCTCCATTTTACTGAGAATAAAGTATTCTAGCGTCACATAATCACAACTAATAGATTATTGATCAAAATGTTACGATTTTATTCGTCTAGCCCCTCAGCCCGCAAACAAATAAGCGGCGGTAGTGTAAATATATACGAGTATATGGATATGGCATCGGACACGCAAATGTGAGGTCGCGGTTTCGAATCTAACCCTTTATACTACTGACGTGAACCCCACTCCTTTTTTCTTTTTTTTGATCTGGCGGGAAAAATTCCTTACGAACACCCCCACCGTCCGGGGAAGACGGTGGAGGTAGTGTGGGGTTTGCACCCACTAAAAAACCCGCCGTGTATCGCCCGCCACCTTCGCGAACGGGCCGCCGGAATTTGTTATATCGTCGGCGGCCCGCCCAGTGGCAATGCCCGGAAGCGATGTTATTGCATTCCGGGCATTTCACACCTACGCGGCACCTGGATACACACAGGGTGCCGCGCCTCCACGGAAGGCCGCGGGCGGGGCACATTACCCCGTACGCCCGCACGCAGCCCCACCTAAGGCGGCATCAGGCGCAGATATGCGCTCCGACGCCGCCCGGTTCGCCGGCGACGGAGCGGATCCGCCAGGGAGCTCTCTTCCCTGACGCGCTCCGCCGCCTACTTCTGCGAGATGACGTCCTCGCAGAAGGATGCGACCGCATTCCACGACCCCTCGCCCCGGACCATGGACAGAACCACGGCCGGCAACGAGAGGTCACTTCCGACCACTGCGGTGAGAACTCGACGCTGCCCCTCCCAAGCTGGACAATGCTGGAGGGTGTGTTGCGCCGAGTCCTCACCGCAGTCGCAGTGGTGGCAGCCAGGACTCGGTTCCCTCCTAGCGACCGTGTGCAGGTACTTCCCGAAGCACCCGTGCCCGGAAAGGACCTGCACCAGCCGGAAGGAAAGGGTCCCATGCTGCCGCCCCGCCCACTCCTCCAGGACCGGCTGGAGCGCCTCCACGGTTCGGACACCTGCCCGTGGAGTCTCCAGTCGGTCCTGCCACCGGGCCATGATTGCCCGGTGGGCCTCACCGCGCCAAGCGCGAAGCTCATCGGGCAGGGGCACCGAACCCCCTGCCCGAACAGCCACCGCCCGCCGATACACTTCGGCGAGCACTTCCGCCTCCAAATCCCACGGGGGTGTGCCGGCCAATGCGCACGCCGCCTCTGCAGACACCGAGCGGTATCCGCGTATGGCCCTAACCGCCATGGTCCGCTGGGGTCTCCCTAAGCGGACCCTATTCTGGGCGGTCAGGGACGCCGCCCACACGGGTGCGCCGTAGAGAGCCATTGACCGCACCACCCCCGTGTACAACCGTCTACTCGAGGCACTAGGCCCGCCCAGGTTCGGCAACAGCCTCCCCAGTGCGGACGCAGTAGCCTCGAGCTTAGGCGCCAAAATGCGGAAGTGCTCGTCGAAGAGCCACCGCCCGTCTACCACTAGGCCCAGATACTTCATCTGGGCCCGGACCTGTACGAGGACCGAGCCGACGGCAATCGAGGCTCCAGCAGGTGGACCGCGACGGGGCCCATGGAATAGTAGGGCCTCCGTCTTGGAAAGGGCCACCCTAAGCCCCAGCGCCTCGATGCGCCCGACCATTCGGGAAATCCCTAGGTTGGCCAGGCGCGCCGCCTCCTCAAAATTCCCACCCCGAGCCGTGATGAGGGTGTCATCCGCATAGCAGATGACCCCTATCTCGGGGGGGAAGCCACACCATAGGGCCCAGTCGTAGCCAATGTAACCCCACTCCTAACACAAGCAATTTAGCTCAGCTGGAGGGGTTAACAAGATTGCTAGTAATGTGCAACCCACACACACACATACATAATCGATATATCGATTATATGTCCTATATATCGTGCGATAAGGAACTACGTTCCAACAAGTAAGTGTTAGGTTTATGTATTTGAAATTGTCTTAATGTGACCGTAAACTGGTATAGACCCGCTCAGAAAAAACATATTTCGACAGCGACTCTGACGCGTTCTGAGGACAACCAAAATGCGGTGGTTTTTAAATGACGTTGTCTATGTCACCCGAACTCATTTACCTATCTATTTTGACAATAATCTAAATCTGATATCGATGCTGATAAAGATACTCACAGACATAAATAAACTCTATTACCATTACACTCCTTTTTTGAAATAGTTGCGTAAAAAGTAATTACTTAGGTAAACCTAAATCTATACTCATGAATAATAAAAAACTTAACGGAACAGGCCGAACGGTTCCGATTTCTTGTCGATCTCCATCAGTTTTGAAAGGGACCTATCCATTTTGCAATTTTCCTCAGTATAATACGAATAAATGAAAATGTGATTCAACGTGTTTCAGTCCTATATATTTTCTCTTACAAAAGTAATCCCGAGTTTAATAACCCTAAAGAATATGTATGAAGTCTAATCAAGATAGGCAAGTGTACGTAACATGGGTTTCTTCTGCCATTTGGCAGGTAGATTGGTGATTCATTTTCGTGTGTTGGCCTAATCTGTGGGGTCGTGATGGAGTGGCGACCTCTGGGATCGATAGACTGGAGAGACTAAGAATGATCATTACCGCTGTCAAGGCAGCCGAAACTCATTTATAATTAGATACATCAGTATGTGGTTCCGGGGCTGTGATCTAAACAGACGAATGAATGTTCTTTTTTATTAGGAATTGTTGTATAGTTTTATTTGAGTTAGAATCAATAGCTGTTAGTAAGTAGAAAGATCATAAGGTCTCCATACGGAAAACTCTTTATATGGTTAAAATTAAAAATCACATCAGCTCACACTCCTCCATAGGCACTCTCAGATGCTGTCGTGATGGATTTTTGCCCCATCAGACGATGAGAGTGAGGAATGGAAACGCTTGTGTCTCACAAACGTTTCACTATAAAATCTTCTACACAGATCCCTTAAAATCTCTTACGCTATTCTTCACTGTGCTCCACATGTTGCCCCAACGTCGGGCTCAACACCAATCGACCAACGTGTGGATCTAGAATAAAGCTCTATCCAACGTTGGTGCTAATGCTATTTTGTAGATCCACACATTGGACGAGTGGCGTTAGGACCGATGCTGGACCAACGCGGAAGCCGGCGTTAAGAGAACATAAAAGTTAGTATGTAGTTTATATGAGCATTTTCATCACTGATTTTAAAACTTTTCAGTGTGGACTATCGACTACAGCCATTTGCAATATTGCATTTGCATCGACTGCCTCTGTGGTGCAGTGGGAATGCGTCCGACTGCTACGCAAGATGTCGTGGGTTCGATTCCCACACGAAAGACCACTTCGTGTGATCCACAAATTGTTGTTCCGAAGTCAGGGTGTACTTTGTGTCCATGACTTGTATGTTTGTTAAGTCCCCTGCGACACAGGGTTTGTATGTAATGCGGGAGTTTCTTTTAAAAAAAAAAATCTATAGATAAATTTGGCTACTAGATAATAACTATATTGATTTATATTTGACATAAGCTCCATACAAAATATTTTGAAATACTATCTCTAGTAGCCAAATCGATCAATATTTAGATTTTTCAAAATGGCTGTAAATGTATAAGATTGGGTTAAAAACTCCAGGTTCAAGCAATTAGTCTTCAAAATTCTTCTTCAAACATTTATTTTTGCTGAGTAACCTATACCAGTATTGTGCAAAATAAAATTCCAACCAACAAACCCATTACCCGATACTTTTTGTTTCAATATTTATTTAGTACGCAAATTCAGAATTCAAATATTTTCTTTAGATCGTAGAATCCACAAAAAATCTCCATTTAAGTAAATATGCCCGAGTCACGGTGAAATTAGGCGCACCCTGTAACGTTATTAATGACTTTCCGATATTGCCTTCACTCTGCTTCTGAATTTAATAACCTACCCCAAATTTTAGAAATCGTCGTCTTTTTTTTATTATCAGCCTTGGACGCCGACTTAATTTCGAAATTGGATTTAGTTCTCGAAGCTTTATATTTATTTGAAACTGATAGATGTTTTTGCGGTCATTTGTTAAAAGGGTCACAGAGAAGTGGAATGATAGGAACTTCAGTGAATGTTATATTTATTCGATATATGGATTTATAATCTCCAAAATTATATGTACTTACTGAATTATACAGAAAAATATTTGACGTATAATTTGATATCAGTTTTGTAATGTTTAACATTGGTAAACTATTTTTTATGTTTCCGTAACCAAAGGGTGCCAGTGGAACTTTGTTACTAAGTTCATACGTCCACAGGCCTGATTTCAAGAACACGATTTTGTATGTGAAAATAAAAAAAAAACAAATTTAAAAAATTTGTGAAAGCCCCGACGGAAGTAAAATAAACTTGTAAAAATCTTTAAAAAGTTTGACATAACGAAACAAAATATAAAAATTTAAAAAAAAACCCCGACGGACTTAAAAAAGGTCAAATCAAATTTTAAACCCCTTGACTAACTGAAGGTGAGTAACCGGAGAACATCCGTCGGGGTCTGCTATTTACTGCCCTGAATTGAACTTAAATATGCGAATGGCAGACGCCGATGAATTTTCTTCGGTTATTCACCTTCAGTTAGTCAAGGGGTTTAAAATTTGATTTGACCTTTTTTAAGTCCGTCGGGGTTTTTTTCAATTTTTTATATTTTGGTTTGTTATTTTAAACTTTTTAAAGATTTTTTTACCAAAACTTCGTAAACATTTAATTGCAGTGAAACTAATGTATAATCCGATTTAATAATTAAAAAAAAAACTTAATTCACTATTTTGTGGTGGTGGCCATCTTGGATTTGAAATTTGTCATAATGTTGTATTCTACACATTAGTAATCTAAATGCGAGGCATTTAGATTACTGTAAATAAAATCTTAAAACTTACCTAGACAATTTATCGATTAACAAAAGTGTATTTCAATACTTTTGTTAATCGATTAATCGTCAACACTGTCGGCAGTCTTGTAAACAGAGTACTGAACAACTAATTATGGTAAGTAAGCATTATTATTACTGTTTTATTTAAAAAAATGCTTTTTCAAATTTAGATGTAAGGTGATGAATCCTGCGAGTTTAGGTAGGATAGAAACTCCGACAACAATTTTAAAAGGCTGAATTATCGTAAAAAGACTGTAGTATAATCGCGAATTTAACAACAACAAGAAATTAAAGTGTAATAGGTACGAGTGAAATGCGTTTAGTACGGCGGCGGCAGACGAGGGCGCAGTGCCGTAACAGCTGACCGCCGGCCGGCTATACTTTTAGCTTGTTTTTGTAAATAAAAAACAAGCTTTAAGTATAGTAGAAATGACTCGATGAGATATAGTAAATATTACAGTAAAGACCGTGTGAGTTAAAACCCAGGAGATATTTTTCTAGCCTATTTAGACATCTATCGCTAGTTTTGCTAATAATCATAAAAGAGGTTGAGCACTTTATTAGAGCGGTTTGCCTTCTTCAGAAATTGCCGTTTAGGTACAGAACTGAAACCCATATTGCTGTTAAATATTTTATTGTGATTTTTTTTTTTAAATTTATCCACGTAAAATAAAACGTATAAGTGACATTATTAAATCTTTCTGAAATTGCAGAGCATTAAACTACCTTTCAAATACGTGTATATTGGCGGCTTTGAGAATAATCGTGTTTTTAATAAAATCCCGATTTATTTAATTCAGCTGTTGTACAAACGTCACTTTTGTAGACATTATCGGACATAATCTGCTAAAGGTCCTTTAAAGAAATATTTGTCATTGAAAATTAATGACGAAAAAACACCAAAGAAGTATTCTATCACAACAAAAGTAGTGTATAATATGGTATTATTAATTGTGTACTAAATAAAAGTAACAGTGGCAAAAACACAATCATAGTATAATTTAATGAGATTTAGTGAAATTATAGTAATGAAAATATTATCAGAATGAATTTCTTTAGTGATTTCATAACATGTAATTGCATATTGGCTAGATCTAGACTAGACTCACTCAAGATATTTCTGCTCTATACCTATAGAGCAGAAATATTTTTCGTGAGTGATAAATTAAAGTGACTGAAGGGAGTGATATGATTAAGTCGAATGTCGAAATAAGCAATGAAAAAAACTGATATCTGATTAAACAGCTATAAATTCAAAAATATTCGTAGTCGTATTATAGTACAACATTAGCAACAATAATTCCATTAAAGTGATGATTTCAAAGAGCAGATAAATTAGATAATTTTATTGAATTTATCGGGTCTTATGTAACCGAAAATAATAAGGCTAAATAAAAATATATTTATTATAATAATTAGTTAGTTTTGAAATTATTACATTATTATAAATATGTTTTTTTTTTGTTATTTATTTTATTACAGATGAGGACTTGGGAAAGAATAAAAATATGCTTACATAAATAACTGGATTTATTTATTAATCTAAGCTGTTATAATTTAAATTTCGTGACTTATTATTACATTTTACTACTCATGTTATTCTTTATAAAATAGGTATTATGTATTGAGATTCAGAATCTTAAGACAAAGGCAGATTCATATTATATTAATTAAAACGGAAACTAGTCAGCTGCATCACAACGATGGTGTAAGTTATAACGATATTGATTAAGGCAAAGATCAGATTTATATTTATAGGCACCACACGAAATATAGAGTAGGCAAACGGACGTAGAAAAAGGTACCGCAGGGCTGCCTCAAGCTCCATCCGAACAGATCGATCTGTGAAAATGAATTATTCTATTAATTTTTTTTTTTTGTTTTATCTCTTGATACTGTGGGGCTATAATTAGGAATAAATTGGTATTTTGGGAAATTATAAATAATAACTTTCTTCGAATAAAGCAATCCCTTGAGTGTTTTGGCATCCTGAAATTAAACACTATACCTTATAACAAAAGTAGTGTATTTCTGCAAGTGGTCACAATTACTTTAAGTAGTCGACAATATACTATACTACGGAAGGATTGCTGAAGACTGAGTCAATGTTATGCCGATCTCTTAGTAACGTCTCCTATGACTATTAAAGACCAAAATATTACCTGAACATCTTGCAAGTTGTTTTTGAAGTGCAATCTTCAAGTTATGTATTTCATTTCTTATAATCTCAGTGATGATAACCGGGTGACATACAAAGTAAAAGGTCTTGACAATTTCTGTTAAGACGAATGTACCTGCTAAGTTCAAGCGTTCCTGAAATATAATCTATACTAATATTATAAAGCTGAAGAGTTTGTTTGTTTGGACGCGGTAATCTCAGAAACTACTGAATAATTATTTTTCTGTTAGATAGCCCATTTATCGAGGAAGGCTATAGGCTATATAACATTACGCTACGACGAATAGGAGTGGAGCAGCAATGAAAAATGTTGCAAAAACGGGGAAAATTGACGCTTACGAAATTGCGCGGGACAGTTAGTGTAGGTATAATTGTCATGATATTATTAGCTCATTCGGTTTTAAGTAATTCATTATTTGTATTGATTAATTCTTCAAAGTTAATACTGTAATTTATCTAGATGATTTTTAATATATGACTTCTTCACATTAGCTTTACATTCTGGACTATCGCGTAACTTCATACGTTTTTTAAACTCGACGTTTTTAAACAATTTTTGTTTTGACTGCCTCTGTAGCGCGGTGGGAGTGTGTCCGACTACTACGTAATAGGTCGTGGATTCGAACCCCACCCAGGATAAAACTTATATAGCTTATTCTGTGTCTGGGTGGTATTTATCTATAATATGCATGTATTTAGAAATGTTGTGTGGTTTCCATAGTACAAGCTCTGCTTAGTTTGGGATCAGATAGCGTTGTGTGAGTTGCCCCTAGATTTATTATTATATTATTATTATCATTAAGTTTCACAAAATAAATATATTTTTGTTTAAGTTTGAAGTAAATTATATATAAAGTATAATAACAGATGAAATAAGATCTTTGACAAAGGTGGAAGATGTTAAAGAAAATCAGAGCGCTAAAATGGCAATGGACAGAGCACATGACAAGGATTAAATAAAATGGACAAATATTATAACCGACTGGCAGCCACGTGATGGTAAAAGAAAAAGAGGAAGACAAGTTAAAAGATGGACAGATTATATCAAGAATATTGAAGGAGCAGCTTGGTCTGATAGCAAACAACAGAGTAGAATGGAAACAGCTTGGAGAGGCCTTTCTGTCACAGGTCACGCTGATTACTAAACCAGGTAAACCGATGTGTTGATTTAAACACATTGTAATCACAACAATAATAATAATATTTTTTATAACGGTGAAATAGTTTTGAAAATAATAATCAGCCTGTATCTTACCTCTTCCAAAATCATTTTTGCTATCCGATACATTGTTACAATAGTCGCTGGCAATCTTGTAATCAGAGCACTGAACAACTTAAAATATATTAAAATTGTAAATAAATTTAAAACATTGCATTATTGCAATCAATTCAAATAAGAGTATTTACCATAATTTCAATGTGATGATTCACAATAAGAGCATTATCCAACAAACTATTATAGTTGTACAGCATCTTTCTTATGTTTCTGATAAATGCTGCTACTTGGTGGATACAGGTAGTGTTTACAGATTCTAATTGATTGACCATAAAACTTCGTAATTGTTTAACACGCATATGCAGTTTTGTAAATATAAAACCAATCAATAAATAATTCAAATCAACAGCAGTAAACATAAAAAATGTTGGAATTGACTTAAGAGCGGCGGACTTAAAAAACATAATTATTATTACAGTAGAAAATACACGGTGAAGTAAAGTAATTACGGTTGTATATATCATAAGAGTGGAGGCCCAGGGAAAATTCGTAAAACCCATTATTTGGTCTCCAGTTTTAATACCAATCAAAAAAATATAAAAATATTTTTCAGAAAAAACTAATGATGTAAAAATGCTTAACATGTACTCAACAGCGACAAAAGCAGAATAATGTGTCTCAATATTCATTTTGAATTGCATATAAGTCACAATGAAAGAAACACTAAAACAGTAAAGTTTAATAATGTAACAGCCCGTTCTAGATTTAGTAACATTGAAGTAGTTGCCGAATACTAAGCGTAGTAAAAACATAAATCGTAATGAAAAAAAATCGATTTAATTTTTTTAATCGATTTGGAAAATCGTAATTGCATGGCGTTTAGATAAAGAACAGAATAGTCTAAACAAACGCGTCCATGGTTTGTGAGCAAAGCACTAAAATGACTAAAGGAAGTGACATGATTACCATCTATGTCGAAGTAAAGTAATGAACAAAACTAATATCATATAAAAACTGTTATAAATAAGAATGAATAATTATGAAATAGAGTTTCAAATTTAGATCCATATTGTAATGTGATAAGTGATGTGATGTTTTACATATATTGTTTTATGATTTTGGGAGCTAACAAACAAGCCGCTCACCTGATGGTAAGTGACTGCCTCTGTGGCGCGGTGGGAGTGTATCCGACTGCTACGCAAGAGGTCGTGGGTTCGATCCCCACCCAGGATAAAACTTTGTGTGATGAGCATGATGGTTTATTCTGTGTCTGGGTGTTATTTATCTATAATATGTATGTATTTAGAAATATATAAGTATGTTTATCAGTTGTCTGGTTTCCATAGTACAAGCTCTGCTTAGTTTGGGATCAGATAACGTTGTGTGAGCTGTCCCAAGATATTATTATTATTATTTTTATTATTACCACTGTCCATGGACATCTACCACACCAGAGGCAGATAGCACATGCGTTGCGACCTTTAAGAAAACTATTTCGAATTATTATAAAATTAGTAACAAAAAATAAATACAAGTTTAGTAAAATATAGGATTCATTGAAACTGAATATGAAAATTAAGCTATGCTTTATCCAAGTTAAACAAATGTAACTATACAAGCATGTATATTACCTAATAATATAATTTCCAACAGGTTGATTATTGGTTTTAATAGTAAAGCTTAGCATTTACCGACATTAATAATTATATCTTATAATAACTTGGGACAATTTACACAACTCCATCTTAGCCCAAACTAGGCAGAGCCTGTACTATGACAACTAGACAGCTGATAAACATACTTATATGTTTCTAAATAAATACCTATTATAAAAAAATTACACCCAGACACAGAATAAACCATCGTGCTCATCACACAAAGTTTTACTGGGTGAGGATCGAACTTATGGCTATGGCCTATAGCCTATGGCCATATGGCTTAGCTGTCAGGGTTATTAATCATCTGACCAATAGGCCATTTAAGTAAATATATTTTTTCTGGATTTTACCATTATAATTTAGTATTTAGTAGTGTTAAGCATTATTTTATATTTATTACAATTTAGTACAAACTAGGTCAGCAAGTGACCTTTGGTAATTGTTACTGTCGAAAATAAAACCATGAGTAACTTGGTCGGATTGAAGTTAGGTTCAAAACACTTTCGAGCATCTCATAGAGATGCGACCCTAAAATTACTTACGAAAACGATTCATGATGTTTAATAGTTTAAAAATACTAACAACATTTTATTTTAACAATTTAAAAAATACTACATAAACGAGTTCATAAAAGTTTAATTTTAGAACAGTTACAGTAAATGCTACAGAAAGTTTGAAAAACAATTTCTTTACGAAAATAATCACAAAACACAAGTGTTAGTAATACTAATTATGATATTGTAATGCGCAATCGCATCTCTAATTCTCTTGGTTTCGTTATCGCCCCCGCCTCCCGCTTTTGTCACCATTTACTTCCAAAAAATTACCTAATTGCTGCAGCAGCTGGTATGTGCCAGGTATAACAAACTTAAAACATGTATTGTACGTGTTTGTGAGTACGTACCAAGCATGCCACGGCAGCGGCTGCCCAGTGACGCGAATATCATGATGTCTCTATCAATATTTGATGTTATTCATAATATTTACTTAGTTAACGGTGGTAAAAGTTTGAAATAAACTATGATCAAAAAAATTTCGATCCAAGTTACAAGACCCAGACTCCATCAAAGCCGAGACGAGACGAGCGGAGCGGAGATGTGTATTAAAAACCAATAGAATTTCATTATTCACACATCTCGTTTCCACTCAGCTTATATGAATACCGTTGAGCGGAGATGTATCATATTTGTATGGCACGATGGATGCGGCAGATGTAAGCTGTCCCTCGCTGAGATTGAGCTGAGCCGCCGTATAAGGCGGAGATGTCAGTTTTGCCTCGCAAGCTGATGACACAGCGGAGAGGAAATGTATGCGACATGCAGTGAGCGGTTCTTTTATTTTATACAGTTATCAATTCTGGTTCTTAAGACTCTAGTTCTCCTTCTTCAAGTTAAAGAAGATACTGTTTTTCAGCACATAAACACAAACATAACTTTTTTTTTCATTTTCAACAAAATGGTAGTTAATTGAAATTATGAAAATATTTTAAATCAATCTATAGGGTGGCCCCTATAGATTGACAAACATCTTTTTATATGGAGTTGCAGTAGACGGCA
This sequence comes from Herminia tarsipennalis, assembly GCA_945859575.2. Taxonomy (NCBI): domain Eukaryota; kingdom Metazoa; phylum Arthropoda; class Insecta; order Lepidoptera; family Erebidae; genus Herminia; species Herminia tarsipennalis. Next base: position 20,210,390 of record OX243835.2, read on the forward strand.
TAAAATAAAAATAACTTTCACATCAATCAATACTAATTGCGGCTCCTATAGACTGATACAATACATGTGAACAAAACAACAGTGGCCTGTTTTGTAATAGTCTACCATTTGTAGTAAAGGCACTTTATGATTCGCGAACCAGATTGAGTTCTTCCCTTTTCGCGGTTATTCCGTCTTTTGTTCTCCCTTTCCGGGTCATCAAATACACCTTGTTGCGGCATCAAATGGGCTCTTATGGCGTTCCATTAAGACCGTATGGTGTCAATGTTTCGAGGATACTTAGTTTATGTGCCTCATCAGTTCCACTGATGGAGTAGAGGCTTTGTTTACTTACATATTTGGTCACTTTGTTACCTTACACATTTGGTCAGACTTAGTACTACATATTCTGTTGATTTTGAAAACACATTACGTACTCACTATTCAGTGGCGTTGTTTTGAGTTTTCGTTTCTGTCAAAATCAGCCTAAATCATAGTTTAAAATTTGCTTTCGAGTGTGGTAAAAAATCTGTGCAGTAAACACCTATTCTGGAGTAACAAAGGTCATGCGGAAATCGTTTGTTAATTAATACTACCAAATAATAGGTACCCTAAAATAAATGATACCAGCAATAACTCTTCTAAAACATCACACTAATATTATAAAGGCGAAAGTTTGTGAGTATGTGAGTGTGTATGTTTGTTACTTTTTCACGTCTAAACGGCTGGAGCGATTTTAATAAAATTAGGTATGGAGTTAGCTGACACCCTGGATTAACACATAAGCTAATAAACCGCGGGTAACACCGCGGGGCACAGCTAGTTTGAATATAAAACAGAAAATCCTCTCGGTCTCAACAACTTAGGAACATCCATTTACTTTGAGATTAATATAAGACGGTAGATAGTGTCTGACCCCTATCCAAACTTACTTCGTTGGTCAAAGGCTGCCGATTAATGAGAAGCTTTAAAGTCTTGAGCCGGGTTTTCACTTAAGGCCGCTTAGTCACTAGGAAACAATTTGTTGAACAATATCGATCTAGGTATATGTTATTCTTTATTAGGGAAAGGGAACGAATTATCAGTGCTTATGGAGATGTGTTAGTAAAAGTAAGTTTTATGTACCTGGAAGTTACTCGTGTTAGATTGTGAACTTTGTGTAGGTGTGTGATGTATATACATAATAATATACATACTTATATCTTATATCCAGATCTATGCTTTCAAAAGACCTTATTAGAATAAGATAGATATAAAAATAGTAATAAATATAAATATTATAAATATATTTCAGTGGAACATAAATGTTTTTAAAAATAAAACTTTTAAACATTTATTTTTCACAGAAATCAGCATAAGTGCTAAAAATAAGTATTTCTTGCAGCACCTGAAAAAGGCACTAAGTCTAGTATTTTTATAATTTAAGGCCAACTATTGTACACGTCTTCTGAATGCACATTTCGTGTTGTTATTCTGAAGAAAATTAAATTAAAATATATAAAAGTTTTGTTAGAACTGTCGATCTATATTTAGTTTGGTGAGTTTTCTACTAAATATTTTTTAAGAGAACGGTAATGATATAATGTTAACTAATTGAATCAGACGACACATGACAAGGAAACGCTCCAGATCTTTTCAAAGAAATGGAGTTATTATTTTCATGTCTCGTTTCAATATTACACATTCATTTCTAAAAAAAAAGTACAAGGATTAAGACAATTCCACATTGTTTCATGTCTTGAAGTTTTGATATTGTTGCGCGACAAATTAGTTTCCTTACGAGTACGATGCTTTACACTTAAATCTTCCTCAGCATAATAAATTCTAAGTTTCATTGAAGCATGTCTAGATTCTTCGTTTAATATCCGAGGTATTAAAATAATGTCTTCTGTTTTAAGTTTATAAAGGATGTAAAACTTTAATACATTTAATTAATTCGTGAAATTTCATTTAAAGTTTAGAGTTTTTAGTGTTGATTGTTTTAAAATGTCGTTTGTTTCCCATTAGCCATAGTTGCTGCCAAAATAAAATGTCAGTGTTTTTTTACAGATAACTAGCAATGTGGAATTGTAACTCCCACATTACCTACTAGCAATCTTGTTAACCCCTCCAGCTAAGCTCTGGCTCCTGCTATGGTTTGTGTTAGGAGTGGGTTCACGTCGATAGTATAATGGGTAAGATTTAAACCACGATTGCGACTCTGATGCCTTAATCATTATACTACTGCCGTTTTTCTGTGTCGACTATATTGTAATAAAATCGTACAAAATGAAATAAAATTGATGTTTAAGTAATATGCTTCACTTTAACATATGGTAACCCAGGTTCAAGTAAAGCATATTGTGCAGCTACCAAATTATTGAGTGCGTTTAAAAAAATCTACATTAACGAAGATGTATGTAAACATTGATTAATGAAATTGTTTTATTTGTTTCAGAGTCGGAATGCATCAAAATGTCGGATACAAAAATATGAAGGTAAGTTATATTCATTCATTGTGGTATAGTGGCATGGGCGAGCGGCAAAAATGCTTTGTGACTTAGTAACGTAGTAAGTTTCCGATCGTATTACTTCGACTTATTGATAAAAGGTTGAAGTGTATTGTTTCGGCCATAGATAAAAATGTCACAGGTCCTTCTACAGTATATACAGGGTGTAACAGAAAGGTGTGGTCAAATTTCAGCAGCGGATAGGGTATGTTATCAGTATTGTTCTCACCATGATTCCATAGCTGGTTGCATTATTATTACATAGTTATAGCATGTTCTTTTTGTCAAAATTCAGTAGTGAAAGGCGTATGCCATAAGAATTACACCTCTCTGGTACAAAATTCGATTGGATTAATATGGCATAGAACTTTTTAATACGTCATACTTTTTTTAATTAATAACTTTTTCATTCATAAATAAACAAAAAATTAGGTATGTGCACTCAGTATCATGGGCACATACCAACCTTTGAATAAGACCACACCTTTCTGTTACACCCTGTATAAATGAGACTAAACTACCTAGAAAACTAGCCATCATGTCACAGCTAGATACTTTTCGTTACGTTAGACAAATATAAATCTGCCTTTATATTGTCAACTAGCTTTTGCCCCCCCCTCTCCCCCCGCGAGGATGTCAATGATCGCTATAAAAACTGTCCTATGTTCTTTTTTAAGACTCAAACTTTCTCCATACTAAATTCAATCTAGGTATTAGATATATTTCGGGACTTATTCGCGTAAATTATTTAAAGATAATACAAGACAACACCCGACGTTTTGATCGAATTGTACCGATCGTGGCCGACGATTTATTCAAACATTACAGACAGACAGACAGACAGACTTACTTTCAGAGTTACTTTGACATTTATAATATTAGTTTGTATTTTCAACGAATTCATAACGCAACTTGTATTTACATTTTCTTTTGAATTTATAAACTTGTTTGTGAAAGCATTGCTTTATTTAGAAGACAATCTTACAAACGTAATTGTTTTTGAAATACCCTCCCACGTACTACCCACACATTTTGGAGATAAACCAGGATATAATCTCGGTAATATATATAACATGGACCGTGGCCCTTGTTGCGTAGCAGACTGACACGTGATCAATAACTTTGATTAAACTCTCATTACCTATATACTAAAGCCAAAATCGATGTAAAATGTTTAATAATAATGTTGTTTAGCAATCACTTTAACAGGGGTTGTTAAGAACTTTGTTATTAAACATTTCACGTCCATTTTTAAGCCCGCCCTGGCGTAAAAATAGGGATGTTAAAAGTTTAACGCGTGTGTGTCTGTCTTTATGCCTGTCCTTGGTACCGTAGCTCATAAACGAGTGAACCGATTTGAATGGGTTTTTTTGCTTTGGTATACGGCATCGTGTACACGTGACATTCTGGACTATTGCAGCTACCATGGTGCCACAACATGATATAGTTTTCTTTTCGTCAAGTCTTTAAATTTCAGTTGTGAACTGTCTTTAGTAAACATATTGTACCTTCGCATATTTGGCGTGAAATCCGATTGCGTTATTGTGTCGTAGAACCTTTTACTATAAATAACGTATTCATTGAAAAAAAAAGATGAATGAAGTTTAGGATGCTTAAATGTTGATGACATTAGCTAAGGGCACTCAGTATCATGGGACCATAACAGTCCTTGAATTTGACTACATGTTTCGACACAACAAACAAAAGAAATAGCCATAAAGATATATAAATTTAATTCAATAAACCTCGTCTCTAAGTCAAATGAAAATTCGATAATTAATTAATAAATTACACTAATTAGGCGCTTAAAATAACAGAATGTTTAATTTTCACACGCCGAAAATACTTTTCTTAAGGCAGAAATTGGCAAAGATAATATTTACTTTCATTTACGAAGAGAGAGAAAGGTATGAAATGGTTTCGTGATTCCAAGAAATTCGTTAATGGGCTCCGAGGACGCAAATAGATACTGTTTTGATCGTATTTTATTTAATACTTCGGCACAGTTTTGCAAGGGTCCTATAAACGCTAAAGTTTGGGAAATGTTCTTTTGTTTAAATAACGTAAATAAAAATGAACAGTAAATGTTTGTTTGTTACTCTTTTACGCAAAAACTGCTGATAGAATTTTATTTAAACTTTACGACGATATAGTTCCTACATCAGAACGACACAAAAGGTCATCATCATCATCAGCCTGGAAGCGTCTACTGCTGAACATAGGACTCTTCAAAGGACTTTCGCAATGACAATTTGAGTGGTCTGCATCCAATCTCTCTGCTCAAAACTTCCTGCTGGCCTTCTACATGGTCGTCAGTCCATATTGTAGAGGGCCGTCATTCACTTTCTAACCCGTAGTCACCACTTGAGAACCTTCCGTACCCATCTATTGTCGATTCTGCGAGCGATGTGGCTTGCCAATTGCCACTTCAACTTACTAATCCTCTGAGCTATTTCGGACACCTTAGTTCTACTTCGAATATCCTCATTTTGGCATCTGTCGCGCAAAAATACTCCGAGCATAGCTCTTTCCATTCACAAAGAGTAGGTACTTTTTAGGGTTCCGCAGCCATAATGGCAAAACGGAACCCTTATAGTTTCGCCATGTCCGTCCGTCCGCACCTTTGCTCAGAGGCTGTTAGTGCTAAGAGGCTGTAATTTTGCATGAATATACATATTACTTACGCCGACAAAGTATAAAAATTAAATCTTGAAAATATTTTTTTTAATCCCTCCCCTATATGAAAATTTGTTTTTCGTTTGCCTAGTTATGCTCAGTTCTTGCGAAAACCACTTATTCAATTGTCATTTATTCAAAACAATGCTATTTAGCTAGGTTACAGGATAATCTATATATTTAAAATTCAAAGTTCTGACTGACTGATTCATCAATCAGTCAGTCAGAACTTTGAATTTTATGCGTTTATTTTTTTTGCGTTGATCCATCGATCAACGCAGAGACTAAACCGCTGATCGTAGAGACTTGAAATTTCGAGGACGTATTCCTTAAACAGGTGTAACAGAAAGGTGTGGTCAAATTTCAGCAGCGGATAGGGTATGTTATCAGTATTGCACCTACCATGGTGCCATAGCTGGTTGCATTATTATTACATAGTTATAGCATACTCTTTTTGTCAACATTTAGTAGTAAAAGACGTAGGTATGGCATAAGGATTATACCTCTCCTGGTACAAAATTCGATTGAATTATTATGGCATAGCACTTTTTAAGTCATACTTTTTTTAATTAAAAACTTTTTCACTCATAAATAAACGAATGAAAAAATTATAAATATTTTTTGTAGGGTACTCGGATTTTGATAAACTTAGGTATGTGCACCTAGTATCATGGGCACATACCAACTCTTAAATATGACCACACCTTTCTATTACACCCTGTATAATGTAGGCATCCAATATGACGGAACTTTTGGAAATTCATCTTCTAATTTTTTTAAAGATTACTAACAATGTGTAAAATAGTGGTAGTAACTTTGTATGAAACTCCGTCAGTTTTTAAGTTAGATTTTTAAAATTTCTTGTAAAATAGGGGTTGCAAGTTTGTATGAAACTTCGTCATAAATCAACCCATTTACGGGCTAAAGACAACCATCCAGAAGCTGCGGGCGACAGCTATCCTAGTTTTAACTAACATTATAAATGTAAAAGTGAGTGTGTTTGATTGTTATGTATATATTATATTTTAAAAAATCTGTCACATAGAAAGCTATGTTCCAAGATCCCACTCATGCCAGACCTATTTTATTTTTTGACAAATTAAACGTGGGGCTTCGGGTTGCATTTATATGTACGATCAATGCTAGCATACCAGCTAAGTTGTGTAAACGGCCAATTTTCAGGTTCCAGGTGAGAAAGGTACGAAAAAATCGGACTAAGTTATCTCATTTTCTGCCAGTTGATTTTCATATATATGGTGTAAATTACTATAAAAAAATATTAATCAGCATTGCCAGACACTCCACCAGCCATAACTTCCGCCAGAAACTTTAAAGTGGCCAAAAAAAGGTGCCAACTTATGTTATTTTCTGATGCTTGATTCTTATATAGGTTGCTTAGGGGATTATATGGAACATATATTTGATTAGCCAGACAGATTGTATGGGCCAAACATTCTCCCAGACACCAAAAAGATTCAGTCTATAATATGATCGTGAAGGTATTATAATACTTAACTTATTTTCTAACACTTGATTTTTAATTATATTACGGAATTATAAGGGACATATATTTTCTCAGCCAAACTTATTGTATGGGCCAAACCTTCTCCCAGACATCAAAAACATTTAGCAGGTGAAAGTTTGTGAGTATGTATGTTTGTTACTTCTTCGCGTCTAAACGGCGATTTTAATAAAATTTGGTATGGAGTTAGCTGACACCCTAGATTACCACATAGGCTAATAAACCGCGGTAACACCGCGGGGCATAGCTAGTACCTAATAAATGCAACAACATAGGATAGTTTTTATCGTTATCCCTAACATTAAAAACATTTTATACATTAATTACTAGCTGACCCGCGCAACTTCGTCTGCGTCAATTTTCCCCGTTTTTGCAACATGGATTTTCGAATGCTGCTTCGCTCCTATAAGTTGAAGTGTGATGTTATGTAGCCTATAATCTTCCTCGATAAATGAGCTATGCAACAGTAAAAAATGTTTTGATTCGAACCCGTAGTTCCTGTGATTATCGCGTTCAACCAAACAAACAAATAAACAAACGAACAAACTCTTTAGCTTTATAATTTTAATATAGATTTAGTGGATAAGGTTATGATGAATCAAGTCAAAAATATATCTCGTAGCAGAGTAGTTAAGAACAAACCTGAACTTCGAATATTATTTTCTCGTCCATTATTTTCATATAGTGCATTTGCCAAACTACTTGGCAATATATGATTAGGTATAAATGAGACAAAAGATGTAGTATAGTCTGGTTATAATTATCTAGAGGTGCATCTTATATACTAACGACTTCGTGTTGATAACAGATAGTGGAAACATTTAATAGATACTGAACGTGCGATAAGGAACATAAGATTGTGATGTAGATTGTAGATACAGCACAAAGATATTGTACTGTAACAGTACACCCCCCTTTAAAAAAAAAAAAATATGGTAATAGTGTTTACAATATAAATTTGACCTAGACCTTACTAGTTATTTGCTGATGTATATAAATAATAATGCTATTGTACGCGGTGGAATTTGATGACGCCTGTTGTGGTGTGATTTGCTGACGTCTGTAATTTTGACTTAGCTGTTGCACGAGTGTTTATTATTTTTTTCCGTTAAACTCTTCATTCTTCTGTCCAGTGTTTTCATTATGCCGTAAATTAGGATCACGCCGATTGTTAAAATAATCTGTCCCATTGCAACATTTCTTGTCCACCGTAAGTCCTCCTGGATCAGGTTACGGAGTTGGTCCGCTTCGTTTTGATTGAGGCAATTGTCCGTATTGTATGTTATCTGGTCCTTAGAACTTTGATTTCCCATTTTAGATGTCTTGTTGTTACGAGTAGTTGTGAATTAATGGTATATGTTAAGATCTATGTTAATATATATACGAATAGCTTGCTTATATCAGCGATTTTTTATAGACGTACTACTGGCTTTACTTTACGTCCCGATCGTGTAGTGTACGTGTGTGAATGCCTGTCGCAATCCTTTGAATCTGGCACGTAGTTTGATTCGTCATTGATCATGAAAGCTGGTTTCAATCTATCAATTGATATCACTGTCTCTTTATCCCTAATTCTAATGCAAAATGTTTTATCTGTTTTACTAATTACTGGGTAGGGTCCTTCATACGGCGGTGTCAGGGCTTTCTTAATTCTATCACACCGAACAAATACGTGTGAGCATTCTTTGAGTTCGGGATGCACAAATATAGCTTGATTGTGTTTTTTTCTTTTCGGAATTGATGTCATTTGTGTGATGTCCTTTTGAATTTGTTTTACAAACTCTTCGTACGTTGATAACTGTGCTGCTGATGACTCAAAAAATCCTCCAGGGAGTCGTATTGGCGTTCCATATGTCATCTCTGCTGAACTATAACCTGTGTCTTCTCGCAAGCTACTCCGCAACCCGAGTAAAACTGTTGGAATTTCTTTTAACCAATTTTCGTTGGATTCTCTTGTCATTAACGCCGCCTTTAAAGTTCTATAAAATCTCTCTATCATTCCATTGGATTGTGGATGATAAGGTGTTGTCCTAATTTTATGTATTCCCAAAAATTGTGAGAGTGACTCAAATATTCTTGATTCAAACTGTCGGCCTTGATCCGTAGTAATGCGCAATGGACATCCAAAACGAGTAATCCATCCCTCGAAAAGTGTCTTGGCTACTGTTTCTGCAGTTATATCTTCTACCGGAAATATTTCGGGCCATGACGTACAACGATCTATGATTGTGATTAAATATCTCTTCCCTTGTGAAATCGGAAGTGGTCCGACGATGTCAATATGTAAATGTTCAAAACGTTGCGCTGTCATAAATGTACCAGGAGGTGATATCGTATGTCGTTGTATTTTTGATTTTTGGCAGGCTATACATGATCTACACCAGTTATTGATATCTTTGTTCATATACGGCCATAAATACCTTTGGGTTATCATTTTTCTCGTAGTTCTTTTTCCTGGATGGCTCATACCATGAATGGTATCGAAAATTTGTTTGCGAAAATGCTTTGGTAAGTAGGGGCGGCTTTTTCCAGTAGAGGTGTCGCAGGTGATGTTTATTGTGGAACCCGGAAGCGTAATGTTTTTGAATTTTAATCTTTTATTGTCATGTAATTTACTTAGTTCATTATCTGTTGATTGACATTTTTCCAATTCAGCGTAATCGATAGGTGATGGCACGTATATTTCCTCTATTCGAGATAAGGCATCGGCGGTAATATTGTCACGTCCGCTTATGTGTTGAATGTTGGTACTGTATTGTGAAATGAAATCTAACTGCCGGACCCGTCGCGGTGTATCGTTTGATGATGGTTTTTGGGAGAATGCGTATGTCAAAGGTCGGTGATCCGTAAATATTGTAAATTCTCTTCCCTCGATTAATCTGTGAAAATGTTTGACGGCCATGTATATTCCTAACAGCTCTCTGTCAAACGTAGAATATTTTTGTTGAGTTTCGCTCAATTTTTGTGAAAAAAATCCTAATGGTTCCCAATTGCGTCCGGATTTTTGTTGTAAAACTCCACCAACGCAAGTAGCACTAGCGTCGGTCATGAGCGCTAGTGATGCGTTGCGGGAAGGATGCGCTGTTAACACTGCGTTTTTCATGCTTTCCTTGCATTTTTCGTAAGCTTTGTCTGCTTCCGTTGTCCAAGGAACAGGTGAATTATCGTTCTTTTTTGAACCATGTAGATATTCGTTTAAAATTCTTTGATTTTCCGCTGCGCATGGAATATTACTTCTGTAGAAATTGACCATGCCCAAAAATCTTCTTAATTCTTGAATTGTTTTCGGTTTGGGAAATTCCATGATTGCTTTGTAATTTTCTTCGGTAGGGAGTATTCCTTGGCTCGTTATATGATAACCTAAGAAATCTATTTCCCTTCTGAGAAATTCGCATTTTTCGAGATTAATGGTTATTCCATTCTCGTGTAAACGTTTGAAAACCGTTTCTAAATGCTGATAATGCAAATCTTCGTTGTCCGATGCAATGAGACAGTCGTCTACAAATATAAATACGTAGTTTAAATCTCTAAATAAGGAATCCATGAATCGTTGAAATGTTTGTGCCGCATTGCGTAATCCGAAAGGCATTCTTAAGTACTCAAAAAGTCCAAAAGGTGTGATGATGGCTGTTTTTTCTATATCTTTAACAGGAATACAATGGTATGCTTTACGTATATCTATCTTGCTTAGTATCTTCTTATTTTCTAATATGTATGTAAAGTCAGTTAATCTTGGTAGTGGGTATTTGTCCGGTACTGTCGTGCTATTGAGCATTCGATAGTCTCCGCATGGTCTCCATTCGCCATTTTTCTTTTTTACCATATGTAATGGGCTTGCCCATGGGCTATCTGACGGTCGGCAAATTCCGAGTTCTATCATATTTTGAAATTCCTTTTTGGCTATGTCGTATTTTTCTGGAGGTAATGGTCTTGCCCGAGCTGCGACGGGTGGTCCTGTAGTGATAATGTGATGTTCAATCTTATGTTTGGGCGCATTGCGGAGAGAGGACCCTTTCGTGATGTCTTCGTATTTGTTTAAAAGTTGCGTAATACGTGGATTCGTTCCCACTGCGATATTACGAATTGTTTGTTGTGTCGCTTTTTCCGAAGTTACATGCGTTGTCAGCTCTGTAACTTTGTCGATAAGTTTGCGACCTGCTATGTCGACTAATAGTTTATAGTGCTCTAGAAAATCTGCTCCAATTATTGGTTGTGTAACATCGGCGATTACAAAATTCCATTTATAACATCGTTGTAGTCCTAAATTCAAGGTAAGCGTCTTCTCGCCGTAAGTCCTAATTTTAGTCCCATTTGCAGCGTATAGTGTGTATTGTTCATTTTGTAAAACTGAATGTCTCTGTTGCTTGCTAATGACTGAAATATTTGCGCCCGTGTCAATCAAAAACTTCATACCACTTTTTCGGTCGGTAATGGTGAGGCGATTGGATGGGTGGATTGCACAGAGTTTCGCCGTTGTCTGTGCTCTTATTCGTTTCCCTGGTTCCGTACGTAAGTCATTGGTTTCCAACTGCATGGTTTAATGCAGTTCTTTGCATATTTTCCGAATCTTTCGTGGTAGTAACAAAATCGATTTGCTCCTCTATAGTTTGTTCTCGGCCTCATAATCGGGAATTGTTGACGTTTCTTGAAATGATTGTGCGTGTTGGGTCGATAGCCATATTGACCTTGCTGAATTGCGTCAATATCTATCTGTAATTTTGCTAGCTGGGCTAAAATGCATGCTGTATTGTTGTCGTTTGAAGTGTCGTTGCTAACAGCTGATATTTCGGTTACTTTTGAATTCATTATTATTTTGTCTGCAATTTGGCTCAGTTTGTCAATTTCCATGTCTTCCGTAACTGCTAGAACCGTAGTAACTGATGTTGGTAAAAGCCTGAACCATAGTAGTTTAATTGTTTCGTCACTGATTTTTCCTCTCCCGAGGACTCGCATTTGACGTAATAACTGCGAAGGTTTTTGATCACCGAGTTCTGTCTCTGATATTAATTTTTGAAACTGTCGCTGTTCTGTTTCTTCGTAACAATCAATTAAACGTTCCTTGATGTTTTTGTATTTATCTGTAGTCGGTGGTGAAGTGATTAGGTCACTAACCTGTAGTATTTCTTCCTTGGATAACTTTGCTATTACTGTACAGTATTTGTATTCGTCTCCTTGCTTCTGTGGTGCTAATATGGCTTCTAGTTGCGTGAACCATAATCTTGGTTGGTCTTTCCAAAATTCCGGAATGCGGGATAAAACCGAGGTGCCAGCAGCTACTTCAAGTGTTCCTTGCTGATTTATGTTCGCCTTGCACGGTGATTGTGCCATGTTTCTTGCTGCGTATTCGTTCGTCGGGGTCACCAATTTGCCAAACTACTTGGCAATATATGATTAGGTATAAATGAGACAAAAGATGTAGTATAGTCTGGTTATAATTATCTAGAGGTGCATCTTATATACTAACGACTTCGTGTTGATAACAGATAGTGGAAACATTTAATAGATACTGAACGTGCGATAAGGAACATAAGATTGTGATGTAGATTGTAGATACAGCACAAAGATATTGTACTGTAACAGTGCACTTTAAAGTGCTAGTACTGTTTAGTTAGAATGGCTTCGTTGTTACGATAAACAACCTTTAAACTTTGGTTTTAGCAACTTTGTAATGCTTTCAGAGTGATCGAGAATCACTTTAGCGATCAAGAGGATAGGACAGTTTTTACTTAGATAGGGGTTAGGTTGGGTTAATGTACGAGATGAATTTATAATTACTTACTAACAGGCTACTTTAAAATTTTACTATGACTCATTTTAACGATGGAAAACTTAGTCTCGAGAGGGCTTCTAAAAGTTTTTGGAAGTGTATGAAATCTGAATTAGCTCAGCGTGGTAGTAGAATATTATATAAGTGACTGTTTACTGGCTTGCTACCACTTTTATTGTACAACAAAGTGAAAAAAGAATAGTCAATGCGAGCTTTTGATCTCTTCCTTCAGTTATTGCGACTAAAAGTAGTCTTTGTTAAAGATTGCGTCGATTTTTACAGCAATCGGCCCAGGACTTAAACAAACTTACATTTACCTTAATCATATTAGTTATAAATTTGGGATTCACATAAATAAACGACTAATAGTAACTTGTCTAGTATCTCATTCATGTTGACTAATGGCAAGGCAAAATCTTCCTTAAGAAAAGAACTAGGTACTCCTTGAAGCAAGCAGAATAATTTCTGGTTGCCAAAACGTCCGCCTTATCTCCCTTTGAAAATAATTTAGAAACAAACTCCATATATCATTTTGACATACATAAGGCAGAAAATGTATGTTTTAAAAAGTCATATTTTAGTGAACTTAAGGTAAGATAAACCCCAGCCAGATGGACCTAAAGAAGGTTGGTGAGATGTATTAGACGCGGAAAGTGGAGAACCGGCGTAAATTAAGATAATCTTATGATGATTATGTGTTCTTATAAGCATCCACATATACCGAACAGCGCTCGATCATCGATTAACGTTAACGAAGGACTATAAATAAATCTGAGAATTAAGACAGTCCTAGATTGGTAGACAAAGTTTTGTTTGCCAAGCACTTTCACGGAGGAAATGTGTTGTACTCACCAACTGTGCTTCCGTCCGCCATTATTCAATATAATTTAACAAAGTTACACGTCCCCAGTCTGATAAATAGAGCCTATTTCCACCACGGTTAGTGTTTACTTCGAGTTCTCATCAAAATTTGTTCAGTGACTTGTAAATGTTGAGGCGTTTGATATCAACTTCTCAGAAGGCCATCTTTACCTGTGCTGCCTATCAAAAACACGAAACTGTTTTAGGCCAGCAGGAATTTTTGAATTGTTTCTCAAGTAACTTTACAGACCGTATCAGAGGGACGGAAGAACTCGAACAATGTTTTTGATAAAAAGTTACTTATGACTTTGACAAAAAGTAATGGACATTTTGATTGGTGCCTGTAATGTTACTTTGAAGGGAGTCTTTATGTCAATTTGCTTTATTTGTCCTTGAAATAACTTATTTACTTATTTTATCTACATAGATACATCTATCAGATAGTCTAAACCTAATGCAAATCAATTTATTCATATAAGTAGCTAGAAATTTTATAAACGATTTTAGTTTTTTTTAGACAGTCTATATACTCTTGTAGATTTCTATCATCACGGTCGTCCTAGAAAGGGATCAATACCCAAACTAAATACAAATTTAGATTTTGAGATTTCGAAACGAAGTACTTACCTAGTAACCATCTGTTGGAATAGGACCGTAAGCATTTGCTTAAAACCCTACTAGCAAACAAAACTTTTGTTCAAATATCATTATATTTTATTTATTTTGCATGTTTAGGAAAACAAACAGTTCACGAATTTTACATAACAGACATAATACAAATTTGTTAATAACTGAAAACCATTTAAAAGTTTTCGCATGTTGAAATATTATAGTCTTTGTAAGGCCCTGCAATAAGTATTTAAAAGGATATACAAATAAAGACAAGAGTTTTACAACAAGTAACAAAGGTCTCAAGTATATAAGCAGATTTAACTTGCTTAGGTTATACTTCAATCATTTCTGAACAAGTTCCCTCAAGTTGCAAACTTACGATGTTTGATTTGCTACTTAGTTCTTTCCTTGTTAACTGTTCTTGTGGAGATAATCTGTTTTTGTTGTTCTGTATTCTAAGTTATCTTTGTTTTACTAATGGAGAATATTATTTAGTAATGTTAGTGTTAGTAAGGTTCGCGATAGGTCCACGGATGCTGTATGTGACTGTCTTAGATATATTATATTATTATAATCAGGATATGAGGTTAAATGGAAGACCAAGGAAGTACGCGGCCGCACAGCACCTGTGCCATCGTTCATCAACACCAGTTTCCGTTGGATGCATTTTTTGCATTGCTTTAGTCTTGCTAAATCTGGCCTGGTATATGACTACTAAAACCAAATCAAAACTATCCATGTCGAGTTGTCGTGGATTATTCTCACCAACACAGTAATAAATCAACCTTAGTATTATTAATACCTGTATTTTTACACAAATCATGAGAAAAAAGTGCATCCAAATGCAGAGTTATGCACACAGAGTGGTGTGATGAATACTTGCAACATTTTTGTTTACAGTTGTGGAGCCTGCCGCTGCTGCATACAATAATTATAGAAAATCTTTTGTACGTAGCAATTTGTCACTCGTACTGTGTCAGAAAAACCAATGAAATTGAATTTGAGTCGCTCATAACAGAAAAATATTGTTGTTACACTTTTCTCATAAAAGTATACTAATGAAAAAAGCTTTCGAATGACTTATGTCTCGTCGTTATTGCTCGGTGGGGACAGTTTTTACACTTTTCCCCGTCCTCCTCTTATCCATACATTTAGGTATGTGTATTTATCAGAATCCTACACGTACTTGGAGCTATTCAAATACATTAGTGGTTACCTATTTATTATCTGATATTGTTGGAGATTACTGAGTGAAATTCAACTGGGAGTAGGCGTAATCAATATTGTTCTGAACTCGATCAGTTAGTTAGCCCGTGCATGACCACACAAGGGATCATGCCCGAATGAATACATGTTTTATACAGTATATTTTACGGTAATATCGGTTTTCGATAATAACTTTTATACTTAGCTTTTCTATGAAATTCTCTTCGTGGGATTAAGTGTTATTTACTTTCAAGGGATTATGATTGGTACCTTTTTTATTCGACTGCGCTCGAAAGAAGGTGATTGTTTTTTAAGCTTATGTGCGTAGGTATATGTATAATTATTTCCATTTCATAGCTCAAACGGTTTGCCGGATTACATCATCTATACTAATATTATAAAGCGGAAGAGTTTGTTTGTTTGTTTGTTTAAACGCGCTAATCTCAAGATCTACTGGTCCGATTTGAAAAATTCTTTTTTTGTTGAATAGCCCATTTATCGAGGAAGGCTATAGGCTATATAACATCGCGCCACGACTAATAGGAACGGAGAAGCGACGAGAAATGTTTCAAAAACAGGGAAAAATTACGCATATGAAGTTGCGCGGGACAGCTAGTGTAAGATAATTGTGGCAGTCGGGTATTTTCATTTTTATAATATTTTTTACTTCGTTTTCAACTTTCGGGCTAAAAGATGTATACGACCGACGTAGACATAAAAACACCTGTCAATAATTTTATTGACAGGTTTCAACATTTGTTCTACATTTAAGTATAGGTATAATTACATTACATAATAGTAGATATTACATTACATATGAGTACCTAACAGTAAGTGCACAAAACACCAAGAGTACAGAAGGTAAGTTTCATTCGTAATTTACTTAATCAACTTACGCATACACATCAAGAACGAACACGAAATCTCGGAACACCTTCGAATCAGAGATTTCGTATCTGTGAACAATGTCTATGTTGCGATATGCGATATTCAAGCACAACAGTATCAAGCTTCTGTATTCTCGGTGTTATATGCACCAGCTTGTATCGACACAGTCAATAGGCACCTATTTCCGTGGTCTCAGGAAACAAAGCGGTCGGCTAACACATTGCCTGATTTATGAGTTATATCCCAACTTCAGTTAAACTTCCAACTTAATACACCCACTAAATATTTCAGACCGTTTTACATAAACTAACCACTAATGTCTGCCAATGTACTTACTAACATCTTTAGTGTCTCGAACCAACTAAACTTAGGGTATTTATTCACTAAAACTTTAGTTCTACGAACTTTTAAAGTACTTCGTTGCTTCGCTTAGTGTAACAAAGGTAGTTGGACGAGTTCAGTGTAACAAATGGGCATTGGACGGAATTAAATGGTGGGGAGACGGACGATCTCCGATGTTTTGTTATGTTAATATTTGCCCTCCGGAGATGACAAATTGTGATGCATTCTGTGAAAAATCCGACGGATGTGATACTACGAAGCATGGCGGATGTAGTTGGGTCCCAAATAAAACTTCCTATCTCGAAGTATGGCCCTCAGAGAGTCGTTCTTTGCGTATTTTGTTTTTCTTTTGCTGTGTTTAAGCTTTTTGTGTTGATGCAAAACACATGTCGAGTGCCAGTCGGTAATTGTGTTTTATGTAAGAAAGTATCTCTTAAGCGCTCGATCCTGACAAATGTGTGACGTTATTCTCAGTTAGAAGAAAATAGGAGGTACATTGCCGTTCGTCTCAAAGTGTTGTTTGTAGCAATAAAAATTCACGATCTAGCGATCAGGTGTGTCCAAAGTCGAACTTGTTTCCGGCCATTTGCTTAACGGTTTTCGAACTATTGGCTTATTGTATTTGACTGCCTCTGTGGCGCGGTGGGAGTGAATCCGACAGGTCGTGGGTTCGATCCTCACCCAGGATAAAACTTTGTGTGATGAGCACGATGGCTTATTCTGTGTCGGGTGTCTGTGTGTTATTTATCTATAATATGAATGTATTTAGAAATATATAAGTATGTTTATCGGTTGCCTGGTTTCCATAGTACAAGCTCTGTTTAGTTAGGGAGATAGCTTTGTGTGAGTTGTCTCAAGATAAAAGATAAAAAATGTCTCATAAAAAATATCCTCGTAGCTATTCTAGTAAACGAACATTTTACTGAAAGTTGTCTATTTTATTGCCAAGTGTCTAAACGGGACCTCTACACAATGAATACTTGGGAGTCAAAAAACTATTTTTTGTTATTGATACTAGATTCTCAATTTTTATAAGTACCTATTTATTGTTATTTCAGGTAGGTACTGATTGTATAATGTATTTAATAATAAGTCAAAGAAATACGTGTTGAGTAGGTACAATACAACTCACCAATTCTATAACCAACCATATATATATATATATATAAGCCCAACGTGCTTACTGTCCGTGACGCGGAGTGTCTAAATTCTCTTAAGCCCTTCTGAGACGTGTCAGTGATAATAAAAAAGGAATATCAGAAGGAGACCTGAATCAAGTCGCCCGAAGAACGCAACTCGACACCAAAAGTAATCCTCTTATCCTAATATGAGATGGTGGAAACCTTTTTATATAGCTAGGTACATATATATATAACACGATACTGAATGTAAGTGCAGTATAGGTACGTCATATAGCTGTATCATCTACGTCAACTTTAAGCCGGGCCTTAGGTGGCTTTTCTTGGGAATGCGTTGCATTACGAACTTGGAGCGTGTTAACACCAGGGCTTCTTTTAAAAATTTACCTCATAAGTAATAATATACCTACCTACAAGAATATTGTTTGTTTGTTAAAAACGTTTCACAATCTATTTTGCATTTACTTTCTGTAGAACATCACTGGAAAAGTAAATTTAGTAGTTCCTACAACTATTCGATCAAAGATGGTCTTGTAAAAAGTCTTGTAAAAAGCCGACATGGAATGAAGAAAGAAAGAAAAAAAATAGAAGATATTTCAGAAAAACAATACAAATAAATACATTTTTGTCTGTGGCGCTCTGGGAGTGTATCCGACTGCTACGCAAGAGGTCGTGGGTCCGATCCCCACCCAGGATAAAACTTTGTGTGATGAGCACGATGGTTTATTCTGTGTCTGGGTGTTATTTATCTATAATATGTATGTATTTAGAAATATATAAGTATGTTTATCAGTTGTCTGGTTTCCATAGTACAAGCTCTGCTTAGTTTGGGATCAGATGGCGTTGTGTGAGTTGTCCCAAGATATTATTATTATTATTTTTATTAAAACTGAACAAAAAATGAATACAATTGAATGCTAAAAATAGGATCCGATTCAGTTTATGGCAATTTTAGGATTCATTTTAAGTACAAAAATGCAAGGAGTAACCGTGTCCTAGATTGGAGACCGCGACTTGTTAAACGTAAGGTAAGACGACCCTTAGCCAGATAGACTGACGACTTAAAGAAAGTCGCTAAAATGAATTGGATGCGGAAAGCGGAGGACTGGATGTTGTGGTACGCACTGCTGGACATATGCCTCTCCCAATTTACTCCACAACATCCTTCCTCATCCAATACATTCCAGCGAACTTTTTTAGATCGTCGGTCCATCTGGCTGGAGGTCGTCTTACCTTACGTTTGCGTCTTACCGTTGCAGCCTCCATTCTAGGACTCGTTTGCTCCATCGGTCATCCCATCTGCCCATTGCTACTTCAGCGTACTTAACCTGCGTGTTATGTCGGTAACTTTTGTTCTTTGTTGACTACCTCTGTGGCGCGGTGGGACTGTATCCGACTGCTACGCAAGAGGTCGTGGGTTCGATCCCCACCCAGGATAAAACTTTGTGTTATGAGCTCGATGGTTTATTCTGTGTCTGGGTGTTATTTCTATAATATGTATGTGTTTAGAAATAAATAAGTATATTTATAAGTTATATGTTTATCAGAGACATCTTATACAAAGAGCTTACTATTCAATTGATGATTATTTAACTGATAAAAATAAATGGATGTAGTTCGTTGCTCCCTATTAATGTATTTTGTTGTATAGTTTGTTGCATTTTACTAGGTGAATATTGTTGTCACAGTTTGATAATATTACTTAGGTACTAGATAAGAAAACGATTTACTTTTGTAAGTAAAGATTCTGCGTGATAAATTACGGCCATACTTTTCTTTCTTTTGAAAAACATGTATTTATAAACATTGTAAACATGGCAATTTGAAATGAGTGGCCACGAGTTTTTATTGCCTGTTCTTTTCTCGGGCTTTACCTATTGTTTGCGAACAGGCATTACAAGTAAATGTAGAATCGACTTGTCACAAGTGTAGTATTTTGCCTCTTTAATTTATTATTATTATTATAATTATTGTTGTATGTTTTCCATAGTACAAGCTCTGCTTATTTTGGGATCAGATAGCGTTGTGTGAGTTGTCCCAAGATATTACTATTATTTGTTGGATGACCTCGTTGCGAATTTTATCCTTCAAAGAGACTCCAGCTAAGGTTATATAATTTATATATTGAATTTATTTTCATTCAAAGTCTGAAATTCCATTATTTTGCTAGTTTCAGGTATTTGTGTTCAAACGAATCTTTAGTAATAGATAAAGGTAACGATCTAACAATCTACCAATTAGTTAGAAAATTGTCAACATTCATTCTCTTCGGTCTACCGTCTATAATAAACGTCTTTATATAGGTAACAAATTGGCAATTATGTTTACACGATTCTATTGAAATCCATTGTCATCTCTTTTTCTGATTCAGTGCGGACAAGTTTCTTAGACAATGTTGTATTTGAAGGGCTTGTTTTTACTTTGTACTAAAAATATTTGGTTGACCTTTTTTCGTTGATCTTTCTTGATTAGAAGTGAAATATTAGGCAATGCAAATTAAATTACTAATGTTAATATTACCGTTAATAATTATTATTACCGTTCTCTATCTATTGTTAGTTTTACTCTTTATGGTTCTAGTTTGGTGACTCTTTGTGGCAAAACGACATTTTACAGTTAAATGACTAACGATAGAATGAACAAATAAACGTTCTAACGATACACGACGTGTGACATATTCTAAACTGAAATCACAATATACCGACAGTACCTACAGAAGGCAAATTTCAAACGCACGAGCAACACAGACATCGTTCACGTATACGAAATCTCGAAACACAATTTTTTCCACGATTCCTTTGCTTATATTTTTGTTTTTCTCTTATAAGAGCCTTTTACGAGCTTTGATGTTTCTTCCACGTCTGTATAGCAACAACGCCGCGGCGTTGACGTTGCGCGTCCAACGTTAAAGCAGTTAGCGTGCAATTGACCGTCAGACGTAACCCGCGCCTCCCTGACAAAACGGGACGGCGTGATTGTATCTGTTGCCAAAAAACGCAACGTTAACGTCAAACAACGCCAATGCTCGTAAAACGCCAGTGGGATAGCGGCCAGAAGTACGTATGGAGCTTATTTTCTGCACTTACGGTATATTGTACTCGTGTCTCATTTAATATTCGGAACATAGTTAAACGTATGCACATTAAATGTTGCTCATTTATTCGTAGAACGTACATATTTGATCCTAATTTGTCCCCTAGCATTTCAGATGAAAATCGAAAACTAGATAGGTTTTAAGCTTCGAGCTCACTTTTGCTGTATAATTTTAAAAGCTTATCAGATTTGCTAATTTTGTTCTTCAATTTTGTAAAGTATATGGTACATATTCCAGGCCTTTAATTTTTTTCATACTTGACAAAAAAAACTAAAAATATATCAACACATTTCTCGAGACGGCTCGTTTCAACAACTTTTTAAAACCTTTATAATAAAAGGTATCACTTGAAGGTAATAGGGTTTATATCTATTGTCTACAAAATAACAAATGTCCATTTGCTTGTCGCAGACATAAAATTAACCAGCGTCTTCCCTTTACCTAATTAATTTCGCCGTCAGAGGCAAGGAAGTGAGTTAATTAAACCAAAGTAAAATAAAATCATCTCTCCTTCTCTGATGTACTTAATTAGAAAGAGATATGAAAGTTGTTCGACATTATTACTGCAATACAGATCTGAACTATCATTGACTAATTTGAATTCTGTTTAATGAGATAACATGAATGGATTGTGGTGGAATACGCTCTCTGGGATTTGATAACTAATTAATGCAAAGCCTGCGGATATCACTGTTTTTGCTTAAGTATTGACTATATATTGGCACCTGCTACATTTAAAGGATATGATAATAATAATAATACATTTATTTCAGATAATATGCATATTTTACATTATACATATTCATTATAATTTCTATATTATTTATTATATGGGAATTAACGCGCATTGTTTACCTTAAAATTGCTTGATGTTTCGACCAGGTTGCACTGGCCGTGGTCACAAGCGGACTGATTGTTCAGTCCGCTTGTGACCACGGCCGGTGTAAACAATGCGCGTTAATTCCCGTATAATAAATAGTTGTAATCATGCAACGCGAAAGTTTAAATGTTAGTAATTTCTATATTTTCATTATAAAGATATATGTTCAAAAGACATAGAAACAAAATGGTTAGTAGGTAAATATAATTAAAATTAAACATATTTTTTTATTTAAAACTATAATTAATTAAATATACAAGCTTTACCCTGGTTTGTTACTTTAGCAAACTAAATGACATATTGCGATAAAAGGCAGGAAAATGATGATACTAGTTCTTTTCTTCCTTTAATGAATACCACAGATGAAAGTAGACACTTTTGGCATTCAGGTGACGTGACAAAATTACATTAAAATACTCATTAATTAGTCCTGCGATTCATAAATTGTATGTAAAATAACTGGAGTTAAATCTCAACCATGTTTGGTGAATTAGTTGCATTTTTCATGTTTTAGGTTTTAGTACATTTTTATGTCTACCCTTGAAGTAAAATCTATTTTAAACATTTAGGCATTATAATTTAAAAATGAAGCAATTAATCTAAAATGATGATAAATATAATTACGACTAATTTTGTGATATTCAATTTCATAAATAGATAGTACCTACTTAATACAATTGCCTCGACTGCCTCAATGGCGCGCTGAAAGTTAATAGTAGGCTGCTATGCAATAGGTCGTAAGTTAAAATCTCCCGCGACACAGGGCTTGTACCCTACTGCGAGACATATCTTTCTTAAAAAAAACTGTAATCTACGCATACCCAATGGTTCATATTCATGCAATATTATGTACAGTAAGTCGGTAAATAAAGAAATATTCAAAGAACTGACTCCCGCAAATATCTTAAAACCTTCAAGGAAAGAATATTAAGAAATCCATACGCGTTCGGTCGCGTTACGTATTCATGTCATATTGGTAGTCACCAACTGACAATGTGTTAGTTAGACCCTTTGGGCCCCGACCTGCAAAGGCTTCGAATATCGCGGCTGTCCTTTATCTAATAACAATGAAAAATTGTTCACGACTATGATTGAGTGGTTTTTAGCGGCGATTTTTTTTATTTATTTACGGTCTTTTCTTGTTGTGAAAAATAATATATCTTACAAAGGTTATTTGATGTAACAATAGTTGGTATTGACTGTCAACAAAGTTAATTTGTTTTACTAAGAAAGCTGTTATAGTACCTAATGTGTTACTATTACGAATTACTTAGAGCTGAATCACACGGCGCGGTACGGTAAAATCTATGGTATGCCACATGGAGCGGCGAAGCGCGGCGCGGTTCCGTGCACGCCGGATCAAGACGAGGCGGGGATGGGTGTAAGCGAAGCGGTGCCGGGGCGGCACCGAAGTTGTTTGCACGGCAGAAGGAAGGGCGCATTTTATTAACAGATTGTACGTCCAACACTCCGCTGTGGTGCTACGACGGCGCCGTACAACGCTCGGGCCGCCGCACCGCCGTCGCCAGTGTGAACGCCTGTGCGGCGAATCATTTGCGGTGCCGCCACGCTTTGTGGTTCGGCTTTTAGGCATATTGTATTAATTTAAAACATCTAGTTTTTTTAAAATGTGGTAAGAATAATATAAGTTGGATATTGACGATCTACATGCTTTCTAGTAAAATGGCAGAAGATAGCACAGAACGAACTTTTATTCCTGAATCACAATTGAAGTTCTCGGAGCCGCTAGCTACAGATGAAAGAAACCTAAAAAGAAAAAGAAAGCTATATAATTATAAAAGTTAAGCGAAGTTAAGCGTTGGGACGCGGCCCTTTAGGCACGAACACTTCGTCTGGTCGGAGATCCTGCATTTGGGTTGGAGGGATGTCACACCTTGGCATTCACAGTACATCTGTAGTACTGGTAAATTATAAAATATGCAATAGTAAACAATTACCAAAAACACGGTTATTTTGAAACGACACATCCAAAAATCCTCATCTATACTAATATTATAAAATTGAAGAGTTTGTTTGTTTAAACGCGATAATCTCAGGAACTACTGGATTAAATTGAAAAAATATTTTATAGGATTATTGGATAGCCGAGGAAGGCTATAGGCTATATAACACGCTACGACCAATAGGAGCGGAGTAGCAATGAAAAATGTTGCAAAAACGGGGAAAATGTACGCAGACAAAGTTGCGCGGGTCAGCTAGTAATATATAAATATAATTGGGTATTTCAGGACATTATCTAACCGAACACTATAAAATGACTAAGTATAATCTATTCCTATTGCCTATCAAAGAGCAATACAAATGGTCTAATTGGCGATGGAATTGCTTCTACCGAATTACAGGAACAGCACGTTGAATTTAAATGTGCTTAGCAGTGATGTATGGCCAGAACTCGAACATATTACCAAACAAATCTCCGAGTAAATTAGGTCTGATTTACTCTAACAATGTAGGCACGTACCCACCTAGGGGATAATGAAAACCGATGGAGAAACTTCCTAATACAATTGTAGAAAATAAGATTCCCAATTGTATCCAATTGAATTCTTTTATTACACGACTGCTCCAAAAGAGGAGTGGAATGTTTTTCTTGGGTTCTTGTAATTGGCTACCGGGTGATTCATTTATTAAGAAAACCAACAGCGATACAGTTCGTTTGACATATTGTTGACTTAAATAATAGCACCATAACTTCTAAACGTCTAATCCGATTTAAATGATTTAAGAGTCGTCAAATGTGTCCGCGTTATATAGACTGTTTGTTTGAAGTGAAAACTTCTTTTGCGGTGTTGTGCTCTTTTTGGGATGGGTAAAAAATGTGAAACTCGCGTCAGGACACGTGACCTGATCGAAAATTCGTAAGACGGAGGGAGTGTAGACCGCAAGCGAGGCGTAGGAAAGGAAGTAATATGCCCCTCTCTTTCCACCGCGCGGCGAAAATGTATGCAATGTATGCCTGCTAGTGCTGTTTCGTTTAAGCGGCGCAGGGCGCTAGCGCGAGTGTGCGCGTGTGTTTGTACTACAACGTACAGTGAAATTAGTCTCGAGAAATTTTTGCATATGTAGTGGTGTGTATGTTACTTAGATATTAGAGCGCGTTTCCACTATATCGTTCTGGCCCTTACAAAAATGTTTCAATATCCTAACATTACTATTTAATTTAATACTTATCCCTAGCAACACTCTGATTTTTGTTTTCAATAAAAACAAGTTTTTATTTTAAAGAAAAAGGTTTTGACTTTATTAAAAAAAATATGTCATTCAATTTCACGTCCTTGAGCAAACGACAAGGCGACTACCGTGAAACAATAAAATATCGTGTCGTTCTTTAGATGATAGTAGTTTAGCTATAGGTAAAAAGTTTTGACCATAATAATTACGAAACAAAACAAATAAATAAATCGTCACTTGATAGTGGAAAGTGGAAACACGCACAAAACCAGAATAAACCAGTTTACTCTGTCCGCAGGTGCCACGTGCAGTCTGACGTCAGTCGCTTGATACCGTTAGAACATAAAGCACGCATTTCATTAAAAAATTATAATTATTAGATACGTAGTAGTTTCATTGTGAAATTTTGTATTTGTTGATTGTTGTTATTGTTTGTTATTATTGTTAAAATATTTGTTGAAGTGTTTAATTTCAAGTGTGTAAGTGTTGTAACTTTATATTGATAATTCAAAATGGCTCCAGTGTTAAAACATGGTCGAGGCAAGCCTTTGACTTCTCAAACTAAGGAAGTTTTGTACTGTTTGTACAAATATTTCGAAAATGAGTGTAATAACAACCCGAGCAGTATTATGACCCCCACTCAATTAGTTGCTAAATCAACAGGAATTTCAATAGCATCCGTCAGAAAGGTAGTATCAGAAAGCAAATGTCGTCCTTCAGATCAGGAAGTAACATTTAAATCTCCTAAAAAGAAACCGAATCGTAAACCTACAATAGTAATCGATAACTTTGATCAGCAAGTTATCAGAAGAACAATTCATGACTTCCACATCACAAATAAAGAAGTTCCCACTTTAAAAACTTTGCACTCAAAATTGAAAGAAGATATCGATTATAAAGGTTGTGTCAGCACGTTACGAAAACACGTCATGTCATTAGGTTTTAATTGGAAGCAAACAGAAGATAACCGGAAACTTCTTATGGAAAAACACGAAATTAGATACTTGCGAATTAATTATTTGATGAAAATTGCTGAATATCGTGAACAACGCCGACCAATTGTTTACACCGACGAAACATATACACATACATCACATACCCTCTCGAAATCTTGGTCAGATGGAAGCACTTCAGGTTTGAAGCAACATATATCGAAAGGCAACCGCTTAATCATTGTTCATGCCGGTGGTATCGATGGCTTTATACCAAATGCATTGCTTATGTTTAAAGCCGACCAAAAAAGTGGAGATTACCACAACAATATGAACTATGACAACTATTCAAGGTGGATTCAAACTCAATTAATACCCAACTTACAACCAAATAGTGTTGTTGTTGTTGACAACGCACCATATCATAACTCAATACAAAATCCTGCACCGAATAGTAATTCTAGAAAACAGCAAATGATAGACTGGCTGACATTTCGAAACATTGAGCATTCATCCACGTTGCTTAAGCCTCAATTATATGAACTGATTCTGCAAAACAAGGCGAGATTTATAGAGTACAAGATAGACGAAATATTACGACAGCACGGTCATACTGTGCTGCGTTTACCACCATACCATCCGGAGTTTAATCCTATAGAAAATATATGGGGGATAGTGAAAACATATGTCGCAAAAAAGAATGTCGCAATGAATATGAAGGTTATAATGTCATTAGCTGAAGAAAAAATGAACGCCATAACTGTAGAGGAATGGAGAAAAGTTTGTTTGCATGCTATTGAGGAGGAAAGCAAATATCAGGGTAGAGACGCAGCTTTAGACACAATATCAGAACGAATCATAATTAATTTAAATAATTCATCTGATGAAAGCGAGGATGGGGATGATTGTGATATGCCTGGGGTTGATGAATTATTAGAATAAAACATTTATGGCCGGAGAACACCTAATTCATACACGTCTTCACTGAAGTGAAAACCGGCATTCAATGCTTGTAATGTTTGGAACTGGCTTGTCTGCCTCATACAGTTCCATAGATTACAATGCGGTGGATACACATTTTCACGACCGTATTAGTACGTAGTGCGTATGCGTAGACGTGCACGCATTTGGTGTGCTCCAGCCACAAACGTATATTACCTTTAAAACAATAAAAACTAAAAATAAAATGTTGTTTTTTTTATTTGCTGACCATACACTACTACAAACGCAAAAATTTCTTCAAGCTAATTTACCTGTAATAGTTCTGAAGTGTAAATTTTTTATGTAATATAAATTGTCCCTAACCATTCCAAAATTATATATATATATTTATATATAATATAATATATAGATTAGTGTTTGCAATATTAAAATACAATTCTGCAGCCTTTATTCGTTATATCGTTGTAAAACAAAATGGACATCATAAAATGATATATCAATATTGCACTCAATAGTAATTAATGGAACTCATAAATAAAATGATTTTGCGTGTTGGATTCTACTGAAACGTAAATGTATTTGGTAGTAAACAATTGGGTTGTTGTGTAGGAACATTTATCTCCTAATGTGGTTTTACTTTGTTAGTAATTGTTGGTTGATATAGTGTGTTTTTAAACTTTCGCGATTTTTATACATACTAGTTATATTTCGGGACTTAATCGCGTGAATTATTTAAAGGTACGAACCTTTTATTTACCCGACGTTTCGATCGAATTGCACCGATCGTGGTCACGTACAAAATAAAAGGTTCGTACCTTTAAATAATTCACGCGATTAAGTCCCGAAATATAACTAATATGATATAGTGTGTATTGGTTTTGATTTTTGGATCGATTCTGGTTACATTTTCTCTCAATCTGTAAATCTGTTCCAATTTTGAAGGCCGTGAGGTTTTATTGCCTTGTTCTTTTCTCCGGCTTAGCAATTGCCTCGTGAGCGTGGTATACATGTGCCTATTTAAACGTACTGTTAAACATTTATCTTTAGTGTTGTATTTGCTTACGAATCAGTCGAGCAAAGCTTTTCTTCTAACAATTTATTTCACTTCGAAAAATTGCATTTTTCAACCGAAAACACGTCCTAATCACCGCTTCTTTTATTAAATAAACAAGATAAAAAATCTTTACGATCAAAAAATATATTAACAGGTACATTAAACACCTGATTACTTAGTCAATTTGTAAAAATATGTCGAGGAAAAGGTATGTACTGACTTAATGTTGATTCGTAAGCGGAAAACTGTGTAGTCTAATATTTACAGTAAAAGCAGCGGGTGGTTTGTAATTATGACGTAAGCAAGTAACGTTATTTACCAAACGCAGCGTCGGTAAAACATTAGGTATAAAGGTTTATATTTATATGGTAATTTTAGGGAGGAAAGGTCCAATGTTTATTTTTGACGCTCTTTGTTATCATACCGTAGACCCATCTATCTAGGGATAGCAGATTTCAGGGTTGTTATTTTTTAATGTTATTTGAATGAAAAATGATGAAAAGGCATAATTTTATTTATATTAATATACTTGCTGACCCGCGCAACTTCGTCTGTAGAAATCCCCGTTTTTGCAACATTTTTCATTGCGGCTTCTATTGGTCGCAGCGTGATGTTAAGTTAGTATGCCTATAGCCTTCCTCGATAAATGACCTATCTAACAGTAAAAGATTTTTTGATTCGGACCCGTAGTTCTTGAGATTATTGCGTTCAAACAAACAAACAAACTCTTCAGCCTGTTATAATATTAGTATTGATTCTAACAGATCAAGGAAGCATTGAATTGTCAACTGTCCAGTTTTGGCCTGAAACATTTATCGGGGTACTTTAGATTTTTTTTTTTTTTTATGTGTCTTTAAATCTACGGTCGCTGGGGCATATCAGCTCAAGATCACCCTACCACGCGAGGGAAATGTGTTCGATTTTTGGTTCTAGGACGTACTGACTTTTCCCCATCGTAATGTTTTCCAATACCTGTGAATAGTGGTTCTTGTTTATTATAAACAAGCTGACCCACGTCACAATGTTTGCGTAAATTTTCCTCGTTTTTGCAACATTTTTCATTGCTGCTCCTCTTCTATTAGTCGTAGCGTGATGTTATATAGCTTATAGCTTTCCTTGATAAATAGGCTATACAACAGTAAAATACTTTTTCAATTCGGACTAGTAGTTCCTTAGATTTTTGCCTTCAAACAAACAAACTCTTCAGCTTAAAATATAATACTTAATAAGTATAGAATAAATAATACTTTTCTGACTGTCGCGTTTAATGGTCATAAAATGTGCCCTTATTATATTTATGTAAACTATTGACTACAACTAAAATATATCATTATAAGAGAAAGCACGTTATAAAGAGGCTTCAACAAGGAAGTCAATAAGAAACCATAATTTTCCGACAACAAATTGAATCTCGGGAATTTATTGCCGTTCTTTTTTCAACGAAAAAAATGTGAATCTTCAAATAGTACTCATCTTCAAATAGAGTTCATTTTGCTACTCAGGGTAAATTATTTTTACTTTATTGATTATCCAAAAACGAATAAGTGTACTACAACTTAATATCCCCTAAAAATGCCTTAGAGACCGCTTTTCTTTACACTAAATATAGCTTTTAGTGTTAATATCTTGAATTAATTTATACTGCTATTCAAAGTGAATACGATCTAACCTTTGCGCTACCAAACACCGTCTGCCAAGAAATATTTAAATATGACGAATGTACCTACATAGATACGAGTTTTTATAATTAAATTTGAGTTATCCAAAACTCATCAATTTTTAGGCAGATTGCGAGATAAATGAGTTCTTTATCAGACCAAGATATGGTTAAACGTTTAAAAAATGTTGTACCTCTTCCTACCTTCTAGAACACGTTAAGGCAATGTTTTATCAAAAAGCAAGCGGCGGTAGCCTAATGACTAAAGCATCGGTCTCGCAATAGCGAGGTCGCGGGTTCGAATCCTACCCGTTACAATACCGACGTGAACCCACTCCTAACACAAGCCATTGAGCTTAGCTGGAGGGGTTAACAGGATTGCTAGTAACGTAGGACCAACATCTCACATAGCTAGTAATCTTTAAAAAATAAAAAAAACATATTCAAAAACGGATCGTTATCGTCTCGTCTAGGCGCTCCTAAGCTTATCCCGAGGAAAGGCAATACCGACACCAATACCGTGTGTTGCATTATGGGTAATCATGCATAGAACACCTCAAGTTGGTGCGGCAATAATTCCTTTACGATTTAAAATGTGACTATATAAGATAATTCGAATACTGTGAGAGCTTTCTTCTACGTAGTTAACAAGTCTCTGTCAAGATTCGCCGTGATTGAGACCGACATTATTACGACGCACAGTATGCAAATTACTGTAATGCCTTGCATTGATACCTCGCTGTATCGTATACGTTAATACACGTTGTAGGATTCAGACTAAAATAAACGGATTTGTGTAACATTGTAACATTGTATTGTGTTGTTTAATTCAAGTAGTTCAATCAAACAGTAAACAGTAGATCAATCTTACTTCTGCCTAAATATGACGAACATAATCCTTAACCGCAATCTATTCAGGCTTGTATGTTATTAATTAACTAATTTAATTAACTATTGTTATGTTTTAATGTTGTTTGGTGTACGAGTTACTCTTCTACAATGCCTAGCTTGTTTTTGGGGCTAGTTCATCACATTGCTAGCTTTGCTTGTTACTTGTACACAGCGGTATTTAGTTTACTGTTTGACTTAGCAGTTGGTTCTTTGATGTGTAATGTTGAAATTAAACTGGTTGCTTAGTCAAGGCCATGAAATAATCAACATTACATGTTTAGACCAATTTTTATATACCTGTCTTGGTGGGTAACACCGAACTACCCCGAACTACACCAGTATTGCAACTACACTGCTTTGTTTCTGTTAGAGGGTACTGTATGAAGTGTAATAATAAATTAATGGATAAATTAGACTTACAAACTTACGTGTCAGAATAAGAAGCGTTTTAAAGTGACGCCCGAATATTTGCGGAACAATTAGTGGCGCTGATGCTGGCTTGGCGTGACGCTTACCATCACGCTCGTGACCCGCACGTTTCTTCATCTATTGTAAAAAAAAGTGGATATATTGGAATTTAACTAACTGTCTTCTCGAAAAATATTTAGTAAGTAGATAAATGACTAGCCGTTCCACTTGTGGCAGCGTCCGCATGTTTACAATTTTAACTTTGACCCCATAAGGGTAAAATTTCCCAAAAGTTTTTTGGGTAAAAATTTCTTGCTATAAACTACGTACTAGACAAATATCAGCTTCTTAATTCAAGTAGTTTTTAAGATATTGCGTTTAGTAAGCGAGCGACATAGAAAGTAGTTGCATATGACTGCCTCTGTGGCGCGGTGCGAGTGTATTCGACTGCTACGCAAGAGGTCGTGGGTTCGATCTCCACCCAGGATAAAACTTTGTGTGAAGAGCACGATGGTTTATTCTGTGTCTAGGTGTTATTTATTTATAATATGTATGTATTAAAACATATATAAGTATTTTTATCAATTGTCTGGTTTCCATAGTACAAGGTCTGCATAGTTTGGGAAAGATAGCGTTGTGTGAGTTGTCCCAAGATATTATTAGATATTATATAATATTTGCAGAAAATAGAGACATTTCGGTACTAAGTCAGGGCTACCCGCTACTACCATTATATCATTAACTTCATATACCTCACATATTATATAAACGACCTTTCGTGTTACTTCAATTTCACTAAATAATAATCCTATTACACTACGTAGTGGAACACAAAGGTACGTACAAACAGCGCATGTAGATGTAAGGTTTCCTACAACGAAGTAATGCATTAGTCGTGTTTCAGTTCTGTTATCGGTCCTGTTCTATACTAAGGTTAAAGCGACCTAAATGCTAGGGGTTATATATTGCCCACCTACCTATAAATGTCCACTAACAGCCTGATTAGATAAACGCTGAATATATTTTACAGTTTGAGATTTATTTGGTGTTTATAGTTGAATAATGTAAAGCGTTCTTGAACTTAAATCCTTTAAATATTAGGTACTGTTAAACCGACTTTTTAACATGGGATAGAATATATTATATTCCTAGATATATATTACAACGCAGTTGCTACACTTTTGCCCATTATTACCCACCTATTCAGAATCATATAATTTGCCAATTTAATACAATTTCGACTGTATTACTATGGTTTTGGTCGTGGGCTCTGGTAGTATTTACCCAGTTCAGCTGCGGTCGCCATAGTAACAAGAGATAAAATATATTTTTGTTGACCAATCGCTATTTTCGTCTGTCTGAAAAATATTTAGGTTTAGCTTGAGATGTAGTATATATTGTATTCATTCAAAAGTATAGTGAGCGATATGAATTTATATCCCAAGATATATAAAAAGTGACCTTTATACTTTTATAATATTTCACACTAGGTGGGCCTAGTGTGAAATATTCAAAACTGAAACTACTATATAGCTTCGTCTGTGTGGATATCAGGTTATGCGATAAAAAGTAGGGTATAAACTTATTATTTGGTTGCATTAGGTATATATTTTTTAGAGTATTTTTCCTCAAAAAAATAACAAACACTACCATCTATACAAATTGTATCTTTGCATACATTCCAAATTTTAATAGTTTTTTTTGGCGTTAACATATTAATAGAATTGAAATTCGGCATAGAATTTAAACATATTTCTACATAAATATCTTCATTGTTTTATCCATTCATTCATATATCTAACTTATTAGAATTTAGAAGAAAAAATACGGAATATTTAGTTATTGTGATAGGATGAAAAGTACTGATGAATAGTTTTTTACCAGTTTCCAACGAACACATTTAGAAAAAAGGTTAGGACACATACCCCTTACTCAAACATTGAAACCTCATTACTTATTTTGTAATCATTTATTTTACAAACTTATTCATAACTTTCCTGATCCATTTTTAAAAACTTTCATCCAAAATATAAATTGATAAGGCGTACTTAAATTATTTTATGTAAATAATTTCGCGTTTAATCTCTTTTACCTCTTTTTTTGCGAAGGGACATAATCCTAAAAGGTGAAGGGATGACAGAGGATTAGCTCTCCCTTTCGTGGTATCAATATCTACGACCACAATCAAACGATTGTTTTGAAAAATAACGAGATTGCAAAAAGTTATAAACCGTCTTAACATTTTGCCGAGTTTTCAAACGAATTTTGCCTTCTAACATACCTACATTTTTGTACAAAGCACAATCTACTATCACTTTGTATAGGTACAACATCTTCATTCCATTGTATGGACTTCAAGATGAGGAAGCCAATATGCCCAATAGTAGGTACATTTAAAAAAGAGCCGTTTGAATGCAGAGCTGCCGATAAAGCAGATAAGTCAGCGCATTGGATTTCAAATGAAGCAGTTCGTATTCTTTCCGATGCGTTCGGATTCATTCGAATCGTTCGAAGTTCACAGCACAGAATATATATAGATACAGAACAGCCGGCTCACAGCTCAACAAGAAATCCACCCACACATAGACGCGCTTAAAAGAAGCTCCCAACATGCGCCGTCTCTGTTAACGATTCGGCCGAGATCTGTGTACGTTTGCGTCTATTGATGTGTGAGACTGTTTTCACTCGTTTTAGGGGGCTGGCCATCTGTATCTATATAATTTGTTTTCCCAGGTTCAGTGTGGACAAAAACTGTCAACGCTTACGAAAGGATTACTTTTCAAACACTTTTTAGAATCGAAAGGATCCTTTTGTTTCCAAGTACTTGTACCGTCGTCGGACGCTCCAGAGCGTATGTCAACTTATTTAGAAGGATTTCCCTGTTTATATCTATATATTCGATTATGTGGGGAATGTTCTGCTGATATTATTTTACACCCTGAGAGTAAAGAGGTCACATTTGAATTAATAATAAAGTGTTACGTACTTTTATATATATGCGGGCTGCCGCTATAAATAATATTTATTACTCTAGACTTGAGCTGATAAGTATTTAATTTGGTTTGCTGAAAATTATCTTAATTTTACTGTAAAAAAAACTAAGATTAAACAAGAGTATGTTGTTAAGATTTGTTAGAATAATTCAAAAATAAACTTTTCTCCGAGGAAGTTCATAATATAAAAGAAACAGAAATAAAATATGCATTCTTTAAATACATTTTCGCTATTCTCAGAACACAATAATTTACTTTTACGGCCTCAACGAAGTGATAGGATAATACATAAGCTCGTACCCAGCCACGGCCTAATATATTTCCTGTTTATAAACCCATTTAATTTTATATTTCAGACGTCAACCACGCTTATCCTGCTCTTCCACTTATCTCTTCATACATTCGACGAAGGCCACGCAGTAAATCCAAGTGAGTATAAAAGTGCTCTCATTTTGTTAGCTTAATATCATTTTGTTTACTGCGACCGTAATTTGTAACTTTTGTAGCTTAATAAAGGGGATTTTCGCCTCTTTGAATGTTTTGAACCTTAATCTTTAAGGCCTTCAGTGTCCGATGTTGCCACCGGCGCTAAGATTAAGTTTTTCTTTGATAAATTATTAGATTCCTACAAAGGGCCTCGCTAAGAATCCAATGCGAAAGGCATTGAAATATAAAAAAAATAACTTTGCACATATCGATTACAATTAATAAAAAAAAGGACTGACACAGTCAGAATCGGCTCCAAGGCCCTTAAAAAAAAGAGAAAAAAAAATTGATATAAAAACGTACAAAATGTTTCGCCTATCGTGTAGGTAGGTCATTAACTTACTTCTGAGAAATATAAAGTAATTGATTTACCTACATGTAATTTAGGTACGGAAATGTTGAAAGATTCGCCTTGGAGTTACTGAACGAGAAGTGAAAACGCGACTTTATGGAGCTGTTCACGATTATGGGAGGTTTTATCATAATCATTTCTAAATGGCTGACGAGTTAGTGATAGCAGTAAAATTATATTATACAAAGTATATTTTGATGCCACTTTTTATATCTAGTCGGCTCGTCTTCAACGACATGACGACATTTGTAAGATTATGTCAAAAATATTGTAAGGCCAAAATTGAGGATCAACAGAATCCTCTTTTCAGAAAACTTTTTCTTTTTCGGTGAACTCTGACGAATATACTCGCTCGAAGACTTCTTCTTCTCAAGATTGTTTTACGTCTATTTTAAGCAGTGGTTATGAAACTAATAACACTTAGGGCCTGGTATGCCTGCTTCAATATTGAACCACGTCTTCATGCTAGTACCTAATTCGGGTTGATATTCTAGACCCCTATTGAATTCGTTGACTTTATTTGAGCAATTACTGCTTGTTTCACGTCGCGAATACCATAAAAGCCAAAGTTTAGTTAGTCAAGTCTAGTTAACAAACAGTTGTTTGGTTGAAATCCTTTACCCTTTTCAACTGTTGACAACCAATCCTAAGGGATAATAAGACAGTTGGCACAACACTAGTTTCTTCATTTTCACTGATTTGGCCTGGTCCAGTCGTCTAATTTCTAAGCATCTATAACTTCTACTAACTATATCGTATATAAGACTCATCATAATTATAACAAACTAATAGAAAATATAGTTTCTTTATAGAACGTAGTTTGTTTGGGGATGAAGCAAAATTCTCTGAATTAATTTTGATCATTTTATAACAGTTTCAAAGTTACATGTTAGTAAACTTTCGCGATTTGTACACATTATAGAATTTTATAAGCTACGGGTCTTAATCGCGTAATTATTTTATTTTAAGACTAAATACCTTTGTTTCGACCGTATTGGAACGGCCGTGGTCACGGGTAGACTGTCTAAAAGTCGGGCAATAAACAAAGGTATATAGCCTTAAAATAAAATATTTACGCAATTAAGACCCGTAACTTATAAAATTCTATACTTTTAAAGTTAATATATCCTATATATGTGTGGATGTTTGTTCCTCTTTCATGCAAAAACTACTGAATGGATTTTAATGAAACTTTACAATAGTTTAGCTTATACATCAAAATAACACATAGGCTATAATTTATAGAGATATTGTGTAAATTGTCCAAAATATAACGCTAAGTGTCAAGTAAGTTCGAAAAAATTTTACAATCGGTGACATGTTTTGGCGTGCGCCGCAAATATCGTTGAAGTTGCACATATATAATGTATGAACGATATGTTTATCATAAATAGTCCTACAAAAAAGTCTGCGACAGCATATGTCTATCTCTTATGTGGAAGCAATTATCGTCAAAATAGTGAACCTAAAATTATAAAGCTGAAGAGTTTGTTTGTTTGAACGCAGTAATCTTAGAAAGTAGTGGTCCGAGTTGAAAAATTATTTCACTGCTGGATAGTCCATTTATCGAGGAAGGCTATAGGCTATATAACATTACGCTACGACCAATAAGAGCGGATCAGCAATGAGAAATGTTGCAAAAATGGGCAAAATTTAAGCAGACGAAGTTACACGGCTAGTTATAATATAAATTCTACTTAAACACAATTTGAATAAAATACATAATACAATAATCATCCAAAAACATTACATTAAATTGTTGATTCAATATTTGTATTCCTAATAAAATTTATACTGTGACAAAAATACCACTAGCAAAGATAATACAATTTGATTAAAAGTCGTGCTACATTTTGGAAACAATATTGACTTTTAAATTAAGTATACTCTATTGGCAGTATCCAGTTTCTCTTTGTGTTATACGAATGGATATTTAAAGAAAATGAAGTAGAGTGAGGTCAAAAGTAAAATTATATAAAACAAGCTGCCTGCTCCGGCTTCGCACGGGTGTCATATAGTAGTTTTTTATAACTTTAAGTTATTTCAATTCTCGTAGGGATCCCTAAATTTTTGGACAACAAAAATTATAGCCTTTGTTACTCCCCGTTAATGTAGCTTTCTTATAGTGAATGAATTATTTAAATCGGTCCAGTAGTTTCGAAGCCTATTATTCATGCAAACAAACAATCAAATCTTTCCTCTTAATAATTTTAGTCTAGATAATTAGGTAGCATACCTATAAATGGGCGGCCTGTTGGTCTAATAATGAAAGGTCGTGGGTTCGATTACCATAAATCCATTTGTGATGATCGCGATTGCTTAGCTGTTTTGTGTAAGGGTTATTTACCTATAACTAGCGAACGCCTCGCGGTTTCACCCGCGTAGTTCCCGTTCCCGTGGGAATACAGGGATTAAAATAGCCTATGTCACCCGGGGTTAGTGTAGCTTCACAACCATGAAAGAATTTTTCAAATCCGTCCTGTAGTTTCGGAGCCTATTCAATACAAACAAACAATCAAATCTTTCCTCTTTTTAATATTAGTATAAATAAGAGATTGTTCGGTTGCCTGGTGGCCACAGGGAGGCTGTATGCAAATAGTCACTCCTTTGGTATGGCGGGAACGAATGTAGCGCGCAGTAACACCTTCTGATATTCTTTTCTCACGTTGAAGTTCTATGTGTCTAGTGCGCTTTTCTATAACGATAACGCGATCGACACGTTTAAAGCTGGTTTTACAGTCAGTCAGATTGGCCCACTCCAAACTTTTAACCCACCAGAGAGCCAAACGCGGTAAATGTTTTGAACGTTAAACAAACTCGCACTAAGCAGTAAGTAATCCAACGCTAACAAGTAGGTACAAATATCTTAGACCACTTTCTTCCAAAGGTGTTCCGAGATTCTGTTTTTGTCAATGTTGTCTATGTGTACGTTGCTCGAGCGAAGTAGATAATTATTAACGGCCGTTCTCAATAATCTATCTATCGATGGATTTGGCTACTAGAGGTAGAATTTTGACATATTTTGTAAGGAGCTTATGTCAATTTCTGTACTGTACCTTAATTATTATGTAGTGTGCGTTATCTCAATGAATAAATAAGTTTTTATTTATTATTTTATTAAATATATAGCTCCAGTAGCCAAATCATTCGGTGGTTAGATTATTTACCATAATTAATTAAGCATCTAGGTGAATTTCGTCTTAAACTTCATTCTTCACCAGGAAATAATCATAATGTTCTCCTAACCGATGTCGGTTACAGCGGCCAATCTCATTAGAGACTAGCCAACTACACAGGAGAGAGTATAATATACAAGTGTATGCGCAGACACAAATTTACTATCTATTCCATTACCCCCATCCCATATATAGGACGAAAATCCGACACGACCGGAGAGAGATTAGGCGCAGGACCGACTGCTTACCGTGCTCTGTGAGGCACGGAAGGGTGTGACATTCGAAAACGGTCACCCATCTATTGACCAACAGAGGTCACGTTGCTTAACCTCGCAGATAGATCGATCTGCTCGGTTACCACTGAGTAAGGAACCCTAAAATAATATTATTGTTCTATTAACCGGTTTAGGCCACGGCGCCTAACCTTTTCGCGAATAGCCGACTCCGCAAGGTATTATAATGTACTAACTATGTGCGGTACATGTGCACTCTCTATTAGCTCCTTTCGCGTCTTCCACTGATGCGACGACGGCACGGAA
This sequence comes from Herminia tarsipennalis, assembly GCA_945859575.2. Lineage (NCBI taxonomy): Eukaryota > Metazoa > Arthropoda > Insecta > Lepidoptera > Erebidae > Herminia > Herminia tarsipennalis. The sequence goes on from OX243835.2 coordinate 20,248,467, forward strand.
ATACGATACGACTGGAGAGAGATTCTGCGCAGGATCGAAAAACTCGATAGACACCGGTTCTGAAATTAATATCTATTAAATAATATACCTATTCCTAAAACGAGTAAAATTGCTGTCCAAATCTGATCCATAACAGCAACTCGGTATCATACGTCTTTAGTGACAATTATCACATTTGCTAAAGATGTTATCTTCTTATCTTAATATACGTGGTTTCCACTTATTTGTTCGGTAAACGCAATAAACGGATAATAAATATCAGGTAACGTTCTGGCAATATCTCATTCATCACGTCATCATAATAAATATATTGGTTGAAACACATATGCCTGGATAGGCGTTTCAAATGGCCTAGACATAGATGTGATAATTAACCGTATATGAGCGGATTGTAGTGACGTTGATTTAATAGGTAAGGGCAAAAGTATTTTCGTATTTTGAATGTATTGTTAGTAATCAAACCTCTTTGGTTGTACTGAATGTAACCGGCTGGTTTTAATACCACTAAATAAAAAAACTAGTTCCCGTTTTTAATTGTTTTTCAATCAAGCAAAATGAACGTATGTGACGAAGAAATTCGGTAAATTTTAAAGTTTTATTACAAAAAAAGTATAAATGCGACTAACGCCGCGAATGAAATTTGTGCCTTCAAGCGTTTCAAGTCTGGAAATTTTAGTGTGAAGAATTCAATTCAATTCAATTTTATTTGCTAAACATGGGTACATATTGTGTTAGTAGTTACATTAGGTACTGTTCAATCCATATTTTTACCGTTGTGGTGTGCAAATTTTAATAAAACAATATCTTATAATAATAAAAATATAAAGAAAAAGAATTACAATATCATTATTAAGTGAAGATGAGTAGTATTGGGCATTAAAGAAAGTCAGTTATGTCTTATCCTCGAAATACTCTTGAAGTGAGTAGTAGTATTTATTCACTAGAAGATCATTTAGTTCCTTCTTGAATTTAAAGTTTTCTTCAATTTCTCTAATTGATGCAGGCAGATGATTATAAATGAGGGGTGCCCTACAAAATACGCTCTTAAGCATCAAAGTGGTCCTACTTTGAACAACACACAATTTACCTATGTGGCGTTTTCTTTCTCTTGCAGCAAATAAGTTTTTATTTTGCTTTATAAATAAGGCACATTCGTAAATATATGAGATGGGAAAGCTCATTAAATTATATTTTTTAAAATATGGTTTACACGATTGTCTTGCTTTTATGTCGAACATAATTCTTATACAACGCTTTTGGTCTCTGAACGCGAGGAGCCAGTCAGTGAGTTTCCCCAAAAAATAATTCCATAACGCAGTGTAGAGGAAATATGCCCATGATAGACTATTATAAGCGCGTCTCTGTTTGTTATATTTTTTAGGTTATAGAGCCCATATGCTAACTGACTAACATTTTTACAGACATATTCAATATGAGTCTTCCAGTTCATTTTTTGGCCAAGGTGTATTCCCAGAAATTTAGTTGTTAGTTTCTCTTCAATCTTTTTACCCATATAGTTACCCAGTAGAATGAGGCTCGCTGTGGATAAAATCAGTGCAATCTTGAAAAAGGGGAGCGAAATCGACATATTAGTTTTTTATGATATTCCTGAAGAACTAGGTTTTACGTCATTTATAAGGGTCTGGGTAGAGGAAAAAACTTGAAATTTGGGTACCACACGATCTCACTGAGAGAAACTTAAGGGTAGATTACGCGAAACAGGGTTCGGCTCTCTCAAAAATTTATACAGAATACCTAAATATTAGGACACGAAAAAAATTGTGTCACTAGTCAAAGAGTTTTTCTAGTAGATGATATAAAAAAAAATAAGGATATGTTTAAATATGATCCCGCAAATAAATCTTGAAGTTACGGTAAAATGCAAAAACGAGCATTCGTCATTGTCATGGCGTTCGTAATCTAACATAATTATGTATAATGAATATTCTACTTTATTTTGACCTACGCTCCTGCGTACTGTGAAGTAATGTAGCGCTAAATAAATAATTCTCTCAGTGTAATGCCCCCTTAATGCAACGTTTTGCGATTATTTGTTGAAACGTAACAATTCCGACTCATTTCTTAAACGTCAACCGTTTAAGAAATGAGTCGGTTTACGGTTAATGAAAAAGTATGTATCGATAAGAATGTCTAAAAAAGATCGTGATCGAAGCATGGACAAGCCCCACAGACGGTGGCAAAGCCCGACCTGACTCGGAACAAAGTGACGCTGTGTGTATGGAGGTATTGGAAAGGAATCGTCCACTATGAGCTTTTGCCGCCGGATAAAACTATCGATTCTGACCTCTACTGTCAGCAACTGATAAGGTTAAAAGAAGCCATTGAGAAAAACCGGCTGGAGCTGGTAAGCGTGGGCGTGGTGTACCATCATGACAAAGCCAGACCGCACTCATCTATAGCCACTCACCAAAAATTGAGAGAACTTGATTTTTTGATGCATTCTCCTTATAGTCCTTTGAATTGTGTTGATGCAACCTCCTTATAGCCTTGATTTTGGTCCATCAGTTTTGCACCTGTTTCCGTCACTTCAGAACTCTTTAAGAAGCATGAAGGTAACCACAAAAGAATAAGAAGAATGAAAACTACCTGTCAGATTTTTTTTATTTTTTTTTTTAATCTCAATTTTTTTACAGCAATGGGATCATGTCAAGGTAAAATAAAGGTATTTTACCTTATTTATTCACGCGATTAAGATCCGTAGTCCGACCCGTAAACCCATAGTTTATTGCCCGACATTTCGACCGTATTGCAACGGCTGGCTAGACTGGTTCAGCTCAGCGTCGCCTCCGTGAAGCGCGGGTTTCGAAACTACCCTCGCTTGATTTTTATCACTCACTCTTACGGAACTGTCGGTACTTCGACACACAACACAATACTAAGGACATCTGCACACTGACGTGTAATGTTTGTTCAGCGGTGAATACACTTGCTGATCACAGAATTCTACGATGTTGAAAAATGGTATCCATCTTTTCGGTTGAAATTTAAGTACCTGTCTGTGTGTGTCAGTTTTCTGTACACAGTGTGTGCCAAGATACCATTGGCTCTAACCATTATTTTAATATCAAGAAAGGCTAATGATCAGTTTATCTCCATTTCAAAATTGAACCTGATCTGATTCTTAGGGTGTATGGAGTTCAAGTCTTGAGAAAATTGTTCTACTTTCTGTCTACCGCCCTAGTATATTAGGTACCTAACTTTCTAAAAAAAGCGGAATTAGTCGCGGAATCTCGGAACACCTCTGTTGCGTTGCTCAAGCGAGGTATGTACCCAGAATACCGTACAGAATGAAAACTTGATACAAAACGCTCTTAACAAAGGTATCATCACAGACGGGGAGAATCAGAATAAGACAGACGCTGTGGATGCTCGTTTTGTGTGCACGTGTTGGTATAAAAGTCGTCATACATACATGAGCGTTCCTTTTGTACTCTTATTATATTATATTACATATGAAAAAGCAAGAACGAGGTTCTTGTTTTTTATTTTTTTTCAATTTTTAAGCCTGGTTCTTGTGGATAGTCTCCCTAACAGGAGACTGAGGTGACAGGAAAGTTCCTAATAAATATCTTATTTGACATTAATCATATTAATGTAACAAAATATTATACCTAAGACAAAACATAATCGATTGTCTTAGTAAAACGTGGGTCTAACTCATTAAAAGATAGTTAAAGAAATATTATGTAAATATTATTGCCAATAACAAAACTAAACTTCAAAGAATATTATATCAAAAAACATCAAACATTCATTATTTCAAACTGCTTTTTCAATATATTTTGTCATGTCAAACAAGATTTTACGATCCAATTTTGTCTGGATTATACTCACGTCAATGTGAACTCTTTTATTGGTGGCATAAAACTCTCGTTGGAATCTTTCAATATGATACACGATGTATTACTGTTATTAAGACTCGGATTAGAAATAGCTCATTTGATATCAAAAGGACCAAATATTTATTTTATTCGTAGATATTTGTATCACCAGGTACGGTTTTCAGAATAAATATGCTTGTGTATTTTACAAGCGGCGAAGGAATGTTCGGTTATTACATTCTATTTTTCTATCTGACTCAAAAAATTGTACTTACCGGTACAATATTTTAGCAGAAACCGAGTGAGTGGGCACTAAGCCTAATACCCAAACGTTCGCTTAGATTTAAAACATCATAAACTCTCTTGCTGTCACTGTCTTCTACAGTAGAATAGCAGCGTTACTTTTGAGTACGACTCAAAATAACTCAAATTTACGCATTGTTTTTAGGATGTTAAACGAATATTTAGGAATAAGTCTAATCTTTGCTATAGTTCAGCAGTCCGACTAAAAACGCAGACAATATTGGCCTTTCATAAAACTAAATCGAAAGTGTTTCTATTGATAATTAAGTTCATCAGACCTCATTAAAATGATAATAGCGGAAAGACTGGCGATAACTGAATACATTGCAACTCTTCAAACATAGTATCAGTAAGTTGGAAGTTATGTCAAATGCCTGTAAGATGACAGAACCAAGTCCTGCTACTATGTCAATGAATTATACTTCAGTGGAAAAAATCATATGGGTATACATAGATAGATGTCATTTTCGTTAGAAGAATTCCCTTGGGAGAGTAATCTTACTATATTTTTAATGATTTCGTATCGCGATGTGATCTCCCGTGGGGATTCTACTAACTAAATCGGCATCTAGTATACTGACATTACTGCGTAGGCTAAGCTGAATATAAATCTATGTTAGCAAAAACAAGAATGATAAAATTAATCGAGTACCTATCAATTTGTGATTTAGTATCTAATGTTATTTCATTATTGTATGATACATTATTAATATGCATAGTTTTATTTTATAAGGTTGTAAATAGCAACAAAAAGGTGTGGTCATATTCAATTATCAATCAAAACAATATCTTTGACGTGATAACATCTAATAAATCGATGACCGGGTGCACATACAAAAAAGTGTCTAAAAAAGTCACGTTATTGATTGGTGGCTAAGCAACAGCGAAGGGCGATTGCAGCGACATGACATGCAACACAATTGGAACTAACGTTATTGATTAGTTGATAAGCAATGCGGATGGCGTCATCAATGTTTTCTTATAACGTTATCACGTACAATTATCGTCCGAAAACAGACTTAACAGACAACCATTTTTTTAAATTAAAAAAATTCCTTGCATTCGTCGCTATAGTCCGCTGCTAAAAATAAATATAAATTTTGCTAAAAATAAACGCTCTATCTCTGGCATTGTGATAAAATAGGATGAGGAACCACGGAAGATGCTATACTTATTGCATTTGATGTCCGCTTAAATAACACTTATAGAGACTATAGCGTATCTAATGAAATATTTTCTACAAAGCAAACTAAAAAGAAAAAGTGCCTAAATGTGCGACAAAATCTTAACTTGTCACTTACGTCTGTTGTAAAAATATTATTATGATCATAATTAAAACGAAAGCTGATACCAAAATAACTTAAAGAAAAACGTGACCAGCATCATTATGTGAAAATTTTGTATAAGTGTACGAAATTTTCACTTGCTTCCAGACGATTATACAGTTTGTAGAGTGTCAAAACATCAACGCAATGTTTCCCCCAAAAATTATACTGCAAATAAAATTTGGTGTAACGCAAGTTTATCTACAATTTCGTTCAAAATAACGTCTTGAATATCTCATTTGACGCCGTTGAAGATTACGGTGAACTCCAAGTCGACGCCTGAGGATTTTTACATAAAATATTCAGAATTGCTAAAGCCCCGAATCGCGTGCTATGTTCGTCACCTCTTTTTTCTGACGCTTTATTTGTATCACAGAATACTGAGAGTACAGAAGGTAGACATTACTATCTATTACTAGCTGTTGCCCGCAACTTCGTTTGCGTGAAAATTAAGAAAAACAAATTTGTCCCCCGGGAACATTTTTCCGAGATAAAAAGTAGCCTATTTGCTATTCCAGACTACCTATTTATCTCTGTGCTAAATTTAATTCAGATTCGTTTACCCATTGTAGCGTGATTGAATAACAAACATCCATTTATCTATTGATCCAAACTTTCACATTAAGTATAGATTAACGTTTAATTGAATAATGCATAAAGACTTCTCATTCAGGTATGTAATGCATTGATAAATGCCGAAACGTAATTGTAAGTCGCTCGGGCGTTTATGAGGGAATTGGGTATCGACTTGTACGGCAAAGACTTAAAAATTCATTAGTCTGGGAGAGGGGAATTGCCCCCCCCCTCCCCTTGGAATCTTGCGTTCTGTACTCTCTTTTCTGTGTTTGTTCCCTCTGTTTCATTACGCATTGTCGTTATAGCTTTTATTATGTCGTTGAAAGGTAATTACGGTGTACAATGAGGACCTTTGTGTTTTTTGTAATTTTATTTTGAGGTAGCAAATGTCACATATTTTTTGGGTTATATGATTTTTTTTCGTAATTTTGGCGGTCTCCATTGAATATGATCTGAATACACCCGCGGGTGTTTTGAACGCATATTAATGTATCGTTGACAACAATTTATTATATAATAAAGCTTTTCGTTTTGTTAATATTTGCTCTCACATCTACAGTTCAACTCCTCGCCAAAGTTAGAGTATTGCATTTGATTGACCCATTATTCTTTCGTGAAATAGTCATATTTACACAACACTAAATGAAGAAAAGAGCATAATTTACTAGTATATAATAAAACTCATAAATTGATCTCCTACGAATCTGACCTTCCCCGCCTAGCGATTTAAATATTTAAATACGTGTTCAATGACAGTTTTAGCTTAAGCACGACTCAGAGGGTGTATAAACGATGTTGAAAAAGTAACCCAAATGAATTGCCATTTTGATTTTACAAAAATGACTTTTCAATTGTTTGATTCGCCAAAAAAATATTAGCACCTAAATGGTGTTTCAGTGGTTTTTCTTTCATACCATCAATAATGTACACTTACGTTTTCGATACGCTATTCCAAAACTATTGTTAAACATAAAAAGAGTTCCTTAATGATATTTTCTAAACTTGTTCTCAGCACTTAACTCTTTTCCATTTAGATGTTAGTATGTAATTAATAATATTCCTGTTAGTATATAAGCGAAAGTATTTACTCAGCATCTCGCACCAAAAATACTCTTCATTTCTTTCAATTACCAGGTTGTACGTGTCTTCGTTTCACGTCGACGTACGGTAAGGAGCGCGGCACGTTCAGCAGCCCCGACTACCCGCGTCCCTACCCGCCTCGCACCGACTGCCTCCTCTACACATTCGTCGCGGCTCCACACGAGATCGTCGAACTTGTCTTCACCGACTTCGATATCTATAAGGGACACCTCGAGTAAGTGATTTGAATTCTAATCTAAGGACATTTGTTCACAAAACATTTTAGAACCAACCTACATTTTGCGGAAATTTCTGACAGGGTTATCGTGAATGTGGTTATAACTAATGCCAATTTATATTATTATGTAATTTTAACTTTGTTCTTTTGTATTATGTGGTCTAGCTTCTAGTTAATTTTCATAGATACCTATTATCTTCTCATTTATAAAAAAAAACACGTGTCACGGTGTTTGTGATTGAATTTCTCCAAAACAGCTCGAGTAATAATGTGTTTTTTTTTGTATATTTGTTAGGTATAAGAATAGGTCGTTTTTTATTCCAAGGGAAAACTGACGCAGACCTAGTTGCAGGTAGTGCTACTTATTTGATGAAGTAGCTATAATTGAAAGGCTTTGGCACTTGTGACGCAAGTAAACTGAATAAGAGAAAATACTTCAAAGTGAAGTCAAACATACGGAAGACAACGGAAACAAAAATTGAACTCTATAGTAGCAAGTAGGTAATTGGCAAAAAATAAAAACAAACCCAAGAAAACCGGTACAACTCAATTGCTAGCTACCAGTAACAATATCACTATAACACGTATACTTATCCCCAAAACAAAGTAGGCTTTTGCCTTATAATAATGAGTACTCCCGTATCAAATGAAAGGGGAGCGAACAGAATATTACTGCCCTTTAGCTTGACAGTAACCAGTTTGAAAGTTCAAGGAATGGATGTAAAGGCGCATTTACATTTTCGTCACATTTGTAGCAATAAAGTTGGCGATGTAAACGTTTGGAGACAGCAGTTTGTGAGCGCAATAATGCTTATTTAACTGTAAGGAATCTCTGAATATGCGACTGTAGGTGACTTACATTATTTATTTCGATACTACATTTAGTATATCGTATATGTATTTATTTACAGCAACAATTCAAATATTATAATTTATACATATCTATTTATGTACAGTTTAACAATTTAACATACATAACACACATACATTTCATTCACATACATTCACAACACAAATCAATAAATTAAATAATCCACAGACAGACCCGGGCGAAACTCGTAGTATCGCGGCGGCTGTATATACGGCTATAGCTATGCAGCTGCGTGCGCCTACCATGCGCTTGCGTCGGCCGGCGCACGCCAGCGCCACCAGTCGAGATCGAACGATATCCCGCGAAGCCCGTGTCGCCTAGTTATACTTTCGTATGTGCCCCTGTATGTTTACGAATAGTAAATACCTACGTTTACTTTACGTGGCTTTATTTATTCTCGACCCCAAACTGGTGACCCCGACGTGATCTGAAATGTCTGAAAAGTGATTATTATCGCCCATAGGCATGGTCTCTGGAGGGGAGTGATGTAGGTGACTTACATTATTTATTTCGATACTACATTTAGTATATCGTATATGTATTTATTTACAGCAACAATTCAAATATTATAATTTATACATATCTATTTATGTACAGTTTAACAATTTAACATACATAACACACATACATTTCATTCACATACATTCACAACACAAATCAATAAATTAAATAATCCACAGACAGACCCGGGCGAAACTCGTAGTATCGCGGCGGCTGTATATACGGCTATAGCTATGCAGCTGCGTGCGCCTACCATGCGCTTGCGTCGGCCGGCGCACGCCAGCGCCACCAGTCGAGATCGAACGATATCCCGCGAAGCCCGTGTCGCCTAGTTATACTTTCGTATGTGCCCCTGTATGTTTACGAATAGTAAATACCTACGTTTACTTTACGTGGCTTTATTTATTCTCGACCCCAAAGCGACTTTTAAATTATATGATTTTAGAAAAAGAATTTATCGTAACTTGATTTTCTTGTCAATCTTTAACTAAAACTTTGATTATAACAGGTATATTTTCTAAACAGAGGGTTCTCTCAGTGAACCTACAAATATAAACCTGCCTATAAAACAATATTACGGGTCTTAATCGCGTGAATAATTTATGGTAAAATACCTTGTTTGTTTTATTGCCCGAAGTTTCCACCGTATTGCAACGGTCGTGGACACGGGTAGACAGCAGCTATTCAAATTAAAGCCTAGACCTCACAAAAGATGGATTAAAAACTCGTTAAGAAGTGTGTTCAAACCCTGAACAAACTAGGCGCAACCAACAAGGTAGCGTTTAGTTTGGTACCTGGGCACTGTGACATCGAAGGAAACGAAATAGCCGACGAACTAGCCAGAATAGTGGCAGAAATAAGAGAATGGGGACCTGAAAAATAAATAAATAAAATAAAAATAAATAAATAAATGAACCTTTCTGCGTATACGGTTTTGTGAAAAGTCTAATAGAATGTCTCTCTTAACTACTAAACCTATAATAAATTAGTAAACAAGCTACAACAAAACATTTAATGTTACAAGAAACCTCGGTAACGTAAATAAAAAACCAAACAAATTTCTTTACCCGTAAATGAATTAAGAATCCAACTCCTAATTTCGATAATGAACTAATATCTGAAAGCAAAGCAATCAGTGTGATTGCAACCGTAGAAACGGAGAAAGGAAAATTGCACGCTTAAATACTTTTACTGGCGTCATTTTAATTTCACCTACCTTCACAATAGATACATTGGGAGCAAAAAGATTTCATCTGGAAATTGCTCTATTCAGTTCACATCCTATACCAATTACGACAAAATTAATGTTACCTTCTTGTGTAGCGTAGTATTCTTACTACCGTTTCTCACTAAGAATTCGAAATTGTTTTCTAAAGAGATTGTTAATATCGCCATGATATTTTCTTTTATTTAAGTGATTATAGGAACGGAAAGTAATAGTGTTCCTTGGAGATGTTGACCGGTATTCCTTATTCATATTATGGTATTTTAAGCGCGAAAATGTGTCTGTTTGATTTTTTACCTGTCAGTCTGTTTGTTTTCACGACCAAAGCTGAACGGATCGAAATAAAATTTAGCTAGGAAATACATAACATCCTCAGGAAGGACGATATATACTTTTAATCGAGGCCCATGGGCAACGCTAGTAATATTATAAAGGCAAAGTATGCTTGGTAGCAAGGCTTATAATATTATAATAGAAGGTATAAAAGTAAATCTATCTTGCTGTCTATCTAATATACTTTCACGTCAAAATCGCTGAGCCAGTTTTTATAAAAATAATATTAAAATGTGTTGAGTGATTTAGTCACTCTTCTGCTTTCATATCAATATATCCCCTATTTGTTATCTCCATACCATTTGGTATGAATTTTACCATGAACATTAATAGTAAAATAAAATTTCATTAAGAGAATACCGATGATGAAATACTACTCAACATACAACAACATACATAAGAAATTTATATTACTCAGACTACGACACCGGGTACCAGGAGAAATTAATTAATCGTATCTCGTTTCAGTATTTTATATCAGAAAATAAATTACTAAACATTGACATTGCGAAGCAATATAGTAATTGAAATCGAATCCCTTGCTGATCCGTTGTGCTCATCAACAAACGTAATGTAATATTTTACGTTTTAATAAATTTCTCAGTAATGATTTTAAACTTAATATTTGTAATAAAACCATCATTATAGATAAAATAGCGGTTCTCCGAATTTATAAAATTACTAGCATTTAGATGCGGCTTTATTTTACTTCAGGTTATAAATTAAGTAAGTGCACGTAAATTGTTGTAAATTATACAACATTTTTCAAATTTTACAACGTATGTACACATACGTTGTAAAAATTGAAAAACATTGTATAATTTACTAATTCGTATACTAATTTTATATGGCTGAAGACTTTGTTTAGCTGTTTGTTTGAATCACTCATTATTGAAAAAATGCACTGGTTTATTTGAAGGTATAGGTACACTGGTATATTTTCGCAATTTGATCCGCAACAACAATAAGTAGTAATTAAACTTACATACTTTCAAATAAGGGCAAAATACGCATGCCTGTAGCTGTCACACAACAGCTTCTTAATGTGCTAGACACATAATTGTCATGTATATACGCCAACTGGCATGCCTGAATCTGATTTTAATTTACTGGCATGCAACTAGCATGCACACTTCTGTATGTTTTACTGGCATGTGTATTTTCGCCCTGAATTCTGTAGATAGAAATCCTCTGTTTGGTTGTCGTTTGTCTCTGTCCCACAACTACTATTGTTGGTCATAAATATGACGCTCTCACGTGCAAGTGAGTGGAAATTGTTCAATGTGTAGGAGACAGGAAGGTATTTGTACTGACATAACGCGCGTCTAACAAATTCATTGCTTATTGTTACAAAGCGTTCGGGTTCTTTTGTCCTTTATTTGAGTTGGAAATGAAACTAGCTGAATGGATTGTATACAGAAAGCTTATAAATCAAATAGCTATAATTGAAGGAGATTTTTAGGATTTTTGCCATTATTTTAACCTTTTTGATGATCGAGCTGCTTCAAGGTGTGATGAATGTAACTACGGTCAAACGAATGTTCGTATCTCGAACACGTATAGGAATTCCTTTTTGATGTTTTTAATTTGATTGACGAAAGTGTAAGAGACTATGTGAAGCTTCGGGGGTAGTGCGTTTAGATTTACGTCAAAAGACTAACACTCCTTGGAAAACTGCGAATGTGTGCAAAAGCTGTGCACCTTTATTCGCGGATGCCATTCTACACTTGTAGGTTTGCAGATTCGAATAACTGATATAAAGGCAACATACAAAATATGAGGAAGAATACAAAAAATGTTTCCTATATTATTTTGCATCTGTTTCACAACATTTATTAGAACGATCCTGAAAGCATGCATACGTTTACACACAGAATTTTATATGGAAAAGATACTGTGTTTTACCAACGCAAAGTTTGTATAATCTATTTCATAGGTACTACAAAAACAATGCTGGGAATAATGTTTCCTTTCGTGCAAACATTGGAACACGATTGGAACATTTTTCTTTATAAACGGGGCTTTCCTTAACATTTCATTTTATTTTCACGCACTAGGATAAAAACGCTGTGTTGATTATATATGAGGCCATTTCAGTGAAAAGTCCAAAATGTGGTTCGGGCCTTGTGACCGACTGAGGCAGACAGAATACTAATCGGCCCGATAAACCCTTCATAACTATCAGCACCCTTTGTAGTCATTGTCAAAGACAGTCTCATTGATCTTTCATGCTATACAATAATACTGATATTAAGCACAGAAGCTTGGGTTTTGGCCACAGTGCCAGTTGTGGCGAGACTCCATTTTTTTGTGGACACTGACATTGCTATTACTGGCATCTTTAAACACGATCGGAATCAAAGTAATGTATCTATTTCTTTAAGATATTAATTTTATCAAATGGATGAAATCTAAGTGTGTACAGATCTGGTGAATGCGTACACCGCGCGCGTGATGCACATTTACTGCGCACGTGTTTTTCATGTTTGCGCGCCGTTCCAGCGCCGGCCGTACGCCTCTCGCGCGCAAGCTATGCACCGCGCGTTAGCGTTTTTTCTTTTAAATACATCAACAACAATCATAATGGTAATAGTTAATGTCCGCCATCGTCAAAAGCAAGTATAAACAAACTGAGGGTTCCAAATAGGTAGCGAACTGATGTGCATGCACGGAAACTGCATGCGGACGGTACGCAATCAGCTCACGTGCACCATACGAGCGTTGTATAAGTTGCACGCGAGTGGGGTACAAAAAGTTACAGTAGGTAGTAGTAAATCTGTACGCACCCAAAGCTTTTCCTGTACATTGGGTTTGTCACATAAAAAAATAAAGAATTAATGTCCTTTATTGGCAATAACATGAACATCAAATCTTAAAAATGTGACGTCACACTCTCATTAGAGTGTGACGTCACATTTTTAAGATTTGATGTTGATGTATATATTATACAATCATGAAATTAAGCTTAAAGGTGGAATAAATAATACTGCTGTAGTAAAACAGACAGCAGTCTATCTTTTAACTCGATTCAGATTCTTTTCCGTTACGCACACTGGATATGACACAAAAGGATAAAGGCGATTTTCCACGCTCGCATGTTGTGAATTCGACCTGGTTTGCCACAATGGGACTGAAAAGACAAAAGAAAAGTAAAAGACGAAACCATTGCTTTCAGTTTTACTTTTAACAAGGTTTGTTGGGAACGAAGTTCAAAGCGTATGTGATTTCTCCTCATGTGAATTGTATTAGTTCCGTTTTGTATCAGAAGAATAAATTTATAAATATCAATGAAGACATTAACCTTAATTTTGCAATGAATTTATTTACCTAGGACGTGGGAGTTTAAAAAATAACATGAATGAAAGTGGGTACGGTAAGAAGGCTTATTTGTAAAACAACTCAGTCAAATAAACAACATGAAATAAATAGTAAACTACCAATTTTAGGAATGTAACAGAACCAAATAAAAAATGAACCGTTCTCTTTTATTCATTACTTAAAAGTCCATACTTTAAGAACGACAAAATATGCCCTGTCAGAGTTCTTCGAAACAAAAAACAATCATAAGACGCGGCAAAAATGTTTGTCGTCCTTACAAACTGTTCTGTATTTTTTTCGGAAACTTTTTACTTTCATAAACTATCGGTGCCTTAGTCCTTCGTAGTTTTTGGAAGCAAAAAAAGTATTTCCACAACTTTATCTGTCATCAGTTGAAAGATTTACTGTCCTTTTGTTTTATTCGTTTGAAATAGGAAAGTATCGCGAGACGTATTGTGAAGCAACAATTGTTACAAGTTTTTTCCGCATTGGATGAAAAAGGAAAAAGATAGATTTATCAGCTATACATCTTCTTGTTTACATGAGATTATTGTGATAAAAGCAATAAGAAAACTAGATTTGTGATTCTGATTGTATCTATTTTGAGTAACATATTGAGATCTTTTGATTTGGTTCATCTCATTTTTTTTTATTCTTTCCATCTTTGGTCACAGCTCTTTTGGGTATAGTGTAATGGTGTAAATACAATCTCCAACCCAACAAAATAATCCAACCCAGATTTTATGTTCTAAAATCCGAAAATGAAATGGATTCACAGTCAAATACGTACGGAGCCCAGCTCAAGCGGCTAACACCAAAAGCCCGCTTTCTTTTTGTATAATTTTGACGAATTCGCTTAGAACCGTGCCATTAGGGATTTAAATTGCTTTTATCTGTTCAACATTATCTCACCGAACATTATTCCTTACCAGAGATTTCCTTAAGCTCTTCATTAACTTGGCGGCTATTTAACAACGTTTTTATGGTCATTTTTTTCGTGTCATAATCAGAATAATATTGACTTAAACAGCATTGAATTTATTTTTGAAAAGGCTTAGCCGAGCATTTTTTAAATGAATTATATTTCTTAGTAACAGTTTAATAAAATAAATGCTAAAATGCTAGTTCGTAACAGCTAATTGAATTCCTGAAGAAGTGGCGTGACAAGTTAGGTTAGCAGTCTTTATGAGATTGGTACTTACAAAATGACTGTAGTTTAGCGCTATGTATACAGCAACACGGCCGCCCGCCTCGCTCTTCGGCACGCAACCATTACTTGCCAGTGCGCAGGAGCACCGGACAAAATAAACTTGAGTATCGTGCGTACATGTTTTAGATTACGAACGCCATAACTATGACAATACAAAAACCTTCGTTTTAAGCATTTTCCGTAACTTCAAGATTTTTTTTTAATTTTTTTTGATTACATATCCTTAAATTTATTTTTATCATTTGACTACTGACTACATTGTACATAATATTTAAGTATTCTCAAAACCATCAGTGCTAAGCCCAACATTCCCTTTTTGGCCCACTGGTTGTACATGTATATGGTAACTAGATGCCATAGGCCATTTTATATGCTAAATAGCTTTAATTATTAAAATACCTTGTTTTAAGAATTTGTTGTACTATGGATTGTGTTTATCCGAAATAAAAATATATTATTATTGTTATTATTATACATTTTTGACAGAGCTTACCCTGTTTCATGTAATCTACCCTTAAAGTAAAAAACCCGTAAAGGTTGTGGCTTCGATTCGCACCTGGAATACAACATTTACAAAAGTCTGTGTTATGTTTGTAAAGCCCACCGCGACATAGTATTTATATTTTGTACCAAGTGCGGTAACTGTATTAATAAAGACGCAAATATATTTGAATTTGAATACAATTTTACACAAAACAGGTTATAAATGTTGATAAACTTTCGCGTTTTGTACAAAAGAGGTTTATAGAAAAACATACACGACGATGACGTATAAAAGATACGAGACTGTAAAGTCATTGTATTCTTTAATATTCCATCGTTCATCATACGATATAAACCCAACAATATTCCTGCTATAAATTATCAAATTAAAGTGTACGTTCATAGATCACATGACGTGTTGCTGTGACATGACTGTCGTTGCGTCATTGCGAATCGTGCATGACTAACAAACGACGTTACAGAATACGCTTGACGCTTTTGTGCTTTCGCCTTTACGCGCATGAAATATTAACGGTTTAAATCGTTTGAGTGAATTTATTGAAGATGGTTTAGCTTAATTTGTCGTACATATTTGTCTCTTTGACTTGTTGTTAAGTGTTATAACTATATCTTAGTTTTGATTGAATATTTGTGATTCAATCATGCAAAAACGGCTGAAGAGATTCAAATGAAAGTTTACTTGAAAGTAATGTAACGAAACCTTTGTATCTATTTGTATTTGTGCTTACTTCTTTTAAATTGCGTAATATATTTTGATACGGTTTTTACATTTACGCAATCATTTCTTAGAATGGGATTAAATCGGTAGTAGGTACCTATACTATACAAATAAATAAAATTGAAAATGTCTATTTCTAATTTCAAAATTGCAGTTTTTACTAAATGCATATGAAAGTATATGTAAAGTAGGTACTTATAACCAAAAACACATTCTTTTTTTCGGTCGGTCTGTCTGTCTATCTATTTGTTCCAGCTGATCTCCAAAACGGCTATATTAGAGATACAATTGAGTCTTGATAAATGTATCAAGACTCAATTGTATCTCTAATACAGCCGTTTGAGCCCTCGTCACCCAGCTAAGTTAACCTAGAGAGTTAACATTTTAATTTGTGATATTTAAGTATTATGAAAATTTGTATTAGGAAAACAAAATTTAAGGCGCTTACCCGTGCAAAACCCAACACTACCCGTTTTTGTACACTTTTGTGGAGCTATCTGCTCTTTATCCAAATAGAAATATGAACTAATAAAAATACATTTAATTTCTACATAATTTTGACTCAAAAATGGTATTGTTTTTGTTAAAAGAAAATAATGTTTATTTAATCTCCTCACAACGAAACCAAAGAAATGAGAAATAATTATTGATAAAATGCATCTCCTCTTAAAGTACCATTTTCTTTGATTTGCTACTTACACTAATGGGTAGGCATTATATTAATAAAAAACATTATGCTAAAAAACATTTTTTCAAACGACCAAAATTTTATTTTTTATAGAGTTTATTCCAAAAACTGAGCACATTCGCTACGGTGCGGCGAAGAGGGAACAAATGCTCAAGGTTATTTGGTCAGGGTACGGCCTTAATGGGTATAAGTAAACAAACGCGAGCGAAGCCACGAGCATAAGCTAATAATATTTACATAACGTCTTCGTAGGTACCTACTGAAAGGCCTGAAGTCACCATCGTATTTTTCCTAAATGTATACACAGTGTTGATTAACTAACATTTAAATAAGAGCACTATCATGGACTTGCCCAATGTACACAATGTCATTTCCACTACACTATCTACTGCCTCTTTACTTTAATGTTGTATCCAATGCGGCCAGCAGGGAAACAGATATTTCATTCAACACCAGAATACTCGGTTCTGTATAGCATTTCTGTTCCTTGTCTCATAAATAATGACAAAAAGGTGGAACTGAAATGAATATTAAATTTTATTTCATCTTGCTAGTCTTTTTATCTTGGTCTAAGAAATCCCTTTACAATTGCTAAATTTTCGTCTTAATTCATTTGAAGTTGTTAATTATGAATATAATTAAATCAAAAGAAAGACATAATTAATATAGATTTTCATTTAGGGATTTTTCGGTAGAATAATAAATGCAATAGGTGGTAATAATAAATGTAAACAGGTAATTACTCGTGCCCCGTGTATTCGCTCGCATACCGTAGACACTTTGATTAAACGTAAATTTTCAAAAGCCCTATCATTGGTAGTTTTTAGCAGAAAGATGTGGTCAAATTTCACTAACCATGATGTCTTATGAAATCGGATTATAACGACCTAGTTATAGCATTTTCTTTTTGCCAAATTTTGAAAGTGAATAACGAATAGCATGAGTTTTTTATCTCCCCTAGTGCAAAATGATTGCTTTATAGTCCATTTTTTAATTGATTAAATTTTAATGTGTTCGGATTTTGACAAAATTAGATATGTGTAGATAGTATCATGGGCACATACCAACCCTTGAACAAGACCACACCTCTCTGTTACGCTTTGTTAAAATAATGGTTTATTAGATATTTATTAGAAGTTTGTTACGTATCTGTATTAATATAACGAAGAAAAACTGTAAAATCGAAATAGATTTGCTGATTGGGTATAATAATTACCAATCAGTTCAAAATCTATTTAGATTTTCTCAAATAATTTATTATGTATTGAAAATAAATATTTGAGAAATTTTATAGAAGATTCTTGAAATATAAAGCTTCTACTCGTATACAAGTAAAGTGATTACTGTTGAATACTTAAATCAGATAATATTGGCAATCTTATCATCAGTCTATTGAGATTGCTCAATCTCAGATTTGGTTTAGTACCTCAATGTCAAGTGACATTGAGGTATTAAACAAATTGCTGTATGATAACTGTGTATGTGATGTGATATTTCTTTACTGTTTATTTATTTAAATATTATTTAACTTTTTAGAGTATTTACTGTTTTTCCGACGTAAAACATAATATCCAAGAAAAATAATAAAGACACCATAACCCACTTACTCCTACAAGGTGTTATAATACCGATAAACTCCAATTTAATATACCTTTAAAATAATTGGATTTTCTCGTTTCATTTTATTTGTTACTTAAAAAGGCTTTTTTACATGGGCATTTCCGCAAAAAATTTTTATAGTGTCAGTGTTTAGTAGTAGTCATACCTCAGTGTTTTGGATAGTGATATCAGTTTTCAAGTGTCAACTAAATTGACGTCACTGTTCTAATATATCGCTTGATATATGATTCATGGGGAAATTCTAGAGATCAAATACGATTGCCATGAATGAATGACGTGAATTTTTATACCTGTTGACCCACGTCAACAGGTATAAAAAATACACAAAATAATATGTACAAATATACATAATGAAAATATAAGATTGTCTATTAACATTATATTTGTAAATATAATTTTAAATATATTAAGTTCTTATGTAAAAAGTAAACAACAACAAGTTGATCATCTAAAGATTTTGGTCTTCTTTTTTCAAGTTTTCCACTATTTTGTGGAGTCTTAAAGATTTTCCTGGCCACAACTTGAAACTTGGTAGCAAAGTAACACACCGTAACACCGACCATTTTTGCCATACTATTAGGATTTTTTTTAGAATTTTTCTATATATACATACCAACATACTAAACAATCAAAACGATCTGAGATGTGAAATAGTTTCAGGAGTATCTGGGTTAAGACTGTTGTAGACTTCCAGTATGATTTTATTCTCAATTTTCCTTCTAAAAGCTAATAATGAACTCTGAATATATTTCTTAACCCTAGTTACGAAATAGTTCTAATAATATTATATGTTATATTAGAGACAATAAGCCTTGATGGAGAATAAATAAACTGATAATAGTCCGGGATTATGTTGTAACCAATTACTTGAAAGCAAAATGAATGACCATTGAGCAATACAGAGCAGTATTCCCCTTTAGCCAACCAGTAAAAGCAATAAAACAAAAACTGCCTTTCAGAAGCTTTCACATGATGTCAAAAGCTTCACATAGTGCGAAAATCCAAACCTATTGTACTGTCAATCGCTCTGTCCAGCTTTATATATCACACAATGTAGTTTTACTGGACTGAATATTTTACAGTTACAACTAGACCAACATTGTTGTATTGAAGAAAAATATTAGACTGACATTCGAACATAGAACGATACTTTTTAACATGCTTTTATAAGCTTCACACGTATGTTCGTATATATGTTAGTAGGTAACGGAATCTTTAAACATATTTTTCACGTACTTCAGAACGTCGGATTTAATTGAAACTGAGCACACTTATCAAGGACCAATGACAATACAATCCGATATAAAGAGATTTTTGAAATTCATGCCCTAAAAAATAAAAGGGGGTAAAATAGTGGTTGTAATGAAACTCTCCCAGTTTTTAAGTTAGATGTGTGTAATTTCGTATTTGGCTCATTGGTTTAAAATAAAGAAAACAAGTCTCAGTGTTTTTTAAATATCAAATCCCAAAAAGTAAAATAGGGGTTGCAAGTTTTTATAAAACTAAGCCAATTACAAAATCAAAAGTTAATGTCGATAAGTTTAAAAAAAACATGGGCCGCTTGTGACTATATTGATTTATAATCAGCCCACGTTTTTTTTAAACTCATAGAAGATAATTTTGTACTTTTACAAAAGCGTGTTTTTTTTTTAACAATGATTTATTTAAACTACATTAAACTGTAAAATATATGTCGGAACTAATTACGAGAAACATTTTCGATAGAATTGCACCAATCATGGTCATGGGTCGACTGTATGTATAAACTAGCTTTTGCAAGCCAACGATGTCATTTGTCGCGATAGATCTGTACAAATTTACTGCTTGGCACACCTATCCCACAGTTTAAAAAATATAAAAGAGTTAAGTTCTTGAGCGAAAAGAAGAGGCCTCCACTTCACTTCGGAGCCGGCTACCTCAGAACTGCACAACCACCAACGACCCTGAGGTCAAATTAGAACCTCATTACTTTTGGTCGCGCCCTAAGAGACTCACTCTCTAATTAATTAAATCTAATTCCTTAAATTGTCCACTCATGAAACTTGCAATTCATATAAACATTCAAGCTTCAAAACCATTAAATTGTTAAAATCAAATATAGCTACATCTTTTATTTCTAAACACACAACGCGACAATGGCCTATAACTATGTATCATAAAAATAATAATATGTATAACTATGACAAGTTGACAGATAAACAGACGGAATTTGAGTTGTATTAGTAAGTGGTATATATATATATATATATATATATATATATATATATATATATATATATATATATATATATATATATATATATGTATATATATATGTCTTTATATCAAATATTACATATATATATATATATATATATATATATATATATATATATATATATATATATATATATATATAATGTAATATTTGATATAAAGACAATAGTAAGTCACATCTTTGCTGCTGGATCAAGAGCCACGATGGATTTAAAAGGCGGCAGAAGTATCCATTTATGGAGTCATTCAATGAAAATCCATTAGACGATTCGACTACGAGTATCTAGACAATTGATAAGGCTTGAACAATTTTAATTTATATAAAAACCGATAAATAAAGTATTCAAAAGCAAATAAAGCCAATATTCTCCGTGACTTTCATTTTGGAAAGCCAATAGGTACAGGTATAGGCTTAAAGAAACAGTAAAGCATGGATTGCCGCCTTTGTCTAAAAAAATAAAAGAACCATTCACGTTCACGGTCGAGAGAAGTTCGCAAAACCGTAGCCAACGTTCCTATTTCGAACATTAATTCTGTAGTTTTAAAACGATACACGAAGCGTAAACTCGTTTTATTTTTCGTTACATTTTATTGCGCATTTGTTGAGTATAAATGAATAATTAAAACGAAAAATAGAGGCCATTTTGGTATCATTTTATGTCATAACGTACCGAAATAGGATGTGACTCCCGTTTTTTTGCTAAGCGAGATGTAATGGCTGACACAAATGTTCGCAAAATTGGATTTGAATTATAACATTTAATTTGCATAACGTAATTTTTCCGTGTTTTAGATTACAACATGAAAATGGTAGATAAGACTAAATAGATAAAAATATTAGTGATTTACTTTGGCTTTCTTTCACAAACATATTTTGAGAACGAAACCTGTTGTAATCAAACGAACTTATTACACAATGGGCTTCGTTCGTATAGAAATAAATGTAGGTACCTACGTACTTTTGAAGGGACACTGACTCACTGTAACAGTTTTCACAAGCACAGGAGTCTGGGAATCAAACAGCTAAACATCTGTTTATAATAACTGAATTACTTAGCATTTCTATCTATGTCGTCGTAAGAAAAATTAAATCAATATCAAGTACTTTGTCATTAAGTAGGTAGTTTAAGTAGAGAACCCATTTGGATAAATGGATACATAATATATTCATGAACTACACTTAATAGGGATAAAAACTCAAACTCACAAATCGATATTTCATACACAAGGACGATAAATGCGCAAAGTTTTTAATACATTCGGATTTTTCCAGCAGTGTCAGTTTTTGGACATAAAAAATGTATGTATGTACCTCGAACATGCGCATCTCACACTTTCGGCGATCATCTAAAAAAGTTATATTTATGACTATGCGAATAACCTTGCACTTTGGTAGACACTAACCGCCCTTCATCGTCCTACAGTGTACGAATTTTTACTCGCTTATGAGAGACCATGGTGAAACCAACGACAATAATTTTCTAAGTGTGCAATTCGTATAAGAAGAAGCAGTGAAGAAACTCGTAACTACTTAAGTGTAAATAAAATAGAATAAATATAGGTATTCTAAACGATACTTAATACTAAAAACCATTATCCGAATAATCGATTTTACAGCACATTTTTTCGCATAATACGAGAAGGGATGTGAATAATTTGTAAGCGATACCGACTCGTACGTCATGCTCGTCATCAATCATCGTCACCCGCAGAATACACCTGCGGCCGTAATATGATATACCGTAATTCCTAAACTTAATCGTGTGATGGATTTAAGTTACATTATTCTATCAGTTTTGAGGAAGGAATTTAGTGGTTTTGCTTAATGTAATATGTAATTACGTTATGAAATATCTACTATTTTGTTGAATATGTCCTTGTGTTCCTACAAGGTTTTCCACTTTCAGAGGCTTAGATAGATAGATAGAAAATTCTTTATTGTACACCACACTTATTAAATTACATTATAATTACAATATCACATCATTATTGCTTACGCGCATGCACAATGGGCGGCCTTATCGCTGAGAGCGATCTCTTCCAGGCAACCTTTGGATGGACAGGAATGTATATAAGAGTACCACGTGGTGTAGAAGAATGTAAATTAAATAAAGACGTACACGATTTTACATAATATCAATAGATAAACACAAAAACATATATCTAACATTCCACTAAAACGATTGAAATGTTAGATATATAAATACACAATATACTATATTAATAGATAATAATAATAATAATAATAAATATATAAATAAATACAACAAACAAACATTACATAAACACAATAAACTAGTTATATTTAAAAGAGAAAAGAAAATAAAATATAAAATTCATATATTTATTTATGTACATTAATATGTAGCTGCAACTGGACCGCTGGACAGGTAGTGCGCTTTTACCATTTTTTTAAACATATTAGTTGTTTGTGCCTGTCTGATATCTATGGGTAGTGCATTCCACAACCGAACAGCTACTACGGTAAATGATTTATCCATAAATTTTGTGGAATGCATTGGCATTTTCAAGCTCAAATCATTTGATGACCTCAAGGACCTCATATGTGTGTCATGCAAGAACTGAAAACGTTCTTTAAGATAAGAGGGGGCATTGGGATTGAACAAAATATTGTAAAGTAGTATCAAAATATGAGTATTCCTGCGAAGACGAATTGGAAGCCACTTGAGTTTTTTGCGAAATTCAGAAACGTGGTCATATTTGCGTAAACCAAATATAAATCTTATACAACAATTTTGGAGGCGCTCAAGTTTATCAAGTTGTTCCTCGGTTAGATCAAGATAGCTGACATCGGCATAGTCAAGGATCGGCAGTAGTAAGGATTGCGCAAGCGTAATTTTAGTGGCGATTGGCAAAAAGTTACGCAACCTGCGTAAAGACCCCGCTGCTGCAAAGAGTTTGCGACTTGTTTCTTGCATCTGCTGTGCCCATGATAAGGTTCTGTCCTTATTTAGTCTACAAAATATAAAACAAAGTTGATTACAAATAATTCAGATACGTGCGTAATACTTATATAATTCATATTTAGGATTATCAAAGTGAAAACATAGCTTTATTTTAAAACAGGGTCTAAATCATGTTTGTCTTAAAACTACTAGAAACACCGGTTTTGCAATAAGATGTTTTAAACACGCGTTTAAGTCTAAATTTACTGTTGCTATATTAATAAAGTGAGTTATAATCAGTTAGGTAAAATACAAACAAATTAGGTAATTTGTTTGTATTTTAAAATGTAATAAAACGAAGAGAATGTTAAATTTTATCTAGGTACAGCATGAGCTACTAAAAACGAAGCTATTTAAACTTCTCATTGACTTTATTTTAGTCGGTTTAATGGCATTGAAAATAAGTATTGGGTAGCAATTGCTTTGGTTCATTGGGTGCTTATTCGATTTTTTATTTTTGTTTTTTTTTTTTTATATTTATCCGTTTAAGTACGAAGCACGGGTAGCAGGAAAAGCGGTCGACGAAGTAACGTTTATGGAGTGTGGTAATGATGATGATGATTCGAAGTACTTAAGTATATTTACAGACTAACGTTGAACCATTATGCTGTTAATATAACTGTTATGAGAGAGTACCTACTTACTTGGGGCGAACAAGAAAATGCGATAAAGTTTTTCGGGCCAACACTTGACCCAAATCTTTGATAATTAATTCCAAACGGGAATAAGCTCTATTATGTTGGTTAGATAAACATTTGGATTGCTTTATTGCTTGACTATTACTAGTTTAGAACAATATCAAACATAAGGTAAAAACTCATTTTCAAAATTTACAACTTAGACTTATTTTAGTGTTTTTTCTCTCATTATTTAGTTTGTAGTCCTGCGGCTGGTATTTGTATTGAAGCGAAAATAGAACATTTTCCTTACAAACAAACTGTAATCAAAGCCAATATAGGTCCTAAATAGTTACCGTATCGTACTTTAATGTCGACACAATTCTCCTCAGCATCTCTAGATATCCAAATAGGTGTCGTTGTATCGTTCTCTCGTTGTTACAAATTACGTCTGAACATGAGCGTGTGGTGCACATTGTTCGAAAACCAACCGTTTTTATTGTTTTGCGAAACTCGAAATGTTTTCTGCCATTGTTTCAAAAAGTGGCTCTTTATCTTTTTTAATGCTATATGGATTTAACGGGCCGCACAGTGCAACACAGCTCTAGAATACGTAGATTTAGAAAATGTTTGCTAGGATTTTGTTAAATTTATTAGCATAATTTTTCAACCGACTTCAAAAAGGAGGAGGTTCGCATTCGACTTTATTTTTTTGTATGTTTGTTCGGCGATTACGTGAAGACGGCTGGACCAAGTTGGTCCCATTGTCATTAGGTCAGGACCTGATGATGGGATTTCGGAGAAATCGAGGGAACTTATCCAATATTAAAGGCACATCTATATTTAATAATAATTCGTGCATTTATTCTCAAAAAGCACTAATTGCTGAAGTGGAACTAATGATGAAGACCACAAATGACGAGCGGAACTGTTTAATATTTTACGGTTTGCGATTCAATTACTTTAATATGGTATTGAGTAGCACTTTGTTCTCGTCATACTATTATAACACAATGTAATAGAGCTGATGGTAAACTATCATGTGAACTCCTCAACAATTAACGGCCCTGCATCGGGAAAAGCAATATTTTGTAAAAGGATTTGAGCAGTTGACATAAGCCTATTGTAATTATAGTGTTTTGTTCTGTCACTCCGCATTTGATGTTTTGTAATACGATTCAATAATATCGATTGCCTCGTTATCGCAGTCGTACGACTGGAAAACACGATAGGCTGTCGGACCTGGAAGCCTAGACAAAGTCACATACGAATAGCGATGTCGATAATGGAAAAGTAGGTACAAAATACATCAAATTAAAGTATGTCACGTGGTCAATCCAAGTTGATGCGTAGATAAGCCGCACTATTGACAGTGTTTTCGCTGGTTTTTTCCATTCGATGGATCACTAATCTAGCGAATGCTAAAACCATGTGGAAAATGAAATAAAATAGCGGCTATTATTTTTTAAGAATTTGACGTTTGCGGTAGAGACCATAAACATTTTTTTTATTTTTTTTGCAAACTATTGTTTGGAATTGACATTGTAGGCGATAGCGAATTTGCCACGGAGCGAATGTTCCATGTCTAACTCCCTTGAGCCGAATCTCTTTCCGACTGTGTCGAATTTCTGGTCCATCGGGTAAGAGGATAAAGAGTGCAGGTGTTTGCGTACACACTTGTATATTATAATATCTCTTGCGTAGTTGATCAAGTCTCTCATAAGATTGGCTGTCGTAACCGGCAACGGTTAGGACGCCATTATAATAAATATAAGTATTTTCTCTTTTCTCTTAGAAAAAAAAAGAAAACTTATTTCATATCGTCCACCAAGTACATAATGATCTCAAATAACATACTGTGCTGTACAAAATAACTTACTTTACTTACCCAATACTACCTAAGGCAACTGTACCGAAGTCTTCTCCACAAACATTGATGGAATAAACAAAAGCACTCCCAAAGATTCTTCTGGGAAAAGTTTCGTATTATTAGATTCCTAGAGAGCTCTTATGTTACATCTTGACAATAGGAACAAGGATCTGATAATTGGTAAGGTAAATAAACTCACAAGCTTTTTATCTTTTAGTTTTACTTTTATTGCCGTTTATTTGTTCATTGTCAGTCTTGAATTTGTTTAGATAGCCATCTAGTTTTTTCAGAAGAATTTACGATAGAATCTAAGTCACTGCTTCGTCAAACAGAAGTAACTCTGCAAATGATTAAAATATTTTTATAGTAGCTTTTTCCCGCTTTTATAGCCTATGTTCTATTCTGATGTAAAAACTATGTACATTACTGTAAAGATTTACCATAAGTATCCTAACCTATGAAGTGTGTTGTGGAGTTCGCGCGCGACACAAGTTATCTTCTGAGAGAATATTTTGTAGTTTATAAGGTTCACGAAAAAGCATTTTTTTTGTTCTACGAAATGAAGAAACGAGCAAGTCGTGGGCTTGGTGGTAAGCGTCACGCTAGCCCATAACAATATCAGTGCCACACAAATCCTTGTTGGGCAAAGATCTGAATGTTACCGCACCGCGTTTCTCATTTCGTTTATAAGTCTTATTTGCCCAGTAATAACACTTGCTATAGTGCCCTTCAACCGAAACTCAGTGATCCAACCGACATTAATCACGGTTGATTTGCTGACATGCATTGAGGAGTTTTGTTGTCTGTTTATGAAACTCATCATCAGACCTTAACAAAATGTATATAGAACCATTTCGGAAAATCCGTACATATATGACGAAGTTATGCCCAAACATACACAAAAAACATCCGAATTGAGAACCTCATCCTTTTTAAAGTCGGTTAAAAATCCGCTCTGTTGTTTCTGCGTGTCAAAGCAACAAAAAAACCATTCTCACTAACGTTTGTATTTATAATTGTAGGATGGATATTTCTTTTCATCTCAACAAAATATAATTGAAAATATAGAAAAAAAAAATTGATGAGAGAAAAAAATGGCCCTAGCTAAGCTATATCGCAACCCCTAGTAATGAGAAGTTGCGCTCGCTTTATGCTAAGGCAAAAGTGACATCACGTATTCATCATTCATTATTTTTTTTATTTTATTTTTTATTTAATAAAGAGCATGAATTAGTATATAACCTTGACGGACCTCCTTTATACAAGAATATCTAACCATAAAAGGTATATAATGTCTTTGTCTATTATTATAGCTACTAATACACTATTTATGAAAATACTTCGGGATTGTTTTTTTTTACACCACGACGTTGCAAACAGGCTTACGGCCTTTGGACGCCTGTAACATTTGGAATGTCACAGGCCGGTTGCCGACCTTTTAAAAATGTATTACTCCCCTCTTAATTAAGACGCTGTAAAATATTTTCCCCTAATGCCCATCGGGTGAAAGAAATCAATAAGATCACATATTTTATGAGAAAAGTTTCTAATAGTTTATTTTCCACAATCTCCGAGTGACGCACCTACTATTCAACGTCTCTTTATAAGTGACAGTTCATGAATGATTCAGCACTTTTGTATTCAGTGACACATATTCACTTAGGTACAAATAACTTTTCGTCCTTACTTGTATTTTTAGATGAAAAGATTTTTCATTGTTCTTAATTTTGTTTACCGTTTAGAAACAAAACCTTAGATTGTTATATAATTGGTTATTACAATGGTGTATGGCTCTTTGAGCTCTTTGAACTACAAAGCATATTGTGTTCAGTTCGCTGGAGATGAATATTTGAATTCAACTGAATTCAAATACAACCAGCAGAAACTCTCTACCAGCACATGTAGTCCCTCCTACCTACGACATTGGGTCTTTCAAAAGAGGCGTGAAGAAGCACCTTGCAGGTGACCAAGGTAAGGACAGCAAGTGCTACACATAGTGCTGTACTGTCTGGCCTTGAGTTTGGACTCTATTTCCGCATAAACATCAGGTGGAATGGAGTCATTTGCTTACCTATAAAAAAATATGGAAAAATATAATTGTTCATGGTATTCATGAACTTACTAGTAAAATAAGCATGTCATCTAAGCTGTGGAGATAGCTAGTATCGCACATTGCTAGTACCTTAATCACTTCTTTTTAGGGTTCCGTAGTCAAACTGGGACAATGGAACGCTTAAAGTTTCGTCATGCCCGTCCGTACATCACAGGCATTTTCGATAGTCAAATTATAAAAATAAATATTTTTAGGGGGGCACTCCATACTTTTAAAAGAGGTGTATTTTGTTTTTAGCAAACATCTTCGTATGGCACGTCATCTGACAGGTGTTTTTAAAAAACATTCTAAAGTTTGTAAACAGTACCTATCTTACAAAACAAAATATCCACTTACTTAATGGTCAATGGATATTTTTGGAAATAATCGCTCCATTAATAAATAATTCCAATAAAAAGTATTTTAAACCGCCTCTCATCAAAAGGACGTAAATGGCATGAAGATACGCACTTTTGTTGGTGGACTTTTTCAGATGGTATTTTTTTTAATTTTTAGCACATTTCTTTGTAAAAACATGCTGAGTTCATGTAGAGCATAGTCCGACATGCTGCTACCCGGTTTTTTTCTCATACTGAGATGCTGTCAGCTTCAAATATAATTTTTCACAGTTCATTTAGAAAATTCATTGAACCTTAGCTTTTTATACGTCATCATACATATGATAGTAAAATAGGATACAGTTCAATCAATAGTTAATACCACAACAGGTAACAATATACTCGAAGCTTTGCAATGGTACTTCGAGCCGCCTATCGATATGACATACGATGTCATAAATTTGGACGGAAGCTGCATCTGAACAAGACGTGTATTCGTGTTTGTGTTCATAAAATTTTGGATCTTCTTTAGTGCTTGAATATTGACCTACAAGTAATACAATGAAAGGGCAGGAAGATCTGATCATATCACAAAAGATTATAAATATCATTAAGCTAAAAGAGTCTGTTTTAACATATTTGATGGTTTCTCAATTATTTCTATGCTTACCCGACCAGGGCAAAGTCAAAAAGGAAGTAATAATCAAAATATGCCAGTTACATTCCCACGGAATATAAAATGTATTCCGTTGGCTGGTGTCGGATTTTCAGAGTACAAATACTAAACCGAAGACCCAGAACGCTGTACCGTTGGAACACAACTTAAATATTTAAGATTGTAAACCTAGGATTCATATAAAGCAGTCTTACTATGAAATATTTAGACTAGCTTAAGCTAGAGGTAACTACGAGTAAAACGGTGTTTTTTAGTTAAACATAAATTATACTACTATGAACGACAATGCGAATGCGAAATTTTAAATGTTAGTAACTTTTAAATTTTTGCGTTGCAAGATTATATCAATCACTGGATTGAGTTTCATCCATTTTTACCCAACTATGGTGAAGCCAAAAAGGAAGGGTAATGTTTTTAGCAGTCTATATATGTTTGTATGTTTTACTGTAGCGCCTAAGCTATTTATCCGATTTCGCCTTAGATGAAAACAAAATAGCGGGATTTCGATGAACGAGGTGTCAATTAATTTGTTATTATAGCGCTGGTGACATAGGCTACATTTTCTTCCATTATGATGGACACAAAAAGTGTGCTAAGCATATAAGTTTAGTTTTAGTCTTTGATTCCTAATCAGGCATCTAAAATTAAAGCAAAAAACTGTTAAAAAGTACGGTAAAGTAGACGTACTTTTGAATAGGTAAAAAGCCGCCATCAGATGTTTTAGCCATAGTTATTCTAGCGCGCCATTTTCTCAGTGGTGCCATTACAATAAAGTTAAATATCCTACAATTTCGTGAAATGAATCCAATATTAAAGCTGAAAAATTAAATTTTCTACAGGTTTAAGTTGATACTATTGAATTAAGTATATATTATGTTATATATTGTATGTAATTAGTTCTTTTTTAGTCTAATAATAGTAAAAATATTGTCATTTAATCTAAAGTATTTATAAAATGAAATAGATTAATAAATTAAGTTCAAAAATATATCGCTTTGCGATATCTGAATTTAAAACTAAATTTTATTTTTTATTTAGTCATGTATTTCATTTAATTAGTAAAAATCATAAGCATGGTTAATATATCTGTATTAACTAAGGTATTTTTAATCTGGAGGGTTTCCTCGAGATTTAGACAACGATTTTAAAAGCAATCCAATAGTTAAGATGAGCTTTTAAGTATATAATCAAAGGTTTTAGTATTTTTTTTTTAATGTTTACGTTTGCTGTGTTTGGTATCAAATGAAAGGGCTTAATTAGCACATTCATTAAATATCAAACACATTGCTAGCATAGTTTACGTTAACTAAATAATTGTATATTATCTCGTATCTTTTCATAAAATACAATGACATAGTAGAGATGTCAAAATAATTATAACGTTTTTGTTTGATGGATTAAATCTATATGACATTAAACAAACAAGTCATCGGAAATTCAGGATAGTTTTGAATGATGAAACCCGGGTAATTAATATGCTCTTAAAAAAAAGTAGCCCAAATCTCTCTAAAAAAAAAGAATTAATGTCGTCTAAAACAAAACACTAGACTATTATAACAATTTAACGTTATAAAGTTACTATAGCTACCTGTTGTGGTCTCTGGTTTGTCTCTGTAAGTAGGTAGTAAACGAAATGTTGAATTCTCTTTTGTTGGTACAGCAAGACTTAAAACTATTCTGGCCTTCAAAAATTGCCTAAAGTTTAATAGTAGTGGCACGATCTTTGTGTCCATTATACAAAGATTTTTGCCTATTGTGAGCAACGATTGCCGAATCTCCATCTCGTGCGCTAGTATAGTTTATTACCATGGTATCGATCTTGGTTGATACGGGAATAAGTTATAATCATTTATAGAATGTTGTGTCTAATCTTAAACATTAAAAAAAATAAAACGATAACATTTTTTTATAACTTTGAATAGTTTTCTTGTAAACATCGATTTCTTTTGGTTTATCGGTCTATTTAAGTGCTTAATTCTTAAGTACATTATAAGGGAGGGATCCCACCACCCGCCCTCGATCTGTGAATCACCACGATTGAAGTAGTAAGGAAATGCCCTTAATACAACAATCGAAATAGATTGACAGACCGCACTCAAAAAGACAGACCTGCAACAAAGAAAATTAGTGGCAGGTACTCTTACCAAGTCGAGTGGTAGGCACCTCCGGACCCTTGACTTGCAATATTCCGCTTCCACGAAGTGAAACTTTGACACGTGTTTCGCCTCTACACGAGGCATCCTCAGGACAGTTTGGCACCGACTGAGTGATTCAATCGGTTATGCTTAATTCTTAGTAGCACAAATATTATATTATTCTAATTTATTGTGTACATAATAGGTTTCGCAAGCGGCTCCGCGCGTGTGGATGTGATAAAAACTATCCTATGTCCTTGCCCGGGACTTAAATAATCTCCAAACCAAATTTCATATCAGTTCACCGGTTTGAGGGTGAAAACTTAGGTAACTGACAGACAGAGAGAGTTACTTTCCCATTTAAGGTATTAGTGCGGATTATGAAGCATAAACATAATTCTTACATTGATTTATAACGCCACATTAAGAAAAAACTAAAAAAGTAACACCAGTTGCAGAAAAGCGTCGTAAAGAATCAACAGATATTTAAGAGCTTCTCTTTTAAATATCTGTTGATTCTTTACTTTTTGAAGCTTTTTTTATTCTTTAATGAAGCTTAAAACTGACTTTAGAAAAAATGAGTTACGGAATTAAATGAATAATGGAAATCCTTGAAATAACGATGGTCGAGTGTAAAAACTATGAGAGACTGCTAACACAATTCTCAATTTTCACAATGTTTTCAGAGTGTGAGATGTTTTCATCATCATTCGACAGGTCTTTTAAAAACATTTTCAGGTTTCTAATTAACTTTTTTGACTAGGTGCATAGTTTTTGGAAATAATAACTCTGAAAGTTGCATAAATTGTACCCACACCCCGCCCCTTATCTTTTGAACCATGTGACTTTGGGGTCTCTATTCGGGCTAAATGAAGTAGGCTGAAATCTTCACTATAATGTTTATTGAATACTAGTTATACACTTTATTGATATCTAGTTACACACAACTTCGTACGTACACGGAACGACTGCCCGTACATTATAAAAGAATGATTTGCATCGTGGATGCGTGACGTCTCACCGTCGCTACATGACCAAAAAATATGAAAAACATTCAAATGGTAGCTCTTATCGAATACTTTAAACTAAAATTATTTCGGACATGATCGGGTATACCGTCATTGAATAATGGCCAAAAAACTGCGTTTCTCAACAAAAGGGCGCAAGTGCCATGAACATACGCTCTACTGCAGATGCAATGATTTAACTCGGATTTTATCATACGGCAACGCTCCGGAACCCTACATTGAGCATAATCCGACACGCTCTCGCTAAAGGTTAAGCAGTTTTAAGGTAGCTAAATAACGCGCATTAATTCCTGTATAATAAATAGTAACAATACGACATTTTTTAACAAGCGTTATGTCTAAATCTTTTGCATGATGACTAATAAAATAACCTTCTAAATCCGGTTCCTATTTTTTAAATGCATTAATAACATTATTTCATCTCAAGCTTAGAAATGAATTATAAATCACAAACGATATAAAAGATTCACAAAGAAGGGCATGGACAATAAGAATTGTATCTTTTCATTGTGGAGTGACACGAAATAATAGCCATAAGGAGTAACATGGTGAATGTAACAATACAATAACTACTAGTATAATGCTTATACAGGCGGTTTAATGCCAGGAAATGGAAATGTTGAAGCCAGAATGTCACACTGCTGGCAATGTTATGGACAAAATTAAATAGAACATGTGCATACTTAATAATATTAATGCATGCTCAGCAAAATGGCGGACTTTTACTTTTGTTTCTTTAATTTAACATAACCGCTAGTTGTTTGGTAGATATTTCTCTCAATTTATAACATCATATTATTATTACTTGACTATCATTTCCAAAGCTCACTCAAGTAATCACTACACACACATCTATCTGTTTCTATCTTCATCATTCTAGATCATTCTTTATTATCTTGTTTATTATTATTTCATACCATTTTGTTATTATTCTTATCGCACATTTCAAATTTTGGAAGAGAAGTAAAACGCATCTTAAAATTATAACTGCAATAAAACCAAAGTACTTCTAAACTGAGATTACTTTGAAAACTTTTATATGTTCACATTTATAATGTTAGTACTTGTGAGTCCGTATGTCACAGGAAGATTCCTGGAGTTGAAAGTAACAATAACAGTAAAGACGTATAAATTCCTGCTATAAAGTAGAACGTCTTAAGTAAAATTACTAATAAACATGTACCTACTTAGGTAGCAGTGAACGTGTATTTATTTCTAAGTAAATCCACAAGAAACTGAAATCCATATCAAATCCCAGAAAATATTTGTATAGTTTATACCTAACAGGTACTTAGATAACTGTAAGCAAAAGAAAGTCTTACGATTAAATCTAATCTTATAAGAAAAACGATTACTTGCGTACTCCCAAAAGAATATCTCTAATATATGAAACATTTATCTTTGACCACGATAATGAAATCACAAACCGGCCATTTACAAAAACGAATGAATGCCAGCAACACCGCGACATGCCAACCGTTATAATTGAATGCTGAACTGGAAGGACAAAAAGAAACTCATTTGTGCCGGGCATGTTATGAGATTATGCCGCATATGTTCGGCTATGCTCGCAGTGTTTCGTTGTTTGTACGTGAAATACGTATACCAGCCTCTAATTAAGTTGAACTTTGTCGGACACGATCGCTACTATCTGGTGCAATTCGGAATTGTCTGCATACTCACTATAAAGCGGACCTTACACAGTCAATATTAATGGAGCAATACTATTAACTCTTAATAATAATTCAAACGACTCAATAATACTGATCAATATTACGATCAATCTTACCATCAACATATTGACAATAATATTGACCGTGTAAAGTAGGTTATATACTGGCGTTGGTTTATGGAAAGCAAAACAAATATGCATATTGCTTAACCCTCAATATTTTAATTTAGATTAGAAAGTTCAAAACTAATTTTATGAGTTTTTATTGCTAACAATCTAAAAATATTTAATAATATTATTTAGCTATCAAACTAAGTAGCGGCTACTACAAGACACCTTTTCACCTAATTTCATCAAAATTCATTGAGTAAAATGCCTGTTACATACGGACGGACAGACAGATGGACGGACAGACAGACAGACAGGCAGATAGACAGATAGACAGACGTTCATGACGAAACTTTCGTCTTCGTTTCTTTCGGTTCCGTTTTTGCCATTTTGCTACGGAACCGGAAAAGTGCATGTTGGGTCACGCACAATGTAGGATTTCGTAGTCTCACATTCGAATAATGCTGCTTAAGAAGTGGGTTTTCTGTTGTTTTTGTTTCTTAATACTAACAACGTTAAATAAATCACTTTGTCTGCTGTTACTCGTTAAGTTGTAAAGCCTACTTAGCTGTGATAGTTTTCCTTTAAATTCCACTATATATACTACTACCATTAATGCATTATGCTTGCCGTGTGGTGCCGGCTTAAGAATAGTACCACCCCATCTCTTCCCGTGGGTGTTGTCAAGGCGACTAAGGGATTTCACACCGGAGGACGGGCAGCAGCGTCCTCTGCGTACTTAAAGCCTTACTGCGATCACCAACCCGCTCGCCAAGCGTGGTGATTATGGCAATTACCCCCAGGATCTACATACTAGTAGGTTCTACTGGGGAGACCCGTGCCCAGCAGTGGGCCATCATATGGGTTGATATGTATACTACTACCGTGAATTTTTTACATACCCGACATCAACCCTTTAGCATGGGGACACTTGACACAACGTTTCACGAACGATATCCTAAATCGAAAAATGATCTTTCCAACCCCTAAGTGTTTTTCAAAGACCTATCTAATGAAAACTCACACGATGGGGTAGGAACGAAAAAAAACCCTACTTTACATTTAACCCTAAAAATATATTTTTCAAAATTTTATTATTTTATTTTTCCGCATAAGTTAATAATTATGTGTATCCATGCATAATTACAGCCTTCTAGCACTAACAGTCACTGAGCTGCAGACGGACGGACATGGCGAAACTACTTAAATAATTTTTCAATTAAAATAAATATTTTTCGGTAGTTACAGTTATAACGTTACGTTAAGTCTTACAACTAAGCACTAAAAAGTCGTAAATTAAAAAAAGAACATGTAGGAAATTTAGTAAGTTCATTGGGATTAATGAATGCCTCCGACTGCATGATTTAAAGTTATCTTGTTTCAATCTTTTTTAAGCAGGCGAGATTTTTGATTTTATAAAATATTATTATTTTTAAAATTAAAAAATATTTATTATTTTAGATTCCAGCGAACTATTTACATACATAAAAGTTAGTACGGAACTTCATTGTGCGGCGGTCCCACTCGCACTAGGCCGGTTTTTATAAAATTAGATTTGTTTTGAACTAAAATCCTTTAAATTTTCTTAACAATCTTCATAATAATTATACATATCAAGCAAATAAAGGTACTAGTGATTTTTAGACCTTCAGAAGATATCTATCACAAACCCACGCGTTCTAGATCTTATAGAAGTCAGTTTATATTTTAAACAGAGTTCTATAAAATCTGGAGCGTTTAAAACTCATAACATTATAAAAGTAAGGCGTAATATCAAATTCAGATTTAGAATATCATCCGGTATCGACGACTAAATTCATTAAAACTATTCGTTCGTCGAAATGTTTCGAACTGGAAACTCGACCCTCACAAAATTTTAATACCGAAAATTATTTTGCTTCTCCAACTGTACATACCTATTAGGTACATGTAGTTTAAGGACGTTCTGTAGTTAAAGCCATACTTTATTTTGTTATAATTTATATATTTTATTATTGGTTTATGACATATGATTTAAATTTATACATTTTAGATTTATTACTTTGCAATAAATCTAATTAATATATCATAATTGAATGATTTGTCATTTGAGTAGTCGCAATTAGGATGCAAACAGTACAGGAGGTCTCTGACTCAGTGGCGACGAGGAGATCGAGATATCTGTTAGGTTAAGCAACGTTACCACTGTCGGTCTATAGATGGATGACCGTTTTCAAAAATTGTTTTACACCTCCATGCTTCGGAGAGCACGTTAAGCCGGCAGTCTTGCGCCCAATCTCTTTCGGCTCGTTTCGAATTTCCGTCTCATCGTGCTATGAGAATAAGGGAATAGAGAGTGCACTTGTGTTCTGTAACACACACTTGTGCACAATATGATCCCCTGCGTAGTTGGCTAGTCTCTGATGAGATTGACCGCCGTAACCAAAATCGGTTAGGAGATTCTTATTTAATCATAATTATTATATGACTAGCTGTCCAGCGCAACTTCGTATGCGTCAATTTTTCCCGTTTTTGCAACATTTCTAATTGTTGCTCCGCTCCTATTGGTCGTAGCGTGATGTTATATAGCCTATAGCCTTCCTCGATAAATGCGCTATCCAACAATGAAAGGTTTTTTTTAATTCTGATTAGTAGTTCCTGAGATTATCGCGTTCAAACAAACAAACTTCAGCTTTATAATAGTAGTATAGATTATTGAATTAATTAACTTAAACTAAAATATTGGTTTGTATAATTGCTACTGTCCACTTTATAATATAGTATCTGGATAATCGAGCTTTGCTTGGTATTTAAAAAAAAAAAAACGTTTAAAAAAATGAAAGCTAGCTAGATCGATTTATGGCCGCCGAAACCCCTTGCATACTAAACTAATTTCATGTCGTTGCCGAGATCTTACATATATATACAACGTTATTCTTGGTATAGTGCAAACCTGAAAGTAACTTGCTCAGAATCAGTAACATAATCCAATGAGGTAGTTTTTGGACCATATTATATTTTACAATTAATTAATTTAACAATTATTAATAAATACATTAATAATTCTAACAGTCGTCCATCAGTTTATAAAATGATGTGAAATCACTATTTTTCAATAATAACTATAGATTACGTACTACGAGTCGCAATGAGCACGATAGCCCGAAGAACACAAGATAACTTGAATGGCTTATAACTCTGTAAGTTTTCAATATTTTCATTTTCTTTTTTATATATGATTTTTTTATGTAAAAATCTTGTTAAGGTGTCTGACCTGTGCACTATATTAAAAATAACCTTGTATATTTATATAAATATCTGGATCTCGGACAAAATATAAGACTCGGATACAAAAATTGCTCGTTTAAGATTTTAGATAGTAAACGATATATAATTACTTCTAACCTGATTGATTTAATTAGTCGTATCTACAACGTTATCACTACATAGTATGTAACAAAATTGCTTCCTGTCTGTCTGACTGTTCCTATGTATGCTTAGATCTTTAAAACTACGCAACGGATTTTGATAAAGGTTTATATGTTTAAAACATGTATAAAATAGTAGAGAACACTGACAATTTTAGAGGTTTCTAATTTGATGTCGTATATAAACATATTTTGTTGCGCTTACATTGCAAACGCTGGCTGAACTCTACGAGATAGTTTATAATAATGTACTACAGTATTGTACATCTTAAAAATGTCTACAAAAAGTACGCGGTGGCATATTTATATATTTTAAGGATAACCCACAATAACAATTTTTTATCTTTTACTTTTTACGACAAATAATGGCGTTATTATGAAGCGATTTTAAGCAATACAGAATTAATCGTTCTCTAACTGAGTAAAAGTAAATACATTGTACATGTAATATAGATAAAAATGGCTGTTGACAGCATGTAATTTAAATGAATATTTTCGAAGATATTACAAATTTAAAATGCATGGACATAACTGTTGCGGAGCCGGCGGCGCGTGTCTTTATATAACGCACGGAAGGCCGAGCTTTGCCCTATAGCACTTCATAATTAGCAGCGATCGCATGTGTTTCTAGGGGCTCTTTAGCGAGAAATATAACAATCTATACTAATATTATAAAGAGGAAAGTTTTATATTTTTGTATATAACGAGTAAACTCAAAAATGACTGGACCTCAATTTGGATTTCAAATATTCTTTCACGTATAGGCACATTATCGGGAAGTAACATGCAATATATTTTATTTTAAAAATAAATTAGAGCTTCTTACGAAAACTGCGTTTATATGGATATGTTTAGTGGTGAAAAGTCCGTGCGAAGCCGGAGCGGGCCGCTAGTATTTGATATAGTGCAAACCTGAAAGTAGTTTCACACTAGCTCAGGATCAGTAACATATAAAATGAGATAGTTTTGGCCCATGTTATATTTTTCAATTGATTAATGAATTAATAATTAATTTATATAACTAACTGTCCAAATCCTGTCCAAATGTAATGTGAAATGTAATCATCACTTATTTTTCAGTAATAACCATAGATTACGTACTACGCGACGCAATGAGCACTACAGTGCGAAGACCACAAGACAACTTGAATGGCATAAACTCTGCAAGTCTTCAATATTTTCATTTTTTTTTTATATATATAATAAAAAAAAGAAATGTTGGAGTATCTGAGCTGTGCACTATATTAAAAATAACCTTGTATATTAGGATACTCACTCTACACTACTTTTAGAGCTAACCCTAGAATATAAAAATTGACTTACGAATCTTCTAAACTTCCATTATACTAACGTTTTAGTCTAGTTAGGGACATAAAATCCTCAACTTGCCTAGCACTAAACGGTTTAGTGGTCAAACGTGTCCTCTATACTGTGCGAGTAACTTTTATGTTAGAAGTTGTAGGTACATTCTCTCTAAAGTAATGACATTTTGCTAGCACTTACCGTCTGCTGTATTCTATGTCGGCGTCTACTCTCGCGTTGTGGCATTACTGGCATTATTATTCCACTGAGCACTAAGCACTAGCTACCAAGGTCTTCTGTCTGTTCTCAATTCGATTCGTTGTACTCATGTATATTTCTCCCCCTCAGTTTTCACAAGTAAATTCAAATTCAATTCAAATGATTGATTTGCAACTAAATGTATACATTAACTCTTAATCACAATTGTAATTGTACATGTTATATATTAAAAAGAAAAATAAAAAATATACTTATTAAATTTTCTGCATTTGTCATGGTAGTCCTTTGGACACCGCATATCACAAAAACATGTATTACGTCGTTATTTTTAAAGATACGACACTCGTTCCTTCAGTACTTTCATGATGCTCGTGTGTACGCTGGCCAGTGAGCCGCAAGTGCTTGTGGCTAGTATATGTGGGTTGGGTGTCTACCAATCTACCACGTCAGTTTCTTATAGACTACCATGACTGTAAAATCGTAAAATATCCATAGTGACTCCTAGACTAGTATTTACTAAAAGTAGTTAGTTAGTAGTTATTTACTTTATTTGTGTTTATTTTTTAGATATTTTATGATTTTAATCAATTAGATATAATAAAATACTAAACATTTAGGCCAATTGACAAGGAGGTCCGTACTTTTGAAAGTAGTGGCCAACAGATAGACTTATGATGATGTGGATGATGATAGCCACAAATATTTTAAGAAAAAAAAAAGAAATTAAAAATAATAATAACAGTAAAATATCTTGGGACAACACCTCTGATCCCAAACTAAGCAGAACTTGTACTATGGCAACCGGACAACTGATAAACATACTTATATATTTCTAAATACATACATATTATAGATAAATTACACCCAGACACAGAATAAACCATTGTGTGTGAAAATAGTGATAATATGATAAGAAGGGATACATTTATAACAAGCTTGCCCCTGTTAAGTTCGATTTTATGGCCTGTGAGCTATTTTGATGTACAATCAGCTACATAAGTCACTTTACATTTGCGAATATTCAAACCGACTCAAATACCGCATTGTAACGAAACTTCAATTTAGAACACAATAATGTCTCTAGAATTGCAAAAAATGGTTAAAGTCCTTGGTTTGCTCCATTACTTTTATAGCTGTGATGAATTGTAACATGGCTATTATTGAGCGACTTATATAGCTGACTGTACAAGCACACATTAAAGTTTTATCAAAATTGGTTCAGTAGTTATTTCGTAAAAGAATAAGAAACATTTGTTCTCATAACGTTCACGTTTAAAATATTAGTGGGATAAACATATAATATAAATAATAATAAATAATAAATCATTTATTCGAAACCTACCCATTTTACATTTTTGTAAGCCTGCCAAACTGCATAGCAGTTTGTCGGCATAATATTAATGTTAGACTATAATGAAATATTATATAGGTACTAATGAGTTTTTCACGAGAATTTTAAATAATGACCTGTTTTGTGGTGAAATTAACATTTACCTTATAAATAATCACGCGGATTTTTTTTAAATATTTTTTTGATAGATGTTACTTTTTTTATTCGATTTGCGATAATAATATGAAAGGGTTTATTTTATGCTTATGGATTCTTATTTTATAAACTGATTATTTTTAGTAGATAACGACAAGGTTACTATTTTATTTAAAATCGCTTTAAACAAGCGGCGGTAGCCTAATGACTAAGGCATGAGGTCTCGGCTTCGAATCCTACCCTTTATTTTACCGACGTGAACCCACTCCTCTTTTTTTTTTCTGGCGGGAATAATTCCTGACGAACACCCCCACCGTCCGGGGAAGACTGTGGGGATAGTGTGGGGTTTGCACCCACTAAAAAACCCGCCGTGTATCGCTCGCCACCATCGCGAACGGGCCGCCGGAATGTGTTATACCGTCGGCGGCCCGCCCAGTGGCAATGCCCGGACGCGATGTTGTTGCGTTCCGGGCATTTCACACCCACGCGGCCCCTGGATACACACAGGGCGCCGCGCCTCCACGGAAGGCCGCGGGCGGGGCAGATTACCCCGTACGCCTGCCCGCAGCCCCACCTAAGGCGGCATCAGGCGCAGATATGCGTGCCGACGCCGCCCGGTTCGCCGGCGACGGAGCGGATCCGCCAGAGAGCTCTCTTCCCTGACCCAACACAACCATTAAGCTTAGCGGCTTAGCTTAGCTTATAAATATATATATATATATAAAAAAAATGAAATAGTAACTGGATGACCAATTTAAACGATGTTTTCTAAAAATGAAACCTAGCTAGATCGATTAAACGCCCCTATTTAAAACCCTATGCATACTAAATTTCATGAAAATCGTTGTAGCCGTTGCCGAGATTCAGATTATATTTAAACTGCTGTACAGTTTGGCTTTATTAGTATGATAAATGTATAACTTTTTGTTGAATAAATAACTAAACAAATATACAATAATTGCTCGTTTAAAAGTATAAGATAAGACGTCAAATTGTTGTTCACGAGTCTACCACAACAACAGAATTGTCAAAATTAGGGTCACAACAGTTGCACAATATTACACTGTTTATTTATTACGACTCAGAGCACATTATTTCAATATTATGATCAAATATTACTAGATTTTGAAATCATTTTCATTTTAATCGCAATATTATTTAAGGCATATTTGTTAGCTTGTGGTGTGACGTCCGCACACTGCGGGCATTTCTACTAATGTATCATATATCATTTGTCTAGTAGTTTTCCACTCAAACTGCACAACCCCAGGGGTTTTAATTAATCTGGTTCTCTTTATTACTGTTTCATGCTGTAAGAATAATTTTTGAACTTTTACAGAGTCTTTGAGAACTGATTTTCTTTGTTTGAATAATGTTCAATAAATGGTATTAAACTGTTGTACTATTTTATTTCAATTATGCTGGGGCCCGGAGTTTTATAAGCCTTATCAACTAGTATGCAGTTGATAAGCCTTATAAAACTCCTATATATGAGCACGCTCAAGTTTATTTGGTGAAACAAATCTTATCTAATTTAAATTATTTTGGTAAAGCCTAAGTAGCAGAATTTCCTATTCATCACATAGTAGGAAGGATGAACATTTTAATAAGTAATAGGTAATACATTTATTACGTGGAACTTGTACTTAATGGAGCTTTTTGTTTACAGATGCACACAAGGCGACTATTTGAAGGTGTACTCGGAAGGCGGTGTCCATGGGCCTGGACCTCCTGGTGTGAACGAGTATTCCGCTTGGTCAAGAGTCTTGTGCGGTAGCAGAGTTGATGCCCCACCAGCTTTATACTCCCATGGACCATTACTAGTACTGGAGTTCCACTCAGGAGCCAAAGCATCTAATACAACAGGCTTCGTTGGAAACTATAGGTTTATTGATAGAAGTAAGTTGACTTTATTCTATTTTATTCGGCAGTTTGATATCATTAAACTAGAACTATGTCTGTCAAAAATGCATTGAGCCATTTTAAAAACAAACAGTTTAGGTATAACTAGTAGCTTATTTCCTAAACGATTGATCGTTTCAAGGTTATTTTAATATTTGATTTGCATCTTCGTGCAGGCCATCTTTTTTCTTTAAAATACTATTAGTAAGTTGGTCTTATTATGATTAAGTTAGTTTTCATGAAGAAGTTCTGTGGGAAGAAAAAAAGCCATTCTTTCTCAATTTTCTTTCTGCACGCGAAGGAATCCCTAGCTTGGACCAACTACTTGTAAAAGGAAACCATAAAATACTACACGGTCTAGTTATTCTGCATCATAGCAAAATATTCTTTTATTGCCCTTTCACTTCTTTATATTTTTTATTTTATTTTACTGTAGTATTTATAATGTTCTTTGTATCATTAATTCTTATTACAGTCACATTCAGAGTGATCCAACACTGTCTATTTCTTTCCAATCCAATCAGGGCCTGGTTCGGTTGCCGTAAATATATCAATTAATTTCGCTAATACTGCAAATGACTTGAGCGATGCCGGTGCTCAATAAATGATTTCAAAACAGCCCAAGTCTACATTGACAAATGGATGTTAATCCCTACCATTTTTTAGATTAATTGGTGAATTTACTTTATGAAAGTATAATCAATGTAGAATCTTAACTAGAGTGCTTTGATAAACGGCACTTAATGCGCCGTACTTTACATTATTTTGTTTGTGTTTGTATCGTAAAATATATACAAAAATATATATAAAAAAACGTGTAGCAGTTTTGTTCCTTGCATAATCAAAAAATATTCGGAAATATAACAAAGACTTTTAATTTAATAAGAATGTTACGATAAAGACTGTTTTGGATTTTGTTCAAAAAAAAAAAAGTAGAGTAGTTGACTGTCAAATTAAATACGTATTTTTTTTTTTTTATGAAGTGTGAAAACGACACCTACCTATTGTTTGCGAACTTGGCATTACATGTAGAATCCTGACGTACCACAAGTGTTGTTTTGAGTGAATAAAGAATTTTGAATTTGAATTCTGAAATTTGACACTCTCAGCAGAAAGCTGTGGCGAATATAACACTATGACATCATAAGTTGCCATTGTCAAATCAGTTACGTTTAGTATTCATTTTGAAGATTATACTCGTATATTCAAAAACATTTTAAATTGTGTATGAAATCGCAAACACATTTTATGACCACAATAGTAATTATTATAATAAAATTAATTATTTTATGTGTATTCAACTAGGTAAACAATTACAGATTCTGTCAATTTGTCGAATGAATCTTAACCACAGTGCAGTTTCCTAATTATCTTACTACAAAACAAGACACATTTTACTCACGTAACATATCGAGTCACATTCGTCGATATCTGAAGTTTTCCAATTTTACAAAACTTGTGTCTCGTTTCCTAGGAAATTTCGAGACAGATGGTGTGAGAGTTCCTGAGACGTGGTGTGATTACTTGTTCCACTCGCAACCGAATCGTCCGGCTCACGGACGGTTGTATAGCCCTCGGTATCCATCTAGTTACCCCACCAATGTGCGGTGTACTTACCATTTTACCGGAAGGTATGATTTTTTACTACTTAAATAAATTAAATAATATAGCGTACCTATTAAACGTTATGGTGAAAGTGGCAGAAAGATCTTGGATGTAATTGGCACAAAACTATTGGTTTTGGTAATAAATTGTAAAATATGAAACTGTTATGATAATATTGGATTAAATTCCACGTGATTTCCAATACATATATTTGACGGCAATATATTTTGTAATTTATTTAAAGCTTAATATTTTTTTTACAAGAATAGTTTATCCTGGATAATATATAGACAAGCACACAATTCTTCAAAGTAAAATCCCAATAGTTAATAAGGCACGAACAATTATATGTAACAACTAAAGTTTAGATTAGTTGTTGGAACCATACTAAACCAAAACTTATTATTTTAGGCACAGCGAAAGGATCAAGTTAGTTTTCGAAGAGTCGTTTCTGCAGAAAGGCGACGAAAGGTAT
Source organism: Herminia tarsipennalis (assembly GCA_945859575.2). Classification (NCBI taxonomy): domain Eukaryota; kingdom Metazoa; phylum Arthropoda; class Insecta; order Lepidoptera; family Erebidae; genus Herminia; species Herminia tarsipennalis. Next base: position 20,292,973 of record OX243835.2, read on the forward strand.
TTAGAACTTAATATACTTGATACTTAACAAAATCCTGAAAATCTTCGACTAATCTCTACAACCCTCCTATTTTTGAAAACAATATTTTGTTTTTTGCGTTGTGTAAATTGTATAGCTAGCTAAGATCTGTTAGGGTTCCAGTGACTTCCGAGGGTAAAAGACTTCTGTCTAAATAAGGCATCGACTGGCTATATAAGTTTAAAATCTTGTTATCACCATATTGATATTTAACTACTGTTATGTCTTTGGCGCACACAAAATTGTGATAAAACAAAATTGACAAAATTGTAATATGGATATTAAAAATCGGTTCATCTTCAGAACGACAATAAAGAATAAAAGCATAAATTACAATTTATTGCACTGTTCATAGACTGAAGAACACCTTACCGTACTGGGCGTTAAGCAGTGGTATGTAGTAAATGATTTATTATCACGAGTTTAGATGTCAGTTTGTGTTTCTTTTTTATGATAGCGGGGCAACCGAACAAGCTGAGGATAGGAAAGCTCACCCAATAGTTAGTGATTATCGCTCAGCATGGAAATCAGCGACACCATAGACATACCAGATATGTTGCTGGCCTTTTGGAATAAAGTGGGTTTTTTTTTAAGGTCCCTAACTCATAATGATCCACAAATACAGTAGTTCTAAAAGTCAGGATTTTGTAATGTACTCGTTTCATAAAGTCTCTATAGCCCTGGCTTTTTGGTGTTATAACTTTTCTACTTTTCAGTTGCCTCAATCGTGCAGATATAATTAAAGTATTCGATGGGCGTACTTCATCGGCGCCTGTGATAGCCTTGCTATGCAATGAAGTTGTAGGTACGTTTATTTGAATATAACAAATTAATAATTATATTAATCATAATAATCATAATTTATTTGTGGAAACATAGGTTAGTTACAAGTCTTAGGATTATGTTAGAGATAAACTATGTCCTACCATATTATGTGGTGTACAAATAATAATATTGGTAATAATTAAATTGAATATCGTTAAAATTAAACTAATATACAAGAATAATATTAATAAATATTAATGGCTTTAATTCTCAAATTCAAACTGAAACTCAAATCCTCTATAAATATCTGTATACTCTCGGCAGATTGAATACCTTTGGGCAACTTATTGTATACTTTAGGCACCATTACAAAAATACATTTGTGGTTTAATGTGGTTTTTACTGTATCCAAATGTAGCCTGACACATCTGCGGCTACTAGTAATTGTCAGAAATTTTGACCCGTTCCTTTTAACGAACAATGCCGTTTTTAATAATTAAAATAACATAGGTGATTTGTCGCTTTTATTTTTTTTTATTAATATTTAGTCTTGACTGTACCTAGCAGAAAAGTATGGTCGAAATCTATGGTCACATTTACGTGTACCAAGCAGAAAGGCATAGTCAAAAACAAAGGCCGTTTATATGAACATAATTGTGACAAAATAGTAATTACACTTATTATTTTATTTTGTATAATTATACAAAAAAAAACAATAATTTCGTTTACGAAATTGGTCCAAACTGTTGACTTTATCTAATAACAACAATGGCAGTTACTTAACCTTGTTGTATTTCCAAAGATTTTCTACTGATTGTTTACTTCACTTTAAATTTTAAACAGGTTACGAAATACTGTCAAGCGGGCCGGATTTGTTAGTCCAATTCACGGCAAACTCCAACACTCCTGGTCAAGGATTCAAAGCGAGCTACCAGTTTCAAATAGATGACAATACTAATTCAGGTTTAGTAAGCATGCCATATTCTTGTTATATCGAATTTCAAATATTAGGTATTCCGAACTCTGAATTCTGTCATCCACTTATTACCTATTAAGTAGTATTGAATAATCCAACACCAGTGATAAGTCACTGTCAGAAATCTGAGTAGGTACCTGAGTGAAGTTCAAATTGAGAATACGAGTACATAGAGCAGGCTTAGCTGGCTAACTAGATCAGCCTGGTCTTTGTTCACGTATTCTTAATTTTTCCTATAGTATCCGAGAGTTCGGCCTACAACCATCCAAATCCATCCAGGCCGAAATCCCGGATATATATATATTTTTTTGGTGGTATCTACGTCAACGTGTTTTTTTAGCATTACAGAAAGTAATAATTTTTCTGGTGAAAAAAACATCTATCACTCACAGGTTGAAAAAAAAATCTTCAAACAAAAATGAGATCACTTCATTGCTGCGTCAAAGTAGAATCACATCTTATGCATAATTTCGTATTCTGATTATTTATGGTTACCTGTGAGAATGTAGAAAAGTGTGCGATAAAATGCTTTTGAAAGAAAGCTAATTAAATAATAGCTGTAAGCTATTTTAATTTTCATAGCGGTATAACGGAACAATAATCTCTTTCTCAGATGGGGATATTAATAAGAAATCAAGTACGGTGGAGGGAATATCCGGCTTAGGACCGGCTGTGAGCGCGGCCAGTAAGTATTAAAATAATGCTACCATTTAAAAACACCACTCTAGCGTTTTCTTCAACAAGATGACCATATATATTAAAATTGAAGAGCCATTTTTACTTGAGAATTGCTTAGAATTAGATTATTTCTTCAGTAACGGTTTTAGAAATTTGAAAGATCCATATATCGTCAACATTTTTACTAATAGGTATCACAGGAAAATATAATAGATTGTCCTTGTTTATGATGATAATAGACTTATGACAGAAGTTGTACAACTACTGTCATTAAAAAAGGATCCCCTTTATTCGCATACTTTTTACCTTCGTATAACGATTTTAGCACAACTGTTAAAGGCGTAACAATACAATCATATTGATACTTTGGCATCGTGTTTTAATAGGCATAAATACCGTTTAGGCTTTATTCATTTGGTCTAAATTTGAATCGCGTAAAGTTAAAATGCATTTTATTTTTTTGTATAAGAATATTAGGTGTAAATATATAAAAAAACAGTGTAGGGTTCCGCAGCTGTGAATAATTGCATCAGCAGAAGAGGGTATGTTCATGGCACTTACGTCCTTTTGTAGAGAAACGCTGTTTTTCAGCAATAACTCAATGACGGTATATCATGTCTGAAATAATTTTAGTTTAAAGTACTTATTAGGCGCTACCTTTGTGATCATTTTTATATTTTTTAGTCACACGGTTCAAAGGTTAAGGGACATAATTTATGCAACTTTTGGAGCGATTATTCCCAAGATTTTCACTCAATCAAAAAAGTTTATTAGAAACCTAAAAATGTTTTTGAAAGACCTGTCGAATGATGTACCTGACTCACGTTGATGTTTGCTGAAAAAAAAATCAGCTTCTGTTGATGTGTTTATTACGCCCCCCTAAAAATATGTATTTTTATTATTTAGCTATCAAACTAAGTAGCGGGTACTACAAGACAAGGTGTCTTGTCTTGTCACAAAATTTCATCAATATTCATTAAGTAGTCTTTGAGTAAAATGCCTGTGACATACGGACAGATTGGTGATTTTTTAAACAGTTGTTGTTTATTTTATCAAAACACATACGTAGCTATATGTTTACTCGTACTACTTACATTTCATAGCCCGTTTCACGTACAGCAGAAAGAGCGGCTTACAAATTGTAAGAAGCAATATAGTGATGTTACTTGTTTATTCCAGCTTCGTCTTGTCATCAAGTATTCAACAGTGATAAGAGCAAGACGGGTAAATTGACTTCGCCCCTCTATCCGGCACCGTATCCCCAGAAAACGCAGTGTCATTATGATTTCCTGGCGAGAGGAAGGGAACGCGTCAGGCTCGTGTTCGAAGACTTCAGCTTGCAGCGAATATCTGACAATATTATTGAGTAAGTATTAAATGACTTGAAATTAAACGAATCCAGGTTTTCAATCCCTGACTCACAAGAAAAGTTTGACCTCCTAAACACTTTGACTAAATTGAAAGTGGTTTTAACGGAACATTGGTTTATCGGGATGATGCTTAGCTAACTATTTTTAACTGATTTCAAAAAAGGAGCTTCTTCGTTTGACCAGTACGTATGTTTGCGATTTTCTCAAAAGTTACTGATCCGATTTGGGCGGGATTTTTGTAATTCGACAGAATATTTTTCTGGGAAGGGTTTAGTATATTAGGCATTGTTCTAAGTTCGAAGATACCAGAGTTATAGACTAGAACATAAATGTAAGTCCTTAAGTTTCCATTAATCGGTGATGTGCTTGATCATTCCTATGATTTTTAGTTGAAGTCGGTTACTTTTGAGTTATTCATTTAGGAAACATTGGTAACCTACTTATAGTTAGTAAACAGCAGATAATAAGTTTGACGTTTTGGTTTTTACGGATATATCACCGTGACCTGTGGAGCTCACACACACAACATTCGTATTAAATCTCAATATCAGCGTTTATACGAGTTTATTAAATATTAAAAAAATATATATTGTTTTTTAACGGGCTTGATAAAAAAGGCGATTATTTGTTCATATGTATGTTCGTAGTTTTCTTAATAACTGCAGATCCTATTTTGATGGAGCTTTCACTCTTCGACGGCATAACACGAAAAGTTTTAGATAATAAAACGCTGTCTTAGGTGTTATGGAACCAGAGCATAGGAGTAAGTCAGTAAAATTTTTGTTAATCGATAATATTTGTTTTGTTTTTACAACCACTTTTCTTGGTTTTTATTTGAACACGGTTCATTTTTTTGTTAGTGATTAGAATTTATCAACTCTCTGTCACAGCGTATCGGAGATTTTTTTTAAAATGATCACATTAGTTCGATAATGCGAATAATGACCCAATCAGGAAGCTAAGTGCGGTTTTTCTTGTTTGCCCTGGCAAAACTAAGTTACTAGTTCGATTATACTAGTATTATGCTTACACGGAAAATGTATCCTCATTGACAACGTTTTAAAAGTAGACAACGTTTTAAATTACTAAAGATAAATTATAAAACATAGTTATGCCTTATAAATGCGTCCACTTGAATGAAAAGGAAAATAGAGCACTTTACATGATATAGAGTAAGCAAATTCACTTTGTTACAGTTGCGAGAGTATGGATTCTTTCGACGTATTTTTGTATGTAGATGGTCGTCTTGAAAAGATGGCATCATTTTGCGGCAACGATATACCAAAGCCAATAATGTCGAATGGACCGAAGTTATCTATCGAATTCCGTGGAATATATTCTTCGAGACATGCCAGGGGGTTTAAGATATCATACTCTTTTGTTGAAGGTACGTTTTTCTTTTTATATTTATCTTAATTTTGTATGTGCGGTCAGGCATTGATGTTGTGTTGCGGATTGTATGTTATTGATACAATAACATTTGGGTTTTAAGATCGGGTGAGTCGTGATGTGTTTTCTTGGCCGTCATCTGCAACCAGCGTAGTATTTTGTTTTCCTTATTACCTTCTTCGCTCGGCCCCTATTCGATTAATACAGTCTTGTGATTCTCAAAGAAAATTCTTTTGACTTTCAGATTACGGGATCGCAACGGGGAGACAACTTTTAGAATTTCCATGTGCCTTCGTATTTAATAGCACTGAGAGAGCTAGAGGTATAATGACGTCACCGAATCACCCCGGCCTCTATCCACGGGATACAGAGTGCAATTATTTCTTCTACGGGAACGAAAACGAAAAAGTACATTTACATTTCATTTATTTCGACGTCGAAGGTGTGGTACCGTAAGTAAATTTGAATGCTATTAGGTTTGAGAGAGTCTCGTCATTATTCGTTAAATAAGAATAATGTAATCTTTTTTAGGAAGCAAATCGTTTCCATTAATAGTAATTTTGATAGAAAATTTAAAACTTATTGAGTTCATCACTACCGAACAGATAATATCCAGCACATCACTATCATTGGAGTCCAATGCTACTAATATTTATAGCACGCCTGCTCAAAAAAAGTAGTATGTTTTAAGAGTTCATATATATAGCGCAGCAGGGTGGCCATATGGGCTATTAGAGGCACAGTAATCGAATTAACAATGTGGTGATCGATCACAATGTGGTACTCGATTAAGACTCCTGAATGAGACTGACTGCTACCGTTCCGGCATTTCAAATGTAAACATCAAACAATGAAACGAGTCAATTCAACTACCATTCAACCAAATAGTTGTTAGGTCAACGAAAATCAATTAGCGATTTAATAATTCCGCGACATATGTATCTGTGGGTTTCTTTTATCCACCGTAACCACTAAACGCCTGAGCCGATTTAGATGATTGAGGCACTGTTAGAATTATTAAGTTAGTCTGGGTAACATAGGCTCGGTTAATTTTTTTAATAGTCACATGGCTGCCGTCAGTCGTGAATAGTTTTTCCTTCTGATCGGGTCAATATGGGTATAAAAATAAAGGCATTACGAAAGATTGTGAGGATAGGATCTACCTATCCTCACTCATTGTTACCTACATTCATAAACTGCTTAGTGCATTTTAGTAAGAATAGCAGATAGGCTATAAAATCATATGGGCAAAGGAGGAAATGGTAGTTTCACAAATGTACGATACTTAACGGGTTTATGGTCGTTGCAAAAGCAGGCGTGTTTTTTAATTTTCCAATTCTTGTCAATATAGTAATTTGCCATTGGTGTATTTTTTCCTATTCAGATGTGAAGCAGTATCAGCCAGTGACTACGTCCAGTTTTCACACCAGATGATCGAAGCGCAGAGTCACAGATATTGCGGCCAAATAAAAGAGCTACAAGTAACTTCACAGAAGAATTTTCTTCGTATCACTTTCAAATCCAATGATCGTCTTGACGGCACAGGATTCAAAGCCAACTATATATTTTTAAGGGACTCTGAAATGAATAGCATGATTATGCCCAATTCTATAGATGAAGGTATGACATTATTTTTTTTATCTACATTAGAAACTGCATCGTAAATTGTTTTTAAAATGTATGTGTACAAGTATAAGATGGAATTCGCGAATTTGTTCAGTTGTTTGATACCCTCGTGGTATTCTGAGAAATGCCCGCCGAATAGTAACACAACAAAAATATTATTTTATTACTACAGTAACCAGATTTATTCAAAACGGTACCTAATTATCGAATTCGAACTCTTCATTAGGTATAACAAAGAAAAAACCTGTGATAAGGATATTCTATTACCCTCCTCCTTAACATATGATTTAAGGTCTATCTTGCTTGGTATTTTGTGCCAAGATTGGTCAAGCCAAAGGGGCTTTTATGAATACTTTGTACTTAAGTCTAAAGTATACTAATTAATTAATTATTTTTAAAGAAGCTTTTACGAAAGTAATAAACTTAGATGGCTTTTACTTCTTTTGTTTATGAAGTTTTACTATAATTAAAAAGAATTTTAAGACTATCGTAACAAATTAATGTAATGAAAAGGGAAAAAGTTGTCGGACCAACGACAGAAAACTAAGAAGGTTTAGAGGTCTGCAGAGAAGCCAAATAACACCGTTTTAAGTAGGCAACTAAAATCAAATGTGGGTGTCCCTCGCGACGCAATGATTATTTCCCTACTGTAAAAGAAGCAATTTTCACTCAACTGCCGAAAACAAGGATTTTATTATGGACACTAAGTTATGTTGACTAATTTTATTATATTAAATAATAATATAACTTGAAGACACTATAATATAAGATACTATAACAAGGTGTCATCCGCGAGTTTCTCGACACGGCAAGCTAATACGATATCTCAGGTTCGATTCATCGTCTGAGTTTCTAAAATATTTTTCTAATGCATCTTCTCATCTTCATTACAAAATATTTGACACAGTATGAAATGTCATACAACTTAAATCTTCCATTCTAATCTTGTTTCAGGTACTATATCCTGTATATCAACATTTTTAATACTGGTTTGTTTGAGCAAAACTGTGTGGAATATCAGCTAGGTAATAAAAAAAGAACTTTGTACTGTCGAAGAAATATAATGAAATAAAATATCAGTGTTACTAAATGCATTTTTTATTATCCTAAACTATCAATGAATCCATTCATTGATAGTTTAGGATATTCTCAGAATTCTAAAAAAATACCTTTTAGAAAACAATTAAGCAAAAAAAAATCATCAGATGAGTAAACGAAAGCCAAAAGATAAAGCGAAGTATTCAGGCACTTTGGGCAAAAAACGAAACATTTCAATTCAGAGGAGTAAACTGCAATTTCAAAAGTTTTTTTATTCAAATTTGATTCTGAAGTTAAGTACTAAATACTTTCAAAGGTGTTAGTCCCAAAGTCCAAAATAATATTAGGTGGTTAGTGTCCATCTAATACACTTTCACTTTCTTAGGTCAATAACTCATAGCCTCATACTATCAGTCATCAGTTCTCAAGTCACGTAGAAATCGAAAGATCGAAGATTAACTTCACGACTTGTAGCTCCTTAATAAAATTGAAATGTACCTATATTTTTCTTTTGAGTTTGTGCGCAAAACTTGTCCAATAAAGCCTTGAAACGATTTCAAGTTATTGAAACTATTTTTGGTGGCAGATGTTTTGTTCAGTTCACGAAAAAGATTGTATTAGAAAATGCATGAACCGATAATACATAAGTTTGCGTCGCTTCTTCTTCAAAGGCAAAGGCAGCTGCTGCGTTTATGCTGAGTAAAAGACAAGGACGCATGAATATGTTGTTAAAGGTCCCTAACAATAGCTTAGTTTGATCTAGCATAGTTTGGACACACGATATCATACAGTGACCAGGTGTTTAAAAGTTATATCAAATCCAACAAACTACTACAGAATTGGATGAACATTTTGAGTCAACTCAGTTTAAGTAAGTAATCTGTATTACCATACAGTTAAGTAGGTTTTGCGTTGTACTTGTTAACATGAAAAGCCCGAGGCCAGTCTTTGTCGACCAGCGTACAGGTCAGTATTCAAAGTTTGCATAAAATTACGACGTATATTTTAGTAAAATTTTGAGGAACTAACTTAGGATCAACCTTTATGCCTATATACCTCTACAAATATATATTTTGTTCATTATAATGAAGCACAAGTATAAAGATGTACTAGTTATGGTATACGGCTCCGCCTGCGTAGATAATTACAAACTAAAAAAACCTGGCTTCAAGATACCTTCAAATCTACTTTCAAGTAGCTTTAGCATTAAAAGCAAACATACTTACAAAATTATTTTGACATTTAGGTATTATATAATTAAAATTATAAATATTGTAATGGGTTGATTTTACTACAAAGTTAAAAAAGTATTAGAATATGAAACTGTCACACGAATTTATTTTGGATATTTAGGTAGTGCCTAACTAAAACTAACTCAATCAAGGGAGTTGGACAGTAATGGTGTCACTCCTTTTGGCAGCAGAATTTAATTATAAAAACCTTTTCCTCTTCTCAATATTGAGTTCAACTCAAATAAGTAAAGGGTAAAAGCATATAAAGGTTTTTGCTTTTCTTGTAATAATGCTTTATTTGGAACTGACTTAACAGTCAACCATCCTAAATGGGTAGCAGGAAAGTGACAGACGATGAATTTATTTACCGATAAGACATGAAAACTGATGAAGCGATGAGTGCTGCAGCAAAAAAGTCTTTGAAGAGCATGAACAGGTAAGCGGAAATTAGACCACTTGTCGGAATATGTATGTTTTCGATTTTACACAGTTCAGAGGTTAAAGTACTGACTGGAATACTCCTGGGCTCCCACAGGAAATGTGCCATGTGTCATTACATTCGATGCAAAACTTGGTGACAGCAGCGTTACTTTACACGACTGTACTTTATGATATAGTTAACAACACTTGCACTAGAAATAAAACCGGGCAAGAGCATGTCGAACCATGCTCGGTGTAGGGTTCCAGAGCCCGTACGTTTTTTTTTTTTTCAATTCTCTCCATTAACGAAGGTTTATCCGATCATGCCCGAAATAATTTTAGTTTGAAGTATTTGTTGAGCGCTACCTCCTTCATTTTTTTCATATTTTTTGGTCACACGGTTCAAAACATAAGGTTTGGGAATACAATTTATGCAACTTTTGGAGCGATTATTTCCAAAAATGGTAATCGAAAAAGTTTAGTAATAACCCTAAAATATTTATAAGAACCTGTCCCATGATTATATTTGCTAAAAAAGAAGATTTGTTACAGTCATATATGAAGTGCCTATAAAATAATATATATTAATTTATATATATTAATTTGCTAATCTATATTAATAATTAATATATAATATATATTAATTTGCTGTCAAGCTAAGTAGCGGCAACTACAAGATACCTTTTTACTAAATAAAAATCAATATTCATTGTGTAGTCTTTGATTAAAATGCCTGTGACGTACGGACGGACAGAGAGAAGGACATGATGAAACTATAAAGATTCCATTTTTGCCATTTTGACTACGGAACCCTAAAAAATAAACGCAGTTTAGACTTAAAAATTGGTGGTCATGCGCAGATTAAATTACAATTTAATCTGCGCATGACCACCAAGCTATTTAAACGTGTTAGCTAAACTTTAAATTATTTTTTTCATTTTGCACGCGGTGTCTTGACTCGTAAATTGTAATTTTTTCTTCCTTTGTCTTTTTATCTTTATGTCAAAGCGTCAGGGTAATCTTGTAAGCTATTAGCGGCTCAATATTCAAATTAACATAACATCAAATTAACTCAATATTCAAATTAAAGTCCGCTAACTGTTCTAATCATTTTGATTACACAAATGCCACTGCATCACTGACCCTATAACCACACAATTTTTTTGTCCTGACTGACTAAATGATGGATCAACGCACAGCCAAAGCCGCTGATCGTAGAGACGTGATTGAATGAATTTTTAAGGAAGTTTTTCTCATATAATGAAAGCATCCCATAAGAAAGGATATTTGGAAATTCATCACCAACGGAAGTAAAACAGTGGTTGTAAATTTATTATGAAACACTGTCAGTTTTAAGGTTAAATTTGAAAAAAAAAATACTTTGTGAATAAAGAAACATGTCTTTCAGCGTTTAAAAGCAAAAATCAACCCCTAACGGGCATCAAAGTCATCTACGCGAGCGAAGACACAGGACAACTATTCTAATCTTAATTTAATATTATAAATTCTAAAGTGAGTGTGTTTGTTTGTTTGTTACGCTTTCACAATAAAACGACTTAACCGATTTTAAATAAAAACTTTTTTCTAAGAAAAATATTACCGACTTCAGAAATACCTACAAGGCAACTAAAAAGCAAAAAATAATATAATAAATACAAAATAAAAAAAAATAGAATAATAAAAACAAATTAAACATTTTGAAGTTGGTGCCATGTAAAAGTAGTCTTTATGTTTTATTCGGCACCAACTTCAAAATGTTTAATTTGTGTTTGTTATTCTATGTATATTTTTTTTTGCTTTTTAGTTGCCTTGAAGCTATTTATTTTGGAAGTTGGGAATATTTTTTTGTAAAAAAGTTTTTATTTTTCACTTTTTAGTGGGTTGGCTTGTAAAAGGCTTATGTCAACTGCCCAAATCAACAGATCCAGTCGTATTTGCGTAATCGGTGAACAAACATACAAAAAAAAAATACAGGCGAATTGAGAACCTCCTCCTTTTTGAAGTCGGTTGAAAATCTTTTTTGAATAGAAAGCGGCGAGTAATATAGACTTAATTTTTTTTTAAGGCATCGGAAATTTGTCTATTATAGTTATTAATTAACGTGCGCTGACATTTTGTTATTTGTTATCAAATTTAGGTCCATATTAACATACATTTTATAACAAATAACTAAATCCCTTTGACACTTTATTTGTTATTTGTTTGAAAAAACAGTTTGTTGCCGACAGACTTTGGGAAAGTGTGAGTTGTAACAAATAAATGCATAAACTTAAGATAGTTTTTATCGCGATAATCGATGTTTGTGCGGGGGAGCCCCATGCAAAACCCTATGTATTTTGGTTCTAAAAGTGTCCGGATTATAATGGGACGGTGGTGGTTCATTATGAAGAGTATTGGCACAGCTCAAAACCTGGTCAGATAAGAGCGCACTTTACGAGGTTTGTTTCGTAACCACTGCTAAAGTCGGTAAGGGAAAACATCATGATATGTGACCAAGTCAAGGATTACAGTCCGGACCATCTCTCAAAAAAGAGGCATGTGTCCTTACAATGGGACCGTACTTTTACTGGCCTGTTGGTCGGTTGGTAAGTGGTTAGTAACTCTGACTGCTACAGTTCTAAACCAGAGGTAAGGCTCTGATTCCATGCCCTATCAAATCTTTATGTGAACAGAACAATGATTTATTCTGGGTCTGGGCGTGAGTGTAATTTACCTATAGGTATCTGGTTTCAGCTTGGTAGAAACAATTTCGACAAAGAAGTCGTGAGGAGGACCCGATTTGGTTTTGGCAGCGTTTAGCAAACTGCGCCGAGTATTTTCTTCGTCTCAAGACTTAGGTATTCAACTAGTACGTCCTACCTATTATCACCTACCGTGCCGAGACGTGGACACCTACGATTAGGCTAATCAAATTCGAAATCGCGCAGCGGGTTATGGAGCGAGCTATGCTTGGAGTCTCTTTGAAGGATAAAATTCGCAACGAGGTCATCCGAAAAATAACCAAAGTTACCGACATAGCACGCAGACCTAAAGAAGGTCGCTGGAATGAGGCCCATGTCCAGGAGTGGACCGATACAGGCTGATTGATTGATCTGGTTTCACTCATCTAGTTGCCATAGTACAGACTCTGCATAATTTGAGATACCGTGTATAATTTACCCCAAGATGTTTATATGTGACCGATCAGGGTATTATGGTAGCTCATGTAGGTACTCCATTGGAAAACAAAGAAGCATATTATTCAAGACGATGGTCTCCTAACCGATGTCGGTTACAGCGGCCAATCTCATTAAAGACAAGGCAACTGCACCACAACAAGGCAACACAAGTGCACTCTCTATTTCCCCACTCTCATAACCCGATAAGATGGAAATCCGACACGACTGGAGATAGATTAGGGTTATTCTCCAAGATAGGTACAACTTATCGTTCTAAAAGTGAAACCCTTATAAAATTACCGTTCCCATACAATGGATTATTTCTACCCACGATATTTAATTGAATAATGACTACCAGTAAACAAAAGCGTAATATGTTATTAATCTTCCCTGCATAACACTTTAGCGGTACTAATAAAACACGTAGTATGATCGCCTTTGTTTATTAAACTGTAAATTTTAACTTATTAGTGATGGTTAGAAAAATTAAATAGATTAAAGGCTTCTAGGCTTAGTGGTAATCAAGCAGATAGATGTATGCGTTATTTAAGTATTTTCTAGAAGTTTGAGTTAAAATATAATCGCATAGCGACAAACAATTTAAAGCTGTCATCAGAGTAATTACCATAATATGTTGGTTTTGAGGAGAATTTATACAAACACAACGTGCTGACCTTTCGCGAATCAGTTCAGTACATATTTCCATTGAGCTGTACGTCTCGTTAACCTCTTAATCAAAAATAAGTTTTATTCACTTCGAAATTTTTTCAATTTTATGAATTTATGATGAGAATCGAGTGAGTTCTTACACTTAGTAAAGTTTGTGATAACCCCGCTAGCTTGCTAATGAAAACAAATGAATATCGTACGCTCATCGCTACTTTCATGAGGCATTCTTTTGTGCTAATAAATTTCAGCCAAGATGAATAATTAATATTTTAGACGTAGGAAATTGTTTCATACCTTTTCCATTATAAGAAAACGTTTACAAATGTTTGATAAAGAGGTTAAATGGAAACATGGTAAAGATCTCAAATCGGCAAGGAAATAATTAAAGTTGATCTTTTGTCTTGGACGAGCAATAGATTACTGATTAACCCTATGTTAAAATGATGTTAATGCGCGTTTCCATGTAAACGTTTTGATTAATATGTTAAAATACGGAAGAAGTTATAAACGCGGAAAAAAGTATTATAGTAATAAATATCCGTTAGCAACATCTAACCATAGGTGAAGCCTAGATTCAGATGACAAGCAATTAATTAACGCGCGCTAAAACGCGTTGAAGACAAAGATATCAGGTACCATAGTATACTGTATACTTAATCATTCGAAACCTGGGCTTGCCGAGAGTGTGTCTGTTCTTGGTAATGTATTAAGTCAACTGTAAGATAAAAAAAAATAGCAAAGAGAATAATTCGAAATTAAAGCATTTGAGTTTGGATGATATTATTCAAACATTTTCATTTACTGCGGTCAACCTCATAACAAATTAGCCAAATACGCTGGAGATAGTAACGTGAAGTCAGATAATACGTAAGCCCGACACGATCAGAGATAGATTAGGCGCAGGACCGTGCGCTTTGAGGCACGAAAGGGTGTGACAACGTTCAAAAATGGTCACCCATCTGTGGGCAGACAGTGGCAACGTTCCTTAACCTCGCAGATATCTTGATCTGCTCGGTCGCCATTGAGACAGTTAATTAGGATGAAAGGGATATCAGAATTTAAATTTTATATTTAATTCGTTCGTAACCGCCAATGTGGCGCGGTGGGAGTGTATCCGACTGCTACGCAAGAGGTCGTGGGTTCGGTCCCCACCCAGGATAAAACTATGTGTGATGAGCACGATGGTTTATTCTGTATATATAAGTATGTTTATCAGTTGTCAGGTTACCATAGTACAAGCTCTGCTTAGTTTGGGATCAGATAGTGTTGTGTGTTGTCACAAGATATATTATTACTTTGGCCAATTGAAGCACTTATAGTTTTTACCTACGTAAGTAGATGCTCCTACTATGTTGTACCCACTAAGGCTAATTTTATTTTAACTCATGTTCCAACTTTTTAATAATATAATTTTGCGGAGTCCTTTAACATGGTTTATAGTATATTAGTGGCAACATCTTACCCCCATATCAATTATACATTCAAACATTTTTATTGTGTTTTTATTTAATTGTGGCCGCGAGTTTTTATTGCCCGGTTCGTTTCTTCGGCTTTACCTATTATTTGCGAACTTGGCATTACACGTACATGTAGAATCCCGACGTATCACAAGTGTTCTTATGCATCTTAAGTGAATAAAGAATATTGAATTGAACACCTAGTTATTTTCTTAAATTTCACCCATCGTCCATCACTTAAATTATAATAATAATATCTTTCGACAACTTACACAGCGCCATCTGATTTCATAACTATTGCAACTAGACAACTGATAAATATACTAATATATTTGTAAATATACAGATATTAAAGATAAATTACACCCAGTTACAGAATAAACCATCGTGCTCATCACACAAAGTTTTATTCTGGGTGGGGCTTGAACCTCTTTTGTAAAACATAGTGTTTATCTGCATATGTGAATACCGTCCCAATATAAATTTTATCTGTAAGTAAGTAAGTATTCATTCTCAGAACAGAAGAAAGAGGTAAGTATTAAACTATACACAGCTTTGTAATCATATCTGTCCACGAACATATTAACACAAAATACAGAGAATATAGAAGGTGACCTTCATACAACGCGCAAAAATCGTTTGCAGACATGTAATCTCTCACCGCCATTCGAACAAAGTCGTATTGAGTGGTATGAAAGTTTTCTGTACTCTCGGTATTTTGTGATGTTAATATGGCACAACATAAATTATTCTGTAAGAACCAAACACAGGAGACTACTGAAATTGAGTGCGACAGAACGGACTGGCCCGTGCTATGAATAATTTAGTTCAGACCAGCTATGTACGCGATATTGTAAGGAAAGTGTCTTACGAACGATTAAAAGGAAGGAGCGGCTTTTGAGCTTGAAGCAAAGTGACGCCTATTGAGACTCAAGATACTCTTTTAACTGTGGACTTAATAAAATCTCGAAGTGAAAGAGCTAGTTTATCAGTCAAACCTTTACAAAGTATCAATAATAGGAAGATATAACAGTACATTTCTTAAAATTCTGAATTTCAATGGCTTCTCACAAAATTTTCGCTACTTCAAAAAATGACGAATTCACAGACAACAGAATCATGATCAGTCTGAAAACGTCAAATGCTGAAGATATGCCTCTTGCAAGGACTTGAATAACGACCGATTTTGAGCGGCCTGCATTCAACGGCTCCATCCTAAAAGGGGGCCGTCCTGCACTGCGTTTTCCAGGTCGCGGTCGCCACTGGAGAACCTTCCGTATCCATTCAATGTCGGTTCTGCGAGCGATGTGGCATGCCCATTGCCACTTTCAACTTACACTCTGAGCTTTGTCGGTAACCTTAGTTCTACTGCGAATATCTTCATTGCGGACTCTGTCGCGTTGTGCTACTTTGAGTTTCTGCATAAGGCAAATAGTTAAAGACTACGTCTCGGTGCCAAATGTCATCACTAGCAACACATACGCAATGAAGACTTTTGTCTTTAGACACTGATGGTACCGAGGGATGAGATAACACTACGTAATTTATCAAACACTGCCCAATCGAGTAGAATCCGTCCATTAAATTCTTTGTCAAAGTTGGATTAACAGCTTCGAGAGTACAGTTCCTAACATTTACTATAAAAACCGGATTTGTGCTCTGTATTCATCATAATGTTCGTCTTTTCCTATTCATTTTAAGCCTGTTCCATGGTAATTTGTTGCTGAGCTCCTTCAGCGATTCAGTCAAGATTATAATATCATCTGCAAATCGAAGGTGAGTTTGTATTTTGTGTAATTATTGAGTTATTGATGTTGATGCCGTATCCTTTCCACTCTAAGAGCTTGTTTGCATCCTCTAGTGCGGACGTGGACTTTTTTGGAGAAATTATATCTCCCTGTCTCACATCTCTTTGTAACTGTATAGGATTTGTGCGCTGATCATGTAGCTCAAATCAACAGTGATATATTCGTAATAAATATTTCAGTTTTAGATTCGATGGTTAAGTGATTTTGCTTATAAATTGTTTATAATACTTAGGTATAAAATAAGATGGGGGTAACTACTAATTTTATATTAATTTGTACTATCTACATAAACTACCTATCATTATACTACTGGCATTGTTCGCAATTGAAAACATATGCTATCTACCATCTAATGCGGGTTGCTGGGGCAGAACAGATAACAGCGAGTTTACAGAAGGCAAACCATATGTACTTCTCTCAAACGACAGATACGTAAACATTCGTTCAGATTCATGAACGATGTCTATGTGTGTGTTGCTTGCTCACGTTGTTGAATAACTTCAGAAGAAAGTGATCCAAAATGGTCCAAAATGTATTAAAACGATGTCAATGTCTATGTGTGCGTTGTTCGATAAGGTTAGCATATGGTCGGAAATCACCTGGATTATTCATAACACTTCATTTCATGTCCAGACTGCTGACAAATAACACACCGGTCATCGTCATTTTTTACCACAATAATAATTTGAAAACACGATTAAATAAAATCTGAGCATATAAATTTTATTTTCTTCCGACAAAAAACCTGAAATCCTACCGTTTTATAATGTTATCCAGATATTTCGAGTTTCGATCTGGTAACTCTATTGTACGAGTGGGTAGCTTACCTTTTGGATTGTGGTATATCGTGATTAAAATCTTTTTCGTATATTAATTTACCACTTTATAGTTCGTCTCATTTTGTCCCCAGTGTAATATGAAAGAAAAAGTTTTCAATGCGGGTTACAACAATAGGCTTCTGTTGACTCGAAAATCTTCAAAATACATTTGGAATATTCTAATATATATACATTTTCTCCTTTAAGGGATTTTGTCGACCGCAAGAATACGGGCCTATTGTAATTTTATCAACAATGATCACAAATTGTGACTCTGACTTCGTCTACGGGATGGTTTTTAAAAGAATATAGATGTATAATGGTGTTACTCTGAGCTTGTGCTTCTGAACGTATAGACTGCTCCGTTGGTGTTTCGATCGCTTACAGCGTGCAGCTGGACGACGTACGAAGAGCGTTCAACATGTGTCTCTTATTTGTGACATAGTGACGCTTGCCCTTAAAAGGTGACACTGAATTGGTTAAATTAGGCAAAAAACCTCGCTCTTGAGCAAAATTTCACACTCTATAGCACGCTGGAATGCTCCGGTTTTGTATGTTTTACTATAACAGTTGACTGAGGTTCTACGCGCGAGGTTGTCAATATCGCTATTAATAATGGCCTAATTTAGTCTAATGTATAGGAATTTGTATAAGAATCCCTTATCTTCATATGGGTGTCGTCAAGGCCACTAAGAGATGTCACACCAGGGTCATTACTCACATTCTTTTTTTTCAGTTTTCGCAGCAAACTGTCAAAATCTTGTCATAATGGTAAATATAGAGCTGAGCTTAGAAATGCAACAACGCGCATGCGCGGCGGACATCTTTAAGTGCACCGCGCATGCGCCAGTTTGCACGGTTTTTCTGAAAAAAAGGAAAAAAAAGAATATCAATAAGGACGGGCAGCAGCGTCCTCTGCGTACTTTACAAACTTACTGCGATCGCCAACACACTCATGTTGCGATTATAGCAATTACCCCCAGGATCTAGTTTAAGTTCTACTGGGAAGACCCGTGCCCAGCAGTGGGACATCATATGGCTTGTTTTGATGATGATAAGAATCATTGCATCCATACCTCTATCCTCACAAAGTTTGCATTCTTAATACTATCAAGATTATAATATACGACTACGCAGTGGAATAATATTCTCAAGTAAATAATAAAGTAAAAGTATTACAAGTCTCTCAAACAAAGGATACTGCGTTATGCTGAATTCAACGACTAACAAAGACAAAGGAAAGTGCTCAAAGGAACTGGTTTCAGGAAATTAAAGTTTACATATGAATGAGTTTCAAAATTGACTTCTCTCTAGATTTTATTACCAAACCCGTATTGTACTAAATTCGTTCGCATTTTACATTTTAGTTTGGTGACTACGCATCAATAAAAACACGCGTCACACAAACGCACGCAAATACATCGCTTCAGGACACGGCATTTTGGACCACCTCGGACCATTTTGATCCGCAGGTGCGCCAATATTTTCCTTGAACAATGAGATGTTTCTATAGTACTACCTGTGAACTTTTTTGACATTTATGACAAATTGCCGTTGCTCTTATCCTTGTTATACAAATATAGCTTCTATTTCCTATTGTAAAATTACCGTTCAAATGTCAAAATCAAATGAAAGTCTTGTTGTTGTCGGTGGTAGCCTCTCCAGCTTAGAGAGGTCAGTGATGTATATGCATGTCTTAGAAGCTTGTAGGGATCGTAGAGGTTGTAGAGGTGTAGCTTGATAATTATAAGAAAGGGTTTGATAGAATTGCTTCGAGACTGTTGTAGCATTTGTATGTATATTAAACTTGTGTAGTTATATAACTATACAATATACTATTTCGTATCAGGAATATCGACTACTTGTGTGTCATTTGACTATCTCAGAATGAAACCTAAAGAGTCATGGCTAGAACTAACGAGAGTTACTGTATCTACAGAACAGCATCATAATTAGAACAGACTTTGTTCTGTTCAAGAGATGTCAGGATGTATTTACTGTATGTGAGTATGTAGTGTGTAAGGTTCCTATCAATAAGTTCAGTATTGTCTAGAGTAATATAGAATAATACAAAGTAATAACAATCAGCATTATATTTTCAATTATAGTTGGCTCTGGTTACATCAAGGAATTGGAGTAGGGAGGTATAATCGTGTCACTTCCAAGATTACCTATTGCCTAGGAAAAGAACTAGTAAGAAAACTAGGCCGTCTACTAAAACCATTTGCCATGTACATATGCAATACACGAATCTTTGTGTATAAGGAATCTGCAATGTTTAGCTATATTACTACAGCCATAACTTCCTCGACAATAGACACATTGCAATATCTTGTCACCAGTCAATCAGCCAATATACACAAACATTATACACAAATTACACGGTACAGTAAACATAATATTTACAATTTAATGAATTAATACCAAGTAACTTTGAATAATGATCGCACCTTCGTCGTCGACAGAGTTGACACCCAGAGAAAGAGGCTAGGTCCTCGTTGTCTTCTTACGCCCTTCCCAATGGGTGGGCGGGGAACCATTTGGACTCCACTCCTTTTGGTCGTATTAATCGCGGCTCGTTACGATGAGCCGGTCCTTAGGTAGTGAGCCGCCACCCTCGAGTCAGCCAGCCAGGTGAGTCTCCTTGGGGAGAGGCCCAGCTAGCTGTAAGGCTAGGTCAGAATAATAGTAATAATAGGCAACATTTACAATTTCTAACATGTGGGTAGAATCCCATAGTTTTAACTATTTACATATTATGTAAAATAATTCTATATTTAGATCAATAAACAACAATAGATATAAACAGATGGACACTAGATTACGTTATCCAAATAATATAAATATCAACTGTAATAACAATATTGTTGCATCAAATACCTACTTATGTGGGTAGTATTCCATATTATAATTTGTCTAATGCATTTGTGTTATAAGAGTTATCTATCAATGATTATCACATTTACCACCTCTGCAATGCATTATGTGCATCCTAAACAATCGACATAGTATTGATTACAATACAAACATCATACGTTATTAGGTATACGTGTATTAGAATGCTTTATGTGTACGTAATTTTTGAGCTGTTGAGAATAGCGCTTAGCATTTTGAAACAGCATTATAAAGACAAGGGCATAGCGGTTCGACTTCCCAACTTTGTTAAAACATAGAACACAAATCTGTCAAACTTGTATTGTATTATTTATTTTTACGAAAGTATATGGAACCTGTTCCGAAATAAGCGGTTGTTACGGTAATCCAGTACGAGAATAATTTGCACGATTCAATAACAGTTTTATTTATTGGTATAGGTACGCGATGATGAGTCGGGAATTCCTGTGTGTGTGTTTTTTAGGGTTCCGTACCTCAAAAGGAAAACATGGAACCCTTAAAGGATCACTCGTGTTTCTGTCTGTCTGCCACAGCTAATTTACATCGAATCTACTGGACCGATTGAGTGCAAATTTGGTACGCGTTTCTGTGAACCACGGACCCAAACACAGAAGCATAACGTAAATAGAAGAATTTGGAAATCGAGAACCATTTTTGAGGAGCAAACTAGGAAATTAAAAAAAAAGCTTTGCAAACTGTATCGTGTAACAAATCAAATGATAGAACTTAACTTGTAAAGTTATTAAAAAAAAAAAATAGACCATTCCTCCCCTCCCTTATCTCCGAAGCTACTTAGCCAAACATTTTAGAAAAAATATAAAACAAAGGTCTTATTCTATAGACTACAGGAAAACAAATAATAAATTGAAAAAACAGTATATGGTAACATGATAACAAATGAGAGGCTTGCTGTAAGTGTTTCAAACATGTATTTATTTAAGAAAGTTAATTAAAATCGCCCCCTTCCCTTTTTGAAATGACTGAGCCTATAATTTTGAAAGAAAGTCTACAGTGTGAAAATAACGTAGTAAATTGGCTTGCCTGTGGGTCTACAGACTAGTGACGCTTACTGCTAAGCTAGAGGTTGTGGGTTCCATTCCCATGTAGGATAAGTATATTCTACTATTGATATACTGAATCTCAAGTCTCCTTTTTATATATCTTGCTTTTGCACTAAGTCCTCTAATGTTATGTAAAAAGAGTGGCCGATAGTTTTTTATTGCATTGTTCCTTTCATTGGCTTTATCTATTGCTTACGAACAGGCATGTAGTATTTACATGCAGAATCATGGCTTCCACAAGTGTACCTACCAATCTAGTTTTAATTAATTAAGTATGTTTATGAGTATCTTGTCTGGTTGCCATAGTGTTGGTTGTCTAGTTAAATCTTTCAATATTGTTCCGTTACAGAGATTCTGTTAAAAACAAAATGTGAAAGTATGCCAAAGTTTCGCTAATAACAAAAGTGAAATCTAACTGGAAATTAAAGTGTTTTGAAATTCTAAAAATCACACATACTCGTAGGTCCTATCATACATGACGTATTTTATTTTTTTATATAATTTGTTATTTGCGACTGAAGTTTTTTTTAATTACTAGCAATGTGGGTCACACATTACCGTGGCCAGAAATGTTTCAACCAAATTCCAAAAAGGCAGTCGGTGAGTCGCCCTTTTGGAATTTGGTTGATCCAGTGCCGTGTGTCTAGATCCCCGTGTTAATCGAACTATTTACATACTTATAAGTTAGTACGGACCCCACAGTACGCGACTCCCACTCGCATTTGGCCGGTTTTTTATATTAATTTACAATAAGTACATTTGATACAATTGTCATAACAAATATGTAATATCCAAATTAAATATAAAAACCTATATGTATAACAAACCTAAGTATATAACAAACCGTAAAAACCTTTACTGGACTCATTTTTGTAAATCGTGTTGAAAATTTTCATTTCTACTAATCAAGCTTTTCCTATTTGTCACCACTACGAGTATTGTGTTGATGTTGTTTAAAGAATTATGTTGATTGAAGACATTGATATTCGCAAAACAATAATTGGGTTAAAACGATAGCATAAATAAATATTTAAGTTGAGTAGGTACTTAACTTTTTCTCAATGTAGATATTGTAATCTTTTTATATCTTTAACAAAGTATTTTTTATTTTATTTTCATAGATTCCAAGAGGCGTCGAGCTTATACGTAAGCACATTAAAATTTTGTTGTTTTTTTCAAATATTCCACCTGCACATGTTGCCCGAGCCAAAATTAAGTCCAGATTTCTTCTGGGCCCAGAGCGGTACGGTGTCTCTATACTTATACAAATAATGAACTCTCAACCGATGTCAGTTATATCGGCCTACCTCATCAGAGACTAGACAAGTACACAGGAGATATTGTAGTACACAAGTGTATGCGCAGACACAAGTGCACTCTCTATTCCCTCACTCACATCGAAAGAGATTGGGCGCAGGAGCGACTGCTGTGATAGGCTGTGAATAAAGTAGGTTTTTGGTAATAAATCTGAGACAGCATATAATTCGCGTCATTTTTATAAAAAATAGTAGAATACAGAATTTTTCATTATTTTCTTTTCATTTGCCAGTACCTTTCACTATCATAAGTTTATGTTTTGCCCACCGTTTGTCACCACTCGTAGCATTGTCGTCACCCAAGACCAAGAAGGACGATTGGTTTTATTCCCGAATGTTCCAGAGTCCCGAGTAATCTTTTCAGATGCAAGTCAGAAAGAATTCCTTCGAAATGTAGATTAGTATTGAAGTCGTACTTGAAGTTATCGTAGCCATCCGACCTGTTACGAATACAAAGAGATTATTTTCGGCAGTCAAGACCAATTAGGTCGAAGAGTCCCGGTCCCGAATTTTACAGAAAGTCCGAGCTACCTTTCTAGTAAGGACGAGGCCCTCAGTTGCAATCCGGTAAGTTGATGAGCATCATGAGGATGATCCAAAAGCAGTCAAAAGCGATGGACGTCATTAAGATGCGGAGACTACTTCTCTTATGATGCAGATGGCGGGAATTGTATCTGATATTTTTTTACATTATGGTAGTGTTACAAATGTATTTTTTTTTGCTTTTTAGTTTGAAGTAGGTGATTTTTTTACTAAAAAAGTTTTATTTCTCGCTTTTTAGTGTAAATTACAAAAGCCTAAATACCTACACCTGCTTATCACCTTTTTCCGAAGCCGTTAGTTATTGAAAAGTTCGCCTAGCATTTACCATTCCACCGTTAGACCATATGTATTATGCATTATGATGAGCATTAAATTTTAATTAACAACGTTAAGTAAATGCACTAAAGCAAGTGCAAAAGTTATATTTGAAAAATACCCAAATCGCAGTTGCAGTAGTCACAATCTAAAGTGGTTACTAAACGATGCGATAAACAAAATAACCGAATTTTCCCAAAAAAGAATTTAAAATAATAAACATTTCTAATCGTTTTGAAAATTAGATTCTTACAAGGACTACAGTTAAAAGTTTCATAAGAAATAAGAAATAAAAAAATATTTTCTCAATTCATTTTCATTTTTCACAACAAAATTACTGTAATGTTGTCAACGTACAGTCGACTACATTTTGTCACTTTACAAATGCTACACACATCAAAAGTGTCTAGGGATCAAGCATTTTTATGCGGATTTCTTGAGATTGAGATGTGGCTTTGTAATAAATTTATGATTTTATAAATTTATATGGATCCTTTTTGGTGCATTTCATAATTTTAATCAGGAACTGTGAATCAAATTCGAGTAAAAGATGAAAATCAGCTGTCAATATTTTCCCTATAAAAACATACAACGCATTGAAGACATTATTAGTGCTACTGTTTCCCTACTACTGATTAAAACCAACGTTATTATGGAGCGGCGACGTCATTTAAGCAGGGAAGAAATGCTCAGAGCCGTGGGAATGATAGAAGCTGGTTCCCGGCAACGTACTGTGGCTTTAGCTCTGAATACAAGTCAGAGTGTTATCAGTCGACTTTGGACACGTTACCGAAGCACTGGTACCGTGGCTGAGCGCCATGGAGGACGGTATCGCTGCACCACACGGAGACAAGACCGATACATTCAAATCTTAACTCGAAGAGGTCCAACAATAACCGCCATGATGTTAGCCGTGAGGCTTCATCACTCTTCAGGGAACTTAATTAGCGACCAAACAGTCAGAAACCGCTTGCATGAAGTGAACCTTCATTCCCGAAGACCGCTACGGGTACCACCTATAGCAATGCACAATCGTAGGATTCGATATCAATGGGCTCTTGAACACAGAAATTGGGCAGAAGAACAATGGCGTTTCGTGTGCTTTTCTGATGAGTCTCGTTTTGGTATGAGACCGGATACAAGACGTATACGACACTGGAGAACCCCTGGACGCCAACAGCGATTAAAATCCTGCCAGGAAGTCCATCCTTATAGTGGTGGAACCATCATGGTATGGGCGGGTATTTGGATCGGCGGAAGAACTGAGTTGATTTGGATCAGAGGCAACCTCAACGCTCAAATTTATGCTGAGACGATTGTATCAGACGTCATCGTTCCTCTACAAGTGCAAATCGGTCCCTTATTTCAGTTAATGCATGATAATGCACGACCGCACACCGCAAGAGTTGTAAGACAGACTCTCGCCGCAGCTAACATCAATGTCCTGCCCTGGCCTGCTCAGTCGCCAGACTTGAACCCGATTGAGCATGCATGGGATATGCTACAGAGAAGAGCTCTGCCGAATATGGAGGGTATCCAGTCGCAAGAAGACCTTTTTTTGTTGTTGCAACGAACATGGGCGGCCATTCCACAGCGTGATTTGGATGAACTCATTTTGAGTATGCCAAACCGATGTTCTTGTGTTGTTAGTGTTCGCGGTAGAAACACGGATTATTAATTGTTTAAGTTACCCAATAAAATTTTAAAGAAAACTGTTATTTAAGTCTTTTTTTCGAACTTTAATGTTAGTGGTTTAAATGTCAAAAATCCCTTTATTAGGAAAATGGCAAATTTCTTTATTAATGCAAAGGTGACTTGGTTTATCGTTACTGTGACAAACGAAAACACTTTATTTGATGAATCCTTAAAGAAATAAAAAAAAAAAATCAATCAGGAGAAAAGTTATTGCAAAAATATATGTTTGATCCCTAGACACTTTTGATGTGTGTATATTTTAAGTCATCACAGCTTCAAAATGAATGGCGCAAACCATGGTGTTTAATTTTTTCTTGTAATGCAATATAATGTCTTGCATGCGGTGGGGATATTTGTAGAATGTCGGTTTGAATATTTACAAATACTTAACGACTTATGTAGCTGACTGTACTTGTGAATATTCTATTAGACACAACAATGTTACTTTTTTTAAAAATTTTGTATATCTTACATATGAAATTCTCGTGTCACAGTGTTTATAATTTATCTCCTCCGAAACGGCTCGACCGATTCTCATGAAATTTTGTGTGCATATTGGGTAGGTCGTAGAATCAAACAACATCTTTTTTTTTTAATGTAAATCTAAGACATGACCTTATTGACTCTGAGTTTTTGATGTTATTAAATAAATACAGCCAATCTTTGATCAGGCCTATCATAAACGCCGAATCCTTATTTATAAGGTTAAAAGCTCTGGATACTAAAAAAGGAACAGGTCCAGATGGAATACCACCAATCTTTATAACAGCATGCGCATCAGAATTGGTCCACCCCCTGTTATTGATCTTTAACAAGTCCTTGTCATCGGGCATTTTTCCATACAAATGGAAAATGGCCAAAGTAGTCCCTATTCACAAATCAGACAATGATGATTTCATTCACAATTATAGACCGATATCAGTTCTTTCAACATTTGCCAAACTTTTCGAATCAATAATCTGTCCATATTTTCAAGATCACTTGAAACTATATTTAAGTAATCACCAACACGGATTTGTGTCAGCACGTTCCACAAGCACGAATCTAGTACCATTCACTGAGACACTGATAACGGCTATTGATTCTGGTCACCAAGCCGATGTAATCTATACTGACTTTTCCAAAGCCTTTGACAAAGTCCCACATAAAATTCTAGTACGCAAGTTGGTTGCGTATGGTATCACAGGGAGCTTGCTTGATTGGATAAGCTCATATTTAGAAGATAGATCTTTTTATGTTGTAATTAACGGATTTCAATCCACAATACATAAAATCTCTTCTGGAGTACCGCAGGGGTCAATATTGGGCCCAGTTTTATTTAACTACTTTATTAATGATTTACCTGCTTGTTTTCACCACTCCAAGATTTTTATGTTTGCTGATGACCTCAAATTCCTAAGAATAGTTACGTCTGAAGAAGATGTTTGTTACTTACAATCAGACCTCGATAGGCTTATTGAATGGTGTAGTAATAATGAAATGTTTTTAAATCCAAAAAAATGTTATCACGTTAAATATTCTAGGAAGCATAACTTAATTAAATCTATTTATAACATTAATTTAATCGCAATCAGCGAGGTAGATACTATAAATGATCTTGGAGTTTTGTTTGACAGAAAGCTAACTTTTATCCCGCACTTGGACAAAATAATAAAAAAATCCTCAAGGATGTTGGGCTTTGTAATTAGAAATTGTAAAGCCTTTAATCATAACAAATCTAAAATTATCCTCTATAATAGTTTGGTTAGAAGTCATTTGGAATATTGTAGTGTGGTATGGCGGCCTCATTATGCCTTACATAGTCTGCGTATAGAACGCGTTCAAAAACGCTTCCTGTGGCATCTTGCATTTTCTAATGGAGTATCAAAAAAAATTCAGTCATATAATGCCCGATTGAAGCACTTCGCCTTAGTCACTCTTGATAAGAGGAGATGCTTTAATGATGCTTTATTTGCTTGTAAAATTTTTAAACAATATGTTGACTGCCCCATATTGTTACCTTATTTTAATTTACGTGTTCCCTCAAGACTCCCTCGCAACTCAATTACCCCACTCTGTCCCCCATTCAGGCGGACTGTTTTAGGATGCAATTCGCCATTTGCAAGATTCAGTAAGGTTTTAAATCATTGCAGTGATCAAATAGACCTTCACTTCGATTCACTTGCGAAACTTAAATCTAGAATTTTGAATTGTTTGCTATAGATATGTTAGCCTTGCAGTATTTTTCTTTGTTGTTTTATGTTCTACTATGTATTTTTTTTTTCTCTTTAATTTTAAAACTATAGTTTTTACAATGTTGGTATGTGTGTATGGTAGGGTTAGTCTATAATTGTTTCTCCTTTAATTAGTGCATGTGGTGTTTACCTATAAGTGATTGTTACACTCTTTGTCGTATTTTACCTTTGTTTTTAATGTATTGTTAGTGTAAATAATTGTTGGTGAACCTAATAAATAAAATAAATAAATCTATTTTTTATCCCCCTAAATGTTAAGGGTAGTCCAACCCATTTTTTTTTTTTAATTTTTGGGTAAATTTTTATTTTTTTATTATACCGAATTCAAAAATACTTCCAACCCTAAATTTTCACCCTTCTACGATCAACCCCTAATTTTTTATTTACCTCTATTTTGCAAAAACGGGTTATTTTGACGCAGAACTATGTCTGCGAGGGTCAGCTAGTTTTTATATTTGAATCGATTGTTGATTATTTAATGTTAATCTATTTCTTTGGTTCAGCACTCGAACGGTTTTAAGTTGTCCCGTGTCCAAAACTTGTTTTAATTGTCATAGTAACTCTCAAATTTACGCAAAATTATAGTTACGCTTGAATGAGTTGTTTGTTTTAGTATGAATTGCTTTTTATGAACAGATTAAATTAAAATATGTGATTCAAATTACTTTGATTGACCGGGGTTTTGTTGAAGGATCTTCTGATGACACTAGTGGATGACCGAATGCCAGACGAACTATACTATCCAATCCCGAATGTACTGCTACTACTCTCCCTAATCTCCAAAGGAGGGAGATTATCCTCCTTTATTACAACTAAGAAATCCAACTTTAAATTGTCCTTACAGGAACGCCATTCAGTACAGTCTTGAAGTTCAGTAGCAGACTCCTTACTCAACCTTGACTAGAAATACTAGCGGAGTTGTTCTATCCTCTGATAACGTGGCAACTGGTTTGTGGACTGATCGTTATATACCTATCGGATGTTAGGTTGTGGCAACGAAAAAATAAGTTTTACTCTATAGAAATTGTGTACCTATATAACGTGTATCAGGAAGGTGTGGCCATAGTCAAGGGTTGTTAAGTAGTATGTACTCATGATACGGAGTGCACATACCTAATTTTATCAAAGATATTTTTGTCACATTTCAGTTGTGAATGGCGTATGGCATACGTATAGTAAGTATCTCCCATGGTGATAAATTCGATTGTATTAATATAATAAGGCACTGAAATTTTTATGTCATACTTTTTAGGGCTCCGTAGTCAAAATGGCAAAAACGAAACACTTACAGTTTCGTCATGTCCGTCTGTCTGTCTGTCCGTCTGTATGTCAGAGGCATTTAACTCAAAAACTCCCCAGTGAATATTGATTAAATTTGGTGAAAAGACGTCTTGTAGTAGCCGCTACTTAGTTTGCTACTTATCATCTTCGGCAAGTGTTGGGAAATTGTAATTTGACCTTCAAAGAGACATCACTCTCACTCAAATTAATATAATTCTAAATTCCCGTCTATTGACACCGCTGTCTTCTGAACCGCTGTCTTTACATCTTATTATTCAGTAGCAAAAATAGTAAGTATAAGCAAAAACGCCATCTGACTGATACTGTATCAGATTCTACCTCTTGGCTGAGACTTTGGTTACAAAGAGTGTAAAAAATACAGATATTCACCAGAAGATGGCGTTAAAATCAAAATTAATTTCTATAAGCTACAGGTCTTAATCGGGTAAATATTTCATTTTAAGGCTAAATACCTTCGTTTTATTGCCCGACGCTTCGACCGTATTGCAACGGTGGTGGTCACGGGTAGACTGGTTCAGCTCAGGGTCGCCGTCGTGAAGCGAGGGTTTCAGAAATTAACCTCGCTTGATTTTAACTACAAAGCCAAACAGGAAGGGTAATCATTACAATCGGCTATTTTCTTTATATCACTATATAATACATCCTGGATACAAATATCACGACAGGTATTAAGTCGTAGTCGGGTTATAATTTTTTAAACATTATTTTATTATCACTCACTATTACGGAACTGTTGGTTACAATATACAAGTAGGTATTGACTCCACGTGTTAAATCAAAATTATTGGAGGTACCTACTATTTTCTTATTGATTCCGGTTAAGTATTTATAAGATATGATTACAGCCGACAAAGTGAAAGAATAAAATATTTGTGATTTTTTTCTCTCACCTACCCCATTGCGTGGGGTATCATTATATCGGTCTTTTAAAATTGTTTAGGGGTTGTGAAGACCATTTTAAGATTTAGGGATTCGTTTGGGAAATATAAATCTTTAAAGCGCAAGTCCCCCCCTGCCAGCAAAATCACAGTAGTAGTATAAATCTATACTAATATTATAAAGCGGAAGAGTTTGTTTGTTTGTTTAAACGTGCTAATCTCAGTAACTACTGGTCCGATTTGAAATTTTTTTTTTTTGTTGGATAGCCCATTTATCGAGGAAGGCTATAGGCTATATAACATCGCGCTACGACTAATAGAAGCGGAGCAGCGATGAGAAATGTTGCAAAAACGGTGAAAATTTAAATTGTTGCGCGGGACAGCTGGTAAATAATAAAATCAAAAGAAATCTATCACAATTAGGTAGGCTTTACAACATAACGAGTAACAGCAGACCAAGTGAGAAGTAACTAAATTTTCGTATAGTTCCATTGCAAATATTTATATAACGTTGTTAGTAGTATGAAACAAAAACAACAGAAAACCCACTTCTTAACCCGCATTATTCGGATTGAGGTCAACGGACTCATACATTGTGCGTGGATCGACATGGTGGTTCTATTTGTATTCGTTACTAGCGGACACCTCGCAGTTTCATCCGCGTAGTTCCCGCGTCCGTGGGAATACAGGGATAAAATGTAGCCTATATCATCTGGGGATATTGTAGCTTCCCAACGGTGAAAGAATTTTTGAAATCGGTCCAGTTCTTTTTAAGGTTAATCGTTAAATACAAAGCTTGCCTCTTCATAATATTAGTATAGATATTTGATAATGGCTGCTGTAATAATGTAATCAAAATATACGCACTTAGTGAAAATTTATATTGTCTATCTATTTCCACTAATACGATTCATCAAACAAAATAAATACAGTTTTAGGATTCCGTACCCCAAAAGGTAAAAAAACGAACCCTTATAAGATCACTCTCTTGTCCATCTATCCGTATGTTTGTCCGTGAGTCACCACCGATTTCTCAGGAACGGGTAGACCTAGCAAGTTGTTATTTATACTATACACCAAAGTCTATAGTCCCTATTAGGTGTATATAAATCAAGGTCCTGAGTCGGCACGATAAAAATATATGGGCAAATTTAGATTTTCGCAAAAACTTATAATGTAAAACTTGTAATGTAGGTTTTTTCCCTTTACTTGTGCTGTAAGGCCTTGCTTTTAACCAAAATTGACAATTCTAGTTCAACCGGAAACCTATATGGTAGTACCCGTTGACCTAGAATCATGTAGTTTGGCATAAATATTTTACAGCATACACTAAGGGAAAATTACAAAAAAATAAAAAAATGTTAGTTAAAGGATGTTCCCATATTTATAATAGGTATGTACCTACCAACAAATTGCGATTCGCACTTGTCCGGTGTATTTGTATGGGATTTAACCCCGTTTATTTTTTACTTTATTTAATTTACATTATTTGTTGTTCGAGTTGCTATTGTAAAACCTATTTAGTGAAAATTTTAAGTGTCTACATATTGCCATAATATAAGTTCGTGATAAATTTAAGTACTGCCTATTACGGTTCAAGAGATAGAACCCTGTGACAGAAAGACGGTAAAAGAGAGGAGGCTTAGTAATAGGGTTCCTTTGAAGCCCTCAAATTGTCAACGCGAGTTCCGTGGAATATATTATTATTTGACACAATATGTGTAAAATGGGTGTAAAAGATTATATACGCCTTGGAGAATTGTTGTATAAATTAATTTACAATAATCAGACTATAGTACCTATGTTTTGAACATTACGACAGTGTTTATCTAAACTTTTATACTATAATAATATAATAAAGAGACGGAGTTTGTTTGTTTTTTTTAACGCACTTATCTCAGGAACTACTGATTAGACTTGAAATATTGTTTTTGTATTCGATAGCCCGTTCTAAAAAAAACATGTGCCATAATGTAAGCATACTCTTTTGATTCTTAGAATATATAATAATAATTGTTATTAAATATCCTACCTAATAGCTGCAATGCAGTACTCAATAACTTTCTAATGTAAACACCCATTATTTGTATAATTAATGTTAATATGCGCTTGAAATCCTAAATATGTAATATTATTTGTGATTATCAATAATTCACTAATCAAAATAGTCATTTAGCTACAATATAAATAGTCCATTGAAATGTTACATTTTTTAGGCCTTACCTTGCGTTTTTTAGAGGACGCTATTTTATTTTTTTAGATTTGTAGGGGGCGTCAGTGTAAAACTAATACCAAGTTTGTGGGGTCGCCATCCTTGTCCCACGGCCGCCATCTTGAAAATATGGGTTGAAATGGTTTTAACGATATATCTCTTAAACTATTTATCTGATCGCCGACTAATGGAGATAGTTGATGGGAAGAGGCGCCCCGAGCAAGTCCTGCCAAGAAAAGGCAGCGTTAGGGCTGGTGCAGCTCATGATGCCGGATCTATTTCCGGAAAGCGAGTTGCCCGCCCCAACCAACACCACCGAGACAGCAACCGGGGCCTCTGCTTAGAGGGGCTGCGACCCAGACAGCAGCGCATCGACGCACGACCAAGGCAAGAGGCCCAACCTAGGAGACACCGAGTCCTCCGTGGATGAGACCTCTCCAACCAGCCACTCCACGCCCCACTCGATTTGGGATACAGTGCCAGTCCTCAGCAGGGATGGGACAGAGATACAGGACAACTCATCGTCCTATCGGTCTCTCCCCCCACTAGCCCAAAGACAACAGCCTAAAATTAGACTGTCTTTACCCAATATAGCTCCGGCAAACCGGGAGTCGATCCAAGGACCAACCAAGGCTCAAGGAACGGCAACCGCTGAGCCAGGGTCAGTACCTAGTACGTCTACGCAACCAACATCTCAACCGCCGCCGACTTCAGCGGCGGAAACCGCCGATCACAAATTCAAACAACCCATCCTAGTAGTGGACTGACTGGACGGACCACTTTAAACAATTGACGTCCCAAATTGGCCACTCGCCCATTCGGTAGGGGGTTTAAATTTACCCCCAAATCCGGTAACGAGTTCCGGATCTTACAGGCCTACCTTGACGACCTTGGCCAAGAGAAAGCGCCATATTACGCGATAGCTCCACTCACCAGCCGGCCAATTAAATTGGCCATACGAAGACTGCCGGCCGACACCCCCGCAGCAGAGATAGTAGCGGACTTAACCAGTAAGGGCGTGCCAGTTAAGTTGCGGAGGTAGAGAGGTAGAACGCAGCAGCAAAAGCCGCTTACGATACCCAGGAGATCCTGCACATGCCCGGGGTCATCATCGAACCCTGGCGTGGCAAAAAAGGGCCGTTGCAATGCCATCGGTGCCAGGGCTACCGCCACAGCTCGCACAACTGCCGCAGGCCAGTGGCGTGTGTGCGATGCGGTGGCGCGCACCAGGCCCATGAATGCGAAAAGCCCCTTGACCAGCCACCTACCTGCGCACATTTAACGGGTGACCATCCAGCTAGTAGTGCTGCGTGCCCCGTCTATAAACGGGAGGCGCGCAGCAAAAAGTCCGGCCTACGGCCAAAAACCGGACTCCCACAACACATCGTGCACCCCACGCAGGTGGCAGACTCGGCTCCCTGGTCACTCATGGCCAGGGCTAACGAGCCCGCTGTGAGGGGAACTCAACTCAACAACTAGCAGCCACTACCATAAAGAAGAAGAAGAAGAAGAGGAAAAGAAGACAACCAAACCCCAAGCCCTCCAAGTAGAGGGTGAGACGGAGACCGCCAGCACCGGTAGGGACGACCTCGCCAGGCTCCTCACGCTCGTTATGGAGCGGATGAAGTCTAGCGGGATTGACCTATCTGGAGTGGTGAGCCCACTCATGCAAATCCTGTGCAACAACAAGGACTAGTTAACAAAGCCCCCTCGTAGTCGGCTTGCTGGGCCTCTCCGAACAGAGTCTCACCCGGCTGGCCTGACTCGGGGGCTACATCACGGAACAAGACGTGAACAGGGCCTATCGCTCGGGAGCCCAAGCCCAAGCCCCCTAGAGCGAAGGCCAAAGTCAAAGTCAAAGTCAAAGTCAAATATCTTTATTTCGTAAAATCAGGTTAATGATTATTTGAAAACGTCAAATTAAAACATAGGTACTAAAAATTTTATAAAATTATGAATGTTTGAAAAAAAAAAAAACAAAATGAGGTTAGGTGGCAGTTCCAAGTGTAAAGCTCATGAGAAGAAGCTGCCAAGAAACTCATGTGCCACTCTTTTAAAATCATCAAGTTTTTCTTTACAAAAATCAATTTTACCGAATGAACCATTGTGTTTGGTGAGTGTAATCGTTTATAAAATTAGGATAACTAAATAATAATACTATTTGTAACTCTAAAATGAGTATATATAAATGTATTCAGCAAACACAATACTTCACTTCTTACAAAGTAAATATGTATATATACATATAATCTTAAAGTACATTTTAATAGCCTGTGAGAGAAAGCAGTTCAATCCCAAGCGTTTTTGTCTTCCATATAATCAATTATTGAGTAGTAACTTTTCATACACAATTTTTTCTTAATGGTACACTTAAATTTATTACGACTTAATTTTTGAATATCGCTAGGGATTTTATTGTAGAAACGTATACATTGGCCCCGAAATGATTTGTTTACTTTTTGTAACCTTGACGCTGGTATAACAAGTTTATGTTTGTTCCGCGTGTTAATATTATGTATATCACATTTCTTACAGAAACTATCAATATTTTTGTGAACATATATAAGGTTTTCATAGATATACTGACATGCAACAGTCATGATATTGATTTCCTTAAATTTTTCTCTAAGTGAGTGTCTACTACTAAGATCGTAAATTGATCGAATAGCCCTCTTCTGCAGAACAAAAATGGTTTGAATGTCGGCAGCATTCCCCCACAGTAGAATACCGTACGACATTAAACTATGAAAGTAACTAAAATAAACTAATCGCGCTGTTTCAACGTCTGTTAGCTGACGAATTTTTCTAACTGCGTACGCTGCAGAACTGAGTCTATTAGACAATTCACTTATATGTGGGCCCCACTGAAGCTTAGAATCTAGAGTAATTCCTAAAAACTTTGTGGTCTCTACAGGGTTCAACTCATCTTCTTTTATTTTTATAGTGGTTTTTACTGGTTTCACGTTAGGTGTTATAAATCGAATACATTTAGTCTTGCCCTCGTTTAAGAGTAAATTGTTAACATCAAACCAGTTAACCACTTTTGAGATAGCCATATTTACATCTTCAAAGTCTCTTTGCTGGCGTTTTAATTTAAATAAGAGTGATGTATCATCTGCAAACAGGACTATCTCATGATTATTATTTACTAAATATGGTAAGTCGTTTATGTAAATTAAAAACAACAACGGCCCGAGAATAGAACTCTGTGGGACTCCCATTTTGACCACAGACCCCGGGGAGCGTTTACCATTAACATCAACTTTCTGAATCCTGTTACTCAGATAGGACGTAAGAAGATTCAGAGCTGTGTTTTTAATACCATAATGTTGCAATTTCCTGATTAATGTTTCATGCAGAACACAGTCAAATGCCTTAGATAAATCACAGAAGACGCCTAAAGCATCTTGCGATTCCTCCCAGGCGTCAAAAATATGTTTTAAAAGCTCCACACCAGCATCGGTTGTAGAGCGACACCTAGTAAAACCAAATTGTTTAAAGTGTAATAATTTATTTTTGTAAAAGAAGTTCTGCATCTGATCATATATTATTTTATCAAAGATTTTACTAAATGTTGGTAGTACTGATATGGGTCTAAAATTAGTGGGGTCAGACATACTACCCGATTTATACAATGGTATTACTTTACTATATTTCATTAAATCAGGAAATACACCACAATCTATACATTTATTAAATATAAAAGCCAAGTCCTGCGCGATAAAAGAAATTATAGACTTAGTAATCACAACTGAGTTACTCCAGAGGTCGGTAGTCTTCTTAACATTAATAGAATTAAAAGCTTTTATGACATCTATATGTGTAACATAATCAAATTGAAAAGTGATGTCACATTTATTAACATTTTTAATCAAGATAGACTCAGCAACAATAGGTGAGGAATTCAATGACTTTGTAGTGGAGACTGGAATGTCAGTAAAGAATTTTTCAAATGCAGTGGCTACTTCTATGTCCGATGTGATGGTTTTACTATCTATTTTAAGACAGTAATCATTATTCTGACTTCTGACTCTTCCGGTCTCACTATTTATAATATCCCAAGTCATTTTAATTCTATTATCACTGTTTTTAATTTGTGAACTAAGGTAGCAAGCTTTTGCTGTTTTGCAAGTCTGCCTAAATGTTTTAGCATAATTTCTTACATAAGCTTGAAATCTTTCACAACAGTTATACTTTCGTTCATCATACAGCTCATATAATCTTTTTCTACTTTTATGTAGGCCGACAGTAGCCCACTCACTAAAAGTTGCATTCCCCTTAACCATAATCGTTTTGGGAGTGAAAACCGAATCGAAATTATGACAAAATTTATTAAAGAATGTTTTATATAAAATGTTAGGATCACTGTCCTCATTCAACAGTGGAGGGTTACAAATGAGGCGGCTTTTGAAACTCTCAAATCGACTGACAGTTTTAGGGATAACAGTTATACATTTTTTAGTTACTTTTCTACTTTTAATATCAAACGAAATAAGTTGACCACAGTGGTCAGAATCCATTTGATTAATTACTCTCTTGTTATCTACAATAATATCTGTGAATATATTATCTAAACATGTGGCTGTAGTGGCAGTTATGCGGGTAGGCTCTAAAAATAAATTACACAGATTAAATGATTTGAATAGAGCTAAAATCCTCATACTTGAAGTAGTATTCTCTAATAAATTAACATTAAAGTCGCCACATATTATTACATTTTTATTAAGGTTTGTTACCTTATGCAAGACTTTATCCATAACATCTTTAAAAATATGATATTGTGCTGAAGGTGGTCTGTACACAGTCAATACAATAAACCGCTTCAACTCTACACAGGCTATTTCTATGCTACGTTCAACAGAGAAGTTAACAATATCACGGCGTTCTTTGAATTTAAGATTTTTATTTATTAATATTAGTGAACCACCATGTACAGCCAGTTCCCTGCTGAACGAGCTGCCTACCTGGTGATTGTTGAAATTAAACATGAACTGATCGCTCTTTAGCCAGTGTTCAGTAATGTATTTTGTCTTCTGCATATTTTCGTGCCGGGCAACTTGTATCCCCAGTTTGATAGTAATATTTCTTTTTAAAACGTTTACACGTCACACAATTTGGAGGAATATCGTTATTCCTGCACTCCTTAGACGGATGACCAAGGTAGATATGACCATTTTTATATAATACTAAATTGAAAATGAAAAACTATGATGAGGATAATCTTCCCGTTAATATTAAGAGCTCATATTTGGTAATTACTTTCTAGAAGTACCTAGGAACTAGTTTTCGTGTGTCCAAAAAAAATACTTGATTTTTTTGACCCGCCCTCACAATCTTGAAAGTCTAAATGTTAGCGATATTTTTTTGATGGTATCATGGACCAACAACGTGATTTTTAAATCATACCTAAATAACTTATTGAATTATGTACAAAACTAAATTTATTATCATCTTTTATGTCAAATCTCGTTAAAGGTTATCAAAATTGATATGATCAATATGCGTCAATTTGTTAGGTACCAACACTTTTTATATGAATTATATGTGTATTATTTATTCAGTTCAAGTTTTTAGCGGCCGCAAAATGACTGTTAAGTTGTTGTACTTGTTAATAATTTCTGCTGCTGTGACAATATGTAAAACAGGTACTGATATATACTTACTCATTGCTTATTATTACTTTATTATATTTTTTATTTTTAAAATGACTTCAAAGTTATTAAGTATTATACTTGCATTTTATAATTGTACATGTTAAAAATTTCTGTAGCTGAGATATACGCGGATCAGGTATTATTGACTGCCTCTGTGGCGCGGTGGGAGTGTATCAGACAGCTACGCAAGACGTCGTGGGTTCGATCCCCTCCTAGGATAAAACTTTGTGTGATGAGCACGATGATTTACTCTGAGTCTGGGTGTTATTTATCTATAATATTTCTGTATTTAGAAATATATAAGTATGTTTATCTGTTGTCTGGTTTCCATAGTACCATCATACTCTGTTTAGTTTGGGATCAGATAGCTTTGTGTGAGTTTTCCCTAGATATTATTATTGATATTATTATATTATTATTATCTACTGCTACTGCTAGATTGATTTTTTATTACCGCTGTAATATTTTTTATAATAACATCACAGTTAGAAAACATTTGAAAAATATATTTAACTGACTTTAAAAATAAAACAAGGTAATAACAATAGTAACGTAGTCAATTTACAAGATGTACAAAAATACAATAATTTTCACTTTGTCGAAGACAAGGCATAAAGGTAAAAGAAAAAGTCAATATTTAAATAAATAGAAAATGCCCTGTGTGTGTGTGTGTGTGTGTGTGTGTGTGTGTGTGTGTGTGTGTGTGTGTGTGTGTTTGTGTGCGTGTGTGTGTGGATGTGTAGGTTCAAAATTTAAAAAAAACTAAATTCTTTATTCACTCAGGATGCAAAACCACTATTGTGATACGTCGGGATTCTACATGTACATGTAATGCCAAGTTCGCAAACAATAGGTAAAGCCAGAGAAAAAAACATGGCAATAAAATTCGCGGCCACTCTTTTCAAATTGCCAATTTTACAATGTTTGAATGATAATAAACTTGATTTGGGGGTAAAACACCATGTTAAAGGACTGATGCATTTTATACTATCGAAAAGTCGAAACAAGAGATAAATTAAAATCAGCCTTAGTGGGCACAATATGGTAGGAGAGTAGGAGATTATTAAATTCGTATTTGATAATGTTAAACAAAGACGCGTAAAGGTAGTTCGGATTATCCTGACTAAAATCTATATTAGCAATACGGACAGAAACATTTGTGTTAAGCCATCTATTGCCCTTTTTATGGAATTGTTTTATTTTGTTTATTACTACGGAGTTTATAAGTTAGTGTATAGATGGAGCTACTTTCCAAATTAAAAGTCGGTGTTAAGATTTTCCGACAAGCTTTAAATACTCGACTGTGTTTCTTATTCGATGCCAATAAATCAGGCTTGGTGTTCAAACCAAGTTGGGGTCCTGATTTCTTTTTGTGTTTTATTTACAAACCCCCAAATTTCACCTAAACCTTTATGGAAGGTTTAACATGGTCCTTCGAGCCGGATGGTAAAGTGATCTAGTCCTAGAAGAAGGAAACCTCATCAGGTGGTTACCCTGTAGTGAAAGTCACGGGTAATACATCAGCCTCGCAGCCCTTGGATTGATGGTCAAACTAGGGACCTTATCAGCCATCGTCAAGAGTGGTGCGGAGGAAGGAAAAGGAGGAAGAATCAGCAGAGCCAAGGTGGACTGCAGACGTCAAGGATATACGGACTGGTCACGGAACACAGGAATCTGAAAAAAGGAAGTGAGTGAGTGGTGGTAAAAACGTGAGTAACTCGAGTCATTCAACTACTAGCCAAAGTGAACCTTAGAGACGTTAAGAAATATTGTTCAAAAATTCAACCATATTCTTGACTTTGTAGACTTGTAAATTTCGTTGTTCGGTTTTGGACTTAGAATAATATTTAGATTGTTAGTTTTAGACATAGCCTAAATTTAAGACAAATTTGTTCAGACGGGGAACCTATGCCCGATTTCGGCTAGGATTTCAAAGTGAAAAACACTTTTAGATTTGTTTATATTGACTTAGAAAAAATTGATATCAAAATGTCTTTGCCAACGTTAGTTAAGATCCAAGATGACATTTATAATAGATTGTCAAGGTCAATGATCAATTTCAAGAAGTCTCCAAAAGATCGACTTACCTATGATTATATTAATACTAGGTTAGAAAATGTAGAAGATTTATGGTCCAAATTTAATACAAATCACTCTGAAATTGTTAAAAGTGTTGATACGGAAGATTTGCTTGTTTCCCCGTATACAACAAAAGATTTGTACTTCACTACTGAAGAACTTTATTTAGATTTAAAGTGTGAACTTAAAATTGCTTTATGCAAAGTAAAAAAAAGTGATTCAACTCAGCTTTCGGATACTTTAACTCCTAATTTTTCTAAAAATAATACCATTAATACTGTTAAATTACCTCGAATTATAATTCCCACATTTTCGGGGAAATATACAGAATGGCCTACATTTAGAGATTTATTTGTTTCTGCAATTCACAAAAATTCTAATTTAGATAACGTTCAGAAACTTCACTATTTAAAAGGATATTTATGTGGAGAACCAGAGCAGCTATTACGTCATATTAACATTTCTGATTTAAATTATAACCGGTGCTGGGATCTACTAGTATCTCGCTACAATAATAAAAAATATCTTTCCCATAATATACTTAATAGATTGTTGGGCCAAAGAAGCATTACACATCAATCAGCAGCAGGATTAAAAGATCTTGTAGATACTACATCTGACTGCTTGAATGCTTTAACAAATTTAGATATCAATGTTAGTTCTTGGGATATTTTAATAATTCACATTCTTACTTTGAAATTGGATCAAGAGAGTAGAAAAGAGTGGGAATTGCAGGTCACTAGTAGTAAGGAGGTTGATAAATTACCCACTTACGAAGAGTTTAAAGATTTCCTAACAAGTAGATACAGAGCATTTGAATTCATAGAACCTAAACTGAATAAAAATGTGAATGTCAACGCCAACAAGCATAGCGCTTTTCATGATGCACTATTGTTATGTCAGTATTGTAAAGATGAACATAAAATATTCAATTGCAAGCAATTTTTAGATAAAGACGTAGATACTCGCCGTAAATTTGTTCAAGAAAAAAGCTTATGTTTTAATTGTCTAGGTCAAAATCACTCTGCAAAGAACTGCAGATCCGCGATCACTTGTCGAATTTGCAAAAGAAGACATCATACTTTATTGCACCCTGAGAGTGACGGGGAGCCCTCTGGAGGTAAGGGAGAATCGACTTCTTCAAACTTAAGGGTTTTACAGGCAAAAGAATGCTCTCATATGGTTCAAGTGGGGGACGAAGCAGAAGTCGTAACATGTTTTTCTAAAGCGTCGGCTAACAATCAGATTTTGTTAGCCACGGCTCTATTGAGGGCTGAGTCGAAAGGTGGGAACAGATATACCATACGAGCCTTGTTGGATCAAGGTTCTGAGGCTTCTTTTATCACTGAGGATGTCGTTCAAAGCTTAGGTCTGCGAAAACAATCAGCCAGAGGGGTCATATTTGGGGTAGGAGGAGGAAGTAAAATAATTTCCAATTCGCTTGTTGAAGTGAAGATTCAGTCCAGAATAGATTCTTCCTATGAGTTGGTAGTTAAAGCATATGTTCTTAAAACGATAACTTCTCTATTACCTTCTAGGGAAACGATATGCTTAGACTGGTCGCAGGTTAATGAAATACAGTTAGCAGATCCTAGATACCATACACCAGACAAAGTTGATATGTTGTTAGGGGCCGAAGTGTATACTAAAGTTATTCAAAAGGGGCTTAAGAAAAGTCCCAATGATTCAATCGTAGCTCAACGAACCACCTTAGGGTGGATTTTATCGGGCACTATTGATTTAACAGCTAATTGTTCTTCTAACATTACAATGTTACATGTTCACGTTCATGACACCGATGAAATGCTGAAGAAGTTCTGGGAACTCGAAAAAGAACCTAATGAAAACAGAAAACATATACTTACAAAGGATGAAATCAAATGTGAACGAATATTTAAAAATACAACTTCTAGAGATAAAAATGGTCGTTATGTGGTTAATTTGCCGTTTCGAAATGAAGATCCTAGCTGTAAATATGGAAATTCAAGAAATATAGCAATCAATCGATTTTATGCCTTGGAGAATAGGCTAAATCGAGACAAAGAAATTAAAGCTCAGTATACAGAAGTTATTCA
This sequence comes from Herminia tarsipennalis, assembly GCA_945859575.2. Taxonomy (NCBI): domain Eukaryota; kingdom Metazoa; phylum Arthropoda; class Insecta; order Lepidoptera; family Erebidae; genus Herminia; species Herminia tarsipennalis. Next base: position 20,334,654 of record OX243835.2, read on the forward strand.
TGAGTATTTAACTCTGGGCCATATGAAGTTAATACCAGCAACGGATAAATATAATAATCAGGCTGTCTATTTACCTCACCATGCCGTAATAAGAAACAACAGGGAAACCACTAAGCTTCGTGTAGTGTTCGATGCATCTTGCAAGGGTAGTAATGGGATATCACTTAATGATGATTTGTTAATCGGACCTACTTTGCAATCCGATTTGAGGCATTTACTACTTCGTTGGAGAAAACACCCAATTTGCCTTATATCGGACGTAGTAAAGATGTACCGTCAGATATATGTAACAAACGATCATACTGACTTTCAACGATTTGTGTGGAGGGATACAAAGGAATCTGAAATTCAAGATTATAAGCTTCTTACTGTTACGTTCGGTACAGCTTCAGCACCATTCTTGGCTGTACGATCCTTACAACAGTTGGCGTATGATGAAGGAGAAAGTTATCCTTTAGCTGCAAAAAGAGTTCTAAACGATTATTATATGGATGATCTTATGACTGGTTGTGAAACTATTGGTGATGGTATTGAAATATACCGTCAAATGAATGAGCTATTATCGAAAGCAGGAATGGAATTACAAAAGTGGTCAAGTAACAGCGATGAGTTACTACAAGCAATAAAGGGTAATCATAATATTAAGAAAGGAATCATGATAAAGCAAGATGAAATATTAAAGACACTGGGACTTACCTGGAATCGCAAGGAGGATACATTCCAATATTCTGTACAGTTGCAGCCTCTACAAGAACCTATAACCAAAAGAAAAATACTGTCAGACATATCTAAGTTATTCGACCCATTAGGATGGGTTACGCCAGTAGTTGTGATAGCAAAGGTATTAATACAAAAACTGTGGGTTACTGGAATCGGATGGGATGAAGTTATTCCAAATGAAATAAAACAAGAATGGTTTACTTACCGACAACAACTGCAATGCTTAACAGAGTTTTCAATCCCTCGATGGTTAAACAGTAAACAAAGTGATAAGCAGATCGACTTGCACGGTTTTTGTGATGCGTCAAAAACTGCATATGCAGCAGTTGTGTATGCACGAGTTGTCGATGCTGAAGGTGGTGTTCATGTCACTTTACTTACAGCTAAGTCTAATGTGGCACCTATAAAAACTATTTCAATACCCAGGTTAGAATTGTGTGGCGCGGTCCTGTTGGCCAAACTTCTGCAAGAAGTCTCTAGAGTAATGGGAATTGATAAATCCAGTTTATATGCATGGACAGATTCAGAGATAGTGTTGGCATGGATTAACAGTCATCCCAACAGATGGAAGACCTTTGTAGCAAACAGAGTCTCTGAAATTTTATATATTAGTGAACCTCAACAGTGGAATCACATTCCGTCAAAGCAGAACCCTGCCGATTGCGCGTCCCGTGGTATTTACCCGTCAGATCTATTAACTTCACGATTGTGGTTAGAAGGTCCTGCGTTTCTGAAACAGAATAAAATACTATTGGTTAAACGTAAAAATGTTTCTACTACTGTAGAAGAAATTAAAGCAAATAACATAGTATCGTTACAAAATGACAATTTTATTTGGGATAAATATTCCTCACTTACCAGATTAATTAGAATCGTAGCGTACTGTAGACGCGCATGTGAATGGAGAAAACCTAAAGAACTAAGAAATAAATCTTACTTAAGCGCCACAGAGATAAGGTTAGCTTTAAATGTCTGTATTAAGGAATGCCAAAAACAATGTTTTCAGGAAGAACTGTTACTCCTGCAAGGAACAACTAAAAATAAGCGAACATCTTTAAGTTCTCTAAACCTTTACCTGGATTCCGCTAATATTTTAAGGGTGGGCGGCAGGCTGGATCAGTCTGATCTTGATATGAATCGAAAACATCCGATATTAATTCCACGAGTTTCTTATTTAACTAATCTTTTAATAGCTGATGCTCACCGATTAACTCTTCATGGTGGTATTCAGTTGATGTTGAATTATCTAAGCAATCAATATTACATAATCGGCGTTAAAGCTTTAATTAGATCTTATGTGAGAAAATGTGTAATTTGTATACGTTATAATGCCTCCATAAAACCGCAACTGATGGGTCAATTGCCATCGTCTCGTGTAATACCTAGCAGGCCTTTTATAAGTAGTGGAGTTGACTACGCCGGACCGATTAACTTAAGAACTTCTAAAGGCAGAGGTCACCGCTCGTTCAAAGGTTATATTTGTTTGTTTGTATGTATGGTAACTAAAGCCATACACCTCGAAGTTGTAAGCGATTTAACTACAGAAGGCTTTTTAGCAGCTTTTAAAAGATTTGTAGCCAGACGTGGTCACTGCAAGGACATTTGGAGCGATAATGGTACAAACTTTCAAGGTGCGTCCAAGGAACTGCAGATTCTGGTCCGTTCTGAAAAGTCAGGTATAGCTAAAGAAATCGCTGAAACATTAGCCAACGAAGGAACAACATGGCATTACATTCCACCACACGCTCCAAATTTTGGAGGATTATGGGAGGCTGGAATTAAATCATGCAAACTACATTTACGCAGAGTAATAGGTAACTCTACGTTGACTTACGAGGAAATGACAACTTTATTAACACAAATCGAAGCGTGTTTAAATTCACGTCCTCTCTGTCGACTTACGGATTCAAACAATATAAACGCTCTAACGCCAGGTCATTTTCTAGTGGGTGAACCAATTATTAATGTAGCAGATCATAATTATGAAACTACGAATATCTCAACCTTAAAAAGATGGCATTTAGTCCAAAAAATGATGCAGGTATTTTGGCGTCGATGGTCAAACGAATATTTGACGACGCTTCTTCATCGATACAAGTGGTCGCAACAAACTCCTGAACCTAGCATTGGGGATATAGTTTTAGTAAAAGAGGATAATTTACCTCCCTCCAGGTGGCTCCTTGGTAGAGTTAAGGAAAAGCATCCAGGTCAGGACAATCTTACACGAGTAGTAACTTTACGTACCAGTACCTCCACAATCAAGAGGCCGACATCTAAGTTGTGTGTCTTACCTATAGGATAATTGTATTAGTAATAGATAAGTTAGGTTACTTTTATTGTCTTTATCTTCATTTAATTCTATTAGAGGTCGTATTTGTTTTTATGTTTATGTTTAATATATGATGAGATTTACTTAATTAGGCTATCTTCCAATTTCCATGTATATGTTAGATATGTTAACTTGGAGTATAAGGTTGTAAAATTAGGGAAGCTATCTTTAGAATATTAAGGACATATAAGAAATTACTGTCGCTCTATATGTCCTTGGTGGGCGGCATGTTAAGCCATCTATTGCCCTTTTTATGGAATTGTTTTATTTTGTTTATTACTACGGAGTTTATAAGTTAGTGTATAGATGGAGCTACTTTCCAAATTAAAAGTCGGTGTTAAGATTTTCCGACAAGCTTTAAATACTCGACTGTGTTTCTTATTCGATGCCAATAAATCAGGCTTGGTGTTCAAACCAAGTTGGGGTCCTGATTTCTTTTTGTGTTTTATTTACAAACCCCCAAATTTCACCTAAACCTTTATGGAAGGTTTAACATTTGTATTAAATTTGTTTAGGCGGACTGTACTCACTGGCCTACATGACGTGATCTTGTTTACTTTAGCCGCTGTATGAATAGGAAAGGTGACTTTCTGTCCACAGTGATCATAATAATAATAATATTTTTTTATTTGTGTAGCATGAGTTCATTTACAGGTTTGTAATGTAAGGTGTTAAATATTATAAAAGCTCTGCATGTTTCGCCATGTCATTGGCATACAAGTTTTAAGTAATTATGAAATTAACTTTTTAGAGATTATTTGAATGTAGATTTAACATTATAAAACAAAAGGTTTATCTACAATCAGTACTAGTCTAAAAATATATATGAAAATACTAGCGAAACGATATAAAATTAACAAAAACAAAACGTTATAATAGTATGTTATGTACTCATAAAATCATCTAATTTATAAAAACAAAAACTTTCAATCACTACCTCATTATAATAGCAACAGTTAAAAAAAATGTTATCTAAGCATGTGGCAGAATGTGATGTAATCCTTGTTGGTGCGCTAAACAAATGCTTCAAATGAAATGAAATCTAATACACATAAGTGACTGTTCAAGTATATTAACGTTGAAATCGCCACATAAACTACATGCTTGTCACCATAACTAATAACTTTTAGTACATCATCCATTATAGTCTCGAAAAATTAAAGTCACTCTGTGGTGGACGGTAAACACAAACAACAATATGATCCGTTAATTCTTTACGTTACTATTTACACTATCAGAAACAAAAATCATAGAGCCACCATGTACAGCCTTCTTCCTTATAAACATGCTTACCATACTATAATTTTCTATATTAAAAATCAGTTCATGGTTTTTTAACTAGTGTTCTGTGACACAAAAAATACCATCATGGTGGGTCTTTAAAAATAATTAAGCTATTGCATAGCTTCTATCGCGGGCCTTGAGCGCGGGGACCGAATCCAGAAATTCCGTAACGAAAAAACCTCACGCTCCCCACTCCGACGGGCACAGCGGTGATACTTTTTACTTTTGCCATCTATCAATGAATAGCAGAACTTTTAATGATTGTTTAAAATCTAAAAAAAAACTTTTTTTTTTAATTTAAAAAAAAACTTATAAAAACTAAAAAAAAAATATTTTAATTGCTTTTTTTAAATTTAAAAAAAAACAATTTTTTTTAAAGAAAAAAAAAACGAACATTGTTTTTTTATAATTAAAAAAAAACACTTAAAAATATATATATTTTTTTTTAATTGCTTAAGTTGATAAAAATACTATGCAATAGCTTTACCGCGGCAGTCCCCGAGTGCCATACATTTTTTTTATTTACTGAATATGTACTATGGTTAGACCACATCTCTGCTTATTTATGTATCGGATTGGCTCTTACACAAGGTTATAAGTTTTCCAAACCGTCTTCATTTAACTTCAAGATTCTTAATTCGTTTATTTAATTTTGAATATTTCCTACGTTTTTTATGGCTAAGTAACTTAAACTTATTTTCACATGTGTGTGTGTGCACAGCAGGGCTGTTAATTGTTAAGAAGTTCACATAATGTTTCACCATCAGCTCTATTACGTGTGGTATAATACTAGTATACCATAATAAAGCAATTGAATAGCAATCCGTCAAATATTGGATAGTTCTACTTCACCAATTGGTGGTTTTTGAGATCAAGATGAAATATACCTAAATTACTTTATCATATTTTAATATTTTTATTTCCCTCGATTGCTCTCGGATCCCATCATCAAATCTTGATCTGGTGACAATAGGACCAACTTGGAAGTATACCCTTTTAAATACAAAAATATTTTATCAAATTGGTTCAGCCATCTTCGCATAATCGGTGAACATGCATGCAGACAAACATAACCTTCTCCGTTTTTTAAATTACAACAGTAATTATTACATTATTTCTTTGGCACGCTCTACACCTCAATTGGTTTGACGGATTTCGCCATGTGAGGCGTCTCGGGATGCGTCCTAAGTGGGGGAATGAGATGAGAACATTAAAATTATTCAGTTAAAAAAGTTACGTGTGTCTACGATGTGCGGTCACACAAACCGCAATGGAGCTTCAGATCAAAATGACTTGCCAGAACTGTTTCTGCCAATGCAACTATCATTAGGTACGGTGCAAGTGCAGCTAAACTTGTAGGTACTAAAACTCTTAGACTACGGAAGAGATGGAAACAGTAAAATCAAGCAATTTAAAAAATCTTAGCTTGCTGTGAGACCACACATCGATGGTTAAAGGTATAGGCTGTTCACTGACCGTGCAATGGACACATCTTCGTCCAGTACTGAACATAAACCTCTCCTAATTTCCGCCCCAACTCCCAGTCCCTTGCCTTTCGCATCCAGTCTTAGTTTTTTAGGTCGTCCGTCCATCTGGCTAGAGGCCGTCCTACCTTTTGTTTACCGAGTCGCGGTCTTTACGCTACGACTCGTTTGCTCCATCGCCAAATATGGCCCTTTGCCACTTCAGCGTGCTTAACCTACGAGCTGTGTCGGTAACTTTAGTTCTTTGTCAGGTGATCTCGGTGGCCTCGGTGACTGTAATTTTTTAGGTAAAATAAATTTAATTAATTCATGTTTGCAGACTCATTGAGCACCTTACAGTCAGATCGAGACAAACGTGAAACAACGGCGCCTGGACATGTCAACGTTTCTAGTCAACTTTTAGAACTTGAAATAAAGTTTGAAAAACTCACTCATAAAATAAAACATCTTGAAGAACGTTACAAGTCGTTTCAAGTAAGTACTAAAGGAATGATTTTATATAGGGTCTACTCCTTAGAAGTTCTATCTAGGAGATAGATTTTTCGAGTGTGTCTATGTATGAGAGTTGGTAGGTTCGTAATGTTTGTTGGTATGTCCATTCCTTTGGCACGTTTTTCAGCCATACAGATCAACCTGTGTGACGGATAAAATTAAGTGAGGTGTTGTTAGGTTAATACGTGACATATATTATATAATTTTCCCCATATGTTATTAATTTTAATCAGTCAGGGTTTAATTTCTTGTTACCTACTCATTTTTGCAGAAGACGTTTTTTTATTTTTTGTTAACGAAGCGTTAATGTATATTTATAATAACTAATATTAAAGGGCTATACATTTTTAATGTTTTATAATTCACTAGCTGTGCCCGCGACTTCGTTCGCGTGGAAGTTGGTTTTATATTAAGGTAGTTTATATTACAATTTAACTTCTGTGTAAAACATATTGGAAACATGCTCCACAATGCTTTGTGGCATCTATGGATATTAGGGCCTAGCTTTAATCAGGGCCCGACCTATGGCAGGGTAAGCCAAGCAAATGCCCAGTGTAGCAAAATGAAGGGCGACAAAGTTTATGGCGCCAGACGGTTAGAAGACAAATTATAAAAATTCACATGCTTTCAGCATCTCGACAAAAAAGTATTTCACCAAAATGATTTGCATCACATCTAATATTATTAATATTAAAAAATTCCCCCCCTCCCCTCATCACGCGAGAACTTGGGCAGTTTCGGGTTAAATGAAGCCCAAAACCGCCCAAGTACTCGCGCGAAATTTTGTGTTAAGGAGCTTCGATTCTGACTCCGAAAGGTCGAAAATTCCGATTGATTTTAAACCTCCGACTCCAACTTTGGCTCCGACACTTTTAATCGGACGTTTTAATCGGCGGTACCTAGCCGCTCCTTCAAGATAATTTATACATAGGTAATAAAGGTATGATGAAAAAAAACTCTCATAGATTCCCTATGATCGCGGGTTATGTCTTGCCCGAGCGATCTTTTCCGAGTCTAAAGTACACCCACTTTGTGTCCGTGTAGTAAAGTCCCCCGCGAAATAAGGCTAGTTATGTTTTTATAAAAATATCCTGTTTTTAAAACATTGCATTCCCGCGGTACTGTGATGCGTGTTCAAACAAACAGACAACATTCAAACGTTTTTAAAAGTTATACTCAAATATATATTTTTTTGTGTTTAAATATTATTTCTAAACTTATTTCAATATTTTTTCTCACTCACTTTAGAAGATTTATATATTATTTTATAATGTCTACATTGGTGAATTAAAAAATAGGTGTGTCAACCTGTCGCAAATTAAGATCGTAAGAATTTCAGATTTTTTTTATTTATTTGTAATGTAATATTGTTTTTCATTTCTACATTCATAACATAATCACGATTCATGCAAAACAATGATAATGGTGCCTATTGAAAGTGATAGATTAATATGAAAATTTGTTAAAGAAAGTAAACATGTTAAATACGAGATAAAAGCTTGTATATTAGGTATACATTTGGAAAAATACTTAAAAAAAGAACAAAAAGAATTTTAAAACAACACAATAAGAGATTCGCACACTTGAAACTCGATACTCCGACCTCGCTCGTTCAATACCGCCACTTGTGCCATTAGACCACCTCAACCGATACAAATGCAGTGAAAATAGCTGATCTTAAGAAAATTAAAAATGTTGTGTTTAGCTCCTTATAGTTATAGCGTGAAGTTACTGTTTCCATGGGTTACAATTGTAAATAATGTCTTAATGTGGAAAAATTTGTGATAAACCATAATGGTTCCACCAAACATACGTTGCTGCTCGCTTCCCATAGACGATAGCGTAATAATTCATGTAATGACCCATAGTATTTACAATAAAACTGCAAATTTTCATGAAGATCCGTCAAGTAGTTAGTGTGTTATGACGATAAATAGCTATATACATTATCCGTTATTGCTTAGCTCCTATGGGAAATAGCGTGATAAATTATAGCCTATATGTTAATACAGACTTATTAGAACACACATACAACATTTCAACTGAATCTGTCTGGTAGTTTTTGCGTGATGCGTGTTCAAACAAACAGACAGACAGACAGACAGACAGACAGACATTTCTATAAATACTCTTTTCGAACATTTCCAATTTTTTTTTTTACTTTGTTCGGCCATGTACAGACACGTGACATTTACGATTTTATTATATGTATAGATATAGATATAGATATAGATATATATAAAGATGTAGATAGAAGATAGTACCACGAAATTTTTTTGGAAATAAATGTACGATTTTTTGTTTGTTTGTACATGGAGAAGATGGGCGTCCAGGTCCCAGAGGGCTTACTGTAAGTATACAAATAATATACCTAACTAGCTTTAGCTCGCGGCTCCTTTTAGTTAGTATAAATGCTCGACTATCTCTATAACAAATTTAATTTATTCCGATTGAGCGATTTAAGCGTTAATACGTAACAGACATATTTTCTCATTACGACTTTCACATTTATAAAATGTAATAGCTCAAAAATTTCAGAGATCTAACTTTGATACTGACGGAGTTTTATAGAAACTTACAACCACTATTTTACCCTTTTAGGGGATATATTTTTTGATTTTCTAAAAATCAGATGCTTACATTACATAAGAAATATGTCATCAAAATTTCAAGTCTCTACAATGTGCGTTGATACATTAGTCAGTCAGTCAATCAGTCAGTCAGGACAAAGAATTTTATGAAATAAACTAGTTTTCACCCGCGGCTTAGCCCGTGTTGTTGGTTATCTCGATAAAAGCTATCGTATCTCCTTCTGCGGTACTTAAACTATCTTAATATCAAATTTTATTTAAATCGATTTTGAATCTTTCACATTAATAAAATGCATTAGCTGTTGTATGTATTAAGGGTTGATTTTGGCTTCCAAATAAAATGCTAGTTACACATGTATTTTTATTTACAGCCACAAAGGTAAATACATTTTTGGCAGATCTAACTTCAAAACTGACGAATTTTTGGATCAACTTATAACCCCTGTTTTACCCTCTTAGGGCTTGATTTTCCAAAAACGGTAAAACACATGTTTATTTATGTTAAACCAAAAAGCCAAATACAAATTTCCGCAGATTTAATTTTAAAACTGACGGAGTTTCAAACAAACTTGCAACCCTTTTTTTACCCCCGTTAGGAGTTGATTTTCTAAAAACGCTAACACGTATTTCATTATTTCAAACTAAAAAGCTAAATATAAAATTTCACAGATATAACTTTAAAACCGACGGAATTTGATAAAAACTTGACAACCTCTTATTTACTCCCTTAAGGACTAATTTAAATACGTGTTTCATTATTTTAAACCAAAAAGCTAAATACGAAATAACACAAATCTAAATTCTAAACGGACGGAGTTTCTTACAAACTTACAACTACAATTTTACCCCCTTAGGGGAGGAATTTTCAAAAATACCTTCTTACATTATATAAGTAAATACGTCCTCGAAATTTCACGTCTCTATAATCAGCGGTTTACACTGTGCGTTTATCCATCAGTAATAATGTCTATAAATTTAAATTGTTGGTGGTTACTTTATTGCATAAATATATTTTTTCTTTTCGTAGGGTTTGAAAGGTGAAAAGGGTGATCCTGGAATTGATGTAAGTATAACTCTGATTAAGGCCGCTTTCAAAAGTTGCCTAAGTTTATTTGAATTTTGTCTTCTAGTACATGCCTATTCGATTAAATGATTTCTTAAAATAATAACTAAAATATTGATTTCGCTTTATTTTTATAAAAACCTAAAGGACAATGTCTAAAATGTAAAGGCCACATCACTGCCAGTCACAGTCGCTCTATGATTTAAAAAAAAACTTCCTTATAACTATTTATTTGTAGTTTTTTAAGTTACTACATATAATAAAAGTTAGGTTGTAAACAATAAATTGGTCGGAAAAAGTTGGTATATATAGCGTAAAATCCAATTGAATAGAATGCTATTTGTCTAGGAGCTCAGGTATCCTACTAGACTTTTACTACCTACCTAATATAAACACTCGAAGCTACCATAGCTACTGCCACCCTATGACCATTCGATTAAACTTCCGAAGACTTTTAGAAGTCTGCAACTGAATCAGTTCAAGTTTAAGTTACACTCATGGCTAAAAGAAAAATGTTATTATTCTAATGTTATGATTAATTTATTACTACACTATATTTAACAATGTCATTTCAATTATTTATTTAAAAAAAACTATTTTAACGGTATTAATTTATAAATCTCATCAAATTTTGCGTGTTACTAGTGGTTATATATGTTGGTCTAATCACATTATTATGTACTCCAACAAATAGTTTGTGCTAAGTTTATGCAAAATGAATCATTTCATTTCATTTCTTTATTATAGGGAATCACAGGGGCTCCTGGTGAAGAAGGGCCTTATGTGAGTATACAAATTTATTTCTTACATAGTCGAAATAAACAATATTTTTTATTTTATTTCTTATTAAAAATATTTGTGATACAGTAATCTCACCGAGAGATTAGGAACAACTATTGACCTTGCCCTAACGAATTTATATGCAAAATTGAATCAGACTTCCCAAAAAATCTTTCACAACTCAAATTAAAGAAAACTGCAACATTTCGCTTTCAACTTTTGAGCCTTAGTTTGTAACTTTTAATTAATTTGTAAATTCAAACATCCGGTGCCAAGGGATGAAAGAATAAATAATCATCATTGCAATCCAACGTGGCAATGCTGCCAGCCTTCTGGGAACGTTACCAGTTGACGTCGATGGGGAAGAATCCTGTTTTGAATAGTTCTAAAAGAACTCAAAACAGTTTTCTCTGCCTTTCTTTCTCTGTATTATTTTAGATGTAAGTAATGTTATGATTTTTAATACAAAGGAAAATAAAGATTATACTAGATAATCTTTATTTTCCTATGTATTCAAATTTCAATAATGTAGGTAATTAACGAATAAAATTATTGACATTATTTTTTTTTTTTGTTTCTACAGGGAGTCGATGGTTTTCGAGGACCGCATGTAAGTATTGTTTTTAAATATTTTATTTATGTCTTGTTGTTTTTGCAGAAAGCTTACACATTGATCTTAATGCGATACCAATGTGTGAGCTTAGCTTACATATATACATATCAACCCATACGATGGCCCACTGCTGGGCACGGGTCTCCCCAGTAGAACCTACTAGTATGTAGATCCTGGGGGTAATTGCCACAATCGGCACGCTTGGCGAGCGGGTTGGCGATCGCAGTAAGGCTTTAAGTACGCAGAGGACGCTGCTGCCCGTCCTCCGGAGTGAAATACCTTAGTCGCCTTGACGACACCCACGGGAAGAGATGGGGTGGTACTATTCTTAAGCCGGCACTACTGATAATAATGCGAGAGATAGATTGATGTTTGTAACTCAATCACGCCTGATTGGCTGAACGAATTTGGCACAAAGATAAATTAGGCACACATATCATTTATATATGATATAAAAGTCTGGAGAAGTACATAGGCTAGAAATTTATATCCCACAAAAATCTACGGTTTTACACTAAATATAAAACATTGTAGTTTGTTGTTGGCAGTGTTATTTTATTGTACATTTTTTTAATTCTTTTTGTAGGGTCGGATTGGTGAAAGTGGTTTCCCGGGATTGCCTGTAAGTACAATTCTTATTATACAGCTTTCCCAAGTTGCGGAAGACTGAAGTCTCATCTTCAGGTGATTTTAAAAAAAATTACTCCATTTTACGGCGGTTTTGTTTAATTTAATATAATAATAATAATATCTTGGGACAACTCACACAACGCTATCTGATCCCAAACTAAGCAGAGCTTGTACTATGGAAACCAGACAACTGATAAACATACTTATATATTTCTAAATACATACATATTATAGATAAATAACACCCAGACACAGAATAAACCATCGTGCTCATCACACAAAGTTTTGGATCGAACCAACGACCTATTGCGTAGCAGTCGGATACACTCCCACCGCGCCACAGAGGCAGCCAAAAACCGTCATAATTATTATTAATTCGAATTTCTATAAACTTCGATGCAACAAATTCATTTCTGTTAGTAGGCGCGAGCCGTACAGAGTACATTTGACGACACATTTAAAAAATGTATGTCTCGCTGCTTTCTATTGTTTTGTTTCGATTTGTAGGAATTCTCGGAGCGCAAAGCTACGACTGTATTACATGCGATTTATATCTAATATATATAAATCTCCTGTCACGATGTTTGTCCGCGATTGACTCCTAAACCGCTTAACAGATTTCGTTCAAATTTGCACGCAATATGCAGTTTGGTCCAACTTGAGAGATAGGATAGCTTACATATAAATTTATAGTCGCAATTACTAAAAAATGAGGGATCCCATGTCCACCCGTGCGAAGTCGGGACGGACGGGCCGCTAGTAGATTTATATAGATAGATAGAAACGTTTGAATGTTGCCTGTTTGTTTGAACACGCATCACAGTACCACGGGAATGCAATGTTTTAAAAACAGGATATTTTTTAAAAACATAACTCACACTAGTCCTATGTCGCGGGAGACTTTACAAACACGGACACAAAGTGGGTGTACCTTAGACTCGGATAAGATCGCTCGGGCAGGAAATAACCCGCGATCATAGGGAATCTGTGAGAGTTTTTTCCATCTTACCTTTATCACTTATGTAAAGGAGCGGCCGCCGCACGCTAGGTATGTACCTCCGATTTAAAAGTGTCGGAGCCGAGGTTGGAGTCGGAGGTTTAAAATCTATCGGAATTTTTGACCTTTCGCAGTTAGAATCGAAGCTCTTTAACACAAAATTTCGGGCGAGCACTTGGGCGATTTTGGGCTTCATTTAACCCGAAACCGCCCAAGTTCGCGCGTGACGGGGGGAGGAGGGGAATTTTTCAATATTAATCATATTTGATGTGATGCAAATCATTTTGGTGAAATACTTTTTTGTCGAGGTGTTAGGCATGGGAATTTTTATAATTTGTCTTCTAACCGTCTGGCGCCATAAACTTTGTCACCCTTCATTTTGCTGCACGGGGCATTTGCTTGGCTTACCCTGCCATAGATTGGGCCCTGATTAAAGCTAGGCCCTTATATCCATAGATACCACAGAGTATTGTGGAGCATGTTTCCAATATGTTTTACACAGAAGTTAAATTGTAATATAAACTACCTTAATATAAACCCAACTTCTACGCGAACGAAGTCGCGGGCACAGCTAGTAATAACTATAAGTGTAGTTATATTGAGGACATTAGACATAGTCGAACGATTTGATAGAAAACCGTGCTGTCTTTCTGCAAACCATCGCATTTTTATTGCACGCATGTCACCGTATTTTTTTTATGTAGCATTGACTCAAAGACTTTACCGAACGGACAAAACTATAATTGTGATGGGAGCACTTTGGAAGTCTTCCATATTGAGGGGTATTCATGTGTTTTTTATAGAACGATTAAATATATAGTGTAAGGGTTTTGAAAAAAAACTATGACCATCTTTAACTATGAACAGTGGAATGCAATCTGGACCTTAAGTGGTTTTTGGCGCCAGTCCTCCCAATGCTTTGACAACTTCACATTCCTGAATCTCATTGATGTTTATATGTTTATTAGAATGTATAATATATGTATGTGTGTGTATAAAATCTGATTCGGTCCCCTTTTTAACCAGACTTCTGTAGTATGTAAAGAATGCGTAATAGAGCTGTTAGTTATTGTTAAGTTTATTTGACTCAATAGTATTAGTAGTAAACCATTGTGGATACCTTTGATCTCTGGTACTGGTGGCCTTTTTATGGGTACTGTTTTAGTTATTACACATTACATTGTAAAATATTCTAACTGCTTCATTTACATCGCAATAGGAGTATACTGCCTCCCAATATATGTTTGCGAGTTTTGTGTACAACTGATATAGGTCTGCCTTACGAAAACTTCATTCAGAAGTTGAGCTGAACTGAACTGGAGATGAATTACTATTGTTTATGTAGATATGTGTGGCAATATGGCGCAATGTCTACAGTGATATCCAATGGTTGGTGATGTATTTTGATTGATACACACAATTCCAGTACAAGTAGAAACCGAGACTCCTGTTACACGTGAGTACACTGATATTAAATCTAACATTCATCCGAGATCATTGATAATAGTATTCATTTGCGAAAGATTAGTTTCGGATATGAATAGTTCATAATCATTACGATTAGAAGACTAGCTAAACACAAGTTAAAATCACCTAATATCACAACCGGCTTGTTATTATTGCTACCTATATTTGTTTTAAGACAGTTAAAAATGTTACAATATCGTTTGTCAGGTACACCAGGCGGTAAATAGACTACACAACGTTTAGTGACTTGTGCACATATGAGTTCGGTCATACTTTTAGGGTTTGCAGTCCAGCCGTAAGAGTGAGTTGGTCGTGCAGCTAGCAGTACAACTTCTCCGCCACGTCCTACTCGATCACATCTACATACGGCATATTCTTGTAGAAATACTTCTGAGTCCAATACTATGTCATCTTTTGACATTAGTACGCCTAGATTTCAATCCTCGAAGATTCTGATAAAAAGTCTTTAAATCTTTTTCTTAGTTTTCTTCACAAATAAATGTTTTATCATTTGATTTATTTTTCGTTGGTCGGCGAACAAACCATTGCTGAAGCGATGTATTTTTGGGTCAATTGTTTGGTAACATGTACGAATCAAATAAATGGATTGGGACGCCCAGTATGAAGCAATTACGTCTAGTGTGTACAGGGTCGGGTTTCAGAATAGTAAGTTTTACTGATTTAGGGTATTTCTTCGTTTGATAAGACCGCAAATCAACTTCCGAGAAATCATTGTGAAAGTTCCAGACATGGATATACTTCACATGCTCCAGTGTCTTTAGGTCAATGACAGCGGCTACCGTTGCGCGGATGATAGTCCGGTGGACGCTGCTGTCTCTTGCACGTGGTTGACGTGGTTAATGTACGTGTACTTATGATTCGACAAATTTTCGTTATCCATTAACCACAAAGGTGGCTTTGGTGATGTTGGTGGAGTGCGCGATGTACATAATAAATGATATTTATTTAGTTACCTTCTGTACTCTCGGTAATTTGCCTTCAGATGCAAAATTAAGGCGCTCCTTGGGTCGTTAATCATTGCCAATTTTCCTCTTATGTTATACTGTACTTATAAAATTAAACACCCCTCGCAGGAGGCTTCCTCACTTCATACCAAAGTACTTTTTTGTTAGACTAAAAATCTATACTTCTTAATTTAAATCCTACTGCCAGTTACTTTACGGCTGTAATATAATATATTGAGAGCACTTTGAGTACTGGGCAGTAGACCAACTGTAGGTACTCAGAGTGCTCTTAAAGTAAAGTTATTTTACCCCCCCCCCCGTCCCCCCGTCAGCGCTCACGCTGAAGAATCAATAAGAACTTTGTGGGAAGGACTCACATTGGTCCGTTGGCCGTTGGCCAAGGTAGTAGCGCGTCTAGTATGTTTGTACGGGGTATCATGGGCGTATCCAGACACCGGCCAAATGAGTAACTTTTTGCAACTTTTGAAGGGGTTTCAACTCCCGAATCCCCCCCTCCCTGGGTATGCCCGCGAACAGTATTTTAAAGAAATGCGCATAGGAGTTAGATTGCCCAAATTATGACACACTGGGTGGCTCTACATGTATCTATGTTTATCACTTGTGTGGTTTACATACTACAAGCTTTGCTTAGTTTGAGATCAGATAAAGTTGTGTGAATTGTCTCAAGATATTATTATTATTATTTTAAACCCGTCCCAAAATAAACTGTTATTACATACTAAGTCCTGTAATAATTAGTATGATTCAATAATAGATGTTTTATTTTTTTGTATAGGGACCTGATGGTGTGCCGGGTATTCCTGTAAGTGTGTGTTTTTAATATTATTTTACGACAAGTACTTATACAGACATTAAACATACATATTACATCATGTACGAAATGACAATTTCGTAATCACTTTGTTTGTCAAATTGTTTAAGAGCATTATTTGATTTTTGTTAGTAAAGACTCTGCGTGACGAATAAAGGCCATTCTGCGTGACGAATAAGGCTAAGGTGACCTTGCTTATTTCAAACAGAGTAGACGGTTGTTAACCAACAGCAAATGGCGTGATGGGAGAGCGCTCCCACCCGCCAAGGGCGTTGGAGGTCAAACCATAAATTAGTTTGCAACAGACGTCTACACTGTTGGAAACCAGCAAGGTCACCTTGGAGGGAAGCCTTGTTTCCAACCGTCTAGAAAACGCTACACTCAAAAATCCCGCCAAGGTCACGCGTGTTTGCGTTTGGTTTCCCAATGGTTTTACAAACGATGGGCCACACAAAGCTCCCGCCAAGGTCACCTTGGTTTGCTCGCTTGTTTCCAACCGTCTGGAAGACGCTTTAATTATTCGTTACCAATATTTAAGCACATGTAGGTTTTACCTTTGTTGTAAGTAGATGCTCCTACTATGTTGTACCCACTG
Organism: Herminia tarsipennalis; assembly: GCA_945859575.2. NCBI lineage: Eukaryota > Metazoa > Arthropoda > Insecta > Lepidoptera > Erebidae > Herminia > Herminia tarsipennalis. Next base: position 20,351,496 of record OX243835.2, read on the forward strand.
AGGCTGATTTTATTTTGTCTCATGTCTCAATTTTTAATCAATATAAATTACATCAGTCCTCTAACATGGTGTATAATATATTAGTAGCAACACTTTACCACCACCATATTATGTTTATAAACATTCAAACATTGTAAAAGTTTTTATTGCCTTGTTCTTTTCCCCGGTTTTTTTTTCCTGAACTTAGCATTACATGTAGGTACAACATGTAGAATTCAAAGTATCTATCACAAGAGTTGTTTTGATTTTTACAAATCTTTAACTATTAATTTTGACTATTTTTTTCAAAACATGTTGGAATTTTTAATTCCCACAGATCAAGCTTTTCCTAAGCCTTGGTGAGATAGGTATATAAAAGATATATATCTGACAGAATTCTGTTTTACCTAGAGCGTTAAAATTACTGCACACTAATTCCATAATCATTAAGTGCGAGCTTTGTGTTGTTTTGTATACCTACAAACAAGTATGCTGATTAAAAGCTTTGATTTTTTTTTAATAACTGAACTAAGTACAATAATTTTGCAAAGCAATCATTTGTGTGTATTGTTTATGTTATCTCTATTTAAATGTAGATATTATTTATGCTCTTGTTAAACAAAGTATTTCAATTTGTATTCAATTCAGACATTCTTAGATAAATGTAAATCAGCTAATTTTGTATACCATATCTGGTAGGACATAGTGCACTACACCATGTAACTAATCCCATCCGTAACTTACCTATGATCCACAAATAAATAAATGAAATTAATGAATGAAATTTATTTTTACAGGGTGATAAAGGAGAAAAAGGTGAAAAGGGAGAGTCGAGCATGTATGTAAGTCCTTACAGAAGTAACATTTTTTATTTTATCAAATACTGCATTCTAATTCCACCTGCATACATTCACAGAGCCTAAAATTAGGTTAATATTTTTTCTTTTACTGCAAAATACTCTTTATTTTGTGGCGGTACAGTGTCTTTGTACTAACACAAAATATTGAAAGTACAGAAGTTAAGCTTCATACGTACTTCACTCGAGCAGTGCATACATAGATATCGTTCTTGGACATGTACCGAACAGCACTGCGGGCCACTTCGTTCGGAAGGCGTAACTACCCCAATTACGCATGCGTCGAGCGTTTTGTAAAGATTACGTTATGTACTCTCAGGTTTTTGTGGTAGATACTAATGAGATACAAAATATATCTGCGGTTTTTTAGTGTTTTTATTTGTCGCCACCGCCACGGTGCGAGGCCAGCGTAAAGCCGCCTCCATAAAGGATGCTTAATAGTCAGTGAAAAAAGTAGGTTTTCGATAAAAACCCTAAGACATCACAATATTCTTGCCATTTAAAAAAAAATACGCGACACCAACTTTTCCTTATTGGATTGTTTTATTTATTAGATGGTTTTCCTCAAAATATAAAGAAACTTGTTTAATTTGTGCTTTTTTCAGATATCCCTAGGACGAGAAGGAGCAAACGGTCCATAAGGCGCACCAGGTCATTCTGATTAAGAAAACATTACAATAACCGGATAGTCTGTATTTTTGTATTCAAATTAGTGTTCCAATATTATATCAATCTTATTAAAACCTATTATTTGGTTAAAATATTTCGTTATGTATTCAAAATGTTAAAAACTGTTGATATTTTTGTAGCAACGTTAATTAAAAAATATATATATTTATTATGTTTGTTTTATTTTTAAAGAAGGCTAACATATTAATAGACCAATAATATTACAATTAAAATTAAACAGTTTGCAATTTACAAAAAAAAACAACTACTTATCAATCCTAATTTAAAAAAAAACACTGTAAAAAATTAAAGACTAACATAAATAATTTGAGAAGTAAAGGTCACACAACAGAAAACATAATAATAATAACTAATACAAACCAAGATAACTTAACCGAGCAGTCTAAAGACCGCCACACTGGTACAGGACATGTCAACAATAAGATCACTACGAAAATCATTAAAACTAAGTGCGCTTCTTACGGAATAAGTATTCCGCCTATAGTTAGTGGAAGCGAAGGAGATAGTCAGTATTGGTCGTTGACGAAGACCTATTTATTAGATTTGTACGTAACAACCCTTTAGGTGCATGTGGTCCATATTATCATTTCGTCTAAAGTATCAAAAGGTCCATAGTGTCATAACGACCAGTATCATTTCGTCTAGTTCATGAAATGGTCCATAGTATCTATTCGTCCAAATGTCAATTAGTCTATCTCTGTGTAAAGAGCCTCTTAGTATAATATGGATCACATGCACCTAAAGGTTTTTATTAGGTAACTAAATCACTAGTCAAGTCAAGAAAATAAATGCTTATATTTCTTTTAAATAAAAAACATTTCGAACTTAAAATAAAATCACCTTTCGAACTTAAAATAAAATCACCTTTCGAACTTAAAATAAAATCACCTTTCGAACTTAAAATAAAATCACCTTTCGAACTTAAAATAAAATCTTATTATGTGTTAAGTCTTATGTACACTATTTTTTTCAGGAAATTTATTAAGGTTATGTTACCACTGTCAAGTTCTATTAATAGTTCCTTATATTTTTTATCAAAACAAATATCTTTGTTTCGCCTATTTTTTCGCAAAGAACAAAATGAGGATTGTTTAAACTTATAATCATAGTGTTTAGCTTCCTTCATTAAAGATTTTATAAAGAGAAAAATATTTGGAGAACGCGGTATTCGGCTATTAATTCTCCTGTGCCACCCCTCTAGACAATTAGTAGTGCGATGTACGTCTGCAGCACAACTGATAAGTTGTATATTACAATACCATTGTCGTTCAAAATACAATTTAAATTGTTCCATTTCAAAGGAATTCGGCGACTGTTGTAATATTTCCGACCACGCATCTGATATCTGATGTCCTGGTAGCAGCGGTAAAAATGAGCACCATCTGGTTATATTCCTGCCATCTCTTGTACAATCAAGCCCAATATCCTTACTTTTTTTCCATATTGCATCGGAATAATGGTGAAAGCAACCAGATACAACGACATCTGGAAAAACGTTTTTTACTGCCTTAATTTGGGCTCGCTCGTAATCAGATTTGAATTTGGAAATATTAACTCCCAGTTTTTCTTTAATTAAGTGAAAGAAACGTATATATGTTGCCTCGGTTTTATTTGGCAATAACCCGTAAATTATAGGGTACACGTTGACTGACAAAACAGTTGATTTCATATCTACATGCAAACTATACAACTGGTAAAACGGTTTCGGAACACATTTGAATGTGCCGTCTGCATAAAAATCTTTGTTATTGTCTTTTACAATTTTTCTACATATTTTAGAACAAAAGACCAAAATTCTTTCATCATCACCGTCATCACAGACTGAAAAGCCTTCAGCTAATGTTCTCGGTATATTCACATCTTTTAAATGTTCAAATTTAAGGTTTTTTGTATTTAAATATTTTTTTCTAGATCGGTACAATGTATTTTTATAACCTTCATAGGAAGGAATTTCATAAATATATTTCTCGCCTTTCATCTTCAACTTTTCAAAATTATTTTCAAATATTGATTGTACCGATCCTAGATTTTTGCACACCTCCTTTTTACATTCATGTTTTACTACGGCAACTTCATTTTTTACAAAATCACTTTTACAAATGTGAGGTTTTTCGCGTATTATTTCATTTTCGTTTTTTATTGTAATGGTAGCTGAACATTCTAGTCTATTTGCACATCTCCATAGTACAGTCCCGCCCTTATTTTTTACACTAACGTTGTAACGAAACCTACCACGAATTAAAGTTTTATTGCCCCTTTGATTTATAATAATTTTAAATTCGGCCATAATTACAACACAAACAAGTTCATGTGATATAGATAAGACACGAGGAAAATAATATTTATTATTACACTGACAAGACACAATGTCATTCATTTATGTCATCTAAAACTGAAACGGCCAGTAAAGTGTGTAGGGTTTTGTGCATAGTCCAACCAAAAAGTTTTGTTCATAGTCCAACTGTACGAAAAAGTAGACGTAATGATACTCTGGTCGTTTTGATACTGTAGACGAAATGATAATATGGACGAAATGATACTGTAGACCTTATAATACTATGGACCGTTTGATACTTTAGACGAAATGATAATATGGACCACATGCACCTAAAGGGTAACAACACATTCAGGCCAGTTGCGTTCGTTAGTAAAAAATATAAGTCTCCGTCTCATTTTAAGAGGTAAGAAGTTATACCTTTTACAACGATGCACGATGGTCGTTATCAGCCGAGCATTGTTGCACCTTATAATCGAGATACCTTAAAAATCTCCTTTGGACGCCCTCAATACGAGATAAATTCCGTAATGAGGACTCCAAATCAGAGACGCGTATTCTAAATGGCTGCGCGGTTTGCAGTATAAATCCCAGTAATTTAAAGACTTCACGAACTATGCTATCTACATGTTGATCAAACAGAAGCTTACTGTCCTGTATGAAGCCTAAATTTATAATGATTTTCTCCTTACTTATTTCATATAGATTTAGTGTGTAACTGTAATGATTGAAGATGTTCTGAAAACTTAATTTGTGAGCATTTAGAAACATTTGGTTGAGGCCTAGTTCTACGTTTTTTTTAATTCGAAGCCTTGCCAGGCATGCGCGTTAGGAATTTTTATTATTTTAATTTAAACGACTGACGTGTCTTAGCCATATAAACACAAGTGAATATTTCTTTGTTATTGGATTTTCTTTATATGATTATGTCAAAAAATCTTGTTACTTATATAGGTATAAGCATAGTTAATGCGTTACACTGTAATGTTTTGTTTAAAATGTTGCGGTGCGCGGGCGCCTTATTCTACGCTTATGTAATAATATGATGGAGCGGGGAGGCCAAGGCAATAGGCCACCCGCGGCCACGCACCCCGCGCGGTTTCTATCTGTTATATAACCACGTCTAATTGGTCTGGTGTTTACCTATCATATGTAACAAAGTACCGTACTGTATGTATTATGTAGTATGTGTTAGCTCAACTACTAGTATAGTATTATATTATCTGTGGCTCAACGAATAAATCAATTTTCTTTCTTTCTTCTTCTATAGTCTGTGTCAACTACGTCAACTTTTCGTTGTGCCATTCCGTTGGTTATAAATTGACTTGACAGAAGTATGTTGGATTTAATTGAGCGATTTCTAATAAAACCGTGCTGTTTATCACCAAAGCTGGATTTGAAGGCAGTGTAAACATCAGTATGAGGAATACGATCTAGGGTTTTAGAATAGATAAATATTTTGGAAATGGAGCAGTAGTTTTTAATATTGGCTTAGCTAAAGCTTAAATAATCAATTTTAAAAACCCCTGACTAACAGGAGGTAAGTAAATCATTTTTTTTTTACTTTGTTTTTTATATCAAATTTTCTAGAGATTTTTTACAAAATATGCAACTTTGACTTATCCGTGTTGAGAGTAAACATTTTATTGCAACGGAACCAATATACAGGGTGTAACAGAAAGATGTGGTCATATTCAAGGGTTAGTATGTGCCCATAATACTGAGTGCACATACCTAATTTTATCAAAATCAGAGTACCCTAAAAACATATTTATTATTTTTTTTTATTTATGAATGAAAAAGTTATTAATTAAGAAAAGTATGACTTAAAAAGTTATATGCCTTAATAATCCTATCGAATTTTGTACCAGGTGAGTTATAATTCTCATGCTATACGCCTTTCACTACTGAATTTTGACAAAAAGAATATGCTCTAACTATATATAATATAGTAGAGAAACACTGATAAATTTAGAGGTTTCTAATGTGATGTCGTAAATAAGCACGTTTTTTTTGCGCTTATATTGCAAACGCTGGCTGAACCCTACGAGATAGACCAAAATAATGTACTACAGTATTGTCCACCTTAAAAAGTTCAACAAAATTATGCGATGGTATATGTCTATCTCTTAGGGATAACCCACCATAACCATTTATTATCCTGTACTGAAAAATGGTTATTTACGAAGTGATTTTAAGCAATACAACATTAATCCTTATCCAATTAAGTACCTTAAATAAATTGTGCATTTATTATAGATCAATATGCTTTTTACAGCATGTAATTTAAGTGAATATTTCCGAAGATGTTACAGATTTAAAATGCAGGGACGTAGTTGTTGCGGCGCCGCGGCGGCACCGACCCGCGGCTGGCCGGGGGTCGGGCGGCGCGTGCCTATAAATATAAAAAAAGTAAATTATTTTTTAAGAAAAAAAAAAGTGCTTTTTAGGGCGATATAGGAGAGGATAGGTTAGATAGGATTAGCTTAAAACCATATTTCTTGGTATTTCTTCTATTAAAACATTGATTTGAATTTAGAGTTAAGGCAATTTTGTATTAGCGCGAACATTTTTAATTATTGAAAATTATAGTTAAGTTCATAGAAGAACTGAATAGAATAGGTATCTTTTGTTGTTGATTATTGTTGATAATCTTTTGTTTTTAGTCGAACGAATAGTAAGTAAATATTTTTTACTCCAGCACTTACTAATAATTTGCGCAGTAAAAATGCACCTATGGGTGGATGTACAATACCGACCTACCGGTTGTCACTAGAGGAACAAGTGCGGACGAAATAAATGATTCCCTAAAAAGATCCAACCTATGGCCACACGTTAATAAGTTAGAGCTTTAAACTAACATGAGACTTTCATTATCTTCACGTGAGAACAGGCTTTTTTCAAAGATTCTGCTAGAGTTGGCAATGGAAAGTTAACACAAAGTGATGGAAGGATTAACCTAGAAAACCTTTGTGTTTTGATAGACAACATCCAAGATTTGGTCAACAATGTCTATCCTGACATTCATAACATAAGTTGTAAGACTATATCTTGGTTTATAGAAAGAGCCATTCTGTCACCAACTAACGAACAAGTAGATAAGGTAAATAACTTGATTCTTGCAAAGATTGATACGCCGACGCAAATATACTACTCGGTCGATACTGTTCTCGACTCGGAAGAAGCTGTTCATTTTCCTAGAGAATTTCTTAATTCTTTGAACCCTTCTGGACTCCCTCCTCATAAAATGGAATTGAAAGTAGGTTGTCCTGTTATTTTATTAAGAAACTTGAATCCTCCTAAACTTTGCAATGGCACACGTTTGCTGGTAAAATCACTAAAAACTTTCATAATAGAGTGCACAATACTCACCGGATGTGGTACCGGAGAAGATGTATTAATTCCCCGAATTCCTCAGATACCATCAGATTTACCGTTCCAATTTAAACGCCGACAATTTCCGGTAAAGATATCTTTTGCAATGACCATTAATAAATCGCAGGGTCAAACTTTCAACGTTGCAGGATTAGATTTGAGCGTTGAGTGTTATGTCGCGCTGTCAAGAGTAACCTCTAAGCAAAACATGTTTGTATTGTCTAATGACAAAAAAGCTGTGAACGTTGTGTTTAAGGACATTCTGTAGTAGGTATATTTACATAAGCATTGCACCCGTGCGAAGCCGGGGGGGGTCGCTAGTTATAATATAATATATAACATATACCGTTAGCAATTGGAGAGGCCTATGTCCAGCAGTGGACTGCGATAGGCTGATGATGATGATGATGATGATACCGTTAGCTACTGAAATTTGTCAAAAATATATTTTGATAAATTTAGGTATTTTTTTCTTTTAAAAAGATAACTAGCAATGAGGGGTTATGGGCCACATTACTAACAATCCTGTAAACCCTCCAGCTAAGCACAGTGGCTTGTATTAGGAGTGGGTTTACGTTGGTAATATAATGGGTAGGATTCGAACCCGCGACCTCACGATTGCGAGACCGATGCCTTAGCCATTAGGTTACCGCCGCTTCAAAGTATTGCATCATGGGTACGTACTAAATAACGACCTATATACATGATTACACCTTTATGTTACACGTAGTATAGGTACAACAATAATTGTTGTATTCTCAACAATAATTTTGTTCTATTCTATAGAAATTATTTCTATAGAATAGAACAAAATACACCGTATTATTTAGTTCATATTTGGAACAATAGAAAGCGAAAACAGTAAGTATAGGCAAAAAAAATATAAATATAAAAAAAAAACCGCCGGAACTAAAAAGATGGAAACAAGATCCCCCGCATAATCATATAATAACATGCAGTTGTAGGCATTAATGAATCTCGATAAACTTAGTTAAGTAACTCCATTTGACTGAAATTTAGTATGCAGGGGGTTTCTGGGGCGATAAATCGATATAGCTAGGTTTTATAGTCTTTTAAAAAAAAATATGAGCGGTGCTCGGTCATCCAGATACTTACTACATATTTAGGACATGCGTATTATTTACCATTAGGTTGCTTGACGTTTCGTCCAGGTTGCACCGGCGCGTTATTTCCCATGTCTAAAATATTTATGCAACGCAAAAGTCTAAATTAGCATTTACGCCATATTTTATTGCTATGATATCATGGATCAATAACGTGATTTTTTATTTATACCTAATAAACTAATTTAATTACTATGTACGTATGTACCTAACTATTTTTATTTTATCATCTTTTAGGTCAATTAACGTTAAAAGGTTATCAAAATTCATATTATGTTATGATCAAAATACGTCAATTAGAGTATTACTTTTTAAATAAATTATATTTTATTTATTCAGTTCAAGTTAATATCGGCTCCAAAATGGTCGTAAAACTATTGTACTTGTTAATAATATCTGCTGCTGTCATAATACGTGGAACAGGTACTGATTATAATTGCTTACTTTTTGTTATATTGAGTTTTAATTTAGGAATAACATTTTTAAATTAATTCTATTTTACTCGATGCGCCAATAGAAAGATAATGTCTTTCGAGGGAATTGTAATGCGGCGTACGTTCTACAGCTGATCCAATTTACATATTACGTCAAGTAAGGTGTCTCGGGCGGGAATCGTCTCAATTGTGGTTAGTTTTTAGTTATGTTCCAAATTGTATATATATACTATGTTAGACGATGTTGATGATAGTTTTGCGTCCTGTTGTTCTTCTTCTTCTTGTTCAGGTGATAATAGCTTCGCCAGTGCTTTTAGTGACGATGATTCAGTACTCCTCCGTGACCAATTATCTTCTATCTTTTCGTGTTGTTCCAAATATTTTAACGCTGTTCACATTAATGCTCAAAGCATTCACGCGCATTATTCGGATTTACTGTCGTCTTTTGACTCCGAGCTAGTCCATGCTGTCCTTGTTTCTGAAACTTTTCTTAAACCTGTCCTTCCTTCAACGCAATATTCTCTGCCGGGATATAAACTGGTGCGTAATGACAGAACAGGCAAGGGGGGTGGAGGGGTTGCCATCTACTTACGAGGAGACATACCCTATAAATGTGTTGATCAGTCACCGAGTGAATACTCACAATCTGCTGAACATCTGTTTATCGAGGTTGACTTTAAACATTCAAAGGTATTGCTAGGTGTGTTCTACAGTCCTAACTGCCACATAGATTACTTTTCTACTCTTGAAACCAATCTAGAATGTTTCTCTTCGCTTTATTATCACTTTATTATCCTCGGAGACTTTAACACATGTCTTTTAAAGGATGATCTACGTAGTCGCAAACTCTGTTCCCTTGTCTCTTCTGTCAATATGCAAATTCTTCCATTAAATGCCACTCACAGAGCTCCGCACTGTACTCCTTCAATTCTAGATCTTATTCTTGTTTCTAACCCCAGTAAGGTAGCTACGTATGGACAGCTTCTCGCTTCTTTCTCTCATCATTCTTCCTTATATATCTCTCGTATAAGATCCGTCCTCCCAAGCGCAAGAGTAAAATTCTCCTGCTTCGCAGCTTTAACAGCTTAAATCTGGAACGTTTGAGGGCTGATGTAAATAACATTGACTGGACTCCTATCTATAACTCCAACAACCTTGATGATAAGGTGCTTATTTTCACTAACACCATAACGGCCATTTACGACAAGCATGCACCAAAAAGAGTAGTAAGAGTTAGACACTTACCTGCTCCATGGCTGTCTGAAAACATAAAAGCATTTATGGCAAAAAGGGATAAAGCCAAACGTAAGTATAAAAAGTTCCCAACGGAAGATAACTGGCTGCTTTATAAAAAACTGCGTAACCAGTGCGGTCGTATGTGTAGAGATGCAAAGAGACGCCACATTCATGACTCCATTCAAAATCTCAATACAAAACAAGTATGGCAATTTCTTAGATCCCTTGGTATCCGTCAAACCTCAACTAACAGTGGGAGCTATATAGACCTTAATTCACTTAATACTTATTTCTCTAGCTCTCCTACTACCATTCCAAATAATATTAAATGTGCTACTTTATTATATCTTTCCAGTCTTCCATTGCCGACAAGTACTTCTTTCTCTTTTCATCCAGTCTCAGATGAAGAAATTCAGAAATCTATCCAATCCATATCAACTAAAGCAGTAGGCGAGGATGGCATTCAACTGCAAATGCTTCTTCCCATTTTAGAATATATCACACCAATTATTTCTCACATTATAAACTTTTCTCTGTATTCAAACACTTCTAAAGTATCGAATCCATCCATACCATCTCAGTTTCGCCCTATTTCTATTCTTCCCATGATATCTAAGGTGCTTGAGAGTATTGTCTATAGCCAACTGTCTTTCTATCTCTCCTCTAACGGCCTGTTAAGCCCTTTTCAGTCTGGTTTTCGACGTGGTCACAGCACTGTAACTGCCCTTATTAAAATAACTGATGATATAAGACTGGCCATAGAAAACAAACAACTGACCATTATGGTTCTTTTGGATTTTAGCAGTGCCTTCAATTCAGTTGACTTTGACCTTCTCTTAGGCATCCTAGCTTCTCTGAATATTTCTTCTTCTGCAGTTTCCTGGTTTAATTCCTATCTTCGGGGTCGCTAGCAGACTGTTCGCTGTGATTATCTATTCTCTGAATGGCGAGACTTAACCGCTGGCGTACCCCAAGATGGCGTTCTCTCTCCTCTTCTTTTCTCCATTTTTATAAATGCAATTACAAAGGTCCTATCTTCAAAGTACCATCTCTATGCAGACGATCTTCAATTGTATAGTCACTTTAAAGCTGATGAAATCACTGATGCTGTTACTACAATTAATAATGACCTTGAAGAAGTAGGTTTATGGGCTAAAAAATTTGGACTTGTAGTCAACCCAGATAAGTCTCAAGCTATTATTATTGGTGGTAGATATATGTTAAATTTGTTGGATCACCAGAATCTTCCTCAAGTGTTATTTGATGGAGTTAATATCCCGTTTACAAGAAGTGTCAAAAATCTTGGTGTCTATATAGACTCAAATCTTTCATGGGATGTCCACATTGCGGAAATAAGTAAGAAATTATTTTCCTCATTTCAATCTCTCAAACGTCTTCAGAAGTTCTTACCGTTTCAAACTAAAGTTACTCTTGCTCAATCTCTTCTACTTCCACACATAGACTATGCCGATGTGTGTTTTCTGGATGCTAGGGAGGAACTCGTTGACAAACTCAAACGTCTGCAGAATTTGTGTATCCGCTTCATTTTTGGATTACGTAAATACGACCACATCTCCGAATCTCGGAGAAATCTAAAGTGGCTATCGATTCGGCAGCGTCGCAACTCACACATTCTTTCTCTTCTCTATACTATTCTTCACAATCCTAATTCTCCTTCCTATCTACGTGAGCGCTTCAATTTTCTTGTTCCCAAGGGTAAACCCTGTCGTTCCGCCTCCTCTCTTCTATTGAGTACTCCCGCTCACAGCTCCAGCTGTCACGATAGCTCTTTCACCATAAAAGCGGTGAGGCTTTGGAATTCTCTTCCTCACTCTTTACGTGACAGCCTCTCTCTTAACATTTTTAAAAAAAGGGCAAAAGAATATTTTCACTCTATCTAATTAAGTATGTGTTATAATATTTTATTTATGTAATATTAATATGTAAGTGTTTGTATTATCTAGTATGTATTTATGTATTATATGTATTTATTTAGGTATATTAAATGATATTAAAATAATATACGTTTGTGTATGTAAGTATGTACTTTCTGTTTATTTATACATATGGTTTAATTTATATTATTTTTTTCTTTTATTTTTACACTTCCGATTACTTTCAAATATCTTTCTACTACCTAGAGCTCAAAGGTTTGCTGGTAGAAAACTCAATTTTGAGTTAAGCTCGCCTTTGTACATAATATTTTTTTTTAGTACTTATTTTTTGTTTGTATTTTTTTCTTGTGTACAATAAAGAGATTGAATTTGAATAATTTTATGCAATCTTATATTTTAGTTCATAAATTGTGGATTAAAGTTACCTTAGAAGTCTTAAATGTATCGAAATATCCAAAGATAAATTATCATTAAATTATTTACAATTCGATACAGAAATCGTGTTAGAGTCGTAATTATCACAAAATATCGAAAGTATGGATCGGTATTTATTTGTGTCATTGAAACGTCAAGCAATCCATTTTGTGAATTGCTTGAGGTTTTGACTAGATTTTAGACCGTGGTCACGGTCACTGTTATTCTTCATTTAACATAAAATATATTATGTATATTATAGAATTTTATAAGCTACGGGTCTTAATCGCGAAAATATTTACGCGATTAAGACCCGTAGCTTATAAAATTCTACAATGTGTACAAATCGCGAAAGTTTACTAACATATATATATATTATGTATGTTTGCAGATTCATGGAACACCTCACAGTCAGATCGGTACAAACGTGAAGCAACGAGGCCTGGAGATATTAACGATTCTACTAAACTTTTAGAACTTCAAACAAAGTTTGAAGAACTCAGTCAAAAAATAAAAATTGTTGAAGAAAATTGCAGAGCGTCTCGTGTAAGAACTAAGTCAATAATTTAAACCATTTTAAAAACACTAAACCTTTAGTAGGTTATTTCCTTAGGAGTTCAAGGGAAAATGTTTTTCGTGCGTTCGTCTGTTGGTGTGTCCGTTTCGCACTCTTTATAGTCCAAAGAGCTTGAGCTTAAGGGAGATGTTGTTGAATTCGTCTCAATTGTGGAATATAATTTTATTAATTAAATTTTAAGTAGTCGGGCTTTTTGGTTTTTACATTTATTTCTTATTACAAATTTTTCAAGAAGACGTTTTCCTATTGTATGTATTCTATTTGCAATATATGTATGTAACACAATAAACATGAAATATTGTTAGTTACATATTTTTTTATTTTATTAAATGTTCCGTTTATAAACATTCAAACATTGTAAAATTGACAATTTGAAAAGAATTTTGTTTGTGGCGTGTTCTTTTCTCCGGCTTTACCTATTGTTTGCGAACTAGGCATTACATGTACATGTAGAATCCCCACGTATCGCAAGAGTTGTTTTGCATCCTAAGTAAATAAAGAAAATTAATTAAATATACGATATTTTGTTTGTTTAAAGGGACGAGATGGGGTTCCTGGACCCATTGGGTATCCTGTAAGTATATCTAATCAAAAACCGACATACCTACTATGTTTTAATATATTATTAATAGGTAGGGGTAAAAGTATTTTCGTATTTTGAATGATTGTTTGTAATCAAACCTCTTTGGCTGTACTGATTATAGCTGGTTGGTTTTAATACCATTAAATGTACACTGTCTGAAGATTTAAATAATAAATAAATAAACTAGTCACTGCCATTATTCAATTGTTTGTGCGGTTTAAGGAACTAATGGTAGGTGCGGTATCAATACGAGTAGCACAAATGTGGTTCCCACGCTCTCCCCTCTGCCTCCATTCTGGCTAATTCCAGTACCGACCTTAGCGCTACCTTTATTGGTTTCACCGAGTTTGTTTGCTAACTATATGAAAGTAAATTGAAAATTTAATATCTATATTTAATCATTTAAGAACTTCGAAAAAAGGTATATATAAAATAAAAGTAACTGAAACCTGAACTAAAAATTGAAAAAATATATTTTTATATAGAGCTTTTTAAATATTGTTTGTAATGGACTTTATTTCATTTTCATGTTAAACTTTATTTATCAAGCAACCATAATTTACAAATAACACAAAAATATTTATTTTGTTATAACGATTATTGCTAAGTATTTTTTTAAATTTTATATTATTTTTGTTTTCATAGGGTCTGAAAGGAGACAGGGGCTCTGATGGCTTACAAGTAAGTATAGTAGTCTGGCAATTCACTCCGTTCCGGTCAAGTATTTAGTGCTTTAGCCAAATTACTTGAATTAGTCTAGTAAACCTACAATCTGAAATGGGTATGAATCCTTTAAAAGCCGCAATATAATAAACTTAACAAGTAGGAGCTCATCTGTAATAGTCTATCAATTTGCTCTTAAACTCACTCGACATCGTAGTAGGGTTCATCCATTCCACCTGGAAACAATACGGTCCTGTACGGATCGATTCCGGCGTTCTTTTCTTCCACGTACGTGTAGACTCTGGAATGAACTACCTGCTGCGGTGTTTCCCGAGCGCTACGACATGTCTTTCTTCAAACGAGGTTTAAAGAGAGTTTTCACTTCACGGTAGGCAGCGGCTTGGGTGTGTCCCTGACATTCGCAATTAAAAAAAAAAAAACAGGAAGTCCAGTCTGTCGGGTCTGTTAATCTATTTTGAATGTGGTATTGATGGCATTATATTCCATTACTTTTAAACCCGTTGGAATTTGACGATCGAGGGTGTACGGTGGTTCCCTTCCTTATATTTAATTAACACAATCTATTTAATATAATTTGCTTGGTTCAATGACTCTATTTTATTCTTTGTTTTAGGGAGCACCAGGGTATCCAGGTCCCCCGGGGAGAAGTGTAAGTAAACAAATTATGTCTTATATAGTAAAACGCGCCGTTGCAAATATTTATGACATAATTATGTGTGATACGCTTGTATACTATAATTTTTGCGAATTCACCCTACTGCGCAAAACGGTAATAGAGAACTTATTTTATACGCTCGCGCTATTTTATACGCTCGCGCTTTAGAGAGCCAAAATGGCTTGATGTATTTAAGTTGTGCGAGTGTCATAGAATATATCAACATCATTTTAAAACATGGTGGGTTTTGGCGCTAAATTATTTCTTCTATTTTTGATTTAATTTTTAGATGTTTAACAAAATAAAAAAAGAAAGAAAAGAACGACAAAACAGAAAAAATAAAATGAGTACATGTAGGTACCTACGTGTAAAAACAAATAGCTACTAAATTAAATACAATTTGACAACATAGGAGCTAGTTCAGCATATGCCAGGCAAGATGCCTGACGCTAGTTTTCAACTAGCCCCTTTTTATAAATATACTAATAATATAAATTGATAAATAATATAATAAATTACAGAAAAGATAAATAAAATAATAATTTATAGTAAAAATAAATAAAAATAATAAATACCATATTGATAATAATACATTAATAATACCTTTTAAACTACTACTATAACAGGACTATACTATTATTATATACCCGTCTTCGTACCGCGCGTGCACGACGTACCTACGCTCACTAAAGAAATAAAGCAGGAGGTAACATAACACAACATTAACAAAATATTTTGATTAATTTTGAAAGCCTTAGTAACAGGTAACCTATTATTATTTTTTTATTTCATTGTTTTAGCGAGCATACTCTTATATTGTCATAATAATAATATTTAAGATGTTTTGTAAAATGATTGTTTGTCCTGAAATACAGGTTTTGTAAAAACACCTACAACAGGCACCAGTCTCTCACAAAGACTTGATTCCTTAGCTCAAACAAAATGTATACCTACTGGCTCTAAGTCATGACTTGTGAGAGAGAATAATAAACGCTTATTATTATATTATTATTATATAATTAAATTTACTAATATTTTATATATCTGTCCAGGGACGTGATGGTTTTCCAGGATTGCCTGTAAGTATATTATTTACAACCTCGTTTCAATTATTTTGTTTGTTGTTTCTACAGAAAAAAAATTAAACACTAATTATACAAATGATATATATAATGGCAGTGTTATTTTATTGCACTTTTTTTCTTTCTTTAGGGTCCGAAAGGTGATAGGGGTTACCCGGGAATACCTGTAAGTACCTACAAGAACTCTGACTATGTCACTTTATCTATATTCGTCTCGTTATCTTGTATTTATTTCATTAATATATTTCGTTCTATTTCTATTAAAAATACAAAAACGAGTTTAAAATAAATAGATCAGACGTCAGTGTCAGCCCCGCTTGTTCTAAAATAAAACCAGTTTTAACTAATCATTTTTTTTTAAATTTCTTCAAATTCTTTTCCTAACACAAAATGCTTATTAAGTTTTTTCTTTCAAACCTTTAAGTTGTAAATGAGAAAGTCATAAATGAGAGTACTATGAAGTGTAGATAGCACAATACGTATCATTAAAAAAATAAATTCAATTAATACCTAAATAATACATAGGTACATACATATTTAAAGTTTTCACAAGTTTCTTTAATATGGCGAAAAATAAGTTGGTCTGACGAATTAATGATAAAGTTACGTTACGTAAGCCAGTTGGCACACAAAACACCGAAAGAACTGAAGGTAACCTTCAAACAACGCAACGAGCAACACACACCTAGACATCGCTAAAAGACACGGAATCTTTTGATGCCTTCTTAGCAGAGTGGTCTGATGCTGCATCCACTCGCTTGACACTAGCTGCAAACTTCTACAAATGCATGTACAAATTGAATAATTATAGAATTTTATAAGCTACGGGTCTTAATCGCGTAAATATTTTATTTTGTTTATTGCCCTACGTTTCGACCGTATTGCAACGGCCGTGGTCACGGGTAGACTCAATACGGTCGAAACGTCGGGCAATAAACAAAGGTATTTAGACTTAAAATAAAATATTTACGCGATTAAGACCCGCAGTTTATAAAATTCTATAATGTGTACAAATCGCGAAAGTTTACGAACATATATTGCAAATTGATTAAGCCAAATATCAGCATCCACAAGCTATACGGCCAGTGCACACGTACAAACATGCGGATGCATTTCAAGCGTTTGCCGTAAAAGCGCTGTGTGTGTATCAAACCGACACTGGACGGTTCAGTAGGTATCGTTTGCAAACCTTTGCAAGCCAAGCCACGTCTGATTTGGTGCCGATGCTTGACGAGGTTTGGCAAGCTTGTGGACCAGGCATGAGGTGGTATGAAATTCCTATGTGGAATGCGAAGGACCGGGTGTTGCGGCGTAAATTATAAAAGGCCTATGTCCACCAGTAGACCGATACCTATAGGCTGATTGATTGATTGAACGATGTCTACATGTGAGTTGCTCGAGTGAGGCATAGATTTACTTGAAAAAGATTGACAACCCCTCAAACCCCTAAAAAACTGTACTTCATAGTAGGTACTATTGTCAAAAAACTGTAATTAGTAAACTTTCAAATTAATTCGAAGCGGCGGTAGCCTAATGGCTAAGGTGACTCTGAATTGTGAGGTCACGGGTTCGAATCCTACCCATTATATTACCGTCGTGAACACACTCCTATAACACGTGCCATTAAGTTCAGCTGGAGGGGTTAACTGGATTGCTAGTAATGTGGGACCCACAATCCCACATTGCTAGTTATCTTAAAAAAACATTTTGGCAAGTACTGTAATTATTTGCTTGAACGAATAACGATGTTTTATTTATTTGTAGGGACGTGAGGGTGAGAAAGGTCTTCGTGTAAGTATTTTTTTTCACATCCCCTTTTTAAATTATTTAACAATACATTTGATACAATTATTAAAAGCAATATTTAATATCTTAATCAAATTTTAAAAATACATACCATTATCTTTATATTTATTTTTACTTGGCCTCTTTATTGTAAGGATTTTTTTTAAATTGTAAGTCCCTCCTTTCTAGCAAGATATTAATGTATTAAAATAAGAGATGGAACCGGTAGCCGTTTGGCCGGATACCATATTCGGCTAACCTAATAGCCGGGTCGAACATTGCAGTTTGAATATCAGATAGATTATCAAAAGTCACTGCGAGTTGCTCGCAATCATAAACCTTTTATTTTATTGGGTGGGCAGTTAATGCTACAGAATACCCAAATTTATACAAATTTAGCGAAATCTATCTTTTAGCACCGCAGCAGTATGTACAGTAAAATACTTTTATCTAAAGTGATTATATTTTATTGTTCACTGATTGTATTTTAATAAACAAAGTACTACACAATTTTTTTATATTTTTTAATATCCGGTATCCGGCCGGATAGTTACTTTAGGCTGGATACTAATTAAAATATAATTAGTTATTGCTTGATCAATTTCTTGATTTCCATTTTTTTTTTCTTCAAAGATATACGTTAAAGAAATAAGTTCCATTTGTAACATGTTAGCATACCTAAGATGTTTTAAGTTAACTTTTTCTAACAATTTCTAATTGTTCTAATTTATACATTTAAGACAGTTAATTGCGTTAGCAAAGTAATTTTATTTGACAAAATATTTATTTTATATTTATAGGGTCCAAAAGGCGACAAGGGAGAGTCGCACATGTATGTAAGTATCTACATCAGTGACATTAAATGTTCATAAACTTTTGCAATTTGTACACATAATAAAATTATATATACTACGGGTGTGGTCACGGGTAGACCATGACCGTTGCAATACGGTCGAAACGTCGGGCAATAACAGGTATTTTACCTTAAATTTATTCAGGCGATTAAGACCCCTAGTATATATAAGCAGTTACATTTTTAAATTTATTAAATATTTCACTCCTTATCCGCCTGCATACATTGAAAGAGTCTAAAATCAAGTCCAGATTTCTCAATTTTAAATTTATTAAATATTCCTACTTAATAATATTTTATAATTTGTCTCCGTACTATATCACGGAGAAGATAATATACCTATACTATGATTTCCCTTAAAAGATAAAAAAACTATTTTAGGGATGAAATATTATTTTTTCACAGGTACCCCTAGGGCGTGAAGGAGCAAACGGCCCAGAAGGCCCAGCAAGTCATTCTGACTAACAAATAATACAAGACCAGAAAGTCTATTTTCCTGTACCTACCTAAATAAGTTTGCCAAGTTATAAAATATTATCAGACTTTATGATATTGATTGGCTAAAAATATGTAGTTACTCGTATATTCAAAATTGAGAAATGTATATTAAATATCCAGATAATGTACTTATTAAAGTTGGTACTTTAAAGCAACGTTTTTTGAATAATAAACCTTTAAAGTTTTTTTAAGAATTTTCTTAATTAATAGGTACTAGAAATGTATTAGCATCGAAAGATCGATTTTTTTTATTTGACTTTTGATGTAAGTATCTACTTGTCTACATTTTACGCAAATAAATTTTATTTTAACAAACATTTTATATCAAACTAGCTTATGCCCGCGGCTCTGCCCGCGTGGATGCCAGATTGTTACCAACCACTTGGACTTTCTAATGTATGGCGCAGCTTACAATCGTTCGTCGTTCGTTTATTATACAGGCATTGCGAGGTGCATGTTTCGCAATTTATGTATCCACCCATGGATCGTGGTAGAAACCATTAAGCTCTCTTTGACGGAAATATGCTGAGAATGGTTCATCGCATCTGCAGGCTTTTAGAATGAGGGAAAAATGTTGAAGTAACGTATAAGAACTTTAAGTTACAGTGTAAACACTCAGATTTTGAAAGGTTAAATTATAATCATTATTTCTTGTCTTATTTTGACATCAAAGTAGACATAGATCAGTTTTTGAAGTCCTTTTTTTTTTTTTTTTTTTTTTTTTTTAATAGGTTCACAAAACTGGACAATACATTTTGCTAACACAATACATATTTTACAGCTATATATAGAAATGTACGTCCTTCTCGATGTGAACACTGCATGCAATAAAATGAGTACACTAATTAACTAAATAGTTAATACTTACAATAATTTCAAATTACATTATTACATTAAATTAAATACAATATTAATTTACTTAATCATTAAATACAATATTCAATTATTTGTTATTTTTTACTTATAATTTTAATTTAGATTTAAAGCTTTCTTTTATGAAAGCGTTTGTTGTACAAAATATATCTAAGTCATGACAAATTTTGTTATACGAGGACATCATGCGATTCAGTGAGGAGTACTGACTGTAATTCGTATGGCAGACAGGAAGGCTGAAAGTCTCTCTATTTTGGAGACGACTACTGGTGCGTGGTATGAGCATGTTAAATTTTGTGAGTAAATTTGGACTATCGATCATTCCGTTTATTATGCTATGCAAAAACACGATATCGGCTATATTCCGTCTGTATTCGAGTGGAACCATGGCAAAATGTGTAAGCCTTGATTCATATGATGTTAGATGCCAACAGAGATTGTTAGCATAGGATAAATGATATAGAAATCGTTTTTGTACACGTTCTATACGTTTGATATGTATAGCGTACGAAGGACTCCAGATCTGACTACAGTATTCCAGGAAAGACCGGACGTAACAATTAAAAAGAACAATTGAGACCTCAGGGTCTTTAAAAAATTTTGTTTGCCTAATTACGAAACCGGCTAGTCGTGCACCTTTGTTGATTATGGTGTCTATATGATCACGGAAGTCCAGTTTTGTATCCACTGTTATACCCAAGTCACGCATTTTTGTAACTTCAACAAGAGGAACACCTTGTATGAAATATTTAGCAGGCATAACGTTCCGTCTTCTTGTAAACTTAATGTGGTAGCATTTAGATGAATTTAATACCATTTTGTTGCCTGAACACCATTTGCTTATCTTGTCAATATCGTTTTGAAGAGCTATTACATCATCCTGACCACTTATAACCCGATAAAGTTTAAGGTCATCTGCAAACATTTGGTATTGAGAATTTATATTTTTGCACAAATCATTCACAAAAAGTAGAAACAAGACCGGACCAAGGTGAGAACCTTGTGGCACCCCTGACGATACTGTAATAGCTGCAGATTTAAAACCTCTGACTGTGACAAGCTGTGACCGATTTCGAAGGTAGGATTCACACCATCTCAACAGTGACCCACATATTCCAGCGTGATCTAGTTTCTGTATAAGCAGAGCATGGTCAACCACATCGAACGCTTTTGAGAAGTCTGTGTAGATAGCGTGTACTTCTAGTCCATTCTCCATTGCATCGTATATGTCGCTAGTGTACTCTAGGAGGTTCGATGCGGTTGACCTCCCTGGCAGAAATCCATGCTGGTGGGCTTCAAACTGCGGTCTTAGATGGTAATGAATATGCCGTTGGATCATGGACTCGAACAATTTTCCTAAAGCAGATAAAATGGAAATAGGTCTATAGTTCGTGATGTCAGTAAGGTCACCCGATTTATATATAGGAGTGACGTAGGCAACTTTCCATTTAGTTGGAAAATATCCGCACGAGAGAGATCTGTTAAAGATGAAGTATAGTGGTTTTACAAGTTCTAAAGAGCAAGTTTTTAAAAAGATTGGAGGGAGAGAATCAGGTCCTGGTCCTTTATTTATGTCTAATTTCTGAAGCGATTCCAGGATATCGGATTCCGAAAGGTATATCGAGCTGAGAGTCCTGAAGTTAAACAAAGATTTATCCGGGTCTTTAAGCGTCACGGGAAATTCGTCACGATAAACTGATTTGAAATAATCAGAAAATAGGTAACTTATTTCCTGTCCTCCATTAGCGTGTCTATCATTCAGATGCATCTCATCAGGTATATCCCCACTATTTGATCGAATAGACTTTATAAAACTCCAGAAAAGTTTTGGATTTAATTTGATGAGATCTTTTGCTTCCGTTTTAAATTTGTTCAAACATTCCTGCATCATTTTGTCACATCGATCTCGTAGTGTCTGATAAATTATTAAGTCTCAAGGGTTTGCGTGTTTTTTGTAATGAGAATGAAACTTAGCTTTTTCTTTTAAAGCTTTAATCAATGACCGATTAAACCACACGGGATGTGTAGTATTGCCCCTGTGGCGCAACGGAGTGTTCTTATGAATTATTGGAATAATTAAGTTGTAAAATGTTTCAACAATTTTGTCGATGCTATGGTTTAGGCTAAAATGGTCATCCCACTGTATTTTCATCAATTCTAATTTTATTTCGTCATAATTAGCTTTGAAAAAATTTAAAGAAGTAGATTTATTAACTTTAGGGTGCCTTTGCAATTTTCGCTTTAAAGAAATAGTTAAAGCAGGGTGGTGACCGTCCTCATTTATGAGAGAGGAAGTGCTTCTGGAAACTGAGAGAGAGTCCGTAGTATTTGTTATTATCAAATCTAAAACGTGAATTTACGTTACAGACATGGTTTACTTGATGAAGTTCATTAAACGAAATGAAATCAGCAAACATACTATCAATTTCGTTCAAACTGCCGATAGGATGTATTAAATTTGTAATCGAATCTAACTGCCATCGCAAGCCAGGCAGATTAAAATCACCTGCTAACAAGAGTATAGAGTTATGTGGTAATTTATGTTGGATGATATCTGACAGATTTGAAGTTAAAATGTTCAAACGGCTACAAGTGACTGGTGGAGGTAGATATAGTGTACAAATACAAAGGGGGATTGTTAAATTGCCCTGTTTTAGTTTAATACTAACCCATAGATCCTCTCCTGTGGACTCCCAATTAAGTTTTCTGACTGGATAGTGCTTTTTCAGAACGGCAATTAGTACTCCACCGCCTTCATTTTTTTGGGAAGAAGTAGAACTACGGTCACGCCTAAATATCGTGTATCTCGCATCAAATAATTCGTGATCAAATACCGAGTCGTTCAGCCATGTCTCCGTTAAAAGAACGACGTCCGCCTCCTGCCTTAGTACATTACTCAAAAAAGTTTGTGTCTTAGTCCTAAGTCCCCGAACGTTCTGGTACAATATATTCAAGTTAGTACATTTGTGCGTTGAATTTAACAATGTGACCATGGACTACTATTTTAAAATCTACAAAACGTTAAGAGATTCTTGATTCTTTATATGGAAACTTTGAGAGTTAATGTCCTTTTTTATATAAATACGGCCGTTACGCACCCACACAAACTGAAACCTTTTATCCTTTGCAACTCGACGTGCAGCTGCGTGTAATTGTTTGTTATTTACAGAAAGATGTTCAGACACATAAATTGGTTTTTTGTCACCTGCAATGCCTAGGTGGGAAGAATTCAGTTTGTCGCTTTGGTGGGTCTTATTGAAAGACTTTACTGCTGCTATTATTTTGTCACGTACCAGGGGGCTGGACAACTTGATTATAATATTTCGTGGTCTGTTGGATTCTTTGTTTAATTTTGCAACGCGGTGATAGTTAAGCAGCTCGTGTTCAGGAAGAGGGCATCCCACGGTAGAGGCTAGCTGCCGTACGACGGTGCCTATGTTTTCCGACTTATGCTCAGGTACGCATTGAATTTCCAAATTGCAATCGCGGGACTGCTGTTCGAAATGGTCAAGTTTGCTAGTTAGATCGACCACTATGGTTTTTAAACTGTTGTTCGCTTCCTCTAGATCTCCAATTTTCTTGGTTTTGACGTCCAAGTCCTGTTTGAGTTGGTCGTATTGGGCTGACATAAAATTTATACTTTCCGAAAGTTCTTGAATGGTACTACGAGTATTTGCACTTTCCTTTTTTATGTCAAGTTTAATTTCTTTTAGAAGACGTGAGAAGGATTCTTCCAGCTTACTGTCGATATAACGCTTCAGTTCGTCGTTATTACCCATAGAATTTGCTGTAGATATCTGGTTAGAATTTGCAGATTGGGAAGATAAACTAGAATTGTCTCCTCGTTTGTCAGCACTTCTACACTCGGGGCATTTCCATGTGGTTTTATAGGCCTTGGACTCTTTTGCAAAATTTTCAGCAGAAATGCTTTGGCAAAAGTAATGAGAGGTGGAGTTACACCTACTACACACTTTCAGTTCGCTGGGATTTATTGATTTATTACATTTGCTGCAAACTGTCATATTTTTAATTTTTCCCTAATTCGAATATGTTTTTCAACAATGGCAACACTATCCTATTGTCAACATCAAAATCAGGTAATGTCAGTTGACTTTGACAAATGTCAAAATGAAATTTCACGCTGTCAATTGATTCTGACAATGTTGTTATTATTAAATTTGAGGGTACTTTGTGTCAAACGACAGATGACTCGGTAATAACAGAAAATGTGGGTATAAAATTTTGACTTATCTTGGTATTTTCCGGAAAAAAGAGTTGAAATAAAGCCAAGATAACATCAACACTCGTTCCTTGCTTGATAAACTTCACATAATAATCACTTTAAGCTAGTTATACGTAAAATTTCCAATATTTAGTGCATAAAATTAACGGAGGTGTAGTGTACTCAATGACAGGGTTGCCCGTTTCTCCTTACAATATAAAAGCGTACAATATCGCAGGTAAGCATGTAAGGTAAGTTAAAGGTCCATTTTCGTGCATCGCGGCCAACGACGTGCGGCTGACGCGTGCGGTCGCGATCGGCCGCGATGCACGGAAAGTAACCTTTAGCGTGAGCAGAACCTAAGTGGCGTTTTATGCAATCAATGGATTCAGGAGTAGAATTGTCATTTTGAAGGCCCAAACTATGGGAAAACATTTATGTGCCCCCGCGGTGATAAAATCATCAAAGCCGGCCGTTTCTGGGCTGTATCGCGGTGATACTCTGATACCCTAAATTTACATTTTGCATTAAGTAGATACCACTGTATGGCTATAGTGCAGTGATAGAGGGCCCTTGAAATGGTATTCCTATTTCTTCTACACCTAAATTTATTTCTATTAAGTCGTCCTAATTAAACTTTTGAAAAATCATGTTTAAGTCTTCCTTTTGATTATAGCGTGAAGATGTGCATTCCAGTGATTATAATTGTATTTTATTAAATACAATTATAATCACTGGAATGCACTACTTCACGCTATAATAGAATATTATGTAACTCAAGATGATGATATGAGAACTTTGTGATGATACAGTAAGGTTCGACAAAACATGCACCAATGCTAGATCCCTATAGATAATAGCGCGATGATTCTTAGTCAAGTACTGATATGGTCTTTGTAAAATGCGATTTTACATCTTGCGATTTAGTATCGCAAGATGTAAAATCGCATTTTACAAAGATCCGCCTAATGGTGGTCCTGTTATTTGCAAAACATTGTGAAAAGTCCAAAAACAATCATTTTAAGTTATTGCTCATGTCCTAAAGAAAACAGCGTGATGATATGTATTCTATAATTTAATCCGGGCGTAAGTGATTAGACTCACAAAAATTGAATAGAATCTGTAGGTATAGTACTTTTTGCGCCAATCCCGAACATACAAAACAAATCGGTTGTCTGTAAAGTCGGTTTACTGACGATAGTTGAACGTGACAACGTCATAAGAAAATACTGATGGAATGGTTTTATTTTTCAAAAGAAAGTTTTAATTTTATTTGTTTTATAGATATTTTGTATGGATATAGAGAAGGAGGTAAATGGAAATCACAATTGAATTGATCAAGTTACATTTATTTGTACGCATAAATACAATTATGTCAATTTTTATTTATTTATTTTTACAATGTACATAGTTTTCACGAAAACATGTAAATTTATTATTGTATAGCAGCTGTCCACGCGGACGCATCGCTCACTCAAGTAGAAGAGAGACAGATGTCGAACGCTGCCGAACGCGAAGGCCGATTGTGCCTCTTTGTCGCTCGTTCCGCGCTCTCGCTTGCACTTCTTAAATGGAACGCCTCAGAGCGAGGTAACGCCTCATGAGTCATGTTTTTTCGTGCGTTCAGCCGGCTCCATCTAATTAGGTATAAGACGTTGTCACGTCAATAAACAAACAGACACGAAAAAAACAAAGCATAGATTTGAACAGAAACCCTTAATTCGATCTGGGTTAGTTTTTTTTAAATATCTCCTATGTACAGATGCAGCTAAGAGTGAGTGTAGCAAATACACACATTCTCCTATAGATGGCGTTACTCCCTGTCCCTTAGAAAATATTGTTATTTGACACCTCGTGGTTATTTTTGATAACTGAAGAAAATGTTGAAATATTTGGTAGGTAAGTACATCATTTACTGTGTTATGGATTGAATTACGTAGATGGCCACAAAAGAAACACAAATAAATATTATGTAATCATGAACAGGGTACCTACCAATGCAGGGTCAAATGCTCTGAATATTATGTTCGTCCACAATAAATTGCAGTGTTGATGAATTTATAATTAACAAAATAGGAATACACACGTACTACCTATAAAGCCTATTGAATTTTCTTTAGAGGGCGTATAACAGCACACTAGCTCTATTCTTTTAAATAGGTAGGTATTATCTGAAAACTGAGAAGGAATTATGAATAACGGCTAATAACGAATTTTCTAATATCTTTGAAAATATTAAGTTTCAACCAAGTAACAAAATACGATCTAATAGCCACTTTTCTTAAGATCGAATTTTGTTTCTTCGTGTATTTGTTGGTTCGAATCACCGTCAAGTGATTAATTTAGTGATTATTTATAATCACTAGGCATTATGCATAAAAAAACTCATTTTAGTAATAGTGATTAATATAATAATAATAATAAAATCATTTATTTGTTTTAAATTAAACATAATTAAATAATCCCACCAAACTGCAGAACAGTTTGTCGGCGGGGTTAGCGCTCGTATTAGCATAATAAAAAACAGTACTACGGTAATATTAGTAGGTACAATAGGTTCCGATTAATTATTATTAACAATATTAACAAATAATGACAATGTACAGCTTAAATTAAATTAGGAAATATTGTTTTACAGGGTTCAATTACTTGAATTTGGAAAAAGTTATTGGTACTTACAAATTAACTAACTCATTAGCAATTTTAATAAAAAATAATTAACAAATAATTAACAATTGAGTAATGTATTACTTGCCATTTCGCCAAGTAACACATCCCTCAATTGTTTTTTTAAGGCATTCGTACTTAGTCTGCCATGGTCCTTTCTGAGCCAGGCAGTTCTATTAAATATTGTGGGAGTCAGGTACTTATTGGTTCTTTCTCCATAGTAGTTCCGCACTGATGGTCGTACTAATTTAAGCTCTCTAACTCTTCTGGTATTGTAAGTGTTATGTACTCGTACTTTAAACTGATCGTTATAGAACTGCTCCAGAATCATAAGGTAGGAATTAATAACTTTGCTTAGTAGTAAGTTAATAAAATTAGTAACTATATTTCAGTCGAAATGAGTAGAATTAACCCACCCCGACTTCACGTGGTACTTGTTTGTCCACACCCTGAGGGTGTTATTTAGAACCTGGGGCGCGCAGGAAGTGGCTCGGCCGCCAGTGTTTTGTTTATTATTCAACAGCGAAGAGGGTGCACTCCCTCCGTATCTTCATTTCTAAATATACTCGCCTCCGCAGCCTTGGCATGCGGGTCGCCTTTGGCGAGGATTTTCATCCGATGGGATTTAAAATCCGACACGACCGCAGATAGAGATTACTTAAATGCAGGACTGACGGCATAATGTATTCTTCAAGGCGTATAAGTTTGTTACCAGCAGTGTTTGCTTGGTCGCCACTGAGTTACATGGTCTCATTCATGTTGTGTTATCTACAGAGATATTTAATAGAGGGAAATTTTCGCCATATTTTATTGCTTTGATATCATGCATCAATATCGTGATTTTTTATTATAGCTAGTAAACTAATTTCAGTACTATGTACGTATGTAGGTACCTAACTATTTTTATTTTATCATCTTTTAGGTCAATTCACGTTAAAAGGTTATCAAAATTCATATTATGTTATGATCAAAATACGTCAATTAGAGTATTACTTTTTAAATAAATTATATTTTATTTATTCAGTTCAAGTGAATATCGGCTCCAAAATGGTCGTAAAACTATTGTACTTGTTAATAATATCTGCTGCTGTCATAATACGTGGAACAGGTACTGATTATAATTGCTTACTTTTTGTTATATTGAGTTTTAATTTAGGAATAACATTTTTAAATTAATTCTATTTTACTCGATGCGCCAAAAGAAAGATAATGTCTTTCGAGGGCATTGTAATGCGACGTACGTTCTACAGCTGATCCGATTTACGTATTTCGTCAAGTGAGGTGTCTCGGGAGGGATTCGTCTCAATTGTGGTTAGTTTTTAGTTATGTTCCAAATTAATTTTATGTAGTCTTATATTTTAGTTCATAAATTATGGTTTAAAGTTACCTTAGAAGTCTTAAATGTATCGAAATATCCAAAGATAAATTATCATTGAATTATTTATGATTTGATACAGAAATCGTGTTAGAGTCGTCATTATCACAAAATATCGATAGTATGGATCGGTATTTATTTGTGTCATTGAAACGTCAAGCAATCCATTTTGTGAATTGCTTGATGTTTTGACTAGATTTCTGACCGTGGTCTCGGTCACTGTTATTCTTCATATAACATAAAATATACTATGTATGTTTGCAGATTCATGGAGCACCTCACAGTCAGATCGGTACAAACGTGAAGCAACGAGGCCTGGAGATGTCAACGTTTCTACTAAACTTTTAGAACTTAAAGCAAAGTTTGAAGAACTTAGTCAAAAAATAATAGATGTTGAAGAAAATTGCAGAGCGTCTCGTGTAAGAACTAAGTCAATAATTTAAACCATTTTAAAAACACTAAACCTTTAGTAGGTTATTTCCTTAGGAGTTCTAGGGAAAATGTTTTTCGTGCGTTCGTCTGTTGGTGTGTCCGTTTCGCACTCTTTATAGTCCAAAGAGCTTGAGCTTAAGGGAGATGTTGTTGAATTCGTCTCAATTGTGGAATATAATTTTATTAATTAAATTTTAAGTAGTCGGGCTTTTTGTTTTTTACATTTATTTCTTATTACTAATTTTTCAAGAAGACGTTTTCCTATTGTATGTATTCTATTTGCAATATATGTAACACAATAAACATGAAATATTGTTAGTTACATATTTTTTTATTTTATTAAATGTTCCGTTTATAAACATTCAAACATTGTAAAATTGACAATTTGAAAAGAGTTTTGTTCTGTGGCGTGTTCTTTTCTCCGGCTTTACCTATTGTTTGCGAACTAGGCATTACATGTACATGTAGAATCCCCACGTATCGCAAGAGTTGTTTTGCATCCTAAGTAAATAAAGAATTTTGATTTTGAATTTACACAATATTGTATATTTTGTTCTAATTAAATATACGATATTTTGTTTGTTTAAAGGGACGAGATGGGGTTCCTGGACCCATTGGGTATCCTGTAAGTATATCTAATCAATAACCGACATACCTACTATGTTTTAAAATATTATTAATAGGTAAACGGTTAAAAGTATTTTCGTATTTTGAATGATTGCTTGTAATCAAACCTCTTTGGCTGTACTGATTATAGCTGGTTGGTTTTAATACCATTAAATGTACACTGTCTGAAGATGTAAAAAATAAATAAATAAACTAGTCACTGCCATTATTCAATTGTTTGTGCGGTTTAAGGAACTAATGGTAGGTGCGGTATCAATACGAGTAGCACAAATGTGGTTCCCACGCTCTCCCCTCTGCCTCCATTCTGGCTAATTCCAGTACCGACCTTAGCGCTACCTTTATTGGTTTCACCGAGTTTGTTTGCTAACTATATGAAAGTAAATTGAAAATTTAATATCTATATTTAATCATTTAAGAACTTCGAAAAAAGGTATATATAAAATAAAAGTAACTGAAACCTGAACTAAAAATTGAAAAAATATATTTTTATATAGAGCTTTTTAAATATTGTTTGTAATGGACTTTATTTCATTTTCATGTTAAACTTTATTTATCAAGCAACCATAATTTACAAATAACACAAAAATATTTATTTTGTTATAACGATTATTGCTAAGTATTTTTTTAAATTTTATATTATTTTTGTTTTCATAGGGTCTGAAAGGAGACAGGGGCTTTGATGGCTTACAAGTAAGTATAGTACTCTGGCAATTCACTCCGTTCCGGTCAAGTATTTAGTGCTTTAGCCAAATTACTTGAATTAGTCTAGTAAACCTACAATCTGAAATGGGTACGAATCCTTTAAAAGCCGCAATATAATAAACTTAACAAGTAGGAGCTCATCTGTAATAGTCTATCAATTTGCTCTTAAACTCACTCGACATCGTAGTAGGGTTCATCCATTCCACCTGGAAACAATACGGTCCTGTACGGATCGATTCCGGCGTTCTTTTCTCCACGTACGTGTAGACTCTGGAATGAACTACCTGCTGCGGTGTTTCCCGAGCGCTACGACATGTCTTTCTTCAAACGAGGTTTAAAGAGAGTTTTCACTTCACGGTAGGCAGCGGCTTGGGTGTGTCCCTGACATTCGCAATTAAAAAAAAAAAAAAAAAAAAAACAGGAATTCCAGTCTGTCGGGTCTGTTAATCTATTTTGAATGTGGTATTGATGGCATTATATTCCATTACTTCTAAACCCGTTGGAATTTGACGATCGAGGGTGTACGGTGGTTCCCTTCCTTATATTTAATTAACACAATCTATTTAATATAATTTGCTTGGTTCAATGACTCTATTTTATTCTTTGTTTTAGGGAGCACCAGGGTATCTAGGTCCCCCGGGGAGGATTGTAAGTAACCAAATTATGTCTTATATAGTAAAACGCGCCGTTGCAAATATTTATGACATAATTATGTGTGATACGCTTGTATACTATAATTTTTGCGAATTCACCCTACTGCGCAAAACGGTAATAGAGAACTTATTTTATACGCTCGCGCTATTTTATACGCTCGCGCTTTAGAGAGCCAAAATGGCTTGATGTATTTAAGTTGTGCGAGTGTCATAGAATATATCAACATCATTTTAAAACATGGTGGGTTTTGGCGCTAAATTATTTCTTCTATTTTTGATTTAATTTTTAGATGTTTAACAAAATAAAAAAAGAAAGAAAAGAACGACAAAACAGAAAAAATAAAATGAGCACATGTAGGTACCTACGTGTAAAAACAAATAGCTACTAAATTAAATACAATTTGACAACATAGGAGCTAGTTCAGCATATGCCAGGCAAGATGCCTGACGCTAGTTTTCAACTAGCCCCTTTTTATAAATATACTAATAATATAAATTGATAAATAATATAATAAATTACAGAAAAGATAAATAAAATAATAATTTATAGTAAAAATAAATAAAAATAATAAATACCATATTGATAATAATACATAAATAATACCTTTTAAACTACTACTATAACAGGACTATACTATTATTATGTACCCGTCTTCGTACCGCGCGTGCACGACGTACCTACGCTCACTAAAGAAATAAAGCAGGAGGTAACATAACACAACATTAACAAAATATTTTGATTAATTTTGAAAGCCTTAGTAACAGGTAACCTATTATTATTTTTTTATTTCATTGTTTTAGCGAGCATACTCTTATATTGTCATAATAATAATATTTAAGATGTTTTGTAAAATGATTGTTTGTCCTGAAATACAGGTTTTGTAAAAACACCTACAACAGGCACCAGTCTCTCACAAAGACTTGATTCCTTAGCTCAAACAAAATGTATACCTACTGGCTCTAAGTCATGACTTGTGAGAGAGAATAATAAACGCTTATTATTATATTATTATTATATAATTAAATTTACTAATATTTTATATGTCTGTCCAGGGACGTGATGGTTTTCCAGGATTGCCTGTAAGTATATTATTTACAACCTCGTTTCAATTATTTTGTTTGTTGTTTCTACAGAAAAAAAATTAAACACTAATTATACAAATGATATATATAATGGCAGTGTTATTTTATTGCACTTTTTTTCTTTCTTTAGGGT
Source organism: Herminia tarsipennalis (assembly GCA_945859575.2). NCBI lineage: Eukaryota > Metazoa > Arthropoda > Insecta > Lepidoptera > Erebidae > Herminia > Herminia tarsipennalis. The sequence goes on from OX243835.2 coordinate 20,383,259, forward strand.
CCGAAAGGTGATAGGGGTTACCCGGGAATACCTGTAAGTACCTACAAGAACTCTGACTATGTCACTTTATCTATATTCGTCTCGTTATCTTGTATTTATTTCATTGATATATTTCGTTCTATTTCTATTAAAAATACAAAAACGAGTTTAAAATAAATAGATCAGACGTCAGTGTCAGCCCCGCTTGTTCTAAAATAAAACCAGTTTTAACTAATCATTTTTTTTTAAATTTCTTCAAATTCTTTTCCTAACACAAAATGCTTATTAAGTTTTTTCTTTCAAACCTTTAAGTTGTAAATGAGAAAGTCATAAATGAGAGTACTATGAAGTGTAGATAGCACAATACGTATCATTAAAAAAATAAATTCAATTAATACCTAAATAATACATAGGTACATACATATTTAAAGTTTTCACAAGTTTCTTTAATATGGCGAAAAATAAGTTGGTCTGACGAATTAATGATAAAGTTACGTTACGTAAGCCAGTTGGCACACAAAACACCGAAAGAACTGAAGGTAACCTTCAAACAACGCAACGAGCAACACACACCTAGACATCGCTAACAGACACGGAATCTTTTGATGCCTTCTTAGCAGAGTGGTCTGATGCTGCATCCACACGCTTGACACTAGCTGCAAACTTCTACAAATGCATGTACAAATTGAATAATTATAGAATTTTATAAGTTAAGGGTCTTAATCGCGTAAATATTTTATTTTGTTTATTGCCCTACGTTTCGACCGTATTGCAACGGCCGTGGTCACGGGTAGACTCAATACGGTCGAAACGTCGGGCAATAAACAAAGGTATTTAGACTTAAAATAAAATATTTACGCGATTAAGACCCGCAGTTTATAAAATTCTATAATGTGTACAAATCGCGAAAATTTACGAACATATATTGCAAATTGATTAAGCCAAATATCAGCATCCACAAGCTATACGGCCAGTGCACACGTACAAACATGCGGATGCATTTCAAGCGTTTGCCGTAAAAGCGCTGTGTGTGTATCAAACCGAGACTGGACGGTTCAGTAGGTATCGTTTGCAAACCTTTGCAAGCCAAGCCACGTCTGATTTGGTGCCGATGCTTGACGAGGTTTGGCAAGCTTGTGGACCAGGCATGAGGTGGTATGAAATTCCTATGTGGAATGCGAAGGACCGGGTGTTGCGGCGTAAATTATAAAAGGCCTATGTCCACCAGTAGACCGATACCTATAGGCTGATTGATTGATTGAACGATGTCTACATGTGAGTTGCTCGAGTGAGGCATAGATTTACTTGAAAAAGATTGACAACCCCTCAAATAGGCCTAAAAAACTGTACTTCATAGTAGGTACTATCGTCAAAAAACTGTAATTAGTAAACTTTCAAATTAATTCGAAGCGGCGGTAGCCTAATGGTTTGCCATTGTGACAATGGTGACTCTGAACTGTGAGGTCGCGGGTTCGAATCCTACCTATTATACTACCGTCATGAACACACTCCTAATACGTGCCATTAAGTTCAGCTGGAGGGGTTAACTGGATTGCTAGTAATGTGGGACCCACAATCCCACATTGCTAGTTACCTTAAAAAATCATTTTGGCAAGTACTGTAATTATTTGCTTGAACGAATAACGATGTTTTATTTATTTGTAGGGACGTTATGGTGAGAAAGGTCTTCGTGTAAGTATTTTTTTTCACATTCCCTTTTTAAATTATTTAACAATACATTTGATACAATTATTAAAAGCAATATTTAATATCTAAATCAAATTTTAAAAATACATACAATTATCTTTATATTTATTTTTACTTGGCCTCTTTATTGTAAGGATTTTTTTAAATTGTAAGTCCCCCCTTCCTAGCAAGATAATTATTAATGTATTAAAATAAGAGATGGAACCGGTAGCCGTTTGGCCGGATACCATATTCGGCTAACCTAATAGCCGGGTCGAACATTGCAGTTTGAATATCAGATAGATTATCAAAAGTCACTGCGAATTGCTCGCAATCATAAACCTTTTATTTTATTGGGTGGGCAGTTAATGCTACAGAATACCGAAATTTATACAAATTTAGCGAAATCTATCTTTTAGCACCGCAGCAGTGTGTACAGCAAAATACTTTTACCTAAAGTGATTATATTTTATTGTTCACTGATTGTATTTTAATAAACAAAGTACTACACAACTTTTTTATATAGTATTTTTTAATATCCGGTATCCGCCCGGATAGTTACTTTAGGCTGGATACTAATTAAAATATAATTAGTTATTGTTTGATCAATTTCTTGATTTTCAATTTTTTTTCTTCAAAGATATACGTTAAAGAAATAAGTTCCATTTGTAACATGTTAGCATATCTAAGATGTTTTAAGTTAACTTTTTCTAACAATTTCTAATTGTTCTAATTTATATATTTAAGACAGTTAATTGTGTTAGCAAAGTAATTTTATTTGACAAAATATTTATTTTATATTTATAGGGTCCAAAAGGCGACAAGGGAGAGTCGCACATGTATGTAAGTATCTACATCAGTGACATTAAATGTTCATAAACTTTTGCAATTTGTACACATAATAAAATTATATATACTACGGGTCTGGTCACGGGTAGACCACGGCCGTTGCAATACGGTCGAAACGTCGGGCAATAACAGGTATTTTACCTTAAATTTATTCATGCGATTAAGACTTACTTAATAATATTTTATAATTTGTCTCCGTACTATATCACGGAGAAGATAATATACCTATACTATGATTTCCCTTAAAAGATAAGAAAACTATTTTAGGGATGAAATATTATTTTTTCACAGGTACCCCTAGGGCGTGAAGGAGCAAACGGCCCAGAAGGCCCAGCAAGTCATTCTGACTAACAAATAATACAAGACCAGAAAGTCTATTTTCCTGTACCTACCTAAATAAGTTTGCCAAGTTATAAAATATTATCAGACTTTATGATATTGATTGGCTAAAAATATGTAGTTACTCGTATATTCAAAATTGAGAAATGTATATTAAATATCCAGATAATGTACTTATTAAAGTTGGTACTTTAAAGCAACGTTTTTTGAATAATAAACCTTTAAAGTTTTTTTCAGAATTTTCTTAAATAATAGGTACTAGAAATGTATTAGCATCGAAAGATCGATTTTTTTATTTGACGTTTGATGTAAGTATCTACCTGTCTACATTTTACGCAAATACATTTTATTTCAACAAACATTCTATAGCTTATGCCCGCGGCTCTGCCAGCGTGGATGCCAGATTGTTGCCAACCACTTGGACTTTCTAGTGTATGGCGCAGCTCACAATCGTTCGTCGTTCGTTTATTATACAGGCATTGCGAGGTGCATGTTTCGCAATTTATGTATCCACCCATGGATCGTGGTAGAAACTATTAAACTCTCTTTGACGGAAACGTGCTGAGAATGGTTCATGGCATTTGCAGGCTTTTAGAAATACTACTACTAATATTTAGGAAAAAATGTGATAGTAACGTACCTATAAGAAGTTTAAGTTACAGTGTAAACACTCAGATTTTGAGAGGTCAAATCATATTCATTATTTCTTGTTTTATTTTGACATCAAAGTAGGCATAGATTAGTTTTTGAAGTCCTTACAATATAAAAGCGTACAAAATCGCAGGTAAGCATGTAAGGTAAGTAAAGGTCCATTTTCGTTCCGTCCATCGCGGCCAACGACGTGCGGCTGACGCGTGCGGTCGCGATCGGCCGCGATGCACGGAAAGTAACCTTTAGCGTGAGCAATCAATGGATTCAGGAGTAGAATTGTTATTTTGAAGGCCCAAACTATGGGAAAACATTTATGTGCCCCCGCGGTGATAAAATCATCAAAGCCGGCCGTTTCTGGGCTGTATCGCGGTGATACTCTGATACCCTAAATTTACATTTTGCATTAAGTTGATGCCACTGTATGGCTATAGTGCAGTGATAGAGGGCCCTTGAAATGGTATTCCTATTTTTTCTACACCTAAATTTATTTCTATTAAGAGATAAATTAATAAAAAGAAATTTAGGTGGATTATATTATTCACTCGTAAAAACTAATATAAAAATAGCGAAAAATAGAAAAAGGTTACAAAAAAAAAAAGGAAAATCAACTGGATCGAACCCTCGACCAGCCGATATTGGTTCTAGGCTAAGGCCCACCCGTCCTAATTAAACTTTTGAAAAATCATGTTTAAGTCTTCCTTTTGATTATAGCGTGAAGATGTGTATTCCAGTGATTATAATTGTATTTTATTAAATACAATTATAATCACTGGAATGCACTACTTCAAGCTATAATAGAATATTATGTAACTCAAGACTTTTTGTGATGATACAGTATGGTTCGACAAAACATGCACCAATGCTAGATCCCTATAGATAATAGCGCGATGATTCTTAGTCAAGTACTGACTCTTTATATGATAAATACAATTTGACACGGGAATAAACGCATTTAATCTAGGTAAAGCTATTTACCTTATGCTTGACGTTTCGATCGGGTTACACCGACCGTGGTCACAAGCTGACTGATTATATGATCTTCTAAATCGCAATCTACTAAAGCCCTAAAGTCTACTAAAGCGTGTTATTTGCAAAACATTGGGAAAAGTCCAAAAACAATCATTTTACGTTATTACTCATGTCCTAAAGAAAACAGCGTGATGATATGTATTCTATAATTTAATCCGGGTGTTAGTGATTAGACTCACAAAAATTGAATAGTATCTGTAGGTATAGTACTTTTTGCGCCAATCCCGAACATACAAAACAAATCGGTTGTCTGTAAAGTCGGTTTACTGACGAAAGTTGAACGTGACAACGTCATAAGAAAATACTGATGGAATGGTTTTATTTTTCAAAAGAAAATTTTAATTTTATTTGTTTGAAAGATATATTGTATGGATATAGAGAAGGAGGTAAATGGAAATCACAATTGAATTGATCAAGTTACATTTATTTGTACGCATAAATACAATTATGTCAATTTTTATTTATTTATTTTTACAATGTACATAGTTTTTACGAAAACATGTAAATGTATTATTGTATAGCAGCTGTCCATGCGGACGCATCGCTCACTCAAGTAGGAGAGAGACAGATGTCGAACGCTGCCGAACGCGAAGGCCGATTGTGCCTCTTTGTCGCTCGTTCCATGCTCTCGCTTGCACTTCTTAAATGGAACGCCTCAGAGCGAGGTAACGCCTCATGAGTCATGTTTTTTCGTGCGTTCAGCCGGCTCCATCGAATTATAAGACGTTGTCACGTCAATAAACAAACAGACACGAAAAAAACAAAGCATAGATTTGAACAGAAACCCTTAATTCGATCTGGGTTAGTTTTTTTTAAATATCTCCTATGTACAGATGCAGCTAAGAGTGAGTGTAGCAAATACACACATTCTCCTATAGATGGCGTTACTCCCTGTCCCTTAGAAAATATTGTTATTTGACACCTCGTGGTTATTATTGATAACTGAAGAAAATGTTGAAATATTTGGTAGGTAAGTACATCATTTACTGTGTTATGGATTGAATTACGTAGATGGCCACAAAAGAAACATAAATAAATAATAATAAATAAATCATGAACAGGGTACCTACCAATGCAGGGTAAAATGCTCTTAATATTACGTTCGTCCACAATAAATTGCAGTGTTGATGAATTTATAATCAACAAAATTGGAATACACACGTACTACCTATAGAGCCTATTGAATTTTCTTTAGAGGACGTATAACAGCACACTAGCTCTATTCTTTTAAATAGGTAGGTATTATCTGAAAACTGAGAAGGAATTATGAATAACGGCTAATAACGAATTTTCTAATATCTTTTAAAATATTAAGTTTCAACCAAGCAACAAAATACGATCTAATGACCACTTTTCTTAAGATCGAATTTTGTTTCTTCGTGTATTTGTTGGTTCGAATCACCGTCAAAGTGATTAATTTAGTGATTATTTATAATCACCAGGCATTATGCATAAAAAAACTCATTTTAGTAATCACCACTGAGTTACATGGTCTCATTCATGTTGTGTTATCTACAGAGATAGGTCAAAAAGTCAAATCGACAAAATAAATGTAATCAACTTTTGTATGCGTACTCTGTTCCTTCGTTCGCTCGTTAAGTTGGGTTTAATTTCTTCTAGATACTCTTATCGTTGGTGTAAAAATAGGTACCTACTATATTTTATTCAGTTCAGTTTACTAGAGCCTTCAAAATGGTCGTCAATTTAATAAACTTCTTAATAATTTCTGCTGCTGTGATACTACATGGATCAGGTACTTCTTATTATATTAGTAGTAGTTGAACAAATAAGGAAATTTGTTCAATTACTAGTACTACTAGGTATGTATATAATATAAGTGTAATTACCAGTGATCGGCTTAGGAAGTGCCATTTACAAATTACGATGAAATAGTAAATTATAAAAAAAAACAGTGCTTTTTTAGTATTTATTATTTCATCGTAATGCCATAGCCATTTAAATGGTTTTTCAACCGACTTCAAAAGAGTGGAGGTTCTCAATTTGACTGTATATTTATATATATGTTTCTTTTTATATGCTTGTTCACCGATTACGCAAAGACGGCTGGACTGATTTGAAAAATCTTTTTGTGTTTGATAGGGTATACTTTCAAGTTGGTCCCATTGTAATCAGATCACGATATGATGATGGGATCCTGGAGAAAAGAGGGAAATTTTCAAATATTAAAGGCACACCTACAGTGATTTAGGTATTTTTCATAGTGATTCGTGCATTTACTCTCAAAGCACTAATTGATAAAGTGTATAATGTATTTGTATTTAAAGATGAAGTGGTGTACAATACTTTTAACTAATTTTTTTAAGCAGTGCAGTTACAAATAAAAAAAAAAACTTCACTGATAAAGTGGATGATTGATACCTGTGTTTTTTTGTGACGAAACATTATCTAAGATTTAAATGACAAATCGCTTGTACAAAGCTTTGAATTCTAAGTCTGAATATAATGTATGATGTCGTTGAAGCGTCAGTTCATTTAACTCCTGGACGATGATGATCGATGTTAATTTCATCAATCAGTTTTTTTTTCTCAAAAATGTGTGTGAAAACTGTTAAAAAAACAAAATTGTATATAATACTAGCTGACCCGCGCAACTTCGTCTGCGTAAATTTTCCCTTTTTTTTTTACAACATTTTTCATTGCTGCTCCGCTCCTATTGGTCGTAGCGTGATGTTATAACCTATAGCCTTCCTCGATAAATGGGCTATCCAACAATAAAATATTTTTTCAATGCGGCCCAGTAGTTCCTGAGATTATCGCGTTCAAACAAACAAACAAACTCTTAGGGGGATGAAAAATAAATGTTGTCCGATTCTCAGACCTACCCAATATGCACACAAAATTTCATCAAAATCGGTCAAGCCGTTTCGGAGGAGTATGGCAACGAAAACTGTGACACGAGAATTTTACATGTTAGATAATTTGCTGAAAGAACTCTCCGCCAAATATAAGATTCACTATCTCAATATCGCGAATTGAATGTTTTTTTTTTAAAGTGCAAACTCCTTTAGCGGCTTTGTGCACTTTTTTGGTATAAAATTTGGTAAAACATGTTAAACTCGCGTCAGGATCACGTGACCCTGTTAGAAAATCCGTAGATCACGCGACCCTGATCGAAAATTTGTAAGATGAAGGAAGAGCAATGAAAAACGTCTCCAATATCATTAGAATACGTAGGTAAATTTCGCCACCATCATCAACAATGTTATGCAATGCTCAGGCAGGTTGTTCGGGAGATCGGACGGTCCAGAAACCAGAAGACCCCAGTTCGAGTAACGATAACTTTTTTTCTTTTTTATTAAAATTTTTGATTTGTGATTTATTATTTCATATTTTTTTATTATTATGCCAGTAAGATCAAACTTCATCAGTTTGTATTTTATTCTGAGAGAAAAACTTTTTAATTGTCATGTTGTTGTCATTGTCTTTTTTTTTTTAATTTTCATGTTTGTGTACGATAGCGCAATAGATGAATATTGCTTTTAAATACATAAATGATACTACTTTTATACTACTAAAAAAAATCACAAAGCATCCCAAAATTTTCAAAAATGCACAACGTTAATGTTTTATTTGTAAATGATAGTAACCTATTTAGGTTTTTCATAGAGATAATAATCTAGTCTTAAGACTTTTATGTAATTTTGTTTTAATTTAAACTGCTAGGGTATTCACCCTAGCATTTTATATTATTAAGAGTGTGTCCATAGTCACGTTTCTTATTGTCTCTAGTAAAGGTAAGACACTTTTCTTGCGTTCTTTACGAGTAGCATTCATTATACCATTTAAGACCAACTTCACTAAGCTAGTTCTTAAAAGGTTTAGTCCTCATAAGCCTTCGCACCATCTCTGTGATGTCGAGGAGCTAGATAGGCTCGATGCTCACATGTTAAAGAAGTCGTTGTTCATGAGCTTCGGCATGCTTTTTTATAACATTTGCAACAAGGTCAACCTTCAGGGTACGATAGAGATCCTAATTCCTAATGTGCTAGGGAGCGTTTACCGAAGTACTTTGTTCTGAAACCTTTGAATGATATTACTATCTCTGGTACAGCGCCAGAGTTGAATATCATAAGTCCATATTGGCATGAGGACTTGTAAATAAAAAAGTATTTTGTTTTCCATTGATAGTGTGGAGAGTCTACTGAGTAGCCAGTTCATATTTTTATAGGGAAATTCTAACTTGGATCGTTTATTTTTAACATAGGCCTTCCAGCGAAGCTTGGCGTCAAGTGTTATGCCCAAGTATTTGGCTGTATTTTCGTGCGGTATAGTATGCCGTTGATAAATACCGGTTGATATTTTGGGTGTTTATCAGTGAAATCTATATTATGTTGATCTAGATTCATTTAATTTAATTCGCCGTTTTTTGTCCAATTAACGACGATTTTGAGGCCTATTTGATTCTTTCTACTGCATCCCCGTGTGTCCTACGTGTAGCGATGACGGCTGTGTCATCTGCAAATGTTGCATTTGTGTTTTCATCTAGTTTTGAAATATCATAGGTGTACAATAAGTACAAAACCAGGCCACGAACGCTTCTCTGTGGATATCTAGCCTTTATTTGTTTAAGTTCTGAATATGCTTCTTCTTGTCTTAATCTGAATGATCTAACTATCAGGCAAGATTCTATTAAATCTGAAAACGGCTTTCTGAGGATATTCCTTAGTTTGTGGAAGATGTGTTCAGGCCACATCTTATCAAATGCTTTCTTTCTTCTAATGTTTTTTTTTATTATGCTCGTAATCCTAAATATTTGGTCAATGGTAGAATGTTTTTCCCTTAACACCAACTTCACTAAGTTGGTAACACTGGTAGTCAAAAATCAAGGTTATTTCTTCTTTCAGGGTTTTAGTCGTCTCAAGAATTATTTTTCAAATAGTTTTGACAATATTGGCAAGAGAGAGATTGGTCTGTAAGATTGTTGCTTCTTGAGGTGGTTTACCAGGCTTGGGTATCATTATTACCTCTACAACTTTCCACAAATTGGGAACGTATTTAAGTCTAAATATAGCATTGATAAATGTAGTAAGTTTCACTATTGCTTGTCTGGGGCTGTTCATACAGAATAACGTCTTCCTCATCTTCTTCGTCGTATAGTTGAAAGACTAGCACCAGATGTTGTGCAAATCTAGCAGGTTAGTGATAGCCAAACATACAAACAGAGCTTTATTTATTTGACATTTAAGTCGTTAGTTCATCTGGCTGGGAGTCGTCTTACCTTACGTTTACCGAGTCGCGGTCTCCACTCAAGGACTAAAAATGTGGCCAGGGCATTGCCACTTCAGCGAGCTTAATCTGCGGGCTATGTCGGTACCTTTGTTTTTTTATCGGATGATCTCGTTGCGAACTTTATCCTTCAAAAAGACTTCAAACATACCTCGCTGCATAGCCCGGTGCGCGACTTTAAAGCCAGTCCAGAGAAGCCATACACAGCAGCTGATTGTACTCTTCGGTTTTCTGAACAATCTGCCGAATGCGGTCTACGGTGCTTTTTGAAACCCGGCTTGTTCCGTGGGCTGGAACTCGTTGAATTTTCTCGTGAGGCGGTTGGTGATAACTCTCGAGAACAACTTATAGATATGACTTAGGAGTGGGATAGGTCTGTAGTTCTTAAGCAAGGTTTTATAACCATTTTTGAAAAACAGAATTACCGCACTCCGGCTCCACGCTTATGGTGTTTAGCCTTGGTGGATAACGGAAATCAAAAGGCTCGTGAGCTCTTTCAGGACAGGAATCCTGCTCACTTTTAGAAGCTCTGTAGTAATTCCGTCATCACCTGATACTTTATCGTTCTAAAGTTGCTTGAGAGCTGCCTCGACCTCACTCAGGACGACATTCGGAATGTCCTCGATGTAGTGGCAAGTCAGTGGGCTCTGTGGTCGTCAACGCTAAGTCCATTCTTGATACGTACAGGTGTCCACCAAAGCTCTCGATTTCCTCGAGTATCTCAAGGTGAAAGTTTTGCCATCCACAGTGTTCAGTTTCGTCAAATAGGGTCTGCCAAGTTGTTGCGCAAAAACTCTAGTGCCTATATTTTGCTCAATCGCAATCTCGATGGCGCGAGCACAAGAGCGTCGGAAGGCACGTCACGTCAGCTTCCTGACCTTCGGGTTTATAACTCGCCTATCTAACGAAGATATTTGCGTGCCTCGTCTTTGCCTCATAAGTTCAAGAGTCTCAAGTGTGAGTTTTGGCTCCCTATTTATGCGTTTTTAGGGAAACAGCCCTTGTCATACCTTTTGTAGTGTTCTGACCACGGCATCGGTTTCTCATCCACTGCGAAACGATTGTGAAGTTCCAACTGGTACTTTCAGAACCTAAGGCTATCTGGGGCGACGTAGGTCGGTGAATATAGGCTTCACCATCTGCAGTCTTTTGATCTTCACATTGATATTTAGAGCGCCTCTGACCAGTCTGGGACATTTGATAGAGAAACGTAGAGAAGTCTTTCTCCAGCAGTAGGACACAACTGTGATATTTATTAAAAATGTGCGAAAAAGTTTGTGGCGAGCTAATCATATTTTTATAGGCTGACGTTTTGAACCAATATTTAGTTTTACATAAACAGCTCACCAAACACCCAACTTCAAAACCATACCTACATAGTTTTCTAGCCAACTACGCAGTAGATATTATAAAGCACAAATGTATGCACAGACCCAAGTGCACTCTCTTTTCCCTCATAGCCCGATAACTACGACGATTTATTATTAATTCCGATACGACTGGAGAAAGATTTAGGATTGAAGTCATGGAATGCTTTCCAATGTTTGATCCTCACTGAGTCAGGGACCTTACTGCTAAAGCCCATTTAGTGAAAGTCATAATGTTTTGTTTAATCGATGTAATAGTTTTTCCAACCTATAAATTCAAAATGTATTATAAGTTCATTTTTTTATTTCCATGGCATGTTCCCAATTTCCTTATGTACGTCGCAATTTCCTTGTCTTGTAATTCTCTTGTCTATGAAAAGTTTTGGGTCCCATAATTTTTTTTTAGAACCCATTTTGTTGGATTTTTGGACTAAACATATGAAGCCCCTCGACCCCCTCCCCCACCGGTTTATTTTTTTTCAATCGTAGTACTATCGTTCTTGTAGGGCCTCATATTCTTATGTGCCCTAGAGCCCCGACATGGATTAAAACGGCCCTGGCGGCCGGGCGTTACCTTGAAGCATTAACCGTAGCAAGCCGCATGACATAGCTTGTTAGTTGCAGTACTATATAATAGATAATATATTTAGTTTATAATATAAATTATGAGACTATATATTAAAATAATGTACCCTTTTTAATGTTTTGCGCAACAGTAATATTTTTAAAGTGAAAACTTCTTTAACGGCGTTGTGCACTTTTGTTTGGTATGGGTAAAAAATATTAAACTCAGGATCACGTGACCCTGTTCGAAAATTCGTAGATCACGTGACCCTGATCTAAAATTCGTACACCAATGAAAAAGTGCTACAATATCATTAGAATACGAAGGCAAATTTCGCCACCATCTACAATGTTATTATAGCTCAAGTGGGAAATAGAGTAACGATTATTTTTTCCCTTTTAAAAAAATATTATTTAAATTTTATCAGTATGTTTTTTTTTCCAAAAGAAAAACTTTTTAATTGTCATGTCGTTGTCATTATCTTTTTTTAAAATTGTCATGTTTGTGTACGATAGCGCAATATATGAATATTGTATTTAACTACATAAATGACAATACTTATACATAACTGATAAAAAAAGAATCCCTAAGCAATTCAAAAATGCACATCGTTAATGTTCAAGTTTTCACTTCTGCCGGCACTCCCGGAGTGCAACCTATTTTTTTATAAATAAACTAGCTTATGCCCACGGCATCGCCTGCGTGGATTTGCACCCTCGTTTTACCCCCTTAGGGAGTGAATTTTCAAAAAATATTTATTAGTGCTCCCCTACGTCATAAAAGGAAACCCTGTACAAAATTTCAAGTTTCTAACCCATTATTTAAATAGATAAACGAGTATATCTGTATGTAGAATCATGAATAGTCATGATCAAATAAATAAAAAATAAATTTAAAAATAATTTATTAAATTCAAATTTAAAATACTTATACATAATATTTTAAAGTTATTTGAATTTAGTACATAATTATTATTTTTTTTTTAAATGAGGTATTTGTTTGTAACAGTATTGAGTTTGCAGATTCAGAGCGAAAAATACAACATAATTTAACAATGATAGAAAGGACTCCGCGGAAGTATAGAAGTACTTCACCGCCCTGGAGCGACGACAGACTTATAGAAGTAGAAAAGAAGCTTGAAGAAATTAATAAAAAAATAAAACAACTTGAATCTAGTTGCAAGGCTATTCAGGTAAGAATCACAGGTATTATGATGTTAATGTAATTATTATTAGATTTTATCAATGTGAGTATTAGTTACATCTATGTATATAATCCATATATTCCCTGGATGATGGGACCCTAGGAGGCGATGCTAACACTGTGCTAACAATTCTAAATTTTCTGACACAAAATTTTAAGAACGCAGGCCTAGATTTAAATTTTTCGAAATGTGAACTTTTCATACCCGAATAAACCCGGACAAAGAATATATTACACAATGCTTTAATGCTGTAGCACCCAATATAATCCTTGAAAAAGAAACCCTCCGCCTCTTAGGGTTACCAATTCTAGATGAAGCTATTGGCCCTTTCATCGAGGAAAAAAATAACAATTTAGATTTCGTTTCTGACCGCTTTCTCAAAATTAACACCAAAACTAGAGAACGACTTTACCGATTTAAATTATTCTTTTTTGTTTTGTTTGACTTCATTTATGAAAAAAAGATAATTACTTCGTACTACGTGTCCTCGTACTCCGCAGTACAACCAATCCTGACTAAAACTCGGACCATAAGAACGGGCCTGCCTCCACCGCCCCACCTCCATGGGGTGGATATTGAATGGCAACTGACCGTACGGTATCGAGGACACATCGTTCGATAGTCGTTCAGCATCGAACGGTGTCTTTCAATGAAGAAACATGTTCTTGCCAGGTGTATGCTGAATCTGCTGAATGATAGGAGAAATCCGTTACAAGAATAAGCGCAGGACCAGACTGTGTAATTTTTCAAAAACGGTCACCCATCTATGTTGCCGCTGAGTTAGAAATGTTCGAGTTAGAAGTGATACAAAGTTCGCCGAGTCAGCTAGTGATCAATAAGTTACACTATATTTTTATTTTCATTGTTCTCTTTGTATGTATAACTTATTAAAGTGTGATAGTTAATATTTTTTATACACTCAAAAGGACATATAAATACCTACACATTTACAGATAGAAGACTTGATCCCACTAAATTATATTTTATTTGTTCGTACAGGGGCCACGAGGACCTCGTGGGCTTCCAGGAATACCTGTAAGTAAACCAACTAAAATATATAAAAAATATTTGTATTAAAATAGTTTTTTATGTAGTTTGTGAACCTAGTTCATAACATTATTCCTTACATTAAAGTTCACCCATGCATAATAGATTTGAAATTAAAAACATTTTTACAAAATAAATAATAAGGTAAACTAAAAAGTTTAAAATTAAAAAGCAAAAATATTATACAACAACAAAAAATATATAAACGTTTAGAAGTTTGTGCCAGGAAATGTAGTTTTATGTTTTAGGCACCAACTTCAAATGTTTATAATAAAATTATACCCACATTACTATAGGTGTGCCTTTAATATTTGAAGATTTCCATCGATTTCTCCAAGATCCAAACTTTGATGACAATGGGACCAATCTGGAAGTACCCTTTCCAACACAAAAAGTATTTTCCAAATCGGTCCAGCTGTCTGCGAGTAATCCGATAAAAACACAAAGGAAAAAAAATACAGTCGTATTGAGAACCTCCTCCTTTTTGAAGTCGATTTAAAAGCTTTTCCAAACTCTGTCCTGTAAAGTATGAAAACCTCAGAAAGTCATCTCATAGAACACAATCTTCTTCATCCAATTAAATTATATTTTATATGTTCGTACAGGGACCAGAAGGGCCTTATGGACTTTCAGGGATTCCTGTAAGTATACAAACTAAAGTAACAATATTAAAGATATGTTTGAACAATATGAAACGAGGCAAGGCACCGGTGCACGACGGACTCTGGATCGCGTTGTTAGGGCTGGACCGCAACTGACCCACACCATACTCGTAAAATTATACTATTTAATGCGTGCTTAATACATGAATAACTATCCAAAAATAATATGAAAACATTTGTGGTACCACTAGTTATAGGTGTACCATAATCTCATGAAAATTGGGAAATTATAAGTTAGAGATGGTAAACACACAATTTAGTAAAATAGGTCCAAGACCTACTTTGACAAAAAAATCTCGATCATTGTAATACATTTTTTTAAATTTTAACTATAACTTTACATTATGACTTATTAGCAATTTCAATTCCCATTCCTCAAACAAAATAAATATTTTGTACAAAAGTTCCAGCCATGTGAATGTCAATTTTCGCATTTGAATGAAAAAACTTTTTAAGAAAAAAAAAACAACTTTAAAAATAAATACTCTCTAAATAAATAATCCCTAGAATTACAAAAACAAATTTAACATTTTGAAATTGCTGACATGAAATAGTAGTTTTTATGTTTTATTCGGCACCTACTTCAAATTATTTTATATGTAATAATTTGAAGTATGTGCCGAATAAACTATAAAAACTAGGAAAAAATATTACCGACTTCAAAAATAAATACAAAGCAACTATTAGCTGCTTTGTATTTATTTTAGAGCAACTATTAGTTGCTTTGTATTTATTTTGAAGTCTGTCATATAATAAATACAAATAAAAAACGTTTTTTATTTTTCACTTTTTAGTGAGTTGGTTTGTAATTCACTTATGTTACAATAGGCTTATGTCAACTGCTCAAATCCTCTTACAAAATATTGCCTGCCCCAATTCTACATGTGGACATTGCGGTCAAGATGGTCATTCTATTCAAGAGTGCAAATCAAAATCAGAGGCGCCTAAATGTGCAACATGCTTGCGTTTCAAAAAGCCGAACAATCACAAGACGGGTGACAATGACTGCCCTGCAAAAAAAGCAGCTGAACTAAGGTACATTAACTCAATTGATTATGAAGGCGCCTAAGAGCGCCACATACTCGCGTGTATTTTAGAACTAAGGGTAAATTTAAGTTACATAAATGGATTTAAATTTAATTACGCAATTAGATAATCCTATCGGAATCAAGATTTTGTGAGGTTGAAGATTGCAGACAATATCTTATCGGATACCAAAAATCACTAACCATACTTACACAGAATATTCGCAGTATACATAAAAATATAGATAGTTTACATCTTTTTCTACATTGGCTTAATGTTCACTGTGATATAATCATTCTAACCGAGTGTTGGTTAATAAACCGGCACGATCGCCTCCCAATAATACCGGGGTACAATGTATACTATACCGCTACAAATCACAATCAAAATGATGGTGTCGTGGTATATGCTAAAAAAACATTAAAGGTCACAGCCGAGGAGCCAACTCTTCAAGACTGCAATGGTTTGATTCTTAACATTGGTTCAGATACAGCGATTATTGCTTTATATAGATCTCCTTCCTTCAGAAACTCTGACCTCTTTCAAAAATCTCTGGATGAAACACTGAAATCACTATCCTCATGTAAAAACATAATATTAACAGGTGACTTGAATTTAAACATTAGCTCAGGATCTTGCGAATCAGGAACCCATAACTACCTTAATTTATGTTCATACTATGGTCTTCAGCCCGCTCACACATTATCTACTCATCATAGCTTGACTGCCTCTGTGGCGCGGTGGGAGTGTATCCGACTGCTACGCAAGAGGTCGTGGGTTCGATCCCCACCCAGGATAAAACTTTGTGTGATGAGCACGATGGTTTATTCTGTGTCTGGGTGTTATTTATCTATAATATGTATGTATTTAGAAATATATAAGTATGTTTATCAGTTGTCTGGTTTCCATAGTACAAGCTCTGCTTAGTTTGGGATCAGATGGCGTTGTGTGAGTTGTCACAAGATATTATTATTATTATTATTATAGCGGTTCCAGTCTCGATCATGTAATGATTAAAACCAGCTTGACATACATCACTCTTGTTACTAACTCTACTGTAACTGACCACCACGCTGTCCTACTAACCGTAAATTTAACGCCGCCTAAGCAGAGTCGTCCACAGACAAGGTCTAAATTAAACATACACAAACTCGAACATGATTTATGCAACATCGTATTTTGTACAGTTTACAATAATGCCGACCCTAATATGTCTCTGTCGTATTTAATTAAAAATGTCCAACAAGCAATATTATGCAACACGAAAGTAACGACAATAAATAAGAAATTTTACAATATCAAGCCCTGGATTACTCCTGGTCTTGTACGTTGTATAAGACACAGAGATCGACTCCATCAGCATACAAGACGGTACCCTCACAACCTAATACTTTTAACTACGTATAAAAGATACAAAAATTTCTGTAACAACCTACTCAAAAAGTTAAAAATTAATTATGACAGAGATGTTTTACAAAGGGCAGGTAATGTTAGAAAGCAAATTTGGCGACATGTTAAAAGCATAACTTAGTTATATATACTTAACTCAGCTAACCATGTAAATAACTATTTTATAAATGTGGGCAAAAATCTTGCCGAGCGTATTCAAAATCAAAATAATAGACTTGGATGTACGCAACCCCCCCAATTTGTCCGCAACTTGAGTCTCAAATCTTTCGTTATGCTTGACACTGACAAACACGAGGTAGCTCGAATTATTTCTGACCTTAAGGATAGCTGTTCCACTGGCTTGGACAATATTAGCAATAAAATCCTTAAACTTTTTAAACATATTTTAGTACCTCCTCTAACATATATTTTTAGACTTTGCCTTTCTGAAGGGATAATTCCTCAATGCCTAAAAAAGGCAGTGGTTATTCCTATCTATAAATCCGGAAATAAAGAACTTGTATCCAATTACCGACCGATCTCCCTGCTTCCCTCAATATCGAAAATACTCGAAAAAATTATAAATATTAGATTAATGAATTACTTAGAAAACAACCAGTTTCTATCCCCTACACAATATGGTTTTAGAACTAAATTGTCTACAGCCGACGCGACTCACACTTTGACAGATTATATTTTACAAGAGCTCAGCAAAGGGAACCAAGTCCTGGGCATCTTCCTTGACCTTGCTAAAGCTTTTGACACAATTTCTGTTCCCATTCTGCTAAACAAGTTGGAGGCTCTGGGCATAAGAGGGACACAACTAAAACTTTTGGCAGATTAGTGATGAATTAATTTTATACATTTGCAGTACTTTTATTAACTAACTGTGAGGGATACTATCAAAAGCCTTGCGGTAATCAATATAGGTGCAATAGAGATTTCTTTTTTTTTGTATTAGCATGTCTATGTATTGTTGAGTCTATTATTAACTGCTCCTTACATCCCATGTGGTTTCGCCTACACCCTTTCTGTTCCTCTGCCAAAATATTATAGTTTTCGATATGTGGGATAATTCTATTGGTAATTGTTGATGGCAGAATTTTGTAGATGGTAGGAAGACATGTGATAGGGCGATACTGAGATGGGTCACTGCTATTTTTACTTTTAGGTATCATGTATGTAATTCCTTTTGCTAAAAAAGACGGTATGGGCTGCTTATTTTGTATGATTTCTGTAAAACAACGGGCTAAAGGTTCATGTATTGTGTGGAGTTTTTTGAACCAAAAATGGTGGATATTATCTATGCCCGGTGATTTCCAGTTATGTAGTTTAGCAGTAACAGCACGTATTTCAATTTTTTGTAATGCTTCAAATTCCATTTCATCTATTCCTGCCCATCTATTTTCTTCTTCGCTTATCCACGTTGCTTCTTCATTATGTGTTTGTTCATTTTCCCATATCTGTGACCAGAATTCTTCAAGTTGTTCGTATCGGTACCATCTGTATTACTATTAGAATTTTTACCTATTTTCATTTGTCTATAGAAAGTCTTTTCATGAGTAGCAAACAATTTATTTTGTTGCTTTCTCTGAAATGCTTTCTTATACCTGGCTAGCCTGTGTGATTTAAGTGACAATTTCTGTTTTAATGTGTCGAGATGTTCCACTGGTGTTGTATTATTATTTTCATGTCTGGTGTGTACTTTGTTATTTCTGAATATATTTTCTGCCGTCGAAACTACCTTTCTTGATCTATTACCCTTAATGTACTGTATAAGTCTACCTATCTCTAATTGTAGTCGAACTATGTCTTTTTCTAGCCGTGTTTGCCAAGAAGGTTGAGAGTGTGTTTTGTGATTTGTGTGGTTGACCGCTTTTGTACCCTATCTCTTCTATTATTACCATTGCAGTACAATATACAAGCGTATGTACATCTGATAAAGTTGCGTGTTCTGTAATAAATCGGTCCAATAGTTTATTGTTAAATATATGTATTAAGCTATTTAATCTTTTACTGTAATTTATCTTAGGGAGTTTTGGTCTCTGGGTGGGATCCATTCCGCCAAAGTCCAGTAGTTTTTGTTGTAATTGATCTTTCAGTTTTGTAACCTGTTCGTCATAGGCTAAGTCTTGATCTATAAATTCTGTTTCTGGTTGTAGTAGAGTGTTGTGTATCGAAAGGTTCTATGTGTCAGAGACAGATAAGGTAGAGGTTTGAGTGTTGGAATTAGTATGATCTATATTTGACTCTAGTGATATCGGATGCAGTGAGTGACCTATTGAATTTGTGTTTTGTGAAGAACTAGGCATAGTACTTATGTGATTCCTAGCAGGGGATGTTAAAGTGTTACAACTGGTTTCCTGAGTGTTTAATTGCTGTCTAATTTCCTCTCTAATTTGTTTCAAAGTGTCTTCTGAAATGTATTTTTTCCTAACTATCATTCTCATTTGATCGGATACTCTTTGTTCAGTTACTTTAATTTCAGGGTATTTTTGTGAAAATATTTGATGTAAAGTTCTCCTATACGTCGTCATATCAGTTTCTAACTTCGTGATTAAATAGTAAGTACGCATGATAAAATTGTTGACATCGTATTATTATTATTATTGTTATTATTATTAATTCAGTACCGTTAACTATTGAGAGTTCACATGATTGTATCAGCTCTATTACATTGTGTAATAGTAGTATGACGAGAAAAAAGCGCTACTCAATACCATATTAACCCAGATAAGCCTACTGTCCCATATGTAGAACATAGAAATAAAAAAATATTTCAGATTACCCACATAAGCTAAGATTATTTAATCTTGTGACTTGCAATGACGAACGTATGCATTTTTATAGAAAAATTTAAAAATACAGTTATTGTGACAGTTTTATATAAGAATTCAGCAAAAAGTGTGTAATAAAAGTGCGTTGCAGACATGTCGAATTACAGGTATGTATAAATTATTGTATTTTACAAATTAGTCATATTTTTCTGTGTTTACACCTGGTTCATAACCTCAACTTTAGTACTAATAAATTATTATAGTAATAACAAATGGAAATTTCGATATAATTCGTTATAAATACTGGTGTACTACATATAGGACAGTAGGACAATATATCAGATTTTAGTACAATAATACAACTTTCATTATTACAGACCGTTAGCTACGCATGAAATTTTGGATGCTCTAGAAAATATTCCTGATGATGAAGAAGATTATAGAGAAAGAGTGATATGTATTCTACCTCCCCCTGTTGATCCTGACTGCCTCACTGATGAAGATTCAGGAAGACGATAATGTGACTCTGAACAA
The DNA here is from genome assembly GCA_945859575.2 of Herminia tarsipennalis. NCBI lineage: Eukaryota > Metazoa > Arthropoda > Insecta > Lepidoptera > Erebidae > Herminia > Herminia tarsipennalis. The sequence continues at coordinate 20,403,610 of OX243835.2, forward strand.
CTTGCCACGAAACATACTACTTCAACCGGCAGAAGTATCGATACAAGGACAGGTTACGATAAGTGATACAGAAGAGGAACCTGCTGATTCTACAAGTCGAATAAAACGCAAGCGAACCTACGCGTGGAGAAAACGGGACCTGGAAACAAATACAGTGAATTGGCCTGAGGTTCAAGGACCTTTCCAAGATAAGCGCCCAATTGAGTGGTTTGAGAACTTTATGGATGAAGATGTTATTTCGTTGTAAGTGTCAGAGAGTAATAAGTATGCCGTGAAAAAGAATTTGCCTGGAGACATAACCGCTGAGGATATGAAATGTTTTACTGGTATATTGCTGGTGAGTGGTTATTCATGGCTCCCGCGAAGAAGAATGTATTGGGAAAACGCCCCTGATACAAAGAATGAGTTGATCAGCTCTGCTATGACCAGGGATAGATTTGACTTTATTTTTCGCCACCTTCACGTCAATGATAATCTGGATCTGCAAGATAAATATACAAAAGTACGGCCACTCGTAACACTTCTAAATAAAAAGTTCTTAGAATTTTCTCCTCTCGAGGAGCATTACAGCGTAGATGAGGCCATGATCCCCTATTATGGGAGGCATGGCTGCAAACAGCACATAAAAGGTAAACCTATTAGATACGGGTTCAAGTCTTGGGTTGGTGCTACACGGTTGGGGTATGTTTTGTGGATAGAGCCATATCAAGGTGCTACAACTATGTGCAATCCAATATATAAAGAATTGGGCCTAGGTGCTAGCGTAGTACTAAGTTTTTGTGATGTGCTAACTTCACGTGGTTTCGACCTTCCTTACCACGTAGTATTTGATAACTTTTTTACTGGGACGCCTTTGCTGAAAGAGATAACAAAAAAAGGCCTTCGGTGCACTGGGACTATACGAGAAAACAGGACGTCTAGATGTCCTCTAATTCCATCGAAGTTACTGAAAAAAAAGGAACGTGGTGCTCTCGATTACAGAACGACATATGATAACACATTCATTATAGCTAAATGGCATGATAATAATATATTCAGTATAGCTTCAAATGCTGTAGGAATAAATATGAAGCAGTCAGCAAAACGCTTCTCACAGAGTGAAAAGAGAAACATAGTCATAGAAGAACCTCATATGGTTGCAATCTATAACAAATACATGGGAGGAGTGGACCGGTCTGATGAAAATATTTCGCATTACCGAATTGGTATACGAGGTAAGAAATGGTACATGCCGTTGCTTACACACATGATTGATCTCGCCGAACATAATGCATGGCAGTTGTATAAAATCAATCATGGAAAACTTGATCACCTTGGTTTTCGCAGGAGGGTAGCAACTGCTTTGATTGAATCAAACAGAAAAGTTGCAAAAAGAGGGCCAAGCCGACCCTCACAACATGAACATGCTGATAGTCGAAAAGACCAAATCAACCATTTGGTTATTCCTCAATCCAAGCAAACACGCTGCCGTCAATGTTATAAGAAATGTTCGACTCGCTGTAAAAAATGTGATGTTGGAGTGTGTATCAAGTGTTTTGTAACATATCATTCATAAATGATATGTTTCAAAACACTTATCAATAGCCACCTAATAAAACCACACTTTATGGTTACATGCTGTTTTTTCATACGATCTTCTCCTTTATTATCCTACTGTCCTATATATAGGACGGCTGTTTCCCTGAAAGCCTTACACTCAATATTTTTTTTAGCATTTTTTTTATATTACATAAGGTCTATAAAACCAAATAATGCAACTTTTTTCAAATCTTTCAGAAAATTATAGTTTCAGGCTTATCTGGGTTAAAGAACTTGAATCGCAAACCGAACGTGAAATATTAAATAGATCCGCTCGTCATTTGTGGTCTTCATCATCGGTTCCACTTCACCAATGTGTGCTTCTTTAAGAGTAAAGCACAAAGCACTATATATTATACCTAAATCACTCTACGTGTGCTTTTAATATTTGAAGAGTTTCCGGATTTATCCAGGATCATCAGATCCTGATCTGATGACAATGAGACCAACTTGGAAGTACAATCTTTCAAACAAAAAAAAAATCAAACTGGTCTCGCCGTTTTTGCGTAATCTTTAAACAATCATATAAAAAAAAAAATACAGTCAAAATGAGAACCTCCTCCTTTTGAAGTCGGTGTCATACTCGTACTTTGAAAACTGTCAGTAAAAATTGCCAAATAAAATGCATAACTTTTTACCCGACTGTAAGGAAAGGTTATGTTTTTCGCGCGTATCTTGTATGTATGTATGTAATATTCTTTATTACCTGATACTAGATTAATTTAAATTATTATTTTATTTTTTTATTTTTAATTTAAATTATTTACTAAATTAATTAATTAATTAGTAACACTTAGCGGTCAACCACACAAATCACAAAACACACTCTCAACCTTCTTGGCAAACACGGCTAGAAAAAGACATAGTTCGACTACGATTAGAGATAGGTAGACTTATACAGTACATTAAGGGTAATAGATCAAGAAGCCTGTACTATGGTAACCGAACAACTGGAAAACCATCCGGTAGATTAAAATCACAATTACATGACTGCTAATTTTACAGGAGAGAGATTTAAAGTTTTTGAAAGTGTTTCGCGGTTTAATAGCTTTAAATCAAAACATTTTTTTTGACGTGATTAAGTCTTATAAATCGATGACCGGGTGCACGGTCGGTCACAGTCTGTCACGTTCCGCCTGCTGATATTCTGAAGTATTGTGGTTGTAGAGCGCATGCGAACTTTCTATCTTTATTGTTAGATATTGTGGTTTTTTAACTGCCTCATTTAGTATAGTGTGTCTTTAGTCTACAATTACATTAGGCTGTTAGTTTGTTTTCGACGTAATAACATCTTATAAATCGATATTGGTGTGCACACACGAAAGAGTGTCATGTAGTAATGGTCACTATTGATTGGTTGCTAAGCAGTCACGTTATTGACTGGTTGCTAAGCAATGCAAATGGCGATTCCGCCTGCGCGCATGCGTCCGGTTCCACTACAGCCGTCACAGGTATCATCATCATCAGCCTATCGCAGTCCACTGCTGGACATAGGCCTCTCCAATTGCACGCCACTTTGTTCTATCTTCGGCTTTTCGCATCCAGCTCCTGCCAGCCGTTTTGCGTAAATCATCACTCCACCTGGCCTGAGGGCGTCCTACACTACGTTTGCCAAGCCGCGGTCTCCACTCAAGAACTCGTTTACCCCAACGGTTGTCGGTTCTTCGGCTAATATCACAGGTATGGTTGTGGTATAATACAATGTCATCAATTTTAATGGCGATTGCAGCGATATGCGATACAATTGGAAAAAAAAGCTGAAAAAAAATTATCACAACGTTATCATATGACGTTATCTCATAAAATTATCGTCCGTAAACCGACATTATAGACAGCCAATTTCTTTAAATAAAAGATAACTAGCAATGTGGGTAACACATTACTAACGACCTTGTTAACCCCGCCAGCTAATCTAGATTGCTTGTGTAAGGAGTAGGCTCACGTCGGTAGTATAATGTATAGGATTCGAATCCGCGACGATGCGAGTCCAATGCCTTAAGACGACAGGTACTGAACTTCGATGTTTCACTATTTTAGCCACGCCCACTTTTTCTCCGATGTCCTAGTGCCATTGATAAAGGACGGTAAAAACAGCGAACTACCAACACAAGGACGCGGTCAATAATAAACAATAAACCAATAGATGGCGCTTTATTTTTTGTTCTATATGAAGAACTAGAAAGAAATTAGACAGGGCGATTAAAAAAAACAATAAATATTTTTTATAAGTACGTTTGTATTTTTAATTATTTCAGGAGACTTTATTTGCTATGAACTTCAAAACAATATAAAAGAAAGAAAAATAAAACTCGAAATATATTAGCAACATTTTAAATATTTTCGCATAATTATAATTTATTTGCTCTCGGATATTTGCCGGAACAAACAGACAGACAGACAGACAAAAAAAACTGTATTTTTGTTATCAGTAATTATTATGGATATATGTTATCCATAATAATTAATATATATGCATAAAACTGTTATTTTGATATTACAAACAGACTCTTCAATTTTATTTATTTGCACAGATAGTTAATAATATATATTATTTTTATTGATAATATTATTATTTATTTGACATAAGGTAAATTTAGAGCAGAAGAAAATTCTTCCAAGTTTGAAGTCCTCCGAAAATTGATAACATACCTGCTACAGCACAATAATTCACTGGTAAATAATTTTCGTCACTGGAATCACTTTTAATGATAAATTTTAAATTGCACATCCTACACAAAAGAGTGAACTTCGACAAGAATCCATTTATGTTTTCTCCTACCAAATTAATGTGTTTTAAATTACAACCCAAGGGTTTAGGGGTAAGGGCGAGAAATATTCTGAAGATTTAAAAATAAATGCGATAAGATTATTCGTCGTCCGATGTAATAATAATAATAATAATTATAAGGATTTTTTGTTGCGCAGGGTGACTTGTAGCAGTCTAAAAAAAATAATACTTAAAGCTTACCTATGCGTTAGTAACTAAATACTAACTGCCAGATTTTATCTTCGACAACCTGTTTAAAATAATAATATTTACCTCAAGTTTAGGAATATTATCGGTGGATTCAACTGTCTCAGATACCTTTGCCGATACTTCAAACCAGTGATGGAAAAAAACTATGACTCACAATAACATAAGAAGTATAAGAACGATCATGAGGAAGTTTCATATCACTTGGGCATCATCTTTACCTGGTAACATTTTCTAGAGGAATTATAACATCACTTTCTAATGTAACTGCAACAGCCACATTTCCTAATCTGTACAAAATATTTTTTACATTTAAACTTAGAAAAACTTTCTTCAGCACTAATCTTACCTATTATGTCTAACTAGCTGTAGACTAGCTGTGGACGTAGCCTAAGTTACTCCTTACATCATTAGCTGTCTGACAGTGAGTCCTGTCAATCTCCGTACAGCCGTTTTGGAGATTTGTCGAAACAAACACACAGACAGACAGCCAGATAAAAAAAAACTGTATTTTGTTTTAAGTACTATGCGTACTTTCATAGCATTTAGTAAAAAACTGCTATTTTGACATTAGGAACAGACACTTCAGTAGGTAGGTATAGATCGCCATATATAGGTAAAAAATACTAAAACCTACACAACTATTTGTATGGAAAGGGCAAGAAACAATGGATAAAGCTACAAGTATTTTAGGAGTATTTTTCCTATTAGGCCAGTTCTAAGATAGTCGTAGGTCTATGCAAATGTGATAGTTTATCATTATACTTGTTTGTAACTATCTTTCTAACATGTAAAGGGGATCCTCTTTGTCCATGTGGCGATTCTTTTTGTGTAATGTGTTAATGTAATATAAATAATAAAATTATTATTTATATTAGTATGTAGGTACTTATTACAAACTTATTGGTGAAAAACTTTCCGAAGTTTCACCTGCTTCTGAACTCTTCGCCAAACGTCTCTTTTTACTGAAAAGGTAAAAGAAAATATTAAAAATAAATACAAAAAATTGAACAGGCGAACCTAGGTTTCGAACTCGAAACTTGATATTCTGAACCAACGCAGATACCGCTAGACCAAACGAGCTTCACAGTTGCAGATGAATTTTCGCTATACGTTGTACAAAACAGCTTAGTGTAGCTTTTTGGTTTGGTTACGATTTCACTTCTGTTCGTGCAATATTTTGTCGATATGAAAAATATAATACTTATTTTACTATTTCCATGAGATGTTTTTGTTTGTTGGTATAGAAGCGCTTTTTGCTGGCCTCCGACATTTTTGTTTGTTTCCCAATTATAGTAACAAATATTTTTAAACTTAGAACTAAATATATTTAAATTAACAACTTAGATAGTATAAATTAATAGTATATTTATTAAACTTATAATCTTTACCAATGTCTATAATTTTTCAAACAACAAACAAAATATGAAGTGAATGGATGGCGAGGCAAAGCGACATACGTCCGTCTAGCTGCGCGTCTCTGCGATCACTGTCAGATTGCTTATAAAAGAAAGAGAAGCGCGATCACGCAGCGCTCGTAATTAATTATAAACCATAAAACAATTAATTACTTGAAAATAAGTCGAGTAGTCGAAAATAAAAAACAACCAGATTCTGTATTATAACATGATACGTTATTGTTAATTATTTTACCAACGTACGTTGTTAAGTAATACAGATATTTTTGTTAGAAGATCATTTTAAGAGCTTAGTTTGTATTTTTTTTTTATCGAGAAAAAAAATCAAATTCGTGTTTTGAATACAACAGGGTTCTTAGAAATATGTTCAAGATTAACATATATTTTTACTGCCGTCACAAACTACGTAGATTTGGCAAAAAAATTGTTTAGGATAAGCCTATTTGGCTGTTGTCAGCGCCTTAACCATTAAGCCATTTAAATAGATATGACGGCGCAACATATGGGAACACTTGACATTCACTGTCATTTACGTCGGAAAAGAATGAGGGTAGTTGATCATTCTTGCGGAACGTCACATGGACGTGATGGCGGGACGGCCATCTTGTAGGCGGTTCGCCGACGAGGGCCGTTTGCGCACCACGTGCCCGACGAATCGCTAATTTCCGACCCGATCATTTTATTTTTTCTTATAGTGATATGTGGAATCAATTATTAGCTATTTAATTTAGACGCGTCTAGTAAATGTTACTAATTAAATTAAGATATCGTTAGATTCTTCTTGATTACCCAAGTGTTCTTAGACTATGACATTTGAAAAAAACAAACGGCTGTGAGATGCCAAAATAAAGAGGTATGAAAAATAAAGATGTTTTGAATACTGCAATAAGAGTATCAAATCAAAGGTATCAAATTAACCATTCCAAAAAGGTATAGCATGATTATGATTGTAATACTAAAAAAGTTAGTTAGCAACCATTATTTTTTCAATTTTCAATACTTGACAATAGCTGTGGTAAAAGTTAGTCGTTAGATCGGTTACATCCTACAACCACTAAAAAGTATTAAATAAAAAAATAAAAAATCCGCCTGCACAAAAAATATGAAAACAAGATCCTACATAATTATATAATTTCATGCAGTCGGAGGCACTTTACTAAGTTTATCGAGAGTTATTAATCATATAATTATGTAGGGGATCTTGTTTTCATCTTTTTTGTGCAGGTGGGTTTTTTATTTTTATATATATATTTTTTAAATATCATTTTATGAGATTATGGTACACTTATAAGAATGTGACTGTGCTCAGTTTAGGGTTCCTCGGCGGTTACTGCAAAGAAATGCATGACATTTAAAAAAATAATAAGAATAAGAGCGTATATTCATAGCACTACCGGTATCAAATGGACGTACCATTTGTATATCCTTCGGTATATGTATATATCGGACATTTTTAGGTTGTTACAGCCATATTTAATTAAATGTTTGAAACTTCACTATGCTCAGTTTTGCTTGTGTGCCAATTTTTCAACTGATACTGTTTTCTCTTTGACAAAAAATAAATAAAATAATAATCTATACTAATATTATAAAGCGAAAGAGTTTGTTTGTTTGTTTAACCGCGCTAATCTCAGGAACTACTGGTCCGATTTGAAAAAATATTTTTTGTTGGATAGCCCATTTATCGAAGAAGGCTATAGGCTATATAACATCGCGCTACGACTAATAGGAGCAGAGAAGCGATGAGAAATGTTTCAAAAACGGGGAAAAATTACGCATTCGAAGTTGCGCGGGAGGGCTAGTAATAAATAAACTCACACAACGCTAAGTAACTGAAACCAGACAACTGATAAACATATATATATATATATATATATATATATACATAACATATAAGTACTCGTATATATATATATATATATATATATATATATACGAGTACTTATATGTTTCTTAATATATATTATAGTTAAATAACACCCAGACACCAAATAAATTGGAATAAATCATCGTGCTTATCATACAAAGTTTTATCCTGGGTGGATCGCACCCACAACCTCTTGCGTAGCAGTCGGATACACTCCTATTGGTCCTAGCGTGATGTTATGTAGCCTTTAGTTTTCCTCGATAAATGGGATATCCAAAAGTAAAAGATTTTTTTTCAATTCGGTCTAGTAGTTTCTGAGATCATCACGTTCAAACAAATTCATCAGCTTTATAATATTAGTATAGATAATTATATAGTAATTGTATGATATGGGCCTTAGTAGCCTAAAACTAAAGATTATTAATATTATTTTAATATAATGCTAATACTATTATTACTAACTATTTTTATTTTTTTTTATTCTGTATTTTTTTAACTTATGAATTAATTTAATTATTATTATTATATTGTAACACTAGTTTATAATCTTATATATTTTATTTAAATTCACCAATGATTAATAGACGTGACTCATTTAATAGTAGATCAAAAGCCATACCCTCAATGACAAAATCAACCAAACCCCTTAAAAACAATCTGGTTAATTTAACTAAATAATCTTTTATCTGTTCATACAGGGACCAGAAGGGCCTCAAGGACCTCGAGTAAGTAAACAAATTAAATTAATATTATTATTATATTTTATTATATTAAAGACTAGCTGACCCGCGCATCTTCGTTTGCGTAAATTTTTCCCGTTTTTACAATATGTTAGCTTGCTGCTTGGCTCCTATTGGTCGTAGCGTGATGTTATATAGCCTACAACCTTCCTCGACAAATGGTCTATCCAATCGTATTTTTTTTTTCAATTTGAACCAATAATTGCTGAGATTATCGCGTTCAAACAAACAAATAAACAAACTCTTTAGCTTTATTATTACTATAAATAACCCTAGTTCATCACATTACTAATTACTTCCAAGTTCATCCATTTTTAATAGAACTGACTAATAAGTTATCCAAACTCTTGTCTTGTAAATTATGTTTATCTTGTTTGTGTGATGTAATTATCAGTCTAATTCACACACACACACACATTTTAAATAATTATTTATTTATACAGGGACCAATCGGACCTCGTGGGTTTCCAGGGATATCTGTAAGTAAGCCAAATAAATGAACTATTTATAAAACTAAAAGTGACTCCTAAATGTTAAGTAGGTCTATCATAAATAAATTACCTTCTAAAATTATTTTGGCTCGTTAATTACTATAATCTACTACTACTTTTGACTAGTACTTAGTCAAAAGTAAAGGTCATCCAAAATCGAGCTGTTGAGGAGTTAGGTGACAAGCACACGTATAGAATAATTACAATATAATATATAGTGTTAAAAAAGTAAATGTAAGAATTTTAAGCAGTGGTGTAAAGTCGTTTCAAAATATTTACCGAAAAAATAAACCGTATTTAGTCTTAGATTTCGTATTTTCGAACGAATCATAGACCACACGATTCTCGCTAATAAACAGCTTATTCTATTAGATTTTGGCGATTTATCCAATTTACAAATGTCATACTTTACGGCCGCTCTCAATAATCTACCTATCGATGGATTTGGCTACTAGAGGTAGAATTTTGACATGTTTTGTATCGAGTTTATGCCAAATTTATACATCTAGTAGCCAAATCCATGATTATTGAGACCGGCCGTCAGTCAGCCAAATAATCTTTACATAACTTATTGACCTTACGATAAATTACTAGGTATTCACTTGTTCTTATTTTATTTAAGAGAACCTCTCATAAAAATAAATTGTCGACTACATACGTTCATGTTATTTCTGACTTTGATTGATGTATCTCTGGGGATTATGTTCCTTTGCATTGTGTGGTAAGTGGTACGGATTCTCGCTTTCTTTACGTAATGCTTTCACTTCCTAAACGTACCTGCTCGGACGTAATCATGTATTGTGTTCTTTAAAGTTGTCAAAATGCCGTGGGCAACCGGCATCCGCTTGATGAGGCCAAAACTAACGTCAATTGACTGATTTGACTGCCTCCGTGGTGTGCGGTGGGACTGTATCCGACTGAGACGCAAGAGGTCTTGGGTACGAATCCCACACAGGACACCACTTTGTGTGATCCACAAATTGTTGTTCCGAGTCTGACCCCCGTATTTATAAACGAGTAATAGCAGTTACTTAAGTAAAAGTAATTACTTAAGTAACAGTTTCTATTTTATAGTTAAGAAAATGTGTGAAGTAAGTAACGTCCAACGTTAGAATACTTAGCCAAGCAATAGTCACCGATATCGTTACTTGGATAATAGCTTTAATTAAGAATTTTATGTAGAGGTTATTTTTCTTAACAGATATTTTAAAAATATGGAAGGTTTGAAAAATAAAAACAATTTATTTGGCGCTATGCCAGCCAGTCGGTAAATAATACAATAATAATAATAATATACCATTTATTTTAGGCATCAATAGCCCACAGAAATCTATACCTTACAGTCTAACATATTTACAATAATACATTATGTAAAGTGCTAGTAAAAGTAAATACAACTTAAAACCTTTATATATTAAAACTATATCAGTAGGTACGTTTCACTCCCTCATAAGTACCATGCGTCGCGACCCAGAATCTGCAGCCCCGTCTTGTAGCGGAACTTCTGGCGAACGTACGCGCGCGCATATTCCTCTTAACTTAGCTTTGCCGCAGCGGTTCTTGACGGTTGGCTGTTGGCGCTTCTTTCCTTGCACCGTCACAAAACCATCTTCTGTATCTTCTTTATTTCTGTTCGTTGTCCTATCCGGGTAATGCTTGACAGGGGCTTCTGGCTAACTTCTTACTCCGACAAAATCTATTGATTGTGGTACTTGAGATTTCACCGGGACAAGCAATGCAGTCGACACAACGGGGAGGCTGACCGCGGTCGCAGGCTTGCGGGCTTACAACCATTAAAAATTATACCGTTGCTACATAAATATAGTAACTTTTGCCCGTATTTAACCAGCAAAACTTCCTTTAAATAAAACAACACAGGTGATATCTTCAGTGACATTTCTTTGGTGACATCAAGCGAGTTTTATGATGCTAAATTAAAAATAAGTTCTTCAAAAATACTTTATATACGTGTGACGGGCTATTTCATTTGGTAGCATTACTATTCAATTATGTTGCATTTCGTTACATTCAGAAAACTAAAATTGAAGAATATCGATAAAATCAAAATTTGGTCTGATTAATTTATGTATTATTATTTTTTAAAGTTTTAAAATTTGTAGCTATTTTAGTTAGTCGTAATATATTTTTGGTTCTCTATTTTGTAAATTTAATAAAATCTTGTTTATGAAATGGAACGTTTTTTGCGGCTCACCGGTTGCTAAGTAATAAGTAATACTTGGTTAGTTTGCTCAAGGAAGTAAAGAATATTTCTTGTCTATAAAATAGATTTTTCTAAGTAATTACTTTAAGAACTAGCCATGTCTCAATGAAGTAATTGCTAAGTAATAAGTAATGACTCGTTTATAAATACGGGTGTGAGTATACTTTGTGTCCGTCACTTGTATGTGTGTAAAGTCACCCGCGATACAGGACTTGTACCCAGCAGCAGCAATCGTCTTTAAAAAAAATCCTACAAACACTGGTATACCTTCAGGTTGCTATTTTAAATGCGCTGGTCAACGCGACTACTAACAGAGCAACATACACTTCCCATTTGACATAAATTGGGTTGACTGATGGTGACCGGGGTCATCAACGCAGCCCGGTCTACGGTCCACATAAAAATGCTATGATCAATTTATCGTAAAAATTAAAACTGCTCAAGAAATATTTTTTGCCATTCGCACGAACGTCACGCATTGAAATTCTTGCTGTTATATTCTTAACACTTTATACAGGGTTAGCTAAAATGTTTGCAAAAAGCAGCACTAAATTTCTTCAAAACTGTAAAAGGGAGGTGCGCGCGGGTGACTGGAAATTGTACGTCACAATGCATCGCTTCACGGGAAATCAACGCGTTTTCTGTCTGTGTAAAGCATTATTTTACAAAAGTGATGATGTTGACCTCACTGCTCACCACCTATTTCGATCGCGTTACCAACTACACGATCTTATTAAGTACCCAAGTGTTCATTTAATTCAATTATGGGTTAAAATCTTCGAGGCAATGGATAATTAATAACAACGAACGAACTATCAATTACAATCAAATAGGCCATGGCCACGGAGCAGAGTCGAAAGTGTGAGGGACGATCCTATATTGGCTACGGGCAAACATTCAGGTTCTTTTGCGATACCCTGAACGAGTTTGCATCGAATTTGAAATCAGACGTAAAACATAGGTAACCCCTTTAAGATACATAAATTTCAGTTTCTACTTATACAAAATAATATTAAACTACCGCCGGAAACAATATTATGAAAAAAATAATAAACGCTTACTTTGTAAGTTTAGTAGAATGTCGTTTTCGCTGTATTTGATAAGTCGACCGCTCAATGGCTATAAATGATTGCAATATAACGCAAGGCGGGGAGTTAAATATCTACTACCAGAACGTACGAGGGCTTCGTTCCAAAACAAATAACTTTTATAGAAATTTGTGTATTGCCTCATATGATTTGGTAGTTTTAACGGAAACGTGGTTAAATAACAGTGTATCTGATTCTGAGTTATTTGATATTCGGTATATTGTGTGGCGCCGAGATAGGGACTACGAACTTACAAATCAAACACGTGGTGGCGGTGTACTCATTGCAATACTAAAAGAAATTTGTGCTAACCTATCATCACAATTCAATTCTACGGCAGAAGATTTATGGATTTCACTTTCTCTCAGCCAATCTATATAAGGTTTATACCAGCTTACATGTATGCGTACTTTATTTGTGTGGACAAAACTCAGGATTATCTTTTTCGAACCAATTAAAGAACTATCTATCACAATTAGACGAAATAATCATAACTCACCCTGAAGATAAATACTTAATTATGGGCGACTTTAACTTAAGCGGAATCTCTTGGCAGTTAGATGATCACGCCGCATCTTTATTGCCTTGTAACGCTAGATATACAAATGATGAATATAGTTTTATAGATTCTCTACATACTCACAACCTAACCCAATATAACAATGTACTTAATATCAATGGTAGAATATTGGATTTGGTATTGTCTAACGAATACTGCACTGTATCTGAATGTACAAATCCCTTGGTACCAATTGATCCACATCATAAATCTCTTACTATTACATTAAAACATATTGATCCCTCATACTTAAGAGTCGCCCCACGTATTAAATATATGTTTACGAAGGGTGACTATGAGGCCATTAATACGGAGATACAGAACCTATATTGGAGTCAATCTTTTTCTGGTAAAAGTATAGATTAGGCTGTTACTTACTTTTACTCATTTGTTACCCAATTAATTAATAAATATATACCTACGATAAAAACACATAACAATAAAAACTATCCAAATTAGTATTCAATAGCGTTAATTTAACTAATAAAAGAAAAATATTTTATTGAACTTACGAAAGTATTTATATCTTTCTTAAATAATCGTTCAGACGAGGAAACGTATAAACTATTAAGGGAAAGAGTAAAAAGGTTAGAGAATGAATGCTATTCCACTTACATATCTTCTGTAGAATCGTCTATTAAAGTAAATCCTAAACATTTTTGGCCCTATGTAAAATCACGCCGATATTCCTCAGGCATACCAAGCACTATTAAGTATGGTAACATAGTAGCTAACACGGGCGATGCAATATGTAACGTTTTTTCTGAATATTTTTATTCAACTTTTTCTAAACCCAGCCAAAATACAGCCAATAATCAGCGTAGAAATAGCGACGCCCTAGCTGACATAACAAATATTCAAATATCGGCTACAGAACTCGGTATTATCCTAAAAAAGTTGGATGTTACAAAATCTGCTGGTCCTGATCAAATACCACCGATTTTTTTGACAAAATGTGCTGAGACTATCGCGATTCCTATTAAATTGTTATATACAAGATCACTCTCCGACTGTATCGTTCCATTAATTTGGAAGTCAGCATTTATTACGCCTATTCACAAAAATGGCTCTAAGACAGAGGCCACAAATTATAGACCAGTATCAAAATTATGGGTTTTGGCAAAAATATTTGAAAAAATCGTTTACAATCAAGTTTATGCAGCATTGAAAAATTCTTTTAGTGCCTCTCAGCATGGTTTCATCAGGGGACGTTCTACTATTTCTAATTTAATACGAATACGAGGAGATCTGCTTCGATGGTTCTCTACTTTTTTTAATCTGTGTAAACGACATCGATACATGCTTCTGACACTCCCATTTACTCAGTTTCGCTGACGATATAAAAATCTTCAAGGCTGTTACATCAAATGCTGACGCTGAGGATCTGCAGTCCGATCTCCGTCGTTTAGAGCAGTATTGTATAGACAATAAGCTAGAACTCAACCCTATCAAATGTTCAACTATATCTTTCAGCAGAAAAAAAACAATCATTCGGTCTGACTATTCCCTACATGGACATGTTCTTCGAAGGAACAATAGTATCCGCGACCTTGGTATCATACAAGACTCCAAACTCTTATTTGAAGAGCATATTGATCATATAATAGCTAAGGCTTCACAGTCATTGGGATTCGTAATGCGTATATCTAGTAATTTCAAGGAGGCTAAAACATTTAAAATTTTGTATTGCACCTTTGTACGGAGCATATTGGAATACGCTAGCCAAGTATGGAATCCAAGATACGATAAATACGTTTCGCGTATTGAAAATGTCCAGAGAAAATTCATAAAGTATTTATGTTATCGTCTTAAACTTAAATATTCATCAAGTGAATATTTAAAACTATGTGCCAAGTTCCACATTTTGCCATTGAAAATGAGGCGTGAAATAGCAGATGTGACATATATGTCAAACATAATAACAGGAGCGATTGATTGCCCTGAACTATTGTCAAAAATTTCATTTAATGTACCCACCAAAGTTGTTAGGAACTATACTCCAATTCATTTACCAGTGGTACCCTGTAATTATCGGCAAAATGCGTTTATGTGGAGAGCGAGCAAGACATTAAACAATAAATGTAAGGAGTTAAACTTCGATATTTTCTGTATTAATTTGGAAACTGTGAGGAGGGTGCTGAGTCGGGACTTCTTCTGTAGTTTTATATAATGATTTTTATTTTTTAAGTTATTTTATAATTTGTCATCAGTTGGGTTCATGTATCCCCTACAAATAATAATAGTATACACTGAAAAGTTACAATGTTGATACTGCTTGGTCCAGTCTGCGCACTAATGTTTGATTTTTAATAAATTATGTATAAGTGAAAACCTTTTATTGGCTAACTGTTGCATATGTCTCAATGTTCAAAAATAATTGTCATTTGCTGTTGGTTTTCCTAACATAAATAAATAAATAAATAAAAGGTATAGCAATTACATTAACATTATCTCAATTTCATTATCATAATTAAAATACTGTTAATCTATTATAATAATAAGACAGTTAATCTATCTATCTCACCATCTTGGAACCCTGTTATCAGCAAATGCAATCCTAGCTGTAACGACACCGCGCCTCAGTGTAAAGACGTTGTAAGTGTAGTGTCGCCTTAAGGGGGCATTACACTGAGAGAATTATTTATTTAGCGCTACGTACACAGCGACACGATTGCCGGCCTTGTTCTTTTCGCACACAACCATTACTTCACAGTGCGCAGGAGCGCAGGTCAAAATAAAGTAAAATATCAGTTGGTACATATGTTAGATTACGAACGTCATGACTATGATAATACGAAAATGCTCGTTTTAGAATTTTCCGCAACTTCAAGAGTTATTTTCGGGATCATATTAAGACATATCCTTAAGTTTCTTTACATGATCTACTAGAGAAACTCTTTGACTAGCGATACAAATTTTTTCGTGTCCAAATATTTAGGTTTTCTAAATTAATTTTTGAGAGAGCCGAACGCTGTTTCGCGTAATCTCCCCTTAATCATCCATCCTCACAAACTTTCGGATTTTTTATATTTTCCCTGAGTTATATTTTTACTAAACGACTTTTTTAAAATATACAAAAATGAACCGAGAAGTCTGTGGAGAGTGACTGTGTGTTAGTTGTTCTAGCTATAGTGTAAATTTTATATAAAAAAACTTTATAACATTTTTTTTTGTACAGGGTGGTGCCCCGGGTCCTAAAGGTTCACGAGGCCTTCCAGGGCCGATAGGACTATCAGGACCACTTGGAGCAGCAGGGCCAATGGGTCCACCTGGAATGTCCAGAATGAAAGGGGAACCAGGTTTACCAGGTCCTCAAGGCCCAAGAGGCCTGCCGGGACGAACAGGATTACCAGGGCCGGGTGGACCAAGAGGCCTGATAGGTTTTCCAGGAGTTACAGGGAAACCAGGATTACAAGGGCTAACAGGACCACCAGGAGCAATGGGAATTAAGGGCATACCAGGACAAACAGGTCCTAAAGGCTCACAAGGCCCACCAAGGCAGATAGGTCCACCAGGAATAATGGGTATGAAAGGAGAATCAGGACTACAAGGGCTAACAGGGCGACCAGGTATTATCGGAATGAAAGGAGAACCAGGACCACAAGGGCCAACAGGAATGATGGGTATACCAGGCCAACCAGGTCCTCAAGGATCACGAGGCCTGCCGGGGCGAACAGGACTGCCAGGACCGGGGGGACCTAGAGGACTGGTAGGTTTTCCAGGAATTGCAGGGATACCAGGATTACGAGGGTTAACGGGTCCACCAGGAACAATGGGAATCAAGGGCATACCGGGACAAACAGGTCCTAAAGGCTCACGAGGCCCACCAGGGCAGACAGGTCCACCAGGAAGGATTGGCATGAAGGGAGAATCAGGACCACAAGGACTAACAGGGCCACCAGGTATTATCGGAATGAAAGGAGAACCAGGACTATCAGGGCCATCAGGACTACAAGGGCTAACAGGGTCACCAGGAATGATCGGAACGAAAGGGGAAGCAGGACTACCGGGCCCGTCAGGACTACAAGGGCCAACAGGGGCACCAGGTATTACCGGAATGAAAGGAGAACCAGGACTAGAAGGGCAGACAGGACCACCAGGAATTCTTGGTATGAAAGGAGAATCAGGACTACAAGGGCTAACAGGGGCACCAGGTATTACCGGAATGAAAGGAGAACCAGGACTAGAAGGGCAGACAGGGCCACCAGGAATTCTTGGTATGAAAGGAGAATCAGGACTACAAGGGCTAACAGGGGCACCAGGTATTACCGGAATGAAAGGAGAACCAGGACTACAAGGGCTAACAGGGTCACCAGGAATGAGTGGAACAAAAGGGGAACCAGGTCTACCAGGCCCGTCAGGACTACAAGGGCCAATAGGGCCAACAGGAATAATCGGAATGAAAGGGGAACCGGGATTACCAGGCCCACCAGGACTACAAGGGCCTATAGGAATGATCGGAATGAAGGGAGAACCAGGACTAGGAGGTTTACCGGGACAACAAGGGGAAACTGGAATAAACGGAATGAAGGGAGAACCAGGACTACCAGGGTCACCAGGACTACAAGGGCTAACAGGTCCACCAGGAGTGATCGGAATGAAAGGGGAACTAGGACTACCAGGGACGCCAGGACTACAAGGGCTAACAGGTCCACCTGGAATGATTGGAATTAAGGGAGAACCAGGAATGCCAGGGTCGCTAGGACTACAAGGCAAAACAGGAATGAATGGATTGAAAGGAGAACCAGGTCTACCAGGATCGCCAGGGCTACAAGGGCCACCAGGAATAATTGGAATGAAGGGAGAACCAGGACTTCCAGGGACACCAAGACTACAAGGAAAAACTGAAATAATCGAAATCAAAAAAGAACCAGGGCTATCAGGATCATCAGGCCCAGAAGAAATAAATGATAATATTAAAAAAAAAATTAGTTAAAGTAGAAGCGGCCTTTGTAATTTTTTTCATATTTTTTGGGCAAAAGTTAAAAGATAAGAGAACACATTTTTTGCAACTTTAGGAGCAATTATTTAAAATATTCATTCTATCAAAATAAATCTTTAGAAAACTTCAAATATTTTTATTACACCTAACGAATGATTTGGCAAACAAAGCACAGCATGTATGTATGGAGTCCCCCTATTTTGTTGTTTAAATTAAGACATCAACCTGAAATAAAAACCGGGCAAGAGCATGTCGGACCATGCACAGTGTATGGTTCCAGAGCCGTGGCCGTATAAAAAAATCAAATTTGAATAATTGCACCAGCAGAAGAGCGTATTTTCATGGCAGTTACGCCCTTTTGTTGAGAAATACAGTTTTTCGGCAATAACTCAATGACGGTATATCCGATTACGTACGAAATAATTTAAGTATAAAGTATTTGTACCTTTCATTTTTTTTTATCATACGGTTCAAAACAGAAGGGGAAGGACATAGTTTATGCAACTTTCGGAGCGATTATTTCCAAAAATATTGACTTCATCAAAAAAGTTATACAAAAATAAACCTCAAAATGTTTTAAAAAAAAGCTAGTTGAATGATATGCCTCACGGAAATGTTTACTAAAAAAATTATCAGCTTATGTTATATGTATGGAATGAATGATATAGCTAAATGATAAAAAAAATATTTTTGGAGGGAAAAAATATTTATTTTTATTATTTCGCTATGAAACTAAGTCGAGCAGCTGCTACTACAAGACAATTTTCACCAAATTATATCAATACTCATTGTGCAGTATTGTGTAAAATACCTATGACATACGGACAAACAGACAGGCAGACAGAAGGACATGATGAAAGACTTTTTTGTAATTTTGGCTACAAAACCCTAAAAATGAATCGTGTACTTTTTGCAGACGATAATACGGTACAAGTGTACCGTATTATCGTCTGCAAAAAGTACACGATTTATGTTTAAAACTAGTGTTAATACAGTGTAAGTCTCTTTTTAGGGTTCCGTAGCTGAAACGGAACCATGTTTCGCCATGTCCGTCCGTCCATTCGTCCGTCCGTCTGTCCGCAGCTTAGCACAGTGACTGTTACGGTTAGAAGGCTGTAATTTTGCATGGTATGCCGACAAAGTTAAAGAATAAAATCTTAAAAAACGTTTTTATTGGGTACCGATATGTAAAGTGGGAATGTCATTTTTCTTCTCAACTACCCCATCATGTGAGGTATCATTAAATAAGATCCCTAAATCTAAAAAACGATTTGTAGTTTTAGGGATCTAAAGCTATATGATTAATGTTGGGTATGTAAAAAAATGTAAATTAATGTAAGGGGGCGCATCTTTCGCTCCAAGCCAACCACACCTGCACGCGGTACATCCTGCTGTACAACGAACGAGGCTCTGGCGACCGGCTGGTGGCGGTATAACCATCCCAATTTAAGGCGTAGCTAAAGTAATAGGTCAGTGACGGGCAGCAGCGTTACTGATGCGAGAGCTACGCCCTGCAATCGCCAACCCGCCTGCCCAGCGTGGCGATTATGGGCATTACCCCAAATGCACAAAGCACTAAGGCCACGGCCCCCAGTTCCCGGCAGTCACGCTATGCCTGGACATGGTGGCGTCCACGGTAACGGCGTGGCGGGGGATGCTAAAAATCTCCGGGCTACGGAAGGCCACCACAACCGACTGACCCTGGCGACGTATAACGGACGCACGCTACGGCTAGACTCGCATCTGGCACAACTTGAGGTGGAACTTGGGAAGATTAGGTGGCATATCCTCGGGTTAAGTGAAGTCCGAAGAGAGGGAGAGGACACCATAACCCTCGAGTCAGGCCACCTTATGTACTTCCGCGAGGGAGACCAACAATCCCAAGGTGGTGTTGGGTTTCTGGTAAATAAGTCCCTTTTTGACAACGTTGTGGAAATGTCTAGCGTGTCGAACAGGGTAGCGTACCTCATTATAAGGCTCACCGAGAGGTATAGCCACAAGGTAGTGCAAGTGTACGCACCGACCTCGGCACATCCAGACGACCGACGAAGTGGAGGATATGTTCGATGACATATCGATGGCCCTCCACTCCACCACTAAGACCCACTACAACGTTGTTATGGGGGACTTCAACGCTAAAGTGGGAGTACAAAATTGCAGCGAATTGGTAGTAGGATCCCATGGATTTGGAAGCAGAAATCATAGGGGGAAAATGCTAGTCAACTTCCTCGAATGGGAGGGGCTCTTCTTGATGAACTTCTTTTTCAAGAAACGGCCCCAAAGGAAGTGGACGTGGCAAAGCCCCGACGCTATGACGAAAAACGAGATGGACTTCATCATGACGGACAAAAAGCATAATATTCAGAGACGTCACCGTGATCAACAGGTTTAATACCGGTTGTGATCACCGACTTGTCCGAGGCTCTCTGAATATCGACTTCAAGGCGGAACGTGCCCGTCTGATGAGGTCCAGGCTTCGATCTACTTTGCTCCAAACCATGATAGGATCCGAAGCGTTCCAGTCAAACCTGGATAAACCGATTTGCTGCCATGGAAACCACAACAGACGTAAACCAGATGCTCGTAAATGTGGTTCGGATACTCAGGGAAGAAGGTACGAGATTTTGTGAAATGGAGCGTAAGGGCAAGAAGTCAAAACTTTCGGAAAAGACTTTAGGGCTAATGAAGGAACGACGTGAAAACCCACCCGTCACTTCGTCGGAAAAGCGCGCTCTAAACCAAGAGATCAACAGGCTTATACGACACGACCATCGGTGCTCCAACACTCTTTTGATTAAAAGAGCGATCGAGGAGAACCGGGGGTCAAAAGTGTTCGTACAATCTCTTGGAAGAAGCCACCTGACGAAGTTGACCACAGCAAGTGGAGAAGTCGTTTCTTCGAAGCCGGCAGTCCTCTCCAAAGTGGAAGGCTTCTATGGCCGGTTATACGCTTCGTATGCATCTCGACCTGATCCTGAAAATGAGGGTCCTAGAGCCACTCTAACACGCCACTACACCGAAGACCTGCCAGAAGTCAACATTGACGAAATCGTGCTGGCTCTTAAACAGCTGAAAAATGTAAAAGCCCCTGGAGAAGATGGCGTTACAACAGAGCTGTTAAAAGCTGGAGGTAAACCCGTACTGAGGGAGCTCCAAAAGCTTTTTAATGCTTTATTTATTTATTTATTTATTTATATACTAATATCACATATTACTTACAGCTAGACCAAACGTAATAGTGGAAGAACATAATATTTAACAATTATATTTATACTATAAACTATGCATAGCACAATATTACTTATATATATTTATATGTATTCTATTCATTATAATTATTATTTGGTTCAATATTATATCTATAACTAACTTATACTAGAGGTAATAGTAAGCGATTCAAGATAACGATCAGCTGTATGAGTGAATTTCGTTTCCGTGGAGATAAAGATGTCTAATGTATTGTCGAAGTTGAGGATATCATTAATGTATCGGAGTGCTCGTGCTAGTGGCGCGTGAAGAGCTAGGTTGGTGCGCGCAGCTGGTATCGCGAATAGGCGCTGCCGCGCACGCCCTGCGCCCGGGCGCGGCACACGGAGGCCTACCTGCGCGAGCAGTGTCGGGTTGTACGCGCGTCCGCTAACCAGACGGAAGAAGTACGTAACAAGTGTGACGTTACGTCGCACCGCAAGCATGCGGTAGTCCACCATCCCTGCGATGTATAGGGTGGGGTACAAGTAAGGGTAGTAGAAATATATTTTTTTGAATAGATATCTTAAAAATGATTTTTGAGTTTTTTCTATTTGATTGATATGTGTAGTGTGATGAGGGTTCCATATTATTGAATTAGTTTCTAGGGTGCTTCGGACATATGAATTGTAAAGGATGGAAGGTGTTAATTGATTATGAAAATATTTAGATTGCCTTAATACAAATCCAAGGTTTTTCCTTGATTTGTTGCACATTTTGGTAAGATTGTCCTGGAAGGTCAATTGGTTGTCAAACCAAGTGCCAAGATCTTTTATAGCGGTTACGCGAGATAGCATAGTGTTGTCAATGAGATAGCTGCCTAAAATAGGAGAGCGGGCGCGGGTGTATGACATTATTGCACATTTGTCCACATTTAGATTTAAACTATTGCATCCACCCCAGTCTAGCACATTATTTATATCATTTTGTAGTAATGCGCAGTCGGCTGGTGTATTGATAGTAATGGCTAGTTTGACATCATCAGCGAACATAGGCAAGTGCTGAGTTTGATGTGAGATGGTAAGTCATTAATTAGGATTAAAAAAAGTAAAGGCCCGATGGAGCTACCTTGCCCAATGCCGGAATTAACAGGATACTCTCTTGACTTGTGGTTTTTAAATGCTACATATTGAGAACGGTTTGCTAAGTAGTTAGAGAAGAAATAAATAAGATGTTCTGAGAAACCTATGTATGCCATTTTGGTGATTAGCACATCACAATTTACCCGGTCGAGTGCTTTCTGAAAATCGAAGTACGCGACGTCAACTTGCTTCCTAGCGTCAACCTCATTCATGACTAAAGTTGTAATATTTAGGAGATTAGTAGTAGTGGAGCGGCCAGGCAAGAAGCCATGCTGTTGATCACAAAACCAACTTCCCAGCTGTTTATAAATTAGGGTACATAATGTTGACTCCATAATCTTACCAAATACTGACAGAACAGCTACAGCTCGGTAATTTTTGACGTTAGACTTGTCACCAACTTTATGAATAGGTATCACTTTAGTTGTTTTCCAGGCAACGGGGTAGACGCGCTCTTTAAGCGATAAATTAAAAATAAATGTAAGTAGAGTGGTAAATACGTCACAACAGTCTCGAACTATTATTTGGGGTACTCTGTCGGGACCCTGAGTAAATTTGGGACTCAGTTTACGTATCGCGCGACGTACATCTCTTTCTGGAATGTGTTCAATGTTGACATAAACGTCGGGCAGAGCGGGTATTGGCAGAGGCGCGCACACAGCGTGTTCGCGGGCAGCTGACAGCGCCGAGAGCGGGTTTAATACGGGTGCATTCGATAGATACACGCTTTCGAAGTACGAAGCGAATGAATCAGCTACTTGCTTGGAATCTAACATACCGAATTGAGATGGTTCATTAGATAGTTTGTTCTGTTTTATAAATGACCAAAAGTTATTAGGGTTATCTAAGATACTGTTTTCTATACGATTATAATATTTATCTTTACTGTTGTTAACTAATTCTTTAAAATGTCGGCGGTGATATGTGAATAATGCATAGTAAAGTTGATTATCAGGTGAATTACTGGTTTTCAAGAGTTTATGATACCTATTTTTTAATTTAAGGGTGTATTTAATTTCATGGTTGTACCATGGTGGATAGTTACTCGTATGGGATGGTGTTAGTTTTGTGTAGGGTACTGTTTCATCAAATACCTTGTTTAAAATGGTATAAAGGTTATTTACTGCCTCGTTTGTACTTGATGAACTGTATAGTAGTGACCAATCAGTAAATATTAAGCGCGAATAGAGTTCAAAGTAATCTGCTTTCCGAAAGTTACGAGATGGAGTAGTATTTATGTTTGAGTGTGAAATGTGCGTGTAGTTGTGTATGGGAAACCTACTCAAGCTAAAGCTTATATCCAGAGGTACATGATGTATTTCGTGTTCCACGATACTTACTAGAGATTCCGAGACAGTGGGCGTTACCGTGTACTTATTACTCAGTACTAAGTCTAAAGTACGGCCGAGATCATTGGTTACAGTATTATGTTGAATTAAGTTGCACATTCGTAATAATATTTTAAAGTCTTCGCGAACACTTTGAGATGCCGAATACATATTAAAATCACCGATCACAATTTACTGGGGATTTTTGAGCAGACATCATTGTATCGATACAATTGAACATCGAATAATAACGATCGTCGGACACTCTTGGTGGTATATAGACTACGATACATACGAAACGATAACTTCCAACGGTTATTTGACCGGCGACTACTTCATCGTCCGATGAGCATTCACACTGTATTCGATGAAGCTGGTAGGGCTGACGAGCTGCCAGTAGTACTCCTCCTCCCCCGCCACCCGTTCGATCGCGACGAAGGACTGCATAATTCGATGTGAACAATTCGGAATCATGTACGCTGTCATCCAGATTTGTTTCTGTTAATGCCAGTGTGTGGCCAGGAAGTTCGCAAAGTATGGATTTTGCTGTCCTGTCCTGTTTGAAGGGAGAACTCCGGAGGCATGGAGTGTAGTCGTCTTGTTCTTCAAAAAAGGAGATAAGACCCGGCTGAAGAACTACCGACCTATTTCTCTTCTAAGCCACGTCAATAAGCTATTTTCAAGAGTCATCACGAACCGCCTTGCGCGAAGACTTGACGAATTCCAACCACCGGAACAGGCTGGATTTCGGAGCGGATATGGCACCATAGACCACATCCACACAGTGCGGCAGATTATACAAAAGACCTAGGAGTACAATCAGCCCCTGTGTCTAGCATTCGTGGACTATGAGAAGGCCTTTGACTCGATTGAAATCTGGTCCGTTCTGGAGTCTCTGCAGCGATGCCAAGTAGATTGGCGATATATCCAAGTGATGAGATGTCTCTACGAAGCCGTCACCATGTCCGTCCAAGTACAGAATCAGCAAACGAAACCTATACCATTGCATCTAGGAGTGAGGCAAGGGGACGTTATTTCCCCGAAACTGTTCACAAATGCAATGGAGGATATGTTCAAGACGCTGCACTGGAAAGGGCGGGGCATCAACGTCAATGGTGAAAACATCTCTCACTTGCGATTTGCAGATGACATTTCATCATGGCGGAAACGCTGCAGGACCTGCAACGGATGCTGAATGACCTGGCTGACTCCTCTGTACGCATTGGCCTGTGGATGAACTTGGATAAAACCAAGGTCATGTTCAATCAACATGTACTACCGGAACCGACAGCGGTGCACGGCGCCGTTCTCGAAGTTGTTCAAAAAAATGTGTACCTCGGGCAGTCATTGCAGTTAGGTAGAAACAACTTCGAGGACGAGGTGAACAGGAGAATTCGGCTGGGTTGGGCAGCGTTTGGTAAGCTACGTCAAGTCTTCTCATCGTCGATCCCACAATGTCTAAAGACTAAAGTCTTTAATCAGTGCGTCCTACCCGTCATGACATACGGAGCCGAAACGTGGATACTGACGGTACGGCTGGTCCACAAGTTCAAAGTCGCTCAGCGGTCTATGGAACGGGCTATACTCGGAGTTTCTCTTAGGGACAAAATCAGAAATGAGGTGATCCGGCAGAGAACCAAAGTTATCGACATAGCCCACCGGATTAGCAAGTTGAAGTGGCAGTGGGCTGGCCATATTAGCCGAAGAACCGACAACCGTTGGGGTAAACGAGTTCTTGAGTGGAGACCGCGGCTTGGCAAACGTAGTGTAGGACGCCCTCAAGCCAGGTGGAGTGATGATATACGCAAAACGGCTGGCAGAAGCTGGATGCGAGAAGCCGAAGATAGAAAAAAAGTGGCGTGCAATTGTAGAGGCCTATGTCTAGCAGTGGACTGCGATAGGCTGATGATGATGATGATGATGTAAAAAAAATCACGATAGTTGTTTAATAATAAAATTAAAAGAAAAACTATCACAGCTAAGTAGGCCTTACAAGTTACGTTAGTTAGAGTACGAGTAACAGCTGTTTAATAAAATTGTCACGTGTCACAGAGCGCATCAATAGTCCGATTTGTTCGTACCTTACTCACCTGGTACCTGAAAATTGGCCGTCTATACAACTTAGCTTACACTTAATGCTAGCATATCAGCTAGCATTGAGTGTACATATAAACACTTCCCGAAGCCTTACATTTTATTTGTCAGAAAATAAAATAGGTCTGGCACGCCAGCGATCTTAGTCCATTAGGCAGTTGGATCAAGAGCTTGATGCAGAAGGCAGTACTTCTGAACACGGCTCGCATTGTGAGGAAGTTCCTTTCTCTGGAGCCATAACCACCGGGAGCTAGGTCCCTGTACCCGATGCCGGTGGGACTCAGTTTTTATATATTTTAGATGTATGTTTTTATATTTTAAAATGTAATTTACATGTTAAATACCTAGTCTAGCCATAAATATTGTTACGAAGAAAAAACATTTTTTTTTATTGCAAATAATATTTATTACTTTTACAGTGTGTTAGTTTAATACATAAATAAAAAACAATTCAAAATATAAAAAGCTTATTCGAAGTGGTCTCTATTGGCTGCAACACAGTCCTTTAAACGTTGAGGCCAGTTATCAATAGAAGCACGCACTCTTTCCATGGGAAAATTCTTCACTGCCAATCGTATGGATTGTTTTAGGGACTCCAAATTATCATGGCGTTTAGAGCAAGCCATACTCTCTAAAACTGACCATAAATCATAATCCAGCGGATTAAGATCGGGACTAGACGACGGCCAGTCTTCAGCTCTGATGAAGTCCGAAACGTTCACTTCCAACCAAGACTGCGTGGACCGAGCTTTATGACCCGGCGCTGAGTCTTGTTGGAAGGACCATACTTGGTTATTGAACATGGTGTTGTTAAGGGGTTTAACTACCTTCTCAAGAATGGTATCTTGATACACTTGTGCCGATGTTTTGATACCTTTTTCACAAAAATATGGCTCAGTCACTCCTTCATAGCTAACACCCCACCAAACCATCACTGAAGTCGGATAATGCCCACGTTGCACTCTGTCGACTAATTGGGAAGCTTCCTTAGAGCTTTGAGCATAAATACGGTCATTTTGTTTGTTAAAATGTTGCTCAACTGTAAAGATTTTCTCATCCGTAAACAAAATTTTTCTGTGACCTCCCTTTGCGTACCGCTTCAGTAGTTGCTTCGATTTTACCACCCTATTCTTTTTTAAATTATCAGTTAAAAAATGACCAGTGCGTCTCTTATAGGCTGCAAGTCCTAAGTCATCTTTTAAAATGCGTGACATGGTTCTGGGTGCTATCTTCATCTCCCGAGATAAAATCTTTTGCTTTCGGACAGGATTTCTTCGAATTCTTTCCCTTACTGCTTTGACCACCATTTTCGTACGAACACTACGTGGACGGCCAGATCTTTTTCTGTCACAAACAGAGAAGGTCTCATTGTACCTATTAATAGCCCGGTACACAAACATTTGACTAATACCAAGCGTATGGAGAGTTTTAAAAATTACATTCGGCTCCATACCAACTTTGTGTAATGCAATCACAGCGATTCGGTTTTCTTTATCACCCCACTCCATTTTAATATAGCAAAATATTGTACAATGTATTGGCGCCAAAATTAGAAAATACAATGAACAATCGTATAAAAATGACAGATTCCAAATTCAAATGTAATATCTTTCTTATTTTTAATTGTAACAGTATTTATGGCCAGACTAGGTAATAAATAAAGCGAATAATAATAGTAATAACACTTATTGATTCAAAAAGTTTACATTGGTAGATATTGGTTCAGAACAGCAAAAGAATACATTATTATTTACAGAAAAATATATATATATATTGCCCATGCTATAATATATACACTGTCTCTTAAACGAGGTATGAACCTGTGACATAAGGGACAGTATTAGATATATTTCGGGACTTAATCACGTGAACTATTTAAAGGTACGAACCTTTTATTTACCCGACGTTTCGATCGAATTGCACCGATCGTGGTGACGGGTCGACTTGGGACAGTGTTCGACCAATAGAGTAGTTCCATGAGTTTGTAGGAGTGCTGTAGGTATTCGACGATAGTATATATTTTCATTGTCAATAAAAACCTCACCGATGATCCTGTTTCCCATTGAACGCGAGCGTAGAGGAATGGCAATTCGCTGCAATATGCTGGCTCGCAGGTTTGGTAGGTGCTCCACTAATGTGAAAGTCACACTAATTCGGGCATATGCCCAGTCATTTTACACATGCAGCGTATGGGCTAGCCACCCGCAGCGGGCTGTCAATGCACTTAGAGTGCAATATTACAATGCTTTCAGGTTCTTGATGGTCGGCCTCAGTAGTGTAGCGCATCAGTAATCTTTGCAGAAGCTAACGTGGATGGCTTTGCAGCTATATTACTTAAGCGAACCGCATCGCTGATGTGCGCACGGTTCAAAAGTTAAGGGGGGGGGGGGCTTAACTTTCAACGCAACTTTCACTTCCAACGCGCCACAGAGGCAGTCAGAAGCATTATTTCATTCATTTATTTCATTAGTAAAAAAAGTTTATAAAAGTAGTTTAACTAACGAGTGTTTTGTCATTTTCTCGACTCGTCGTCACACCAGTTTTTTTTTATAGTCACACTGCTAACTACGAAGAAATTATTTTCCTCGTGGTCACAACTCACAGCACTTTTAAAGAGGTATGTACCTACTTATTTAAATAGTGGGAGGACGAGTCTGGCAGGAATCAGGTATTCCCCTTCGGCATCACATCAGGCATGCAACACTAGCCATGTAGTACCGGCTTATGAATAGTACCACCCCATCTCTTCCCGTGGGTGTCGTCAAGGTGACTAAGGGATGTCAAAGGGGCAGTAGCGTACTCTGAGTATTTTAAAGCCTTACTGCGATCGCCAACCCGCTCGCCAAGCGTGGCGATTATGGCAATTATCCAGGATATAGAATAAGTAGGCTCTACTGCCGTGTGGTGCCGGCTTAAGAATAGTACCACCCCATCTCTTCCCGTGGGTGTCGTCAAGGCGACTAAGGGATTTGACTCCGGAGGACGGGCAGCAGCGTCCTCTGCGTACTTAAAGCCTTACTGCGATCGCCAACCCGCTCGCCAAGCGTGGCGATTATGGCAATTACCCCCAGGATCTACATACCAGTAGGTTCTACTGGGGAGACCCGTGCCCAGCAGTGGGCCATCATATGGGTTGATATGTAGGCTCTACTGGGCAGACCCGTGCCCAGCAGTGAGACATTAGATGAGTTGATAAATCACATCAACTCATCTAATTTAAACAGAAAAAAAAAACTAATACAATTAGCATTTTACTAGTAAAAAATATTATGACGAATAGAAAACCTCCTCCTTTTTTGAAGTCGGTTGAAAATTCTGTTTGGTTCTAATGTATGAAAAAAAAAGTTAGTGTTTATTTCTGTACTTTAGAAATTAAATAGAGGTATTTATAAAATCTAGTAAAATACAAAGAATAGAATTTATAAATTTTCGGCAAAATATTGACGTTTCACAAATATAAACCACTTAAGGATTGTAAAAAAAATCTCCTTATAATTTTCATCTTTAACGGTCCTTTATTATAAGTCCAATAATTAATTATTCCTACTAGAAAATAAGGGCAAAAAAACAGAACATTGATACCTACATACTACATTCATATGTTCTGAGGTAAAAAAATAATAAATTTTAAAAATAAAAAAAACCGCCTGTTTAAAAAATATTTAAACAAGATAAACTTGAATAATGCAGTCGGAGGCATTTAGTAAGTTCACTGGGATTCATGATTTTAAAATTATTATTTTGTATAATACTTTTTAGTGCTTAGTTGTCATACATCGTAACGTTAGGTAATAAGCAATAACTGTAACTACCGAGAATTTGAGTGAAAATAGTTGGTAACAAACTTTAAATCACAATTATATCCTAAAGGATTATTTTAAGTGAAAAATGATTTAGGAAACCTCGTCATGATTTTAAAATACTTACACGATGACATCCCACATGACAGAGTTTGTTGACTCTCTCTATTACAATATGGCGGCTGGCTGTTGCCATTTTGAATTTTGATTGCTGTCATGTCTTTAGTGACTCGCAAGGTTCGTACTTGCTTCGATATTACATATTATATATTTAAAATTGGAACGATACGAATCGATTGACGTATGAATCATCAAAATCGGCCCTACGCGTTTGGTCCTTTATAGTGCCATAAAGGAACACACGTACATACATATACCCTCATTCGCTGATAAAAATTTAAAAATACATAAATAGCATTGAACATAATATCTAAATGTTCGATTATACAGATTCCGGGTAATACATTCTTAACTAACATTTATTATTACACTAACTTTAACCTATGTTTATCGTAAACTGGTGATAAGCCAGTAATAAGTGCCTGACCTAACACCCGTTACCCATTCATTTATCTAATACTTAAACAAAGAGTTACAGTCAGATAATTTAAATACGAGTACTTACCTACTTGTAAATAAACACAAATATCTGTAACCGGTATCATTTTCTTATCAGTAGGTACATATTATTTAAAATGTATAAATTACACGGTAAGTTCCAGTTTTAAATGAATTTATGTTATTACCTGAAATTGGAAAATTATATAGGTATTACATACGGACTATACAGACAGGAAAACAGCGGCTTATGCGAGTTTCCTAGATTTGTCAAAGCATTAATTAATTCTTTCTCTCTAAATGACATTTACTTATGCCCGCGGCTCCACCAAAATAGTCGTATATCGTAGTCATCGGAACCGGATGAGATGGGTGAGTACTTTATTAGGTTAGGTTAGGTTAGTCAATAATAAAAGCTATGCGGACGATATGGTGCGGTTGGAACTGTCGTCGCGCGTCGGTGGGAGCACCCACCGAAGCCAGCAGTTTCCGCACAGCAGTGGGGAAAATGCTGGCGATCTGTGAGTCGTATGCGAAGGAGCATGGTGTCACATATACGAGTAATACTGAAAAAAGACGGTTACTGAACAAAAAAAAGTGTGGCACTAAAATACTATGCAATAGCTTTACCGCGGCAGTCCCCAATGCCGCGGTAAAGCTATTGCATAGTTTTTTATCAACTTAAATACCTAAAATAAATAAATAATTATAATAATAAGTTGAAAAGCATTTTTCAACTTATTGTTATAATTATTTATTTATTTTTTATTTATGCAGTTTTATTTCTTTTCATTACATTTCGGAGCAGCTCGTCTAGATCCGTGCGAGCTTCGTACAGTCGTACCATATACGTACATATACGTTAAGCGAACGCTCGGCCAAACTACATGGTAGGCGGAGTGGGGGTGTTAGGTTTTATTTTCGTTACGGAATTTCTTTATTCGGTCGCCGCACTTAAAGCCCGCGATAAAAGCTACGCAATGGCTTAAAAACTCTGAGAGCCTGATTATGCTCTGCCGATTACACGGTGAAAACTGCAGATAGTGACCAGTTTTAGATACTTGGGATCTATAGTCGACAGTGTACTGTCTGATGACGCCTATTTGGACTGTGAGCGTGGGGCACTGGCTGTCCGAGGGAATATGGTTGCCCGTAGGTTTGCTCGATGCCCCACTGACGTCAAAATCACACTGTTAAAGACATATTTCCAATCGTTTTACTCGAGCTGCTTGTGAGTAAATCATACCCGTCGAGCCGCCAGTGTCCAACGTGTTCAATACAATAAAATCTTTAGGATACTGATGCGGCTACCTTGCTACTGCAGTGTCTCTAAGGTACGAATGACTATTACGCCATAATACACAAGTAAACTCCATGTTTAGGCGTTTAAGAGACAGTAGCACAAGCATCATAAAAATGATCGCCTCCCGGACAGACTGTCCTATTGAATTTAAATGAACGCAAATAATAACGGGGCAGACCTAAACTGTTTAAAATTTTATTGATTTTGATTTTACATGTTGTTTGTTGATTATTAAGTAATTTATGACATGCATACATTTTTAATTTATTTTATATTCTATTTGGAATAATTTTATTGTATTTTAATGCTGACTCGGTCGAAAACTATGTTAAGTATTATACTCGTATTCTATGGATTTGAAATCTGAAAATAAACGTAATTATTATTACATTTGATTATTATTAAAATTCACCAACCTGCTTTGATAATGCTGGTGTGTTCATCAGGATGCTTTCATGTAGAAGTGGAAAGCGAAAGCTTTAGACGGGGAGGTTTGAAAGTCCATACATAGCTCTAACACAGCTCTAGTTTTTAGGGTTCTGTACCTCAAAAGAAAAATAATGGAATTATAGGATCACTTTGTTCTCCGTCCGTCTGTCTATCAAGACCCTTTATCGGCACGTGTGGAGGGTATCGAGTTGAAATTAAAACCTTAAAGGGTTTTAATTCCTCAGGTACAGTAAGTAATGGATATATTTTTACATAAATGTCCAAACGAATATAATACATCTGTCTGTTACATATTCACGCTTGAACCTCTGAATCGATTTATATGAAATTTGATATGGAGACAGTTCGAGTCGCGGGAAAGGACATAGAAAAGTTTTTATCGCGATAACAAACATACACGCGGGCGGAACCACTGACGAAAGCTAGTTATAAATATAAACCTACTACTATAGCATATTTCGATAGTACCTTTTACTATTTTTTTTTAAAGATAACTAGCAATATGGGATTTTGGTCCCACATTACTAGCAATCCTGTTAACCCCTCCCGCTAAGCTCAATGGCTTGTGCTAGGAGTGGGTTCACGTCGGTAGTATAATGGGTATGATTCGAACCCGCGGCCTCACTACTAGACATCAAAATTACGCTACCGCCGCTTCTTAAAGATACATTATACTATATCTGATGATACATTAATGCCGGTCTTGTTTATAAAACATAGGATTAAAGGTTAATATTTAATCTTTAGTTTTGATAAGACAAGACAAACGTGTACGCAATAAACGTGACGGGCTTTCATCACGGGAAATACGTTGACTTGGTTATCTAAGATCACTTCAGTAAATAATTAGGGCTATATTTAGCCCCTTAAGCAAATAATTAGGGATTTCTATGTAGCTGGTAAGTATATAAACTGTTTTATAGATACAAACACAGTATCAAACAAGTTGCGTCTTTGTATATTTCAAACAGTCACATATTTCAAAATGGATAGTACGGTTATAAGATTTCTTGCGTTTGTGTCTCTACTTGGACTTCATAATATAGCTGGTAAGTTATCTAAACTAATAATATAAATCTGAATGTAGCTTTGTCGGTCGGACTATCTGTCTGTAATGTTTTCATGCATATACATCTGGGGGCCATTTTGGTATTCTTGTAACTTTTTTTTTGTCACTTTGGGATCAATCTCAAATACGCTTGCGTCAAGTATGCGTCTCGAGGGGTAATAACGACATTCTAATACGGTGCGTTTTTAAGATCGTTTTCGAAGTTTTAATCGAAACTTTACTGCAACTGAACTGCAACTGCATTGCTTTAAATACGTGAATTGAACCGCTGAACTGATTTAGATGACAATTGGTTTGGAGATAGTTTAAGTCCAAGGTACGAACATGGGATAGTTTCGGCGGTTATTGGGGGAGCCTTGGGCGAAAACTAGTGAACTAAAATAATTTTTAAAAACAGGCTATTTTTACCTGGCGCCGCCATTACTAACAGACTATTACTTATTCTGTGCTAACAGTAACACCAAGTCAGTGAATTTGTCTATCGCAGTCAAAGTGTTAAAAAACTTTAAACAAATATTTTAATTGCATATCTAGATATTGATATTGCATATCTAGATATTGATATTGATATCAGTCAAAGTGTTAAAAAACTTTAAACAAATATTTTAATTGCATATCTAGATATTGATATTTGTCATGTCAACAACAACAATTGAGAAGTTGAATGCTAAAAAAAAAATATTATGTTTTACAAATTAGTTAACAGTAGGTCTTAAAATGCTTTAAAAATGTGTTTTTTCCCAATTTAACATGTTTTTGAATTTAAAAGTAATGATTTGACGATAGGAACATATGACGTCATTATGTTGTTATTCCATACAGATTTCTATAGAGCTTGTTATTTTGACATATCAAATAAAAAGACTGATTTGAGTTGACAGTCAACATCTCTATTGTTACAGTTGTGGCTTTGTCGCTTGAACCTGATTTGGTAAGTGAATTATTTGTAACAGGTAACTGCTATTATTATTATGTTCGATAGCGTTATCCAGGGATTATATGATAATCTTTACCTCAAACCAAAAACAATGATAAATGTATGGAGAAAAAATCGTCTCATGCGGGGCTTAAACCCGCGACCTTTAGGGCACGACGGCGACTTAGGGTTAGTAATGGCTTAGGGCCGGTACACCTAAGGTCACAGGTTCAAGTTCCGCCTGAGACGATTTTTTCCTTCATACATTTAAAATTATGTTTTGCAAATTAGTATAAAAATGCTTTAAAAATTACAAAAAGCAATCAAAAATAATACATCACAAATAGTACAAGGATAATTAAATAAAACAATAACTAATACTATAGGATCTTGTTTCACCAAAAACGCGAAAAAGCGAGCAACTCCTATCATCTATTTTCTTGCTTGTGCAACAAGCGTGACTAGTTTTATAAAAAACCGTTCAAGAGCATGTCGGATCATACTCAATGTAGGGTATGGCACTTACAGTCATTGGCAAAAAATTGCATTTCTCAACAATAGGGACAATTGTTGAGAAATGCAATTTTTTGCCAATGACTTAATGACGATATATCTGATCTTATCCAAAATAATTATAGTTTAAAGTATTTATTAAGCACTATCTTTGTAATTATTTCCATATTTTTTGGTCACGCGGTTCAAATGTTAGCTAGGCTAATTTATACCCCGTAGAATTCAATAATTAAACACCTATAATAATTATAACAGCTTTTTTCATTTTCATTTTGTTATTCTAGGAGTCTTCTACTGAAAATACTACAGAGTTATTAAGTAAGTATGAAATTTTACTTAAATTTGTTTATTTAGTGCAAATACACATAATTTTCGTTTTTCAAATAAATTTTGGTAAAACCGGGTAAAACTACACCCATAAGAACCTACTTTATCCCCTTTTGGAATCTCCTTTTTTTGTGCTTAATTTAACCACTTGTGGCACTGCCGATAGTCAAATGATTATAGCTAAAACTCAAAAATATTTTAACTAATTTGAATATAAAATATATTTTTTGTATTGTTTGCTCTAATAAAACAGTTGTTTCAAGATAATAGAAACATCTTTAATGAACAGCTGCAAAATCAAATCATTCATAATTGCTATTTTTTAAATTAATTAGTTAAGATTAAGTTGACATTTAATTTAATGTGAGATTCCTAGTCTCACATTAAATAAACTAACCCGCGTATCTCGCCTGCGTCATTTTTATCAGTTTTTGAAATATTTTTCATTGATACTTAGCTTCTTTTGGTCGTAGCGAGATGCCTTATAGCATTCCTTGGATAAATGTATTATCTAACAGTAAAAGACTATTTCAATTCCAACCATAATTCCTGAGATTATAGAATTCAACCAGTCACACAAACAAAAATACTCTTTAGCTTTATAATATTAGTATAGATTTAATTCAACAGGTCAGCTATGTGTAATATATTTATTTATTTAATATTTAACAGACAGGCTGTAGATAGATACAATAAGTAGGTACAATTCTTTACGTAGTACCTACATACTCGTATAAAACAACTGCTACTTTATTATGTCTGACTGTCTGTCTGGTTTTCATCCAGTTTATCTAGTGGCTAGCCACTAGACAATCTGGAATGAAACTGACTGCTACGCCAGAGTTGTTCGAACCCCACCCAGGATAAAACTTCGTGCGATGAACACGATGCGATGGTTAATTCTGTGTCTGAGTATTGTTTATCTTTAGTATGTATTTAGAAATGTATAAATTTGTCAGTTGTCTTTCCCAAAGTACATGCTCTGCTTAGTTTGGGATCAGATGGCTAAGTGTGGGTTTTCCCAAGTTATTTTTATTAGTAATATTACATGCATATGATATGTAATGGATAGTGAAGAAATCTCGGAGCAGGGCTGTGTGGGCCGCTACTTAGTAATAATTTTATTGTATCCCCAGCTTCTGAACCGATGGTACATCACAATAACTCAACAATAGAAATAACGGCACAGAATAATGACATCATCGTACGATCGTCAGTGGATTTTCGTTTGTATCGTAAATATAATGACTTGGAAAAGAAACTAAAACAGCTCAGTGAAAAAATAGAACTAGTTGAATCAGCTTGTATGTCGTCACCAATGGGCCCGGCTGATTCTATGTATGTAAGTACTAGCTGTCCCACGCAACTTCGTATGCGTAAATTTTCCCCGTTTTTGCAACATTTCTCGTCGCTACTCTGCTCCTATTAGTCGTAGCGCGATGTTATATAGCCTATATGTAATGTGAGATTCCTAGTCTCACATTAAATAAACTAACCCGCGTATCTCGCCTGCGTCATTTTTATCAGTTTTGCAATAATTTTTATTGATGCTTAGCTTCTATTGGTCGTAGCGTGATGTTAAGTATGTCTTATAGCATTTCTTGGATAAATGGGCTATCCAACAAAAAAATATTTTTTCAAATCGGATCAGTAGTTCCTGAGATTAGCGCGTTTAAACAAACAAACTCTTCCGCTTTATAATATTAGTATATATTTAATTTTAAAAAAAGTTCTAAAACTATAACCTGTTTACGAAAACACCCCGTTCTAATAAGTATGATAAAAGTACCTATATCTTCTTGATGGCATTTTTATCTAGAATGTTCCAAAGATAGACCTTGGTCCTATAGATTATTGACATGTTGGTATACGCCCTACACCTAAAATCTTATGAAAAACACTGACTTGAAAAATTACTTGTATAAAAAAACCGACGACCGCGGTCTTGGTGGAGCCTTCTAACTATAATAAATAACTTTTAATCGGTTTCAGATAAAAGGAGAAAAGGGCGAGCGAGGCTATATGGTAAGAGTATTTCAATTTTATGCTAATTAAAAAAAGTGTGGCCTAATTTCAGCAGCAGACAGTGTGCTATTTTTATTTTTAAGTGAAAACTTCTTTAGTGATGTGCACTTTTGGGATGGATAAAAAATGTTAAACTCGCGTCAGGACACGTGACCTAATCGAAAATTCGTATAAAGGAGGGAGAGTAGACCGCCGCCGGCCGGTGCGGCGTAAAAGAGGAAGTAATATCATCCTCTCTTTCTACCGCGCGGCGATATGTTTGTGTACGATAATTAAATAGATGAATAATGTATTTAACCACATAAAAGGTAGTACTTTTATATTGATAAATAAATAAAGCAATTCGTGCGAAATATTAAAAAATGCACAAATGTTAATGTTCAAGTTTTCACTTCTGCCGGTACTCCCGGATTGCAACCCGTTTCTATTTCATGGCACCCACTTCAAAATGTTAATTTGTTTTTGTTATTCTAGGTAGATATTAGTTTTTGCTTTTTACTTGCTTTGTATTTATTTTTGAAGTCGGTAATATTTTTTTGTAAAAAAAGTTTTTTATTATTTAGCTATCAAACTAAGTAGCGGCTACTACAAGACACCTTTTGTATCAAATTTCATTAATATTCATTGAGTAGTCTTTGAGTAAAATGCCTGTAACATACGGACGGACAGACAGACGGACATGACGAAACTATAAGGGTTCCATTTTTGCCATTTTGGCTACGAAACCCTAAAACAAGGTAACTAAAAAGCATAAAATAATATAGACTACAACAAAAATAGGTAGGTTTTGAAGTTGGTGCCTAAAATATAAAAACTACATTCCCTGGCTTGTGTCCGTTCTGAATTTGTTAAGGACATTTTGAGCATGGTCATATATTGTTAAAATTAATATATTAATAATTACACAGGGCTCATTCGGGCGACCTGGGATAAGAGGACCTAAAGGTGAACAAGTAAGTATTTAATATATTTTAGAAAAAAAAAAACTTATTTAGCGGCGTTGTACACTTTTTTTGTTATGGGTAAAAATGTTTAAACTCGCGTCAGGATCACGAGACCCCGTAAAATTCGTAAGACAAAGAGAGAGTGAAAAAGTGCTACAATATCATTAGAATACGAAGGTAAATTTGTTATTATAGCTCAGGTGGGAAATCGGCCGGTCTAGAAACCAGAAGACCCCAGTTCGAGTCCGAGTAACATTTTTTTTTACCCTTTTTATTTTTTGATTGTGTTTTTTGATTTGTGATTAATATTTTCATCTTTTTTATTAATAAGTCAGTAAGATCGAAAAATATTTTTCAAATTTCAGTACGTAAATTTGTCTGAGAGATAATTTTTTTAATTGTTATGTCCTTTTCATTGTCATTTTTTCAATTGTAATGTTTGTGTACGATAGCGCTTTATATGAATATTTTATTTAACCACATTTGTGATAGTACTTTTGAGCTAATAAAAAAAATATTCCTTAACCATTCCCAAATATTCAAAAATGCACAATGTTAATGTTCAAGTTTTTACTTCTGCCGACACGTGTTTTTTATCAGTGTAATTAATATACTTAGCTACAATTTATTACTAGTTTTTTTTAGCAAATTTCATTACGATCTGTTCTGCTGTATAAAATGTATCAAACAAACAAAAATACATTTACATTTATAATGTTCATAGCTGTTGCCGCAACCCCATTTGCTTAGAATTTTGATATATACTATTAGCTTATTATTAACATCCTTCGAAGAATCCAAAACCACAGATTACTTAATGTGCCAAAGCGAAGTACGGGCAGATAGGTACTTACATAAAGTCCATTGAAATGTTACATTTTTTAGGCCTTACCTTGCGCCAATATAAGGATAAAATCAAGTTTGTGGGGTCATCACCCTTGTCGGCCGCCATCTTAGAAAAGGGGGTTGAAATGTTTTTTACGGTTTATCTTGTAAACAATAGGTCACACAAAAACTATGTTAACATTTTTTGTTGCAAATTAAATTATCTACAACTTTAATGCCGTAACTAAGTATTTACAAATGTTATCCAATTTAGATTGCTTATATATATGTTTAAGATAACTAGGAAAGTGGGTTTGTGATAGAAAAATTTGAAATTCAGACTCAGGAATCAAACCCGAGACTTCCGTAGCCATTTTGTTTTTTATTTACCTTTTTTGTCTCTTTTATTTTTTGTACGCTATGGACTGTTTGTTCGAAATAAAGATATATTATTATTATTATTATTATTATTCACATAATGTCCATTGAAATTTTACATTTAGGATTGCAAAAGTCAGAGCACGTAAATGATTTTTTTGCCTATCAAGGGGTAGTACAGTTGGATCAACGTAACTAGGCCGGACTGAATTAGGCGACAAGTGGTTGCGCAGATGCATTTTTTGGAAGTAAATGGTGACAGGAAGCGGAGGGCGGGGGCGGTAACTAAACCAAGAGGATCAAAGATGCGATTACCCATTACATTGTCTTAATTAGTATTACTAATTCATGTTTTTTTGTGATTATTTTGGTAAAGAAATTGTTTTTCAAAATTTCTTTATTATTTACTGTGGGTAACTGTTCTAAATTTAAACTTTTATGAACTCATTTTAATAGTGTTTTTATATTGTTGAATTAAAATGTTGTTAGTATTTTTAATCGATTAATCGTTTTCGTAAGTAATTTTAGGGTCGCATCTCTACGACATGCGCGAAAGTGATAATAACCTAACTTCAATCCGGTCAAGATACGTTGATCGTACTGTAGTATAAAGTCAAGCCCATGTTTTTAGGGTTGCCGTTGACACAGAAACATGAGAAAACATTTTTAAATTCTGTGCAATTTTTGGTCGTAGAACCAAAAAAAACGAACAAGTGCGAGTCTGACTCGCCCACCGAGGGTTCCGTACAAATTAGTAGGTATCTATATAGCGTATTGCTATATTTATTGTGAGTCAATGAGAAGCGAGATGAAGGGTTGTAGATTATATTGACTTGACTTAATTGACTAGCTTAATAAATCTTAAACCTAAGTATTTATACACGTAAAAATATAGGAAGTAATATTATAATAGGAGGGCGATTTGTTTATTCAGCGCCTCTTAGCAGTACGTGTAGATTGCGTAATTTATAAATAATAAAATAGACAATTAGGAAGTGCAATCTAAACACGTACTGGTGTTTCATTATTTGGTATAGGAATATACTATGGCGACTGCCATAGATATTCCCCCTTTTGTAAAAAAATTATACATTTGTAAAAATTATACATTGAAAAATTGTAAAAATTATAAGTTGAAAATTGTACAAAAAAATTGAAATATCTTATTAATTATATCTATTTCCGACAGTCTTAAGCAGCATTCGAGTCCCTGACGATTCGCAACAGGTTCTTCTCTATTTTTGCTCCGATTGCTCGGTAGATAAAGTATATACTGAGTATTAGTATTATTACAACTGCGGTGAATATGGCCACCATGATCCACGTGCGGAGGTCTTGTAGGTCCCCAGATAGCTTTGAATGGAGTTTTGTAATCTCCTCTGGGATCGCGGCGTTGTTCTGCACCATATTCACCTGCTCTTTCTCGTGACTGCTTGTAGAACCCATTGTAGTTGGAAGTCTTGTAACTCGAATGAATGACTGTGGTTTTGCATGTCTTTATATACTACGATTGGAATCTCACCGTTGGTCGGGAGATTCGTCCGGAACGTGTTTTATTCGGGCAGTTCTTATCTTCTAATTTTTTATCTTCTATGTTATTTCTAATCGTGCAATTTTGATCTCTTATCTCGTTGTCGTTTATCATAAAAGCTGGTTTGAGACGATCGATTGACACGGAGCTCTGTCGTCCGTTTATCCAGATCGTGAAAACCTTATCATTACGACTAATAACGAGATAAGGTCCATCATACGGAGGTGTAAGACTTGGCCGTAAACGATCGCAACGTAAGAAAACATGTGTGCATACTGATAAGTGTGGATGCACAAATATCTTAACGTTCGTACTCTGCCTATGTGAAACGGAGGTTGCTTTTTTTATGTTTTCTTTAATTTCTTTCACAAAATCGGCGTATGTCGAGTGATCGCTTGTTCCGAAAAATGCTCCAGGTAGTCTTATTGTTGTACCGAGGACTAGTTCAGCTGCAGAGTATCCGGTATCTTGCCGTAGACTGGTACGGATACCGAGTAAAACAGTTGCAAGTTCTTTTGTTCAATTCGTTGTATTTCCTCTTGCTATTAATGCTGTTTTCAAAGTCCTGTGCAGTCGTTCTACCTTTGAGTTTGACTGTGGATGGTATGGTGTGGTTCGAATTTTCGTGATACCCATGAGTTTAGCCAAACTTTTGAATATTTCAGATTCAAACTGGCGTCCCTGGTCTGTGGTAATGTATTCAGGGCATCCAAATCGGGCTATCCATCCTTCATATACCATCCTAGATATAGTTTCTGCAGTTATATCGGCTATGGGAAAAGCCTCTGGCCATGAAGTACAGCGATCTATCATTGTTAATAGATAACGCTTGTAGGTATTGTAATGTTACTTTTACTGTCCTACTATCAGAAGGTTTATTGGTCGAGGAATAATACACACACGTCAGGTCCGATTGATCATTTTATTGCGACTGCATAACTTACATGGCGGTGCAACCGCCTCTAGGTAGGTATATATAGTATATAGGTACATGGGTACGTATATGTGTCCCTACAGCACCCCCCTTCACAGAAAAAAAATTTTTACACGATTTTAAATCTTGTGGAATGAATAATGAGCGCGAATTATTGTGAATACCGGGTCGTGGTTTATATTTACTTATGCTATCTTTAAGCTGTTGTAAATATTCCAAATCCGAACAACAAATATTTACATTATCGTAAAAATCTCCCGGCAAACGAATTGTCCTACCGTAAGTCAACTCGGCTGCGCTAACTCCACTGTCACTTCTAGTAGCGGCTCTTAATCCCAGTAATACAATGGGAAGTTCATTCACCCAATCACTGTTGTTGGCTTGTAAACGGGCCATCAAAGCCACTTTCAGTGCTCGATGCCAACGTTCCACCATGCCATTACTTTGTGGATGGTAAGGAGTTGTACGTAACTTATTTACACCTAAGTATTTCATTAAACTAGAGAATAAATCGCTCTCGAACTGTTTGCCCATGTCGCTTGTAAGCTTCGAAGGACATCCAAATCGCGTTATCCACCCTTCAAACACTACCCTTGCTACGGTTTCAGCAGTAATATTTTGAACGGGGTATGCTTCGGGCCACCCTGTGAAACGATCTATAATAGTTACACAGTATCTATACCCGTCGTTTGTAATAGGTAATGGACCTACTATATCTATGTGTATGTGTTGAAAGCGATCAGATCTTTCAAACTCGCCTACACCTGATACAGTATGTCTTGTAATTTTGACTTTTTGACATTCGAGACATGCTCTCGCCCACTTCGCAATGTCGCGATCCATATTAGGCCAAAAATATTTCTGTTTCATTAATTTTTTGCTAGTTTTAACTCCTGGGTGACTAAGATTATGTACAGAATAAAATGCTAGTTTTCTAAATTCATTTGTTAAATACGGTCTAATTTTATTCGAGCCTATTTCACAATAAATTTGCTTATCGCAGTCAGGTAATAACATTTGTTTAAATTGCAAGCTGCTATTTGATCCATGCAACGCTTGCATTAGGTACTCGTCGTTGCATTGCTTATCGGCTAATTCTGCGAAATTAATCGTCGTGGGAGCGGTTATAGTTTCAATTCTCGAAAGTGCATCCGCTACCATGTTATCACAACCTTTTATGTGACGTATATCCGTACAAAATTCACTAATATAAGAAAGTTGGCGTATTCGCCTTGGGCTTTCTTTATCATTATTTGTTTTACTGAAGGCATATTCTAATGGCTTATGATCTGTAAAAATAGTTAAAATTCTACCTTCTACTAAATGTTTAAAATATTTGACGGCCATAAATACTGCGAGTAATTCTCGATCGTATGTAGAATACCTAGTTTCGGTGTCCGATAATTTTTTGGAAAAGTAACCGATTGGTTGCCATGCATTA
Source organism: Herminia tarsipennalis (assembly GCA_945859575.2). Classification (NCBI taxonomy): domain Eukaryota; kingdom Metazoa; phylum Arthropoda; class Insecta; order Lepidoptera; family Erebidae; genus Herminia; species Herminia tarsipennalis. The sequence goes on from OX243835.2 coordinate 20,446,252, forward strand.
CCGACTTTCTGCTGCAAAACTGCACCAACGCTAGTGTTTGAAGCGTCTGTCATAAGGGCTAAATTACTGTCGGGCAAAGGATAAGATAGTGTAGCGGCGCTTTGCAAGCTTTCCTTACACCTCTTGAATGCCTCACTTGCCTTATCAGTCCAATCTATACGAGTCTTGTCGCGTTTCTTAGAATTATGCAAGTATTTATTTAATTCAACTTGATACTCTACCGCTTTAGGTATATGGGAACGGTAAAAATTAACCATACCTAAGAAACGGCGTAGCTGCTCGATGTTTTCAGGTTTCGGAAAATTTACAATAGCTTGTACTTTGTCTTCCAACGGTCGAACGCCTTCCGTTGAAACCTCAAAACCTAAAAATTCTAATTTGGACACACCGAAAACACATTTAGCGACATTTATAGTAACACCATACTCGTTAAATCTCTGGAAAACTGCCGTTAAATGCTGTTTGTGCTGAATTTCGTTTTCACTTGCAATTATAACATCATCGATGAAATTAAATAAAAAATCTAAGCCCTGCAACACCACAGTGTCCATAAAACGTTGGAAAGTCTGTGCTGCATTCCTTAAGCCGAAGGTCATTCGGGGAAATTCAAATAAACCAAATGGTGTTATAATTGCAGTCTTTTCGATATCCTCCGGTGCTACCGGTATAAAATGATAAGCACGATTTAAATCTAATCTAGTAAATATCATCTTTTTTCCCGCTAACACATATTTGAAGTCCTGTAAACGCGGAATCGGATAGCGATCAGGTTTGGTGACTGCATTTAGGCGTCTGTAATCACCGCAAGGCCTAATTCCTCCGTCTTTCTTGGGTACCACATGTAACGGGCTTGCCCAAGGGGACTTGGATGGATGGCAAATTCCCAATTCTGACATTATTCGAAATTCCTCCTTTACTTTAGCGTATCTGTCGGGCGGTAAAGGTCTAGCCTTTGTATATATCGGTGGGCCTGAAGTTTCTATATAATGATTAACCGAATGCTTAGCAATATTTTTATAGGATACTGGCATAGTTAAATCTGGATAATTTAATAATAACTCATGCCATTTATCACAACTATTTATAGATTTAATCGACGTGTCAGATATGTCATACGTAACTACAGATGCTAATACGTTAAGATTGGTAACTTGATCTCTCAACCTCCGCGCGCTTAAATCTACTAACAACTTATAATGGCTCAGGAAATCGGCGCCTATTATAGGTTGTTTTACAGCGGCTATAATGAAAGACCATCTAAAAGCACGTCTTAAATTAAGATCTAAAACTAAATTGTGTGTACCGTACGTTTGTATTTCGGTTCCGTTTGCTGCGTACAGTTTGTATTCGTCGCACACGCTATTTCTCGATACACTTTTACGAACACTCGCCAAGGGAATGACGGACACATTTGCACCTGTATCTATTAAAAACCTTAACTTACTGTTTTTGTCCGTAACACATAGGCGATTATTTAGGGACGCGATACAAGCTTTCGCCTCAGTTTGTACCTCGCTTAGTTTTCCGATTGCGGTACGCTTTTATCCTTCTGCCAGTTACAAGGCGGAATACATTTCGTGGCTTTATTTTTATACCTGTAATGATAAAAACATAACCACTCGGGGTTACGCCGACTCGTTGGGCCTCTTGACCGTGACCTTGAGCGGTTCTGTCTATCAAAACTTTTACCACGCTGTGGTCTTTGTCCGCGCCGTAGCTCAGCGACCTCGCAGCTCAGCTTCTGCATCAAGGTAGTAAGTTCCTTGATAGAACAGCTTCCGTTAGGTAAACTGCTACTTACAACTGTTGCAATTTCTGGAGGTTTAGTAGCCTCCATGACTTTGTCTGCTATGGTAGCTAAACTCTCTAGCTCCTTTATATCCGTCACCGTTAAAACTGCTTGAACTGCCGTTGGGAGATGACTATTCCACATGATTTTTAATGTGGGGTCAGGAATTTTCCCGCGCGCCAAGTCCTTCATACGCCTAAGTAACTGAGAGGGTTTCTGGCTGCCAAGCTCCATCTCACTCAACAGTTTTTGGAACTGCCTGGTCTCAGACTCTTCAAAAACTTGCAGTAATCGGTCTTTGAGAGCCTGATATTTGTTGGTTTCGGGCGGTGATAATAAAAGATCGCTCACCTGCTCAATGGCTGCTTTTCGTAATTTAGTGACCACTAAATTTTGTTTTGCTGCATCACTTAGCTTTTGGTTACTCGTGGCGGCTTCAAAGTGGACAAACCAGAGTCGCGGTTGGTCCGTCCAAAATTCAGCTATCCTCGAAGACACGGTTATACTCGCCAGCGCTGCCTCTCCTTCGATCTTGGGCTGTACGTCAACGGTCACGGGAGCCTGTACCGCGGCGGGTAATTGTCCGGGCACTAACGGTTGTTGCGGATTCATTTTATCGGGTAATAATATTCCTCACCAAATCGATTAAAAGAAAATGTTAAAGTCCAGGAAAAAACACTAAACGGTTAACAAAGTTCGGTCGGGGTCACCACTGTAGGTATTGTAATGTTACTTTTACTGTCCTACTATCAGAAGGTTTATTGTTCATATCACGTCGGGGTCACCACTGTAGGTATTGTAATGTTACTTTTACTGTCCTACTATCAGAAGGTTTATTGGTCGAGGAATAATACACACACGTCAGGTCCGATTGATCATTTTATTGCGACTGCATAACTTACATGGCGGTGCAACCGCCTCTAGGTAGGTATATATAGTATATAGGTACATGGGTACGTATATGTGTCCCTACAACGCTTATTTTGCGACGTAGGTAAAGGTCCTACTAAATCGATATGGAGATGAGCAAATCTTCCTGTCGGCATGAATTTACCTAGAGGTGATATTGTATGACGATGTATCTTCGCTCGTTGACATTGTAAACATTTCTCTGTCATCTCATTGATATCTTTGTTCATATTTTCCCATATGTAGTTTGCTGAAATTAGTTTTCTTGTAGTGTTCTTTCCAGGATGGCTTAAGTTGTGAAAACTCTCGAAAATAGTTTTCCTAAATTTGAGGGGTATAAATGGGCGTTGCTTTCCTGTTGATGTATCACAGAAAATCTTGATATTCTTATATCGGAAATGAATCAATTTGATATTTAACGATTTATTGGCTTGCAAACGTTCCAGCTCGTTATCCTTGCGTTGCCATTGTCCTACCTCGTGCCAATCAATTGCAGAAGGTAGGGATATCGTTTCGATAACTCGGGATAAAGCGTCAGCTACAACATTCATGTGGCCGCTTATGTGTTGAATATCTGTACAAAACTGTGATATATAATCCAAATATCTTATTCGTCTAGGGGTGTCATCCAATGATGGCTTCTTAACGAAAGCATGAATCAGTGGCTTATGATCCGTGTAGACAGTAAATTCTCGTCCCTCAATTAATCTTCTGAAATGTTTTATAGCCATGTAGATACCGAGTAACTCTCTATCGTATGTAGAGTATTTCGTTTGGGCTTCACTTAGTGATTTTGAAAAGAACGCTATTGGTTCCCATTTCAGACTAGCATCAGTCATTACAGCGGTTTGGGCGTTGCTATCAGGATATGCCAATGTAGTTATTTGACGAATGTCCTGTTTGCAGCATTCAAACGCGTGGTTAGCTTCAGTATTCCATTGTATAACAGTCTTGTCTTTTTTCTTGGAATTATGCAAGTATTTATTTAATGGCGCCTGATGTTTCGCTGCGAGAGGCATACTACTTCGGTAGAAGTTAATCATACCCAAAAAACGTCGTAATTCCATCACCGTTTGTGGTTTAGGGTAATCGTTTATTGCTTGAATTTTGTCCGTAGTAGGCGTCAATCCTTGGCTCGTTACATGATAACCAAGGAAATCAATCTCTGCTTTGGCAAATTCGCATTTATCTGTGTTTATTGTTATGCCGTTTTCGTGTAAGCGCTTGAATACTTCTTCTAAGTGTTCGTAATGTAATTTAATATTATTTTTACAATCTGCCACAAAAATATCGTCCACGTAAATATATACGTAATCTAAGTCGCGAAATATGGAGTCCATAAATTTCTGGAAGGACTGTGCAGCGTTTCGTAGTCCGAATGGCATTCTTGTGAACTCAAAGAGTCCGAACGGGGTTATAATTGCCGTTTTTTCGGGTTCAGCTACGTTCAGCGCGTGAAATGCTTTTTTTATATCAATTTTACTGAATATCGCTTTTCCGCTTGCTATGTATGTAAAGTCGAGTAGTCTGGGTAAAGGGTACCTATCCGGTACTGTTATTTTGTTCAGTGCTCGGTAATCTCCGCACACTCTCCATTCGCCATTCTTTTTCTTGACCAGATGAAGTGGCGATGCCCATTGGCTGCTTGACGGTCTGCAAATTCCCATATCCATCATGTTTTGGAATTCCTGTTTAGCAATCCTGTATTTGTCAGGAGGTAGCGGACGAGCTCGAGTAGCTACTGGAAAACCCTTTGTAATGATTTGATGCTGCACCTGATGTTTGGGAGGTTGGTTCATCGATCTAGGCTTAGTGATACCTTCATATTTCTCTAACAAGCACTTTATCGGTTCTGGTAGAGAAGAGTTTATCGATCGGATTGTTGCAATATTTGCTTTCAATAATCTTGCGGGCGTCTTAAGGCCTGTGTTTTTATCAATTAATTTTTGTCCGTGTATATCGACTAATAATTGATAATGTTCAAGAAAATCAGCTCCCAAAATTGGCATGTTAACGTCGGCAATGGTAAATGTCCATTTAAAACTTCGACGTAGTCCTAGGTTCAGCATTAAGGTGCGTTCACCATATGTGTTGATAGAGCTCCCATTGACAGCGAACAATTTGTATTCGCAGGCTCCGCTATTCTTGTCTGTGCGGTTTATAACAGATATGTTAGCACCCGTATCGACTAAGAATCTATAACCACTGTTAGAGTCAGTTATAGTTAGACGGTTTGATGGGTGAATTGCACAGAGACCCGTCGCATTCTGTGCTAGTTCTAGTTTTCCGAATGCTGGTTGTTTTTGTTGTTCCATGAACATGGTTGCGTACATTTATACGCTTTTTGTTTGAAACGTCTGTGATAAAAACAAAGTCCATTACTCGCCATTCTATTTTTAGACCTTGACCGTGTATGCGAATTGTTACGTGAATGGAATCTGCCGCGTTGCAAAGGTCGGCGTGAGCGACCGTTTTGCAACTCATCAATTTCAATTCGCATAGCTGCAATCTGTGACGTCAGGCTTGTTATTAAATTAATTTCTGCGGTCGCCGATCGTGACGTACTTCTATTATATCGCATGTTTTCGTGGATTTTATCGGCGAGGTCGCATAATTTATCTAATCCTAACTCTTCGGATACTGCTATGATTGACGTAATTTCTGCTGGGAGTTGTCGAAACCACAGTAGGCGAATTGTATCTTCATTGATCTTGCCGCAGCCTGCTTCCTTCATTTGTCTTAAGAATTGAGACGGTTTCTGATCTCCAAGGTCCATTTCTGAGAGGAGTTTGTGAAATCGTCGATGCTCGCTTTCTTCGTAACAGCTTATCAGTCGGTCCTTGATAGTGGTATATTGTTTTTCCGCTGGAGGGCTTGTCAGTATATCACTAACCTGGTGTATGACTTCTTTTGGTAATTTTGCTATTACCATGTTATATTTGTACTCTTCCCCCTGTTTTTGAGGTGCCATAATTGCCTCGAACTGGGCGAACCATAGTCTTGGTGAGTCGGTCCAAAACTGTGGTAATTTTTCTGAGACGGATATCGCTGCTATCGTCTCAGCGCTAGCGTCGCCCTTGATAGGAGAAGCTGGTGGGACCATGGTAAATTTTTGTTATTCCGCGTAATACTGGCCTCTTGAAATTTTAGCTGGTGAGACCCGCTTGTGGGAAGCCAACAAAAATGTGCCGAAAACGTACTACACTAAATTGACCGATCCTATGCCTATTCTGGTAATCTATTGTTTCGCTAGATTCGCTGCTGAAAACCAAATTGGGTACCGATCGACTCGGAATTATATCAGCACTAGCTAGCAATAGATCACGTCGGGGTCACCAGTTATGGCGTATAGCTATATTTATTGTGAGTCAATGAGAAGCGAGATGAAGGGTTGTAGATTATATTGACTTGACTTAATTGACTAGCTTAATAAATCTTAAACCTAAGTATTTATACACGTAAAAATATAGGAAGTAATATTATAATAGGAGGGCGATTTGTTTATTCAGCGCCTCTTAGCAGTACGTGTAGATTGCGTAATTTATAAATAATAAAATAGACAATTAGGAAGTGCAATCTAAACACGTACTGGTGTTTCATTATTTGGTATAGGAATATACTATGGCGACTGCCATAATCTACACTAATAATACCTATAATAAAAAGGAAAGATTTGTATTTTTTTATGTTAGTAACGATTAAACCCAAAACCCGATTTTTAAATTCTTTCACAAATAAGAATGCTACATTATCCCTGGGTAACATAGACTATATTTATTACTAAAAAAAAATGGGATCCCTATATACACCACCGGAACGGGCCGCAAGTTATAAATAATTCAAGAATCGAGTCTTGCAGTTTCTGAAGACTATATTTTTTATCATTTAATTACAAATCCAACATTTAAAACTACCTCTGTGGCGCGGTGGGAGTGTGTCCGATTGCTAGGCAAGAGGTCGTGGGTTCGATTCCTACACTGGACATCACTTTTTGTGATCCACATATTGTTGTTCCGAGTCTGGGTGTACTTTGTGTCCGTGACTTGTATGTTTGTAAACCGTGTCCCCCGCGACACAGGGCTTGCCATTACTGCAGGAATGGTATTTTTATTAAAAAATAAAATAATAATAATAAACAAAATCATTATTATAAAATGTATATTTCCAGACTTTTCCCTATAGGTACTTGTAATATAAGACGTTATTACTTGCCAAATTTCATAAATCTATGTCAAGAACAGGCGTAACACGGTCCAGATCTGGGCCGCAGATAGCCAAGCCTCGGTCTCTATCTATCTGGTCCGGTCACCTGTAGGAAGTCTTCATCATCAGTTCACTTTACTGATAATGGTGATTTTTGAGAGTAAATGCACGAATCACTATAAAATATATTCAAAAAATACTAAAGGTGTGTTAATATATGACTATATGGAATATATGGCTTTAATATATGACTTTCGCACGCTAAGCCCAAAAAAAATTAATTAACTATATATTAGAAAGCAAAATACTACACTTGTCATGATTCTACATGGAAATATGCCAAGTTCACAAAGCAATAGGTAAAGCAGAAGAAAAGAACTAAGTAAGTAAAAAAAATTCTAGGCCACTCCACTCTCTCTTCTCTATTTAACAATTAAAAAAAAATTGCCTTGAAATTTTTACAATGTTTGATAATTAAACTGTATATTTGTAAGATATCTATGTAAGTACATACCCACTAACCTTCTTACAGAATAAGTAAATATCAAAATAGATATATTTAATCTTTGTCATTATTTTCGATTTATGGTATTATTGTTAAACGGCGGCCTTGGTAGCACAATGCATAACATTAATAAATTAGGATTTACAATCTCGATACTTATATAACTCTTTTCATAATACGTCAATAGGTAATAGTATATAACTATTAAATACCTACTATTTTACACTTGGAACTGCCGCCTAACCTCATTTTGTTTTTTTTTTCAAACAATCATAATTTTATTTAATTTTTAGTATGTATTAATTTGACGTTTTCAAATAATCATTAACTGATTTTACGAAATAAAGATATTTGAGTTTGAGAGTTTGAGTTTATTTGAGCTTCTTCTCTTATTTCAGCAAATAGAATTAATAAATAAATAGTTTAGAAACATTTTCACAATGCTCTAAAGGAAAGAAAATAATTTTATAATTTAAAAAAAGAAACCAGGAATTATACAATTTATATAACATGAAAGCTTGTCGGAATTTTGCCAAAACCAAGACTTAACAATTTGACTCTATTCAAGGCCAATGATCGACAGTACTACAATAATATGGTACTATACTGTACTGCTACTTTTGTGTAATGTGCAGCACAGCCTTAAGAAAATCTTGCGACAAACTCTTATCTATGCTATTAAATATAAAGAGGAAAGGTTTGTTTTTTGTTTGTAACGAATAAAGTCAAAAACCAGGACCGATTTCAAAAATTATTTCACTTATAAAACGCTGCATTTTTCGGAAGTAACATGGGCTATAATTTATTGTCAAAAAAATAAGAGATCTTTACGAAAACTGCGTTTATACATATATAGTGGAGGAAAGTTCGTGGGAAGCCGGAGCGGGCCGCTATTTAAAGATTATTTTAATTACGCGGTTTGTTTTAATTTAAAGATTATTTTCTTCCTTTTACTTTTTAAAATGTTTCTTTTAAAACTATTTATTTAGTTTTTACTTTTTACTGGACATGTTGATGTCTGAGTCTGTTTATTTGTATTTAGTATTGTATTCAACCACATTGAATCATACTGACTGACATGATTACTGAGTTAAGTACCAATGACTACTTTCCAGCCCCGTCATCGGACCTTGATCACTGTTTAAGTATAAGAGCACTTGTCACAAGACGAATTTAACGAACTCAAACATTTTGCGTCGCAGGTACAGTACATGACTGTTGAGGATCACTGTTCCGCAAATTATCTAGGATTGAGATAATATTCAAGACGAATCAAAGGGGCCCAAGCTTGCTAGGTTTCTTTGTTTTAGTTTAGGAATTCCTGTGTCCACCTTCCGACTCCATCATCAGATCAGATCCATAGTACCATGATATTGCATTGTCATTATAGATTCACTAGTGTACCAAATTTGAGCCCAATCGAACGTCAGGAAGTGGTACTATTTTAGCTTCCAAGATTTGACCCATACTAACTAACATACACACAGGGCAAATTATTTGTAAGCTTGTAAAATAAAAACAAAAAAATCGTTAATTAAATATATTGCTGTTAATCACCTATTATGAATAAAGGCGCGATCGATATTTAAGGACATATAGTTTTTACCTTTGTGTTGTAGATGCTCCTACTATATTATATCCACTAAGGCTGATTTTAGTTTATCTCATGTTTCAACTTTTTGATAATATAATTTGCATCAGTCCTTTAACATGGTGTATACCTTTCCACCATATCAAGTTTATAAACATTCAAACGTTTTAAAATTGGCAATTTCAAAACAGTGGCCATGAGTTTATATTGCCAGGTTCTTTTCCACCTATTGTTTGCGAACTTGGCATTACATGTACATGTAGAATCCTGACGTATCACAAGTGCTGTTTTGCATCATATGTAAATAAAGAATTTTGTATTTCGATAAGGCAAGTCTTGCATGCAAGTATGACGTCACATTTGTGTACAAGTCGCTTGCATTAGAAACATGTTTTCGAGAAGCAATAGTTAATAATGTAATGTACAAGTTCAAACTATCTCATACAAGTTGTAGCTTGTATGCGAGTTGGTTCAAGTTTTGCAACTTGCATACCAGTAACTTGCCTGACGGTATCACTCCTAGAGGGTACCTAAGTGTATACCATTTATTTCTATTTGCAGATGCAGAATATTTTAAATTTACTACATCTGGATTTAAAACCCGCTGATGTCAATCTACTACCCATCAACCTACTAGTACCTACTTCTCAGAGGATCTGAATTGGCGTAACAACACGATATTTATATATCGAGGATAATACCAACTCATACTTATCAAATAATGTATGGTTTAGTCTATTGTCTCATGAGTTTTTAAATAGTAAAGCGTAGCAAAGTAAAATATGTTCTTTTATTACAGTACTATGATTTTAATTGTGTTTAATGCCATCTAGCATTAGAAAAGAAAATAAGTATATACATAGATATTTCTTAGGAGTACCAATTACGAACGAACCTACTAAGAGATAACGACAGCTGTTAGTACGTGTAATGATCAACAGATGGCGTTAAAATAAATAATCTTATGAAAAGACATTTTATTGTGACAAAAGTGATGAAAAAGACCCTGATTATAATTAGTTGAGAATCTTATGTGTGGCATTCAATAACAACTAAGTACACCTGACTTACGGCCGGTCTCAATAATTTACTTATCGATGGATTTGACTACTAAAGTTAGAATTTTGACATATTTTGTATGGAGCTTATGTCAAATGTGGGTATACCTCTAGCAGCCAAATCCATCGATAGTTAGATTATTGAGACCAGACGTTAGTTGTTAGTTATAACCTGTTATTGTTAATTTGGTGTAACTTTTGACAGATTAAGGACATTATTTTAAAGAAATCTAGACATGAGCGACTCAGGATCATTTTCTGCAAGAGTCTTTTTAGAAAAATGAACTCAGTCTTATTTTAGTCAAACGGTTTTAAAGCGTCGTAAAACTTAATAGGAAATGCAGGTCAGCCTATAAATCGGTATTACTTTCAGTTGGTTTAAATGGAACGTTAAAAACAAGTCTAGAAAGCAGTTTATCTGGTAGAATGTGGAAAGCATTCAATGCACTACTTTTATAGCTTTTTAAGTCTCACTATTACCATTTTCTGCCTTAGAAACGTTTAATAAAGGCCATAGCGCGACCACGAACTAAGTATATTTTGGAATAGCAATATGGCATAGAAGCTTAGCAACCAGCGCTCCGTGTACGACACACGAGGTGCGCCATTTGTATTGACACTTTGCGATAACTGGCAACGAAGGTAGGCGCGGATCCAGGATCATGTTCTGGGGAGGGGGGCACGCTAGGCGAACGGCCAAGTGTGAGTCGCTCGCACTTAATCGTCGTCGAAATGTAAGTCTGAGAAGTTTTAATCAATCGTGCGACAGCCTCTCTGTCGCACGATCTATTAAAACTTCTAATAGACTACATAATACTTAAAATTGTAGATTAAAGTAATACTCAGGAAATAGTAAATCATCTAAGTCCAAGTCATAAGTTATTTATTTCAAAACAAAGTTATATTTATTAAGTCAATTGTTTATATTTATGATAATATAGTATATATCATATGTAGGTATATATATATATTTTTTTATCTTGGGACAATTCACACAACGCTATCTGATCCCAAACTAAGCAGAGCTTGTACTATGGCAACCAGATCACTAATACATACCTACTTATATATTTTTTATACATACATATTATAGATAAATAACACCCAGCCACAGAATAAACCATCGTACTCATCACACAAAGTTTTATTCTGGGTGGGGATCGAACCCACACAGTCGGATACACTCCCACCGCGCCACAGAGGCAGTCAAAAATATAATTGGTTATTAAAAATATTTGTACTATGAATGCTTTCAAATTCGATACGTAACTTATTATTTAACGTGAACATAAATACAAATACAACAAGAACATAAATAAAATTACAAATATTTTTTATTTGCATTAAATACTTATACATATTGCAGTCTTACAAATAATTTACAAAATAAATGCAATCCTATTTAGCCTTAATCAATAGCATGAAAATTTGATTTATTAGAGCTAGTTTACAATACAAATAGGGAGATGGTGAGATATAAGTATATATTTTATGCAACCTTAACCAGTTGACGGAAATTTTTTCAGAGGATGTCGTTTAAAGTAATTACGGATTTTGTTATAAACTAGCTGACCCGCGCAACTTCGTCTGCGTAAATTTTCGCCGTCTTTGCAACTTTTGTCATTGCTGCTCTACTCCTATTGGTCGTAGCGTGATACTACCAATAGGAGTAGATTACTATTGGTATAGCCTTCCTCGATGGGCTATCCAATAGTGAAAAATAATTCGAATCAGTAGTTCCTGAGATTACCGAGTTCAAACAAACAAACAAACAAACTCTTCAGCCTTATAATATTACTAGTATAGTATTATATTATCTGTGGTATAGGTTATAAATGAATATTATAAATCATAAATTTTAGTACACATTGCATAACAATTTTGCTGAAACCTAAACAAGACGGTCTGGATTCCTAATATTTTCCCGCCTAGTTGTACCTATCTTTTTACTTGCTTGAACAATTCAATGTGATGTTTAAGCATTTTTCCTACTTCTACACTAATATTATAAAGATTTGTATTTTTGTATGTAACGAATAAACTCAAAAAGTACGGGACCGATTTTAATAATTCTTTTTTTGTTGGATAGCCCATTTATCGAGGAAGGCTATAGGCTATATAACATGGCGCTACGACTAATAGGAGCGGAGCAGCGACGAGAAATGTTGCAAAAACGGCGAAAATTTACGCATACGAAGTTGCGCGGGACAGCTAGTCTAAAATATAAAAGCTAGCAAGAAGGAGTATCATTAATGTTTTGAAGGAAGATAAATTCTCTACCTATTTCTCGACTTAAGTCTCAAGGGCGTTAATCTAAGGTTATAATATGCTTTTAACCTTCAATAATATATTTGACTGCCTCTGTGGCGCAGTGGGAATGTATCCGACTGCTACACAAGAGGTCGTGGGTTCGATTCCCACACAGGACACCATTTTGTGTGATCCACAAACTGTAGTTCAGAGTCTGGGTGTACTTTGTGTCCGTGACTTGTATGTTTGTGTGACACAGGGCTTGTAGTCAAATAGAAATCCCAAATGCTCTTTTCATACTTTGGTTTACACCGCGATGTACAGAGCTAAGCTACGCTAACGAGGTCTACAAATACTCGTAGCTTCCCTGGAATCTTCGGATATTACGTTCGTATCGTTTGAATCGCTGACGTAGCTTATCTCTGTAGTTCGTGGTGTGTACCGAAACACGGAAAGAGGTGAATCGCTACTCCCTCGGCTCGCTCGCTCGCTTGCCCGCTGGCGGTGTGGCCTGCGCTTAATTAATTTAAATGCCCGCCTAAATGTGATTTATGTTAGTGTATGGTGTAGCGCTACAATAGCAATAGCGTAAAAATCTTCAATCGGCGCGCTTCAAACCGTCCGTACCCGGTGCCGTGTTTACCTTATGGGCACACGGGATGTTTGCTCAGGGTGTCCAGTCTTGAGGGGGGGAGGGTGATAGTGTGAACTCTAAAGTAATAACTAATGGTAAAAATCTCTCTAGTTCTCAAAGTAGGTAGTTCTTAAAAGTAGTAGTTCAAGGGTAGTTCATCAAAATAATTTTTTTCATGCCTGGGTAGGTGAATACTATTTTTTGCTGTATATATTTTCCATATGCCTATTTTATATTCACACTGGCTGTCCCGCGCAACTTCGTATGCGTACATTTTTCCTGTTTTTGCAACATTTCTCGTCGCTGCTCTACTCCTATTAGTCGTAGCGCGATGTTATATAGCCTATAGCCTTCCTCGATAAATGGGCTATCCAACAAAAAAAGATTTTTTTCAAATCGGACCAGTAGTTCCTGAGATTAGCGCGTTTAAACAAACAAACAAACTCTTCCGCTTTATAATATTAGTATAGATTTACACTTAAATTATAAAGAGAGATTATTTGTATTTTTGTGGGACCTTTTGGACAATTAGTGTTGAGTCGAGAGAAATAAAAGTGAATAAAAATCCGGTACTGCTACAGGGCCTCGTATTGTAAAGTGCCCAAGGGCCCCAGAATGGGATAAGAAGGCCCTTGTAGTGCAAAGACGCTGCTAGATCATTTGCGTTTAAAAGTAGGTAAGAACTTATCTAACTTTATAATCTCAGCATTTTAATATAAAACGTTACAAAACTTGCACCGAAATTATGGAATACGATAAAAGTAGAAGCGGTAGGATGTTAAGTCGGATGCATCGTTAAAACTTGGAACTTTTCACGTACCCAACAAGTTTCAACAAGCCAGCAACGAGGCAGTTAACATATATTTACGAATATAGAATAAATATATTTAAATGAGTGTAAAGGATTAGTTTCAAAACCTATGTTTGATGAAAATTAAACGAACGGGAGAAAATTGGGGTTTTTAAGACAACTTTCGCACTAGGGACAACACATATCTAACAGTCCCTATATCGCGAACAGAAAAGTTTGTGGAGCTGCATGGCCTCTGACTGTGCCGCAAAGGTAGTCGGTCGGCATTACACTTAAAGGCAATTTCTCTTTAGTCTATGAAGATACATGTTAAGCTACCTACATTGTGAAGGCAACTGAAAATAAGACGTCATCATTATATAGTTCCATGCGGGTGTATGTATCTTAAGGGTCGTCCGTTAATTACGTGAGGCGTTTAGGGCGGAAGGGAGGGTCAAGCCGAATCTTACCAAATCTCACGTAGGGTAGAGGGAGAGCCTTGGTAAATGTCACGTTTTTTTTTACCGTTTTAGATATTCATGATTACCCCTCAATGCTTAAACGTAAAGCCAGTAAGGTGCTGCAAACATTACACCATGAAACTCATGCAAACAAGAAATGATTTGCACTCGCCCCTGTCGCACAAGGTTTCCCGTTGCACGGAGCGGCTAGTAGGTAATTCAAAACTAGAGGGAGGGAGGGGGGTAAAAATCCACCAAAATCACCTCACGTAATTTATTGACGCTCCTTTACTGTCACATACATTATACTTATTTACTGTTAATAAAGCTACGTTCATAGGCGCTTAACGCGCGTTGCTAGCGTGCGTTTACTTACAACTTTTATGTAACGCGTGTAGGCATGTGAATGCTTCGAGTGGAGTTGTAGAAACGTCTCAGCAAAACGAATTATAAGATATGATTATGGCCGGAAACCGAAATAGTAATTTAAATAGACTCTATAATCAACACCTAGGTCAAGCCACTGAAGACAGTTAAGTGATATCTTCCATCTTATCACAGTAGCATACCTACCTACCTTACCTATCTTTTTTTTTATTCTATAAAATTACTCGGGGTTTTTATCCACATGGATACGCCAGCCCCATTGTACCTTATTGTCTAATAAGTACATATTGAAATTATTGCTAAGCACTTACATTAGATTACAATAAGGGGTTCACTAGGTAAACGTCCGTACCGAGCCACATAACTTTTTTGCAATCTCTGGTTTTGGATTTGCTAAACTGGACTGAATTATCTCTACATTCTCTACATCTAACATGTTAAATTTGAATTCTCAACTAGTGAATCCCTTTCCTTTTTGTTCTTAACACATTCCATCAGCAAATGATGTACATCTTCTATTGTATTGCAAGCATTGCAATTAGGTGAAGCTACATTTCGACCTTACATAACTACAGACATTTAGTTACAAGGAACAACTCACTTCCTAAATTCACTATAAACTTAATATGTATCTACTGGTAGTAAAAAGGAAAATTTACACAAAACTTTCTATTGGCACAAATCCGTTACCAATCTATTCGTTTTGTAAACCACCACGAAAACTGCACAAGAATTCTTAAGTAAAAGTTGGTGTTAAAGTTTATTTTACTCACGTACTGAAAGAGAATGAGCAACATATGAGCACACGTTGGCAATGCGGTCACGGATACACCTGAAGGCGCTGTAGGAAATTTCCTTTGTTTCGTAAACATATTGAGAAAAAATTGTGGCGGGCACGTTGAGGGTAGGGAACAACAGGTAACCATAGGAATAATATCGTCCATGTTATATTGGGTGTTTATTTCTCATGATATTAAGTTAGTAGGTAGTATGCGAAATAAGCCAATTTAATCACGAACAATATGCTTGTTACCTAAAAAGTTAATTTAAACATACTAAAAGAATAATACAATTATGATATATCTTTGACAAATAAAAACAAAATGAAGTTAGACGGCAGTTTCAAGTATAAATCTCAAGACAAGCTGTCAAGAAACTCATGGGCCACTCTTTTAAAATTATCAAATTTTACTTTACAAAATTGTTTTATTGAACGAACCAGTTTTTGGTGGATGAAATCGTATAAATCTAGAATCAGAATGATAGATAAGATAATCCTTTATCAATAAACAAGAAAATAGTTAAAACATATACGTTCAGTTCTTACCCTTTGATTACTAACTAAAAGTCTAGCATCATAACATAGCAATTTTAATTTTAATTAAAGTACATAAAATATATATAAAATAATGATCTCCTTTGAAATATTTTTTATAGACATTTCTTGCCAAAGACTTTACAAATACAATAATTGCATTTTGAAAGATAGAAAAATTTGAAATCCAGACTCAGGAATCGAACCCGAGACTTCCGTAGTCAAACCGGGGCCAGAAGCGAACCACCTATCTGGACTATGGTACTAGATATCAAATTCTTCCATCTCTTAATGCTTACGGGTTAGGCCCCCGTAGCGCCATCTAGTCGTTAGTTAAAGAACTATCACGGCTTTTGTTATTGCATCGTTACAGAGAGCATTTTAACAAATTATGATGACGCAGGCCGAATATTGAAGTAATTTTTATAGGCATTTCTTGCCAAAGACTTTAAAATTTTTCTATCTTTCAAAATGCAATTATTGTATTTGTAATGATCTCCTTGATTATGACGTCCTTATTTACGACGACGCGACGTGTTGTTTTGAGTAAACCGCAGGCCCACATACACCTACTTCTTTGCAGGCTGACACGTTCGTTAAATCGATCCGTATGTTTCAAATATGTTGCCTTATTTTCACACTTGACAAAGCAACGCTTGATTCTATACACGTAACACTGTCTCGTTTATATTGACAGTTTATATCTCAACTCTGTAGATATCTTTCTCTATAATAATTTTATTTCATGAGAGATTTATAATCTTTCTATTGGCATCGGATACTCTTAGTCTGTGTGGAGTTCTGTCTGAATTCTGTTTTCAGAAAGAAACTAAGACCTTAATAATCAAGTAACAGAAAGGTTATACTACAAAAACTATCTATATCTAACCTATTATAAACTTGCAAAGTGGCTGTGTCTTTGAAATATTAAGAAAAAACACTAGCCTAGACCAACTAATTAAGTGTCTTTATTACGGGTCTTAATCGCGTGAATAATTATTATATAAGGGCAATAAACAAGGTGTTTTACCTTAAATTATTCACGCGATTAAGACCCGTAATAAAGACACTTAATTAGTTGGTCTAGGCTAGTGTTTTTTCTTAATATTTCAAAGACACAGCCACTTTGCAAGTTTATAATAGGTTAGATATAGATAGTTTTTGTAGTATAACCTTTCTGTTACTTGATTATTAAGGTCTTAGTTTCTTTCTGAAAACAGAATTCAGACAGAACTCCACACAGACTAAGAGTATCCGATGCCAATAGAAAGATTATAAATCTCTCATGAAATAAAATTATTATAGAGAAAGATATCTACAGAGTTGAGATATAAACTGTCAATATAAACGAGACAGTGTTACGTGTATAGAATCAAGCGTTGCTTTGTCAAGTGTGAAAATAAGGCAACATATTTGAAACATACGGATCGATTTAACGAACGTGTCAGCCTGCAAAGAAGTAGGTGTATGTGGGCCTGCGGTTTACTCAAAACAACACGTCGCGTCGTCGTAAATAAGGACGTCATAATCAAGGAGATCATTACAAATACAATAATTGCATTTTGAAAGATAGAAAAATTTTAAAGTCTTTGGCAAGAAATGCCTATAAAAATTACTTCAATATTCGGCCTGCGTCATCATAATTTGTTAAAATGCTCTCTGTAACGATGCAATAACAAAAGCCGTGATAGTTCTTTAACTAACGACTAGATGGCGCTACGGGGGCCTAACCCGTAAGCATTAAGAGATGGAAGAATTTGATATCTAGTACCATAGTCCAGATAGGTGGTTCGCTTCTGGCCCCGGTTTGACTACGGAAGTCTCGGGTTCGATTCCTGAGTCTGGATTTCAAATTTTTCTATCTTTCAAAATGCAATTATTGTATTTGTAAAGTCTTTGGCAAGAAATGTCTATAAAAAATATTTCAAAGGAGATCATTATTTTATATATATTTTATGTACTTTAATTAAAATTAAAATTGCTATGTTATGATGCTAGACTTTTAGTTAGTAATCAAAGGGTAAGAACTGAACGTATATGTTTTAACTATTTTCTTGTTTATTGATAAAGGATTATCTTATCTATCATTCTGATTCTAGATTTATACGATTTCATCCACCAAAAACTGGTTCGTTCAATAAAACAATTTTGTAAAGTAAAATTTGATAATTTTAAAAGAGTGGCCCATGAGTTTCTTGACAGCTTGTCTTGAGATTTATACTTGAAACTGCCGTCTAACTTCATTTTGTTTTTATTTGTCAAAGATATATCATAATTGTATTATTCTTTTAGTATGTTTAAATTAACTTTTTAGGTAACAAGCATATTGTTCGTAATTAAATTGGCTTATTATTGGTTGAGGGTAGGGAACAACAGGTAACCATAGGAATAATATCGTCCATGTTATATTGGGTGTTTATTTCTCATGATATTAAGTTAGTAGGTAGTATGCGAAATAAGCCATATTAATCACGAACAATATGCTTGTTACCTAAAAAGTTAATTTAAACATACTAAAAGAATAATACAATTATGATATATCTTTGACAAATAAAAACAAAATGAAGTTAGACGGCAGTTTCAAGTATAAATCTCAAGACAAGCTGTCAAGAAACTCATGGGCCACTCTTTTAAAATTATCAAATTTTACTTTACAAAATTGTTTTATTGAACGAACCAGTTTTTGATGGATGAAATCGTATAAATCTAGAATCAGAATGATAGATAAGATAATCCTTTATCAATAAACAAGAAAATAGTTAAAACATATACGTTCAGTTCTTACCCTTTGATTACGAACTAAAAGTCTAGCATCATAACATAGCAATTTTAATTTTAATTAAAGTACATAAAATATATATAAAATAATGATCTCCTTTGAAATATTTTTTATAGACATTTCTTGCCAAAGACTTTACAAATACAATAATTGCATTTTGAAAGATAGAAAAATTTGAAATCCAGACTCAGGAATCGAACCCGAGACTTCCGTAGTCAAACCGGGGCCAGAAGCGAACCACCTATCTGGACTATGGTACTAGATATCAAATTCTTCCATCTCTTAATGCTTACGGGTTAGGCCCCCGTAGCGCCATCTAGTCGTTAGTTAAAGAACTATCACGGCTTTTGTTATTGCATCGTTACAGAGAGCATTTTAACAAATTATGATGACGCAGGCCGAATATTGAAGTAATTTTTATAGGCATTTCTTGCCAAAGACTTTAAAATTTTTCTATCTTTCAAAATGCAATTATTGTATTTGTAATGATCTCCTTGATTATGACGTCCTTATTTACGACGACGCGACGTGTTGTTTTGAGTAAACCGCAGGCCCACATACACCTACTTCTTTGCAGGCTGACACGTTCGTTAAATCGATCCGTATGTTTCAAATATGTTGCCTTATTTTCACACTTGACAAAGCAACGCTTGATTCTATACACGTAACACTGTCTCGTTTATATTGACAGTTTATATCTCAACTCTGTAGATATCTTTCTCTATAATAATTTTATTTCATGAGAGATTTATAATCTTTCTATTGGCATCGGATACTCTTAGTCAGGAGTTCTGTCTGAATTCTGTTTTCAGAAGGAAACTAAGACCTTAATAATCAAGTAACAGAAAGGTTATACTACAAAAACTATTTATATCTATCCTATTATAAACTTGCAAAGTGGCTGTGTCTTTGAAATATTAAGAAAAAACACTGGCCTAGATAAACTAATTAAGTGTCTGTTTGTTTCCGAGCTCTTTGAATAAAATTTATGACACGAAATATTACATTGTAGTATTCAAAATCTATGGCAAAAGTTAATACATATGAGCTAACTAAAGCCAGAGAATAAGTAATAGTAACTACTTAAACTAATATAATATATTGTTCAAATTGAAAAACAGTTGCATGTCACCTTAAAAAATCACAATAATGATATTAATGAACGTACATTAAATAAAATCGCTACATTGTGAAAATATCATATCAACCCATAAGATGGCCCACTGCTGGGCACGGGTCTCCCCAGTAGAACCTACTAGTATGTAGATCCTGGGGCTAATTGCCATAATCGCCACGCTTGGCGAGCGGGTTGGCGATCGCAGTAAGGCTTTAAGTACGCAGAGGACGCTGCTGCCCGTCCTCCGGTGTGAAATCCCTTAGTCGCCTTGACGACACCCATGGGAAGAGATGGGGTGGTACTATTCTTAAGCCGGCACCACACGGCACATATAGAAACATAGAAACATAGTTTCTTATCTATAGTTTCTATACTAATATTATAAAGCTGAAGAGTTTGTTTTTTTGTTTGAACGCAATAATGTCAGGAACTACGGGTCCTAATTGTTTTTTTTTTATTGTTAGATAGGCCATTTATCGAAGAAAGCTATAGGCTATATATCATCACGCTACAACCAATAGGAGCGGAGCAGCAATGAAAAATGTTGCAATAAAGGGGAAAATTTACGCATAGGAAGTTGTGCGGGTCAGCTAGTATTTTATAATATTAGTATGGTGTTTCAATATTCATTATTTTTTTTTTTACAGATAACTAGCAATGTGGGATTGAGTCCCACATTAATAGCAATCCTGTTAACCCCTCCAGCTAAGCTCAATAGCCATCTTCAATAAATGGGCTACCCAACAGAAAAATATTTTTTCAATTCGGAATATCAGTTCCTGAGATTACCGCGTTCAAACAAACAAACAAACTCTTCAGCTTTATAATATTAGTATAGATTTAATAGGTACTGAGTATTGATATTATTTTAATACATGACCTGATACCATACCTTGACCATTTGATTTCACCAGTAGGTCAGCAATAAGCATTGGAATAGATTCTCATATAAATAACTGAACTCATTTGAAAAGGTTCTTAACGCTTTTATCAAGTAAAATGAGGTTGAGATGCAATAGAAAAATACGCAGTGTGCGAGACGCTCTAGACGTATATTGTTTGAGGGTTAAAAAGTGTAATTATGAAGGCAGCAAGAATGCACTGAAGTAATTAATGTGGACTTCCAACTGTTTAACGTTTAGCTATTACTTTAAAATCAAAATAATGAGAGGACTCACTCATTCATTCACTCATCAACGCCACCACAAAATAAAGAGAGTACAGAAGGTACGCTCATGTATGTACCGCGTTTTTTATACCTACGTTCACACGCACACACAAAATGAGCATCAGCAGCGCGTAAGCGTGGCACTCGCTCTGTCTCTGTGTGCTTAGTAAGAGTATGTTATACAGGGTGCAGATTTAGTCAGTTGAATCTTAGCAGGAGGATCAAACCACCACAATAAATCGATTTTTAAAGAAAAAACTCTTAATGTTTATTTTTTGTGGGTGTTTTTGAAAGTGGTGTCCCGTGTTTGTTTTTTTTTTTATAATATTTACAAGATAACTTGCATTGTGGGATTGTGGTCCCACATTACTAGCAATCCTGTTAACCCCTCCAGCTAAGCTCAAAGGCTTGTGTTAGGAGTGGGTTCACGTCGGTAGTATAATGGCCAGAATTCGAACCCACGACCTCACGATTGCGAGTCCGATGCCTTAGCCATTAGGCTACCGCCGCGTGGGAACACGGACACCACTTTGTTTGGTGAGTATACCTAGTTCGGTGGCGGGGTACCAACATGTATTATGTTGTTAAATAACAACTTTTTTGCTCGGTAACCGTTGTATCGAGTTACAGCGCGAATCTTCGAATTCGAATTTTGATTATCACTTTTAAGGCACTATTTTTTCCAAAAAAAATGAATAAGTATTATGGTCTGGTAATCCTCCTGCAAGGATCCGACTAACTAAATCGGCACTCTGTATATATACAGGGTGTAACAGAAAGGTGTGGTGATATTCAAGGTTTGGTATATGCCCATGATACTGAGTGCACATACCTAAATTTATCAAAATCGGAGTACCTATATTTATTATTTTTTCATTCCTTTATTTATAAATGAAAAAGTTAATAATTGAAAAAAGTATGACTTAAAAAGTTCTATGCTATAATAATCCAATCGAATTTTGTACCAGGGGTAGTATAATTCTTATGCCATACGCCTTTCACTACAGAATTTTGACAAAAAGAATATGCTATAACTATGTAATAATAATGCAACCAGGTACGGTACCATGGTAGGTGCAATACTGATAACATACTCTATCCACTGTTGAAATTTGACCACACCTTTCTGTTACAACCTGTATATCCCGCTCTAAGTTCTTAATCAATCAGAGCGACAAACGCTGTAAACGTTTCGATCGCGTTAACGTAAAAACAACTCGCACTCTAGGTCTTGTTTCGGTTCTCCGCGTCTATGTGTGTGTGCATCAAGAGCGTTTTGTATGAAGCTTTCGTTCTGCACGGTATTCTATGCCCAGCCCAAACCCTTACATTTAGAGAGCTGCAATTTTGCAAAGAGGATTCTTCTATGATTTAGACCAGAAATAAGAAAGGATATTTGGAAATTATATATCTAAGGTGGCCAAAAAGGGGATTGAAATTTGATGGTACACGGCTAGTAGTTAATTGTTCAAAATTATATTTTTGCATAATATAAAATTGATGAACTTATAAAATACAAGTCAGAAACTTGGTTATGTTTCTACAAAACCAAAAACAGTGTTCTAAATTAATAACATCAGAATAAAACAATGTTTGCATACTTTGTGGTAACAAATAAACTTTCAATAAATCTAAAAAAAAACCGGGTAAGAGCATGTCAGACCATGCTCAGTGTAGGGTTTCGCAGCCTTGAATAATTGCATTAGCAGAAGAGCGTATGTTCATGGCACTTACGTCCTTTTGTTGAGATAAGCAGTTTTTCAGCAATAACTCAATGAAATATCCGATCATGTCCGAAATAACTAATTGAAAGTACTTATTATGCGCTAACTTTGTGATACTTTTCATATTTTTTGGTCACACGGTTCAAAGTTAAGGGGGGACACAATTATGCAACTCTTAGAGCGATTATTTTCAAAAATATTCCCTCAATCAAAAAAGTTTATTAAAAATGCCACTAAAATGGCTGTGACATACGGACGGACAGATAGACAGACGGACATGACGAAACTATAAGGGTTCCGTTGTTGTTAGTTTGGCTACGGAACCCCAAAAAGATAAAATTAAATTATCTTTAGAATCAGGTACAAAAACAGAATTTATATAACACACATCCAGTACCTAAATTGTAAAGACAAGCATGACACAAACTCGTGTTGACAGACCAATTGCATACAAGACAATGCAACTCAATAGAATTAAGTTCGTCCATGGTTAGCTCAGGGGCAAATTTTGCATACAAGTGTGGGGAAACTTAGTTCGTGTAACAAACACAATACTCTTGGGATTCTAAGTAAACAATGAACTAGAAACTCTACGTTATAGTGCTTGAAATTATCTTTTTGAGGTTCTTAGCTTGTTTTATTTTATTATGTAGCGTGTGTGTTATTTGGAAGTATACTCAAAGTAAAAACAAAATTAAAAATTTTGAAAATACCCACGGCGGACGTAATCTTTGTAATAAAAAAATGATACAATAAAAACTCGACTAAAAACCGTCGGGGGCTGCCATTTTTTGTCTTGTTATAAACACTATATAACTTTATAGTTTTGCCATGTCCGTCCGTCCGTTGCTTAGCTCAGAGACTGTTAGAGCTGTAATTTTGCATGAATAATAATACTTAATACTCACGCCAAAAAAGTCTAAGAATTAAATAAACCTTTTTTTTTATGTATGTAAAGTGGGGATGTGATTTTTTTTTCACCTACCCCATCGTGTGGGGTATTTTTCCATAGGTATTTTAAAAACGTTTCGGGATTGTCGAGTTATTTTTAGATTTAGGGATCTGTTTGTGAAATATTTATCTTTAAAGTGAAAATTTTTGTTGGAGTCAAGTGCTCCCCGCTCCTGCTAAATGATTGATGTTTGGTATGTGAAAAAAGTAGTAGTATATATAGTGAAATTAAAAGGAAAACTATCACAGCTAAGTAGCCTTTACAAGTTTACGAGTAATAGCTGATCAAATGAGCAGTAACAAAATCTTCGTACAAATTCCATTAAAAAATATTACCTATTACCTATATGGGTATAACGTTGTAGTACTATGAAACAAAAAGCAGAAAACCCAGTTCTTAAGCCGCAATATTCGCATGAAAGGGTGGATACGGAACCCTACATTGAACGTGGCCCGACATGCACTTGCCCGGTTTTTTTTCTACATATGATAAGTTATTGTAGTTGACCTGTTATTAATACAGTGATAACGCCTTATTTAGTATATTTTTACTGCTCGCTCCCTAGCGAGTTAACATTATAACATCAGTTTAAAAACAATCACCAACCCATTACAGAAAACCACATCCGAAATGTCGAACTGTTTAGGAGATACGTGGTCTCAGTAGTCGCAGCAGCGCTCTTTAGCGAGTTACCATCGTAAAATGTATTTAAGACCCAACGCTGATGAATGACAAAGAATACAGAAAAACGCATCTAAATAGGTCGTACCGGGTCCTTATTCATTATGTATTTTTTCGTTTTCGAGGCTAACCCGTGTGAATTGGCGCATGCGCTCAAAGATGTCAGCGCGCATTCGCGATGCATTTCTAAGCGCAGCTATTACTTAATCTGTGGCGCAGCTCTCTTTAAACCATTATAACAAGATTTTTGTCAGTTAAAAGAGTGGGCTTTACGCGAAAACGAAAATAAAGATATGAATAAGGACCCAGTTCGAGATGGCTCGAAAAAAAAATCAACATATGAATATTGCCATGTGGCTATATTATTTTTTTTTTCGAGTAACCACCGTAATATATATCTTAAACTGATAAGTTCTCCTTATTCGTCAGCGACGTAGATTGCATGTTCTCACTACTCTCTATTCTATTCTTAATTCTCCAAATTACCTGTCTTCTAATTTTCAATTCTTTTGTCTCAACCATTGTAGAGATCTTCGTTCTTCCTACAATATATTGCTCTTTTGTCCTTCCCATTCTTCTGGATTCGTGGGATCATCTTTTCTTGTACTATTTGTTTTACTCTGGAATGCGCTACGTCCCGGAATTAGGACGCTACCCAACCGCTTCAATTTTAAGCTGAAGGTTCGTACGACTATTTAGCTGAATCGTCACAACGTTAGTAATTTACATGATTTTATTGTATACCTATAAGTAGGTATTGTATTTATGTGTATTTTATTTGGTTTAAATGTATGTTCATAAAAGTATGTATTTGTGTACATTTTATTTTATTAATATTAAGTTAACCATCGGTCAAAATTCTTCACCTACATTTTAAATCGCTACATAACTCCGAGGTTGACTGGTTGCGAGAATGCTTTTAGCATTAAGTCCGCCTTTGTACACAATTTGAACACATTTGTGATTTGTACATTAATAACCCTTTAAAGAAAACCATATCGATATAGGTCGAGCTATGTGGGGGGAAGGGCAATTACTAACTCGCGTTTGGAGGCTCCTGTAGTCTGTGGGTCTCGTATTTTTGAAGCTACGCCCCTGTATTTTATAAAATTTTATAAAAATAGTTACACAACGAAAACAGGGTATTCACTCCGTCCAGATACGTTGACCTCTAATTTAGAAGGAAATTTATCAACAAGAGAGCAGTCTGTTCATCAATCAACGTCTGATCTAAATCAGCCGCTCTTCCCTCTTAATCCTTAAGCTTTTGAAGTAATTCGTTCACGATTTAACACTCCGGCGTTTATTCACTTGCATTTAATGAATTTTAGGCAGGTTCTTGGTGTTTTAATATTGAAGTGTTTATGAACTCTTTATTGAAAACGTAAAAAACTAAAATTTAATTATTTTATTGGGTTTGTCTAAGCATATTGTTTCATAGAATTTAAAAAAGCCAGATGATGCTCATACGAATTTGATTGGAATGGAAAATTCAAAAAGTTGTGGGTTCCTAATTGGTTTCGTAAATGTGCTGGTTAACTTCATGATTTTTTTAGTTTATTTCATGTCTGCCTATTCGTGTTATATGTACCTAAATATTTTGGTTATCGGATTTTTTAAATATACTAAATCGTTTGTTAAATAAATGATCTTCTTTTCTCAAAATCTTTCTTTTTGTGACCGTCTGATTTACGTACAGTGCCATTTTATTATTTAACCACATTTTAATCACTCAAGTATTATTTTAACCGTCTAATACAAAGGTAAGAGGTCCTCAAGTCAACATGTATTTTTTTTTGTATACTCTATGACCACGCGCATATCGTCACTTTATTCAATAAAAAAAAATATTTTTTATTAGATAGGGTTTTTAAACATACCAATAAATAAATATAATCTTTTTGTCATTTTAAACACAGTCACGCGTTCCATCTTACGAACCGTAAAAAATCATACTCATCCCTTTAGTTACAAACATCCATCACGCATGTTTCACTTTTTCTCGGCTAGACATTTTTCCCCGTGACACTTGATATAAAAAGGCTGAGGAAAACGTTGTCCCTATTTTTAGTGACAAAGTGCCAACTCCTAATAACCCTGTGTTCACACAGTTCCGGATTGGAGCTGGGCCATTTGTTAGACTCTTATAAAATAATTCTTTTATGTATCACCTTTGGGTAATGTAGGTAAAATCGCAATGACTTACTTGGGTTGACCGAGCTAAGCTTACAAGTAGTGTACCGAGAGTACAATAGGCAACCACAGAATGCCGTACAGAACGAAAACTTTATAAATTACTAGCTTTCCCGCGCAACTTCGTATGCGTAAATTTTCCCCATTTTTGCAACATTTCTCGTCGCTGCTCCGCTCCTATTATCGTAGCGCGATGTTATATAGCTTATAGCCTTCCTCAATAAATGGGCTATCCCACAAAAAAATAATTATTAAAATCTGTCCAGTACTTTTTGAGTTTATTCGTTACATACAAAAATACAAATCTTTCCTTTTTATAATATTATTATTATAAGTGTAGAAATTCAAATTGTTTATTTGCAAACTAAGTGTACAATAGTTAGTCTTAGAACCTTTTTCAGGTGCAGCAAGAAATGCTTATATTTTATTAATATGTGTTGTTATTAATATATATTTTATTATATATCTTATTCTACTAATGTATTAATTTATACTTAACTAGCTTTCGCCCGCGGCTCCGCCCGCGTGGATGTCGGTTATCGCGATAAAAACTATCCTATGTCCTTCCCCGAGACTCAAACTATCTCCATACCAAATTTCATCTAAATCGGTTCAGTAGTTTGAGCGTGAAAGCGTAACAGACAGACAGACAGACAGACAGAGTTACTTTCCCATTTATAATATTAGTATGGATGTGTTTTATAAAATACATTGTAACTTTATACATTAAGTAATTAGACACCTACTTATCTTATACATTTATATTTTTACAATAAACAGAACGTTTACGGGTTATATGTGTATGCGTCAAGAGCGTTTTCTCTTCTGTACTCTCGGTATTCTGTGGTTTTAAGAAAGCATGAAGAATAGTAACAATGTACGTAGATGGGTTCTTGCATTGCCGAGATGACATTGTAATCAAAATCGAACTACTTTTTATAAAAAAAATGTGTAAAATGTATTTTATGTATCACTTTCATACATACATGTGTCTGAGAAAAGGTTATAGTGTTTAGCTTTTTTTTTGTAGGGGTATCGCTCGTAATCTGCCTAAAATGTGAATCATGGGTTTAACTCCAATGTTGGATCAAAATGGCCTTAGGCCTGTTGTACACACATGGTTTTTCGCCGTGAAAAACCACGGTTGATTCGCCGTGTGTGAACGACAGAACTTAGAGTATGTGGACGTTGGCCTAGGTCATTAATTAGAATTCTCGTCTCATCAAGCGGTGCAGTATTTTAGATAAGCTACGCGATTTTTCATTTTAATGTGTCCTGCTTCCATTCTCTTTGTACAACGTCCTCCTGATTGCGCTGTCAACATGACCGTTAAATTATCTAAATGATTAATTTCAACCCGAATATGCTAGTAAAAAAGTATTTTTTTCCTAAAAAAGTTAAAATATTCTTTAAACTTGGACTAACTTTTACTTAAGTCAGGGTTAAAGTTAGTCTAAGTTTGGTGACCGATCAGATTGAAATATCTGCGAGGTTAAGCAATGTTACCACTGTCAGTCAATAAATGGGTGACCGTTTTCGTACATTGTCAAACCAATCCGTGCCTTGGTTGCGTGCGTCGGCTTAACGCGTTCTAGGTTAAGCCGTCGGTCCTGCGCCTAATCTCTCTCCGGTCGTGTCGGATTTTCTGTCCTATCGGACTATAAAAGTGAGGGAATAAAGTGTGCACGTGTGCCTGCGCATACACTTGTGCTCTATAATATCTCCTGCGTAGTTGGCTAGTCTCTGATGAGATTGGCCGCTGTATCGGAAATCGGTTAGGAGACCATTATTATTAACTTCAAATATATGGATATGAAATGATGAATTTTAGAGAAAAAACAGGTGTGAAGCCTGCTGAAAAATTGGTCTCACCGTTTTCAAATAATCTCTGACCCCTCCGTGTCTCGTCGAGGACGATAGGGGCGACTAGACTAGCGTTTTTATCTGCGCGTATACGATCGTTTCGGCAAATGGGCTTACACGTGCGCTACATTTCATGCTTCATTAAACCGGACTTGCGTACATGGGAATATTCTGGGGTGTTTGCTTGAACTGTTATTGATAAGTCAGTATCAACACGCTTTTACGAGCTTTTAATCACGTCAATGCTCGTACTAGTTGCGCGTGCACGTGAGACATGCTTCCAAAAACGAGCTTAAGGTACATTTCGACGTGCGGATGATGCGCGCTGGTGATGCAACAGCACACGCGTATAAAACGCTAGTCTGAAACCGCACCAAGCGTCGGCCCAATCTCTCTAAGATCGTGTCAGATTTCTATCCAATTGAAGAAGAGAAAATGCATTTATGTCTGCGCTTGTGTGTAATAATAATATCTCCTGCGCAGATGGCTATTCTCTTATAATAGCCATAACCGAAATAAGTCCATTCAAACAAAAATATCTGCAAACGGAGAAGATATCTCGTAACATATCTACAAAACTAATTATCCGAGAAAGAGATTGCACCTATAAATGAATAGAACCTCGAATTTACTAACCTCTAAAATGCCTATCTAATTAATGTTTCGTATTCAGTAATTACACAAAACTAGCTAACACAGACATAAACTTACAAGTCAATTTGTTAGCAATTCGTGTAAACACAAGTGTGCCAAACTCTGCGGTCAAAGTTATACAATAGAAACTATTCCACCCATTGTTGTGGCATTTGCAGACGGCAACGGATTGGACTTCTTGGTGTACAGTCTTTAACAGAATTCATTATGTATTGTGCTTATTTTTAGTTATCAGAAAATCGAAATGTTCTTAATTCAAAAAAAAGAAAAATCTAAAAGATTCTAACTCCAATCTCTGCCAGGCTAGTGTGGCTGACCAAAGCCCGTAACAACCCTCTCACAGAGAAGAAGTCTGTTGCTGGAAGTTGGTGCCTATGTCTGAAATTATAAAAAGCTAAATATGTTATGCACATAAATAACGTGAACAATTTTTAGCAACGAAAACCCTTTTAAATAAACCAGTATCTTAAAGAACATGAAGTCTATTAAACAAAGTCTAACTTGCACGGACAATAACCCTTAAAACTTAACCCTAGTATCATTGAATAAAGTATATTTTTGAACAAGTGCTAAATTGCATAAGAATAGTACCTGACCTACTTTTAGGTTTTTTTCAACCGACTTCAAAACGGAGGAGGTTCTCAATTCGTCTGTAGGTTTTTTTTTCGTATGTTTGTTCACCGATTACGCAAAGACTGCTGGACCGATTTGAAAAATTATTTTTGTGTTTGAAAGGGTATACTTCCAAGTTGGTCCCATTGTCATCCGATCACG
Source organism: Herminia tarsipennalis (assembly GCA_945859575.2). Classification (NCBI taxonomy): domain Eukaryota; kingdom Metazoa; phylum Arthropoda; class Insecta; order Lepidoptera; family Erebidae; genus Herminia; species Herminia tarsipennalis. Next base: position 20,476,049 of record OX243835.2, read on the forward strand.
ATCTGATGATGGGATCCTGGAGAAATCGAGGAAACTCTTAAAATGTCAAAAGCACACCTACAGTGATTTAGGTATATTTCACAGTGATTCGTGCAGTACAGTAAGTCGGTGCCGAATAAAACATAAAGAGTACTATTTCATGGCACCAACTTCAAAATCTTTAATTTGTTTTTGTTATTCTAGGTATATTATTTTTTGCTTATTAGCTGCCTTGTATTTATTTTTGAAGTCGGTAATATTTTTTTGTAAAAAAGTATTTTATTCGTTTGTACACATCCAACGAAAAAAACAATCTAAAAATAAATATTAATATGAGTAAATTTCATATTCTACCTACATCGTTACTAATGAAATATCAATGCGTTACAAAATAAGTACAAGTATTTCTTTATCGCAGGTAGAATTATTCAGTAACCGCGGTCCTTATCAATCATTTAGGTTGTATCTAGTTTGTTTCCTCGTAGTCACTTAATAACATGTACCTTACTTACATGTACGTACTGATTACAAATGTTTAGTGATATTGTTCGTGATTGTACTAATATATGTAAATAGAGAAGTAATTAATATGGCTAGTCAAATATAGAGCCGTATGTTACATAAGTACATAAATGTACTCAAAACGGATTACATACAACTTTTAAGTAGGTTAGAGAAATTGAATTAGAAATCGATTTTCGCGGACGGCCCGACTAGGTTTGCCGAAAGGGAAACTGAGCTGTACTTTAACTCAAATTAAAAAAAAAAAAATACGCTGTTTTGCATGCGCAACGACGTGTTCTATTTAATTGCCATTGTTTAGGAGCTCAGAGCCAAAAGCGAGTCTGACGCTTTCCTTATTCGCTCCAGTGTCCCCGTGAATATTGTGTGATTCCGTTCTTTCGGATAGGAGCAACACACATTTCTGCGCGTCGGAATCCGGCGAAACTACCAATCCGACATAGTAAGGCACCCATGCTCTTACAGTTTTTTTTATTATTTCATAGTTGCTTTTGCCCGCTGCTGAGCCCGTGTGGATGTGGGTTAACGTGACAAAAAATATCTTGTGACTTCTCCCGGTACACAAACTGTTTTGCGATTTAGGCGTGAAAATGTGACAGACAGATTTGCTTTCAAATTTACAATATCAGTTTGGATAAAAATCTATTTCTGTTGGTTAGTCGCGCTTAAATTCAAAATTTTTTATTAGCCGTATTACTTGTGTGGTCCCAAAAATCAGGAAAAGCCGATAACAGCTGAGAAATCGATTGGGTAAATTTGTATGACAATCACCATTTCAGATTACATTTCCTTTTTAAGTGGTACAAAATTCGCCTAGTCAGCAGTCTAGATATACGCTTTAATGACTGTCATTTTTTTGCCAATTTTACCTTATATTTTCCACAAACATCAAACTATGTAAAGAAACGGCAAGTAAAGAAATATTTGTGTCATATCTTCAAGCGTCCCAGTTTATTTGGTGAACGCGTTACGTTGATTTGATTTTGTGATTCTAACCCCGTGTTCAAATATTTGATCTGTTATACGAATTTGCCGTACCGTACAGTAGAATCAAGTATATTACAATTGTTACGTAATTAGCCATCTGTGGCAGTTATTTGGAATTCCTTGTTATTGTAGTAGATAATATATTTGACTGGAACTAATATCAAAATGGTGTGCATCTAGATCTACTTAGGGACTGTTGTAATTTGGCGTTATAATTTGAACACAACCTTATAAGTTTTCATATCATATCAGCCGAAGGACTAATGATTAAACTACTAGTCCTGGAGTGGAGATTGTGGCTCTGTAAACAAGGTTAACAGATCTCCAGTCAAATGAACCGACGAATAACGACAACCGACGAGAAGGACTGAGATAGACTGGATGTCATGGCGTGAATTGGGAGAGACCTATGCGTAGCCTTAGAATGATAGAGGTTGGTTTACTACTTTTGTAGTTGTTACTATACTATATGTAGTTGGTACCTACTATAGTACCTGTTCACGTAATTTACAAAAGTATATTTATTTTATTTTTGTCGGATTGTATATAATTTAAGGGATAATAATATAGGTACAGCTGCTAGAAGAAATTTATTGCTAGAAACTTCAAAATAAATTTGCCAATACTAAAGTCATCTTAAGGAATTTCACACTTTTTATTCAATTAAGGCTATAATTATCTATAAACAGGTTGAAGTAAAAAATAATTATGACACGGAAACTTATTACACAAAAGCGGTTTATTGCGTAAAAAATTTAAAAATCTGTTCACTTCAGTCACAAACCAACAGTACAACTTGACATCACTACATAGTATAAAACAAAGTCGCTTTCTCTGTCCCTATATCCCTATGTAGGTATGCTTAAATCTTTAAAACTACGCAACGGATTTTGATGCTGTTTTTTTTAATAGATAGTGTGATTGAAGAAGAAGGTATAATAACATCCATTAAATAGTGGAGAAATAAGGAGCGGAGCAGCAATAAGAAATGTTGCAAAAACGGGAAAATTTACGAGACGAAGAGACGACCACGTTGCGCGGGTCAGCTAGTTTAAAATAAACACAAAGTTTGTTAAGTTTAAAAAGTTTTTCAAAAGGAATTAAATGCCTGAAATACAATTAAAATTCACTACATGAACGTTTATAATGAAGGAACGAGGCATTCCACCAACAACGACCTTTTTTCATAACAGACATAGCACCAAAGCCTTCATGTTTAAAAAAAATCTTACAACGCAGTCCTGTTGTTAAGCAAACCGGTAAAAAGGAGTTCTAGCTGGTAAATAGCTTCAGGAAAGAGGATTTTCACTTCCACAAACCAACTTTAAATATCATCCACTCAGAAAACATCTTCAAATATAAACCTTATTTTCAACTGCAAAAAGTTGCTTATATTTAAAAAAATAATTTGTATGAAAGAATAAGTTTGGTAGTTGTAAGAGCAAGTAAGTTTCGCGACATACAGCGAAGTCTGCAGTAGTGTTAATTTTAAAAGTTGAAAAAAGTCTTTTAAGAAACGCAAGACTGCTAGGAAAATATGTGGCGGTAGAAGGTTGGGTTAAGTTAGGGCGGTATGTTCGCGATTAAACACAGGCTTTTGAGGAAAAAGTGCGCAGGAAATATTTATTTCTTGCGATTTGTCAAACGTCAGCTTGATTTTTTCATGTGATTCAGCCTTACAACTGATTGATGCTTGAGAGTTGTGAGTGGCCCGTTATATATTCTATCGATACGATATCTAGTCCAATTTATTACAGAATTTACAACTTCAATTTATACAATGCGCAATTTATGTGCTAAAGCAAAGTCTTCCATAACTTGTCTAACAGTTTAGTACCTAATTGTGTTACAATAAAATGATTTGAACTTTGATTGGCATTGATTGGAAACAATTAAAACTTTGGATTAAAATAAATATAAAGTTTTAATTGCTATCAGAAATTCTAAGTATTCTATCTAAGACCTATTTCTTTTGTAATTATTTTGATTGCCTGAATTGTAGTAGTAAAATGGGAGCTTAAATTGACAAATCAAGATATTAGTGAGGTTAAGCCGCATTACTACTGTCGGTCTGTAGAAATATTTACTTTACGATGATATTAGCTAATTCCTTGTTAAAAAAAAACAAACAATTCTTTACACATTTAACGCTTGGAAGATTTATATGAATAACATTTGTTTTCACCAAAAATTTAAGAATTTTTCGGCACTTGAATTATTCTCTCAATTCATTTTATCCTTGAAAACTGACAGACGAAAGTTTAGAACATTTATTACAGAATATTCAGCGGAGCAGAGATATTTCAGTACTGTAAAACAAAACAGCATGAAATGAAATAATTTAGCTAATGTTTGAACCTTGTATGTATTTCTTAAGTTGCCAACAAAGAATAAAGTACAATGTTTGAATTTTCCTCTATACATTTAAAGAAGTTTACTTTTTAGTAACTTTATATTATTATAACTTAAAAGTGTAATTATATTAACAAGACTATGTGGGCGAGGGTATAGAGAGAGAGCATTAGTGTCTGCTGCCACGCCATGCCTGCGTTGTCTTTTTAGTTTAACTGATGAGATTGTTAATTTGAGCCGCCCGCGCTGTAAGCAAAGCTGGTTAGGATAATACATCCATATTAATATTAAATATGAAATTGAAGCGGCGGTAGCCTAATGGCTAAGGCATCGGTCTCGCAATCGTGAGTCGCGGGTTCGAATCCTACCCATTATACTATCGACGTGAACCCACTCCTAACACAAGCCTTTGAGCTTAGCTAGAGGGGTTAACAAGATTGCTATAATCAGCTCGGCGAACCTTGATCCCTATGACAGTTCATACTAGTGACGGGTCGTGTCGATATATCGCAACTTTTTATAGGCAAAGGCGTGACTTGCATTCAGCCACATCGATAAACATGTTTTTAAAATATAATCTACATTACTATAATTATAATGCTTGTTATATTTACAAGTATCCGTGTATTTGTATATGGGGTTGCCAATATTCCGATGCAGAGGTAACATGGTCGGACTGTATAATTTTAATGTGAATTAAAATTTTAGTTATAGCAACACTATCTGATCTGTCACTACGCTAGTACTGTCAGTTCGCTACGCCAGTACGAGTCTTGTATGCGCCACGTGTTTTGTTGTGTCATCGGAATCCTTTGTTTGTTACTATTGTTGTTTTCTGTTTTTGTTATTGTTGCTGTTTTGTTTTTGTTGGTGTTTCAAAATGCCGAAAAGACTGAGAAAAACTGTACTCAACAGTGAAACGCGGGAGTTTGTTGTACGCTTGCGTGACTATTTTGCTCGCGAACTACAAAATGGCGGACCTTTGTTGCCACTTGACAACGTACGCGACCGTGTTGCTGATGCTTTGGGAATTGGCAAAGCTACCGTTTCCCGAATTACAAAGGAGAAGTTCGGCGAATCGTCGATGGAGGAGAACAAACTATCAACTCCAAAGAAGAAAAAACATAATAGGGCACGACCCGTAACTAACCCCGATGATTTCGACATGGCAGCGATACGAAACCATATTTACGGCTATTATTTTCGAGGTGATCTGCCGACTTGCACAAAATTATTAGCGTCGCTGAAATCGGTTGATTTATTTAAAGGTGGATTCACTTCTCTCAGACAGGTTATAAAAAAATGTGGATTTCGTTATGGGAAGTGTGACAAAAGAAAAGTGATAATGGAGCGGAAGGACATTGGATTGATGAGGTGTGATTTTCTACGACAAATAAAAAACATCGAGAACTGGGACAAGGTGGTTTATCTGGACGAAACGTGGCTCAACGCCAATCACTCAGTCTCCAAAACATGGACAGACGACACAGAGAAATCCTGTACCAAAGCACCAGAAGGCAAGGGCCAGCGTTTGATTATCTGCCACGCTGGCACAGCCAAAGGTTTTGTACCTAACTGCTTGTGGGCCTTCAAATCCGTGAAAACAAGTGATTATCACGAAGAGATGAATTTTGAGAATTTCAAGAAATGGTTCACAAAACTATTAGACAATTTAAACGAGCCCGATTTAAACGAAAAGACGAAAAAACTATGCTTAGATGATTGGAATCGAGACGTGCGATACGACAATATAGTAGACCAGCCGTTTTTAATAAACATTGGAGAAAGCAGCTGCAGTTCGGATTCCGAGTCTGAGACGCAATCGGTGACATCATTGTCAGATTCAGATTAATGTATATTAAAAAATCATAAATAAACCGCTTTTGTTTTATTTGAGTAGGTATATACAATAAATTTGTTAAATCTCCTTTATTTTATTATCGCAAACAACTTAAATGATTATAAATCTGACACTAAGAGCGTAGGTACTCTATTGATGTATTTTGTACACTCGTTTCCATTTTCGATATTTGTTTATCGATACTTTTCCGCACTAGTCGATATCTTCCAAACGGAGTAACTTTTGCAGGACGTCAACGTAAAGTCTGATTGAGATAATTTCTTGTAAGTGTTAATAATTATTATAATTCTAACGGGATATTATTGTAATTGCATATATCTGCCTAAAATTAATAAATATCATTTTTAGACACCGCCAATTCGATTATAATATAACGGTGACGCTACTACAAGGTTGTGTCGTGGGAATAACTGTCAGTGTCATAGGGATCAAGGTTCGCCGAGACTATTATAGTAATGTGGGACTCAATCCCACATTGTTAGTTATATTTTTTTTTATAAATAATAAAAAAATATATACACAGACAGCTGTTTATCTAACACATTATCACGCTTAAACTGCTGAAAAAGTTTTGCTACCGAGATCGTTTGGGTCCTGTGGAAGGACATGGGATAGTTTCTAACTATCCCTGATTATATTTTAGAAAGAATAGACAGACCAGAGACGTTCAGTATCTTTCTACAAATAATATCACACCCATAATTTGCATCAAAGCACGTTATGCGCTTAATCTCTTCCCAATCGTATCGTTTCAATCCGCCAAACATTGAGAGCTTAGAAATTGAGAGCACTTGACTCTGTGCTTGTACACTACAGTATTTCCTGCCAAGTTAGTTAGTCTTTCAGGAATAAAATCAGTTAGAAAAGCATTACTAATAATGTCTATGTTTTTCTTAAAAACACAAGTCTCCCACTAAGGAATAATCCATGTGTATATGGGCTTGAACCCGCGACCGTAAGTTTCATTTCCATGCATCACGGCCGCCGGCACACGTCGTAAGCCGCGCGTGGCCGCGATTAGCCGCGATGCACTGAAATAAACCTTCAAGGGTACCGGCCCTAAGCCGTTACTAACTCCGGCACCGAGATACACCCGACACAATCGAATATATTCTCCATGTTACAATTTTATGGCAGTCGTGACGTCATCCACCGCGTTCCCAAGATTTTTTTGCATTAATATTACAAAAAGTACAACCAACAACAGTTTGTGAGACACACAAAGTGGTGTCCCATACGGGAATCAATCACAACTTCTTACAGAGCAGTTTTACTGCACCAACGAAGCAGTTATTACAGTAAGGATATGCAGTTTTATCTTACAGTATAATAAAAACTCCAGAGCAAAGTGCCTCAGGGGTCAAGCAACTTCATATTTAATTAAAGCCTCTATTTATTTTTTATGAGGCAGCAGCGTGATACAGTGGCCTGTTGTATAACTTTTTTAATAGCATAAATCATGAGTGTTGAATAAAGGTAGAAAACTGAAGTTTTAATGTATTTATTCAAGTATTATAATAATATTTAACTGATTAATGGGCTTTGTATAGTACTCTCTACAGCTTAAACTGGTTTGCAATATATGTTCTTAAACTTTCGCGATTTGTACACATTACAGAATTTTATAAGCTACGGGTCTTAATCGCGTAAATATTTTATTTTAAGGGTAAATACCTTTGTTGTACCCGACGTTTCGACCGTATTGCAACAGCCATGGTCACGGGTAGACTTAAAATAAAATATTTACGCGATTAAGACCCGTAGCTTATAAAATTCTATAAGATTAAACTGGGTTCATACAGCATAGGTACGTTTTTTGCAGGAGTAAGTAGAAGCTCGTATGTTGTACTGACTTTTGTCCACGGCTTTGCTCTTTGATACCGGTTTTTAAGCATATTTTTACTTTTATTTTGTTCAGTTGGGGTTGATTTTACAAAAACTCACACAAAATATATCTAAATTTCTTTTTGATTTCGCAATTTTACATACGACGGATTTTCGCAGAACCTTTGAACCCCAACAAGGGTGTAATATAAAAAAAACTATTGGCTGTTTTTTTTTTTTACCAAAATTATGATACGACTATTTAAGGTTTACTTTGCAAGTAGTTAAACTACTGCTTTGGTATAAAGAAGCTGGTACACTAGTTTAAAATAACGGGGAACTTGTAATTGGCATAATTATATAAGGTTTTGATATATAGTAAAGCAAATATCAAATTAGACTAAAACAACTTTGAACAAGAGAATAAAATTGCAACAGTGTAGACTGCAGTTTAAACCATCGCAATTACAACGAACTGAAGTTCGTTATATAGTAAGACGACCACTACCAGGCCTCAGTCTCCACTAAACCAAGTCTTAGCTACCTACGTTTTATGTTGACATTAAAAATTTACTTAACAACGTGAAATTCTCGAGTCTTATTTCCAACGGTCGGGAAATATTCAAATTACTCTTATACTCACTGCTAGCTTGATGCAAATGCTTCTGTATTTAATAACTAGCCTAGAAAAGTCAAAGCGGATGCTCTAAATTATAATATTTTTTTAGGCATTTCTTGCCAATTACTTTATAAATACAATAATTGCATTTTTGAAAAATAGAAAAATTTGAAGCCCAGACCCACACACATGAAAGAATAGAGAAATTTGAGATCTAGTAACATAGTCCAGATGGGTGGTTCGATTCCGGCCCCGGATTTGCATACGGAAGTCTCGGGTTCGATTCCTGGACTTTTCGAGGTCTGGACTTCAAATTTTTTTATCTTTAAAAATGCAATCATTGGATGCTTAAAATTCTCTGCGTGTGTGCCAATAGGTTCACGGAATAGAAGATAAGTCTACTTCATGCTTTTTTCGTCTGTTCAGGGAAGAAATCACCGACATCATCTCTATTCGCGGTTAGGCGTAGTTTGCTGTCAAATGTTTCAAAGAAAACCATCGTCGAGCGCGTTTGATAGCCATGCGTCGGCATGCGCTCCCCCCTCCCAGATCTCGACCTGCCAGCAACCGTGCATTGTCGTCAAAATTTGCAACCTCCACTAGCCCAGAGAATTCAACGGTTCTTGATTCTTGTCTCCTACTCGCACATTGGTTTTTTAAATCAGTTCGAAGAAAAACTTAGTTACTAATACCACCTCTCTTTTAAAGAAAGAAAATAGTTTATATATAGGTAACGCACAATCAAATCTATACTGATATTATAAAGCTGAAGAGCTCTAGCTTTGTTTGTTTGAACGCGATAATCTCAGGAACTACTGGTCCTGAATTGAAAGTAATGAATTAAAAAAATATTTTACTGTTGGATAGCCCATTTATCGAGGAAGGCTATATAACATCACGCTTCGACAAATAGGAGCGGAGCAGCAATAAAAAATGTTGCAGAAACGGGGAAAATTTACACAGATGAAGTTGCGCGGGTCAGCTAGGTAACATTACTCAAGCAAATACATTAAATTTAAATAGACACGAATAGTAGATTACCGGCACAAACGAGGTCCCTACGTCAGCTATTGTTGTAGTGTGACTACAATGATAATATTCTCGTAGGTCCTTTTGTTTTCATCACTGATGTTTTTAGGTAATAAGGTGTAGATAAGTTACAAGCGCTCGGCAAGCGGCAGTGTCGCATCTCCGGCGTCAACAGATGAAAGCAGCGGATTATATTTTTCTCTTTTTCGCTCGTGGTTATAAAATTATTCTTTCCTACTTTTACGACTTTTATAATAGTGTTACATTGCAATGTATAGGTTATCTATGCATGCATCAGTTTGGTTTTTACTTAAAACATAATTGATATTCATCTGCTTACCAAAGATCGCATCTGTGTGTCACAGGTGTTAAGCTAGTCTGCATCACCGACTGGATTTCTTGAATTTTTAAACGCCATACTGCGATTTCAACGAGGAGACGAATTACCTTTTTAAGTTGCCCAGATCTTTAGTACTGCAGTATCCACTACGGACCCACTTTTATTAGTTTATTAGAATAGTATGCCGTTGCTTAATAATGTTTACTTGAAAATATTAAGAATAAATGTATTCGCCGAGATAATGAAACCGTTTTAAAAGAAATTTTATATTTTGCAGCTGCAGTTTCCTCATGGCTATTGTTTATCCAGCACCTATAATAGTATCTATATTTATATAAGTCGAATAGTTTATCCAACGTAAAGATTGTTTTATTTATGGAAACGTCGCTTTGATCCAGCACGTTTTTTATCCGCAGTCAGCAAAGGTGACCGTATGGAATATTAGCGGCTCAGTATTCGAATTAGAACTAACATTTTGGTAATCGATCTTAATGTGGAGCGAATACCTTGAGCAAGGTAAAGCCCTGCTATTTAATTATTTCGATTACACAATGGCCAGTGCAAAACTGGCACTATAAAAACGCTAACACATAAAAGTAGCAACAAATCTATTGATAGGTGTGTTGTCGCTTCGACCGCTCGATTAAGACTCCCGAATGAGACTTATTGCTATGCTTCCGCCATTTTAAATGTAAACGTCAAACGAATGTCACGCCATAAGGGTGGCCATTTTTAAGAAGTTAAAATACATGCCATTTAAACAAAACAGATGTTAGGTCAATAGAAATCAATTAGCGATTTAATAATTCTCCGACGTATTTATAATATTATACAGAATGATTTTTAATATACTACTAACCTCCCGCTCTTGGCTTCTTTACAATAAACCAAATAACTTTGTAATAAATATATTTTTTTAAAAGTACGATTTAACCCTTTAACCTACCACTTACTTTTGTCACACAATCTTTTACCACATAATTGTGATACCCCGTATAAAATCGATGTTTTTTTTGTTAAATTTAGGGCCTAAACCTTGCAATAAACAACGATTTTACTCCAGTAAAAAGTCTGCAGGTGGTTAAGGTTATACCTCCTAAAACAAGTAATAGGTGATTAAGGGTTAATATACCTGTTAAAAATGTACCAAAATTAATATTACGAAGTTGTTTAGTGTTATGTAAAGAAACCATGAGCGGGAGGTTATTAGTATATAATAAATTAAGCTGTACCCGCGACTATGTCCGCATGAAGTCGCAGTGCTGCTCACTCCCTAAAGACGTTAGCGTGATGATACAAGTAACTTAAGTTACTGTTTACAACATCAACTACCTGACAGTAAAAGTCCTGTCAAAATCCGTACAGTCGTTCTCCGTACTGTTTTTTTGTTTTATGTACTTACCGTATACGATTTCATAAATAAATAAAATTGAAGGGTAAATACAAACAGACCCTTCAATTTTATTTATTTGTATATAGAAAATTAACAACATATTGGGTTTAAAGATTTTTATTTCTCTTAAGAACAAAAAAAACAGTTCACTTGAAATTCGATGTATTAAATGAAATAAGTAGTGCGTATGTAATTTACACATGATGTAAATTTAATCTATGCCTGTATATCATTTTTACGCAATAAACAAACAAAATATCATATAATAAACCCCAAGAAGGCCTAAAGTACGTACGTTACGTATTTGTCTTACCTTTGAAGCGCACAACAGCTTACATTCTTCGTATATATTCTACTAGCTGTCCCGCGCAACTTCGTATGCGTAAATTTCCCCCGTTTTTGCAACATTTCACGTCGCTACTCCGTTCCTATTAGTCGTAGCGCGATGTTATATAGCCTATAGCCTTCCTCGATAAAGGGGCAACAAAAAAAGATTTTTTCAAATCGGACCAGTAGTTCCTGAGATTAGCGCGTTTAAACAAACAAACAAACAAAGCAAACAAACAAACTCTTCCGCTTTATAATATTAGTATAGATAAGTTTACTTTTGTATAGTTGCAAGCTATTACAATCTTTTATGTTGTTTGGTAAATTATAATACAGCAGGGTTCTCGTATAATATCAGCGGTTTTATAAAATTAGTATGCGTATGAGTTAGTTGTTTATTTTATTTTTTAAATTATAAATTACTTTTTTTTTAGTTAACCCCTATCCCGTCCCATCAAAATGGCGCTAATCCGAATAATCGGTTGAAGCGAATTTGTTATAATTTATTTACTAATAACACATTTATTTACTCATCAAAGCCTAACGCAAACCCTTGAGTTCAGAAAGATAAAAGTTTCGTTATTGAAAAGAGATAAGAGGATTTCAAGAAACTTAAGCTCTGAGGGTCACAGTATTATAAACGTGAAAATAACATAGTTCATCTGTTAGGATTTTACACCAAAATATCAGAGCTAATTAGAAAATCAATTGAATATATTTTTGTAAACTTTCACGATTTGTACACATTATAGAATTCTATAAGCTACAGTCTACCCGTGACCACGGCCGTTGCAATACGGTCGTAACGTCGGGCAATAAACAAAGATATTTAGCCTTAAAATAAAATATTTACTCGATTAAGACCCGTAGCTTATAAAATTCTATAAAATCAATTGAATTTTGTCAATTTATCTCTCTTATCTTGAAAAGCAGTGCTTGATTACTTGATTAGTACTTCAACTGTACGTTACAAGTTACAAACACCACAAAAATGTGTGACCATAATCGATACTTCTTCAAACTGATATTTTAAAAGTAATTCTTTGTCAGACAGACAGAGTTCCTTTCATATTTATAATATCAGTTGTATCTGTTTCATTTCCATGCTTATGCTGCTGAACCGATTTAGATGAAATTTGAAATGTCCCCTGGAAATGACATAGGATAGATTTAATCGCTATAACCGAAAACAACGCGAGTGAAACCGATCACGAAAGCTAGTTCAAAGTAAAAATAAATAAAAAATATACAGATATCTTTTACTAAGAGTTTTCGCCCAACATTTACTTTTTGCTGTAATAAATTAGCTCTTCAATGATGGTTTACTAAGTAAAACCTCTTAAATTCTGCGGTATCGGTAGCTAATATAAACATTTGGGTAATTATTACTTTGGCGAAATTTGTGTGGATTTTCTGTCTGCTTTTAATTTTGTTTCCATTTTTTAAATTATTTATTTTGAGTTAATATGATAACAACATTTAACCTATCTGTATTGAGACAGAGTAACACGAATAAACGGTCAATGGTTTACAGAAAAAAAAACCTTTGTCGGCATAACTAATATGTGTATCCATGCAAAATTATACCTTTATAATTATACTAATATTATTAAGAAGAAAGATTTGTATTTTTGTATGTAATGTTCCCCGTTGGGAAGCTGCACTATCCCCGGGTGACATAGGCTACTTTTTACGCGACTGTGAAGGGTTATGTTTTTCGCGCGTATCTTGTGTATGTATGTAAAGTGTTTTATTACCTCATATCTTACAAACCACTGAACGCATTTATACAAATAAGACGTCGTTAGATTTGTGTTGACCGCCCAAGTGTTCTTAGTTATGTGACGTTTGAAAAAAACAAACATGGCGACTGTTAGAGGTCAAAATAAAGAGGTGTAAAAAAAAGTTGTTTCGAATACTGCATTAAGGGTATCAAATTAAAGGGCTCAGCTTAAGCATTTCAAAAAGGTATAACATGATTATAACTGTCATACTAAAAAAGTTAGTAAGCAACCATTGTTTTTTCAATTTTCAGGACTTGACAATAGCTGTGTTAAAAGTTAGTTGTTACAACTACTAAAAAGTATGAAATAAAAAATTAGAACCCGTCTGCACAAAAAAGATGGAAACAAGATAATTTTAACATAATTTTATAATTTCATGAAGTCGGAGGCACTTTACTAAGATCATCGTGATACATTAATGCCTCCGACTGCATGAAATTATAAAATTATGTAGGGGATCTTGTTTTCATCTTTTTTGTGTAGGTGGGTTATTTTTATTATCCCTGTATTCACAAGATTATTATACGGGTGAAACTGCGAGGCAGAGGTAGTGAGTTGGTATTATAACAACATTTACTCTGTCTCAATAACAAGATTTGAAAATTTAAAAAAATAACGAGGTTTTATGTGATTTGCGTTTTTAACACAAACAGTCTAATCTATTTTGACAGCCTCTGTTAAACAAAGAACGGTGTCCTGTGAATAGAAAAATCTGAATTATCTCTCAGACAACAACTAGCAGGTAATTAACTGACTAGCCTGTTGGTCTAGTGGTTAGTGACCCTGACTGCTAGGCCGGAGGTCGTGGGTTCGATTCCCACCCAGGATAAAACTTCGTGTAATGAGCACGATGGTTTATTCTGTATCAGGGTGTTATTTATTTACCTATAATGTGTATGTATTTAGAAATATATAAGCATGTTTATCAGCTGTTGTCTGGTTTCCACAAGCTCTGTTTAGTTTGGGATCAGATGGCGTTGTGTGAGTAGTCCCAAGATATTATTATTACGAGTATTATAAATAAATAAACGTCACAATCTTTCATTTATAATTATGATTGTCTTCAGCATCTACTGACACGCTGAAGACCTTCAACAAATAGTAATTAAATTATTTAAGCACTTGAAATAAGCAAAGAAAATTTTAAAGGAAATTAGCCGTGTCTAGTAAATTTAACTTGACATAATTAAGTTTGCACTTTCTGTAGTGTCGGCTCGAACTTTTAATGGGATGCCTTGCGTTGGTAACTTGTGACATTATTCTTACCGAGCTAAGTCATCTAGATAATAGACTACATTGTACTGTCTACTCGAAAATTATAATTGTAGCTTTCTTGTTTGTAAATTTTAATGTACAGTGAAATAACTGACTGACTTAACTAACTGCCTCTGACTCTCGACTTACGTTGGCAAATTTAAACAAACTTTACTACAAAATGAAAACACATTAATTAAACTACAGTTATTGTTGACATTCTAGTTAATAAATTTGATGTTAAAGTTCTGGAGTAGTAGCTGCCAAAAAACTATATTTGAAAAAGGGTCACTCGTTTAAAACCGTCAAGTTTAATAATGGCAATGATTTTAATGAATGAACCAGTGCGTTTGGTAAATAGTCTACTACTCTACGTAAACTATATCCTTCCACCTTGCGTCGTTTATCTTCAATGCTGAAGGGATTATCTTCTGTGAGAACAACCTTCTCTTTGACCATTTCTCCCCAGTCAACCCTGTCCTCAACAGCGCAGATGGCATCGCAGACCGAGGTGTTAAGGCAGAGCAAATCTGTTCAGTCCAGCGCGTTGAGATCTTGCCTCTAGGCCTCTTTCCACTCAACTTGCCCGTCACCATCGGCTTTTCTAGGTTATCACCTTTCTTTCTGGCAATGTGGCCAAAAAACTTGAGACTCCGCTACTATACACGCCTCAACTCCTGTATATCAAATTGATGATTGGTGTCTACTTACGTAGCTGTAGCTTGAAGCCTACCTACCATTCAAAAGCTCGTATTATAATGTGCCGCGACTCTCGTTCTCATTTACTCATTGGCTTTAAGAAAAGTCAATTAGTTAACGGATCAGCTGACGTTGTTAACATTATAGATTACGGCAACTAGCTGGATGGCTTACGTGTTAAAAACATAAATATAATGGGTTCTATGGGTTCAAGAGAAGAAAATGCTGAATTAGCATGCTAGTACATTACCATTCACCCACATGCGCCTTTTAGTAAAATCAAGTGAATCTGCTCCTCTTTAACTGTAGGATACATTTTCCATAAATAGAATGGGGAGCTCACTAAAGTGGTCTAAATGGCCAAAATTTGTCAAGAAGTTAGATGTAAGTTATGATATCCATTGTCATAAGACTCGTGGGGCGTAAGGCGCACTTATCAAAGCCTAACGAAGATTTATATTGTGACGTCTTTTATTCCCTGTCCCCTTGATATCTTTTTATGGAAAAAAATGTTGAAAATATATTTTTATTTCCCGGAAATGTGTTTGGTATGAGTAATATATTTGTTTGTTTGCATTTTTTGGCCATATAGTGATTTTAATGTGGTCTTACGATTCACATATTATATATTTATTGTTATACTATAGATTATTTGTCTGTCATTTTATGTTGCACTCTTGTGTGGTTAAGTTACTTTTTACCCTTATTTTTATTTGCATTTTAAAATACTTAAAAAATATTTTACATACATAGAAACATTGTACCACCTGTAATGAACTGTGCTACAAGAAATTGATTGATATAAAACATAACAAAACCAACATCAATAAAAAAAATTGAGAATGTTAGTTTCACGCGTAGCTTTTTGATAGGATTTAAGGCCGAATTCATCAAACAGTTTCAATTCATCAAAGCTGTTAATCCGATCCGAATTGAAAATCATTGAAATCAAATACAAAGTTTCAAAATTATCGAAGTAAAATGTCGTATCTACCCTCAAAGACCGTTGTAAGTTGAGACATCAACGTCCGTAGGAAAATAAATTGTTTGAGTAGTTGCCTGGCCGAAACCGGCCCTCTAGAGGGTACTTAAGCTAAGAGCGTATACAGAAAGGCTGTATTTCTTAGGAGTGTTAGTGATAATGGTATTGTAACGTATGACCACTCGTCTTTAAGTTTACTTCTAACTTGAAGCGTTGTGAAAAAAATCGAAATTGAAATTATAAGAATTGGTTTTAAAGTTAAAAGCGTTTAAAAGTAGTAATGGCTGGTATATCTTTTATTTTTGTTTGTTTGATAAATGTATAGTATAAATACAGTATGTATACTTTAAGTAACGAACTGTCGTATTAGGTTTTTGACAACCCTGTAAAGATAATTTTTAGTGTGTGTAAAAATAAATAAATAAATAGATCTTCAGCGCGTTAATGCATTTCTAACAGCTGGATTGCTTGGTGAAACCATAGTTGCAAAAATACAAACCCCTACGTTGCTTCATGTAACTGTGGTTGCACGGCGATTAGGACTCGTAAAAACAAATTGAGAAACCTTATTACAACGTGTTACGGTCTTATTGCTGTGAGTAAACATAACGAAAAATAAATCGTCTTCGGTTCAAAAGTCATACTACCAACATCACGGAACCTTTTTCCTTAAAACTGGCATTTGAAATACCTAAATATGTCAATAATATAATCGTATTATATACACATGAGGCCATAGACCGTATTTCTGGGTATCACGACAGTGTCTGTTATTCTTCCGTGGAATAGTGATGTTAACCCATCACTGTGTTTCGGTTGAAGTGCACTATAGCAAGTGTACTTACTCGGCAAGTGAGACTTAAAAACTAATGTCTCAAATGAGGAGCACGGTGCGGTGATATTCAGATTTTTGGCAAACAAGGATTTGGGTGGCAATGATACTGTAATGGGCTATAGTAGACGCACGACCTGGGGGTCGATTCACGTATTTAAAGCAGTGCAGTTGCGTTTCGATTAATACGGCCATTTTTGTATTCTTGTAACTTTGAGATCGATCTCAAATACGCTTGCGTCAAGTATGCGCCTCGAGAGCGCAATAACGAAATTCTAGTACGGTGCGCAAGTGTTTTTAAGATCGATCCCAAAGTTACAAGAATACGAAAATGGTAGTTTATAATAATGCCATCGTATATAATAATGGCGTTATTGGAGATGTTATACCTGTCCAGTGTCCCCTGCTGAACACATTAGACCACATTATTCTGATACAACTTAATTTTTATTATTAAAGTAAAAGTCATTGGTCTCAAATCTCAACAAATTATCAGACTTTCTATTATATTGTAACTTTTACATTAAAATACTTTAATATTACTGTTTTAATGACAAAAAGCCATTAGCTAAGTACTCGTATAGAATTATAAAAAAACTAACTTCATATACTTTTAAATTGTATCATCTACAAGGGACGGCTGAAAAATTTGTTTCTTTAGAGAAAAGTGTTTTCTTTCAAGAATGAATTTTAATATTCCAATGTTAGCTATTTGTTTTTTTAAGCTTGCAACAGAAAACTTAATTAAAATCAACGCCAAATACTTGACGAATAGAACCTACCAACTTAAGATTTGTATAAATGTTTAATTATTTATTTATCTATCCTAACAGAAAGCGGACTAATCATTGTTACATATACATTTTTAAAATATAAATATTAATATTGCTATTTGCAAGCTTTCGCACGTAGATAAACAAAAGTTAACAAAAATAATTAGGTAAAAAAAAATTTTTTTTTTTTCATTAATCCAGTGAAAAAGCAAAAAATGAAATGATACTTAAAATCAATAACTAATAGAATTGGTGCTGCTATCAAGAAAATTATGCATACATTTATCAGGTATTTGTATACGTTAGTTATACATTGCCAGCCACCATTGTGGTGACCGGCCGGAGGACACGGTGGAGCATACGGTGAAGGTGTGCCCCGCTTGGGCCGAGCAGCGACTTGCCCTTGTGGTAGCGATCGGCGGTGGTGACCTCTCGCGTCCGGGGCTCATTCGAGACATGCTGCGGAGTGAGAGGGAATGGAGGCAGTCGTCTCCTTTTGCGAGGAAGTGATGCTGCAAAAGGAGACGGCGGAACGCGTGAGAGATAGACGGTTCTCACGCCCCGGCCGCCCCGCGATACGTCCCGGGCGACGGGTGACAAGGGACGACATCCGGCCACCCTAGACGCAGGCCTGAGGACGACGAGCAGTGGGTAGCTTGCCGTCCAGCTTAGGACTAGGCCGGGTCGACGGCGCGCTAGTGTTGAAGAGGTGTCAGCAAGCGACGGGGCCCCATTGGGCCGGCGCCCACCGGGAGTGCGGGATCGTTCGAAAGAGTTACCGTGCTCCCGGAACACCAGGGTGAAAGAAGGAACACAGATGGGTTTTAGTCAGTAGGAGTCTGACACGCCCTCCCGCTCGTGCCCACAGCGATATGATGATTTCCCATCTACAAAAAAAAAAAAAAAAAAAGCCTAATTTTTTGGTTTCTTGTACAAAATAAGTCGATGTCTAAGTTTGATGGTAATTTATTAAGCTCTGAAGCACGAAGGTATTTTTTCGGTAAAGGGTTGTTACCTCTAGTAATGGACACTTTCTAAGTTTGTTCTAATTTGTCCTAAGATGTCTTTTGCTCAGCAGTGCTGGGCAATCAGCCAAGCCCTGAGCAATTTTGGCTAGCAAGCTAATGTCATTTATATTACGCCTGTTTTCTAAGGGCATAAAGTGGTATTTCTTACAACGATGTTCATAATCATATGAACGTTGGTGTGCTATAAAGTCCAAATAGCGCAGATTTTTTTTTTGTGGACCCCCTCAATACGAGATTTAAATATATTATATTTCATACTGTGGATTAAAAACTTGACTATCGTACCTTCTACAGATGACTCCGTACGTACGAACAGTAGAGAAATTTTATTGGTTTTAGAGAACGAGGTTTTATGGTTCACTTGGTTTTATTATTAGGACCTACTCTAAATTTTTTGTCTATTGTATGTTTTTCGTCTATTTTCTAATGTTATTTACATGTTTATCAAATTAGTTAGTTAAATCTCAGCGGGAGTTCCCCAAATCAATAAAACGCTAATATCTCATTTTTTATAAACCTATTGTTAGTACTTTGACTACGCGCGTTGTCTGCGAATTCAATTCATAATTTTAGTTTTTTTTTTTTATGAAATAGATATAATTTTTTTATTGATTTCGGTAAATTATTATTGGGTAATCCTAAAGTAAAGATTTGACTAACTAAATCGGCATCCAGTAGGTATATGTAGGTATAGACTTAGTTGAACTCTTCCAAGGCAAAAGATTAAAATTAAATGGAATATGCACCATATAGACCAGAAGTATATTTTCATTGTTCAGTGACATTGATTTTCACAAAAACGTAGAAAACCTAGTCAATAAATATATACCTAAAAACAAATAACAGCTTACATAACAAACCACTAAATTAAAACTGATGTTAGTTTGAATTATCCAGCAGTAATGTATGCACCTCCACGCCCATTTGGTAACAAAAAGTCAAATATCAACGTTCAAATTAATAAAGTAATCCCAATATGTATTGCGTTGACTTTATGTTAATATTTATATCCCAGTTAAATCTACGTTTGTATAAATAAAACCGCATTTAAATAAAATGCATGTTCGTATCTGAATTAGCTATATACACACAACGTATACTTAAACGTCATTCAGTTTTAAGATGACGTTAACTGTCATACTGTCACTGTCACTTTAAGGGGGACAGTAGCGACAGAAATACTCTCGAACACGACTCAAAGTTATGCATCGTTTGCTGCCAGAACTGACAATCTTGGTTCCAACAACAATGTTCTCCATCCTAATGTTTTCTTCATCGCTAGTTATACGAATTCATAAGAGTTTTATGCGGCAATAACATTCGATTATGATCTGATCTGTCACTCATTTTTTTTTATTTAATAACTTTCTAACAATAACGATATATACGTATGATATTTATTTGTTTAAATTGAATAAGTCGCATAAATGTCTTTGGCAGACTTATCGCCCCCGGCAGATGTCATAAAATAAATATTGAATTGAAATATCGCTTGAATATTCGGAGTTTAGAACCGTAAGAGAAACGGATTTGAACTAAAAAAAGGATAACATTAATGGTAACAATTTTGGCATCTATTACACATTCTGTTTAACATTTTGACCGCCCCGTCGAATTTATAAGACAAAAACAACACAATTCATTCCAGACGAAAGTTTGAAGTCGCAACTCATAGAAAAACATTTGGCGTAGAAATCCTACCGGGGCAGTTAAAAGGTTAATTTCTAAAACAAAAATAAACCGACATCTTAGCTTACTTCCTGGATATGTAAATACCTTATTGTAAACAGTAACTGTTAAAAGTATCAATATTGTATAACCACACTAGCCTATTGATCTACTTGATGACAGATGGTAAAAACAAAAAGGTTGTCAATAATAAAACAAGTGGAGAATGGAGGCTATTAGTCCCCAGTGACTTCTAAATCAAATACACGTTGTGATCAATCTATCCTTGGATATTAAATAACTTTACTGGGTTAAATTGACCTATGGGTTTTGTTTGAATGGGTACAAACAGAACCATTTACGTGGACAATTCAAAAGGCATATTTTTCGTTTTCTCAACACCATTCTGTTACTGTTACATCATTCGATATTTTTGTCACATAATCCGACTTCTCTTTATTAGCGTTTCGATAGCAATTATTATTGTATTTACATACTATAATGTTTGTATTGTATGAATGTGGTCCAGACTGCGGCCACGTCAACTGCATTGTCAAACGAAATCATTAAACCATCCAGTGTGTAGGTGATTTGGGACATAGGACATGACACGATGTAAGATGTCATCGTTTGTGTTGCACCACACAAACAACTCAAGCACTGTTGGTACCGGACGAAAACCCATAAGCAAGTTTTCCTTGCTCCGACCCCCCTGAGTCCGGAGTCTATTTAAAAACTTTCATATCGACCAAGGTAGTTTATGTCCAGGAGCAGGGCTCTGAATCCGATTAACTAAAAATACTATAAACGTGAAAGTTATGGCCATGTACGGGTGTTTCTTACTCCTTCTAACAAAAACTACCGCATATTACTGCAAAAATACAACACATCCTTACTAAAATTATAATTGTGAAAGTTTGTTACTCTTTCATGCAAAAACGACTGAACGGATCAGGATGTAATGTGATACACAGATAGATTATAGTCTGGAATAACACAAGGCTTTTTATCCAGGCAAAATGTACGGTTCCCGTGGTATAGATGTTTACAAATTTTTTACAATTACGCGGGTAACATAAAAATCATACCAGAACTTGTGGGAAGCAGCTAATAAATTAATCATTAAAAATTAAAACCTTTTGCGATTTATATTAAGTATAAATTATACAATTTCATAGACTACGAACTGTAAATAATACCTAAAGCTTGTATATTTTTTTTAAATGTATACTAAATCTATACTAGACAATATGCCGACTGTGATGAAATTTGATATGGTATTGACTTTAATCCTGAGGAAGGTCAAAGCTTACATCGCTACAATAAACATCTACACGAGCCGAGCCCTGGGAACCACAAAGTTATTTAATAAAATGTCTAAAATAAATAAAAATCGATGTTTGGAATGAGAGTAAAAACATTGAAAACGTTTATCTTTTTTAATTCCAATCTAAAAATAGAATAGAAATATCCTAAAACATTCCTTTTTGTTACTTCAATTTGCTTCCTCGATTAAATTATTCGCCGTGGAAATATCAGTCCTCATTACAGGTGTTTATTCGACCACTGAAAATTAGCAGTATTGTTCGAACGATTCAGAATATCCAACATTTTCATACCGCAGCGAAATTAACAAGAATGAAGGCCTGTTTGAATAATATTTTAATTTCAAGACTTTGGCATCTCAGTTTATATTTTCTGTTTGAAGTAAGATTTTCAGTTTAACGATGGTTTTTGTATATTTACGATTATGGTTTAGTAATAAAATAGTAGTACATTTTCAATTTTGAGTGTTCCCCTAATCTTATATTAAAGGAAAATAATAATTTGTCTATATGTTATTGTAAACTAGTTATTAGTATCTTTAAATAAGTTCTAAACAGGTTAATTTTGAGATTAAACATTCGCAAAATACTATAAACAGCAAACTTAAAATATTAAAACAAGATTCAAGAACATCGAGGAAAGTGCGTCTACTTTTGCACAGATGCATTTACGAGTAAATAAACCCAACATGACTCTACACCCATTCATTTAGAGTTTTTTTAAATCGATATCTTTATGTAAAATGAACGATAGTCAACATCGTTTCCAAGGTCTCTCGACAAGATGGTGGCATAAACTTTAATCAAATAGAATGACGTCAGAATTACTCATTGCGGGCGCTAATCTCATAATAACAATTATCATATTTACAGTGCGTAACGTCATTCTATTCGATTAGAGTTTATGCCACTTGTCTATCAACTTTTAGGCCAGGGGCCATATGATTGTAAACGTAGAATAACTTTTGGAAAGGGTTTCCTGAAAAAAACTGTAGCGGTTGTTACCTTACTATCACATTTGTTTACGGATATCTGTCTATACAAAATAATAATGCTACCATTTTAACAATAACAGATGAATTACATTGTCATCAGCAATGAGGGTAAGAATCATATGTACATTCCATCCATCGTACACTACTTGCTAGAGTGGAACAAAAATTTAAAACAGATCCATCAATGGATTTTTTCAGTAGATTGAAGTTGAATACTCCCTTAAAACAGACTGAACTGTCAAGATTTTATTAATAATAGGATGTGTGACGACTGTTCCAAATAGACAGTGGTAATAAAACGGAACAGTAAAACGGATAAAACAATGCTTGTTGGATATACAGACGAATTTTACTACTGACGCAGTGAACTGTGCTGCGTTTGAACGCTGTGATTCTAAGCCAACGGGTGACATTTCAATTTACGGTAAATATTTATTGAAATTTTACAGCTATGCAAAGCTGTGTATCGACTAAAACGAGTGTCTGACTGTTTTTCCAGTACCTGTTAAATAATTTAAAAAAATGGTCGTCTGTAAAGTTTACGGACGATAATTTTACGTGATAACGTCAAAACAAAACGTTGATGACATTTTAAGAAACAACCATGCCTGTGACAGTTTATTTTTATTTTGTTTCCAATTGTATCGCATGTCGCTGCAATCGCCAAGATACGAAAGTACATTGGCTTATATAGTTATATGAATTTTATTTACACCTATAAATTTAAATGTATGGAGGAAAAAAACGTCTTAGGCGGGGCTTAAAACCGCTACCTTAGGGGTACCAGCCTTAAATCGTTTACCAACTCCGGCACCAGACATAAATTCATATATCTAAATTTACAAAAATGCCTGAAATATTTATACCAACAATCACAAAGGTGGCAAAAGCATGAGAAATGGATAGCTGCATGTAGTCACTGATTAATATGTAGGAATTTACTAATCACTCAAGGGCTTACTCTACTTTTGTTTCATCAGTTCCAACGAGGCATGGTTTTAAATAATATTGTGGTCCACTAAAATGTATATATGTATGAGGGTGCGTGTCCCGAACCTTTGCTGTCCGGAATATTACATGAAATAAAAATATTTATTTATACTTATCTGTCAGGAGGTTCGTGAATTATTTATGTAAGTAAAACATCAGCCCAAGTTACAACTTTGACCTTAACGTTTGCATAGTAAATTAATTCGTCTTTGAAACTCATAATGTGTTTGAGTTGGCTATTTGATGTCTAGTCAGTATATTGAAATTATTATGAAAACATATTTATCATATGCCGTGTGGTGCCGGCTTAAGAATAGTACCACCCCATCTCTACCCGTGGGTGTCGTCAAGGCGACTAAGGGATTTCACCCCGGAGGACGGGCAGCAGCGTCCTCTGCGTACTTAAAGCCTTACTGCGATCGCCAACCCGCTCGCCAAGCGTGGCGATTATGGCAATTAACCCCAGGATCTACATACTAGTAGGTTCTACTGGGGAGACCCGTGCCCAGCAGTGGGCCATCTTATGGGTTGATATGTATATTTATCATTAAACAAAATTATCGCCAGGCTATCACATTAGATTTGTATTAAATTTGCTACAAGTATGTTAGTATATATAATAATAACCCATTGCCTTACTTACGAAAATGTATGTAACAACATAACATACTCAATCTTATAGCGTTACCGAATTGAATAAGTAATTTAGGTTTTTGAGCCTAAAATACCGTACTTATCTTGCTTACAGTGAGCTTATCATCGACTAACTGTTATATGCGGCTCCGTTGGCGTGTATGTTGGTTACTTACAACAATATTATGCTCTCGCCAAGCTTTAAGCAACCACTTTACTGCAAATTTGATTAAAATCCTATCAATAATATTTCAGAGATTATATATGTTATAATTAGCAAATACACTAGATCCTTAAGACAATATCAACATCTGTTGCGGCTAGGTATACCCGAATAGATAGTAAAATGAGGTTAATGTCATAATCGCATGTCTATATTTAATTACTAGCTAAGTCTATATAAACAAACATTAATCATGCAAGCTTCCCATTTGCTGACAGCCTTTTTCCCATTTACTATATTTTCTGTTTATTTTGTAGAGTAAAAAACATAGAGCGGCAATATTAGAAAGGTTTAAAAATATAATTGAAATGAAATCCGTACACTCATTGCAATGACGTCTTCAGCTAATGATACGACTTAAGTCGGAACATACTATTGTGGTGTGGTGCGTTGTGACACATCAGAAACGTAAAATGATGCATTTAATAATGTTACCTTATTGAAACTAACAAATCTTAGATACCAAGCAGCTATAGAAGAAATTTGTACCTATATAAGTATGTCCCATCAAAATCTGATAGTAAGAAGAGAAGAGCATTTAAAAAAAGTGGCCATGAGTTTTTATTGACAAGTTCTTTTCTCACGGCTTTACTCTTGCGAACTTGGCATTAAATGTAGAATCATTCTATTCCAAATTTTGTCTGACGTTCATAAGCGTTGCATTTGTAACCTAAATGAATAAAGTATTTTGACTTTGACTTTGAGAGAAAAGCAAGTGCATCCTTGTCTGCACATATGTGGACTGCAATATCTCACGCGTAGTTGGCTAGATTAGCTTGTTCTAGATTAAATTATATTATAGGATTATACCTACCAACTTTGATTTTCTCTTGGCATATTTGCTGTTGAACTGTCCCGAGGATGCCACGTGTAGAGGCAAAATACGTGTCGAAGTTTTACTTCGTGGAAGTGGAATATTGCAAGTCAAAGGCTTGATGATAATAGTCACTAATTTCCTTTGTTGCATGTCTCTCTTTTTCAAAGTGTTCGGTCTGTCAATATATTTTGATTGTGGCGTCGAGGTCATTTGTTTACTATTTCAATGGGGTATTTAACTATAGTCAAATCAGTCTCTTTTTAAGAATCGTCAAAATCGACCCGCTTCGTACAAATTTGTATGAAATGCTAGCATGTGACGTCACGTTTTCTATGGTCAAATATATATATATTTGACCACAACTTTTTAATTTAATAGGGAATATGTACTAATTACAAACATACTTAATATATATTTTTTACAACTAACTAATTATTTACATATATTTACAAACTAACAAAACCAAGTAAACAAAAAAAGGCAAGACCCGTTTACGCGTCGTAATATTCTTCCCCATCGATGTCGACTGGTAACGTACCCAGAAGGCTGGCAGCATTGCCACGTTGAATAGCAATGCTTATTCTTTGTGCAAAAAAAAACCCAGCCCTCGGGTCACGTGAAGAACTGATAAGCCGATTTGAAATTTCCTTAAAAAGAAGTCGGGCACTTGGACCCCACGGACCCAGCGTCTCGACCCCAAACGGCTTAAATATATAATCTTCAATTAGATTAACATATTTGCGACGTTTGAGAGTCTCCGCTGATGCAGCAGCAGCGCAGGCACAGTCTGAAGTGCTTGAAAGATGAGAGGGCGCAAGGGTATCGACACAAGTTGCGTCCCATACCAATGGCCTCCCCATCCTCCATGGCAGCAATGTCATACCATCCGGTCTCTTGCCATCGTCGCGCGCCAAGCCATTTGGTTCAAGCATGGCTGGAACGTCGGCGGTGACAAGAGCCCGACGGATTATATCGTTCAGACTAGCATGCCGAGATATACGGCCTGAGCTCCTACTACACGATAGGCCGTGGTGTTCAAGGCCGGTGACCAGTTCTCCACAGTGGCATCGATGTGGAGAAACACACGAAGCGCCTAAACGTAGGCACGCAATCCGAAATGTCGTATCATCCAACTTTATTATTTACTTTTTGTGTTTCTTTTTATGACAAAAAAATAATAAACACATTAAATTAAATATGAACATTTATGTTCAGAACACTTATTGACATATTTTCACATTGTAAATTATATATTAATAATTAAAATAAAATATTTTATACTAACAATGTAAAAATATAAAATACCCAATTGTTGTGATTTTCATACCGAGGGTGGGCGGAGGACTTCTTAACAATAAATTTAACTGTAATGTTGTCTATGACAAAACTTCTGTGTGCCAATTTCACAAGGTAAACAAACAAAGTATGTTTTAGTAAATATGTTTATCTAACCTATTGTAATAAATCAGAAAACTATAGCTGTTATTACTAGCATGAGTTTCAGGGAATAATTTATCATAAAAACTTCTTTATCCACTTAGTTATTTTTCCAGGCTTGTTGACATTGAACTTAAGATTGGTATTGGTCTCATTTTGCTTACGTCTCATGAGATTGTATCTATAATAAAAACATCTTGGGACAGCAATCTGATCCCAAACTAGGCAATATTTTTCTGAATGGGTACATCTTATTACCTTTAGAACGATTGCTTATTCTATTTTTATAATATATGCAACTCAGACAACGCTATCTGATCCCAAACTAATATATAATAACAAGATAAACATACTTATATATTTATAAATACACACATATTATAGATAAATAACACCCACCGCCCAGACACAGAATAAACCATCGTACTCATCACACAAAGTTTAAATCCAGATTGGAAATCGAACCCATGACCTCTGGCTTAACATTCAGGGTCACTGACCCCTAGACTGCATTAAATAAAATCTTACTAATAAGTTGGCCTAAAAACTTTGTACTCAAGTTTTCAAAGTAGAGTGATACGTTGAAACAATTCCCATCTGCCGCATCTACCATCAATTCAATTTGGACGTGCCGTCACTCACAGTTGCTTGCATAAATCGGACCACTCACGTACGACTAACAGATGATTTCTTTATTATATAGGGTGCATTTTGAAATGGAAGAAGGGATGCCTTGAGTTACAACTCAAGGCATCCCTCACACGATGCTAATTTCTTATCACTTGAGCTACAGCTCAAGTGATAAGAAATTAGCATCGTGTGACGTTATTTTCTTGTACGTTCAAATAAATGAATAGCTCATTTACACGATGCCAACGTGTTATTTACGTATGTTTCTATACGTAACAGGCAAGGAACTTGGATCCTATAAATATCGCTTTTTAATTATTTATAACGAAAGGGAGAGGGAATCATTGATGAAAAAATATAATTTAAATATACTAGATGTGGGGTTATTATTATCTATTTTGGCACAACCTAAATCTGAAATTGCAAAAAAGATAAGTAGTTTGGCATTAGTAAAATATCAGTGATTCGGTTTTCTTTGCTTAGGTTTAGTAGTAGGTTACAATTAGAATATGGTACGATGGAGTAGACTTGCCATGTGAACAAAAATTCCTGAACAAATAAAGAATTTAAAAAAAATATATATATATTTAGGATTCTACAGTGGAAATAATAAAAAAAAACAACACTCTTACGCCCTATTATAATTATGATTTATTACAATATAAATGGAATCAATTAATCAAATAAATTATTAAAAATACTAAACAAAACACCAATCACTTAAATAAACAAAATACATCTATGTACTTACAAACTTAATCACACCTTTACCAAAAATAACACTCACAAGTCACGTCAAACACTACCGTCCTCAACGAGAGCTATCGAACGACTAAAAAAATATGGCCGCGCTCGCTGCCTTTTATAGGTTTAGCCTTTTAATAATATTAGTTCCCTAAATCGGCCTATCCTGACGATGCGTCGTCCTCGGCGCGTACTGGATGCTCGTCTGCGTCGGTGGAGACAGTTGCCTCAGGTTCGGTTCGGTCAAGCATGGATGATGGTCCTGCGATGACGGCACATGCTTCGTCATCTGAAATATTACTGCATTTAAGAGACTGCTGGCATAATAAATACACATGCAAAACTCATGCGATCTATAAAAATAGGCATTTCATTTAATGAGAGCTCTCATCGGATCCCATAGTTTTCGCAACCGGCGTAGCGAGCTTCTGGTGATGTAGCACTGTATCTGTGAACAGACCAGCCAGTAGGCGTCCCCACTGACTGGGGTTGACGGAGGCATCTCTGAATCGCACGTCAACACTCCATAGACCATAACCTCTCATTATAGGTATGTCTACGCGGACGGAGGCATCACTGAATCGCACGTCCTTTACATGTGTGGACGGAGGCATCACTGAATCGCACGTCCTTTACATGTGTGGACGGAGGCATCACTGAATCGCACGTCCTTTACATGTGTGGACGGAGGCATCACTGAATCGCACGTCCATAACATGTGTGGACGGAGGCATCACTGAATCGCACGTCCATTACGTGTGTGGACGGAGGCATCACTGAATCGCACGTCCAACACGTATATTCGAGCATTGGATATATGCGCCGATCAGGAAGCTAATCTACTATTGTATTCATGTAATCATTTATTTTGTGAATTTAGTAAATAAATAAATGAGAATGAGACAATTAAATGTTTAACAGTAAAGTAACTCACCAAATCGGCACGCATAACGTAACTCTAGTCTCACCGTCAAAGAAGGCTGCACATGACTCTGGACACCACTCGCCGTTCCAGGGTATCATGTACTCAGCGGCCGCCTGTGTGGTTTTGCCATACGAGCCACTAATAAGTTTTAACTGGTAACGGCCGCTGGGTAGCACTTTAATCACACGATAGGGACCGCGCATGCCGGGGTCTAGTTTTCCTGTGGACTGAGAATATTTAATTACGAAGGCCATGTCGCCGACACTAAACGTGCGTGGTGCCCGTCGCTGTCGGTTAACGTAGGCATCTTGCTTGGCTTGATTTCGTGTCAGCAGTTGGGAAGCTCTACTTCTGCCCAACTCTCGCCGACCTTCGTAGTTTTGCGATGTTTCGATGGCCACGTCACGGATCAGCGTACGGATGACAGGCGTAGTAGCGTCTGTGCCCACCAGAAGCTTTAAGGCTGAAGTCTGCGTCGTCTTTTGTTTGGTGATGTTCATTACGAGTTGTAGCCTCCACAGCTGTTCCGACCATTTTGCGTGTTTGTGATTGACCTCAATGCGGATCATGTTCAGAACGGTCCTGACGTACCGTTCAACCTGACCGTTAGCGTTGTGCATTTCAGGTGTTATGAAATGAATATCGCAGCCAAGCTCAACTAGAAGCGCAGAGAACTCTGAGGATTCGAACATTCGCCCGCGGTCAGCTACTAGGAGCTTAGGGACACCAAAGAGTGAAATTGCATTAGCAAAGGTGCGCTTAAGTTCACTTACATCTTGTCTACTAATTGGATACAATAAACAAAATTTTGTAAACGAGTCTACCATTAACATTACAAACTTATAACCTTCGGATTCGGGTAGGGGACCAAGTGCATCTATGTGTAATGTTTCGAAAAGGACGCTCGGTTTTTCCCAAGATGTAATTGGTTGGTGAGGGGCTCGAGGGAAACGTTTATTAGAAACACATACAAGACAATGTCTTATATACTTTGCCACGAATTGGCGCAGTCCGGGGAACCAAAAATGTTTAAGGATTAAGTCCAGGGTTTTCTCTGCACAAATATGCTCATGTTCATCGTGGAAGATCCTAAGCAAGCTTAATCTATGTCCCTTAGGGATAAAACAAAGAAGTCTAGGTTCCTCACCCACTGGCGAGTACCGATAATAGAGGAGCTCGTTCTGACGAACGTACCGCTGAGAGTCCAACTCTCCATCTTGCAATTTTTGCAAAAGAGCTTGAGTCTCATTGTCCGCAGATTGAGCAATTTGCGCCCAGTTACGGGGTCTAATTATGTTATGGACATCACCGACGGCTGGAATTGGGTTTCGGCTGAGGTAGTCTGCATGTGCCATCATAGTGCCCTTCCGGTAGTCAATACTAAAGTCGAAGTCTTGTAAATAGATCCACCATCTAGCGACGCGGGGGAGTAGATCCTTTTTCTTTTCTGTGGCCTTGAGAGCGTTGCAGTCCGTTATGACTTTAAAGCTTATACCTACTAAATAGTGGCGGAAATTTTGCAACGCTCTCACGACCGCCAGAGTCTCCAACTCATAGGAGTGATACCTAGGTTCCGCACCCTGAGTGGCTTTACTAAAATAGGCAACAACATGTTTCGTACCGTCAGCTTTCTTTTGCATCAGTACTGCACCGTAGCCAATGCTACTGGCGTCGGTATGTAATTCCACGGGTAGTGATGGATCAAAGATACACAGTACTGGAGATTTAGTCAAATGGCTTATTATTTCCTGTCTAACTTGTTCTTGTTCTGAGCCCCAATGAAAAGTCACATCTTTTTTCATTAAGCGTGATATGCAAGCGGTCTTAGTAGCATAGTCTTGGATATACCTCCTAAAGTATCCCGCTAAACCTAGAAATTGTCGTATTTGTTTGATATTTCGGGGGGCCGGTGCGTCTACTAGGGCTTGAATTTTACGGGGACTCGGCCTAACCTGACCCTGGCTAACGACACGGCCTAGGTATTCCATCTCAGTTGACAAAAACGAGCACTTTCGCAAGTTTATAGAAAAACCTGATCCTGTCAACGTTCGCAACACTTTTTCTAGTAACTGAATACCCTCATCGATACTATGACTCATACAAAGCACATCGTCGACATAAACGAGCACGTTACCTGCCTCGATATGGTCACGAAGGGTATCGTTAATAATTCGCTGATATACTATAGGGGAGTTCGTCAAACCATAAGGCATTCGAAGGTACTCATAATGTCCTTCCGGTGTGACGAAGGCCGTTTTGTGAATTGAGCAGTCCTCAATGGCTATTTGATGGAATCCAGTGGCCATATCAAGGCTGCTGAAGTATTTAAAGTTACCCAATCTATCTATATGGTCGTCTATGAGCGGCAAAGGGTACCGATCTCTAACAGTCAGACGATTGAGTGCCCTATAATCGACGCACATCCTGTCACTTCCGTCTTTTTTCTTAACTAATATAATAGGGCTCACATATTCAGAATTGGACTCGCGGATAATGCCCTTATCTTTAAGATCGCGTATGATTTCGCGGACTTTGAGTTTCTCTGAGTGTGATAGTTTATATGGTCGGTAAGCGACGGGTGTATCGTCCGTAACCTTGATTGACATTTTGCCAGTTGTCACAGTTGTTGATGCAGTTCCCGAGATAAAGTAACTTGAAAACTGTTTAATTAAGCCTAGGAGGCATTCAAGCTCCGAGCCTGTAAGGGGTGTGTTAATCTGTGAAATCTCATCAAGGGATGCAGCATGGACAACCTTGTCAATGGCTCGGGTCAGATACTGTCTATCCTTGGTGCGGATGTATGTGATACCGTCACGGTTGAGAATGTCGGTCCCTATAATAAAGGGGGTTTTCAGTTGCGGTACCACGACAAAATCGGCTTCAATGGATATTTCGTCGAACTCGATCGTCAATGTAACATAAGAGTCCGCCTGGACAACCGCGTCACTGATTCCCTTTAAAATACAAGACCTAGGTTTACGTTCACATGTGAAGTATTTCAACACATCAGAGGAAACTAATGAGATGTTCAATGCGCCACTATCAATAAGAACATCGACGGGGATACCCTGCACTATTGCAGTTTTAAGATCGTTACTTCGCCAAGAATCGACTACAGGTGGATTACATAAGTTTATGTTTCGCTTATTACGAGAGCCTGACCTATCCTTAGCGAAACAGACGTCTTCACTATGTCCCGGTTTCTTACAAAAATTGCAAACTAACTTATTGGCGCTACTGTTAGCCTGATTTGAAGTCTGATCTGTTTTGGGCCTCATGGTACAGTGCCTGGATTTATGTCCCTGCCGTCCGCAGTTAAAACACTTCGTATTAAAAGGCCTACTAGAGCTTGGCTTAGAAATAGAATGTTGACGATCTGTTTTGGTGCGGGTAGGCTTGGCGTAAACTGATAGAAAAGAAACTAAGTCGTTAGCCTGTAGGTTGGCATTAGCTGCAGAGGCTTTAACTTGGGGATCTGTGATGCCGCGAATAACTATCAGAGTACTCAGTTCGTCACTCAGTCCTTTAACTATTTTAAGGCGTAACAACGTCCTCCGCGCATATTCGGCGTAAGTACTATACTTATCGGATGTTTCACGCATCGCGTCGTAGAGGATGTTTGCGTAATCTAGCTTCCGTGGACACAAGGGTTTAAATTCCTTAATGAAATTGGTCCACGTTCGGTCATTAGTCACCCATTCGTTTAACCAACTTCGTGCATCGCCCTTAAGACATATTGATACGCGTGATAGGCATTCCGAATCACCCCAATTATTGGAAGACCTAGCCCTTTCAACCTCTTCGCACCACACGTCTATGTCGTGAATAGCGGGGTCGAAGTTAGACACGAAATACCTTTGACTTCTTTCCGAATTTACTGACCTAATTGCTTCGGCTAGCATTCGCGCAGACGCTGTCATTAAATGTTCGTCATGATCGCGCGCATTAATGCTTTGACTTGCAACTGCTGTGTTGTCAAACGCGGGTATATTTGACGTGTGGGTGCAACTTGATAACGGAATTTCAGACATTGATTCTTTAGCCTGAAGGGCCTGTTGTCTCTCTAAAGTGGCCATGGGAGGTGTATTTGACCTTAATGACGCACTATTTTGAACTAGCTGGCCATCAGACGCGCTATGTAACGCGGAACGTTCGGTTTCGAGTGTATTTAAACGAGACAAAATCGATTGTAACGTATGTTGCATTACAGAGTTTCGATTACGAGGGTAGCGATCCGATCGCGATCTACTTCTCGGTCTAGATCTATACGGAGAACGAGACCTATTTCTAGAGCGAGGCCTACTCCAAGAACGAGACCTGTCGCGAGATCGACGGTCCCTTTCGTGTTGACGCGACTTGTTAAGAGATCTTTGCTGTCTATCAGCCATATTTACACACAAACAAAAATAACGGGTGTTTGGTGTTTTATTCAAGCAGTCAACAACGAAAAAATGAAACGAAAATTAGTGGGCTATGTGGGTAGACATCCCACTTCTGAATTTAGGATTCTACAGTGGAAATAATAAAAAAAAACAACACTCTTACGCCCTATTATAATTATGATTTATTACAATATAAATGGAATCAATTAATCAAATAAATTATTAAAAATACTAAACAAAACACCAATCACTTAAATAAACAAAATACATCTATGTACTTACAAACTTAATCACACCTTTACCAAAAATAACACTCACAAGTCACGTCAAACACTACCGTCCTCAACGAGAGCTATCGAACGACTAAAAAAATATGGCCGCGCTCGCTGCCTTTTATAGGTTTAGCCTTTTAATAATATTAGTTCCCTAAATATATATAATTTACACGGTCTTCAATTGATATTAATCATACTTTGTTTAAGAGGCATAAATTATCACAAAAACTTTTGATCCTGTTTCTAATAACAATCAAGAAATCGACATTTATAGTAGACCATATAGAAAAGTCAGATAAAAAATAACCCCATACCTACATTAAAAAAAACAAATGACTTATCAACACATATCAAATTAATTCTACAAACGTCATGTTATAAATCATTACAAAGTGAGTTAATATTAGTAACTATGTACTGTATATGTGTGTGTGTATTATGACACTTAATAAAGGAAAATGGAAAGGCATATCAAAATCAACAATATTAGCGGGGCACGAGTGTTGTTCGTTTCCTATACCGCCTCTATGAGCCAAGTTTCATGTTCAATATTATGTAAATTGAAAACAACGCACATTCCCTTGACATTCTGTTTCTACGAGAAGCCACAATTTCATGGGTCAACAATTTTCCCTAGTGTCAAAACAGGGCTAGAAGCCAAAAGCACAAGATACTGAGACTACCGAAGATAAAATTGATACATCACGTGCTTGAGCAATGCACACATAAACATCGCTTACGTTCAAAGTGGTTTGATGTGTTTTGTTTTTTTTTATATTTTGTGCGTATAGTGCTTTTAAACTCGCGGCGGCGTACAGTACGCAATATAAGTTGGCTGGATTGAACTAACTGACATGTGGTTGCACAGATGCATTTTTTGAAAGTATATAATGACAAGAAGCGGGGGCAGGGGCCGTAACTAAACTAAGCTAAATTAGAGAGCATTAGATTACATTGTCTTAATTAGTATTACTAACGCATGTTTTATGTGATTTTTTTTCGCAAATAATAGTTTTTTCGACTATCTTTAGTATATAATGTAACTAACTGTTCTAAATTTAAACTTTTATGATCTCGTAGAACTGGTATTTTTTATATTGTTAAACTAGCTGACCCACGCAACTTTGTCTGCGTAAATTTTCCCCGTTTTTACAACATTTTTTATTGCTGCTCGGCCCCCATTTGTCGAAGCATGATGTTATATTATTATATAGTCTTTCTCGATAAATGGGCTACCAAATAGTTTTTTTTTTTTAATTCGGACGAGTAGTTCCTGAGCTTATCGCGTTCAAACAAACAAACTCTTCAGAAATAGGAATACAGGGATAAAAAGTAGCCTATTTCACCCGGAGATAGTGTAGCTTAGCAACGGTGAAAGATTTTTTGAAACCGGTCCAGTAGTTTTTAAGTTTATTCGTTCATACAAAAATACAAATCTTTCCTCTTTATAATATTAGTATTAAAGTAAGTTTTAGACGTGAGAACGACGACCAATGCACAAAAAAGTGTCATGTTATTGATTGGTTGCTAAGCAACAGCGAATGACGATTGCAGCGACGTGACATGCTATACAATTGGAACTAACGTTATTGATTGTTGCTAAGCAACGCGAATGGCGATATGTCATCAATGTTTTCTAATTCTGATTCTTATGACGATATCACATAAAATAAGCGTCCGTAAACCGACTTTACAGACAACCATTTTTTTTTGTTTAATATTTACCACGGTGTCATAGGCCCTAGTAAACGCCTTCTGTTTCACTCTACGAGCGGACACCGACGCGTCATCGATGCACTCAGTATGAATATTTATTCACAAACGCCTGCATTTACCTACTTAAAAATTAAAAATGTGGGCAGCAGGGGATGCAGCACGGCATGTAGCGCGTCGCGAGTCAGTGAGCCAAGCAAGCTGGACACAAACATTTGCTCGCTTGTGCTCTTGACCGTTAAATATTGCATTGAAGGAAAGCGTGTGCACGTAGCATAAAGGTTACCTTCTGTACTCCCAATATTTTGTAGCAAAAGTTTATTATTATCCATTTACAGAAGGCTCCGATAATAGTCTGCTAGTTTAATCAATGCTTTGATAATAGGGTATGTTTCTGACATAGTAAACTAGTGAACACAGTCTCGAGGCTTGTAATTTCATACATCGTTGGTTTGTAAGAGCTACATTTAAATTGGTTTCAGTGTTGTACAGTTTAATCATTTTGCTTAAATTCAATTACTATAGTTATAAATGTTGATAAACTTTCGCGATTTGTACACATTATGAAAATATATATACTATGGGTCTTAATCGAGTCAATACGCGTGGTCACGGGTAGACGTTGCAATACGGTCGAAAGGTCGAGCAACGAACAAGCTACTTTATCTTAAACTAGCTGTCCCGCGCAACTTCGTGTGCGTAAATATTTCCCCGTTTTTGCAACATTTCTTATTGCTGCTCCGCTCCTATTGGTCGTAGCGTGATGTTATGTAGTCTATCTATCTAGCCGTCCTCGATAAATGGGCTATCGAACAGTAAAAGAATTTTTAATTCGGATCAGTAGTTCCTGAAATTACCGCGTTCAAACAAACAAACAAACCCTTCAGCTTTATAATATTAGTATAGATGGCGCGATGAATACCCGTAGTATATATTTTTTCTTAATACTATAGTAATACTAGCTTTAGCTTACCAAAGTTAACAGTTAAATATATATATCTTAATATTGTACACATGTAAACATGTATTTAACTGTAAAATGCCTTTAAAAATATAAATAAATAAAAAAATCATTTTTAATAACAACCTCTTATTTAAATGCTCTAAAAGGTAGAAACAATTCTGTTATTGTCGTGAGGTTGATACCAAGACCTTCTATTCTAGCGATTTGACTCTACTTAAGGTCAATGATAGACAGTACTAGTACTACACTGCATTTTGTGCAATGTGCAGTACAGCGTTAGGTAAATCTCGCGTCAAGCTTTTACGTCATGAAAATGGTATAATGTAACAAATTTATGTTTTTTTTTTATCTAAAATTGTTTTCTTCCTTTTATAGCATTAAATAAAATATTTTTTTAAAAATATTTATTAAAAATTTATTATTTTTTTGCTTTTCAGATTTTGCTAAACATGTTTCTAAGTCTATTCATTTATTTTTAATACTTTATTCAACCTCCAATGACTACCTTCCGTCCCCATCATCAGTCCCTAAACACTATACAAGTGTAAGAGCACTGGTCCAGACGAATCTAACGAGCACAAATACGGGAAGGGGTGTCGCAGGTATATTACACGACTGTTGAGACCACCGTCCCGCCTTCTGGCTCCATAATCAGACTCCGGAAATCAAATATGCCCAAACTTGCTAGGTTTCTTTCAGTTTTTTTTCAGTTTAGGGATTCCTATGGCCACCATCTGACTCCATCATCTCAGCTCATCAGCTCAAAAACAAGGAACAAATAATTTAAGGGGTTACAGACACATTTTATTTGCACAAGGTCAAAACACTGACGATGCTGAAACTCATACTTTATCAAAAAAAATCATTAATATTATTTGTATGTAGGTACATAATGCGGTAGTTTAAAAATATGTAAGTATTGTAAAACATTCATGAATAGCAACCCTTAAGCCGAGATGATCTCTCACAAAGAAATTAAATAAATGTTTCAGGTCCCTGGGTATTAATTTTCTAGAGTATTGAAGTTTGAATGTCATCCATTGATGTTGAAGGTGGTAATCTTGGTAAAGACAGTCCAATATTTAGATCCCTCTTTGTTGTTATTATTTTGTGAACTGAAATGTCTGATAGATTACTATTTATCTACAATGTTTAAAGTGCCGCTTCATTCACAATATTAGCAGTTGTAAATTCATTTTATTGAAATTACAGAATAATTAATAACATTAAGGTCGCGGACAAACTGCAAAGGCAACGCGACTGCACCGCTACCACAGCCGTGCAGTACGACCGAAACCATTTAAAACATTTTAAGGCACGCAATTAAGACTGTCGGTCTTAATTGCATATTTAATTAATTGTATATAAAATTAAATTTTGATTTCTTCCCTATATTTTCGAAATATTTTACAAATTTCGTTTGACCAAATAAATTCTTTACAGAAAAATTATTTGTTCAGTTTGAAATGACTGGAGGTACATGACAAGTTTTCTGTAAGCGCTTGGCTGCTGATACATTTAACTATAATGTGTTTCTACCGTCTTAACTTGTTTAAAAGCTGTGCCACCTGAGCTTTTGGGCATATTGCCCTGATCTGATCTAAGAAATCTAAAATCTAAGAAAAGTTTGATAGGATCTAAGAAATGTTAGTAGATATTTCTATAAGCGTAATTCCTTAGGTGATTTTACTAAAGAAAATAACACGACTGAACATCAATTTCTTTAGATACAACAACACTAAGCCAATTCCGACAAGACGTATTATTAACAACTCAATACTCCAAGATACGGACTGAAATCATCGAAGTCGAAGTCCAAGCTCTCAGGAAATTAACGAATACGATTGAGTAACTTCGGTAACAAGTTTCGAGTCGCCTAATGGGCATGTCAACACTTTGAGCGTCAATGAAGAGAGACAAAGATTTAGTTATCGCCTGTATTGAGTTTTGGTTAGTAACGGTTGAAAGAATACTTGGTTGGGGGAACTCGTTTGAGTTATATGGGAAAATATAAGTCAATTCTGAAATTACATTTGTACAAATACCAATACGTTAAGCAAAACTAAAAGCTGTTACATCTCTCTTGGGTAAAGAAGGTAAACTTTACTAATAGTTGAAAGAACAAATCTAATTATGTATTTGCATAGTCACTCATAGGTTAAACTGAGGGCCCAATAAAGACAAATCCCTGACAAACGAGACAATAAGTTAATTATTTACAAAACAGCTGAATGGATTTACAACGGAAAAAGTGTTAAGTTGTTAAAACATCCCGATTAAAGTTTATATTATTATCACTTTTTTATCGCGTTGAAGGTTAAAAGCAAATGTTTTACGTACTCATTTTATTTAATGTTTTACTAAAGTTATTGGAACTATTTTCTAACGGCAGAACCAATTCAATTTCGTTTACTGCAGTGACCGTTTCAGAGAAAACAAATGACATGGGCGAAAGAACACAGTTTTTGCATGGCTTGCAGTAAAAGGTCTTATAGAACTAATACACTTACGAGTTTTGGTGGGCGTTTCAAATCTTACAAAGTTTACAAAGGGATGCAATACTCGGATTGAGATAGATCGGTTTGTTTGAGAACCGTCTTTCGACAATTTGTGTAAACATAGTACATATAACTATATAATTACATAAAGGGAGATTGTAAGCTTTATTTTAAGCGTGTATAAAGTTATTTCTTGTATTGTTTAAGGTTGTAAGTAATGTTGCGAGCTCTTTTGGAGTGCTTTAAGGTAGTGCGTTTGGCCCCATTTACAATCTTGTATAAAGATCAAGAACAACTTACGTCCAATACAAATATCTAACTGCGGTATATTGTTCCCCTAATCGATGTCAGTTACGGTGGCCAACCTCAATAGAGACCAGTCAACTATGCAGGAGTGCACGAGTACATGGGCAGACTTAGTTCCCCTCATAGTCCAATGGGACGGAATTTCGACACGACAGAGATCAGGCTCAGGTGTAACAATGTTTGGATATAGTTACCCGTCAATGAACCGACAGTGATAACGTTGTTTAACCTCGTAGATGTCTCGATTAGCTCATGAGCCAGGGACCCTTTGAAAACAAAAGTGGTTTATTATTGTGTTCAAAACTGAATGGACTTGCATTGTAAATCTAACAACCTTACGACCACAATATATACTATATACTACTTATCAAATCCAAGTTATTGTTGGTTGGAAACCACTTTGAAATTAAACCACTTTGAAATTTTACATTTTTTTTTATTTCTCACTCAGACCACAATTGCTAAAAAAAACATATATTAAAATAAAAAAAACCCGCCTGCACAAAAAAGATGGAAACAAGATCCCCTACATAATTATATAATTTAATGCAGTCGGAGGCATTCATGAATCTCGATGAACTTAGTAAAGTGCCTCCGACTGCATGAAATTATATAATTATGTAGGGGATCTTGTTTCCATCTTTTTTGTGCAGGCGGGTTTTTTTTATTTTTATCATTTATTTTTTTATTTAATACTTTTTAGTGGTTATAGGTTGTAACCGATGTAACAACTAACTTTTATCACAGCTATTGTTAAGATTGAAAATTGAAAAAAGAATTGTTGCTAACTACCGTTTTTAGTATTACAGTCAAACATGTTTTACCTTTTTAAATTGCATAAGATAAGCCCTTTAATTTGATACCCATATTGCAATATTCAAAACAACTTTTTTTTTCACACTTCTTTATTTTGACATCTCACCGCCGCCATGTTTTTTTTTTCAAACGTCACAAGTCTAAGAATACTTGGGCGATCAAGACGAATCTAACAACGTCTTAATTGTCTAAATTCGTTTAGTGGATTGTGAGATATCAGGTAATAAAGAATATTACATACATACATACATACATATATACATACATACAAGATACGCGCGAATAACATAACCCTTCTTTACAGTCGGGTAAAAAGTCTCGCCATAATTCCCAAACAGCGCCATCTTATTTGAACGATATATTTCATAAATAAGTGTGATACTAAACGTGATAAACTATGGAATTGTCTGATACAAGGCCGCTATACCTTCAAACCTAAATGGTACCGGTAGTTCCTGCAACATAACATTTATACAATTATTTGACTCTAGTCTGAAACAAGTAATTATTATTAATGTATTCTAGAATAATATAAATGTTAATGGTAAAGTTTTCCTCCTTGCAGTACAAATTATAAGAAACATACAAACGCATACACACAAGATTGAGGCCGCAGGTGCCTTAAGGCCACGCTGCGGTTGCCCCACAGTCCCACACCGACTCACTATATTAATAATTTCATGAAATATGTTCACAACACCGTCGCAAGGTTTCCGCCCCACAAATTCTAATATTAGTATCTCGTGGAAAGAAAATGTATGTTTTTTTATTAAAAATGTTATTAATATTTATTTTTTCTCCTCTGAGACTTCTGATAAATATACAATGTTTGTTATATTCTAAGTGATACTCAGTTATAAAGTAAAATGGTTAGTAAAAGAGTGCTTTAATTATTTCAGGGCAGTTTGTTATTTAGAAGTCTTTTTCGGGTTCCATAGCCAAAGTCGGTTGAAAAGGTTTTTTTTGGATAGGCACCTACGTATTAGTTACACTGCTGAAATTCAGGCCTTTTCACCGAGATTATGGGGCCAAGAGTGAATCGACATAATTATATTTATAAACTTGCGACCTGCTCCAGCTTCGCACTGACGTTTCTCCACAATACATACACATATAAAAATCTCTATTTAAAATTATTTTAGGAAGGTACTCCGTAGAATTAAATCACGTAGATTCAGTATGAAGACAAGTCGGCCATTATGCCAGGCTATAATGTATCACGTGTATTGTTCCTATAACGTACTTGCTATTTGGTGCACGTAGATGCTGCATTTCGCTGCGTTCTCCCTTTATCCACCGTATTTAATACATACATTGTTTGATTTTATTATGAATGCTGACTATAGATAAGTTGAAAACCAGCATTACAGTGTCATATTATAGTAAACTTTATACCTGTATTGTTTTTAGTTGTTGTTCCTATTTCTTAATCTTTTTTTCTAAAAAAATGGTTATTTGTGAAGATGGTTTACGGACGATAATTTTACGCGATAAGGTCATAAGAAAACATTAATGACATTGACTAAAAAAACATGCCGGTGACACCATTTTTTTTAAATTACTTTTATATTTCCAATTGTATCGCATGTCGCTGCAATCGCCAAAACATTGATGACATTGTTATAAACAGCTTTAGTGGACCAGGGCGCATGCACGGGCATGCACTCATTGCCCCGACGGTCACAATAGCAGGCGGAACGTGAGCGGTGACGTCACACTTTTTCGTAAATGCAGCTGGTCATCGATTTATAACACGTCATCACGTCAAAAAATATGTTTGACAATCTTTAATCCCAATTATTCACATTTAAAATAATTAGTAGAGCAGTTTTAACGTTGACTAAACGACTACTTTCTAATTCTTGTTGATGTTTTATATATGTCATATATATACCTTGACCGTATTTTAGACATGACAACACAGAGTTAAGAGGGAAATCTAATTTAGTCCTTAACAGTCATAAAATTCATGCCATTCGAAAGCTTTTAGGGTATCATTTATTTCATTGTATTTCGGCGAATTCGAAATCGAACGTGAACATGATATATACTTTTGTACAATTTCAAAACTAAAAACCGCACTAATATCCATTCACCTAAAAGCGTAAATTAAAACTTTCTGGTAACATAAGTTATATGGTAACAGTCATGTTAATAATGTTCACATCGAATACATTTCATTCTGCTCGACACTTTTATACCCATTGTCCATTTGAACCCCATACTAGAATTGATTTTAATTTTTCGAGTCCTCGTCCTAAAAATACTCTTAAATGCATTTTTAAATTTATTTAAAAATGTATTAACGCCCATTGTATTCCAATTATTATGTAGTAATAAATCTCTGAAACATTCACGACTTTTTTTTATTGTAATCTCTTAGTTTAACCGAGACCATTTGAATGTCAGATTTCTTATTAACCTTACTTTGTAATTTTACGTCACAAAAGAGCCCCCCATTACCATCTGCTAAGCCATTATGATCAACACAAATTCCTTGTAGGTCACTAGTATCCAAATTTGTCAAAAAATTATCAATACATGAAGAATATTGATTTCGAATAAATGTAGGTTCATTTATAAGAGGTCTAAAACTATAACAGCATAATAAAGTCAAAAAATTGGTTTTCTGTCGTTGTTTGAGTTGGCTACTATCAGAAAGCAGATTAACATTAAAATCGCCACAAATAACTGCCTTTTTATTAATTAAATATTCTAAAGCTTTTTCTAAACTTTTCATAAAGTCGTCAAAGTTCTTATCGTCAGGTGTTCGATAACAACAACATAAATGTAAGCCCGTGTCAACATCCTTTAAACAACATACTTCAAAATATTCTGCTTTGTATAGTTTGTTGATGGGTGTACAGTTTATAACATTTCTATTAATTTGCCCTAAAATTATCTATCTATATATCTATCTATTGGAAGAAAAACAGATCCATATTAACCCCTTTTCTTCTCGTTCCAGTAACAAACTAAATTATTGCAAAACAAAAACCCAACAGCTTCAAATTAATAACAGAAATATTGTGGCACCTAAAATACGCCTTTTTTTCTAATCTTGATGTAGGTAGATACCCAGTGTCACTATCGCAATAGCTCTCAAACTAAAATCCATCCAGTTATTAATTTGACTATTGTGGTTCTACAGCCTGTCAAAGAAATATACATACAAACATGGGTTAACAGGATTGATAGTAATATGGAAGCCATAATCCCAAATTATTAGTTATCTTAAAAAAAAACATACATACACTCGAAATCCTTTTCTTGCACAGTCGCGTAAATTAAATAAATAGTTAAAAAAACATATTTAAAAACCACCTTCTATTAAATGCTCTCTACCCACCCCATCATCAGATAAGGTCTATGGTACCATAATATTGCATTGTCATTAAATATACATTAGTGTACGTCAAGAAGAGGTACTCATTTGGCTTCCAAGATTTGACCCACACAAACTAACATACGTTCAAGGCCAGTTAAATAAAAGCTTGTCAAAACTATGCCACGTTATTAGGCAAAACGGCTCAATTACAGCTGCCTACTTTATTATGTTATTAAACAATGAATCCCTGGAGCTATCTCAAGTTCAACGTTTCAAAATTTACCATTTATCTCATTACTTAAGCCAGCGTCGTCCGCAAGTCATTTTAGTCTGTTTTTTCGGCCTAAAATTAATGCTTACAGCTCTCATGAGGATTTGTTTTATTAAAATATACCTTTTACATTTGGAAGTTGTGTAAGACTTTTTGTGACCGAATAAACTAGAGTTTCATTCTCTTTGATTAAATTAGTTGTTTTGAATTTTTGTGTGCTCCGCCATTTTTACCTGACTTCTCCAGAAGGCGGGTAATGTTTTTCGAGAGTAAGGATGTATGTTAATCCATTTCATTGGCATGCTCTACAGTCCAAATGAATAGACGGATTTCATTATGCCAGATGTCGTTAAATTCTTCTCTGTTGTGGGAATGACATTGATAGGCTTTATATTTTTTTAAAAGCATTCTAATTTTTGTTTTTATGATAATAACTTGAAAAAAAATCCTTTTTTACCTTAATCTCATCTAAACTAATGTTTTTTTTTTTTTTCAGAAAACGCCAATAGTATTTACTAGTACCGGGGAAACTTGACAAAAATAAAAATCGTAATATAATTAATACATTTCAATTAGCAATACCTATATTTTTTAGATCAAGTTTTGTTTATAGACAGAGTTTTGCTAGGGTTTGCAACATTTTTAGTTTTCCTGAAGAAACGAGTTATTACAGTTTTTTATGAATCTCGGTTTTTTATTACAACCCCCTCTAGTAAATCTTATACT
Source organism: Herminia tarsipennalis (assembly GCA_945859575.2). Lineage (NCBI taxonomy): Eukaryota > Metazoa > Arthropoda > Insecta > Lepidoptera > Erebidae > Herminia > Herminia tarsipennalis. The sequence goes on from OX243835.2 coordinate 20,520,300, forward strand.
TGCAGTTGCAGTTTCATAAACACCAAACGGTCAATCTAACTGGTGAGAATTTAATGTACAAATGCTGGACAAGTTTTCTCAATGTCTATTGTATACTCGCACATACTACATCTACCACATACTCAACGAACATCAATCTTATCACATCTAAACCAACCTTTTACTACATTAGTTAGAATCAGCAAACATTTTTATTCCTTTCCTACTTTTTAAGACTAGAAAGATAAATTTTCTACGAACACATGCTTAATGTAATAGAGTATAGTTAAGATGAACGACCGCTTCTTCAGATAGGAAATGTGAAGGTGAAATGGTACATAATAGTAATCTTCCTTTTATTGTTTAAAACTGTCGTGTGTTAAAACCTATGAGATTCAGCGTCGATTTCACCAATGCCCTTATAAATGGGCAATGGTGAAATCGACGCTGAATCTCTAATAATTAGGATTAGTTTTGGCTATACTTAATAGTTCTAGCATTTCACTAAACACCAAACATTACGATCTGAATCAGTTCAAGTTGTGATTAAACTTTTTAAATCTATTCGTGAAGGTTAGGTTCCATAAATATATCAAGAGCTGTAAATTAAACATAGCAATTGTATTCCTCCAAATTATCAAAATTATTCGAGTAAATTTACTAAATTTTACAACTACATATTTAAATTTATAAATGAGTTAGTCGTAGTAGTAAGTTGGAACTAGTTTTCGCATGCCGTGCCACCCGCGTAGATGTCGGTTATCGCTTTAAAAAATATCTTGTGTCCTTGCCCGGGGCTAAAACTATCTCCATACATTTTTTTTTTAAAGATATGAGCTTGCTCTTGGCTGCGATCATGCCTGATGGAAAGCATTGATGAGGCCGACGATGGGACGAGCGCACCCAGAAAATGCCTATGCACTCTAGTCCTAAAAGTGTCCGGTTATAATTAATTGGAAACACTGACGCCGACAGGGTGTGTGGAACTCACACTTTAGCTGTTCGCATAACAAATGTAGAAGCGTATCACTTTATGCGATAGGTTGGTATAGTCACGTGTGGTCGTGTGAACGTACGATCGACAGCAAATGTCATCTCGCACATATACACAGACCAAGCCTTGTTTCTTGAACTTTAAGGGAGTAGCCCGGGTAGTTAAGGTTTACCACGTCCGATGGTGTCGCTACTTATGTCTCAGTTAGAATAAACGAGTGCGGCTTTTCGGTTCCGAGGTGATAGTGAACCGGATCGCGATTAGAGTGCAGTCCTTGAATGTTAGATAGGTGCACTTTGAGTGGGAGGAAGTGTTGCCATTGTGTGTGAGTGTGATTGGTGTGTGGAGTGTGTGAAGGCGTTGAAAGGCCTTAACCAGGCACTTTACAGGATACCAGGATGTACACAAAAGGCTTCTTGAGCTTATCATAAACATTGGTGTCTCATCTGGAGATTGCGGGACGCCCAAACTCCCTCCCCCAAAGGTCCTCCCATCTAGTCGCCAACTGGCATGGTGGAACAATCGGGGTTTTTTCGCTAGTTGGCGGGGCAGCCTTTTGCACGTGGCTAACTAAGCTATTACGTAGTAACTATTACGTAGGTTTCCAAAAAAAAATAATTAACTTTTCAACCGACTTCAAAAAGGAGGAGGTTCTCAATTTGCCTGTATGTTTTTTTTTTTATGTGTGTTCACCGATTACGCATAGACGGCTGGACCGATTTGAAAAATTCTTTTTGTGTTTGAAAGGGTATACTTCGAAGTTGGTCCTATTGTCTTCAGATCACGATCTGATGTTGGGATCCCGGAGAAATCGAGGGAACTCTTAAAATATTAAAGGCACACCTACAGTGATTTAGGCAAATTTCAAAGTGATTCGTGCATTTACTCTCTAAAAGCACCTATTGGTGAAGTAGAACTGATGATGAAGACCACAAATGACGAGCAGACCTATTCAATATTTCACGGTTTGCGATTCAATTACTTTAATATGATATTGAGTAGCATTTCGTCATATCGTCATACTACTACAATGTAATAAAGCTGATAGTGAACTACCATGTAAACTCCTCAAAAATTAACGACCCTGTATCGGGGCAAGCAATATTTTGTTAAGGGATTTGGGCAGTTGACATAAGCCTATTGTAACTTAAGTGAATTACAAACCAATCCACTAAAATGTGAAAAATACAAGACTTTTTACCAAAAAATACTACCAACTTCAAAAATAAATACCCTTGTATTTATTTTTGAAACTAGAAAGGGAAAAATAATATCTACCTAGAATAACAACAACAAATTAACATTTTGAAGTTGGTGCCGAATTAAACAAAACAACTATTTCGTGGCACCAACTTCAAAATTTTAATTTGTTGTTGTTATTCTAGGTAAATATTATTTTTTGCTTTGTCGGTAATATTTTTTTGTAAAAAGTTTTTACTTTTTTATTTAAATAAAATGTGTAATGAATTACTTTGCCTTCTCAATTTACTTCATCTTCACATAAATTCGTTAAATTGATTGATACAAGATTTTTAGGATATCACCCCAGGAAATGAAATTGACCTTTCCTCTTCATTTCCCGATGGACTTCCGTATTTCATCGTCTTGATTACAATATACATTTTTATACCAGTCTATTGTCAAAGCAAATGATAAAAAACTTTAAACGGACAAAGTGTAAGTAGTAATGTAAGAAAACTTGGTTAAATATAAATTAGAAGTAAGTTACCTTCTTGTTAAGACGATACGATAACACTTTGGAGCCAGTTCACTCGTCGTTTGTCTTGTTCCTTTATATATTTAATTTCAGCATGTATCAAAGGTCAAATGTTTTTTTATCCCGTTGTAGGAGTTAGAACCTTATTTTCACCAACATCAAGGTTTACAATCGTCCTCTTATCATTCTCTCTGGAACCATAGTCCAGATAAATGTATCTGGACTAAGGTAAGAGTCAAAGTATAAGAGTAAGGGAAAAAATGTCTCAGTGGATCTGGGGCAATCCAAACATGTAACAGAAAATTGTTTTTTTTAGCAATCATCTGCTTGTGCCACATTATTCGACAGGTTTTTAAAAACATTGTAAGGTTAAAAGAATCTTTTTTGTGAATATTTTCGGAAATGATCCTTCCGAAAATTGCAAAAATTATACCCCTCCCGCCTTTATCCTTTAAACCGTATGGCCAAAGCATATGTAAAAAATTACAAAAGTAACGCTTAATAAATAATTTCAACAATTTTTTTTCAACATGATCTGATATACCGTTTTTAAATTATTGCCGAAAACCTGCGCTTCTCAACAAAACGATGTAAGTCCCACCTAAATACGCTTTTTTTGCTGCTGCACTTTTTTAAACTGCTACGGAACCTTACACTGAGAATGGTCCTACATGTGCGTGTCCGGTTTTGTTATCTTTAGAATCAAATATGAAAAAGTTGGTTCTACTGAGAACTAAATCTAATACATGGATCCATTAAAGGTTCTAGTGGAAATGGTTTCTTCTCATTAGAACTATAGAACTATGGTTCTAGATGAGAGAACCAAATATGAAGATTTTGGTTTTACTGAGAACTATATCAAACACGCGGATCCATTAACGGTTCTAGTGAGAATGGTTTCTTTTCATTAGAACTATGGTTTCTTTTCATTAGAACTATGGTTTCTTTTCATTAGAACTATGGTTCTAGTTAATAGAACCAATTGTGGAGGTATTGGTTTAACTGAGAAAAGACAAATACGCGGATCCATTAACGGTTCTAGTGAGAATGGTTTATTTTCATTAGAATTGGTTCTTAAGAGAACCAAATATGGAAATATTGGTTTAAGTATCAATAAAAAAGTAACATAAACAATAATGTTACAATTCAAAATACGATTAAAATAAACAAACATCTTAACTTTTGAATAAACTTTGGAACTGTCAAGGAAATTGTAAAAATATTAAGGTCTAAAAATAAACATCTCGCATAAAACACTGCAAAATTTAACTGCAATAAAATGGATCAACATGAGACAAAGTAAGGTATTTTAAACAACTCGTAAAAGACAGGAAATAAAATGTAAGCAAAAATAGCTGTAAAAGTTAAGTCTGAGATGGACTCGAATACGGTTTCATTAAATTTAAACAGAAGTTTACGTTATGATGTAAAAAGGTCTGTATCTAATACATTTTTATAACATTGTATCTACTTACCTCAAAATTTTAGTTAGTTAAGAGAGTTAACAAGTACTTATTAACAAACTAATCCCACAATTGAGACGAGTTCAATGACGAAATCTGTTAAGCCGTTTGGGCTATAGAACGTGCCAAAGAAATAGACATGCATAGACACACACACTCTCGAAAAACATCACATTCCTTTAGGCGAAGTTCGGTAAAAAGAAGAGGAATCCAATAAAAGTAATTAATGCGTAAGGATTCTCGACGTTATAGTTTCCTCAGAAACAACTCCCACAAGGCCCTAGCCTTACAAGCCCTGTGTCGCGGAAGGCCTTAGTTACATACCAATCACAGAAACAAAGTTCAAAACTCGGCATAACAATTAGTTGATTACACCGTAACAGTGGTTTCCCGTGTGGAAATCGAGCACACGCCCTCTGGTTTAATAGTCAAGGTCACTACCCACTAAAACAACAGGTTAGTAGCCCGCCAGGCCATAATGTCTGCGATTTCACGGGATGATGTCGTTCCCGTCACGTTCCATCTAAAAACACTTGACAAAGTTTTTCTTGATAACTTTATTGTAGCGGACGACATTATCCTGTCCAATAATATCAGAAATATAGTGCAGTTACTTTGACCTATATTTTTTTCTTTATCGATCACATATTTTATGAACTTATATCACAAGAAAGTTATAAGAAATAGGGAAATAAGACGATTTCCCTGTAACAATAAAAGTTTTCAAAGGTTGACATTGACCATCATACCTTAATATTAAAATATTAAGGTATGATGGTCAATGATTTAATTTAAAATGTTTAAACTAATGCTATATATTATTGTCTATCAGTTACAGCAATGCAATCCGCAAATTATGTCTATTTTAGTTGATTAGATTGGAAGACCCAAATTTTCATCACTTTCTTACAAAATGGTTTAGTTTTTTAAAAGGAAACTGTTGACTTCAAAAATTCTGACGTTGTTTTGTGATAAAATTGCTTACAAAAGCGGCAGTGTAACCGATATATGAAATCTCTGAATAGTAATTTCATTCAGTAAACACATTCAAAGTCCGTAGTTAACAAACATCGTAATTCAGCTCATTCAACAATTACTCCGCCAATATTTACAACCTCACCACAAATGTTTGAAAATTGGCTGCAATTGCACCAACTAAACTGCATGAAAATACTAGTTGAGATGTGTAATATGTACTAGGAAAATAATTGTTGTAGCTATATAGAGGCAAAAGTCACGCTTATTTTTCAGATAAATATCGTTTTAAATATATTTCAATTATTTGTTTATGTGTAAAATAATAATGATTTATACTTAAATTACTATATCAAAGCCCAAACCTGAAAGTGTGATAGTTTCTCAGTAAATGATACCACAAAAGTGCATTCGTGGGATGGTGTGTTGATCGCTTCGCTCTCCTGACAAACAATGATGATGATGTTAAGACGCATTATGTACTGGGAAAAATTGTTGATAGAGACAAAAGTCACGTTTAATTTTCAGATAAATATCGCACGTTGGCTCCGAGCCTCATACGATGAAATATTCATGAAGACAATGTAATTTGTTACCGATATTGCCCCTGGATGGGCCCGTAATTTTACTGTATTTATGCAACGGCAACAAACAAACGAGTTTTTAAATAAAGCACGTATGAAAGAGCCTTTGTTTGCAACTCGTCTTATGTTGTTGTTACTCTCAATGGGTATTTATTTTAAAATATTCAATATACAATTCATCAGAATTCTGCGACTTTCATCGTTCGTCAAAAGACTGTTTACATACAATTTTGTATTTTATTTGTTGTACTCGTATTCTGTGAAACATTTCCGTCGTTTGTTTTATGATACAGCGCATACCAAATACATTGTTTAGAATTAAAATAGAATATAATAAACTCGTCAACAGGGGAGAAATACCAACACGAAAAACACAAATAACAACAAAAAAGTTTTACCGACACTTGGAATACAAAAATGCTCCTATGATATGCCTCCAGATGACAGAACAAACTGTTCGATACATTTTCGGTCGATATATCAAGCAATTAAATCGGTAACTACAATGAATGATCACGCCACTCGTATCGTAATTAATTGCTGGAATCATCGGTACGAATGTTATAAATTTTCATCGCATGAATATGTTAAACGTGTGTCTTTCTTGTCAATTTTCGAAATAAAAACTTCTTTAGCGGCGTTGTGCACTTTTTTTGGAATGTGTATAAAATGAAAAATCGCGTCAGGATCACTCGTAAATTTCGCCACAATGTACAATGTTATAATAGCTCTGGTAGGAAATCGGGCGGTCTAGAAACCAGAAGAACTTGGATCGAGTCCAAATCCGAGTGCTTATTTTTTCCCTTAATGTTTTGATTTATGTTTTTTAATTTGTGATTTACTATTTCATATTTATGGGACGTAAGGGGGCGCATCACCATCTTTCGCTCCAAGCCAACCTCACCTGCACGCGGTACATCCTGCTGTACAACGAACGAGGCTCTGGCGACCGGCTGGTGGCGGTATAACCATCCCAATTTAAGGCGTAGCTAAAGTAACAGGTCAGTGACGGGCAGCAGCGTCACTGGTGCGAGAGCTACGCCTTGCGATTGCCAACCCGCCTGCCCAGCGTGGCGATTATGGGCATTACCCCCATATGCACCAAGCACAAAAGCCACGGCCCAGCAAGCCACAGACTCACAAGCCCAGATCCCGGCAGTCACGCTATTCCTGGACATGGTGGCGTCCACGGTAACGGCGTGGCGGGGGGTGCTAAGAATCTCCGGGCTACGGAAGGCCACCACAACGGACTGACCCTGGCGACGTATAACGGACGCACGCTACGGCTAGACTCGCATCTGGCACAACTTGAGGTGGAACTTGGGAAGATTAGGTGGCATATCCTCGGGTTAAGTGAAGTCCGAAGAGAGGGAGAGGACACCATAACCCTCGAGTCAGGCCACCTTATGTACTTCCGCGAGGGAGACCAACAATCTCAAGGTGGTGTTGGGTTTCTGGTAAATAAGTCCCTTTCTGACAACGTTGTGGAAATGTCTAGCGTGTCGAACAGGGTAGCGTACCTCATTATCAAGCTCACCGAGAGGTATAGCCTCAAGGTGGTGCAAGTGTACGCACCGACCTCGGCACATCCAGACGACGAAGTGGAGGATATGTTCGATGACATATCGAGGGCCCTCCACTCCACTACTAAGACCCACTACAACGTTGTTATGGGGGACTTCAACGCTAAAGTGGGAGTACAAAATTGCAGCGAATTGGTAGTAGGATCCCATGGATTTGGAAGCAGAAATCATAGGGGGCAAATGCTAGTCAACTTCCTCGAATGGGAGGGGCTCTTCTTGATGAACTCCTTTTTCAAGAAACGGCCCCAAAGGAAGTGGACGTGGCAAAGCCCCGACACTATGACAAAAAACGAAATTGACTTTATCATGACGGACAAAAAGCATATATTCAGAGACGTCACCGTGATGAACAGGTTTAATACCGGTAGTGATCACCGACTCGTCCGAGGCTCTCTGAATATCGACTTCAAGGCGGAACGTGCCCGTCTGATGAGGTCCAGGCTTCGACCTACTTTGCTTCAAACCATGATAGGATCCAAAGCGTTCCAGTCAAACCTGGATAACCGATTTGCTGCCATGGAAACCACAACAGACGTAAACCAGAAGCTCGTAAATGTGGTTCAGATACTCAGGGAAGAAGGTACGAGATTTTGTGATATGCAGCGTAAGGGCAAGAAGTCAAAGCTTTCGGAAAAGACTTTAGGGCTAATGAAGGAACGACGTGAAAACCCACCTGTCACTTCGTCGGAAAAGCGCGCTCTAAACCAAGAGATCAACAAGCTTATACGACACGACCATTTTCATTAAAAGAGCGATCGAACAGAACCGGGGGTCAAAAGTGTTCGTACAATCTCTTGGAAGAAGCCACCTGACGAAGTTGACCACAACAAGTGGAGAAGTCGTTTCTTCGAAGCCGGCAGTCCTCTTCGAAGTGGAAGGCTTCTATGGCCGGTTATACGCTTCGCATGCATCTCGACCTGATCCTGAAAATGAGGGTCCTAGAGCCACTCTAACACGCCACTACACCGAAGACTTGCCAGAAGTCAACATTGACGAAATCGTGCTGGCTCTTAGACGGCTAAAAAATGGAAAAGCCCCTGGAGAGGATGGCGTTACAACAGAGCTGTTAAAGGCTGGAGGTAAACCCGTACTGAGGGAGCTCCAAAAGCTCTTTAATGCTGTCCTGTTTGAAGGGAGAACTCCGGAGGCGTGGGGTAGAAGAGTAGTCGTCTTGTTCTTAAAAAAAGGAGATAAGACCCGGCTGAAGAACTACCGACCTATTTCTCTTCTAAGCCACGTCTATAAGCTGTTCTCAAGAGTCATCACGAACCGCCTTGCGCGAAGACTTGCCGAAGTCCAACCACCGGAACAGGCTGGATTTCGGAGCGGATATGGCACCATAGACCACATCCACACAGTGCGGCAGATTATACAAAAGACCCAAGAGTATAATCAGCCCCTATGTCTAGCATTCGTGGACTATGAGAAGGCCCTCATTGGCCATACTCGATTGAAATCTGGTCCGTTCTGGAGTCTCTGCAGCGATGCCAAGTAGATTGGCGATATATCCAAGTGATGAGATGTCTCTACGAAGCCGCAACAATGTCCGTCCAAGTACAGAATCAGGAAACAAAACCTATACCATTGCATCGAGGAGTGAGGCAAGGGGACGTAATCTCCCCGAAACTGTTCACAAATGCAATGGAGGATATGTTCAAGACGCTGCACTGGAAAGGGCGAGGCATCAACATCAATGGTGAATACATATCTCACTTGCGATTTGCAGATGACATTGTCATTGTGGCGGAAACGCTGCAGGACCTGCAACTGATGCTGAATGACCTGACTGACTCCTCTGTACGCATCGGCCTACGGATGAACTTGGATAAAACCAAGGTCATGTTCAATGAACATGTACTACCGGAACCGATAGCGGTGTTCTCGATTGTTCAAAAATATGTGTACCTCGGGCAGTCATTGCAGTTAGGTAGAAACAACTTCGAGGACGAGGTGAACAGGAGAATTCGGTTGGGTTGGGCAGCGTTTGGTACGCTACGTCAATGTCGTCTTCTCATCGTCGATCCCACAATGTCTAAAGACTAAAGTCTTTAATCAGTGCGTCCTACCCGTCATGACATACGGAGCCGAAACGTGGACACTGACGGTACGGCTAGTCCACAAGTTCAAAGTCGCTCAGCGGGCTATGGAAAGGGCTGTGCTCGGAGTTTCTCTTAGGGACAAAATCAGAAATGAGGTGATCCAGCAGAGAACCAAAGTTATCGACATAGCCCATCTTGCCGAAGAACCGACAACTGTTGGGGTAATCGAGTTCTTGAGTGGAGACCACGGCACGGCAAACGTAGTGTAGGACGCCCTCAGGCCAGGTGGAGTGATGATTTACGCAAAACGGCTGGCAGGAGCTGGATGCGAGAAGCCGAAGATAGAACAAAGTGGCGTGCAATTGGAGAGGCCTATTTCCAGCAGTGGACTGCGATAGGCTGATGATGATGATGATTTCATATTTTTGTCATATTTCATATTGTTTCATGTCTTTTCGTTAAATTGTCATGTTTGTGTATGATAGCGCAATACATGAATATTGTATTTAACATATATGATAGTACTTTTCCTTATTCCTTAGCCATTCCAAAATATTTAAATGGCACACCCGGAGGGCAACCCGTTTTTTTACTGTTGATGATTTACTGAAGATGAGTATTGAGTTAAGAACAGCAATGTACAGGTTTATCTATAATCACCTATTGAATATGCGCTGGTGAAGTTGATGTGTGCGTAGAACCATACATTTGGATCGCTGAAACTCGACTACGACACAATTTACGTTAATTGAGTTCTCTCAGCACGGAAGCAATTTATTTATCTTTGGGAAACAAACAGCCTGGAAAATATTTGGACTTGAACAGCTTAAGCCTATTACAGTTTCCACGAGTGAAACTGTTGCTTTAAAATTTGCACTATTACAACACATTTTGACACTTTAATAACTTAAATGTTGATGGAATTGCATTCTAAAACAAAATATTTGTTTTTATTATACTAAGTAAAAATTACAGATGTGTTCCAAAAAAGGTGAATTTGTCTCATAAATAAACTAAAGCCTTTACACCAGCAGTATTAAGGCACCTAAATATCGCGTTATTAAAAAATATGTTCTTCACTTGACTAGCCATAAAAATTGGTACAACCATTTTGTGATCGCAAATTGCTTCAACATGTAAATTTCATAGTACGCTAAAAAGAAAAAAAGAGGCGAACCAAAAATTTCGTTAACAAACCCGTAAAAATGTTTAACAATCTACACTGGAGATCAGCTTTGCGTATTTAAAGGGAATTTGGTATCACGTACACGTGATATTTTTATCGAATTACGTCACCCTCTGAATGGCTCCTGATATTTGCTAACGCTTTTCTCCCTATTATTACATTGTAGACCGCTTAGTATCAATATTTGAAAAGATTCCTTATTTTTAAATTTCCGAGAATATTCCGGTAAGTAGGATATTTGGATGAAACGAAAAAATGTCTTAAATATGACTACAGAGACTTATAATTTGATAAGTATAAAGGAAAATGTTCTAATCTATTCCACAAAATAAATATAACATTTGGTCGAATAAATCTATCACCAACTTAAACGAAATACAAAATTACTTACCTGTATTACAAAGGTACCAGCATTAATTTTGTAGTCCTAACGCTCTTATTGGATCCTTTCGCCTTTGATGTCAGTTTATCACAGAAAGAAACAAGTTTATCAAAGACTCCATTAACTAATAGTTCACTGGAATATTACGTCTCTTTTAGTATAAATATATTTTTAAAGAAGTTGCACGTGTATGGCTTAAAACAAAGGCTGTCAGGTATTATTTGGATAAATAAAATGGGACTACTAATCTCTTATTGATCTTTTATAAGGAGTAGATACTTTTCCACTAAAGTGGTGCGATGGACTTAACAACATTTAGAAATATCGGTATGTTAGTGAAAGTGTTGAAAAGGCACAATATGTCCAAGAAGATCTATATGTTGATACTGATATAAAATAAACTCAAATTTATTAACAGCTTTTAGTTGATTTTAAAATATTAATCTGTACCCGAGTCTTGGATTCAGATGATGATTAGATGAATATTTATTGTCTTAATTGTATTTCGTCCTGAGGACTTAGCATGAGTATAGCAGAAATCGAAATCAATGCCGACAGAGCTGTGGGAATAGGAAACGGCAATATATGGGCTTATCAGTAGCTGACTAGCAACCCAAAACTGTACAACAACTAATATTAGCAGTAAATTACCTAAATTTCAATCGAGTTTATTTGGTGACGTCACGACCCTTAGGGCTCAAACGTTTCTGTGACCGACGTATGGGTAATGGAACGCCAAGATGTCGTGTGACTTTAATCTACAATTTCAGGAAAGGGCACGTAAATTAACTTGAAGAGATTTATTTACTTAGGCTGACATTTAATGCCGCTTAAATTTAAGTCCGCGATTTTATGTAGAAAAGCAACATATTTAGTAATGTTTTTAAAAAGTGTTAATAGACGATCTAACATTGTATTGTCCAATCAATGAAATCCACCAATTGTAGCTTATTGTGTATTGGTCATAATCTAAAACTGAGAAACCGGTATTAATCATGATTATTTTAGACTAAACCAGATTCTTATGACCTAGTAAGTAAGTATATTTAGAGAAGTTAGCTCTTTACTAGTACTTTGGTCTTTCGTAAAAGAAGTTCGGACCCAGAGACAATCTTCATAAACGAATTTGGCCAACCAAAATAATTTTCTTTTGATCGATTATACTGGCGTAGACAGCTCTCAAACTTTAGGAGAAATCAATTAAGGTTTGTCCATAATTTGGACAACAAAGTGAAGCGTGTTTCCTTAGTACAAGAAGCCAGGCGCCACGCAACCACTAAGCCTAAACAGTGCTTTGTTTAACCGCAATGACTTGGCGAGCTGAGGCAGATTGCCTCGCTGGGCTTTAAACAAGGCTAGTCTAAGCTGCGCTGTTACGTCGGTTCCACGTTGGCTCCAACGTCGTCGGTCCCAAAGCCACTCGTCCTACGTAGGGCCGACGTTGGGGCCAACATGATGAACTGGTGTTAGAGTGACACACCATTGACGCGGGATAGGAATTAAACGGTGAGGGTTTTTCCGCCCTTGACTTCAATTGATGGATACAACAAGTCATGAAGTTAAAATAAAATAGCATTTCCTGTTAGGTAAAAAAGTCATCAATTCATAGTCTATAAAATGACGATAGAATAGGTCTACACCTTTCTGATGCCTACGCATCAGATTCGTAATCAAGAGACTCCATTATACTGCCGATGCGAACCCATTTATAACACAAGCAAGTTAGAGTTAACAAGATTGCTAATGCCACCCACATTGCTTGTAATTTATTTATTATCAGCAATGTGGGTGGCATATATATATTTTATTAAAATAAAAACAGCTGTATGATTCTTAAATCAATTCATCTCCCTCCATCGGTTACCGGTACTAGACTATCGGTTAATATCTATGCTTTAGCATAGATATAAATAAATAGATAATGCTTTTTAAAGTCACACTATTTATAGTGTGACTTTAAAAAGCATTTACAAACATTCATCCGTTACCCTTTTAGGGACTGAGTTTTCTAAAATCATTTCATAGTGATTATGTTATTTAAGAAAATTTCAATCATCCAGACCGTCCGCGGATTCAGCTATGCGTTGCTCGATTTAATCAATCTGTCAGGTACACACAACAGTAGTTAGCAATAATACATTTATTTTTAAAGATATCGATTTCACTAAAAATGAATAGGTACGGATCTATCCAGAAATAAACAATAAAGAAGTCAAATTAATCAAACTAAAACAATTAAAGAAAGACTTAGTGCTTTTACAATAGATTGAAATCTCGGAAATTAAATTAACAAAAGTAATTAAGAAAGTTAAAACAGAAACTTAATTTGTACAACCATTTTGTGATTTCAAATCAGTTGCAAAACTAGAATCTTATAAGATTGGAAGGGCTTAAATTCAGGCCTTGGCTAGTAAAACTTAATAAATACTTTAGAGATCTCTATTATTTCGACATGACATTTTTACCGCTTGTACACAATAAACGTACTGACTCGAAAATGAGACTTTATTTACAAATGCAACGAAAAGTACCTTGTAATGTATGCCTTATACCAATATACCTCCAGAACGGTTACACATCAGATGTAAGAAATAAAAAAATAAAAAAACCCGCCTGCATAAAAAGGACACAAACAAGATCTCCTACATAAATAAATAATTTCATGCACTAAGAGGCATTAATATGCATTAATAACTCTCAATGAACTTAGTAAAGTACCTCCGACTGCATGAAATTATATAAATAAGTAGGGGATAGGGGGATCTTGTTCCCATATTTTTATGCAGGCACGTTTTTTTTATTTTTTTTATTATTATTTATCACAGCTATTGTCAAGTATTGAAAATTTAAAAAAAAATGGTTGCTAACTAACTTTTTTAGTATTATAGACATAATCATGTTAAATCTTTTTGAAATACTTAAGATGAGCCCTTTAATTTGATACCCATATTGCTGTATTCGAAACAACTTTTTTTTCACACCTCTTTATTTTGACATATTTTATGTTTTTTCAAACGTCATCTACATAAGAACACTTGGGCGGTCAAGACAAATCTAAGGACATCTTCCTTACAGTCGGGTAAAAATATAAAATAAGAAAAAAAAATGCGGCGAGCGGATATGCACTTTATGCATATTCGCTCGTCGTACAATTTTAATTGAAGGTATCATAAATTTTGTGGGGGACGCCCAGCACTATCCCCGTAATACAGTTATACGGGTTTTTTGGTCTTATCTAATAGTTAGATTATAAACCTAACTGCTAAGCCAGAGGTCGTGCGTGCAATTTCTACCCAGGATAAAGCTATTTGTGATGGACACGATTTTTATTCAGTGTCTAGCTATAATTTTTTTGAAGCGACGCGGTAGCCTAACGGCTCAGGCATCGGTCTCGCAATCGTGAGGTTGTGAGTTCGTAACCTACCCATTATAGTGCCGACGTGAACCCACTCCTAACATAATGTGGAACCACAATCCCCCAATGCTAGTTATCTTTTCTAAAAAAAAAATTGATTAATATATGTATTTAGCAATATCAAGTCTCTTATAATATATATTTTTTTATTATTTTACTAGTGTGCTCTTTTTTGTAAGTTTATTCCTAGTGAGATATTTATGAACCGCTTTCATATATATTTCTTAGGGTTTATGAGCTATATCCCTAAAGATATAACTAAGTATGTTATTTCTTCAACCAACTTACTGTGACAAGCACCTACACTTTTTTCACTAGTTTTATGAGCAGCGCTTATATTATAACCAGTATAATATATGAAACCTATAATAGATACCAGTGGCCCGGCCATTACTAAAATACTTAACTCAATTCTTCATAGTCTACTTAAAGAACTAAGTTATAGCATAGAAGTCTGCAGACTGTGATAAGCGGATATTTTTATGTCAGGCTATTTGGATTAAAGCGTTGAAATAATTCGTTTCCGTCGGTCCACTTTTACGAGTTGCTGGCAAAAAGCTAAACAGCTTGTCTGCCATTTTCTTTTATGTAAGATACTCGTATATAGATTTGTGAGATGTATTTAGTTCAAAGACTAATTTCATGTATAAACTAATATAATATTCTTAAACTTGAGAGAATTATAAAAAAGTTCTGAATTTAATTATATCTGACGTAAAAAAATAAAATCCTGATGTACCTATAATATCATAATAGACATTTCTTGTCAATTACTTTATTAATTTAATAAGACCCGTGTTACAAATAAACTTGCCCTTTTGTAAAGCAATCGTCGCACTTCCATTGCAAACCGGACGCAGGTGAAACTTTTGTCTAAATAAAATATAAGTATACATCTACAAATACATCTTTATAATTTATGGTTCAACTTTTGAGTTAATTTCCGATACAACGTAGTACTTAGAAGTCTCAGTCATTCAAAAAGTAACGAAATTAGGTACATCAGTCTCCATCAATTCGAATAAATAATTCTTTCTTTATTTTGTGAGGGAACTTTTATGATTGAACTGTAATTCAATTACCTTATTTTTCTTAAGGAAAAAGTATGGACATTTGTGTCATCCTTACCTTTCAGCAATTGTTTTCCTGGATCTAAAATAATTGAAGAAAAGGACAATGGGAAAGGTTGGTACACCAATATTCCAAGTAATGTAATTGAAAAGGATTGCTTTTGAAAGAACGATTAGTTTGTCACTGTTGAACCACAAACCCAAGTAATAGAAGCTTCTATAACTATGGCGTTTTAGCACCAAACAGTAATATAGTAGGCCTATAATGGTAACCATTGTGACTGCTGGTACTGTAAAGGTTTTGAGCGGTTTGGTTCTATAAGAAAAAAAATCATTTAAGTCCTATAAATTAGCTCTTAAAGCGCTTACAGGACGATACAAAAGAATATTTAAAGTGTTGCTCTTTAATGGGTATAAAATATGCGAATATAGTACTATTTAATACTGTAGACAACCGTATTGACACTTTTATATATCTATATGGCACTAATAATGCGTCAAAATTACTTTTATAGTACTAGTATTGTAGCAGTGTCGAAAACTCTATTACAAGACAAATTTGCGCTATAAAAGTGCCTTGCACAACCATTACGTAACGTTTTAGCGTTTTAAACGCTCCCTAAACATGACTATGGGGCTAGTTCTGTAAAAGCCATGCAAATTCTTCTATAGTACTAAATAGTACCAAAGTGTACTAAATAGTAACTTATATTTTAAATAGCCCTATAAGTGAGTTTGCGTTACTGCTACAAGACTATATAAAGGCACTAAATTCTTTAAAAATGGACTAATTGGATCTGTACTAGCTTTTCAGTATCATTGATGTGACAAGAACTTTATATATTTAAAAGTATACATTGTGACTCATGGTTCTGCATAAAATATTTATTTTGTACTTCAACAGGGATGTATCAATAACGTTTCTTTTTCTCAAGCCTTACTGGCTTAAGAAAATGAAACGTTATTGATTATTAACAAGATATTTTAATAATCAATATTTATTATAAACGTTATTAATTATTAACAAGATCTATGATGACAAGATGAGTTTTCATTTATATTCTTATAACAAATAGAAGCATCTGTTGTCTACATCTCGGTACTTAACTATGTAATATTTTTTAAAAAAGTTCGATATATAGAAGTAATCTACGTCTTAACAAACATAAAAAATATATAAGTAATAAAAACGGATGAGTTGAGAAACAGATTGCTTGCAGCTGATGCGGAAACAATCCATGTCCATAAGATACGCCATGACTGAATTTATTAATGGCAGGTAAGGAACTGAAACAATGAATAATTTTGACTACACTATTTTTATATTTGGACAACGAAAACCTAATCGGTGTTAGATGAAAAAATGGCTGGTCTTTTTTGTCATGGTAGCACATTAGCAGCACGACTGGAGCCTATGTGTTCTATAGCAGCCATTGTCGGGAAAAGTCCTTATTTTATTAATTAAATAATAATTAAAACATGAAAGTTATGAGGGCGCATTGTCAAATTTGAAATCAGTATAATGGCTTTAGCGACACGATTATTTTCGCAAGTGCAAGTTACCACAGATTTATGTCCATGAATGTATTGGAATACTTGTTACTTTTATTAACAATGGCTACAGTGACATAAAACATAAACTTACCGATATTTGTTTTTTTGAAGAATACTCACGATACATACACCTAATACATACGAATAAACTGGTAAACAAGTGTGATAAAAAAGATCATTGGAATCGTTTACGGTGTAAAATAACACTTTAAACATATTTTTGTTACTTTTATAGAGCATATTTATGTCAAAAACGTTGCAAATTATCGCTAATTTAGTACTAAAAAGCGTTTCTTATCACTTTTACATTTCAACTACAGAGCTGATTTATCACCGTGACAGCCTTTATGTAATGTATATAGAATAAATCAGTGATAAAACCAGGGCCTTTTCGGGGTTCTGTAAACATTTTCAACACTAATATAGTGCTAATCATGAACACTAATTAGCACGTTCTAAAACTTTCTCAGGTTTTTTATAGTACCAGATTTTGTTACTTGGGACATAAAACGTAGGTACACAAGGAAGATACAGAGGGTATCAAAATGTTCAGGGCAGTTCATCATATTTACCTTTTTTGAGGCATGCGAATATTTAACAATTTTATGTTATTACACATTTATAAATTACTTACAATTTATAATTTTTTAACAATTAATAAAGTATTCCCTTAAACTTATAAAAAGTAATGGGTTTATAAGAGGAATATACATTTAGTGTATAAAAGCATCTCTCCACTAACCATGTCCGTAATTTTATCTATACTATAAAGCGTAAGAGTTTGTTTGTTTGTTTGTTTAAACGCGCTAATCTCAGGAACTACTGGTCCGATTTGAAAAAATATTTTTTATTGGATAGCCCATTTATCGAGGAAGGCTACAGGCTATATAACATTGCGCTACGACTAATAGGAGTGGAGCAGCGATGAGAAATGTTGCAAAAACGGGGAAAACTTACGCATACGAAGTTGCGCGGGACAGCTAGTTTTAAATATTTTTGTTGGTAGTTCTCTTATTACTCGAGGAATGTTGTTATATATTATAATTGACATCAGATAACTATTTCTATAATGTAACGAGCTATTACAGTGTTTTATTATTAGTTTTTTTTTTTTTTTTTTTTTAAAAGACAACTCCCGCAGTAGGGTACAAGCCCTGTGTCGCGGGGAACTTTACAAACATACAAGTCACGGACACAAAGTACACCCAGACTCGGAACAACAATTTGTGGATCACACAAAGTGGTGTCCCGTGTGGGAATCGAACCCACGACCTCTTGAGTAGCAGTCGGACACACTCCCACCGCGCCACAGAGGTAGTTAGATCCCTTTTTATAAATATACTGTTTTCGGTAACTTGAGTAAAGAATTATTATTATTTTTAACGAACAGTCCAATTTCTATTATGTACATGGGCCGGCTCACAGGTCAATAAAAAGTCCAAGCAGGTACGTACGGTAACAGTATGGTGAGTTTACACGCTCGCATTCAAAGCGACATTCAACGGCTACGAACACAAGCGCGAGTATATGCAGTGTTGCTCGGTCTGAATGTCCTTCCACTAAACATCAAACGTGCGCTCAGTCTCGGTCAGCATTCGACTGAGATCGCTGTACATGCGTGTCAATTTGCGCGTGTGATTGTTTTTGCCCGTTGTTGAGAGTCGGCCTTCACTACCTAAATATTTTGTGGTTTAACTACAACTAACAGAAGAAGTTTTGTGTGTGACCCTATTACCTGAGCGTTTCTGCACACTCAGCAACAAAAGTTGTTGAATTTTCAAACGAAAAGTCCAATTATGTTATCAACGATGTTTAAACTCTCTAAAACTTATTGTAATACTTAGGTATTTGCTATTGTAAGGAAAGACCATATATTTTTTTTTTTATGTTCTTTTACTGACTTCAAAAATAAAGCAAAAAATAATATACCTAGAATAACAAAAACAAATTAAACATTTTGAAGTAGCATGGCACATGAAATAGTAGTCTATAAGTTTTATTCGGCACCAACTTCAAAATGTTTAATTTGTTTTTGTTATTCTAGGTATATTATTTTTTGCTTTTTAGTTGCCTTGTATTTACTTTTGAAGTCGGTAATATTTTTTTGTAAAAAAGTTTTTTATTTCTCACTTTTTAGTGGTATGTAATTCACTTAAGTTACAATAGGCTCATGTCCACTGCTCAAATCCTTTTACAAAATATTGCTTGCCCCGATGCAGGGCCGTTAATTGTTGAGGAGTTCATTATAAGCTCTTTTACATTGTGTAATAGTAGTATAAAGAGAATGAAGTGCTACTCAATACCATATTAAAGTAACTAAATCGCAAACTGTGAAATATTGAATAGGTCTGCTTATCTCTTCCGTGGGTCTGCTCGTCACTTGTGGCGAAGACCACATTTATCAGTTCCACTTCACCAATTGGTGTTTTTTAAGAGTAAATACAGGAATCACTGTGAAATATACCTAAATCACTGTAGGTGTGCCTTTGATATATTAAGAGTTCCCTCGATTTCTCCAGGATCCCATCATCAGATCGTGATCGGATGACAATAGGACCAACTTGGAAGTATACCCTTTCAAACACAAAAATATTTTTTGAAATCAGTCCAGCCGTCTTTGCGTAATCGGTGAACAAACATACAAAAAAAAAATAAACATACAGACGAATTGAGAACCTCCTCCTTTTTGAAGTCGGTTGAAAAATAGTGATATTGAATAATTATCACCTTTACATTTTCTTCCCTTAGCCGTATTTAAATATTGTTGTCTGTAAACAACACAAAAATGGTTGTCTGTAAAGTCGGTTTACGGACGATAATTTTACGTGATTACGTCATAAGAAAACATTGATGACATTGTAATAAACAACCAGCTTTAATGAACCATAGAAGACGCTGATAAAAACTAAAAGGTATTAATATACCCTTATCGAATCACAATGGACTGGTCTTGTATGTTTGTAAAGTCCCCCGCGACACAGGCCTTGTACCCTACTGCGGGAGTCGTATTTTTTTAAGAAAGAAAAATTGTCGCAATAATCATCATTCACGCGTGTGGCGACGACGAAAAACTAATAGGTATTAATATACCTTTTATCGATCGCCAACCCGCTCGCCAAGCGTGGCGATTATGGCAATTACCCCCAGGGTATTGGGGAGACCCGTGCCCAGCAGTGGGACATCATATGGGTTGATATGATGATGATGATGATACCTTTTATCTGATCCCAATGGATTATATATTTGAAACTTCGTAAGTATATTAATCAATACTGATAAACGAATTATATAGGGACGTTATTTCGGTATACTCACATTCAGAGCGGTAACGGTCACCCAGGGATTCCGAGATACGCAAGTTTCATTATACGGTAAGATAACGTAATATGTGTTGTAAATATAAAATTTATGATACTATTATTACAGGTAGGGTGTGGTAAAGTCTAATTTATTACGTTTTTTTCTTCTGGGAGGTGAAAAATACCGCTATATCTCTAGTGAATTAAATTGACAGCAATTTTATTGTTGGCGTAAAATTTGTATGTAACATGAGAGATGTAACGCTTTTCCACGCGGCTACGCCTGCGCTTATGTCGGATTATACTTAAAATGCATAAAAAACACTTTTAGGAGATGAGTTTTCGAAATTTCCTTTTAGTTTGACTTCTATAAAATAAATGAAAGGAGACTTTGTACAAAAATTGCTACTGGACGTTGAACTACTTTGTTTAGACTTTTTGTGTTATTTTAAGTACTTGTGTTAAATATGACTTTGATTTACATTTAGAGCCCTTCACATAAAGCACTTGAATTTTCAAAAATCCATTCTTAGCTTATACCCACGTCATAATAACTAGCAGTGCTTCTGGCCTCGGTTTCTGGGGTCTGGACTTCAATTTTTTCTACCTTTCAAAAATGCAATTATTGTATTTGTAAACTAGCAGTGTGTCAAATTTTAATTCAATTTGATCAGTAATTTGAGACACAGTACAGTACATAGGTACTTTATTTATACCTGTATCAGTCAGTCACGGTTTTCTTTTATATTACAAAAGATTAAAGAACGTTAAGATAGTAGTAAGTTACATAATATTAGTACCTACACACTTGACACAATAGGTCTTATACCATATTTCATGTTAACATTTATGGGGGATTGCGAGGCAGGACATGTGCGAGAGTGTACACTGAAGCATCGCTCTCTTCGTCTCGCCAACACTCGCCTTACCTGCTCTCCGTTCCGAGTCGGAGTTTTGTGCGCAAGTCAAAGTGTCTAGTTTACCCACGCGAGACGAGGCGAGGCGAGGCGAATGCGTCAATGTACACTCTCGCGCATCGTTCAGTTATCTTCAGTTTCGCTGGCTTTCTAGCTGTAAAGACGTATGAAGAATAGGTAGATGTATTATGTGGAACAACGAAACTGAACAAAATTGAATAGGGTGAACAAGGTGGTTCTCGTTACTTGGCCTATCGCGAGAGTGCTCTCGGCGAGACACAGCGAGAGCACTCGCGTGAAAGTGTACAGTCGCCATAAGCTTCGCAAACACGAGTTTACTCTTAACCAATATTTTTAGAGTTGTGAGACATTATAACGCACTCCCTGTGAGGTAAATGGAAGTTGCAGTTTCACTCTCACAAAGACGACAATGACACGCCCTTTTACACGTACAGACACATGCAAAAGTGCAAACGGTTTTGTGATATAGCAAGAAAAGTGAAATAGCAAAATTCAAGGCTAAAAAAAGGTGGAAAATCGAGTTGTAGTACGGTATCCTTTCTTATTATCTATGTATATTAAGTTTTTGATTGCGTAAAAAATACATAATCTATACTAATATTATAAAGCGGAAGAGTTTGTTTGTTTGTTTGTTTGTTTGTTTGTTTGTTTGTTTGTTTGTTTGTTTGTTTAATATGAAAAATTCTTTTTTTGTTGGATAGCCCATTTATCGAGGAAGGCTATAGACTATATAACATCCCGCTACGACTAATAGGAGCGGAGAAGCTACGAGAAATGTCTCAAAAACGGGGAAAAATTACGCATACGAAGTTGCGCGGGACAGCTAGTAATAGATAATATCTTGCGACAACTGACACAACGTTATCTGATCCCAAACTAAGTAGAGCATGTACTATGATAATCAGACAACTGATAAACATACATAAATATTTCTAAATACATACATATTTTAGATAAATAACACCCAGACACATAATAAACCATCGTGCTTATTACATAAAGTTTTATCCTGGGTGGGGATCGAACCCTCCGGCTTATCAGTCAGGGTCACTAACCACTAGACCAACAGGCCAGTCAATTAAAAGCTAATTTTTCATAGCATTGCTTTAAGAATATTATCATTTACATAATGTTTTCTAACGAATGTAATACAATTATCTATAATTTGAAACCAAGATGATTTGTAATTTTTTTTAAGACTTATGTGCTATGATAGAACCGTTTTTTTAATAAATTAGACAAAATTATGTTGTATGATTTAGTTTTAAGCTATTGCATAGCTTTTATCGCGGGCTTTGAGCGCGGCGACCGAATCAAGAAATTCCGTAACGAAAATAAAACCTAACGCCTACCATGTAGCTCGGCCGAGCGTTCGCTAACGTATATGTATATGGTACGACTGTACGAAGCTCGCACGGATCGAGACGAGCTGCTCCGAAATGTAATGAAAAGAAAAAAAAAAAAAAAAATTTAAATTGCATAAATTGATAAAAAATGCTATGCAATAGCTTTACCGCGGCAGTCCCCAAGTGCCACACATTTTTTTGATAGCGTAGTGTCTGATTGTACCTATCATAAGCAACATGAAATTCTTAGATGTTTCAAAACTCAAAGTCAAACAGTTTTCATAAAAATACACTTAAGCTTAGACTACTGAAATATACTGAAACTACAATGTCGTGAGATGGAGCCACGTTTATATACAGAAAGAATAGCTTCATACCACGACACGACATGATATTTTGTTATTATAGTAGGTACTACCATAAAATTGAAAATTCAAGAATGCTCTTTGTACTTACCCCCGTTATTATTGTTTATTGTATACACATATTAGAATAGAAGACAACACATTCGCTAGTTGAAGATAATTTATAAGAAAAAGTCTTCAACTATGATTTATAAACAAGCCCGACTTACGCTTAGAAGGTTTTCACGTGATAACGTCTTATAAATCGATGACCGGCTGCACTCACGAAAAAGTGTGTCGTCACCATTCAGGTTCCAGTGCCGGCAAAAAGTGTGACGTCACCATTCAGGTTCCAGTGCCGGCAAAAAGTGTGACGTCACCATTCAGGTTCCAGTGCCGGCAAAAAGTGTGACGTCACCATTCAGGTTCCAGTGCCGGCAAAAAGTGTGACGTCACCATTCAGGTTCCAGTGCCGGCAAAAAGTGTGACGTCACAGCTCATGTTCCAGTAGTGTCAAAAAGGACGTTACCTTCACGTTCAAGTATTTGTGGACCCATAAAAGCAGTCACAGGCATGATTGTTTATTACAATGTCATACATGTTTTGGTGATTGTAGCGACATGCAACGATATTGGAAATCAAAAATGGTGTCACAGACATGGTTGTTTATTTAATGTCATCGATGTTTTCTTATGACGTTTTCACGTAAAATTATCGTCGTTTCGAATATTTTCTTTTACTTGTGCGATAAGATTATGGCTTCTTCGCCATGTTACGATTTTAGGTCAACGGGAAGTATCTAATAGGTTTTGGTTCACTTGCGAGTGTTAAAGTTTGCGGCCTAAACGGCAGTATCTATATTTTTACTCAGAACTTTGTTTTTTCACGAGATTAGTGTTTGATATTAATTTGATCAACACATAGAAAGGATCTTGATATTTTTTGAGAGTTTAGACTAATTAAAGTAGGTAGGCTTCCTGATCTTTTCAGGCAACTACTACTAGTCGACCTAACCTAACCTAACCTAACCCTGACTTACGGCCGGTTTTAATAATCTACCTATCGATGGATTTGACTACTAGAGGTAGCATTTTGACATATTTTGTATGAAACTTATGTCAAATATATAACTCCAGTAGCCAAATCCATCGATAGTTAGAGTATTGAGACCGGCCGTTAGTGGCAACCGATCAGATCGAGATATCTGCGAGGTTAAGTAACGTTACCACAGTCGGTTCATAGATGGGTGACCGTTTTCAAACATTTTCATACTCCTCTGTGGCTCGGTGAACACGTTAAGCTGTCGGTCCTGCTAATCTGTGTTCGATTGTGTCGGATTTCCGTCCCATCGGGCTGTAAGAGTGAGGTAATAGAGAGTGCACATGTGTCTGCACGTACACTTCCCTATAATATCTTCTGCGTAGTTGGCTAGTCTCTGATGAGATCGGCCGCCGTAACCGATGTCTATTATTACTACTTGTATCAAAATTATCAAGACTAGGCGAGGGTAGTTGAAAAATCCCGCACCTCACGGAGACATTGCTAAGCTGCTATCAGTCGACCCTTGACCACGGTCGGTGCAATTCGATTGTAACATCGGGTAAATAAAAAGTTCGTACCTTTAAATATTTCACGCGATTAAGTCCCAATTGTATTATTACTAATCTACCTACCTACTTAAGAAGATTGTTTCGATGTCGAGTTAGTAATCTGTGTGCTAATACATTTTTTTCTTTTTATTACCTTAATAAATATCGAAATCAGTTTTACCTTTTAATACAAGTAAGTAAGTGGAATAAGGGTCAAGGGTATCTACTTACGTTTGCCGAGTTTTTTACGGTAGGTACGCAGTGTTAAATGTTCCGTGAAATGTAACGGCTTTCCCATGGGAAATGGTATTTTCTTTAAAGGGTCCATAGGAACAGGATGTTCATACTTGGTTTGAAATATTTGCTGCAGTCTTTTAGTGAATTGATTTTGGTGAAAGTGGATCAGCAGATTTTTTTGAGGTTACGATGACGGAACTTAAGTTATACTCTGTCCATTCGTTTACAGCTTTTTTTGACAGCTCACGCCTATGAATTATCGTTATTTTTTTTGGAATAATGTACTACAAAAATGTCGTACTTTATTGACGTATCACGCCCATAATTATATACTCAGTTTAATCGATCAAATGTAATCATTCCGGTTTTTTTCAATTTTGCAAAAGTTTTGTAGTAGGTATAATACCGGAAAAATTAAACCGTAATTATGTTTACAACATTTTTCGATATTTTATTCATTCTTATTTTTTCTCTTAAACCTAAATTTACACCTCAAATACAGTTCACTTCACTAGCGAGAAATTATTTATATCAAAGCGGCAATATATCATGCGGAAAGTTGTTTAAAGCTGTCAAAACCAGTTTCCTCACTAAAGGAGCCACAAATGTAAACAAATCGAAGCAACTTCTCTAAAGTAAAACATCACTGACTGGGCACTCTAGGCAGTATAAACAACGTCACTAGGTCAGTATGTCAATAGTGTTTGAAAGGACAACACAACAAAACAAACTGTTGTTTGTAGTGAAATTCATTCATGGCAACATGGTGCAAAATACTGAGAGTTCAGAAGGGAAGTTTTATATAAAGCTTGAGCTTGAGCGACGCACTCATTAACACCGCTCACGGGCAATATTACCAATTCGACATAAGCTACCCTAGGAGAGGGGAGAGGTAGACGTCTCCTCTCTCCAAAATTAGGTAAGCATTATGCACCCTACGTCACATAGTCCGACTTGCATTTGACCAAATCTATCTTTAAACTTTAAATATAAAAAACATTTTTACAAAACAATATTACCGGGAATAACAAAAACAAATTAAACATTTTGATGTTGGTGCCGAATATAACATAAAGACTACTATGTCATGGCACCAACTTAAAATTGTTTAATTTGTTTTTGTTATTCTAGGTATATTATTTTTTGCTTTTTAGTTGCCTTGTATTTATTTTTGAAGTCGGTAATATTTTTTTGTAAAAAAGTTTTTTATTTCTCACTTTTTAGTAGATTGGTTTATAATTCACTTAAGTTACAATAGGCTTATGTCAACTGCTCAAATCCTTTCACAAAATATTGCTTGCCCCGATGCAGGGCCGTTAATTTTTGAGGAATTCACTATTAGCTCTATTTCATTGTGTAATAGTAGAATGACGAGAATAAAGCGCTACTCAATACCCTATTAAAGTAACTGAATCGCAAACTGTGAAATATTGAATAGGTACGCTCGTCATTTGTAGTCTTCATCATCAGTTCCACTTCACCAGTTGGTGCTTTTAGGAGTAAATGCACGAAACACTAGGAAATATACCTACATAAATATATAGGTGTGCCTTTAATATCTAAAGAGTTCCTTCGATTTCTCCAGGATCCCATCATCAAATCATGATCTGATGACAATTGGACCAACTTCGAAGCATACCCTTTCATACACATAAATATTTTTTTAAATCGGCCCTGCCGTCTTTGCGTAATCGGTGAACAAACATACAAAAAAATCCTACTCGTTTTTGAAGTCTGTTGAAAATTCAAAGTCCTGATTGACTCGCTGATTGTAGAGATGTGAAATTTCAAATACGTACTCCTTATATATTTTAGGCATCCGATAAAAGGTAATTTTGGTAATTTATCTCTTATGGGGGTAAAATAGTGGTTGTAAGTTTGTATGTAACTCCATCAGTTTTAAAAATAGATTTGTTAAATTTCGAATTTAGCTTTTTGGTTTAAAATAATGAAAAATGTTTCCGCCTTTTTGGAAAATCAACCCTTAAAGGGGTACATTAGGAATTGCAAGTTTGTATGAAACTTCGATAGTTTTAAAGTTAGATTTGTTAAAATTTGGCTTTGTGCATAAAGCAACACGTCTTTCTGAAGCCGTTCACGTGAGCTAGGGACAAAAGCTGCGGACAAAAGCTGTCCTAACAATATTATTAATGTAAAAGTGAGTCTGTTTGTTTGTTTGTTACACTTTCACGCCTAATCCACTAAGCTGAGTTTAAAAATTATTTCACCAATAAAAAGCTACATTATCAGCGAGTAACATAGGCTGTATTTTTTTTTTAATTAGATACCTCTACGACAAAAAAGCAATAACATAACCCAAAGTATCAAAAATTTGCCTATAAAAGTAATTATTTTACGTGCGCTGCCATTTTGTTTTAGGTTACTATGTAGTTTCCATTTTTGCCGATAGACTTTGGGAAAGCGTGAGCTGTAACATATAAATGTGAAAACATAGGATAGTTTTTATCGGGATAACCAACATTAGCGCGGATGGAACTGCGGGCTAAAGCTGGTGTTATGATAAGCCCACTTATCCTCTATATTTATTTATATTCCTCTATATTATGTTCGCCTTCGCAGCTCTGTTCTGTAGGCTATAGAACAGAGGTGCGTAGGCATACAGAATACAGACGTCAGTCTCTAACGAAGTGCGTACGAAGCTTTCCTTCTGGTCTCCCGGTGTTTTGTGATTCTAAGGACGAAGCGCCCAACTAAAATAGAACGACAATAAAAAATATGTTAAACATGAGAAGTGAATTTAACTTCTAACCCCGGTTTTATCATTTTCAAAGTTTATTTGAAATAGGGTTGTTGATGATCAAACCGTTACTAAAGTTTGTTTTGTTATATTCTGACATAGTTGCTAAAAGGCAATAAAGTAGTGAAAATAGGCTTTTTAGAACTAAATTGAGCAACGGTCCCTTTATTTTATGTCAAAATTAAAGCTTTGTTGAAATTGTAATACTAATTACAATATTATAAATAAGAAAAGAATACAATATTCATGCAAATACACACTGATCCACAAGAAATTATAATAAATATAATATGTAGTACAAACACACTAAACAACTAAAATGTACCTAACAATTATTTTACGAGTTATTATGTAGTCAGAGTCAGGAGTATAGATGATAGGTTCAATTTTTTTAATGAAAATCTGTCTATAAATTTAAAGTATGATACTCGTATTTAATAAATCTGCTTTTTATTACACGAGTTTTGGCGTAGATAAGGGACGCAAACGTAGGAATTTTTAATAATGCTTTTATTATAAACCTCTTTCATTTCATTAGGCTCTATCCATAGAGTATGAAAAAAAAACAATAACACTATATTATCTGTAAATAAAAATACAACAACCATTTTATTATTTTAAACGATATCTCTCTACAAGAAATAAATGGCTTAACCTTTTAAAAATATGAGACAAAAAGCCATTTTTATTCTTTTGATTTTCATCAAATAAACAATTTTTTTTTTAATAAACTAGATTTCTGATAAAACCTACATCCAAATCCGTCCATTACTTATATAAAAATCCCTGTACACTATTTCTGTCCAGATGGTCTTGGGTCTTCCCCTAGGTCTTCTGCGAAACAGACATTTCCAGAACCCGGTTGCCAAGGTGATGGATGGTATTTTTTTGAGGTTTCCGTACCTCCTTTATCCTTTCCTTCTTACATCGGAGGTCAAAAACAAAAAGTTTAAAATTCAAATCTAGTATTCCACTCAAGTCCCGGAATTAAATGACTCTAAATGCAAATTAGGAATTAGAAGTAAAAAAGCAAATAAAAACAAATTATTTAACATGCTATGAAAGCGTCACAGTCTTAATGCCAATTAAAAAGCGTTGCACATAACAGTATAATGTCCGTTTTATATTCGGGTCACTTTGTAAATATTTAGGGCGAAGGATCAAAAACAAGCCATGTTGTTCCCGAGCGTGACCCGTCCTCACCAAAACATTGGAGGTAAACATACCAAAGGGAATACAATAGTTCTTTGATTCACTCTCCTAATACAAAGGTTAAATAAATGAGGAATATTTTTCTTTATTCGATAATAAATATAGTTAGTTGTGATTTAGTTTGTTTTGGTATAGGAATATCGTGACGTGAGGGAGTAATGTTCATTTTCATTGATGAATAATATAGGTAGAGGACCTCTTGACAGCTGGTTGTAAATTGATAGCCAGAGTACTTTCCGTCTTACTTAAGAACATTACTCTGGTAGGGTACTGGTAGTAGATCTGCACGATCTACACTAATATTATAAAGCGGAAGAGTTTGTTTGTTTGTTTGTTTAAACGCGCTAATCTCAGGAACTACATGTCCGATTTAAAAAAATATTTTTTTGTTGGATAACCAACTTATCGAGGAAGGCTATAGGCTATAACATCGCGCTACGACTAATAGGAGCGGAGCAGCGACGAGAAATGTTGCAAAAACGGGGAAAATTTACGCATACGAAGTTGCGCGGGACAGCTAATATTTTATAAAATTAATATATACTACAGGTCTTAATCGGTAAAATACCCGTGACCACGGCCGTTGCAATAAACAAGGTATTTTACCTTAAATTATTCACGGTTAAGACCCGTAGTATTATATATAATTTTATAATGTGTACAAATCGCGAAAGTCGATATTTTGTTTTCTTCTGCTAAATTTAGAATGATCTACTTGTCTTGGAACGAGATTAATACTATTTAATAAATATAATCATTATTTATTCCTGAGTTTGTTACGTGCATGGAATCCATGAAAACAGACAGATAACTTTTATTCTACATGCTTGGGTTAATCACGGTGGGAGTTTATACGCTACGCTACTGCTGCCAAAGAGGTTCGACTACCACATCGAACACGACTTTGTGTGATAAATATATAATTATGGTTATTGTGAGTATGGGGGTATTTTTTTGCGACACGAAACCCCTGTGTACCTCTAGAGCAAAAATTTTCATTAAAAAAAAAATTAAAGAGCTAGTAACTACTGAAGAGTTAGTTGAGACCGAAGCCGACTATCCAACTCATGGCCGAGATATAACAATTAAAAATATATTAAAATAAAGCATCAAGTTTACTTTTAAAACTACAGCTAATATTGTATCATCTTAAAAAATAAGGAATATTTTTTTTATAAAAAGTACTGACAACTTGTTTACGTTTGTACAAAGGATTTCAGGCTTACTGCCCCGGTTTGAATAAACAAGGATTTACTTAAAAATCTCGAACAAACATCGTTTGTAAAATCCAGGCAAAATTGTGCCCTACCAAGGTCTCGGTCTCAATATTAAAGATTTACATAATCAAAGCCAAGGAAGGTCAAATGTACCAGAAAAGTCCTATTTCAACTAAATCTGGGTAAACAAACCAACTTATATCATACCTACCGCAGGCCTTAGAAACAAATATATAATATATCTGTTTCTATCGCCTACGACTTTTAGGCTTCTGCCTTCAAGTAAATTAGATTAGAAGCCGTATTATATACTTCATAAAATACTGGTTATTATTTTAGACGTGTGACTGAGTGTTGTTATTGTTAATACTCCATCAAGTCGACAACAAACAAACCACACAGTCTGCTAAAATTCAACAAAAAATTGATTATTGTTGTACCTACTAAAAACGTGAAAAATATTTTATAACTTCCACTATTTTTTTGGTGTCATGAAAAGCGAACAATAACATAATACGCACATGACTTATATTGACATACTTATTTTCAAGTTACATAACGTAAAAACTTTTGAGGGAGGTATATTGTATTAAAAGGATTTTTTTACAGCAATTTAACAAGAGACGGTTTACTTTACTAGTTTAAAGTTCATTGACCCCAGTCGAGATTAAAACAACTTTATACCTAGGTAACTCTGTAATGTCGTTAAAGACAGAGCTCTCGTTAAAGCTGTAGTGAAGCGTATATTTAGGTCACGCAGCTCTGATATACCGAGTTCACAGTAATTAGTAAATGGATTTGTCATAGATTACATTAACTTGATTAAAGTTGCTCATTCCGGTAATGTGGTTTATTGTTAACTAGTTTAGCTTTTTCCCGCGGTTTCGCCGGCTTTATGTTTGCTTTATAAGCTTATACTAGCGGCCAGCTCCGGCTTTGCACGGGTATAAAATATATGGATGTTATAATACATAAAAACCTTCCTCTTCAATCACTTTATCTATTAAAAAAAACCGAATCAAAATCCGTTGCGTAGTTTTAAAGATTTAAGCATACATAGGGATATAGGGACAGAGAAAGCGACTTTGTTTTATACTATATAGTGATGTGATATTCTGATGTTTAAACTACGTAACTGTAAAGGTTTCATTAAAATCGGTTATTTCGTTTTCGCGCAAAAGAGCAATAAACATCCTTCCAGCTTCACAAAATGTCAGCTTTATACATTAGTAAGTTAAGTGTTTTAACGTTTTAGCATATTTTACTGAAACTACATCATAATCCTCCTTTTGATGTCACCTTGTTCGGGTAAGAAATTATTCTTCTTAGTAAATGTTTAGTTTGCTTTCTACATCAATTATTGACAAAACCTCTTCGTTTCATAGAGTAATTGCAGAATCATTTTCTTTATGTATTTTTAAATTTAACATTTAGGTATGCTATTTTTCTAGCATTTCTGTTTTTGGATACAACTATTGCAATATTTAAATAATAATAGAAGTGGCGGTAGCCTAATGGCTAAGGCATCGGTCTAGCAATCGTGGGGTCGCGGGTTCGAAACTTACCCATTATACTACCGACGTAAGCCCACTCGTAACACAAGCCATTGAGCTTAGCTGGAGGGGTTAACAGGATTGCTAGCAATGTGGGACCAAAATCCCACATTGCTAGTTATCTTTTTTGAAAAAAAAAATACTCTGCTAAATCGTTGACACTTTTTGATTATAATTCAATAATGTTGTATAATATAGGAAAGGTTGAAATATAATATAATCCATACTAATATTATAAATCTGAAAGTAACTCTGTCTGTCTGTCTGTCTGTCTGTCTGTCTGTTACACTTTCACGCTCAAACTACTGAACCGATTTAGATGAAATTTGGTATGGAGATAGTTTGAGTCTCGGGGAAGGACATAGGATAGTTTTTATCGCGATAACCGACATCCACGCGGAGCCGCGGGCGAAAGCTAGTATAATATAATAGCATATACAAAACATAGCGTTTTGTATAATATAAAGATATTATGTTAAACCATTCGTATAAATCTTGTTAGCCAAGTGGTACAGTTAGGGCGTAAATTATGTTTTACGACTGCGGACACACGAGGGGCTGTACGTAATTTAATCTTTAATGTTTGGGATGATTCGGAACTTCCACCAAGACTTGAAATATTCACTTCATTGTATATAACGAATGTTTTACTTGTGTCTGTAAATTTAGATGTTTATAAGTAAAATGAAAAACTTTGTTTTAACTACTACTCACCACAACAATTACATTTAGTCTCATTAAAACAATCTTAAATATATATTAGGTATTGTACATTTGAGCGATTTATTGTGGGAGACTGATGCTTAAGTTAAGCTCGAGGCCTGTGTTTCAAGACCCCAGGCCCCCCTTATTTATACATGTATGATTTTACAAATCGTTACAACAATGTACATAAAAGTCTTCTCTCTCTCTCTCTCTCTCTCTCTCTCTCTCTCTCTCTGTGTGTGTGTGTGTGTGTGCGTGTGTGCGCGCGCGCGCGTGTGTGTGTGTGTGTGTGTGTGTGTGCGCGTGTGTGTGTGTGTGTGAGTGTGTTATGTAAGAATCCTCCTAGATGACAAAAGAAGCTTTTTGAGAACATTGTTTTTAGTTTCAATGGATGTCGATCAAAAGGTACCTATAATTCTTCTTTTGCCAAGGAAGAGTGAGTTTTGCTTGATAAATGTGTTAATTATGAAAAGTTGGAAGAACTGTTAGGACCTTTATATCACTGCATAATTGCGCTGTCGGATATCGGTATGGTCGGAAATATGCCACTTTTAAGATAGCTCTGTGTATTCTTTCCAGGTTTAACATTGCAGATAATGTAGCAACACCCCAGGAAGTAATGCAGTAGCTGAGCAACGATTGGGCTAGAGCGAAGTAAACAGATTTCAGCACCTTCTCGTCAGCTGCGTGTCTCAGGGTCTGAAAAATTTATATGATTTTACAAGACGGATTTAAACAATGATGACGTCGTTTCCTTTGTTTTGACCGTCCAAGTGTTCTTAGATAAGTGACGTTTAAAAAAACAAACATACTGGCTGTAGCTTTTTCGAATACCGAAAAACGTGTATTAAATTAAAGGGCTTCATTTAAAAAGGTTTAACATAAATATGGCTGTAATATTAAAAAAACAATTAACAACCATTATTTTTTTACCAACATATTTATAAACAACATATTTAAACGTATGGAGGAAAAAATCATCTCAGGCGGGACTTGAATCGGCGACTTTAGGGGGCCCTACCAGTCTTACAACTAGCATTCTAATTCTGGATAAATGTGTCCAATTATTTAAATATAAAAATTCACAGGTTCAATATTCCAGTATTTTTCTTTTAGATTATCTTTTCAAGTAGGAGCCTAAAATCAAAAACAAATACCTTTCCATTTAAGTCAAGCATCGAATAAACCGTTTAATGAAATCGACTCGGGACCTTCGAGCCAGCGAGTACATAAATTCAATGTTTTTATACAAATCATACTAGGTAATTTTCTTGTAGAAGGTTGTTTTGTTGTAGAAAATACCCAGATTGTTTATTATTAAATTTGTGGGGATAGCTTCTACGTTTCAAGGCTTATAAATATTTAAGCTTAGAATACGACTCTATATCGCAATTTATTGGATATTCAGAACACTAAATTGGTATGTATTGAAAAAGAACCTAATAATGTCAGATTTAGGTATTGATTAAGTCTCGTATTGACGATAAAACTAAGAATTTTGTAAACTATTTAAAAGGGCGTAGATCATTTATACCACACAGGCAAAAAATAAGCCTTCAATTTTTTTCTTTATTGAAAAAACAAACAATTACATTAACAGTTTGCATAATGCACAGTTTTACAATTTTGTAGAATCGTATAAGGTTACTGTTTCGCCAAGAGTCCGGTATAGGCTGCTTCTGTATTAATTTGCTGAATAGTTTGTACAGCCAAGCATCTCTTTGATTTTACAGAGATTTCCAGACCTTTAGAATAGAATAGAATAGAATCTTTACTTGTCTAAAAGTGTTGAACCATAGACACTATGTCATAATTTAAAAATTAGTTAAAAGATTAAATATAAAATTAGTTTAACAATAATCAAATTGTATAAAATTATTAATCACAAAATCATGTCAATAATTAATACCTATGCATACAACACCATGGACCATTTATGTTACCTACTTTATTTTTGTGGACAGAAAGTTCCGTAACTGTATAAAAAATTTAATTCAAAAGCCATATTAAATTTCGTTATGGGGTGGGTCTTTAATTTCACTTGAAATGGCGTTGTATACTTTTACACACATGAATAGCATTTTTTTTTTAATAAAGTTGTTTTAGGTACTTTGTCCAAAACTAGACTTGTACAATTTCTTGTATTTCTAGGAAATAGGCCTGAGGCTTTTTTAAATAAATCTGGATTCTGTTTAACAAGATTACACAAATCCAGAATATATATGCAAGGAAGAGTCAGGATATCTAATTGTTTAAAAACTGGTTTGCAAGATTGATAAAAATACCTTGTTTATATCGGTTGAGTTTCCCCATATTATTAGACCGTATTTGAGCACTGACGCTACATAGGCATAACACCTTGACATTGTGTGTTATGCCTATGTAGCGTCAGTGCTCAAATACGGTCTAATAATATGGGGAAACTCAACCGATATAAACAAGGTATTTTTATCAATCTTGCAAACCAGTTTTTAAACAGTGTATAACTTCGGGTCAAGAAAGTTCTTGGTCTAGAAATTTTCTTTTATTAATGTGGAGGCTTTGTTTGGAGATAACGAACTAAAACCTAAGTCAATGAAAAATATAATTTTAGGGCAGCTGTTTTTAAATTGTTTGTTCACTAGTAGCGAATTGGTGTAAATTTGCGCGTACCTATTTCCAACTGAGTCTGGTCCAACGACTACTGAGTCTATAAAAGATGACCAATAAAAGAGTGGAAGTTCACTTCGATTCAGACCAAGTGTAAACATTATATCGAATGTCGTCAAGCTAATTTTACTTGTAGTTAATTGCATTTAGGAATACATTTAATACTGTTCCTTTGATAGTAGTGTATCTATCTGCCTCTTGTGTATTTTACGGTATTTGCCTAATCTCAAGTACTGTAATACCGCTCTTTCTATCTTTATTGTCAGATATTGTCGTTTACAACTGCATAATGTAGTATAATGTGTCTTTAGTCAATAATTACATTAGGCTGTTAGTTTTTATTTTTATTTTATTAGAAATTGATTAGTTGGAATGTATATAGGAAGAGACAAAACTACGTGTTCTGATTTCATATAATCCAATTTTGTGTGAACTAATTGTAACTTTTGAATATTTTATTTTATTACTTACTTGAAAAAAAATGTAATGTTTTTATATTCGTGTATTTAGGCTCCAAAGAACAGAGATTCAGTTCTTGTGAAAGAACTGAATCTCTGTTCTTTGAGGCCTCTAAACGGAACATTTTTTTTATGATTTATATCTACTTAAATTAGTTTTGCCTGTAACATTGTGTTTAAACAGAAACTTAGAGAAGAAAAGCGTTTGCTTAGTATGAATAAACCCTAACACCCGGGGATATTATAGCTGTACGTGACTTTAAGCAATAAAAGCACTTAATGATGATAGCGGTCGAGTTTAGCTCACGCTATGAGTAGAACAATATCACCTAGCTAAATACAACATTGCCCAAATATTTGTGTCTTTTCAAGCCTTTAAATTTTTCAATATTATTTTTGCAACCATTTTTATACAACATTTTGGTTATGCATATTTATATGGCTGTCATATTTTAGCGATATCTCTTGCCAACATTAATTTTTATGCGTTCGTTTTTTTCATCATTGTTCAGATAATATTATTGTGTAAGTCCAGGCCGTCGGCGGATAAAAGCCTGTCAGCTAATCGCAACAGAACACAGACTAAGGGTTCTCTATTAAATGTTTTGGACTGACAGCCAATACTGTGTGCGCTCGCCGCTGGTGTGATCTGCGTTGTCAGGTGTTGGCCAGACAGTCCGGGACAATCGAACACACATTAGCAAGTAGCCAGTCAACTGATCAGCTAGTATAAAAACGTCAGAGACAAAGAGAAGAGAAACGTCAATGACGGCATGTGATCTTGCGGTATTAAACTGCCGGCAATCGACGGCTAGTGTGTAGCCCCAGAGCCGGTTTTCCATCATTGCCAACAGGCAGTAGTGTGTGGACTATGCAGCCCTAGGACGACAGGCGGCCCAATAGGGACGCAGACATTCAATTTTATTGTATTATTGGTTTAAAAAGTTTCAAAGTGTTAGGTATAGAAAAGGAATTAAGGTCATGAGAGAGAGCCTTCAAGAGAGTTTTTTGATCCACTGTTTTTCTAAGCCTGTATAATACATAGACAAATCTGTTAAGCTTGTCGCACTCTTTCTTTATGTGTGCTTTCCAATTGCAATTTTTATCCAATCAAAATCCTAAAAAGATTAAAGAGTCTCTGATTTTTCATGAATAGTTTCATTTTCGTAATTAATATTTAATTTACATGTCATATTATTGTTATTTTTAAAATGTATATAATTTGTCTTATTAACATTGATTTTAAGGTCATTTTCCTGAAGCCATAATATTACTTGGTTAATAATGCCATTAGTTTTATTTTCTAATTTATCTAAAAGTTTATCAGTGACGTCAATTGAGACATCATCAGCAAATAATGTGCATTCAAATAAAGTTATATCAGGCAAGTCATTAGGAATAGGAGAGGGCCTATGACGCTGCCCTGTTTCTGTTCATAAGTCCTTTTCGTAGTCCTGCATTTGAAACCATATAACATTGCTGGTCTGAGGCAGTAGTAGTAGTTTTGTTCGGATGAGCATACGTTTGTCGCAGCAGTTCTATTAACGTAAAAAGTAGTAAAGAGCTAGCAGCGTCCTCTTAGTACCTAGACAGCGTTAAGGCAGTGCTGAGTTACGACCTTAATTCCTTTTCTATACCTAACACTTTGAAACTTTTTAAACCAATAATACAATAAAATTGAATGTCTGCGTCCCTATTGGGCCGCCTGTCGTCCTAGGGCTGCATAGTCCACACACTACTGCCTGTTGGCAATGATGGAAAACCGGCTCTGGGGCTACACACTAGCCGTCGATTGCCGGCAGTTTAATACCGCAAGATCACATGCCGTCATTGACGTTTCTCTTCTCTTTGTCTCTGACGTTTTTATACTAGCTGATCAGTTGACTGGCTACTTGCTAATGTGTGTTCGATTGTCCCGGACTGTCTGGCCAACACCTGACAACGCAGATCACACCAGCGGCGAGCGCACACAGTATTGGCTGTCAGTCCAAAACATTTAATAGAGAACCCTTAGTCTGTGTTCTGTTGCGATTAGCTGACAGGCTTTTATCCGCCGACGGCCTGGACTTACACAATAATATTATCTGAACAATGATGAAAAAAACGAACGCATAAAAATTAATGTTGGCAAGAGATATCGCTAAAATATGACAGCCATATAAATATGCATAACCAAAATGTTGTATAAAAATGGTTGCAAAAATAATATTGAAAAATTTAAAGGCTTGAAAAGACACAAATATTTGGGCAATGTTGTATTTAGCTAGGTGATATTGTTCTACTCATAGCGTGAGCTAAACTCGACCGCTATCATCATTAAGTGCTTTTATTGCTTAAAGTCACGTACAGCTATAATATCCCCGGGTGTTAGGGTTTATTCATACTAAGCAAACGCTTTTCTTCTCTAAGTTTCTGTTTAAACACAATGTTACAGGCAAAACTAATTTAAGTAGATATAAATCATAAAAAAAATGTTCCGTTTAGAGGCCTCAAAGAACAGAGATTCAGTTCTTTCACAAGAACTGAATCTCTGTTCTTTGGAGCCTAAATACACGAATATAAAAACATTACATTTTTTTTCAAGTAAGTAATAAAATAAAATATTCAAAAGTTACAATTAGTTCACACAAAATTGGATTATATGAAATCAGAACACGTAGTTTTGTCTCTTCCTATATACATTCCAACTAATCAATTTCTAATAAAATAAAAATAAAAACTAACAGCCTAATGTAATTATTGACTAAAGACACATTATACTACATTATGCAGTTGTAAACGACAATATCTGACAATAAAGATAGAAAGAGCGGTATTACAGTACTTGAGATTAGGCAAATACCGTAAAATACACAAGAGGCAGATAGATACACTACTATCAAAGGAACAGTATTAAATGTATTCCTAAATGCAATTAACTACAAGTAAAATTAGCTTGACGACATTCGATATAATGTTTACACTTGGTCTGAATCGAAGTGAACTTCCACTCTTTTATTGGTCATCTTTTATAGACTCAGTAGTCGTTGGACCAGACTCAGTTGGAAATAGGTACGCGCAAATTTACACCAATTCGCTACTAGTGAACAAACAATTTAAAAACAGCTGCCCTAAAATTATATTTTTCATTGACTTAGGTTTTAGTTCGTTATCTCCAAACAAAGCCTCCACATTAATAAAAGAAAATTTCTAGACCAAGAACTTTCTTGACCCGAAGTTATACACAATTTTTCTTAGAGCTAATTTAGTCTTGTAATCAGAGCGGTATATCTCCAAACAAAATATATTAATCACTTTTATTTGCCTCCAAGGATGAATATAGAACTATTATTCTCAGACTTTGTTCTAACAATGGAAGAGGTGGGTACTGAGCATTTTCAACTTCTATGAAATTTGGGCTGTTGTTAATGAGTCCATTGGGAACAACGATTTTAATTATTACAGATGACGAAATTCTGGTACTGGTCCAAAATACCAGATGTTGGATTGTTCTTTTGAAACCAGGTAAATCTTATCTTTGATTAGGGGAAATGAAAATGGGTGTTCTTGGGACAAAATAAGGAAACAATGAATACTGTGGGTTGAAATTCAAACAATAGTTACTAAAAATGAACTGAGAAATTTTATTCCAGTTTACCTAGTTTGCTTGAGATGCAACTACAATTTCTAAGAAAAACCTTAATAAGGAATAAAAAATTTAAGACTTTGTATGCGATTAATTAACCGTCAAAAGATCATAAATTTTAATACCACTGCATATGCGCACGGTGAATGTGAAATTTAATAATATGAGACATTAAAATTATATGATCCAAGCCATAAAGTAAAAACCTTATAATATGTCGAAACGACATGGAATTAATGTCATCATAAATTATTCGCACATGTCAAGATTTCATGGGAAATGAACAAGATGATTTTAAATTCGTTTTGTCTCTTGAAAACGTATTTTAATTCAACATCAAAAATGGTCCAATGCAGTACGATATAATAATAAGTATTTTTTTAATACCTTAGCCCTTTTACGGACATTATGGACGTAATGGAGAACAATCACTAGGTACAGAAATGAACTTACTATCTAACAACAGTAATAAATTACAAGCGATTGGACCATTACCGGTTAACTTATGAAAGAGCTGCCAAATGTCATTTATACTATCTTTTTCTTTTTAACTTTTCATCGCCTCGAACTGACCAGTCCGAAATAAAATAGCGTTCAATTCATCCAACATAAAATGAACTCTAAAAAACTTCACAATTCGTTTGCAAATGAAACATTTTTTATGTCACTGAAGGTCACTTTAATTTGGTTGTACTATCCATCGTATCAAGTGTCGCTGCAGTTTCCTACTCAGCTATTTTTTTTCCGAAATTTTCAACAATTGAATCGAATTTGCATTTTTATTAGCTACTCTTTTGTCGAGCTTCCACGGGAACTATTAGTGGTTATTTCAGCAAAAAACGCACGCTTACATGGCGTAATAAATTAACATAAGTAAAAAGAAAATCTTAAATAGTTTATATGACCTTAGTTTAGTTTAAAACATGATAATGACAATTGGTTAAAATTAAATTCAAAAACAATTTAGGTCTTTCTTTATTTTGTTTTCATTTAAAATATGGTTGTAAAGTATCAACTCCTGTGGTCCTAATTTTACACGTCTCTTGTATTAGTAAGTCAACATCTATAATTTTGATTAACTAGTATTTCAATTATATACCTAAAAAAAAAATTAATATCTCTTAGAAATGTTAGAAAAGTTTTTTGCTCACTTGCAGTATTTGTTTATGAATGTTGTTGTTACTGCATACTACATGTAAAATATAACCAGCTCAGAAAAACAGGTATTATCTGTTTATCTAAGTTAAATGCCTTTTTAAGTCATTTCGTGTAAATACCACACACAGATGGATAGAAGTTGAGTTTTATAATAGGAAGTATGACTATTTTTGTTATTGTCTATTACAATATTGATTCCATCTATACTTATATTAAAAAGCTTAAGAGTTTGTTCATTTCTTTAAACGCAATAATCTCAGGAACTACTGATTCGAATTGAAAATTCTTTTAGTATTGAATAGACAATTTATGAAGGAAGGCTATAAAACATGACGCTATGACCAGTAGGAGCGGAGCCTCAATGAAAATCGTTGCAAAAACCGGGAAAATTGACGCAGACAAAGTTAAGCAGGTCAGTAAGTATTGAATAATAATAATAATAATATAATAATAATATCTTGGGACAACTCACACAACGCTATCTGATCCCAAACTAAGCAGAGCTTGTACTATGGAAACCAGACAACTGATAAGCGTACTTATATATTTCTAAACACATACATATTATAGATAAATAACACCCAGATACAGAATAAACCATCGTGCTCATCACACAAAGTTTTATCCTGGGTGGGGATCGAACCCACGACCTCTTGTGTAGCAGTCGGATACACTCCCTTCGCGCCACAGAGGCAGTCAATGATTGTCCTCTCATTTCATATCATTTATCAGACGCTATTAACCTTAGGTATAGATTGCTTCAGTAATCTCAAAAACTAAGTTCAAAGTTTTTACACCAATATTGCAATAAACTGGCCAGTAAATCATAAGTCAAGTAAAGATAAAGCCTTGTATACCTATATTGTGCCAAGAAACTTTTGATAGGAATATAAATTGTTACTTTATCATTTTAGTTGGTTTTAGCTATATATGTTCGTAAACTTTCACGATTTGTACATATTATAGAATACGTTAGACAATAACGCAAAGGTATTTAGCCTTAGCGTAGCTTATAAAATTCTGTAGTAGTTTTGGCTTTTTTCGTTTCATTAAACTTATATAATGGCTAAGGGGTTACCCGCTCCGTCCTGGTATCACGGAGATGTTTCCAGCTGTATGTATCTGTTAGGTCCTTTTCACACGTTCTGGTTTTAAACCGGCGCAACGAATGTACAGTGACCGAAACGCCACATCATCATTCACTCATACATCATACATCGCCATTCAAATCGCGCCGGGTACTTGGTCGCTGTCCAACCGACACCCGGATTTAAACCAGAACGTGTAAAAAGGACCTTAGTCTGTATTTTACCTTTTCAAGATTAAATGGTTAAACGGATTAATAATAATAATAATAATAATAATATCTTGGGACAACTCACACAACGCTATCTGATCCCAAACTAAGCAAAGCTTGTACTATGGAAACCAGACAACTGATAAACATACTTATATATTTCTAAATACATACATATTATAGATAAATAACACCCAGACACAGAATAAACCATCGTGCTCATCACACAAAGTTTTATCCTGGGTGGGGATCGAACCCACGACCTCTTGCGTAGCAGTCGGATACACTCCCACCGCGCCACAGAGGCAGTCATTAATAAATGTGGCAAGGATATACCTAGATAGTATTCTAAAGAAACATGGGTTAGAACTGATAAATAGTATATAAACAAGCTATGTCTCATTTTTAAAACCCTTTTATATTTTAAATTTACATTTTTTATTTTTATTTAGAAACTAATTGTATAATAACATAAATAAATAGTCAAATTTGAAATTTAAAAAAGAAGAGTAGGGTGAGGATTTTAGGTAACACAGGGTAGCACATAGAGTCTTTAAATAGCACATAGAGTTTATCGCGATAACCGACACCCACATCTATGAAGCCGTAAGGAAAAGCTAGTAAAATTATGGTTGTCTGTAAAATCGGTTTACGGACGATCATTTTAGGTGATAACGTCATAAGAAAACATTGATAACATTGTAATAAACAAACATGCCTGTGAGA
The DNA here is from genome assembly GCA_945859575.2 of Herminia tarsipennalis. Lineage (NCBI taxonomy): Eukaryota > Metazoa > Arthropoda > Insecta > Lepidoptera > Erebidae > Herminia > Herminia tarsipennalis. The sequence goes on from OX243835.2 coordinate 20,562,352, forward strand.
CCTTTTTTTTAAAATAAATTTAAAAAAAGGTCCCACAAATCGCATGTCGCTGCAATCGCCAAATCATTGATGACAGTGTAATGAATATCCATGCCTGTGTCAACTTTAGTGGATCCAGGCGCACGCGCCTTACGGCCACAGTACTTCAGCCTATTAGCAGGCGGAACGTGATGGACCGTGACACTTTTTTTGCGTGCACCTGGTCGTCGATTAATAAGATGTTATCACGTCAAAAAAGACATAGCACGGTAATTCGTATTTCCTAAGAACAAACACTATTTCTTTTGTAAAAAAAATGTGTTTTCATTCAATTGTTATTTTGACACAACGAATCAGTTTATTATCATCACTCACATTTCAAGATGCGAATATAAAACCATTTATCATTGTTTTGATTTCGTACTTATTTCGTTTCCTTAAGGACGTTTTATATTAATTCATATGTATAGTTGAACTATAATAAAAATAAAAATGTAGAATATGGTTTAGAAGTTGAATCCGCCTTCGTTTGAAGTCCTTTCAATAAAGATAATTGCGAAAGTTTGGTAATAGGTGTAGGTACAAATGATAGTTTGTTGAAACCTCGACAGAAATTCCGATTGACCTACACGTACCCTCCTAGTGCAGTCGGGTAATTGGTCAGTTGCAAGAATCGAACATTACCTCACATTATTGAAATCCACCAAGTTGATTGGACTATGTGGCGTGCTAATAAGATAGACAGACATACATATACTCAAAAAACATTACACTCCTACTCGCTTATTATCTAAGGCGTGCGGTGGCTAAAGGACCTTATCTGCCTCTACATACCTGCATCTAGAAATACTACATCATTTACGAATAATATCCTCAGAAAGTTTTATCAGTCTACCCTACGCTAGTAAAAAGATAGTTTTAACTCGGGCGTTTTCAGAGGACAGTCGCAAGTCGACCCGTGCTCACATGTTGTGTTCTGTTCAACAAAAAAACGAACCGAAAAGAGCATTTCTGATGTGTTTTTTTTATGTCTGGTCATGTTACTATTCTGGAATGAACGTATTGATACTCCTTGCGTTAATGATGTCCTATTAAAAACATATATATGAAACAACTAGCTGTTGCCCGCTGCATCGCCCGCGTATTTGATTTTACCCCCTGAAGGGATGAATTATCACTTTCGATCAAAACACTAAAAGTCGTGATACAACAAAACCAAATTCTAAATTTCAAAACTGACGGAGTTCTATACAAATTTGCAAGCCTTATTACAGCCCCTTATGAGTTGACTTTCCAAAAACGCTGAAACATGAGTCTTTATTTTGAACGAAAAATCCAGGTACGAAATTAAACACATCTAATTTCAAAACCACCGGTGTTTATGCAATCTTGTGACGAAGTTTTCATAAATCTGCAACTCCTATTTTACCCTTTAGGGGCTGATTTTCCAAAAACGCTAAAACACGTGTTTTTTTTACATTACGTTAAAATGCTGAATACGAAATTTCACAGATACTGATACTGACAAAGTTTCATACAAAGTTGAAACCCCTATTTTACCCCTTAGGGATGAATTTTCAAAAGCGATGAAATATATATATTTTATTTTAAACCAAAAATTCAAATACAAAATTTCACAGATCTTACTTTAAAACCGACGGAGTTTCACACAAACATGCCACCCCTATTGTACCCCCTTATTGTCCAAAAACGCTGAAATACGTGTTTCTTAATTTTAAACGATAAAGCTAAATACGAAATTTGATACAAACTCGCAATCTCTATAATACCCCTTAAAAGGATGATTTTTTTATATCCTTTCTTAGTGGATGCCTACAATATAAAAGGCATCAAGTGCCAAAATTTCACGTTTGTAACCCTAGCGGTTTAGGCTCTACGTTCATGGACTCATCAACGCAGAGCCTAAACCGCTAGAGTCAATCGTATATAATCACTTGTCCTGACTGACTAGACAAGACAAGTGTATAATATACGTATAGATGCCTGGTTCGTTATAGGTTTCGCTAATAAATTATGAGACATCTATGTGGAAACCAATTTCTTTCGAATTTCTAAAATCATACATAGCTTCTGTTTGTAGCAATTGCTTTACCTAAATGATTACCAATAATTCCTCAAAACAGTACTTATCTATGTTAGAAAATATTTTATACGAGATATATAAGTACTGGTCTTAATTTTCAATAGTAAATTTAAAAATGTTTGCTAGAATTTGCTGCTGGAAAAATAAATAAACTAGCTGTCCCGCGCAACTTCGTCTGCGTAAATTTTCCCCAAATTTTGCAACATTTCTCATTGCTGCTTCGCTCCTATTAGTCGTAGCGTGATGTTATTAGCCTTCCTCGATAAATGGGCTATCCAACTGTGATAATTTTCAATTCAGACCAGTAGTTCTTGAGATTACCGCGTTTAAACAAACTCTTAAGCTTTATAATATTAGTATAGATAAATACCTTAGCGATTTTAATTAATTTGAACCTATGAAAGCTAAAATGCATTTATTATAATATACAAGCATTTTAGCTTTCACAGCTTTAAAAAACAGTTCGTTAGTTGTCGATTGAATATTTTTAGACACAGGTATATATTGTTAAATTTCTATATCTGAATCAGTGCTTGATGAGAATGTACCTATAGTTTGAACAAAATACATTAACGATATTATTTGCTTGAAAGTATCAAAATAAGGATGATGGCCCAATAGTGTATCAGTTAATACCCGCACGGGACAAAACGTAATCACCACATGAAATATCATGCAGTGATTACTTTTTTTTATGTGTAATTAATAGCACATTCTGGGTACTGGCATATTTATAGTTTCGTGGCAGATTCATTAATTATTCCCTAGTGAAGAAATGACTGTGTAATATTAACTTTATCAGATCAATATACATTTAAAAAAAATAACATGATTATACTGCCCAACAAATTACGACTTTAAAAAAATATCTAAAAATATTGTTGTGTATTTACAACTATGTTCAAGTGAGAAAAAAGTTTTCAGATTTAGGACGGAAATTTGACGAGAACCTCGAAATCACAAGTTTGTTATTTTAATGCCTGCCGTTGATTTCTACATTCCGTTCAGTTAACGGTCGGATCTTTAGCACAGTCTGTTGAATTACCTACGAAAACCTTTGACGTCAATTACTAGTACTGAACCAGATAAAAAAACCGGGCAAGAGCATGTCAGACATCAGCAGAAGGCAACAAAATTCGTAGACACGAAGTTTCATACAAAGTTGCTAACCCTATTATACCCCTTAGGGTTGAAAAAAAAATACAATTCAATCTGAAAGATCTAGAGTGTAACATGCAAATTTACATGCAATGCATATAAATAAACATTTAAAATCATTATTTACATGCTCATAAGAAGATATTTCTTAAAAATCTTGGAGATTATTGTGAGAAAGTCCAAGAAAATCCATTAAAACTAAACAAAACGAGTAAAAAAATATAAATTTTTGAAGATTTTTTTGCTTGTGTAAAAACTAAAGCTGCTAAAAGTGGTGCAGTTTTTGTAAGCAGTAGATACCTTTAATTTATTTAAAAAACAATTCATATTTTTTTCTCTGGAAAAAACAGTGTTATATCTAAATTATTATTCTGATCACAGCATTTTCAAACGTTCATGAACAAGTACAGTCTAATACAAAATTCGCAGACACATTTATAAATTTTCCTAATATTTGAACTCTAGAATGAACAGCTAAATCTAGATAAAAATAAATCGTGGAAACTTCGATATTCTGAACTTCAGTAAGTGTCCAATGAAAAGTTATGTTTGAAATGTGTTTCGTTTATTTGAAAATCTTCAACGGCTTATATCGTTCTCTGTAAATAAAAACAAATTACTGAACATATATTTCCGAAGGGTTTTTATGATGTGACGTAGATACACTGTGTGCTTAATGTGAAAGAAATCCTAACACAATAGAAGGGAATCAGCTATGAATTTACCTGTCAACAAGAATGGAGTGTCGGCAACGGTCCTTTTGTCATGTTGTAATGGATTTATTATATTCTGATGGTATGTTATAAGTGAGAATAGTTTATACAATATTTACATTGAAAAGTTAACTGCCTGAACTATCTATACGAAGATATAAGAATTATTTGTATATCAGACACAGATAGAATAAAATTTCTACTACTCTAATTAAAAAAAAAATAACTTCCATGGATAAAATATTTTCATTAATTTTTTTTTTTAGAACTCTCCGCCAGCCTCTATACAAAGCTTCATGAATCTGATTAAATTTTCGAAACATTTTTTCTACTTCTGGCAGGCATTTTGTTGAATACTATCGATGTTGATGCTGCTTTGGTCTCGTAATATAATTGAAACTAGATACCCCGTCAAAGTGAAGAAACTAGCGATCAATTTTTTTCCTGTGCTTCTCGATCGCTTCACTTTCGTAGCCGTTGGTTCGTTTTGAAACAGCCAAACTGTCAACTGATGATTTGTTTCTAGATCGTATTGATAAATCCAGGATTCATCTGTCACAGTGTCGTAAACGCGCCGAGACAAGCCTGCTTCAAATTTTTTAATCATATCACGGCACCACTCTACACGGGATTGCTTCTGAGCATCGGTGAGGTTGTGCGGCACCCAGCGCGAAACTATCCGCCTCACGCGAACGTGCAGTATGCTGAATCTCTTGTATTATGTAATTCACCTGTTTTCTTGAATTATATTTTTTTCTTCTAGCACACTTTTTTTCCGTGACAGGCGTCGTAGGACGACTACTCCTTTGTTCAACTTGCTTTGCTAACAGTAAATGGTTGCTTTGGAAGGTTCTTCATCCTTCATCAGGTTTTAGGCTACATTTAAAATCTACACACACAAAACTATCACAGCTAAGTACCTATACTTTACAAGTTTACGAGTAACAGCTAATCAAATGAGAAGTAACAACATTTTCGTACGAATTCCATTGAAAAAAACATTTGTTTCATTATAGTCGTGTTACTGTAAATTGTAATTTGGTTTATATATTAATTTTCTTTATTTAATACATTAGTATAAAGCTAGAGTGGGCAGCTAATAATTTCATAGATTACTTAAAAGATGACAATAGGTACAAAATATATAATAATAATAACAACTAACAACTTAAGTAGAAGGAGTTCTTTTATGTTACATAACTAACGTTAATTACTACCTATATTATTATGTTCCCACATTGTAAATAAGTGCTTCAGAATACTGGGCCAATCTCTAGTACGTTTGTGTTCGTTAATAAACATTAAAGAATGAATTAAATAAAAGCAATTGTTATAAGAGTTGAATGCAGAGCCGAAACCTTCGAAAGGAATGCTCTGCTTTTAACCCTCTGCACTGACATAGAATAAAAGTGCACACATTTAAAAAAATCTTCATGCAAGTAAATTTTAACATGGTCATCGATTTTTAACTCGTGTACTTAATTTTAAACGATTCCATTATTACTGCTAAACTAAATGTTTAAAATGTTGCACATAATGAAGTGTATGAATAACTAATGAATTCAAAGATCATTTTACATTCCTAATCTATACTAATATGATAAAGCTGAAGAGTTTGTTTGAACGCGGTAATATCAGGAACTTTTGGTCCGAATTGCAAAATTCTTTCACTGTTGGATAGCCCATTTATCGAGAAAGGCCATATACACGCTACGACCAATACTACCAATGCTACTCTGCTCCGTAGCAATGAGAAATTTTGCAAAAACGGGGAAAAATTACGCAGACGAATTTACGCGGGACCATTAGTAAATAATATGCCGTGTTTATGAAAACCTATTAAAACAAAACAAATATATTTAGCAAAAATATACAACAGAATTGCTTATCTCATTTTTGCATAACACGTTAATTAAATAGTGCCTAAAAGCTCTTATTAGAATGTTAGTTCATAGCAAATTACCTTAACGTACCAAAAATATTAAATTTTGTCCAAATTAGAGTAGGTACTTATGTTTGTCAATAAGCAAAAAATGTTTGAGTATTTTCTCAGCTAAGCTAATAACAAACTTAAGAGGCAAAAGTCTGAATGCCTATACTATAAAGTAATTGGTATAATCGAGCCCGCTTTTGCCTCCGCTTAGGACTTTAATACACGGTCTATTTTGAGCGGTCGCATTAGGGCTGTGTTTTTGACGTAGAATAAGCGGTGGTTGCTGCATTTAATCACATTCAGGTTCAGTGATGAATGAAATGATGATTAAGTTGTAGTCTTTAACGTGGTACATACCGAGACTGAATTATACGACGGAAAAACGCGATTGATTTAAACTAATGATAACATAATGAACGCATTTATATATGTCTAAGTAAGAGGCACTGACCAAGATTAGATACATGCAATCAAAATTACATGGAAACTTGATATGAAGTTTACTGTAGTACTTTACTGTGTACTATAACTTGATGTGCGGCAGCTGACTGCTTATTCACGTTCTTCTTTTCCGTTTACGCCGCAAGGCCATGCGAACTGTCAAAATCTTGTCATGATAGTAAATAGAGAGTTGTGCTTAGAAATGAATTAATGTGCATGCACGGTGGACATTTCTGAACGCACTGCGCGTGCGCCAGTTCGCACGGGCTTACCGCGAAAACGGAAAAAAGGATGTGAATACGGACCCTGAACTATTTTTATTTGGTGTTTTCAGTAGTATTCAACGAGCAACATGCCAGTATTATGAACCCCTTTGACTTCAACTTCAAGTCCTCGAAAGCTGTCTTATTTTTACCTGACTGTAAGGAAGGGTTATGTTTTCGCGCGTATCTTGTATGTATGTAATATTCTTTATTACCTGATATCTCACAATCCACTGAACGGATTTATACAATTAAGACGTCGTTAGATTCGTCTTGATCGCCCAAGTGTTCTTAGACTTGTGACGTTTGAAAAAAACAAATATGGCGGCGGTGAGATGTCAAAATAAAGAGGTGTGAAAAAAAAGTTGTTTTGAATACTGCAATATGGGTATCAAATTCAAGGGCTCATCTTAGGCATTTCAAAAAGGTATAACATTATTAAGACTGTAATACTAGAAAAGTTAGTCAGCAACCATTTTTTTTTAATTTTCAATACTTGACAATAGCTGTGATAAAAGTTAGTAACAACTTTTAGTAGTTGTAGGATGTAACCGATGTAACAACATCGGTTACATCCTACAACTACTAAAAAATATTAAATAAAAAAAAAAAAAAAAACTCGCCTGCACAAAAAAGATGAAAACAAGACATACAATTCAAGTTAATATTTTCATGCAGTCGGAGGTACTTAATAATGTAGGGGATCTTGTTTCCGTCTTTTTTGTGCAGGCGGGTTTTTTTTATTTTTTTTGGTTTTATTGTTTTATTTAAAGTTGGTATTATAATGTTGTTTGGTGAACGAGGGATCCGTAAAGGGTAATATCCGTTTAAACTTTCAAAAAGAAAGCTGTGAATTTGTTAGTCTTTTAGCTGCCTTATCAAACAGGCTCGATTCAATAGAGCTAGACAACATTAATTACCACGTGGCTAACTGGAACTTGCCTAAATAATAATAATAATAATAATAAAGCCCTTTATTCAGACCAACTTAGCATCTATTTACAAAGTATTAAGAACTATGAGTATGGATGTACAAATATTTTCTTTTTTTTTGTAGCTTTACTAATCTTAATCTATTCTATTGTAATATTTAATTATTTTTTGCAGGTCTGTTTGCCAGTCGGCAAAGACCAACCTTTTCCATTCTTGTCTATCTTGGGCTACTCTATTCCACGTTACTCCTGCTACCTGCCGTATATCATCGTCCCACCTTTTCTGTGGTCTGCCTCTTTTCCTTTTCCCTTCTCTAGGGTACCATCGCGTTACACGCGGAACTGTAAAGATAAACGGTATAAGAGCCGCGTTTAAGTTAGGAAATATTAAGTGAATTAATGAACACTGAAAGATGAACTTATGTTGCCTACGGGAATTATTATGTAATTAACAGTCATTAATAATTCAATGCTAATAGATATTATAACGAACTAAACATTGGTGGCCCATCTAAATAACTATTATATATGAATATTAACTCAATCCTAATTAACTAAGTACCTATGTTAGTATAATAATATTCATTACCTAACCATATTTGTGCAAATACTGTTGATTGTATTTACCCCGTTTTACTATCACTATATCTATTGACTATTTTGCCATATTACCTTATACCATTATATTCTCATTATCGAAAATTTAATTTTATTAATTTTTATCCTTAGTTATTGTTTCTGCCTTAGCATGTAAATATTGACTAATTATTAAAGATAAAGACAAAGATATATTTATTTGTCGTAACATGTGTAGAATCAGGTGTTACAATATAAATGGGACAACATGTTCTGTCTGTTAAGACGTACAAATATAAAATATTACCTACATTTCAATGTAAGACAAATATAATACACATGGAAAATATTAGCAACTATATAAATACTAAATTGTACAATTAGAAGTTAGAACAGTCTATCATTAAGGAAATCATTAATGTTATAGTATAATTTACGTACTAAGAGGTTTCTAAGGTTACGCTTAAACATATTAACGTTCATATCTTTATAGGTATTGGGTAAATTATTAAATATTTTATATTGTTTTTAAACTTTCGTGATTTTTATACATATTAGATATATTTCGGGACTTAATCGCGTGAATTATTTAAGGTACGAATCGTGGTCACAGGTCGACTGATGGCAGCTTAGTGATGTCTCCGTGAGGTGCGGGTTTTTTTTATTTATTCCAGGATAGTACGCGAAGCGGTTGAGATCAAGAGGTACAAAAATTTCGTACCTCTAAATAATTCACGCGATTGAGTCCCCAAATATATCTAATATTGATTAATTGTTATTCGTGTGACATTGAAACGAAGTATCGATTATTCTTTGTATGTTTATTCTTTACTAAAAATGTAATTCATCACTTGAGCCTGTAAATTGATATTATTAAAATTGATCGATCTAATATTGATAAAATTGATCGACAAAAAAGTGATAACGTCTTAAGAAAACGTTGATGACATTGTAATAAACAATCACGACTGTGACAGCTTTATTGGACTCGAACGGCCACGATACTTCAGCTTACCGTTTCGTGCGTGCAACCCGTCATCATTTTATAAGACGTTATCACGTCAAAAACATGAAACTTTACCCGTTTAAAGCAATTTGTACTATTGAATGAAACAATAAACCCACGGCTCCATTTTTATAACTCCCCAGTCCTGCCTAATTTTGGCAACATTCCGCGCAGTTTATACTAAAGTGGGGCATAAATTACAGAGTTAAAAAGTGCACGGACTCTTACAGTAAGAAGGCTGAATGCAATTTGTTGAATTTAATGACCGTTGTTGAGTACACGACTGTACTACAGAATACAAAGGTACAAAAAGATGGCTCCCTACAGCAAGCGAAAACAGGCTTACGCACACATACATAAAAACGAACGGATATCTCGGTCAAACTTGGTTGAATCTCAACCGAAACAGCTCAAATTGTGAACGTCTACACGTATGTTTGCGTGATTTTTTTGGTTCAGCTTAAGCCGGTCCAGTAACTAAGTATTTTGTGAATATACTGTGAACTGTAACAAAGCTATTGTTTTGTTCTCGCAATTGAAAACTCGAGAAGAATTGTTGAGAGTCTCATTTCAAATTGGATTAAAAAGTTGGTCGTTTGAAATTCCAATTGTTTATGTGATGTGGATTAGATTATGTGTTTGTGCTTTGTTTTGTCGTCACTCGTGCAGAAATTTATGAATTAGTATGATAATTTTAATAGGCAATTCTTGCCAATTACTTTATTAATTATTACTTAGGAAGGATAGAAAGATTTGAGGTTTAGTAACAAAGTGCCGATAGATGGTTCGATTCCGGCCCCGGCTTGGCATATGAAAGTTTTGGGTTCGTGTTGGGTGGATTAATTTTCACAATAAAAATAATTACGTTAAGACCATCCATGTTTTTTGTTGCTGGGTAAAACTAATTTAATCAGGGTTAAAAATGGAACATAATTGCGTTGTTAGTATATTGAATTTTACAGAAAGATAAATTAAATTACTGTTGTTATTGTGCGAATGAACAGGAATAACGTAAGAGTGTAGGGTTCCGCAGCTGTTACTACAAATAAATGCACTACATAAGAAAAAATCGATCGCAAAAAGTGCACTAGCAATAGAGCGTATCTTCATGGCACTTACGTCCTTCTGTTGAGAAGTGCAGTTTTCCAGTTGTTCCGCAATAACTCAATACGGTATATCCGATTATGTGAAATATAATTTTATCTCAAAGTATTTATATAAGTTATTTTTTCCTTTAATTTTTTTTTTATATTATTACCTATATGGTTTAAAAGATAAAGGGGAGGGACACGATTTTTGCAACTTTCGGAGCGATTTTCGAAAATATACACATAATTAAAAAAGTCAATACGGTATATCCGATTATGTGAAATATAATTTTATCTCAAAGTATTTATATAAGTATTTTTTTTCTTTTATTTTTTTTTTTATATTATTACCTATATGATTTAAAAGATATAGGGGAGGGACACGATTTTTGCAACTTTCGGAGCGATTTCCGAAAATATACACATAATTAAAAAAGTTTTTAAAGTGTTTTTAAAAAAACCTGTCGAAAGATGTATGCCACATGTAAATGTTTTATGAAAAAGGTACCTCCTAGAAATATCAATTATAATAATCTATTTTATTTAGAGACTTTTTAACCAGAAAGCATATGTCAGTCCCATCGTACCCTAAGCATATACAATTCACTGTAAATCTTAATTACATTAAAAGAGCCTTGAACCTGAACAGGGCTTCTGCAGCAACGCTATTAGGATGAGACAAAACTTGGTGGAAAGTGCCTACATCAGTTCTGTTCAGGTCTGGGTCGATACTAAATTACTTCTAATAGGCTCATATCGAACACATTTCTTCAATAAGTGGTGTAAGTCCTCCTCGACACCAACCTCTTTACAATTAGCTGATGTGATTTTCTTCGTCATGAAAGCGGACGTTTCGCATGGAATGTGTCTAGATCTCAGGCTATGAGCTGTAACAACTTATTAATTTTCAAACATTTATGACATTGTAATAAACAACCGTGCCTGTGACAGCTTTAGGGGACCCGGGCGCGTGCGCCTTACGGCAACAATACTTCATCCTATCAGCAGGCGGAATCACCATTCGTGTTGCTTAGCAACTAGTCAATAACATGACTGCTTAGCAACCAATCAAACGTGACCTGTTACGTGACACTTTTTCTAAGACGTTAAAAAAGCTATTATACACACACATACCAATACATTCCATGACTAATGGCCCAAATAATTTAAAAAAGTTACAGGTAAATAAGGTTTACTAGTGACACAATAGTTTGCACTTTGTGTGGAGTTAAGTTGTTGAACACGCGCGGTCGCCCAGCATGACTGTGGTCTCCACTAGTTAGAGCCAGAGCTCTCGTGTACATTGGCGATTCTGTTTAACTTTGAGCTGTGCTCGCAAATTATATGTCGAAGTTTCTGCATAGATTATGAGTTATCAGAGATATGCTATAGTGTACGTTAAACTTTAGGGTCTGTTTGAGTTTTATAGAATGAAGGTTTCGTATAAGTACTTTAAGTTCTTATGCGAAATGTTTGATGGATGATATACGACTTTGTTCTTGAAGAATATAGTGTAAGATATAAGTGACTGTACGGTTTAATAATTTTAAATTTTAAAAAGATTTTTTTTAAATTTTGACATGGATTTTACCCGACGAAAAACAACGTAGGTGGTTCTCAAGTTACCTTGTAATTTGTTATGTACGATCAGTGAAGCACCAATCAATAAGGTTATACATAATTATGATTGCATTCTGTACGTGAAACACTCTAAAAGCATGATTGTTTCATCGTCATGTCTGTAGCCATGAAAGCATAATTTAAAATAATGTCGTAATTAAATGAATGACATAAACATATTTGTACCATGTTTGTCTTCAAAAACAATGGATTCCCGCACTAATAAGAGCAGTGTCGGTCATCATTTTGAAGATGAATACTTGAGCACGCACACTCACTAACTCAGGCACAATTTTAGCCACTTCTCTGTCAACATCCTTTTGTGTATCGTAATTGTGTCTTGATTATGAATTTTAATGGAAGTTTCATAGCTTTTGTATCTTGTTGATTAAATTTAGGATCGACGAAACTGATACATCTAACATTGCTAGTCTTTAAAATACCTATTATCTAGAGACGCGAAAAGTTGCGCGTTGTTAGGTGCTTTGCATCGCGCGGTGCGTGAAGCAATTTTCTGTTTATAGATAGACGTGAAACGTAGTAACATGAATTGAATAGGAAATATAAAGTTACACGCCTATTGAGCATGAGTCCATTTTCTTAGTATTGTGATGCCACATCATTGCCCTTTAGATCATTTATGAATAACAACATACATACATACATACATATCAACCCATAAGATGGCCCACTGCTGGGCACGGGTCTCCCCAGTAGAACCTACTAGTATGTAGATCCTGGGGGTAACTGCCATAATCGCCACGCTTGGCGAGCGGGTTGGCGATCGCAGTAAGGCTTTAAGTACGCAGAGGACGCTGCTGCCCGTCCTCCGGGGTGAAATCCCTTAGTCGCCTTGACGACACCCACGGGTCGAGATGGGGTGGTACTATTCTTAAGCCGGCACCACACGGCATCATGAATAACAAATCAAAGTTTATTTAATTCACGTTGCATTCAACGCCAGTTGGACCCGCTTCAGTGTCGGTGCTACTCGGAAAAAGGAATCTCAATGTAAAGGGTAGTATCATCTACCCCTGTAGTTCTAGTGAAAAATATTTTTTTGCCTGGCCTGTTGGTCTAGTGGTTAGTGACCCTGACTGCTAAGCCGGAGGTCGTGGGTTCGATCCCCACCCAGGATAAACTTTGTTTAATGAGCACGATGGCTTATTCTGTGTCTGGGTGTTATTTATCTATAATTTATATGTATTTAGAAATATATAACTATGTTTGTCAGTTGTCTGGTTTCCATAATACAAACTCTGCTTAGTTTGGGATCAAATAGCGTTGTGTGAGTTGTCCCAAGATATAATTATTTGTTTTGTTATTAATAAATGTTCTAAAGGACAATGATGTGGCACCACAATACAAAGTTGGTTTATACCAACTTTGTATTGTGGTGCCACAACGATTATTCGTTAAAAGGTTATTTTACTGGAGATTTTTTATATTTACAGTAGTAAGGGCCTTACAGACACATGAGTTCCCTACTGATAGAACTATAATAATAATAATATAATAATATAATATCTTGGGACAACTCACACAACGCTATCTGATCCCAAATTAAGCAGAGCTTGTACTATGGAAACCAGACAACTGATAAACATACTTATATATTTCTAAATACATACATATTATAGATAAATAACACCCAGACACCGAATAAACCATCGTGCTCATCACACAAAGTTTTATCCTGGGTGGGGATCGAACCCACAACCTCTTGCGTAGCAGTCGGATACACTCCCACCGCGCCACAGAGGAGATTTATATATACAAAAATATAATTTTAGTTATATCAGAAGGGAAAAGTATTTTGAAATTGTGGAGCTTTTATCACCTACCTTACCTTTTATATTTGTTAGGTTTGTTAAGCTGCCTCTGTGGCGCAGTGAGAGTGTCCGACTGCTACGCGTACGACCACGCGTAGCAGTCAGACACACTTCGTTGTTCGATTTCGGGTTTCGATTCCCACTCGGGACACCACTTTGTGTGATCCACAAATTGTTGGTCCGAGTCTGGGTGTATTTTGTAGTCGTGACTCGTATGTTTGTAGAGTCCCCCGTAACACAGGTCTTGTACACTACTGCGGGTGTCGTCTTTTTTAAATAAAATAAAATAAATATATAATTAAATCTATGAAATATAATCTATTCAAGAACTGTAATAAGCTCACAGGCTCTATAAATCAATGAACGATTACGCATTCACAATCGAAACATCAATCAAATCATTTCTAATGGCGAAGCGCAGTATGGCACCCATGTTGGATTTCACAGTGACGTCACTTGACATATGGATGGTAAGGGTGAGCATGTATTGATAAATGTTCACTGTACAGGAGGGGATCCTAATGGGGGTTTGAAGATGAAGATAGAAGGATTTGTCTGTTTGTGTTTATGACGTCGTGTGATGTTTCAATTGTGCTTGGATTTTGATTTGATTTACAAAATTGGTAGTGTTAAAATGCATAACGTAGAAAAATGATTTTAAAACGATTGTATTCTTTTTGACATTTACAATACATTTTTATTTTTAGGGTTTTGTAGCCAAAATGGTAAAAACGGAACCCGGAATTTTACTAAAGCTGTCACAGGCACGGTTGTTTATTACAATGTCATAAATGTTTGAAAATTGTCATCGGTAAACAGACTTTAAAAATTGTTTGTCTACCATTTTTTAATAGAATAATGTGCCAAAATATCAGAAGTTATTGTGAATACAACCAACGACCTGGTGAAGCTCGCAGCTACTGGATGCGGGTGACGCAGGACTGGTCGTCATAAAAAAGGTTTCGTTAAAACTCTAGTCCATCCTGTTTGGTCGGTATATTTTGATGTACGAACACATGCTACAATTGAAATATAATTTTATTAAGTAAAACATGATTACTACTAGTACTTATTCACTATAAAAATACAGCTAATAATAAATGTGTTGTACCAGATTACATCTCTGTCTTACACCAAAGATGATCTGTAAAAAATCTATTTCCACTTCATTATACCTATTGCTTCGCAACAGCAGCAGCAATAATATTACTGAATGCGTTTGAAGTAAAGTAAGCATAGCAAACAAGGAGGGGTAACTCTCCGAAGTTAGAAGTACTCGTAGTTTATGCCTGTTCGGCTGCATGGGAAAGTAAAGTATTGGATGCGGAGGCTCAATGCACTCGCATATAACTTATTCGAGAGAGTGTACCGTCAGGCCAATAGTTTTTGTTTGCTCTTGGTTGTTCGTTCACTGTGCGATATATAACTTGGCTAGTATACAATGTTATTCTTAGTATATTGCAAACCTGAAAGTAGTTTGCTCAGAATCTGTAACACAATCCAATGGGGTAGTTTTTGAACCATGTTATATTTTTCAATTAATTAATCAATCAATAATTAATTTATTATTATCTAGCTGTCCCGCGCAACTTCGTCTGCGTAAATTTTCCCCGTTTTTGCAGCATTTCTCATTGCTGCTCCGCTCCTATTGGTCGTAGCGTGATGTTATATAGCCTATAGCTTTCCTTGATAAACAGGCTATCCGCAATTCGGATCAGTAGTTCCTGAGATTACCGCGTTCAAACAAACAAACTCTTCAGCTTTATAATATTAGTATAGATTCTAACAGTTCAAATCCCGAAATCACTTATGTTTCAATAATTACCATGGATTACGTACTACGGGAAGCAATAGGGACAATAGCGCGGGGAACACAAGACAACTTAGATGGCTTGTAACTCTGCAAGTATTCAAAATTTTAATTTTCTTTTATTTATATGATTTCTTAAAATGAAAATCTTTCTGGGGTGTCTGAGCTTTGCAATATACCAAAAATAATCTTGTATATAGTAGTTTTATAGTAAATTTTTAATAGTATAGTACCTTTAATTTGTTCAAATTGTGGCTAAGTTTCTACTAGAATTTTAAAAAAGAATAATGTATAACAAATTTTAACAGACCTAATTAAAAACAAAATGCTAATAACCTCTCTCTTTTTATTTTTGAGTTGATTATCTAAGCGTAATTTTTTAGTAAATTTCTTAGAATAAATGGTGGAACGGTTCAAAAACGCGGTCTTATGGATTTAAGACGTAAATATCTATTTATTTTAATATATTTTCACATATTAAACGCTGGGAAAAAGATGACTGCACAACTTTTGGCCACTTTCACAACTTAATTCTTAATTTGTCACAGTTAGTAGTTCTTTTCAACAGCTTTGTCAAAAAATGGGTCGCTTTTGGTTACTTAACATACAAAATAGCTCAAAATAAAATGTGATCGTTAATAATTCTATAGGTACTAACTAATATTACAAAGAGGAAAGATTTGTATTTTTGTATGTAACGAATAAATGTTAAAATTACTAAACCGATTTCAAACATTATTTCACCGTTGGGAAGCTACACTATCCCCGGCTGACATAGTCTACTTTTTATCTATGTGTACGGGAACTATGAGTAAAACCGCGAGGCATCCACTAGTACATTATATTGATGAACGATCACATTTGATTTTGACTTCAGTTTTTTCATACAAAAAAAATATTGGTTTTTATTAAAAAGCTAATAATTGTTTGTATGAAAGTTTGGTTATATCACTTTTATTAAAAAGCCAATATTTGTTTGTATGAAAAAACTTAAGGTATAATCATGACAATTCTAACAACAAAAGTTTTAGATATGTTACAGACCCCTGCGAAAAGTAAAATGAAAAGAATTGACTATTGACTTTTACTGAAAACTAGTCCTGAAAAACTAAAGAGAAATACGACATTGGCTTAAAAGCCTTTAGTCTATCACTAAAAAGAAATTACAAACATGTAGCTTTTGTACTTGCAACAACAGCATCGTTTGTATCCTTTTTTTAGTGTATTGTTTTTCAGGGTTAATATAAGGATTAATGCGCTTATTACACCACACTAAATCAGGGACCCTAAACCCTTATTAAGAGAGGTATAATAAGAGTTAGGGCCCTAATTCTCTAACAAATTTTCAAGGTCACCTTGATTTAGGGTCCTGATTTAAGGTAGTTTAATAGCTGTTTTAGATGATTAGGGAGTTTTAAAATCAGATACGTTAACATTGCGTGTCAATAAAAGATCATATTTGTTTTTATTGTGACTGAAATTTAAATGTATAAACCTTCAATGACACTTAACAGGTTAGTGTTATATACCTAGTCTGGCCATAAATACTGTTACAATTAAAAATAAGAAAGATATTACATTTGAATTTGGAATCTGTCATTTTTATACGATTGTTCATTGTATTTTCTAATTTTGGCGCCAATACATTGTACAATATTTTGCTATATTAAAATGGAGTGGGGTGATAAAGAAAACCGAATCGCTGTGATTGCATTACACAAAGTTGGTATGGAGCCGAATGTAATTTTTAAAACTCTCCATACGCTTGGTATTAGTCAAATGTTTGTGTACCGGGCTATTAATAGGTACAATGAGACCTTCTCTGTTTGTGACAGAAAAAGATCTGGCCGTCCACGTAGTGTTCGTACGAAAATGGTGGTCAAAGCAGTAAGGGAAAGAATTCGAAGAAATCCTGTCCGAAAGCAAAAGATTTTATCTCGGGAGATGAAGATAGCACCCAGAACCATGTCACGCATTTTAAAAGATGACTTAGGACTTGCAGCCTATAAGAGACGCACTGGTCATTTTTTAACTGATAATTTAAAAAAGAATAGGGTGGTAAAATCGAAGCAACTACTGAAGCGGTACGCAAAGGGAGGTCACAGAAAAATTTTGTTTACGGATGAGAAAATCTTTACAGTTGAGCAACATTTTAACAAACAAAATGACCGTATTTATGCTCAAAGCTCTAAGGAAGCTTCCCAATTAGTCGACAGAGTGCAACGTGGGCATTATCCGACTTCAGTGATGGTTTGGTGGGGTGTTAGCTATGAAGGAGTGACTGAGCCATATTTTTGTGAAAAAGGTATCAAAACATCGGCACAAGTGTATCAAGATACCATTCTTGAGAAGGTAGTTAAACCCCTTAACAACACCATGTTCAATAACCAAGTATGGTCCTTCCAACAAGACTCAGCGCCGGGTCATAAAGCTCGGTCCACGCAGTCTTGGTTGGAAGTGAACGTTTCGGACTTCATCAGAGCTGAAGACTGGCCGTCGTCTAGTCCCGATCTTAATCCGCTGGATTATGATTTATGGTCAGTTTTAGAGAGTATGGCTTGCTCTAAACGCCATGATAATTTGGAGTCCCTAAAACAATCCATACGATTGGCAGTGAAGAATATTCCCATGGAAAGAGTGAGTTAAGGAACCCCAATCTCCTAAAGTGCATTTCAGCAAGCAAAATCAATAGAACATTCGACGTCAACTCAGCACTTTATCTAGGACATGCGTCACTTCTTAAAAGTGCCGCATTAGCAACTAATTTATAGTATATAAGATGGTCATTTTTGTAAGATAAATCAATTACTGTTACGCTGTAAGTCTGTCCAAATAAAGTTATATTTTTAACTCTTCCGAAGTCGGTCTTTTAATTGGCGCAGCCGGTAGGATCTCTGTAGTCAGTCTGTCACGTATCCAAATCTACGAGAAGCAGCCGACGTCCGTTTCTACGGTTTAGCAGAGATCTCCGAACAAACAAATTTATTAAGAAACCACTCAAGCATCGGGAGAAGAGCAGCAGCCAGGCAGTAGTTCAAGGAGCATGGAGATAGTTGCGGAACTGTGAGTAAATCTTTTCACCTTCCTTTCAGCTCTCCTATTGTTCCATAACCTTGTAATAATTCTATGTGTGTGTATTATTAGGGATTGGACAAAGCCGTAATAATATTTTCATAGAAATTTTAGGTGTAGGTACGTAGTTCTTATTTAGATTGTGTTATTTGTCTTTATATATATCTTGTGTGTTATTTTCACATCTCAAGATGGAAGGCATAAACCGTGTACCACAAGAGATTATTAAAATCATTCCTTTATTTGATGGCGATACTAGAATGTTACCCTTATTTATAAAAAAATGCGAATATGTACTAGCGGCGTACAGTGGGGACATTACGCAAAACATTTATTTATTTCACATATTAACGAGTAGGTTATCAGGCGAAGCAGCCAAGTTAGTAGGAGAAAGAGATTCCATTGAAACGTGGGATGACCTAAAAAGCTTGTTAAACCAACACTTCGGTGATCCGCGTACCGAAGACTGTTTAGCATTAGAATTAGAAACTTGTAAAATTAATAAGGGCGAAAGTTACCTAGATTTTTGTCATAAGATACAGTATATGAGAAGTATTCTGTTTGCTAAATTATCTGAGACTATTGCTGATGATACCCTACGAACAGCAAAGAAAGTCATTTATAATCATAGAGCGATGCATGTTTTCTTATATAATTTACCGCAGTATCTAGTTAGATTAGTTCGATTACGGGATGTCTCAACATTAGAGGACGCATTAAAAGTTGTGTTAGAAGAACAGAACTTTCAAACGGTATATGAGTCTAAGACCAGTGACCACCGTATTATAAATCGAAATAATAAACCCAACTTTTCCAATTCTAACACCCAAAGGCGTAACTTACCCAGTACATCTGTACCGAATAGCGCTACAAACAGCTCGTTTACGCCGAACAATTCGTTTCAATTTAGAAACTTTAGACATAATAATAATTCATTTAACAATCAAAGTAATTATAATCGTGCCAATAATTCATATAACAACTATTCGGCACCACAATTAAGTAGGTCACCGTTTCCGTTTGCGCAACAAATGCAACCCGCGGCGTATGCATCGCGGATGCCTTCTGCAACGCAAGCATCGACGTCAGGCACAAACACCGATGTCACTATGCGCACTGCAAGTTCGCGACGCGTAAATTACATAAATAACAATAATGATATAGACACATTGGATAATCAAAGCAATGGACAGGAATGTGTGAATGAATGCCCCACTTCGGGAAATTTTCAGATAACGGCCTCGTCAGTGGAGAGCGAATAATAATTAATTGTAATAAACGATTAAATTTACCTCATATAGTTATACCCGAATTAAATTCAGTTTTTATGATAGATACAGGTAGTGTTAGATCATTCATAAGCCCATATATTGCGAATAAGTATTTTAAAAGCTATTAACAGTATGAACCTTTCGAAGTTGTTAGCACTCACGCTTCGAGTTTACATAGCGAAACAGCAACTATTCCATTACCAATTACGTTTAGGATTAACGAATCCCATAAGTTTTATGTTTATAGTGTTGACAATAGATATGATGGTTTAATAGGTAGCAATTTGCTTAAACAATTACATGCTAAAATTAACATGGAAAATCAAGTTTTACATTTAAAAAACACGGATATTCCAATAATATATACACCGCCTATGAGAGAGGTATACAATCTACCTTCTCGTAGCGAGGTAAGAGTAAAACTTCCCGTCAATTTATTAGATGGCGATGCTGTATTGGATTTTAAACAGTTTTCGGAAGGGATTCGAATGCCCTCCGCATTAGTTAAGTGTTTTAAAGGCTACGCATCAACGGTTATCCAAAATTATACCAACGAAACTAGAAATTTAGTAGTAACAGGGCCATTTGAAGTAGAACCTTACATACAAAGCCCGTCAAATAGTGTTAATTTTACCGATAATAATAGGGAAATAGATAAATTACTCGCAGAAAACTTAGGAAAATTACAGTTAGAGCACATGAATTTAGAGGAACGTAACATGATTAAAGGAATCTGTCAGGAATATAAAGACATATTTTATTGCGAGCATATTCCATTAACTTTCACAAATCAGGTGAAACACGTAATTAGGACGAAAAATGAAGACCCTATAAATATTAAGGCATATAGATTACCCCCAGTACAAACACAAGAAATTAGAAGGCAGGTAGACAAAATGTTAAGGGATAATATTATTCAGGAATCGTACTCCCCTTGGAGTGCTCCCGTTCATCTAGTTCCAAAGAAGTTAGATTCTTCTGGACAGCAAAAATGGAGAATGGTAGTAGACTATAGGCGACTTAATGACATAACCACCGACGATAAATATCCTTTGCCAAACATTAGCGACTTGTTTGACATGTTGGGCAAGAGTACCTACTTTACAACCCTAGATCTTGCTAGTGGCTATCATCAGATCGAAGTTCAGGAAGAGGATAGGGCTAAAACTGCTTTCAGTACACCTTCAGGGCATTATGAATTTAATAGAATGCCTTTTGGGTTAAAGACTGCTCCTGCTACTTTTCAGCGAGCAATGGATAACGTCTTAAGAGGCCTACAAGGCTTACATTGCCTAGTGTACCTTGATGACGTCATCATATTTTCAAAAAGCTTACCTGAGCACATAGAGAAACTTAGAGCTGTTTTTGATAGGTTCCGTAAAACAAACTTAAAAGTTCAACTCGATAAATCTCATTTTCTTCGAAAGGAAGTACTATATTTAGGGCATACCATAACTAGCGAAGGGTTAAAGCCAAACAATGACAAGATTAATGCCGTTTTAAACTACCCTATACCAGAAACAGTGACACAAATCAAAAGTTTTCTGGGACTTATAGGATACTATAGGAAGTTTATAAAAGATTTCGCGAAAATTACTAGACCTTTAACAGCCTGCTTAAAAAAGGGACGCAAAATAATTATTGACGAACAATATAAAGAATGTTTTGAAACATGTAAAAAGCTGTTAACAAACGCCCCTTTGTTACAGTATCCTGATTTTAGTAAACAGTTCATTTTAACCACCGATGCATCCAACTTTGCAATCGGGGCTGTACTGTCACAAGGAGCAATAGGCTCAGACAAACCTGTTGCATACGCTAGCAGGACTCTAAGTGACACTGAAGCTAAATATAGCACAATTGAAAAGGAGTTGCTAGCCATAATATGGGCAGTTAAGCACTTCAGACCATATCTGTATGGTAACAAATTTACCATTTATACAGATCACAGGCCTTTGGCATGGCTGTATTCTTTAAAAGAACCGAATAGCAAACTGACGCGATGGCGTTTAAGGCTCGAAGAATATGATTATGAAATACATTATAAAAAGGGTCCCCAAAACACAAATGCGGACGCCTTGTCTAGGATTAAAATTAATGCTATTGACGATGACTTAGATTCGATTTTCGTAAATGTAGGTGATAGGAAAGAGCGAATCAAAAAAATTGTAGAGGAATTGGAACACGACCTCTCTTTTGAGGAAAACCCTATAGAGACGATAGAACTTTCGGACTCTGACGATGGGGTTACCGCGCACTCAGTTTCAAATAGGGAACATGAAGGTATTCCCATCTTAAATGAAGCAATAGACACTAAACCCAGACAAATCCTGGTACATTCTTGGTTTAAAGATAAATTAGCGGTTAAAGATCTTTCTAATAATAAACAAAAAATATTTGAAGTTCATTTACCAACGAATAATGATAAATTAGTCAAAGACTTTTTAAAAGAGTATATTAACCCAAAATACAAATATTTTATATATTTTGAACACCCATCGTTTAGGAAAATATTTTCCAATATGGTTGTAAAATTGTTCAAAAAGGATACAGTTAAATTGACAGAATGCACAGAAAGGGTTATAAATTTAACAGAATCAGAGGAAGACCAGAAAGAAGTTATTTTAAAGTATCACAATGGGTTAACGTCCCATAGAGATATTAACGAGACTCTAGCAAAACTTAAAAGGTATTACTGGTGGGCGAATATGAAAGATGTAAAAGAATGAAGTATGAGAGAAAACCTATCAAACCAAATATACAGTTAACACAAACTCAAAATAGTCCTTTTCAAGAAGCTTTTATGGATTTAATGTATATTGAAGGAAAATATTATTTGACTATTGTAGATGCTTTCAGTTAATTAGCACAGGCTATCGAGGTACCTAATAGAAGCACACCGGAGACAGTTAGGGCACTAATTAAGTATTTTAGTATGTATGGATTACCTAGGAAATTAAATTGCGATTCAGGAACAGAATTTAACAATACCCTGATCAAAGAAATGTTAAGTTTATACAAAATCGAGTTGCACATAGGAACACCAAATAATCCCAGTTCTATGGCAATCGTAGAAAGGTTCCAGTCTACAATAATTGAGATGTATAGGTTGGCTAAGTATGATAAAAACGATCTTGATGCGGCATCTGTCATGAGCTACGCTATTATGGGTTATAATAATACCATACATACGGCCACCGATTTTACACCTTTCGAATTAGTATTTGGACACACTAGTTCAGGAAACGTATTCGATATCGAGAGAGAGAAAAACTTAACACAAAAACTATTGTTAGATCATAGAAAACGACTTAAAGTACTTTATGAATTTGTAACAGAGAAATTAGAAACTGATAAAATACTAGTTAGAGACAAGAGAGGTGGGGAAGAGGTTCCGCCACTTAAATTAGGAGATAATATTTTTATGAAAACTACTAGAACTAGGAAAGGTAAAGAAAAACCACGTTATGAAAAAGCAAAAATTATTGGTGAAGTCCAGCGTAATATACATAGTACCCGTAGAACTAAATAATCGAGCAACACGAGTAACAATAAAAAATGTAAAACGTCCTCCACAGGTCATGCCTAGTACTTCTGGTACTAGTGATTTCAGCGCAATCCCTGGACCTTCAAAACCTCGGTCAGAACCCGGGGATAACTTCACTGAAAATGGGAGTAGCAGTGAAGAGGATTAGTTACTGGACTATATTTAAGACTCTAGACTTAGAATCTGTAGGCATACAAATAGATAATAATATTCAGGATTTTAATGTTGTTAAAACTAAGATTATCGAAAACAAATTTAACAATGAAACTGTAGGAATAGAAGATCAAATAGAATATTTATTAAAATTAAGTCAGGATAGGTTATCGCAAATTATACCCTTTAATTATAGAACCAAACGAGCACTGTTAGCCCCATTAGGCTCAGTAATAAAAGCTATTTCTGGTAATTTAGATGAAGATGATGCCATTAAATACGATAACGAAATACAAACGTTACAACATAAAGAACATGTCATCGAACGTAGAGTATCATCAATGCAGAAGGCTTTTGATAGGCTAGTAAACGATTCTGAAACAATTAATTCAACTATTAAAAAGCTTGGCTTAGAAACGAATGAAATTGAAAAATTCGTTCAAAGTGAATCTAGGTTTAATAACTTGTTTCACATAATTAATGTCATGTATCAAATTCTAAGCAACTTTCGGACTTGTTACGAAGACATACAAGAGATTGAAACAGCTATTGCTTTTAGTAAATTAAACGTACTGCATCAATCTATCTTATATAGTACAGAACTATATAATACCTTAGAAGTTATAAGTAAACATGCCAGAACAATATATCCTATTAATAAAAGTAATTTGATTAAATTAGAACGTAGTATAGTCGTTAAATCCTATTTTAATAGTGGTAAGTTAATTTTTGTTTTAGAAGTTCCCCTAATAGGCGACGAAACATATGGTTATTACAAGGTAATTCCTATTCCAATTTTCCAAGCTCCTAATACTTTTACTATTATTCCTAAATTCCCTTACATAATGGTGAATGGATTGAAATACATGCCCGTAACTAGCTTATGTGCAGAGATCGAAAAGGATAAATTCATCTGCGATGAAGACAACCTGGCCCAGTACCCAACGGAGACCTGCATTGAACAGATATTGTTGATGAAGAATAACTATACAAAATGCATTCGGAACCACATAAAGATCGAGAAAACTAAGGTGCAAAAGGTGACTAGTAGTCAATGGTTGGTCTACACTGAAGAAAACCTTATCATTACCGAGAACTGTAATGCTGAAATTCGCAAGTACAATATTCTTGGCACATATATTGTAACTCCGAACACTCAATGCGAAACTCAAATAGGAGAAGTCATTGTTGCTGCTACCAGGAACACTACAATATCCAGTCTCCAGCTTCCAGCGGTTCAGATGCCCGAGTTACAGCACGACATTGAGACGAGGACTAGAAAAGTGGACCTAAGGAACGTGGACTTCAACAACGTAAAAGAGATATTACAAAGTGCGAGATTCAGTGAAGAAGACGATACAACTCAGTTTATAACAATAGGAATTAGTGTTTGGACCATTTTTGTGTACATAATTATAATAATTGTTATCATTGTTTCCATACTGTATAAATTCAGAACTTTTGTTTTTCATATAAATTCTCCAAAGGTGTCTGCAACGCCTTCGGATAATTTATCTCTTAGGGAGGGAGGAGTTAAGGAACCCCAATCTCCTAAAGTGCATTTCAGCAAGCAAAATCAATAGAACATTCGACGTCAACTCAGCACTTTATCTAGGACATGCGTCACTTCTTAAAAGTGCCGCATTAGCAACTAATCTATACTTATAATAAATCTGTAGAGAGGTCAATTCTGTACATGAAATATATTTCCAAAATAACTATCAGGGGGTGATTAGGGATCGATACTGATGCCAAAAATGCAATCAGTAAATTTTTTGTCTGTCTGTCTGTCTGTCTGTATAACCGTTATAGAAACAAAAACTACTCGACGGATTTTAACGAAACTTGGTACAATTATTTTTCATACTCCTGAGTTGGTTATAGAATACTTTTCATCACGCTACAATCAATAGGAGCAGAGCAGTGAAAGGAAAACGGGAGAAGTAACTCCATTTTTTAAGCTTCCGTCGCGTGTGACCTTAATGGTTAAAGCTACACAGAAATTATGTATGACGGAAATGTTCTCCTTAAAATTATATAAAAAATATCCCACGACAGCATATGTCTATATTTTATGGTTGACTCACAATATCACGTATAACTCCCGATAGCTTAGCAGTTCGAAGCTTTCTAATTATATTTGTCTACTCTTACGTTTATAACACCCTCAGTCATCCCTAATTTAAAAAGTTAACATAATTAACTATTCCATAAAAAAGAATCATAGAAATCGGTATATAAACACCAAAGTTATACATGAAATACGCTAATAATAAGCCATCGCGCGTGAATACTGAATCATGCTATCTATCTATACCTATACATATTATAAAATTGAAAATTTCACGTGTCTGTACATGGCCGAACTTAGTGAAAAAAAATATTAGGAAATGTTCGAAAGAGTATTTAAACACTTTGCTGCATTTTTAGAAATGTCTGTCTGTCTGTTTGTTTGAACACGAATCACGCAAAAACTACTAGACAGATTCGGTTGAAATTTTGCACGTGCAATTTAATAGATGCGGATTAACATTTAGGCTATAAATTATCACGTTTTTTCCCATAGGAGCTAAGCAGTAAGGGATAATGTCTGTAGCTATTTTTCGTTATAAAACAGTAACTACTTGACGGATCTTTATGAAAATTTACAGTTTTATAGTAAATACTATACCTAGGACATTATTTACACTATGAATCATTACGCTAGCGTCTATGGGTAACGAGTAGCAACGTATTTTTTGTCGCACCATAATGGTTTATCACAATTTTTTCCACAATTAGACATTATCTTTAATTGTAACCCATGGAATACATAACTTCACGCTAAAACTATAAGCAGCTATACACAACATTTTTAAGTTTCATATAAGAACAGTTATTTTGACGTGGTATGTAGCGAACAGTATAGCCTCGAAGGCTAGCGGTCTTTGACGGCGACGAAGTCTTTTTATATTTTTTTAAAATTGTCTTTGTCCTTTTTTAATTTTTTTCTCAATGTTATAGTTATTTTTTGACCATAGGTAACTTATTTGCTTTGGTTAATATTTTTTTATATTAAAAATCAAGTGAAATATGCACTTATGTAAGATATCTATAGGTATTGCATGCACTGCTGAGAGTAATGAATTAATCGTAGTAGAAATGAAAAACAATATTACATTCCAATTTAACAAGTATTCGATATTTTCCAGAATTGATGTGTTTGTGCTCAAAAAAAAGACATTACACACGTAAAAACGTGTAGCACCATCTATGAAATCAAATTGGTCACCGTGATCAAACAATTCCTTATTTGTGAAAACGCTTATTAGGGTATAGGTGCTTACGATGACGGATTCATTTTTTGCTGAGTGGCAACATTCTCCTATTTATTTAATTAAATTGCTTAAATTAATAAAAAAACATTAAGTATTAGAAGAAACTTCACTGGTTTTGAAAGTAGATGGCGTTGTATTCAATAATGTTCTATACTTAATAAAAGAAGTTTTTAGAAATGTTTGTCTGTCTGTCCGTTTGTTTAACCACGCATCACACAGGTGCATCGGGGATCATGTTTTGGGGTTATGGTTGGATATCAAGTGTTCATCAATTCAAAGATAATGAATGACTTATCGGCCAAGTGTGAGTAGTTCGGGTGACGGGAGGTGGGGGGTCATTGTCTGTCAACGCGGAGTCTGGGGAAGGGGGAGTCCATGTCTTTATTTTTACTTGCATCATTGTAACATCTAAGAGTGCACTCTCTTATATGTAAAGTGGGGATGTGATTTTTTTCTCACCTACCCCATCGTGTGGGGTATCATTAGATAGGTCTTATAAAAAGCGTTTAGGGTTTGTGAAGACTATTTTTAGATTTAAGGATTCCTTTGTGTAATATTAGGATTTATAGTAAACATTTTTGTTAGAGTCAAGTGTTCCCCTGCCAACTAAATGGTGGATGTTGGGTATGTGAAAAAAATCACGGTAGTAGTATAAATACTAAAATTATAAGGAAAACTATCACAGTTAAGTACTTAGGCTTTACAAGTTTACGATAAACACCTGATCAAAAGGAAAGTACCAAAATTTTAGTACAAATTCTATTGAAAATTATTAGGTATTAAGTAGGTATAACGTTGAATGAATGAAACAAAAACAACAGAAAACCCACTTCTTAAGCCGCACACCAAATTAACTATATAAAATAATAGAATAGAACGATTTTTATTCAGTACACAGAAGACACATGTATGGACATTATTATAATTTAACAGGAAAAGTCATGCAGAAGATAAAAAAAGCAATAAATAAAACAGTAAAATAATAAGAATAACAATAGACAAAAAGAAAAGAGACACAAATAACACATATAAATGACAGAAAAACACAGTAAACGAATACCTAAAGAGTCTGTGTTTAATACTTATTTATTTTCACAAAGCTTTTGGGTGTTGAAGCTTTCAATAGATGACTATATGAACTGAATCATATCGCGGCTCACCCGACAGGACTGTTTCCAACATATTTAGACAGAAGTTATTTCGTAACATAAACTACCTTAATTTAAACCCGACATTCACGCGAACGAAGTCGCGGGCACATCTAGTTAGTATATAAGATGGTCATTTTTGTAAGATAAATCAATTACTGTTACGCTGTAAGTCTGTCCAAATAAAGTTATATTTTTAACTCTTCCGAAGTCGGTCTTTTAATTAGTGCGTGCTTCTATTGATAACTGGCCTCAACGTTTAAAGGACTGTGTTGCAGCCAATGGAGACCACTTCGAATAAGCTTTTTATATTTTGAATTGTTTTTTATTTATGTATTAAACTAACACACTGTAAAAGTAATAAATATTATTTGCAATAAAAAAAAATGTTTTTTCTTCGTAACAATATTTATGGCTAGACTAGGTAGATAGTCATGTTTTTAATATTCAATGTTTGTTCTTCTCTATAACAATTACATTTCGAAAATCCTTTATATGATACTAGCTGTCCCGCGCAACTTCGTATGCGTAAATTTTCCCGTTTTTGCAACATTTCTCGTCGCTGCTCCGCTCTTATTAGTCGTAGCGCGATGTTATATAGCCTATAGCCTTCCTCGATAAATGGGCTATCCAACAAAAAAAGAATTTTTTAAATCGGACCCGTAGTTCTTGAGATTAGCGCGTTTAAACAAACGAACTCTTCCGCTTTATAATATTAAGTATAGATTTCCCAACCATATGATAACTACTGGGCACGGATACGGAGTAGAACCTATTTATAATAGATCCGGGGGGTTGGCGATCACAATAAGGCTTTAAAGTGCGTGACATCCCTTAGTCGCCTTGAGGACACCCGCGGGAACTGATGAAGTGGCACTATTCATAAACCGATCATTTTACCATTCTACGAATTCATAGAATTACGAGGGGTCTCGTTTACCACGAAAAATTTAAGTAACTTACGCATCAATTAAACTCAACACAAATAACATTGAACATAGGATATATTTTGACACGGACCCTTCGGTCACATAAGACCCAAATAAACGAAACAGGCACGTATCATTCCACTAACCTCAGTAAATATGTAGGTATGGTAGCTCGCCCTCTTTTTTATTTTATTTATATAAGTAGGTTTAACAACAATCATTATTGGAACTGTTTGGCTCAGGACAAATGCATGATTACTTTTTGTAATTTTTATAGCATTTTTATGCTAATTTTATATATAAATTTAAATGTATGGAGTAAAAGAGATGAGTTGGTAACGGCTTAGGGCCGTTCATATCCCTGAGACGATTTTTTCCTCCAAATTACAGATAATATAATACTATACTAGTCCATACAATTTGAATGCAATGATAATGGATAAACGTAGTATATGTAATAATTGCATACTTCAGCAGAAAATCCTGTGATTCATTAAAATTATTTATTAACACACTAAAACTTTACAGGGTGTACACCAATACAACAAAGTGGTTCATAGCTAGGTACTAGGTACAGCTACTTAAATATTTATCTTTAAGTAACACTATCTAAACATCCAATCCCCTATACAGTCACACAGTCACCAGTCGACATAGTCCTCTCTTCTCTGAGAGAGGGTATCGGGCGTAAAGCACCACTCAAGCCCACTGAGCCCAATGAATGTCAATGTTCTTCGTGACTTTTTCGTCATCAATTGGGACAGGCAGAGTGGAATGGAATGGGCTGGGAAATTCTTATCAAGGAGTTCAAGGAGTTAAGGAGGACAAACTTAAAATTATTCTTGTTGCTGCTATAAACCTTACATACAGTGACAGTGCCATTATGAGACACAACGAAGTCTTACATTTTAATTGCATTTGAGTTTCAACCAAAGTGTGAACATTGATTTCTTGTACATTTCATTACTTTTATTTTTGTGTGCCTTACACAACGACACACACACACACACACACACACACACACACACACACACACACACACACACACACACACGCACGCACGCACACGCACCCGCGCGCGCACACACACATACACACACACACACGTTACACGTTACAAATTACGTAATGTTACAGGTTGCTACAATACCCCTTTATTTGCGTTGTGGGTTAATAAAATCACGATAATTCGAACTCATCTAACCACTTCGAAAGTACAGTTGAACGGGATTACAGCAAGTGAACCGCATCCGGCTAGTACATTCCATTGTTATCAGATACTCCATTGTGGCTTTCACAATGATTATATTATCAAATAACCCTTACTGTTAAGTACTTCAAGGGTTTATTCGATAGCTCTAATCGAGGAATAATAGAAACGTAGCCTATCGTTTGGCAGGTATTAAGTGGTGCAATGATACTTCTGTAGGTCAGCTCGCTCTTTGTGGAATTAAGTTCATCTGAAATGCTCAAAATCAATGTTGAACAGTGGGACCCCAAAGACTAATGCACCTTTCATCGAATAGAATGACATCGGAATGCCTTCATTGCGCGCGCAAAACGGCTCATCTAATTTTAAAAAGTTTTGAATTTGCGGTCTTGCAAGCGCATCGACGTCATTTCGCCGTCGTTCTTTTTGATCAAAGTTTATGGGACTTGTCTCAACATACTAATGAAGGAAATATGATGTTCTAAAATAAAAACAATCTAATATAGGTATGCGACAAACATAGTGGGCCCCATGATGGTTTACGCTCGTACACTCTCCATATTATTCTCTTTGCTCATCTCAAAAAAAATCTGCCCTTTGTTGGAGTCGGAAAAAATCCACCTGACCAATAGAAGCCATCGTACAAGCTAGATACCGCACCACAATCATAAAAGTTCCTGCGCGATGGGGGACACAGCGTGGTCCCACAAATCACTGAGCAAACAGAGGAGCACAACGCGAAGATTGCAGAAGACATCTGCAGGCTTTTCGAATGACGGTAGAAATGTGGTAGATGTGCTTCAGATATTCATGGTGAGCGAAAGCTTCGTCCTAAGTCTGCCCGAGAAACTTGCTATTAAACTGAGTCTCATAGATTGACGTGATTTTGAGCGATCCAGCTAACCATTATTTCTTCTAATATTTTGATATTTTTATTGGCATAGATTAGTTTTAAATCCTTGTGCACATTTATACATAAAGAATCACTTGTCCTGACTGACTGATTGATTCGTCAACGCT
This sequence comes from Herminia tarsipennalis, assembly GCA_945859575.2. NCBI lineage: Eukaryota > Metazoa > Arthropoda > Insecta > Lepidoptera > Erebidae > Herminia > Herminia tarsipennalis. The sequence continues at coordinate 20,593,474 of OX243835.2, forward strand.
GAGCCTAAGCCGCTGGTCATAGAAACTAAAAAAATTAGCAGTGACGCCTTTTACGTAGTAGGCATTCTATAAGAAAGAAGGTATGGAAATTTGTCCCCTAAGTGGGCGAAATAAGAGTAGAATTTGTATGTAACTCCGTCAATTTTGAACTTAAATCTGTAAAAACTTGTATTTCACTATCTGGTTTTAAATAAAGAAGTACGTGTTTTAGTTGCTATGAAATACACACACTTATGCGGATCACAGAAACAGTATTAAAAGAGCAAAGCCTGAGTGCCGGCACTGTGGCGCCGATGTTTCATATTTAGATTGCTTGCCTAAATTGGTTAGAAAAAGTGGAACACCTAGAGTTGCCTCTTAGACTCTCAAATCCCTCGTGCCTTAATCGGTCGATCGATAGAAAGCCAGCAGATTGATTGAAATTGACATATTGAAAGCTTGGAAGATCGTTATAAACTGCTAATTTCATCGTCCCGAGTATGCTCGAGACACTCGCTATTGAACCTTGCGAAATTTCGAGAGGTCGAACTATAACCATTATTTCTTGTTATTTCTTGTTTTATTTTGACATCGAAGTAGGCATAGACCAGTTTTTTAGTCGATTTGGGTTAGTTTTTTTTAAATATCTCCAATGTACAGACACAGCTGCTTTTAACGCGAATGTAAACATGCACTCGTGACTCATCTCGCGACTCGTCTCGTGTCTCGCCTGGCTCGCGTCGGTAGCGGTTTTTTGGGCACGAGTCAAATGGATTCGCGAGGGATACGAGCGCGGTGTTCACACTCGCATTGGCGTTTCATTAAATTACAAATGTTTGCCGTGCCGGTTGGTTGTATTACAGTACGTAATTGGTTTTGTAAATTACAAGCGTAGTAGTAAATGCTCACAAAACTTAGAGTAGATGCTGTTAATAATATATTGACATCCGAGATCCTTGAAACATCCGCCATCGTTGAAAGGTCAATAACAAATGAGTACGCCGCGAGCGTGTAAACCCAAGCTCGTCACATAGTAAGTAATCACTTCGTTTTAAAGCTCGTCTCGTGGCCGATTCGCGCGAACATGGTCTAATTTGACTTTTTCAAAAAACATACCTCCTTAGAAGCACCCCTTTCTATTGTTATAATGATATATTATTTTTAGTAAAGTACTTCAAGGGTATATGCAATAGCTCTAATCGAGGATTAATAGGAACGTAGCCTGTCGTTCAGTGGGTATTAAGAGGTGCAATGATACTTCTGTAGACAGGTCATTCTTTGTGGGATTTAGTTCGTCTGAAATGCTCGAAAACAAAGGAGAACAATGAGACCCTCTAGACAAGTGCCAAATAGAATTACATTGAAAACCCCTGTTGCGCGCGCAAAACTGCAAATATCATTTAAAAAAAAATCGTATTCGCGGTCTTGCAAGCGCAACGATGTCATTTCAACGTCATTCTATTCGATCAAAGTTTATGGCACTTGTATCAGCATGATAATGAAGGAAATGATCTAAAATTAAAAAAGAAAATAATATATGCGACAACCATAGTGGGCCCCCATTATGGACCCTCTCTCCGTTATTCTCTTTACTCATCTCAAATCCACCTGACGAAGAGAAGCTATCGAACAAGCTAGGGACCGCACCGCAATCATAAAAGTTACTGCACGATGGGGGTCTCAATGTGATCTCATAAATCACAGTGCAAACAGAGGGGCACAGCGCGAAGACTGAAATCACTGCGCGAGCTGATGAATGAGCGTGAACCAAGAAGCTATTACGCAAGCTGTGGGCATATAATAAAATGGTACAGCGTGTATTTACTGAGCAGACAGGGGTATTAGCAAGGGTGAGTGGCGCGCAACTGTAACTACTTGCGTGAATTGAGAATTGATTAAGAGCTCAAATGCCCGAGGTAACTAGGGGGGACATTCAAACGTTTTATATGTTTAGAAAATAGCAATGTCGTCAAAGTTCGCACCCTTCGCTAGCGCAGGTAACTTTTCCTAAAACTCTTATCTCCGACTAACGGGGGGAAAATTTTTGGGGATATTTAGAAAATAAAATAGAATCGGGGTTCAACGCACGTTTTCTTCAAACCCGGATTAAGTTACTAACCATATTTTACCTGACTTCTAAGTCGTAGCAGGACATATGCATAACTTTTATCGACAACAGTTGGTAAAAACTTAGGCATTCGGCTTACATTAAGTCCCCTCCCCACTAAGTACGCCCATGGTCCCAGCAATAGATACATTACAATGTTGATTATATTATATATTACGTATTTATATTATAATATAATATAATATTTACATTGTACTAACACACATAATATCAACGCGTCAAACCTAGATAATACGAGTATGTGACAGAATGATGTATATTTCTAAACATATTACTATGATCAATCATTTTCTTTATTATTATTCCATTTGGTGCCTACTCTGTGTTAAATTTATGAGTTGTATGGATAACGGCCTTATTATAATTGATTATTTATTCAGCATCTATCATATTTTTATATACATGGTTTATATACTGCATGGTATTACTTAAAACCGTGCTCGTAACTATTTAATATAACTCTTTACTACACTGTTAGGCTGGTTTTACAGTCACACTGATCGTCGGCGCTGATGCATCATTATGTATGTGTAACCGACCGACGCAAGTCGGCGCTGATTCGTCAGCGTCACTCAGAAACGTTACATTTAATTACATGCATATAGAAGCTTCGGTGTCGGCAATCAGCGTGTCTGTAAAACCAACCTTAATTGTACCTACTGCATTCCTACAATCGTTTTGATCCGACAAATCATGAGAATATCTAGACCCTGAGAATTCGCCGTAATACATGCTTTCTTAATTAGCGGGATTCCAGTATACGTCTTCTATTTGAACGTACGTCTACCAATTGGGATGTACGCAAGAAAGTTATACTAAAGACTGCTGTCAACAGCTGTTTGACATTTTGCGACTGTAGTAATCAAGGCTTGACACATAGGTTTGGCATTATGCTTAGAAAGAGAATGCTGTTCTCTTTCTAAATGAGACAAAAGGATAAACCATAGACTCAATTACTTCTTGGTTTGCCTACTCATTAGCAATACTGATGCCTTCCAAATGGCGTGGCGTAACATACATCCATTGGGACTGGACGAACGTCAGTTTGGAATCCCAAAACCGAACGACGTTCATTCAAACAGATTACATTTCTACATTCACAATAAGTTTTTTACAGACGTAGTCCACGCCGCCGTGTGGATTCATGGATGCATCGTCAGTGAGGCCCTTAAGGTTTAATCTGATGTGGCACACGTATCCCCAATAAAACACTAAAAACAATCGTTTAATTTATTGTGGTCGTTTTTAACGATAGCTCGTAAACGTTTAAGCAATTAAAACTTTCACAGGTCGCAAACAGCTACCGGCATTTATGTAACTTTCCTTCAGTTATCCATACTAATCCATACTAATATTATAAATGTGAAAGTAACTCTGTCTGTCTGTCTGTCTGTCTGTTACGCTTTCACGCTCAAACCGCTGAACCGATTTAGATGAAATTTGGTATGGAGATAGTTTGAGTCTCGGGGAAGGACATAGGATAGTTTTTATCGCGATAACCGACATCCACGCAGGCGGAGCCGCGGGCGAAAGCTAGTATTATAAATGTGAAAGTAACTCTGTCTGTCTGTTACGCCTTCACGCTCAAACAGCTAAACCGATTTAGATGAAATTTGGTATGGAGATAGTATGAGTCCCGGGGAAGGACATAGTATAGTTTTTATTGCGATAACCGATATCCACGCGGGCGGAGCCAGTGGCGAAATCTAGTATTTGAAAAAGCTTTAAATTGTAAATAGACTACGTCTACCTCAATTATTTTTGTCGTATCTAGTTGGTTCTTGATATGAATGCATTCTTCTTGCAACGTTGTCAAAACAAAAATATCGAAAATTTTGATTTACTTAAGTTTTTGACTAAACGTGCGACGTTTAATGCCTCATAAAGTTGCCACCGCTCCATGCAGCGGCAATATTACAGGCCTCCTGTCTGAGTCCATGGGCTGGAAACCACCAAGCAGTTCACTATACTATACACCGGTTTCGTAAAGATTTTTTTACTAATTCTAAGCAATAGTACACCCAGACTCGAAACAACAATTTGTGAATCATACAAAGTGGTGTCCCAGGTGGAAATCGAGCCACCAACCAATTACGTAGCAGTCGGACACACTCCCACTCCGCCACAGAGGCGGTCAAAAATAGGAATCTAGTAAATAGGTTTTCTGTTGTTTTTGTTTCATACTTAGTAAGTATAATATTAGGTAGGTACCTAATTTTCACTTGGTCGGCTATTAGTCGTAAACTAAAGCTGTGTGTAAAGCTGTGATAACTTTCCTGGGGAAAGGGGGGGCTAACCTCTTAACAAAAATAAGCTCGTACAAACTGATCCACATATTGAAAAATAGTATGGAAGTAAAAAAATCGGTGTACATTTAAAGTGGGTATGTGATTTTTTTTAACAAGTAACTAGGGTAACACCTACTTACACTATTTTTTTTTCAAAATATTGTTTATTTTGTAGACGTAGGTAATATGTAGGTATTAACTGTCTCTGTGGCGCGGTGGGAGTGTATCCGACTGCTACGCAAGAGGTCGTGGGTTCGATCCCCACTCAGGATAAAACTTTGTGTGATGAGCACGATGGTTTATTCTGTGTCTGGATGTTATTTATCTATAGTATGTATGTATGTAGAAATATATAAGTATGTTTATCAGTTGTCTGGTTTCCATAGTACAACCTCTGCTTAGTTTGGGATCAGATAGCGTTGTGTGAGTTGTCCCAAGATATTATTATTATTATTATTATTATTATCTTTGCCAAATTACAGGATTGTAATACCAAGAGTGTAGGTGGACGGACATGGCGAAACTATAAGGGTTCTTTGTTTACTAAGGAACGCTCAAAAGACAAAAAGTTTGCTATTTGTATTGTTAATAACGTACTAATATTGCTGGATTTTGAACGCGCCATTTCCAGCTTCGTTCCCATTAAATTATATTAGAGTTCCGACGGCATCTAACATAAATCTAGACGGCTATCCTACCGCCTTCCAAGAACCAATTATTTGGCTAGAGAAAGACAATAACCTAATACACAGTCTATCATTAGAAAATAAAAGTATCTGTATCCAATAAAATCCCGGGAATATGTTCTACATCGAAGCGAAAATGTCCTCGTTAAGTGCCACAAGAAAATACACCGAGTTTTGTATCAATAACGTTTATGTTTGATCAATAATTTGATCGTTTGTATCGTAAAACAATTTATTGAAATATTTTATACCCCTTTGTGGCTAGATTTTGTTATACATATCAACCCATAAGATGGCCCACTGCTGGGCACGGGTCTCCCCAGTAGAACCTACTAGTATGTAGATCCTGGGGGTAATTGCCATAATCGCCACGCTTGGCGAGCGGGTTGGCGATCGCAGTAGGGCTTTAAGTACGCAGAGGACGCTGCTGCCCGTCCTCCGGGGTGAAATCCCTTAGTCGCCTTGACGACACCCACGGGTAGAGATGGGGTGTTACTATTCTTAAGCCGGCACCACACGGCAAGATTTTGTTATATTAAACAATAAATACTGGTCCTCAAATTGGTTTGACATGATTTTGATTGCTAACCCTAAATCTTTTTTATAGACAAAGCAAGGTACTCAAGTTCTGGAACATAATTTTCACAAAAACAGTTCTCAGCATCACCCTAAGGTTGACTGGTAGATAATGCCTAAGGTATTAAGTCCGCCTTTGTACAAATTTTGTGTGCAAGAAGATAAATAAATAAATAAAATAAATAATTACCTGCAGGCTCTCTGTCAGTAAGTATACATGTTAATACTGCAGTTATAACTTGGATAACATTTATCTGCAACCCGTAAATTTGTGAGAGTGCTTTGTATAAAAAACAATATGCGTTCAGTTTGGAAGGGTCCCTGGAATACGTTTGTTATCCCACAAAAATGTAAACATTTAGAAATTAAAGATATCTCCACTATATATGCTCGTATAAAACCAACAATCTGCCAGTATAAGTCTCATTAAAATCGGTGAAAACGAATGGTCACATAATCAGACAGACAAAAAAATGCAAACGAGTTTTTGCATTTCCAACATACGACCAAAAAAGATTTGTTATTTTGATTCAATCCGATTTATTTAAAGAAAGCAATATGATGTTCCGGATAATGTGCACATTCCGTTGGGGTTAGGGGTAAAGAGAAGGGAATACAAGGAAAATCAACCCACAACACATAAGCACAAAATACCGAGAGTACAGAAGGCAACCTTCAAACAAAAGCGCTCAAGCAACACATGGACATGGAACGTCGGACCGGCTCGGAACACTTTATTCCGATGGTGTTCCGTGATTCCGGGACCGTGACAGATGTAAACCTAAGTGTAATGTACACATAGACTACACATATTGGATTAGCTAAAACTGGCGAATATTGGCGAACAAGACAGGATAATTCATATAAAGTAAGACACTTATCCTACTAACGCTACAACGAGAAAGCGAGTAACTATAAAACGTACAGTAGATGTAGGTCCCGTATAAACAAAAGAGATACATGTACGAGTAAATAGTTAATCACTGATTGTTCACCCTGCGCCGCGCCGGCTAGAAATCATCTTAAACTGTATCTCTTTTGTTTACACGGGATCTACAATCTATTGTACGTTTCTTAAGGGAAATAATAGTTGATAGTTGCTCGTTACTCGCCGGCGATCGGACAAGTGCCTAATCTCCTGCTTAAGCTACGGATTAAAAAAGAAAATGAACCTTCCGTACTTTTAGTATCTTGTAACATAAGCTAAATAAATATAAGAAATTATTTTCGTGCAAGTAAACATTTCTGAAATGTGCCAGTGTTGCCGACATACCGACAACTTGCCACAGAATTTTAAAACTTCTTGGCTGTTTCCGCCTCTCGTCTGCACATTTGCTACATTCAATATGTTTATTTCCGAAACCGAAACTAACAGATTTGAGACTGTCTACGACAACAAATCAATATTGGTACTCACTATGTAGTGTTTCTCACAATATCGTGTCAAGAAATAAATTGAATGGCACTATTATATAATTTTTTGGGTTTGACACTAAGAAAAATTATTATAGGACGAAAATATCACTTTTTAGAACAGTTCGTCTGTCTGTCTGCTAATACAAATTCTTTCGCGTGAAGGTACTTTAAATTAATATCAGATACCCAGATATTCAGTCACAAAAGTAAATTAAAACCGCAGGAGCCTTGAAAGTTCATCAGCAGAAGATCATCATCATCATCTCCTCAGCAGAAGAGCATATATGTTTATGGCACTTATTAGAGAAACGCAGTTTTTCGGCCATAACTCAATGACGGTATAAAAAAAACATATTTATTGAGTTACACATTTTAACAAACAGAGTATACGTTGGAGTCTTCTTTTAAGCAAGGAATTGCTTGTGATAGGAGAGATATTTCACAATCGAATTATGTGTACAGTACAAATAACTCGAGGCGTGTAATGAGTGGTATGTGTGTGTGTGTGTGTGTGTGTGTGTGTGTGTGTTATAGTCTCAGTTTCTTCATAGTTTTTGGTTTTGAGCCATTTAGTAACAACGTCCTTGCATTCATGCAATTTTAATGGGTAGATTTGCAGAGCCCTATTAATCAAGTTATATAAATGATTTGCTAGTCCTTCGTACTGGCGTTTGGCAAACGTGGATCTAACTGTTGTAGTAGGAGCAACAGCGTAATTCCTTCTCCGGTGTAGTATTGCTGGGTCAAATGGGAGGGATTTGTGCTTTTTTAATATAAGTTGTAGGAGATAGAGTTTCCTTACAGATAGTAGATCACATGTAACATAAAGGCTATGCGTCGGAAATCTATAAGGTTTAAAAAGCATAACTTTTAGTAAGCATCTTTGTGTGCGTTCCAATTCTAGAAGTTTTGTTTTTGTTGCACCTCCCCAGCATGACAGACAATATGTCAGAACCGATTGAGTTAAACTTATATAGACTTGTTTTAAGAGGTTTTTTGATGCGCAGTAACGTAAGGTTTCAAAGGTCCATATTAGTTTTCTTACCCTTTTTATGATCAATTCGATATGCGTGTGCCACGATAATCACTGATCAATAATAATTCCTAGGTATTTAGTATATTGTAGTCGGTCAATTGTTATACACGAACAGTCGGAATTGTGTAAGGTAGAATTCGTTTGGTGGCTGAGTGTTATTATATTTTGTAAAACAGATAAAATTAGATTTAGAGGCATTCAGTGTGTGTAGATTAGTATTTAGCCAGTTTGCGATCTTGGCTAACCCATCTTCCGCTCTCTTTTTCACTTTAAGCCATGTTACATCAGCGAAGACAATAGCGGTGTCATCAGCGTAAGAGAAAACGTTACCGTTGGCTAAGTTCATATTACTAAGATTGTTAATGTATATAAGAAACAGGGTTGGTCCGAGGACGCTGCCTTGTTCCACGCTGTAAGTAACTGTTTCCTCAGTACTTATCGGTATCCCCCAATTTTTACAATTTGCTTGCGGTTACATAAGTAGGATTTTAATTATTCATTCTAATAAGGTATCCGAAACAATTTTAGTTTAAAGTATTTATTAAGCGCTACTATTGTGATTTTTTTCATATTTTTTTATCAAAAGATAATGGGACACACACACAATGCAACTTTCGGAGCGATTATTTTCAAAAATATTCACTTATTATAAAAGTTTATTAGAAACTTTAAAATGTTTTTAAAAGACCTGTCGAATGATATAATACACGTTGATGTTTAGCCCCAAACCCCCAAAAAACATTTATTTATATAATTTAGCTATAAAAGTAAGTAGCGGCTGCTGTAAGACACCTTTTCACCAAATTTCATCAATAGTCATTGAGTAGTCTTTGAGTAAAATGTCTATGACATACGGATGGATAGACAGACAGACATACAGATGGACATGACGAAACTATAAGGGTTCCGTTTTTGCCATTTTGGCTACGAACAAAGAAGTTTAAGCTTCACTCTAAGTGTACCAGTTTGACTTGCACTTGGCCGGCTATCTTTATTTTTAAAGATATTTCCGTCCTAATCCTGCCCCGACCCATTCCGTCCTATCCTTTTTAGCAAGGACTTACCAACAATCAAGTAACATACACAAAGTTTACCAAGACTAAAGCCTGGATCTGAATTTTAAAACATTCTACAAAAAGGCCAAACAAACCTTTTTCCATGACCCCTACTCTCGATTAACAAGTAAAACAAATTTTAAGTCTAACAATGCGAATAGTATTTCCATACAAATTATTCAAGGCTTTTGTTGCTATATGTACGAGTAATGGAATCCGCCCAGTAGCATGTATCATATACTAGCTAGTTACGTTATATGTACTAAACGGAAACCATAATGGTTTTTCGAACTAAACAACTTCAACAGCGGTTAATAAATCGATTTAAGCGCAAATTCCAAATAGTCTAACCGTTTCCTATAAAAATTGATAGGCGAACCAGATTTGAAATATTTTGTGCAAAGGATTTCTGAAGCGAATCCCTGCTTGCAATTAATTTTGACGGTACAATGTCGCTCCGTCGACGTGGCGTCTCTGAAACGACGTGGTTCAAGCAACCCACTATAACGATCCCGAACTCAATATTAACCGAAATACTACCAAATATAAAAGCGTTCGGTGTCTTTATTACAAAGTTATTAGTCGTAACTTACTTTCTGCATAACATCATCTATTGTAACTAATAACATCTATGTGGAATTCTCGGTGCCATGTGTCTTGCTTAACCGATTTTGATGTTTTTTAACGCCCGATTTGTAAAGAGCGGTGTTATAAGTTTAATTTGTGTATCTATGTGTCTGTTTATGGCATCTTTACTCTAAAACAACTGGACCAATCTAGTTGTGGTTTTTTTACAATTTAAAACCTTGTTTAATCGGAATGACACTAGTTTAGTTTGATAAAAAATCTTTTTGTCTTTTTAGAAGATTTTTGTTGTAAATGTTAGACATTTTGCTCACCGATAAATAGTTAAGTTAAGATATGTTGTTAACTGTTACAGTACAATATCTTTGTGCTGTATCTACAATCTACATCACAATCTTATGTTCCTTATCGCACGTTCAGTATCTATTAAATGTTTCTACTATCTGTTATCAACACGAAGTCGTTAGTATATAAGATGCACCTTTGGATAATTATAACCAGACTATACTACATCTTTTGTCTCATTTATACCTAATCATATACTGCCAAGAAGTTTGGCAAATTGGTGACCCCGACGAACGAATACGCAGCAAGAAACATGGCACAATCACCGTGCAAGGCGAACATAAATCAGTAAGGAACACTTGAAGTAGCTGCTGGCACCTCGGTTTTATCCCGCATTCCGGAATTTTGGAAAGACCAACCAAGATTATGGTTCACGCAACTAGAAGCCATATTAGCACCACAGAAGCAAGGAGACGAATACAAATACTGTACAGTAATAGCAAAGTTATCCAAGGAAGAAATACTACAAGTTAGTGACCTAATCACTTCACCACAGACTACAGATAAATACAAAAACATCAAGGAACGTTTAATTGATTGTTACGAAGAAACAGAACAGCGACAGTTTCAAAAATTAATATCAGAGACAGAACTCGGTGATCAAAAACCTTCGCAGTTATTACGTCAAATGCGAGTCCTCGGGAGAGGAAAAATCAGTGACGAAACAATTAAACTACTATGGTTCAGGCTTTTACCAACATCAGTTACTACAGTTCTAGCAGTTACGGAAGACATGGAAATTGACAAACTGAGCCAAATTGCAGACAAAATAATAATGAATTCAAAAGTAACCGAAATATCAGCTGTTAGCAACGACACTTCAAACGACAACAATACAGCATGCATTTTAGCCCAGCTAGCAAAATTACAGATAGATATTGACGCAATTCAGCAAGGTCAATATGGCTATCGACCCAACACGCACAATCATTTCAAGAAACGTCAACAATTCCCGATTATGAGGCCGAGAACAAACTATAGAGGAGCAAATCGATTTTGTTACTACCACGAAAGATTCGGAAAATATGCAAAGAACTGCATTAAACCATGCGGTTGGAAACCAATGACTTACGTACGGAACCAGGGAAACGAATAAGAGCACAGACAACGGCGAAACTCTGTGCAATCCACCCATCCAATCGCCTCACCATTACCGACCGAAAAAGTGGTATGAAGTTTTTGATTGACACGGGCGCAAATATTTCAGTCATTAGCAAGCAACAGAGACATTCAATTTTACAAAATGAACAATACACACTATACGCTGCAAATGGGACTAAAATTAGGACTTACGGCGAGAAGACGCTTACCTTGAATTTAGGACTACAACGATGTTATAAATGGAATTTTGTAATCGCCGATGTTACACAACCAATAATTGGAGCAGATTTTCTAGAGCACTATAAACTATTAGTCGACATAGCAGGTCGCAAACTTATCGACAAAGTTACAGAGCTGACAACGCATGTAACTTCGGAAAAAGCGACACAACAAACAATTCGTACTATCGCAGTGGGAACGAATCATTAAAAAATCATCAAAAAAACGAATTTTAAACAAATACGAAGACATCACGAAAGGGTCCTCTCTCCGCAATGCGCCCAAACATAAGATTGAACATCACATTATCACTACAGGACCACCCGTCGCAGCTCGGGCAAGACCATTACCTCCAGAAAAATACGACATAGCCAAAAAGGAATTTCAAAATATGATAGAACTCGGAATTTGCCGACCGTCAGATAGCCCATGGGCAAGCCCATTACATATGGTAAAAAAGAAAAATGGCGAATGGAGACCGTGCGGAGACTATCGAATGCTCAATAGCACGACAGTACCGGACAAATACCCACTACCAAGATTAACTGACTTTACATACATATTAGAAAATAAGAAGATACTAAGCAAGATAGATATACGTAAAGCATACCATTGTATTCCTGTTAAAGATATAGAAAAAACAGCCATCATCACACCTTTTGGACTTTTTGAGTACTTAAGAATGCCTTTCGGATTACGCAATGCGGCACAAACATTTCAACGATTCATGGATTCCTTATTTAGAGATTTAAACTTCGTATTTATATTTGTAGACGACTGTCTCATCGCATCGGACAACGAAGATTTGCATTATCAGCATTTAGAAACGGTTTTCAAACGTTTACACGAGAATGAAATAACCATTAATCTCGAAAAATGCGAATTTCTCAGAAGGGAAATAGATTTCTTAGGTTATCATATAACGAGCCAAGGAATACACCCTACCGAAGAAAATTACAAAGCAATCATGGAATTTCCCAAACCGAAAACAATTCAAGAATTAAGAAGATTTTTGGGCATGGTCAATTTCTACAGAAGTAATATTCCATGCGCAGCGGAAAATCAAAGAATTTTAAACGAATATCTACATGGTTCAAAAAAGAACGATAATTCACCTGTTCCTTGGACAACGGAAGCAGACAAAGCTTACGAAAAATGCAAGGAAAGCATGAAAAACGCAGTGTTAACAGCGCATCCTTCCCGCAACGCATCACTAGCGCTCATGACCGACGCTAGTGCTACTTGCGTTGGTGGAGTTTTACAACAAAAATCCGGACGCAATTGGGAACCATTAGGATTTTTTTCACAAAAATTGAGCGAAACTCAACAAAAATATTCTACGTTTGACAGAGAGCTGTTAGGAATATACATGGCCGTCAAACATTTTCACAGATTAATCGAGGGAAGAGAATTTACAATATTTACGGATCACCGACCTTTGACATACGCATTCTCCCAAAAACCATCATCAAACGATACACCGCGACGGGTCCGGCAGTTAGATTTCATTTCACAATACAGTACCAACATTCAACACATAAGCGGACGTGACAATATTACCGCCGATGCATAAGGCATCGGCGGAAATCGACTCGAATAGAGGAAATATACGTGCCATCACCTATCGATTACGCTGAATTGGAAAAATGTCAATCAACAGATAATGAACTAAGTAAATTACATGACAATAAAAGATTAAAATTCAAAAACATTACGCTTCCGGGTTCCACAATAAACATCACCTGCGACACGTCTACTGGAAAAAGCCGCCCCTACTTACCAAAGCATTTTCGCAAACAAATTTTCGATACCATTCATGGTATGAGCCATCCAGGTAAAAGAACTACGAGAAAAATGATAACCCAAAGGTATTTATGGCCGTATATGAACAAAGATATCAATAATTGGTGTAGATCATGTATAGCCTGCCAAAAATCAAAAATACAACGACATACGATATCACCTCCTGGTACATTTATGACAGCGCAACGTTTTGAACATTTACATATTGACATCGTCGGACCACTTCCGATTTCACAAGGGAAGAGATATTTAATCACAATCATAGATCGTTGTACGTCATGGCCCGAAATATTTCCGGTAGAAGATATAACTGCAGAAACAGTAGCCAAGACACTTTTCGAAGGATGGATTACTCGTTTTAGATGTCCATTGCGCATTACTACGGATCAAGGCCGACAGTTTGAATTAAGAATATTTGAGTCACTCTCACAATTTTTGGGAATACATAAAATTAGGACAACACCTTATCATCCACAATCCAATGGAATGATAGAGAGATTTCATAGAACTTTAAAGGCGGCGTTAATGACAAGAGAATCCAACGAAAATTGGTTAAAAGAAATTCCAACAGTTTTACTCGGGTTGCGGAGTAGCTTGCGAGAAGACACAGGTTATAGTTCAGCAGAGATGACATATGGAACGCCAATACGACTCCCTGGAGGATTTTTTGAGTCATCAGCAGCACAGTTATCAACGTACGAAGAGTTTGTAAAACAAATTCAAAAGGACATCACACAAATGACATCAATTCCGAAAAGAAAAAAACACAATCAAGCTATATTTGTGCATCCCGAACTCAAAGAATGCTCACACGTATTTGTTCGGTGTGATAGAATTAAGAAAGCCCTGACACCGCCGTATGAAGGACCCTACCCAGTAATTAGTAAAACAGATAAAACATTTTGCATTAGAATTAGGGATAAAGAGACAGTGATATCAATTGATAGATTGAAACCAGCTTACATGATCAATGACGAATCAAACTACGTGCCAGATTCAAAGGATTGCGACAGGCATTCACACACGTACACTACACGATCGGGACGTAAAGTAAAGCCAGTAGTACGTCTATAAAAAATCGCTGATATAAGCAAGCTATTCGTATATATATTAACATAGATCTTAACATATACCATTAATTCACAACTACTCGTAACAACAAGACATCTAAAATGGGAAATCAAAGTTCTAAGGACCAGATAACATACAATACGGACAATTGCCTCAATCAAAACGAAGCGGACCAACTCCGTAACCTGATCCAGGAGGACTTACGGTGGACAAGAAATGTTGCAATGGGACAGATTATTTTAACAATCGGCGTGATCCTAATTTACGGCATAATGAAAACACTGGACAGAAGAATGAAGAGTTTAACGGAAAAAAATAATAAACACTCGTGCAACAGCTAAGTCAAAATTACAGACGTCAGCAAATCACACCACAACAGGCGTCATCAAATTCCACCGCGTACAATAGCATTATTATTTATATACATCAGCAAATAACTAGTAAGGTCTAGGTCAAATTTATATTGTAAACACTATTACCATAATTTTTTTTTTAAAGGGGGGTGTACTGTTACAGTACAATATCTTTGTGCTGTATCTACAATCTACATCACAATCTTAAGTTCCTTATCGCACGTTCAGTATCTATTAAATGTTTCTACTATCTGTTATCAACACGAAGTCGTTAGTATATAAGATGCACCTTTGGATAATTATAACCAGACTATACTACATCTTTTGTCTCATTTATACCTAATCATATACTGCCAAGAAGTTTGGCAAATTAACCAATAAAAAAATAATAATTTATAAATTTATAAAAAAATATAATATTAAAACATAACAATTTATGATCGACCTTTTTATATATAAACAATGAGTCTCGAAGACCAAAACACTTACTTTTTTTTGTAAATTAATTATTTTAAACCAATCTGTACAGCACACTGCAATTTTAAACTAAAAATCTACATTTACAAAGTAATTTATTCCGATCGCATAAGACATAAATGAATCCGAAAAGTTTATTAATGGGCATTCCGAAGGTGGACGCTTGCTCTCCTGAAATTCGTGTACTGAATTTATAATAATACCTATGATTTATTCCAGTTGTTGTTTGTGGTTTAGATGTTAATGGAAATTAATTGACTGGCATAAACGCCAAATATGCCTCGCCTAATGGTCAGCATACTGCTGTGAATGCTGGCAAGATCAGGTAGGAGCAGGTGTTGGCTATAGGTAAGCTGGTCAACTCTTGCAACTGCAACAATGAGCAATCAACTCCTTTAACAAGTAGGCATAGTCCAATTTGTAGATTATCACTAGATTGCCAATCGCTAGCACTTGATCCCTCTCCACTGCCAGCACTCCATAATAACTTAGCACAAACTAGCAGTTCTTTTAAATTAAGTACTATTATGATGTATAGTGATGAAATTGGTAAGGGCATTGGATCCCTAATGTCAAAGTTGAGTACGGGACAAACTAGAATCATCAATAATTGCACGCCTGCTTTGTCCTATAGTAATATCATGGAAAATATTTTAAGATCTAATTTTAGTCAGGACAGCACTATAATTATTTTTGTCGGTGATAGGGGAAATGTAAACAAAAATAGGTTTTTAAATTATTTTGAGGAGTTGTCCAATTTAAATGTAAAAAAAATTGTTATGTTTTCATTTCCCCTGAGTAATGGATTATCACAGGAAGAAAATTCTATTAGATATAATTTGAATAACCTTATGCATCAACTGACATGCCAAATTAATGGACCTTTTTATAATAAATTTCATTTTATTGACACTAACAAACTTGTTAGTAAATATTTTTATTTGACAAAAGATAGATATTATCTTAAAAATAGTTGTAAAAGACAGATAGCTGTTTCGCTATCTTTTTATATTAATACTTCAGCCAAGAATTTGGCTACTCAAGTTGCTTCTATTGAGCAACAAAATTATGACATTAATTTTAACTTAGCCAACAATTTGGCTAAAGCACCTGACATTAATAATGATAATCTATGTATTAATAATAATTATAATATTGACATACCGAATAATTTAAATTAAATTTTAAGACAATAGAGAGTACCTCTTGCACACATACTTGTGCACTACCACTTGAAAATTATTCTGTTATGTCAAAACAGAACAATAGTTATATTAATAAAATTAACCTGGTGCATCAGAATATCAGAGGAATGACAGGAAAAGACTTGGAATTGGAATTGTTCATGAATGCTGAAGCTATTGATATTTTATGTATTACTGAACACTGGCTAAAGAGCGATCAGTTCATGTTTAATTTCAACAATCACCAGGTAGGCAGCTCGTTCAGCAGGGAACTGGCTATACATGGTGGTTCACTAATATTAATAAATAAAAATCTTAAATTCAAAGAACGCCGTGATATTGTTAACTTCTCTGTTGAACGTAGCATAGAAATAGCCTGTGTAGAGTTGAAGCGGTTTATTGTATTGACTGTGTACAGACCACCTTTAGCACAATATCATATTTTTGAAGATGTTATGGATGAAGTCTTGCATAAGGTAACAAACCTTAATAAAAATGTAATAATATATGGCGACTTTAATGTTAATTTATTAGAGAATACTACTTCAAGTATGAGGATTTTAGCTCTATTCAAATCATTTAATCTGTGTAATTTATTTTTAGAACCTACCCGCATAACTGCCACTACAGCCACATGTTTAGATAATATATTCACAGATATTATTGTAGATAACAAGAGAGTAATTAATCAAATGGATTCTGACCACTCTGGTCAACTTATTTCTTTTGATATTAAAAGTAGAAAAGTAACTAAAAAATGTATAACTGTTATCCCTAAAACTGTCAGTCGATTTGAGAGTTTCAAAAGCCGCCTCATTTGTAACCCTCCACTGTTGAATGAGGACAGTGATCCTAACATTTTATATAAAACATTCTTTAATAAATTTTGTCATAATTTCGATTCGGTTTTCACTCCCAAAACGATTATGGTTAAGGGGAATGCAACTTTTAGTGAGTGGGCTACTGTCGGCCTACATAAAAGTAGAAAAAGATTATATGAGCTGTATGATGAACGAAAGTATAACTGTTGTGAAAGATTTCAAGCTTATGTAAGAAATTATGCTAAAACATTTAGGCAGACTTGCAAAACAGCAAAAGCTTGCTACCTTAGTTCACAAATTAAAAACAGTGATAATAGAATTAAAATGACTTGGGATATTATAAATAGTGAGACCGGAAGAGTCAGAAGTCAGAATAATGATTACTGTCTTAAAATAGATAGTAAAACCATCACATCGGACATAGAAGTAGCCACTGCATTTGAAAAATTCTTTACTGACATTCCAGTCTCCACTACAAAGTCATTGAATTCCTCACCTATTGTTGCTGAGTCTATCTTGATTAAAAATGTTAATAAATGTGACATCACTTTTCAATTTGATTATGTTACACATATAGATGTCATAAAAGCTTTTAATTATATTAATGTTAAGAAGACTACCGACCTCTGGAGTAACTCAGTTGTGATAACTAAGTCTATAATTTCTTTTATCGCGCAGGACTTGGCTTTTATATTTAATAAATGTATAGATTGTGGTGTATTTCCTGATTTAATGAAATATAGTAAAGTAATACCATTGTATAAATCGGGTAGTATGTCTGACCCCACTAATTTTAGACCCATATCAGTACTACCAACATTTAGTAAAATCTTTGAAAAAATAATATATGATCAGATGCAGAACTTCTTTTACAAAAATAAATTATTACACTTTAAACAATTTGGTTTCACTAGGGGTCGCTCTACAACCGATGCTGGTGTGGAGCTTTTAAAACATATTTTTGACGCCTGGGAGGAATCGCAAGATGCTTTAGGCGTCTTCTGTGATTTATCTAAGGCATTTGACTGTGTTCTGCATGAAACATTAATCAGGAAATTGCAACATTATGGTATTAAAAACACAGCTCTGAATCTTCTTACGTCCTATCTGAGTAACAGGATTCAGAAAGTTGATAAACGCTCCCCGGGGTCTGTGGTCAAAATGGGAGTCCCACAGGGTTCTATTCTCGGGCCGTTGTTGTTTTTAATTTACATAAATGACTTACCATATTTAGTAAATAATAATCATGAGATAGTCCTGTTTGCAGATGATACATCACTCTTATTTAAATTAAAACGCCAGCAAAAAGACTTTGAAGATGTAAATATGGCTATCTCAAAAGTGGTTAACTGGTTTGATGTTAACAATTTACTCTTAAACGAGGGCAAGACTAAATGTATTCGATTTATAACACCTAACGTGAAACCAGTAAAAACCACTATAAAAATAAAAGAAGATGAGTTGAACCCTGTAGAGACCACAAAGTTTTTAGGAATTACTTTAGATTCTAAGCTTCAGTGGGGCCCACATATAAGTGAATTGTCTAATAGACTCAGTTCTGCAGCGTACGCAGTTAGAAAAATTCGTCAGCTAACAGACGTTGAAACAGCGCGATTAGTTTATTTTAGTTACTTTCATAGTTTAATGTCGTACGGTATTCTACTGTGGGGGAATGCTGCCGACATTCAAACCATTTTTGTTCTGCAGAAGAGGGCTATTCGATCAATTTACGATCTTAGTAGTAGACACTCACTTAGAGAAAAATTTAAGGAAATCAATATCATGACTGTTGCATGTCAGTATATCTATGAAAACCTTATATATGTTCACAAAAATATTGATAGTTTCTGTAAGAAATGTGATATACATAATATTAACACGCGGAACAAACATAAACTTGTTGTACCAGCGTCAAGGTTACAAAAAGTAAACAAATCATTTCGGGGCCAATGTATACGTTTCTACAATAAAATCCCTAGCGATATTCAAAAATTAAGTCGTAATAAATTTAAGTGTACCATTAAGAAAAAATTGTGTATGAAAAGTTACTACTCAATAATTGATTATATGGAAGACAAAAACGCTTGGGATTGAACTGCTTTCTCTCACAGGCTATTAAAATGTACTTTAAGATTATATGTTTAGATACATATTTACTTTGTAAGAAGTGAAGTATTGTGTTTGCTGAATACGTTTATATATACTCATTTTAGAGTTACAAATAGTATTATTATTTAGTTATCCTTATTTTATAAACGATTACACTCACCAAACACAATGGTTCATTCAGTAAAATTTATTTTTGTAAAGAAAAACTTGATGATTTTAAAAGAGTGGCACATGAGTTTCTTGGCAGCTTCTTCTCATGAGCTTTACACTTGGAACTGCCACCTAACCTCATTTTGTTTTTTTTTTTCAAACATTAAATTTTTATTATAATTTAATTCAAACAATTTTATAAAATTTTTAGTATGTTTTAATTTGACGTTTTCAAATAATCATTAACCTGATTTTACGAAATAAAGATATTTGACTTTGACTTTGACTTTGACTTTGACTTTGACTTGACTTTGACTTAGGACATAAATTTACGAGTAATATTTTTTTTCTCGTTACTTTTATATTTCTCTTTAGGTGATTGTATTTGCCTTAAATCATTGTTGACATTGTTTGATTCTTATAGTCTATATGCTATTTTGATGTATAAACTTATTTCAATTCGTGGTGTATTTTTTTTTTGTGAAAGTGCAACATCCATCCATCCTAGGATTTATAATATTAGTAGAATTTATAATAAGGAGCACCAACTGTTTCAACCAATTTAGTTTTGACTACCTCGCTGGCGCGGTAGGAGTGTGTCCGACTGCTACGCAAGAGGTCGTGGGTTCGATTCCCACACGGGCCACCACTTTGTGTGATCCACAAATTGTTGTTCCAGGTCTGGGTGAACTTTGTGTCCGTAACTTGTATGTTTGTAAAGTCCCCCGTGCCACAGGGCATGTAACATACTGCGGGAGCCGTCTTTAAAAAAAAAAATCAAGTGACGCCTGCAATACAGTTATTTAATTAGCATAGGTACAATGGTGTCACTAAAGATCTATCCATCCGTCCCAGATCCCGTTAATCGGAGTCGGGTCTCCTCACTTTTCTGCGCCAAGAGACATGATCTTGGGTTGTCGCCGACTGCTACGCAAGAGGTCGTGGGTTCAATTCCCACACGGGACACCACTTTGTGTGATCCACAAATTATTGTTCTAGGTCTGGGTGTACTTTGTGTCCGTGACTTGTTTGTTTGTAAAGTCCCCAATGCCACAGGGCATGTAACCTATTGCGGGGAGCCGTCATTTAAAAAAAAAAAAAATTAGGCTCTATTGAGATCGTTTTCGATATTTGACCACCAGGTCATTGGCGGGTGACCTCTTCCTCTCTTTGGTTCACTAAAGATAATAATTATTAATTATTATTAGGACATTCCCACTGCTGGGACGCAGAATTCTTCAAAAGAATGCACAGGCCGTAATAAACATCTCGTGCCTTGCACTAGGGTCCATTACATATAAGTGAATCGATAAGACATGTTTATCAGAAATTAAATGTCAGCATAACAGGTGATCGCGTCATAAAACTATATTGCAAATGCGTTAAATGAGAATGGAGACCTAGTTACCAAAGCAGCCAGAAGGAAAACTCTTTCATATTTAAGTCAACAACAACATTCAATAACAAAAATACGTTCTAAGTAAAATACAAACAGGAAAATACAAAAAAGCTATAAAACAAAAACAAACATCCCGATAAAGAGGATAAAGCAAAAAATAAACATCAATTATGGGATTAGAAAATATGATAATTTATGTTTAACATCATTGCAAACCAGTCCAGTCATAATGATGACTTACAAACATTGCTTGATCTGGTAAAAGCCCAATCTCTGCATAAATACACCAAACACCGAAAGTACAGAAGTAAAGGGAAGCATACACAATTACACATTCACACACACTTCAATATGCTTCGCTCAGCAGCGCACAAATAGGTATATATTTACGGGCATGAAAAAAGAAACGAAACGAAGAAAGATGAAAAGATGGAGGCTAAGAAAATAGAGATGTGTATCTGTTATGTGCGATGCTTGCTTGTTTTTAGTTGCCGTTCTGAGTTATCTTTGTTTTGTAATAAACAGACGCATCGTTAATTTAATAATAACGCACAATGATAATTTATGCATTTATATACTTAAAGCCATGTTGGTGGTAGATAATGATAAAGTTTATACATCCATACTAATATTATAAATGTGAAAGTAACTCTGTCTGTCTGTCTGTTACGCTTTCACACTCAAATAGCTAAACCGATTTAGATGAAATTTGGTATGGAGATATTTTGAGTCCCGGGGAAGGACATAGGATAGTTTTTATCGCGATAACTGACATACACGCGGGCGAAGCCGCGGGCGAAAGCAAGTAATTTATATTTATAGAAGTCGGAAGTACAAAACAAAATGAAAAGCCAGACTGTTTAAAACTATTAAACTATTTTAAAATTATAATATAGTCTAGGTTAAGAATAAAATCCATACTAATATTATAAATGTGAAACTCTGTCTGCCTGTCTTTCTGTATGTCTGTCTGTTACGCTTTCACGCTCAAAAAGCTAAACCAATTTAGATGAAATTTGGTATGGAGATAGTTTGAGTCTCAGGGAAGGACATAGGATAGTTTTATCACGCTAACTGACATCAATGCGGGCGGAGCCGTGGGCGAAAGCTAGTATAGTATATTTGAGTCGAATTAGGTAAAATTTTAATGTTGTATATTTGAGAAGAATCTCTATTTCACATGTTGAAATCCGCCTATCTGTTTGTGCTGTAAGGCATGCTATTGAAATTAACATTTATTTAAGCGATTACATGCATACGCTCAAAAAAAATTACTCCCCTTCTTGCCATCGGGTAAACATGCACAAAAAGCCTAATTTTTAGTCCTTTTTTAAGCAATAAAAACTTTGAGAATCACATAAGGCCTCATTTGCACAAGCATATTATAAACGCGCGTTAAAAATTCGGCGACCCGGCCTTTTGATGTGATTATGTGATCTTTTCCCAATACCCAGCGTTGAAAATTTAAGGCGTGATAAAAATACGTCGGGTTGTCTTGTGAACGTGTACTTGGGAATGCGTTTGTTCTATTTAAGCCATTTTTTACGCTTGTTAAAATTACGCCCGTGCAAATGAGGCCTTTACAAAATGATTTATTTGCAAGATTTAAAGAATCGGAGGGGTTTTTTTTTAATCGTAGATATCATCTTGACTAATTACGAATAATTAACATAATCCTGGCAAACAGTCGTTTATTTTTGATTGCAAAGAATAGATTTATCTGATATTAGGTATTTAGATTAGGGTGATGTCACTGAAATCCACTCCTATAATGCTTTGAATAATACAGCTGAAAAAAACGCTGAAAACGTTGACCTTTACAAGAGTATTTAAATTATACCAACGTGCCATGTATGAACCAAACTATATAGCTCTTGAATATAATATTTTTCTCAAATATAAACTACCTACAAACAAAGCGAGTTATGGCTTTTTTTATTATCTTGATTACTTAATTTTTTCTTAGCAGACTACCTAGACAGAGGCAAAGAACACCGAGAGTGGAGAAGGATACTTCACACGTAAGTACTTCCCTCGAGCAGCAGACACATTGTATACGAATACAAATATTGTATTGGAACACCTTTAAGACCACAACGGTAGGTTCGTCAATAAAATAGAACGAAAATTCGTCGTTTGCACGTGTTAGTAGCTTGTAGGGAACGTAAAGGTTGTGGTAAGGTGTAAGTTGATAATTATAAGAAAAGCTTTGATAGAATTGCTACGAGTATGTCGTAGCAATTGTATGTATGTAAAGCTTGTATAGATTTAGAACTACAGTATACTATCTCATGTCAGGAATATTGACTACTTGTGTGTCATTTGAGAATGTAGCCTAATGAGTCGTAACCAAAACTTACTGAGGGATAATGGTTCTACAGAACAGTATCATAATTGGAAGACCTTGTTCTGTTCAAGAAATGTCAGGATGTAATGTGTGTGTCTGTATATTGTTTAAGGTTCCTATCACTCAGTTCAGTATTGTCGGGGTATCTATTCAGGGTAGTATAGAATAATACAAAGTAACAAATGGCAATCAGCATTATATTGTCAAAATACAATTCGCTCTGGTTATATCAAGGAATTGGAGTAGGGAGGTATGCTAGTGTCACTTCCAAGAGGACCTATTAAACTTCCAAGAGGACCTATTACCTAGGAAAAGAAGTGATAAGAAAACTAGGCCGTCTCCTAATAAAACATTTGCCATATACATTTGCTAATATGATATTTACATAAGCAATCTGCAATGTATCTAATTGACTGAGACTTAGATATACCATTGCAATGTCTTACTATATTACTACAAGGCAGATGATTCACAACTTACAGGACAATAGACAATTAGACACATTGCAATATCTTTTCATCAGTCAATCAGCTAGTATACACAAACATTATACATAGTATAGAAAAACACTATCTATATAATACAATAGAAACAATGTAAAGTAACTTTGAATAAGGATCGTACCTTCGCCGTCGGATGACACCAGAGAAAAGAGGGCTAGGTCAGATTGTGCCCTGCTTTTATACCTTCTTTCTACTAACAATTTCTATTATGTGGGTAGAATGCCACAGTTATAACTTTTTAGGTACATTATTGATATTAAGCAGTGTTTCTAACATCATTCTATATTTAGATCGTTATACAACAATTTATATAAAGATATAGACACTAGATTACATAATCCAAACAATACCTACAAATATTAACTGTAATACTTAACTATATTGTTTCATCAAATACCTACATATGTGGGTAGGATCCCACATTAGAGTTTGTTTAATAGGTACATCTGTGATAAAAGAGTTTAGTCTAATTCATTAATGATATTATCAGTTGCAATTACATTTAGTATATTCATTCTAACCTCTGCAATGCATTCTCATATCCAATATCATAAGCATCATAAACAATTGACACAGTATTAATCACAATACAAACATCATCCTAAAATATCTGTGGGTACATCTATAATATAAATAATTGATTTATTAGATCTTTGAATTGTTCTGTGCCACAAGTAGGTATTTCATACAGTATAACATAACTACCAAACATAGTTTTGCAGACACGGATGATCTTATAATGATCTCTATGATAACTAGTCAATACATTGTGATGGTTACACCGTCATCAGACTTCAGACCACCTTTCAAACTTATAAAACAGTTCGACCAAACCTTCGTTCGGATTTATACAACATCACATAAACTGGAACAATCAATATTCCAAAACACATCTACATAGTAGATATCAAAATCCAACACATGGATTGATTATATATATGGCTATTTACATAGCCATATAACACCATATCTAACACACGCGCATCGATGATTTGACTTTCTATTCGATTAGCGTAGCGTAGCGTTTATACCACTTGTCTATGGGTAGGGTTTAAGTAGTCCGAGATTCCAATTCCGTAAGCGATGTCTATGCATCGAGACATTTATAAGTAACTAGCTGTCCCGTGCAACTTCGTCTGCGTAAATTTTCCCCGTTTTTGAAACATTTCTCATTGCTGCTCCGCTTCTATTAGTCGTAGCTCGATGTTATATAGCCTATAGCTCTCCTCGATAAATGGGCTATCCAACAAAAAAATATTTTTTTTAATCGGACCAGTAGTTCCTGAGATTAGCGCGTTTAAACAAACAAACAACCAACAAACAAACAAACTCTTCCGCTTTATAATATTACTAGCTGTCCCGCGCAACTTCGTATGCGTAAATTTTCCCCGTTTTTGCAACATTTCTCGTCGCTACTCCGCTTCTATTAGTCGTAGCGCGATGTTATATAGCCTATAGCCTTCCTCTATAAATGGGCTATCCAACAAAAATATAAAATATTTTTTCAAATCGGACCAGTAGTTCCTGAGATTAGCGCGTGTTACGCGTCGGTGTTATAGACGGACCGTCGACACCATTTATCTACGCTTTGGTGTAAGAGGCGGACCGTTGACACCATTTATCGAAGCAGTGCAGTTGCGGACCGGCACGAGGCGTCGAGTCAGCGCTACGTGATTTCCACATCTCGCCACTTCGATTTCGCAACCGTCTTTCCATAGTTGTAGTTTTAGATTTTAATAAAGAACGATTCATTCTTGGTACATACATCGACCATTTATCACTAGTTTTAGATTTTAGTTTAATGTAATTTATAATTAAATTTATTTAAGATGTATAGACTTTCTCTGCAACCTCCGGCTCCAGTTAACGTAATTGGCGCAGTCGGTAGGATATTCGCGGGCCGGTTCGCGATAATTAGGAATATCTCAAATCGATATCCGCGTTCGCGAGTCACCCGGGTGGTTTCCAAGCACCTTCAACGAATATCCGGATCTTCGGAAGCTGAAGCCAGAGGCGTATCCAGACATCGATACTGCAGAGGGGCCAACTATACACTTATTGAACCCAGACGGAACATCCGACCAGAAGAAGTAAGATGAACACCAGTGGTCTGGCAGCAATATTTGCCACTCCGCTTGACAAATAGTTGCTGTTCTTCGGGGGGAGGTGTTACGCGTCGGTGTTATAGACGGACCGTCGACACCATTTATCTACGCTTTGGTGTAAGAGGCGGACCGTTGACACCATTTATCGAAGCAGTGCAGTTGCGGACCGGCACGAGGCGTCGAGTCAGCGCTACGTGATTTCCACATCTCGCCACTTCGATTTCGCAACCGTCTTTCCATAGTTGTAGTTTTAGATTTTAATAAAGAACGATTCATTCTTGGTACATACATCGACCATTTATCACTAGTTTTAGATTTTAGTTTAATGTAATTTATAATTAAATTTATTTAAGATGTATAGACTTTCTCTGCAACCTCCGGCTCCAGTTAACGTAATTCGCGTTTAAACAAACAAACAACCAACAAACAAACAAAGAAACTCTTCCGCTTTATAATATTATTAGTATTAGTATATTAGTGTATTAGTATTATTAGTATATTAGTATTAGTATTAGTAAGTAATAATTGTCTCATTGTGTCTATTGTGTACGTTGCTCGAGCATGTTTGTATGGAGTTTCCTTTTGTACTGTCGATTTTTTTCGCCCCTGGTGTCACTTGATAATAGTTTACACTGCAAGACTGATGAAATGTACTAAGAATTTCTTCATTATGTTTTATAGCTCAAAGCAAGTTTTTACAAGATTACACACGTTTCTTGGAAGTAATATAACTTCAGCGTAGTACATTATGATGACACGGCAGACACCTGTAGCCTCCAACCCAGAATATTTAATAGACTCGCCGAAAATACGTTTATTCGCTCTCTTGCCTACACTCGTCATATATTATATTATGACAAATTTATATGAATGTAGTTTTTCTATTTAGATAATGGTGCGTACCTGTCGTAAATGCCCTATTAAACTACGTCAATTTAAGTACAAAGGTAAACAAAATTACTAGTTTTGGAATAACTTAATTTGCAAGTAAAAATACTAAAAGGTGTTGTAAAAATGGCGCCAAACTGACTTATCATGTTTTTGATGATAGCTTTAAGTTTAAAGCGCAGACCGCACCGCCAGCTGACTAGCAGTGAGTCGGGCAAGCAGCGTTTCATCTTTTTTTATTTTTCGGTTAACATCGGACTACAGAGTTAAGCAACGTCAGCGATTCAAACGATGCGAACGATACTTTCGACGATTCCAGCAAACCTATTAATTCACCTCGTTAGCATAGCTTAGTCTCTACTTTGTGGTTTGGAACCAAAGTATGAAAAAAAGGGAAAATGACGTTCGCGCGGCGTACCCTCCAGCTAGCTCTCCCGCACGCTCGCTTGCCCGCCCATAGTTTTCGATGTGAACCAACATAGTTTAGCTCGCCAAAGCTTCGCTTAATTCGTATAGCTTTCCTCGCCTCGCTTCGCCCGCTCGCTAGCTGTCGGTATAGCCTGCGCTTAATGACACTTAAAAAAATAAATGAAAAACGTGTAAAATTCATAAGACAACTCCTATAATAAATACACTCTGGCAGAAATTGAAAAAGTAGATCCTAATAACGCAAACTATGCTAGCAATGTGTTTGGTATCGAATGATTGTTATAATTAATCCCTTTCATTTGATACCAAACGCAGCACACGTAAATATTAAAAAAAGTAATACCCTACTTACATGCTAACCACAATATAAATATGTTGCCATCATAATGGAAAAACATGTAGCATATGTCACTATAGGAATGAGTCAGCGAAGTTTGCATTCGGTGATGTGCTTGATAAATTATTTTCCTTGAAGGCGGTTCATTTTTCTTAAAAAAGTAATTTGAACAAAACGACAAACTCCAAAAAAATTTACATTTTTAATTTTATGTAGAAATTGTCAGTCACAGTCAATATTTGTACGTATCTAGCTCTCCGGTATCTAGCTAGGAATCATGTAATAAAAGCTTATACCGCTGTTCTACAACCACCCCTGACTGTGACTGTCATGTTGCCTAAAGGAATACAATACAAAAGGTATATCAAACAGAGATGTACAACAATATACTTGATTCTAAATTTAATTCCGGCAGTTCATTGCACGTGCACTGCACAGTGTTGACGTATATTTACTGTCTGGATAAAATAAAATGGATCAAGAAATTGTTTAAAGGTTTTTGTAATGCTAGCTCTGTGAACACTCAGTTTGCTCAGATGTCTGTGGCACGCCACGGATATGAGCAGCACTCGTTTTCTACGGATATGAGGTTTTGTCCAGTGTACTGGTATTTTAAAACACTTGGCTGTAAATTGTTCTAAGTCTTCTTTGCTGATATATTTTGTTATTTTTCATTGGAGTAAATTGCTTATTGTTATTATTTGCTAATTGTTATTATTTCGAATAATGCTAGATGCATTATTCGAAATAATAACAATTTTTATATTTTACCTGATTTTATAAAATTTTTGAGGAACAACTGTATCTAAAAATATTGGCTAATATTTGAATCTTGAGAAATATTCGAATCTCATAAAAATATCCAAATCAAAACTAGTCTACTTTGGTCAATCTATGTTTTG
The DNA here is from genome assembly GCA_945859575.2 of Herminia tarsipennalis. NCBI lineage: Eukaryota > Metazoa > Arthropoda > Insecta > Lepidoptera > Erebidae > Herminia > Herminia tarsipennalis. The sequence goes on from OX243835.2 coordinate 20,621,766, forward strand.
TAAAGCACTCGAGAAAAATCAGAATCTCGAAACATATCCAAGTTTTTGACGTGATAACGTCTTTTAAATCGATGCCGGGGTGCACGGGCGAAAAAATGTCACGTAGCAATTGTCACATTATTGATTGGTTGCGTAGCAACCAGTCAATAACGCGACCGTTATTGACTACGAATGTCGATTCCGCCTGCTGATAGGCTGAAGTATTGTGGTCACTAAAGGCTGTCACAGGCATGGTTGCTTATTACAATGTCATCAATGTTTTCTTATGACGTTTTTAGCCAGTTATGGCCAGGTCACGTTTTTAACAACAAACATTAAAATAAGACTACGATCCAATGACTACGACTTGTTTTTTATCTTATTTCAAAAACCTTTGAAATAAAATAAAAAACAAGGTCATACAAATAAATTTTACCAAAAACTGTAAACCAAACAAACTATTGCAGATAAATGAAACAAACGAGAGCGTTATCAAGTCTTCACCTAGTAGAACTGTTTCAAAGTAACTTTCAGTTTATTAACGTTTTGCTTTCTACGCCAGTTATAATGGCTTTGGAGAAGTTTGTTTCGTTTATTTACTGTATTTATACGGATGTTGTTTTTTAAAGCTCTTTATTCTCTTTTTATCTTTTAAATGAAATGAAACAATAAGATACTTACTTACTCTACTTGGGCTTGAAAGTGTCTGTAAAATTCCAAGCCGCTTTTGAAAACTGGTTTTCGCACATTAACACAGTTAAGCGCATTGAACTCACAAAATATTAAAAAAAATATATATCGAGACTTACTGTTAGCCAAATGTAACAAAACAAGCTAATTTGGCTAAACTACAAGCACAAAAGCTATTTATTTTTCAAATTAATTTTTAATAACTACAGCAAAATAACAGCTAAATCGGTTCACCATTTATAAGCTACGATGCTTCACATACACACAGAAGCTTTAAACTAATAAAATCACTCTTTTTGCATCTAAGGTTATATTCTGCATCTTCGAACATTTCGATTCTAAATAATTTCATAATTCCTGTGTCACAATGCTAATTAAAACTTTCCAAATCAGGCCCCGGTAAAGAACAAATTAAACAATAAATAAGCAAACAGTCGACTGGTGCTACAAACTTAATAAAACATTAAATTGTGTCGCCGTGACCTTGTTATTAAATTGGCTTGAAGTGGATGTCCAACTTCTTGTATATATCAATATAGTATTTTTCAATGGAATCTGAACAAAAATGTTGTTCGTTCTCATTTGGTCTGCTGTTACTAGTTAAGTTGTAGAGCCTTAGCTGTGTATAGTTTTCCTTTTTATTTCACTATATATACTACTACCGTGTTTTTTTTCACTTACCTAACATCCGCCATTTAGCGGGCAGGGGGAGAGACTTGACTCTAACAAAAAAATGCGCTTCAAAGCTAAATATTTCACAAATGGAACCCTAGATTTATCTTTACAACTCGTAAATGTTTTTAAAAGACCTACCTAATAAAAAACAATAACAATAACTGTTTTTGATGTTGGTTTTCTGTTGTTGTCGCTGGTTTTTTACCATAAAATTCTTTACTTCCAGCAGAAAAAAAGCAACAAGACCTTAGACAAACATTGTTACGAAAACACTGTACCCGACATACAAACTTAGAAACGACAATGTTCTATTTTCTAGTTCACGATTGAGCAAAATTTTGTATTTCTATAAAGAAAGTAAACGTTGTGCACAATAAAGACGGTGTCTGACTATTTTCCGCGTTCCCTAGAGAAAAACTTGCTGAATTGGGGTTGACAAGATAAAAGTATTATCACTATGTATACGATATGGTTTTATTTGGACCTGCGGGCGTTTACGGGATAAATTTAGCAGTTGGCTACATCAATACATGTGAATTTTGTATTTTTACAATCATGGGACTGACTAACAGACGTGGAATTATTTTATTAGATCAACTCATCAAATTAAGTATTTTTAAAGTCACAAATTTAATGCAATTGTGTTTACTTGACCACTTCCCTAAAAATATTGACAGCTTTAACAGGCCACTCAGAAAAAAATAAGTTTTGCGAAAGAAAGTTTTTATGTATAAGGCACTGGCCACTTGTAATTATTTTGAAAAATTTGGTTATTTAAAAGTATATTTCCATTTTTTTTCAACAGCCAAATCAAGTTAAATTAAATGATCGTGTCTCATTAAAAATCTGCATTGAGAACATTTTCGTGCAATGATTTTAATGTGGCGTAAAACCTGATGAGTGATTTGATCAACTTCAAATGGCTTTTATGGATGAAGCACCTTCAAAAGTAACCATATACCGTGGACATAGCGAGTTCAAACGCGGTCGCTTTACTTAGGGGGACAAAAAAAGGAGTGGTCGTCCTACGATGTCACGACAGAACGTGTGCTGGCAGTAAAAAAAAAATACAAGAAAACAGGTGAATTACATTACAAGAGATTTAGCAGATTAGTTCGGGAAGCGTTCACAAGATTCAACATAAGTACCTTTCGGTGATGAAGATAGTTTCACGCTGGTTGCTGCATAACCTCACCGAAGCTCAGAAACAAGCCCGTGTAAAGAGGTGCCTTGATATAATTCAAAAATTTGAAGCAGGCTCGTCTTGGCGCGTTTACGGCATTGCGACAGGTGACGAATCCTGGATTATCAATACGATCTAGAAACAAAGCATCAGTACACAATTGGCTGTTTCGAAGCGAACCTACGCCTACTACTAATGCGATCGAGAAGCGCAGGGAAAATTTTGATCGCTAGTTTCTTCACTTTGACTGGGTATCTAATTTCCATTCCATTATGAGACCAAAACAGCATCAACGCCGAAGCCAGAAGTTTTGTCTGCAATGAGCAACAAGTGACCGAACACCAAGCTCCGTGGGGAACTGCTTCACCATGACAACGCCCCCACCCTCAAAACGAGGGACTTCCTGGATCCACACCGGTCAGAGTCTTAGGTCACCCTCCTTACAGTCCTAATCTGGCACCGTAACATTTCTTTTTATTCCCTAAAATGAAAATTAGCTGAAACAGATTTTAGCGCCGGAAGACGCGCTAGCAGCGTTCGAGAAGGCCATGGAAGAGGTGTCTGCTATTGCTGATGATTTAAATTGCTCCCCAATATAATTCTAATATAACAAAAAACTTAACTTCAGCATAAGCAAAACGAAATCTCATTATTCCGAGCAAGTCAGCTTAAAAGCTTTAGAATGACAAATGTGGTTATTCAAATTTGTAAAACTCAGCAATTTTTAAATACTCGAAGTAAGTATTGAATATTTAAAACGTCATTTATCTCTACAATACCAGTGCATTGGACTTTCTAACAACTCTACTTTTATAAATCAGTACGGCCTTATTTAAAGTTTATCATACTCTTCCATCGATCCTGCACCTAATCTCATTTGGTTTGTGTCGGATTTTCGTCTCATCTAACTAAGAAATAGAAGGTGCATTCATGTGTATGTACACACTTGATTCCTGTAATATTTTCAGTGTAGTTGACTAGTATTGAACGTAACCAAAATCAGTTAGAATAAAGGACTCTTTAGGGAGTTACTGTACTTATTAATTTACTAAACAAATAGGTAATACTTACATGTTTGTGTTAACTAACATCAATATCATAATAACTTAAACAAACCATACCGCTAGGGAGCGCTGAAGTTTCATTTGAACTATTCTAACACATATTTAAGCCTTATTATGTTTCTGAAACTACGTGATACTATTCAATCATCCCTTTCCCGTTACTTGAAGTTGTTTGTTGTCGGTACAATATGTTCTTTCATTAATCGTTGTTTCAAAATATACAAACAGAAGAACTTTATTATAATGTGAGGCTTTATTTCCTTACACCGTAGGAATTATTCTGCCTTTACTAATAGAGGTTAAAGTATGAAATTACGATTTTATAGTAATAGATACTTTGAATTGACTTTTAACCTTCATGAAGTAAGTTTTTTTACATGAAACACACAATTTCAATTGGTTTTTTATTCAGCTTAGACAGAAACGAAAGACTTTGAAAATGATGCTCGGGAAGGATACTTCGAAAATCAGAGTAAAATTACGAGTCCCGACGCAGAACTAACGCGGCAGGAAAGGCTTTCAATAATAATGCTGCGTTTGGAGAGGAGACTGACATAATCTTGGACAACAAATTGATTTGGGCTGCGCACATCGAAACCAAAGTAAAGAAAACTTGCATAATATTCTGGCAGCGCAAAAGACTGATACGCAAAAAGTGTGGACAAATAATACTGTGATCGCCATCAAGACCAGACTCTAAAAGTATTTAACGCCTAGCATGAGTCGCCATGACAGGCTGCATGCTTCGGCCGCGCTAGAACATATGCTTAACTTGAGACCGCTACACCTTAAAATCATAGAGGCAGCGACATCCACTGTACTGAGGCTTAAAGCAAACAGTCTTTGGAAAAACTATGAAGGGATAGCACACATAGAAATCTTATCAAAAACCACAAGGGAATATACAATCCTGGAAGCTAAGCAGATTGAATTCCTCAAAAATATAATTTTGACCAACGACCCAAAATCAGACTTAAACCCGAATCAAAAGACAGCTCTGGACTATCTAAAGTTAGAATTATACACAGAAGGATACAAAACCGCACTAAGCACGTAGATGACCTCAATATTTAGATATATACGGCTTTGGACAGAAGAAACACGATTTCCAAGCAGAATGCATTGGCATAACTAAAGCGGCTCAAGCAGTCGCAGCCTGTAGAGAGCAGATTGTAACTGATTGCGCATTCGATGTCAATTACAATTTTATCTGAACATTTAATTTTTATTGTTTTCAAACTTTAGCGATTTTTCAGATTCAGATTAATTTATTTAGACTATGGTTCAAATTATGGCATGAGAACGGTAAGCCCAAGTCAGGCCCTATATTTGATAACATGTCTGTATCTAGAAAAACTTTTAACCCTACAGTCGTCGCGCATAGAAAAGGGACGTTAGTGGTCGCGTGGATTACTTATGTAATCCATTTAAAACTAAGGCTAAAACTAGAATGTATTAATCAATTTGGTTTATTCCGCTTAAAAACGAAGTAACATACATTATTTTATAATATTTAAATTATCACAACAAAAAATATTAACTTTAAATAGTTAAAAAAAAAAAATTAAAAATCTTATCCTTATTTTAATACAAAAATGGCTCGTTGGCTTCAAATTGGGATCAAATAATAAATGTAAGTAAAATTATGAAACTAATCATTAATTTCTAAACAAGAAGAACATATATTATATATTTGGAATGGTCCGGGCAAACGATTTTGTGACAAGATTTACATGATCGACAAGTGCTTTTATTTCGTGACCTACCGCAGTTATGACAGCGACCTATCGAGCTACTTCGCGATGATGTTGAGGTAGATAGTTGGGTTCCGACTTCAGATATATTTCAAAAATCTTTTATTTTGAAAGCTAAATTCGGTGGTAATGACTTCTGCTGTATCCTCTGGTGAGCCAAGGGTTCCATCAATATCAAAGAGAGTGAAATGAGAAACTCACGGCGAGTAATATTCTCAACATTTTTGTTCGCTATATGTATGTATGTTGGTAGTCTGGTTTTCAAAAAGTCTTTTAGCAGAATCAACAAAATTGTATCTGCTAGTTCTTCCTCTATTCGAGGGCACAGTCATTGACCAGATAGTGTTGTCTACACCAACATAATACTGATGATCTGCTGATACAGAGTCATTTTCAAATACCTCAATTGAGATGTCTACCTCCTGCTCAGATTCAGACTCGTGGTTCTGCTCCTCAACAAAGCCTTCTTCATCATCCGAGCTGGAACCACCTTTAGAATCTTAGCTACTCTCAGCACCTCCATTAAGCCAAGCTTCAATTTGAGCAGCACTCTTTTGATCCACAGTGATTCTAATTTTAATTATTTTTAAATGAAATATGTATCAAGCCAGTACTTTTTAGTTTAAATTCATATAACTTAGTATATAGTTTAATAAAAAACAGATACATAAACAAATACATTAAAAATAACCGTAAAATGTTAACAAAATATTAACGATAAGTGGAAAAAAATACTTACGTAATAGGTCGCGCGGATTACAATAGTAATCCGCGAACTTTACGGGGCTCCTGACAAACACCTTGAAGCGATAGGCGCTCGCGCTGCACTTAGGGGAATGCGTAAACTATCTAATTTAAAGTACATGAAGTTACAAACAATTCCAATGCGTAGTTTTTCTGAAATACTAAGTTTTGTAACAGTGGATTACTATTGTAATCCGCGCGACGACTCCAGGGTTAAAAGCATATTAAAATATTTGCAGAATAACCGTGAACCGATTCGTAAGGACGTTTTAGCTACTCACCATGAAAATAAGTCTTTTAGCAAGTTCTGAAAATAAACACAATCTGAGATCTAGTCTTCCGGTGACTGTTCAGGGTAAGTCACACACACCTCCTTATATCGCAAAAATGTTTCGCGAACATTTTATAGTACAGCCACTAATACCTATGCGGGATAGGATTGTTCCAAGCTTCAAATCAAATAATAGATGTGATAACTGCTAACCATGTTTCAAGCGTGAGGGTACCATACTTACCCTACTTGATTTCTCACGCGCATTCGATTGTATTAATGTGCCATTAATGATTTCCAAGCTTTCGTATTATGGCTTTAACTTAGGTGCGGTGATATGGTTTGAGAGCTATCTAACAGATCGTGCCCAAATGGTTGAGATTGCTAGGGATGATGGGTCCAAGCTTGCATCTTCCTTGAGAACTATTTCCAGAGGAGTACCCCAAGGCTCGATTTTGGGCCCATTCTTATTTACTCTGTACAGTGCTGACATCACCAAAAGCATTAAGAACTGTCTATATCATATATGTATATGCGGATGACGTGCAGTTATATATCCCCTTTAAACAAACACCGACTCTTACACGGGCTGCAGTACAAGCAATGAGTAAAGATCTTAATAGGATTTATGAATGGGCGCAGAGAAATGCTTTGGTCTTAAATCCTAGCAAATCCAAAGCAATGATTTTGGGCAATAAAGATCAAGTAAGTGCAATCTCCCACTTAGATACCACGATTATGGTCAATGGTGAAAAAGTTGAGAGGGTATTTACGGCTAGAAACCTGGGCATAATCATGGACCACGACCTGCGATTTGAACAGCACATAAATAGTCTAGTAAGCAATTGTTTTTACAGACTTAAGGTTGTTGTACAGAATACGGGAATTTCTAAACGTAGAGTTAAGAAAGCGGTTGGTTGAGGCTCTTATTTTATCTAAACTAAATTACGGTGATGTTGTGTATGGTCCCTGTTTTACTAGCAAGAACTGCTAAACTAATTCAGCGCGTCCAAAACGCTTGCGCCAAATTTTGTTTTAATATACCTCGCCGAAGTCATGTGACCCCATTTCTTAACAACTCTAACATGCTTAAAATGGAACACAGAAGACATATTCATTTGGCCACACTCCTCTTTGATGTCATCAACAAACAGGCACCTAATTACCTGTACAATAAATTAACATGGACTCGTGATTGTTATCCATACCCCATTAGAGCCACTAGTAACGTGCTTAGTATACCGGCTCATAAAACATCTGCCTTCAGAGGAAGTTTTAAATTTGCTGCCACCCGCTGTTGGAACGACCCCATTAGGAATTCCAAAACCGCTAGAACATTTAAATGTCGCTTAAAAATATTCTTGTTATATTTACAAAAATCCAAAATTTAATTTAATCTATTGCAATTATTTTTTATTTTATTTCATGATCCCAATTCTATTTAATATTTTTAATTTTTAATTATGTATTTCGAATTTGAATTAACACGTCTTTCTATTATACCCATTTAGTTTTAATTTTTAATTATTTATTTGAACTCTAATTTATTCATATTATAACTACTGATCACACACTCACATCGCATATTGTCTCATCATAGTATCCAACTATCTTGTCCCATTCTTCCCATCTTATGAAATTTCTAATAGTTTAATAATGAATTTTATATTATAAATATTAACATCACGCATGCACACTGGTTTACTGAAATGCTAAATAGCCTATCACATAAGTTATTAATAACATGAATGAGGTGTTGCTGAAAACCAGCGCTGGGTCGCTTTACTGCGATGCAGCAATATGCTGAGCAATATCTTTTTTGTTGGGACCGTGACGCACACTGCATACTGTGTAAGCTTGGAATTTTAAATGGTTAGGTACTTAAATTGTCTATTTATTCTTAATTTACTACCTTATATTTGATTGACTAGATGTACATAGCATCAATCAAATAACTCTAAGTGCCAGTCCTTGAATGAAGTCACTTACAATTTCACTTTGTATATAAATGGTCGCAGATATACAATTTTTTCATCTTATAAACGTTGTGGTTCCTTGCGTGTGTGCGACGATGACGCGCTGCATTGGCACTATTGGCAGTCTGCTTCGGTGCGCTTGTGTGGGAAGGCAGCAAGTGCCGAACTTGTGACCTGAAAGAAATGTTCTTATTTAAACTATGCTTTTTGTCAACACCCGTTTCATATTCTCGCTACTAGTATACAAATATAATATACACTTACCTTTCTGGAGTGGCTAATCAGGTCGAGCGCTGCTGCTTCGCCGGACATACGCATTCTGAATCCGAATCTTTAAATGAATTTAAATGACTGACGTGTTCTCGCCCCATACACGCTAGAAAATCTTTTTTTTTCAATACGTTACGCCGTAATCGTTTTTGTTAAATGCGCTGCGATACGCGGGCGCCTGACGAGATAGGCAAGTAGGCCGCCCGCCGCCGCCCGCTGTCCCGCACCCCGATCTCGCCTGTATATGTACGTGTGTTCGTTTTGTTATCTATCTACCTGACTATTTGTTGTTTTTTCTGTACTGTACCTTAATTATCATGTAGTGTGCGTTATCTCAATGAATAAATAAGTTTTATTTATTTTATTTATTATTTTAATATGTGCAGAGGAAATTCCTGTCGCCTAATCGCCTGGACACGACGGGTTAAGCGTGGAGCATCTGAAGTACACGGGTCCTTGCCTATGTTCACTATTGGGTATGTTTTACACTTTATGTATAATACATTCATATGTTCCTGACGATCTCATAAAGGCCGTTGCAGTTCCTATCGTGAAAAATAAAACAGGCGACGCCAGTGACATAAATAATTAAAGGCCTATCACTTTAGCTACTATAGCGGCCAAGGTGCTGGACGGTGTGAGGACGCACAGTTCTGATTTAGACCTAATTTGTCTACAGAAATTGCTGTATTAGGCGCCACAAGCATGCCGTTAAGTACTACACGGATCGAAAGACTCCGGTGTGCGCCGCCGTTTTGAACCTCTCCAGGGCTTTTTATCTGGTTGATAACGAGAAACTGTGGGACAAACTCAGGGCAACTAGCGTGCCTGGAAGAGTTACTAGTATATTTCAATATTGGTATCAGGCTAACTATGTGAGATGGGGAGGCTCATTATCTGATTCGTATCGACTGGAATGTAGGGTGAGAGAGGGAGGATTGACCTCTCCTACCTTGTTCAATCTGTACATGAACGGGCTAATCTATGAGCTCAGCAACACTCCAGTAGGCTGTTCGATATACGGACTGATTGTCAATAATATGGTGCTGCTGAGTCCATCGATTAGCGCATTAAGGAAATTGATTAATATCTGCGAATCATAAACGCAAGCCCATGTTCACCAACAGTTTGCTTTTCCTGACATTGTTGTCAGGAAAAACGAACCTGCGTTTCACCCGTTACACTGAATGGCATACCCCTAATTAGGGTGAAAGTTTTTAAATATCTTGGACACATAGTCAATGAAAACCTCACCAATGATCCTGACATTGAACGCTAGCGTAGAGGAATGGAACTTCGCTGCAATATGCTGGCTCGCAGGTTTGCTAGGTGCTCCACTAATGTGAAATCTATTTCGGGCATATGCCCAGTCATTTTACACATGCAGCTAATGGGCTAACCACACGCAGCGGGCTGTCAATGCACTAAGGGTACAATATAACAATGCTTTCAGGTTCTTGATGGGACTGCCACGGCATTGTTTACGGAAGCTAACGTTGATGGCTTTGCAGCTATATTACGTAAGCGAACCGCATCGCTGATGCGCAGGGTGAGTGACAGTTCCAACACCAACCTGAAAGTAATTGCGAATAAATTAGAAAGTCCTTTATGGAAGCTTTGGAACAATTTGCACATTTAAAAATAAATAGTATAGTTGTTTTTTACTAACTTAATTTTTAAGAAAAGTGTATACTAATACAATTATAGATCATTGGTCTGAATTATATTATTATTATTTATTTGCATAACAGACAGGTACAGAACATGGTAAGGCACATACATTTTATACATATTAGATATAATTGCGGACTTAATCGCGTGAATTATTTAAAGATACGAACCTTTTATTTACCCTACGTTTCGATCGAATTGCACCGATCGTGGTCACGGGTCGACTGATGGCAGATTAGCGATGTCTCTGTCCTTTCAGACCCACGGTACCCCTGGTCATACCCCCGGTGGTACCGTGGGTTTTTAAAAGTTAAACGGTATAATCGACTACTAGTGTTGTGATGCAACAGCCATGGCTGATAAAACACGGTGTTACCAGTAAATAGGCAATTACTATAATATGTTTATTATTCTAAAATAACTAAAAAGACATTTAGTATAACAAATCATAGCTTTTTTGAAGCTTTTCACTAAACCAACACACTACAAAAAAAATGTATAGGTACTACGTAATTAACGCGATTTCTCTAGTCCGTAGCCTACAGATATGTCTTTATTTACAATTTGGAGCTGTATGCTCATTATGTAATTATCGTTGACGATTTGATCTTTGCGTCTTTTTTTTGGAATCATCTCCAAAGTGTGAACTTGGTCAAGTACGTGAAGCAATCGCATCAACAACGTAACCGTGTTTTTATTAATCAGTTTGTTTATTTTTGAGTGGAAGGCTTCTAAAATGTTTGTTGTTCGGTGGCGTTCACCAAACACACTAATTATTTTCGGACTATGGACCTTGAACCAAAACGATTCAAGATATTTTATAAATGCTTCTGGTATGTTATTGGCTTCAGCTTTTATGTAGTCCATACCCTGTTGAATATTGTCTTCAGGAAGAAGCGGCAAGGCACTTGCCAATGCAACGATTCTATGCCCAGATTTCGTTTTTGTGCATCGTAACGACTTGCCTTTCTTCCAAATGTTGCGAGTCCAATGATAATAGCACCCTCGTAATGTAATATCTGGACATACATTCAAAATTGCATTCATCGCACCTTTTTCGTAGTCAGTGTGAACTTTATGTGGACTCCACTCTGGAAGTTGCGATTTTATCATATTGAACAATATCGTATAACTTTTTTCAGTTCGATCCGACATTAGTGCGAAGATTAAGGGTCTTAATTTAATTGTTTCCACACCACTCCCTATGTCACCGTGAATGTTATATAATTGTGCAAAGGGTTTTGGGCAACAGTAAAAAGTACCATCAAAAAAGTATTCTTTTATATTCGGAATTATTAATCGAGACTCCTTTGAGCAAAAAGCAATGATCCGGGTTTGTTTGTTTTCTTCCTCGCAATAATAATCGGCTAAAATTAAATTATGATATTTAATGGGCACTTCAATTTCTTTCAAATTCCGAAATACAGTTTTGGAAACTTGTGCTGACTTGTTTCGCGCATCTTGAAGGAAGTGCTTTACGCTTTCATATCGAGGATATTCCCCATTCACAAAATTCAGTCCAGAATTTTTAAATGCTTTCTTTTTCTCGTCGTATAGTTGTTCGATGGGTTTATCCGAATTAAGCACTCCTTCAGGCAGCTTTATCTTTTCTTTTAATATTTCATTACTCAATCCATTAAACTCACAACTATGATCTTTGCTTTTAATAAATATGCAATCCTAAAATGAAACATAGACGTAAGTAACTTAGTACGAAACTCTGAAAACTGGAATAATTATTAAAAAATACATTACAGCATTACCTTTGAAATTTTGACAGTACCACAACATTTACTTTTATTGTATGTAGAACACCGCCATAATGTTGACCCATCTGTGTAAGTCTTGTGTCGATGGTAACGGTAATTACCCCGAAGAAGGGCGGTTCCGCCATTTATTTTAATGTAATCTATTTCCATTGACTTTTCTTTATCTTCCTCTTCCATGGTATTTTCTCACAAGTACAGAAAGAACTCGCAAAATATTAATATTAAAATTCCCTTGTTTTTTAAGTCAAAATTTTAGACATTTGAAAGAAGAAAAATAAGAACACACTTTCAAAAACCCAAGAGGTTGTAAACAGAAGAGGTTTTACTATTTAAACGCAAAACAGGTTTTACCAACTATTTAATAGCAAATATAGGTACTTACTTGCATTCATTATTGGAATATGCATTTTCTATTATTTACCTAATTAACTAGTTATCATGCGAGAGATATATAGGTCAACACATCACTAGGGTCATATACTTGATGGTACCGTTTAACTTTTAAAAACCCACGGTACCACCGGGGGTATGGCCAGGGGTACCGTGGGTCTGAAAGGGTCTCTGTGAGGCGCGGGGTTTTTCAACTAGCCTCGCCTGGTCTTGATAATTTTGATAATTTGTACTGTCGTGTCGGTACTTTCCACACACTAACTTCTGTGGCTAATGCAATTTTATCCAGTGATTTGGGTCTGATTCCAACAAATACTCAGCGATAGCAAACTTGTTAACTTGACGGTTTTTTACAGCAGCGATATGTTCCTTGACCCTGTCTGCGATTGTTATATATTTGACATAAGCACCATACAAAATATGTCACAATTCTACCTCTAGTAGCCAAATCCATCGATAGATTTTTTTTCAAATCATCGATTGAGACCGGCCGTAAGTCACCTTGACGACACCCACGAGAAGAAAAGGGGTGGTTCTATTCTTAAGCCGGTATTTAAAAATGGCATTAAAAAAAGTTAAGACATTATTTTTTAATAAAGGATACTAGAGCATAGAGATAATGGTTTCAAAAACATTTAGCCTCATTTAAATTACAATGATAATTTTCAAGGTTTGAATTTAATTATAAAGGCACACATATGTTAAAATAGATAAGAAAATTGTACCTATATCTACTTAGTCTTAATAGAAAATTATGTAGATAGGTAGTTTTGTAGGTGTATATAAACAGGTATCTATTTCAAAATGTTGATTTGTAATTGAAATTGTAAATAAAATAACTAAACTTAAATATTAATTATTTTCATCGCCTTTTTGGTTTTTTTTGCCGTCGAAACATGTCTTGGTGGTAAGTGAATTTTTTTAATGGTTGTTAGAACAGTATTGTATACTTAGAACAGTATAGTCTGCCATAGGTACATAATACCTACCTATACCGACTACTAACTCCGAGTGAAGTTGTAATATACCCAAAAGAATATAACACTCTATTTGTTCTTGCTAAAGATTATTTAATTGCTTTCTACACAATAATATCCTTGGTGATGAGAATGGGATGATTGTCAGACGGCAAGATTGTGCAAAGCTCTACCTTAAACTATTACTAATGTTGTACCGTAACACAAATCTAGCTACGGCTCTGGATAGCGCTGATGGTTTATTAACATTGCACTCAGTAACTTGGGGAGCGGTGGTTCTCGGTCTCAAGAATCTCAGGCTCCCTTTCTGTTATTACGACCCTGACAGTCACAGTCCATAACGCTCAGATCCAGAATATGCGAGACTTCGGTAATTTGATAGCTGGAAATTTTAAGTAGCAGGATTATGTTTGCGCCTGAATTAAATGGAAGCAATCAGAAATATTCATTCTCATTCCATTTGCAGAGCACCATTGTTTAATGAGAACATAGATCACTGGAATCAGAAATATTAAATGATTATTAAAATTATTTTTTATTTTAGCCATTACTTGCAGTGATCCTAACTCTACACCTACACCAGCAGGACAATGTAACAACAAAAAATGCGTGACATGTAATACCGATGTATGCACTTTGGACTGTCAGTTTGGTGGCTGCTCGTGTAAACCTGGTTTCAAATACAATCCTGATACGAAGAAATGCGTGTCTCCTTCGCAATGCCCGACCCCAAGGCTAGGATAGGTTAGTAAATAAGCAGCATGGGCGTACCTACGGGAGGGGGGGGGGGAAGGACCGCCCGATCCCTGTAAATTAAAAAACCCCCCCTTCGGAATAATGGTTCTGGGTTCGTCCATGATTAGCAGTACCTTCTTTTGGAGAGCGAGGGCAAGTCTGAATGATTTTCGAAGGTGTTAAATAGTGTTAATCTATACTTACATTATAAATCTGAAGAGTTTGTTTATTTGTTTGTTTGAACCCGGTAATCTCAGGAACTACTGGTTCGAATTGAAAAAATATTTCACTGTTCTATAGCCCATTTATCGAGGAAGGCTACAGAAAGGGTATATAACATCGCGCTACGACTAATAGGAGCGGAGAAGCGACGAGAAATGTTTCAAAACGTGGAAAAATTACGCATACAAAGTTGCGCGGGACAGCTAGTATCTATACTAATATTATAAAGCTGAAGAGTTTGTTTGAACGCGGTAACCACAAGAACTACTGATCGGAATTAAAAAATTCTTCCACTGTTGGATAGCCCATTTATCGAGGAAGGCTATAGGCTATATAACATCCATCATGCTACGACCAATAGGAGCGGAGCAGCAATGAAAAATGTTGCAAAAACGGGGGAAAATTGACAAATACAAAGTTGCGCGGGGCAGCTAGGAATCGCTATATTTTCATATCTAAGTATGATATGATGTTTATTAGAAAATAGACTATTGGTTACCTAGGTGGCGCCGTGGGAGTGTATTCGACTGCTACGCAAGAGGTTCGATTTCCACCCGGGACACCTCTTTGTGTGATTACAAGTTGTTGTTCCAAGACTGGCTGTCCCCCGCGACACAGGGCTTGTATCCTACTGCGGGAGTCGTTTTTTAAAACAAAAACAGATGAAGCTTTAACGTAATTTTATGTCTAAATTGGTTTGCAATATCATAATTTGGTGGATTCTTATTGCAAAAACCATTAGTAAGTAAAAGTATTTTTTTTATTGTTGTTAGTTATATTGACTGGTTTGTTGGTCTAGTGGTTAGTGATCTTGACTGTTAAGCCTGAAGTCGTGGGTTCGATCCCCAACCCCAAATGTTTTTGAAGTTATGACCTTTACCACCTACGGACTACTTTACTGGAATAAAATCATTGTTTATTGTGGAGTTTAGGCCTTCAACCTAACAAAGAAAAATTTTTTCGGTCGCTCCAGTTCTCTTCAGTTTTAGTCCAGGGTCTCTCAGATGTGTAGTAAATTCTTGTGTGACATAAGTAGATGGGGAAAGGTTAATTTAGATTTATTTTCTCAAAAAAATATATTACAGAGTTATTTGATATAGTTGGGGGTTATTAGTATATTAAAATCACCCTGTATAGGTAAACAAAGTATTTAATTATCTACTTATATGATAGGCCACCTATCTTTTTACAATATTTCCTTTTACACAATTATCAAAAAGTAAGTAAGTAGGTAGTGTTTTTGCTAATCAGGTGAGTACCTGGGCCACCTAATTTGCACAAATACTACACTACTTTCATACAAGATTACATTAATTTGAATTATAATTACTTTTATTTACTAATTTCCAGTGTACCTAATTAAAATCTACTGAGACACTGTAACCTTGTCTGTACAAATAAAAAATATTATTATTATTATTACTTGTTTGGAAAGGAATGTATTTATTTAAATGGCTCACTGGTTAAGGCATTGGACTCGCAATCGAAAGGTCGCGGATTCGAATCCTATACATTATACTACCGACGTGAACCTACTCCTTACACAAGCAATCTAGATTAGCTGGCGGGGTTAACAAGGTCGCTAGTAATGTGTGACCCACATTGCTAGTTTTCTTTTATTTAAAAAAATGGTTATCTATAAAGTCGGTTTACGGACGATAATTTTATGAGATAATGTCATAAGATAACATTGATGACATTGTGATGAACAGCTATGCCTGTGACAGCTTTTTCTTCCAATTGTATCCCATATCGCTGCAATCGCCATTAAAATTGACATTGTATTATACCACAACCATGCCTGTGACGGCTGTAGTAGAACCGGACGCATGCGCGCGCATGCGCCCGAAGGCCACAATACTTCAGCCTATCAGCAGGCGGAATCGCCATTTGCATTGCTTAGCAACCAGTCAATAACGTGACTGCTTAGCAACCAATTAATAACGTAACCGTTGCTACGTGACTGCTTAGCAACCAATCAATAACGTGACCATTACTACGTGACACTCTTTCGTGCGTGCACACCAATATCGATTTATAAGATTATTCGATCGATTATTACGTCGAAAAGAAACTAACAGCCTAATGTAATTGTAGACTAAAGACACACTATACTAAATGATGCAGTTAAAAAACCACAATATCTAACAATAAATATAGAAAGTTCGCATGCGCTCGACAACCGAGAATTACTCTCGCACTTTGTAGTGAACAGACGTGCGTTTTATTATTAGCATTAATTTTATACATGTTTATTAAATCAGTGACCTAGATTTCTAAACGCTTGCAATTTATAGTGATTAAGTAAATGTTATTATGACAACCGACTAAAACAAATTATGGCTACTATGGAAAGTAGCCCTCGCAGCCCTCCCAGCACACCTCAGTCGCAACAGAAGAAAGACCTCACCGTTGAAGCCTTGAGGACCAGCGATATCAAAGAATTGGATGTCAACAATAGAACAATGTCTGAATGAGGTATGCCAAATTGCTGCAGACGGGAAACTGAACTCTGAACAAAAACTGAGAATCAATACAATTGCGCGGAAGGTCGGAGATGGCTGTGCACTACCAGTCATTGAAGGAAAAAGCGATTTTGATCCACACTTCACTAGAATAATTAAAGGAAAACCAAGACCTAGCTGAATGCCTTAATGACTTTAAAAAATCTATCAGGGAGACCATGGAAGTAAACAGCAATAAACCAGTGACTCAACAAGGCAAGCCATCCTTTGCGGAATTGGTCAAGACCCATAAAAATGATTTTGTGTGCCCTAAAAATTTGAGCTCAATAGCTATTTACCCTAAAGATGGTCAAAAATCTAGTGACGATACCAAATCTCTAGTCCAAAAAATTATCTGCCTAGAGCAATTAAAATTGCACGTAAGAGGACTACGAAGGACAAAGAACGGTGGTGTTATTATCAGCACTGAAACGAAGGACGACATAGAGAAGCTTCGAAAGTCAACTCAGCTAACCAGTTCCGGACTAAAAATGGAAGAGCCAGATAAAAGAAGACCTAGAATCATAGTCATCGGGGTTCCAGTTACTTTACGTGACCAGGAAGTGTTTGACCTCATATTTGACCAAAATCTAGCCGAAAAAATGCCAAACCTAACGCGTGAGTCGTACATGTCCTCTATGAAGTTGAGCCACAAATCGGGAAAAAAAGACGCACCAACATGCAACTTTGTACTGGAAGTGACAGCTAGTTTATGAAAGACCCTTATAAATCAGGATCGTGGCTTCATCAACTGGACGTCCTGCCCAGTTCGGGACTTCACGTTGGTCACCAGATGCTTCAAATGTCAACAATATGGACACGCAGCTCGAACTTGTCGCGAAGCAACCTACACGTGCGGACAGTGCGGTGAACTAGATCACCAGGTAAATGAGTGCATGTGTACGCTTCAAAAAACCGAGCGATCACAAAACAGGTGACTCAGAATGTCCGGCGAAAAAGATTGCTGAATCGAGATATATAAATAGCATAGATTATAATGAGGACACCTAAAAGCGTCATAATGTTACTCAAACATTGTAAATTATTCTAAATTGTATTTTATTTGTTACCTACCTATACATATTTTACTTGATAAATATTGTTAAAAATTATAGTTCACAACAAGTGCCCTTAACGCCTGTGGCACATGTTCACCCTAGTACATGCACCCTATTATTATCCCTATATAAGATACTAGCTTTCGCCCGCGGCTCCGCCCGCGTGGATGTCGGTTATCGCGTTAAAAAATATCATATGTCCTTCCTCGGGACTCAAACTATCTCCATACAAAATTTCATCTAAATCGGTTTAGCTGTTTGAGCGTGAAAGCGTAACAGACAGACAGACAGAGTTACTTTCACATTTATTATTATAGTATGAATTTTTTTTATGAACTAAATATAATATATTATATGTTGTATAATATGTTGTCTGATTGCCATAGTACAGGCTCTGCCTAGTTTGGGATCAGATAACTATGTGTGTTGTACCAAAATATTATTATTAGATTTTATTATGTATCTGCTGTCTAATTTTATGTATATGTTATTTTTTGTAAAAGGTTTTTCGTAATAAATTTATATTATTTTA
Source organism: Herminia tarsipennalis (assembly GCA_945859575.2). Classification (NCBI taxonomy): domain Eukaryota; kingdom Metazoa; phylum Arthropoda; class Insecta; order Lepidoptera; family Erebidae; genus Herminia; species Herminia tarsipennalis. The sequence continues at coordinate 20,640,230 of OX243835.2, forward strand.
ATAAAACCACAATGCTTCAGACTATCAGCAGGCTGAACGTGACAGACTGTGACCGACCGTGACACTTTTTCGTGCGTGCACCTGGTCATTTATAAGACTTAATCACGTCAAAAAAAATGTTTTGATTTGAAGCTATTAAACGCGAAACATTTTCAAAAACTTAAAATCTCTCTACTGTAAAATTAGCAGTCATGTAATTGTGATTTTAATCTACCGGATGAGCGATGTTTGCCAGTTCTCCGGTTACAATAGTACAGGCTCTTTAGTAATAATAATAATAATAATAAATAAACTTTATTTGTTCTCTCACACAGTACAAACATTTTACATAACAATCAATTTGTCCATACAAGAAAGCATTAAAATATGTATAGTCTGTGTGGGAGACTGGTCTCTGTACTAGGAGGACCTGTGTTACAGATTACCAGCCTCTCCATGCTCTGAATAGGTGGAATATGTATCACTAGTAAGTTCTTCTTAAGATTAAACGTCATGTTAACAGTTGTGTGAGTGAGTTACGCTTGTGTATGTGTGTGCGTGTATGTGTGTGCGTGTATGTGTGTGCGTGTGTGTGTGTGCGAGTGTGTGTGTGTAAGAATGTGAGAGTGGTATGTTTGTTTACCTAAAGAGTCAAGACTAATGTGCATAAATGTTATAAGTTACAGATAATTATTAATGAATTATAATATTTTAATAGAGGCTTACACTATGAATGAATTATAAAATAGTTGAGATGAATGAAGATAATTTGATGAAATGTTTGTAATTAATAATAAAATTAGGCATTAGATATTATGAGGCTATATATAAAAGTTTTTCAGTTTCATCGTACCCAAGCGATTTCAGCCACGATGTAACAGCTTTTTTGCAGTTGTATGTGGTAAGATGGTATATCTTGATCTCTCCATTTATTTTGTTATACAAATATACCCCTAGAAAGCCAAAAAATTTGCCGGAGAACGCTGTCTTCCAGCCAAGACCAATAGTTTGACAGACTTTGTGTTTTATTCTCTTGCTTGAGGTGGAAGTGTCGTATGTAAGAGATGAATGTTGTTTGAGAATGATTTGTATAACAAAGAGTTGGCGAACAGTAAGGACATCAGCAAGACAATGAAGATCTCTGGTTGGGTAGAGAAAAGGTAAGAAGTGGGCTACTTTTAAGACGGCTCTTTGAGCTCTCTCCACTTTGAGCATATTCTCTTTGCTGGTACCGCCCCACACCGTAACGCAGTAAGAGAGTACAGGCTGGCATAATGATAAGTAGACCATCCTAATAAGTTTTTTGTCAGCAACGTGGCGTAAGTTTTTAAAAACGAATATTAACTTTCTTATCCTTGATGACATTAGGTCTGTATGGCGATTGAAGCTCAATGTATTGTCCAGTTCAACACCGAGATATTTAACACTGGCAGCAGAACTCAGTTGCCTACATGTGCATTCACCATTGAGTGTACAAGAATGGGCCAGAATTGAATACCCACTTAGAGTGCTAGTTGGAATGGCTCTCATAGAAAATGTTAGATATTTTGTTTTTTCTACGTTAAGGGTTAATCCGTTGTCTTTCAACCATGACGACACCACATCAAAACCTGCTTGAGCTTTACGAAAGGTTTCGTCCCAGCTGTCACCATGGAAAATCAAGGCGGTGTCATCAGCAAAGGTAACAATTTTGCCATTTGCTAGTTTGAGATCACACAGGTCGTTGATAAAGGTTAAAAAGAGGGTCGGGCCCAACACGCTGCCCTGGGGGACGCCCCATTTAACCTGCAGATCATCGCTGGTGGCATCACCAATTTTTACTCTTTGCTGCCTATTTGTGAGGTAACTTTTAAATAAGTTAAGTTGGATATCGCGAATGCCCATCTTTTCGAGCTTAGCTAGTAGGAGTGTGTCAGAGACTGTGTCAAACGCCTTAGCCAGATCGATAAATATAGAAATTACCTTTTTCCGCTTATCTAATTTTTTAACTACATGATCAACCAGCTCATGAACAGCATCATTAGTCGAGGTCCCTGCTCTAAAACCAAACTGGGAATTGGATAAGATCTTGTTTGACTCAAGATAGTCGGTAAGACGTTTGTTTAGCAACTTTTCTAGGATTTTAGATAGAGTAGGCAGAATAGAGATAGGCCTATAGTTGTTTACACAGCCTCTGTCACCACTTTTATAGATGGGAATTACGTCGGCAAGTTTAAATTGGTCATGGAAGACACCAGTTGCAAATATTAAATTGAACAAGTAGGTTAGTGGTGGCACCAGATTTTGTTGATAACGTTTTAAAAAGCTACCAGAAATGTTATCTCGTCCAGCAGTGTTAACCTTTTTCAGGTTCATTATGAGGCTGCTAACCTCGGTTTCGTTGGTTGGGATAAGCGCGAAAGAGTGAAGTTGAGTGTCAATATGGGAAGTCTTTGATGAGTTCAAATTCTGGGCCTGTTCTGCAAGGTTCTTGCCAATTGACACAAAGAAGTTGTTGACGTTATTCAATGCGGTGTGAGGGTTGTGAGCTGATATTAGTTCTGTGGCTTCGTTCGATTTCGTAGAGTAATGTGTTACTTTACGTATCGTGTCCCATAACATTTTATTGCCAGCTTTCGATGATTTAGTTATTAGGTCCTTTTCGTAATCCATTTTAATTTTTTTAAGTAACCAATTACAGTAATTTCTATACCTTACATAAATTAATTTATTAATCTCATTTGAATTTTTCCTGAATTTGATATGTAGTTTGTCACGATTTCTTAAGCACTTTAGTAATCCAGTAGTTAGCCAGGGTTTCCTTATGCGTTTGCGATTTGACTGAACAGTAATGTTGGTATTTGCTCTTATCGTAGAGGTCAATTTATCTAATAGTATCCTAGTCGCCTCATTTACATCAGATTGCTCGTATATGGACCTAAAGCACATATGCGCCATGTCTAAATCTAATCCGGCATAGTTGACTTTTTTGATGGAGTAAAGATTTTTAGTTAAGGATTTACGGTTTAGTGCAAGAAATATACTATCGTGATCAGTGAGGATCGGTTGTGCGATTTGTCCCGAGATATTATTATAATTATAAGTAGATATATAAAAAATTAATTCAATCATCATACCAAATCTTTTTGCAGATGCCTGACACATTGAAATTTCATCAAGTTATATCCAGTGCTTCACAGCCACAGCAACGCTTTACTATTATACTATACTAGAGGCCCACTCTGGCTTGGCGCAGATTTTTCTTCACTTTTCAGTACCTAAATAGTAGTGAATACGCATCCGAATCCATTGCGTAGTTTAGAAGTATCTAAGCGTACAGACAGTGGAAAGCGATTTTCTTTTATACCATCTATACTAATATTATAAAGCGAAAGAGTTTGTTTGTTTGTTTGTTTAAACGCGCTAATCTCAGGATCTACTGGTCCGATTTGAAAAATTCTTTTTTTGTTGGATAGCCCATTTATCGAGGAAGGCTATAGGCTATATAACATCGCGCTACGACTAATAGGAGCGGAGAAGCGATGAGAAATGTTTTAAAAACGGGGAAAAATTACGCATACGAAGTTGCGCGGGACAGCTAGTGTTATCTATAAGCAGAAGAGTTTGTTTGTTTGAACGCGGCAATCTCAGGTACTACTAATCCGGATTAAAAAAATATATCACTGTTGGATTGCTCATTTACCGAGTAAGGCTATAGGCTATATAACATCACTCTACGACCAATAGGAGCGGAGCAGCAATGACAAACGATGCAAAAACGGGTAAAATTTACGCAGACGAAGTTGCGCGGGACAGCTAGTGTTAAGATTAAGAAGATTTGTTAACTGTTAGCTGTAAACCTGTTTGTTTTACTAAATTTATAATATTTAGTTAGGTACAGAAGTTTATTCACATACTCTATTTTTTTTATCTACCAAATGTATATAAATCAAAATAATTATTCAATACAACGTTTTAATCGCTTTTTTATTTTACATTCGAATAACTAAACAATATAATAAATAGGCATACCTACCTATAACCGAAGTAGCCACTCATATTTATAGTCGGGGAGGAGAGTGCTAAAAAATGCATGCATTTTGTAAAGACTGGTTTTATATTCCGTCACATTAGTCGAGTAAAGAAATAAAGAAATATCCTTCCGTCAGTCAGCTGGATTCCTTAGCGTTTGGCGTGCTGAGGGTCCTTATTCACGTTTTTTTTTTTGTGTCAAGCCCGTCCGTGGCAAGCCCGTGCGAATACTTTTGAATTTGTGAGAAACTGTTTTTATCGGCTCAAGCTCTTATACAGAATCCAGCCATACATCAGTGTCGATTTGCGCATAATGCTCTGTGAATCACTGATATTATCCAAGCTGAATTATGCTGACACTGTTTATGGTACCTGTTTGCTAAACCGTACAGAAAGGCTTCTTCAACATGTTCAGAATGCTTGTGCTCGCTATTGTTTTAATGTACCTCCTCGTTCACATGTTTCCCCTTTCATCAAACGTGAGGGCCTGATGAATATGTCTTCGAGGCGCAAGCTCCATCTGGCAAGTTTAGTGTTTAGCGTGATAGGTACAGACAAACTAATTTAACTTTATAAAAAATTATCATGGTCTAGGGTTTATAATAATAGGTATATCACAAGAGCCTCAAGTCTATCCCGAAACATAAAACCGCAGTTTTTTAAGAGTAATTTTAGGTATGTTTGTATTGTCTATCACAATATGCATAGTCGTGGAACTCTGTTACTAGCTTAGATTATTGTAAATGCAAACTGCTTCGGCCGGCTGCATAACAGATATTTTTTTTGTAGCAATTTTCAACAAAAACTGTTGAGTTTCCTTAATAAATAAATAAATAGCACGATAAAGTATGTTATGTATCTAAAGTATTGTTAATTTAATTTTAAAATTTAAATCTTATCTTATTTTGACATTTCTTTACTATCTATGAATTCTATTACTATTATTCTATTCTATTATATTATATTATTAGTGGTACATTGTAAATTGATTTCTATGGGCCCAGTTACCCGAAATAAATGAATTTTATTTATTTTATAAAGAATGCAAATTTAACGAGTGACTGACGCGCCTGATTACAAAATTTTGCATGACTGACGAACGTAAACATTTTTTTGAACTAATATACTGCTAGAAAGTTAATATTCAAGTTTTCAAAATCCAGTGTGCCAGTAAAAAAGTTACATCGGGTCAAAAAAAAGAAGAAAGTTCATGCAAAAATCCTTTCCCCTAAAATTTCCGAAGTGAAATCTCCTTTTTCTTCGTAATATGTTATAGGGAGAATTTAATCAAATTACTCTTATTGATTTTACTGAACTAAGGTCCCATGCCACAAAAGAGATCATTCCTACGTATATGGATTTATGTGAACCAAGCCAGGCCACTGAAGGACCACGTAGAAACCAAGTAGTACCAAGAAGAATGAGCAGTTCTTAGGGACCTGCAGATGAACGGTTGCAGAAGTTTGGCGTAGAAAACAGACCTGGGAAATAGGTTTCTCGTATCGTACTTATGTAATAACATACATAGATATGATACGAGAAACTCAAAAAGTTCAATGCAATGTCCCGAATAATACCTATATTATCCGACACATTGACATTAACTTTTCTGAGTTAAAATTTATCACAATCGGTCTTCACTAATAACCGACCATGATAAATTTTGTTTTTGGTTTGAATCTGTGTTACGCGGTGTATAAGCCAGGTTACAATTAAGGTAACGCCATTATGACAAATAGGTATTACTTAGGAGAAGTACATCGTAGGAATAAGAATAATTTATTTCGCAAATATGGGTACAAGTACATGATGTCAAATAAATTATTATGATCATAACTAGGCGTACGAAAGGTAAGCGACAAACAATAATAAACTACAATTTTATAAAAGGAAAGGATCACAGCACTTAATAATAAATAATAACTATATGAGAGAAATAGACATATAATCAAACAAATGCATTTACTTTTTCTGCAAAAACACTGGCTAGGCTTTATTCACTAAGAAGGAGCAATTTTATTTTTAATAACGGTAGTTTTAATGCCTTGCAAGACTTAGGTAACTTATTGTAAATTAATGGGGTATGCAAAAAACACTTTTGTGCATAAGTGTCGTATTTGCGGTCTGCAGACATAATTTGCTATCATCGCGCCTATTTCGAGGAACTACGTCTGCGAGACGCGTAAAACGATTTGGATTCGTTTTTAAAAATACAGCTACTTCAAGAATATAAAGGCAAGGTAAAGTTAATATTTTATACTGTTTAAATATGGTACACAACTATCGGTAGACTTCAATTTAAACATTGACCGTATGATCTTTTTTGGGCTTTAAATAATGTTTATTTCTCAGTTGAATTGCCCCAAAATATAAGACCATATCGTAAATGGGATTTTACTATACCATAATAGGCAGTGAGGAGTGCATCTGTAGATATTGTTCGTGATAGGGCATATAAAGCATAAGCTGATTAATATTTTTTTTACTTAAAATGTCTACATGAGTTTTCCAGTTTAACTTTTTATCTATTTGGAGTCCTAGAAATGTGGTGTTTTCAACTTCTTGTATAATATTGTTATTGTAGTGTTTATTAATATTACTTTTCAGGGGTTTCGTTGATTAAAATAAATTATTTGAGGTTTCTTTAAGTTAATATTTAGATTATTATCATCTAACCATTTTATGACTGAAGCTAAAGTTTTATTAATATCATTTTCATATTTTTTAAGTTTTTACAGGGTATAGTCACGGTGCTATTGTCAGCAAATAGTGTGAGCGGATGTTGAATTCATTTAGGTAGATCGTTGATGTATAAAATAAATAAAAGAGGACCCAACATGCTGCCCTGCGGCACACCAGATGTGACTTCACGTTCTGATGATTGATAAATTTCTTCCCGTTTATTTTTCACATTAATTTGTCTTATTTCTGTTATCTGTTTTCTTTTAGTTAAATAAGATTAATTAATTTTAATATATTGCCTCTGATGCCGTAAGCTTCCAGTTGGTTCAAAAGTGTACAAAAATTCACATAATCGAAAGCCTACGTCATATCGCAGAATATGCCACAGACAGGCGTCCGTCTATCTACGTATTTAATAATATAGTTTTAAAAATCGTATATGGCCATTTTGATTGTTTTGTATTGCCTAAAGCCGATAAAGCCTCAATTAATATGTATGTGATTTTTTTCGACATAAGTGTAAATTACCTGGTATAGGTATTTTTCAAATATTTTTGATATTATTGGAATTAATGCGATGGGACGATGTGATTGCATCTAATCTCTATTTAGTCCGGTCAATTTAGACCAAAAAATGAGAGTGAAGTTACATAAAGTCCTAACAAGCTGAATTTCAGTAAAATTGTTCAAAATATAATTATAAACAATGTCTAGAAGTTCCCCATCATTCCCCTGTAAGGAAAAAAAATAATTCAAGGTCAAAGGTCAAAAAAATGAGTTTTTCGCGATTTTCAGCAAAACGGTAAGTTTTATCATAAAAATACCTCAGATAAAAATTTAGATCATAAAATTATCTATAAAAAATGTATCAATACTTTTTTTCTTACGAGCCATCGTTTCTGAGATATAACGATTCAAAAAGTTATTAAAGTTGTTATCGTCATAATATGCATGAGTACGCCACGTATATACATCTAGAGTTGTAATATTTATAAATATATATATATATATATATATATATATATATATATATATACATACAAACATTATATTACATACATATTATTATCATTGCAACTTATACTTACAATATAAAATATACATAAGTTTTAACTACAAGAATATCAGGTAATATGAAACCCAGTCCCTTAATCTTTAAGCCAGTGTAACTTCGAGACATCTGTCTCTTGTTCTATTGTGTGCGTGGCTAGGGTCTTATACCTGCTATAATAAATGAACTGTTAGTCTTGAGCGTCACTCTGTAGTGAAAACACGTGTTTATCCAAACCTATATTGTGCTGTTTTGAGTTTTATATTAAAAATGTCTAAATTTTGTTTTATTTGTGCTAAGCTTTTAACTGAAAGTGAAGTTGTTACTGTTGAACGTGGTATGAAGACATTAATAAATGCAAGTATCGAAAGAGCTGATGATTTTTCGGAATATCTCAAAAATCAGAAATCTGTGACAATACATGAAAATTGCCGTAAAAAATATACTCGAAAGTCTTATATTGCTGCAGCTAATAAAAGACAACGTGAAGAACAAGAAGCCAGTACATCCACAGCAAGTCCTTCTCGTACTAGATCACGTATCAGTGAATCAGCTTTTTGTTTCAAAGAACTATGCTTATTTTGTGGCGAGAAATTAAATGAAGAGAGAAAGAAGAAAATCCTCAGACTTTAGAATCTTCAGATTACACTACCTCATAGGAGTTACGACGATAACAACTTTTATAACTTTTTGAAACGTTATATCTCCGAAACGGTGGCTCGTAAGAAAAAAAGTATTGATACATTTTTTATAGATAATTTTATGATCTACAATTTTTGTCTGAGGTACTTTTATGATAAAACTTACCGTTTTGCTGAAAATCGCGAAAAACTCATTTTTTTGACCTTTGACCTTGAATTATTTTTTTTCCTTACAGGGGAATGAATGATGGGGAACTTCTAGACATTGTTTATAATTATGTTTTGAACAACTTCACAGAAATTCAGCTTGTTGGGACTTTATGTAACTTCGAATGTCTAAATTGACCGGACTAATTGTCTTTATTAAGTAATGGCTTTATAATAGACATTTTTAGAGCATCTGGGCGACGCGTAGTATCAGCGCGGGTATCTAACGCGCGCTGATACTAAGTTTAATTATGTGGCTGAGGTGTCCACAGATTTCCAATGATACGTGTTTTACTATTTTCGTATAGATATCGTCGTTGCCCATACTATTAGTGTTTTTAGAGTTCCGTAGCAAAAACGGAACTCTTATAGTTTCGTCATGGCCGTCTGTCTATCTGTCTGTCTGTCTGTCCGTCCGTATGTCACAGGCATTTTACCCAAAGACTACTCAATGAATCTTGATGAAATTCGGTGAAAATGTGTCTTGTAGTAGCCGCTACTTAGTTTGATAGCTAAATAATAAAAATAAATATATTTAGGGGGGCACTCCATACATGTAACAGAAGCTGAAAAAAACACATCATTCGACAGGTCTTTCAAAAACATTTTGAGGTTTAATAATAATAATAATAAGTTTATTGATCATTAAAAATATTGTACATTGATTGGTTACATAGTTTAAAAATTTATTATATATTTATTTTTTACAATTGTATTGGGTGCAGCTCTGCGCTCCTAACTAGGTTACTGAGTAACCTGTATGAAGGAGTTACAGTTCCGATCCCTCGTGTATTAGATACATTGATGAAAATTATGTTTATATTTACCGGTACAATATTATAATGAAAGTAAAATCTATGACTTTGCGATATTTCTAAGTGTTTTAAACACAAATATAAGTTTTCGGACTCTTCCAGTCAAGGCGTTTATGTGGTATTTAAAGTTAAGGGTTTTATCCAAGATAACACCTAGATATTTTATATGGTCTACAGGGGCTAAAGATGGACACCCGCAATAGGTTTGGGATTCATTTTGGCAGGAATGGCCTATTAAGGTTATTGGGGCACGTGGTTGAGATAATGTACTGATTGAGTACGTGAGAAAGTTGGTTTTGGTAGTGTTCAGTGTAAGAGTATAAGCATTTATCCAGCTTAGAACTGTGTTCACCGCAAATTGAGCCCTATTTTCTAGATGCGACCAAGATTGAGCCATGACAGTTATCGCAGTGTCATCGGCGAAAGATTATCTTGCTGTATTTTTGAGGTCGCATAGCTGATTAATAAAGATAAAGAAGAGCGTCGGCTCAAGTATGCTTCCCTGGGGCACGCCGTAGTAAATAGGGATTTCATCACTGCCATTATTGTCTATCCTAACAAACAGCGATCGGTTTGTTAGGTAGCTCCTGAAAAAATCTAGTTGGGGACCTCTGACGCCCACCCTTTCAAGCTTAGAGAGAAGAGTAGGGACTGGGACCGTATTGAATGCTTTTGTTAGGTCTAAAAATATAGTTAGGACTTAATTTTGAGGTTTCTAATTTTTTTTTTTTTGATTGAGTGAATATTTTTGGAAATAATTGTGTGTCCTCCCCCTCAACTTTTGAATTGTGCAGCCAAAAAATATGGAAAAAATCACAACGATAGCGCTTATTAAATACTTTAAATTAAAATTATTTCGGATAAGATCGGATATACCATCATTGAGTTACTGCCAAAAAACTGCGTTTCTCTACAAAAGGGCATAACTGCCATGAAAATACGCTCTTCTGCTGATGCAATTGTTCAGGGCTGCGGAACCCTACACTGAGCATGGTCCGACATGCTCTTGCCCGGTTTTTAAAGATAGTATAAGTTTATATATATCATGTGGGAGACAGGGAGCCACGAATAATGAGTTACTGACTCTGTTTTTCATTTGAGATTTAGTTTTGCTATTCGCAAGATGTTTGGCCTGAATTTTATTAATGAAGTAATTGTTAAAGGCTTCAGCAATTTTTAGAGGATTTGTTTCAATTTTATTTTCTATTTTAATTGTATTGATACTACTTTTAGGAATGTTGTACTTTGTACGGTTTATGATCTGCCAAGTGGCTTTGCATTTATTTGTTGATGCTTTAATGTTAAAATTATTTTGTGTTCTTTGTGATAAGTGAATATTTTTTTATATAACTTAGAATAGGTTCTGAAAATTGATTTATTTTGTTTGTTTGCGTTTAATCTAAGCTGCCATAATAGTTTTCATTTTTTTTGATTGCATAATTTGAGACCTTTAGATAGCCACTTTATTTTTTAGCAGTATTTATTTTAATTTATTTAATAGGAAAACACAAATCGTCTAGCAGTTTAAAAATTGAAAGAAATTCATTATATGCTATATTAGGGTTATCCGTGTTATATTATGTCTGAGAAAGAAAGTTCGTTTAAGTACTTCTTAAATTTTAGATTATTTTCCATTCTGTAATCTTTTGCAACTGTAAACCGATAGTCAATTTTGCATATTTTTTTGACCGGACAGCGAATTAATTGTGCTGTGTGGTCAGACAATGCGAACTCTAGCACATCAGTCTTACAAGCTTTATTTTAATTATTGTCAAAATTATCTATGCATGTTTGCCTGGCCATGCAAGTTGGTTGTTTTAAAGAAAGTTTCAGATTAAAGCTCATTAGAAGATTTTTAAATGCATTTGTTTGGCTGTTACTCTTAAAAATGTCTGTATTATATATTACTCTTAAGAATGTCTATAAAAGAAGTAGAACCTCATATTCTTGGTACTAGTCCTTAAGAATGTGAGGTTCTTAGAGACCGCAATCAATTTTGATTTTATAAATGGTAGATGATAGTTCCATAAAATACCAAACATACGAAGATACGAGAAATCTAGTGACCGACCGAAGGTTCGGTTTCGGCCTAGTTTAGATCAAAAACGAGGTTCAGCTTAGTCTTGGTTTCGGCCATAATTTGGCCGAAACCACGGCCAAAACCAAAACTAAGTACGGAAGCGGGAGCTATATTGGTGAATAGAACTGCTAGCGATTATCGGTTAGCCACTTTAGCATTCACAGACATGTCACACATTATTTAGTTCACACCACAGATTTAACCCCAGTTAGGTCTTTTTTAATTGATAAACTTTTATAATTTATTTTTGCGACATTCATCTCCTACGTAGGTGGATAGAATGACTTTTTTCACGTAACAGTACTTGACAGTAGTTATTAGGACATTTAAGTAGTACCAAATTTTTAACCCGATAAATCGCTTATCGTTAAATCCATATTTTAAAATACATCCGATTTGTTAATTTAGTTCACTATATTTTTCAACGTACGTTACCTACGTATCTATATCAACAAAGTATTAAGGTCAAGAAGTTACTTTTTAGAAGAAAATATTTATATCTAAAGTAAAATTATATCTTTAATTACGAATATAAATAATACAATAATATAAATCATCCTTATCAGTGACAATCAACAGATGTTTATGTATAAATTTATAAATTTTTAATCATTGCCTAAAGGTTAACACTGACATCATTTTATTACAGCGATTTGCAAGTTTATTCAAACCACGTATTAAGATATTTTTTTAAGTTCAAATGGAACTGATTTAATGATTAGTAGTTGCAACTGTAGCTGTAACTACCTACCACTTACACAACTACAACCAGAAAAATATAGCATTGTTAAAATTGTAAAAAGAAGGGTGTGAAAAACGAATTAGATTTTTGGTTAGAAATAATAATAATAATATTCTTTATTGTTCACCAATACAAAAAAAAACAAAGTATACATTGTTTATCTTAAATTAGGTACAATGGGCGGCCTTATCGCTAAGAGCGATCTAGAGAGTAAAGAGATAGATAGAGGTAGTGTACAGCGTAAATAATGAACTAAGTTATTAATTTAAGAATATCAATAATTTAAAAGAAATGAATTAATAAATTAATGCGTATTATGAGTTTAATTAGAAAGATAGTGATCCTTCAACATTATTTTTAAAGATGCCAACGATTGAGCTCGTCTTATAGAAAGAGGCAGTGCATTCCATAGTCTTGCTGCCTTGACAGTAAATGAATTATCATAAAATTTTGTAGAATGTGCTGGAATTTCCAATCTTAAATCCTCCGATGACCTAAGGAATCTTGAATGTGTGCCATGAAGGAACTTGAAACGTTCTTTGAGATACAAGGGAGTAAAGGGGTTAAAGAGTACTATACAGTAATGAGAGAATGTGAGTATTCCGACGAAGACGTATTGGGAGCCACTTGAGCACATTGCGGAATTTAGAAACATGATCATATTTGCGCAAGCCGAATATAAATATAATACACAAATTTTGGAAACGCTCAAGTTTGTCAAGTTGCTCCTCGATGAGGTCGAGATAGCTGGCATCAGCATAGTCAAGTATGGGTAGTAGAAGAGACTGTGCCAGCGCAATTTTAGCGGCAATCGGTAGAAAGTTTCGGAGTCTTCGCAAAGACTCTGCAGATGCAAATAATTTGCGACCGACTTCCTGCAACTGGGGCCCCCAGGATAAATTGCGATCAATAACAATACCTAGGTTTTTGACACTGATGCTTAATGTTATTGGGGTGCCATTAAAGATAACTTCAGGCAGTAGGTTTCAATGGATTCGTGATATCATCCTCGGGCTACCAACGACAATAACCTGGGTCTTTGACGGAATAACCTTAAGACCATGGTTGTTACTCCATTGACATATACGCTCTAAATCCGTGTTAATAATAGAGAACGCTAGTGGCAGCTGTCCCAGTGAAGGTTATGTGTAAATTTGTAGATCATCTGCATAAAGGTGGTAGGAAGAAACTAGAGATAGAGTTTATAAAAATTGCGAAGAGAGAGGAGATAGAACGCTACCCTGCGGTACACCGACCCTAATATCACACCAAGATGAGAAGGACTCTTCAATGCGTACACGTTGTCAGCGACCAGACAGATAACTATGAAACCAATCAATCACCGTTGGAGATATGTTTATAGAGAATGCCGTAAAATGCCAAGAAGAATATGAAAATCGACAGTATTAAATACTGAAGTCAAGTAAGGAAAGTATGCATTACTGAAGTCAAGTAAGGAAAGTATGGTAAGATTTCCTTCTTCCATGCCTAGTCTAATGTCATCCATAACATTGACGAGAGCAGTAACGGTATTGTGGACAGGACGGAGGGAGACAATGGGACGGTGGGAGGAATAATATTTTTTTTTTGTTAGCAATAAAAGCACTATCATTTATGTGGTTCAATATAATATTCATCTATTGCGCTATCGTACACAAACGTAACAATTTAAAAAATGATGAAAAATATGAAAATAATATTAAATTAAAAAAATAAAATCTAAAAATTTGAATTAAAAAGTCTTCTGGTTTCTAGAATGCCTGATTTTCCATCTGTGCGAGAGCGAGATTTACCTTCATATTCTAAGAATCTTACGGCCACGTGATCCTGACGCGAGTTTAACATTTTTTACCCATACCAAAAAAGTGCACAATGCTGCGAAAGAAGTTTTCACTTCAAAAACTATACAAGATATTATTAACAATATTCATTTTATATTTTTTCGCAAAACTCTCCTTCATTTTGCATGCAATGTTCCATTTTCCTAAACCAACTAAAAAAACACTTTTGACAGTCTTGATCCGATAGGTCTGAAATTGCAATTTCGTAGGCCACACAAAATAAAAATCCCTTTTAATTCTTCCTTTGAGAATAAGAAAAACCACAGAGAGAAAAACCACAGAGGGCTAAATCAGTACTGTTCGGTAAATGGGGCAAGGTTTCAACTCCGGATTCCTCAAGAAACGCCTTTGTTCTTAGGGTAGTTTGTGACAAAGCGTGGTTGTAATGCAGCATGATGCTCTGAAGCCTAGTCTTTTGTCTTCTTTCTCGCAGAGCTTGGAAAACTTTTGGCAATGCTACTGTTGTATACCATTACAGTTAACAGATTTATCATTTTCCATCATTGACAAATGTTCACGGTTAAACTCCATCGTTCGAGGGTCTTCCCAGTAGATCCTGAGGGTAATTGCCATAATCGCCACGCTTAGCGAGTAGGTTGGCGATCGCAGTAAGGTTAAAAGTATGCAGAGCACGCTGCTGCCCGTCCTCCGGTGTGAAATCCCTTAGTCACCTTGACGACACCCACGGGAAGAGATGGGGTGGTACTATTCTTAAGCCGGTATTTAAAAATGGCATTTAAAAAAGTTAAGACATTATTTTATCATAATGGATACAAGAGCCTTCTTTAATGGTTTCAAAAACTTTTAGCCTCGTTTAAATTACAATGATAGTAGTCTAGAATAATTTTCAAGGTTTGAATTTAAAAAAGGCACACATATATGTTAAAATAGATAAGAAAATTGTACCTACATCTGCTTAGTCTTAATAGATAATTATGTAGATAGGTAGTTTTGTTACTATATATAAACAGGTATCTACCTCAAAATGTTGTTTTCTTAATTGAAACTGTAAATAAAATAACTAAACCATGAATTCCTCACGAATTATTTTTATCGCCTTTTTGTTTTTCTTTGCCGTCGTCACTTGTCTTGGTGGTAAGTGAAATTAAAATCTTTTTCCAATGGTTATAGTGATACTTAGTACAGTATAGACTTACTATGTACCTGCCATAGGTATTTAATACCTACCTATTAATACCGACTACTAACACCGAGTGAAATTTGTAATATACTCAAAAGAATTTTAACACTCTGTTTGTTCTTGCTAAGAGATTATTTCATTGCTCTCTATCATCTATCCTTGGTGATGAGAATGGGATGCTTGTGAGGCGGCGAGATTGTAGGTGGTATTTCCACAGCTAAAGCTAAGGAGTCAGCAGGGGAGCAATGCCCTACCTTAAACTATTACTGTCCTACCTTAATTCAAGTCTACTTACGGCTCTGGATAGTGCTGATGGTTCATCAACATAGCACTCAGTGACTTGGGGAGCGGATGTTCTCGGTCTCAAGAATCTCAGGCTTCCCCATCTGTTATTATGCCCCTAAAGAATTATCAGTTGTCATACCCTCATGCTCAGTCCACAAGGCTCAGATCGCAAATATTCTTCTTGACTTCGGTAATTTGATAGTTGGAAATCATAAGTAGCAGGATTATATTTGCGCGTGAATTAGATGAAAGCAATCAGAAATGTTAATTCTCATTCCATTTGTAGAGCACCATTGTTTATTGAGAGAATATATCACTGGAATCAAAAATATTAAATTATTATTAATATTATTTTTTATTTTTAGCCGCTACTTGCACTGATCCTAACTCTACAACTAGACCAGCAGGACAATGTAACAATACTGATACGACGAACTGCGTGTCTTCTTCTCAATGCACGCCGACCCTAAGAGTAGGAAGTTAGCAGCATGGGTGTACTCACGCGGGGGTGGGGGGTCCCCGCCGAATGATCCTCGCCCATGATTAGCAGTCCTTCTTACTGGTGAGTGAGGGCAAGTCTAAACGATTTTCGGAAGAGTTAAAGAGTTAATTAATAATCGTCGTGTAAGTTAATTGATAAAGTAGTAGGTAGGTACTCGTGATTGCTATATTTCCAGATCTAAGAATGATGTGATGTTTATGGTAAAATAGACAGTTGAAGCTTTGTGGGTTCGATCTCCACCCAGGATAAAACTCTGTGTGATGAGCACGATGGTTTGTTTTGTGTCTGGGTGTTATTTAACTTAATGTATGTCTAAAATTGTTTGCAATGTATTTAAATTGACTGCCTCTGTGGCGCGGTGGAAGTGGGTCCGACTGCTACGCAAGAGGTTCTGGGTTCGATTCCCACACGAAACACTTCTTTGTGTGATCCACAAATTGTTGTTCCGAGTCTGGGTATACTTTGTGTCCGTGACTTGCTTGTTTGTGAAGTCCCCCGCGACACAGGGCTTTTAACCTACTGAGCAAGTCATCTTTAAAAAAAAAACAAAATATTTCATGGGTACCTGTTGACGGGAACATTATGGCAAAGAAATAAGATTTTGTAGATTATACCAAATTGCAAAAACGAATAGTAATTACGGGTATTTTTTTCATTATAGTTAGTTATAGGTAAGTAAAGTAAGTACCTAACTTTTAAAATATTGTTTGTTCTTTTAGACGATTATAGAATTTTTTAAGCTACGGGTCCGAATCGCGTAAATATTTTAATGCTTAATATTTTCATTTTTTTTACCGTATTGCAACGGCCGTGGTCATGGGTTGACTAATAGGCAATAAACTAAAGGTAATTAGCCTAAAATATTTACGCGATTAAGAACCGTAGCTTATAACATTATATAATGTGTACAAATCGTGAAAATCTACAAACATATATTTTAGACAATCATCAAAAAGTAAATAGGTAGGTAGTAATTATGCTAATCAGGTGGGCCCACCTAATTAGCAAAAACACTACACTACTTTCTTTTTGAATTTTAATTACTTGTTTGGAAGGAAAGAGTATATTTAAAAGTCCTAATAGTTAAGGCGTCGGACTCGCAATCGAGAAGTCGCGGGTTCGAATCTCCTAACCAAAGCAATTTAGACTAGCGGGAAGGGTTAACAAGATTGTTATTAATATGTAACCCACATTGCTAGTTATCTTTTCGAAAAAAATGTTTCGATTTAAAATTTTCAAAAACTTTAAACCTCTCTCCTGTGAAAATAGCATTCATGTAATTGTGATTTTAATCTACCGGATGAGCGATGTTTACCAGTTGTCCGGTTACCATAGTACAGGCTCAGTTGTGTGAGTTGTTCCGAGATATTATTATAATTATAAGTAGGTACATAAAGGACTTTATTCACACTTCTTTTTGCAGATGCCTGACACACTGAAATTACAGCAAGTTCTATCCAGTACTTCACAGCCACAGCAACGCAGCTACCCTTTCATACTATACTAGAGACCCACTCCGGCTTTGCACAGATTTTTCTTCACTTTTCACTTATTCTTAAGACATTATCTAAATAAAAATAAAAACGGCATCCAAATCAGTTGCGTAGTTTAGAAGTATCTATGCGTACAGTAAGCGGAAACCAATTTTCATTTATACTATATTAAGTTACAGAAGATTTGCTAACTGTTAGCTGTAAACCTGTTTGTTTTACTAAATTTGTAATATTTCGTTAGGTACGTAAGCTTATCTACATACACTAAATGTTTTAATCACAAATGTATAAATCTATATATTTATTATAATGTTTTAATCCCATTTTAGGGCTCCGTAGCCAAAATTTCAAAAACGGAACCCTTATAGTTTCGTCATGTCCGTCTGTCTGTCTGTCTGTTTTTCCGTCTGTATGTCACAGGAATTTTACTTAAAGACTACACAGTGAATATTGATGAAATTTGGTGAAAAGGTGTCTTGTAGTAACCGCTACTTAGTTTTATAGCTAAATAATGAAAATAAACATAACATGAACCATAAAAATAACATGAACCATACTTACCCTACACTGAGCATGGTCCGACATGCTCTTGCTCGTTTTTTTTTTATTTTACATCCGAATAACCCTAATAATAAAAATACCTACTGACAGACTGACGGAATGGTACATTTTATTCCACTAACATAACGTATTATTAAATAATCAACCTATATAAAATGCTTGCATTTTTAGGCATTCTCCTCTAGGACTGCGTGTAATATGAGACGTGAGGTTGCTAGTGCTGGGGTGCGTAGCAGGATCTATTTCTTCACGACGGTGAGGAATTAGAAGACTTATTTCCCCGTTACTATTTGGTTTATTACAACAATTCATAAAATAATTACATTCCAAGTTTCTGACCATTCGTCTTGACGCTTACTTCAATCCTCCCAATTGTTTTCCCATTTTCTTCTTCATCGCTATTTCAAACTTTTGGAACGTCAAGACAAACAGTTAACAAATAATGAGGCTTTATGCAGACGGCAGGTCGAATCCACGACGTACCTGCCACAGTATGCGTATAATATAAAAAAATTAAAACCGAACTACGGAAAAAACAAGGGAAAACTGGATTTCTGCATGAACCTTGTTTTTGCAATTCTATACAATTTCTCAAAAAAGTTAATTAGGGTCAAAAATAAGAAGAATGTTCATGCAAGAACCCTTTACCCTAATATTTTCGAAGTGAAATGTATTTTTCTTCGGAATATGTTTTCTTCTAAAAACGACTCCCGCAGTAGTTTACAAGCCCTGTGTTGCGGGGGACTTTACAAACATAGAAGTCACGGACACAAAGTACACCCAGACTCGGAACAACAATTTGTGGATCACACACAGTGGTGTCCCGTGTGGGAATCAAACCTACGACCTCTTGCGTAACAGGCGGACACTCTCCCACCGCGCCACCGAGGCAGTCAAGTGTTACGGGGAGAATAAAATAAAATTACTTTTGTTGATTTCACTGGACTAAAGGTCCCATGCCACAAAAAAGATCATTCCTTATGGATTTATGTGGACCAAGGCAGGCCATTAGAGGACCAAGTAGTACCAAGAGGAATGGGGAGTTCTCAGGAACCTGCAGATGAACGGTTGCCAAAGTTTGGCATTGACAACAGACCTGGGGAATAGGTTTCTCGTATTGTACCTATGTCCTAACACAGGTACGATACGAGAAACTCAGAAAAGTTAATGTCAATGTTCCGGTAATGTAGGTATTATCCGGAACATTGACATTAACTTTTTTGAGTTAAAATTTATCACGATCGGTCTTCACTGATGATCGACCATGATAAATTTTGTTTTTGTTTTAATAATTAGTGTTACACGGTGTGTAAATAAGGTTACAATTGGGGTGTCGCCATTATGCAAATAGGTGTTACTTCGAAGAATTACGACAACGTAGGAGGTAGACAATAGTAGTCCTTAGGGCTTACTATCGTCTACCTCCTACATCGTACTCAAATAATGGCTGAAATCTATACATATGTAATCACTTGTCCTGACTGACTGACTGATTCATCAACGCAGAGCCTAAAAAGGTGTAACCCCAGTTAGATCTTTTTTAATTGATAAACTTTCGCTATTTGTAAGTATACATTATGTACATACAAATAGCATAAGTTATATAACTATTCCAGCCATAAATACTGTTACATAAAATCTTTTCTTTTTTTAAACTTTGAATTTGGAAAGCGTTTATCATTTTTCAAAGTTCTTTCGATTTCGCGCCATTTCACATATTTTTTCGTGTTCAATATCAAATTACAATATGGATTAGGGTGTTAAAGAAAATAGGATTGTGGTGATCGCATTTCACAAAGTGGGTCGTGGGTCATATTCGACTTCAAAAGCTTGGTATCAGCCGTATATTCGTATTATCAACAGATCATACTATCAACAGATACAACAACACTTCCTCTGTCGAAGACTTTAAAAGATCGGAACGGCCGCGTGCTGTTAAAACTAAAAAGGCTGCTAATGCTGTTAAAGCCAAATTCGTCGAAATCCCATTAGGAAGCAAAAAATATTATCGCGAGAAATTAAGATTCCCGCTAAAACTCTGTCGCGTATTATAAAACAAGACCTGGAGGCCAATTCACGTGTTTAAAGCAGTACAGTTGCAGTTCAGTTGCAGTTAAGTTTCAATTAAAACGGCCATTTTCGTATTCTTGTAACTTTAGGATCGATCTTAAAAACGCTTGCGCACCGTACTAGAATGTCGTTATTGCGCTCTCGAGACGCATACTTGATCGAAACTTAACTGCACTGCTTTAAATACGTAAATTGACCCACTTAAGCTCGTTGCTTTAGTCGATATACAGGACATGCCCTAAATCAATCTTTACAATTAAAGTGAGTGGATCGATCAAAACGCCTTCTGTCCCGATACGCAGGTGAAGGGCGCAGAAATATCCTCTTTACCGATGAAAAAAAAATCACGATTGAAGAGCACTACAATTCGCAAAATGATAAAGTGTACGCTCACAGTTCTGAAGAAGCTGCTCAAGTGGTCGGAAAGGTACAGCCTGGTCATCATCCTGTGTCAGTAATGGTTTGGTGGGGCGTGTCTTATCAAGGCGTCACAAAGCTACATTTTAGTGAAAAAGGAGTACATACTTCAGCCAAAGTGTATCAAGAGACAGTCTTGGATAGTGTTGCGAAACCTATCAGCAATACACTTTTTAAAAATATATCGTGGACTTACTCTGCACCTGGTCACAAGGCACGAACTACCCAAGCCTGGCTTGAAACCAACGTTCCGAACTTTATAAGTGCTGACAGGACTGACTGGCCCTCATCTAGCCCAGACCTCAACCCTTTAGACTACAAATTATGATCAGTTTTAGAAGACATGACTTGCTCTAAACGACACGGCGACATTGAGTCTCTTAAAAAATCTCTGGAGCAAGCAGTGACGAAATTTCCCATGGAAACAGTGCGTAAGTCCATAGATTAAATAAATAGGGGTTTATTTAGAAAGAAATGGAGAGCACAACAATATTTTTTTAAGGTCATATCGTTTCACTTTTCATAATCGGCCAGCATGTGCCCTCCATTATTTACTCTATCTCCATGGTAGTAACACACTATTGCATAGCTTTATACTGTGTACTTTTTATAAAATCAACCTCCAATAGGAATCGTCTTTGTACTACCGGTACAGATATGTACAGGTTACATAAATAGCCTAGCTAGGAATACAACACTTCACCCAAAATGTTAATGTAGTCTTTGTACACTCTTTTTCCTTATCTATACATATATAATCACTTGTCCTGACTGACTGTTTGATTCATCAACGCAGAGCCTAAGCTGCTAGGTTACAAACCTGAAATTTTGGCAGTTGATGCCTTTTATGTTGTAAGCATCCATTAAGAAAGGATTTTTGAAAATTCGTCCCCTAAGGTAGTAAATTACATATATAATCACTTGTCCTGACTGACTGACTGATTCATCAACGCAAAGCCTAAACCGCTAGAATAACAAACCTGAAATTTTGGCAGTTGATGCCTTTTATGGTGTGGGCATCCACTAAGAAAGGATTTTTAAAAAATCGTCCTCAAAGGGGGTAATATAGGGGTTGCAAGTTTGTATGAAACTCCGTCAGTTTTGAAGTCAGATCGATGAAATTTCGTTTAGCATTTTCGTTTAAAATAAAGAAACACGTATTTTAGCGTTTGGATAGTCAATCCCTAAAGAAGTTTAATAGGGGTGGCAAGTTTGTGTGAAATTCCGTCGCAAGATAATGTGAAACTCCATCAGTTTTTAAGTTAGGTTTGTGAAATTTCGCATTTGGATTTTGGTTTAAATTTTAGAAAACGTATTTCAGCATTTTTGGTAAATCAACCCCTAAGGGGGTAAAATAGGAGTTCCAAGTTTGTATGGTACTACGTCAGTATTAAAACTTAAATACTGAAGTAGTTTCAACTACCTAACTGGGTAGTTAGTCTATAAAATTTCTTATTTGGCTTTTTCGTTTAAAATAAAGAAACATATGTTTCAGCGTCTTTGGGAAATCAACCCCTTAGAGAATAAAATAAAAGTCACAAGTTTGAATGGAACTCCGTTAGTTTGAAGTTAGATTTGTGAAATTTTGTTTTTTATTTACATAAAATAAAGAAAAACGTGTTTTAGCGTTTTTGGAAAATCTCAATCTCATAAACTCCGGCGGTTTTTTAAAGTAGATGTGTGAAATTTCGTACTTGGGTTTTTGGTTTAAATAAAAATAAAAACAAACAATTACAGCGTTTTTGGAAAATCAACCCCTAAGGGGTAAAATAGGTGTTGATTTTTTAAATTGGTCCAGTAGTTTCAGAGCCTATTCAATGCAAACAAACAAACGAACAATCAAACGTAAGTAAAGTATTAGTTTTAGCCTATGTGACTCCCCGATATTGTAGCTTTATAACTATTTATATACACTATTTTTCTATTTTTCATCTAAAGCCCGACTGCAAATATAATATTACGGAGGTATTTGTTCGGTCAGTATCCAAGATTTAGTCAAACAGTGAAGGAAACAAACAGAGCTCTTACTAAAGAGGTTTTCACCTTTATAAGAAGCTTAAATCTATTCTTAGAGGTTTGTCCATGTAGTGTAAAAGGGTACACTGAATCTATGAATATTTTCCAACATATCTTTTTAATGAGTACTTAGTAGTTTTGGATAAGATCGTACTTGCATAATTTATTCTTCTTATCTTCTATAGCTCAAAATCAAGGGAACTAAAAAAGCAAGAAATAATATAGATAAAACAAAAAAAACTCCGGGAGTACCGGCAGAAGTGAAGAATATTAACGTTGTGCATTTTTGAATATTTTGGAATGGTTAAGGATTTTTTTATCAGTATAAAAGTACTATCATTTATATGGTTAAATACGATATTCAGCTATTGCTCTATTGTACACAAACATGACAATTTCAAAAATGACAATGACAACGACATGAAAATTAAAAAGATTATCTCTCAGAAAAAATGACACGCACACTCGCGCAAGCGCCCTGTGTTCTTCCTACATCTTATGAATTTTCGATCAGAGTCACGTGATCCTGACGCCATTCTAACATTTCTTACCCATCCCAAAAGTGCACAACGCCGCTAAAGAAGTTTTCACTTCAAAAACATTGGTTTTCCTGATGCAGAGTCGTTAAATGTTGAGAAGTTTACATGATACTTCACGATCAGCTCTATTACATGGTGTAATAGTAATACGACGAGCATAAACTGCTACGCAATACCATACTAAAGTAATCAAATCACAAACCGTGAAATATTGATTAGTTCCGCTGGTCATCTATTATCTTCATCATCAGTTCCACTTCATTAATTGGTGCTTTTTGAGAGTAAATACACAAATCACTATGAAATATGCCTGATCCGCTATAGGTGTAGGTGCCTTTAATATTTGAAGAGTTTCCTCGATTTCTCCAGGGTTCCATCATCAGATACTGATCTGATAACAATGGGATCAACTTGGAAATATATCCTGTCAAACACAAAAATATTTTTTGAAATCGGTCCAACCGTCTTCGCGTAATCGGTGAACATATAAAAAAATACATACAGACGTACATAGAACCTCCACATTTTTGAAATCGGTTAAAGTGCGGAACTACGGTAAGATTTTCCAGTAAAACCTAAGATTTACTAACTCCTAATGGTAAACATCCGAAAAGTTCTGTAATGTTTTGTTGTAAAATTTCTAAGTGAGCACTTAGAAATTTTACAACCACTCGCTTGGTAGATCTTTCTGATTTCTGCCATTTCTTATCATTACTTGAACCTCAATTATTTGTGTTGCGTCTTTTGGTTATAAAGTACTGTTAACATCAGTAGTTTGTTGCGTGAATTGGCCATTCTGCTTGTAGACTACAACTTTTTTAAATCTGAGCGTTCATTAAATCAGCATAGTTAGACATTTCAGTCAGGATCGTCATGTTTCTAGCCGTACGTGAGTAATGACTGTTTAATTACATCCAACTATTAATTGAAGCGAAGCCCATTAAAGTCAACAGCTAATCGTTAATTACTATTAATGGTTTGAGTGAAATTTGATATACCACTTTATTTGATAGACTTAAACAAGGACATACCTACATAGTCATGCAACGGAAGTCTTGAATATAGGCTTGTAGTTTGCGAATAACAATGAGGTAATATAAGTCCCCGTATACTTGTGGTTTCAGGAAACCTCATTATTATTATTACATAGTATATAGCATTTTGCTTCCTTCTGTTTATTTAATTAGTCCGTCTTACCTAAGTACACAAGGAATAGTTAATGGTAACGTTTCTAATGATATTCTCAAAATCTAGTAAACTAAGTTTTGAGAATTTCTTCATAAACGTTCAGTTAAACAAAAACATACATATGATATTGAGTGAAATCACCTTAAAATTTCGCGACACTTTTCAATCACTCGTTTTTAGGGTTCCGTAGCCAAAATGGCAAAAACGTAACCCTTATAGTTTCGTCATGTCTTTCTGTCTGTCTGTCCGTCCGTAAGTCACAGGCGTTTTACTCAAAGACTACTCAATGAATATTGATCTCCGCCCGGAGATAACCAGATCCACTTTTTCTTTGGATCCTTTTTAAAAAATCTGTTTATGAAAGCTAGATTGTTTTCAAATGCCAAATTTATCATTTTCTCTCTATTTTTACTTGTTCTACCAAAACCATATTTGCCTACTACTTTTTCTTCGTCAGATTGTTGTGTGCCTATTCTACCTTTGAAATCTCTCATAACCAATACATTTTTGTGAGAGTTTCATAAGGCCAATGATAGTTGGTCGTAGAACAGATCTTTATTCTGTTCATCGTGTTGTTCTGTGGGAGCATATACCTGGATAATCGACCATTTGTCCCTGTACCCTGGTAGTAGCATATGAAGAACTACGATTCTTTCTGATATCCCCTTGAATTCGTCTATGTTTCTTTTGAGATGTTTTTTAACCATGAAACCAACCTACCCAAAATTTTATAAAGGAGAGACAAAAGGTTTCCATGGAAACCTTTTGTCTCTCCTTTATAAAATAAAATGTATTCTCTGTGATCTTCGATGCTTTCGCCTAATCGTCTTACTTCGCTTAGGCCTACTATGTCCCATTTTATTTTTGAAAGTGCGATCTCTAATTCGGTTAGTCTTACATGTGTTCTCAATGTTGGGCAGTTTAAAGTGGAAATATAAAGCATCTCACTCTTTTTTGTTTTTATAGTTTCGATTTTATTAATATTTACTTTTCTTGTTGAAGCTGGAAGGTATCGGTCAAGCTCCCCCACGGTGACCTTGCTAGGCTTAGGGGAGGTATATGGTTTTTAGTTGTTTCGTTTCGTTGTTTTGCTTGTTCTTTTGTTCTGATCTTCCGGGTTCCGATGTGTTTTAGTTCATTAATTGAATCTGGTGTATGCAATTTGCTATTGCATATGCAATTTGTTCCTACACATTCCTTCAAAAGCATTTTTTTTATTCATTTCCGTCGAGTGTTGCCATTATCGGTACATGTTTTAGGTGATGCAGATTGTTCTCTCTTCCTTTTATCTCGTATTACACCTGCTTCGCCCTTTACAATGAGTTTGTCGTATCTTATGAACACAATGCGTTCCTTGTTCCGCTCTTCTTTCAGCTGAGGAAGGGGTTCTCTCCTTTTTTCTAAAACTTCTTTGCAGAAGTCTTCTGTGACAAAGATATTTTTTGGCAACATTTTTTTGTTACGCAATATATTGTTTTTTATCCATTTGTTAAGCATATTGATTAGAATCGGGCGTGGTCTTGCCTGCTCCTTAACGATTCTAAATGCTTTGTTTATATCTCGTTTGTTTATTTCAATTCCTGCATTATTTAAAGTTCGTGTTATTAAATCTACAGTGGTTGTATCTTCTGTGGACTCGTCCAAACCGTAGAAAATCAAATTATTTTCTCTTTTCTCGGACTCCATATGTTTTATCTTCTCATTTAATTAAAACACTTTTAACAGTCTTGATCCTATGGGTCTGAAATTGCGATTTCGTAGGCGGCCACAGTCTTTTCGGCACACAAAATAAAAATCTCTTTTAAATCTTCCTTTATGAATAAAAAAAACAGCTAAATCAGAACTATACAGTGGATGGGGCAAGGTTTCAACTCCGTATTGATCAAGAAACGCCGTTGTTCTAAGGGAAGTTTGTGACAAAGCGTTGTCGTAATGCAGCATGATGCCCTGAAGCCCAGTCTTTGGTCTCCTCTGTCACAGAACTTGGAAAACTTTCGGCAATGCTACTATACCATTACAGTTAATAGATCTATGATGTGACAAATGTTCGCTGTTAAACTCCATCGTTCGAGGGTCTTCCCAGTACAACCTACTATTATAGATCCTGGGGGTAATTGCCATAATCGCCACGCTCGGTGAGTGAGTTGACGATTGCAGTAAGGTTTAAAGTACGCAGAGCACGCTGCTGCCCGTCCTCTCGTGTGAAATCCCTTAGTCACCTTGACGACACCCACAGGAAGAGATAGAGTAGTACTATTCTTAAGCCGGTATTTAAAAATGCCATTTTATAAAAGTAAAGACATTATTTTATAAAAGTTAATACAAGAGCCTTCTATAATGGTTTCAAAAATATTCAGCCTCGTTTAAATTACAATGATAGTGGTCTAGAATAATTTTCAAGGTTTGAATTTAATTATAAAGGCACACTTAAGAAAATTGTACCTATATCTACTTAGTCTCAATAGATAATTATGTAGATAGGTAGTTTTGTTAGTGTATATAAACAGGTATCTACCTCAAAATGTTGTTTTCTTAATTGAAATTGTAAATAAAATAACCAAACCATGAATTCCTCACGAATTATTTTCATCGCCTTTTTGGTTTTTTTTGCCATCGAAACATGTCTTGGTAAGTGTTTTTTAATAGTTATTACAACAGTATAGTACGAGTATACTTAAATAATATACCCAAAAGAATATAACACTCTATTTATTCTAGCTAAAAGATGATTTCCTTGCTCTCTACACATATTCTTGGTGATGAGAATGGGATGATTGTCAGGCGGCAAGATTGTGGGCGGCATTTCCATGGCTGAAGCTAGGGGGCAGCAGGGGAGCAAAGCCCTACCTTAAACTATTACTAATGTTCTACCTTAACACAAGTCTAGCTACGGCTCTGGATAGTGCTAATGGTTTATTAGCATTGCACTCAGTGACTTGGGAAGCGGATGTATATTTATTTATTTATTTATTTATTTATTTGCTTAAAATGTAGGTTACATGAAGATGTTCAAATAATCGTAAAACAGTCCCGAATACATTTTATCATCTTATGACATGCAAATTTCATACAATAATTTATTTTTATGAACTAAGAATTTAATAAAGTTAACAATGATATTCCATTACAAAAACAAATAATTAATAAAATAAAATTATATTCTATTACAAAAAACAATAATTACCTAATAAAATAAAATTAAGAATGTCCGAAATATTACTGAAATTATGTCAATTAAATAATGATCGTAATTAAATAATAATATCTAAATGTCAAATGATAAACTAATTATTTCAATTTTACACTAATTATTTAAATAGTTCTGAAACTGAATAGAAACATTTATCCATAAGCCATAATTTCAGTTTCTGGACGAACAATTGTTTTGGATATTTTTTTATGTCCTCAGGAATATTATTATAAATGCGACCACACATAGCAATACAGCTTCTACTATATAGACATGTTCTAGGGATCTTATTTAAAACAATCCTGTCTGGATCTCTAGTATTTCTGGGAAAGATATCTTTTGCCTTCTTAAATTGTTCCTGGTTATATTTAACAAATTTTGCCGCTTCCAAAATGTATATACAGGGAAAAGTTAGAATTTTAAAATTTTTAAACCATGGCTTGCAGGATTCCCATGGCGGTATACCTGCAGCTGCCCTAATACATTTTTTTTGGGCCAGAAAAACTCTTACTGAATCAGTCGAATTTCCCCACAGTACCACCCCATAACTAAGAACAGATGCTACATACCCGTAATACGCTGCTAGAATGGACTGTTGAGTGGAAGTCTTCCGCAGCTTGTATAAAACATAGACGAATCTATTGATTTTCGTACAAACTTTATCTACATGAGTCTTCCAATTCAAATATCTGTCTAAATTTAATCCCAAAAATGTCGTATTGTTGACTTCACTTATTACGATTCCGTTGTAATAAATATTTAAACTTTTATTACATTTATTGTAAGTGCTAAATTGTATATAATTAGTTTTTTTTAAGTTTACCTTAAGATTATTATCACTAAGCCATTTTATTATAGAATTAATAGAATTGTTAATATTATTATTGTAGTATTGAATGTCAGAATTATTTTTACATGTCATGATCAAGGATAAATCGTCAGCAAATAGAATACAAGGATATTTTGTAACATCCGGCAAGTCGTTGATGTATAATAAAAATAGGAGTGGACCCAAAACGCTCCCCTGGGGAACTCCATACCTATTAACTAAATATTTTGACCGATAGGCCTTTAATTCTTTATTATTATTAATATTTTTAACTTCTGCTGACTGTTTTCTATCTTTTAAGTATGTTTTTAGCCAGTCTAGTGCAGGGCCTCGGATGCCATACTTCTCCAGTTTGTTCAATAGTAATTCGTGAGAAACAAAATCAAACGCCTTACTCATGTCAAAGAACACAACAGTGACCAAGTTTCTGTCGTCAAGATTTCTGACAATGTTATTTATAAGATCAACACACGCCATTGTAGTTGACTTTCCTTTTTGAAACCCGTATTGCTGCGCTTTCAATATGTTGTGTCTCTGAACATAGCCAGTGTTCTCGGTCTCTAGAATCTCAGGCTCACCTTTTGTTATTACGCCCCTGAAGAATTATCAGAAAGTCACAGTCCACAACGATCAGATCCCGAATATGCGAGACTTCAGTAATTTGATAGTTGGAAATTTTAAGAAGCAGTATTATGTTTGCGCGTGAATTAAATGGAAGCAATCAGAAATATTCATTCTCATTCCATTTGCAGAGCACCATTGTTTAATGAGAACATAGATCACTGGAATCAGAAATATTAAATGATTATTAAAATTATTTTTTACTTTTAGCCATTACTTGCAGTGATCCTAACTCTACACCTACACCAGCAGGACAATGTAACAACAAAAAATGCGTGACATGTAATACCGATGTATGCACTTCGGACTGTCAGTTTGGTGGCTGTTCGTGTAAACCTGGCTTCAAATACAATTCTGCTACGAAGAAATGCGTGTCTCCTTCTCAATGCCCGACCTTGAGGCTAGGATAGGTTAGTAAATAAGCAGCATGGATACCCACTTTTGTTAACCGCCCGCCCCCTTTTATCAATAGGAGCGGAGCAGCATTGAGAAATGTTGCAAAACGGTAAAAAAATTACGCAGACGAAGTTTCACGGGACAGCTAGTCTATACTAATATTAAAAAACTGAAGAGTTTGTTTGTGTGTTTGAACGCGGTAATCTCAGGAACTACTGATCCGAATTGAAAAATTCTCATTCTCTCACTGTTGGATAGCCCATTTATCGAGGAAGGCTGTAAGCTATATAACATCACGCTACGACCAATAGGAGCGGAGCAGCAATGCAGAAATGTTGAAAAACGGGGAAAATTTACGCAGAAGAAGTTGCGCGGGGCAGCTAGTTATTAATAATCGTATAATAGGTAGTAGGTAGGAATCGCTATATTTTCATATCTAAGTATGATGTGCTGTTTAAAAAAAAATAAAGGACTAAAGCAGACTAAGAAAGAAGTAAAATGGACTATTGATTGCCTCGGTGGCGCGGTGGGAGTGTATTCGACTGCTACGCAAGAGGTTCGATTTCCACACGGGACACCTCTTTGTGTGATTGCAAATTGTTGTTCTAATTGTTGTTGGTGTCATTTGTGTCCGTGTGTTGTAGGTTCGCAAAGCCCCCCGCGAGACATACCTAGTATCCTATTGCGGGAGTCGTTTTTTCAAACAAAAACAGTTCAAGGTTTAACGTAATTTTATGTCTTAAATGGTTTGCAATATCATAATTAGGTATCTACCTAATTATGATATTGCAAAAAGAATTAGTTAGTATTTTTTTTTTATTGTTGTTAGTTATATTGACTGGCTTGTTGGTCTAGTAGTTAGTGACGCTGACTGCTAAGCCGGAAGTCGTGGGTTCGATCCCCTCTTAGAATAAAACTTTGTGTGATGAACACAATGGTTTATTCAATGTCTGGTTGTAATTTATCTTTAATATGGATTTAAAATATATAAGTATATTTATCAGTTGTCTGGTCTCTGCCTAGTTGAGGATCAGATGACGTTGTGTGAGTTGTCCCAAGATATTATTATTATACAGAGTGATTTTTAATATACAAATAACTTCCCGCTCGCCCCCTCTCTTCGGCTTCTTTACATAACACTAAATAACTAAGTATTATCATTTTTGAAAAATATTTAATTAATTAACCCTTAATTACCTACCACTTGCGTTTGAAGTAATGACCTTTACCAACTATAGACTACTTTACTGGACTAAAATCATTGTTTATTGTGAGGTTTAATATTTTATCAGTCTCTCCAGTTTTCTTCAGTTTTATTCCAGGGTCTCTCAGATGTGTGGTAAACGGTTGTGTAACAAAAATAGGTGGTGAAGGGTTAGTATGGTTATTTTTTTTCTCAAAAAAATATAATGTAAAGAACCTAAGAGTGGGTGGTTATTAGTATATTGAAATCACCCTGTATAGGTAAGTAAAGTACTTAATTATCTACTCATTAGATAGGCCACCTAACTGTTTACAATATTTTATTACCTTTTACACAATTATCAAAAAGTAAGTAGGAAGGTAGTGTTTTTCCTAATCAAGTGAGTACCTGGCCCACATAATTAGTAAAAATACTACACTAGTTTCATAGAAGATTACATTAATTTGAATTTTAATTACTTATTTGGAAAGGAATATATCTATTGAAGGATCAACCCGAACTTTAATAAAAATGCGTACGATTACAAAGAAATACACGGATTTATTTGAACTATTCCAAACGACCGCACTGTTCAACACGCGAATACAATCTGTCTGCCATCTTTCTATACCCTCTCCATGTCGGAGTGACATCCGCATGACAGATGTCAACGTCATGTGATGTCACTACCGACATTTACATTTTGAATGTCAACCGTCTAAATCGAATCTCAATAACGTTTTTAAGTAGTAACGAGTTAAACTCTGATAAAAATAGAATGAACAATATTAAATAACGGATTAGAATAATATTGAGTCTAACAGCTCGGCCATCCTAATTAAGGTGTGTCCTCACACCTAAATCATAAGATTTACATCATTTCTATTCTGATAAATTTTACAGATCGCTATCAAAATCATACACTGTTTTATGGTAATCCACTAAATAGTGAGGAAGTGTGAAGGAGAATAAAAGCACCCAACATCAGAGAGCAACGGCAAATTCTAACTTCAACTGCAACAGATCCAAACTTCAACACTTCCACTGCCACCGGCCACACCGAGGACCCGGCTGTGCCGCGAACGTTGTACCAAAGTCTGTCATGATTAAAGCTTTGTGTTACTGTTAATGTATATTAATAGGAATGCTGTACACAGTCAGAACCGGACCCTAGATCCAATATCGCAAGTTTGCAATTAATATTGTGTATACTTCAGTCTATCATCCGCGTCTGCATCCACTTAATGAAATAAATTTCTGTCATGATCTGCGTCATCTGAACGCTCACAACCCATGGCACCACAGTCTGTCATGATCTGCTTCATCTGAACGCTCACAACCCATGGCACCACAGTCTGTCATGATCTGCGTCATCTGAACGCTCACAACCCATGGCACCACAGTCTGTCATGATCTGCGTCATCTGAACGCTCACAACCCATGGCACCACAGTCTGTCATGATCTGCGTCATCTGAACGCTCACAACCCATGGCACCACAGTCTGTCATGATCTGCGTCATCTGAACGCTCACAACCCATGGCACCACAGTCTGTCATGATCTGCGTCATCTGAACGCTCACAACCCATGGCGCCACAGTCCGTCAAGATCTACGTCATACGAACCTAAAGCACTTACACTCGCAACCCATTGTTGCACCGGTATGGTCTGTCACGATCTGCGTCATCTGTGTCAATTAGCCACTGGCGCTCGTAACCCACATTGGTAGTCTCATTAGTTACATTATCTGTACTAAAATTCTGACGCTCGCCACCTATACTAGCGTGGTATGTCGCGATCTGCGTCATCTGTGTCAATTAGGCACTGGCGCTCGCAACCCATTTCGGTACAGTCTCATTAGTCACTTTATCTGTACTAAAATCCTGGCACTCGTCACCTATACTAGCGTGGTATGTCGCGATCTACGTCATCTGTGTCAATTAGGCACTGGCGCTCGCAACCCATATTGGTACAGTCTCATTAGTCGCATTATCTGTACTAAAATCCTGGCGCTCGCCACCTATACTAGCGTGGTATGTCGCGATCTGCGTCATCTGTGTCAATTAGGCACTGGCGCTCGCAACCCATATTGGTACAGTCTCAATAGTCACATTATCTATACTAAAATCCTGGCACTCGCCACCTATACTAGCGTGATATGTCGCAATCTGCGTCATCTCATCATCTGTGTACATAGCACTGACGCTCCCAAGTCACTTCAACATAGTCTGTTGTGAACTGTGTCATCTACACAAACATGTATACACTCGTGACCACTCAGATCTAAACACTTCTCGACTATAACAATCAAATTGTACACGTATGTATTAGGTACCCATTTAATAATTTCGTTTTTATTTATTATCTCAATTCGTTTGTCACTTTCATCATGGCTGTCATTAACGTCGCTATCGTTTTCTCTATTTAACTAAGTCCTTGAAATTTAACCATGGATGTAATTTATCAATAAATACTACATTTTCATACTCCTTACCTTACCTCCCTTTTGTAAGGGGTGCGTTCTGCACTATGTATCTGTCTTTTGGTAGTAGTTTAACAATTCTATGAATAGGAAATTCAAATAAAAGTTTAGATTATCATAATCGAATATTTGAATTTTATTTCCAGCCGAACCAAATTTGTATTTTGGTTTTCATTTCCTAAAAGATAGCATCATATTTGATTCCCTTTCAATTTTGCGTATAGATTCATTTCTAATATTTGCCAACTCATCACTGCTTCATTCGTTTTACTGTCGTATCAAATACGTCACTTAATGTTTTCCGGTATACCTACCTACTTTTCACTTGGTAACAAAAAAAAACAACTTTTACAAGGAAAGCCAGTGAAAGTCTTATCAACAGACGTATTTAATCATAATTGAACTTCGTTAAATACTATTTAAAGTAATGTCATCATTTTTCATCCCAGGTATGATGAGAGCGTCCAGAATTTTCAGATTGAATCTTTGGATTTGTCAGGATCATGAATTTGCCATATTGTTCAGTAAAAGTTAATTATCAGAATTCGCTAAGACAGTTTTGAATTTGGAACTCGTGCAACATGCCTATGTCCTTTATCAACCGAATGAGTGCTCCAGAACAACTAAAGACGTCTTTATACACGCGAATGGTACGATTTGTGTCACGAACCGGTTTACACTAATAACTTTGTAAAAGCATCTTTAATCACTAAAAGATATATATTAGCTTTCTTCGACTCAGTGGCGACGGAGCAGACTGAGACATCCGCGAGACTAAGCTACGCTACCACCGTCGGCTCACAGATGGGTGACCGCTTTCAAACATTGTTACACCCCCCCGCGCCGCCTCGGAGAGCACGTCAAGCCACCGGCCCCGCGCCCAATTCCCCCAGGCCGCGTCTGACCTCCGTCCCACCGGGCCACGAGAGCGCGGGAACAGAGAGTGCACCCGAGTCCGCGCACACATTCGTGCACCACAACATCCCCTGCGCAGCCGGCCAGTCTCAGACGCAACAGGCCGCCGCAACCAGCATCGGTTAGGAGACCATTGATTGGCTCGAATGAACGAACGGTCCAACGTCAATAACGTGTGTCGTGTCTGAATTATATCTAATTATCCACAGGAGCACGGCTGAGCGCATCAACATGTGACATTTTGCATCTGCTATATATTGCACCTCACAGTCGAACTACTTAAGCTGTACCCACCATTGGCCTACTCTTAAAATTAGATGTCTTCTTGTCATAGTGGTTTGTAAAGCATTACCGTCCGTAACTCTTTCTTTAAATCCTTACAAATAAACGCGGAGTATGTTCAACGACTGCAGCAAAGATTTCTACATCGAATTTATGAAACTTTTGTTTATCAGGCGTCGTTTTGCGTCTAGGCCTCGTTGCATGGAAATACTAACAATGCCTTGCTCCAATGCATTTGTACGTAAATTAGTAGATATCTCATTTGGCAGTATATACTGAATAAACGAGTAAGGGTAGGTAAACTATGGGTTTTGTGTCAATTAATTAGACCTTTCCACGTTAGTGTAACCTAAACACATCATAGACACTTGTTAAGTTTTGATAACGTATTTTTCAATGGAGTCACTTACCCAAATAGTAGACAAATTTCTGACATAATCTAAGGATTTAACTAACCACATACGTATGAATCACTAAGATTTAAAATGTTAATGACCAGAAATGAATTCGTACATAAAGCAAGTGTCATCAGCAATCCCTGTTCCGAATACAGTACATGGTATGACAGTTTTAAATAATGAATGCGCCGGTCCTCCTTCTCGGAGCATTCCCTTAAGGAACCATTAATATACGTAGTGCCAGAGTAGTCAATGTCAAAATTCACTTTAATTACACATATGTATATCAATAACAAGAGTAAACCGCAGTTTCGTTGGTAAAGTGCATCCGGAAATCAGGGCATTATATTATATCAAGTAGCCCAGCAAAAGTATAACCTAATAACACATTATCTTTAACAATATAACTGTTAGTTAACTGGGATGTACCCTGTACTTCAATCTTAATTACCACTTTTTCTAATGGTAAAATAATATTATTTGCAATATCACACATTGTAACTTACGCCTCCCTACGACATAATTAGGTGCATTGACTACCCATAAATAAACATATCCGTACAAGTTATGATCATTCACTTTTAAAATAACGAAAAACTTATTATTATTTATGTTAGACATCGAATTCAACACCATTAGAAACTTTTTCTTACTCGATTACTATTTAGATTTATCATTACTCGATTTTGTGCAGTTAGTAGTTACGTCATAACGTGGCCTAATTTGTATAATATTTGTAATATGACATTTCATGAATTATTTTTCAAACCTATAATAACCAATCTCATTTCAGTGATAGCAGGTAAGACCCTATCGGTCTTGCGTTCGATGTATGTTTATACAAATCTATCGTACTCTTAATATAGTTACTTTTAGTCCTATCTATTCCCGTGGTTCCTGTCCTATTGTTTAATCGATTTAAAAATATTTCAAAACCGGCTCCGGTTCTTCACCTATAGTTGCTTTGGCACCTAACCTCGAACTTCGATTTCGTGCCTATTCCGTGCAACAGGAGATCAACTGCGCGCGTACTTTTAGTCTCGCAACATTTAATAAGTTGATCGTTTCATAATAATATACTTATTTCCAACAAGTTATTAAATATAGCCCTTTTTGGAGAATATTTTGGTTAGAAGATTTACATAATCATTTATATGTTTGATGAGAAGGACTCAATTATTTTCATTTTTCATTCGGGTCATGAAAACGACATTGACGGAAGGGCTTGATACTTATAGTCGAACTTTTGGTCACTTTTGAACATCGGGAACTATAAAGTCGAACACATTTTTTTTTTTTAAAATCACATATCGATGGTCTGGTCTTTAATCATGGGATCAAACTTTGGAATGTCAATTCCTAACATCGAAAATTTATTACCTTCAGGACGGTTATTAGCTATTGATCTAATTAGTTCCGTCATTAACAACTGAGTTTTATTATGATTAGAATTGGAACGACTTACTTGTCTATCTTCAGTTGACTTACTACATCTGCGACGTGACCACGGTGACAATCATGGTCTCGATGAACGCTGACAGCGTGGTCGAAATCCAACAACTGTGTCTCGTCGAACTCGACCGATTGTGACGCGCCAAACGCGAATGATCGCGACGCGTCGAATGTAAACGATCGCAATGAACCACTACTTCGAATTGAATTTGAACAGCGCGGCGTTTACGTTTCAAATGCGAACGATATCCTATTTCACATCTATTTCGAATTTTCGATTTCTCACGGTTCTTTCGATTATGACATTACTTTCAGATTCGGTCACTATTACGATGTACATAATCAGTATCACTGTTCATAATATTATTCAAACGCGTCTGAAGCGCAAAAATACACAAAAAGAAAAAAAAAGCAAACTACAATTTCACAGGACGCGCCTGGCGCGGAAATAACTAGTGGGCTTTGTTTATCCCTCTTCTGAGCTGAAGGATCAACCCGAACTTTAATAAAAATGCGTACGATTACAAAGAAATACACGGATTTATTTGAACTATTCCAAACGACCGCACTGTTCAACACGCGAATACAATCTGTCTGCCATCTTTCTATACCCTCTCCATGTCGGAGTGACATCCGCATGACAGATGTCAACGTCATGTGATGTCACTACCGACATTTACATTTTGAATGTCAACCGTCTAAATCGAATCTCAATAACGTTTTTAAGTAGTAACGAGTTAAACTCTGATAAAAATAGAATGAACAATATTAAATAACGGATTAGAATAATATTGAGTCTAACACTATTTAAATGGCTTAATGGTTAAGGCGTTGGACTCGCAGTCGTGAGGTCTTGGGTTCGAATCCTATCTATTATACTACCGACCTGAATTTAGATCAGCTCCAACAGCTGCTGAGAACGGTTATCAAGATTGTTAATAATGTGAGACCCACATTGTTAAAAAATGTTTTGATTTGAAGCTATTAAACGCGAAACATTTTCAAAAACTTTAAACCTCTCTCTTTTAAAATTAACAATCATGTAATTGTGATTTTAATCTACTAGTTGAGCGATGTTTACCAGTTGTCTGGTTACCATTGTGTGAGATGTCCCAAGATATTAATATAACTATAAGTAGGTGCATAAAAGATTTTATTTATTCATCATACCACATCTTTTTGCAGATGCATGACACACTGAAATTACAGCAAGTTATATCCAGTACTTCACAGCCACAACAACGCAGCTACACTTTCATACTATACTAGAGGGCCACTCTGGTTTTGCACAGATTTTTCTTCATTTTTCACTCATCCTTAGAACATTATCTGAATAATAGTAAAAACCGCATCCAAATTTGTTGCGTAGTTTAGAAGTATCTAAGCGTACAGAGTGGGAAGCGTTTTTCCTTTAAATCATGTTTTGTAAAGATAAAGAAAATTTGCTAACTGTTAGCTGTAAACCTGTTTGTTTTACTAAATTTATAATATTTAGTCAGGTATATAAGCTTATTCACATACACATTTTTTTTAACAAATGTTTAAATCAAAATAATTATTCAATGTTTTAATCCTTTTTTATTTTACATCGGAATAACTAAACAATATAATAAATAGGCATACCTACCTTTAATCAAAGTAGCCTATATATACTCATATATAGTCCGGGAGGAGAGAGAGGCTGGTTTTAATTACGTCACATTAGTCGAGTAAAGAAATATCCTTCCGTCAGTAAGCTGGATTCCTTAGCATTTGGCGTGCAGAGTCCTTATTCACATTCTCTTTTTCCAATATGACAAGATTTTTCCATTATGTCAAAATCTTGTCATATTGAGAAATAGAGAGCTGCGCTTAGAAATGCGTCAACGAGCATGCGCCAGTTCGCATGGGCTTGTCACGGACACGAAATAAAGATCGTGATCGAATCTGCTACAGAGTTATACTAACTGTGTGATGTTATTCTGATAATATTCTTCACCGGTTATATTAAATTTCAACACATATCACTATATGCATCTAGATCAAGGGCCCATTTTTTAAATCCTTGCAAAACGATATGAGATTTACAGGAAACTTGGTAAAAAATAGTAAAAACTTATAACAAAAGGCCATTAATTTCTTAAACATGAATTAAAACTGTTATGATTAAATAACTTGGGCCCTCAATCCAGACGCGTGCTCAATGTGGCATAGCCTAAATCTCACAAAGTACTCTAGTATCTCTGGGTTAATTATTTTAATTTTAAAATTTAGTTAAGATTATCTTATGAGAGACCGCGAACAAATTTTGATTTTAAAAATGATAGTTCCATAGAATACCTATCATACAAAGATACGAGAAATCTAGTACCCGACCAAAGGTTCGGTTTCGGCCTAGTTTCGACCAAAGACGGGGTTCGGCTTGGTCATTACTCAGAAACCATGCCCGAAACCAAAACTGAATGAATGTGAATAGAACTGCTAGCGACGAATTGTCGGTTAGCCACTTTAGCATTCACAGACATGTCACACATTATTTAGTGCACACAGTACATTTTGTTTTTTTTTTTGTAGATGACTGAAATCTATACATAAGTAATCACTTGTCTTAACTGACTGACTGATTGATTCATCAATGTAGAGCCTAAAAAAGCGTTACCCTAGTTAGGTCTTTTATAATTGATAAACTTTTATAACTTATTTTTGCGATATTCATTTTCTATGTAGGTAGATAGAATGACTTTTTCTCGTAACAGTACTTGACAGTAGTTAGTAAGACATATAATTCCTCGTGCTCCACCCAGGTACCTCTCCTAGGTGCTCACCCAGGAGCACGAGAAAGCCCTCAATTTTTAACCCGATAAATCGCTAAAAAATTCCATATTTTTTAGTAGAACCGTTTTGTTATTTTTGTTCACTATCTTTTTCAATGTACGTTACGTATCTATATCAACGAAGTATTAAGGTCAAGAAGTTACTTTTTAGAAGAAAATATTCATATGTAAAGTAT
Organism: Herminia tarsipennalis; assembly: GCA_945859575.2. NCBI lineage: Eukaryota > Metazoa > Arthropoda > Insecta > Lepidoptera > Erebidae > Herminia > Herminia tarsipennalis. The sequence goes on from OX243835.2 coordinate 20,679,228, forward strand.
AATCATATCTATAATATTTAATATAAATAATATAATATCAATAATTCTTATCAGTGACATTCATCGGATGTTTATACATAATTTTTTTATAATTGCCTAAAGGTTAACACTGAAGTAATTTTATTACAGCGATTTGCAAGTTTATTCAAACCGGAAAATGGAACTAATTTAATTTGGTAGTCGTAACTGTAGCTTTAACTATTTACCACTTACACTACAACCAGAAAAGTATAGCTTTGTTAAAATTGTAAAAAGAGGGGTGTGAAAAATGGATTAGATTTTCGGTTAGAAACTTGGTGTCATCGAATTTTCTCTTAGCTGGGTTTGACAGACAAATTACAAACCGATCTAAAAAAACATTTCATCATAAAAAAAATAGAACCGATTCTTTGGTAGATAAGCATTTTTTCTAAAAAAATATTATCTCTAGTGTCTAATTTTTAGTTAGCTATTTGTTTTCTGTTTACAATAAAGCCATTTTTCAATTTTTCATCTAAAGCCCGACTGCAAATATTACGGAGGTATTTGTTCGGTCAGTATCCAAGACTTAATCAAACAGTGGAGGAAACAAACGTAGCTCTTACTAAAGAGGTTTTCACCTCTATAAGAAGCTTAAATCTATTCTTAGAGGTTTGTCGATGTAGGTAAAAGGGTAAACTGAATCTATGAATATTTTCCAACATGCCTTTTTAGTAAGTACCTACTTAGTAGTTTTGGATTAGATCGTACTTGCATTTTTTTTTCTTATGAAGCTTCTTATTAACTTTCTACTAACGTATTATATGTCTTAAGAGACAACCACAAACTGTAAACAAAGATAAACCTGGCGTTAATAAGCCATGGTTATACAGGAGGACTTTGAAGATTCAGTACCTGTATAAATTCGTTTTATTTTGAAATATAACCAATTAAAATTGAATAAAAAATTAAACAGATCTTATGGTCTAATGATAATAATGTAAACAAAGCCATATAATAATTTAAGCAAATTAAAGTGGTTAAATTAACAAATAAACTGAAAATATCAATATTTTACTACTTACTACTACAAAATTTTACTTATCAAGCGTATAATACCTACTAAATTTATATTAAATTATCATTTTATTCAGGCGCACATTCGATACAAAAAAAAAACAAAATTATATATCTAAGTAAGTACAAAAAAAAACCTACTACCAAAATAAAAGCAAAAGGTATAACAAAAAAAGATATAGGGTTAGGCGGCAACGGGCACCAACTTGATTCGTATGAATCGTGGGGGTTGCTTTTTTAATTTAATTATTTTTTAACGACAATTTGCATGTCTTTGGTTTTAATGAGAGAAAATACTTCAAAGTATAGTCGTGTACCACGCTTTAACAATAAGTACTGTTTTGTCCACCATTGGGCATATACCTCTCCAATGGGGTTCCACTCGACATGGTCTAAGGGTTGTCGGTGCCATAGATGACCATTTAATTTTAATTATAATTAATATTTCGATTACAAAAAGCAATGCACTTAAGTAAATTGTACCTACTTCTCGTAATCGAAATATTAATTACGACTAAAACAAAATGTATCGATTATTTCAGTGTACACGACTGTTCTTTGAAGTGTTTTCTCCCCTTAAAACAAACAACGGAAAAGTTCTGTAATCATCGTTTACTTAAAAATTTTACTACCACTCGCTTGGAAAATCTTTCTGATTTCTGCCATTTCTTGTCAGCACTTGAACCTCAATTAATTGTGTCATCTCTACTAATATTATAAAGCTGATGAGTTTGTTTATTTGTTTGAACGCGGTAATCTCAGGAACTACTGATCTGAATTGGAAAAATATATCACTGTTCCACTATAGGCCTATATATAACATCACGCTACGACCAATAGGAACGGAGCAGCAGTAGGTATATATTGGGCATTCAAGAACAGTTTAACACGACTCCCCGCTCACTACGTTCGCTTTCGTGTAAAACTGTTCTTGAATGCCCAATACGTAATACAAAAATCTTGTAAAACTGTTCTTGAATGCTCAATACGTAATACAAAAATCTGGCATGTTAAAAGACTTTCTTGTCTGTTCGTCATAGAAACATAAACTGTAATAAGTTCATAAGATTCATATGCGGCCCTGAAAAGGGCCGTTTGTTGAATCACGCTTAAGTTATAAGATCTGCATACACAAGTCTTAAGTTCAGGACAGATTGTCTCATGTCTCTCCACGTATACTCATTTTCGTGACCAGATTGGCTCGAGGACACCTGAACTATAAGATACTGTGTACAGACTCATATCTTTGATGCGACTATGATTCGTATGGTGGCCCTAAAAAGAACCTTTTTTTAAATCACGCTAAGTCATAAGTTACTGTATACATTAAACTAAAATTTAGAACAGATTGTTTCATGTCTCTCCACAAAATATTTTTTTCTGTGACCAGGTTGGTTCGAGGACATCTAAATTTTAATTTAAATCAGTAATTTAAAATTCAGGACAGATTGTCTCATGTCTCTCCACGTACTTAGGCATTACGTTAACACGTATAGCCATTTTCGTGACCAGATTGGCTCGAGGACACCTGAACTATAGATACTGTGTACAGACTCATAACTTCACGTGTAGTTTTTTAAGTTGTTTTATTTTATGTATTACTTTGATGCCTGAAATAAATGGTTTATTATTAATTACTATCTCAATTTTAGCTGAAAACCAGAAACTGGGCAATGGTAGTTAGCCATATATTATATCAGCACGAGAGAGTAATGATTGCTAACCAATATGTCTTGCCTTATAAACGAACAGTGAAGTAAAACCATGCAATATTTAAAATGATCGTATTCAATGTAAACCTAAATGATTGATACTACTTTATGTCGGGTACGTATTATACCTCGTACATAACGACATAAAAATGACAACTAAGGGTTTCGCATTTACACGCGCCTGGTTATTGCTAAAATTGCGTATTGTACATTGGTGTGGGACAATAATAATTCGCCGCATTCTTATCACGCATGCTCATGTTACTTGACACGTCTATCCACATGGACTGCCTCGGTAGCTGAGTGCATAGTACGCGCCGATGTCTCGGGTTTGATTCCCGGGTCAGACAAAAAGTGATATTGGGTTTTTCTTTAAAAGTATAATAACGATTCAAATGTAGTTGTACTATATAATATTAAAATTTGGTGTGGTTAGTTTAAGATATCTCCATGTATTTTGTTAATTTAATAATCACTTTCTTTGTTGAATATTTTGTAATTTTATGAGTGTAGAATTTTACTATGAAAGTATGAAATAGTAGAATTATTGTATTAAATGCTTATCGCATGATATTCGCAATATCTGGTGGGGTCCCACTATTTTGTCGTTTAGCTCGCTCCCTATACAATATGGGGCCTAACATGACAGCCTCGGTGGCGCAGCGGGAGTGTGTACGACTGATGTGCAAGAGGTCGCGGGTTCGATCCCCGCGCGGGATAGAGCTTTGTGAGATTCATAAATGTTGGTCCTGAGTGTGGTTGTAATTTGTGTCCGTCGAATGTATGTTTGTAAAGTCCCCCTGCGACACAGGGCTTGTACCCTGCTGCGGGAGTTGTCTTTTTTAAATAAAGAAAAAGAAACATATTAGGCGAAAAGTGGCTGTAGTAATACACCTTTTGCCTACCCCTTTGAGGAATAAAGGCGTGATGATATGTTTTATGTTATTAATATGGTACATAGGTATGTCGCAATACGTACCTATGTACATAGAACGGATATGAGGTGTTCGATTACATTCTTGCAACATTGCAAAAGTGCATTTATTATAATGTAAATTTTTGATTTGTTAATTATGCAGATTTTTTATTTGTATACAGGACGATGAAATACATACTTACATTTTCAAAGGTTTATTAAGTAGTTTAACTTGATTTTTTACAGTGCATTATCGAATTTACAACTTTTTTATTTTACCCTTGTTTGTAATATCTTCGCGTTAGACGATCTGTGATAAAGTTTTATACCGCATTTGAAAGCATTTTTTATAAAGTGTACAACAAGTGCTATGGTGATATTTTGAGTTAAAAGAGCAAATTGGTACGTAACCCTATGAGTGTATAATAAACACAAAAATGTTTCAAATGACCCGTACTACCACCCACTACAAGATTATGTTCTAATTACCAATCACCCTGTATGTAGGATTTCGTACAAACATGAAAAGTGCATAATTATGTGTAATTCGACACATTACGAAATTTACGAGGTTTTAATACCGTGGTCGTCAACTTAATGGTTGTATATAAAATAATTTTTGGTACATTTAGTAAGAAAAATTTAAAAGTTTTGATGCCTTGGTAGTCCAGTGCCCGCAGTATGCGCATGCTGTGTACGAGGTTGCGGGTTCTATCCAACCCAGAACAAAACTTTGTTTGACCCACAAACAGTTGTTCTGAGTCTGGGTGTAATTTGTGTTCGTTAAATTGTATGTTTGTAAAGTGTCCAGCGACACAGAGCTTGTTCTCTAGTGCGGGAGTTGTCTTTTTTAAAAAACATAAAAGAACAATAGTTGTACAAAAAACAAATTGTTTGCAACCTCAGATAAGAAAACTTTAAATACCCCGTTTATTTAGTTATCAAATCTTTTCCGCGCCGCTTTCGCCACCGCTTACTAGCTACAAGTACCTAGGTCTGTTACTGCGCCATATCGCCCGTTCGTCAGTGGTTGCTGCACCAAAATTATCGCGCGTCGAAATCGTCGCCAGCCTGCCCCTGCCCTACTCCACACCTCGAAAATCTACTCATCATACAATAATGTTCGTAAGTTTTTTACTTCATTTTATACATCAATACATTTAAATTAGTTGTTTTTTTATCTCGTGCTGATATAATATATGGTTCACTACCATTGCCCAGTTTACTGGTTTTCAGCTAAAATCGAGAGAATTAAATACACTAAACGCAAGAGTCTGTACACAGTATCTTACAGTAGGGAGCGATTTCGTTTTCTAACTCGTGCTGATATAATAATGGCTCACTACCATTGCCCAGTTTACTGGTTTTCAGCTAAAATCGAGAGAATTAAACATATGTACTAAGTGCAAAAGTCTGTACACAGTATCTAGGAAACGATTTTGTATTTTATCTCGTGCACACTTCGTTAGGGGTATCATAGAATAGGTGAAAAAAAAAATGTACCATTATAATTATATTTTTTCTATTTAGAAATCGTTTGCGAAGTATTAATCTGTTCAGTGCTAATTTTAGACCGGTGCAGTTTGGTTGAAGATATGTACGTATAATAACTGTGTTCAATTCGTATTTAATTACAGGTCGGACTCCGAGTATTCAGAATGCTACAATAAGCGTCCTGCCAAAGCAAGCAGGAAAGCTGATTCTTACTCCGAAGAGATACCCATATCGAAAACAAAGTATGTATTTAATTTGTTTATTCATCTTCAATTAGTAACTACTGTTTATACTAAATGACTTTTCGGAATGTTATATGATTTTTCGAAGTTATGTACGAATAAATCTGTTAATTATCTCTTGCTCCGTGCCTCGGAACGCACGTTAAACCGTCGGTCCCGGCTGTCATGAACATCAATGTTAGTTATTTTCAGCTAAAATCGAGAGAATTAAACACACTAAATGCAAGAGTGTGTTGTGCATGCAATATACCTATGTTTGTTTATACTAAAGTATTATTTCTCTATAATTACAGGTCTAAAAACATAGCCAAGAAGTCTAAGCGGTCGATGCCATTCCAAACTCCTGCGACAAAAAAGTACCGGAAAGGAGCTAAAGCGTGGGAATTCTCGGACAGTGACGAAGAGATAACCACGACTCGTGCTCCGGTTCTGCAGTCGTCGCTGTCGAGACGTGTTGCCAACGGGGTGGTGCGTCGCACCGCAAACTTCGAGGGTGACGTGTACGTAGAAATTAAAATATTTAAGACCGCAGACATACTACAGGTAGATCCCAAGGACCGTTGGAAACGTGCAATTGTATCCCTTAAATATCAGGGACAGTCGGACTGTCCGGAGTTGGAGCCGTTGAAAACGGTCCTTAGAGAGTGTCGGGACCGTTTTGGTGGTGAGGGCACTTTCTACGCGGACAAAAAAGATTAGATGTTTTTATTTTTTATTCTCCGTCACTCTCTAATATCTACCTATTAGATTATCTGTCTTCTTATTATGCATCACTATCTGTAATTTTATAAAAATATTAATTATTTAAACACGTAACATCAATCAACGATTATACGACGATTATATAACGAATAATAAGAGAATAGTGTAATTTAGATTTTTTGGTTGACAGTTTGAGTAGTATTCATTATTTTGCAGATAAACTTTGTTTTTTTTCTATTTTACTTACTACATTTCTTTATAGCCATGTCCAAACGAACGGTGTATTGTACAGTTTGTGGTTTATCTATTAAGAGTAGTGTATTTGCATCTCATTTACGAAGTAATATACATAAAAATAATAATTCTATTACATTAATTGGTGGCATTGATAAAATAAGCAGCGCGTTTAAGAATCGTATTGTATCATACAGAGTGCACAATTTAGAAAAGAACGAAGGCAATGAAAGTATTCCGCCAACCAATTTTTTGATGAGTCTATCCCATCGTGTGAAACAGTTGCTCGCGACACTTCAAACTACACATGATTCTATTAAAGTTAACTTTGAACTTTTTGCAGAATTTACATTACCAAAAAATGATACTTGTGAAATGAAATCATTTGCGACGAAAAATATTATTTTTTATAAAAATTACGATTTCAATAAATTATTTTCATACGTAGTTAACAGTATTACGACAAAGATCGATGAATTTGAAGAAAAAGATAGTGGCTGGGCTTTTTTGCAAAATTTATACTTAGAAGTCAATATTAATAAACATAATCCTTTAAGAGCTTCACGATTTATTGAATTACCTAAATGGATCAAATCTAAACACGCATGTATAAATATACAAAATAACGATGCGTTCTGTTTTTTATGGAGTATAGTAGCAGCATTATTTCCCGTTAAAAACAATGCTCATAGAACTTCTTCATATCCGCATTTTGAAAATATACTAAACACTCAGGATATGACATTTCCGGTAGGATTTTCAGACATTAAAATATTTGAAAAAAATAATAAAAATATTAGTGTTAATGTCTATGGTCTTGGTAATAAAACAAGCATTGTTGGACCCTTATATAAAACAGATTATAGAAAAAACCATCATGTTAATTTGTTAATAATAGAAAAAAATAACTATAAACATTATTGTTTAATAAAAAAAATGAGTAGATTGCTTAGAAGTCAGCTTACAAAACACCACGAAAAGATATATTTTTGTGATGACTGTATGATATTTTTTCATAACGAAGATAAACTAAGTGGTCATATTTGTGGTGGTATTAGAACTGTTCTACCGGACCCAGGCGCCGCAATTCAATTTAAGCATTACGAAAGAATGCAAGATATGCCTTTCGTCATCTATGCTGATTTTGAATCTTTATTACATCCCCCATCGAATAGTGCTGAAATTAATTCGAAATATACAACTGTATTACAAAAACATTTACCAGCCGCGTTTGGTTACTACATTGTGTGCTCTTATGATAGTTCTCTCAACAGATATGTAACATATCGTGGTCAAGATTGCGTTGAATTATTTATAAAATATCTGCATGAAGATGTTACCAAAATATATAATATTTTGAAAAAATCCGTTCCGATGTCTAAGTTAACAAGTGAAGAGCAAAATATTGTTGACGCCTTTAAAAACTGTTATATTTGTGATGGGTTACTGTTCGATGACCGTGTAAAAGACCACTGCCACCTAACGGGACGTTTTCGTGGGGTTAGCCATAATTTCTGCAATATTCAATTTCAGTTACCGAAATTTGTTCCTATATTTTTCCACAACCTATCAGGATATGACAGCCACTTATTTATACGACAGTTAGGAGAAACACCAGGCAGAATTAAAGTAATATCAAAAAATAAAGAGAATTATGTAACATTTACAAAATTTTTTGAGGTAGGTAATCAAGAATATATACCAGTTCGTTTTGTTGATTCTTTTAAATTTTTATGCACTAGCTTGGAAAAATTGGCTGAAAATCTAAATAGGGATGATTTTGTTCATTTATCTTACTTTTATCCTAAAGATGATCATATTGATCTATTAAGGCGCAAAGGAGTTTATCCTTATGAATACATGAGAACTTGGAATAGTTACAACGAGGATCGATTACCACCTCGACATAGCTTCTATAATACTTTAACCGATAACATTATCTCTGAATCAGAGTATTTACATGCACAACGCATCTGGAAGGCATTCCACTTAAAAAATTTAGGAGAATATACAGATCTTTATCTTAAAACAGATGTCATTTTATTAACAGATATTTTTGAAAATTTCCGCCGCACATGCAAAATTAATTATAGATTAGATCCTGCATTTTATGTAACTGCTCCTAGCCTAAGCTTTGACGCAATGTTACTTAAAACGAAGGTGCAATTGCAACTTATAGACGACTTGGAAATAATACGTATGATTCAAAGCGGTATTCGGGGTGGGGTATGCCTTTGCTCTAATAGGTACTCTAAAGCAAATAACAAGTATCTACCAAATTATAATTCATCAATCCCTGATAATTATTTATTGTATATTGATTGTAATAATTTGTATGGCTTTGCAATGTGTTCATATTTACCATATTCTGATTTCAAATTAATTACTCAAGCTGAAATCGAAAAACTAAATATTTTTAAGGTACCTGATAACTCTGAATATGGTTATATTTTAGAAGTCGACTTAATTTATCCAGAACATTTACATGAATCACACAACGATCTACCTTTTTGTCCAGAAAAATTTACTCCTTGTGGCTCTAAAAATCCAAAATTAATTCCCAATCTGTATGATAAATTTAAATATGTAATTCATTATGTACACTTAAAAACGTGCTTACTACACGGTTTGCAATTAAAAAAAGTACATAGAGTAATTAAATTCAAACAACATCCCTTTTTGAAGGAGTACATAGATTTAAATACAAAATTACGACAGAAAGCTAAGTCTACGTTCGAACAGGATTTCTTCAAATTATTGAATAATAGCATTTTTGGAAAAACATTAGAAAACACTGAAAACAGACTCAATGTTCATTTAGTGAACCAGTGGACTGATACTAGAAATAAAACTAAAAAATATTACACTGCTGAAAAATTAATATCACGATTAAATTATCAAAGTTCCACTGTTTTTACGGAAAACTTTGTAGCTATTCAAATGAAATCAGAATTAGTGGTTCTAGACAAACCCATTTACATAGGGTTCACTGTTTTAGAAATAGCTAAAAATCATATGTATGATTTTCATTATTCTATCATGAAGCCGTTTTATGAGTCTAGATTAAAACTATGTTATACTGATACTGATAGTTTGTTATATTCTATAGAAACATTAGATGTCTATAAAGATATTAAGTCCAGTTTTATATCTTACTTCGACACCAGCAACTATAAGGAACACAATGAATATAATATTATTTGTCAAAACAACAAGATACCTGGTCTATTTAAAGATGAGCTAGGAGGGCAAATTATAGTCGAGTTTGTAGGATTGAGATCTAAACTATACTGTGTGAAAACTCGAGACAAAGAACTAAAAAAGGCAAAAGGGGTTAAGAGATCTGTCATAAACAAAATTGATTTCAAAGATTATAACAAAGTATTGATGCATAATATATCTTTACGAAAAAAGAATATTGTATTTCGATCGTTGAAACATGAAGTATTTACTCAAGCTGTCAACAAAATTGCATTATCTTCCAATGATGACAAACGTATTGTTCTTAAAGATAAAATATCTACATTGTCATGGGGACATAAGTCATATTTGAACTAATTTTACTGAAAGTTATAATAATTGTAGTCAGTAAATATATAATAAGAAATGAATGTAATATTGTATTTCAGGGAGTAAAAAAAATAAATAAATACATTTGTAAATTCTAAATGTTGTATTGTTTAATGTCTAGGTATATATGTTTTAAATTATAAGAAATTATTGTAATATGGTATTTTAAAGAGTGACAAAAATAAATACATTTGTAAAATCTAAATGTTGTATTATTTAATGTTTTTTTTTAATTATTATTGACCAAATCTGATCGCATGTTGCCTTTACCTTGGACATGATGGATTCTATCCGTAGGTTGATGATCCCATCTACACCATAGGAGGCTAATCACAATGAAATCATGGTTATTTATTTTACAATATAAATATTATTGCTTGAGTTTCATGATGTAGGGTATGGTTGCACCACCCTACTTGTTGGCATAACTGTATACGAAGGAATATTGTTTGGCATTTAAAAAGTGGCCATCAGTTTTTATTGCCAAGTTCTTTTCTCAGTGGCTTAACTTTTTGAGAACTTGGCATTAAATGTAGACTCATACTATTCCAGATTTTGATAGACGTTCATAAGGATTGCATTTTGTAACCTTAGTGAATAAAGTATTTTTGATTTGATTTGATTTCAATATAAAAATTATATATAAATATAAATGTTTTCATACCGTAAACCCATTACCAATCTATCCATCCCGGACATTAATCATGAAATTTGTTAAACAACCACAGTCACTGAATGTTAACGCAATCTGTAATGACCTTAATAAAACGAGTTATCGTCATGGAACGTTATTACCTAACACAGTAAGATGCATAATTTGCGGTCCTTCGAACTGTGGAAAAACAAATTTACTAATTGGTCTTCTGATACACGAAAATGGTTTACGATATAATAATGTTTACGTTTATTCTAAAACTTTAAATCAGCCCAAGTACATATTCTTGGAAAGAGTTATGCAGCGTGTACCTGGTATTTCACTTCAGAAATATCAAGGTAATGAAGAAGTAATAAAAGTTCAAGACGCGAAACCAAACTCTATTATTATATTTGACGACGTTGCTTGTGAAAATCAAAATAACATGCGCGATTATTTTGCAATGGGAAGACATAAATATATCGATTGCTTTTATCTGAACCAAACTTATAGTAAAATCCCTAAGCAGCTAATAAGAGACAACGCAAACTTGATAGTACTATTTAAACAAGATGATATCAATTTGAGACATGTTTATGATTAACATGTGAACACTGATATGACTTGGATCGAATTTCGTAATATGTGTTCGAAAATATGGAATGAGTCTTTCAATTATGTAGTAATTAATAAAGATTGTTCTAAAAATAGCGGATGTTATAGAAATAAATTTGACACATTTGTTGTATTTGATTAAGTTTATGAATATTTAAGACCATGATCATTGCGATGGCGTTATTCGTCAGACAGCGCTTATTCACTCACGACCCGTTTTATCATTATGGAAAAATCATTAAAGAGACAAATTGTTGATGCTGCAGAAGCTGTAAAGAAAAAAGTTAGAAAGATGAAGGATATGGAGATTGATAATAAACAAGCACTTGATTCAGTTTTTAGACCCGTAACTGAACCACTCAACTTGATTGCCAGTAAGCAAACCTCTTTCCCGCAGGAAGGTGAATTAAAAAAATATGAGCAAGAAAATCCTGAGATTAGTATGAGCTCTTTAAATGAATCTGATATCGATAGTTGTTCATCATACGAATCTGTAGTTGAAAACGACCCGAGTGGTGATACATCGTCCTGGTCAGTATCTTCAGAAGCATCAACACCTATTCCATTTGGTGTTAGAGTAGAGCAGGGGAGAATGAAGCTAGGCTCTGCTTGCATAACAATCAATGATGAAAATATCATCGTGGCGGAACGCAAATACAAAAATACTCCTGGTTTGACGGAATTGCTGTTAAAAAAGAAACCAAATTTAAGTTTGGTAACAGAGAGTGATAAACAACAGTATAAGTCAATGTTACTTGATACCAATGCACATCGTCGAGATTATACAGCTAATAAACCTATAAAAAGTAATAAAGGTCTAAAATATTTGCAAGTTATTAAACCTCTTTTTAAGATAACTGACAATCTTTTAGGCAGTCAACCGAAAGGAGAAGGTTTGCCTTTAACAAAAATGTGGCGTAAAGATGTAGATATTAGGTATTGGGACGATCCAAATGAACTGGTAGACAGATTAAAGTTACTTACTGCATCTCGAGAAGCTGGTAACACAGGATTAGACAATGAAATTTTATCTATTATAGAAGAGCTACGAGAAAGTAAAATAATAAATAAATAAATATATGTTTTAAATTGTACTTGAGTCATTTTACTGTCAACCTTTCATTACAATATACGCCTTGAACTTAAAATAATGAACGTAGACAAATTCGGACATCATATTCATAAAAGAATGCGTTTATCAGAATTATTTGAGTGCTATGATAATGTTCTCTTCAAATCGGAAAACGGTGATTTAGATTTAAAAACATCGAGACTGAAAGGAATTAGAACTCCGGTGGAATCAGACGATGCTGTCAACAAGAATTATGTAGATGAGTTGTCAACTAAAATTATAAAAGATTTATTTAAAGCAAATGCTAAAATGCGATCTCAAATTGTGAAAGACTTGCAAAATACTTTAAAAACAACGACGTCTGAAATTTTGACTCATTTGGCAGGCAAGTACTATACTAAAGCAGAAGTGGATAAATTATTAGTTAAACCTTTATAATGGCTAAACAGCAAATTGTTAATGAAATACACAAAGCAGCTCGAAGAAATTTCCGCAGACGAGCGGTTATTCTAAAGGGGATTGATGATTTGTGGCAAGCAGATCTTATGGACATGCAAAATCTGAAAAAATACAATAAAGGATATAGTTATATTTTAATAGTGATCGACTGCTTCTCAAAGTTTGCTTGGACAGAACCATTAAAATCAAAAAATAAAGTAGACGTAACTCGAGCATTTGAACGAATTTTGGTTAACAGTAAACGCAATCCTGCTAATTTGCAAACTGACAACGGAACAGAATTTTATAACATCTCATTTCAAACGCTTATTAAGAAATATAATATTAATCATTACTCAACATTTTCCGTTAAAAAAGCTTCTATAGTAGAGCGTTTAATTAAAACGATTAAAAATAAATTATATAAATATTTTAGTCTGAATGGAAGCTACAAGTGGCTAGGTATACCAATAGAAGTTACATTGAAAACATATAACAATACAAAACATCGAACTATTCAATTTAAACCAGTTGATGTTAATAAATTAAATGAGACATTAATACAAGAAAATATAAATAATACTAACAAGCAAATTAACTGGAAACCTAAATTCCAAGTCGGTGATTGTGTTCGTATCAGCAAATACAAACATATGTTTGAAAAAGGTTATACTCCTAATTGGTCAACTGAACTATTTACTATAAATAAGATTAATAATACTATACCGATAACATATCATATAGAAGACCAGCGCAAGCAACCCGTATTGGGTACCTTTTACGAACAAGAACTTCAAAAATCCTCTTACCCAGGTATTTATTTGGTTGAAAAGATTTTGAAAAAGAAAGGATCAAAACTGTTTGTGAAATGGTTAGGTCTAAGCAATGAAGAAAATAGTTGGATTGAAAAAACAGCAATAATGTCGTAAGAAAATATATAACCTTTATGTTAGCACATTTCTGTCATTACGCTCTTAGCAATGCAAGGTGGTGGGTTAGTTAATAGTTTAATTAACCATCTTCCGTTTGAAATACATTTACCTGGATACAATTATTGCGGGCCTGGCACTAAACTCGAAAAACGTTTACAACGAGGTGATCGAGGTGTTAATAAACTAGACGAAGCCTGTATGCACCACGATATTGCTTATGCAAATCATACCGATTTATCTAATCGCCACAAAGCAGATTTAAAACTTTACAACATGGCTAAACAAAGGCTTAAATCAAAAGACGCTGGCAAAGGAGAAAAACTTAGTTCTTGGTTAGTTACCAAAGTTATGAAAGCCAAGCTTAAGTCAGGATCAGGATTGAAATCATTTAGAAATTTCGTATCGAAAATAAAATCAAAAATTAAAAATTTGAAACTCAAAGATAATAAAAATTTAATAAATGCTGCTTATTTAGCGGCGAAGAAAATATTTCCAAAAATTCGACAAATCAAAGTACCTCGAGTAATACCCTTACCGAAGACAGGGGGCATTCTTCCTTTAATACCAATTTTTGCTGGATTATCCGCTTTAGGAACCTTAGCAGGAGGTGCGGCAGGCATTGCAAAAACAGTAAACGATTACAAAGCAGCATAACAAAATTTAAAGGAAACGGAACGCCATAATAGGTCTATGGAGGCTTTAGTGTTAGGTAAAGGTTTATACATTAAACCGCATAAGAATGGTAAAGGACTGTTTATAAATTCTCCAAAAAACTGATAATGAAGCTACCTAATCGCGCATTAACCAATATAGACATTCAAGAACACTCTAACAACATCCCCTACTTTCGCGGCGTATACATGAGGGACCAATTACCAAGAACGCCGAAACAAATAGAATGTGGTGTAGTGAACTTAGATGAATCTAAGAATGATGGAACGCACTGGGTAGCTTATGTTAAAGTGTATAATTATTGTGAATATTTCGATAGTTTTGGAGATTTGAAACCTCCGAAAGAATTATTAAGATATTTAAAAAACTGTCATGTTTACTACAACTATACCAGATATCAGAATTTTAATACAGTAAATTGTGGACACTTATGTTTAGAGTATCTAAGAACTTTTTGGAATAAAAACATATAAATGTAAACTTTTATTTTATTTTTGATCATTCGCACGATGTCCCTCACTTTGTCGATAACTGGTAACTCCTCAACCTTATCAACATACTATCCTACTACTTTATCACTAGAAGGACAATATGAGTGCGCTTTATTACATTTCTCAACATTCAATTCTATTCCTAACATTGAAGAAACGAATAACAAGTTCTATTATGGTAATAATGAAGTTATTGAATTACCTGTAGGTACATATGAATTACAAGATATCGGTGATTATTTAAAATCTGAAATAAAAGATGCTTCGCTCAAAATACAGTGCAATAACAATACTTTGAAAACTGCAATACACTGTACAAAAGATATTGATTTTAACAAAGAAGGCTCATTTAGAAGTTTATTAGGATTTGAAGAGCAGACCTTGTCAGCTAATAAATGGCATGTGTCACAGCATCCAGTAAACATTTTACCTACGACTGTAATCAGGATCGAATGTGATATTGTGAGCGGTTCCTTCATAAACGGTGAACCAAGCCATATTCTTCACGAATTTGCACTTAACGTGCCTCCCGGTTATCGAATTGTAGAAAGTCCAAAAAATACAATATATTTTCCTATCAACCAAGACAATATAAGTTGCATACACATCAGAATACTAGACACAAATAATCGTTTAGTAAATTTACGTGGTGAAGAAGTGCAGATATATTTACATTTAAAAAGGAAAAATGATTGATTACAATAAATATGCGCCTCAACAAATTAAAACTATCAGTTCCATTCAAGCCCTCAATCTAAGAAGAGCTCGCTCGAAGAAGAAACCACAATTAACTAAAGATAATAAAGCATTTCTCAAATCAATCGGTTTACTAAAATGAATATCTTAGACGTTTTATCAGCTCCTACATACGACAACACAGTGGAAGGAATAGAATTTCATTCTTACAAGCCCTATGTAACTAGTTTCAATAGAAACGATGAAATCCGTATACCCATCAACCAACAAGATCTGTATATTTTACCGTCGGCAAGCACATTATATTTAGAAGGAACTTTTACTGTTAAAAAAGATTTAAAAGATATTGTTCCTAGTGTTCATTTGACGAATAATGCTTTACTTTACTTATTCCAAGATATAAGGTATGAGCTAAATGGGGTTAAAATTGATAAAATCAAAAATGTCGGCTTAACAACTACCATGAAATCCTTAATATCTATGAATGAGAGTGAATCGAAGATATCGCAAGCTTGGGGTTGGAATATTGATGGTAAAAATATGAATGGAGGTAACTTTTCTGTCTCTATACCACTCTGTAATATTTTGGGTTTTGCAGAAGATTTCAAGAAAGTTGTTATAAATAGTAGACACGAACTAATATTGTTAAGAAGCAATACCAATCTTAATGCTGTAAAACTCAACACAGGTGAAACGGTAGAAGATGTTCATATAAATAAAATTATATGGCGTGTACCACATGTTAAAGTATCAGATAGAGAAAAAATAACTTTGTTAAAATTGTTAGAAAAAGATCGACCGCTTCAGATGATATTCAGGAATTGGGATTTATATGAATATCCTGCTTTACCCAAAACTACAAAGCATACTTGGTCTATCAAAACATCATCGCAAATTGAGAAACCAAGATATGTCATTATTGGACTACAAACAAACAGGAAAAATAATGCAAGTGCCGACATGTCTAGATTCGACCACTGTCATATTCGCGATGTGAGAGTGTACCTTAATTCAACTTACTTCCCGTATGAAAATCTAAATGTGAATTTTGCAAATAACAGAATTGCTTTATTATACGAGCAATACACTCGATTTCAACAGTCTTACTACGGACGTCGCTCAGAGCCTTTATTAAACGAGAAACAATTCAAAGATTTAGCACCGTTATTTGTTGTCGACTGTTCTAGGCAAGCAGATAATTTGAAAACAGGACCTGTTGTCGATGTAAGAGTGGAACTCGAGAGTGACTCGGACATACCCAATCAAACTTCTGCTTACTGTCTAATATTAAACGATTGTATAATCGAATATAAACCACTCAGTAATATTGTGAGAAAAATAACATGAATCAAGATACTATTATTTTGGATGTTCAGGGATTTAAAGACCAATATAATCGATTTATAGTTAAAGAATTAGCTTTCGCTAATAGTGATTATTCTCAAACCTTTTTAATTAAACCTCCCTATTTATTTAAATATTTAACGAATGAAGAAAAAAGGCAAGTTAAATGGTTGGAAAGAAACAGAGGTTTAACTTGGAGTGAAGGTTATATAGATTATAGAGAATTTCGACGAATAATTATTCCTTATTTAGAAAACCAGAAAATTAAGGTTAAAGGTCTAGAGAAAGTGCAATGGATAAAAGAACTATGTGCGAATTGTGAAGTGTCAGAACTAGATGATACATTTTGTCCTAATTTATCTGTGTTACATAAAAAATATTGTGATGCAAAAACTACTTTAAATTGTAATAAACATTTAAAACATTGTGCGCTTAAAAATGTGTTGTGTATTAAAAAATATTTAAATTGGTAATTAAATGTACCTATGTCTAGTTACCTATTATATTTAATAGAAATAAAACAGGTTTTATTAAGTACAAAATGTTTTTTATTGCCATATTTATACTATGACAGAACATTCAATAAGCATTATTTATATACGATATAATACAAATATTAAATAATAAATAACTATTTCTAAAAATCATTATCTATCAAAGATTTTGAAATTTTTTTCACTAAAGACTCTGTTTCGTCCATTATACTGTCCATAGGATCTTTAACGATGTATTGAGCATCTAAAATTACATTTTCCGTAACACTGTCTTTGTCTTGACTATGAGGAGCATTATCACATAAATCCACAACCGAAATTTTTATTAATTTAATGCCGCGTCTCTGTACACGGCTCATAACATAGGATTTCGTGGGCAATGGTTTCTTCGTCTTGCTTCGTTTTCTCGATTTCTCTGTTGTGACTTCTTTGGACTCGGGTTTGTTGCGCATCATCTCATAGTATTCTTCACCAGGGTCTTGAGCGTATTGGCTGAAGACAATCTCAGAGTCTTGGTTGAAAAAGGCTGAAGAAACCTGAAATAAAAATAAATAAATATAGTTTTCTAAACGTAAAGGTTAAGTCAAGTAATGACGAAAAAAACAATAACTTACCGTCGACATGATTATGAAGTATTTATTTTTATTCGATTCAAAATATTCTGGGATTAAACTTCTACTCAAGACGAGTGATGATTTGTAAATGATTTACTTAAGTAAAAATATTTTCTACAATAAACATTATTATTACGTCTTTTCAATCTGAACTGCTTTTGGAAAATCAATCATAAAATAATATCTACACGCTATAATTTAACATCTAATCAAGTGCCAACTAAAAGGTTGCAAGCTTGCATAACCTTGATAGCTCTGAATGCAATGCACTGCATTTGTATGTAGGCGGATACATGTTCAAACATGTATCTAAAAATCCATGCCAGATTTTTGTATTAGGTATTGGGCATTCAAGAACAGTTTTACACGACAGCGAACGTAGTGAGCAGGGAGTCGTGTTAAACTGTTCTTGAATGCCCAATATATACCTACTAGCAGCAGTGAGAAATGTTGCAAAAACAGGAAAGATTTACGCAGACGAAGTTGCGCGGGACAGCTAGTCTGGTTATAAAGTTAACGGAAACTTTAGATCCTGTTTACATCAGTAGTTTGTTGTGTCAATTGTCCATTTTGGTTGTAGACTACAACTTTTTTAAAAATCTGAGCATACATAAAATCAACTTAATGAGACATTTCAGTCAGGATCGTCATGTTCCTAGCCGTAAGTGAGTAATGACTGTTTAATTACATCCAACTATTAATTGAAGCGGAGGCCATTAAAGTCAACAGCTAATCATTAATTACTATTAATGATTTGGGTAAAATTTGATATACCACTTTATTTGATAGACAAACAAGGACATATCAACATAATCATGCAACGGAAGCATTGGTTAAAGGCTTGTAGTTTGCGAATAACAATTAAGTAATATAAATACTCGTATACCTCTTACAGATGATATTGATTGAAATTACCATAAAATTTCGCGATACATTTCAATCACTCGTTTTTTTATGTTCTACAAAACAAGGTGACAAACAGGTCGTGACTGATGGGAAGCGTCACGCTAGCCCATAATAGTCTCAGTGCCACCGAACAAAGATCTGAAGGAACCTACCGCTAGTACAGACAAACTGTGTAAACAGTTTTGTGGGACAATGATATTGTATGTATTTATAAGATGCATGTTTAATAATATTAAATAAAAAATAAATAAAAAAGTCACATTTGCTAAGTAATTACACTTATTTTTAATTCGTACATCAATAAAAAAATAAAATAAAAATAAAGATGTAATACCTGTCTTAAGCCAGGTTGCAGCCCACAAGCGTATTAAAGACGTAATACAGACGCACATTTGGCCGCAGTTTTAAAAGTTATTTCCACTGATTGACCGCAACAAATTGGCACCTTAATTGAAGACAAAAGATTACAAATATCTGTCAAAAGAAGTAATTATAATAAATATTCTTATGTTATAATACTACAATTTTTGGTTAAGATTTTAAGTAGTGATTAAGATTAGGTTTGCTCTTTATGCTTTTGAGTCACTGCCGACCAGTGACTTTGAGTATGACATGGCTGCCTTAAGCCATAGACCATGCTATGCTACTAAAATTTTATTACATCATTCTGTTACACGTTGCATAATACATGAGTTTTATATTCACAGAACGTAGAGAAAAGTCCGTTCTAAACTGGAGCAGGTTGGTTACTACCTACTACACTACTCAAATAAAATCTTTATTGACACTTGACGCTTTTCCGTATCGAAATTATTGACAGAAGATTTCGATTTCCGATAATATGACGTTTACCTATCTCAGGATAACCGCATCGTATCCGCGAATGTAGTCACAATTGACATTTAAACTCGTCACGCAAACGAGCTTATGTACCTATGGTAAACATGCCTCTACTCGTACTAAGTACCTTTAAGGATATCATGACATGCCTGATGATGACTGCCTCTGTGGCGCGGTGGGAGTAAGTCCGACTGCTACCTAAGAGGTTGTGGGTTTGATTCTCACACGGGACACCACTTTGTGTGATCCACAAATTTTTGTTCCGAGTCTGGGTGTACTTTGTCCGTGACTTGTATGTTTGTGAAGTCCCCTGCGACACAGGGGTGTACCCTAATGCAGGAGACGTCTTTTGTAAAAAAAAAAAAAACATTTTAATTTTTTTTTTTTTTTAATTTAAAGAAATCATTTGACTTTGTTACTCTTGTAAAAGGTATAGCGTCTTTCTAACATCTTTATGTTAGAAAGACGCTATACCTTTGTCTCTTTAGACAAATCTCAAATTCAGCATCATTAGTGCCTGGTAACGGTAAATCAAATATTAAAGCATTTTTATAATAACCTCCACACCACATAAACATTCATATAACAGACAAAAGAACCTACCTCCAGATCAGGACTAAAGGCGCTATTCCACAAGTTACTTGCCCTACCGACTCGTAGGTACTCACACCACATTATCACACCAGTATTATCGTTTATCATACTACTGATTATTACACACCACGTATACCGAAATTGCTAGTGCAGTGCCAACATAATAAAGTCGGTTTACCGACAATTAATGCAACTGACTTATAACCTACTAGCTGTCCCGCGCAACTTCGTCTGCGTAAGTTTTCCCTTTTTTTTTATAATCCTATGTTACTTCTAATACCTCCAAGAATATGTGTACAAAGTTTCATGATGATCGGTTAAGTAGTTTTCGCGTGAAAGCGTTACAAACAAACTTACATTCACATTTAAATATTAGTAGGGATGGCGTGTCTTCAGCTGTGAAAAATCCGTGATTCATATGGTACTGCAACCTTATCTATAGTACTGGCCGGTTGAAAATGCATTAAGATAATGATAATGACTGACAAACGTCACAAGTTGCATATTACATACAACTATTCAAACTTGTACTTTTGTATTCAAACTTGTACTTTTGTACAAGTTTGAATTGAAAAGATTGAAATCAATAGTGTTTTGTTCTTTTTGGTATGAACATGTTTCTAATGCAAGTATCTTGCATGCATATGTGCCATCATACTTGTATGCAAGACTTGCCCAATGGAATAGCGCCTTTAATTTTATTTTAAACTAGCTTTCGCCCGCGGCTCCACACGCGTTGATGTCGGTTATCACGATAAAAACTATCTTATCTAAATCAGTTTAGCGGTTTGAGCGTGAAAGGGTAACAGACACACAGACAGACAGAGTTACACATTTATAATATTAGTAGGAATGGGTTTAAATAGTGTAATGTACGATATATTTTAATTACACTTTTCGATCTAAGAGCACCGAACGTGGTCAGGGATGGACTTAAAACGGACTCTAAAACTATCTAAAGTAACTTATGACAAATCCGGTATTCAGTGAAACGTAAATCAAACCATACGATTTCCCAAAACAGCTCACAGATTCTATCCGTCCAATACCTAGTGATTTAACATCAAACCTTGCAATAATCGTAACAATGATTTTGAAAATAACAACTGAACAAATTTTATTAGCCGTAAGCATACCATCAATCGCGTCAAATGAACTAGTTTCCCGTCATACTAAGCCCATAACACGATATGAACAAAAAGTTATAGTACATTAACTACTACTTACTTGTGTATAAAACATTAAAAGGGTCCATTGAATACGAGGAAAAGGTTTCTTTCATTTTACGACATTAGTTGTCGGATAAATGACCGACATATTTTGTCGGTAGCTATTTGGGCAGTAAGGGATTTCGGAAAAATCATTTCGTTGAAATTGTCAAGGCGGAGTCAATGTGCGCCCTTGATTTTTACTAAAAGAAAGTATCTACTGAATTCATGTTGATAAAATTATTGATTCAATTTGTTAGGGCCAAGAAGGAATAAAATCAAATCAATTCATTAGGGTCGGACTCAAGACAATTTTAGAACAAAGGCAGATTTTATTAATGGTTATATCTTCTCTATAGATCAGTATCGAGGAGCTGGATTGACTCAATATTATTATTATATGATGATTAAGTCTACGCTCGTCGCCTTTAGCAAACTTCTGAATGGTTGTATTTACGCTGTCCATAGAAATTTCACAACTTCTGATGTACCTAGATACCAAGGGCACAAAATATATGGGAAGAAAAGGCCGGCTTATAATTATGTCAACAACAAATCCACGCACATATATTTGGACACGTACGGACTCAACGTGCGCTATCTCGGTAGTCATTCGATTGAATTCGACCGAGATCCGAGGCCGGCCTGTACCCTGTGTATTTGTGACCATGGTGTGTTTACAATGTTTCTGAGTATTTTACTTTGGAATTGCTAGACGATACTCGCAAGTAGAAATTCTAGGCGAATGTTCTCGTGGCCACAATAAAAAATATACTGCTAATCACGTAGATAGTTTCATTAACGTTCTTGCCAAGTTGGCGTAAAATGTGCGTCATCATTAAATTGTTGTTCATAGTCTGGAAAGTAATTGATGTCCAGGTACTTTGAAATTATTATTTGTTAAGTCCTTTGTGGTAAACGGTCAGTTTGTAACATTTAGAATTATAATTATATATATATTTATAAAATATATATGTTAAAAACTGACCGCTTACCACAAACGGTCAGTTTTTAACATTTAGAATTATAATTATATTTATATAGTTAAAAAATATATACAGCGTGAATTTTAAATTCTTTACCTAATAACTTTGTAATATTAGTTTTGCAAAATATTTAATATACTAACCCTTAATCACCTACCACTTGTTTTTGGAGTTATGATCTTAACCACCTACAGACTATTTTACTGCAGTTCAGCAAATCATTGTTTATTAAAAAGTTTAGTCCGTAAGTTCATTGCACTTACGGTCGTTGCTTGTTGAGAAACGCAGTTCTTCAGCAATATCTCAACAACGGCATATCCGACCATGTCCGAAATAATTTTAATTTAAAGTGCACCTTTGTGATTTTTTTTTCATATTTTTGGGTCACATGGTTCAAAAGTTAAGGGGGTTGGAGGACAATTTATGCAATTTTTGGAGCGATTATTTCCAAAAATCATTTCATTCCATCAATCATTCATTTCACTCCATCAAAAAAGTTTATTATAAACCTTAAAATGTTTTTTAATGCCTGCCGACTGATGTGCCAAACGTTAATATTTGCTGAAAAAAAATGTTTTCAACTTTTGTTACATGTATGGAGTGCCCCCCCCCCTAAAAATGTTTAATTTCATTATTTAGCTATCAAACTAAGTAGCGGCGACTACAAGATACCTTTTTACCAAATTTCATCAATATTCATTGAGTAGTCTTTGAGTAAAATGCCTGTGACATGCGGATAGATAGTCAAACAGACGTTTTTGCCATTTTGGCTACGGAATCCTAAAAATCACTCTGTAAATACACTTCTGCACAACGACGAGTAAAGTTCGGGATAGGTTGACCAATCCATCAACAAAACTACTTTATTTTTATTTTATGCCCTTCCAAATCTCAAAACATTGTTCTGAGGTCAAAACCATCAGTCACGAGCACTAACCATATAAGTTTCAAATTGTATTCCAACGAACACGGAAGAAACATTAATTTAGGATATTCAAGAAAATGTAAGCTCAGTACGGTGAGAACAAAGCATCGTAAGCAAAGCACACTGACTTGGAAGCCTTCCAAACATACGTAAAGTCATAGCTTTGAATAGAGGAAAGATATGGGAAACGTTCTCCTTACATTGCGTTTTTTTATCAGCCGGTGTAATGTTGATAATAAAAGTTGCTTTCAAACGGTTTGGTTTTCAGTTACTTAGCTGTTTCCGTGAATAATCAATTTTTTTATAGTATATAGTTACTTTTTTCAATCAGGTTACAAAATGCAACGCCAGTGAACGTCAGCCTAAATTTGGAACAGAATGATTCAACATGTAATGCCAATTACGTATTAAATGTTGAACTACTTTAATGAGTACTAGATTAAAATAAATATTTTTGCTTCTTCATCTTCCTCCTATCCTCAACTATGAAGTAAATAATAATAATAGCCTGATATTGTGCTGATAGACCGATCTGAGCGCCGTGCAATGATTGTCGACATCACCATCCCCCATAACGAAAATCTCGTGAAAGCCGAAAAGGATAAACAAATAAAATATCTGGATCTGGCGCACGAGATTGTCGACATGTGGGATGTTGATTCGGCAATCATTATACCGATAGTCGTCTCCGTTAATGGTTTGATTGCCAAGAGCCTCGACCAACACCTTGAGAGGCTCGCGTTAGACGGTTGGATCAAGCGCTTGATGCAGAAGGCAGTACTTCTGGACACGGCTCGCATTGTGAGGAGGTTCCTTTCTCTGGGGCCGTAACCACCGGTAACTTGGTCCCTGTACCCGATGCCGGTGGGACACTATTTTTTATATTTCTAAATGTATTTTTTATATATATATATTTAAAAATGTAATTTATAAGAAAAAAACGAAATAAAGAGAATAATAAATAATAATATTTTTATTTGCTAAAATGCAGGTACATTAAAGATATTGTAAGTATTATAGTGCCATATACATTTTGTCATTTTAAGACATGCAAATATTAACTATACTACAATTTTATTAAACCAAAATTTATCAAAATCATTATAACAAAATATCAATTATATAACATTATAACAAAATAAATCTCGCAATTAACAATTTCACCGAATTAATAGTTCTGATACTGAATAAAAGGATTTCTTCATAAGCCACATTTTAAGTTTCCTGCTAAATCTAATAAATGGTAATTCTTTGATAGTTTCAGGAATAGCGTTATATACACGTCCACACATAACATTACAGTTTTTAAGATACATTGATGTCTTCGGTACATTTGTCAAAACTATTCTATTTGGGTTTTGTGTATTTCTAGGGAATAAATCCTTAGCAGTTTAAAATAAATTAGGGTTGCGTTTGACAAATTTAGCAGCCTCTAGGATATACATACATGCTAGGGTAAGGATTGTATATTCTTTAAATAGAGGCTTACATGACTCCCAAAGTGGTATCCCAGCGATGGCCCTGACACATTTATTTTGTGCTGAAAAGCTTTTGAAACGTCAGTCGAGTTTCCCCATAATATTAGACCATAGTTTAGAACGGAGGAAACATAATCATGGTAAGCCGAAAGTACGGTTTTAGATGTAGAAGTTTTGCGTAGTTTATAAAGCACATATACGAAGCTATTTATTCTATTACATATTTTATCAACGTGACTCTTCCAATTAAGTTGTTTGTCCAAGGTAATTCCTAAAAATATTGTTGAGTTCACCTCATGAATTTGTTCACTATTGTGGCTTTGGCATTAGTTCTTTGCTTGGTCCTAAATTGTTTGTGTTTGTTCTAAATTGTATGTTATTAGTCTTAGTCATATTAACTTTTACATTGTTGTCATTAAGCCATGTTATTACTGAATCAATGGTTTTATTTATGTGATTATTATATTCATTATGGTTAGTTGTTTTATTACATGTCAAAATTAAGGAAAACTAGTCAGCAAATAAGGTACATGAACTTGCAGTTATATTAGGAAGATCGTTTATGCATATTTTATTTATTTATTTTATTTTTTTATTTTGTTTGAAAGACGACTCCCGCACTAGGGTACAAGCCCTGTGTCGCGGGGGACTTTACAAACATACAAGTCACGGCCACAAAGTACACCCAGACTCGAGACAACAATTTGTGGATCACACAAAGTGGTGTCCCGTGTGGGAATCGAACCCACGACCTCTTGCGTAGCAGTCGGACACACTCCCACCGCGCCACAGAGGCAGTCAATTATTCAAAATAATCTAGGGCTCAAAATACTACCCTGTGGAACACCGTATTTATTCTGCATAAGAGGACTAATAAGTCCTTAGCTCTTTGTTTTTATCAATCTTGGCTATTTCCACC
Source organism: Herminia tarsipennalis (assembly GCA_945859575.2). Classification (NCBI taxonomy): domain Eukaryota; kingdom Metazoa; phylum Arthropoda; class Insecta; order Lepidoptera; family Erebidae; genus Herminia; species Herminia tarsipennalis. The sequence goes on from OX243835.2 coordinate 20,704,991, forward strand.
GATTGGCTTTATCAGTTAAGTAGGTATATAGCCAGTTCAATGCAAGTCCCCGAATTCCACATCTTTCAAGTTTTTTTTATCAACAGATCATGGGATACACTATCGAATGCCCTAGTCATATCAAAAAAGATCACTATGACCAGTTTCTCCGAGTCTAGGCAATTCAACACATTATTTACGAGATTGAAGCATGCCATCGTGGTAGATTTTCCTTTCTAAAATCCGAACTGTTCTGGTCGTAAGATGTTATGTTTTTGAAGGAAATTTGTTAAACGTTTATGCATGTCTGATTCAAACACCTTTGAAAATAAAGGTACTAAGGAAATGGGTCTATAGTTTCCTAAATCTGTCTTATACCCTTTTTTATATAATGGTTTTACAATGGACCGTTTGAGTAAATTTGGGAAACGGCCATTCATAAATGGTAAATTAATTAAATACGTTAATGTAGGGGTAACTTCTTTTGAGCAGGCTTTGAGAATTTTAGTTGCTTTTTTGTCGTAACCTTCTGCGTTGGTGTTATTTAAGCCCATTAAAATTTCGTTAGTGTCACCAAAATTAAACGACTGTAAAAAATGCTGTTTTGCAAGACTGCACTGCATGTACAATGAGCATAGTTATTCATATAAATCAAACCAATCAAAAAATCATTAAATGCTTCTGTTATATCACGTGGGTTGTGTGTGTGACTAAATTCAGTTTGTTTGTATGTTTCGGATTCTTGTTTAATTATTTGCCAGGATGTCTTGCATATATTTTTCGAGTGTTTTATCATGTTTGGGTTACGGTTTTTTATTGATTGATTAATGCATTTACGCAGGAGTTTAGAATATTTAATATATTTTGATTTAGTGTAGCTAGATTTATCCGTGTAGCACTCATAGCGAAGTGCACGTTTTGTTTTGCAACTGGTTTTTAAGCCCTTGGTTATGCATTTTGATTTACAGGTTTTATTTTATACTTTTATTCTAGTGTTGGGATAGCATAAATTATAAAACAACAAAAACAGCTCATGAAATGCTTGGAACGCGGAATCAATATTATCTTCCTCATATACTTCGCTGAATGAAACACTAGATAAACAAATTTTAAATTTATTTAAATTTTCTCTACTCACTACGTACTCCAGCAGCTGTATTTATTTATTTGCTGTTGGAATGTGTAGCATCTGCGCAGTGTTATGATCGGAGATATGCTCACCCTTCGCGTTGGTTAAATTACTCATAATGTGGTTTATGCATGATTTTTTACGAGTCGGGCTTTTTATGTGTAAATTTAAGCAATAGTTGTATGTGAGAGCTAGTAGTCGTTTAGATAGTTTGTTGTTTGGATGAATTGTGTCAATGTTTATATCACCAACTAAAACATTTTTTTCTTTTTGTACGTGTGCGTAATTCGGTGTAATAGGAATTCTAGTTTTTGAAAAAAAATATTATAATCCGAGTCAGGTGTTCGGTATAAGCAGATGATGAACATGTTTTGGGAAATAACCTCAATCGCACAACATTCAAAATGCTTCTCTATCGGAACAGTATTTTCCAAATTTAAGTGTTTGTACTGCAGTCCTCTTTTAATTAAGATACAAACTCCCCCCCCCCCCCCATTTTGTTTGCCTACCAAATGACGCTGCTATGCAATAGCCACTTAAATTCACCATTTGTTCATGACCTTTTTGAACAAAAGTTTCCGAAAGACATATTACGTCCACTTTTTTATTATTTTCTGATAAATCACTTAAATAAATTTCCAACAGATGTCGTTTGTTAAAGAGACCAGCAATGTTTTGGTGAAGAATTCGAAAAATATGTTTTACTTTTATGGTTATTTACGAAAAAAAACATTTTTTAAGGGAGTTATAAGTAGAGTAGATGTTTCAGTTTGTGTACTATGGTCATGAGTTTGAAGGTTAGTTGTCCCGACACGTGAGTGAGACTCGGCTGTATTTACACCTTGTCTACGTAGTTTCCTCGAATATTTACCTTTTGTATAAGTGGACCTGTACATTGTTGCAACAGAGGCCAAATATTTTAGGTCATAATCGGTTTTGTCTAGTATATAATTTATGTTACTACATAAGTCTTTAAAAATATCGTAGGCATTATTATAATCAATGTCAATAAAAGTACATTTAGTATATTGTTTACAGAACATGCGTAACATATAATTTAGTTTTTTCTCATTTAAATACTTATTTCTACAAATTTTTGTTATAAATACTAATTTAACCATAGAGACAAAATATAACCTGGTGAGTATACACTAGCATGCATTACTAGTATTAGAACGTTGAGCATTCGGTGTTGTTAAATTTACTTAAATCATACTTCGAACATCACGCTCGATGTTTTGTTACAACCTGATTTTAAAAACCAACAAGCATTGATTTTAGTGTAACATTTCATCGGACACAGGCACGAGCGTGGGTAGAGGGAGTGTTCACTCGCCTTACAGCATTTACCTGTACTTACGTTGAACACAGCATTCGCAAGAACGCTCGATGCTGTGTTTAACGTTGTACAAAAATGGTGGCCAGTTACTAAAAAAAGAACTTGCCACCATTTTATATCCGACTGTATGCAAGGGTTATGTTTTTAGCAACGTTACGAGGTCTTTGTAGTTTCGTTGGCAATCTTCGTCTCTTATTTTCCGGATCATATTAATAAATCCATGTTTCGTCGCCTGTGATAAATTACGAAACACGTCTTGTAGGTCCGTTTTTAAATCGTAGACGCATTTAGCATGGGCATCTGGCATGTTTTTTAGTATCTGGGAGCAAACGCTGGGTCCAACGACAACAAATCTTCCTCATTTGAAGGTGCCGATGCAAAATAATGAAAATGCTCCCTAAACTAACGCCAAGGATCTTCTCAATGTCCGAGTAAGTAATTCTTAGGTCTTCTCAAACTATCGTTTCAGTAGTCGACACACATTTTCCGAAGTCACTGCCGTTTGTGGGCGTTAACTTCTATGGTCAATCGACGTATGTTTTACCCCTTGTGAATTCACTGAACCATCTAAAAACGGTTGCTCCAGATGGGGATCTTAACGCTGATTGTAATCGTTGAAGGCTAAGTTTTTCAGTTAAACCAAATTTAAAATCATTAAAAATATTAACGTTAAGCTTTATCGTTGCAAAGAAAAAGGCAGGGATCGTCGTGGTAAAATAAGTGGAACATACTTTTGTTTAAACAGCAACCTTTATTATTGTTTTTAAATAAATTTTCTTTTTAAAAATATATAGCACAAAAATATATGTGTTCTATTTTTTAAATTACGAGCATCTTAAACTTATCGAGTGACCGACGTAATAATTAAGAAGCTTAAAAAGCAAAGTTTCTTGTAACAGTACCTAAAAAAATGATAACAATTAACGACCTAGTTCCGAAAACCAAGTCTTTCATAAAAGTTAAGCTACTTTTTTTTCATTTCACTTAATTAATTATTCCAATTATATTTGACCCGGAAAACAACAATCCTACAAGAGCACGTAAACAGTAATTAACAATTTTCCTCAAAACAAAAGTCCCTAACATCAAAACATTTCTATTTAATTCTGTATTTCTTGTAACTGACTTCTGATAGTACTTTCCTTTGAATTCAAATAACAAACTAATCGCTCTAAATTAACTACTCTGTTTCCCTCTTATTTTAAGTATGGAAATCACTAATGTGTACCTAATTATAATATAAAAGTCAGTTAAGTATTAAACATACATAATATTATAAATTACCACCGATTTTAACATAATCACTCATCCCAAGGTTATCTGAAAGAAATAGTGGAATGCGATAAGACTGCTTCTTGTACGACTTTCTCTTTCGTTAAGATTGTCCCCTATTTGGTGTACAGTAAAGAGTATCTAACTATCTGTAATTCCGTTGACCTTAACTATGTTTCAATGTTGTATGACTAATTTTTATGTCTAGTGACCGAATCTACTGATTCACAGTTTACTAACTTTATGATGCAAGATTTGAAATGGAAAAAAAGTAAAACATTGTTCTACAAAGGAAAATGTTATCATTTCAAAACAGTGTAACTTAAAATCTTCTATGACATAATAGTCCCACCGAATTTTTCATTAGATTTGTACCGAGTTTTTTTCCACACATTTGTATTACACGTTGTATAATTTATTTAAGTAATTTTATTTCGTAAACCAAATCAACGATTATACTTACTACCTACTTACATGTTACAGACAGAAACGATCATAAAATGACAAATTCTTTTCTAAATATAAATTTATGACTTAGCAATAACCATTTCGAATTTATACTGTTTGTCTGGGTTCAAAATCATCTGTCAGCTTAGTCTCATTATAACAACCGAATTTCGCGTTGTCACAGTCTGTATTTGAAATCATTTGTTCTGTGGCGTGAATTTACAGCATTATCTGCTTGATAAACTATTTAGAAGAACATTTTCGAGCTACATCATTGTGTCGTTATTTTATAAGTATTAAGTTTTGACATGAAAACGTTATAAATGACCGGGTGCACGTACGAAAAAGTGTCTTAAAAAGTCACGTTATTGATTGCGAATGGCGATTGCAGCGACATGACATGCGCTACAATTGGAACTAACGTTATTGATTGTTTGCTAAACAATGCGAATGGCGAAATGTCATCTATGTTTTCTTATGACGTTATCAATTAAAATTATCGTCCGTAAACCAACTTAACAGACAACCATTTTTAGGGTTCCGTAGCCAAAATGTCACAGGCATTTTACTCAAAGACTACTCAATGAATCTTGATGAAATTTGGTGGAAAGGTGTCTTGTAGCAGCAGCTACTTAGTTTGATAGGTAAATAATAATAAATATTTTTAGGGGGGCACTCCATACATGTAACAGAAGCTATTTTTTTTTTCAGCAAACGTCAACTTGTGGCACATCATTCGACAGGTCTTTTAAAAACATTTTAAGGTTTCTTATAAACCTTTTTCATTGAATTAATATTTTTGGAAATAATCGTTCCGAAAGTTGCATAAACCCCCCCTTAACTTTTTTACCGTGTGACCAAAAAATATGGAAAAAATCACAAAGATAGCGCTTAATAAATACTTTAACTAAAATTATTTTGGATAAGATCGTATAAACCGTCATTGAGTTATTGCTGAAAAACTGCGTTTCTTAACAAAAGGGTATAAGTGCCATAAACTATGCCATACATTTTCTGCTGATACAATTGTTCAAGGCTGCGGAACCCTACACTGAGCATGATCCGACATGCTCTTGCCCAGTTTTTTTAGTTATAAATTATATCCTATCGGTTGTATATTTTTTTTTTTATTGCAAAACGAAACTGTCGAGTTTCGTGTAGTCAATCTGCCAATTCTGTTTGACATTGGCAGTGTGTCACACAGGCGATAGTAAGATGTTTATTTAATATTCTTATGGTCTTTCGTGGAAGCAATATTCTTAAAGATAAGATTCAAAGATTCCGCGAAGAAAGGTATTAATAAATATAAATAAAATAAATAGGCGGGCCGACAAAGTCAATCTAATACAAACAAAGACGGATCGAAGTGGAAATGGTCCTTTAAATCGGTCCTACAAAAAGTCGATCGCCCGCAAGAAGATTTATTAAAAAGGTTTAATGTTTTTTAATCCTACCTATTGTGCTTACACTTCATGACATTAAAATAAATGAATAAGGCCCATGCGCTGCTAATTAACCACAAATCTGCTATCTCTCTAAGAACACTTAGAGCGATTACAGATTCGTAAAAGAGAATAAAACATCAGTAAAACAAAGTTTAGCAATTTTCTAAATTGAAGCAAATGTGAAATTATTATTTCTAGAACAGTAAGGCAAAAAGTTTTGCCTGATAATAGTAATCATCCATAAGACTTAGGTCTAAACTTTGGACCTAAATATAATAAACGTGATACATTAGCAATAAAATAAGTATTGAACTTGTTTATAGTTTGTAGACGCAATAACAATATTTTTCTATTAAAACGAGTCTATTTAATATTTTTGTCATGAATTCTCTTTGGTAGTTTGGTAGATAGGTCAACTGTAACATTGGCTATACTGTCACATGCTCAAACTTTGCCTAAGTGTAATAAACAAGCAAAGTTATACACTTTTACCGCAAAACACCGAGAGTACAGAAGGTAACATTAATACGTACAGTCGGCCAAAAATATGGTCTATCAGTCTACGGTTGAAGTTCAAATGCACGTCATAAAAGAACAAGGTGAATTTTCCATTACAATTGTATTCTGACAGCTACTAACCTCGACCTTAAAGCTATTTCGGTTACACAGTAAGTTTTATTAATACTGGTGGACCACTTTCTTGGCTGATTGTACCTCGCTCGAGCATTGCACAGCACATATAGACATTACTAGCTGATGCGAAATCTCGGGCCGCCTTTCGAACAAAGTGGTTTGTATTAAAGTGTGTCTATGCGTTACTCGAGCCTCTAAATCAAAGCACAAGCAGGAGGTTTACTTTAATTCAATGAAAACAAAGTTTCGATCAAAAATGAGGTAGTAATATACAGAATTAGGAAACTTAAAAAAAACGTAAAGTAAATTTAAGGAAATGCAATTTCATGAATTTCGTTTTAAAGAAACAGAGTTGGGGCCACAGGTCGTGAGCCTTTTGGTAAGCATCACGCTAGCCTGTAACAATATAAGTGCCATCAAAATTTTTGACGTAATTACGTCTTATAAATCGATGACAGGGTGCACTCACGAAAAAGTGTGACGTCACAGCTCACGTTCCGGGGACGTCAAAAACTGTGACGTCATCGATCACGTGCTGCCTGCTGATAGGCTGAAGTATTGTGGTAGTCGGGCCATCGCCCGGGTCCCCTAAAGCTGTCACAAGCATGGTTTATTACCTTGTCATCAATGTTTGGCGATTGCAGCGACATGCGATACCATTGGAATACAAAAAATGCGGTGTCACAAGCATAGTTGTTTATTTAATGTCATCAATGTTTTCTTATGACGTTATTACGTAAAATTTTACAGACTTTACAGACAATCATATTTTTTTATTTGGCAAAGATCTGAATATCACTGCATGCACTTCGCTCATTGAGACATTAGTTCATAAGTCTCATTTGCCCAGTTATTTCACTGGCTACAGTGCCCTTCAACCGAAACACAGTGGTGTGTTAACATCACTATTTCGCGGAATAATAACTGACACTGTGGCTAGTACCCACCAAGACGATCTATGGTTTAGAGCTACCACCGCACACCGCACCACATTCAATCACAAAGTAAAAGCACAAAATACCGAGACTACAGAAGGTATTCTGTAGTCTCAGTTTTTTGTGCTAATACAAGCTTTGACAATGAATGTGAATTCATAAACCCGTGTGTTTGACGGCAAAACACAAATGAAAGTGTAGACAAAATGGCGGACAGTTATAGCCAGTTCGTGACAAGACTCGCTTCTTGTGGATTCGACGACTAAACATGCCTATATCACAGATTGTAGATGAAAATGTTTTCTTGACAAATACATTTTAGTGTATTCGTTGAATAAGATGCTGTATTTTACGTATTTAATCGGGTTTTTTCTATTATATAAGGTAGCTTTATTTTTTAATTTGTCTGAAATCTAAAATATTTCGCCCTTTTTTTAATACTTTAGGGGATGAATAAGACAACATCGTCTTACTATCATTACAATGCGAAAGTGTGTGGTGGATTGGTTTTTGTTATTTTACTACGCCAAAACGATTAATAGATCTAAAAAGAATATGGTACATTTCATATTTTTAGCACATAAGCTACTTTTTATACCAAAAAAATATAAACGCAGTGTTGATGATAGCTGTTGCTCGCGTAATGTTTATAATCAACCAATTCGTTGAGTTGTTTATTTATATATCAGTTGTCTTTTATATACACAGACTAAACGCTAACGGGATGACTTTTTACAAGTTATAAAGGCAATAAAGGATTTATTTCTTGTCCATAATGCACTAAATTGCAGGAGTTATTTTTTGTTATAGATAGCTTTAGTTTGTTGTACTGAATGTAAATGCACAAATGCAATACTAAGGACTCTGCACTTCCGTCTAGGGAGAAATACATACAAATTAGGGAATTTGTATGTATTTTGTGCATTTATATATCCTCTATTGCCTGTGTAGTATTTTGCTTCCGTAGTGAATAAAGATTTTAGAATTTTGAATATTGGTGTCGTGTCATTGGGTAGTTGACTATAAAATTATTTTATAAAAATTATATGTCTTAAAATGTTTTGAAAATAACGGGTATTTCCAAAATGTTACTTGTTTTTAAATTGAAAAGCATGAAAACGAATACTGAAAGTAATGATTTGACGATTGGAACTTATGAGGTCATAGGTTGTTCCATGGTTGTTCATGCACATTTCTATAGACCTTCTTGTTTTGGCATTTCATGAAAAGGATTGATTTGACTTGACAGTAAACATCTGTATTATAGATCAAAAATTGTTTATTAAACTATTCACAGGTTGTTATCTCAATAAACAAATAAATATTTTATTTATCCTACTGTTGACTTTAGCAAGTTTATCTTTTTATTATGATTATTTTTTTATGACTTCACTTATTCGCAAAGTGGTACAACTTGTAGTGGGTGTAAAGCGGAATAATTTACTTCTACGCGTGGGTGCTACGAAACCGCTACGAAGTCTACGAAGCTCGTAGACGATTATGTTTCGCGATAACGATAACCAGTAGATTAAGGTCTGGCATTTATGTCAGAAGCCTTTTAGTTAATTTTGAAATACAGACGAAAAATAGCCTCCCACGTGGCAACACAAAATTAAATTAAAAGTACATAACGCCGCCATAGCTACCCAAGTGGTAAATGAAATAAGGTGTGATTGATCTACATTTACATACTTTAATCTAATAATAGGAAAGGGTTGGGTTATAATGCTATGAATAAATTATGTTCGGGACAATGATACATATGAATTAATTACATTATGTTTATACTGGATCAAATGTATCTGTTTGTATTGATGCTTTGACATAATTTAATACAATTTGTATTAAATGATATATAAATAACTCAAATATTTATAACAATTTTATTACAATGTCAATTGTTATGGATTTTTTTATATTTGAATATTTTTCAAACACTTTTTTCTGCATGATAAAAACATGGTTGTCTGAAAAGTCGATTAACGGACGATAATTTAACGTGATAACGTAATAAGAAAGCATTGATGACATTGTAATAAACAACGATGCCTGTGACAGCTTTAGTTCCAATTGTATCGCATGTCACTGCAGTCGCCATTCGCTGATAGACTGATAGCTTTAGTTCCAATTGTATCGCATATCGCTGCAATCGCCATTCGCTGGTAGACTGATACTTCAGCCTATTAGTGAAAGCGTAACGTGACACTTTTTCATGCGTGCCGCCGGTCATCGATAAACGAGTATAAGAAGTTATTATGTCAAAAATCATTGGAGAGTGATTTAATTTTTTTTCTGTAAAACCAAGCTTGAGTATCAACAATTTAAATAAATTTTCACAATAATTTGCATATCCCAGATTCAAAGCGACTAATAACATACTCAACTGGACAAACTAACCTGTCTCGTTTATGCACAAACACTTCCAAATAAATCCCAATCCCCGCTTACAACATTGCTGACAGATCAATTAGCACCTTCAATGAATACTGGACCACTAATGGACATCCCTATTCCCACAACCACTATCAGACTATCAGGCAAATCTCCTTGGAATAGCATTCAGGTAAAACTTATTAGATTATGTACTAACAAAATCCCACGTGAATACTGTTCAGTGAACCGCGATTTGATTTCACACTGACCAAGTTTCTACTGCCAAGATTTTCCAAGTTGTGGAATGACCAACATTTTGGAGAGTTTATTACGTCACGACGCGCCAACTTAAGGGGTTTTGGACCGCTGTTACACCGAACCGTATATGGCTTTAATACAACTGCAATTTCTTAAATAATAATGTGGTTTTGTTGCGCTATTCTAAGAACTTATTAGCTGTCCCGTGCAACTTCGTCTGCGTAAATTTTCCCCATTTTTGCAACATTTCTCATTGCTGCTCCACTCCTATTGGTCGTAGTGTGATGCTATATAGCCTCGATAAATGGGCTATCCAACAGTGAAATAATTTTTCGATTCGGATCAGTAGTTCCTGAGATTACCGCTTAAACAAACAAACTCTTCAACTTTATAATATTAGATTTTGAAAGTTTAGTATTTCAAATGCTACATGTAACAGAAAGTTGTCCTCAAATGTAAGGATCGTTACATACACAATAGGTACATAATAATGAGTGGTTACGCAACTTATCAAAATTTGCATATCCTAAAATTTCATGACATCTGAACTCTAGAGTTTAGATGTCATGATTTTTTTTTTAATTTGATATCTAGACTTTTTGATTATATCGTTGATGTAGGTACGTGATGAAATTTTTACTTTGATTCTTAAAACTTCCTTTAAAGTTAGCTCATTTTAAGTTATTATTGCTTTTTGTAGTAGTATACCTTATAAAAATAGCGAAATAATGAACAAGTGTATAGTACTTGTAAATATAAGTTGTGATATAATAGCTTTCAAATCCGTATACTTGCCAATAAAACATTACACTCCGGTGTACTCGTAACTGTCGTATCCTTCAAAGGTCTATCTACGTATAAATCTTACTTAAGCATTGACCCACTCGAATAAATTGAATGTTATAGTTCACATTAAGTTTAATACTGTACTGAATTCTACAAAATAACGTTGCTTTACAAAGTTACTATTAACTTTTTATCCCTGGGCAAGCATTGCAAACATTTCAAAACTTTTAAATACTTTTTACATATACTTAGTCGCATGCCACCAAATTATCCATAAAAGTGCTGAAGCACATGAATATAGACTTCGTCACCACGTGAATGTCGAGGCACTCCGGTTGGCCGACCACACGGACTTAGTGCGAAGACTATAAAGAACTATACCATTTGAGTTAGTGTAGTTATAGTGAACAAATAAAAGTGACAGTGCAGTTTCCTGTTATCAGACTCTAAGAAAGTGCAACAGACATTACTCTTAGTTATAAAATTAGTGTAAACGTCTAAAATTAAGTTAGAGTAAAATTGCTTACTAGCCTTATAGAACTCTGAATAGAATTGTACAGAACTCTGTTCTTTATACCCAAGAATTTAAAAAAAAGTTGCATTTGCGCAACATGAAATTAACATAAGTATGTAGAAATAATGTGGTACCTATAAAGCGATACATGTAGACTCTATTATCTATACATCTATACTCATAATAAAAAAGAAAGTTTAGATGGATGGACGAATATTTCTCATTCAATCGCGCCAAAGCGGATCTGGATGCAATGTGGCACATAAAGATTTAAGTCTGAAACTTCACATAGGTGTGACTGACTGCCTGACTGCCTTTGTGGCGCGATGGGAGTGTGTACAACTGCTACACAAGAGGTCGTGGTTTCGATTCCCACACGACTGCACTTTGTGTGATCCACAAATTGTTGTTCCGCGTCTGGGTGTGCTTTGTTTCCGTGACTTGTATGTTTGTAAAGTCCCCCGTCACTCAGGGCTTGTACCCTACTGCGGAAATCTTTTTTTATAAAAAATCAAATCACACCAGAGCTGGTCTGGATGCAATGAATATGACACTAGTTTTCGCACGCGGCTCCACCCACGTGGATGTCGGTTGTCGGGATAAAAACTATCCTAGGTCCTTTCCCAGGTTTCAAACTATCTTCATATACAATTTCATACAAATCATTTCAATGGTTTATGCGTAAAAAGATAACAGACAGACAGACACACAGAGCTACTTTTATGTGTATAAAATTATAATATATATTAATCAAAATTGTTATGATCTATACTAATATTATAAAGCGGAAGAGTTTGTTTGTTTGTTTGTTTGTTTAAACGCGCTAATCTCAGAAACTACTGGTCCGATTTGAAAAATTCTTTTTTTGTTAGATAGCCCATTTATCGAGAAAGGCTATAGGCTATATAACATAGCGCTACGACTAATAGGAGCGGAGAAGCGACGAGAAATGTTTCAAAAACGGGGAAAATTACGCATACGAAGTTGCGCGGGACAGCTAGTATTTTATAAAAACATTGCTGCAGCCGCGGAGGGTATATAGGCACAAGCATATTCATCTTTTGAACTGTGCTAAAACACCGAGACTCGCCCCGTTTTTACCACACTTACACGTACCGTACCACATTTACACGCTTGTTGAACTGAAGCGCGTAAAATTTGAACTTTAATACAAAAACAGTAGATTAAACTCTACTGGATATTCTACAACACTCAAAGGATCACTAACTGCATTAGTAGTCATAACAAAACACCTCTTTATATTTACAATACACAAAGTAAAAAGTTCAAGTTACAAACTATATTTAATGAAAGTGCTCTGGTAACTTGCTCTTAGTACAAAGAGCCAATTTAATCGTTTGCAAGTTTTATTACTGGAAGCATATACCAAGAAACTAGCTTGTTGAAGCAAAAGTTGTTTAAACTGCTTATAAGATCTTTAAGTCAAACTAGTACAAAGTTAAAGTGCATCTTCATTTCGTGGAACAAACATAAAGAAGTTGATAATTTAATAGACTAGCTGACCCAACGAACTTCGAGCCACCTGAAAATTTAATGTTATTAAAGTAGCAATTCTTGCTTAAAATGTTTTTTCTGACATCACTAATCTTCGGGTTTTGTCACGCTATAAATAATAATTCACGGTCTTGTCAAAGCTATATTCGGATAGCATGACATCAGATGGCATTGCCTCCATTTTGTCTTCTATGATGTTGTTGTGCAGGGTATTCATAGCCAATGATCTTCATTTTGTCCTCTTACTATCACTGCTTTCGCTTTCATTTGCACCTGCAAGTGCAGAGGATTCTGGTTGAGCATTGCTTCGAGGGCCGCAGGTGTAGAGGAAAGTGCTCTTGTTGTCATTGTAGTGGCAATCTTTTGATGGCTGGTGAGCGCCTCCATGCATGTGACCTGGTCGGTCTTCCTGTGCTATACGACATATACGTCACCTATTAGGCTCCATTTTATACCGACCAATCTGCAGGAGGTACCCATAGCTATTTTAACTCTCTGATTATGTATTAAACCTGAGGGGTCTGTTTCACAGGTATGTACTTAGCTGTTAGCCATATTGTAGGCTCGAAAAAAAATAAGTAACGGTTATTTTACATTTCTGTATGAGCATGTGATAAATTTTGAGTTCTTTAAAAAATTAATTATAAATATAGCTAGACTAGATGTAGTGAAATGAACGTTTTAGGTTTAAGATAGGAGATATATTTACAAGGAGAACTTTACAACTACTCAAAACTAAAAAATAAGTTTAGGAAACCGATGCGACGTCCAGGCGGAGATGCGGCGCTGGTAGGGAGAGATGCGGCGTCGGCAGAGATGCAGCACTGGTAGGTAGAGGCGCGGCGCCGGTAGGTAGAGAGGCGACGCCGGTAGGTAGAGAGGCGACGCCGGTAGGTAGAGAGGCGGCGCCGGTAGGTAGAGAGGCGGCGCCGGTAGGAATGGTCACTTTTGGAGAGTTGCCTTTTCTTTGAATTTTCACTTGGAGAGTTTGACTTCTCTTTTAGAGAGCTGTTTCTTCACTGCCCTGTCTTCGGATTTTTCTTCATAAAGATAACTTTCTTGAAGCAATTTAAAAGTTTAAAGTATATCTTATTTTAAATTTAGGATTTACGAACAGCCAGTTTAAAAATGTAGTACATACTTTACAAAGAACTCTATGCTTATCTTGCTGTCATAGAAACCATAGGAAATATTTGTCGACATGACAAATTTGATTTATCAAAAATAATTATTGTTTACAATAGATATTTAAGAAGAGATTATGTTAAAATGGCGAAATACATAAACAATGGGATATATACAGAAATGCCACGAAATAACACTACAAGGACATATATATATATACGAGGTAAGAATTATCACTATATAGAGCTGACTTGTATCGGGGGGCAGACTATATTTTTTCATCTGAGGGAGTCAAGTACTTTATTATAATTAAAAAATACACCGAAAAATTGTGTTCTAAGGGCTCTCCGCCACAAGTAGCGGGTACTAGAGAGACATATCAACCCGTTAATACCTACGTACTAAGAACTAATTAAGTAGTAATAATTTGGGTCCGCATTACAGCCAATCACATCACACAAACGGCTTGTAAAACCCTCCAACTACAGGTTTGACGAACCTGCTGTGGTTGTATATGTAATTTCAACCCCTATTGTTTGAAACGAGATAATTAATGTCGCCATAATAATATAAATTTAAATTTTCTGTGTTGCGAAATTGCGTAGGGGCAACAATGACAATGTAATATTAAGGTGAAATGCGAAGGCTTACTTTATAAGAAATATTACGTATAAAGACACAATGAATAAGAGAGATTTCAGAACGATTTTTAACGTGCTTCGTATACGATGTCTGCTTTTGGTACGTGGTGCCTTTGTGTTAGAAGCTTACTTGAAAGCAAAGTTGGTTCCATGTTTCAAACTTAAACGTTTAAAGGTTATTTGCCTTAAAATACAGTTTACGCACTTAGTAATAAAAAAATATAGGTATTATGTGTAAGAAAAAAATCGTACTAATTGTTCTAAAAACCATGCAAACGATCCCAATTAAGACTTAATAAAGAAATTAAATACCCAAGATTCATTTTAATCATAAATCCGTTTATTTGTATAATAAATGGTTGAAACCTTAAATCCGGCTTTAATCTATTAATTTTAATTCTGATCAAAAACAGATTGTCTCTTTCATTAAATATTATAAACATATTTGCCAATACTAAACGGATTTAAAACCCGATAAATAAATTAAAGTATTAAAATTAATGAAGAAGAAATGAGTAAATACTAAAATTGAATCGTATATTGTTTGTTAAAATGTGTAATTTCAGTGAAATAGCGTATTCTCGTTTTAAAGTTGTGTACTAGTTATTCGTCCGAGTTTGTTTGTTGTAGTATCGCTAATACTCTACCAACCCAGTACTTTTTGTACAATAACCCTTAATAAGCAAACAAATAAACCTACTTCCTATACCAAATAGGTACTACTTCGTCAAATAAAGTATACGGCCCCCAGGCAGGTGACGACCAAAAGAAGGTCGCTGGGATGCGGAAGGCAAAGAACTGGGTATTGTGGCAAAAATGAGGAGAGATCTATGTCCAGTGGACCGATACGAGCTGACGATGATAATGACGATGAAATAAAGTATTATTTGAGAATCTAACCAACGGTAGGGGGAAGAAGTGGTAGGTGCTCGTAATTCCATTTCTAAAATGCTATGGTATGTAAGCAACAAACTATCTACGTCTTGCAATATTTAAGATAACATTGAACGATAGTTTAGATAAAACCCTAAAAAATAAAAATTAATACTTTGTGAGTAGATGCTTTACTTAAAAAATGACCGTTCATAAAATATTTTCAGAGGTACATAGAAATGCCTACAGTTAAAGCAGTTGTGTTTATTTTTTTCTTTATCCAGAACAAGTATTATAGCAACGCATACTCCGTGGAGACAGTTATTTTAATAAATTCACAGAAGAACAATGTATTTTTCTTTGCGCCAGAAACATGCTCTTTCGCTTCTTTACATTGTATAAAATAAAGTCACTGTATGTTTCCGCTGTATGTTTGTATGTATACTTACGCTTAAATTTGCGTAAACTACGCATCGAATTTTGATGCGGTTCACTTTCATTCAGATATTTATCCAAATGTGAAAAGATAGTGTCCAAGAAAATATCCATGCCTAGCTGGAGTGGGCTGATAGTGTTCTAATATTCGTAATTCACGAACTCGATTATACCCTGTAATTATGTTTCAGACTGTACATAGTTCAAATTACTCTTTCAATCTCGGGTATCGCATTTAAAGTTATCTGTTTCATTTATTTGAAACGAACAATGACAGATGAGCTTTGATAACATCTCACAGTTTCATTTGAGACTTTGAGAGAAACTGACGTTTGTCATAACTTCTTCATTAATTCGATGTAATTCAACGATAAAATAAACACAAAAATCAATTAAATGCATGTGTCAGATAATTATTAGAGGTTATGCGACCTCGCATTTTAGCCCGTTGTGCATTCGTAACACTTTTCCTATTTATTTCTTTTTGAAAAATGTAACTAGCAATGTGGGAATGTGTCCCACAATACTAGCAATGCTGTTAACCCTCCCAGCTAAGCTCAATGGCTTGTGTTAAGAGTGGGTTCACGTCGGTAGTATAATGGGTAGGATTCGAACCCGCGACCTCACGTTTGCGAGTCCGTTGCCTTAGCCAATAGGCTACCGCCGCTTTTATACTAGCTTATGCCAGATTGTTACCAAGCACTTGAGCTTTTTAATGTATGGCGCGGCTTACAATCATTCGTCGTTCGTTTAAAATACAGGCATTGCGAGGTGATCCACCCTTAGGTCATGGTGGAAACCATTAAACTCTCTTTGACGGGAACGTCCTGAGAATGGTTCATCGCATCTGCAGGCTTTTCGAATGACGGAATTCGAAAAGCCTTTCGTATAAATTACAGTGTAGGCTTCGTAGCTTCGTCCTAAGGCTGCCTGAGTCGAGATTGATGTGATTTTGGGCAATCCAGCTACATTACAACCATTATTTCTTGTCATATTAATTAGCTATATAGATAAGTTTTAAATCCTTGTGCACATTTATACATATAGAATCACTTGTCCTGGCTGTATGGCTGAGTCATCAACGCTAAGCCTAAGCCGCTGCTTCAACAAGAAATTTTAGCAGTGACGCCTTTTGTGTTGCAGGCATTCTTTATGAAAGAATGTATGGAAGTTTGTCCCCTAAGTGGGTTAAATAAGGGTTGCGAATTTGTATGTAACTCCGTCATTTTTGAAGTTAGATCTATAAAAACTTGTTTCTCTTTCTGGTTTTAATTATAGAAGTACGTGTTTCGGCGTTATAGCCAAATCAACCCCAAGAGCAACAGCTATGAAACACACACACTCGTGCGGATTACAGAAACGGTATTTAAAGAGCAAAGCCTGAGTGGCGGCACTGTGGTGCCGATGTTTCATTTTTAGATTGCTTGCCTAAATTGGTTAGAAAAGTGGAACTACTTAGACTACAAATCCCTCTGGCCTTAACCGGTCTATCGATAGAAAGCCAGCAGAGCTTTGTATGTTCAGGAATGAAATTTTGTTATAAACCGCTAATTTCATCGTCCTGAATCTGCTCGGGACACTCGCTGTTGAACCTTGCCTCATGCATTGAAGTAATTTCGAGAGGTCAAACTATAACCATATTTCTTGTCTTATTTTGACATCAAAGTAGGAATAGTTTTTGAAATCCTTATAATATTTTAAGATAATGCAGATGAGTTATCTATATAAAAACGTACGCAAGTAAGCTTAAAGATCCATTTGCGGCTGACGCGCGCGCTCGCGATCGGCCTCGATGCACAGAAGGCAACCTTTAGCGTGATCAGAACCTGAGTACCGTCTTTTTCAATCAATGGATTCAGAAGTAGAATTGACATTTTGAAAGCCCGAACGATGGAACAACAGTTATGTGCCCTCGCGGTAATAAAATCATCGCCTTTGAAGGCGTGGGTAAGCCGGCCGTTTCTGGGCGGTATCGCGATGATACTCTGATACCCTAATTCACATTTTGCATTAATTAGATGCCACTGTATGACTTTAGTGTAGAAGTAGAGCTCCCTTGATATGGTATTCCAATTTATTCTTTGATAAATAATCTTCAAAAGCCTCCACGCATCGTCATCCCCATCTCTATGCTTGGAAATTTTAGATCCCAAATGGATCATGGCTTCTATGAATTTTAGTTAGCTCTAACAAAACAATGTTGAGCCGTTATTAAGAACTTTTAACGCTTTTTCTGATGAATTAACGTTCATATAACTTGACTTAAATGATGCAGCCATGTTTGAAAAAAAAAACGCATTAATGTTCAATCATCTAAATAATAACTTTAAATTCTGATAACATAATTGAATAAACATAGCGGAGAGATAATAACAACAAAATAAAAAGTTAAATTAATAAAACGAAATGTAGATGGATTGTATTATTCACTCGTAATATAAAAATAGAAAAAGGTTACAAAAAAGAAAAAAATAACCTCAGCTAAACAAGGTTTAAACCAAGATAGAAAAAAAACTGGAGCAAGAGTTACTACCATGTTTTCGCAATGGCAACACTAACTTTTTTAATAACATGCCATTATGCGAGTTTGGTAACACTTCCAATTCCATATCGGATTCAATCTCGTTTGCACAAATAACGATTTTTCTGTTTGAAGTTGGAATTTTGCAACAGACAGTTATTATGATGTATGCTTCCGCTAAAGATTTCGAATCTTTGCACATAGTTTTAAATGTTCAAAAATTCGAAATTTCTAGAGTTTTCATGACGAGAATTACGCGCTAGACAATTTCCTTATTGCGTTCACATAATGCGAAACATGCGCGTAAGGATTTGGGCCGGTCTCAGGTCTATTCTTCTTACTACTTCGCGCCTATACTGAACGCAACGCAATGTTTAATGGGGTGAAACAGCGTTTCTAAAAATTAAAAAAAAAAAAAACAGTCTTTATAATATTGCTTTACCTTCGAAATAATGTATCTACTAGTAACAAGATGTGAAAATGTTTCGAACGGACAGATAAATACAGTGGCATGCTTTGTTTCTTTCTGTATTATACGAGTGGTTGCCCGCAGCTATGCCCACTCAATAGTACTAATCTATCAATTTCTATTTAAAACTCTTAAGGGTAAAATATTAAACGAATCCTTCCTTAGTAGAAACAGGAGCCAAAATTGCCAATTTTTTAGCTCAAATAGTTCAGAATCGGTGAATCAGTTTAATAAGCAACTAATTAATCCGTGACAGGTCGACATGGTTATTTTCGAGTTCGTTTCTAGTACCTATAAAAAAATGCAGTCAATAGGTACACAATAAAAATAATTCTGCAGAAATTCTGCAGACAATGGAATTTGATACTGCCTCCGTGGTGCGGTGGGAGTGCATACGACTTTGTGGGTCGCCGACCCACAAAGTGGTGTCGCGTGTGGGAATCGAAAGCATGACCTTTTGCGCAGCAGTTGTATCCACTCCCACCGCACCACGGAGGCAGTATCTAATTCCATTGTCTCCATTGATAGACCACACGATACTAATAAATTATAATTAAAATTAAGTTACGTAATTAAAAATAAAACAACTGTTAAACAATTTATCGTTGTAATTAAATGTTTAAGTTGTTAAATTAAAAGGTTAGCGTCTACATCGTTAATTACTCTCAGAACGCGGCGTTTACCTAGATAATATCAGTTTACTAATTGCAAAGTTTTCTAAATTAGATAATACCAAGTAAACAGACTTTGGGATTTGTTAAGAGTTCGTAAGAAAATTGTTTAAGATTGTAACAGTTTTTAAACATTAATAATATCCTAATAATAATATCTTGGGACAACACACACAACGTCATCTGACCCCAAACTAAGCAAAGTTTGTACTATGGTAACCAGACAACTGATAAACATATTTATAAATACACACATATTAAAGATAAATTACACCCAGACACACAATAAACCATCGTGCTCATCACGCAAAATTTTATCTTGGGTGGGGATCGAACCCACGACCTACGGCTTAGCAGTCAGTGTCACTAACCACTAGACCAACAGGATTGATTTGAAGGTAAATATTTTTCTTAATAGTTAGGTACAATATATGTACATGTACATAATCGCGAACTACTGCAATTTGTTGAAATATTGATTATACTAGAAATTGACTTTCAAGCCTGGAAAATATAATCTAGAAAATTAAGTATACAAAATCTGCTGGTATTTTAACTAGTAGAATAATATCAGTACAAGAAGTTTATGCATAATAAATCTATCCATGTTCATTGTAAACAAAAAAGTTGACTTACATTTCACTGCTGCAAAATATCTTCCACTGATTTGGTTATCATAAATTACCAAATGTAACATTGACTAATCCTTATATTTAAATAAGTACTTATAATTAACACGTACTTTACTTTCTTGGACTTTTAATATGAAAAGACACTGATTGGCTCTCATCCATACTAATATTATAAAGCTAAAGAGTCTGTTGTTGTTTGAACGCGTTAATCTCAATAGCTACTGGTCCGAATTAAAAAAATATTTTACTGTTGGATAGCCCATTTATTGAGGAAGGCAATAGGCTATATAACATCACGCTACGACCAATAGGAGCGGAGCAGCAATGAAACGGGGAAAATTTACGCAGACGAAGTTGCGCGGGACAGCTAGTCACAGATAAAGCCACTAGTAGATCTAGAAACTTGTGGCGTACGTATTAACGTATTATTTAAAAATGTCTTCACCGTGGAGGTTAATAACCTCTAAAATAAAGCCAGAGAAAAGGCTAATAAAAATATTCCGAGTATGGTAATAAATTATGTTTAACGCTAAACACCTGACAATAGAATTTCCTGACTCATTGAAGCTCTAAAATACACAAGCTAGATCCAAAACAAACATCTATAGGAAAACAAATATTTACCGTACCATGGATTGGATTCTCGACTCTTATCACGTATAGCAGGAGAGCACTTTACTTCATATATGTCCTGCCTTGCTATTCTGAAAATAAAATGTATCAAAAAACTTGAGAGGTGTCAAGCGACACCCGGATGGAACGAAGTTCTTATCTTAATTTTTTTTTTATAATCTTCGCAACACCACACTGTTTAATGCGAAATAGAAAGACGAAACGAAAATAACTTACAAAAAGACGATTGTATACCGAAGGCTCGAACCCACAACTACACAATTGTCACCAATACTGTGTACCGAATTTATGCCTAGACCAAATCGACAGTCGACTTCTTCGTCAAATTAGACGTTCATATCTTACGCGCACGCCGCACGGCTTTTGTTTTTGTCAAAAAGTGTCGTTACAACTTTTCGTGAGATTTTTTCCGTCTAGCCCCCTTTTACAACGCGCGATAAGGAACTTCGTTCCAATATCCTCTGTTAACTGAATGATACCTACTTAGCTGAACCAGGTCCTAAGAATACCTTCTAGTCACATTGCAAACAATCTACGTGTGTGAAACGTTGTGTCCAATTGGATGTTTTTTTTTTAAATATCTACGCTATTAAGACCTGCCTGGATTTCTGTCGTTACTATTCAGTCAGAACCTCGATTTGAAGAACTACATTGTGGATATTCGTATAGTGTATTCGTAGAATGGGGTCCTATCCAGTGGCGTCCAATCTACTATTGAATATCGTATCAAAGTGATTCTTTAAAATTGAGTTTGTGGCTGAAATGGCTCCTGTACAGACACGGGACATTTGAGTTCCAATATCAAAGTAATATTTTTAAAAATACATCAGGCCCTCTAGACAAATAGTATAAACTTAAATCGAATAGAATGACAAGCGATTAGAACAACATCGACGTGCGCACAACCACAGGCGCAACACTCAAAATACTTGAAAACTCGAAATCACAATCTCAACAAAAACCTCTAAAAAAAATTGCTCATATGAGATTAGCAGTTGTGCGCACGCAACGACGTCATCCTGACGTCATTCTATTCGATTGTCATTTTCTAGAGGCCCAGTTATATTAAGTCCAGTAAATAGGAATAACTTGATTTGTAGTTGGTGGCGTGGAATCACACACTTTTTTCATTGATTCGCTTTTGACTGTCTGGTTGTAGGACTGGTACAAATTTTGTATGATCTATAATATTAGTTCTTAATATGCTTGTAAAGTCTTCGAGATACAGGACTTATAATTTAGTGCGGGCTATTTTCTCTTAAAGGTTTTCGTTTAGCATACTAAATCGTAAATAGTCTATGATGTTTTACTTAAAGACGCGTCAGAGGCTAACATTATATCACGTAAAATGGGCGCGCGGAGACAGCAGCGAAATAATGTTCTCTCTTTCTCTCTCATGTAAAAAATTATCTAAGCGTCTCGCTTGAAGTATATGTGCATTTGAGGCAATTACCTTGCATTTTTCTTGCCAAAACCGAATGCGGTAAAACGCGTCTATAATTATGTAAAACTTCATTGCAAGTAGTACACATTTTATACATATATAAAATGTGCACTATTTGCAATGTAAAACCAACTTTGTATGAATCAACAAGATGAATTAGTACCAAAGTGAAAAAATAATGAGAAACAGAAGTAGGTCAGGTTTTGATTAATAACACAACACTTGGATGAACTCGATAACCTCCTTTGAAAAAACTTTGTATTTAGGTTGCCTTTGCTACCCTTTTGAAATGAAAATTTGCGGCGTACTCAAACAAAAATGTAAATTGTAACATGAACAAAACAAACCGTCACGCCTTCTTTTGTTTTATAATCATCATCATTATTTCAACCATGGGACAGCTCCTGTGAATACAAACAGGTGACATGAACATTGTACAGATAATTATGAAAATGTACTGGGCAAGTAATGAGTTATGAACTCCTAAATCTATACTAATATTATTAAGCTGAAGACTTTCTTTGATCGCTATAATCTCAGCAACTACGGTTCTGAATTGAAAAATTATTTTACTGTTGGATAGCCCATTTATTTTGGAAGGCTAAGGCTACATAACATCAAGCTTTGACTAATAGGAGCGGTGCAGCAATAAAAATGTTGCGAAAACGGCGAAAATTGATGAAGTTGTGCGGGTCAGCTAGTTAATTATATTAGTATAGGTAGTCCACAACAGATCTAGGAAAGATTTCCTAGGAAACTTCCTAATCTTAATACTATTTTATTTACTTAGGTTACGGCTGACTCGGTGGCAACCAAACAGGTCAAGATATCTGCAAGGTTAAGCAACGTTACCACTGTCTGTCCATGTACGGGTGACCGTTTTCGAAAAATGTCACCTCCGTTCTTTAGAGAGCACGTTAAGCCGTCGGCTCTGTGCAAAATCTCTCTCACATGAGAATGAGGGACATATGACTTACGACTATGATGAGAATTAAAGATTACTAGGTTAGGGCGTGTAGAGCTAAGAGTTTGGCTATCAATAAGATGTGATAACTCTTTTAGAGTGGTAACTATATAAACCTACTCGTCTTGGCGTCAATTTACATGAAAATGATTTTGGGACAAATTCATTAAATTAGAGACTAGAATACCAACCTAGATCGATATAGATATATTCATAGTTACATTGTGACTTCTCAAGGACTATCTGAGAGCTAGTATTTTTTTTTTCAATTCGAAAGATGGAGGATTTGAAGTTGACATACCTACTGGTCATCATTATGTGTCACCATTATTTATACATTTGAAAATCCGAAAGGACTGCGGTAATGTTTATAAATTTACCTATCTATGTTGTTATAACCATGTTAGTATTTTTATATCTTAATCGAATCAGATAGGTAATGGATTTCCAAACATGATTATGCAAAAAAGTATTTCCGCTTGGATGTTTTTTTTAAATCTTATTTTTCTGATTCAATTCTGTTAACTGAATCGAAGGCATTAGAAATAATAATGCCAAATCTCTAAAGAGTAGATATCTATATGCAAATGTGTACATGCGATTTCCCCTGATCGGATGCGTTAAGATATCGATGTATAGCTAGCTTGAGTAGCTAGATAGGGAAATGATCAGAGGGTCTTTAAACGGTTTTAGGGTTCCGTAGCCAAAATGGCAAAAACGGAACCCATAAAGTTTCGTCATGTCCGTATGTCCGTATGTCACAGGCATTTTACTCAAAGACTATTCAATGAATATTGATCAAATTTATTGCAAAGGTGTCTTAAAGTGGCCGGTACTAAGTTTGATAGCTATGAAAATAAATATTTTTAGGGGGGGCACTCTAAACAGATGATTTGATTTATTTTTTCAGAAAACCATGACTTGTGGCATATTAATCGACAGGTCTTTTAAAACGATTTTAAGGTTTTTAATAAACTTTTTTGATTCAGAAAATATTTTTTGGAAATAATCGCTCCGAAAGTTGCATAAACTGAGAGTCCCTTAACTTTTGAACAATGTGACCAAAAAATATGAAAAAAAGCAAAGGTAGCGTCTAATAAATACTTAAAACTAAAATTATTTCGGAAATAATCGGGTATACCGTCATTGAGTTATAACCGAAAAACTGCTTTTCTAAACAACGACATGTTCTTGCCCGGTTTTTTTGCCATATATATAGAAACCGTTTTTAGTATTTTAATATTTTTATAGACGTTTCTTGCCTAAACTAGTTTTTGCCTGTGTCTCTGGGCTCTTAGATATCAATCATCGCGATAAAAGCTATCCTATATCTATCCACGGGACTCAAACCATAACTATACCAACTTTAATTTAAATCGATTCAGCGGTTCAAGAGTGGAAACATAAATGTCATAGCCATCTTTCTGTTATACGTTGTATATCTTCTTCTATAAACTAACTTCAATACTAATATTATAAAAAGGAAAGATTTGATTGTTTTGTTGATTGTTTGTATACATTGAATAGGCTTCGAAACTACTTGACCGATTTGAAAAAATCTTTCAACATTAGAAAGCTACTTATCGGGGAGTAACATAGACTATAATTTTTGTCAAAAAATATGAGATCCCTTTAAAAATTACAATAATGTTACTCAAGGTATAAAAAACTACGATATTACATCCGTGCGAAGCTAGGGCATGCAGAATAAATATATGAAACTCCGTCTCTATCCCTTATAATAAAATTGCTTCAAAGTAACAAGACAATATTAAACTTTTCAAATTGAAATAGAACCACCTAAGTTACGAGACCACAGGGTCGGACATGATAACACAAATTGCTCTTGCAGCGCCCGAGGTTATACTACCGGACGGTAATTACTTCTCACTAATATAATAAAGTGAGCAGAAATATTAACTCCGTTGATTGGTCCTAGAAAAATTAGTTACAGAAGTTCAAACGAGGAATATTTTGTGTCACTTTCAAATCTTTATTATCATCCTAATCATATTATAAATCCGAAAGTTTGTAAGAATAAATGGATGGATGTATACTTGTCTCTGTCTTGTCTTGTATACAGTGCCAAATTTGGCGGATAGGCCCGGAAAAAAAATCACTGATGATAACAAAAATCTGCCAAGTGCGAGTGGTACTTACACACTGAGGGTTCCGTACATGTGCAACTATCCCTGTTCATCATCATCAGTGACTTTTTTATCTGAGTCTACCCGCCAAAATCCGCCACTGCTTGTAGCTAGTTTTCAAAAAATCAACTGTAAGGATTTTAATGAAAGTTCACGGGAATGTAGTTTATACATATAGGCCATAAAATTGATCAATTATATTTAATAATACGCGTAAATAAAAGGCTTTTTTTTTTGTAAGTATATTATAGGTCACATTTAAATTTAAATGTGGTTAAGAGCTTAAAGCTTTATTACTTACTAGCTGTCGTTCGCGGCTTAGCCCGCGTTAAAACACTTTACCTCGTTAAGGGTTGATTTTCGCTTTCGATCAAAATGTGTTTCTTTATTTACAACTGATAACCAATTTTCAATACGGCGAAACACCAATTTTTACAGATCTCACTTCAAACTGACGGAGTTTCATATAAACTTCCAACCCCTATTTTACCCCCTTAAGAGTTATACCCAAAAACTCTGAAACACGTATTTCTTTATTTAAAACAAAATCTCCAAGCGCAAAATTTTACAGACCGAACTTTTAACTGACGGAGTTTCACACTATCTTGTGACGGAGTTTCATACATACTTGCGACCTCTAGTTTACTCCCTTAGGGTTTAATTTCCCAAAAACGCTGAAACACGTATTTCATTATTTTAAACGAAAAAGTTAAATACGAGAATTTCACTGATCTAACATTAAAACAGACATAGTCTCATACAAACTTGCAATCCCCATTTTACCCCCTTAGGAGACGAAATTGGAAAAATTGTTTCTTAGTAGATGTCTACAACATAAGAGGCATCAACTGCCAAAATTTCACGTTTGTAACCCTAGCGGTTTAGGTTCTGCGTTGATGAATCAGTCAGTCAGGACAAGTGATTATATATGTTTAGATATAATATTCACATAGTCGCTAAGTAGATAAATATGAATGCTATGATAAATAAGATTGAAAATCATGGTAACGGGATCTGATCTATTTATCTGCTCACGACAGATCCACTCATTTCTCGACACTCCTAGAAATTGAACTCCATAAAATAAAAAAGCTACCTGAAAAAATATTCACTTCTATTTTCATACTATAATTTGTAGGCTTTCCTAATATTAAAATGAAACTCTGACACTAATCTCAACAAAACAACTGACAGCACTAATTATAACTTTTAATATTCTGATAAAGTTAAATGAAAGTTTTTTCATTTCGATGACAAGACAATTATGAAAAACATTTTGCCTCTTATACTCTCATTGAAACACAAAGTCATCTGAAAGAGAAAGGTGTTTCAAGAGTGATATATTCGTCTGAAAACATTAATTCAGTTAAATTGATATTATCCATTTGAGAGAAGTTTCTACAATCAGAAAGTCACTTGAGAATATTAATGAGTACCTACTTGTAGTTTTAATCTCTGTTTCATTTATATTTTTATTGGCATGGCATGTCTTACTACTGAACCGGTCGTGGGTTCGATCCCCACCCAGGATAAAACTTTGTGTGATGAGCACGATGGTTTACTCTGTGTATGGGTGTAATATATCTATAATATGCATAAACTTAGGATATACTAAATAATATGTATGTATTTAGCCGATGAGGTGAATAAGTTAAATATGGAACTAACAATTGCTTACACAGAGATCGAAAATACGACCTAAGAAAAGAAATAAAGACTTACCTAATAATTAAAGATACACGTCTACTTTAAAAGGTAATATAATATCTAATAATATCTTGCGACCACTCACACAACGCCCAAACTAAGCGTATTATATATTTCTAAATACATACATATAATAAATAAATAACACAAAGATACAGAATAAACTATCGTGCTCATCACACAAACTTTTATCCTGGGTGGGGATCGAACCCACGACCTTCGGCCAAAACCAATCGGTAGAATCTTTAATTTCAGACTGGATACAAGAAATATTCAAATTGTTACATGAAAAAAATTCAATTAAATTTACAATCTGACTATCAAGGACGAAATGGAATACCTCTCAAATGTATGCGATAAAAAATTAGGCGTTCCTATACATTTTAGGCATTAGCCAGTTAAAAATTCCAGGGATCATAAAAATCTCTTTGGCAATGTTAATATCGCCCGTGTCAACCTTTTATAATTTCGTAAAAATTAATTACAGACTTTATGGTTTGATATGAGCACGGAATTGAAACCCGAAATAGACTTTATCCTAATTAAGCATACCTTTATACCTTCCATTAAATTTTGGGAAAATAAAACGTGAAATAACGAGTTGTATTTTTAAAAGGATTTGGTAATTATTTAATGTTGAAATTGAGTGACGGAAATACTGCGTGGATGCATATGTGTAAACATTTAAGTTCCCTTGTTGTCTCCGTTTAATTCGATCAAACACCGAAAGTAAAAAAGAAAATAGTTGTCTGTAAAGTCGGTTTACGGACGATAACTTAACGTGATAACGTCATAAGATTTTTTTTATTTCCATTTGCAATCAATCGCCAAAACATTGATGACATGGTAAAAAACAACCATGCCTGTGACGTCTTTAATGGACCCGGGCGCATGCGCCCGCCGGCCATAATAATTTAACCTATCAGCAGGCGGAACGCGACATGAGCGGAACGTGAGCGATGACGTCACACTTTTTCGTGAGTGCAGCCGGTCATCGATTTATAAGACGTTTTCACGTCAAAAACCTTCACTCATGAGTCGTGACTGAAATCGCTCAGAAGATCATCATGTCGTAAGTATATCGGACAATGGGTGATTCAGTGGCGACCGAGCAGATCGAGATGTTTGCGAGGTTCAGCAACGTTTCGACTGTCGTGACTGGGTGACCGTTATCGAAACACACCCCTCCGTGCCCGAGGCACGTTAAGGCGTCGGTCCTGCGCCCAATCTCTCCGGTCGTGTCGGATTATGAAAGTGAGGCAATAGAGAGTGCACTTGTGTGTACACATACACTTGTGCACTATAATATCTCCTGTGTAAGTAGGCTACTTTCTAATGAGATTAGCCTCCGTAACCGACATTAACGATATATAAAGTTATATACCTAAATTATTGCACGTGGCTTGTTATATGAGATTAACTTGTGGTATACCTGACGATGTGTCTACGCCACAACAAAGGGTTGCTTTTGATCCTAATCCCTCTTTGTCATGCCTCATTATCATCTTGGAGTAGGCTTTCAGTCCAACCGCATTCATCTAAGTATTAGTTTTTATTAGCAATTGCGAGTTTCAATTAAAATATTTTTTGTTAACCCTAAAGGCACTTACAGTGTTAAAATTAATCTGCTTCGCTTTAATAAATTTAGTAACGGAACTATTCTATTGGGTCAAAATAACGCTAACTAGCTGAATGATGTTTTAATGGAGCAAAATTAAGTTTTCACAATTTTGCAAGTGAGTAGAGAGCATCTACATTGCCATATATTGTGGAAGGTTTTCCACACCACACAACATGCACTCAACTTGTAAAAGGCATCAGATTTTTTTTTATTTAGTCATTCAGTAAAGTGGAAGCATTTTCTACTAATACTGTCATCACTATGCTACATTTCAGTGCCTTTTTAATGTAAAAAGGGCGCCGCTTATGAGCCTTTGGATCGTCATACTTGGGCGTAGAAATGAAAAACATACGCATGCACTGCTATAGACAAACAACCAACAAACGGTGTGTTTATCTAAGTGAGCATTTTCACGGGTGACATTGGCTACTTTATCTTCCATTATAATGAGCACGTTAGCAAATAGTAAGCATGTAAATTGGTTTGGCATCAAATGAAAGGGCTTAATGAGCACATTCAGTTGATACCAAACGCATTACTATATTTGTTTGCATTATTTTTGATTGAAAAAAATTCGCTCTCTTTGATTGTTTGGGCTTTGAAATGGCCTTAAGAGGTTGTCATAGTCGGTTAGAAAGTTTTTGGTAAACCTTCTTCAATAATCGAATCGCATGTTGCCTATACCCTTTTCTGTCATTTTTGTAAGTTGGTACTTCCCATCCACAGCACAGCAAGCTATATACCTACATTATGTACTATGCTTACTGCTTGCGTGAGTTTCATTGCGTTGTTACCTATTATTTTTTATATTAAAATATTAAATTATTTAAATACCTAAATATATTGTAAAAATTCGCATTAAAAAAGTGGCCATAAGTTTTTATTGGCAAGTTCTTTTCTCACGGATTTACTCTTGCAAACTTAGCATTAAATGTAGAATCATTATATTCAAAATGTTGTCTAACGTTCACATGCGTTGCCTTTTGTACCATTGACTTTGATTTTGAAAATACTGTAACCGTTTTGATACTCTATAAATAGCGTTCTTAACAGTTTTGCCAACGTTTACGCTTAAGACTTTTTTCAAAATGTTCTAGTGTTCTGGTTTTATGAACAGTTTCAGACTAGCGTTTTTCACGCGCAGATAAACTCGTTTTTGGAAGCGCATGCAGAGGCATATTAGGCGCACTTTGCCACACGTGCAACTCGTACGAGCGTTGATACGCTTATAAGCTCGTATAAGCGTGTTGATACTAACTGACTTACTACTACCGGTTCGAGCGAACACACCGAAATATGTCCGTGTACACGAGTTTGGTTTGTTGAAGCGCGAAATGTAGCGCACGTGTAAGCGCGCATGCCATATACGCGCTACGACCATATACACGAAGAAAAAAACGCTAGTCTGAAACGATGTGTGGTGTGATGTGATACCAAAGATGTGTTATTATATTATAGGAACAGTAAAAAATTACTTCTCAGTACTCGTTAGAAATGAAACCAGTACAAAGAAGTTAATTTGTTTTACTAAAAATATGTGACAGCAATGATATTAGAGAAACTAAATTGCATAAAGTTGTGCACTTCTTAATTAAAGTACGCTATTGCAATTAAGACCTATGCCATCGTTAAGATTCGAGTAATAAAGTGAACTTTACCGACTGTGCCAGATGTCGCATAGTTATGAGTTTGAGTTATTACTTCCTTCGTGAATTCATTATTACTCGCAATAAATACGGTGGGTGGATTCGTGAAGATTGCGTGAAGACATTCAATAATTAGTGTCTTGATTTGTATGCTTTTGAATTTAGAGTCACTTTTTAAATGAATTACACAGTAGTCTTTCAGATATATTATGCAATTGTAAGCATGTTGCATAGAGTAACTAAAGGAGACAAGAACATATTTCTTTCATATAATAAAAGAAACATTAAGAATAGTGTTGGACACGAACTTATTTAGTAGGTGTTTTAGTGGTTAAAGTGAATTTTAAATTACTCATTAGTCTCTATAGACAAGACTGTAGTGGCAATGGTGAACTTTATAGTGCATCACAGAAAAACTATGTAATTGATTTGAATTTACCTTTTTAGAAAATACTGTAAAATTTTTAGTTCTTATAGAAACAGGATTTGCCGGCGGCTTCACATGCGCTATTTTTATTTTGAAGTTTTTAGAACTTAAGTTTCGTAAATGCCTTGCCTACTTCATAAAAGAAACAATTCTATAAAATTCAGTTCTCTAGATTCAAGAATTTAGTCAGGTTAATGAGTCAATGGACGAGTCACGACTTTTAATATTATAAATAGATAGTTAGGACTAGTTCATAGATTCGGAGTAAACTAAAAACTACTAAAAATAGGCTCAACCCTCTCCCACGCTTTATCATGACTAAGTGGCGACCGAGCAGACCGACATATCTGTGACATTAAGTAACGTTACCACAGTCGGTCTATGGATGGGTGATCGTTTTCAAATATTGTCACACCTATGTGCCTCGGAGAGCACGTTAGTCTGTTGATCCTGCGCCTAAGCTCTGTCCGGTCATCTTGTACTTGTTACTATAATATCTCCTGCCTAACTACGCAGACTAGCCAACTGGCTAGTATCTTTCTCAACTGATTAGCCGCCGTAACCGACATCGGTTAGAAGACTATTATCATATCATATCTAGCCGCTGCCCTTCAAATCAATCACCACATTTCAAACAACTTCACTTGTATTTATATTATCACAGAAAATTCACCACGAACCATTTGAACTTGTATATTATGTGTTACCGATTTTCTGTATCGTAAACACGAGCATATGTACTCCAAAAGAAAATCCCTTAGTAAATCTATAAAGGTCCCCAAAGGTTGTATAAAGACAAAAGAAAAACATTTTACTTTGCTTAAAGCCTTATATTTACATATCGTTAGCGCCAAATGAGAAGGAACTAAGTAATGTAAGCACACGTAGGTTTTATCTGCCCTGTTTACTTGGCCGTGTTACTGAACAAAAACAGAATAGGGATAATCGTGTTCTTCCTGATTTTTTTTGGTCATGTAAAAGGATACCAATTGATTTTTCAAAAACGCTGAAACATGTTTTACTCTGTTTTTTAAACCAAAAAGTCAAATAGGAAATTTCACAGATCTAACTTTTAAACTAATGATTCTCTCATTACCTATATCCGACTCTGTAAAAGAACTATGTGTTACAGCTTCAGTGTTCCCACAGTGATTTAGCAATTGTAGAGGTCTCAATTGGATTGACATATCTTTACAGATAAAAATCCCTAATTAATAAGAAAGAATAAAAAAAAAACTTTTAAACGAACGGAATTATGTAAAAAATTGCAAGCCCTATTTTACACCCTTAGGAGTTGATTTTTCATAAACGCCGGTCTTCTTAATTTTAAACCAATAAGCGAAATACGAAATGTAACTTGGTTCAAAATGGACTGAGTTTCATTTAAACTTATAACCACTATTTTCCCCTTAGGGATGTATTTCAAAAAATCCCTTTTTGTCGGATTGTATTGTCATCGGTCCTTGATAAGTGGGTGAAGTTTCATTTCAATCCGACGGCCTGAAGTAGGTGCAAAATAACCCCTCAAAGATTCCGTTACATAGATACATGCTCGTAGAAACGTAGAAATAGATAAATAGCAAGCTAATAAAAGCGTGTTAAAAACAAACTGTTCTTACTGGATAATAGTGTTCTTACTGATTTTTTTTGGCCTTGTTTAAGGATACCAAATTGTGACGCCGAATGTAGAATAACACTCGTCCCAACGTTGCTACCAATGCTATTTTCTAGATCCACATGTTGGACGGGTGGCGTTGGGACTAGGGTTGCCAACTTTTATTAGAAGAAATAGAATGTATCTGATTTCAAAGAAGGTAATTTAAAGAGTACAGACTTAAAAAATATTATCAAAAATTCCAAATTTTTAAAAAGGTATTTTTTGGTACTTTTCATTGTTTTCTGATGACTTTCACTAGTATAGTAAACATTGTGTAAAAAAAGAGTAGGCATACACGATATAGAGTACAATACTCTATTTTAGAGTACGGTTGGTAAACCAACTTGGACTGATGTTGGGGCCAGCGTGTGGAGCCGGTGTTAATGTTGAAAGTGGTGTAAAGTTCTGTAACTTTTTATTTGGTTTAATAAAAAGCTTAAGTATACTGTAGTAAATAAACTGTTTATTTTGCAGTTGTTTGTATTTCTCTATTTTTGAATAGCTATTATCAATATTTTACAGGACATTGACGCTAATTTTATGTCAAGAAATTTAATTTCGAGTGCTATTTTTATAGTTTTATTCCCTTTATATATATTATATTGACAATACAAATATACTTATAAACGATACATAAGTACATTAATTTAGGTACGTAAATAAATGATAAGGGCATTTATTTGCGTACCTAAACTTTACTTTTTAATAGCTGTGTTGTGTCATCATTTTAAATCTTCGTTAAAGAAAAATATTATGATCGGGAAAAAACACTTTATTCCATCCTGTCCTACCAGCCGTCCGATAATCAACACCTTTGATATACAAAATTTAGTTCATCCCGAAACTGTATTTTGTCTGTCACATAATAAATTTGTAATAAAGTTATGACAAGAGAGCACTTAACTTGGTATCTGTGCTACTTTTAAAATTTACGTGTTTTTTACTGTTTCCATTAATATTGTTTACATTTTTTTGTTTTAACCAAATATGAATATGAAAATTGCCATGTGGAATTATATAAACGGCTGTACTTACTTTATCTATCTATAAAAT
Organism: Herminia tarsipennalis; assembly: GCA_945859575.2. Lineage (NCBI taxonomy): Eukaryota > Metazoa > Arthropoda > Insecta > Lepidoptera > Erebidae > Herminia > Herminia tarsipennalis. Next base: position 20,738,282 of record OX243835.2, read on the forward strand.
TTCACGCAAGATACACGCTAAGACATGCTATAAAATTTCTTTAAACTAGCAAGTGAGTTTAACGGGAGCTGTAGTAGTTCCCTTTAAACTCACAAGCTAGCTTTTAGGTTGCTTTTGAATACCCGTAGATAAATAAAAATAGTTACCTTTCAGCTTTTTATTAGCGTGTATGTTCGTGTTACACGGCCGATTTTTTAGGAGCCATTATCGGACTGTTACAGATTGTGGATTGCAGCTGTGGTAGTTCCTACATCAGACAAACCAAACGCACAATAGCGAAAAGGGTTAAGGAACATATCGCGGCTGTGAAAAAGCAACAGACAAACAAGTCAGCAATAGCGGAACACTTGCTGGATGCGGGATCCAATCACTGGATTGAACTACATAAACCACAGGTCCTCTCCACTGACCGTCACTATTACTCCAGGATGGCGCGAAAAGCGGTTGAAATAAAAAAAACACGTCAATTTCAACCAAGAAGATGGATATCGTTTGTCAACATCGTGGAATCCCGTGATCAGCAAGTGTATACACCGCCGAACAAACATTACACGCCAGTGTGCAGATGTCGTTAGTGTTGTGTGTCGAAGTACCTACCGACGGTTCCGTAATAGTGAGTGATAAAAATCAAGCGAGGGTAGTTTCCGAAACCCGCGCTTCTCGAAGGCGACGCTAAGCTGAACCAGTGCCGTGACCACGGCCGTTGCAATACGGTCGAAACATCGGGAAATAAACAAAGCCTTAAAATAAAATATTTACGCGATTAAGACCAGTAGCTTATAAAATTCTATAATGTTACAGATTCTTGATTGCTTTTATTTCTTTTTAGTCATTTGACAGGTTTTTTGAAAAAAAATTAAGGTTTTATATGAACTTGTTTAATTAAGTAAATATTTTCGGAAATAATCGCTCCGAAAGTTGAAAAACAATGAAAAAAATGCAACGCTTAATAAATACTTTCAACTAAAAATATTTTCAACACGATCTAGCACGTCTTTGAGTTATGGCCGAAATACTGCGCTTCTCAACAAAAGGACGTAATTGCCATGTAAATGTGCTCTTTTGCTGGTTCACTTTTTCGTATTTTTAGTCGATCGTATTTTTCATATGTAGTGCATTTATTTGTAGCAACAGCAGCGGAACCCTACACTGAGCATGTTTTGACATGCTCTTGCCCGGTTTGATATTTATCTGAGAACACATATAACTTTTTACAGAGTTGTCCTACTTATTTCAATAATTCTTTTATATTTTATTGTATAAGGTATAAGTTCAACGTTGGTCCCATTATCATCAGGTTAGGATCTGATGATGGGATTCTAGGGCAATCCAGGGAACTATTTTGTAGTAATTCGTTCATTTACTCTTTAAAAGCACAATTTTGCGAAATGGTATGAAAAATTTATTATGAAGACCACTAGCCTGCGGAATAAATGGTTTAACTTTTGCGTTTTCGATAAAGGTACTCTAAGCTCCCCAATTTATGCTAGCCACAATACATAATGGTGTACCTAATGAAGTTGATGGTGAAGTACCATATCAACTCCTCAACAAGTAACGCCCCTGCATCGGGAAAACAATATTTTGCAAAACAATATAAGTAGAGCAATTGTAACTTAGATAAATTAGAATTATACAAAAAGACTCACTAAAAAGCCAGAAAAAAATAGTTGTCTGTAAAGTCGGCTAACGGACGATAATTTTACGTGATAATGACATAAGAAAACATTGATAACGTTGTAATAAACAATCATGCCTGTGACAGCTTTAGTTCCAATTGTATCACATGCCACTGCCATCACCAGTGACAGCTTTAGTAACCAACCAACCTGAGGGATCATGCGGATATTGAAAGGGAACGGAGGGCTTTGTCGAGGAGAGTGAACGTGATAATCCGTAGGTTTGCACGCTGTTTCAAGCAAGTTAAGTTAAAACACTATTTGGAGCGTTTTGTTCATCGTTATACACGTGCAGCCTATCGATATATATCGTACATTCTCGACGCACTGCAGGATCGGGGCAGACCCAACACGGCCCTTAACGGGATATTTTATTATACTGTCCAGTCCTTCAAAATTATTTCATGTTTGTTACTCTGTTAACTGCTAAGTTATTATAGAAATGCTTCAAAGGAATTTATCTTTAACCCTAACAGTGTATGTATGTATAAAACTATAATTTCATTGATCTATTTTACTGTTGTGAATTGGTAATGTTTGGTAAGAGATATGTATTTAGTTACTGAATAATCACATCAATAAAAAGGTGTCATTGATTAATGAATAAATAAACATTGTAATTAAAAAAAAATATATATTATAACCCGTTCAGGGCCGTGTTGGATCTGCCCCGATTCTGCAGTGTGTCGGGAATGTTTGCAGAAGCACGCACCGACTGCTTACACACTACCATTCGCAGGCCGTGCACGTCCCTTGTACGCAGCCTTGTAGGGTGCGGGCCAGCTCCAACACTGTCCTGGCGATAATTGCTGCTCCATTTGACTGTCCATATATTAGACATTGTTGTGCCAGACCAGAACCGAATGGAGGGAGAGGGCCGTCCCCAAATGATTTGGGAAGAGGCACGGAGAAAGAAGAGTGTTTTTAACATCTTGTAACTATAACTTGTTATCCGACTGACCCAGCAGGATGGGAAATGTTTTTCGTTCATATGTATAAGTTTAAATTGGTAAGTCACCTAAAAATATGTATGTAACTTAAAATTTATAGGCTATTTTAGTTGTGTTTTTATTGCTTAGTTAATTAAAACGTTATACTATCAACAAATTTAATTAGCATTTCTTTCTAAAAACTAATGGTTGTCTGTGAAGACGGTTTATAAGAAAACATTGATGAGATGGAATAAACAACCATGCCTGGGACAGCTTAAGAGGACCCGGGCACAAGCACCCGACCGCCACGATACTTCTTATTCTTCGCTTATCAGCAGGCGGAACGGACGTAACCGGAACGTCACCGGAACGTGAGCGGTGACGTCATACTTTTACTTGAGTGCAGGCACTTATCTCTTTTTTCAAAAGGTCTATTAAAACAGAATTTACTCAAAACCAATGTTAATTACATATACTATAAAAAAATAAATTATAAAAATAAAAAAAACCCGCCTGCACATAAAAGATGGAAACAAGATCCCCTACATAATTATACAATTTCATGCAGTCGGAGGCACTTTACTAAGTTCGTCGAGATTCATTAATGCCTCCCACTGCATGAAATTGTATAATTATGTAGGGGATCTTGTTTCCATCTTTTTGTGCAGGCAGGATTTTTTTATTTTTATAATTTTTTTTTTAAGATGAAATTGATTTTTTGATAAACATTCTTGTTGTTCAAATTTTTAAATTATAGAGCTTTTTTTAAAAAGTGGGCCCTCTATTTAGCGTTTACACTAAAAAACGACCAGTTAATTTTTTGTTGTTTAGTTACGTTGTATTTATTTTAGAAGTCGGTAATATTTATTGCATTTTTATTTTTGCTTTTAACGAAACAATTTTTTGTGTGACATCTGCTTTTCGTGTTCCATTGACCAACAAAAAAATCGTACACTGATTATGCAACGTGTGCGACCATCTACTAGCCACTAGCAATTCTTTCCGGCTTTGTACTTACCGTCACTTTTCGTCAAACTTTCAGAAAAAAATATTTATTATGTGATAGTGAAAATCACAGGTGTCCTCTTCTTGGCGTGATGACAACCATTCAAATCTGTTAGATTAATTTAGATGAATTAAACGCTTAAAGAAAGAGACGCATAACGTAACTTTTTACTTTACTTAATACCAATAATACTAATGATATTATTATCTTCTTTTAAACTAGTAACTGCCTGATCACACAAACAAACAAAACTATCATCATTCCAGTACATAAATTCCTCTGAGACTGGCATTAGATTTCATAGAAAACCAACTTCTTAACGTAGAAAATCGGACTGTTTCCAATTACAGAAGTTTCGACTTTGTAATATTAGTATGATTGCGAAGACCAGACGTGACCTCGCCTAGTTCCAAATTATAAAACAGATCATTAGTTTAGCCGTGTGGAAAGGTTCACAAACGACTTGCCTTTTGTCGAAACAATCACTGAAATTTGAACTAAACTTATCCTGTACGAACCCTTTTTGCCTATAACCTGATTTGTTGATTGCTACACAATCTGGCTAGAACCAATATAGAACAAATTAGTGGGTTCTTTTTTATAAACAGACGAATGGTACGAAACATAAATCGTCCGGGATTGAAGAAGATCATCGTTCGGGATCACAGCGAGCAAGAAAATCATGATTTTGATGACGACGTTAAGGCGTAAATATATATCGGACCCACAATTTTTTTACAAGTCTAACATAAGTTGAACTACTTTGATTTAGTTTTTTGTTGGTCAATTTTGTGGATAAAAGTATTGTTTCAATATGTTCAGTAATTTATAGGAGTAGTTTTTTTTTATTACTTTTTTATTTTGTACCTCAACGATAATACGACGATAGAGGAGGAGATTTGATTTTACACGTCTGATTACGTTTTATTTAGTTAAATGTGATTGCAACATTTTTTATTGTTGCTCCGCTCCTATTGATCGTAGCGTGATATTATACAGCTTATAGCTTTTCTTGATAAATGAGCTGTTCAACACTAAAAGTGTTCAATTTGAACCAGTAGGTCCTGAGATTATCGCGTAACCAAACGAACAAACTCTTTAACTTTATAATATTATGGTATATAATGTAACCTGACGCTTGTTAATACCCGACGCAAAAGGAAGGGTTTTATAAGTTTATACCTATATACCTGTATGTCCATCTGTAGCATCGTAACGCAAAAATAAATGGATGGATTAAGATGCCTTTTTTTCAATGGGAATCTAGTTACATCAGTATATTTCTTAGCTGTTTTGAAGATATATTAAGTATTATTAATGTATTATTTTTAAAGTAAATTAATCATCTTTTACATTCAATACACTTGTATCACCTTAATTATAGTCCTTGTGTCAACTAAATTACGATGCTAAGCAGTGTAACATAACATAATTTATATGAATTATCTATACAGCAGTGATATTAATATAATGTAAAAACGAAGCCCATAAAATCCAAGCACCTCATAAAAACACTGTTAAAATAACTATTATGAACACATGAAGTGGATAAGTAATTTGAATAACGATCGCACTTGGCCTTTGAAATACAAACAGAATAATTGTACTTATAACTCGTTCCTTTCCTAACAAAACATAATAAAAAACGAACCCTACAATGAGCATGAGTGGCAATAAATCTTGAAACGCAAACACTACAAAATACAGAGAATACAGAAAGTCAGTTCCATACGTACTTTGTTCTAGCGATGCATAGAATTTATACATATTTGAAAAAAAACCCGTCCGATTTAAAAAGGTGCGTGCTGGTATCCGATTAACAAGAAAATAAGTGAGAAAAAATATTATCGTTTTTTTATAATTGTGAATTTCCCCAAAGTATCAAATGATATTCTATAGCAATATCAATCAGTTAAAATAATTAGCTGTAAATTATTAAAGATATTTCGTTTTACGAGTAATGTTAATGTTAACGGGGGTTATCTCACCAACAAGGTATGTAGCTTGGCGAGGAATATTTAAATTGTAATTTTATTATACACTTACCATTAAAAAAAAGTAGGTACTAGTAAATAATATCATTTATAGTACCAATAGCAAATTCTCATTTGTGATCATTCAAAAGTTTCATTGGTGGTCTAAGGACTCGCCGCGTCGCCGCTGCCTCTATTGAAATCAAACTTTATACTTAGTATTTTAGACTGATATGGAGTTTAAATTTGTTGCTCCAAAACGACTACAAATTCACGGTGTGTCCATAAAAAAACATTAATAGAATGAGATCATGATACTTAACAGCACTTTAATGTAGCGGGCACGGTTTTGGACATGAAATTTGTGTTCTTAACTGGTCCTAAGTATTTCGAAATTCCGTATCCGTGAGCGATGTCTAATTGTTTGAGCGTGTTTGTATCAAACTATCTCTCTGTACTTTCAGTATTTTGTACAAACAGCCACTGGAATAACAAGAGGTTGAATTATTTTTAGAGACAACATTAACTTTTAGAAGCAAAATAGAAATACAAGTAAGTACTTCCCTAAGTGACTGTTCGCTTTTAAAGGATTGACCCAAATAAATAATCGGGCGATACAACTTTTTAACTGAATCTGCAGTTTGTAGATATACGAAAATTTTCTGCGATTTGTCATCTGTATTTCTCTGAAGTAAGTTTACTTTAACCACAAAATTTATCAGTCAATCCAATCTCGTCTAGTAAAGTAGTTTTACTTGAAAATTTTAATTACGGGTTGCATATGGCCAGAATTAAACATTTTCTAGACCTATTTTAGGAGTTGTAAAAATGGTGGCAGACTAACCTGTCGTCATTTTTACAGCTCCACGTTTATCATAAAAAAATACTTGTATATAAAGTGTGTAAAAATACTTGTATATATATGTATATAAAGTGTGTTGTTGTATTAAACAGTTGACCTTGGCAAATATTTACCAAAAATTTAACTTAAAAAAAACTATTTCAATAATAATTAAATTAACTTTGTTAACTGTAGATACCGTGATGCAAAACTTGTACTGGCAGTGGACATAGTCTTTAAATTACTAAGTACATAATAATAATAAAAAATCTTTATTCACTGGAGACTGGTATCGAAATCTAACAGATTTCAAATCATTTACTTATCATAATATCTACTGTCTTAGAACGTTAAACTTTACAGTTTTATGTACCTACATACATACACTTTTGTCACAATATAAAATACTAGCTGCCTGCCCTGACTTCGCACGGGTGTCATATCGTTGTTTTTTGTACCTTGAGTTTTGCTTTTTAATCGTGAAAGAATTTTAAAAATCGGTATAAGTCACACACAAATATACAATTTTTTCCACTTTATTAATGTAGATTGTCTAGAGGTATTGACACAAAACTATTCTTTTCTCAAGTTTCAAGCTGCCCCATACCCAATTTCATTTAAGACAACTCGGTAGTTATAAAGACTTGAAACAAACATAGCATTAGCTTTATTATGTTAAAACCCACAGATACTATGACATGGCTTAGTTTCCCGTGTAAGATAAGTTTGTTGTTAATATGTGTCTCGAAACTTGTATGATCCTATTACTAATCTACAACGGCCTGATCCCATTTCTTATGGTTATCAATGTCCTATAAAAGTATAATCCGGTTGCGCATAAAGTAAATGTTTACACACATAAAGCGACCTTTCTATCCTTGATCGACTGTTTGATTTCGGATTATGGTAATGTGGACACTGCAGTGGATACCGAGTGGGAACAGTTGCAATTTATATCGCTATATTTCTACAACTGACCGAATTTGAATAGTATATAGGAAGATAGTGTGTGTTCAGCAAATCTGGTTCTGATACGTCGTATGCCGCAGGCTATTTGGGTCAACAAAATCGTATTCATATTGGTAAACTGGTAGCAGACCACTGTAATATCTTGAGCAGCGTTTTATTCAGTATTTTGTTGCTTATGCTTAATAGAAACAGTTTTATAACTATTTTAGGAAAAATGTTGCATACTAATGGCCGAACACTTTAACATTTGCGCAGGCGGGTTTTTCATTTTTAAATTTATTTTTTTATGAAATATTTTACCACAAATCAGTACTTACAATGTGCGCTTCAGCTACAAAGGTTGAAGAGTAGGCATAGAAAGAAAGCTTAAATATAACAACAAACATCGTTCACAGGCACGGAATTTCAAAACATCTTCGGAACAAAGAGGTCCGAGATTCCTTGCCCATGTGTACGTTGCTCTAACGCGTTTGGATGAAGCTTACGAAATTTTGTACTTTTAACGGGAAAGTAAAAATAAGGGTTTTAGGTCGGGCTATGAATGTAGGCAGAATAACATTAATTACACCAACCACATTTTACATCTAAGTACCTACCTATCCCAGAATAAAAAACAACGCATAAATATGTAAAGCCGGCAAAAATATTAGGTTATAAAGAAAAGTGACTAAGAAAATTATGTCACTTTTTTGACTTAATTTATTTCAGAATGCCTGAGGCTGAAAAAGAAAGTCTCTTTTGTTTCGTAATGCCCGTAATATACATAAGCTAAAGTAATATGAGCGGAACAATCAGATTTTACGTATAAAAATAAAAACAAAGAAGGTTATAATCCGACAGCCGTTTCGACACCGAGCGGGGAAGCAACGTTGATCAAATATGAATTATTTAGATTTAAGCAGATTTTGAAGTGATAAGAATAAGTCTTAAATCATTTTTACCCGACTGCGCAAGAAGGAGGGTTATATTTTTCGAGTGTATGTATGTATGTATGTATATTTCATTGGCATCTCTAGAGCCTAAATAGCTTGAGGATTTTAACTTGAGAAGTATCATTAGATTTGTCTCAGTTGTGAGAGTGACATTTTTGGCCCCAAAATATTTCAGTTAATAATTTGAAGTAGGCGAGTTTTTTGTTTTGTAATAATTTTTATCATTATGATTTTATTATAAAAATAATAATGACCTAGATCAACTAAATAAAGGTTTCTTAGACCGAAACTTTGTCTTTTTCATTAGTTTTGTTTGTTCGAGTTGACATAAAATTGCCGGAATAGATTTTTATGAAACACCGGGCTATTAAAATACAAAGGTACAATAACATTCCTGTTCACGAGTCATACTACGACTCATAAAAACAAATCATTTCCATGTTCAAATTGCATTTCACATGTTTGCAGTGTGGCCCGCAGCAATATTAAAATTTTTAGGTGAACTTTTTTTTAGCCATAAACCTTGTGAACACTTTACAAAAATAGGAAGTGCATGTCGTTGGATTTTGCGCTTCTTTTGCATATCTGAGCCTTGGCTGTTGTCCAGGAAGGCATAACGGATACCCGGTTATGGTTATCCGGATTTCTGCTTTCAATGTTTAGTTTCTGTTTAAAGGAAAATATTTCCGCTTGGATAAGGGATATCATAAAATGTTAGAGTTAAAAATAGGCACTTAACAAAATGCAAATACTATTCCGCACCTTTATGCTACGTTTTTGAGAACTTTAAAACGGCTGTTTTTCTAGATATTTATTCCATTACAAAGACGTGGTTGTTCTCCTAAACAAAGTTTAAACTCAATACATACTTTATTATAGACTAGCTTCGACTGACTGGCTTCGCACTTGAGTAATTACATTTTTGCAATTTTCGTAGGAATCTCTAATGTATTGACAGTAAAATATAGCCTATGTTACTCTTCGATGATGTAGGTTTCTAATGATGAAAGATTTATAAATCGGTCTAGTATTTTTTAAGTTTATTCGTTACATACAAAAATACAAATCTTTCCTCTTTATAATATTAGTACAGATGTAGATATACCTACATAAGTAACTACCTATTTGCCAATGTAGGCACTATTTTCAATTTCATGTTAACCGAATCTTAAGCTATCAATCAGTCGGTACTAATCGAAAAGGCTTCGACACTCAATTTTATACTGTAGAAAATGTTGCCTTGAGTTAGGTTCTCACAATACTTTGTGTTTATTACAATAGTTCAAAAGTATTTTTACAAAGATGGTATTTCCTGTTCGGAAACACAAGTTGATTTAAATATTAAAATAATAAATAATATCTTGGGACAATTCACACAACCCTATCTGATCCCAAACTAAGCAGAGTTTGTACTATACAAACCGATTAACAGATAAACATTCTATTTTTTTTTAAATATTATATCGGTTACTAAATACATACATATTAAAGATAAATTACACCCAGGCAAAGAATAAACCATCGTGCTCATCACACAAAGTTTTATCGATCGAACCCACGACCTTCGTCTTAGCAGTCAGGGTCACTAACCACTAGACCAACAGGCCAGTCAATTGATAAATTGCAAAAAGTTTTAATGTAAATAAACCCTTAAGCATCTGTCAAATGGATCAATAGTGTACCTACCTATCATTGACGTATAGACTTGGACTGCACCTTAATCTCACAAAATTGACCGCTCTCTAGAAAGAGATAATTTGTGTACAATACCTGTCAAAGAGACATGGCCGCGCGAGTTTTTTCTCTCTTTCACGCTTTGCAGTCAATATTTACTTTTTAATTGAAAGGGATGGCATGATCCAGGTCTATATGTCAATGATACCTACATACCTACGTATTTATCTATGTAGGTATCGACCTTTTTGGACTTTACAAATACAATAAATGCATTTTTGAAAGATAGAAAAATTTGAAATCCAGACTCAGGAATCGAACCCGAGACTTCCGTAGCTAAACCGGGGCAATTAAGGAACTATCACGGCTTAACTAACGACTAGATGTCGCTGCGAAGGCCTAAATTTCGCGAGCAACAAGAGATAGAAAAATTCGAAATCTAATAACATAGTCCAGATAGGTGGTTCGCTTTGAGTTCGAGTCTGGATTTCAAATTTTTCTATCTTTCAAAAATGCATTTATTGTATTTGTAAAGTTATTGGCAAGAAATGCCTATAAAAATTACTTTTTGGACTTATTGATGCCCATACTTGTGTCAGTGGCCACTAGTCTAGTGGGTGGAGGGGTACGTGAATTACTCGTCCACCGACCAGTGGAAAAGTGCAGTAGGTACGCGGGTCAGGACCCCTTCTGTTCTTCTTTCACAGTCTCTTTACACTGTATAAAAGACAAAGAAATACAACTTGACAAAGATTTCATCAAAGCGATGAATTCTGATTCTAAATCTAACTACCCAAGAGATTTATAGCGAGGTCGTACGACAGTGATAAATGTTAATTACTGACGTATTTAGCATAATTAATCCATCACTGTTTTGGCATTAAATAATTTATTTTCGATGGCATTAATGTCTAAATCACGAATTACGAGCGGACAGTATAATTTAATCATTACAGTTAGTATATACCTAAATAGGTAGTTTTAAAAAAAATACTTTTGTCAAAAAATCCATCTATCTAGGTAGCTTTGAATGAGGTTAATTTGGTAAATACCTACGGAGTTTTAATAAAGTTGTAGTAATTAACTAGAATTATTTTAATTTTTATTAAACATAACGCTATGCAAACATGAACTGTTTTTGAATAAATATTGTACAAATATTGTTAGATTTTAAAATGCAATACATAGTAAAATAAAAACATTTCCCGCTTTAAATGTCTCTGTAACACCTAAGCCAGGTTTGTCATCATCTACCAATATAAAACTCCTTGACAAAAATATTTTTATGTTTTATGTAATGGGTAATAGAATCCCTACTTAATATAAAAATGTGAATGTAAGTTTGTTTGTTACGCTTTCACGCGAAAACTACTCATCCGATCATCATGAAACTTTGTACACATATTCTATCCTATCGAGGTATTAGAAGTAACATAGGATTATAAAAAAAGGGAAAATTTACGCAGACGAGTTTGCGCGGGACAGCTAGTATTAAAATATAGTCAAATGCGAAATTTATTTTACAACTTAATTAACTATTTTAACAACAAACATTAGTTACACTGTCAGTTTTGTGTACAATCAATCTACAAAGTGATTTTGAAGGAACTTTTTATCTTGTGATGGGTAACATTTACTGGACACTTGGAAGAAGACGAAAATTCCAACTTTTCTCCGCAAAATTGTTCAGCTAATGCACTCCATAGTTATTCTATCTTTTTTTTAAAAATTATTTATACACAAAATATATACAATTTTATTTACATAATATTTTCTCGCCAAACTGTAATGTTTGATGGCGAGACGCGCTCTTGTTTAATAATACTCGTAATATATATTTTTAAAACAATAAAACTACATACTTAACCACTACATTTACACACTAATAACTACCTACTGACGTAACAATAATTTATTTTTTTAATAGATACCTACATACTACAATCAATCAGAGACATGCAAAACATTGCGGTCACTCTGTGCACCGCCACCAGCACCTGCCGCATCTCGGCCATCGAGAAGCAAGTCTCTCAGTTTGGACATCAACACACCTTTACTTAACTTAGGTTTCTGTCATCTCTATGCATGAGATACGGGTTTATCTAGGTACTGTCGAGTGATAAACGATAAACTCAGCTGTCATTATATTCAAAGCTGTGCGTACTGACCTCTGTAGGTACTAACTATAAAAAACATCCATTAGAATTTGACATTACGGACGAAAAGTTGTAAAAATTAAATGGAAGTCTTACTTGTGTAACAAGGATAGCAACAACGGCCATTTGTCGTAATGAAATACTATACAGAATACCGTCTTGTGATTCCTTCTTGTGAATTTTGTACTGGGTAGCCAGTCCAGCAGAGTAGTATAGAGGTCAGTGGCTGTGCGTAAAACCCGTGGCCCGGCTACACGTTCCGTCATACCTGCGAGCATGAATGCACAAACCGGTTTGTGCATGCAAGAGCCCACGTATATAAGAGCGACTTGCGTAATCGTTGATATGTTGAAGATTGGACTGCGCAGTTTTGGTTTGTATGATTTTACTTAGCGTGTCTAACTGTAGCGTGGCCGGTCATTCAAGCCACGCTACAGTCCAATTTTTTTTTACTCTGAGGTTTGCACAGGTTACATTATTCACGAGCTTACCTGCACGTGTGGCTACTCTACGGTTTTCTGTCTTTTTTGTACAGTTATGACTGAAGTTTTGGACTGGGCAGGCAAGACGGAGCGTGTAGCTGGGCCTTATCTGTGCCAATAAGGTATACCTACATACTTATACAGACTGCCTCTGTGGCGCGGTGGGAGTCTATCCGACTACTACGCAAGAGGTCGTGGGTTCGATCCCCACCCAGGATAAAACTTTGTGTGATGAGCACGTTGGTTTATTGTGTCTAGGTGTTATTTATCTATAATATGTATGTGTTTAGAAATATATAAGTATGTTTATCAGTTGTTTGGTTTCCAAAGTATGTACAAGCTCTGCTTAGTTTAGGATCAGATAGCGCTGTGTAAGCTTGCCCAAGATATTATTATTATCACTGGCCGATTGGCTAGAAAATCGGCTAGGTAGCCATTAACTAAAGAAGATGGAAGTAAATATTACTTATTATAAATGATATATTTATATACAGAAGACATATTTACAAAATCACTAGCTGTTGCCCAAATTTTCCTCGCGAAAGACGCGCGACTTCTATCGCGTGGAAAATTTAAAAAACAAATGTATCCCACGGGAACCGTCATTTTATCATATCATTTTGTTATCATTTTTCTGGGATAAAATGTAGTCGATGCAACTATAAACTATGTATGTACCAAATTTTATCAAGATCGTTCAGATGTGATTGAATAACAAACATCCTTTCATCCATCTAAACTTTCGCATGTATAATAGTAGATAATTAGATTCATAGAAATAAGTATCAATAAATCATTTTGAGCGTTATGATTCAGGTCAGGTCCGACAAATACCTACGTTAAAGTTAAAGCAAAATACTTTTTAGTCACAGTATAAAAACAGCTAATCTTAAAATGCTTCTTAAAACAAGAAAACGGTGCAAACCTTTGTATGATTATTTTCATTCAAAGAAATTCGCAAATAGAATTATAATACTTTACCTTTTTCCGAGTACCTCCTTATTAAGGCGGAACACAATCTCAGTATGGTTTCAATTGTATTGTACATTTCCTTACAACCGTCGTCATTATGAGGGTACAATATTATTGTACACCGCATAAAACGCCATCTTTGACTTCCCTTAGCGTCTATTTAGACCCTGTCATTCTTACGGGTTGGTAGATATACATAACTTTGTTTTATTTTTTCCTTATTCACATTTTCGGCGAGTGAAAAATATTATAGGCACATTGTTTTTGAAATACCACATATATGTTTATAGTACACTAGCTGTCCCGCGCAACTTCGTCTCCGTAAATTTTCCCCGTTTCTGCAACATTTATCATTACTGCTCCGCTCGTGTTATGATGTTATATAGCCTAGCCTTCCTCGATAGATGGGCTATCCAACAGTGAAATAATTTTTCAATTCGGACCAGTACCTAGTTCCGGAGATTACCGCGTTCAAACAAACAAACAAACTGTTCAGCTTTATAATATTAGTATAGATACATAGATGTTTATAGATGTTTATGGAACTAATAGAAAATAAAAAAATAAATTATAAAAACAAAAAAAACCCGCCTGCACAAAAAAGATGGAAACAAGATCCCCGGTATTTTTTTATTTTTATAATTTATTTTTTTATTTAATACTTTTTAGTAGTTGTAGGATGTAATCGATGTAGCAACTTACTTTTATAGCAGCTATTGTCAAGTATTGAAAATTGAAAAAACAATGGTTGCTAATTAACGTTTTTAGTATTACAGTCATAATCATGTTATATCTTTTTGAAATGCTTTTGATGAGCTCTTTAATTTGATACCCATATTGCAGTATTCGAAACAACTTTTTTTTTTCACACCTCTTTATTTTGACAAAAATTGTTTTTTAAAAAAGTCACCTATCTAAGAACACTTGGGCGATTAAGACGAATCTAACGACGTGTGAATTGTATAAATGTGAGTGGATTGTGAGATATCAGGTAATAAAGAATATTACATACATACATACATACATACAAGATACGCGCGAAAAACATAACCCTTCTTTACAGTCGGGTAAAAAGTCCCACTAGTTCTGCCATGGAACTTTTTCCATGGTACTACTAGGAATAGAGGACTGTTTCTAAGATTATATATGTGTAAATAAATTCAATTGTTTCAGAATCGAGTTAGGTCGAGTTTTTTTTTGTCAACAATGTAAAGAGACGGTGAGGTTTGGCCCGAGCGAGTTCGTCTTCAGATTTTGTCTAAAAGTGTGTTGTCTAGTTCAAAGAATACATTACTTTTTTACATAGTATTGATAGTCATCATCATCAGCCCGTGCCGATCCACTGCTGGACATAGGCCTCTCCTAATTTCGCCACAACTAGCATACTTCGTTTGTGTTGCAAAATGTCATCTTAGCTGTACAATCATGATATGCCTGTCCTGGTATCATAATATAAATTCGCAATAAGGCATACATGCAGAGAAAGAGAAACAAAATGGAGTTCGCTAAAATAACCACACATGTATGTTTAAAACATTTATTATTTTCTGCTTTCAATTGTCGACACAAATTACTAATAACTTCACTTCAGTAAAGTATCAAACAACATATAAATTACGAGCAACATTAAATTAAAATATATAATTATTTGGTTATGACAGGTATACAGATAGAATCTTCAAATATTATTTTAAATTAAAATATAAAATTTAAAAACATTGAACATGAAATAAATTTTATTCATCAAGTATTTGGTCGGAAAATTTACGCAGCTGAGAGTAGGTAAATAGAGATTTTATAAAATTACAATTATTTTTATACAAATTTGATAATTCCTATCATATCTTATGCATCTTACTTGTTAGAAATTGAGACGCTTAAGGCACAGCAAAATTACATCTAACTATAATATACAACTATATAGACACTCTCGGTAACGATCTTTTATTCTATTTCGCAAATTGTGATATGTACAAAAATATTTATTTCATCTTTATTATCTAGCAATATTCTTACAAGTGTATTGAAAATAAAACATTTCTGAGTATACATTGTATACATTTCAAACGCATAACATGTGACAAAAGTAATAAATAATACAAATAAACAAACGCCACTAAATAAAACTAATGATCCCAAACATAAAGCAGATTATATAAACCGAAACACTGAACAGTAATAGGTCTTTTGAACTTCACACATTTGTATTGGCACAATTTCACTATATTTTAGTGTCAGTGTCTTACATCGGTTCCACTTCTAGAACCGATATTCTTCAAATCAGGCACGAGTGTTGTCTCTTCGCTCCCTCTCCAGTTGTTTTCTATGACTGTGACGTTTTCTCGCGATTATTGCTATAAGTATTACAACAACAGCCAAGGCTACTGCTATTCCTATCCACCAGTAAGTGTTATAAGATGCCTCTTTCGTATCTGTCTCCACTTTTTGGTCCCCAGCTGCTACTGGATTCTTTATTTCCAGAACTCCTACAGTGGACGTTTCAGTGCTAAACTTGGAATTCGATTCTTCCCCTGTTTCTATTACGTTTTCATGTATCTCATGAATCTCTTCGTGGGTCTCAGTGATCTTTTCTTCTTTCTGCTCTTGATTTTCAGCGGAAGACGGTATTTCATTCTCTGCTGGTTCACTAACGGGTTCGACGTAATCATCCTCTTCGGTGTCTGTTGATGGTTCTAATTGGTTATCCAAGTATTCGTCCAAAAATTTGTAGTAATCAGTAAGCCCTGTATATTCCAATCCATATTCCCGCTTAGCTAATAAATCGCTGACCATATCTGGCCAGGGAGCGCCAAAGCCCTGCATCATTGCATCTCTGTAAGAAAAAATATTGAGATAAGTGTTTACGCCAGTAACTATGCGCACATATAACTTTTATTGCATGTTTCTTGGCGTAATTTTTAGAGTAATAATGAAAAGAAATAGGAATGATTGCACATAAGATACTTACACTAATCTGTCGTTATTTTCAGCAATATGTTGCACTAAATCAGAATCATCGGACATCATTTCTTCAGCAAATGATTGGTAGATTTGGTACTTTAAAATCAGGCCCATGAATTTTCTGTAAAACAGGAACGGTATTATTACACAAATATTATTTAGAAGTAGGTACAGTTTTATACGAGTAAGTATGTGTAAGCGATTAATGTTTCATATAAACTAATGAAGGTAAGGCAAGTTTCTGATTCGTTTTGGTCAATTCCTTTTTGTAAAAAAAAACGAATTAGAAACTTGCCAGTTTTAGATTGTCATGCTACTCACCCAATAAAAGGCTTATTGAAAACCATGTACGGATCTCCAAGGAAATCGTCGTCAGATGTTTCGATGAAAGAGAAATTTTTACGGAAGTCACTCCAACTACTACGTATTTTGGCGTATGGGATAGCGCCCATCAAAACTTTTATCCTCCATTCATCAGCTGCCAAATAGAAGTTTAGTCTGCAAACAAATTAGAGATTGCTCTTAGAATCTGAAGTCAGAATTATCTGTACTTACCAATTGTTTTACGTTGAATTTGAATGCTTACTTTGGCAAGTCTCTCAAAGCCATTATAAGTTGTAAAACAAGACGATGATGGTTCGGATTGTAACTGAAAATGTCTAACGGGAACAGGCCTGCCAGGTCTAAAGCGTGTGGATTCATTGAAAGTAGAGACACAAAACCAGGAATAGCTTCATACACAGCTGAAACAAATAACGCGATGAGTTTCAAAGTTTTCAAACAGACAACTTCTGAACTTGTATGCAGCGAGATCTTACCGGAATAGCGCGATGCTTCTCTCAAAATGTAAGTATTATTGCTGTGTAAATTAATGGTTTGTTTATAAACTATCTTCATGACAGCTTCGTGAGCTTCGATGTAGTTGGCTATACTGATATCTTTACAAGTTATTACTTTAACTTTGTTTGGTTTGCACCAGTCTACCAACGTAGGGGGACAAGTGCTGTTAAAAACGGATTCAGTCAAAATTTCTTGCTCTGCGTCACCTAAGTTTAGAGCTCTAATTAGTTTTATTGCTTGTTTGAAAGCAGCTGCGCCACCCAAATCCTGTAAAGTAAATTTTGGTTAGTTGACGTAGTTACTATACGTATACATAACAAGTATCTCTTCACATTATAGCTACCTTCAATTGAAGATTTGCATGAATTTTTTGGTATATTCCGGCGTGTTTTGGTAATAGATTTTCAATTAGATTAGACCAATCATCTCCAGTTAAGGATTCTGAAATTTATAAAGATTTAAGTCTACAAAGCTTAGTTTAAACAAGATCGTTAAAATAAATAGCAATAAACTATAAGGGCTATATGAAGACAAAATGCAAAGAGGTCTAGTAACTTACTAGACTGAAATTCCCTAGTTTAGAATAACTTTTAAGAGTGTCGCAAGTATTACATGGTTGAAAATTCTCAGCTGTATTGTATGAAAAGTTTTACTAAATAACTTTTAGCGGGCGACGAGGCTGTATGAAATATTATAATTAGGTATACGTGTAACTTTAAAAGACAAGACAAATTAGAACTGTGAAAGAAATTTACATTAAGCGTCATAATATAAAATTTCTTTTGACGTTGTTTTTGTTATTTATTAAGCGGGTAAAAAGGTGTGTGTTATTTTTGTTATATTTCATCACTCGCACCCAAGTCATTATAACAAAAGAGATTGCCTAGCCTCAGTTTACCGTTGTGCATTGAAACTGTTTATTTTGTTTGCCGACTGCAACAACTTTGCCAGTTTTAATTTTAACTTCCGCAAACTCCTGCATTGGTGTGTTCAGAATTAATGCGTGCAATATTTTGCATTCAGCTATCTGCTTGCAGCCAGAAAGAGTTTCAGGTTTATTAAAGTTAGTTCGGATTTGCAGTAGCATTTATGATTGAGAATATAAACAAAATTTAGACTAAAACGCGCAGCTTAAAAGAAAAAATGCCTAAAACAGACAAAGTACTTATTGAGGGACTGTCTGACGATTTCTCGAGGCCTTTTAGCAGACGAACGTTAAAAAATAGAAAATTAAAGGCAAGCACTATCTTTATTTCTTCCAGTAAAATGTTAGACTTTCATGAACAACGGTACTTAGGTAATAATAAGGGTTACTTACTGAACAAATGGACTGGTAAAGGCTTGCCGACTGCGTCAGACCCCTTTAGTCTAAGAGCTATGTACTTATGGAGCTTCATGTACAAAGGCTTCACATTTTCCCACAATTCTCGAGCTTTCAAAATGGCGCCTTCGTACTCGCCTAGGCTATCCCAATATTCTTCTACGGAATTGTAATCTGTGAACAAGATAGATGCATTATTACCATTATAGTAGATGCTAGATATAATTATGTACCTCAATTTACGCTACAATAACTTTTTTAATACATGTCCTGGAATACCATACACCATTAGTCGTCGAGCATTACAAACATACATAAAAGACACAAAGTACCAACGTCAATAAATTTTTTCGACTGCCAGGGTAGCAGGTCATGAGTTTGATTTCTGCTAGAGACACTATTTGGTGTGATCCACAAATCCGAGTCTGGATGTACTCTGTGTTCGTTAATTGTTTGTTTGTAAAGTCCACGTGACACAGGGCCTTTGCAAAAGTAGCAAAAGCAAAAGAGCTACGTTTATTTTTTATCAAGATAAGTTCCGCACTATTAGAGTGCGGAACTTCTCTTGATAAAAAATAAACGTAGCTCTTTTGCTACATTTATTTTCTACACGTAACTTATGTGTTCGACTTTACATTACATACAATGAAGGGTTACTGAGATGTTGCTTTCTTATAAATAGTGACCAATACCCCCGAATTCTACGTACTCCAAAGCTACTACTTACCTTAGAGTAAAAGTGACAACACAAAATTATGACATTTTAGAACAAATTGAATTGTGTATGAAAATTTGAAAATTTGACCTTTATTATAATAGATCTATACTTAATATTATAAAGCTGAAGAATAATTTGTTTGTTTGTTTGAACGCGATAATCTCAGGAACTACTAATCCGAATTGAAAAAATATTTCTGTGTTGGATAGCCCATTTATCGAAAAAGGCTATAGGCTATATAACATCACGCTACTACTAATAGGAGCGGAGCAGCAATGAAAAATGCAAAAACGGGGAAAATTGTCGCATACGAAGTCGCGCTGGTCAGCTAGTACTAAATTATAACCGCTACGTCAAGGGTCTAGTTTACATAATAAACAGTGGATAATTCGGAATAAATTTAACTTTAGGACGAAATCTCACTGACTTCATAAGTAAAATGATTTCATTTGAATTATAATTAACTCCGGTTTATAATTTATCCACGGCCATTTTTACTCAAACTTTATCATGAAATCCTTAACAAATTTATGTTTAACAAACTCGTTCCTAGTTAGAAGTTTCAAATAGAAAATTTGATTCCCCGTGTTCCATTTATTGACAAATACTTAACGAGTTTTACGGTCCTACTACAAAATACTAATAGTACGGAAGGTAAACATCATACGGTAGACCGGGGCTAAACGGTTTGCGGGTAAAAAGATCCACCATAGCTATTTCCGAAAATTATTCTCCGTTAAAAATTTCGAGTACCGACGTAAGATGGGCCTGAGGTAGGGAAACGTACCGCTAGAGAACTAGTGGCCTCTAGATAGCCGTTTGGGATGTACAAGTTTGTGGCTCAAAATATTCACAAAAGTAAAATTTTTCAAATGTTTTATTTTTAGTCCCAAAATTGTGTTTATAACATTATGAAGATACGGTTTGTCTATGTATATAGCTTAAATTATATGACGTGCAGTTATTGTTCTTTTTTAATGTAATAATCTAATAAAAAGAAGAAGCAATGTCGTTGGAATTACAGAATAAGAAACAAAAAAAGTGTTTTAACACAATAATTTAACCAATAGTCAATTATGTGTTTTCTTGATCTCGTATTAAATATAAATTATCTATTTATTAAACTGAATTTCATTTTACTTATTTTGTTTTTATCAACTACAATCTGTTAATTGCCTGTTCACTGCCTCTGTGGCGTTAAAATGAATGGCTGTCTCTGTGGCGCGGTGCGAGTGTATCCGACTGCTATGCAAGAGGTCGTGGGTTCGATTCCCACACGGGACTCCACTATGTGTGTGTGGCAGTACCCACATATGAATAATATAGATAAACTGACACTTGACAGCTCGCGTCAAATCCTGAATCGCGATATAGAAGTTTTCACAGCTACTAACTATATATACAAGTTCCCAACGTTTACCGTTGGGTCGCGGCCCGCCAGGCATGATCACCTCGCCTGGTCGGAGGATCCTCCCTTTGTGTTGGAGGGACTTAGCCACCTTGCCCTCCACAGTGGTGACCCCGACGTGATTGGAAGCAGCCTTCATCATCAGCAGCAACAGCATCGTCATCGCCACTCACATAGATATAAGCGGTAATCAAGTCACAGCCAGCCAGCATACGGCCTCTCCTGGGATACAACACGCCTGCAGCGAACGCTCCAGCCTGGTCATCCCTACGGCCTCTCCAGCGTCTAGGCACAGCACACTGCACCTACGGTACTCGTAAGCAGAGCATCTCTCCCGTCTACGCATCAGCCAGGCACTACGTAGCACCGCACACCGTAGCTACTACCCGACTCACTGGGTTCAGCGGATTTCAGTTCCGATTCACTGGAACTAGCGGCAATAAGTTCCGACTCACTGGGACTAGCGGAATCAAGGTCCGACTCACTGGAACTACTCTACACTGGCACTGGCACGCTCCTCAAGAAAGCGACGACAGCTGACTCATCAAGACAATCAACCTCCGGTCTCGGAGGGGAGTGATGTGGCGGTACCCAGATATAAATAATATAGATAAACTGATACTTGACAGCTCGCGTCAAATCCTGAATCGCGATGTAGAAGTTTTCAAAGCTGCTAACTATATATACAAGTTCCCAACGTTAACCGTTGGGCCGCGGCCCACCAGGGATGATCACCTCGCCTGGTCGGAGGATCCTCCCTTTGTGTTGGAGGGACTTAACACCTTGCCCTCCACATGTGATCCTCAAATTGTTGTTCCGAGTCGGGGTGTACTGTCCCTGACTTGTATGTTTGTAAAGTACCCCGTGACACGGGGCTTGTAACCTACTGCGGGAGTTGTCTTTTTGTAAAAGATAAAAAACAGAAAGAGAAATTATTCATTCTGGCCCTTATGACCCTATCCCTGGTCGTTATTGCTCCTAGAATGGGGCTTGAAGAACCACTAGAACTATCTAAATCTATTATCTAAATCTTTGATATCTGGCTAATAGTCATAAACTGATCATATTCGTAAAGGAAGGACCAGGCTACTCCTTTGGTGGAAGGGGGGGAGGGAGGGTTGAGGTTCGGAAAAGTCATGAAATGTCACAAAGGGGAATGAGATATCACGTCTATTTGACCGGTGTTGGACCCGTTGTTCAATATTGCACTCAAAAATTATCACCACATGTCACCTGGGAGAGTCAAAAAGTGCCTAAAAAATTAATAATGGACGACCCTATTGTATCTTCATCAGTCCTGGGGGCTTAGACAAATGCCACACGCTTCTTTTTTGGCACACGCTACTGTTGTTTTTGGTCCACCAATCTAGCAGCAGTCACGTGACGTATTGTCAACTATATGTCAAATGCATACATTTTCCCGCGTTAGCGTGTGCGGAAAAAGTATCGTGTGGTATTTGTCTAAGCCTCCGGGAGGCTTAGACAAATACCACACGATACTCGAGTGTCTTTGGATGTAAGGTTACCTTCTGTACGCCCAGTATTTTGTGGTACTACCTACCAAAAAGTTTTCGATTCATTTAATCTCAGTTAAATATTAAATTACAACATTAAGATTTATTATTGCCCGAATCTTCAGTAATGATTACGCGACTTAATTATGATTTACAAAGAAAATATCGTTAAAAATACATTAAAGACGAGGATTAGGTGCTTTAATTTATAATGTCTTGTTTTACGAGATAGTTACGAATACTTCAATGATTTCTCTCAAATTACGGTTTGTTTATACGCAAACAGAATTTGTTTACAATATCTTTTGGCTTCTAAATCATAAGGCCGCTTGTCACGTCTGTTTTTTTTTTTTTTTAATTAATATTTTGATTTAACCATTTGTGTCTCTTATTCTTTTCACAAACACAATCACATAAAACAAATCATAAATTAAAATACTGTTAGTAATATAAGCCGCTTATTTTTTTTTTCTCAGTGTTTCAATACTTTTTTCAAGCTCTAGAATTTTGATTCTGATGGAGGAAATCTGTGATGGAGTCATTTGAATTTTTGAAGCTGTTAAGCGATTTGTAAACGAGGCCAATTACTGCAGACGAATCACACAATTTCATGAACAACGATCAAATTGCTAATGTTGCAGTTAAATTCTGTTTTAGCGCTAACTGACATTCCCGTCATCGAGATATTATAATTGTACTAACGTAGCAAATATCCTAATCATTCTCGTAATCTATGAACTGCGTGCAAACTGTACTACAAGGGAGAAAAAAATGGTCAAAATACAACACTATTCTTGGTATAATGCAAACCTGAAAGTAGTTTGCTCTGAATCAGTAACGCAATCCATTGAGGTAGTTTTTGGACCATGTTATATTTTTCAGTTAATTAATTATTAAATCATTAATTAATTAATCATTCTCGTCGTGCAAGCCTGTTCACAATGTAATGCAAAATTTTATCATCATTTTTCAATAATAACTATAGTTTACGTACTATGCGACGCAATAACAACTCTAATGGCATAACTATGCAAATTTTCAATATTATCATTTTCTTTTCCTTATGTGATTTCTTGAAGTAAAAATCTTGTTGGGGTGTCTGAGCTTTATATACAAATAACCTTGTATAGGAACCCGTTACAGTAAATCGGTGAAAATTTAATCGAATAAAATCGATTGCGTCTCAAGATATGAGAATACGACCAGGATTCATCAAAACTTAACTGCAGCTGAACTGTAAATAAATTATTTTGAATACGTAAATTAGTGTCATGACCAAGAGGCTAATTATTAGTTGTTTATCGGTGTATCGGTTAATTGATCCTGGTTACCCTAACGTTAACACAAAATTACTCATTCACTTAAGAATAAAAATACTACACTATTGGTCAGTTTTCTTCCTTAAAAATAGAATAATTGCATTTTTGAAAGATAGAAAAATAAGAATAAAGATAGGAATCGAACCCGAGACTTAACTCTCAAATGCTCTCTGTAACGAAGCAATGACAAAAGCCGTGATAGTTCTTTAACTAGCGGCTAGATGTCACAAGCGAGGGCCCAACTCGCGTGCAAGAAAGTATAGAAAAAATTGAGGTCGAGATAGGTGGTTCGATTCCGGCCCCGGCTTGGCATACAGAAGTCTCGGGTTTGATTCCTAGGTCTGAACTAAAAATGCAATGATTGAATTAATAAAATAATTGGCAAGAAATGCCTATAAAATACTATAATTCCTTATAAATAGTTTGAATGTACTCACTATTTTGTTTCGAAGCATTTCGCAGCAAAGGCAGTATGTGTTCCAAATAGTCGTTCATGTCAGGCAAGTTCTTCTCCCACGACTGCTTCATTCTTTTCAACGTATCCTCGTCTTGTTGTCTCACAAAATTGTAGTGTAACTCTGTTAGACAAGAATAAACCGTTTAAAATAAGACTTTTTAGAAAAAATATAACCTACTTTTTTGTGTAAAATAACTCACTTAAACATTTAATATAGCGATTGAGCTTTATATTGTAACAACATTAGTCAAAATGTTATAACACGAGTTATGAAAACGGCCGAACGATATTCATTGTTCGGCGTTTAACATGTAAAAATACTAGAAATACGGGTTAAATGGATACGATATTGTGAAGTTAAAGTGTAGTTACAACAAACACTAGAAAAAATTGCTAAAATTCGACTTGGATTGCTGTTAATTCTTTTTTTTAAACGTTTCTTAAGGAAGAAAAACGTTGTAAGACCATTGCCGGCATGTAGGTACGGGTTAGTTCTTGCAACTTTGTCACGTACGGTTCGTAGCAACGTTTAGGAGTGTTCTAGGGTTAATGAGCATTTTTAACCTGTTTTGGCCAATTAGCGTATGCGTGAGTACGTCTATGAACT
Organism: Herminia tarsipennalis; assembly: GCA_945859575.2. Taxonomy (NCBI): domain Eukaryota; kingdom Metazoa; phylum Arthropoda; class Insecta; order Lepidoptera; family Erebidae; genus Herminia; species Herminia tarsipennalis. Next base: position 20,763,043 of record OX243835.2, read on the forward strand.
ACTTATACGCTACGTTTCACGCACTAAGTGGACAGACTGGCAAAGGCGACCATTTTAACACTTTGGATATATTCAATATTTGGCCTATTCGTTTAATAATACAATAGACAAAAATAGATAATGTAAATATTATTAGTGTGTTCTTTTTGAATATTTAAATATAAGCCTAAACTAAAACAGTCATAATACTCATAACTTGTGCAGCTTTGAATGAGTTTATTTCCGTTGTAGTGGCATCAAAAATTCTAGTGTAGCGTGTTATCTTTATTTTTAAAAGATATATTATAGAGGGGCGGTTTGACGTTGATGTATAGATGTATGTTTGTGATATACGATATAGGTTATGACTTGTACAGATTGTGTTTCAGAGTAATGGATTAATTTTAAAAGCACTCATTCATATCTAAGTAGCAATTATTTTTGAAGATGAAATCATTTTATTTTTAATTCTTTTTAGAGTATTTAGGAAATTTATTTTTAGAGTGGTTCTCCTTAGTGTATTTTGAATAGTAAGGGGAGTATATTTTTTTGTTTATTGTATAGTATAAATGTGGATAATAAAATATGGACTTGTCCGTCTCTTGATTTCGAAAGATGTTGTTATTATAAGTGTCTATAAAGTACAAAAAAACGCATGCAAATTTGTACTTTATGCCACAGCCAGAAACTCTTTTTTGCTTTATACTAATATGCACATTTTTCTTTAAAATAAAATATTTTATTTTCTAATTCACAGCATATAGGCTCGAGAGCCGCGACTTCAAGTTTCGTCCTTAGCTACTCTTAGCTTCACGCAAGCATAAAAACTCCACCAATGTTTTATTTTCCTACAAAATAAAAACTTCTCGTCAAATGAAAAATTAACTTTTCGAATGTTCGTCTTCGTGTTATTATAAGTTCTTCTCTCTAAGAAATTCATAATGACTTGAAAAATTTATTTCGCAAAGGCAGCGGTTTCTCGCTGATTTGTCTTTCGACTTCCGCCCTTCTTCTTTATCTTAATTTATTTCAAAATTGGGCAGCCATTTTTGTTATCGTAAATAGACGATTTTCCTGTTCGAAATGTTTTACCTTAATGCGGCCAATCGTTGGACGGGTTAATACCCACCAATTTAACTGTATAAAAATTTTGGAATGTTATTTTTATTAAACCTGACCATTTATAGGTACCGGTTTAATAAATATATAATATAATATTATACCGGTAGGTATTTGAGGTAGCGTACTGGTTAAGGGATTGGACTCGCAATCGTGAGGTCGTGGTTTCGAATCAAACCCATTAAACTACGGACGTGAACCCACTCCTAACACGAGCAATCTAGCTTAACTGAAGGGGTTAACAGAATGTCTAGTAATGTGGGACCCATAATCCCACATTGCTAGTTATTTTTAAACAAATATATCTATAAATCTCTGACAATCCACCAATCTATACGAGAGTCGTGGTTTATGGCCTGTACTCTCCCTCAAATAGGGGATAAGTGTTACGGCAGTGGGAATAATATAATACCTATTATAAATCTAAAAGTTTGTAAGGGGTGGATGGATGTTCGTTGCTCATTCACGCAAAAACTATTGAACGGAATTTGATAAATCTATACAGTCATATAATTTATACATTAGAATACAACAAAAGTTATAAAAATCAAACCTGACACGGGTGATGCATAAAAGCATACTAGCTTTTATGCATCATGTTATATTTATATACCTTAACCAATGAATGGTATTCAATTTTAATGGAATAAATAAAATATGGTCTCACCTCTTAATGTGCAATTACTTGTAGTGCCACAATCGTAGTTGGTAGCAAATCGTATCTTGTTCAGAGCCGTGTCGCCGAAGGTAACGAGCTGAAAAATAAAAAACTGTTTAGCAAATCGTACGGTAACTTGATTAATATCTGACATAAGTATATTTCGTCGGCAGATTATATTTACAAGGTAATCATGAGATACGTTTTCTTAGTAATGACCTTTTTGTCATAGTCGTGATACATGTTTATGTTCGTTGGTCATTTACGTTTAGTGTATTGCTATTGATTATTTATTAAGTCAGTAAGTACACGGCGATTTGGAACAAATATTTATGGAGCACAGAAAGTTATATTCATCCGCATCGGATGTGAATCGAATCGCGCTGCCACTGCGCAATAACGCAATAGACAAAACTTCGTTTGCATTTCGCTAAAGCGGGAGTTACCTACCATTATTTACAAAGTGAAACTATTAAAAAAACCATTATTAAATAAAATAAACCCGCCTGCGCAAATAAGATGCTAACAAGATCCCCTACATATGAAATATCATGCTGTCGGAGGCACAACACCAAGTTCATCGAGATTCATTAAAGCCTCCGACTGCATTATTTTACATAATATGTAGGGGATCTAGTTTGCATCTTATTTGCGCAGACGGGCTGTTTTTTATAATTTGTATTTTTATTTGATACTTTTTAGTGGTTGTAGGATGTAACCGATGTAACAACTAACTTTTATCGCAGCTATTACCAAGTACCTATTGAAAATTGAAAAAAATAGCTAATTGACTTTTTTAGTATTACATGCATAATCATATACTTTTTTTAAATGCTTACGATGAGCCCTTTAAATTTATACCCATCTTGCGATATTCGAAAAAAACTTTTTTTTCACACCCTTTGTTTTTGACATCTTACAACGACCAAATTTGTTCTTTCCAAACGTCACTTCTCTAAGAACACATAAGGAGTCAGTACAAATCTAACGACGGCTTAATTGTTTAAATTCGTGCTGCTTTGAAAGATATGAGGTAATAAACAATATTACATACATCATACATACAAGCTACGCGCGAAAAACATAACCCTTCCTTGCAGTCGGGTAAAAAACAAAGAAGTTCATACAAACATACACTTGCATCAACAATAACAAATAGGTATATATAATATTTTGCGACTAAAGTTTCCTTGTATCAAAGCCAGGTACTGCGGGTAGCAAAATATTTTATGGATAAGTCTACCTTGAAAGTCATAAATATATCCAAAGATTTATGTCCAATTATTTCAGCTATCTATAAGCCGTAATAAAAATAAGTAAATGAATTTATTATCTAAGGTGTGGTCGAGAGTACAGGAATAGAAATGAAATAAATGAAAGAAAAACCTTCTACGGTTGACTTTTTTTTCTCAGGAAATGTAACCAATTTTAACATGAAAGAATTCAGTTGGGTTTCTATTCATTTATAGTTTAGCTTCGGGCAACAAATTGTACATGTTGCCGTACCCCGATTCTTTTTAGACAAGATAAACTTTCTGTGTCAGACAAATTTGTTTTCTTTTTCTGTGTTATAAAAGGCGGCTTGTGTTAGGGAATAATTCCTATGCCGCAGGGGGTTTAGAAACATTGATATTGTTCATATAAGTCTATGAATGTACACCCACACTTCACATTTTTTGGGTGAATTTTTTTTTTATTCGCGCGACGAATGATTTCGAAGCACTTGGCACATAGCGATGTTCTGACAATGACACAATGACACCGTAAACTGTGACGTAATTTATTATTGACGTAATTATGCTATATGAGTGTTATGTCAAATTAGTGTATTTTTCAGATAATTATCATTCTAACAGTACAAATCCAGTTCACAATGTGATGTAAATTTGTCATTATCACTTATTTTTTAAAAAAAGGATTACTACTACGGGACGCAATGAGCACGATCAGTGCGAAAAAAATATGACAATTTGAAGCGTTTACAAGTTCTCAATATTTGCATTTTCTTTATTTTATATGACTTCTTGAAGTAAAATTCTTGTTTGGTGTCCGAGCTTTGCACTATACCAAACATAACCTTTTATACGTTTTGTACAAAGTATATAATACACAGATATAAAACATCATAACTGAGGGTCACTAAATCATTTACTCTTAGTATTTGTTTTGATGACTATAAAGTTTAACACTCATTAGACTGCAGACGAACGTATTTATTCAAAGCTATTTAAGACGAAGAAGAAAAAGATCTAATAGGGAAAAATATGTAATATAATTTATTTTCATGATAGTCACTCTTAAGATACGCACTCACAGATGTAGTTAAAGTTAAGTTTTCCATTAAAAAAAACCGTAGATATTGTCTCCAAAAAAAATCATAATCACATTGTATTTATTATTATCAAAGTGTACTTTAGCGTGAAGACTTTACATAAGTTTGGGGTAAAAAATATTTACAAAGAAACAAGACATAATAAGTTGTCTTTCGTAATGCTACTAAAGGATTACGTACCTCCCAGTGGTATGGGCTAAAATAAACACGGTATATTGTGTAAACGTAAGTTCCCGTTTACCTTTTTTAACTAAAGTGACCATAAAGGTGATTTCATACCGCTTGTAAATTTATGCACGACGGCACACAATTGAATTCCATACTTAAAACCTCACAATACATGAGAATACCAGAATAAACATATTGCTTTTAAAACAAGCGATCTATTTCATTTATGAATGCATTGCATTTCGATCAGCGTGGAATCCAGCTTACTACATAACCACTTTAACCAGATACAGATATAGTTTTTTTTTAAATATTATATACACATGATTTATAAAATTATCTGAGACTACATAAACGCCTGTATTTGGGGGTCAATTCACGTATTAAAAACAGTGCAGTTGCAGTTAAGTTTCGATTAAAACGGCCATTTTCTTAATCTTGTAACTTTGGGATCGATCTCAAATACGCTTGCGTCAATTATGCGTCTCGAGAGCGTAATACCGACATTCTAGTACGGTGCGCAAGCGGTTTGTAAGATCAATCCCAAATTTACAAGAATACGAAAATGGCCGTTTTAATCGAAACTTAACTGCACTGCTATAAATACGTGAATTGATCCGCTGGACACGTCGCTCTAATTATGAAAATACATATATTAGGGTCTTAATCGCGTGAATAATTGAAGGTAAAATACCTTGTTTATTGCCCAACGTTTCGACGTATTGCAACAGCCGTGGTCACGGGTAGTGAAATTGTTTGTATATGTCACATGTTTTTGTTTGCAAAAGAAGAAGAGAAAGAGTTTGTATTTCCTTACCCTAATCCATTGTTCAGTGTCCAGCAATGTATCACCCGGTTGTAATAGCAATGTAACTTTGCGCCGGAGCACATTGTCATCGTGTGCCAGCGCATGCGCGGTGATTACATTCTTTATGTCCGTAGTTTGTTGACACACGAACACGCCAAAGGATTTGTCTCGTTCCAACTGTTGAACAGAACAAAAATAAGCATCTTAGAAATATAGGTGTGGTAATCCATCCCAGATGTATGTAGTTCCTTATCTATACTAATACTATAAAGCTGAAGAGTTTGTTTGTTTGGTTGAACGCGATAATCTCAGAAACTACTAGTTCGAATTGAAAAATTCTTTAAATTTTAGATAGAGCTCATTTATCGAGGAAGACCATAGGCTTTATTATTAAGCTACGACCAATAGCAGCGGAGCATCAATGAAAAATATTGCGAAAACGGCAAACGAAGTTGCGTGGTTCAGCTAGTTTTTTTTTATATAAGATCACTAGAAATATGGGATTTTGGTCCCACATTATTAGCATTCTTGTTAACTCCTCCAGCTAAGCTCAATGGCTTGTGTTAGGAGTGGGTTCACGTGGGTAGTATAATGGGTAGGATTCGAACCCGCAACTTCACTTGCGAAACCAATGCCTTAGCCATTAGCTTTTCCCATAATGATTTTGATGATTACTACATTTATACTATCTATATTTTCCTTATTTATGTAAGTAAATTGTTGTTGTTTCTTTAAGCGTGCTAATCTTCTAAGATGTTTAACATATTAAAATACAAAGCTTGCAGCTTCAGAAAGGTTATAGATTACTTTTTATTGTGATCGATCCACTACGACTAAACCGCCGGCAAAATAATAATAATAATAATAATATCGAGGGACAACTCACACAACGTTATCTGATCCCAAACTAAGCAGAACTTGTAATCTATAACCTTTCTGAAGCTGCAAGCTTTGTTCCAACTGTGTACTATGGAAACCAGATAACTGATAAACATACTTATATATTTCTAAATACATACATATTATAGTTATATAACACCTAGACACAGAATAAACCATCGTGCTCATCACACAAAGTTTTATCCTGGGTGGGGATCGAACCCACGACCTCTTGCGTAGCAGTCGGATACACTCCCACCGCGCCACAGAGGCAGTATATAAAATGACAAATAGAAAGTTAAGTAAGGCGCGAAATAAAATTATTTTCAGGTGCGAGTTTTAATAGTGCCAATCAGTACAGAGCGGTCGATGCCGAGAATACTTACTGATTAAACGTTATTAATAAGCTACAGTAACTGCTTACAAGTAATTCTAGGCCGTATCAACCCTTATTATGAAACTATAAAATACTAACCTTCGTAGTCAACCCTTTGCTGTTCCCAATGAGCTCATTCCAGGCAGCGTTAGCTCTCTGCTCACAGTGGTCCACATAGTCTAGCTCGACGAGGTCCACTAGTGACACCAACCACCGTCTGTCATCAGCAGCACTGGAGGACGTCCCGCATTGGAGACAGGAGAGAAGAGCGTAGAAGCAGATGTACAGGACAGGGAGTATGGGCCTCATTGTTGACCTGTGGGGGAAAAGGATAGCATTAATTAATCATTACGTTCGCTTTATAATGTTCTTATTGCAAGGACACCTTCCTAGTCTTTGGGACAGAGAGAGTAAAAGGTTACGGTACGTCTTTGAATTTTTCTATTTTCTCATTCTCACTTTTATTATTAACCGATTTTGAATCGTCTTTATTTGGAATTCGTGACTTACGACTCATAAGTCGACGTGGATGGATTGTTTTGATCTTTTAATTCGTCTTGTGTGCAGATTTATAATACAAGCTGATTTGAAGCTTGACTTTTAGCAAGCGGATAAGACATATCAGTAGAAATGTAAAAAATTGCTGGCAATCATTGTATTTAAACTTTCGCGATTTTTATACATATTAGATATATTTCGGGACGTTTCGATCGAATTACACCGATCGTGGTCACGGGTCGACTGTGTGTCGACCCGTGACCACGATCGGTGCAATTCGATCGAAACGTCGGGTAAATAAAAGGTAATTCACGCGATTAAATCCCGAAATATATCTAATTGCTGGCAAGTAGATGAATGTTTGCTTAGCGAAACGCGACTCCCCATGTAGATACATGGGAGTTTATCTCAATCTAATGTTAGTGGATCAGAAGGGGAAAGTCTTGAATTCATGTGAGATATCACTTAAGAACTCATTAACTATGCATAGGACACCTTCTATGCACATACTTAATGAACGTTTCTCCTCACATTGATGGTAGTACTTATTTATTATTAATAACATCAAAGTTAATTCTATATCTTGTATAACACCAGCACCACACGTTGGCGCCAACGTCGGTCCACACCACTCGTCCAACGTATGGATCAAGAACGCTCGTCCCAATGTTGGTGCCAATGCTATTTTGCAGATTCACACGTTGGACGAGCGGCGCGCGGCGTTGGAGTGTGTGGAGCTGGCGTTAAACTTTAAAAGCTTATAAGCTTCTTCTGAGATGATGAAAAACAAACAAGAATTATGTACAATGCAGCGCGTAGAAAGAGATTTTTAAAAGATGCAAACTTTAACAAGTTCTCTTTAAAATTGTTATAATAAAGCAACAGCAGTATAATATTAATGTGCATTATTAAGATCTTGGTGAGCTTATTATAATTCACGTCAGTTCAGTTATAACCAAATAATTTTGCGGCGCATAATTAAATTAATCATATGCATATTTCGAGGATGAAATGATAACGTGTTAACTTTTCGTTGACGTTTAATGTGTTAATTTTACCAGTGGCTCCTGCCGAATATCGGTTATCGAGTCAAATCCTTGGAGTACCTTCCTAAGTTATTTTACAACCGAAAATAAGGCTAAATCGGGAAAGCCGTTTTAGAGAACAGCAATTGATTTATATTGTATTTTTATACGAGGAACAGCAATTGATTTATATTAAACTTTCCATACGAAAGAGTTAAGAAATTTAATTTTTAAAAATAATAAATCTGAAAATTAAATAGGTGTATGAAATTCTAATACAAGTAACAACATTATTTTCTTCGTACACATAAGGTGGCTCAATTATGATCGCACCCTATTCCGAACCATTAGAAGAAGATTTGATGAAGGGCACGCTAATCTATATTGGATTCGCGCGGATTTAGTGAGATTCCATCTCTTTGAGTAAATTCGCCTTTTATTACAGAACAGACCATCAATTCGATGGTAAAAGACGATACTTGCTAGTTTTTGGGCCGGGATGTTTTCCCATGCATTCGTTTTATGGATGTCATAAAGTAAGTTAACTGGTACTTCATAGTCTGACTTATGTGACACATAAAACAAGATAATTCGGGATTGGTACCAACTTTGCAACTTTCAAAGTGATAGTACTTTTCGAAAGTAATAGGTATTAGATCGCCATCTAAACTTATTTTATACAAATTTTAAATCGAGGCAAGGAAGGTATAGACAACCATCTAGAAAACGACTGTAACAATTTTGATATAAACAACATTTTGCTTCAAGTTATTCAACAGTTTTAGTTTTCCTGAACGAAAACAAAATATCGAGCGAAGCTAATACATATTGTTTAAATTGACTAAAATAAGACTAATGTTGTAACTATAAAAAGTAAATTTTAAAAAAGTTTTTATACTTAGCCTTAATTAAAAATTAACATATCCTATTCAAAGCCGTTTTTATTTTAATAATAGTAAACATAAAAATATGTTGTAAGAATATTGAGAGGACCCTTTTCTGAACAATGTTTATGTTAGTACAACAGAACTGAGGGTTAGTGTATCAGCAAAAGATACTTCGTTCAGAATTACGTATCGAAAACGTTCGACATCGATACTTAATTCCCGAAAAGAAACGACAAGTCCTCTGAATTCAGACAAGTTGTTTTATATTTTATACTCATCCACTCAGCGAATGTAAATTCATGCCTCTTAAGTGAAACAATTGCCTAAAGGCACGTTGATTTGGGACCTTACCTCCATTAACTTCATCATTTATCATGAAATTCGAACTTTTGTTAAAACAACTTGCTCGGTATCAATTATCTCAACAATAACGGGTACCCCAAAGCATGGGAATTAATGAGGAATCCTGCAAAATTAAAGATTTTTTAACGTCTACCGCTATTCAACGGGCCATTCATCCTTTCTTCGTTTGAAAGGGTCACGATGATAAAAAAGAAAATTAAAGACCAGGCATTCATAAAGCGATTGTTGCCTTCGTTGAACTTCTTTCAGACGAGATATTAAAACTACATCAAGTGAGAAGCGGAAATGTAAAGGATTTATGCAAATTATATTCTGAGTTATTGTTGCAAGTTCTCAAAGGAATGCGACCTTAAATTAAATCATTTGTCTCGCATGACAAGAATAGAATAACTTTAAAGAAAACTAAAACATATACACACTTTTTACTATAGGTAATTTAAATTTTTACTTCGGTCTTGGTAGACGTGCAAATTACATCCGACAGAAATATATGACAACAATGTCACGGTCGTTATTTAAGATTTTCTCAAATAGGTATTTCTTCCTTATTCTTGTTCTCTCTTATTATCTTTTAGGTGATAATTATTGCAAATGGAGCATGGAAAATAAAATAAAATGAATGTTGGACACTACGTTCAACATTCTGCTACGTAGGTTTTTACCTAAAAGGCTATTTTCCCCGCCATTGGTCTGGGTGAGCTACGATTATAGTCACCATAATTTCACTAAAAGAAAATAAAGCAGTAATTTTGGAATGGAAATTCATTACGGTAAAGCAACACAGTTATCTATGCAAATGTCCTAAACTTTCTTTAACAAACATTTTCGGTGTTAACTCAATTTCCCGGACTTGTTCCGCTTGAATACCGGTGTCAAGTCGTGTGACCTATTTCAACGAAATTTCGCTATTATACGGTACGTCAAGTTTCCAATGAAAACCAGTTCAATTGAGCGCAACGGAGACGCGAATGGGAGCTGTACTTGCCGTGTCTATGCAACTGTTCTTATCTTACTCAGGATCGGAGTTAATGGATTTCCGATTCTTTTAGATTTGAGAGGACGGACGTTTCAATTTTAGACTTTTGTAAACTATATTTTCTTCTTCTGTCTGTCGTTTATCAATCCTTGTTGCTTTCAAAATATATCTTCTTGGTAACTTCACTTTAAATGTTCTTAAGTAAATACTCGTTTTGCTTTTATTCATTCGTGATTAGCGAAGTCTAACTAATTCTCTTTAGCTTACTGCTTTGACTCCTTATTATGAGTATGAGAATGAACAGGATACTAAAATCATCATCAATGACAAAGGTAGGGCTTAATAAATACTTTAAACTAAAATGATTTCGGACATGATCGTTTGTACCGTCATTGAGTTATGCCAGAAAAACTGCGTTTTTCAACAAAAGCGCGTAAGTGCCATGAACATACGCTCTTCTGCTGATTCAATTATTCAAGGCTGCGGAACACTACACTGAGCATGGTCTGACATGCTCTTGCCCGGTTTTTATTAAGTACCTACCTACGTTCAGAACGTACGAATGATTACTAAAGCTATTCACAAACCCTGACAAACAGCGATATATTTCAGAGTTTTCAAGAAATGTGGTTTGCTGAAGAATTAGCTAGACTTCAGGATAATACTAATATGACTTGGCAAGTTGCATGTGAAAATGAGTCAACAGCTGTTGCAGATGACGCGCACTATGTTTTAATGAATAGTGCACTTTGCTGGAGGTATAATTTCTCAAAAAATGACGTCGTTATACGTTCTTTCTTGTTCTTTAAGTAATTCGATCAAATTTTATTGCTTAACTACAAAAGTACCTACCTCTTAAATCAAAACAACATCATTACTAATCCGTGATGTTTAAATATTGTATAGTGTTAACATGATTTGTGCACTCGTTATTAGATTGCTCCTACTACATTGGCAGATTCTAATCAAGCCATAAATCCATCCAGTGTCGACCTATTTGCAGCTATACTTTCTTTTACACTGCCCTATTATTTTGATTTATGCGAACAAGCTTTTTATCTTGTACCTTAGCGTATGGAATATAAATATTTTAGTTTAAATATTTTTACTCAACTTTTTTTTTAAAGATAACTTCCGAATTAGTGTACAAGCCCTGTGTCGCGGGCGACTTTACAAACATTCAAACGGACACAAAGTACACCCAGACTCGAAACAACAATTAGTGGATCACACAAAGTGGTGTCCCGTGTGGGAATCGAACCCACGACCTCTTGCGTAGCAGTCAGACATACTCCCACCGCGCCACAGAAGCCGCCTAACTTGGAGAATGTCTTGGAATATCACCACACCGTCCATCCGATCTTGAACGTTGACATGATCATATTTAAGACACTTCACTGGACGCCGACGCGACGTTACAAACTGAACACTTTTCTTAATTTAATAGGCTTCATATCCACCACTAATTGTACCGGGTTACTTGACTTTCAAGATTATGGCATTTAAAAAAAACAACGAAATATAAACATTTAAATTGTTGCTTATTATTTCCATACTTCTAAACACCCTTTTAATTTTTGCAACGCCAAAGTTTCTTAGAGCTCATTCATAAGGCTTCCAAGAAAGTGATCCCTGGTCTGAAGGCATTCCAATCACGTATGATCTTCAATTACTTTCCTCACGGTCTACTGAGCTTGGGCTTTGTTGCGGCTTATCGAAGAAAAGGGGAAAATAGTCATTAGTGTCTAAGCAAACTTCTGTTCTAGAAAGGATAAAGTGAGAATCCTCATAATTCAAAATTGTGTGTCTGTTAAAATTAATTGGGCATGGTTCCGATTAGGAACAGTCATAAAAAGTATAATTATAAACTTATTCAAATCTTATAATCATTAGTCTGGAACAAAGGGAGAACTCGATGAAAGCATTTGGAAGTCATCAGTATGCAAAGATATCTAGACACTTTTTCGAGAATAAGATGGCAAAAGCAGTGAATTGACGCATCTGCGCTACCATTTGCGACGTATGTAATACTACACCAAACCTGTTTATCAAAGAGGTTTTAAAGTTTAAGGTGACTTTAGTTGAAAGTATTTCTCCAAACGACGAATGAAATAAATCTGCATTATTTAACAGCAATTGTTTAAATACTTCTTACAGCAGTCAAACATCTTTAGTGAATAATTTAGATTACGAGTAAATTATCTACGTAAACATTTGCATTCAAGTCGTGCTTGGTTTCCAAGGTATTACTAAGTCACTTCCATAAGGGTAGTTCATATATGCGATTATTTTTCGCACGTCTTGTTGCACTTTGTGATTTTACATCGAAAATTCCACATTTAATTTCCAGTGACAGCATCACGGTAGATTTTTGTAGCTTTTTTATTTTGCCGGAGACATTTGATGAAAATGTTTTGAGGGAATTAGAATATGAAATTTTTCTTCATCAGAGATTACAGGAGTAGGAAAGGTTTTTAGAAAATTTGTGTCTCTGTTCTTGTGTGTGATGTTGGTTCGAACGCATAGTAGATATTTTTTTTATTGATAAGCGACTCCCGCAGTAGAGTACGAGGCCTGTGTGGCGGGGGATTTTACAAACATACAAGTCACGGACAGAAAGTACACCCAGACTCGGAACAACAATTTGTGGATCACACAAAGTGGTGTCCCATGTGGGAATCGAACCCACGACGTCTTGCGTAGTAGTCGGACAGTACCACCGCGCCGCAGCATACTATTAAACACAATGCTCTCAGCTATCAGCTATCTCTTATACCGGGACGGAAATATGACCTGGTTGTAGGGAAAAACCGACGGACCTCAAAGATACAGAAACTTTTTCAGTAAATGGTCACTCATCTATGAACGTGACCATGGCTTCCTACTTTACATAGCTACAGTACGATGAACGTAACTTGACCGGATTGAAGTTAGGTTTTTATCACTTTCGCGCATGTCATAGAATTACAAACGAAAACGATTAATTATGATTAATCAAACAAAAAACTAACAACATTTTAATTCAACAATATAAAAACACTATTTAAATGAGTTCATGAAAGTTTGAACCGAAGATAGAACAAAGTGGCGTGCAATTGGAGAGGCCTATGTCCAGCAGTGGACTGCGATAGGCTGATGATAAATGATGATGAAAGTTTAAATTTAGAACAGTTACAGTAAATACTAAAGAAACTTTGAAAAACCATTTCTTTACGAAAATAATTACAAAAAAACATGAGTTAGTAATACTAATTATGACAATGTAATGCGTAATCGCATCTCTAATTATCTTGGTTTAGTTACCGCCCCCGCCCCCCGCTTCCTGTCACCATTTACTTCCAAAAAATGCATCTGCGCAACCACTTGTCGCCTACTTCAGTCCGGCCTAGTTACATTGATCCAACTGTACCGTCACGATTTTATAATGCCTCGGTAGCACAGTTTTAGCACGTATGACGGCTGTGCGAGCAAGGTCGTGAGTTCGATTCCCCACGGAACACCACATTGAGTGATTAACTAAATTGTTGTTCTAAGTATGAGTATAAGTTCGTTAATTTTATGTTTATATAATCCTCCTCAACGTAGGGTTTGTACCTTGTACTCTAAAACGGAACTTGTTTTTGTTATTTCAGAAAATAAAAGCAATGTAATAATATAATGTTGATTGTGTGATACAGGTCTTATTGTCTGCAGCACGTCTGGGATTCAAAGGTGTACTGAACCCTATCACAGTTTACTTCATTTTCATTATATGTAAAACTAAGAGTCCTTGAAGGTATTCAACGTATTAGCTTCTCTACAAGTTTGCAAATGAATTCTATATGTAAGTATATTAGCGTTGTTCATGAACTGTTGTTTGCATAGAATTACTGGTGCAGTTTGGTTTGGAAGTGCTAATTCGTTTCAGCAAGGATTTGCTTACTACACGAGCGGTTTCTGTGATATAAAATATTTTGTGCCCCATTTTAGTGTACTATTTTCCGCTAAAAAAATAACGGTAATCTACAAAGGTAGCATAAGACAGGTCACATACTGACGAGACGCGATATTAAAAAATAATAAGGAGGAGAATTGATAAGGGCGCGTTCTTACTATGTCGCGACGAAGACAGATTATCGTGTCATTTAAAGCGTCGTAGTTTGTGTATCTAGGCGCTATTTCATTAGACAAGTTACTTGTAAGCAAGTTGCAAATTGCAGTTTCTGTCACATAACAATGAAATAACAACTTTTTTGAAAATGTGCAATTTATTAACAAACACATCCACCTCTCCGTAAATACTGTTATAAGTTTTGAACAAACGGGATACGGTATAGAATTGCTTTGGGTAAATTCTGCCAGGTGGATGGTGTAGCAAGCCAGTATTATGGAGCGGACGCCTAGGGACACGACGTGCAACTCGCAAGCTAAATGAGTTCAAAAGGGATGGACAGTCAAGTTAACTCCTTAACATTTTGTAAAGCCGTGTGATTGTTGCCTAATCGACAAGCTGTATGATGTCAGATGGCTATGCAAGTACATTATGTGAAAAAGCAAGGTACCTTAGAAATCGTTTTTGAATACGTTCTATTCTAAGTTGATGTACGTTATATTGAGGTGACCAAACTATACAGCAGTTTTTAAGATGATCGTACGTGTTGTACTCCGTACGTAAGTGTTGTATATGGTAATTTTAGTGGCAGGGTTGCGGAATAGTTTACTGTTACGCATAATAAAGCCTAGCATTTTGGATGTTTTTTTAATAAAGTTGTCTATATTTATTGTTAGTAAAAAGTTCATCAGAAATCCTTTGCTTCAGCTTTTTCTAGTAATGATTTTTCGTCAATAATCAATAATAAGATATTGTGCCTTTATTTCATTCTAGTTGCGCCTGAATTTATTAATGTAGCATTTATTTGTATTTAAGGCTATGTTATTGACCTTGCACTAACTGGATATAGCAACAATGTCACTCTAAAGTAACTCGTAATCCTAAGGATCTCCTATAGTTTTATAAAGGTTTAAGTTATCCGCGGAAAGATAAACGCTACTGTGTTTCATGCAAGACTATATAATTTATAAATAAGTTGGAAATAAGGACCTAAGTATGACCCTAGCGGAACTCTAGAAACGGCAGCATATGTCATTGATCTAAGCCCCTTTTAAGCCTTAAGAACATTTTGTGTTCTATCAGATAGATAGGACTAAAAACATTTTAAAAGGGAACCACGAACATCATAATAATAATATAATTGTTTCAATAACGTTTTGTGACAAACTTTGTTGAAGACTTTACCAAAGTCTATAAAAACAGTACTGACTTGAGTACTAGGATCAACAGCATTAACTAGTTCATTGAGATAAGTGACTAAGTTAGTATTAGTAGACCGGGCCTGAATAAAACCATTGTAATTAAAACTTTTTGTAAATGAGCAGCACTCATTAATAAAAAGCTGACTGGTATGAACTCTCAGGAAGGGGTAAATGAAGGCTTCGAAAGACTTGGCAAATACAGATTAATAAGAAATTGGACTGTAATTAGATATTGTATCTTTATTGCCGTTTTTATTATATAGGTACTACTTTAGTAACTTTCCAATCAATAAAATATGTTAATAGGAAATATGTTGGTTGACAAAGACTTGCTAATAATGAGAAACAATGGAAAGTTTAGAGATAACTTACATCTTAAAATAAAATATGGGAGTCTTTTGTTAGCGTCATAAACGCTACTGTGCGTAATGTGTATTCCACCAATACTGTTCATGCTTAAATCAGTTTTATTGGCGGTTAGTAGTTTTTAATAGAGTAAGATATAATGGGAACAGCTAGAAACGATTGTCGTCGCAACGCGCACTAAGATAGCATGGGCGATGCGCGGGTTTATGGCGAGTACCATCTTGGTCTTCTTCATCTAACCTCATATCCCGATACCTATATCAACCTGTCGCCATGTCGCGGACTATATTACAATGTTCAATAAAATCCATACGTCCGCGATACATAGTTCGTTATTTAGTCTGTGCCCTTTTTTTAAAAAAAGAAAGACTTTTAAAAACAAGTTTTGGGTAGTTAAACACGACCGACATTCTATACTTTGTTCCTAGGTTACAGAGTACTTAGCGTTCTTTGACTAACTCCAGAATGTTTCCGCGAAAATTCAGTGGCTCCTATTTTGAAAATTACTTTAGTTATAGAGAAACTGTATACACTAGAGAAACTTTGACTTTTGTTAGACTTAAAGTTAGAAGTTCTGTGTAAATGATTTGCTACATAAACAATCCTCGCCGCCAACATCGCCTATTATTTTATGTTTTGATATTATTTTGGAAATATGCCACGTTTAATAACTTTTAAGCTTTGGCATTGCATTATATTCTAACCATTTAGGCACCAGCGCTGCATTATCGTATCTATATCCCACTTTCTAACTTATATCAAAAATATGAAATTATGGAGTTTTGGACAATTTTTGTACAAAAGTACCGTCTAAATTCAAGCACAGATAAAGACTACCTTAAAACTATTAACATATGGAGGAGACATCTAAAGCTAACTTTTTGCATTATGAGTTGAGGTTTATTTCACTTAAAAAACGTGTCACAATATAACTCAGTCATTGCTTGCGGTGTTATAGGGTTCTTATTCACTATGTTTATTTTTTCGTTGTCGCGGCAAGCCCACGCGAACTGGAGCATGCGCGATGCGTTCAAAGATGTCCGCGCGCATGCGCGATACATTTCTAAGCGCAGCTATCTCTACACCAATATGACAAGATTTTGACAGTTAAAAGCGCAGGCTTGACGCGAAAACGAAAAGAAATAGTCAATAAGGACCCAGGAGATTTTATGGTCTAGCGCCCCCACACCATGCAATCTCCGCTGTCGTCTCCTCCCGCTCCCCTGTAACTCCGTAGACAATGAACAATGCAATACTAGTTTTAAATAAGCGGATTTGGGATCGATTTCCTTCGTGCCTATGCAGTATGCTAGTAGTCATTGCTACTAGAAAGAGATAATTTCACAATCACTTAAAAATGTTTATATTGCATCAAGACTGAACACCTTGGGGAAGATAAGAGACAAGAACATCTCTTGTCAATTGAACCCCTAATCCAAACAAACAAATAGACAAAATTAATTATGAGATTTAGGTATAATAGATAAATATATGTGACAGGAAGATACCTACAACGTATAAGTTGTTATGCATAGAAATTGTGCCCTAACCATTCATTCAACATTTTAGTTGTGACTGCAACCGGCATCATGTAAAGTGAAATAAGCATTAGAAATAGCAGAAAAAGCATTCAATGAAATATGTAGGTATTTCGTCCCGGATATATATTTTTAATGGCAAGCCACGTTGCTATTATTTATACCTACCTATACAAGTTTTTAATTGATCCCTGTCCGACCCAAAAGGGGTGTGTAGGTATTGCGTTAACATAAAATGCTACAAAAAATAGAAAATATATATCCGTGAAAAAGATTTTTTTATTGAATACTAAAATTTTTGATTAAGTACCCAATATCGTCAAAATATGTACATTTTCAACATTTTTATCAACATTGTTTGCATAAAGCCTCTTTACAATTTTTTTCTACATTATGTTTAAATAAAATGACTTTAATCGAATGGGAACATGATACCCAACAACACATTAATGGTCGGACAGGGATTAAATATACATAGGTACTGTATATACTGCTGGAGGAGTTAACAGGATAGTTTAAGAAATCTTTTAAAATTCTAATAATATATTTCGTCAAAGGAAGACGTTTCATATAACAAAATTCGAGAACTTGTCTGTTCTACTTCACTAATTTCTAGGTATTTACTATTTTTTTTATTATATTTGGTAAAAAGGTGGCTTGAAGTTTAAAGAATGCAACGAAACGCCTGAAATGCTAAACTGTTCATAAATCACTATTAATTAAAATACTCAATACGAGCCAAATCAATCAGTATTTTTGCAAGCGGCGGTAGTCTAATGGCTGTTCGAATCCTAACCTTTAAACTACCGACATGAACCCCCTCCTAACACAATCCATTGAGCTTAACTAGAGGGGTTAACAGGATTGCTAGTAATGTGGGACGTCAATCCCGCATTACTAGTCATCCTTTTTTAGGGTTCCGTAGCCAAAGTGGCATAACGGAATCCTTATAGTTTCGCCATGTCCGTCCGTCCGCAGCTTAGCTCAGAGACGTTAGTGCTAGAAAACATATTATTTACGCCGACCAAGTGAAATAATATTAGTAAAAACATTTTTTGAGGCTACCTCCCTCTATATGTATAATAGGGATGTGATATTTTTTCTCACCTATCCCATCGTGTTAATTAATAATATCAGTTATTTTTAATAATGACTTCCTTTCTGGATCTGTGCCTAGTGGATGAGAGACAAACATTACATCTTGCACTGCGGTTTCCATGTCAAACTTCCCGTATGTTCTGTGTATAAACACAGAACATACGGGAAGTTTAACCTTCCTGAATAATACATTCATCAACATAACAAAACACTGAGCAAGTATAGGAAACATACTACATTGTAAACTGTCTGATAGGTTAAATTCCTTCATTATTTCGCTTCAAAGCTTAAGAATAACCATTTTGTAAGAGATTAAAGCTAGTACAGGAACAAACGATCCCTAATGTGCACTAAATTACGGTCTTTGAGAGGTTGTATTGAACATCGCTTCCAATCTCTCTATATACGTAGCGTATACGGATAGAAAGTATATGTGATACTACGTAGAACAATGAGTTGTCTGAACTAGATTCAATTTTGAGCCTATAGAGTTAACATTTCAGGCTGTTACATGCATGTCAGGGTATACAGTGAGCAGCGATCGAATATCGCTATGAAATATTGATATTTTAAGGTTCAATGACCTGTTGGGGTAATGGTTTGTGCTACGCTATTGCTACGCAAGACGTCGTGGATTCGATTCCAATCAAGGATAAATCTTTAGTGTACACGGTATGTAGCTATTTTTAGAAAAAATAATAATATCTTGGGAAAACTCACACAAAGCTATCTGATCCCAAAACTAAGCAGAGCTTGTACTATGGAAACCAGACAACCGATAAACATTCTTATATATTTCTGAATACATACATATTATAGATAAATAACACCCAGACACAGAATAAACCATCGTGCTCATCACACAAAGTTTTATTGGTGGGGATCGAACCCATGACCTCTTTCGTAGCAGTCGGATACACTCCCACCGCGCCAAATGATTTACTGACATGTAAATGTCAGTAAATCATTTTTCAATAATGGTTCAACCATGAGGGTAATAGCGGTTAATTATTCCGTAACTGACTGATTAGGGTCTAATATTATGGCAAAGAAGAGAAAAAAACGACTGGCCCGTTGGTCTAGTGGTTAGTCACCCTGACTGTCAAGCTGGAGGTCGTGGGCTCGATTTTCACAAGGTACACCACTTTGTGTGATCCACAAATTGTTGTTCCGAGTCTGGGTGTAATAATAATATAATATAATAATATCTTGGGACAACTCACACAACGCCATCTGATCCCAAACTTTGTGATTTTTAAGTTTGAAAAGTCTTCTTCGACACACGGGTTGTACCCTAGTGCGAGAATTGTATATAAAAACAAAAAAGACATAATCTAAGTAATATTCAGACATTTAGATAATATTCAGATTGTAATTGATCTGTAGCAAATATCTTAAATGTAACCAAGACGGTTACAGTTGAGATTTTTGCTACAGATCAATTACAATCTGCAACGATTTTAAAACATTACAAGCTTTAAATATTTTTCCTTTTCTACAGCCGTAATTAGAAAGAGATGTCATAAAAGAATGCGATTAAATGTTCAAGTTTTTAAACGAAATAAGCGACACTAATCGCTGTATTCATTTATCTAAATAAGGGCAAGACTCCTCGTGCCTAAGCTGGTAAATTCTGAGCTTAACGTTCTGTTAAAGTAGGGATTATTCAACATGTACTTATTCACTAAAGCGTCTTCAAGATTAATTGAATTCCAACTTTATGTACCATTTTGTATATTTTAAGTCGGATACACACTTTTGAAAGCATGCGAGGAATTGTGTAACAAATGCCTCGTAAAAAAAGAAGGTACGCTTATTGCGAGACAAATGTTACGTCCAGGCGTGCGATTATTCAACATGTTCATACTCATGCACTCACTAATTTATCGAAGTCAAACTATACGTACCATTTAATAGATTTTTTTTTTAAGACAACTCTCGCTACAACTTACGGACATAAAGTACATCCAAACTCGGAAGAACAATTTGTGGATCACACAAAGTGGTGTCACATGTGGGAATCGAACCCACGACCTCTTGCATAGCAGTCAGATACACTCCCACCGCGCAATCGAGGCAATCAATTCATAGATTTTTATAGCGAAATGCACATCGTGCGTGGCATATGGCTCTCACGACGTACAACGCATGCTCGAAGTAGATGTACTCGTAGATGTACCGTAATCGTAGCAATTATGTACCTACCTATCTTTCTTAGTATACCTACATATTCGTGACGGGCAATGTATTTCACATACCTCGTCGCATGCCTCTCAAAGTGTGTATCCATCTTTACTATAATCTAAAAATAAAAAAGGATTTTCCATGTTAATATTTGAATACTGTGGGTAGATGGAAAAATGATAAATTTATGAATGCTTTTATGCAAATTAAATTGCTGAAATGATACCCGTGCTTTTATATTCAAGAGTAGCTTTTATGTGACATTAGTAGAGATCTTATAATCTGATGCATACCTATTTACCTAAACTTTCGGTGGTTATTATGGAAAGCGCTTTTTATCAACAAAATCTTTACTATTTATTTTCTTTACGTACAAATTTAATTATTATGTTGTAAGACATCCTTTAATAATAAATAAATAGTAATGAGTTCATTATATAACTATATTTATGATAGGTAATTTAAGTTTGTTTTTTATATAAACGACACCACCCTTGCCTTCACACCCTACATACTTGATTGAGGAGTTATGCGCTTATTACACTACACTAAATTAGGAACCCTAATTCCCCCCGGCTCTAATTCTCTAACTAATTTTCAAAGCCACCTCGATTTAGGGCCCTGATTCAGAGTAGTGTAATAGCCGTTTTAAAATTTAATATAAATATACCTTTGATTAGTAAAGCAATTCCGGAATCCCAATATTTTTTTTTTTTTAAAATATTCTCAGATAATATGTTACGTAATTTGACTTTAGGTAAATATGCATCCGATTCACATAAAAGCTACCTAACTACAAGTACAGCTACTAAAGTTAGATACTCACTACTACAATTGGATCAACGAACTCGACCGGAGTGAAGTTTGGGTCAAATCACTTTCGCGCAAGTCATGGCTAACAAAATTTTTCTTCAACAATATAAAAATGCTATTTATATGAGTTCATAAAAGCTTAAATTAAGAACAGTTACAGTAAATACTAAAGAAAGTTTGAAAAACATTTTTTTTACGAAAATAATCACGAAAAACATGAGTTAGTAATACTAATACAATGTAATGCATAATCGCATCTCTAATTCTCTCGGTTTAATTACTTCCAAAAATGCATCTGCGCAACCATTTGTCGCCTACTTCAGTCCGGCCGTGTTACGTTTATCCAATTGTAATTGTGACTATTCAAATAGGTACAACTTTGCGGTTTAATCCATTGATTATACCACAAAGTTGTATTTCAATAGTCACAATTCAATATCATGGTATTATTAGCTTAGCCTATTTGTAACTCATTGAATATTTCACTACTGTAATTTATTTAATACTAAACAAAACACATTATAAAGTATTTTTAATATATATTTTTTTAATTGAATGAGTCTCTGATTTTTTCAGAAGAAATCTTAAAAGTAAATGATTCCACTACAGAAAATATGACGTCACATACTTGCATTTCATACAAACTAATACGGTATGTGTCGATTTTGGCGTTTCTTCACTTGCTAACTGAGCAGGACATATTTTGTATAGTATACTCTCTGTTCCTCACACTTCCCTAAATTTTCTTACTAATCCGATGGGATGGAAACCTGATACCATCCGAGAGAGATTAGGCGTAAGATCCATTTCGGATTGACATAACGACCGGCCTGGCTTCAAGGCACGAATTAGGTATCTTTTAAGAATACCGTATTCTGAATACGGTCACCCATCCGACAGACTTCCGAGGATAATTAACGTTCCCGATGCGCTGATCCCTCTATCTGCTTGGTCGCCAGTTGCCACTGAACCAAGGACCAATCTATACTAATATTTTAAGCTGAAGAGTTTATTTGTTTGTTTGAACGCAATAATCGCAATAACTACTGATTCGAGTTGAAAATTTATTTTACAGTTGGCTAGCCCATTTACTGTGGAAGGCTATAGGCTATTTAATATCACGCTATGACTAATAGGAGCGGAGCATCAATGAAAAATGTTGCTAAAATGGAGATATTGACGCAGACGAAGTTGCGCGGGTCAGCTAGTCTAATACTGGGTGGCGCAAAAGTACTGTCACTAAAGAAAATACTTTTTTTTTTTTTATATGACATTTTCTGTCATTCTGTTGTTGAAAATTGTGTAGTGAACAAATGTAAAATACACTGAAAATAAACATGGACCGTTTTACTCCCCAAGAACGTGGAATAATTGTGTCAATGTTCTTACGGAATAATTCATCAGTGATAAGAACACAACGTGAATTTCGTCGACGATTTCCCCACCGTCCGGCACCGATTGGTCGCACAATTCGACGCTTTGCCACACGCCTTGAAGCAACTGGCTCAACATTGGATAGACCTAAGTCTGGGAGACCAAGAACAGGCCGTTCAGCTGAAAATATCGATGCTGTGCGCGAAGATGTGGAAGAGTGTCCAGAAACATCAACGAGGCGACGTGCCACGCAATTGGGCATTTCCAGACGGACCCTGCAGCGTATTTTGGTGAAAGACTTAAAGATGTTCCCGTATAAAACTCAAATGACTCATCAGCTGCTGCCTGCTGACCACCGAGCTCGTCTAGATTACTGCCAGCGCGTCATAAACCTCAACCTTGAAGAGGATGATTTTCCTTCAAAATTGGTTATGAGTGACGAAGCGCATTTCCATCTCTCAGGGCATGTCAATAAGCAGAATACTCGGTTCTGGGGCACTGATAATCCGCGCATTATTCAAGAAACACCTCTACACCCACTAAAAGTTACTGTATGGTGTGGCATCTGTGTTGACAGAGTGATCGGACCCTATTTTTTCGAAGACGCTGGAGGCAATGCGATAACTGTCACTGGAGAACGCTACAGAACCATGTTACGTGAGTTTTTGATACCCAGTTTGGACGAATTGGGGCTGGAGCACATCTGGTTTCAACAAGACGGCGCTACGGCACACACAGCGCGCGACACTATGGACTTAGTGAGGGACGCTTTTCCAGGCCGAGTTATCTCTCGTTTTGGCGATTTGCCTTGGCCTGCCAGATCACCCGATCTGACCAGTCCAGACTTCTTTCTTTGGGGTTTTTTGAAATCTCGGGTGTATGTGAACAAGCCACAGACTCTCGCAGCTCTAAAAGAAAACATTCGTCAAGAAATAACGAACATATCGCAGGAAGTGTTACGGCAAGTTATGCAAAATGTCATAAATAGGGCTCAAATGTGTATCAACTCTGGAGGTCACCATTTAAAAGACATCATCTTTAAATCCTAATGGTACGAAATTTAATGGCACAAATATACATTTAAAAAAATCTAAATCTAGTTTTCTAATTTAGAAAAAATGTTATAGCTGAACCAAATAGGGTCTTTACTTTTGCGCCACCCAGTATATGTGGCTACCGATATCGATTACGGCGGCCAATCTCCTATGAGGCTAGCCAACAACGCAGGAGATATTATAGTTCACAAGTGCATGCGCAGACATAAGTGCACTCTATTCCCACACTATCGTAGCCCGATGGGACGGAAAGCCGACACGACCGGAGAGAGATTGGGCGCAAGACCGACGGCTTAACATGCTCTCCGAGACACGGAAGGGTGTGACATTTATCGAAAACGATCACCCATATATAGACCGACAGCGGTAAAGCTGCATAACCTTGCAGATACTCGTATCTCGATCTGTTCGGTTGCCAGTGAATCAGCGACCTCCATGTAATATAACATGAATATTACCAGTTAGGTGGCGTTTTTTTTTTTCCTTAGGTACTATTTCAATCGCGGTGATTCACAGATCGATGATGTGAGTGGTGGCTCCCTCCCTCCTTAATAATCAATTCACTACATTTTTTAAATTTCATTTCTTGTCTATTTCATACCACACAACAAGACGTGTTTCTATAGTATCTACTCGAAATTATGTAAAACTGGCTGCCTGCCCTGGCTTCGCACGGTGTCGCCTGTCATATCATAGTTTTTAACACGCTTTTATTTATATCTTGAGTTATATTATTGTAATTTTCGTAGGGATCTCTTATTTGTTTGACAATAGAGTATAGTCTATTTGAATTGACAGTAAAGTACATATTACTCCCCGTTCCCCGTTATTAATAGCTTTCTATAGGTGAAACAATTTTTAAATGCGGCCAAGTAATTTTTAAGTTTATTCGTTACATACAAAAATACAAATCTTTTCTCATAATAATATAAGTATAGAAAGTATAGATAATAATCAAGTGCAGTGCCAACATTACACTCGTAGGCGACATTAATAGTAAATAAAATGCTGTTAAATGACCCAGAAGACAGTTATTTTTAAGATACGTTAGTGTTTCTTCCACTACATCGAACTCAAATGGTACATAATTTTCCCTAATGCACACAAATTTGTATGAAAAATGCATTTTATTGATAACTTGATTACAAATGTGCTTTGACTGGTACGCGGTACGGCGACATTAAATATGCATATCGATGTTCGTTCGATGTGAACCATTAGCATTTTTGCTATTGCATCATATATAAAATATAAAAGTTAATATGAAGTTGATGATGGTTTTTTAGCGTAATTTTTAACAGTATTTCTCTAAAATACGTACTATTTAGTAAATAGCATTAAAACAGTAGGTAATTATTACTTTCATGGCTATGTCAAGATATACATCTTTTAAGGGTTCCGTAGCCAAAGTAGAAAAAAACGGAACCCTTATAGTTTCGTCATGTCCGTCTGTCTGCCTGTCTGTCCGTCCTTATGTCACAGGCATTTTACTCAAAGACTTTACTATGAATATTGATTAAATTTGGTGAAAAAGTGTCTTGTAGGATTTTAAATGTAAATATTTTTAAGAGGGCACTAGATACATTTAACTTTAGCTGTCTTTTTTTTAGCAAACATGTGTGGCACATCATTCAAGCACAAAAATGTGTTATTATCATTAGATTTGGCCAATCTGCGTTAATTTGTCAAAAAATATGTCCAAAGTCAACCTACCTATTATCATCTTAGAATATGTCACAGAAGACACATCATTAAAATCAAATAAATCAGAAAGGTAGCGCTTAACAAATACTTTTAATTAACATTATTACAAAAATGATCGGATATGCCGTCATTGAGTTATTGCCGAAAAATTGCATTTCGCAAGAAAAAGGGTGTAAGTGCTATAAGCACACGCTCTTCTGCTGGTGCAATTATTCAAATTGGTTTTTTATACGGCAACGGCTCCGGAACCCTACACTGAGCATGGTCCGACATGGAATTTTCATAATCGGTGCAATATATCCAGAGATTACCCCCTACAACCTCACAAACCTTACCTCTTTATAATATTAGTATAGACTAGTATAGCTATAGTTGAACAAAAAAAAAAACAAAGAAGAATTAAAGAGCCAAAACAGTCAGTCAGACTTCAAAGTCGCCATAATTTTAAAGCTTGTAAGAGAATTATATATTTCTGTCTATATATGTATGTTTTTAGAAATATTTAAGCATGTTTATCAGTTGTCTGGTTTCCATTGTACAAGCTCTGCTTAGTTTGGGATCAGATAGCGTTGTGTGAGTTGTCCCAAGATATTATTATTATTCTATGTACGTTAAGGATATAAAATCCAAAATCGATGGGCATTCTAAAATACTAGGACTACTAAAACAAAGAGAAACTAGTTTAATACCGAAGTAATAATGTATTTTATCACGCGAGCTGTTTTAATCACAAAGCTCTTAGAATGGACGGAAAAGGACGAGCAGTCTCCTATCCTCACGAAGAGTCATTCATTACTGATATTCTTCAACATCTAAGAAACTTGATATTCCGCTAGCGTTTACTGAAGCAACGTCACGTTTACTCCAGTTATCAATATATATCTTGAGTCAGAATTTCTAAAATGCAGTTGCAAGGTAAAATCTAACCGCTATACGTGAGAAGACAGATATATGAGTCATTCTTGTTGGTTGTTTCTAGTCCAGTGGACTCCGCTTTTGGTTTATCTTTGGGTTGATTTATATCTAAGCTAGTTCATGTTTTGAAGACAAAACATAAACTAGCTTAACGTAATGAGAAAATTACAACATAACTTCGGTTTTAGGTACATAAAAAGTTATTTTTAAATGTATGGTAGAAAAAAACATTTTAGGCGGGACTTGAACCCCCGACCTTAGGGGTACGGGCCGTAACGTGTTTATTCTCCATACATTTAAAATTATATATAAAAAAATAGCACAAAAATGCTTTAATAATTACAAAACGCGAAGTTATTTCTATAAAAATTACATGGTATTTGGAAAATAAGTCTTGGTAATAGATATATAAATAAATAATGCCCAAAGTTAGTTTAATGATCATAATGTAATCATAGAATATGAAGAGATATAAGCTGATGACCACAGTCACATACATATAATAGCGTAAAAGTGAATGAAAATAACTGTAAGTAACCAAAAAAGATTCTCGTGCAAAAAAATGTATAATTATCATTAGTTTTGGCCAATCTGTCCTAATTTGTTAAAAAAATATGCCTAGGGATTATCATCTTAGAATATGTCACAGAAGAACTGAAAGAAACTCAAATCTAATAAAACTTTCTCACATATCCCATATATACCATCTTGCATAAAACCAATGCATAAAAACGTAATATGTGACCAAAAGTCAGACAACAAAGCGGAGACAACAGCCACAACCGAATACTATTACGATAAATACGTGTAAACGAATGAAGTTAGCACAAACAAGCATCAGAATTCCAAAAGAACTTACTTCGGAAGTTCCAACGGGGCGGACGTAAATTCGAACCGAGTTATCGGGCCACAGTCATTCTCGGTAATGAGTTACGAACTTACCTGCGGTGTTAGAGTTTCCGACTTCACAAAACAAATACTGATGATCTGATCACCTTGTTTACATTCTTGTTACGACTGGTTTGTACGTTTCAAAGAGTTTGGACATTTTAGACTCACGTGTCTTCTCAATTATAATAATAAAGATTTAATAGATCTATTTGAATTTTGCAGTTTAAAATCGTATTCACGTATAACATTTTATTAACTCTACCTTAAGGGGGCATTACACTGAGATAATTATTTATTTACACAGCGACATAATCGCCGGCTTTGCTCTTCCGCACACAACCATTACTTCACAGTGCGCAGGAGCGCAGGTCAAAATAAAGTAGAATATTCGTTCGTACATAATATGTACGAACGAATATTCTACTTTATGTTAGATAACGAAAGCCATGACTATGGCAATACGAAAATGCTCGTTATTTTATTTTTCCGCAACTTCAAGATTTATTTGCGGGATCATATTAAGATATATCCTTAAATTTCTTTATTTCATCTACTAGAAAAACTCTTTGACTAGTGACACAATTTTTTTCGTGTCCTAATATTTAGGTTTTTATATAAATTTTTGAGAGATCCGAACCCTGTTTCGCGTGATCTACCCTTAATGGTTATACTTTTATATGATTGTATTTTTATACCTCTTTGGTACGAAACAAGCACACGGCCTACGGCATTATCTTGTTATACATTTGGAATAAGTATATTTTCTTGCAATTCTTTGAATGTATGTATTTATAGATACGTTTCGATAAACTTTCTGATATCATTGAGCATTTGATATCGCATTTCTGAAAAGCTCTAACAAGCAAACAAAACTTTTCTCCTTATAATGTTACAGTGATATCGCAGATTCACAAATTGAGTGGCAAAATTTTGCTACGCTTCATCAAAAGTTTGTTTAGTCAGTATTATATCGGCTTTCTTTTGCCTATAGGTTTTATTTTGAATGTTTCCATTGGCCCACGGGAATGCATAAGTATTAAAAAATATAATTTGTATTATGAAGCTTCATTAAAGTCAACTGCAATTCGGTGGGTTGATTAAGCAGTAACAGGCTTGTACCGCACGTTACACAATAAAATGAGATATTTATTCATTTCCTCCCATGTGGAAATCTATCAAATTATAGTTTACCCAATATTTTAAAATAATAATAAAAAAAAAAAAAAATTGCTGGATAATACGTCAGCTGGTCACACGAACATGAAAGACTTTTTTTATATTTAAGTCATTTCTTCTCAATCGGATTGACCAGATTATATTTTAAATGATATTGTCAATAAATAAATATGTCAGCTAGCTCTCTCCTAAAGGGTGTAGAGCAAAAGCATCTATCGCTTATTTAAATGCACCAGCGGACGAATTTTCCCTCGGCATCTTAGCCGCTGACTTTTTTTATTACTTACAGGATCATAATAACTATCAGCTTACATTTTTTTTATTCTGGGGGAATTGGCGTACCTAAAGTTATTTGACATTACGCTGCATGCTCTAACTGGTAGATAAATAATCATTTTGTAATGATTACATTAAATTAATATTCTTTACAGATACATTATAATTGCAAACTAATTATTTAAAAAAAAATAAACGAATCAATTAATTGAAGTTGTTTGTTTTGCGTAATGCAAACCAAACGCAACCCACTGCTTAACCCACCCACCAAACCGCAGCTGACGTTCACGAAGCTTCATAACACAATTCTCTGAAGCATTTTACAAGTTTTCGCCGGGGAGAAACTTGGTCTTATCAATCTGTTCAGGCTTACGCTCTAATATTCTCCTGACATGGACATGGATCCTCCGACCAGACTAGGTGATCGTGCCTGGCGGGCTACGATCCAATGGTTAACCTAAGAAACTTGTAGATATAGCCAGCACGTAATTCATAATTTGAATCGATTTTGAATATTATTTATGTGGATACTACTACTACTGCATTACCTATATATAGTTGTTGAACTGACTCCGACCTTTTTGATCAAAGTGAATTCTAACGAAGGGCTTAGACTAAACTGCTTTCAATACTTTTCTGCTTAGTAATAAATTTTCGATCGATCTCAAATTTTATTTATAGTCTTTAATTAAATCTTCTCTAGTCAAAGGCTTTTATAAAAGACTTGGAATATTTATACGTTGGAACAACGTTAGTAAGACTGCTTGAAGTCAATTAATTTGAAAGGATGGCTTTGTTCTTTTGTTAATTAGACCTACGATAACTTTTAACGGCACAACGTATTGACAAAATAATTTTGGAAAATGTTAGTAGGCTAAATTCAAATAAAAATAAACCTAACGGGTATGTTCCATAAACTCGGAACTTGGATGACACAAACGGTATCCGGAAAAAACATTATATTCAAAAAATGGAGTGCCTGCAGCTACAAATGGCCGAATTCATTCAGAAATACAAAAATTGTTACTGAATACTAACACGCGGAAACTCACTGCCAACATTGAGGGTAGTTCAACAGCAGTTTATTACAGTAACATTTAAATATGCTTTTATTAGGACTACCGCTAGCCAAAACACAGAAAAAACGGAATAAAATGATAGCAATTTATTGTTAACCTATTATTTATTGTCTAAGGCAATATTTATCGTTAAATGAATATAACATGTATTAGATTTAAGCCTCGAATAGAACTCATTGTTCTCTCAACTGTAAATAATTAATGAACTAGAAACCGGTTAAGTAGCAGATATTACCCCGTCTTCGCTTAATACTTGTTACTAGTTGTTTTGCATCTTAAGTGAATAAAGAATATTGTTGTTTTTTTTTTAGG
Source organism: Herminia tarsipennalis (assembly GCA_945859575.2). Taxonomy (NCBI): domain Eukaryota; kingdom Metazoa; phylum Arthropoda; class Insecta; order Lepidoptera; family Erebidae; genus Herminia; species Herminia tarsipennalis. The sequence continues at coordinate 20,793,184 of OX243835.2, forward strand.
TAGCTAAGGGCTGTTAGGGTTGGTGGCAACCTTTTAACTAGTGGTAGGTCTTAGCCATAGACCGTCTTCGTGGGTACCACAACAGTATCAGTAATTCTTCCGTGAAATAGTGATGTTAACAAGTCACTGAGTTTTGGTTCAAGGGCACTGTAGCAAGTGAAATTATTAGCCAAAAAAAGAGATTCAAGTATCAAGTAATGTCTCAAATAAGCAGAGCGGTACAGTGAGGTCTTTGCCAAACAAGGATTTGGGTAATATTGCTATGGGAAAGCGTGACGCCTACCATCAAGTGCACGACCTGGGGGTCAATTCACGTATTTAAAGCAGTGCAGTTGCAGTTAAGTTTCGATTAAAACCGCCATTTTTGTATTCTGTACTGCTTTAAATACGTGAATCAGCCTCCTGCTCGTCTGTTTATATTGTAGTACTTATAAAAAATCCACAAGAAATCCCCTCACCCCTAATCAGCAGGGGATACCATGCTTTATAGTTTGTTCGACACTGTACCCATCCAGCCATACTCTTTAGTCTGGTGAGACTCGCAGGGCTTTTTAAAAAGCAATAAAAGGTTAATAAAGCTGAAGTAGCCTATACCTGGTTAGCCTTATACAAATGTTACTGCAGCAACTTTCACAAAAGAAACCCCGTCATAACTTCTTAACAACGATCGAAAAAACACTTTGTACACGTCTAAAAAGTGCGTAATTGTAAGAGTTTTATAAAAACTATTCTAATAACGAGCTCTTTTTGTTGAAGATAGTTTAATTGACGCAGATACTGAAATCCTTCAGAACTTAAGCTGAATAAACACTGAGCCTTAAAGTAATCTGAAACTTGTGAGTCTTCGCGATAGTATTACACCTACTAATGCTAATAGAGCCATTGAAAAATAAACGTTCATTATTTAAGTGAAAAATGTTATAGAAAAAGCTTTACTTTATTATATGAATTGAAAGTTGTACAAACTTAAGCTTTCGGTGTTTAATGATTAATTGTAACCAATGCTTAAAAGGCAGCATAATAACTATTCTAAATGAGGACAAAAATAATTACGTACAAATTGAGTACGTACCTACATAGGAATTTATTAAAATATTCGCGCTTTAAAACTAGGGCAAGACACGTGCCACCACCAATGAGCCTTCCATAACTATGTAGGTAATCCGAAATAGCTTTAAAATAAGTTTAGGATGGCAGGTACTATGCTAGAGTTTGCATTTGCGAGCAAATTTTACTGCTTGCCTTTGAAACGTCCAAATCGTTTGTATCTAACTGCAATCGCTTCAGTTGCCTACGTCAATACTTGCTAAGCATAGATACAATCTGATTATACTAAGATGATCAAACGCAAACAGTTCAACCCTTTGTTAAATTGTCAAGCCATTTTATAGCGTACGATATAAAAGGGGTATCTTGGAACAATTTTGATCTCATTTTGTAGGCACGATTCCGACAAGACCCGAAAATATTATCTTAATCTGATAGCATCTTTCTAGGGTGTTATTCCAACGTAGTGCCCGCAAAATTTGTTTTCAAATACCCTTCTTACAGTAGCAACGTGTTTGGAACATCGTTGGATTATCCATTTAGTCTTGTAGTTTTAGTCCTTTCGTTTTATTGGTTAACAACAAGATTTTCGTGGATTATACTATTGTTGATTGTGTATCTAATTCAAGTAATGGTTCATATTGAAAAACTGTTGGCAGGCTGCTTTGCTATTTAAAAGTATTTTAAGGCTACATTTTATAGCGTTTAGTTATCGCTATAAAATGTAGCCTTAAATTACTTATTACGTAGCAAAACACCCTACTATATACGCCGACGACTGTACCATAACATATTTCGTTGATGAACTATGTAATCTGGAACCCAATAGAATGAAATCCACCATCAAAATGACGTATGAATTAATTATTTCGAATCATAGTATTTGCCTAATTTAACATGATTAGAAACCAACCTTGTGTTGACGAAATATCAAAGCATTCAGAATATGGAGAACGTAACAAAAGCGGATACCTAGTGAGCAGCCCACCAACGTAATAACATGTCTTTTGAATAGTGTGTGTTCAATATTCGGCCTGCGGCATCATATTTTGTTAAAATGGTCTCTGTAACGAAGCAATAACAGAAGTTGTGATAGTTCCTTAACTACCGGCTAGATGGCGCATGTGAGGGCCCAACTCGCGAGCATTATAGGATAGAAAAATTTGCCCGGTTTGGCTACGGAAGTCTCGGGTTCAATTCCTGGGTCTGGATTTCAAATTATTATATTTTCAAAAATGCAGTGTGTGTTTAATTATCCTTCGTAAAAGTAAAGTGAATGCCCGCGTGTTTGATAGCATTTTCATAATGATTTGATTAGATAATGCCTTCTTTTATTAATGAAAACAAAAGCAAAAACAAATCACACAAAGCTAGGCAAATCAGGGCGGTAATCCGTACCTTCTTAAACGTTATATCTTTAAAACTTTATTAACTTGTGGTCCCAATACAATTTATGTAATAATAACCCTATCTTCTATACTAGTATAAACTGTAAAAACTCAAACCGCAGAGCCAATTTTAATGAAATGTGTTCATTATAGAATTTTATAAGCTACGGGTCTTAATCGCGTAAATATTTTATTTTAAGGCTAAATACCTTTGTGTATTGCAACGGCCGTGGTCACGGGTAGAGTCTATCCGTGACCACGGTCGTTGCAATACGGTAAAATAAAATTTTACGCGATAAAGACCCGTAGCTTGTAAAATTCTATAATGTGTACAAATCGCGAAAGTTTACGAACATATATTGCAAATGAAATGTGTTGTTTAAGCCGAAGTAGTGACATAGGATATCTACTCGTATTATCGCAATAACCGATATTTACGGGGGCGAAGCCAACACCCAATACCTAGGTCAAACTAATATTTTTTTTTTCTATTTAATAATATAAATTTGACTGGCATGGTGGTCTAGTGGTTAGTGACCCTGACTACTAAGCCGGAGGTCGTGGGTTCGATATCCACCTATGATAAAACTTTCTGTGATGAGCACGATGGTTTATTCTGTCTGGGTGTTTTTTTATCTATAATATGTATGTATTTTGAAATTTAAAAGTATGTATAACAGTTGTCTGGTTGCCGTAGTACAAGTTCTGCTTAGTTTGGGATCAGATGCCGATGTGTGAGTTGTCCCAAGATAATATATATAAATGGGAAAGTAGCACATTATATATTTCTACGCTTAAGCCGCTAATTTGGTATGGAGACAGTTTAAGTCCCAGGAAAGGACATAAGATAGTTGTCGCGATATTCTACATCCATGCAGGCAGAACCACAAGTCAAAGCTAATATAATGTAAATGTGAACATTTAAATGGCTATTTTTGAATATTTGTTATTAATGAAATATATATTCTGAACTAGCTTTGGCCCGCGGCTCCGCCCGCGTAGATGTCGGTTATCGCGATAAAAACTATCCTATGTCCTTCCCCGGGACTCAAACTATCTCCATACCAAATTTCATCTAAATCGGTTTAACTGTTTAAGCGTGAAAGCGTAACAGACAGACAGACAGACAGATTTCCTTTACATTTATAATATTAAGTAAGTATGGATAATGGAGTTTAAAACTCAAAAACGGATGTTGCGATTTTCTCTTAACAGATTTTCTTACTTACAGGTAAGTTAAAGGAAATTATTAATTGTTCTTGATTTGTTTGATTGCTGTTAATTTTAGATAATATTCACTGAATCTTAACAATATTCAGTGAACAATAATCGAGACTTCATTAGATCGTATTGGACATTAATTAACTGTCACAAATGACAAGTATATCAAGATATTTTAAAATTAGGTTCTATTGTCTCCTCAGCGTAGGGAAGACAACAGGATTTAAAAAATCAACAGCAGTCTGAGATCAATGTTTCGAACTAGAATTCTAGTCACGCGAATCCTATATAGAATGCTTTCTTTTTATGACATGTTCTGTAAGATTATTTTTATAACACTTGTAACTTAGCTTCACTTGTAACTACAACAGGATTAAAAAAATCCTAATATCTCCCCAAGGGGGGGGGGGGTATTAGGGGAAACAACATTCTGAGATCAATGTTTTGAACTAGAATTCTAGTCACGCGAATCCTATAAGGAATGCTTTCTTTTCATGACATGTTCTGTCAGATATTTTTTTATAACACGCTTAAATTAGCTTCACGTCTTAATATATAACCATGTAACTGACAATGTGGTGGAATCTTGGAAATCAATTTTGACCTACTTCTAATTATCGTATTGTAATATTTGCGTCTGAATGTAGTTCGGATGACAATACAATAATTTTGTGACTAGAAGCTGATCTGATGATAGAGTGTTGTTTTAATACAGGTTTTAACTATCAATTTTAACCTACCTCTAATTTTATTGTATCGCTATGAAATAACAACAACAACACTATTTACAAATTAATTTTGAACAGACTAAAAATAAATTTTAAAAAATATAGCTTTTACAAAAACTAAAACACACGCTTAAATAAAAAAAAAACTGAAATAATAAATGTAATAACCGTGGAGTGCTTTGTACACCTAAAAGTCAACCAAAACCCTTCACGCTTTTACACTTTTTTATATATAAGCGTGTTTTACGCTTTTTAAACGCTATATTTGTTTTTTTTGGATTACCAGACTATGGTTACTTTCTAATCAAGTTGCTATTATTTATAGGAATACTGGGAATGCCGACATTTGAAGGAAAGTGGTAATAAACTACTAGGATCTTAATTTGCTAATAGACAAATGAACTTGATACTGTCTAGTTTCCAAACGAAGAAATTGAATGATAGATTTTTATATTACATTTAGGAACACCTACTATCAGGTATTTAGGATTGCTAGTAATGTGGGACCACAATCCCACATTGCTAGTTATCTTTTTACTAAATAAAAAAATAAATAATAATGAATGAAGTATCAAAGAACAATTAGCAAATCCTCACAAGTTAACATTACAACACATCCAGAGGCATACTTTTCATAATAATGAATAATATCAGCCAAAAACTTGCTTATTTCGATCATTAATAATCAAATAATTGATATGAAGGATACGCGGACTCCATTTTTTGCTGTGAAATATGAAGCTATTTTTTTACTCCCGCAGTAGGGTACAAGCCCTGTGTCGCGGGGAACTTTACAAACATACAAGTCACGGACACAAAGTACACCCAGACTCGAAACAACAATTTGTGGATCACACAAAGTGGTGTCCCATGTGGGAATCGAACCCACGACCTCTTGCGTAGCAGTCGGACACACTCCCACCGCGCCACAGAGGCAGTCAATCGCGAAAGTTTATCAATATGGATGTGAAATGGTTAATAATAAAGTTGATTAGCAACCATTTAATCTTTGATAGTAGTCAATAGTTGTTAGGGAACTTTGTTATTAAACATTTCACATCCATGTTGATAAACTTTCGCGATTTGTACTCATTATGAAAATATATATATATATATTACGGGTCTTAATCGCGTGAATAATTTAAGGTAAAATACCTTGTTTATTGCCCGACGTTTCGACCATATTACAACGGCCGTGGTCACGGGTAGACTGAGACTGATAGTCTACCCGTGACCACAGCCGTTGACGACGTCGTAATATACATATTTTCATAATTTCACATTCATTTCGGGTTTAGTTCCTGGATTCCAAAGCTGTGGCTGTTCACCGCTGAGGGGTAAAACAACTATGCTTAGGGAAAAATGAAATAGGCATCGATGTAATTGCACTCCCCATCGTGCAAGCGCCAGTGGCTAAGGCATCGGACACGCAATCGTGATGTCCCGAGTTCGAATCCTACCCATTACACTATCGACGTGAACCCACTCCTAACACAAGCAAGATGAGTTAACAGGATTGCTAGTAATGTGGGACCAACAATCCTATATTGCTAGTTATCTTTTTGAAGAAAAAAAAAATGAAATTAATTTGCACCCCGTCCCCGTCATTAATGCAACTCACTGTTAAGTTGTAAGATCTAAAAGGTTTGGAGGCACTGGTCTAGTTATTTAGTTAATATATTGACTATGTTATTTACAGTGAGGACACTGCTTCTCAGTGGAGTTACTTAGTTACAGATAAGACGTACCCTAACTCTCTCAAGATCTAAATTGATATAAGTTCATTAAATCGGTCACCAACTTGTCCTATATAATTAAATTGAAAACTAAGGCTTCAGCCCTGTACCTACAATGTTTTAGTATTTAGTACTAACTGTTCCGCGCAACTTCGTATGCGTGAATTTTCCCCGTTTTTGCAACATTTTTACTGCTGCTCCGCTTTGCTATTGGTCGTACCGTGATGGTATATAGCCTATAGTCTTCCTCAAAAAATGGGCTATTCAACAGTATAATATTTTTTTCAATTCGGACCAGTAGTTCCTAAGATTATTGCGTTCAAATAAACAAACGTTTGCTTGGACGCGGTTACAAAGCTGAAGAGTTTTCTTCAGCTTTATAATATGTAGATATAGATTAGCATTTGTCGGCGACTCTGCTCCAATGGATGTCAGTTATCGCGATAAAAAACTGTCCTATATTCTCTCCCGGGACTCGAACTATCTCCATAACAAATTTCATCTAAATCAGTTCAGCAATGTAAGCATGAAAACTTAACAATCAGACAGACAGCGTTACTTTTACACTTATAATATTAGTTTTATTATTTCGTTTTTTATAACAAAATATGATTTTATTAACAAGTCACGTTATTAATGATGGAGATGGTATCGTGAACACAGCAAGGTCGTTTCCTTATTATTGTTTTTGTACTATTTATCACGAGCGAATCCACGAATGTCTCCAAGATCAAGGTTTCTTTTGATGTCAGGTTTTTCTGTCCTGTTTTTGTATACATGGAAAATAGGAAGGTACCTACTTATTACTCATTTTTTTGGGTTCCATACCTCAAAACGAAAAACCGGCCAATTGCATGTCGGGCCATGCACAATGTTGGGTTCTGTAGTTACTCAGCGCAATAATGCGGTATAAGATAAAAGTGGAGATATGGCTTTTTTTTTGACTAACCCGATCATGTGGGGTGTCGTTGGATAGGTCTTTTAAGAATACTTAGGGGTTTTAAACATTCCTTTTCGATTTAGAGATCCGTTTGTGAAATATTAAGCTTGAAATTATATACTACCGACGTGAACCCACTCCTAACACAAGCCGTTGAGCTAAGCTAGAAGGATTAACTGGATTGCTAGTAATGTGGGACCAAAATCCCACATTGCAAGTTATCTTTAAAAAAAAAATAAAAAAAAATTGTTACAGTCAAGTCGCCCCCCCCCCCTTTTCCTGTCGGCTAAGTTGTTTTTTTTAGAGATGAGAAAAAATTGGAGTTATACTTACAAGGTTATTTTTGGTATAGTGCAAAGCTCAGACACCCCAATAAGATTTTTAGTTCAAGAAATTATATATAAAAAAAACAAAATTAAAATATTAATTGCGAGTTCGTCGCAGTATTATGCTTATTGCGTCGCATAGTACGTAAGCTATGGTTATTATTTAAAACAAGTAAACCGTTACATTTCTCATCACATAGTAACCAAATTTTTGGACTGTTAGAATTATTAATTAATGATTGAATAATTAATTAATTGTAAAATATAACATGGTCCTAAAACTATATTATATTGTGTTACTCATTCTGAGCAAACTACTTTCGGGTTTGTACTATACCAAGAATAACGTTGTATAATGAAATGAAAATAAAAACTATCACAGCTAAGTAGGCTATACAAGTTTACCAGTAACAGTAGACCAAGTGAGAAGTAACAATATTTTCGTACAAATTACATTTAAATTGAAATTGAAAAATACTTATTGAACTTTTTTAGTATGTAGTATGTAACAAAAACAACAGAAAATCCACTTCTTATACCGCATTATTGTGCTTGGCAAATACGGGAGCCTACATTGCGCGTGGCCCGACATGCGCTTGCTGGTTTTTCGTTTATAAGGTTTCAATTAAACAACGTCCCACTTCAAGTCCTGAATGCCTCAATAAGAGCACTAGTGTGGTCTAATAGCGGCCACCGATATTTTGGTCAATATGGCCTTCTAGGTCACAAAAGCAGTGAAAATAAACCTCCCTATATAATTCCTGCATTTGAGGCGCCATCAAAAGTATTTCTGCCTATGTATGTATTTGAGTATTCAGCAGAAAAAAACTGTTATTACTGTCATTTTTACTTACAATGACCACGGAGACGGTACATGCATTCAGGGTAAGAGGTGTTTGTGTGGTCAGTGCATCTGATACCAATTTTCTCAGAAACGGCTGTGACGATTTTTAAACGGTTTTTTGCGTTGTATAAATCCCGAGCAATGTCTTAGCTAAGTTTTAATGTTCTAGGCCGCCAGAGTTCTACGGTGCTCATGTCAAAGCAAACAAAACGGTTTTTTGTCGAAGATGGCTTGTAGAACTAAAGCCTAGAGCCCAGTCGAGTGCGGCTGAGCAGTAAAATAAGTTATGACAGACAACTTTATTATCTATGACGGACCCGTGCCCCCTTTGCCTATGACACTCCCAAATCGTGGCTTTCTATTAGTAAAAGAATTTTCAAAATCGGTTCTGTGATCCAAGGATTACCCTCTACAACCTCACAAACTTTACCTCTTTATAATATTGGTATAAAAGTATAGATAATACAGATAAATATTTGAACCGGATCTGGGTATACTTTGCGTCCGTTAATTGCTAAGTTTGTAAATCCCTCGTGACAAAGGATTTGGAACCTAGTGTGGGCACTATCAATTTCGAAAATAAAAGATTTTAGTATTCTCAAAATACTCAAACGGCACTGCTCAATTTAAGCGACAACTCATTTTAATTAAATACATTTACTCGTATGTTTTCTGAAATGCGAATCCAGTAAATTGTATTGACAAATTAAGCTCGCAAATACTTATAACGTAAATAGGCCCGAAGTTTCATCCACTCCAATAATCTCGTTGCTGGATTTTTTGTGAAGATATAAAACGTAACTTCGTTATGGCTATAAACTTCCGTTTCCTAGTCTTTTTGATTACATTGCAAGTTATTTTTGTAACATCTTGACTGTTGAAATTAATTTCAAACGCGGGTCTATAGTTAACGAGTTCCTTGGTCTTATATTTCAAAAATCCAATCAATTTTGATCCCTTTCACTATTAGTTAGGACAATATAGACGCCAAGAGAACTATCTGAGCATTTACCAAAACAATTTGGATTGGAGTATTTAAATCTGCCATTCCACACAGTTTAGGGCATCCCATTCCCCTCTTAGCACAGTTCGCCCAATGGTGTCCGGTCCATGATGGTTCCAAATGGTCAAATTAATCCAAAATGGCACCGAAAAAAAATAAAATAAAATCATAATATTCTGAAACGTGTTGCTTATTTATGTAAACACATTAATGTGTTGTACAAAATGTAGCAAAAACGATTGTGAGATCGTGTCTTGGATTATCGCATAAACATTATAGGTTCCAAAATTCCCTCAGAACAAAGCCAAAACAAAAAACATGTATTTAAATAAATGTATATGCAAAATAACAGTATTTTATGTACCTAAAGCCTCCCACACCCGTATAAAATAGGTTTCATTCTGCATAAAGAAAAATAGGCCATTCCCGAGGGATCCTAAAAGGAAATACATCAGTTCTCAAACCCCTGCTGCTAATAGTTAACCCTTACATGCTCTGCTACACATAAAAGTTCCCCATAGACTGTTAGTGAGCAGTCATAGGGGAATGTACCCATTATACAACTTCCACAAGCTATCTGCGGAAAAATCTATTGTATGTTATATACTGTCTAGATTCGGTTTTGAAAATGTGCCAAGATTAGATATTTTCGAGCACAGAATGTATGAATGGAGTTGCAATCAGTTTATAAGATCGTTTTCTATCCAATTTCAGGTTGTAACGCTCTGATATTTAAAGTTTGCAGTAAATTTTAGGATTCAAAAGCTCATGAAACATTTTAGTTTTCGTAGTCCATAAGTCCTAGAACAGGAAATAGTTACTTCTGTTCTCATTTTTTAGTTTTTCTAGTTCCCCGAGAGCACGAATGTACCGCATCATTATTTGTGGTTGAAGTTTCTGTCGGCAAAGGAAAGAAAATCTATCTTATTTTAGAGCGTCTATGCTTACAAAAGAAAACTTTTCTGAGGTACATTGAAAACTTATACTCATTTGTAGCAGTCTATTGTTTTAGGTTTTTAATGTTAGTAAGGGCACATAATAAAAGAGGGCAATGTTTTTGGAAAGACAGTGTTTAAATTACAAGACTGTGTTAGACTGGTTTTATGGCCTTTTGTTTGACTTCCTAAATTCTGTGCTGTAATACAGTATGTATTTAGCTATATTACGTTAAGCAAAATAACGATCCACTATCTTTTCCGAAAAAAAAACACGCAATTCAGTGTACCTATCGATTTTATTATAATTTAACAAATTTAGTACGCGGTGTTAGGGAAATAAACCCAAAATAATTAAAAATCGAGAGCAAGAAAAAGAGAATAAAATTCAGAAAGATCTATAAATATGAATCATACAATTAGAAAATTACAACGTTCCTATTTGTGACTAAGTCAGACATAAAATTCTATTAAACAATTAAAGTCTTACAACATCGCACAAAAGCTATGAAGTCCGATATAATTAAAACAGAGTCGTAAGTTGAGCCGCAAAAGCAATTTCCTTAAATTGTCTCCGTTGTCCTTTATAAGTAACTTATGAGACGAACAAAGGTAGGACGACAAAAGGGCGACGTCTGGCTGTAATCATGTATTTAAATACAAATACAAGATGGTCACATACAGCTGGGAATGTGGAATTATATAAGGTTGTGCCTAAACATGCTCATAAATTGTGTTGGTAATTTCAGGAAACGTCTTAAACTTGAGAGCAAAAAAATAGTAGTATACTTCCAAAATGATTAAACATTAATATTGTCAGACATTTTCATTACTAAAGTATGTATGTTTATTTTTTGATATCTTAAAGCTTAGAAATGCTGACTTGTTTGCTAATAGCGCGTAGATTAAATTATAATAGGGGCGATGACATAGATAATTTGAAGCTAATTTAATAAAAATGAAATCAGTCTATTTTGATCAAAAAGAGTTAGGTTTTTTACACAAAATGTGTCACATGTCGTCTCTTATAAAGTGATTAATCATTTATGTAATTCATTTCAACACATTAATCTCTCTCTTTATGTATTTTCGAGAAAATATAGGTTGGTAGTTCGGCGCTTTCATTTTAGTAGAACTACACAGAGTGCCGTATAATAAATGTTATTACGAACTCAGTGTCAAATAAATTCCAACACACAAACAATGAAACATTAAAGAAACAATGAGCAAAAACCTCGGATCTTTAGTTCCTTTTTACGAGCACTGGGCCGACCTCAACTTAGGGCCAGACTAACTTATAAATTTTGCAAAAAGGTCCAAAATCATAAACTTTTCTTTTGACTCCTTATCTACATAAAACGAGACTGGCTAAAGTATTACAACAAAGTGATGTAGATCTAATAGACAATAATTTTTCACTTGTTGAATTTTTAAAGTGTACCTGTTTGCAAGACTCGCTCACACGGTTTCTTTGAATGTTTGACAAGAGTCTGTACTCTGCAGCCACCCTTCAAATAAATGATTCATGACCAGCCCCGTTGCTCTCGAAATGACGTTCAGTGTTGGTGAAAGCACCGCAAAAGGGCTGTATAAATCCACCGGTAACTGAGCTCCTCCAAATGTTGGATAATTCTTTTCTGAGAGGACTTTTTCAGTTTCATGTTTGCAGAGTTAAAGTATTTTTCTTTTAATAGTTTTATGTTGGTTAAATGGTTGTAAGTTGGCGTTGGCTTTCTTTTCTTCTTTGAATTTCAATTTCAAAGAGATGTCTAAATATTTTTCAGCTTAATAATGAACTACAAAATTAAGAATTTAGGAAAATGTTTGAAGTTTTTTAAAATGTAAGTAAGATAAGGACTAACAAACAAGCGGCTCACTTGATGGTTTGTGATTTCCGTTGTACGTTAAGTACATAGGACCTATGTACTTAAAGTATAACGGAAACCATAAACCATCAGGTGAGCCGCATTTTTTTACTATTACCTATATTACAGGTAATGGTAAAAAACATCAGATGAATCAAACCAAACAATGTACATTATTTGGACATCAGACTTTTTTTTAACACAGTGCGACAGGTTTATGTCCTTAACTTTTAAAACATGTCCGTATCCGCAATTTAAAATAATAAACTAGTAGATGAATAATAATAAAAAATCTGAAAAAATACTAGTTATTATACGGAAATTAACGAGCATTATTTACCTTAAAATTGCTTGACGTTTCGACCAGGTTATCGAAACGTCAAGCAATTTTAAGGTAAATAATGCTAGTTAATAAATAGTTATAATCATGCAACGCGAAAGTTTAAATGTTAAATCTAAAGAAATCGAGTAGAGGAATTATATCAATGCTAACTTGAAGTTAACTGCTAGACTTTATACTATATACACTTTTTGTTACTAGGCTAATTCCACAGTTAAAAAATAGAGCAATAAAAGAAGGAACAAAAGAGTAATGTACGTGGTTTTATTACGCTATTGTTATATTTTTATTCCCGCCATATTTTATGCAGTAGTGGTTAGAACAACAAGCAAGTAATCTCAGATGTCTTGAAGCAGATTTATTCTAGAATTTCTTTTATACATACTGCGTACTGTTTCACGTACCCGGGTGTGTTTCCTGTAAATAAAGAAAATAAACATCAGTATGAGATAAAACTATATTATGTAGTATAAAATTATCTTCGCTAGAGATTATGACTTCAAAAAACCGGGCAAGTACATGTCGGGCCACGCACAATGTAGGGTTCATTAGCTGCCCAATACAATAATGCTATATAAGAAGTGTTTTTTGTTTCATACTAATAACAACGTTTTATTTATAAGTAATTGTCAATGGAATTTGTACGAAAATGATATTCCTTTACACTTGGTTCATTAGGTAAAAATTTTTTTTTTTTTTTTTTAAAGACAACTCCCGCAGTAGGGTACAAGCCCTGTGTCACGGGGGACTTTACAAACATACAAGTCACGGACACAAATTACACCCAGACCCGGAACAACAATTTGTGGATCACACAAAGTGGTGTCCCGTGTGGGAATCGAACCCACGACCTCTTGCGTAGCAGTCGGACACACTCCCACCGCGCCACAGAGGCAGAAGAATCTTTATTCTATCAGAAAATTTATTCTATCACTTTGTTCGATAATGCCCGTTCATCTCTCTCGTCTGGGCGAATGTCCAAATATGGTAGAAATAGATAGATGGACCTCCAAAGTAAATCTAGGTCGAATATTTAACTTCAAGTAAGTGTTAATACCGCGGACTCCACTTGAATGTTATACTTAACGATTTTTAAAGTTATTGAATGCAAGCTCTGTTTCGCCTCCTTCTTGGCATAAAATCGCCATAAGGCTTTACGGCAGGATTTTCTAAAACAACTCAATTAGTCGTTGTCCTCCTGTCCTGTCATATTAATTAAATTTATAAGAACGTCCGGTCAAATGCGAGATAAAAGAACATGATAAGAAGGGAGCTTTGCAATAAAAGGCTATTCGCGACTATTCTTACCCTATTAATTACTTCGCAAAAGTCCTCTTATTCCCATTCAAAAGCAATTCTCATTCAAGAGGCAAACCTGACAACCTATCATTCAATCAACGGCTTCCGAACTAATTCAAATAATGAACATCATGTTATTTCACCCAATCAGTGCGCTGCAAATAATGTACACAGGATTATTTTAGCCAATCAGCGGGTTTCAACTGCCTTCATTGAATAGTAAACCAATCAATCCAGCTCAAAGTGTCATACAAGTTGTACGTGTTTTGTAGATGAATTCGGAATAATTAGTTTCACAACAATGCTATACAGACAGTTATTGTTGCGTATTTAAAATGAATGGATTGTTATGGCTTATAGATAAATGTTCGATTTATTCCAAACAGGTAGAAAACGTAATGCATTTGTTCAAAAATTTTAATAAAATTTTGCCAGTTTCGCCCAAATCAGCAGTTCCATTACGGGCGAAATGCGTTTTTGACTACCGGCGTATCGGGCGATAAGCGTGTTTTCCATTATTTATACCTCAGCAAAGTTCAAGATGGATACACGTGGCTTGTTTCTATTTCACGCAAAAACTACTGAACGGATTTAGATGAAATTTGACAGTAATGTAGTTTATAGATCAAAATAGCAAGAATAGTGCGAGTCGGACTCGCGCACTAAGGGCTTCGTACCATTATCTACACAAACGAAAAAAAAAAAACCATGGCTGTTGTATTGGAGCCCGCCTTAAATATTTATTTTATTCAGTTTTTAGTATTTATTACTATAGCGGCAGTAGAAATACACCCTACTGTCTAGCTATCACGGTTCATGAGATACAGCCTATAATATAGTATGGAGCTAAAAACGCCAAAAATTCACTTGTTTGTATGCAAGCCCCTTCATTTTTTTTTCTATTTTTTATCATTTGTTGTTTTTGCGGCAACAGTATGTATGCTCTTTGGTTATAAAGAAACATAATTAGTTAATAAACTTTATAAGTTACTAAACATAATAAATATATATATATATATATATATATATAGGTTAAAATGTGGTAAATGTCGCTGATGTCACAATGATAACCATGATTTTGTAATACTATTAATTACCTTGTATTGTGTCACGGTTTATTTACCTTAATAAAAAAAAGCCCCGTTTTACCCTTTGGGTACGGAACCCTAAAAATCAAACAACACGAGTACAGTCGCTGAGAAAAGCTAGTAGTTGCCATACCATACACAAAAGCTGAACATTGTTCGTTACTCATGCATCCGCTTCGAAAAGCCAGTTGATCTGTCTTCGCAAACATGTGCCGATATCTTTGTTCAAAACTTAGTTTACATTCCATTGTTATGAAATCTCTCTTCTATACACGGCTCAAGATCACCAAGCCACTTATTTAGAGTACAATATCTTGGCTTACAGTTCGAATCTACTAGGTACTGTGTGGTTCCACTCAAACATAATATTTATTATACGTATGAGTTTCAAATATATTCTATTTTGTTTACTGGTTAGGTAACTGATCTTTTGGAATATCTACAATTTCTTTGTTCTATTTTCATTGTAGCGGATCTGTAATCAATTTCTTAGTATCGAGTGTAATCTAAATTAGAAAGTCTAATGCGATACATGATTGATACTGATTAAAAATACATAGATATGGAGTTTTTTTAGCTTTAATAAAATATGCATGCGTTTTTATATATTTCAAATCGTCATAAGTACATGATCAAAAATACAATAGCCTTTTAAACTAAGTGGTCCGAAGGGGTTTGTATTCAAGTATCACCTTAAATTATTGACGCGATTAAGACCCGTAGTATATATAATTTTATAACTTTCTAATCACACTAATATTATAAAGGCGAAAGTTTGTGAGTATGTGAGTGTGTATGTTTGTTACTTCTTCACGTCTAAACGGTTAAAGCGATTTAAATAAAATTTAGTATGGAGTTAGCTGACACCCTGGATTAACACATAGGCTAATAAACAGCGGGTAACACCGCGGGGCACAGCAAGTTATACATAAAAATCTGTTCATCACTGTGGGAGCTACGATACCTCTTAACACAGTAGAATAATAAAGAGACTAAAAAAAATACGTACATATAATAAATATAAAAATAATAAAAACATATTATACATGACACAATGCATTATATGATGATGGGTTTAGCTTTTATTTATGTAGCTTTTACTGGTAGGTATAGCAACCCTTTCAAACAGAACATGAAATGCAATATTTCACACGTTTGCAAGAATGGTTTACAAGCTTTCCTTAAAGGAGAATCCTCCTCTAGGTTGAGAAAACGCTATCTCCTTTAATGCAAATTTGAAACAACGTTTTGCATTTGTAACATTTATATCAAGGGAAGAGCAAATGTGATTACTTCCCGTGTTATTTTTGTAAAACAAACCGCGTATGGTTTTTATTCAATTTTAATATTGGATCGTAGATTACTGTTATTTATTGTTCACAATGTTATGATGCATGTCTGTAAAAAAGAGAAAAAGAAAGACAAATTCGTATTTTTTTTATTTACATAGTATTTGTTATTTACATAGTACTCACGTTAAATAAATATTAGGTAGATAACAGCAATGAAAATAAATTAGTTTACACTAATCCGTCGTAAAATACTGAACAAATACTTTCGCCTACAATTTAAAGCGCTTACGGATTCATAGCGATAAAAATAAATACTAAAAGTAAATTATTTGACGACCCAAAGCCTTTAAAAATGTTGATAAACTTTCGCGATTTGTACACATTATAAAATAATAATATATACTACGGGTTTTATTCACGTGATTGAGACCCGTAGTAAATACAATCATATAAGGTGTACTTTATATATTACTAGCTGACCCGCGCAACTTCGTCTGCGTAAATTTTCCCCATTTTTACTTGCTGCTCCGCTCCAATTAGTTGTAGCGCGATGTTTTATAGCCTATAGCATTCCTCGATAAATGGGCTATCTAAAAGTAAAATATTTTTTTCAATTTGGACCCGTAGTTTCTGAGATTATCGCGTTCAAACAAACAAACAAACAAACTCTTCTCTCTCTTCTAATATTATAGTATAGTTCTAAATGTTAGGGGTGGATAACCCTTATCACTTAGGGGCATGAATAATAGATTGTAATTTTCCCTTTTTTCTTCCTTTTTTTTATAACATTTTTCATTGCTGCTCCGCTCCTATTGGTCGTAGCGTGATGTTATAACCTATAGCCTTCCTCGATAAATGGGCTATCCAACAATAAAATATTTTTTCAGTGCAGCCCAGTAGTTCCTGAGATTATCGCATTCAAACAAACAAACAAACTCTTAGGGGTATGAAAAATAGATGTTGGCCGATTCTCATAGATACCGGATGGGCACAAAAAATTTCATCAAAATCGGTCAAGCCGTTTCGGAGGAGTATGGCAACGAAAACTGTGACACGAGAATTTTATATATTAGATATACCAACGTGTGTTACAAAACGTATCGTTTTGACATTTCATAAAAAGATACTGATTTGAGTTTGGTAACATGTAGGTTGTTTATTAAGGTATTATAATAATTTTACAGAGTGATTTGTAATTGTCTCGTGGCTTCTTTAAAATGCACTTTATAACTTTGTAACAGTATGGAAAAATATTGAATCACCTTCTACCTATTTTTAGAGTTATGATCTTAACAAGATATTGTGAAGTTTAGGGCCTAAACATAACAATAAACAGGGTTTTTGCTACGGAATCTGACGGTGATTACAAAAATAGGTGATAGGTGGTTAACTGTATTATATATATAATATTTTTTAAATGTATAATTATAGTATAATTTTGATTATTATTCCATTTTTAGGGTTCCGTAGCCAAAATGGCAAAAATGGAACCCTTATAGTTCCGTCATGTCCATATGTCTGTCTGTGTCTGTCCGTATGTTACAGGCATTTTACTCATCTTGATGAAATTTGGTGAAAAGGTGTCTTGTAATAGCCGCTACTTAGTTCGATGGCTAAATAATAATAGTTAATAAATATATTTTTACTCTTACATGTAACAGCGCTTAATAAATACTTTAAACTAAAATAATTTCGTATAAGATCGGATATACTGTCATTGAGTTATTGCCAAAATCTGCGTTTCAACAAAAGGGCGTAAGTGCCATGAACATACGCTATTCTGCTGATGCACCCTACACTGAGCATGGTCCGACATGCACTTGCCCGGTTTTCAAATTTAAAAATAAGAGAGAACATTTACTTTTTAAAATACTGTTATACATATACTACGAGAAAATGATTACGCGAATTTTTATTATCTTCTAAATAATTTTGGTGGTACATAAATTGCTGATATGGTCAGCAAGATTTCGAAACTCTAATTCGATTCCCAACTTGCACAGATAATCGGTAAGCTTATTACGCGATTAATATTGCTGAACCGAAATTAGGGTAGCAAAACGATTTGTTTTCAAGTATATTGCACTTTGTGTGTAATTTATTACTCACACGAGCATAAGTTTGAGTTTTATTAGCAGTGTTTGTTCTACTTATTTGTTTTAACACAGGACGAGTTCTTCCTGTTTTTACGTCTTATAAATCGATGACCGGCTGCACTCACGAAAAAGTGTCTAAAAAAAGTCACGTTATTGACTGGTTGCTAAGCAACGCGAATGGGCGTTGGAGTCGGGCGCATGCATGAGTCTAATAAAGCTGTCACAGGCATTGTTGTTTATTACGATGTCATCAATGTTTTGGCGATTGCAGCGACTTGCAATACAATTGGGGAAAAAAGCTGTCACAGGCATGGTTAAACAAAACAATCATCAATGTTTTCAAATGACGTTATCACGTAAAATTATTGTTTAACCGACTTTACAGACAACCTTTTTTTATTGAATTGCAAAGCGTTAACTAGAAACAAAGGATGAAGTCTGGAGGTATTACTAATAACCATTATAATGTTCTTTATTACTTACTACTACTACTTACCATTACCACTTAGATTTTATTTGATAATAATAGGCGCACAACAGTCTATCGTCTTGTTCAGACGGACACTGAATGGAACAGTGAAAAAGGAATATCCGTGTTCAATCTCATGTTTGTTTCAAGTGTATTATATTACTATTTTAAAACCTAAATGAAGCAGGAGGTTTCTCGGACAATATAGTGGGTTTGAATAAAAGTACCTAAGATTTTATAAATGTTGTAATAGTTTTTTTTTTATTTATGGGGTAAACAAACAATTTCACATTAATTTGGGATCACACGGCGTTGTGTGAGTTGTCCAAAGATAAAAAAAAAGTTTGCGTTGAAAAGGTGAGCTTGGTGTTCGTGTTGCAAAAGGTGGAGTTTTAAGTGATGTTCGAGGGTTCAGTCTGGCAGGCACTCTGTACTTAATATTATTGGCATTATCAATACAATCATATCTCTTATGGCAGACTTCATACAAAAATATTGCTTGCATTTTTAGTCTCCTAGATTTCAAATCTAGACGTTGATATTTTTGTAACAACATAGGGTAAGAGTAATTACTATGGGTACATAATTTATAGTGCATAACACGCAGAAATTGTATTTGCACTCTTTCATGGCTATCATGGCTATCAGAGTATTTCACATACAGTGGGTCCTAAACGCATAGCGAATTAACGTTTTATAAAGATGTAGATATGTATGCGGGCGTTTGAAGTCGTTACTGCCATGGCAAAACCATACATACATCTTGTAAGCTTTTCTACAGATATAATCAACATGTGTATTCAGTATTAGCTTAGTATCTAATGTGACTCCAAGATCGCGGATGATCTGTTCTGGTCTGGACTCTCTCAAGATGATAGCCGCCTACGGAACAAGATAAAGCTGCAGTTTTTTTCACGGCTTTAAGCGATCCGAACAAGATTGCGAGAGTAACATAGTAGCAGACGTAATCAATATTTTACAGTCTCCTAGTAAAATTCCATTACTATTTTATTGCCTTGCAATTTCGTAAAGGATGATCAAGTTAATTTTGCTAATTGAAAAGTAAATGTACGTGCTTAGCCTGACAGAAGGAAGGGAAAACCGACCCAAATCAGTCGCGACAAGAACATCAGAGTAAGCAAGTTACGATTCTTCGGAAAAATTCACAAGGATATTCCTACGAAGCTTATAATTGTTCAAACTCGATTTCATTATTCTTCATTACAGTCCAACAGAGGAAATTCTGAGATACAATAATAATTTTCCATCAGATCTAATAGATTCTATTTGATGAAAGGAATAAATTAAATTTTGAAGGACTGGACGTCCTCTCGATATTCATAATGCTTATTGAAGATACTTTTCCCTATGAAGTGTCATTTATTTGGAAAAATCCAATTTTGATTTCAATGCTAAGATTTGAAATTGCTTTTTAAACATCATTATTAAATGTTACATAATTGACAAGAACATTTTGTTGTTTGATTTTTTAAACACACTAACGTAATAGGGTAGATGACTAGGTACTTCATAATACAACTATTTTAGTTTTCATTAATCAGGCAATCGTACACTCCATATCAAATACTAAAAGTAAATGGTTTGGAAACTCTTAGGTATGACATCCTGCTCCCTTTACTTGGGGTCGGCCCTCCTTGTTCATAGGCGCTAGGACACTCTGTCCAGGGTTGGTTGTGTATACAGCGGTGCCCGTTGAATGTTTTTGCTAAAGGTTGTCCTATGGTCTACATCTGCCTTTTTTCTTGTCTGATATAGCTAGTGCTTTCTTAACAGGGTATTTCTCTTCTCGCCTCATTACATGCCCGAATTATCTCAATCGTTTTTCGCTCATCTTTTTCGCAACAGGTGCTACTTTAAAAGAGCCTCAGATGTACTCATTGCGTATTTTATCGAGCCTTGCACAGCCTACCACAGCATTTGCATCTCGGTTGTACTCATCTTTTGCTCGAGTATTTTCTTGACAGCCCAGCATTAGAAACCATACATCATTGCGACTCCAACCCCCGTTTTGTAGATATGTACGGGAATTTGACTATCGCAGAGGGCCCCTGTAAGCGTTCTCCATCTTAGTCACGCTATGTTTACTCTGTGTGTCACATCTGTGTCAATATTATATCATACAAATAAAAAAATACGTTTCTTATAAAGATACTATTTTGATTTGACAGTCACCTAGGCTTTTGTCGCGTTTAAAACTTGCCAGTTTGTCCCTGAACTTCAAAAATCTATATTAGATTTATTTATTATCGGCCTATGAGACCCGGAGATAACCATCTACATGTGAAATACTTGCTTTTGTAGTGTAGGTTACTCTGAATAACTACTGAAATTCAAGACTATATTGGAGTACAGCTTTTAGTTTAAACATAGCCGCATTCTATATATATAGAATGCGGCTATGTTTAAACTAAAAGCTGTACTCCAAGTGTAAACTGAATTTAAACAAAGAATAATAATCCTTAGTTTTGAAACGTTTATGCAAGTGTCAATCGCTATACATACCAAAGGTTTTAGCGAACCTTGTTTAAGTTGGAGTAAAGAAAATATTAGGTACCATGAAACCTACTCGTGAAGTAAAACACTTCACGAGTAGGTGGGTAACCTTTCTAGGAATTTTATGTTTAAGGATACTTTAGGATCTAAATTGAAGTTCTTTGTAAAGCCTGTTTAAGGCTGGTTAGCGCTTAAATTTTAAGTTACCGAGACCTAGAGAGACTCGACCTAAATAAACTAACAACGTTTGTTGAACGACTAACTTATAAGCCCCTGATGTGATGCTAAATTTATCTTCTTGGTATTTTACAGTGTTTAGGTGAAGCTAACTTGAAGCACAAAATACTGAGAGAATGGAGAAAGTAGGTTCACATGCTCACTTACAAATCGACAAAGCATGGATAAGCTTGAATGTTTTACTCGGCTGTTTGTAAACAGTTTATTTGTACCGCGAGTCCGTATCTGAATTTACCATTATAGAATGCGCGCTCGAGACACGCATACATAGGCTTCACTCACGTACACAGAATCTCAGAATAGGCGGAATACCTTTTGGAACACAGTGGCCCCAAATGGTCCGTAATTCTCGTCTGTTACCTAACGAAGTAAAGATAATATGTTATAGTTCATGGTAGCAGCAAGATTGAGTAGGTACATTTGCGACAAGTGGAACTAAAGATTAACGATAAGGAAAGGCAAAATACTTGAATGCTTGATGTATTTGCTGTTAGACGATATTCTATAGTTAATTGGGTGCGTCCACCATGCATGTTACATTCATCCATACCTATTTGACATTGCCTAAGCCGTTGATTTAGACATTACTAATAAAAATTACTAAACAAGAAATAGAACAAATTTTTCTTTCGCCTAGTGGGTCGCACATTACGATTGGTTTTGTAAATCTGATTTCATAGGTAAAAAAAATAAACCACCCGTGTTATGAATGTCTTTCAATTGTTAATAGTTCAAAGAGAGTACCTACTCAATTATATAATAATTATTAGTTCTTAATCTTTTTTTATACTACGAATTGAGAAGACGAGCAGATCATGTGCCTGATGGAAGCATCACGCTAGCCTATAACGGTATCAGCGTCACTCAAATCCTTGTTTGGAAAAAATCTGAATGTCACCACACAATTTGGACCTTTGAGACATTAGTTCATAAGTCTCATTTATCCAGTAATTACAATTGCTACAGTGCCCTTCAACCGAAACACTATGTTAGGGTTTCGGTTGAAGGGCACTAAAGGGCACTATTTTACGAAAGACACTATTGTGATACCCATTAAGACGCCCTATAGCTTAGACCTGCCACTGGTAAAGGGAAAACTGATACAAAATCGTTTACTTTATTACTATTTTGTTCAAAAGTACGCCACAACTACAATGTAAGGCTAAAGAATATTTGTATTGAAGTGTTTTCAGTTTTACGACTGTTTCGAAACTATACCTGAAAATGTTCACAAAGTGTAACCAAGTACCTACCATACAATTCTACTTAGATCTCTAGTTATGAATTGCTGGAGTTTTGATTACTCCTTGAATTTAGAAATAGAATCTCTAGTCACGTCATGTGTTTTGAATTAATCCCAAGTTTTAAATATAACCATGGAACGAGCATGATCAAAAGAAATCTCGACATTAAAATATATAATAATTTGTACTCAATTTAATGAAAAATGAAAAACAAATCCTAGCAAAAGAAAATATATTTTTCCCGGAACGTATAATAACTTACCTAATAAGATGTTTCTTACGAAAAATATAGGAGTCTAGTTCTAAGAATCAATAAGTTGATGTAGTACTAAGACCTATTCTCTGAAAATTGGCTTGATACCCTGTTGTCTATAGATAATAAATGTATATAGACCATTTATAACACTATGTTCGAAGTAGATACTGTAAGGAAAACCGATATATACAAGAGATCAAGATTCCATGATTAATAGGGTCGCCGGGTTAGAAATAAAATTACACGATAGGCTCCAAGGTTATGCTCGTTGGATTTTCTTGGCACTTCAGCCAATTGACCTTCCAATCATAAGAGCCACCATTCAATGAAGTTAATCATAGCATTGCTGATACAGATCTGTTTGCAAATAAAGATGTATGGTAGTGCGTCTGGTTAAAAGAGGAATGCGATTATTATCTCATTGAAATTTATAGGCTAAGGGCATACATTGTAAAGTAGAAAAGGTTAATATGAGTATCATAGTAAGCAGTAATATGAGCATAATATATTGTTGACTGTTGGAGAAGACAGTAGACAAAATAACTGATTGAGTACTAAAGCTAGAGCCGAATCTACTGGATCCAGGGGCTTCAAAAATTGCATAGAATTTCATTATGTAACACGTCAAAGAGCGCCAGTCAAGTGCCCCCCTCCCCACCCCTACAAGCTAAATGGTTGATTTTGGGTATGTAAAAAAAAATCACGGTAGTAGTATATACAGTCAATTTGAAAGGAAAACTAACACAGCTAAGTAGGCTTTACAAGTTTTACTAGTAACAGCTGATCAAATGAGAAGAAACAATATTTTCGTACAAAATTCCATTAAAAATTATTAACAAGTATAACGTTGTTAGTAGTCTGACACAAAAACAATAGAAAACTTGTTTCTTTAGTCCCAGTTTTTGTATAATTAAAGTGACAAAACCAGCGTACGACCTGATTATATTAGGGCATTATCGCTGTATATGGCCATGGCCTTCTAAACCAAGACGCCCTACACGTTACCATAATTATTCTAAGTCGGTATTATGCAATGAGCATTCTAAGCATGTTATTGAAATTTTTCTTATGGAAATATCTCAGCCCTATATTGGAACTGAACTAGATTTTTACGATATACAACCGAGGTAATAAAGTTTTGTAGCAATTTTATATGGTAAAATCTTGTTTTAAAAAGAAAATATTCTTCTTAGAGCTATTTCATTTTGTAAAATCATTGTGAGTTAAGAAAATATTATTCTTGGTTATGGTACAACAAGATGAGTTATAACACACACCTAATGTACACAGTAATAATTGGAACAAAAGATTTATGATCAGAGTTTTGCCATAAATACTTACTTAATTTTTGCTAAAGCTAAACATTTTTGCTTGTCTCAGTGGAAATATTGCCAATAGGCTCCAATTACTTACATTGAAGTAACCAAACCCAAAATCAGCTCTTCGAAACCTTTATCAAAGGCCTTTCAATCAATTTCCTGTGGGAATCAGATATTAATAATACATTCAAATACAATACAATGTAAAGAGGTCTAAAAGAAGCGTAAAATATTGGGTATTTTCAACGTATCGTTCATTCGCTCACCGCTCCCTGTACGAAGTCTACAATCCAGGGAGATTACCCCGGATTTCGTTCGGTCCGAAAACCGGCGAAGTTGGAAGTTTGCAACCTATCGAGCTACTTTTACGGAGTGTGAGAATGTGACGTCAAATGTATATATTCGGAAAGTTTTTAAAAGCTCTCTGTGTGAAATTCTATTGGATACGTTCTTCTCTTTGGGATTATTTTAACTGCACTTTTGTTAGTAGGAAGTGCAATTCGTTCGTTTATTTCTATCCGAAATGTTTATTTCGTCGTTTTATTTTTGAACTACTTTATTGTCGCTCTTCAGACTTTACAAGCATTGAAATTACGAACATGAAGTTTCTATTTCTTTGAGAATATAAACCTAGACTTTCTTGTTTAATCTAAGAAATTGTGAGATCCACAAATCTTGTTTCGAATCTGAAGTGCACTTCTTAAATATTTGTTAAATGCCTCACGACAAAAGGATTATTCTCTACAAAGGGATTGTTTTTAAAAGAAAAACATTTTTTTAAACACGGTCCTGTACCAAACCGCAAACATAGCAAAACATTTTTCATGTAAATATTAAAATGACCCAATTCGCAGTTGACCCTCAAGAGCTCTTTTATAGTCTAGAATTCTGATAAGTCATAACTTTTAATTCTCAGACCTCTTTCAATTCGTTATCTAAAATGCCAAACGCAAAACCCTCTCTTTAGAAAGCCATCTTTAAATTCAGCACGTTGTTTCAAACAACTAAATACTGCCAAGTATTTCAACTATACAACCTCTTGGCGAGCTACGATACGGTACAAAGAATTTAGAGGGTCCGCTTCTAGTTAAAACGAAAGAACCTCTTTTCAAGTCCTGATTATTTTGCACCTAATTTGTCGGAACAATCAATGAACTGCACAATGTTGAGGTTGGAATACAGCCAGTACATCATACCACTGTGATCATATATGTCGTGTTTGAGATGATGTAGGTAAGGATTCTAGAGCTTGTCAGTGAATTCCTGAACAGAGTTTAGGTGATCTGTTGAACAGTAACAATCCGAAAACATATCTTATCAACACTAAACCCTAGAGATATTAATGTAACAACTTATACTGAACCACTTGTACCGTTAGATTCGTATCATCCTGCCCTAGATATATATATAACTTTACCTAGAAGTAAGTTACAGAATAAACCGTCATCGCCTAGATACAATAAGTCAAACCATCTTAACTATGAGTGGAATTTTCGTAAAGCAGATTTTCACGGTCTGTACTCTGGTTTAGCGAATATAGATTGGACAGACCTTTTGCAACAGCGGGACGTTAATGTGGCTGTAGATGTGTTCTATAATAAGCTAAATAGGGCTATTAATGATTACGTACCTTTGAAAAGAACGTCAATAAACCAAAAATATGAGTATCCGACTTGGTTTACTGGAGAAATAATACATTATATAAAATTAAAATATTTTAATCTAAAAATGTTTAAAATACATGGTCTTCAATTAAATAGTGAACTTTATAAATATTATAGGACCAAAGTCAAGAACCTTATGAACAATGCTTTCAATAAGTATATAAATACAGTCGGAAATAGAATAACTTCCGATCCTTCAACATTTTGGAGGTATGTAAGAGATAAACGGAATAATAGACAACAAACCAATGAATTCGTTTATGAAGATAGAACTATTGAAGGTCAAGAAGCTGCAGATGCATTTGCTCATTATTTTAGTTCTGTTTTCCATAACAGTATTCCGAAGTTAGATTTAGAAGTTGCTGAAAGCAGTGCAACTAATCTAGGCTATGTAAACCAAGTATCTATTGCACATATAAATATCACAGATTTAAGGTATTCAGTGCGTCGTCTAAAAACATCGTCTGCCTATGGCCCTGATAATATACCTGCTTTCATAGTAAGGGACTGTCTTTCTATATTTGAAGTGCCTCTCTTATACTTATATAATCTCTCCCTTCAGCATTGCTCTTATCCCAATATGTGGAAGACCTCTAGGGTAACGCCAGTACCCAAAACTGGATCTTCGACTGACATCACAAATTATAGACCTATAGCTGTACTGTCAGTATTTGGGAAACTATTTGAGTCAATTTTAAATAAGCATATCTTCACCCAAATCAACAGTCTCCTAGATGATTCTCAGCATGGCTTTAGACCCGCACGCTCCACCTTAACCAATCACATTAAGTTTACCGATTATGTGAAGTCTTACATGACAGCGGGTTGTCAAATTGATGTAGCATATTTCGACTTTACAAAAGCGTTTGATCTTGTTGATAATGATGTTCTTCTAACCAAATTATCATCTATAGGATTTAATACCAACCTAAAAGATCGTAAACAATACGTAAAGCTAGGGAATTATAAATCACAACATTATTATACTCGGTCTGGAATAAGCCAAGGTAGCACATTGGGGCCGACCTTGTTCCTCATCATGATAAATGATTTACCGAGCGTCCTCTCAACAACAGAATGCCTTATGTTCGCTGACGACCTCAAATTATTCGTCTCTGTTAAGAATGTTAGCGATTGTGAAGCATTACAGCGTGACATAAATGCAGTTGTTGAATGGAGTAACATTAACAAATTATCTTTTAATGCCTCGAAATGTAAAACAATAACATTCACTCGATCCCAAGTACCAATTGAAATGACATATGAACTAGCAGGAGAGCCACTAGAACGTGTGACGACAATAAGGGATCTTGGATTAACGCTGGACAGTAAGCTGAATTTTCACGGTCATATAAAAACTATGTGCAAGGCTGCCAATAGATCGTTGGGATTTATAATTAGAACATGTTCCCAGTTTAATAATTTGCTAGTAGTAAGACTACTCTACAACGCCTATTTATTTATTTATTTTATTTATAGTTAATTAAAACGGTACATCACCAATTACATCAATTAACTTAAAATTAAACACATTATACAAAAACAAAAAACATTAAACTATATCAAACAATACATAAAATTTATAAAATATTCAAATACATTAATAATTTTAACAATACATAAACATTTACAAATTAATATGAAATAGTAGACTCTCTCATATATCTTTTCTCGCAATACATTAGAGCTACTTGCATGATCTTTGCCCACTCGTCGGCAAACACATCAGTCTCAGGGTTGGCAGACAGTAGGGCGTTGAGCACCTCTAGAGTGCGGCATATGGGGGACTTTGCTCTGGCGACAGTTCTACATGCCGGTCTCGCAAACAGATTAGGTCGGTGGCTCTCACGGTGTCGGAGGTATCTGTCAGGTACGTATAGTCTACAGAATAGAGAGTGGAGCTCTGGGCTTTCGATTCGTCCATGTAGAACTTTACAGGCTATGATGAGCTGATTCAGGCCTCGTCTTACCTCCAAAGAGTTAAAGCCTAATATCCCCAGGAGGTAGTTAGTAGGGTACATGTAGGGAAAGAAATAATAAACTCTTTTATGAAGGTATCTGAGAAATGTCTTTTGTACCTTTTCAAGTACTAGAGCCTGGGACGCTGTATGAGGATTCCAGACACATGAGCTAGTCTCGAGTTTACTTCTTACAAGGCAGGTATATAGAACTCTTATGGCATGTGGGTCCTGAAAATCGTTAGAGTTCCGCAAAACAAAGCCTAGCCGTTTAAATGATTCTTTAGCAAGAGCGGAAATTTGATCATTAAATGTCAAACTACGGTCAAAGGTTACTCCCAAGTCTTTAATAGCGTAAACACGCGTTATATCATTACCGTCAAGTGTGTACTTGTAATGAATTGGTCGCAGACCACGACCGTAGGTCATGACATAGCATTTTTTTGTGTTAAAAAGTAATTTGTTCCTGGTGCTCCATTGATAGAGAGCGTCAATATCCCTCTGTAAGTTTAGGCAGTCTTCAGTGGTATGGACTTACAAGGCAATCTTTATGTCATCGGCGTATAAAAGGCAGTTTGCAAATTTGACTCCGGTTGGGAGATCGTTAATCATGATCAGGAATAAAAGTGGGCCTAATACAGATCCCTGACTTACACCCGAATGAGTGGAATACGGCTTAGACTCAAAGCAACCATGCCTGACAAACTGCTTACGGTCTCTTAGGTAGTCAGCAAAGAACTCAAGAAGGCTCGGTGTGAACCCAATATTTGCCAACTTAGTCAAAAGAATGTCATTATCTACCCTGTCAAAGGCTTTGCAAAAATCAAAGTAAAGAACGTCAACTTGCCGGCCCCTGTCCAAGCTTCTAGATATAAAATCCGTGTGAACCATAAGGTTCGAGTCAACGGAGCGACCAGGTCGAAAGCCATGCTGAGCATCAGATAAATGCGTGTTAATCTGTCTATAAAGGATGGCATGGAGTACGTGTTCGAAAAGCCCAGCAATAGCCGGAAGGATGGCAATTGGTCTATGTTCTTCGACGGATGTTTTGTTACTGGTTTTGGGGATCGGAGTTACTCGTGATATCTTCCATTGTTTGGGGTACACACCTGACTGAAGGGCCAAGTTAAAAACGTGACAGAGGGGGCCAGCTAAAATATCTTTGCACCCTTTAGGTATGTAGGCGGGAAAGTTGTCAGGGCCAATCGAGTGAATTGATTTCACCTTGTCGATCGCCTTTATTACGTCCTGTTCAGTTACAACGGGAAGGGGAACATAACCTCTCCCGGTAAGGCTTATATTTTTTGGGTCTAATTTAGGTATATCAGGCTGGAAAACAGAGGCGAAATACTGGGCAAATGCTTCAGCCGCGTTAACCCCTGAACTAGTTACACCATTACAAGTAACCCTTGGTTCAAAACCCCCCTTTGAACGCAGGCTACCAACAAGGTGCCAAAACTGCCGTGGATGTTTTCTAATATTGCTTTCTGCAGCAGAGTAATATGATTTAAAAGTCTGTCTGGTTCTAGCCTTTAGATCCGAACGTAGTACGCTAAATTCGGTGTGAGTGCGTGAACATCGTGAATGTTTCCATTTTTTATGGAGTTGGTTTTTACGTTGAGTATCACGGATCAGATCTTTTGTAAACCAGACAGGATAACGCCTGTTACGGTAGGGAATTCGGTTTTTCTTTGGGACAGAGGAATCGAATATTTTATATACAATCCTGTAAAAGATATCGGCAGCGGTGGATGCATTTTTGCACATGAGAACGTCCTGCCAATGTGCTAACTGCATTTGTTCATAAAGAAATGCATGGTTTGCCTTACTAAAATGCCAGTCCCTACTCTTTTCAATGTTACTGGGGTCTAACGTTTCACTGCACTTACGTGTAGCAATATGGACAGAAACATCCAGTGGGGGGTGGTATAAATCAAATGGTACCAGCTCCAACCCCACACCATGTTCGCAAGTTACATTAGCGCCCACCCATGTCAGTACTACATCAAGCTTACTCCCGCGCATATTCACAACTTCATTCATATCGTTAAGATTGCAGAAACTTAAAAAATAACAATAGTAGTTGTTTACATTATTAGATGCACTCTTTAAATTAAGGTCCCCTAGGATTATAACAGTCCCGTTCAAATTAGAGATAAAACTCTCGACTTTACAAAACCAATCCATGTAATCCTCGTCCGTAGCAGAGGGCTTGATGTACACCACACATACAGTTAAACTTAGTCCGCGCATGGTGAAAGTAGCCCACATATCCTCGCCATGGATTGTTTCTAGCTCTTGTCGCCTCCTCAATGTGGCGCCAGGGCACGCAGCTAGTAGCACGCCGCCTCCTAGAGTCAGCCGGTCCCTGCGCAAAATGCTCCAATCACCAATTGACAACTCCGAATTCTCAACCGAGTTATCGAGGTTTGTTTCCGTCACCGCTATTAGTTCGTGCTCGGTTAGTATGAGACTCGACCTATGTACGCAGTAAGCTAGAGTACAACGCGATTGTCTGGAATCCAAAAGAAAAGGTATATATCCTAATGATTGAAAGAGTGCAACGAAAATTTGCTAGATATCTGTACAAACGTAATTACGGATACTATCCATTCTTATATCCGTCCATATTTGTATCTGGGATGATTGGTCTTGACACATTAGAACTTAGACGAAGATTTATACACATAATGCATTATTACTTGCTATTGACTAGCAAGGTGGATAACCCATCGGTACGTGAATGCATCCTTTTCTATGTGCCAGATCAGTATATGCGAGGTGTTGGACGACGGCAACGTCCACTACTTACCTGTCCTCCATCATGGCGCTTATCCAATGCCGCTAGTACTCCTACTGGAACAGCTGTCGCATTAATTAATAATCTTCTACTTTCAGATTCAGATGTAGACATATTCTATGATCAAATAAGTCTAATGACCAAAAATGTGTTGCAATATTTAAATAATAGCTATAAGATATAATATAATATATAATAATAGATATAAGTATTCTATGTTTGTAATTAGTTTTAAGTTAGGTTAGTATAACATATAAGCGCTTTGGTTTTAACTGTAAGCTTATATTGTTGGTTTATACAATAAATAAATAAATAATAAATAGATAATTAAAAAACACGTCTACCCTTATAACTAACACATATACTAAAATGTGTTCCCCATTTTTGATTTTTAGGGTTCCGTAGCCAAAATGGCAAAACGGAAACCATATAGTTTCACCATGCCCATCCATCCGTCCGCAGCTTAGCTCAGATACTGTAAAAGGCTGTAATTTTGCATGGACATATTACATATTACTTATGCCGACAAAATGAAATTGACAAAATTGGGTACCCGCCATATAATGTCAAGTAGGTACCTACCCCATCGTATGGGGTATCATAAGAAAAGTCTTTTAAAAACATTTAGAGGTTGGAAAGATAATTTTTCAAAGTTCAAATTTTTGTTAGAGTCAAGTGCCCCCTCCTTGCCAGCTAAATGGTTGATGTTCGATATGTGTAAAAACTCACGGTAGTAGTATATATAGTGAAAATAAATAGAAAACTTTTACAGCTAAGTAGGCTTCACAAGCTTACAAGTAACATGCTGGTAACAAAATATTCGTATAAATTCCATTAAAAATGATTATTAAGTAGGTATAACGTTGTAAGTATGAAACAAAAACAACAGAAAACTCACTTGTTTTTAAGGGTATTGAAAGAAGAAAAATGAGTCGTGTGCTGTTTTTTCTGCAGATACTTTTAAGGTTCCGTACCCAAAAGGTAAAAAGGGACACCATTACTAATACACCCTGCCCGTCGCGTCTGTCTGTCACCAGGCTGTATCCCATGTGATAGCTAGACAGTAAATTTTCACAGATTATGTATTTCGGTTTCAATGACAAATACTAAAAACAGAATAAAATAAATATTCAAGCGGGGCTCATATTCCTATACACTAAAAGTGTTTTTTTTGCCGTTTTTTGCTCGACATTATAATATAATGTCTAATGTTATATAGATAATGGTATGGAACCCTTCGTGCGCGAGATAACTCGCAGTTGGCCAGTTTTTTTTAAATAACTAATGTCATCTGGACTCATCTAAGAACTTTAATAATACCCCGAAACTGTTCAGGTGTTAAAAAGGTATGGCGGAATTAAGAAACTCACTGAGAAACATACATAGCAGCTTAAAACAATGCATACTTTCATATAACTCTATCAAGCCAAATTCAAGTCCTGCTTATCGCTCCATCTGATTTAAATACAATTTAAAGTAGCGACCCAAAACGTTAACGAAGAAGTTGACGTTTTACTTCGAGACTCCATCTAATCTTTTGGAAGTTAATAGTTGTTTCTGCCAACATTCATTTGCTTTTTACTCTTAATTATGGATCATTTACTTAGTTGGACCGCTATTTCAATTAGTTAAAACGTATTTCGGTTCGGTTTTCACTTTTAATTATTGTTGTAATAGAATCTGTTTAAATACAGTTGTTTTACTTTGGAGAGAAAGGAAGCCAGGGAATAAAATATGCTTTTCATTAGACATCTTGGAGCCGAGGTTTTGGCCTCAATGTTTTGGAATTCACGTAGCGTTTACGTTTTCGGTCTCGAATTGACGATCTATTGAGAGGCCGGCGTTTGCCCTCTATGGAATTCTTGGGATATTGTGAATATTTAGGTTTGAATTTTTGGTAATCCGTCCAAGGTTATTAAATAATATTAATAAATATATAGGGACCGGATCATTGCGGAGATATTTTAAGACACATTCTATCGATTCCCTGACCCAATGGAGCGACTCTAATAAAAAATAAAAGAAACCGATTTCGGTCACGGTGACTAATCTCATAAGAAACTAGCCAACTACTAGATCAACGACGGCTTAACCTGCTCTTATTTTTCGAAAACGGTTACTCATTTATGGACCGATAGTGGAAACGTTGCTTAATCTTACCCAGTGTGGGATTCATACCGTCCTAATATAACAATGAGAAAAACCAACTTTAAAACCTACTTCAAAGCTTTTAGCTCTACAATCTTTTTCCTTTAAACTAAATAAATGTTCAGTTAAATCTTGAATAATTTAGACTGCATACACGAGCAGAATAACAAAGTATTTTCAGTATTTCCATTAAATTAAACGTGATTTCTCTTTATTCACTATATAATAATCTTCACAGCGAATAAACATTAACATTAATTTATCAGAATAAATTCATCGTTCTGCGGAATAAATTTAATTATCCTTAAATGCTTACGGCTCCACTAATTTTACATAAAGTAATTATTCGTCTCGATTGAATTGCGTAGTTAGTGGTTTAACGAACTCGGACTCCTTTTATTACATTGATCACACAACAGCTTTTGTAGGTACACTTTTTTTAAATCTATTGACATATCGACAGTTTTGTCCCTTTTTGTCTATTCTGAATGTGATAGGAAGAAAAGAGAAGTTAGAATACTGTTTTGTTACATGAATAGGTATAATGTAACTTATTATATTAGATTTATATTTGCAGTTAAATTCACGTGTGAAATATACTACTCATAACTTAACAATGACGACATGAAGCTGTGAAAACAAGTACCTATTATTAGCTTTTTAAGAACAAGATCTCGATGGAAATTAAAAAGGAAGTGAGGAAATAGGATAGGAACAGATAATTTTTACTTTTCCGCCAACGATAGCTGTCGGGAACAAAATTCGATTAACACCTGTGAAACTCCCAACTTTTTCGACGTCAACTCAATTGAGGTTATCACTTTGGCGGTAAAATAGTCAGAAAATTCGAGCTTTTCTAAAATTATTTAAATTTTCCTCTGAAAATTAGAATTTTGAGATGAAGACTGTTTATAATTTAGTGAAATGTTTCTAATTACTTGCCAGAAAATTACGCAACTGTTTAGCTCGTTGACTGTGAACAAACATTCACAAATTCACATAAGTTTTTGAGTAAATTTTCTACTTGCTGTGGAATTGGGCTATTTTAAATGTTTATGATACTATGACACACATAAAGTCCAAAATGTGTAGGATTTCTTCAATGTATGTCTCAAATCGACACACATATCGGATGGTGTACGTGCGTACTTTGAGTATTCATATAACCAGGCCTCTTGAACAGAGCCTGCAGGTGAAAGAGCAGGTAACTCTCAATTGTCCCATTCGGTTGCAAATGTCAAACAATAGCTCTTTAAGTATTACTTGCTTAGGCTTCAACCATTTCCTCCACTCTAGAGAGTAATAAGGTTGGAAAGATGCGCTATTAAGTTAAAAAAGCTGACATTTTGTCGTAAATCAGGTAAGAAAGAGCTGTTCCTGTACCTTTTTAAACTTTCAGGGACGTTTCAATGCCGATAAAACTCAATACCCTCGAAACATTTATGTTATACTTATACTAAATATGTAGCCGCAGACCGCATTGGTGAAATTTTATGTCACAGGTCGGGTACGATGAAATGAATTGGAAAAACCTTTCATGATTGAATGGATCCACTTAGATGCGTACTCCCTAAGTAATGTGTGGAGCAATTTCCAGATGAATCAGGTAAAGAACCGATTTTCTATAGTAAAAAGGAATAGATTTACTTTCCTACTTTAGTGTGATTTTGTTGTCGATTTCGACACCGTAAGAGAAACTTCGACTAATCTGAAACAATCCTGTGAAGATGTTCTACGATTTACTTAACATGGTTTGCTGACAATATAAGAAGTTGAAATAGGTACCCGTGAAGATTGAAACATTTTTTTTATTATAACGATTACAGGGATAATAAAGTGGAAAATCGTTGTTTGAGACTGTAGGCAGCATTTTTAACTCCACAAAAGAGGGATATTATAAGTTTAATGTATTTGTTCGTCTGTGGCATCGTAGCGCCTAATCGAATGGATGGATTTAGATGCCGTTTTTATTATTAAAAATCTTAAAATTTATATAAATTACACAGAATGGAAACATTAATAGATGAGACTTGCGTTTGGATTAAATATTGCGAGTCTTCCTCAATATATTAATTATATTATAATTTTATTTTATTTCATTATGAATACTTATCATGGTTAAAACTGTAAATAATAATGAGTACCGTTAATCAAGATATTTATTAACTTTTTAATGAATACTCTTTCATCCGTTTTAAAAATAATCAAATCGTTGTCTCACGTGTCGGAGAGAATAAAAGTTACGCTATTGTTTTATTCCATTTTGTATCAAAATTATCATACTAGCTTGTGCCTATTCCAATATTTCTATCAATAGCAAGTACATAAAGAAACTTTTACATCGAATATTTGGCAAGCAGCGTATGTTATTCGTGGGAAAATAAGCAACGATGGATGATATTGCAAAACTTTGAACACGGCCGTGAACTAAAATGTACGGCATGTTTGGTTATGTGCGTACCTATATAGTTTTAGGTAAAAACTTACATGTTTCAACCCCCGACCCAAAAGGAGACTAATAAGTTTTACGTAAGTCTGTGATACCAATCGTTGCAAAGTTATTTGTAGAAATATAGTTTTAGGTAAAAACTTACGTGTTTCAACCCCCGACCCAAAAGGAGACTAATAAGTTTTACGTAAGTCTGTGATACCAATCGTTGCAAAGTTATTTGTAGAAATATAGTTTTAGGTAAAAACTTACGTGTTTCAAACCCCCACCGAAAAGGAGACTAATAAGTTTTACGTAAGTCTGTGATACCAATCGTTGCAAAGTTATTTGTAGAAAATGCCTTAAATCCGCCCTACACCCATTTTATGTGAAAACAAAAACAGATGTAGTGCATGTTCACTCGATATTATAGAAGAAAGATAATAAATTTATTTTAGCTCTCAACGACGTACATATCTAATATAAGTTACATAAATATATAATCTGTATCCCCCAACGGCTCTAGCGATTTTCATGAAATTTAGTATGCAAGGAGGTTTCGGAGGCGATGAATGGATCTAGCTAGGTTTTATTTATAGAAAATGTCATTTAAAAAAAATACCGATGCAAAGCAGTCAATCATCCACATTTATGGACCTATCATATGACGCAGTACTCCCAATTTATTAAAACACTAATACCATATTAAATAAAGTAACTATAACCATATTAAATAAATAAATATTTAATAATATTTAGTTCAGAAATTCACTGAAATCCTGTTCATACTTTAACACACATAATAGTCAATTTAATCCAATAGGTATCATGTACACATAATATGCTTGGCATCGAATATGTTGTGTATTTAGTTTGGTAATAAAAGCTGTAATACACTATAAAATAGGAGTAGTAGTCTTAGTTAGTGCAATGTTACACGGTTAATTGTGATATTGGGTAGCCGTGTCCCCGAATATTCAAACTCAACTTTGAGTTGTCACAATCGAGATACGGATTTGAAGGTTAACCCCCCCCCCTCCCCGAAATCGAAATTACAAACAATTAGGTACGCACGCAGTACTCATTTGGCCGGAGTTTAGTCAATTGAATCACCATCATCATCAAATATTAGTAAATCGACACAAAGTGATATTATAAGTATGCATAATACACTTAGACTGCTTCGGTGGCGCGGTGGGAGTGTGTCCGACTGCTACGCAAGAGGTCGTGAGTTCGATTGCCACACGGGACACCACTTTATGTGATCCACATATTGTTGTTCCGAGTCTCCGCGACACAGGGCTTGTACCCCATTGCGGAAGTCGTCTTTTTCATGACAAAAAAAAATCTTTCAATTAATTTTAACTTAAATGTTACATTTTATGGTTTTCCTTCCATTGAAGATACTTTGTTATTTAGAAAAAAAAAATCCTAATTGTTGACCCTTTCGATTGGTATCGTAAAAATACAGGTTGTTTCCTTTTATCATATTTTGCGGATTCGATTCCCGGTCTAGATAGGTGATTATTCAAAAATCTTTGAATGCAGTTCCAATTATTTTTTAAATCAAAATTATGCCTTCTTTCAGTAAAATGTTCTATCTACAATATTTAAGGTACTTTCCCTCCGTTCATACATAGTTTTAGGACACCCTGTATACTATATATTTTATTTACATGGACGGGATCTACAATATACATATATTATACGTTTCTTGACCGATAAAATCGCTAGTCGCTACTCGCCGTTAGTGGGACAGGTGCCATAGACACGTTGACATTTCTGGCTATTACACTGAAGAATATTAACCGACCGTAATCCAATCACGGCACCATTTGACCTCAGCCTATTTTGTACTTACCGATGTAATTTAATTTCCTCAGCCAACTTCAAATTACAGCCAATCTTAATTACGAAACTTTGGTCGCAACCGATTACAATCACAAGGCTTTTATTTAAAGAGTCCTGTTTACACCCGTAGGTTGGCTTTGAACATTGGACGTTTGCCAAACGGCTATTGGATGGAAACGTAGGCCGGAAACAAGACGTCAAGTCATGCTGAATTAGAATTACTTTCTGACAGCCTTCCTTTGTTCAGTTGCTGACCGGAGATTGTTACGGCATACTGACTGCGTCAACAAAGAACCTACTTCCTTCAAAATCTTGGCAAAACATATCAAGAAAATGCGTACACAAACGTGAGTCGTAAAGGCCCGGATGTAAAATGACGTAGTAGTGCCAAGTGGCTACGTAAGTACCTACGTACTTTTTATTTAGTAAAATAAATTTAAATAATTCAACATTTCTGATTTATTCAAATTGATTTTACTATATTTTACTATTTTAGAAATTCTATTTACCCCGTAATAAGCTTTATTCAATAAATCTTTTTCGAACTTCGTTCTAAAATGGCTGAACTTATTTTAAATTTAAATATGAAATTCAAATTTTATTCAAATACAATACTTAATTACATTTTATTGTGTATCTCAACTAGCAATATTTACAGTATCGGTTGAGAGAATAAGAACAATATTTTTTTATAATTTTTTTTCTTGTTTAAGGGTAAGCACGGGTCACCTTCACCGACATGTTTCGGTACAGTCAGCTGCTTAAGTCGTTTTACAAAAGTAATAATTTAAAACAGTCAAAGCTTCAAAATAAATAAAACAAGTTGTTAGGTTAATTTAAATACCTTAATTTTTTTAAATTTTGGGACGCTTAATTTTGTTCTAATCTGATCTTTTGTGACTATGCGGTAAGAGTGCTGAGTTGGTTTAAATATTTGAAAATGTTAAACGAACATCTTTTGCTGACTGTACTTCATTTAAAGAAAGAAATGTAAGAAAAATACGAATCATTTTTATATTAATCATACATTCACTAGAATAATGTACAAGCAGATGTGAGTATTCATTTTATTGTGGAGTGTGTTTTTC
Source organism: Herminia tarsipennalis (assembly GCA_945859575.2). Taxonomy (NCBI): domain Eukaryota; kingdom Metazoa; phylum Arthropoda; class Insecta; order Lepidoptera; family Erebidae; genus Herminia; species Herminia tarsipennalis. Next base: position 20,831,308 of record OX243835.2, read on the forward strand.
ATTTTATTTGTCGCCTACAAAATAAAATAAATGTCTATGTTTTTGTTAAATGGTAAAGAAAGTTAATTTTAAAACGTATAGCACTCCAAAAAAACATTATAAGACTTTTAGTTGCAGTTATTTTTACTTTACGCATTAAAATATTATTTATAAATTAAGAATCACTTTTATAAATGCACTTTTATAAAACCCTAAAAATAAAATTAATTATTATAACTTTTTGTCTTATTTTGTTACTTATTACTTTTTACAGGCATAATATGACATTACGATACATTGTTTTTGAACAAAACCAAAAGTCCATATTCTTCTTTCATGAGCTAGCCCCGAGCTGAGGCGATATGTTACGAATCCGATTTGTGCGCGTTGTAAAAGGGAGTTCCATACAAAGAATACTTAACGGCTCGAGTTGGTACGGTGACGATCCCTTGCCGAGTTGATTATTGTGCTTCAAAATAAAAACCCGCAATAAAAATCCATCCATCCGTTTTGGCGCTACTGTGCACTATCAAACACAAATCAAACCTTTCATAGGATGACATAGAATTAGCTCAATGATGATCTTAAGATCCCAAGCATTGAAGACAGGATTATCATCAAGTTAATGTCTAAATCTAAACTCTAAAGTAAGTAGCTCAGGGGGAACCATTCTATTAATTAAATTAATTAAGAATGACCAGGGCAGTGACCTCGTCTATTAATAAACTTGATAACTTGATTTGTTTATAAACTGCCGGCATTAAAGATCTGACATAATGTCATCTTTAGGTTATCGTTGTTTACGAGACGTACATCAATATTGTATTTATCAATTATAAGTAAACAAAGAGTAAATATTTTTACTTATAAATCAAGGTTTACAGACAGATGTTCAACGACGAACGGACGCCACATAATTTAAAGCGTAGAGGAGCGGACCAAAGACAATTATAATATCATCTATACTAATATTATAAAGCTGAAGAGTTTGTTTGAACGCGATAATTTCAGGAACTACTGGTCCGAATCGAAAATTTTTTTTACTGTTGGATAGCCCATTTATCGAGGACGGTTATAGGTTATAGGAGCAGAGCAAAATGGGGAAAATTGACGCAATAGAATTAGCTGGTTACGAATAAAATCGGTACAGATTTACCAAATGTCCAGTTATGCTAGTTGTCATTTTTTTTGATTATCAAATGAAATGAGAACCAGCATAATGGACACATTGGATTTATCCTACATAGTTTATTGTCTATTCTAGGCATCACATTTTAATTTTTGAAAAAGATATCTCGCGGAACTTTGGTAACTTTTCTACGGAACCCAGTTTGGGAAACACAGGCTTGGTTTAAACTATAGCTTCGTCACTGTTACTCAAGTATGAGTGTCGCAAGTGTATGTAAGAGTCTAGTTTGTACTTCACGTCGTACATCGTATCAGTAATTCTGGCACAAAACACCATCGGGACCAACTGTCTCTAATTATCTTCACCCTGAAAATATATCTTAGAATATGACAAACATTAAAACCCTCGTAACATGTCAAATAAAAACTATTTGACATGAAGGACGAAAGGTCAGAATTACTGCGAGTCACATAAGTAACAAATAGGTTAAGTTTGACAGTTAACACAAGTGACTCGCTCTAGGCGACAATGGCTTGGCAAGCTCCTATATTGTTTATGCGCCACGTCATTTGCAACAATAGTTATAGGGGAATCAGACGGCCTTGTCTACAGTCTAGGGTTTTTATTCGAGTGTACGCAAATAATACTGTTTTTTAGCTTGTAATTTGGAGATACTTTTTGATGCTTGGATGGGCTGGGAGAATAAATAGAGCTTTATGAATAAGGCATACTTAATAGGTCTCGTGATTCTTAAACAGTAATTCTTTTTTTTTTTTTTTTTTTATTTATTTATTTAAGGTCGCTGAAACATCTAGGTCATTAGCGACCTCTGTATGTATACATTATATCAACTTATAATAATTAATTAGTTTTATATATTCTATAGTTATCTCAACTTTCTTGCATAAACAGTCTCTTAAAGATTTAGGAAGATTAACATGCAATCTTTCTGTATTGTACATTGGACACTCGATAAGTAAATGTTTCACCGATACATCCACGTCACACCTTGCACATTTCTTTTGATTGTCCTTAGTAATAAGATGGATGTGGGTTACGTTGCAATGTCCGATTCTCAACCTATTTAATACAATCTGGTCTTTCCTATTATTACAAGTTGTTTTATTTTTGTCAAAAACTGATTGCCTTATCTCATATAATTTACTATTATTATTTTTTACCCAACAGTTGTTCCATAGTCTTTTTACATTAAGTTTCAGATATTTTTTAAGGTCTTGAACGTGGGCAGTGATGTAATCGCATTTTTCCTTCATCGTGGCTGTTTTAGCTTCGATGTCCGCCTTTTGGTTCCCGAGAATGCCTTGATGGCTAGGTATCCAGACTAATTTAATAATGTGATTATTGTTAGTTAGGTTAATTATATCATCTTTTATTAAATTTATAAGTGAATCTTTGTTCATCGTATTTGAAGTTGCCGTGAGGGATGACAGTGAATCAGAAAAAATTATATGTAATTTTGTACTTGGGTCTTTCCTAATTATTTCTAGACAGTTCAGGATAGCAACAGCTTCACATGTAAAGATAGATGAGTAATCCTGTAGCCTGTATTTATAACTGTTATTTCCGGATACAATAGCACACCCACTTTTACCATTAAGAACAGATCCATCGGTATAATACTGTTTAAAGTTTGGGAATTTTTCTATGATTTCGTAAAAAAGGTTTTTATAAATATAATCAGGGGTGGTGTCTCGGGGGTTGTTAAAAGCTAGGTCCAAATCAATTGAGATTAGTGTTTTATTCCATGGTGGTGTTTGGGGGTACCTATGCTCAAAAACAGGAGGGAGGTTCAGATTAATTTCTTTTAGGTATTGTTTAACTCTTAGTCTTAGGGGTAAGGAAAGGGAGGGTCTAAGTTGATATTCTAGGTCAGAAGAAGCCGGGGATTTTAAGATAAACGACTCCTTGTTGTTAGCTATATGTTTGATGGCATAGATTAGGCATAACTCTTTTCTCCTTAACATTAGAGGCATTTCGTCAGCTTCAACAAGAATACTGTTAATTGGGCTAGTTTTGAACGCTCCTAAACTTAGTCTTAAGCAGGTATTATGAACACTTTCTAAAATTTTTAAAATGGTAGGAGAAGCAGAGTCATATATAATAGAACCGTAGTCTATTTTTTGTCGAATTAGTGCTTTGTATGTGTTTTTAATGCATTTACTGTCTGACCCCCATTTAGTGGCTGATAAAATTTTAATGACATTCATTCTATTATAGCATTCAGACTTTAATTTCTTTATGTGTGTAACCCAGTTCATTTTTGGATCAAAGGTTAAACCTAGAATTTTAAGTGTATGTGCTTCTCTAATTTTATGATTATTAATGGTTAGGTTAATTGATTCTTTATTTTTACGTTTAGATAACACCATAGTCTCAGTTTTTGTTTCAGAAAATTTAAATCCAGAGTGTTTACACCATTCACTTAATTTATCCAGTGTATTTTGTAATAATTTTTCAGTAGACTTAACATTATTACCACTACATATTATTGTCAAATCATCTGCGAATAAATATCCCCTAACTGGTCTCTCTATAACTTCCAGAATATTGTTAATAGATATTAAAAAGAGAATAACACTCAAGACTGATCCTTGAGGTAGACCATTTTCTGTTTGAAGTGGCTCTGACAAGGTGTTATCAATCTGGACCTGTATACTTCTATTTGCTAGAAAGTTTGTAACGAAAGCAAGGAGGTTACCTTTTAAGTTATATTGTTCTAGTAGTGAAATAAGCCTGTGTTTCCACACCATTTCATAAGCTTTTTCCAAATCCAGTGCAACTACTACAACTTTATTTTTATCTGCAAAGGAGGTTTGTATTTCTTCTTCTAAGTAAGATAAATGATCTAAGGTTGATCTGAACTGCCTAAATCCAAACTGGAATGTTGATATTAAGTTATTATATTCTAAATACCATCTCAGTCTATTGCTTATAATTTTTTCTAATAATTTGCAAAGGTTACAAGTAAGAGATATAGGCCTATAGTTTGATGTCAAAGTAGCAGTTTTGCCCGGTTTTAAGATAGGTATAACGATGGCCCTCCTCCAATGATCAGGGAACACTTGATTCGACCAGATGTAATTATAGATGTCTATAAGACGCTCAAGAGCCAAGGGGGGTAATTTTTTAATCATAGTATTCGATATATTGTCAGGACCCGGGCTCGATGAACCTAGTTGGTGTATAACTAGTTCAAGTTCATGCATTGTAATATTTTCGTTAATTTGGTTACTATTATCTTGTAGATTATTGATTACGTTGTTAGTGCTTTCTACTTGGTGTTTGTATTCTAAAAAGTCTTGATTGTAATTACTGGAACTAGAGTTTGCTACAAAAGCTTTTGCCAATGAATCGGCGTTGATTTTAGGATTACAACATAAAACGCATTCATTATTGCTTAGGATTATAGTTTGTTTTTTTCTCCTATATCCCTTTATAGAATTAATTTTCTGCCATATAATCTTTGTAGGTGTGTAGCTATTTATTGATGTAATAAAATTTTCCCAGCTTGTCTTTCTGTTTTCTTTGAATAATCTTCTAGTTCTGGCTCTTTTTTTTCGATATTCTATTTTTAGTAATTCTTGTTCTTGATTTAAGTGTTCCTCAGGTTGGTTTTTTCTCTTTTCCTTCATAAACTTTCTATACGCTTTTTTGGTTTCTTTTAACGATGTAGCACATTCTTTGTTCCACCATGGGACTTGTTTCGCTTTTGATTTTCCAGAAGTTTTTGGTATACTTTTTTCCGCAGAATCGATTAGTATTTCATTAAATTCATCTACTATATCATTAACATTTTGTCTTTTGGATATATTTAATTTATCTAATTGATTGATCTTACATTCTATATCGAGTTGGAATTTGGGCCAATCGGCATTCTGATATTTCCAGTATTGTGCGGTATTGCACACATTTGAACTAAGGTCTATTTGTGACGTAATAATAATAGGAAAATGGTCACTATCATAAAGATCACCTAGTGCATTCCAGTCGAAATATGACGATATACTTCGTGAAGCAAAAGATAAATCGATATTACTGGTGCGACCGTTGCTACTATTAAAATGTGTAGGTTGTTGAGAGTTAAGGAGGATAATGTTATCATCACTGTCCAACCACTTGGCAATTACTTTACCTCTTAGATCACAATGATTTGAACCCCAATAGAAATGGTGACCGTTTAGATCTCCCATAATAATAAAGGGCGTCGGAAGCTGACTTAGTAAACAATTCAAATCATTTTCACTAAAAGAACAACTGTTAGGTAAGTATACGTTACATAATGTTATTGACAAAGGGAATTTTATTCTTATGGCTATTACTTCTAAGGGACTATTAATATTAATTATTTCCGGGAATGTGTGCGACTTAACATAAGTGGCTACCCCGCCACTAGCAATACTGCCATGTGTGCGGTTTTTATAAAAGTTGTCGTAATTTTTTAACTTGGCACAGTAATTATTTTTAAAGTTAGTTTCTTGTACACAAAAACATAACGGGTTAATCTCATTCAGTAAAACTTGTATATGTTCCAATCTAGCGTAAAATCCATTAACATTCCACTGAATAATTTTCATAATAATATAACTAAATTATATAAGTAAGGTTAGAGAAAATAATATTAAATTTTAATGGTATTTCCTGTTTTTATGTCCTGGAGTTTTCTAGCAAATCTAGCACATCTGTTTTTAAGATTTTTATTCATCTTTGGATGAAGGTGTAGGCACATGTCAATTATTTCATCTATATTTTCTCTGTAGTCGTTGATCACTTCTTGGATATTTTGTTTATTACGGGCTTTGTTTAAGAGACTGATGAATTGATCCAATGTAATGGGGAATAGGCGTTGGGATTCTTTTTCTTCCATCTTAATATCGTTCCAAACTTGTTCTTCTGATCTATTATCCATGGTTTTCGTTTTCTTTTTGGCGGGCTTAACCTTAGACGGATCTTCTTCAGTGGAGTAGTTACTATCACTATCCTCTGTGCAATCACTTGCTGGGGGGCTTTCATCCACAATAATATCGGTGTGATATTGATCGGGCTTTGATTGGGTGGATGTGGTGCTTGAAAGAAGTCGTTTATTGCCTTTATTTTGGTCCAATTTATAAAGGGAAGGGTTCATGTTTTGATCTTGTGGTTTTTCGAATTCAAATGTAGGGTAGTGTGCAATATCTGTACTTACTTGTGTATTATTTGGTGACGGTATGGAATTTTGGAGTTTACTTTGTGGGCAATATTTTGCAGAATGACCCATTCCATTGCATACAAAACATTTCATTGACTCATTTGTTACGTAGACCCAATAATTTGTGTCATCGTAATTAATTTGCATCGATTCTGGTAGTATTTTTTCATCCTCCGGGGACACGTATAGTTGGCGTCGAAAACTCATAATATGTGAAAAACCGGGGTCAGGAATTCCTACTTTCATGAACGTAATTGGCGATAAAATCTTTATATTCATCTCATTAAATTTTTCTTCAATCACATCATTTGGGATGATTGGACAAACGTTGGATAAAACAATTCGTTTATTTTTTGTAATTAGTGGTCGGATTTCCAGTAGGTGGTCTTTGACTTTGATCTTTTTGACGGTATCAGTAAGTTCGTCGGCTGTATGTTTCGAATCCATGTAAACACATATTCTTGAATTGGCTATGCGTGAAATAAACCGAATTGACGATGGCTTGGTGACTGTGGATAGGGATAGTAGGTAGTCTCGTATTACGAGTCCGTCTATAGAATCTATAACTATAGCTTGATCCTTCTTTGGGTGTGTGGTTTTAGAGGTCACTTTGGCGTAACTTACGTTGGGGGTAAGGTTTTCCATGGCGGTGTAAGGTGCTCCTGTGACCAGGAACACCCTTTGACTAGGGTGGAGGTAAAACTTCCGTCACACTATTAATTTATTGATAATTAACTCGCGGCGCATTTACGGAATGCGATAACACGCGTGAACCGAACGGCGGCCGCTGGCTCACTCGGTGACAGTAATTCTTATTGAAGTAATTTTTATAGGCATTTCTTGCCAATTGCTTAACAAATACAATAATTGCATGTTTGAAAGATAGAAAAATTTAAACCCAACTCGCGAGCATCAAAGGATAGAAAAATTTGAGGTCTAGTAACATAGTCCAGATAGGTGGTTCGATTCTGGCCCCGGTTTGGCTACGAAAGTCTCGGGTTCGATTCCTGGGCCAGGACTTCACATTTTTCTAGCTTTCAAAAATGCAATAATTCATATTCCAATATTCTCATTAGGTGTGAGACGTTCTAAAATGTACTTCTGTCGTGATAATTCATCTTGAAATTACAGTTAGACAGTCAGAACATGAGGCTTAACTACTTAAACTTTAGTTTTTCTAATTATGGATCGTTTTTAGGGCTCCGTACCTCAAAAGGTAAAAAAAGGAACCCTCATCACTAGCAAAACAAGATCACTCTCTTGTCCGTCTGTCCATGTATCCCACCGATTTTCTCGGGAACGGGTGGACTTAGCAAGTTGAAATTTATACCAGATATAAAACAAGGTCTTACAGCACATCATCATTAGTCTATCGCAGTCCACTGCTCGATATAGGCCTCTCCTTACAGCACTTATAAAGGAAAAATTCCAAAAAATAAAACGTTAAAGTAGAAGAGTGTCCCCATATTTATAATATGTACCTACAAATTGGTACGGAACCCTTGATGGGCGAGTGCGATTCGCACTTGTCCGGTTTTTTTTATTGTTGTCGTCTCACACTTTTTTAAACGTCGACAAAAAACACCCCTCGTGTTATTACTTTATAAATGTAACGCGTGTGCATGTGTGTATCTGTATGTTCCAACGTTGCGCCCAAACAGACAGACACAGTATTTTTACCTGACTGCGAAATAAGGGTTATGTTTTAACCGACTTCAAAAAGGAGGAGGTTCTCAATTCGGATGTTTATATATTTTTATATTTATGTTTCGAGTGTATGTACCTATGTGTGTTTGTATGCATGTATATGTCTTTGGCACGCTCTAGAGTCTAAATGGCTTGATGGATTTTAGCTTCAGAGGTATCGTTACAATCGTCTCAGTTGTGAGAGTGACACTGAGTACATCAAAGTTAGAAAAAATCAAAAAGCCTTTTTTTTGGCGCCAAAATATTTAAGTTATATACTTTTTGATTTGTAATGGTTTAGCTTGTTCTAAAAATAAAAATTGTTTAATCGGAATTATTGTTATGCTTCGCTTCGCCATTTTGAAGATAAATTAAATAATCATTTTTTTAGACGTATTTTTAATGTAAAGTTACATTATTTTCTATCATGCATGATACTATTTTATTATGTCAAAACTTCATCGAATAACAGTAATATTCTACTAACCTTTCCTTGTTATTTTAGGTAACAACAGAGTGAAAATAGAGCAAGCTGAAAATGTGTCATTATTGAAACAGCCGCGGTTTCCGCTAGTTATTAAATGTAATGTTTGTTATTTGTTTGTTCCTGCGTTTCGACTCGATTTATTTAACTGTATTTATACTGACACCTGGTGTCAGACGTAACACCAGATGTTTATATAAAAACAGTTAAGTAAATTTAAACTGTTTAGTTATATGGTGACTGTGATATATGTGATCCATCTATACTAATATCATAAAGCTGAAGAGTTTGTTTGTTTGTTTGAATGCGGTAATCTCAGGAACTTCTGATCTGAATTAAAAAAATCTTTCATTGTTGGATAGCACATTTATCGAGGCTATAGGATATATAATATCACGCTACGACCAATAGGAGCGAAGCAGCAATGAGAAGTGTTGCAAAAACCGGGAAAATTCACGCAGACGAAGTTACTAGTTCAAAATAATATGTTGATGTATAGGTACGATAAAACACCAGGAATACAGAAGGAAAGTTTCTTACAAATACGCTTAAGCAATGCACACAAAGATAACGCTCACGGATACGCAATCATGGACCAGGTTCCGTACCATGAACATTTAAATTATTGTTCACGAACACGAGCGCGAGCGTATGAATGTGCGTGAACGGCTTGTATTTATACGACTAAATTCTATGAAAGCGAGCAAACTATGAAACGCTTATTAAAATAATATGGAAGTTGTAAATACGCATCAACGCGCTTTAAGTGCTCGTCATCTGAAAGTAGGCAGTTTACCTATTGTATCTCGTTGTTTTACGAGCGTATTGACGTAATATTTCAATTTAACTGCAGTGGTATAATTAATATTAGCTAGCTAATTTCAAAAGGCAATATTCAATAAATATTTGACCGGAAATAATACACATGTGATTAACTTGATGAATGGTTGAATAATAGCTTGTAATTAGCCAAATAAATAGAAGATTTGCGCTTCGTATAACCAAAATGCTAGCCATGTTTTGATATTAATATTAATGTGATATAGTAATATTTTCATTGTCTTTTTATTATAAAGTACTAGTACACTTGTACACTTGGCCACCCTAAGCAGACCTGGGTCCTTATTCAAGACTTTTATTTCGTTGTCGTGAGAAGCCCGTGCCCTCAAAGATGTGCGCCACGCATGCACGTTGATGCATTTCTAAGCGCAGCTCACTATTTGCCATTACGAAAAGATTTTGACAGTTCGCACGGGCTTGCCACGGACATGGAAAAAAGAACGTGAATAAGGACCCTGGCGGCAAACGATCATTGCAGAGACGAAGGAGCCAAATAAAGGGCGAAGCTCAAGACCGAACGGGATGGAACTTTGGAAGCCAACTTTTAGCATCGAACACTTTTTCTTCAACCTTCAGACTACCTCTCTCAAACTCCTATCGATATTGAGCAACAATCATCCATTTGGTGCCTGATATTCGTAGACCGTCGGTTCATCTGGTAAAAAGCTGACTCAGTGGTTTTAGCCTTGGCCGCCCTTCGAAAGTTATTTCCCATGAATCTTCTCAGTAATGTGACCTGCCCATTTTAACTTTAACTTGCTAATTCTTCGTGTTATGTCGGTTACTTTGGTTCATCGCACACTTATTGACAACAAATATGTATAAAATCATATACCAACCTATATACAAAACATCAACTACATTAATAGTGTAATACTAAAAGTTCCAAATCATCATCATCATCAGCCTATCGCAGTCCACTGCTAGACATAGGCCTCTCCAATTGCACGCCACTTTGTTCTATCTTCGGCTTTTCGCATCCAGCTCCTGCTAGCCGTTTTGCGTAAATCATCACTCCACCTGGCCTGAGGGCAACCCTACACTACGTTTTCCCAGACGCGGTCTCCATTCAAAAACTCGTTTACCCCAACGGTTGTCGGTTCTTCGGCTAAAATGGCCAGCCCACTGCCACTTCAGCTTGCTAATCCGGTGGGCTATGTCGATAACTTTGGTTCTCTGCCACATAGAATATTTAAATATACACAGACAAATTGTTCACACTTGTAGCAAAATTATGAACTCTCAACCATTTAATGTTAACAAAATGCCTACAGGGGTTAACATTTTGCCACTATTTACGCAATGCAACGTTCAACTTTCCATTGTCCAACAATCTTTAAACTTGCATGCAAGCTTCACAATAGAAATGCGCCTTCAGGTTGTCATTGTTATGAGACGAGCAAGAAAATTCCGGATTCTTTATTTCCTTTCTATACAAAATACTCTAGTTTTTCCGCAACAGAAATCTTAGATGAAAAACGAATTCGAAACTGGGTGGAAATTAGATAGATCCATTTTCTGGCAATTTTTGGTTTTGTGGTCTTTTGCTAGGTGGAATATTCTTTTACATCTGGAAATAACAATGTAATTTAAAAAGGAAAATATAAATCATACATGTTACATAAATACCTATTGGTTCATATGTTTCAAATTTCTGAACAAATATTCAAGAAACTTCTAACTAAGTTGAAGTAAATATAAACCAATACAACAGAATATAGTCAACCAATAGTGTAGGAGAAATGTGTTGACGGACATACATCCATACACTTCTAAAATTTCGTGTATTTATTTGGAATCCCTGAAAGATCTGTCTAGACATACTAATTAGGTACTATAATATCGAATTGAAAACTTACTTTTTGGAAGTCTTTTAATATTCAATAATGCAAGTCTTTTTACGACAAAATTATTGAACAGGAATACTCATTTTCAACTAAGTTAACTCAAGAAACACATATTTTGTATCACATATGAATATTCGGTCATCCCAATAGTTTGGAAGCCACAGAAGTTCATCGAAACTTCAAAATTGTTCCCATACATCAATAGCTTTAAGCCCCAAGTATTACGAAATTCTATTTACTCCAGGACTAGGTACCCGTGTTAGTTACATAATTAAGTCCGTCTAGACCTTCCCCACAACTTTAAGTAACTATAAACGGTTGTCTGATATTCTTCAAACTAATTTCGACAAGCCACTTATGAACATTATCTGTAAACGGTTATTACACGAAACACACTCCCCTTAATATTATGGCCTGCAATATAGCGTTCAAAATATAATATTAAACCATGACACTCCAATTTCGTTTATAATTAAAGTGAATGCTCTGTCGTTTGCAGAATTGCAGATCTTGATATTGCTTTAATTCATAATTTTACACATATTGTTATCAATACAGCCAAAGCCAAATCTATTTCCAGCGAAAGCTCATCAGCGGCGAAATTTCCAACGATCCAAAATGTGTCTATTGTCCGGCAACAAACTAGCTACTTTTAAGCTTGGATATATGATGAGGCAATTTCGGCTTTAACCGGCCTGCTGTGCCAATCTAATTGAGCAGGCTTTAATACATATTTCCATGGGGGATGAAATGCACGTCTTTCATTCTCCAGAGTATTTCTGTCTCTCCGTTGTAGTCCTTGACAAGACTTTATTTGTATTTTTATTCAATAACGTCCATCTGATATCATGTTATGTTATTTAAACTATTTCTTCTTAAACCAATAATTTAAGGTTGTTGTTGTTCTTTTCAAATGATGAATGAAATAGCGATTTCAGATCGATTAATCGTTGAATCAATTGTTAGAGTAAAATAATCGATTTTTTAAATCGATATATAAGAATGAATTCATTCAGTGCTTGTTATTAATGCAAATCAATTTTAAATTAATTTCTGTTTTTAGCAAAATTGACATCCCTACAAATAATTGTAAACTTCGTATTCATTTCATATGGTAGAATCGAGACCATTCATCTGCTCTGTTCATTAAAACCATTACAGGTATAATATACGAGTATTGAAACAGAGGCAAAAGTACGTAATATTTATCTTTCGTAGTGTAGCAGATGTAGCCGTCACATAAATTAAACGGTAATAATATGATGTTGTCATGTAATTAATTTTCCCGACAGATCGAATTATTGCCAATTATATACATAGATCACGGTTTTAAGTTGAAATACCTTTGTTGTATTGCCCAACTGCAATGTGTTTCCATATTCATTTCAGGTATTACTAATTCTGTCGGCAAGAATTGCTATAGGTATCAGGCAGAAAACATGAAATTGACTGCTTGGGTGGCGCGGTGGGAATGTGTACGACTGAAGTGCTGCGCAAGAGGTTGTGGAATCGATGTCTTCACGGGACACCACTTTGTGTAATCCACAAATGTTGTTCTAAGTCTGGGCGTACTTTGTGTCCAAGATTTTATATGTTATTTACATATATTGTCTCCCGCGGCACTGGACCCTACTACAGGAGTTGTTTTTTTAAGAAACAAAATCTTTTACTAGAAAAATAGAACAAATATTAATGGAATAATTTTCATATTGATAAAACAATTTTCAGTTGTAATAATCAAATATTGCCTATAGACTGACTGAACTTATTAGTAATCCAACTAAGTCAATAACAGACAATACGTCTAAGAATTCTGAACGGCCGCAAAGGCAGGTCTAGGTCAAGATGGTAATAACATTGAAAGGGCAAAAGACACCAGTCACTAACATCAAAGAAAAAGTAAAATATTTTGGCAAGTAATTTCATCTGACAATATTCTCCGGGGGTTAAGTCTCATTAGTTGACTTAATTTGCAATATAAAATGAACTTATTTTGAAGAGAAGATGTTCTTTGCGGCCAATGATCGACCATACCCTCTTGTATGTATATTTATACCGAAGCAGAAGCCTGAAAAACTGTCGAAGATAATAAGAAAAATAAATTTTCGTCCTCTATTCTCTCCCTTTCATGGGATACATTTTTAAAAATCAATATTTGCAAACTTAAACTGATAGAGAAAACAATTCAAATTTTATGCTTCTAGCAACTTATCTCTTTCGGCTCTGCTTTGATTGATCAGACAGCCAGACAGTTATGGCTTTCATAATTTAAAGAATATACTAATGAACATACCTAATGGATGATCTGTGACACAAATCAAGATGTATTATTGATTAATATTTGATATCTGTGACATAATAATGGAGCGTATTTGGTAAGAGTAATCCGCGCTGCAATAATATTGGGATGCTTGCTGTCTGAGATAAAGCTATAATCCTCTCATTAGTGATCTATGTGGGAGTGGATAACGGATTGGGTACCTTATATACTTATACAGCTTATACGGAGTATGTTGTTATGTTTAAGATTTACGAGTACATTCGAGTTAAGCTGTACTTCCTACGAAACTTGTAAGTAAGTACTTCGATTTCGAAAAGCACTAAAATGTATTGCCCACATGTCTGTGTAAGGCTGCCTGTCCAGTGAAGTGGAGTGAGGCTGCGGAGTAGAGAAACGGACGAATATTAACTAATAGGGTTGTCTACTGGAGTTCAGGGTCTCCACCCTGCTGATTTTATGCAATCCTCAATAGTAGCCCAGCTTCAATGGACAGGTAGCCTTATTCCGGGCAATCCTCAAATGTCGGCATTCCGTGGTCAGGGTAGCTTTTTTTTAAATATAGTGCGCCTTAACTACAACTAATATGTCAACGTCATTAAACTAATATTTGAAATCTAGTAACTAGTTATTATTTACAGTTGGGACGTCTGCCAAATAAAAACAATCAGAATAATAAAGACCACGATTTTTTGTGATAAGTCGTCAACTTAAGCTTGTGTTTGGAAACCTTTGTTGTAATTCTATAGATTTTTTTGACAAAGAACCTTCTGACAAGACGTAGTTTAAAATATGTGGTCTTTAAAAATAAATACTCTAGACCAGTTATAGATAACTATACCTACCTACGAGAGGGTTGAGTACAACCATAATTATGTCTTCGTTTTTTCACTTTTCCGTGGGTTCGAAATATGTTGGTGACAGCAATTTTTTCCCTTGTAAAATACGAGGGCTAACTCTTAACTCTAGCCAACGACGTTATATTTACGTTATATCGAAAATGACCTACTTTAGACACTTTAATTTCTGGATAAATCCTGAAGTCGTTTTTGCTAATTTTATCTCAAAGTGAGAAAAAGGCCGCATACGAATTGTGTTCGAATCAGCACAGTTCTTGGAAACTGTCCAAGTGAGCTGAGCTACTTAAATTCCTGTATGTAGGTATAGACATTTAAGCAGTTCGTTATTTAGATTACAATATAAGTATATACTCGACACTAGAGAATGCGAGAAGGTATACCTTCTCGTATTCTCTAGTGTCGAGTCAATCAATGGGTAACAGTCAAAGTACACTCGGTATCACATAAAAATCTATACTAATATTATAAAGCTGAAGAGTTTGTTTGTTTGTTTGAACGCGGTAATCTTAGGAATTGAAAAATTATTTCACTGTTGGGTAGCCCATTTATCGAGGAAGGCTATAGGCTATATAACATCGGAGTAGCAATGAAAAATGTTGCAAAAACGGGGAAAATTTACGCAGAAAAAGTTGCGCGGGGCAGCTAGTAAGTAATAAACCTATAATATATTCGCACTTCGCACTATGAGAAGATCTGCATTTCACTTTCAATTTTAGCAATTATTGCGAATAGAAGTTATAGATTGGAACGCGATGTAATAGCTACTGGTCCGAAAACGTTGTGCCTACATCTGTTCCTCTTTAGGTTACTTTAAAAAGAATCTACAACTTTAGATACCCTATACTTCCATTCACATAATTTACAAACGGCATGAACTTCTCTGTAATGACAAAACCTTTCAAAGTACATCGAAACTCAAAGTTCACTGTTAAGGTAATCAATTTTGCAAAACGACTTTCTTTGCCTTGAAAAATTTGGAAGTAGGACAGCAGA
Source organism: Herminia tarsipennalis (assembly GCA_945859575.2). Lineage (NCBI taxonomy): Eukaryota > Metazoa > Arthropoda > Insecta > Lepidoptera > Erebidae > Herminia > Herminia tarsipennalis. Next base: position 20,846,610 of record OX243835.2, read on the forward strand.
TTTTAATTGGTTTTGTAATCAGCGAAGTTTGGAAAAATAATTCTGGAAATGTTAATTAAATTACAGAATAGACAGAAGAGGAATAATTGGGAATTAGAACTTCGTTTCGTATTGATCATTCATAACTTCTGAACACCGTAAAATCAATAGGATTTACCTACTAATAAAATTGAACTGACTATTTTCAAATCAAAGGACTTTTTAGGGTTCCGTAGCCAAAATAGCTGAAAAAAAACCCTTACAGTTTCGTCATGTCCGTCTGTCTGTCTGTCTGTCTATCCGTCGGTCCGTATGTCACAGGCATTTTTCTCAAAGACTACTTAATAAATATTAATGAAATTTAGTGGAAAGGTGTCTTGTAGTAGCCGCAACTTAGTTTGATAGCTAAATAATAAACTATATCTGGGCACTACATACATGTTATAGAGACGAAATAATTCGACAGGTCTTTTAAAAATACTTTAAGGGGTCCAATAAGCTTTTTTTATTGAGTGGAAATAATCGCTCCGAAAGTTGCATAAATTGTGTCCCCGGCCCCCTTAACTTTTGAATCGTGTGACTAAGAATATGAAAAAAATCACAAAGGTAGCGCTTAATGAATACTTTAAACTAAAATTATTTTGGATATGATCGAATATTACGTCATTGAGTTATTGCCTAAAAACTGCATTTCTCAACAAAAGAGTGTAAGTGCAATAACATACGCTCTTCTAGTGATGTAATTATTCAAGGCTGCGGAATCCTACAATGAGCATGCTCTGACATGCTTTTGCTCGGTTTTTATTAAATTCATGTGATTACATACACTAAACATTTACCCTAAACCCAATTTTTAAAAACACAATTACTAATAATAATAATAAAACCATAGTGGACTAACGAATATTTACGTTTGTAATGACTAGATTTCGGTAGGGCTCACTGGCAGCTGGTAGGTTTCACAACAACAAACAATATATAATTATTCGTTAATGTTTCGTAATATCTACAAACTAAATAAACATTGCACAACTACTAAGCGGTCGTAGTCAAAGGCTTCATAAAAAAAACCGGGCAAGTGCATGTCGGGCCACGCACAATGTAGGGTTCCGTAGCTGTCCAGCTCAATAATGCGGTAAAGAAGTGAGTTTTTTGTTTCATACTACTAACAACGTTAATTTGTACCAAAATAGTGTTACTTCTCACTTGGTCTGCTGTTATTCGTATACAACTTTCTAGTACTAAGGGGCTCTGAGCTAATCTAGGGACAGTCAAACGAATAGACAAACGGACAGATAGACAGACGGACGGATTTTTAGATACGGAACCTTAAAAACTACAGTATCAGCAACATACGAGTCTACTACTTAATGCAAACGGCAGCATACATACGAGTAACTATCGAAAATTATCAGTAAACCATACGCTTTTTGCCACTTTGTAAAATACCCAAGAAAAACACAACTTTTGTGTACATAAAAATTTTCATTTGTAAAACCAACCCACAAACATATAAGCTCATTGAGTCGAATATAAATATTCAACAGAAACTAATGAACACACGGTACTACGAGTTCGTTAGACTTTTTGGGGTCTGAGGTCTGGTTGGGGTCGACTGATAATAGAAAAGGGGGTATTGATAATAATCGAATTCGATTTGCAATGTTTCAATTTTGCTGGGGCAACCCATGTCAAGCGTAATGTCTATTTGGGAAGCAAATTTGTGTTTATAGTACTTATCTACCTTCAATCAAGGCTATAGTCCGAAAATGTTTGAAAAGAGGTGTGTATTATGAATTACGGAAAAGGAAATGCGATAAGAAAAAGTTCACTGCAAACCTGTCTGGCTGTCACGTGGGGTTTTCACCCGTTCACCAAGTAAAAGTTCCTACCCGCATGCAAATGCTACCAATATTAAATGTTACTACATACACGGATTTTACTACTCAAAAGTCTTATCTTGACTATTGTTGTTTTTAAACTTTCGCGATTTTTACACATATTTGAATATCAACGGCTAAGCTGCCATCAGTCGATCCGTGACCACGATCGGTTCTCTTATCATTCGATCGAAACGTTCGGGTAAAAAGTAGTAGATGCTCCTACTACGAGTATATTGTACCCACTAAGGCTGATTTTATTTTATCTCATATTCTAAAATTTTAATCAGATAATTTGCATTAGTCCTTTAACAATATTAGTGGCAGCACCTTACCCCGTAATATTGAAATTGTATGGCTATTTGAAAAGATTGACCGACGTATGACAAGTGTTGTTTTGCACCTTAAGGTCAAATTACCGAACTTTTTTTTCCACTATTCGTTAGTCCACTATCGTTTTATTATTATTATTAGTAATTGTGTTTTAATTTTCGCTTTTTTTACATATTACAGCAGGATTTTATCGCCTGAAATATTTACATGCGGTGTCCCCGCAGACCACAAACTTTTCGACGGCCGATAGTTTGGTCGGGCTTTTAATCAGTAAGAGCATTTATGAAAGTGTGCATATGTAAACACATATACACTGATTTGGTATCGGCCAGTATTTGGTATAAAGCCCAACCCGATTAAACTATGGATCGATTAAAAAAAGTTTGTTGTCTGCAGGGCCTATTTATTTATAAAGAAATGTAACGATTGTGGTCGACTCAGAAGTCAACTATTCAGTGCAATTTGATCGATGTCTACAGTTAGGTAAATAAAAAGTATTTCTAAAATCTATAATTTATTTTTGAGTCTTGATCAAACGAAATATGCAATTTTAAAGTATTTAGGTATTCCTGGAATCTTAGCTGTTTTAAACAGGTTTAAATCAAGTCAAATTCTTTCAAAAATCTACAATTGTCCGTAAATCTCTATCCACACTGATATATCGAAAGTTCTACGAATTGATTCCGAACTAGATCAGACAGGTCACAAATTCATGTCATGTATTCCCAGTATACCAGGTCAATTCAATCTAAATTGATATTCTTTATAAGATTTCAAATAAAGAATTCTTTCGAAACGCAACAATTTGTCCTAAACTAGTCAAGTTACCGTAGAACACATTCAACGTCACTGAATCATTGTTGTTTTTGTGCCCGAACTAAATTGACATACCGAGGGATATAGAATCGTTTGAGTTTGTGACTTTGTGTCTATCACTTTTTTGTCGTCCTCCGAGCAACGTTTTTACACGACTTTACCAGACTGTTTCAAGCATCCAACGTCAAATTGGCACAAACGACATAAATGCTTTGAAAAATGGTTCTCTGGCTACGGAAAAGGCCTGTACCTATTGACGTTAGACATTAGAGCAAAAGTAGCCAATTCAATTTACTTTGACAAAAATAAGGAAGTAAGTAAGAAACCACACACTAATAAAGTATATTGAACGGCGGATTTCTACAATTTCTATTTTCCGGGAGTACCTACTCAAGTTTATATTGGTTTTCTTTGATTAAACTAATTGTACACTGTTCGAAAACGTTTCACCACTTTCTTAAAGAAAATGCATCAAGAAAAATGTACTGTGCCTTATTTGTTTTTATTTTGTCGATAAAATTTACAATACTAATACTTTTTCTTCCAGAGTAGTTATATGATTGAATATAACACATTGTTTGTATACAACACTAGCTGAATGTCCTGGCTTCGCACGGGTGCCTTAACGTAGTTTTTATACCTTGAGTTACATTATTGTAGTTTTCGTAGGGATCTCTAATTTTGTTAACAAGGCTATACTTTATTGTAACAAAGGCATGTTACTCCCCGTTATTGTAGCTTTCTAATGGTTAAAATTTTTTTGAAATCGGTCAAAAATTTATTCGTTACATAAAAAAATACAAATCTTTCCTCTTTAGAATATTATATAATTATATAGTAATTATAGTAATATCGTATAGTATCATAGTATAGATAATATAGGTACTAAAACACTCGCTTTTATTAACGCAGAAGCATCGCCTCTCACTCGTGTGTTCTTGTTTTGTAACTCAAATCTTTATAAGACTTACGGCTGGTCTCGATAATCTACCTATCGATGGATTTGGCTACTAGAGGTAGAGTTTTGACATATTTTGTTTGGAGCAAATCCATCGACTCATTCATATTAACCTTTTTAAATATTTTCTTGTACCATTTAAATCACGAAAAACTACAATTTGTGAATCATCCATAATATTTCAACTCATAGCCATTGGCTTAATACTAACATACCTACTTATTGTTAAACTATTACCCAGAATTGACTTTACATAATTAATTATGGGCATTAATCACTTCACCATTTTCCTAGTCATCAATAAATCTACCTACAAACATTATTAGATTTTATTGCGATACCTTGAGGCGAATGAAATCCTACGTTACTCATCGTAATGAAATGGAAGTTCCTTGTTTGATTATATCGTCGTAGCAATATTCTTTTACCTTTGTGCTATAATATTTTATATAAGTAAGTATACCATAAACGAGAAAATATTACAATACTGGAAGCGGGTATTCTTTTCTTAAAAGGTTCAGAGTATAATATTGATATTTTAATATTATAACTTCCTTATACAAAACGATAAGAGTGCCATCTAAATTTATCCACCAACAAAAAGAGCTCCATTATCATACACAAAGAAAATATTAGAGCAAGTTATGTTATTCTTATCAAGAAGCGATTAGCGTAAAGAGAAAATAACTCTTGCCGCCAGTACAGTTAGTTCCCTATTTGTGGTAATATTGTCTAAGCTAGACGATATTAGCACAAAACGCCAAGAGTACACAAGAGTACTCAATACATAAATTTAATCACCAACAAAAATAACAATATAAATAAACAAAGAAGAGATATTTAAACAAAATAAATTCTATAACTATTTATTATACGGGAATTAACGCGCATTGCTTGATGTTTCGACCAGGTTGTCAGTCCGCTTGTAACCACGGCCGGTGCAACCTGGTCGAAACGTCAAGCGATTTTAAGGTAAACAATGCGCGTTAATTCCCGTATAATAAATAGTTATAATCATGCAATGCAAATTTAAATGTTAAAATAAATTCTACTTCATCAAGAGGCGGTTAAGGCAGTTCATAGACCTGTTAGAAATTGCTGTATATAGGTACAATTAAGACACTTCTCAATTGCAAAATAGCTATTACTCTAGCCCTCAATACCTACAGTTAGTCATCAATGAGCTTAGATGATAGTATTACAACAAACACCAGGAGTAAGTACATAAGAAAACTTCCTACAAAGGCGCTCGAGCAATGGATTCGTGGCGAAGCGTTCTTGGGACACAATTATTTGCTTCCCTTTAAATTCTAGCTACTTATATATTTGTCGGAGTATTTTTTTTTTAATAATATCTTGGAACAACTCACACAACGCTATCTGATCCCAAACTAAGCAGAGCTTGTACTATGGCAACCAGACAACTGATAAACATACTTATATATTTCTAAATATATACATATAACACCCAGACACAGAATAAACCACCGTGCTCATCACACAAAGTTTTATTCTGAGTGGGAATCGAACCCTCGAATACGACCTGGGAATACGACCTCTTGCGTAGCAGTCGGATACACTCCCATCGCGCTACAGAGGCAGTCGAATTGAAATGCTAATTCATATCTGTTTACTTAAAATCTGTTTTAAATAAAAAGCAAAGTCTATTGACTCATTTAAACATGGCAGCCACAAGATGGCGTGACTTTAGCTTGACGCTTACATTTGAAATGCCTTAAAAGTCTTAATCAAGCGGTCGTAGCGACAACACGTCTACCGATAGACGTTGCTATTTTGATAGTCGTGGGTGCAAAGTGTTAGTGTGGTAATAGGGATAGTGACGCAGTGGCATTTGTGTAATCGAAATTATTAGAACAGTTGGCGGACTTTACCTTGCTCGAGGTATCAGCGTTCATATGATCGATTACCATTTTCCATAATGTTAATTCAAATATTGAGCAGCTAATAGCTCATACGGCCACCCTGACGCTTAGACATTCTTAATAGGTAAAAACCGCGTCCAGCAAGATATATTTTTTTTGTATCGAGTTACCTTAGGAAAATTTTAACCTTTGGAGAGCCAACACACACACTTGGTATATACCAAGATATCGCTCACGGTCTCGGATATTCGGATCACTTTCGGAACAAACTAGTCCGAGATACCGTGTCCAGATGCGAATGGATTAGTTACTTCAAGCAGTTAAAATAGAATGACAAAACATATTGCATCAACATTTTAACATCTGTTGTTAGAAACCATTTCAAACAAAAACGAAAAAGCTAATGCAATATTCACTGCACGAAATTCAGGAATCCTACAACAATAGCGTAAATCAAGCCAAAAAAATTCACAAAAACTATCATAGACGTCATAGTTACATAGAGTAATATTTTAACTTTTTTCAATGTATAACCAAGCATATACATACATATCAACCCATATGATGTCTCACTGCTGGGCACGGGTTTCCCCAGTGGGTCCTACTTATTGCAGATCCTAGGAGTAATTAGCATAATCGCCACACTTGGCCAAAGGGGTTGGCAATCGCAGTAAGGCTTTAAATTTACGCAGAGGACACTGCTGCTCGTCCTCCGGTGTTAAAAACCTCTTAGTCGACAACCATGGAAAGTGATTGGCCCATCCAATGGTACTATTTTTAAGCCGGTACCACACATCTCTAACCAAGCATGTCAATGTATAATTGACAACAGAGTTTAGTGACACAAATATTTTTTCTCCTATCTGGATCACACGTTTCAGTATTTTGACTATCTGCCAAATAGGTCAATGACATACCCAACAAAAACTAAACTTCTGAATATATCGGATTAACGGATTCGGATTTTTATCGGCATCTCTTTTATTTTATTTCCGATCGTATATATTTGTATATAGTACAATGTTTTAGGTACTATTGTCACCCAATTCGGTCAAGTAATTAATGTGATGAGTTACAAAATAAATAGGTTAATCCGTTTAAAGTGCTTTGACCTGGTCAAGGATTTTGGTAGACTTTTCTAGAAAACTTTCTGGAAAGTTATCATGGTTTAATATTTCACCGAAATCTAAACCCGACTAACGGCCGGTCTCAATAATCTAACTATCTCAGGATTGGCCTACCAGAGGTAGGATTTTGACATATTTTGTATGTAGCTTATGTCAAATATATAGCTCTAGTAGACAAATCCATCGATAGTTAGATTATTGAGACCGGCCGTAAGACGTACAATCTTTTTAGAGGGCGATTTACTGCCGTAGTCAGATTTAGATAGTGACACTAACCGTCCATTTTGTTTATCCGAGTTAATGCACCTATGTCACTCAGATTGTAATATGTTAGACTATTATTGAGACTTACAATAAATACCCGATAATATTGTAATAAGTGCAAATATCGCGAAAGTTTAAAAACAATTCAGACTGTACCTAATAGTTTCAAATTAACAAACTCTTAATTTTTCAATCTTTTTTTTTCATCTTCAATAAAAAAGTGACCGTTCCTTTTCACCGTTGCCGTAGATCCTTCCTTTTTGACTTAACCATAATCGGATATAAATAATTTAACCTCCTTATAAAACAGTTTTTATTTATAAATAGGACAATATCCAATCGTTGCATTTCTAACGAACGACAAACAATACCTGATCAAACTACTTCTTGAATTATTCACTTTAATCTTAACAATAACTAAAGCCAGTTTTAAGTTTAAATTGAAACATCTTGAAATAATTTATAGTGCTCTTAAACTCAAAATAATCTTGTAACAATTTGTCACGCCTTGCAAACTTCGGAAACATACCTATTCACTTTCAAGAACACTGAAAAGTTATAATAAGATTGTAGATACAACAACGGTATATTGTCAAGTCTTATTTATCTAGAGTAAAATAGACTGTTGTCTTATAATGTAGTATTATACCGTGACTTAAATAAAATAGTTCACTTTCAATTATAACTTAATATTAGCTAGCACAATATAGAAACAAAACATCATATTTTAACCATGGAGAAATATAGATACAACTACGAATATGTATCGATTTTTTCAATTTTATTGGTACCTTTTATTTTATTGTATCCAAAAACAACAGTAGTAAAAGCAACAAAGGTAAATCTGAAGGATTTCCGGCAGATTTCAAATCACATCCACATTGAAAATGTAGCTAAAATACTGTCATATCTAACCAAACCGAAGCCGAAGAGATTATGTCACTGTCATGTAGAGAACGGGATTTCATGGCAAAATTCTTAAAACGACAAAATCGTACACAAGAGTTGCGCATAAAACATGGAAAACGTTGGCAAAAAGGAAAAGAAATGTATTAAACAAAGAGTGGGATTACACAGGCATATTTAATGTTTTATGAATCAAAAGTTGTGCCACTTTATTAATAATTCAAAGCAGACATTATGTAGTCATAAAGACAATATTCTGTAATCATCTAAGTGACTGAATACGAAATATACTCTGTCCTGATTAGATTAGTCCGTAATACTTCTATTATCAATCTTTTATTACACAGAGCAAGGCAAGATCTTCGCATTTGCAGCTATAGCCGTCTAGTGAAACTAATATCTAATAAATTCCTCGTCTCGATTCTCAACATCTTTACATGCATGCTGATACATAGTGTGATATACCAACAAAAAATATTCTTTTCCTTCCTAAGAAAATTTAATTTCCTTCATAAATGCATTGCCTTTATCTCAAAAACTAGAGACAATTCAACAAATTTGTAATTATTTTCGTATTCAGCAGACCCTAATTACCTAAGATTGATTAATAAATCTCATACCGCAGAATCTGTGTTATACTACCTACGTGGACGGTGATCCCACTCCTAACGCAAGCCATTTAGCTTAGCTGGAGGAGTTAACAGGATTGCTAGTAATGTCGGACCACAACCAGACATTGTTAGTTATCTTTATAAAAAATAAACAAACCAAACAAAGTAATATTTCATTATATGTCTAAATTATCAATTATACATATCCGTTTATTTACACATACCTATATCGTAAATAACAAACTATAAATAAACAATAAACAACCGAGCTCAAGGATGAGGCAAATGCGTAGGAAGCCTGAGAATATTATCAAAAATTGGATTAAGCATGATTCATGGATTCTATCACGGGACCATTTTATATGGCACCAAAGCTCTCGGCTTTTATTTTGAAAAGGAAAATAAATTGAAGATGTTTTGTCACAAAGAGGATAAACAATTTAGATATTAATTTGTAAACAAGCTGCATTTTTGTTGGGACATTTATCTTTTGAAAATTGTGAATGATGGTAGTCTAGTTTAATTATCTGTATCTGAAAACAGTCATCCATCAAGCTTTTTACTTTGCAGATTTTGCCCCATGGTATTATAAGATTCCTTGCCCATTGCCCAGCCTTGTGACGTTTACATTCTTCTTTTTTGCCCCTTTATTATTATTATAATGGGTCAAATTAAAAAACGATTTCCAGATTTTTTCGTTTATGTTTCAGTAACCACGTGACTGTCAGTGGCTCGTATATCAGCCAAACAAAAAGTAACTGCGTACGCATGCGGATGATATAACAGCCAGTACGATACTATACGATAAGGTTATAAATAGCGGCATCTAGTTTAAATCTTATGAATTACTCTAACATTTTGAAGTTTGAGAACGATAGCTTAAGAAATAGTTCAACTAAAAAAGGTTACGCGGCAGTCTAAAATGTTTATATGATTTTTTTTTTTATATTTCATCAGTGTGTTTCTCGTTGCGCGTGTGAGTGAACTAAGTGTTATTGTCGTAAGTTTTACAGTTTTATTATTAGAACTTTAACAAGTATACATCGAAATAATAAAAACATAAAATTATAAAGTAAAAAAACCCGCCTGCACAAAAAAGATGGAAACAAGATCGGAGGCATTAATGAATCTCGATGAACTTAGTGAAGTGCCTCCGACTGCATTAAATTATATAATTATGTAGGGGATCTTGTTTCCATCTTTTTTGTGCAGGCAGGTTTTTTATTTTTATAATTTATTTTTTTATTTATTATTTTTTAGTAGTAGTAGGATGTAACCGATGTAACAATTAACTTTTATCACAGCTATTGTCAAGTATTGAAAATTGAAAAAAGAATGGTTGCTAACTAACTTTTTTTGTATTACAGTCATAATCATGATATACCTTTTTGAAATGCTTAAGTTGAGCCCTTAAATTTGGTACACATATTGCAGTATTCAAAACAACTTTTTTTTAACACCTCTTGATTTTGACATCTGACAGTCGCCATGTTTGGTTTTTTAAACGTCACATATTATCTAAGAACACTCGGGTGATCAAGTCGAATCTAACGACGTATTAATTGTATAAATCCGTTCAGTGGATTGTGAGATATCAGGTAATAAAGAATATTACATACATACAAGATACGCGCGAAAAACATAACCCTTCCTTACAGTCGGGTCAAACCAAACATTATAGTTTAAAAAGAAAAATTGAGTCTAATTTCAGTTTTGTTTTTTGCCGTGGGAATAATGGCGAATAGCTTATCACAATTAAGTTTTTAGAACATATTAGAATCTTCATATATCTACCTACATTTTTGTATTAACAGTGTTCACTATCTATAGCTGAGGAGTTTAATCTATTCTAGTCTTTATCTATACTAATATTATAAAGAGGAAAGATTTGTATGTAACGAATAAACTTAAAAACTGCTTGACTGATTTTAAAAATTCTTTCCCCATTAAGCTACATTATCGGGGAGTAGCAGCTATACTTTATTGACAAAAAAATAAGAGATCCCTACGAAAATTGCAATAATATCAAGGTGTAAAAAACTACGACATTAGTAGTATTAAAATATTAAAATCATTACCGATCTGATGCAAAGTACAGCAATCAATGTCATCGCTCAAATTAATTGACAAGTCCAATTCTGGAGATATCAGCATCCTGCAGAACACAAAACAGTATCAGTCAATAAGCCTTTGTGTTGCAGGCATTTGATTGCCTCAAAGTATGCCTTCCCTTTGAATAAACTAATAGAATCTGAAACATTCAGTATGCGAGCAATTTCTTCCTAGGAAATACTTCAAGATCAAAATGAATCCTTCCAAAGATTCCCACTTCATACTTGATTACACGTAGAGAGTTACCCTTAAACTTTTGTAAGCGAGATATTGTTCCTTCCTTATTCTATAGTAGAAGTTAATAAAGGTTGATAAATGGGGTACGAAACAATTCATCATTCCTCCCGCGGGAACGCCAGTTGAGATACTAAATTCTTTTATTTACGTCTTTAAAGGAAAACGTTGTTGAAGGTACTTGGACGTAATTGGACGTGGTCGCAGCAATTACTCTAATATATATATTTTTTAATCCTTTTTTTCTAAAAGACGACTCCCGCAGTAGGGTACAAGCCCTGTGTCGTGGGGGACTTTACAAACATATAAGTCACGGACACAAATTACACCCAGACTCGGAACAACAATTTGTGGATCACACAAAGTGATGTCCCGTGGATCATTTACAGAATATTTTTTAATATACTAATAACCTCCCGCTAGTGGCTTCTTTATATATATATATATATATATATTTTAAATATGTATAAAGAAGCCACACAATATTTGTTCCGAGTCTGAGTGTACTTTGTGTCTGTGACTTGTATGTCTGTGAAGTCCCCCGCGATACAGGGCTTGTACCCTACTGCGAGAGTCGTCTTTAAAAAAAAAATATAAAGAAGCCACTAGCGGGAGGTTATTACTATTAGTACCTATATTAAAAATCATCCTGTATATGATCCGCGTTTATGGCGGGTTTCGATTGCAGAGATACAAAACTATGATGATGATGTTGATCATCCATGCTAATATAATAAAGCTGAAGAGTTTGTTTGCTTGAACGTGGTAATCTCAGGAACTTCTGATCCGAATTGAAAAAATACAAGCTACATAACATCACGCTACAACCAATAGGAGCGGAGCAGCAATAAAAAACAAAAACGTTATTACGAAAACGGGGAAAATTTTCGCAGACGAAGTTGCGCGGGTTAGATGTTTACGCACTAAACTGTAACAGTTAGTCATAATTCATATGGCACAGTACAGCTAATTTTTTACAGAAATGAGGCAAGACCTGCGACGCATAAACCTATTAGGTACAGTAACCTTAATAGGTCACTTTATATTTATAACTAGCTGTCCCGCGTAACTTCGTCTGCGTAAATTTTTCCCGTTTTTGCAACATTTCTCATTGCTGCTCCGCTTCTATTGATCGTAGCATGATGTTATATAGCCTATAGCTTTCCTCGATAAATGGGCTATCCAACAGTGAAAGAATTTCAATTCGGATGAGTAGTTCCTGAGATTAGCGCCAACAAACAAAAAAACAAACAAACTCTTCAGCTTTCTAATATTAGTATAGATTATTCAAACCGGAGTTAAGCTTTTTGTAAGCGCATAGTCACAAAACCTCAGGTCAGAACAAAATATTGTGATTTGTCTCATTCATACTCTCACTCATATAATTTTGATGATTTAAAATATTGCTTTAAATAAGCTCTGCAAAAAGTGTACCTACAGTTCTTTATTATGCGCTTACGACTACCCACAGACTCGTATTCAATAAAGAAAACCGTGTCTCTCAATTCTAACCAATTTTTGAAATTGAAATAGCCTGCGGAAAGCACCTGTTGAGTAGAAACGCTTACGAATTAGAACATAAGAATTATTAATCTATGAATAATAAATTAATTCCCTTTAGTTTGAACCCTGGGGTTAAACTCGAAACTAAGTAAACCATGTTTGTAATAATTTTCTAAGAATCATATAAAAACATTTTCATAAACGACGAAAACGTTATTAAAAGAGAGAACTCGAGATACATTTTGTGACATTTAATATTAATGCCCATTTACTGAACACACGATGAAAACCATTATTGCTCAACATAATGAAACCTACATATTACATACAACATTAAAATAAGTTTATCCACTTCGGAGATTTTAATATAGAGATATAATATTATTTGTGATGTGTACTATGAAGGAACGTAAATCATAACCTTCATTTTTGTCTGTTTTAAAACTCAACGACATAATAAATTGTCAGGCATACCAACATAGTTTCAGACCTCAACATTATACAACGTCTAGGAAAGTTATAGTCAAACTAGCTGTCCCGCGCAACTTCGTCTGCGTAAGCTTTTCCGTTTTTGCAACATTTCTCATTGCTGCTCCGCTCCTTTTAGTCGTAGCGTAATGTTATATAGCCTATAGCCTTCCTCGATAATTGTGTTATCCAACAGTGAAGGATTTTTTTAATTCGGATCAGTAGTTCCTGAGATTACCGCGTTCAAACAAACAAACTCTTCAGCTTTATAATATAAGTATAGATTTCAGTAGCGGAGAAAGTTAGACAGGTAAGTTACGTAGGCAGGCAACCCAGTATCATGACTGTGTCACTAATCCTTGAATTTGATTAAGAACAAAATCAATACCTCTTCTATACAACTATATCTATACTAATATTATAAAGAGGTAAGATTTGATTGTTTGTTTGATCGTTTATTTGTATTGAATAGGCTCCGAAACTACTGGACGGAATTGAAAAATTCTTACATCGTTGTGAAGCTACACTAACCCCGGGTGACATAGGCTATTTTTTATCCCTGTATTCCCACGGGAATGGGAACTACGCGGGTAAAACCGCGAGGCGTCCGCTAGTAAATTATAAAAGTAACTCTCTACTTTAATCTGAAGTAGGATACTGCGTATTTATTTTTATTACTGGAGGAAAACTGGTAATTTACGATGTGTGGGTAATTGCTTAGACAAAGCGCCAACTGGCAGGGTTGCGGGACATTATTTTTTTACGTTTCTCGCAAAATAGCGCCAATTTTGGCCCAAGTTTATCCCTTTATGCATGTTTCCTTCATTATATTAATATTCTGTGGTATTTAATAAAACAGTATCTGATTATCTCTAATGTATTTTCCAGGATATTGTTCAAAGAAGCTTTGTACTTACTTTGCCTTTTACTTGCCTTCAACTTGTTAATACTTACAATTAGTAACCTAATGGCTAAGGCATCGGTCTCGCAATCGTGAGGGCGCGATTTCAAATCCTACCCATTAGGTATACTACCGACGTGAACCCACCCACACAAAAGCCATTAAGCTTAGCTGGAGGGGTTAACAGGATTGCTAGTAACGTAGGACCAAAATCCCACATTGCTAGTTATCCATAAAAAAAAAAAAAAAAGATATCAGGTTCACGTTATATTTGATTAGTTCTCGTCTGTGGCTCCAATCCTGTGGATATTGGTTATCAGTGGGTTTATCACTATAAAAAGTACTCTATATCCTCCTACAGGATACCAAGTATCCCTTTATCAAATTTCATTTCAATACTAACATATAAACTTTCGCGTTGCATGATTATAAGTATTTATTATACGGGAAATTAACGCGCATTGTTTACCTTACAATTGCTTGACGTTTCGACCAGGTTGCACCGACCGTGATCACAAGGGGACTAATCATTTCAATACACAGAAAGATACACTTTCGCATAATCGGCGCGCGATTATTTATTTACCTACACGTGTTGAAAAATATTATCAATCGTAAATTATACCGAAGCTAATAAAAAATACTTATTGGACGTGTTGTGGTAAAATAATACCTCTTGGTTTGCATATAACATGGCATTTACATTCAGTAACGGAAACAAAAATGTACACGTACATTGTGACGTGGTTTGTAAAAGTAAAATAAATATTTTGTGACGGAACTCACTGCTAAACAGTCCTGGCATGAACTGCCGCAGGGTTACCTTTAGATTGTCATTCCACTTGACTAGGGACATTCTATACGAAGTTTTTCTATACGTGACCTTAATTCCAAGCATCTCCAAAGAATTCTCGTCTAAAGATTGACGTGTCCACCTCATTGGTTCAATTGACATCAGTGAAAAAGTATTATACTATTCTCAGATAATAACATCATTTATGTTTACTGCTCTCAAAATCGAGAGTCTTTCGGTTGCTTGTCTTTTTCTAGCGACATTTACTCAATTCCTAAGGCTGTTCTAATATTTTTTTCACAATAGGACCCTTCGTTATCTTGAGTACTAGCCTTTAAATTTGTGTAAGATATTCCGAATTGCGATTTCTATGAATCGAGATAGCGGGATTGAGCTGACAAAAGGCCAAAATACGGAGAGAATAATCTGGATATGAGAAAAATGTCCCTTGTATTCAAAATAATATGTCCTCTAAAATAAATGCGTCGACTAACTTCTTGACTGACTGACTTCAAGAAATAACTTAAACACTATTATTATATCTAAGCTAGCTATTAGCCGCGGCTTTACCCGCACTCAGTTCTCTAACTTTAGACCTTAGGGTTAGATGGGGTAGCGTTGAAAACCAGCGCCAGGCTCAGTCAGCTTGGCAAAATGCTGAACTGGTTTTCCTTTTTTTTCAACTGTAATTAAATATATCTACAAAATAATAAAAATATATAATAAGTAGGTACCTGTATAACCATTTCATTTTTTAGTTTTTTTTTTAAATTGATTTATTTTTTATTATATTCTGTAGGTATCATGTCACACAATCAAGCAACTAAAGTTATAACAAATTTTATCAACATTAACACGGGTTGATCATTAATCATACCCTTTATATTGATCACTAGCAATCTTTCATCTCCTCGTGGATTTCATTTCCCCAATTACAGTTACGGTACTCGGAAATTAATTCTTCATATCATTTGACGTGAAAATTACGCGCCCAAAAAAGCAAATTTAACACATCAAAAATGGCCATACATTTTCCGAAGCCCGGAATGTAATGGCATATTAATAATTTTAACAAGCTTCCGACCATGTTGACGGTTCAACACATACGTCCCTGGGAGATTTCACCACGTTTGGTTAGAAATTTCAGTTGGATTTCTGTAACTTAGTAGTTGCCGCTTGGATATTGAGGATTCTATATTTATCGAATCAGAAGGATTCTCATTACTGAAGTAATATACTTATTGTGAGGCATTTCAATGAGAATTTGTTTTATATATAATTAGCTTCCCGCCCACGGCTTGGTCATGATACAAAAGTTTGAAACCCTTTTTGTCCCTTTTGGGGATGGTATATTAAAAAAACTTGTTTTACTGGCAATCTATGTTATTAGAAATGAGCTATAAATAAATCAGTTTTGGTCGGGAAGTATATAAATCGATATGGTAAGCCAAGATTAACAAATGTATACCTATTTATGACTATAAGTAGGTATACATTTATTGTAAAGGATATAGTTGTGTATTTGTAAAGGAATAACATTTAATAGGATGTAAGGGGGCGCATCACCATCTTTCGCTCCAAGCCAACCTCACCTGCACGCGGTACATCCTGCTGTACAACGAACGAGGCTCTGGCGACCGGCTGGTGGCGGTATAACCATCCCAATTTAAGGCGTAGCTGAAGTAATAGGTCAGTGACGGGCAGCAGCGTCACTGATGCGAGAGCTACGCCCTGCGATCGCCAACCCGCCTGCCCAGCGTGGCGATTATGGGCATTACCCCAAATGCACAAAGCACTAAGGCCACGGCCCCCAGTTCCCGGCAGTCACGCTATTCCTGGACATGGTGGCGTCCACGGTAACGGCGTGGCGGGGGGTGCTAAGAATCTCCGGGCTACGGAAGGCCACCACAACCGACTGACCCTGGCGACGTATAACGGACGCACGCTACGGCTAGACTCGCATCTGGCACAACTTGAGGTGGAACTTGGGAAGATTAGGTGGCATATCCTCGGGTTAAGTGAAGTCCGAAGAGAGGGAGAGGACACCATAACCCTCGAGTCAGGTCACCTTATGTACTTGCGCGAGGGAGACCAAAAATCCCAAGGTGGTGTTGGGTTTCTGGTAAATAAGTCCCTTTCTGACAACGTTGTGGAAATGTCTAGCGTGTCGAACAGGGTAGCGTACCTCATTATCAAGCTCACCGAGAGGTATAGCCTCAAGGTCGTGCAAGTGTACGCACCGACCTCGGCACATCCAGACGACGAAGTGGAGGATATGTTCGATGACATATCGAGGGCCCTCCACTCCACCACTAAGACCCACTACAACGTTGTTATGGGGGACTTCAACGCTAAAGTGGGAGTACAAAATTGCAGCGAATTGGTAGTAGGATCCCATGGATTTGGAAGCATAAATCATAGGGGGCAAATGCTAGTCAACTTCCTCGAACGGGACTCTTCTTGATGAACTCCTTTTTCAAGAAACGGCCCCAAAGGAAGTGGACGTGGCAAAGCCCCGACACTATGACGAAAAACGAGATCGACTTCATCATGACGGACAAAAAGCATATATTCAGAGACGTCACCGTGATCAACAGGTTTAATACCGGTAGTGATCACCGACTTGTCCGAGGCTCTCTGAATATCGACTTTAAGGCGGAACGTGCCCGTCTGATGAGGTCCAGGCTCCGACCTACTTTGCTCCAAACCATGATAGGATCCGAAGCGTTTCAGTCAAACCTGGATAACCGATTTGCTGCCATGGAAACCACAACAGACGTAAACCAGAAGCTCGTAAATGTGGTTCGGATACTCAGGGAAGAAGGTACGAGATTTTGTGAAATGCAGCGTAAGGGCAGGAAGTCAAAGCTTTCGGAAAAGACTTTAGGGCTAATGAAGGAACGACGTGAAAACCCACCCGTCACTTCGTCGGAAAAGCGCGCTCTAAACCAAGAGATCAACAGGCTTATACGACACGACCTTCGGTGCTCCAACACTCTTTTGATTAAAAGAGCGATCGAGCAGAACCGGGGGTCAAAAGTGTTCGTACAATCTCTTGGAAGAAGCCACCTGACGAAGTTGACCACAGCAAGTGGAGAAGTCGTTGCTTCGAAGCCGGCAGTCCTCTCCGAAGTGGAAGGCTTCTATGGCCGGTTATACGCTTCGCATGCATCTCGACCTGATCCTGAAAATGAGGGTCCTAGAGCCACTCTAACACGCCACTACACCGAAGACCTGCCAGAAGTCAACATTGACGAAATCGTGCTGGCTCTTAAACAGCTGAAAAATGGAAAAGCCCCTGGAGAGGATGGCGTTACAACAGAGCTGTTAAAAGCTGGAGGTAAACCCGTACTGAGGGAGCTCCAAAAGCTTTTTAATGCTGTCCTGTTTGAAGGGAGAACTCCGGAGGCGTGGAGTAGAAGTGTAGTCGTCTTGTTCTTCAAAAAAGGAGATAAGACCCGGCTGAAGAACTACCGACCTATTTCTCTTCTAAGCCACGTCTATAAGCTGTTTTCAAGAGTCATCACGAACCGTCTTGCGCGAAGACTTGACGAATTCCAACCACCGGAACAGGCTGGATTTCGGAGCGGATATGGCACCATAGACCACATCCACACAGTGCGGCAGATTATACAAAAGACCCAGGAGTATAATCAGCCCCTGTGTCTAGCATTCGTGGACTATGAGAAGGCCTTTGACTCGATTGAAATCTGGTCCGTTCTGGAGTCTCTGCAGCGATGCCAAGTAGATTGGCGATATATCCAAGTGATGAGATGTCTCTACGAAGCCGCCACCATGTCCGTCCAAGTACAGAATCAGCAAACAAAACCTATACCATTGCATCGAGGAGTGAGGCAAGGGGACGTTATTTCCCCGAAACTGTTCACAAATGCAATGGAGGATATGTTCAAGACGCTGC
The DNA here is from genome assembly GCA_945859575.2 of Herminia tarsipennalis. Classification (NCBI taxonomy): domain Eukaryota; kingdom Metazoa; phylum Arthropoda; class Insecta; order Lepidoptera; family Erebidae; genus Herminia; species Herminia tarsipennalis. The sequence continues at coordinate 20,865,297 of OX243835.2, forward strand.
ACTGGAAAGGGCGGGGCATCAACATCAATGGTGAATACATCTCTCACTTGCGATTTGCAGATGACATTGTCATTATGGCGGAAACGCTGCAGGACCTGCAACTGATGCTGAATGACCTGGCTGACTCCTCTGTACGCATCGGCCTACGGATGAACTTGGATAAAACCAAGGTCATGTTCAATGAACATGTACTACCGGAACCGATAGCGGTGCACGGCGCCGTTCTCGAAGTTGTTCAAAAATATGTGTACCTCGGGCAGTCATTGCAGTTAGGTAGAAACAACTTCGAGGACGAGGTGAACAGGAGAATTCGGTTGGGTTGGGCAGCGTTTGGTAAGCTACGTCAAGTCTTCTCATCGTCGATCCCACAATGTCTAAAGACTAAAGTCTTTAATCAGTGCGTCCTACCCGTCATGACATACGGAGCCGAAACGTGGACACTGACGGTACGGCTGGTCCACAAGTTCAAAGTCGCTCAGCGGGCTATGGAACGGGCTATGCTCGGAGTTTCTCTTAGGGACAAAATCAGAAATGAGGTGATCCGGCAGAGAACCAAAGTTATCGACATAGCCCACCGAATTAGCAAGTTGAAGTGGCAGTGGGCTGGCCATATTAGCCGAAGAACCGACAACCGTTGGGGTAAACGAGTTCTTGAGTGGAGACCGCGGCTTGGCAAACGTAGTGTAGGACGCCCTCAAGCCAGGTGGAGTGATGATATACGCAAAACGGCTGGCAGGAGCTGGATGCGAGAAGCCGAAGATAGAACAAAGTGGCGTGCAATTGGAGAGGCCTATGTCCAGCAGTGGACTGCGATAGGCTGATGATGATGATGATAGGACTAGTAATCGAGGAGTCCTATCAAGTTTGGTTCCTTTGGTTATTTAGGCCAATTTAGATTCTCTCATCTTCTATTTATCCAAGGACCTAACGGCGATTTCAGTTTGTTAGTCCGCTGGACATAACCAAGTAAGCAAGTCAAACTAATTGCACAACATTGTACTAGTCAAAGTTGCATGGCTAGGCTATCTAACGTTGAACGCTAAACGCTCTGGTCGATCCAATGCAATTAGTACGCACGCTCGCTTGTCTAAAGTCTCAAGTATCTAACTCTTGCAGCTAGAATCACTCGCACACTGTGTAGTTGAGTAAACGGTATCAAACTGAACATAAACAAATAATGAAAACCCTTAGAGTATTACATCCAGTTATGTGGATGTATGTAAGTAAGTAATGCAGCGATTTTCCGAAGGTAGAACCTATATATTTTATCAATCTGCCTCGGTGGCGCGGTGGGAAAGTATTCGACTGCTACGCAGGAAGTCGTGGGTTCGATTCCCACACGGGACGCCACTTTGTGTGATCCACAAATTGTTGTCCGAGTCTGGGTGTAATTTGTGTCCATGACTTGTATGTTTGTAAAGTCCCCCACGACCCAGGGAAGCGGGAGTCGTTCAAAAAAAAACTGTAAGATGTCCCACTGCTTGGTGCGGGTATCCTAAGTAAAACTTATTTATTATAGATCTTGGGGATAATTCTCATTTAATAATCGTAGTAAGGCTAAAGCTTTTAAAGCACGCATAGGACACTGCCACCGTTCTGTGTGACATCACTTAGTCGCCTTGTCGACACCCACGGGAAGAGATGAGGTGGCACATTTCTTAAGCCGGTATCACTCGGTAAAACCTAGTTACTAACTAATTTTAATGCATGTACAGTCAGCTAACATAAGTCGCTTAACGTTTGAAAATTTATAAGTATCTCAGCACAATTATGTCATACCGCATATTCACGAAAATTTAGATAAGGACAAAATAGTCGCCCTAAAATCAAGTTAAAGTTTTTAACATTTATAAGTTAAATCCATGATTAACTTTAAATTTAAACAAAGTTAGTCAAATCTAAATTTCTCGAATCCTCAAAACGGATGCTCCAACCTCTGAAATGATTAGTGCCTACCGCTTGAAATGATTGCATGAATAATCAGAGGTCTACTATATATTATTACTAACTAAATATTTTGATTCCGAGCTGTAGGCTTACTCTTTATAAATGGAAAGCAAACGTATGTTTCAAAGGGTAGGTATATGCAAAGGATATGTAATTTCGATGTCAATAATTGTTCATATTTATTTACACAAACATGTTGGCGAGATACGTATTCGGAAAATATCAGAGAAACAAAATTTACTTCGGAACAAAAAGTGACATTCAGTCAGTCTGTTTGACAAGAAATATTTGTGAAACTTTGTACAGATACTGTTTTTATAGCATTAAAATCGTGTCACGATATTGAGTCGACGTAATTATCGGCATTAATGCAGAACTAAAAGTTGTATCAATAATGAGAGGAGATTCTGAGACAACTGTGATAATTATACAACGTTATTCTTCGTACAGTGCTAACCTGAAAGTAGTATGTTTAAAATCAGTAACACATTCCAATGGGGTAGTTTCATAATTAATTAGTCATTGAAACATTAATTAATTACTTAATCATTCTAACAGTTCACAACCTGTACACAATGTGATGGAAAATGTAAATATTTTAAAATAATGACCATAGTTTGTACAGAACATTACACGGCTCTCATGGTTTATAATTATGTAAGTTCATTTTTATTTTCTTTTTTATATACTTCTTGAAGTAAAAATCATGTTGGGGTGTCTGAGTTTTGCGCTATAGGAAAACAAGTTGTATTAACAGCATTATAAGACAGATTAGAACTTATAAACTAAATATCCCTGACGTTTTTTAGAAAATACAGACTTCAAACCCACATACATATTGCAATACTTTTGAGTTTCGCTTCCACAAGAAAACATACAATCCTTCTACGTATGTGCTCAATAAAAACCTCACAAATTTTTCTTCGTTGCTCGTACTCTCTTGAAACTGCACGAACGTATCTAGTTTTTGCATACAACTTCTTTGCTAAAGTAAAACTTTTCACTAGGAACTCGAACGGGGAACACGGAATATCTCAATAAGTCCACATGCTACAAACACAACACACCAGCTTTTATTAAAACCGTGAGCTGAATATTCGAAACTACTTCTAGAAATTTACTAGTTTTAAGAACACTGCAAGTACGTATAAATAAAAGATTTTACTTTTAAGTTGTTTTCATCACAGTAAAATATATGTCTGCTGAATTATCATATCCTTTAGCGGGATTAATGATTCGACATCACTGTGTAATCGCTGCTATATTCATATGTAAATTTAATAAAAGACAACAATACAGTTTCATTTAAGAACAGCCAAAAACTCTCTCATGTTTACAATTATATTCTAGAAAATTCTGAAGGCTATATAAAGTTGGAGGTACCAGTGTCCGCTGGTTAGCACTTATAATTTTGAGCAGTCTAGCCAATATCTGAACAAAATTGAAATGAATACAAAATTAGTGTCAAAAACTTAAAAAATACACTATTCATCAAGGGTTTGACAAGGTTTCTCAATTGTAGAACAACCTAAAATCATTGGCACCTTGTTAAACTCATGTTCTGAATATAAAGCGTAATCTCACGGTTCCGTCGGGCCTACTAACATTATAAATAAAAACCTTGAGTTTTTGGTCCATAAAATCTGTCTTTGGCATTTACAAACCCTCGAATAATAACTTTAATTTTCCATGTTAAAAGGAAAATACAAAACATTATTAAAATTTCGGTGTAATTTGTTTCCTCGGCAAACAGTTAATTAATGAACCGTTTTACAACTCTAAAAGAGTTATTTTTTGCAATGTTTTTCTTTAATCAAGTATCGATAATTACAATATTTAACGAAACTGAAATATGTTTTAATAAAAAAAGTACTCTAAAGTAACATGCGTAACAAAAATTGTTCTATGTGAAATATAAGACAGAATACTTCTGTAGTATCTTAATACGTAGTAGTATTATGTAAGTGTGTATATATTTTTCGATCCCACTCGTGCTACTGTACCACTTGGATTATTCACACACCACTTTCTCCTCTAGTACTCAAAGGTTTGCTAGTAGAGAACTTATTATTGAGTTAAGCTCGCCTTTGTACATGTTTCTATTGTTTATCTTTGTTATTCTGTATGTTTTCATAAATGTGTACAATAAAATTTTGAATCAATTCGTCTATCATTTCATACCGTAAAAACACGCAACACATGAGACTAAAAGTCGACTATCTTGAAAACGGCTAAACAGATTTTTATCAAACAAAAACTTACAGGTTCAAAGACACACACGTTACAATTATAATTACGCCCCCCCCCCCCCCATAATATTGAAGCGGTGGAAAAGTATCGCAATTATGAGGTTGTGGGGCAATAACTACCCATACTACTACCGACGTGAACTCACTACTAACACAAGCAATAAGCTTAGCTGGAGGGGTTAACAGGATTACTAGTAATGTGGGACCCACAATCCTACATTGCTAGTCATCTTTTAAAAATGGACAAAAATACAAATAAAATCGAAACAACAACAAAACTTGACTAAAGGAGTTCCCAATGTAATTTTACAATTTGTACAAATAATCCACCACACATGTTTAATTAATGTGAGAGACTCACTTCAATAAATATGAACGCATTTCATGACAAACAAGAAATCAATACCATAATTAAAATGATCATTTGTATAAAATGATTAATCACACAATAAAATGATTTTTATGTTACAGCTTAAGCACCTAGTTGCACATAAAGGCAAAATTACACAAGACTGTAACTTAAACAGGGAACAACAAGAAACAAGGGAAACACTTGCATAGCATCTCCTTGTACGTATTAGGTACTTAATTGTCATGTGCATACGCTAACTGGCATGCCTATATCTGTTTTTGATTTATTGGCATGCATGGTACTATTCTGTTTTACTGGCATGTGTATTTTCGCCGTAATTGTATAAAACAATATATAATTGTATTGGCAATTGAACCGATTGACTATGAGTTTTTATAACCAACTTATTTTTTCACTGGCTTATTATTCGAAATGCCGTCAGACGTTCATAACCTAAGAGAAGAAAGTACTTTGACTTTGACACCATATGTCTAAGCAGAAACATGAAGAACTGTGTGACGTCATAACGGTAGAATGTGCGTCGCTTTGCACGCTACAAACTATGAATACCTACTTATAGTCATGAGATATTTGACAACTAGTTACATACTAACAATTTAGATTTTGGCTCTGCCGCATTGCTGTTTTTTTTTTAAACAGGACACAGGTTCTTGTACATTCTTCGTATAAATTAGTTTCAGTACACTCAGGTAAGCTACGAGAGAAGAGATATGTAGAGATGAGAGATTATATTTACATGCGACGATATGCAAAATATGTCACTGGTAAAACATAGATAACTATGACAGTAGATAGGTAGGTTGCTACATCATGTTTGCCAAAAAAGTTGGGAAATTTGTTTCGAGTTCTTTCCGAAAAGTTTTTTTACATGATAATTTGGATTCCGCAGGATGCTTCGCGGAAACACAATTTTCGGGCTGAAATGTAGGCGGGAAAATGGGCATATGTGTTGTTGTATGAATAATTTTTAGGTCAATATCCTCTCTTGTAGTGAGGGTCCTTGTGTTTTGTTCCCACGCGTTCTGAAGCGGGCCGTAACGAGGGAGGGTTGTAAAAGTCTATCAATAATTGTATTGTCTTTTTTGTATCAATCATTTATTTATAGGTGAACACGAGTTACGTCATACGTTTCAACAGATGTTTGTTTGTGATGGTAAACCTACTGCTAAAATAAAAATAAATAATGACAGGGCCTTTTCCATTGTTTTTGAATTATGAGTTACAGTCATCGTTATACATGGTCCTTCTCTGAGGGCTTTATTATAATAGCTATACTAATTAGCATCTGTTTGGTTTTGTGTTATTATTTTGACTGACCTAAGTATATAGAAAATTTATCACGTAACCTTTTTCCTAACTCTTAAGCGTCTTCTAGACGGTTGGAAACAAACGTACAAACCAAGGTGACCTTGCTTGTTTCCAACAGTGTAGACGGTTGTTGCAAATCAAGTAGGTAGCAAGTAAAAACGGAGTGCCACACATAGCTCCCGCTAAGGTCACCTTGGTTTGTACGCTTGTTTCCAACCGTCTAGAAGATGCTTTATGTACGCGCAGCGCATCGTAGCGGATTCGCCAGCATACGCGAGCAGCCGACCGCGTCCACCCAACAGCCACAATTTGCTGGAACCCGGGCGCATGCTCGCGTATCCGTCGGCATGCTCTCAGTGACTAGAATACAATACCTACATGAGCGCGCGCGGCGGCAGCCAAAGTTAAGAAATTTGAATTTCCTCTGGCACAGTATGAAAGGCGGTGCGCTGCACTCCTATGTCGTCCGTTTGGTGGCCATCGTACATTATGCGGCTTATAAGAGCGAACGAGCAAACAATAAAGTTATTAGATACTAGCCTATATTTTTTAAACAACGGAAATACATACTTACAATTCGACACGGGAATAAACGCTTTCAACCTAGGTATAGTATTTACTTTATGCTTGACGTTTCGATCGGGCTACACCGACCGTGGTCAGGAATAAGGAAAATTAGTACTTTACCTAGGTTAAACGAGTTTATTCCGGTGTCGAATTGTAAGTATATATATCATAAATTTCATCTAAATCGGTATAGCTGTTTGAGCGTGAAAGCTTAACAGACAAACAGATAGACAGAGTTTATAATATTAGTATGGATTTTTAAACATATTTTACTTTACACTAAATTAAGTATGTTTTAGACAAGACAAACTTGCTGATTCCTCACGTCATATAATCCACTAAGAGTGTCCGACTTAATTTTACCACCTTATTCAATCCTTCATTAATAAGCTATCTTCGATAATGAGTCTTTAATTAAAACTCCATAGTACTTCAAAGACCGGCAGCAAAAAGCCACCATAAGAGGGTATTAATTACACCCCAACCGCAAAGTTCCACGGAGACCGTAATCCTTGGTAACATCGAATATTGAAGGCACTATTATGGTATCTTAAGGCGTCATGAAGAATTTCATATAACCAAGCGATAGTAATGAGACACCCATTTGTTTTCGTAAGGATTCACTAAAATGTTCGCTGTTATAGCGCTCAAGATGGGAACATCAATTTTCCAGTCCAAGACTTGATTTTCAAGCTGGCACGTCAGTAATGAGGTATTTTTAGTATATCTCATAAGGGGAACATTTGAAAGATGTTTTAAATGAATATTCGGCACAGGTATTATGGAGATTTTGCACGAGTGAGACGTTTCCGTGATGGTGAATGAACGTTTCAATTTTGTGGATTTAATGGAAGAAACATTACGTGCGCTTTTGATGATGGTTAATGCTTAGAACCTAGTAAGGATTAACCTATTTTAGGCCTATTAGATTAGAATATTCACTGGAATAAGGCATTGTAAGTACAATATTAAGTTATTTTTTTGTGCAATTAACGACTTACATTGTGTTGTAAATAAGTAATATTCTCTTTATAGAGTCTATTTGGCATCTACTGAGTTATATTATATGACCAGCTTCTATAAACTACAATTTGCCATCAAGAATGCCTTTAGTTTGGTGTTATATATGGTGCCTCATATTGGTTTTAGCCTTAAGTACTTACCGTTACGTGACAAGTTATGTCCATATTTGTGAAATAATGACGTCATCGTTTTTTATGTTACCCAGGGTGAACAACGGGCTATTTTCAGCTGACCCCATACGTCATTTCGCTCAACATCTAATCACAATAAAACAAGCTGGATTAAAAAGCACTCTTCTGGAAAAAGAATTGCAGCATTTTTCGCGTTCGTACTACATTCAGTTGTCAAACTGTACTTCAATAAATCGTATACATTTTACAGCCATTGTTAGTACATCGTTATATTATGACCTTTTTATATCTGAACAGGATATAAAGGGTCTTTTACGATATTGCCGTAAACTGAAAATTGAGATTTTGTTGAAGAGCCTGTAATAAAACACTTGAATTTTATTATTTAATATTTTTCAGTATTACGAATAGTCTAATAAATACAACGCCAGGACAACATCAGGGAATATATATCCCTAGGGCAATTCAGGTAGTACTAAGTACTTTTAACTTTCGACTGTTTTGGAGAAGTCAAGTGTAGCAAACTAAAAGACACAAAGTTGACTTATACAACACAAATGACTCGGAGAGCTGACTTGTGCAGGTTTTATTGCCTATCGGTTGATTTTAAAATATTAACAATTCGTTTAATTAAGCTCAGTTTCAGAACATACTAGCCACATAGGCTTAAAGTGCGTAGATAAACTTTACGTATCAGGCATCTTGTATAGTTGCAAATATACTATGTAATATGTCTTTACTATGTCTTTTGTATTTTTTACCCAACTATGTCGAAGCCAAAAAAGAAGGGTAATGTTTCTAGCAGTCTTTAGTAAAAAAAATGGTTGCCTGTAAAAACGGTTTATTATAACGGACGATAATTTTACGTGATAACGTCAAAAGAAAACGCCATTGGCGTTACTTAGCAAACGGTCAATAACGTTAGTTGTAATTTTATCGCATGTCATTGCAATCGCCATTCGCTGTTGTTTAGCAACCAATCAGTAACGTGACTGTTGGTACGTGAACTTCTTCGTGCGTGCATCGGTTTATAAGACGTTATCACTTCAATTATTAGTAAATCATTTAAGCTTACGTACGTGTTTTTCATATAAAATATAGCCACACCATTTAAAATAAGACCACCATACACTGTTTTAACAAGTTCATTAGAATAAATATTCATTTTTCTATACGTATCTAAGAAAACGAGAGTTGTAATATGTGTAACCTAGCCCCTAGCGATTTTGAATTTGTAATTTATATTGCATTGAACAATGAAAGTATTTGTATCTACAATAAAATGAAAAGGTATTTTACAGCGACAAAGAAATTCCAATTAGTGCTATTCTTTGCTGCAAACGACAAAATGTCATTTACAGTGAGCAACAGAAGTAAATAAGGTTCCTAAATTAGTTGAAAATTGTAGCGTATCTACATATGAAAATAGACTTAGCAACAGCCTAACTTTTTGATTTTAGAACTAAAGTCTACCTCTATGTCAATTACAAAACAAAAAACCGGGTAAGAGCTGGGTGTACTTTTGTGTCCGTGACTTGTATGTTTGTAAAGGCCCCCGCGATACAAGGCTTGTAACCTACAGCTGAAGACGTATTTATGAAAAAAAAAAACCCTCCAGCTAAGATCAATGAGTTGTGTTAGGGGTGGGTGCACGTCGGTAGTATAATGAGTAGGATTCGAATCCGCGACCTCACGATTGCGAAACCGATGCCTTAGCCATTAGGGATCATTACAGTAGAGTATACTTCACGCTAGTATTAGGCATATAGGCTTCTTCTACGTAGTTACCAAAACAATTTGCATCAATAAAAAATCACAGATAACCCTTAATACAGAATCAGATACTATATTACCACAACCATAAAAGCTAAAACGTTTCTCCGATATATCGATAGCTGCTCATAAAGTCCCTCACTATAAAAACTATCGATAAAACGGACTGACATGTTGTGACGAAAGGAACATTCTCACTCGCAGCGTGGAATGGAACACAACTATTTTTGTTACGTTTTTGACAATTTACGGCTCCGTTATCACATTGCGGTTTTTTCTGGTTGCGTTGAAAATGTCGTACACAACCGCAGTACTGGGAAAAGCTTTTTTTCACAGATGGATAAGGAAAAAATAAGCCAGCTTAAATGTTATTTCCGCACTCTGTCGTAAAGATTTCTTGTCAATTTGCATTGAGATAAAACATTCATAAAACTGAATATCAGAGAAAACAACATAAGGTACGAGTGCGTCCATAAAAATGATATTAAAACAATTCTTGTTGGAATGAGAACCTACTCTTTTTGTCGTCAGTCTATAAGCCTATGACTACATACAAAACTTTATACTTGTTGACAAGATGAAAACAAAACTGTTAACTTATACACGTTCATTGCAAAGTAACTTGAGCCCTATCGTAAATCCCAATTTAAGATACCAAATACCGGTCCCAGGACCGGGATACTATTTGTTCAAAACTTCGGGAAAAATGTCCATGGTTTATCGAGTAATTAGCACAGATCGTATTCACATGCTTGTCAGGTGACATGCAACTGATGCAGTGGACGCATTTATATGAATAGAAATACAAATAGAAGAAGAAGAACAACTTTTCACATTTTTACAGCCATGTCGATTTGTTAGTTCCAGCTGTACAAAGTGGCGGTAGTCTGATGGCTAAGGCATCGGTCTCGCAATCCTACTCATAATACTACTGACGTGAACCCACTCCTAACACAAGCCTTTGAGCTTTGCTGGAGAGATTTTTTTTATAGGCATTTCTTCCCAATTACTTTACAAATACAATAAATGCATTTTTGAAAGATAGAAAAATTTGTATTAAAGAACTATCACGGCTTTTGTTATTGCTTCGTCACAGAGAGCATTTTAACAAATTATGATGTCGCAGGCCGAAGTATTAATTCATCAAGTATTTTTTTTATGCATTTCTTGCCAAATACTGTGTGATAGTTCTTTAACTACCGACTAGATGGCGCTGCGAGGGCCCAATTTCGCGAGCATCAAGAGATAGAAAAATTTGAGATCTAGTAACATAGTCCAGATAGGTGGTTCGCTTCTGGCCCCGGTTTGGCTACGGAAGTCTCGGGTTCGATTCCTGAGTCTGGATTTTAAATTTTTCTATCTTTCAAAAATGCATTTATTGTATTTGCTGGAGAGGTTAACAAGATTGCTAATAATGTGGGACTGAATTCCACATCCCAATTGAACATAGGCAAACAAAGAGTACAGTACCGCACTTTTATGTACATTGTTGTAACGATTTGTAAACTCATACATGTATTAATAAGGGGGGCCCCGGTGTCCTGAAACACAAGCCTCGAGCTTAACTTAGGCACCAGTCTCCCACAATAAATTACTGAAATGTACAAAACCTAATATAATATTTAGATTGTTAAAATGAGACTAAATGTAATTGTTGTGGTGAGGAAATAAAGATTATTATTATTATTATTATTATTATTATTATTATTACATATAGTTATTCGTTTTTTTTAATGCTAATTAGCATTAAAAAAAACGAATAACCTCAAAAGCGAGACATATTTCAAAAGGGATTCTACACATAATACATAGATTTTACCCAAAAAAACATTTTGCTAATAAATCCATAAACCCAGGTACTGGAAATTCCGACATGTATTCCTTCTGTATTTAACAATAAAAAATCCCTTGACCGAAAAAAAAATCATGATAAAACATTAAATCTGCTAGTGAAATACGATTGACAGAATCAGGTCACTTCGTTTACCAGAGAGAGGAACTAGCATTGCCCATCAGTCTCTGATGCACTAGCTTCCATTTTAAACCCTACCACGTACAACTAAACCATTACGAACTAAGATTTACTACTTTAAACGCAGTATAAAAGATTCATTTAGCTGTATAAAGAACCATAACAGTATAAACTGTAACGAAAATTTAATATTGCGGTTTAATCTGAATTCAGACGGTATTTTCAACATAGTTTGCAACTTTGTATTTACTATAAATATATATATATACCTATATATATATATATATATATATATATTACGGGTCTTAATCGCAACAATAATTTAAGATAAAATACCTTGTTTATTGCCCGACGTTTCGACCGTATTGCAACGGCCATGGTCACGGGTAGACTCTACTCTAGTCTACCCGTGACCACGGCCGAAACAAGGTATTTTACCTTAAATTATTCACGCGATTAAGACCCGTAATATATTTAGACTGCCTCTGTGGCGCGGTGGGAGTGTGTCCGACTGCTACGCAAGAGGTCGTAGGTTCGATTCCCACACGGGACACCACTTTGTGTGATCCACAAATTGTTGTTCCGAGTCTGGGTGTTTGTGTCCGTGACTTGTATGTTTGTAAAGTCCCCCGCGACACAGGGCTTGTACCCTATAGCGGGAGTCGTCTTTAAAAAAATATATATATATATATTTTCTTAATGTGTATAAATCGCGAAAGTTTATCAACTTTGCATTTACATTTAAAAACAAAATACTTCATGTATTCAAAATATAAGTTTGGGGTTATTGCCTCCTTCTCAATAGTAAAATATACTTTTTAGTTTGAGAGTAATTTCTGTGACGTGGTATACACAAACCCCAATCAAAACGGACCAGTAATTTTTAAGAAAATCACGAACATATTTCGATGTACAGATACGGATCGAACAAAGAAACACCTTGTTTGAAAAAAGTCAATAAGTAACAAGAACTTTAGCAGTCGTATCAATTTTAGGAGGCGATAAAATATTAGGTAGGTCTATTACCTACCTACAGGGAGAGGATGGCTTACATAATATAGCCAGGTACCTGCTATTACGTAGCTACAAAAACTTGATAACTCATAAATTTTCTTAAGCTCCCTATCAGTAGTATCCACTCGTATAACTGCTGCAGACTATCAAAAAAAAGCTTAGTATTATTTCATTAACAATATTATTTTACATGAACTGCGACCTGCGAATTTGTCTGTGTGAAGTACAAATCAAATAAAAAGTTAGTTATTAAGTTTAAAGTAGCCTAAGATACCTACTCCTTAAAACGTCAAATATCTGCCAGTGAAAATCAGTCGTAACAGTTTTGGAGATTAGCCAGCACAAACAGACAGACAAGCAAAATTGGCTGTTTGGTAAAAGTACCGTGTTAACATTAATTACATTTACTAAATGTAATTCAGTAAAAGATTGTTATTTTTACATTACAAACAGATTCTTAAATTAGTTTTATAGTATTTAAGTAGTGCTGTGCCCGCGACTTCGTCCTCGTGCATTTAGAGTGTTGCTCACTCTCTATATATACACTTTAGCGTGATGATAAGTAACCTAAGTCACTCCTGATGTTCTAAGCTGTCTGGCAGTGAAAGTCCCATCAAAATCCGTCCAGCCGTTTCGAAGATTAGGCAGAATAAACGGACAAAAAAAACAGATTTTTAGTTATCAGTTAATTATCATATCCTCTTATATGCATTTAGTAAAAAACAGACAACATTTTATTTATTTGTATAGAAACAGAATAAAAGATGAACAAATATGTAAAAACTGTACTTACATAGTCGGTACAATATTACCTTTAATACAGACACGGGCTGTTTATGAAACATACCGCAGCCTGCATTTATTAAAAACCAACCTAATCCCATAAGCAAGAAAATAACTTTTTAAAGGATTCCATATAGTGATGAGTTGGCACTACTACGAGACAACTATGAGTTTGGCAGACTATGTGACTAGAAAAAGTTGTAATAGAAAATAAATTTAGAAAAACAACGGGTTGCACTCCGGGAGTGCCGGCAGAAGTGAAATTTAAGTAATATTTTTCGATCTTACTGACAAAATCAAAAAACCAAAATCAAAATTATAAATAAAAAAATGATAATAAGTTTTTTTGTCCTCCCTCCGTCTTACGAGTTTTCGACCAGGTCGTGACCTGGTCGAAAACTCGTCGATGGATAATAAATGTTAGCGTCGCGTCAAGATACGTGTATCTTGACGCGACGCTAACATTTATTATCCATCCTTAAAAGTGCACAACGCCACTAAAGAAGTTTTCACTTCAAAAATAAAAACCTGCCTGCATTTTAAAAAGGTGTTACATAATTATATGAATAAAATATAAAATAAAATCAATAAATAATTATATAATACTAAAAATACAATAAAGTCAGCAACCATTCTTGCTGAAGATGGAAACAAGCTCCCCTACATAACACGGCATTAATGAGTCTCGATGAACTTAGTAAAATGCTTGTTTGCATATTCAGCAAGAATGGTTGCTCACTTTATTGTATTTTTAGTATTATATAATTATTAATTTATTTTATTTTATATTTTATTCATATAATTATGTAACGCCATTTGAAATGCTTACGATAAGCCCTTTAATTTGATACCCATATTGCAGTATTCCTCTTCATCTTATAGCCGCGATGTTTGTTTTTTCCAAACGTCACTTATCCATCTTATAACACTTGGGCTGTCAAGATGAATTAAACGACGTCTTAATTATATATCCGTTAGGTGGTTTTAAAGATATGAGGTGATAAAAAATTATACACATAGTGCATACAAGGTACGCGCGAGACACATAACCCTTCCTTGCAGTCGGGTAAAATGGCCGTTTATCTGACTAGCTCTCTTGGCTTAATTTTCGTTTAAAACTAATACATGTACAGTTTTAAATTAAAATTTGGACATATAATTATATATGGATTGCATGATGTTTCGACAGGGTTGGACCGATTTTGGTCATGTGTTGAGCCATCTTGTGATCACGATCAGGGCAAACAGTTCCTAACGACAAGCAATCCATAAAGTGGTTTGTAGAATATTAGACGGATTTTAAAACAAAAAATTGGAAAATACAATTACATTTTTATCAACTTGATTGAAGCACAGAAAATGGTCGAATAGTCGGATTTCCCGGCTAGTTGGTACATCTCTAAATTCTTTACATCTATCTATACTAATATTATAAAGCTGAAGAGTTTGTTTGTTTGTTTGTTTGAATACTTTTATTGTTGGATAGCCCATTTATCCAGGAAGTCTATGGGCTATATGACATCACGCTACGACCAATAGGAGCGGAGCAGCAATAAAAAATGTTTAAAAAACGCGGTAAATTAACGCTGACGAAGTTGCGCGGGCCAGCTAGTACTAATATCTATACTAATATTATAAAGCGGAAGAGTTTGTTTGTTTGTTTGTTTGTTTAAACGCGCTAATCTCAGGAACTACTGCTACGATTTGAAAAATTCTTTTTTTGTTGGATAGCCCATTTATCGAGGAAGGCTATAGGCTATATAACATCGCGCTACGTCTAACAGGAGCGGAGTAGCGACGTGAAATGTTGCAAAAACGGGGAAAATTTACGCATACGAAGTTGCGCGGGACAGCTAGTAATATTATAAAGCTGAATAGTTTGTTTGTTTATTTGAACGCGATAATCTCAGGAACTACTGGTCCGAATAGATAATGCTATTTTACTGTGGGATAGCCCATTTATCGAGGAAGGTTATAGGCTATATAACATCACGCTACGACCAAATGGAGCGGAGCAGCAATGAAAAATGTTGCAAAATCGGGGACAAGTTACGCAGACAACGTTGCGTGGGTCATATAGTTTAAAATATAAGCCAACGAAGCACCGAGCTACCTATACAAATAAATTTATAGCATCTATATTGGTTACTTAATCACCGCGTACGCAGCCATAAAAAGGAGTTATGAACGTTTTATTAACCCTAAGAATAAACTCTATTTAAATCGGTCGGGCAAAGAACTCTTGATCGAAGTAACGTCCCATGCCATTTTATTGGAAACGATATAGAACGGTGAATGATTGTGCTAGTTCGAAAGAAGTGCGGAAGTGTAAACATTGGGATTTTATACGATTGCAGAAGTGCTGTTAAATCTAATAGTGTTACCAATCTTGCCCATGGCTTTGCCTACGTGCATGTATCATGAAAAACTTTATTATTTGTCCTTTTCTGGGACTCAACCTATCTTCCTACCAAATTTTGTCTAAATTGGTTTAGCAGTTTAAGCGTGTAAAGGTAACACACAAACATGTAGACGGGCAGAGTTACTTTCACATTTATAATATTAGTTTGCATGTGCTATTGTGATGTAAAACTACATTTTTTTTTAAATACAGATTCTAAGACTTTAGAATGTAGGCATTATGTAGGCATAGGTAGTCCATAGGAAAACATTGTTAGCCATAATGATAAAAAATGGTTGTCTGTAAAGTCGGTTTACGGATGGGATTTACGTGATAATGTCATTAGAAAACATTGATGACATTGTAATAAACAACCATGACTGAGACAGTTTTAGTTCCAATTGTATCACATGTCGCTGCAATCGCCAGTGACAGCTTTAGTTCCAATTGTGTCGCATGCCGCTGCAATGGCCATTTTAATAAAAAGGGCCGATTTTGCCTCTCTATCGCTTGTTCCGAGCTCTCGCTTGCACGCGGAACGTGATACTTTTTCATGCCAGCGTTCATGGATTTATAAGTCACATCGTTATCACGTCAAAAAAGAAACAGAATGAAATATTTAGTAAGTTCACATCATTTTCTGCTCAACTAATCTATAAAACTAGTTATGTAAACCATGTTGATGGTTTATGAAATATTTATTTTTATTACAGTAGAAACTGAAATTAGGTATTTACCTCAATGAATAATCAAAATTAATTTTGAGACAGATTTAGAATGAGCTCAGCCGACTAGAGGCTATAGTAATAAACCTGTGCCCTTTCGCCTTTGATAAGCTCAAATAAACATTAAAATTTTATGAACCTTGTTTATATTATTTACCATCCAAAATTATATAGACTATCTTTCATAAGCTCACATTTTCAAGTGAACTATGGTTATAAATTTGATAAAATTAAATCTCTGTCTGTTATTTAATGGATTCAGACATGTTTGATTGCAATAATAGTTTTTATTTATTACTGTAAGACAGTAATAAATAAAAAAATATCTTATATATAAAATGGCAATGGAAGATGTAACCATGACATAGAAACAGTATATTGCTTACCGCAAGTGAATTGTGACTTCAGCGGAAAAATAGCTTAGCTACTAGCAGCGAATTTTATGGTTTTCTAATCACAATTTATCAGTTTCTACTCGTTCCTTAATTTGGTTTTTCTACTTGTAGTTTTCTAGGTAAGTTGTAATTAATGTTTATAGATTGTATATAATTTGTTCGTAGCTTAATGTATATAATAACATTATTGAAAATAGATATTAAACAGTATATAAACTTTTTATCTATCCCTTCTAAAGTATTAATATTTTGAATATTTAAACTTTAGACAGTATTAATAACTATTACCTCCTGAACCTTTTTTTTCAGGAACTGGAAACACTGTCAACACTCGGCGTGATGGTCTTAGCCTATCGGTCCATTAGAAGTAAGTATCTAAGTATAATCGTAGACAAAAGGCAGAGATTACATAGCGCCATTTAAGATTTCAGTTTATGTTTCGGTTAATATATAATTTCTTTATACAGCCTACAGCCGATTATCAGATAAATCTGACTTTCAAAAAGTTCAGCATCGTCGAAAATGAATATTTTATGAAAGTAATTATGGTAATGATGAAACCGAAGAGTTTGCATCACTTATAATGAATATGGATGACAACAATGCAAAGAAAGCAGGGAGAGATCCCTTTGTCTGTGTTTAAGATGCGTGACGAGACATTTTGCTATAAAACGGTGTTCCTACTAAGTAAATAATTTGGGTATAATGATAATTTATGATGTGTTTTGATCGGTTTTAGAGCATTTTAATATTTAGGTCAGACACATGACATTATTTTATATTTTATACCCCTGTTTGTCGGAGAATTTACGATAAGAACTCCCCGAAGGTTTTGAACATGAAAAAATGCCTGATGATTCTTCTTCTTTGTCGTAGTACACTCCTGGCGGAGCGATCGTGATCATGAATCGTCTGGTGGGTTGCAAGCGGGTTTTGCGATACTTCTCCATCTCTCTCTGTTGGGAACACTTGGTGGACGATTTAACGAGGTCGGTCCATCTGGTGGGTAATCGGCTCCGAGACGATGGCCTTCTACTCTTCCTTGTAGTATTAATTGTTCTAACTAGGTATCGTTGCGGATGACATGTCAAAACATAGTAAGAACTTGCATTTCAAAAATCGACGAAAGTCTTTGTTTGATGTGAAGCTCTTCAGGATGGAAACGTTAGTGTGGTGAGCATTGATCTTTTATCGAGATTTTTGCTGTATCGTCCATGTTTCAGCTCCGTACAAAAAGATGATGCGTGATGATTACCTACTATTAATTTAACTAACTCTAGTTGTTAAATAAATTATCTATGCACATATTCCTCACGCTATACACTACCCCTAGATATTTCTAGTATTTTTGTTTCTATCTATCCAAAGGTAGCCTGGTAGAGATATTCTCTAATGACTCTCTATTCTCTGATGACTCAAATCGCCTTACTCTTATCGCTATTAGCGATAAGAGTAAGGCGATTTGAGTCTTAAAATATTGAAATAAAACTATTTTGTATTTGTATTTATTAGTGTACAATAAAGTTTAATATTATTATTATTATCATTAATGTGACATTTTGTGCCGTCGATCGAAACCTTTCGAGTTTTCTATTTATGGTTATCGAAACGCACAAATTTCAGTTTCGGTACAAGTGTTACCTATTTTAACAGACAGCTAAAGGAAAGAAACTTATTTACACCGGCCGTTAAACAGCCAAGAAAAACAGTTAGATTTTAAACTCATAAACGTCTTGTTGCGTCAGAACTTAACAAAAGCATAAGACAAACTATCAAACATTTAACAGAGTGATGTTCTCAACAATATCAAGTTACTGCAACGATAATAAAATTGTACATAAGTTCCCAAAGACATAAAGACATGAAACAACACATCGTAAACTCACCTAAATGTTCTAGATGCAGTCGCGGGATGCCATCATTAAGTTTCGGTCGTTTCGTGGAATTATCGAAAATTTTGCAGGCAATATGAATATTGTTACATGTTGTTTGTTTGTTTTCTGTGAGTTTCTATTCCGTTCATCAGATTACGATAAAACTTTGAAAAGTTATAGGTATGGGGTATATTATGTGCCTACGTCCTACCCGTGCAGTAGATAACGTTTACAAATTAAAAGACTCATAACTTCAAAATGGCTAAACGGATTTTAATCAAACGGAGCTAAGAACCACCTAGATTATACCAGCTTTCTAATAAGCTCCACCAAAATCCGTTTAAATGCTACAATGCTAAAGAGATACACATATAGGTATACACATTAAGCTTATGAAGTACTCTTTTACATCGATGGTTAAAAAATAATTGTAACATATGTGAATTAATCATAATATAAACTTGATATAAACCGTATATTTCCTATTTGTTAATATTCGAAACAAAATTTAATAAAACATAGCATTTTCAATATTAAAACTCATAACATTTAACGTTAATACAACCACGAGAGAGGCTCAACTTTTACGTACCTAACAATATTTAAATACGAGAAGTGTATATAAAATTTGTTTAAGCCATCAATTTTAATTAAAAACCTAAAAGAGCGTCGACATTCAGTTCCTGTTGATTTATGTAATAAAATGCTGCGAATTAATGGACATGGTGTCATAACTACATATTTAATTTTAACACGCATGTTATACTTTTTTAATAGATACCTGTCCTTTTCTGGATTGACGAATTTAATGAATGGACTTTTTAAGTATTACCATATTTGCTTGTTTTTTCTTCTGTATACACGAACAAAACAATAAGGTTCTATTCACCTTAACAGGTTGCTTATATGTATGTGCTTATATGTATATATATGTGTATATGTATGTGCTTATGTGTATGTCTTTGTGTACAATGATTAATTAAATGCTAAAAGAAACCGATATCCCGTTAATCAAGTTACAGGTCAAATGTCTATTGACTGAATGTCAAAAAATTCGCTCCGCCTAGTTTGGAATAAGATCAGCTGTGTCCGAGAGGTCTTAAGATATTATTGTCAAAAATGTTAACTTTCTTGATACATAAATGTCATAAAACGCTAAACTACGAGTAGCATCCGATTTCACATTAATCTAATCACATAATCTCATATCGATATAATCGATGTCTCGCTATTTAAATTGTTCGACGAATTTGTATCCCAGTTACGGCTAGTTGTTGCACTGGATCAAAACAAATAAGGGTAGTATAACCAAAACCGTTACACCGAATTTACACTCAAAGCTGAGGTATTACAAAGTGACTTATACACTTCCTTGAACATAAAGCGTCCTATTACCAAGTCGAGACCGTATTTAGTGACTGCGTAATTTCTCTATATTAATAATCTGCTAAGTAAGTTAGATATGAAACATTCAGTTATGTACAGAGGTATCGCAGTATAACTGATTGGAGCGGTTGGGATCCGAATTTGATTATGTGTAATCATTTCGAATGGGTAAATATTTCGTTATTAAGTGTATTTGTTAAATATACTTATTTGTTAAATAATAATTTATATCATAAAAGTGTTGATTATATTAATTGTAATTATTTTTATGCAACTAATATCATATTAATTACATTTAAAAAGTTAAAATATCTATAAAATATATTTCATTTGTTTATCTTTTTTGATTTTCAACAGGTTCTCGTTGAGGGATGGTAAAAGTTTTTCATGAAATTTAAAACACTCCGTGGTTATTAATTTATGTATAGGTTGAAACAACACGAAAAACATATACGGTACTAGTTGCGATACTAACGAGTTGTTTCAATAAATATACCTACCCTGAATATGAAGTAGTATTTTAGTATTCAGGATTTAGTCACTTCATCGGCGTAGGATAACAACGTTTTTCAAAACATTTTGCATTTATTGAGAAGTCTATTTTCGTTCCATTATAAAAACACTAAATTAAGTAACAGATTAGACTGTGTTAAGCTATGTATGGCTACTTTAATAAATTAAATTAAATATGAGGAAAAAATACAATAATTTGTATAAAATCAAAATAATATCCATTCAGCTTTCACAATTCTTCGGCTTTGCCTTTTTGTCCCTAAATTTACTCATGCACTCAAATGTAGTCTTTTTGGAAAAACATATCAATTTTGGAAAAAATGGATTAAATTAAAAAAGACACGCTAGTAGCTATTTTAAATGTGGCCTTGAACGACCGAGCTTGGCAGCAAGCGTCCTTACCTTGGGTGGGCTCGGCGTTCGCAGAATTTCACATACTAGTTTACCAGCGTTCTTGTCGTCGGTCCATGACACGGAAGAGTTATCTAGGAAAATATTAACACGTACATTGGTTGATTATGAAGTATCATGTAGGACCGAAGCAGTGAACGCTTGGAGAATGGCTTGTCCGAACACTGAGCTTCCGGCTAACCTATTCCCTTAGAGGCAAGGACGGGCCGCTTTGCAGCTCGCTAAGAGTAAAAGTAATTCAATAAATCTTCTAATATTGCAAAGCGTGCGCGTTTGTTATGGGAGAGTGGGAGTCGGGGCTTTGGGTTTAAGAACTCCCGTCACCCAACATAGGCAATATGTTAGATGACACAAACTTCCGGATCGCTACTTGCCTACGTCTAGGTGCACCATGTATTCCTCCGCATCAGTTTCACTGTGGTGAAGCTGTAGACAGTCTGGGACACCACGGCCTTTCATGCAGTTGGAGCGCAGGCCACTACTCGCGATACTCTAACCTCAACGCGATAGTCCACCGGGCTTTTGCCGCCGCCGGTATACCAGCCATACCGGACGCGGTTTATGGCGTGTGGCGATGGGAAGAGGCTGGATGGTATGTCGTTGTTACCTATCAAGATGGGCTTCTACCTAACTGACAATGAATTATCACTCAGATATATGACACTCCATAATACTAAAACAGGTCAAATATTAATGTCGGAACATTGGCATACGTGTCAATGTGTCATACGCGGAACAGAAATCATCCTGTCACGGGATCTGAACAGTTGCACATATTGATGTTGAGCTCGTAAATAATGTCACACGTCCAACTTTATGACATGATGTGTTAGATAGACTGGCTGGGTGACTAGTGGTTAGTAACCCCGACTGCTACGCCAGACATCGCGGGTTCAATTTACACTTCAGACAAATCCTTGTCTGAATACATCATTTCGGTATTCTAACTCGTGGGCAAGTTGCAGATCAAAGTTTAATAATCTTTATTGGTACGCTCATTGTCCCGCTGCCTAGGACATTTATAATGAAAATCAATCGATTAGTTTCGGAGATTGACGCGTTCATAGTATTTATTTATTTAAACTTATGACACACAAAATTTCGTTATAATGGTGGACTTAATGCTACAGACATCTCTACCAGTCAGCCTTAGGGTGACGCAGAGAAAAGAATAAGGTAGATACTTTTTCAACTGTATCTTAAATTTTTATTAAACATATAAATACTGTACCATAACTATTTCTAATTTAATGAAATTCAAAGCAAAAAGTATTTTTCTGTAACGACCTATATCGAAATAACGACCTATTAATTATTTTTGTAAAACCGGGATAACTAAAATATACTTGCTAAAACGTCGCTCTCGTATGTTATTTATTACTTGTTTATTCCTAGTAGTAATAAATTATTAGATCACAGCTGTATCCCCAATATGCAAATGAAAGGAAAAAATATTGCGTGTTTTTGATTATGGTATACGTACTCCGTACAGCATCGCTTCATGAAAATAAAGTAACGATATGAAATACGACTGTGTACGAATACAGAAAACTTGTTTTGATTGAAAATTGTATAGTCTTCCCGTGACCACGGCCGTTGCAATACGGTCGAAACGTCGGGCAATAAACAAGGTATTTTACCTTAAATTATTCACGCGATTAAGACCCGTAATATATATATTTTAATAATACCTTCATATTATGTTACAAAGTCCTATCAGACAATATATATAATAACAACAATGGCTTGCGAGGATGTTGTTGGGGTTGCCCCGTCTTTGCAATAACGATATGACGTTCAGTATGCTACTGAACGTCATTGCTGATAAGCATGACTAAATACATGAATATGTCCATGACAATATATATTTATATATATATATATATATATATATATATATATATATATATATATATATATATATATATATATATATATCATCATCATCATCATCAGCCTATCGCAGTCCACTGCTGGACATAGGCCTCTCCAATTGCACGCCACTTTGTTCTATCTTCGGCTTCTCGCATCCAGCTCCTGCCAGCCGTTTTAAAAAAAAAATAGTTTTTAGTTTTAAAAAGTAAATCATCACTCCACCTGGCCTGAGGGCGTCCTACACTACGTTTGCCGTGCCGTGGTCTCCACTCAAGAACTCGTTTACCCCAACGGTTGTCGGTTCTTCGGCAAATATGGCCAGCCCACTGCCACTTCAGCTTGCTAATCCGGTGGGCTATGTCGATAACTTTGGTTCTCTGCCGGATCACCTCATTTCTGATTCTGTCCCTAAGAGAAACTCCGAGCATAGCCCTTTATATAGCCCGCTGAGCGACTTTGAACTTGTGGACTAGCCGTACCGTCAGTGTCCACGTTTCGGCTCCGTATGTCATGACGGGTAGGACGCACTGATTAAAGACTTTAGTCTTTAGACATTGTGGGATCGACGATGAGAAGACTTGACGTAGCTTACCAAACGCTGCCCAACCCAACCGAATTCTCCTGTTCACCTCGTCCTCGAAGTTGTTTCTACCTAACTGCAATGACTGCCCGAGGTACACATATTTTTGAACAACTTCGAGAACGGCGCCGTGCACCGCTATCGGTTCCGGTACTACATGTTCATTGAACATGACCTTGGTTTTATCCAAGTTCATCCGTAGGCCGATGCGTACAGAGGAGTCAGCCAGGTCATTCAGCATCAGTTGCAGGTCCTGCAGCGTTTCCGCCATAATGACAATGTCATCTGCAAATCGCAAGTGAGAGATGTATTCACCATTGATGTTGATGCCCCGCCCTTTCCAGTGCAGCGTCTTGAACATATCCTCCATTGCATTTGTGAACAGTTTCGGGGAAATAACGTCCCCTTGCCTCACTCCTCGATGCAATGGTATAGGTTTTGTTTGCTTATTCTGTACTTGGACGGACATGGTGGCGGCTTCGTAGAGACATCTCATCACTTGGATATATCGCCAATCTACTTGGCATCGCTGCAGAGACTCCAGAACGGACCAGATTTCAATCGAGTCAAAGGCCTTCTCATAGTCCACGAATGCTAGACACAGGGGCTGATTATACTCTTGGGTCTTTTGTATAATCTGCCGCACTGTGTGGATGTGGTCTATGGTGCCATATCCGCTTCGTAATCCAGCCTGTTCCGGTGGTTGGAATTCGTCAAGTCTTCGCGCAAGGCGGTTCGAGATGACTCTTGAGAACAGCTTATAGACGTGGCTTAGAAGAGAAATAGGTCGGTAGTTCTTCAGCCGGGTCTTATCTCCTTTTTTGAAGAACAAGACGACTACGCTTCTACTCCACGCCTCCGGAGTTCTCTCTTCAAACAGGACAGCATTAAAGAGCTTTTGGAGCTCCCTCAGTACGGGTTTACCTCCAGCCTTTAACAGCTCTGTTGTAACGCCATCCTCTCCAGGGGCTTTTCCATTTTTTAGCTGTCTAAGAGCCAGCACGATTTCGTCAATGTTGACTTCTGGTAGGTCTTCGGTGTAGTGGCGTGTTAGAGTGGCTCTAGGACCCTCATCTTCTGGATCAGGTCGAGATGCATGCGAAGCGTATAGCCGGCCATAGAAGCCTTCCACTTCGGAGAGGACTGCCGGCTTCGAAGAAACGACTTCTCCACTTGTTGTGGTCAACTTCGTCAGGTGGCTTCTTCCAAGAGATTGTACGAACACTTTTGACCGCCGGTTCTGTTCGATCGCTCTTTTAATGAAAAGAGTGTTGGAACGCCGAAGGTCGTGTCGTATAAGCTTGTTGATCTCTTGGTTTAGAGCCCGCTTTTCCGACGAAGTGACGGGTGGGTTTTCACGTCGTTTTTTCATTAGCCCTAAAGTCTTTTCCGAAAGCTTTGACTTCTTGCCCTTACGCTGCATATCACAAAATCTCGTACCTTCTTCCCTGAGTATCCGAACCACATTTACTTTAGACTTTACACTTTAGCGTTGAAGTCCCCCATAACAACGTTGTAGTGGGTCTTAGTAGTGGAGTGGAGGGCCCTCGATATGTCATCGAACATATCCTCCACTTCGTCGTCTGGATGTGTCGAGGTCGGTGCGTACACTTGCACCACCTTGAGGCTATACCTTTCGGTGAGCTTGATAATGAGGTACGCTACCCTGTTCGACACGCTAGACATTTCCACAACGTTGTCAGAAAGGGACTTATTTACCAGAAACCCAACACCACCTTGGGATTGTTGGTCTCCCTCGCGGAAGTACATAAGGTGGCCTGACTCGAGGGTTATGGTGTCCTCTCCCTCTCTTCGGGCTTCACTTAACCCGAGGATATGCCACCTAATCTTCCCAAGTTCCACCTCAAGTTGTGCCAGATGCGAGTCTAGCCGTAGCGTGCGTCCGTTATACGTCGCCAGGGTCAGTCGGTTGTGGTGGCCTTCCGTAGCCTGGAGATTCTTAGCACCCCCCGCCACGCCGTTACTGTGGACGCCACCATGTCCAGGAATAGCGTGACTGCCGGGAACTGGGGGCCGTGGCTTTTGTGCTTGGTGCATATGGGGGTAATGCCCATAATCGCCACGCTGGGCAGGCGGGTTGGCGATCGCAGGGCGTAGCTCTCGCATCAGTGACGCTGCTGCCCGTCACTGACCTGTTACTTTAGCTACGCCTTAAATTGGGATGGTTATACCGCCACCAGCCGGTCGCCAGAGCCTCGTTCGTTGTACAGCAGGATGTACCGCGTGCAGGTGAGGTTGGCTTGGAGCGAAAGATGGTGATGCGCCCCCTTACATCCCCATGCGCCCCCTTACATCCCCATATATCTATACTAATATTACAAAGCGGAAGAGTTTGTTTGTTTATTTGTTTAAACGCGCTAATCTCAGGAACTACTGGTCCGATTTGAAAAAATCTTTTTTGTTGGATAGCCCATTTATCGAGGAAGGCTATATAACATCGCGCTACGACTGATAGGAGCGGAGTAGCGACGTGAAATGTTGCAAAAACGGGGAAAATTTACGCATACGAAGTTGCGCAAGACAGCTAGTATATATATATATATATATATATTGTCTGAAATAAAAGTTATTATTATCCGTTTTTTTGTAAGCTGTTTAAAATGGTTGATGGACATGTACTTGAAAGAAAAAAATGAAGACTTAATAGATAAAACTCAAAAATTCAAAATAGGTACATAATTTTTATATGAATTGTCACTTTGGATGAAATTTAATTTAAGATGCAAAGTTCACCTACTCGACTAGTTTTAAATACAGGTCAATTTTAAAGAAAGTATACGACGACGTTCAAAATAATGCTACATTTATAGGCAACGTACTTTTAAAAACCAATCTCATTTGACCAGAGAATTCTTGTTTTTTTCATTATGCCTTTTCCACGGACAATTTAGCAGCAAAATCGTTTTGCAAGCTACATACGTCCACATAAAACTTTATATCGCATCTAATTTGTAGCTACTTACTAAAATTGCATCTTTTACGCTATTAGATACGCTCTAGCGCCGTTTACTTAGCTAATGTCAGAAGTCGCCATTTAATTTAATAGAAAGCAATAATATGGACTCTGCAAATAAAGGAAATCCGTTTACAGGACTTTATTGCATGTAATACTCGTACCAAAGACAAAGAACTCTTAACATTACGAGAGCCATTACAGAGTACACAACAGCGCATTTTACTTGATATATAGGGAAATTCAAATGTATATACCCAGAAATATAGGGTGCATTGCTCCTGAATATATATACATACAACAGTTCAAGACTTTAAAATTGCTGTAAAGTATATTAGTCGCAGCACCTTACCCCCATATCAAGTTTATATACATTAAAATATTGTAAAATTGGCAATTTGAAAAGAGTGGCCGCGAGGTTCTTTTCTCCGGCTTTACCTATTTTTGCGAACTTGGCATTACATGTACATGTAGAATCCCGACGTATCACTAGAGTTGTTTTGCATCCTAAGTGAATTTGAATATATAAAGAATAACTCCCTTATTCGTAAAATATATGTCTAAGTATAATAGAATTTAAACTTTGAAATGTTTTGTCTTCTACATGTATAATCAAAACCTGACTGTCTTTATAATAGCTGAAAGTTTTTTTATCAAACAATTGCAAAAAAACATCCCAAATAAACTCACATAGATAGAGAGCCAGGTAGAAATACAGTTTTCAAACTTATAAAATTAAATCCCTATTTTTAGGCGGAGATTCACAACGTACATGATAACTATTGTTTCGAACAATTAGTATTGAACTAGACTCCGCTAAAGTTGTGAAGTTTTTACGAGCGGAATCGGTTGTAAAAACTCCAAAACTTTAGACAGTCGTTAAAATTATAACTATTGGTTTTTAACTGTTTTGCTATGATAAATTTAAAGGCCTTGGTGTCTAGATCTAAGTAGTCTAATTACTTAAGCCGCCTTATTAAACACACGATCGAGTTTTAGTAGGACCTAATATAATGATTTTCAAAAATCAGATAATTTCAGACCATTTAAAGCGATCGACCCAACAAAATCAAATCACAACAAACGAAAACAGATCGGAATTTTTGTTTGTTTTTATTTATTTTTGTTGAAACCAATAGGACCGAGATTTTGTTTGAATATTTGCGTTTGTATACTGAAATACATACTATCTAATATTCAATTTTCTACCACCAAAAAACGGACACATATTGTGTTACGTATGCGATGAGCTTGAACAGCAACAACCCATTATAAGATACTAGGTGACCCGCACAACTTCGTCTGCGTCAATTTTCTCCGTTTTTGCAACATTCTTTATTGCTGCTCCGCTCCTATTAGTCGCCTTCCTCGATAAATGGGCTACCCAACAATAAAATATTTTTTTCAATTCGAACCAGTACTTCTTGAGATTACCACGTTTAAACAAACAAACAAATTCTTCAGCTTTATAATATTAGTAAAAATATTTAATATGATAAAACTCCTTTAAAAAATAGCATCTAAAGCTATTCCTTACAGCACCATATAAATATGTAAACATTGAATTCATATATGTTCCTTGATTAGATAATTCAATTTTGGTAGTGGTTGGTCTAACATAAGCCACAGGCCGTCTTGACCGGTACCACAATAGTGTCAGTTATATACCTATATATATATTTTTTTTTAAAGACGACTCCCGCTTTAGTGTACAAAGCCCTGTGTCTCGGGGGACTTTACAAACATACAAGTCACGGACACAAAGTACACCCAGACTCGGAACAACAATTTGTGGATAAAGTGGTGTCCCGTGTGGGAATCGAACCCACGACCTCTTGCGTAGCAGTCGGACACACACCCCCCGCGCCACAGAGGCAGTCAAAAAAATGCATCACTGTGCTTCGGTCGAAGGGCACTGTAGCAAGTGTAATTACTGGGCAAATGAGACTTACGAACCGCTCCTCATTTGAACCAATGTCTCAAATGAGGATCGCGGTGCGGTGAGATTCAGATCTTTGCCAAACAAGGATGTGGGTGGCATTGATAGTGCTACCGGGACTGTTACCATCAGGCATACGACCTGCTCGTCTAATTTCATTGTTTATATAATAGACGAATAGGTACAAGAGCATTTGAAAAGACATATACTATTAAAATATACTAATGCTATTAATACTACAAATCTACCATTGCTTACTATAATAAGATTTAAAAGTCACGTAATATGAAAGATGAAACGTACATTTTGAATCCATTGTGAGCACAAAGGAAACATAATCATAATACATTCAAAGAAGAATATGCTCTAGAGACGTTCCCTAAGCTTTGTTCAACAACTAATATTAGAAGACATAATAAAATTTGCTCGTTATACAATATACTGTGTAGTTCTGGTAAAATTGAAACATAATTAAACATTACCGACAACCCTTTGAATTTTCTCTTTTTCAACTTTAATAAAATGTAGAACAAAATAATAATATTTAAAAGAACGGAAAATTATATCATGTTTCCTTTCGATATTTGAGAACTTTTTTATTGAATTACAACAGACCTACAGGTATGTGTGTGTGCGCGCGTGTGTGTAATATTTATTTTAATAACGGTAAGTCCGATTCAGATGCGGTTTTCTGTGAAGGGTGTGTAATTTATCTGCGATGGTTCCTAAACATATTTTATGATGGCAACATGCCACGGGGTGCTGCTGTGCATATTTAAATAAATGAATGTTGCTGTTTATCTCGAGAACGCGAGAACGATTCGACGGATTCATGTGCGGTTTTATGTAATGTGGGTTTCATAAGTTGATTTTACGATGATAACACGCTAGGGGGCGCTGCCACTATGAACCTGGACACCACGTATCTCTATTATTATTATTTTTTTATTTTAGAACGTAACACAAACACAAAAATGAAAAAAAAAACATTTAAATACCCTTTTATTAATATACATAAATAATATACTTTCTTTTTTATTTGGTTGATAAACATATTTCTGTATGTTTATTTTTCAGTAACATTCTAGAAATTGTTCACGGACACAAAGTACACCCAGACTAGGAACAACAGTTTGTGGATCACACAAAGTGATGTTCCGTGTGGGAATCGAACCCACGACCTCTTGCGTAGCAGTCGAATACACTCCCACCGCACCACAGAGGCAGTCTAATTCTGTCTGTAAATGGCTGTACTTTAACAAACGATACCTTATCGCAGAGCTATTTGTCCACAAAGAAGAATGAAATTGTAAATCAGATCAAGCGTTCAGACCTTAAATACAGACATCTTGTAATGGAAGTGTGGAGGTATTTTAACCCCATTTCAAACACTCACACGCACATATATATTTGCTAAAAGCTTTTGTATCTAGAACGCTCACTGAATTGGTACGTAAATGTATTTGACATTCGAAGATGCGAGTATTCATTTGACTTTTATATTTCTTGTCTCGTGTTAAAAGACCGAATTTAAATACACTTCAAGTGCTGAATAATACAAAAGTTTATGATAACGGAAATGTTTTCCGATGTAAAATTTACTTTGTCATATGCGGAATGAAAGTTATTTTAAACTGGCTAATGTGCGGCTTTACCCGCGTGTATACTGTTTAACGCCGTAATAGTAAAAATTAGTGGTCCGCATGAATCATTTTTTTGATTTGAACGATTTCAAATTTCTCGTACACAAGCTCAAAAATCACACTGGTCAAAAATTTATTTCAGTCTTAAAAAAATAAGCTGGTTTTTTATTAAAATAATGTAGCAAGCAAATTACAATGAGTTTTTGGTTAAAGTTTGCTTTCGGATCGATTTAGTGTTTATATAACATTTTCAATT
This sequence comes from Herminia tarsipennalis, assembly GCA_945859575.2. Lineage (NCBI taxonomy): Eukaryota > Metazoa > Arthropoda > Insecta > Lepidoptera > Erebidae > Herminia > Herminia tarsipennalis. Next base: position 20,895,409 of record OX243835.2, read on the forward strand.
AATTTTGAAGCGGTGGTAGCCTAATGGATAAGGCGTCGGGCTCGCAATCTTGAGATCGCGGATTCGTATCCTACCCATTATACTACTGACGTCAACCCACTCCTAACACAAGCCTTTGAGCTTAGCTGGAGGGGTTAACAAGATTGCTAGTAATGTGGGTTGAGTCCCACATTGCTAGTTACCTCTTTTCTAAAAGCAAAAAAAAGGAAAGATGGTGGTCCCTGCGAACAACAAAGAACTAAAAGTGGACCCTGTTCAAGAAACGTTTGCGTACCATTGGTTTAAGCGACCATTCGACTTGAACTCTAAAATTCTTAGCGTGTCTAGTAAAACAGAGATCAATCTAAATCTACCGTTACACTTGACCTGTTTTAATAAAACTCGTAGCACTATTTAAATTAGAATATGACCTCTAAAACCGCAATAGTAACCTAAATCTATTTACGGAATGGATTGAATTCGTTAATAAACAAACAGACATGAATAAACAGAACCTCTTAGTTGATTTAGATTAATTTTCTATACCAATATTATAAAGAGGAAAGATTTTATTGTTTGTTTGACGGTTTGTTTGTATTGAATAGGCTTCGAAACTACAGGACGGATTCAAAAAATCTTTCATTGTTGTGAAGCTACACTAACCCCGGGTAACATAGGCTATTTTTTATCCCTGTATGCCCACGGGAACGGGAACTACGCGGGTGAAACCGCGAGGCGTCCGCTAGTTATATATAAATAGAGAAGAGACAATGTGTTAATTGTTTCTTCGGAGCTAACTGACAATCTATAACTTGGTAAATTGACTTTAAATTCAATATGTGAAGGTAATATCCACTGCTTGAGGTTTCGCTAATCTGGGTAACTGAATATTCATTAAGGTAAGTATCTCTTAAGAGCTCATAAGACTACCACTAGTGAGGAGAATAATTGTATTAAATATTCATTAATAAACTAGTTGTGTACTCATTTGTTACAATGTGAGATTATTAATTACGTTTGTTTACTTTTCAAGGTGTATCTACTATTATCAAATGTAACAGTTATTAAGTAGGTAAAATCAGAACAGGTTTCGTATTGCAATATGGACGATATAATTGCACGAAACACCGAGAACACAGACATCGGTCATAGACCCGAAATTTGGGATCACTTTGTTCTGAAAGTGTTCCGAGAGTCCACCTATACGAGCAGGTATCTCGCGCTGCCGAAGTGTTTATATAGTTTTGCTTCCGTAGTCTCGGTGTTTTATACCTAATTGTCTAAAGATAAGACGCATACAAATATCAAAACTGAATTTCACTCATCGAAATTTAAGTAAGCTTTATTTGAAGACATAACATATTCTCCTATCGACCCTCTCGTAATCAATCATGTTTAATTTAGCTTCAGAGGTTCATCAAGGATTCCGATCGTTACGACCAAAAACCAGGAATCACATCACGAGTTGCAAACAACGCACCGATGTGCCGTTCAGCATTTGGATGGCTTAGCATACTCATTGTATATGTACTGCAGGAATGGGCTAAATGTGATTATGTGGGAACGTGCACGATTACTCATTTGAAATCCAGGATTTGGGACAAAAAATCATAACGAGTGAAACAATAAAACACAGCTTTGTGTTATTATAACTTCAACAAACTTGAACACACATTGACTAAACCGGTTAGAATTATTTGTTTTAGTTATTTTTCAGCTTCAAACGAATTGCAGCATGTTCTGAAAACATATTTGTAGTGGTATTTTCAACTCAATTTTAACCATTAAACTTGTTTGTTAATCTTCTTTTCGAAACTATTATAAACAGCCCCCCTAGACAAATGGCATTATATTCGATTAGAGTTTACGCTAATCGAATAGAATGACGTCGTTGCGAGCGCAACACTGAATTGTTAACATGCGATTAGCAGTTGTGCGCGCGCAACCATGTCATTCTGACGTCATTCTATTCGGTTAGCGTAAACTCTAATCTAATAGAATGCCATTTGTCCAAGGGCTCAGTAGTTTAGAAAATGCATCTCATAAATCTAAAGATTTATCTACAGCAAAAATAAACTGTTTGGCAGTGGAGATAAGCGAACACGTTTACAGATTCACTGACTACGCTATTCTGCAGCCACATAATGTAAATATATAGAGGTACTTACGCGAACAATCAGGTCGATGTATGCTACTGGCAGTCCTGCGAACAAGGAGAGTATGTATTAGTAATGTGGAGTCGATTTTCGCTCAAGTCAACCGTGCATGCGTTTCCGTGGGGTCCTTTATCGACGCTTTGATGTTTGAAATAACGTTTTAAACGATCAAGCGCCCAGTTTTGTTTTGACGGGAACAAATTGGATTTCTTTGTTTTGTCTTAACGTGACGGAGACGGTTTTCGTTATTCTTGATGAGGTGTTTTAGAATAATACTCAAGAAAACTGAATTGAAAAAGTTTTTTCTTCAGTTGTTCTCGACCTTTTTTTTTTTCAGTTTATACCATTGCGAGTATGAGAATCGATTTTTCTTTCACCTTTTTTGGAGACAATTAAAATAGGAAAATAAAACTAAGACTAATCTTTGGATCCCAACGTATCCCAACGTGACGGAGACGGTTTTAATTATCCTTGATGAGGTGTTTTAGAATAATACTCAAGAAAACTGAATTGAAATTTTTTTTCTTCAGTTGTTTTTGTCACTTTCTTCTTCAGTTTGTACCATTGCGAGTATAAGAATCGTTACGTCACGTTTTTTGGAGACAATTTAAATGAGAAAATAAAACTAAGACTAATCTTTGGATCCCAAAGTCACAGTTTTAAAGGATGTACGTAAAACCGTTCGCTCAGTTTCGATATGTAAATAGCTGCACGTTGCACTAAACAAATTGTCTCCAAAAGCGACGGTGGATATTTCTGTTTGCTAAACGGTAAATCTTTGAACAGTGAATGTTACATAGTGAAACTTGAAATCTATGAGCGGTTTAAATCGAAATAGCAAAAATAAAATGATAGTACAAAATATAGTTCTTTCCAAAGATGTAGTACATCTCTGCATATTTCGACACATGTAACACTATGGTGCTTAGATATGGTGCAAAAAAGTTTATTTCCATTGCTGTTTTGCGAGGCGTGTATTCCGTGCGAATTTTAAGTCGATGTGTCTTAGATTATCTTTAAATAAAACACATTATCAAAATTATTTAAGAAAAATAAAACGCCTATCCCACCTTTACCGCAACATATGTATTGTGAAAATGCCCTTACTATACTTAAATGAATATAATACCTATACTTAAATGAATATAAATATATAATGCCTATACTTAAATGAATATAATTAGGACAAAACGCTTGTCCCACAATTTTCATTTTGTATTTATATGGAAATAGAGAGAGTGAAATACATCCGTGAGAGAGAATGAAATACACCCGTGAAAAATAAAAACTGCATTTTTATTTTTCACGGGTGTAACTTCTTCATTCTTCAAACCAATATCTCACTTAGAACCGTAAAATTTTATTGTGACGGCATAAAAATTACAAATTATTTTTTTTTATATTCCTCGTTTTACACCATTTACGTAAATTATATCGATGATTAAAGCTGGACTCGATTCTTTAATAAAACCATGGAACCCTCGGCTTCCGCCTTAAAATTTTCCTCTCAAATCATTACGAAGGCAAATAAAACCAGATTGAATTTTCGCACAATCATCATTTCTGTAACACAACACTACGAGATATCTGCTATTAGGCATTCCAGCCACATAAAAAATGAAAGATTAAGCCATAAAGTTGGTTCAGATGGTTGAAAGAATCTGGCCGCTTGTTTACGTAAATCTCCCGGGCATCTTGGATCTACAACGAATTTATGTAATCAAGAATTGAAATACGAGCAACAATAAAAATAAGTCACTCGTACAATTCTCGAATTACAGTTGCGTTTCCTCATAAATTATGTTATCTTTAGTTGGATTCACAGATCATCTTCAATAGCTGCAATCATGCATTGCAATCGACCAGTGTCTATTTTCAATTTTCATAACTACACTTGTGAAAAGTCGATTCTACATATACATGTAATGCCTGTGCGCAAACAATAGGTAAAGCATGTTCCAGACGGTTGGAAACAAGGCTTCCCGCCAAGGTGACCTTGCTGGTTTGCAACAGTGTAGACGGCTGTTGCAAACCAAATTACATACATACACTGTTAGAAACCAGCAAGGTCACCTTGGCGGGAAGCCTTGTTTCCAACCGTCTAGAAGACGCTTTAAGCCGGTAAAAAAAAAACGAGGCAATAAAAACTCGTGGTCACTCTTTTCAAATTGCCAATGTTTACAATGTTTCTTTGTACATAAACTGTATATGCAGGTAAGGTGCTGCCATCATTATATTATAATGTATTATAATGATATCATAAACTAAGCAGTAAGGTACATTTACTTTATACACTACCACTACTAGTTCTCTGTTAAGTTAAGCAAGGAGACAAAGTAATTAATGAAATAACCGAGAAGCACTAGCTCAAATTAAGATAGACTAAAGCTCTCAAAAGCTGCTGAAATATCAATAGAAATGCATAGTTAAGTGCGCAGAGCAAACTTTGAATTTTCAGTGGACCTATTCTTCTAGGTATCCATACTACATTTAAAGATAAAAAGACCTTTACTCAAAGTGGGAGAGGTTTTATCCAACGCTATCCATAAACTGTGAAAAATGTTCAGTCCAATTTACGGTTGTGGGTTATAAATTAAACGAGTTATGTCGTCAGAACACTTTGTTCAAGTTGCGAAAGTGGAATTTGCTCAAATAGGTCCTTGAAAGACGGGATGCATTAATTAGGGCAGTTGTACTGTTCTTCTAGTAGTTAACACAAGTGGGGTAAGTGCTTAATTATGAAGAACAATTAGTACCATTGGTCAAGGTGAATGTGGTCTAATCGTTCATCGTTCGTTCTTTTAATTAGAACGTGTTAATTATGGGATATTCCTACTAGGTCAAGAGGTTGTTTGGAACTGGCGTTGTTTGGAATTCCTGAGATAATTCATCTCAACGTGATATTAATAGATGTTCCATTGTATTGAGTTCTAATTATGATTGAGAATGATGTCTGAACATTCGCCTGAAATTTTGGCACTCTAGTATGATTTATTATTACTGTGATCCCAGATTCAGATTAAGATTTATTTGGAAATCTACGACAGATTAGGAACCAACCAAAATTTTGTCATATTTTTAATATTTTGTGAATCTAAGAGTACGACTATTGGGAGTTACAAAGTTCCCAGTGGTATTACTCTAAGTCTATTGGGAAGGAAATTCTCAGTAGTTCATCTGGTAAGACTACCGGGATTGGGGGAGTATAATTAGCGATCTTATCAAGAACGCCACCCAAGTAACGCTACTTCGTAACTTATGATACAATTCAATAGTTTTAAATACGCCTAAACGCCTTATGGGATCTTAATCAAATTTAAAAAGGAGATAATTGATATCCTTTTAAAACTGGAATCTATTCGGGCAGACCCGTGGATCTAAGCCAGTAATATAAAAATATACGTTTCCCCTAATCTCTTCAGTTCAATGAGTGCCAATAATTGGCACAATCCGTTCACTAAATGAGAACTCACTGAAGAGTAACTTATCCTTTAGTCCAACCTTGAAATATTCTTATCGACAAGTAACTAGTTGAATTATTAACGAAGGGCTCGAAAGGTCGTACAAAGGTTTAAGATTTGCAGTTGTAATCTGAGAGAATTATATTAGATACCTATTAGGTTAATTACGATAATCCTCTAAGATGGTGGCTTTCTGAAGCCAAAGAGAAGGTAATCTGTCCAGATTGTTAATATTGAATTATCTGCAAGTGATTTCATTTACTGGCTTTTATAAGCCTAACATGTATTTATTACAGTATTTTCAAATTACAAAGATTCAATGAATTAACATTACCACGCCATCTCGTTAATCTTACAGAAGGCAGGCATTGTTTCTAAACGTTATCCTAAAAATATTCAGAGAAACTCTGTTAACCCAATTAGTTTATTCGCAAATATTTATTTAATTACAAAATAAGGTGAAATATAAAAAGGTGAACTGGCTTGCTAGTTATAATAATATATTATTGCGATATAATTTTACATAAACGAAGGCCCGACAATGCATTCAGCAAAAATTTGGGTATACATTCAGAAATAAGGAATATGCATTTGATGTAAATGAGGGTTAAATATTTTTTATATATACTTTATTGGTTCAGAATTGTGTTTATACCAATATATTTAATTAAAATTATGAAAATAATAATTAAAAAGGCCAAAAATCGGGCTGAAAACTCAAGGTAGTTGATACGAATGCAATTGGTTAAATCAAATTATGGGGTAACAGTTCATATTGTATTATGACATGCATGACCCTCATTAGCTATCACGATTGCCGTTAAGTCACAGACCATCTATGATTTTTACGCGCCAAGATGGCGTATTTTCAAAAATGCTATTATGCACAGTATGTAATTTTAAAATTTTCAATGAACAGTCGATGTAAGCCTTTACTTTTCCAACAATTTGTATGTGAAAATATTAAAAGATAAACTTTCAGCGAGTGGGTGATCTTTACATACGAGGAACTGTAGGTTCCCAATTGTTTATTTTTTCTAGTATCTGAGTAACGAAATAACAAACTACATAAATTTATATTCAAAAGTCAATGATGAACGTGGGTTCGTCGTTGACATTGGGATGAATAGGACACGAAGATTTAAATTTACATTGAATGGCAGATTCAAAGTGCAACAGGTACAGGATACAACCCACAGTTAAGATAGATCTTAGATAAGACATGTGCGCATACCTCTTATGTTGAATCCGACACAGGATAAAAGTATGTGTTGTGTGATCCAGAAATAAATGTGATATCGTTTGTAAAGTTCCCCGCAACATGGCTTACCCAATAATGCAAGCATCGTAATCGTCGCCTCAAAAAACATAGGTACTGCCACACTTATTTTGCACTGGATCTTTAAGTATTATTTTATTAATCAGAAGTAAATTTAATCATTAACGCCTAATTTCTTTTTCTATTTAAATAAATAAGAGCCGCCAATTGTGTTGCTAAGCACCACACTCGACAAGGCCTGGACTTTTGCTAATTTTATTTTTTTTTGTGAGAAATGGCTTGAAAAAAATGTAAAACTCCATTTTTAGAGTTCTGTAGCCAAAATGGAACTTTTCTGATTGAGTGAATATTTTTGGAAATAATCGCATAAACCGAAAGTTGCATAAATTGTGTCCCCCCCCCCCCCTTCCATTAACTCCGAACGGTGTGACCAAAAAATAAGAAAAAAATCACAAAAGTAGCGCTTAATAAATACTTTAAACTACAATTATTTTAAACATGATCGGATATACCGTCATTGAGTTATAACTATAAAATTGCGTTTCTCAACAAAGGGGCGTAAGTGCCATAAACATTCACTTCTACATTCTGCTGATGCAATTATTGAAGGCTGCGGAACCCTATATTGAGCATGGTCCGACATGCTCTTGCGCGGTTTTTCTTTTTCTATCCAAACTTAAACGTTAATTTCCGTGCTTAACATATTTTAACTTCAAGCTAATAAGAAAAGAAGTCATGATACATAATACAGTATAGTATAGATATGAAGTATCGCTAATATAACTTGTAATAGAAAGAATCACAGATGGCAAAACATAACCAGGAGGCGCTTTCCGTAATAGATCGTAAACATAAAAGTTCTTAGGTATTAACTGTTATTGCCCACTTAAAGAGACGTTTTGTGAGGAATTCGTCTTTATTCCTTGTTGCCCTTAAGTAAGAATAGGTACAAGCTGTTATTAATGCTAGTATTTTTTTAAGTCTAATTTATGTCAATAATCATGAAAATAATTGTCTGGTACTGAGATTTAATTGTGATGTTCTTCTAAACTACTTACTAGGTACTAGTTATTACTCAAATATACAGGAAATATACGTAGTAAATAAATTTATGCGCAAACATAAGTGCAAATAAATATGCACTCTGTCTTTTCTAGTCCAACCCCATACGACGGAAATATGACATGACTGGAGATAGTATTGGATCTGATTGTTATAACGTTGCTTAACCTTGCTGATCTCAATTTGCTCATTCACCAGAGAGTCACAGATCTTATGAAAATTGTCATTACTCACAGTGAGTGTATCTGTGTCTAGAAGAAGGTAAGGAATGTATAATGCACAGAGAACATGAACAGATAGAGCCATACCGCCTTATTACAAAGAAAAGACCAAATCAAAGTTTAAACCAAGACTTTCAAGTCCAGGATATAGTACAGTGCTATTGGTCTTATTACAAAACTTAGATAATCCGTGGACCAGCTGATACCAAAGGATCTAGCAATCAGCCACAGATTATAATCAATTTAGTTCATTCATTGTTCTTATCATTCAAATATAACGTTCCGTTTTATACCAATATAATTTGAAAGTAAAGTTTTCATTGAGAATAAAATATTTAGACGTTCTATGTAGCTAAATTATTCGCCAGCACTACGTAATTTTCAAAATATTAACCTGACATAAAAGCCCTCGGCCTGCAATTTACGAAAAATCAAATAAATTCTGTCAGGATCGGAACGTTACACAAGTAGTTGTCATTAGTACTAAAAATGTAAACAAATGATGATAACCTAAATTTAACTAACTCAGACATTATTAGGGATGTTAGAAGTTTAATCTGAGTAACTATAGCGCCCAAACACTTAGAGGAACTTGGATGCGAGTTTTTATTACAAAGCTAGTTTCATTGGAACAGGTCTTAGCATGGAAGGATACTTACTCAATAAGATAATCCATTTTTGATATACTTACTGTTTTCTTTGTTGCACTCGTTGTTCTGAATGTATTGGGAGAAAGTATGCCTAGATTCAACATAGGTACTGAAGCACAACAAACAATTGAAACAAATTTTATGAATATATTTATTATTTAATATCAGTGAGCTTGCTATGAAATGAAAATCTCAATTATCTACATAGAATCATTATTTATTAGATACCATTTATTCTCCCTAAGAACAGAGTTCATTTTCATGAGAATCATAAATATAATTATCTAAACTGTTAGGTAGCACTTAATAGTTATTCCATTTGACAACAAAATGGATGTTTACAATTTCAATAACCTGTAACCATTCTGTATTCCCTGTTCAAACTATGTTTGAAAAGGAATATTGAGTTGATATCCCTTAATTCTATTTAGATAGACTAGCTTTCCCGCACAACTTAGTCTGCATAAATCTTCCCTGTTTTTGCAACATTTCTCAATGCTGCTCCATTCCTATTGGTTGCAGTGTGATATTATATAGCCTATAGCCTTCCTCGACAAAATGGGCTATCCAACAGTAAAAAGTTCAAAAGAATTACCCCGTTCAAACAAACTTTTCAGCTTTATAATATTAGTATTTTACAATAAATTTTAAATTGTATGCATTTTTTGTATAATATATAAACAGTGATCAATAATATATTTATATAATAAAATTGATAATTCTATATTTAGATCCACCTTATAGTTCACTAGTAAGTTTTAGGTACATTATACATAGAATCATTATTTATTAGATAGGTACCATTTATTCTCCCTAAGAACATAGTTCATCTATCAGAGAATCTTAAATATAATTATCTAAACTGTTAAGTAGTGCATAATAGTTATTACATCACAATTTCAATAAACTGTAACTAATCTGTACTCTCTGTTTAGTGTTTAAACTATGTTTAAAGGAACATTGTAGCAATGTATTAACTAGCTGAGCTCTTATAAACATAATATTCAGTTCTTGGTACCTACCAATAACCTAAGTTTACATCTGTTCCTAGTGATAGGTATACCCATGGTTACACTTTACCAACTAAATTTTAAATTGATCAATGTTTATTTAGTTCCACTATAATATGTATAGTTCAGTAGTAAGTTTTAGGTAAGAAATTTTGTCATAATGATGTTTCTATTACTTTGTTTTGTGCATTTTGAGTAAATTCAACATTGGTTTTTGCCGCACTACTCCAGACCACCTATCAGACATTCCAAATGTGATTTTCCAACTTCAATATAAATAATGTGACATATTATAAGTGGAATGCATCAGATTGTTTTACATAGAGCACTAGTTAATGATACTATTGTCGAACAAAATTAATCTGTGTTGATCTTCAACTTTCCACACTGCATAGGTACACTTCACGTCGAGTCTGGTTGACCCAAACATTGCACAGACCACTTTAATTTTAGGACATCTCTGAGTTCTGTATATTAAATCTTCTCTCTCAATTCCAAGCTGTGATAAATGTTTTGAAAAACAATATTATTAAATCTTTGGTCACACATCGCATTTCACTCGATTTTTGCGTTTATTTTGTTGCCACACCATATTTAGTTAGTTAATAATTTAAAGTCACTAAACACGCATTATTCGTCATTAATAATTGAAACTAAAATACGCAAAATTGTAAATAAAATAACCTTAAAATGTCAAAATTTTTGACATTTTAAGTTTATTACCATAGTTAAACTAGGGTGATCGAAAGACTAATCTATAGACCAAAGAAGATCATCGATTAAGCGATGAACCTCGTTTTGTAATAAGGATTTTCGGTTTAAACTAGGATTTTCGTCAAACCAGGTTTAGTCCAGCTTTTGGAATAAGGCGGATAAAGTCAAACTATAAGGACTCGTTTATTTTATTTCACTACCGAAATCAAATAAGTCCCGTCAGTTCGAATGCGAACAATTTTAAGGAATGAGGAATGAGGATTCCTCAGCAGTGAAATAAGATTATGCAATTTCCTTTTCAAAATGTAAAATATGAGACGAGTTTAATTTCTCAAAGGACATAATCTGCAACAGTTAAGAACACAGAAAGATGGCTGACAACTAAGGTCAACTTTAATCAAAGTAATGGTGCTTTCGAGAAATTTATTAAAAGCCCTGATTGGGTCTCCGATACAGACGAGACGTCTTGAGACATAGGGGCTCTAAGGGTTCTAGGCGGATTAAATTATATAGCCCTTTGGGAAGTTTATGAACGCGATTCAGTTCTTCAGCGATAGATAAAGCGGGTACTTAACAATTTCTTGAAGCCGAGATAAAAATAAAAAGTGCTTTTGCACATGATCTATATTTCATACGTGTATTTAGTTGTGTGCTTTATTAAATTACTAGCTGTTGCCCGCAATTTCATACGCGTGTAAATTAAAATACATATACCTACCTATCCTACAGGAACATAGGTAATATAACTTTGTAACAAATTTCATACAGATTCGGTTACCAGCGTCCTAAGTCACGATCTTTTTTTTCGTTTTCGCGTTGCATTTCGTTGATGCATTTCTAAGCGCACCTCTCTATTATGACAACATTTTGACAGTTCGCACGGGCTTGCCGCGAAAAAAAGACGGGACCCGGTTGTGGAGTGATTGAATAACAAATATCCATCCATACATCCAAACTTTCGTATTTGTCATTTTAGTAATAGAAGCAGTAGCAAAACCACGCCGAGGGTGTTAATAATAGACTCTCAAGTCTTTCCTGAAAGTATCTGAGCCCACCCTAATATGTGTACTTTTCTGGTATACGGCTTACCCTGAGCGAGATCAAGCCCCCAAAACTAAAACGCACTGTTTAACAATTGCTACGTCATCTCTAATCGTATTCATATGATACCAACCAAATGTGTGCAAATTAGGCCTAGTGCATCAAGCGTGGGAATTCACATAGTAGCTCCACATCTGCATTAAGCTAGTTTACGCTGAATACAACGCAAGCCACCGTATAAATACCGCATAGTGTTGTTCATTTGGTCAAAAAGATAAGGTGTTTAACAGATTCATAGTGTAAAACCTTAAAAATTGAGGAGAGGATGGTGGTTCGTAATTAGGTGAGGATGATGTTAGTAAAATCTAAAGGGTTTTCAATGTTTGATAACTTTTAGACGATTTCAAGAGGCAGATTGCGGCTTCAGGTTTTCGTAGCCAAATTGGCAAAAGGGCACCCTTATAGTTTCGCCATGTCCTTCCGTCCGTCCTTCCGCAGTTTAGTTCTGAGACTATTAGTGCTAGAAGGCTGTATTTTGCATGTATACACATATTACTTACGCCGACAAAGTAAAATAATAAAATCTCGAAAAACATTTTTTTTAGGTGAAAAAATATCTCAAACTCACTTTACTTATATTTTTATTCTTGGTGAAGACCATTTTTAGATTGATGGCTGATGTTGGGTATGTAAAAAAAGCGCGGTAGTAGTAGATTTACAGTGTAATAAAAAGGTATGGTCATATTCAAGGGTTGGTATGTGCCCATGATACTGAGTGCAGATACCTAATTTTAACAAAATCGGTATACCTTAAAAAAAAATTTTTATTATTTTTTCATTCCTTTATTTATGAAAGAAAAAGTTATTAATTAAACAAATTATGACTTATAAAGTTCTATGCCTTAATAATCTAATCTAATTTTGTACCAGGGGAGGTATAATTCTTAAGCCATATACGCCTTTCACTGAATTTTGACAAAAAGAATATGCTATAACTATGTACAATACTGATAACATACCCTATCCGCTGCTGAAATTTGGCCACACGTTTCTGTTACACCCTGTAAAGTGAAATTAAAAGGAAAACTATCACAGCTAAGTAGGCTTTACAAGTTTACGAGTAACAACTGTCCACTGAAAGTTACTTATGTACCTAACGTCGTTAATAGGAAACAAAAAAACAACATAAAAGCCTTCTTATACCGCATTATTGTGCTGGGTAGCTACAGAGCCCTACATTGTGCACGGTCCGACATGCGCTTGCCCGGTTTTTAAACCGGTAAGGTTAGATTAGTCAGGCTACACTAACCCCCGTATTTATAAACGAGTAATAGCAGTTACTTAAGTAAAAGTAATTACTTAAGTAACAGTTTCTATTTTATAGTCAAGAAAATGAGTGAAGTAAGAAACGTCAAACGTTAGAATACTTAGCCAAGCAATAGTCACCGATATCGTTACTTGAGTAATAGCTTTAATTAAGAATTTTATGGAGAGGTTATTTTTCTTAACAGATATTCTAAAAATATGTAAGGTTTGGAAAATAAAAACAATTTATTTGGCGCTACGCCAGCCAGTGGGTAAATAATACAATAATAATAATAATGTAACATTTATTTTAGTCATCTTTGGCCCACAGAAATCTATACCTTGCCGATTAACATACTTGTCAGTATAATACAATAAGTGAAGTGCTAGTAAAAGTAAATACAACTTAAAACCACTATATATTAAAACTATATCAGTAGGTACGCTTCACTCCCTCATAAGTACCATGCGTCGCGACTCCAGAATCTGCACCCACGTCTTGTAGCGGAACTTCTGGTACGTGCAGGCGCGAGATTTACACCGGCGTGTTCGGCGCCGCGGCGCACAGAGTTCCCTTAGCTTAGCTTTGCCGCAGCGGTTCTTGATGGTTGGCTGTCGGCGCTTCTTTCCTTGCACCGTCACAAACCCATCTTTTGTATCTTCTTTATCTCTGTTCGTTATACTATCCGGGTAATGCTTGACAGGGGCTTCTAGCTACACTGACAAAATCTATTGATTGTGGTACTTGAGATTTCACCGGGACAAGCAATGCAGTCGACACAACGGGGTGGCTGACCCCGGCCTTAGGCTTGCGGGCTTTCAACCATTATAAAATACACCCTTGCTACTTAAATTATAGTGCCCGTATTTAACCAACAAAACTTCCTTTAAATAAAACAGTAAAACACAGGTGATGTCTTCAGTGATTAACATTTCATTTCAAATAAATTATTTAAAATATTGTTATAACAATAACTTTTATAATTAATTATCTCTCTTAAATTCGAGAATCTATCAATAATTAATAATTAATATTAGTGACATTTCTAGGGCGACGTCAAGCGAGTTTTATGACGCTAAATTAAAAATAAGTTCTTCAAAAATACTTTATACGTGTGATGGACTATTTCATTTGGTAGCATTACTATTCAATTATGTTGCATTTCGTTACATTCAGAAAACTAAAATTGAAGAATATCGACAAAATCATAATTTGGTCTGATTAATTTCTGTATTATTAATTTTTAGAGTTTTAAAATTTTTAGCTATTTTAGCTTGTCGTAATATATTTTTGGCTTCCTATTTTGCAACTTTAATAAAATCTTGTTTATGTAAAGGAACGTTTTTCGCGGCTCACCGGTTGCTAAGCAATAAGTAATACTTGGTTAGTTTGCTCAAGGAAGTAAGGAATATTACTCGTCTATAAAATAGGTTTTTCTAAGTAATTACTTTAAGAACTAGCCGTGTCTCAATGAAGTAATGGCTAAGTAATAAGTAATGACTCGTTTATAAATACGGGTGTAAGTGCTTATCATCATGTAGATGGTACACTCGTTAACTACTTTAGCAGTAAAAAAATATCCTTGAAAACCCAATATAAGCCAGCGGTTTTAACACTTGTGCTTATAAAAATCTCAGCCACAAACCAACAGAGCTTAAACTAAACAAGAGCCATTGAACAACAAGTACACGATAAATTACCTCAAGAGTAATTTGCGCTAGATACACTTGTGAACTAAACACCTTAACATCTTAGAAGGTGTTAGTATCTCGATAGTTCGTCCCTGTTTATAACACTTTGTAAAGAAGCTTATGGAAGTAAATTTAGAAGTTTATAAGCATGTGAAATTTTGAAAATGGTGATAACATTGTACAGATTATATAGGTAGCAGTAGCTTTCAACCGCGGCTCCGCCCGTGTGGATTGTTCTGTTATTGCGATAAAAACTATTTCATGTCCTTTCTTTGGAGCTAAAGTATCTCCATTCCATTTATTTTGTAGATAACTTAGCAATATGGGATTTTGGGTCCCACATTACTACCAATCCTGTTAACCCCTCCAGCTAAACGCAATGGCTTTTGTTAGGAGTTGGTTCACGTCCGCCTTAAGTGGGGATACGGGGTAATCTTCCCCGCCTGGGGCCTTCCGTGGAGGCGCGGCGCCCTGTGTGTATCCAGGGGCAACGTGGGTGTGAAATGCCCGGAACACAACAACATCGCGTCCGGGCATTGCCACTGAGCGGGCCGCCGACGGTATAACAAATTTCGGCGGCTCGTTCGCGAAGGTGGCGAGTGATAAACGGCGGATTTTTTAGTAGGTACGAACCCCACACTACCTCCACTGTCTCTTCCAGGTGGCGGGGGCGTTCGTCAGGAATTTATCCTGCCAAAAAAAAGGAGTAGGTTCACGCCGGTAGTATAATGGGTATGATTGCGAGCCCGATGTCTTAGCCATTATCAAGTGTGAAAACGTAATAAACAGACATGTTACTTTCACATTTATAATATTAGTTTGAATTTATTGTTTGTTAGTTGCTCTGTGTTGAGTTTATTACCACGCTATCAAAAATAACATGCACCAATTAATGTTGTCTGCGCTGGAATATGCAAGAAAATCGTGCATGACTTAATATTCAGTCACGATTTCCTTTTATATTGCAACGCACATTTTAGCTGTACGTTAATAGGCATAGCTAAAATTTGGCACATAGATAGTTGTTGTGACAATAGGATCAGCTAAGAACGTATTTTTCAAAACTGAACACAACAAGGGTGAAATGAGGTTTCCAAGTTTAATGCTTGCAACGCCGCCGCAGAAAATGGACAGTATCTAAAATTCTATACTATATCTTATAGTTTCTTATTATATTTTGATCATGAAAATGTAAAAAAGTACAAAAATTAACAATCTTTTTTCCACCTTATAGAAACTTACTCACCGCTCACCGCCACAAATTCATGCCTCTCACTAAAGACCACAAAATGATTCAAAACGTGCCTAATTCATAGTCACTACACCCGACCCCAGAGAGCCTTAGCAAAACAACTTTACGAATGTAAACCACACAAGTAACAACTTCAAACTTACAAGGATTTCACACCCACTCACTCTCAAAACAACTTCAAAACAATGCTAATCCCTAAATTGTTAAAGCCGTCTTATAATTAGTCGTTTAATTTGCTAAAGTAATATCCAATACCGTAGCGGATATTGCAATTAAGCCTGACTTAACCTCAGTAAATGAAAGTTAAACAAGTCAGTTGATATAAATCCTAATTTAAAACGGCTTTACGTGGATATTAAGGTGTATCTCAAACCTCGTTAGGCTTAGCTAATATTTGCTTATTTAAATTAGAAAAGTATATATTATGCAAAAAGTTAACAACTGTAATTGCAGAAAGCTGTTATAATATTAAATTATGTCAAAATTAAAATTGGTTAAAAGTTATCAAGTCAATAAGGGTATTTTGTCGACGATAGTACATTAGGATTAGGTATGGTATTACTCGTGAACGTAGAGTTGTCTCTCTATACATCTACCGCACAAAGGCAAAACGTTTAAGCTTATCTTCATGAGAAAATTATTATTTTTATGGTTTTATTTTTCTCCAAATTGCTATAATGTTGACGTAGAGGCAGGTGCATTGAGATGAATGAACATAATAATAATAATAATAATAATAATATCTTTGGACAACTCACACAACGCTATCTGATCCCAAACTAAGCAGAGCTTGTACTATGGAAACCAGACAACTGATAAACATACTTATATATTTCTAAATACATACATATTATAGATAAATAACACCCAGACACAGAATAAACCACCGTGCTCATCACACAAAGTTTTATCCTGGGTGGGGATCGAACCCACGACCTCTTGCGTAGCAGTCGGATACACTCCCACCGCGCCACAGAGGCAGTCGACATAATAACATCTTATTTCTGAGATATTTGTTTAAAAAATTTTTAGTATTTAAATAATGATATCCCACACGATGGGGTACGTGAGAAAAAATATCACATACTTTACATATAGAAGGTAGGTACCTACCCTTAATATTTTTTCCATATTTGATTGTTTCAATTTGTCGGCAAAAGTAATAAGTGTATACACGCAAAATTGCAGCCTTCTAGCACTAACAGTCTCTAAGCTGCGGACGGACGGACGGACATGGCCCCGTCATCGATTTATAAGACGTTATCACGTCAAAAAAATTGTATTTCTTGCAAAATTACAAAATAGTGAACTTTATTTATTTCTTTTATTTGTTTGGGTAACATACGGATGTTTTTTTTTTCAAAATGGGTACCATCTTAAATTAATATATGCCAATTACAATTTTCCACAAGCTACTATACTATTATGATTTTTTTTCTATCTTGGGCACTTTATATATCATATAATATATAATAGTATCAATTTATATATCACCTTCATAATCGATGGCACATTATGGCAGTCAGCATTACACATTAAGCTTGAATTAGTAACTCAACACGACTTGACGCATTTTGAAATTGTGGTAACCGCATGACATAATTGTACCAAGCAATGTATGGCTGCAAACCACATCGCGAAACTGGGTCTTATCGCGTAACACACAGGTATAAATATATTTAAACAATTGTAGTTTATATCCTGGTTGAACTGCAAGAAAATCTACTACTATTTATTAAATACAATATGTTTTTTTTGTTTTTTTTTTTATAGTAGGTATGCATTAATTTATGATTATATGAATTGCTAGCTTGGCTTGGCGTCCATACATAGAGTATACAAAGGCAAATGATCTAATTGAAAATCAGTGTTGCAAGTTTGTCGCAAAACTCGCAACATAAATGCAGAATGGGACCATTTATTGTCATAGTTATGACGTGCAAACTCAAATTCATTGTTTATGCTAAGGTTAACAACATTTTTCATGACTGCTCCGCTCGTATTGGTCGTAGCATGATGTTATATAGCCTATAGCCTTCTTCGATAAATGGGCTATGTCACAATTCGGACCAGTAGTAGAGAAATGCTAGTTGTGTATAATTCTGGTTAAATGAAAGAAAATCATGCATAGAGAGTTTTGTCGTAGAATTATTTATCTGTTACTATAGCTTGATGAGTAATCAATCATTAGCTCTGCCTCGCATTTTGTTGTGTCTGTAAGCCATCTCAGGTTCGAATCCTACCCATTATACTACCGACGTGAACCCACTCCTAACACAACCAATTTGGCTCAGCTGGTGGTGTTACCAAGATTACTAGTAACGTGTGACCCACATTATTAGCAAATCTCAAAAAAAAAAGTAAGTAGGCGAGGTTAATAGAGAATTAGTAATGTGCTAGCATATCGCGTCGTAGTTTTTAGCTCAAAGTGAGTTAATCTTTACCAAAACGTAGAACCATGTTACTTAACTCAAGCTAGACATCTAAGAAAACTTGGAATATAGTGCATGCAGTGTATTTACGAGTATGTGCAGACTGCTAGAATATAATGCTATACTCCAAAAACACTGTAAAATATATTTACAGAAATTTTTAAAATATTCACAGGGATATACACACATTATTTTACATTCTATTTTATTCTTTCCAGACGAGACTGAATACTAATATGTTTAAAAGGTTTGCAGTATGTACGACATGAACATCAAATACAATACGTCTGGGTAACTCCCTCATATTGTTATATGTCTGGACATACGTATTAAATCATTTGTATTCAAGGACATACTTCAAGGAACTTAGTATGCCAACTTATTCAGACGATGATAAATTTCAATAGCATTGAGAGTGCAATAGAAAAGCTATGCTGCGTAGTAAGCGTAGCTACTAAAGAGCTACGACATTCTGTAGCAATCTAGAAAATTGTAAACTTTTTCTTGTAGACCATAAGGTTTTGTAGCACTGACTCTATAGTAGTTGGACTGGCCACCTCGTTTTAAGTGACAGCAATCTCTAATCCCGAATCCAATGACAAATTGCCAAATGACAAATGACAAATGGCCGTTGTTGTTACATTTATTACACAAGTATAGACTTTCATTTAATTTTGTAAATGGAAGTCTTGTTGTTGTAGGCATCAGTCAGTGTTTTGTAGGATTATTAAAAACAAGTTATGACCATAAATGGGTTTAAGCCGTCGATAAATACAGTACCCAAGGCTCAGGCTCTATAGGTTTCAAATATATTCAGCACAAAACACACTGCACAAAACAGATAAAATGCTTTATGAAATTATATATACTACGGGTCTTAATCGCGTGAATAATTTAAGGTAAAATACCTTGTTTATTGCCCAACGTTTATAAAGCGTAACAACGCAGCATTGCAATTTGGTAAGTAATTTACAAAACTGCTGACCGCAAATGTGTTTAAGAGGTATGTTTGTAACGACAGTCTACCCGCTACCACGGCCGTTGCAATACGGTCGAAACAAGGTATTTTACATTAAATTATTAAGACCCGGTATATATTATTTCATAATGTGTACAAATCGCGAAAGTTTATCAACATTTATAGATAAAATTATTTTTTCTTTCCTTCAATAGATGTAACCAGCTGCCACGAATACAACTCAGTTCTAGCCTCAGTTATGCGTGAAGTTCAATTTCAATTTATTCCAAGGTGAAGTAGGAACTTGAAGTTATAATCCAAGAAATACGGGACCTGCCAGCTTTTATCTTTCTTATGAACTTCTACCCACAAAAACTTTTCGATTTATACATTGTGAGTGCCAAAACACTCTAAGGTATATGCTACTTCACGATTCGTAATGAAATATTTGAAAGTTGGAGTTCATAGACCTACATTTTGGCCAATTGCCAACAAACCAGTGAGTATTGCGGTATCGGCTTTTTTCACTCGTTTGACAGGTGAGTAAATCGCTTTTCGGGAATTTTAATACAATTTGCGGTTCGTACCTATTTTTTTTAGTTGGTACATAAAGTGTAGTATTGCATAATGCAGTAAGTAATATTTGTTCTACAGCCAAGATTGATTAATAGACCACACACATCACTACTGCAAAAGTAGTCAAGATTTTATTTTAAAAATATCTTGGGAAAACTCACACAACGCCATCTGATTCCAAACTAGGTAGAACCTGTACTATGGTAACCAAACAACTGATAAATATACTTATATATTTCTTTATACATACATATTATAGATATATTGCACCCAGAGCTTATCACACAAAGTTTTATCCTATGTGGGGATCGACCTATGACCTCTGGCTTAGCAGTCAGGGTCTCTAAACACTAGACCAACAGGCCAGTCAATTTGATTTATTTCATTTTAATTGATTTTATTTTTAAAAAAAATAAAGAACACCCTATCACCGAACCTGGTGAAAGAAGAAGAAAACACGATACAACGGATATAGAAAACAAAGGTTAATATCAACATTACAAAGTCGGCGTGGAACAAATAAGGACCTACGTCAGCTATTGTTATAGTCTGTGGAGTCCTTTGTTTAGTAAAAAATAGAAATTGATACTATCAAATACAAATAAAACTTTATCGCATTACATACATATCAATAACAAATAAACCCATCTGAAAAATACTAAAATACGATACAAAATCCACATAATAGTCCGTTCAACCGCTATAGGTAATCAAATAAAAGATAACCCGGCACATTATAGTTGAACATTTTGGACATGAGACTGTCGACATTGACAGCCATTCTGTTTTATTCGGTTAATTCGCTAATAAATAACTTTGCGTCGACCGTAGCTTTTATGATTCCAAGCCGAAAATGTAACGGTTTTATTAGCCGCGTTTTGTCGGCTTTAGTGCTCTTTAATTTATTTTTTGCCACACGTCTATCAGTTAATATAGTGTATAATAAACGAGTACCCCTCTTGTACACATTAGCGGTCAGCGTTTAAGGTTTAAATCAACCAAGTTTTGTAAATGATTTAATAAATTCCAATGCCGTGTTGTTACACTTTAGGTAGGATACAATTGATTCCTTTATTATATAATTTTAAAATTGAATACTACATAAACGTGCATTTAATGTTTAAAGCCGAATCTTCAAACAATCTTTAGGTTTGTAAAGTTATAAAAAGTATTTTTGTCCCTAAAATTCACCTTAAAGTGATAATCAAGAGACGCGACTTATAGATGCCTTTGAGTTAAGTTTTAATTCAATTGGGCGTTAAAACAAAAAATTGATCATGTACATTAGTGTTATTTTCGCCGTTTTGGTCGTTACATTAGCAGAGCAGGTAACTATTACATTTCTTGAAAGCTTAATGAGCCACTAAACTCTATTTAACATCATAAAACAACATAATTGGCAGGTCAAAGCGCCAGCGTGGCCGTATGACAGATTAGCGGCTCAGTACTAGTACTCGAATGAACATTGTGGTAATAAAAAAAAACAAATACCACTGCATCACTGACACTACGGAAGAGGTGGTGTCGCTTCGACCGCTCGATTAAGACTGCCTGCCTCACTGTCAGCACTTTAAATGTAAAGGTCAAACTAAAGTCACGCCGTCTAGTAATGAGTCAATAGACTTGATATTTAATCAAAACAGAAGTTAGGTCAACGGAAATCAATTAGCGATTTCATCATTCTCTGACAGGCATAATATATTTTTATAAATGCAGCCAGTAAATTGCATTTTAGACTCACATGTAATTACTACAAATAAAAGCTGTTGAATTGCCTTAAATACATAAATACGCTTTATAATGTAACATCATTCAGTATCTGTCAAGTACATTAAAACATCTACAGGTATACCCTAATTCCAATATTATGTAGGTACTTACCAAAAATAAAAAATATATATTCAAAAAAAAAAACTTTATTCACTTAGGAAGCAAAAGCGACGCTTGAGAAAAGTCATGATTCTACATGTAAAGGTTATGTCAAGTTCCCAAAACAATAGGTAAAGTCGGAGAAAAATCCCAGCCACTCCTTTCCAATTGCCAATGTTTTTTTTAACTGTTTATGTAGGTAAGGTGCTGCTACCATTACATTATACACCATATTAGCAAACTGATGGAGATTATACTATTTGAAACATAAAATATAATAGCAAGCATTACGGGAGCATCCACTTACAATGGTAAAAATTATATGTGTTTAAATATTGGCCTAAGCAAAGCTTGCTTATGAATCATGATAAATGTTACCTACTTATATATTTGTATGCCTACCGTAAACGATTTATCACGGTACCGGAACAGACCGATACATCACGAAGATAAGTTATGTAGTTCGAAAATATTTATTTTAGTTAGGTAAGAACATTTCTGCCATGTGCACTCTTCCATAAAACGGTAGTAGGTCATGGGGTCCGACTCAAGTGCTTGCTCTTTCTATAAACATTTTTGAAGTGAAAACTTCTTTAGCGGCGTGATGCACTTTTTTTTGGTATGGGTAATTAATGTTAAACTCGCGTCAGGATCACGGGAACCTGATCGAAAATTCGTAAGACAGAAGGAGAGTAATGAAAACCTGCTACAATAACATTAGAATACGAAGGTAAATTTCGCCAGGAATTTAGCTCAGGAAATCGGGCGGTCCAGAATACAGAAGACCCTAGTTCAAGTCCGAGTTACGATTATTTCTTTTTTCATTTTTGATTTTGGTTTTAGATAGGTGGTTCGATTCCAGCCCCGGCTTGACTTACGCAAGTCTCGGTTTCGATTTCTGGGTCTAGCCTTCAAATTTTTCTATCTTTCAAAAATACAATTATTGTACCTATTTATAAAGTAATTGGCAAGAAATGCCTATAAAAATTATTATAATTACTTGTTGCAAGATATCATAAAAATATATAATATTCTTTGTCCTGGCTGACTGATGGATTAACGCATAGCCTAAACCGCTGATTGTAGATAAGTGAAATTTCGAGGAAGTAGGGATTTTTGAAAATTCATCCCTTAAAGGCGTAAAATAGTGTTGTGTGTTTGTTTGAAATTCCGTCAGTTTTCATATTAGATCTGTATCATATTTTGTATTTGGCTTTTTAGTTTAAAATAGAGAAATACGTGTTTCAGCGTTTTAAGTGGGTAATAGAAATTACAACTTCGTCACTTTTAAAATTAGATTTATGAAATTTTGGCTTTGTGAATAATGAAAGACGTGTTTCAGCGTTTTAAAGCAAAAATCAACCCTTAACGGGCTAAACTTATTTCCGCTTAAACCGATCAACCAGCTTAGAAATTGGATATGGAGAAAGCATGAATTCCGGGAAAGAGATACAATAGTTGTGTGATAACCAACATCACGCGGGTGGATCCGCTCGCGAAAGCTAGCTTGCTCGTAAGGTTCAAAGTATATAAAAGTTACTTATTTTACTGTTTAAGTTTCATCTTTATATAGATACGTAATATACTTGTCTGTAGACAGAACATAAACATTTTTATCAACATATTTCGCATATTATCGACGTCGTAACATCATTATGGCGACGGGATTCGTAGACTTTGAATTTTTTTCTCTTGAACAACTCGAATATATCGCTAAGGAATTTCAGAAGAGGTATTCAGTCATTTTTTCGTTCAAATTGAGCAACTCCATAGGATAAGTATTTTCTACATAACAGGAGAAAATACGGGAACGACTTTGTAATGAGTTTTTATGGGAGAGTAATTTTATATCTATACTAATATTATAAAGCTGAAGAGTTTGTTTGAACGCGACAATCTCAGGATTTACTGGTTCGAAATAAAAAAAGAACTTTTTGTGTTGGATAGCCCATTAATTGTCAAAGGCTATATAACACCACGCTATGACCAATACGAGCAGAGCAGCAATGAATAATGTTGCAAAAACGGGCAAAATTTACAGCATGTCAGCTATTTTTTAATAATGAGCATGTGTATTTTTCATGAGTATTTTTTAATAATAATAAATGGGCAAGTAAAATCTGTTTGATCTTCACGGCTAAGTATAGGTATTAGAAGAGAATTTGAAGCCTGGGCTATGAGGGAAAATATTTTGACACTGGCACTAACGGAATCACCATCAAGAGGTAGTAGGTACTACGTTATATTAAAGACAAAAATACTTAATATTTAAAAGTCAAATTGAAAGTATCTACTTAAACTTATAATAATATTTATTTAGGTTCCAAAAGATATTGACTGTGTGGATCCTCTTAAATAAGTACATTGTTTGGACAGAACTTAGACCTGAAAAAACTTAAGAAGAACTGAAAAAACTAAAGAGAAAGTACACAAGAAAAGGTTCTTAAATTACAGGCACATTACTAAGGCGATGTTATCTACGTTGTTGAATGGACACTATCTTGGTAGAAGGGTAGCTAGTAGTTATGTGGGCCCGGTTATTGTTCCCAATTAATTGCTAACGATCGCCGGAACTCATTACATGGAACCCGATATATCCGTATTCTTATCTTAATAGCTAACGTTGTTTTTAACCGGATACCAAGAAAAGGAGGTTGTCTATTTTGTTGGCAAGGTTTGTGTGTACGGGATTTGATTTGCACTATTACCAAAGAATACTAATTGTTACTACGTACTGTTACCACTAATATAGGGCTTATATATTAAATTTATGTATTCAAAGTATAACAGAAAGGTGCGGTCAAATTCAAGGATTGTTAAGTTTCCCACATTTAATTTTATCATCATCTGAGTACCCTAAAATTTATTTATTCCGTTTATTTATCAACTAGCTGTGCCCCGCGCTGTTACCCGCGGTTTATTAGCCTATGTGTTAATCCAGGGTGTCAGCTAACTCCATACCAAATTTTATAACAATCGCTCCAGCCGTTTAGACGTGAAGAAGTAACAAATATACACACTCACATACTCACAAACTTTCGCCTTTAAAATATTAGCGTGATGAAAAAATGGTTATCTTTTAAGTCGGTTTACGGACGAAAATCTTACATGATAATAGTATAGGATCCCGATATACAACGACCTTCACCGAGATGTTTATTTCATGAAACGTATTTTATATTTAATTTAATATGTCAATAAATATATTGCATATGGGTTGCCTAACAAATTTTAGTCCAGGGTATTTTTAATTAATATTTAAAAAAAAAATTTTTTTGAAAAATTCCACCGGTGTGATTATTAGATAAACTCTATACCAATCGAAAGTATGAAGCCCATAGAATATGCAAACGTTAGGTTGCCTATTTTTTTCCGGTCACAACTATCGGGTAGCCAGGTATAAACAGGTAAATCTATACTAGCATTTTGCAACGGTCTGCTTATTGAATTGAACTTAAATAAAATTAAAGATTATTTAATTATAAACACGATTATTTAATTAAAGCCTCTGATACTGAAGTTTTGATTATTTTGTTAGGAAATATGTACAAACTTTTCGAATCAGAAATTTGGCTTGCCAGTTCAGCTACTAAAAAGAGTAATAATCAAACTGTTGATTGCATTAATTGCACCGATTTAGCGTTGAAGTTAGGAATTAAATTATGCTAAAGTCTCCCAGACTTTCATGCATTTACTGGTTGCGATTACACGGCTGCATTTTACAATAAAGGGAAAGTAAAACCTTTTCAGCTATTTTCGAAAAATGAAAAATATCAAACAGTGAACAGAAAAAAATATAAAAAAACTGAAGGCCGTTCAAGAATTTACAGCTAGTATGTATGGTATCAGGAACTGCACCAGTGTGAATGATGCAAGACATCGCATTTTTATGAAAAATTACTCTGCAAAAGAAGACGGAGAGCACTTTATAAAAAAAATAAAAGGCTTCGACTCCAACTCCATACCACCATGCTGGATATCATTAAACCAGAAAATTTTACGAAATTCCATGTGGCTTAATGCAATGGATCCAATATGCGTGAAACTTCAGCCTGAGAGCTGCGGTTGGTTCTTAGATGAATATTTAAAACCAGTAGGATTCATTGGGGATCATACACCTTTAAAGATAGAAGACATAGTCGAAAGAATTGAAACAGAGTGTGATGACTAAGAAGATTCAGAAGTTGAAGATCACAGTTATATGTCCGATGACTCGGATCCTGAATATTTAAAAAAAATGTATTTTTAATTATTTACAATAAATAGAAGTTTTTTTTTAATAGTTGTTTTTTTATTTTGTCTTCTAATAATAAAGATAAAATTTGCAAGATTAGTAATATATATGTATTGTATACCTTCTTCTTCACTAAATATAAGTGTATATACTTTAGTGTCACATAAAAAATAACACACATAAATAATTAATTGATTGAAAAATAAAAAATTAAATGACTATTTCTCTATTTTAATAATAAAATACTCCAAAATGATGCACAGCATATACACGTCTATCATAGCGATAGACGTGCCTTTTCATTTTCAGGCACAAATAGCATGCGCACTCTCTTTCTTTAAATGGGCGGACCTTAAACAGCTGCTATGCTGTGTCCTCTTCTATCGCATGGGATGGTTGGTTGGGACCTCTCAGTCGCACATATTCACTCGCAACGATATTTTACTTTTTAAAATTTAACAACCGAAATTGAGACTGATTTTTCGCAGGCTACCCTATACCACCGTGTTCATAATTAAATAATTTTTAATTTTATTTAAGTTCAATTCAATAAGCAAACCGTTGCAAAATGCTAGTATAGATTTACCTGTTTATACCTGGCTACCCGATAGTTGTGACCTGAAAAAAATAGGCAACCTAACGTTTGCATTATTCTATGGGCTTCAAACTTTCGATTGGTATAGAGTTTATCTAATAATCACACCGGTGGAATGTTTAAATTTTTTTTTTTTTTAATTATTAATTAAAAATACCCTGGACTAAAATTTGTTAGGCAACCCATATGCAATATATTTATTGACATATTAAATTAAATATAAAATACGTTTCATGAAATAAACATCTCGGTGAAGGTCGTTGTATATCGGGATCTTAGACTATAACGTCTTATGAAAACATTGATGCCATTCGTGTTGCTTAGCAACCAATCTATAACATTAGTCGATATAAAACATAACTTCATTATGGCTATAAACTTTCGTTTCCTAGTCTTTTTGATTACATTGCAAGTCACGTTGGAAAAACGAGCATAATTTTGAAGAGATTACTTCCAAAAATATTCATTCTATCAAAAAAGTTTATTAAAAGCCTTAAAATGTTTTTCAAAGACCTTTCGAATGATGTACCACACGTTGATTTTTGCTAAAAAAAACAGCTTCTGTTACATGTATGGAGTGCCCCCCCCCCTAAAAATATTATTTTTTATTATTTAGCTATCAAACTAAGTAGCGGCTACTACAAGACACCTTTTCACCAAATTTCATCAATATTCATTGAGTAGTTTTTGAGTAAAATCCCTGTGACCCTAATAAAAAAGACGCGCAGAAACTTTCAAGTTAATATCAAATAAGCTCTCCAAATTTCTCGGAAATGTTCGTATCGTTCTTGAAAAGATATACCCAATACATCGTAAGACGAGTCCAATCATCAGATTTTCAACAGAATTAGTATGGATTGCATCGTCTTTCCGCGCAACAAAATGAAGAAAATCGAGCTATTAAAGTAAATCAGTCCGATCGTTACATATTTTTCAAATGTAAGTGCTTAGATGTCGTCCTCGTTCTAATACTAAACATGAATACTCAAATAATACTTGGACACTATCCGCATACATAAACACATGAATTAAACAAAGTATTTGGCACATGTGATACTACATACTACGCTATGACTACATATACGTTCGATACTCGTGACGTCTTAAGACCGTATTTGTCTTTAGCTAAGGAAAGATTAACAATTTTATTTTGTTGCAAATTGTTTGCTCTAAATATATCCACTCTAATGTTGAAATAAAGACATTACTCAAAGGGCAGAAAGGGCGCTCTTAGGAAGCAACTCGTAACGTGATTAAGCCCTCAATCTTGATAGAGGTTCCGAATTTTTTGCTCAAAAGATTATTTAATAGAGAAAATAACAACTGAGAAGTAAATTGTTCATTTTGTGTGATCCACAAGTAACTGTTCTGTTCTAATGTTGTATGCCTGATAAGTATATTTGTAAAGTCCTCAAAAGTACATACTATAGAAAGCCAGTAGTACTTATTACATTAAAAAGCTTCGAGTATCTAAACAAAAAGTTCGAACTTCGAACCGGCTGGATTTTGTTTAAACTCAAACTCAAGTATCTTTATTTCGTAAAATCAGGTTAAGGATTATTTGAAAACGTCAAATTAATACATACTAAAAAAAATATAAAATTATGATGGTTTGGTGAGTGTAATCGTTTATAAATTAAGGATAGCTAAATAATAATACTATTAGTAACTCTAGAAGAAGTATATATATAAACGTATTCAGCAAACATAATACTTCACTTCTTACAAAGAAAATATATATACAATATATATAGTTTAATCAAATTAAGCTTAGAACCATTCCGATTAAACTAACTTTCTACCGAAATAACATCGATTTTGGGTGCTACGTAGCCACAGATAGATACATAGGTACCTTACATATAAGCAACCCTACTTTTGTTTCGGAAACGAAAAGAAAAGTTAGATGATAACTTATTAAATTGCGTAGGCCTGTACAAGTGGTCAGCGACAAACAGTTTGCTAAATGAGACAGGCTTCACAAAACCATATTCTGAGTAATACCAGACGCTAGACTAATCAACTTTATCTGAGAATATTCTCTGAAGAGGACTACGTCTGTCGATAATTGTGCTCATATTATTTACATCTGGCTTGGATAAGTTGACCTCAGACCATGGACTGTTTCATAACGTGGATTAATGAGAGCTAGTGTTTGTATTTGATTTGAACTGGGTCACTCTTGGGAAATATTTTTATTTTTAAATATTATAAGTGCTGCTGAGAATTGTGTGCCTGTATTTCACTTTACAAGTTTAAAAAATGGAATTGATTATATAAATACGAGAACATGTTTTTAACTGTTCAGATGCATTAAAAGTTTTGATTTATTCATCACATATAGGGGACCAAGTTTGCAGATTTTGGCGATGCAGTAATGCAACGATTTTCTGTGTACCGTCCCTTAGCGATGAACTTTTTAAACATGTTGAAAAGTTAGAGCTACGAGTATCCTATTAAAAATATTTTATAGAGCTTAGAAATAATATTTTTTATAAATTTTCAACTTAGTTGCCGTTCATACTGCACAATTTCGACACGTAATATTGTTAAAATTAGTGGCAGTGCAGACGATACCCTCGTTTACAAATCATTTGTACTGCAAAAGTGCTTTGTTCTTTACCAAATCCTGCAATTAAATGTGCAGTAAATCACAAAATATTTTAAACCGAAAGTATTTTGAGGTAGAATGTCGCGTGAATATAAATCCAGCCTAAGAGTTTTACAGACATAACTGTATGTTATATACTAGTAGGGAGATATTTTTTATTAATTATATTAACGTGTATCAGGTTCAATCGCTCAATAAAGTGGTCTACCAGCTTTGACGAAGCTGCCTTTGTAACCAAAGTAGCATTAAGGTTGAGCCTAGTAACTGTCAGAACATAATTTCAAAAAAAAATCAACCTTGATGTTTTATGATGTACAAATGAATTTCAACCCTACGGTGATAGAGCACAACTTCGGCTGACTGGCTAGTTCCGACTGCTCATTTACTAAAACAACAATTGCCTACACGAGAAACGTCGCTTCTAAATCAGTAATTAATTATATAGAATGGTACAATAAAGTCCAACAACAATACAAAAACTACCAACAATTGTACTAAAACATACTAAATAAAGACATTAGTACAAAGAAACCTAAACAAAAGATTGAACGAACCGATCCCGCAATAAATTGTGAAGGATAAGTCTTGTTCTCGGCAAAAGAAACGAAAAATAAATTATTCCACAAGAAATATAGACGGGATAAAGCTTATAACATATTCTATTAAATGTTAACAGCGTCACTTTTCACAGCCCCTTTTGTATTTTTTCTAGAAATGTTTGAAATAAAAAAATATTTAATAGATAACTACCTACAGCATATATTTTATTCCACCTAAAAGTGGCATTAAAGCTATAACACCTTTGTACACGTATTAAAAAAAATGGTTGCCTATAAAGTAGGTTTACGGACGGTAATTTTATATGATTACGTCAAAAGAAAACATTGATGACATTGATAGCTATTCGCATTGCTTAGCAACCAGACAATAACGTAAGTTCCAATTTTATCGCATGTCGCTGCAATCACCATTGCTTAGCAACTAAACAATAACGTGACTGCTCAGCAACCAATCAATAATGTGACCGTTGCTACGTAACCCTCAAAAACGTTTTGCGTTTCTCATTTAAAAGAGACATTACGAAAGAAAATAACTGAAAATAATAAGGCAGATAGGTACCTATGTACCTATCTGCCGTATTATTTTCAGTTATTTTCTGTTGTCTATTTCATTATTTAAAAATAAAGATAACTAACTAAAAACATAAGTTCGTAAGGATCCACTCGATATTTATGCATAATTTGTTCAGACACTCGCGCTCGTGTTCGTGCCCGTTGAATGACGCTTTGACGCGAGCGAGTAAATCCACTATTACATTCCTAAAAACTGGGCAAGTGCATGTCGCGCCATGCACAATGTAGGGTTCCGTAGTCAACACCCCCCTCTATCCAAATAATGCGGCTTTTATGAAGTGGGTTTTCTGTTATTTTTGTTTCATACTTACTTACGTAAACTTGTACAGCCTTCTTAGCTGTGATAGTCCTAGTCCTTTAATTACACTATATATACTACTACCGTGTATTTTTTCCACATACTTGTACCCCCTACAAGTATGTGGAAAAAACACACGCAGCACACATAACTTTAACAAAAAATTGCATTTTAAAGCTTAATATTTCACGAACGGATCCCTAAATCTAAAAATGGTCTTTCCAACCCCTAAACGTTTTTAAAAGACTTATCTAACGATACCCCACACGATGGGGAAGGTGAGAAAAAAAATAACATTCCCACTTTAAATATAGGGGAGGTACCCTAAAAAAACGATTTTCAAGATTTAATTCTTTTACTTTGTCGGCGTAAATAATACGAGTATGTGTATCCACGCAAAATTACAGCTTCCTAGCACTTAGTCTCTGAGCAAACC
The DNA here is from genome assembly GCA_945859575.2 of Herminia tarsipennalis. Classification (NCBI taxonomy): domain Eukaryota; kingdom Metazoa; phylum Arthropoda; class Insecta; order Lepidoptera; family Erebidae; genus Herminia; species Herminia tarsipennalis. The sequence continues at coordinate 20,926,373 of OX243835.2, forward strand.
TGCGGACGGATGGACGGACATTGCGAAACTATAAAGGTTCCATTTTACATTTTGGCTACGGAACCCTAAAAAGGTCGTTCCTTAGGAAAACATTATATTCAATATTTATTCTTCCAAATATTTAGACTGATAGCTATTGACTGCGGGCAACTTAAAAAAAACATAACATGTTTTATTATGCTACTAATTAAAGTCGTTTCAAATAATATAAGACAAAAGATACCATTAAACCTTTGTGGTTTGTTCGTAACATATTAAGATGCTGAGTAATAAATAGGCGTATCTGCAAATCATCATTTAGGAGATAATAAATGTACTTATTTACATCAATAGAATGCCGATTGGGTAGTGACTGAGTAGTAGAGCGCAAGCGGTTAGCGGTTTTCGAAACTAATAACAGTGTTTCGAGGTTTTCAGAGCCTGATCGATTCGGTAAGTGTTTAAACAAATGAATCAGGTGTAACATTGCGAAAAATCTGTCTTGAATAGGTTATTCGATACAGCGATCCAGTCGCTATCAAACTTTCCTGAGGATTGGTTTGTGTAAAAGTGAAAAACGTGTCGAAGTTTCACTTCGAGGAAGCAGAGTATTGTACATCAAGGGTCTGGAAGTGCCTGCTTCTAGAGTTAGTGAGAGTACCTGACACTAATTGCCTTTGTTGCAGGTTTCTCTTTTATGAACTGAAGTTATTTGGTCTATCAATCTATTTCGATTGTGGTATTTCATGATTACATATTGATGTAGTCAGGAAATTGCGTTTTTGCGTTAGCATAAAAGTTGCGTTAGAAAACAAAAAAAAATGAAATATAAGATTTTTACTCCTTATAAAATAAGGTACTGCTGCTGCAACTCAAAATCGGTCAAGCCATTTTGGGGATTACCTGTAACAAACAGACGAGAAAAAAATTAAAATTACCGTTTTTTGATCATTTACGACTTGCTGTTGTTAATTAGATGATACAAACAGACATTTCAAATTTATTTATTTGTATAGATGTAGGTTTAAAAGATTTTTTAAAGGTATCTGTTTAATACATAGATTAAAGATATAAATTGACAAGGACAATGCCAAAATAATGCAATCGGATTGAACCACAGACATTGCATTGATTTATGCGTCATTCGTTTCACCTTTTTGCCCTACATTACAAAAAAAATCTTGATTCGTCCAATCTTACATTTGTTTCATGTTTTCCCCACATTATTTATCATATTGAAAGTACGGCTTACAAAAACATTATATTTACTATTAGATATGTTTCAATTATCCCAATTAAAAGCCTGAAGGAATCAGCTGAAATTCTTTTTAAAGACAAATATAAATAATCATATAAACTATTTAGGTAATAATAAATTACAATCAGAATCACAATCTAAGTTACTATCAGAATCTAAGTTACTATTAAGTAGTACGAGGCGAACCTTGTCGTACCAAAATATGCCACTCGCAACTATTTGACCACACCTTTCTGTTACTTAGTAGGATTATTTTGTAGTTTTAATGTTGGTATATTTTTTATGCAAACCGAATATAACTATCTAGTTCGGTACTCTTTTACTTTTTCAGTATTCAAAGGAAAGCTCGTGAAATTATTTTCTGGTGCGCAGCTAATTAAAAAAGAAAAACGAATGAGTAGCCTTCCCTTTTGGCTGAAATTTGATTTCACGGATCAATAGCGAGGAAAGGCGGCTGTCACTCTCGTAAATACTAATATTTTGATATGGGATGTCATGGCATCATATTATCTAACTTCTGTAAATATTCTTAAGCAATAATAAATCTGAGGAACATGTTTCTTTGAATGCGTTAACCTTCGAAGATATAAGCCCATTAAATGCAATTTGGAATAGTGGTGGCTTAAAATAGCTGTGTCTAAATGTGAACATTGAAGTTATTAAAAAAACTAGGTAACGTCGATGAACTATTTAAGGGTTTCATAATCAAACCATAACTTGATTTTTAGGGTTCCGTACCTCTAAAGGTAATAAAGTAACCCTCATAAGATCACTCTCTTGTCCGTCTGTGTGTCCGTGACCGATTTTCTCAAGAATGGGTGAACTAGCAATATGATAAAAAGATATGGCCAAATTTAGATTTTCGCGAAAATTTGTAAGTACCAAAATTTAATTTAATTTTCAACTTTAATTTCTTTTTCGAATTTTTCCCTTTAAATAGGTAAAAACTTTTCTTGGTCGACTGAAAGTACTCTATAGGTTTTGGGTAGAAAACCTAATATGGTAGTTCCCGTTGCCCTAGAATCACGAAATTTGGCAAAAAGCAAAGTTTGGCAACACAAATAAAGAAAAATTCCAAAAAATAAAAGATTGAAAATTACAGGGTGTCTCCATATTTATAACTAGCTAATAGTAATTGTAATAGTAATTTCAAACATTTATCGATGCGATACCAGCTAAAAAGTACTCATTTTCTAAAAGTATCGATGGCAAAGTATCGAGTACAAAAGTATCGGTATCGAAAGGTAAAGTACTCAATACCACAAAGTATCGCTACTTTTTTCGTGTCCCTAACCATACCCATGCAGGCGTAACCGCGGAGGAAAACTAGTGCTATCTATTATCTCAATAGCATCTTCATCTCAATAACCAAGTAATAGAGCTTCACTGACTGAGACAGGTAATCTAATATCACGGATTTCCCTCGGAATGTTACTGAAAGGTATTACGGTGGTATTACGCTCAAATTATATGCCTGTCTGTATGTTATATTTTAGCATGAAATTATTAGGGAAAGCAATTTCTAGATTTCACCTAGTGTTGTTGGGAATATCCTGAATGAAATTACAAATTTATGTTAATTGAGCGTCACGACCCTTCCGTACCTAACGGCGTAAGAGCCGAAGCACACGGCGAGGTACGGCAATGCACCGAAATTAATTCGCCGCGCAGACGTTCACACTGGATGGCAGTGCGGTCGCGGCACCGCAGCGGAATTCCTTCTGCAGTGCAAATAACTGTGGTGCCGCTCTGGCACTGTTCCGCTAACACCCCTCCCCGCCTCATCTTGGTCCGCGTGGCGCCATGCCATTTATGTGCAGGACACCGCAGCGGGACCACTCAGGCATCGTACCGCTCCGTATGGTTCGGCTCTTATTTGGGTATTTTGCCCCAAACAAACCGGTTACAGCGTCATTAATTACGGTGTTAGTCTGGGATATGATCTACCCCAATCAATCAAGAAAAGGCTCGATAAGCAGTTTTCAACAAATTAGCGAAGAATCACAACCACCTTCAAATAACACTATAATTCGGTTAATTGTTCTGGTTACGCTGTGGGTTTAAGGTTAAACATTAACCGAATCTACTAAAAAAAGTATTTTGACTTATTGGTTCTCAAAGCTGCAAAATAAATATCAATTTAACAGCTTTTTTCGTCAAAGTCTTGGTGGGATTACTAATTTGCCTTTACGTAAATAATTAACTAAAAACCACTGAGTAATTAGTCTATCCTTAAAATAATACCAAACGTTAAGCAGCACCGTTGTTACATTAAAATAATATTTAAATTCATAAAGCGTAGAGCCTAGCTTGGTACAATTTTAGCTCTATATTTAAATTGTAGAGTGTTAATAAGACTGAAATAATACATTACTTGATATCAAAATTAAAATTCGTTATGAAAAGTCTCAAATTTAACATATCAAAATGTTATATACATTTAATAGTCATTGTTACTTCGTTAAAAGATTATGAAAGTCTTGAACTATTATATAGCCTATAGCCTTCCTCGATAAATGGGATGACTGCCTCTGTGGCGCGGTGGGAGTGTATCAGACTGCTACGCAAGAGGTCGTGGGTTCGATCCCCACCCAGGATAAAACTTTGTGTGATGAGCACGATGGTTTATTCTGTGTCTGGGTGTTATTTATCTATAATATGTATGTATTTAGAAATATATAAGTATGTTTATCAGTTGTCTGGTTTCCATAGTACAAGCTCTGCTTAGTTTGGGATCAGATAGCGTTGTGTGAGTTGTCCCAAGGTTATTATTATTATTTTATTATAAATTAATAGATTGTTAATAAATATTTTGGGACAACTCACAAAAGGTTATATGATCCCAAACTAGACAGAATCTGTACTATGACAGTCAGATATCTGATAAACATACTTATATATTTCTAAATACATACATAGTATACCTACACACAGAATAAACAATAGTACAGGTGGGAATCGACCTCTGATTTAGCAGTCAGGGTCACTAATCAAATTCACTTATGAAGCTAGTAAACTGTTTATTTTCTTAATAACTATATTTTTTTAAACTCATAGAAGATTATTTTTTACTTTTTTAGTACAGCTATTTACAAAAGTGTGTTTTTTTTTAGTTTTATAAACTTCATTTATCTAAATTACATTGGTCTATAAACAACACAAGTCTGGGCAACCGACGCTGTAACCCTATTTTCTAAAGTTTAAAAAACATGATTGTTGTTAACTTCAAAACTAATCAAAATCAAAAATCTTTATTCACTTAAGGTTCATTTCCGTGCATCGCGATCGATCGCGAGCCGCTCGCGGCTTACGACAAGCGGCTGAGGTAACTGACAGACGCGCGCGGCCGACGACTGTCGTAGGCTGCGCGCGCACTGTGAATATTGTCGCATCGGCCGCGAGCGTCAGCCGCTTGTCGTAAGCCGCGAGGGGCTCGCGATTGGCCGCGATGCTCGGAAATGAACCTTTAGAAAGCAAAGACTACATGTGTGAAAGTCGATTCTTCATTTCAGAACAAGGCAATAAAAACACGCAGCCTCTCTTTCAAATTGACATTAGAATGTTTCCTTGTTGGTAAGAATCTTTAGACCAATAAGCCAGCCAGAATACTTTCACAGCAAGATTTCTATCAATCCCTCCATATCCGCTTCACCCAATGCTATAACAGCTACCTGGGTACTAAACCCAGATGCTTATAATACCAGTATTGTGATACGATCGCCCACGTTCTTCCGAGACGTATGTTTGTAAACAATCCGTTTGTAACATGCCTTTGTTCGTTACATTTATAGCAACTTTAAATGTTTATAGCTGTTTCGTCACCTAATTCGGCTCGTTACAGACAAAGTTCATCTAAAAGACCGTTATCATACTACAATGTAATTTTTGGAACGTAGTTCCTAATCGCACGTTTTTGTTTGCGGGCTGAGAGGCTAGACAGACAAATGTCTTACAATGTGACATCGATCAAAAATCAATTTATGATTATGTGAAGCTAAAATAAGGAGGTTGTTTGTATTTTTGTAAAAGATTGTAACGTTTATTTTACCTATGTCAATTTGGCTGTGTGTAATATACCTAAATTTCAAATAGAACAATTTTCAAAATGATATGTTCTTCCAGATATTTTAAATCATCTATACTAATATTATAAAGCGGAAGAGATTGTTTGTTTGTTTAAACGCGCTAATCTCAGGAACTACTGGTCCGATTTGAATTTTTTTTGGTGTAAGTGTCATGAACATACGCTCCTCTGCTGATGCAATTATTCAAGGCTGCGGAACCCTACACTGAGCATGGTCCGACATGCTTTTGCCAATTTTTATATTTTTTTTTAGAACTGCCGTTCATTCTAGTGTTTCTTTTGAAATATTCAAGTTTGATGATACTTATACATGGACAATTATCTATCTTTAAGGTTCCAAATTTACAATAAACAACCATAATAATATTTCATACAATTCTAAAACCAGCTTGTCATTTCTAAATCGCTACAATTTTTATTTATAGTCGTACCAGTCTATAACACAACTAAGTAATAAATAACACTCTATTTTCTACTCAAAAGTAGTACTCCTTCTTAATAGCTTTGGGTATAATATATGGCATTCGTAAACATACTACAAAATGGCCGCTTAGCTTTCCGGCCACGCTTTGCACAAAGAGACTATCGGTCATAATTCCTGAAATTTTCCAGATATCTCGAGAGCGAGCTTAGTAGTGAGACTGCGAGACTACAGCCATTCATTTTCTAACAGAAGTAATGCACGAACAATAGACAATATCGATTAGTGGAAATGTGCAACCGCTACGACTTATTTGATGAGTTTGTTAAGTATTATTGCTTTAATATTGAACTCGAATAACGAATAAATAAAACACGCAATATTAAATCGATTTAAAATTAAAAAAACGCTCGTATAAGCTTGTAAGCCGATAATTTTTGAGAGAGACAAACCGCTTAGTCCAAAGCCTAAATCAATATATGACCTTTGACTTTGACATTTCATAGTCCCATAACTCAGAAGTTTGAACGTCTGTGTACTTGCATCAACTCGTATTAAATTATTTCCTATTCGCTAAGGTGCTCCTAAGTAAATAAAGTTTCTATACTCGGTTTTGGGAACTGGTTCGTTGTTATGGTTTGATTTCAAATAAAAATGGACATTATTTCCTTCGGTTACAGAATATTTTGGATTAACAGCACCTATCACGTGAGTGTCACCATCCCCTTTCTGATAGTTTTCAGATGTTTGCATAGGTTTCCTTATAAAATATTTCGTCTTAGTGTCAGTATTTAAGTAAAGAACTATCTTGCCGAACCATTTGCTTTCAGGTATACAGGGTGTAACAGAAAGGTGTGGTCAAATTTCAGTAGCGGATAGGTTATGTTATCAGTATTGCACCTACCAAGGCGCCGTAGCTGGTTGCATTGTTATTACATAGTTATAGCATATTCTTTTTGTCAATATTCAGTAGTGAAAGGCATAAGATTTATACCTCCTCTGGTACAAAATTCGATTGAATTATTATGGCATAGAACTTTTTAAGTCATCCTTTTTTAATAACTTTTTCAATAATAAATAAACATAAATATTTTTTTAGGGTACTGCGATTTTGATAAAATTATGTGTGTGCACTCAGTATCATGGGCACATACCAGCCCTTGAATATGACCACACCTTTCTGATACACCTTTCTGTTACACCCTGTATATGTTAAGCAAAGGATTTAGAAGCCTTTCTTTTGGTTTACACATCAAAAGGCGGTCAAACGGCAAAGGCCTTCGTTTACTCTATAGCGTGTCGATGACACGAGCGAACTTGTTAGCCAAGCCAAATAGAAACACGGTCATGTGGAAAGCTCTTTAAATTGCATTTTAAAGCTTAGATCAAAATTCAACCAACCAATAAGTTAAACATAGCAAGGTAGAGATTTTGAATAGATTTTGTTTGTCTGTAAAACAGTATTAGATTTGAGTGACCTTTTAGTATTTTCATGATAATGTTGATATCAGCATATTACGTATCGAATGTTTTTTGTAGTGTTTGTTTTTAGGCCAAATATGCCAAAATGTCAAAATGTATTGTTATAGTTTCGCCATGACCGCCCGTCCGTCAGTCCGACCGCAGCTTAGCTCTGAAACTGTTAGTACTGTTGTTAGAAGGCTGTAATTTTGTATGGCTACACATATAACTTACGCCGACAAGTTAAATAAAATCTTGAACTTGGGGTATCTTGAGATAGATATAAAAAAATATAAATATATATAACATAAAGAAAGGTTAAAAACGTTTAGGTAAAAGACCATTTTTAAATTTAGAAATCCGTTAATATTAAGCTTTACACTGCAAATTTTTATTAGAGTCAAGTAACCCCCCTTGCCCCGCCAGCTCAGTTAGGTATGTGAAGAAAATTAAAGTAGTAGTATATATGGTGAAATTAAAGGCGGTAGCCTAATGGCTAAGGCATCGGTCTCGCAATCGTGAGGGCGCGGTTTCGAATCCTACCCATTATAATACCGACGTGAACCCACTCCCTCACACAAGCCATTGAGCTTAACAGGAGGGGTTAACAGTATTGCTAGTAATGTAGGACCAAAATCCCACATTGCTAGTTATCTTTATAAAAAAAATAAAAATTATTATTAAGTAGGTATCACGTTGTAAGTAAAAAACAACAGAAAACCCACTTCTTAAGCCGCGTTATTCGAATGGGGAGGGGGGACTACAGAACCCTACATTGTGCGTGGCACGACATGCGCTTGCCCGGTTTTTTTTTCATTCTATTTTTAAGATAGAATAACAGAAGACACATTGTGCTGATTATGATAGAATAACAGAAGACACACAGCATAATACCAACCTTAATAACGTTGGTATTATGCTGACATATTATTATAAATACTCGCGGTCTTTCTTAAACACAGTCTTCTCGAATTCTCAGTCTTCTTACAACACAATAAAGGCTTTTCCTTCGGTATTCATATTTCATCAAAACAATCTCAGGCTTGATAAAACTATGCACCTACCTATGACAAAGCCCAATAGAGTTAAAGAATTTGGTAATATAACTTTTGACGTACTTAACCTTTCTTTTACCAAAAAGATGCGTTCAAAAGATAGAAAATTCTTTCGAGTTTAGCAAAGTAATGTTCTAACAAATGTACACAAACCAATACTAGTGTCAACAGACAGTAATGGCAGGTCACTGGTCTGTTTATGCTTTTCTACACAGTATTGAACATCAAGTACGTCTGACTCAGCCTTTTTATTAGAATGAACGAGTTAAACATCAAAGTTCGGTTTGTTGTAACCATTAAACTTTGCTTTGAGTTAGCAAAACAACAGTTTAGTCAGCAGTCAAATTGTTTAGATAAAAATAGTTTGTGCCAGCAAAACAGTCTTTATTTATAAATCTAAAAAGTTTGACTTTATGTAAACTTTTAAAAAAATATTGCACTCTGGCAATGATCGTTAGGTCTGGATGTGGCATTACTCGCTCAATTTTATTTATGGTCGCCTGGATATTGTAAGGATTGCGTTTATTGTGCGTTATTCTGATATTTTCAAGTATTTTCAATTTCATAATACCAATTTTCTAGACTTGCAATCTTAATCGTGCTATTAAGATTCCAAGTTCAAGTCTAGAGAATTGGTAATAAATTGGAAATTTTAATTTTAAATATTTACTGAATGCCTGCGGTCGTGGTCACGGGATCCCTTAATCTTTTGAAATTGTATTGTAATTATAATACAATATTTATAGTACGTAGGTAAATGGACAATTTATTTAGTTTTACAGGGGTCAAAAAACCAATTTTGATGAAAACAAAACACGGTAGTCTTATGACATCGTCAATTCTTTCCGTTTCCAATAACGCTGGTCACGATAAACTTGCTTTTATTTACTGTTACCTATAAAGTGTTTTATAGGCACTATTTGTTTGGAAGCACAAATTTATTGGTTGTAATACCATCCCCACTTATCAAAGGGGAGTAATCGTTGAGTGTCGGCATTTGACGCGTTATAAGAAAATACCGTCTCGAAATCTGATGCTTTAATGATTAGATGGTAAGGAAATAAGTCATTTCTGGAGAGTGAAGATGTTTGTAGAAATTTAAATATGGTTTTAAATAGTTTATGGTATGAGCTGGAAGGAACTGTTCTCCCTCTCTGTTGTCACAGGTGGTCACAATTCTTTGACCTCTTCCCTCCTGGAGTGGGTTATGTCAATTCACTTATTTAACTATTTTAAACAAATAAAGTCATATTAAAAGGACCCTTACTTCGCAAGTGTACTTTCGATTTTTTTGGAGGTGGATTTGATTTATCATTACATTCTTGTACCTAATAGTAAATTATTCACGAATTCTCTGGTGGTACTTCACATGCCAGCACTCGAACATCTCATGCTGTTCGTATAACGATCATTATCACTCCTAGCTATTGGAATTAGATTGTCAAAGACATTGTTGCCATTGTTTATCTCATTTATCGGCGTTGTTGCGTACGGACGTGTGCACTAAGAATACTATTTAAATTGGTAGCATTAATTTAAATGTAGGTCACATTTAAATTAATGCTTCCAATTTAAATAGTATTTCTTACTTACTTTTAGGATCGAGTTTACCTAGCACTATTAGTTGTTTCTAAGTGTGTAATATTATAGCTATGTTGGCTTAATAATACGTGTTTTATACTACTCAGTATGAGTAACAACGCGGATAATCCGATCGTTGTTGATCGATGTTGCCATTGTTTATCTCATTTATCGGCGTTGTTGCGTACGGACGTGTGCACTAAGAATACTATTTAAATTGGTAGCATTAATTTAAATGTAGGTCACATTTAAATTAATGCTACCAATTTAAATAGTATTTCTTACTTACTTTTAGGATCGAGTTTACCTAGCACTATTAGTTGTTTCTAAGTGTGTAATATTATAGCTATGTTGGCTTAATAATACGTGTTTTATACTACTCAGTATGAGTAACAACGCGGATAATCCAATCGGGAGTGTTCAGTCCTCTCACTCAGCGATGAAACCGCAAATCCCAGCCCGAGAATCGGTTTTCTAATTTGAACTCATGTCTACACCTGATATCCAGCAATATAGCATACTGACCAGCAATTAAGTGAGATATGCTCAATTTCTTCTGAAGGTAACTAAAGAGTGAGCAAAAATTTTAAATATCCAATCTGTGCCGAAAAGTTCAACCAAATGCGTCACAAATGGCCGTAATATACCAATCGCTCAAACAGAAGATCATTGAAGCCTCTGGCATCATCAAGGACCTTCGAAAAAAACGCAAACCTATCGGAGCACATTACGGTACTTAAGCAGACTATTGAGGCTTCCTGTGCGGGAAATGTTTCGTTTGCAGATTAAGCAGACTATTGAGGCTTCCTGTGCGGGAAATGTTTCGTTTGCAGATTTGATGAAGAATAGTCCGACAATATAGTACGCTCTAACAATATAAGCGCAGTTGCCATCTATCCACAGAATAAGCAAAGATCCAGAAGACGAAACTAAGACAGTTGTGGAAACAATCATCAGGCCTGATCAAATGAAGCTACATATTCGAGGTGTTAGAAAAATGACTAATGGAGATGTTATCATTAGCACTGAAACAAAAGACGACGCTGCTAATCTCAAACAGGCTGTACAAATGTCCTTGTCCGGTCTTACCGCCGGCGACCCTCACAAGCGCAAAACACCAATGATTGTTGTTGGAGTACCAGTTTCTTTGTAGGAAAAGGATTTCCTAACCTATACATGTGAACAAAATATAGCCGATAAAATACCTTCAGTATGCCGTGTGGTGCCGGCTTAAGAATAGTACCACCCCATCTCTACCCGTGGGTGTCGTCAAGGCGACTAAGGGATTTCACCCCAGAGGACGGGCTGCAGCGTCCTTTGCGTATTTAAAGCCTTACTGCGATCGCCAACCCGCTCGCCAAGCGTGGCGATTATGGCAATTACCCCCAGGATCTACATACTTGTAGGTTCTACTGGGGAGACCCGTGCCCAGCAGTGGGCCATCATGTGGGTTGATATGATGATCCATGGGTTCGTTTTTGTCCTCTACAAAATTAAACCACAAATCTGGCAAAAAAGACACCTCGACCTGTAACTTCATAATTTTAATTCTAATTCTAATTCCAAAACTGCGGATATAAACTGGTTTAAACATAATATTATTATACACAACTAGTTCTTATATTTAGTTTTGTATTTTGAATTTATATTGTTAATAATAAATATTCTATATAGGTAATACATATTCTATATAGATTTTAAATATTTTACATAGGTATTAAGCACTTTTACCGCCTGTGATACATTGATACAGGTATTAACTGGTACAGGCACCTATATACTTAAGCATTACTTTTGTTCTTAGAATTAATATGTAGCTTTGTACCTACTTATTTATTATATGTGAATTATGATTATTAATTAAGCCAACTTTAAGTAATTTCTTAACTCATAAAGTTCCCTATATTAACACATCGTACGCAAAAAACTAATCATATTTATAACTTTCAAAATTGTCATTAACTACTTACTGATCATTAATAGATCGATCTATTAATGATCATACAATAGTAATTAACTATGATTAGAACACGTTTAATATGCTTTTTTATTGGTTATGATCAATCACTTATATCTTGAGTTCATCGACTCAATCTAAAATTAATCTACAATTACATAGGCGTTAGAACACCGGCTTCAAAAGAAGTAAAGGGTCACCCGTATCTCTCGCATTCGACTGAATATTTTTCTAAGGAGGTTCAAGTGTATAAAACGTTTTTTAAGACATTATAAGCGCCTGACCTATAAACTAAATCATAGGAGTAAATCACTTAATTGACGATGTGTATGATTCATTTCTTTCTTAAAAAAGTATTACTACAGAATGTTGTAGCCATACTATTAGTAATTGCTAAATGCGAGTAAACTAAATGACCTCTGAAAGCAATATCGATAGCCAGTAATGGAATCATGGATTCAATTTTACCGTCTAATCATCCCTTAGCTACAGGAGATAAATCTTAGTTGAATGTTCTTACAACTTTAAGCTCTTAGGGCAATCCTACATAGAATACTTTTAGTATCAGTGAGTGGTCTTACGATTTATTAACTCTATCTGGATTTAAGTATAAATATAATGGATTCTCTGAATTCAATTTCGACTCATTTTTACCCGCAATGCCCACGGAGACGGTATATTATATGTGTTTGTGTGTGTGTCTATTTATTTGATTATTTTTACATTGTAGAATCGATGAAAATGCAAGTACTTTATAAATACCAGACATAATTCTCGACTGCCTCGGTGGTCTGCTGGGAGTGTGTCTAACTGCAACGTAAGAGGTCGCGGGTTCGATTCCCACACAAATTGTTGTTCCGCCTCTGGGTGTAATTTATATTCGTAACTTGTATGTTTGTAAAGCCCGCCGCGAAACAGAGCTTGTACAATACTGCGGATGTCGTCTTTAAAAAAAAACTGTAAAATATCGTTATTTCCCTAAATGTTGATTCAAGCGGAGGATGAGATGGCGTGGTAAAAAAAATCGACATGCTTTTTAATTTCATAGTATTCTCGAAATAAACTAACAACATTTTACTTCAGTGATTACTTCGACGACTTGCAGCCGCGCTTAAATAAAGAGGTTTAAATTCATGTAAATGTAACGTTGAGAGTTAAAGTTCATTTGCACGCTTTAAAACAACAAGGCTGAATTTCCCTTGCAATAATGTTTTGACAGTTACTAAGCTTCAGAGGCGAAGGGTTAAATTTTTTCTAAGGTAACCCGATACAAAAGTATGTCTAGCTGGGCAAGGTTCTACCTTTAAGATTAGGTAACTAGGATTCAAAGGGAAACCGAAAGTAATGGTGTACTAAGGACCCTTCGCCACTGCTAAGCTCAACAATCAAAAAAAAAAAGTGTTGTGAAATCTGATAGACTATTAACCCGCGCACGATCTGAAATGTTTTTTATCAAATCCAATATTTAATACTTTAACAAAATAACTAGGACAGCTGATCTTCAATAAATCTTTGCAACTGACTTCTCAATGTATATAGAGACAAGAGTAAAGCGCTCAGGTAGGTACTACATTCAAATTTAAATTTCTAAAGGATACGATCAAATATTAGTTTAGAATTCAATCGCTGTGTTCAGATACGAAAATCAACTTAATTTTGAACTATACTATCTATATTAATATTATAAAGCGGAAGAGTTAGTTTGTTTAAACGCGCTAATCTCAGGAACTACTGGTCCGATTTGAAAAAATCTTTTTTATTGGATAGCTCATTTATCGAGAAAGGCTTAAAGGCTACGACTAACAGGAGCGGAGCAGCGACGAGAAGTGTTGCAAAAACGGGAAAAATTTACGCATACGAAGTTGCGCGAGACAGCTAGTATTATAAACTTGTCCTGACCGACGGACTGATTGATAAACGCAGAGCCTAAACCGCTAGGGTCACAAACCGAAATTTTGGCAGTTGATGCCTTTTATGTTGTAGGCATCACCTAAGAAAGGATTTTTTTTTAATTTGACCCCTAAGGGAGTAATATAGGGGTTGCAAGTTTGAATGAAACTCCGTCAGTTATTAAGTTAGATGAGTGACATTTCGTATTTAACTTTTTTGTTTAAAATAAAGAAACACGTATTTCAGAGTTTTGGACAATCAATCCCTAAGGGGGTAAAATAGGAGTTGCAAGTTTGTGTGAAGTTAGATCTATAATTTTATTTATTTGACTTTTGTTTAAAATAAATAAATACATGTGTGCGTGTTTGGAAAATCAACTTAAAAGAGGCTGTAATATGGGTTGTAATTTTTTATAGAACTCCGTCAGTTTTGATGTTAGATCTGTGGAATTTTGTATTTAGCTTTGTGGAGACATGTGTTTCAGCGTTTTGATAAATCAACCCTTCAGAAGGGTAAAGTAAACTACGCGGGCGAAGCCGCGGGCGACAGCTACTCTATAACAAAAACGGGGAAATCGAATTATTACTTGTAACAGATTTTTTTTTAATTTACAAGAGACTCGACGTTTATGTAACAGAAGCCAAAAAATATATCTGTGTGTTGACTGAATATAGATAAGACTGGATAAAAATATAGATTGGATTATATTTTTTAAACAAAACAACTTTACATCAGAGCACATTGTCCATTTATGTACTCTCACTTGGAAATGGAGTTTAGGTAGGAAAAGCACTATGTTTGAACGTCCATATTTCATTGAAATCCATTCAGTGTTATGTGATTGACGTGAAACAAACTTATTGCCAAGCTTTCATAGCTGAAGTACGAAAAAGAGGTTTATAAATACTGCGAACTGAGTGGAAATTGAATGGTACTGTGATGCATTTTGTGTAGTGTGTACAAATCCAAGTATCGTATAAAAGTGCATTCTGGAAAACTTGTCGTATAGTTTATTACTATTAATGTTTTCATACATCATCATCATACATACATCATCAGCCTATCGCAGTCCACTGCTGGACATAGGACTCTCCAATTGCACGCCACGTTTTCATACTATTTATCTAAAATTAAGCTTCCGGACATACAAGTAAAACAAGCTCAAGATCTATGTCTGTATGTCTGTCTATCTGAAGGATAAAATTCAAGTTAATGTATATAAACAAAATAATTCGGGTCTGGACTTCAATTTTTTTTATCATACAAATGCAATTATTGTATTTAGACTGCCTCTGTGGCGCGGTGGGAGTGTGTCCGACTGCTACGCAAGAGGTCGTGGGTTCGATTCCCACACGGGACACCACTCTGTGTGGTCCACAAAAATTGGCAAGAAATGCCTACAAAAAATTACTTCAAATCTATAAACAAAATATTTTCAAAACACGTCTATAAATCAAAAGGTCTAACTTTCTTGCACTGACTATATACTTCCGAGCCTAGAATTACACTTGCTCTAAACGTAGAATCACGAAAATGGGCAAGGAGCAAAGTCTTACAGAACAAGCACTTAAAGGAAATAGTCCGATAATAATGAGTTTGTAGTTCTATTCCCTAAAATAATTGTATGCGATTTACTTTTATGATTGGTCATGAAAACTTATTTACAGACCTCCAAGTCAATATTTGTGGCATGCTTTAGTGGTATTCTTTAATAAAAAAAAATACGGCCTTACAACTAGAAAGTAAAGCTACAAAGACGTGCGCTAACTATCTCGAAAAAAATATAATATACATTCCATTTTGCATAAAACCCGAACGAAACTTGTCAGTGTCCGATTCCCACTTAACACTGCAAAAAACAAATTGCTTTCGAGTCAAATCGAATGGGTAACTAACAAACTTGTGATTAGTTTTTAGCTTTCTTTACTTTAATAATGAAAGTTGTTGAAAACAATAATTATTTTACTCGCTAAAGCATTTGAAACTTTTAAAATAAAACAATTGGTGAACTAAGAAATTCTTCACGCGACGTTTTATTCTGTTATAGAGATTAAAGTATTTTTTAACTCTTTTTTACTCTTTGTTACTACCGGAAAAGGAAGACAGACGACAATGATATAGTAGGCATATAAACAACTAGCTGTCCCGCGCAACTTCGTCTGCGTAAATTTTCCCCCTTTTTGCCACTTTTCTCGTTGCTGCTCCGCTCCTGTTGGTGGTAGCGTGATGTTATATAGCCTATAGCCTTCCTCGATAAATTGGCTATTCAACAGTGAAGATTTTTCAATTCGGATCAGTATTTCCTGACATTACTTGTATAAAACCGAATTCTGTTTCACATCGTTTTAAGGGTCCTGTAGCCATAATGGCAAAACGGAACCCTTACATTTTCGTCATGTCCGTTCGTCTGTCTGTCCGTTCGTATATTACAGGCACTTTTACTCAAAAACTACACAATGTATATTGATGAAATTTGGAGTATAGGTTTCTTTTTTAAGCTGCTACTTAGTTATTTTTTTTATTTTGCAAAAGTCTACGTGCTGTACCTACATCATTGGACAGGTCTTATAAAAACATTTTAAGCTTTCTAAAACAAAATTGATAAGTGAATATTTTTGAAAATATGTAATCACTTCCAAAGTTGCAAAACATAATTATGTTGATCTTTTAAACCGTATGGCCAAAAAATATGAAAAAAAAAATCATAAAGGTAACGCATAATAAATACTTTTAACTAAAAGTATTTTCAACATGATCGGATATACCGTATTTGAGTTGTTGGCGAAAAACTGCGCTTCTCAACAAAAGGACAACAGTGTCATGAAGATATGATATTCTGCTGGTGCAATTTTTCAGATGTAGTGCATTTCTTTGTAGAAACAGCTGCGGAACCCCATACTGAGCATAGTCCGACATGCTCTTACTCGGTGTTTTTATCATTATCAATATAGTGCGTGTACACGGACAAAGAATTAAGTTTGCAGGATACCATTGGTCGATTAACACCACCAGATAAAAACCACTGTGACTAGTCAAAATCGGTATAAAAAACATATTCAAAGATAAATTATGACATCTACCAATACGCCCAATCTGCAAAGATTCCTCGAGATAATTATTATAACGGAATACCTAGTTATTATCTCAATAGATAGATACGGCCCGTAGTTTCTCTAAGAAAAAGACCAGTCCCTATCTTTGAAAGGCTAATAGGGTATTTGATTGAAGTCAAATCAGCCTGTTTTTAAGAAATGTCAAAAACGACCCGCCTCGTACAGTCAGCTTCAAATAGTTAGTTACACTCAAAGTGCTCAAATAAATAGGTGCAACCAAAAAGTCAATAACTTCGTTACAAACAGTGTCCTTAAAGTTCGAGACATTTAAATCGCCATATAGATAGTTGCAATCAAAGCGCCATAAATATAGTTACAGTCATCCCGCATAAAACCTCTTCTCACTCAATCTAGTGTTGTTTGTTATTGTCTATCAGTCATATCCAATGTCAAATGCAATAGTAAGTCAAGCGGATATCTATTACAGCAATAATAATATTTAAAGTTTAAGTATGGCTACATATACATATCGCGTGAATGACAACATAAAGCATCACATTATATTCTTGAGGAATGAAGGCCTATCAGTAACTGAAATATCAAATAAATTGGGAATATCCGTAAGTATCGCTTTATATGAGTTACCTATCTTGTAGAATCTAAATCAAAATTTTATTAATAACTTATTCTGTATTTTTTTTAGAGAACCACCGTATACCGTTGGATTGAGAGATTTGAAACCGAAGGCGCATTACATAACCATGTTTCGGTTGGTCGTCCACGTCAAACAAGTGCAACATGTGATAGAAATATAGTACAGCGAGCTATTACCAACCGATTCATAAACTCCAGGAGTATCGCTGTGGAATTTGGCACATCGCAGAACACGATAAGGCGACGACTGCAAGAACACGGGTTACGCCATCGTATTCCAGCGAAAAAACCCATTTTAACACCGAGGCTTAAAGCACAGCGTCTACAGTTTGCACAAAATTATATAAATTACAATTTTGAGAATGTAATATTTGTAGACGAAAAAGTATTTTGTTCATCTGCCCAGGGACGCCTATCATTATATCGCACATTAAACACCAGATACGACGAAAGGAATGTCCTCCCTAACAATCGTAGTGGTCGAATCACCTTAGGGTTTTGGGGATGGATGAGTCAAAGTGGACCAGGAGAGCTCGTTGAGGTAGGAGGCAGAATGAATGGCGCCCGATATAAAGAGATCCTCGAAAGTGTTTTACTTCCGACAGCCAGGATATTTTTTCCTCATGGAAGAATTAGGTTTGTGCAAGACAACAGTTCCGTGCACAACTCCCGAGTTGTACAGCATTACTTGGCAGATAACACGGACCTGGAATTGATTAAGATGCCGCCTCATAGTCCCGACCTAAACCCAATTGAGAATTTGTGGGGCAAAATGGTTCAGGTTTGGGACAATACTCGAGCACGAACCACCGCCGCCTTAAGGACTCATGTCGATGAAATCTGGGAGTCCATGAGAGGAGAGCAATTTTGCTACAATGCTGTCCAATCTATGCGCAGACGTCTTTCTGATGTGATTCTCGCAGACGGTGGATATACACGTTTTTAATAAATAAAGATATTTTTTACAATATATTACTACTTTTTACAACTATGTCTTTTTTTTAAATTTTATATCCGATGAGAATTTTTATTGTTCCGGACGTTCGTTGTGTGTATTTATACTTATTTACTAATTAATATGTGTATATTTTAAATAGTAAATACGTAGAAATAAATACGTATAAATTTCTTAAATAAAGTGCTTTTAACTTATATACTCATTCATTTTAGCAATGAGGTTTATTAGGTTGAGATCTATTTTCAGCCAGCTGTTTATTGCTCGTAATATAAATATTGTATACAGCTTTGCACAAAATTCTTTACAAACAAATGACATATCAATGACGTCACGCACGAAATGAAAAGGACAGAACTACTTCTTATAGTTCGGATGACATTTTAACTATCATTGAACCTGACAGATGAAATTATATTTAAAACATATAGCAGTAAAGTTTATTTTTGTAATGCGTCGATGACTGTAACTATATATATGGCGCTTTGACTGAAACTATCTATATGGCGATTTGAACGTCTCGAACTTTATGGACACTCTGTTTGTAACGAAGTTATTGACTTTTTGGTTGCATCTATTTATTTGAGCACTTTGAGTGTAACTAACTATTTGAAGCTGACTGTACAAATTTGTATGGAATGCTAGCATATAACGTCACATTTTCTATGGTCAAATCATTTACTTTTTATGTTTCTTTTTATGATTAAAAATTAATAAAAAACATTAAAGTAATAAATGAATATGATTTTACAGAACACTTTTTAACATATTTTTACATGGTCAGTATAAAATATTTTATTTTGATAGTAGTCAAATACCCAATTATGTTAAATCTGGTTATCTGAGGAATATTCAAACGTCATTCAATGCTGAGAGCCGTTTAATCTCTTGCTGTCACTATCGCTTAAATGTGAATAGTAGCGACAGAAAAACTTTTGAGCACCATCCAAAGTTAAGAAGTATAATTTGAACATTCGGGGACAAGTTGCCGGTCCAGTAGACGACAGCCACTGACGAACAAAATTTGCTATTTAATGTCAAATCAATCAATAACAATAAATTATATTACGCTAGTAAAGTAATTATACACCTTTAAATATATGTTCACAATTTAACATGTTTTAGTATATCTATACGTTCGTAAACTTTCGCGATTTGTACACATTATACAATTGTATAAGCTACGGGTCTTATTCGCGTAAATATTTTATTTTAAGGCTAAATACCTTTGTTTATTGCCCGACGTTTCGACCGTATTGCAACGGCCGTGGTCACGGGTAGACTACCCGTCTGCCCGTCGACCAGAAACCCTAAATTCTATAATGTTTTAGTATTTAAAATCATTAAAATAAATACTAAAAGTAAATGAATTGACACCATAACATAATGACGTCATAATGGTAAATTACATACAAATATAATATTAATCACCACTATCAACACCCCGACACAGAATGGCGGCTTTTAGGCGTAGTTTTAAATTTGTGGCTAGTTAAAATCTGGCACACTTTACCACCTCCCTGTCGCTTTTAAGACGTGTCTAAGAAAATTACTAATTGAAGAACAAAAATCATATACGCACCAACTAATTTTAAACAAAATGTCGACACTTACCTCTCAGTGTACGATCACATCGCGTATTAGGTAATGTCCCTTTTAACATTAGTAGGTAGCATTACAATTAAGTTAATATATGTATTGGGTAAGTACACGTATAATTAATATATATATATATATATATATATATATATAGGTATAAACTATTATAAATTTGCATAACTCATTATTTATTAAATACGATTTTTTTTTAATTTCTTTTTATACTTGGTAAGTATGTACTAATTTATTTATTATGTGAATTGCTAGCTTGGCTTAGCATCCATACATATGTACTATACATAGGTGGTCTCATTGAAAATCAGCGTTGCAATTTTGTCGCAAAACTCGCAACAAATATGCTGAATGGGTCATAATTATGACGTGCAAACTGAACTCAGTGTTTATGTTAAGGTTTAAGACTGTTATTATATAATTTAAGGTTTTCTTCGTTTAATGTAATATCTTGACAAGCTCTGCTTATTTTGGGATCAGATGGCGTTCATCTGATCCCAAATTAAGCAGAGCTTGTACTAGGGAAACCAGACAACTAATAAAGATACTTAAATATTTCTAAATACATAAATATTATAACACCCAGACACAGAATAAACCATCGTGCTTATCACACAAAGTTTTATCTTAGGTGGGGATCGAACTCACGACCACCGGCTTAGGAGTCAGCACTAACCGCTAGATCAACAGCTACAACGATCGCTTTGTAAATCTTTACAAAGCGATCGTTTTAACGTTTTTCAAATGATTCTAATTTGACTATGCATCAAAGTGCCGCGCCACTCTCAAATCAAAACGGACCAATCAGATTTCACACCTTCCAAAAACAAACACAGTTCATTTCGATACTTTATTTTCAAGGCCACGACCAAGTCTAGAATTTCACTAACCTTTCTTCGACATTATAGTCTAGACTATAGTCGTTAGCTAACATTGAACTGTATTGTATATTAGTTGACATATAGAACTGGACCGGAACGTTCTTAGATAATAATATGGTTATTATGTTCGTGTCCCAAATTGTAAGTCGTTATGATATGAAGGGTAGTCATCATTATTTATAATAATAATATCTTGGGACAACTCACACAACGTCATCTGATCCCAAACTAAGCAGAGCTTGTACTATGGCAACCAGACAACTGATAAACATACTTATATATTTCTAAATATAAATAACACCCAGACACAGAATAAACCATCGTGCTCATCACATAAAGTTTTATCCTGGGTGGGGATCGAACCCACAACCTCTTGCGTAGCAGTCGGATACATTCCCACCGCGCCACAGGGGCAGTCTGCGTACACTAGCTCCTCGCCGTGGATTTTTTTTTACTATGCATTGAAGAAACGAGCAGGTCATGCGCCTAATGGTAGACATCACGCTGGCCCATAATAGCATCGGTGCCGCCCAAATCCTTGTTTGGCAAAGGTCTGAATGTGTACAGTGTTTACACAGCACTTTTCATTTGAGTAATTTGACTGCCTCGGTGGCGCGGTCGGAGTGTATCCGACTGCTACGCAAGAGGTCTTGCGTTCGATTCCCAAACGGGACTGACATTTCAAAATTATGTCCCCGGTCAGTGGTCAAAGTCCTAAAATTTAAAAACCATTTTAACACGCTTTTTAGGTCCTACAACTATTTTACTAGGGATGTAACGAATGCTGGATTTCCATTAGCAAATATTCGTTACATTAATAATCTTTTTACTTATGCACTACCGTTTTTATCTAATTGCTGTAGTCAAAATAATTTAAAATATTGCACTATAAATTAAAATGCAATAATTTTGTAGATAAAACCTAAAATTGTTATTATTGCAAAAAGCGAGATTCTGTAGTTTACCATCTACAAAATCATTTGGTATACAGTATCTAATGAAAAGACAATGTGGTCAAATAATACATTTCAAAGGTCCTCTCATATTTTCTACAAAACCTTAAATCGGGTCATTAAAATAGGATAAGGATGTCGTCACGCGACGTTTCCTGACAAACGCCAGGTCAGCGTTAGTGGAAATACTGGAAATGTTGGAAATAAAACTGTCGAAGTTAACTTACTGAAACTCGTTCAATTTATTTGTTGAATGAGCTCAAATTTATTCTTAGGAATTCATTAGATGCTTTGATTTACAAAATCTGAATTTTCGAAATTGTTCGTATGTTATAACTAGAATCAAATATTTAGATGTCAAAAGTGCATCGTTTAATGAAAGCTTGCAAAACGAGTTTTCCCAGAAATGAAACCAAGAACGATTTTTTCAAATGACTCTACTCTGAAAATTTTTTTGAATTGAATCGTTTTCGTGAACGCAGTTGCAGAATCCTATTAATTTTATATGCAAAAGTTTGAATGTCGGATATTACGTATTGAAATGTAACTCATAGGTATGGTCGTCAATCTCTATAATTACTGGTTTCAATTCTATTCAAAATCTATTAATTAATATTTGTCGAGGTAGTTTTATCGCGCTACCCAAGATAAGGACCAACTATGGCAAAAAAATGTTCACCTATGAAGGCGCGCAACTTTATAATAAAGTACCGTCAAAAATTAAATATGTTTGCTCATTTAATGTTTTTAAATCGAAACTTGCGCAGTATGTTGTAGGCTACTACACTAACTAATAGTTCTGTTTATAAACGATTTGAATGCATTGAATGAGTCAATTACAAATATAAAACGTTGTAAAATGAACAACTATTAATTGACTTTGTAAACTATGTTCTCATGTAAGTGACTTCTTGTCATTTTTGAGAATAAATATCTTTAAACCCAATATTATTATTTTTTACTAATTATGTGGGACTCAATTCCACATAGCTAGTATCTTTAAAATAATATAGTATTATTCTCTTTATCACAATACATACAAATTACATTTTTAAATATAGGTAACAAAAATTAAATATACCCATTTAAAATTATATTATTATTAACTTTAAATATTATATTGCTCTTTAGCGCTAAAATTACTAAATTATTTTTGAATGAACTTTTCAGCAAAGTATAAGTACAACTATACATGAAAAATAAATTAAAATGCAGACGAAGCCGCAGAGAAAAGCTACGATTTTACAAGTAATACCAGCGACTTCACAATCGCCTCATCCAATTCACAATTCGTCCCTCCCCAGAACAATCAACAAAATTAATGCAACAAAATCACATCAAACGTAATATTCCAAGCAATTTCTCTTAGTAGACAATATTAACATAATGTGTACTTTAATTAAATTTAACTATAAACATGAATATTCAGTAACTTCGACGGGACTCCTTACATACAAGTTGCCCAGTTGTGGGACCGTGCATAACTTTTTACTGTGGACATTCAGCATTTTAGAGGTCATTAGAGACCCGTGATTAAGTCAAGCACCCTCATGGCTTCAGATAGGTATAATTGTATGAACAATTTCATATATTTTATGTTTCTAGTATGATGCTGGTAAATGTTTATATTTGATACAAGATTTGGTCTTAAAACCATGTGTTATGATGTCAGATATCAAGATAAAATATGGCCTTTGTGTAAAATGATGTTAAGGTCTTCGTGAAACAGTACACGTGCTTAGCGCGCGGCAAAGCGCTAAAGCTTTCCTGGCTTGCGTCGTGCTATAGCGCTGCGTTATGTTGTTCTGACTGAACGCGTCTGAAACTGTTCAAATTCAAAGTACTCACGTCTCGACGCGCGTTAAATACGCGCATTGTTTGACGAAGGCTTTAATTTTTTTATTAAACACCGTAGATTTTGTGTTACAGAGAAAAACCGGGGAAGAGCATGTCGGACCATGCTCAGTGTAGGGTTCCGCAGCCTTGAACAATTGCATCAGCAGAAGAACGTATGTTCATGGCACTAACGCCCTTTTGTTGAGAAACGCAGGTTTTTGGCAATAACTCAATTACTTATCCAAAATAATTTTAATTTAAAGTATTTATTAAGCACTATCTTTGTAATTTTTTCCATATCTTTTGGTCACACGGTTCAAAAGTTAAGGGGGGAAGGGGGGGGGTTACGATTTATGCAACTATCGGAGCGATTATTTCCAAAAGTATTCACTCAATCAAAAAAGTTTATTAGAAACCTAAAAAATGTTTTTAAAAGACTTGTCGAATGATGTGAAACACGTAGATGCTTGCTGAAAAAAATAATCTGCTTCTGTTACAAGCCTCCCTAAAAATATTTATTATTATTATTGACCTATCAAACTATGTACCGGCTACTACAAGACACCTTTTCACCAAATTTCATTCAGTTTCATCGAGCAGTCTTTGAATAAAATGAGACAGGACAGACGACATGACATAACTATAAGGGTTCCGTTTTTGCCATTTTGGCTACGGAACCCTAAACCCTTCTCTTCCATTCTACTGCGTTTATAAAATTAGTGAGATATGAAGAGGTTTGATCTAGTATTATCTGGTCTTCTCTTCTGTGACTTATTATAAAGAACAATAAATGAGTACCTACATGTTTGTTGTTGTTTACATTAAGGTAAACTGAATATTATCTCATGATTACTCGTACAATAATAGATACTAAATACAAATCCTTATAAATTTTCGACATCCGCAAGCGATGCCACTAACAGAAGCATGCGGGATAATAAACACGCAGAACATTCAAATTTGATTAAACAACCAAAAATTAATTCTGAGCTCGGTGTCATCGTATAAACACCGTCATACTACCTCAAAACTGTACGACGAGTAACAAGAAAATCTTACCCAGCGAAGTATTAACATGTAACCACCGTATAACGGTACCATTAGAGCTACAGTTTGCATGCAAAGTCCAGTTAATCTCCACTAGTTCCACAAGAATAGCTGATGGGGTTAAGCCAATGCAAACAACTTCTAAGGAAAATAGGATAGATAACCCGGCATTATACCACATGTTGTATGTAGAGATAAATTACGGTCGACAAACACAAAACTAGGAGCTGAGCGTAAGCCGTTTTGAATAATTTTGCTGGCAGGAAGAACCGTGTGACGGTAAGGTTTTGTATTCACTTGGGACGTGTGTCATTTATGACTGCGTGTGATTTCGGTGGCACGGAAAGTCGTTAGACCTTTTCTTGTGAGGTTTTTCTATTGGCGTTATGAAAGTTTGTTATATTGACGTAATTTGGTTCACATTTTTTTCTTTTTGGAAATGTAGCTAAGTACCAACCTATACCTGTCTACCTTAGTAAAGCGTGGAGATATATTTATCTCAACGCTTCACTAAGGTAGACTTCATTTAATTAAATGAGGATTAATCAAAATGAGTGTCCATCCATAGATGCTTTAATATTCGTACCCTAATTGGTCTCAAGAATGTCTTAAATTGTATGCTTTTCCTTTTATTTAAAATACCATGTCATTTAGAAATAATATTCATAATGTTTGACCCTTACTATTGGCGCTGTTAAAAATACTTGCTGTTTTTTATATTAGTCGGGTTTGATTCCCGGTTTAGACAGGCGAATATTTAAAAATATATGAATTCAGTTCCAATATTAAAATCATCGCAAGCATCGCTGTGGGACACCATGTATACTCGTACATACCAGTTAATACACACATCAAAAGTGTCTAGGGATCAAGCATTTTTATGCGGATTTCTTGAGATTGAGATGTGGCTTTGTAATAAATTTATGATTTTATAAATTTATATGGATCCTTTTTGGTGCATTTCATAATTTGAATCAGGAACTGTGAATCAAATTCGAGTAAAAGATGAAAATCAGCTGTCAATATTTTCCCTATAAAAACATACAACGCATTGAAGACATTATTAGTGCTACTCTTTCCCTACTACTGATTAAAACCAACGTTATTATGGAGCGGCGACGTCATTTAAGCAGGGAAGAAATGCTCAGAGCCGTGGGAATGATAGAAGCTGGTTCCCGGCAACGTACTGTGGCTTTAGCTCTGAATACAAGTCAGAGTGTTATCAGTCGACTTTGGACACGTTACCGAAGCACTGGTACCGTGGCTGAGCGCCATGGAGGACGGTATCGCTGCACCACACGGAGGCAAGACCGATACATTCAAATCTTAACTCGAAGAGGTCCAACAATAACCGCCATGATGTTAGCCGTGAGACTTCATCACTCTTCAGGGAACTTAATTAGCGACCAAACAGTCAGAAACCGCTTGCATGAAGTGAACCTTCATTCCCGAAGACCGCTACGGGTACCACCTATAGCAATGCACAATCGTAGGATTCGATATCAATGGGCTCTTGAACACAGAAATTGGGCAGAAGAACAATGGCGTTTCGTGTGCTTTTCTGATGAGTCTCGTTTTGGTATGAGACCGGATACAAGACGTATACGACACTGGAGAACCCCTGGACGCCAACAGCGATTAAAATCCTGCCAGGAAGTCCATCCTTATAGTGGTGGAACCATCATGGTATGGGCGGGTATTTGGATCGGCGGAAGAACTGAGTTGATTTGGATCAGAGGCAACCTCAACGCTCAAATTTATGCTGAGACGATTGTATCAGACGTCATCGTTCCTCTACAAGTGCAAATCGGTCCCTTATTTCAGTTAATGCATGATAATGCACGACCGCACACCGCAAGAGTTGTAAGACAGATTCTCGCCGCAGCTAACATCAATGTCCTGCCCTGGCCTGCTCAGTCGCCAGACTTGAACCCGATTGAGCATGCATGGGATATGCTACAGAGAAGAGCTCTGCCGAATATGGAGGGTATCCAGTCGCAAGAAGACCTATTTTTGTTGTTGCAACGAACATGGGCGGCCATTCCACAGCGTGATTTGGATGAACTCATTTTGAGTATGCCAAACCGATGTTCTTGTGTTGTTAGTGTTCGCGGTAGAAACACGGATTATTAATTGTTTAAGTTACCCAATAAAATTTTAAAGAAAACTGTTATTTCAGTCTTTTTTTCGAACTTTAATGTTAGTGGTTCAAATGTCAAAAATCCCTTTATTAGGAAAATGGCAAATTTCTTTATTAATGCAAAGGTGACTTGGTTTATCGTTACTGTGACAAACGAAAACACTTTATTTGATGAATCCTTAAAGAAATAAAAAAAAAAAAGACAATCAGGAGAAAAGTTATTGCAAAAATATATGTTGATCCCTAGACACTTTTGATGTGTGTATTTTATGCACAAATGAGCAGTAAAAGTAAACTGTTTTTTATCTATCCCAAAAACTAGCCTCTCTTCAAACTTTCTCACTCAAGTTACCTACTATAGAATTCTATAAGCTACGGGTCTTAATCGCATTAATATTTTATTTTAATACTAAAAACCTTTGTGTAATCGCCTGACGTTTCGACCGAGTTGCAACTGCCTGCTGTACATATTTATACGATTAAGACCCTTAGCTTATAATATTCTATACTGTGTACAAATCGCGAAAGTTTACGAACATAAGTTACCTACTCACAAAATGTTCCTTAACCTTATTTTACCGTCATCATATTATTATCATGTAACATCTTTCCAGATAAGTGTCATTAGGTACATTCAGTGGACATGAAGCTTAAAAATACAAGAGAAGGGTAAATAATTAACCGTATGACGTCCAGGCCCGCAAACAATGTAGACCACAAAGTTTGTATACTGTATACACAATTACACATAGTTGTGTACATTCTTCATGATAAGACCAGTTTTAAAGAGGATTTAAACAAGGTTTAAACGTGACATCACGTTCTATGAAGACATTTTAGTTGATTATATTAAGATAGTTTGGTTACATGTTTGCTTTTTTTATTATTTAACTAGAGTTAATAACAAATTATAAGAAGTAAAGATAAGATTGTGATAGCATTAGTTTATCCGGATTCATTAAAGAATTAAAGTAAAGCGATAGGTCCCGCACAACTTCGTCTGTGTAAATTTTCCCCGTTTTTGCAACATTTTTCATTGATGCTCCGCTCCTATTAGTCATAGCGTGATGTTACATAGCCTATAGCCTTCCTCGATTAATAGGCTATCTAACAGTAAGTAAAGATTTTTGACATTATCGCGTACAAACAAACAATATTACCAGGCGTTAGTGAGTAAAGGAATGAGTCAGGACTTTGCTTTTCCTATCGATGTTCAAGAAAAAGATACTTTATACTAGTAAACCATGGTATTAACTCTGTGCATTTGGGTATAATTGACTCCCGAAATAAAATAAAATATTTAATCTGACAGACTAACTCTTAATGTATAGAAGCGGCGGTAGCCTAATGGCTAAGGCATCGGTCTCGCAATCGTGAGGTCGTGGGTTCGAATCCTGGCCATTATACTACCGACGTGAACCCACTCCTAACACAAGCCATAGAGCTTAGCTGGAGGCGTTAACAGGATTGCTAGCAATGTGGGATCACAATTCCACATTACACAAAAAAAAAATACAACCTAAAATATTTTTTATGCATAAAACTTGTTAATATTCTCACATGTTAAACATACAGACAGAAATACATTAACAGATCATTAATATAATGAAAGTACACAAAACTACTTCGGTAAGCCGGAAATGCATTATTTTTCCTTATCAAGTAACACACTATAATATATTATGATTTCCATTCATTCGCACTCTACAGTAATAAATCATTCAACCCGTCAATACATGCGGCTTGGTTTCGTTCCCTTCGTGAACGAGTCAGTGATTCATTCGAATATAACTTACATACATAGCCAGGATTAATTGGTGCTCTTGATTATTTGGTTGCAAAATTAATTATTGGGCTTTGTTAGTTTATTACTGTAGTTTCCGCAGTACTTTAACAGGAAATGTAATATTATTTATGACTTGCGCAACTTCGTCTGCGTCAATTTGCCCCGTTATTGCAACATTTTTCATTGATGCTCCTCTCCTATTAGTCGTAGCGTGATGTTATATAGTCAATAGCCTTTCTCGATAAATGGGTTAAATTCAAACCACTACTTCTTGAGATTATTTGTTTTATTGATTAAGTGGTCTGCAAAATAGAGATAATCAGATGAGAAAAAAAACATCACTAGGTTAATTACTTATGAAGCATACACATCACATCGTCGCCATGTAAACGGAATAGGTACATAGACAGAAATCTCCTAACATGCTATTTTAAAGCAATATCTAAGTTGTAATCAAAATTACCATCTAGTCTCTCATCTCTCAATTTCACAACAAAGAACTAATTAACTAAAAAACAAAAAATAAAACTTAGCATTGTTTTAATCAAAACTGACGATCAAACCTTGTTAGCATCACTAGACGAAATTCTAAACATTTTCCGATTCCAATTCAATTATTCTATATATCCTGTACTAGCTTTACAAATAGAACACTAGCGAACTGTAAACGGAACGATACGTGTGTTTCATTCAACAAAGTTAATTATAGCTAGACAACAATCGGCAGTTTAGGGTTAAATCGTTTTATCGTGAACGTTGTTTGTAATAGAACGAAATCACTTCGATTTGATTTTACCAAAGGCTTTTCAACAGTAAGAATATTAATTCAGTACTTCAATTGGAAAGTAATAATAATATTCTCCTAATCGATTTCGGCTACGACGGCCAATCTCATTCAGACTAGCCAACTGAGCAAGAGATATTATAGTGCACAAGTGTATGAGCAGACACAGGTGCACTCTCTGATCCCTTCACTCTCATAGTCTGATAAGACGGAAATTCGACACGACCGGAGAGAGATTAGGCGCAGGACCTACGACTTTAAGTGCTCTCCGAAACACGGAGGGGTTTGACAATGTTCGAAAACGGTCACCCATCTATGGACCGAACGGTGGTAACGTTGCTTAACCTCGCAGATATCTCGATCTGCTTGGTCACCACTGAGTCAGGGACCCCATAGCGAATAGAAAAGTAGCTAACCAATTTAATCACACTTAATATTATAAAGGCGAAAGTTTGTGAGTATGTGAGTGTGTATGTTTGTTACTTTTTCACGTCTAAACGGCTGCAGCGATTTTAATAAAATTTGGTATGGAGTTAGCGGACACCCTGGGTTAACACATAGGCTAATAAACCGCGGGTAACACCGCGGGGCACAGCTAGTTTTTTTATTATTTTTCAAATACTTATTCGTAAAATCCATTATTTTACGGTGTTTCTACTCAATCTATACACATATTTAAAAATATAAACCATCCGAAAGAAATTGTCTGAATGATATTGAAAACAGCATGACATTTTTTATTTACATTACGCAATATAATAGTATAATCATTGTTATCTGATTTAATCTCCTTAAAAATAACTCGGGCATCACTCAGGATAAAACTTTGTGTGATGAGCACGATGGTTTATTCTGTGCCTGGGTGTTATTAATCTATAATTTGTATGTATTTAGAAATATATAAGTATGTTTATCAGTTGTCTAGTTACCATAGCTTCGCTTAGTTTGGGATCAGATGACGTTGTGTAAGTTGTCCCAAAAAATCCACCATAATTGGTGATACGAATAAAATTGTATTATTTGTGCCGGCCATAAGGCACAAGCATTAAAATTGAAACAAGCACATCGTAAGTAAGTATTTCTTTTACAGGAAACTCACCAGAGGCGAAATTTTAAAGAAAAACAATAAAAAACATTTTAATGACACAAAAGCGAAAGCTTATAATTCTACACAAAATGTTTATCGCCTAATTGGCTTTAAATTTTATGGCTTAATAATCGACAAATCTTTAAAGATTTAACGACGAATCGTTCGTAAATGACGCCGAAGAAACGTTTCTCTAAATAAACTTTGAAGTTTTTAGGTATTCCTAAGACCCAGCAATTTTATTGACGTCGACTTCCTGAGAGGTAAATAACGTCGGTGTTCATAAAAAAGTCATGATTCCTAGTTGTAAAGACGCAAGGTCAATGGAACAACAAAACGCTAATGACTGTTTAGTTGTTATTTCGTATTTGTGTTCCTCGTATCTTATATATTTATATCGTATAATTTGAAATTCAGCAATGTCATAGTCATGGTTCCGGCATTGGTTAAAATTCCGACCTTAAAATCCATATCGATATTACCTATATTAATATTTTAAAAGCTAAAGTATGTAAAATCGAATGCAGGGGGGAACCAAGTATTTACAAACAAGTGAGCTCATCAACGCAGCCAAGGTTTCATCAAACTTACACCATCAAGAAAAATAATGGGTTGGAGCGTGTTGCGAAGTCCAACCGTTAAACTTATCACTACATAGTATAAAACAAAGTCGCTTTCTCTGTCCCTATATCCCTATGTATGCTTAAATCTTTAAAACTACGCAACGGATTTCGATGCGGTTTTTTTTTAATAGATAAAGTTATTGAAGAGGAAGGTTTATATGTATAATAACCATCCATTAAATAGTGGAGAAATAAGGAGCGGAGCAGCAATAAGAAATGTTGCAAAAACGGGGAAAATGTACGCAGACGAAGTTACGCGGGTCAGCTAGTATTCTATAAAGCGTTCCCGCGCCCTGATCTCGCTTGTGTCTGTATGTGTAACTCAGTGTAACCTGAAATATGTATGTGTGTTTGTTTTGTTACCTATCTACCTGCCTATTGTTATATTTATGTACTGTACCTTAATTAATATGTAGTGTGCGTTATCTCAACGAATAAATATTTTTTTATTTTATTGGTACGAAGTACCTTATCGCGCGTTGTGAAAGGGGGCTAGACGGAAAAAAAATCTCACCAAAAGTTGTAACGATACTTTTTGACAAAAACAAAAGCCGTGCGGCGTGCGCGTAAGATATGAACATCTAATTTGACGAAGAAGTCACCTATCGATTTGGTCTAGAGGCATAAATTCGGTACACAGTATTTGTGACAATTGTGTAGTTGTGGGTTCGAGCCTTCGGTATACAATTGTCTTTTTGTAAGTTATTTTCGTTTCGTCTTTCTATTTCACATTGAACAGTGTGGTGTTGCGAAGATTATAAAAAAAAAATTAGATAAGAACTTCGTTCCATCCGAGTGTCCTTTGACACCTCTTAAGTTTTTTTTTATATTTTTAGATATGTCTAAATAAAAATGTAACAGAAAAGTTTGGGGGCAGAATTGCTGTGACAGGTACTTGTAACTTTGACATGGGAAAAAATCTAAGGGTGTGTACCTACAAATCTGGTAAATGCGCCGTGAATGCACCACTCTAACTTTTTATGTGCTTCTTGTATGCGAGAAGCCCCCTTTTGCGGACCTCTAATATTGAGCATGCGGCCTAAGCAACAAAATAATTCAAAATTCTCGGAAATCGACTGAAACCTAATTTCAATTCTTAATTAAATTTATATTTGTACTCATTAATTTAAACATATCTACATACATTTAAATTAATAAAGACTTATTCAAATAATGTACATCCTTCTGCACACATCATTAACCGAATATGTATTATACCTATTTATATATAAAGCCGCTAACATTACGTACAAATAGAATACATATAAAATAAATGTAGGTAGGTTAGTACATATAATTCTTATCAACAAATACATTGGCAAACATACGAAGAATCAAAGCGACCTCCAACGAAGGATACCTGCCGTTTAGTTAATTGGGTACTACTAGGTACAAAGAAAGGCTCTTAATCGATCAACAGGTGTAATTAGGATTGCCTACTACTGGGCTTCAACGTTTATTAGATAAAATTGCAATGGAAACCTATAATGTTTTAATACGCTTCTGTTTACTGATGATATAGGTACATATCAATTCAAATAATGTCCTATTGCTGGGTACCGGTCTCCCCAGTAGAAGTCCTGGGAGTAATTGCTTTAATCGCCACGCTTTGCGAGCGGGTTGGCGATCGTTGTTAGGCTTTAAAATACACAGAATAAATCCCTTTGTCGCATTGACGACACCCACGGGAAGAGATGGGGTAGTAAGTAAGTACTATTCTTAAGCCGGGTTAAATTAAATTTTTGCTCACTTCCCGTCGTCCGAAAAGGTAAAAATGTTGAACTTACGTTTTGAGGGTCTGCTTTTACGCAAATGTAGAATAGTGTAAATATGCTAAAGGCATTTAATATTGATTTTGATAATTGAAATTGGCGCGCGTAGGCATTTTTGCGCAGCCATACATCAAATGCCGAAAGGAGTAGACAAAAATAAATTTAAGCCAAAAGCTATTTGCGTCAAAAGCCATTTTTATGCATGGATATTTGCGCACCAGGACATTTATGCCAAATGATATTTGGACATATAAATCTTACACCTGTATTTTTGATCATACCTAATTAATTCTTCTCAATCTCTCTTTTTTCCAAATCCTATAAGCAAACCGATCATCCAAATATTTTATTTATTTACCACATAAGAACCATTATTTCACCTATATTTTTCCTATTGTGCGTCTCGCCTCATCATCTCTACTATAATAAAATTCGAGTCCCATCTTAACCACGTATTCTTTAGGAAAATCCCGCATACGATGATTCGAAAAATACCTTGCATATTCTCCCTACAATAGAATACTTACGCATCCCCTATTATGAACATGCAAACCGGTAATTGGGAGCTGTTATACAATACGAGATCAATGATCAACCTCGGAATAAAAGCCTTATTGTGTATCCAACGTATTGTTGATTATGAAAGGTATACAAGTAAGAGAATAGATAAATTATAGCCGATGATATAGATGTATGACATCCGTTTTTATTTTGTGGTTTATTGCGTTCAAGTACGTAAATGATTGTTAGATTCGATCCTCTTCAGTCGATTGGTTTGGTTATCGAATCTCAACACTTGTAGGACCCGAGAGGCAGGCAGAGTGAAATGGAAAATTAAAATCAAATCTAATCTAATAGCTTATATTATACGCAATTATAAAGTATTGAGAGTACATCCCTACGAAAAAGGCATCTTGGAACGCCTTCCAAACTGAAGCCTCATTTACAGAGACGCGGGGCGTCGCTCATGGCGTTGGGCGTTTTTTAAAGAAAATTCTATGTTTAAATGTGAATTATTTAATACTATTCCATATTTGAATTATGTTAAACATGAATTATTTAGTACACCGCGTGCGTCGCAGCGTTGCCCGCCGCGTGCTTCGCTACACGCCGCGGCGGGCACCGCCAAGCTTCCCGTCTCATTGTATATTGCCCTAAGTTTGTGTTTACGCGTGTCGCTTCACGCGCCGACGCTCCCGTAACAGAAAAAACGTCCAATGTGATGCGAGACGCCACGCCTAACGCGACGCGCGACGCCTAGCGTCTCCGTAAATGAGGCCAATACGGTCTGAGATTTTTATTCATGTACGACGTCTATGTATATATGAAGGTTAAAAGTTATTTAATCTTAATCGACCGGATAGTTACTAAGGTTAAATTAGACCTCTCTACTGTATGCAATCCCGTTCAAACACGAGATCATTACACATTGGTTTTTGTGCTATACCATTGTTTCAGATTGCCCACGCAACGAAGTTAGACGTATAATCTAGGGAGTAATGATAATCAAGAAAAACAGTGCAGTGAGCGTTGAGGCCTGCTTAACATTAATAGCGTTGGGGAGTGATAGAACGATCCTCATTCTCGGAAGGAAACTTTACTGGCATGTATGGGTATAATATTGCCCTGTTTACTTCCGTTTTGACCATGCCCAAATTGCGCAATATCCGTGACGTAAAAGCATCAAATTATAGGATATTCTGTGTTTGACATATTTACATAATTAATTATTATCACCTAATACCTATAAACAAGCGATTCTTGTAGGTATATGTATGTGTATATACGAGTATAATCATAATCTAAATCTCGGAAACGGCTCCGTCGATTTTCGTGAAAGTTAGTATGCGGGCGGTTTCAGAGGCAATAAATCGATCTAGCTAGGTTTTATTTAGAATATCATAGAAAACAGGATTTACAAAAAGAATGCCGGTCAACCAGGTAGTGATATTTCTTTAGATAGGTAATTATATAATAATATCTTGGGACAACTAGCTCTACCTAACTAGAACTATAAATGACCATTTCTATTATTATTATTTAACTAGCCGGTACTTAACTAGTATTATAAATGAGTCTAATCAATCGTTCGATTCGATAGTTAATTAACTATCTCATCAGTACTCTTTGATAATAATAATAATAATCATAGCTTAGGACAACTCACACAACGCTATCTGATCCCAAACTAAGCAGAGCTTGTACTATGGCAACGAAACAACTGATAAACATACTTATATATTTCTAAATACATATATATTATGGATAAATAACACCCAGATACAGAATAAACCATCGTGCTCATCACACAAAGTTTTATCCTGGGTGGGGATCGAACCCACGACCTCCTGCATAGCAGTCGGATACACTCCCATCGCGCCACAGAGGCAGTCAATATAACGTTGTTTAATATGAAATTGATATCATAAAAAAAAGTAATACAAAAATGCATTTGAAATCAAACGCTTTTTTTCTTTTTTTACGAGCGACTAACACTTCGCTGATAGGTATTGGGGTTTTTGAAGTAAGTAATTAAAAAGCGTAACTCTAAGAGTAAATCTGGTAAGCGTTTAGTATGTCAATATATCTTGAAAACGCACACATTTACATCATTCATAAATACGGACTCTCGGAACACTTTTAGTACATAGTGGTCCGAGCTGGTCTGACATTTTAAGTATTGTGTGCGTTAGAGCGTGTTTACATGACGGTTGTCTTCTGTAGGTACTTTAAGTATTTTATGCTATTATTACCGAAATAAATAAGAAACAAACATTAAATTCAAAATTCTCATTACGCTTTCAAAGTGGCCCAGACAAAATGTGATCTCATTATTATTTTAAATGAACAAATAAGCCTATTATTGTCATGTCAATCATTTCGTTTATATTTGGACAACTGCCGGTTATCGCGACTCCCGCTCATTAATCAGTCCTAATGGTTTACTTTATAGTCCAAGTTCAGGATATAGGTAAATGGTTTGAATGTTTAATAATATAAGGAGATTGACGGAAACGGGGCATCGTAATAAAATTTGAGATAAAAATATTAACATTGATTTGACAAGGAATATGGGTTTGAAAGAGGATGACAAAATAATTTCTAAGCAAGTTTTTACAAATGGATTTTAAATGTCATTTTTTTTAAAGATCAACTGAATTTGAGGGGGGAGGGAGAAATTTGAGATGAAGGGAACTTTTTCGCAATAGACACCCTAACCTCTGGCTATAAACCACTGACTTCTAACGATAGAAGTCAGTGGTTTATAGCCAGAGGTAATTCGATTGGTTATTTTATATTACTGTTACTTTGTACAGGGTAGCCAGTCCGGTGTATTAGTACTAGTACCCCGTACAAAGTAAGAGCAATATAAAATGGCTATAAACCACTGACTTCTATCGTTAGAAGTCAGTGGTTTATAGCCAGAGGTAAATCGATTGGTTATTTTATATTGCTGTTACTTTGTACAGGGTAGCCAGTCCGGTTTACATACAGCGTCAGTTACTTAGCTGAGTAACTGACGCTGTATGTAATTAAAATGTAACGTTTGTGAGTGACGCTGACCGATCAGCGCCGACATGTGTCGCCTCCTCATACATAGTGTGCGTCAGCGCCGACAATCAGCGTGACTAGAAATCCAGCCTTAGTCGGTTTTTGAAGGGAACTCTTTCGCAATAGACACCCTATAAATAATATAATAACCTCTGGCTATAAAACACTGACTTCTAACGATAGAAGTCAGTGGTTTATAGTCAGAGGTAATTCGATTGGTTATTTTAAATTATTGTTACTTTGTACAGGGTAGCCAGTCCGGTGTATAAGTACTAGTACCCCGTACAAAGTAACAGCATTATAAAATGACGAATCGAATGACCGCCCTGTGAACTTTTATGACACTTATGACAAATGGTCGTCCAAATATCATAAGAAGTATTATTTTGTTGGCGGTTGTTCAGCGTACTAGTACTATGGAGGTTAGTGTCATGAACCAATATGACAGAACATCACCGTGTGATTTCTAGGCTAGTTTTTCTCTCACGCTGATCGTCGGTGCTGAGTAACTGACGCTGTATGTAATTAAATGTAACGTTTCTGAGTGGCGCTGACCGATCAGCGCCGACATGTGTCGCCTCCTCATACATAGTATGCGTCAGCGCCGACAATCAGCGTGACTAGAAATCCAGCCTTAGTCGGTTTTAGAAAACCCACCTTCGTGCCCTCGACCCTCGATCAGTGAAGATTTCAACACACGTACCTGAAAAGGAAAAATGTTAAGTTAATTTATGAAAAAAAACTTTTCTTCAAAAAGGCTAGGTGTAAGTTAGTCTCTGTGATCAATATCTGTACAGTACTCCCAAATTAATAATGCACATGCAGATCTTCGCTAATTGTCGTATTCCCGGAAACACTCGAATCATGGAATCGTAAGAGCCCTAAACAAGGCATTTGCATTTTGCACCTTGTTTAAAAGAGATAGGAGTCAATATCATGTGTGCACAATCGAAAACAAATCGGGCGTTCGGCAGCTGTCGCCGGTCAGCGAAATGTCTGTCAGTCGTCTTTATATATTGGTAGTGACTGCACGTGTTCTCTATTTGTGGAAATATATAGAGCTGCTATTACACACCCTTCTTGGTAAATATAATTTCAACATTAATTAGCTTATTCAGATTTAAATAGTATATTTTGAAAAAAGGAAAATAAATAACATATTTCACGTTTTTTTAATATTAAAAAAATAAAATACCTACATTAAATACATATTAAGTACTAGAAAAACATTTAAAAAATGAGATTTATTTAAATTAAATAAATAGATAAACATGCATAAAAAATATATACCTAACTCTGCCCATGCCATTTTCTTTCAGACGAATTCTTCCAAAATGGATAAATTTAAACGTGGAAAACCGCTTAATTCACAAGCACGGCAAATGGTATTTAATGTGTACCTTTATTTCTTAAATGAAGCCAATGTTTTCAACAGAGACCATGATGGTTATTTTAAAAAAATTCAAGACCGTGTTACAAAAGCTACAGGAATTTCGCGACGAACTTTGAGTAATATCTTAAACGAAAAAAAACATAATCAATCAAAGAAATTTTCTACACCGAAAAAAGGAAGACCTAAAAGTAGATTTCGGCTGGTACTTGATGATTTCGACTACTGTGTTATTCGTAATATGATATACAATTTTCAATTGACGCTGAAAGAACTCCCAACTGTAAATAATTTAAGAATAAAGTTGATCGAAGCTATTAATTTCAAAGGCTGTGCCGAGACTTTAAGGTTGATCTTGAAAGACATGGGGTTTAGGTTTCTGAAAACTGATAATAACAGACAATTACTTATGGAAAAACATGATATACGCCTAAAAAGGATCAAATATCTCAGAGAAATACAACAGCTGAGGAGTTCTGGTAGAAACATAGTATTTATGGACGAGTCGTATGTGCACACATCACATACTAAGGGTAAAACTTGGCAAGATAGCAACAAAAAAGGTATCAAACAACCCATTTCCAAAGGAGAGCGAATAATTATTGTACACGCAGGCAATGAAAAAGGCTTCGTCCCAGGGGCTCTAATGTTACATAAATGTGTCGACTCAGAAGGTGACTATCATAAAGAAATAAACGCGGAACGTTATCAAACTTGGCTACGCAATCAATTGATTCCCAACTTGCCTCCTAATAGTGTGTTGGTAATAGACAACGCCCCATATCATAATAAGCTGTCTGTGAAACCACCAAACTCAAACACATCTAAACCACAAATGACAGCTTGGTTACAACAACACAACATTCCGCATGACCCAAAGAAACTGAAACCCGATTTGTATAAAATTATACAAAGATACAAAGAAAATTACACAGAATTTGCCATTGACCGTATAATGGAGGAACATGGGCATAAAATTATACGATTGCCACCATATCATCCCGATTTTAACCCTATTGAAAATATTTGGTCCCAAATAAAGCAACACGTGGCCAAGAGAAATATTGCAATGACTGTGACGTCAGTTAAAGATGCTATATTAGAAAAAATCAATAAAATAGGACCAGAAGAATGGAAAAAAGTTTCTGATCATGCGGTTCAATGCGAAGATGAATATAGAAAATTTGAGCCAAGAATCGATAGTTATTCCGATAAACTGATTATTTACACAGGTGATAGCAGTGAGGAAAGTGTAAATGAACAAGAGCATAATGAAACTTCTGATGAATCTGCGATGTCGGGAATAGAGGTCTTCCTCGATTCTGATTAATTTTTTTATAATTGTATTATTTTTCTGGAATGATTAGTGCTGTAAACAAATTTGAACTGAGATTTTGATTATATTTTATGTAAACCTCTATTTGAAAACGTTTTTTTCTCCTTCTAATAAAACCTTATGTTATTTAAACCTTTTCCTCCATAATTACACCAACTTCGGTAAGACACTTGAAAACTAATCACTCCAACAATGATTGTAGCGTTTTCGCTATTTACTTACATGGAATTATCGAATCAAATTTCGTTACAGGTAAATCAAATCTGTTTTAGCACAAAACACATAATATATAAAATTAGGCATAGAGAAATTGCTCTTAACCACTCTATATAAATATCGTCTTTCGACGCTCGGGTAATACGACCGTTGCCGAACAATGACGAAGATTTCCGAAGATTTCTATGCGCATTATTACTTTTGGAGTACTGTACGTAGGTTTACAAATACGGAGCAAAGTTAAAAATCATGTGATATATGATTACTCAGCATTTCACTCTTTCGTCATTAAAAGATGCAATCAGATTTTTAAATATTAGGAAGTACAATAACTGCATTTTTGAAAGATAGAAAAATTTGAAGTCCAGACCCAGGAATCGAACCCGAGACTTTCGTATGCCAAACCGGGGCCGGAATCGAACCCCCTATCAGGACTGTTACTAGACCTCAAATTTTTCTATCCTGTCATGGTCGCAAGTTGGGCCCTCGCAAATGCAATTACTTAGTGTATTTATAAGGTAATTGGCAAGAAATGCCTATAAAAATTACAATAATTAGGAAGTACGTTTGTTACGTACGTGTTCTGGCTAAGCAAATATGGAACCACCTCTCTACGTACTTACTATGTAAATCCTTTGTTATTATTTAGTATATAAACGTAGATATTATTATATAGAATGGGGATGTTGAGTGTCAAGTCAAATCAGTCTCTTTTTATGAAATGTCAAAACGACAAGCTCTATAGAAATGTGTATGGAATATGAACCCATGACGTCATAAGTTCCTATCGTCAAATCATTACTTTTAGTATTCGTTTTCATGCTTTTAAATTCAAAAACATGTTAAATTGCAGAAGAACAGTTATTTTCAGAGCATTTTAAGATCTATTATTACCTGATTGGTATAAAATAATTTACTTTTATTGTAGTTAACTACCCAATTTAAACAACACAATAGTCGAACAGCTAGAAACTAGACACTGCAGTAAAATAATAAACAAATACTAGGCTAACTTAGTCTATTATTCGATACTGCAATATTGGACTCCGACGTGATTCGATGCCACGGACTTGGATCTTGCCTGCCGGCTCAATAATCACAAAGAGTTTATCAAGTTACGCATTTAAGCACATTTCAATTGCTCTGGCATTAGTGGGGGACTCCGCTTACGGGCTTGCCGTGGACACGGAATAAGGACTTTAGTTAGTTAGTTTTACCTGGCGACCAAGAAAACCGCACTTAGCCTCCTGAATGAATAAGGACTTATGTATTCGCGATCTTTATTCCGTGCCCACTGCAAGCCCGTACTAAATGTCAAAATCCTGTCATAATAAGAGGGTGGTGACTGAACAAATGCTTATTTAAACCCACGACATTACGCGCATCAGCCGAGCCGTATGAATTCCCATTGAGTAAAATTGATTTTTATTTTTGCTTCAAACATTCACCACTAAAGTTCAAAAATTTCAACTAAATAAATCAATTTCAACAAAACAACGTCGTCAAAATCATTTTTCTCATTAAAATCAAAACGATATTCTCAAACAAGATTAAAATGTCAAACCGTTACGAATCTTGTTACAGCGACTTTGACGAAAATGTTTAAAAGTTTCGGAATAAGAATTTAATAAATGCAATTTTGTGCGTTCAAAACTCATCTAAAGTATTATCATACTTACAATCAGTCCCTATTATTTTAACTATGAACCACAAAATAACTAAATATCGATTGTACTTCATAAACACTACTTAACATCGCGTACATCTACCGTACCATACCATTAAATCAGACATTACATGGTGGAAATCCATCTTAAATCGGGAAAAATGCATTCAAACCAATCTTAACGAGGGAACTCGCCACTCACACTTGATTTATGACACGATCATTTTTCGGATAGCGGTTTTAGTGTGGGGGGGGGGGTGAAATTGATTTAACCTAGCCCAACTAGTATTGTGTTGCAATTTCAGGGAAGTTTCAAGCCCCAAATCCCCATCGGTACGCCCATGTCCTCAATTAAAAAACGAGATACCTGTAGCAAAGGAAATAGTGACAGGTAGTCTCACCAACTGAGTGGAAACATCTCCGAACTCTTGATAAGACACCGAATCTTGGAACACCTTCTGAACAAAATGGTCCGAAATTCATTCATCGAAATCAAATCATGGTCAAAAATGGTCAACCAACGATTTCAAATTTAACGTGCACAAGCTTCAAGCAACATTGCTTCAAAATTTATTAATAAATAAAAATAATAAGTATGTTAAAATTAAAATAATGTAGCAAAGCAAGTTACATTGAGCTTTTGGTTAAAGTTTATTTTCGGTTTAATTTAATGTAGAGAACTCTTCAAATAATAAAGGTACATGGTCCTCCCTGGGAACAACAAGGAAGTTAAAGTGGTTCCTGCAAACAACATGGCAATAAAAGTGGTCCCTATTCAAGAAAAGGTTGGGAACCATTGCTCTAAGCGATTTCTGTGTCTGTTGCTCGAACGTGAGTTGTACGAAGTTTATCTTCTGCAGTCTCGGTTTTTCTATTTGCACGCACGACTACTTTCCAAAGTCTTTTGAAAAATTCAATGTAAATGCTTACGCAGTTGAGAATTGAGTTACATTTGTAATCAGTTACTTTAGCAATCTCAATATTTTGATAAACTTTATAATGATGGACATTTCTTTCAGATTGTTGATAACTTTGTCAATTGTATCGTTTTTTTATTGGATTTTTCTGAGTTGCTTGAATAAAACATCTTGTTTATTGAGTTTTTACGTAAATACAATACATCAAAAAGAAAACAAACAAGTTGATCCGACAAAAGATCTCTATTTTAAACTACTCAAGTTACTTTAATTTTAGGGTTGCCACATATAAATCTGTATAAATATTCAATACTTAGCTCAAACTACTAAATGGATTGTATGTTATACGAGTACATAGACAATTATTACAACGTGGACATAAGAACCGATTTATGAAAATTCTATCTGTAAAGAGTGAAACGAGGGTTCAATCTTACGCAGGCGAAGCCCTGGAAAACAGCATGTCTTCAAAAAATATCTCAAATTACTTTCACAAAATAAAAATAAGGTTACATCACATAGCCTTTTCGACTTCCAAAAGATTACATTTAATCTTACCGAAGCCACCATGAATACACGGTAGATTTTTGCACATCCATATTTTATTACATATCTATAAATTCAGTATCTTTCCAACCATAACTTTTCTTAAGTAAATGAAAGTGTTTTACAGAGCCCACTAGGCCTTTTCCAAAACCGCGGCGGATTTTGTATATCCGATACAATAAATAAATTACATACAAATACTCGACGATTTTGTTAGGATTCTGCGATATTTATAACACAGTAAAGGGCAATGCCACCAGTTCTTATATTACAAGGCCCAAATTAATGAATGAACTTCTTGCTTGTAGAGCGCAAGAAGTTAACGCAGAACAACTTTTTCATTTACTTTTCCCTTAAACGTTTCAATTAGTACCTAATGCAATATTTCAAATATCTACTAGAGCTTGGTTTCGTCACAAAATGCTGTGAGTACGAAAAGCAAGGTTTATACATACTTCGCACGGCAGCGTCCATTATAGACACAGTTCATAAACAAGAAATCCCTTAATATCTTCGGATCAAGTCGGTCTAACCCATAGGTTTTCCGGGTGAGTACAACAACAGTGCCAGTTATTCCACAATTAAATAGTGAGGTTAACACATCACTGTGTTTCGGTTAAAGGGCAATGTAGCAAGTGTAATTACTGGGTAAATGAGACTTAAGATATAAGTCCCAAATGAGGAACGCAGCACGATGACATTCAAATATTTGCCAAACAAGGATTTGGGTGACACTGATAGGTACTGTCGCTTACCATCAGGTG
The DNA here is from genome assembly GCA_945859575.2 of Herminia tarsipennalis. Taxonomy (NCBI): domain Eukaryota; kingdom Metazoa; phylum Arthropoda; class Insecta; order Lepidoptera; family Erebidae; genus Herminia; species Herminia tarsipennalis. Next base: position 20,969,628 of record OX243835.2, read on the forward strand.
AACAATCTACCCTTTTCTTCATTAACACAGTGACAGTAAAAAAACTAAAGTAGTTCGAAATTCAGTACGTTGGGTTGCTATCTGTAAGTTGTTCGAGCGCGTGTTGTATAAAGACTACCTTCTGTTTTTTGTTGTTCTGTAGTTCATAAAATTTGATTCAGAAATTGTACAAAAACTAATTTGAGCACGCCGTTAATATTTTCCATCCTTTTAATTTATCATAATAATTATTTGTCAAGACCATTTTAATTAAATGTACCAGTTGATTTAAATAGCTTTATTTCTGCAAATGAGTTTTCTGAAAAACGTTTTCAATAGATTTTGCTTCGACAATTCATCACTTGAGATCAAAGAGGCACCTGAAAGCTCATAAATACGGGCCTACCACAAAAGCTTCTGTCTAATGATACTCCAAGTGCTTAGCATTTATTTAATAGCACATTTAGGGTTGCTACCAGGTATATAGCTAAAAAAACATATTTCACATTTTAACCAATTTTTAAGTTAAAAATAAAATTGAAGCATTTATGTCAAATTCAAACATCTTAATTTTATAAAAGCAAATCAAAGATTGGTCAAAAATGAGGCGGCAGTTCCTCATTTTCAAACTATAATGCAGTAACACAGTAAAATGCTTGCTAGCCCACTATTGGTTTATCAGTGCTATACAAATCTTTGTTTGGCAAACATCTGAATATCACCACACTGCGCTCCAGATTTGAAACATTAGTTTGTAAGTCTCAGTAATTTCACTTGCTACAATGATTTAGGACACCCCTAATTTTCCTATCAGAATACTAACCTAGACTTTCCAAAACCAAATCCAAGTACAGATATCCGTACTCTGAGGTATTTATCGTACTTACTCGCCTCTTGTCGAAGGATTATTGGAAAGCAGGCGCGCTTAATGAGAATAACACGAGAGTACGGAGGCGACCCACATGCTGATAAATTCCTACGCATATCACTTAATGACAGTGGGGACTAAAGGGATGTCAGCGGTATTTTAGAGATATTGGAGAACCATTGCTTGGAGGAGTTATGAGTGTAGAGATGGATGAAATGTTATTTATTGTCTATTCTGTAGGGATTTTGGTGTATAAATGAGATCTATTTTGTCCAGAGTCCTTATTCACGTTATTTTTTATTCGTTTCCGCGGCAAGCCCGCGTGAACTGTCAAAATCTTGTCATAATAGTAAACAGAGAGCTGCCTTTAGAAATGCATCAAAGCGCATGCGCGCGGACGTCTTTGAGCGCACCGGGCATGCGCCAGTGCGCGGGTTTGCCGCGAGAACGAAAAAAAAGAAAGTGAATAGGGACCCGGGAACCATTCTTTACAATTAATTTAAGACTATGCGTACCTATAGGTATTACTTACATAAACCAGAAATAGGCATATACATTAAAAATATCAGAAATTTGCAATTAAATAGGAAAATGTAAGTATACCTATAGCATTTTAGTAATACATATATAAAAGGAGGAAAATGAAACCCGGGTAATTGGTAATTGGCAAGGATTTAAAATATCATCGATGCGCATATTAAAACCCATATAAATGTTTTTGATATTATGTAGGTAAGTAGGTATTTTTAAAGCAAGCAATATTCATCCTTATTTCTATACTTGTGTTGAAAAATAAGGAACAACATGGCATAAAACAAAATAAGGAGAGTACAGAAGGTAACGTTCATATAACGCGCGCAATAGCAAGGTACACATAGACATCGTTCTCGAGTGGTCTTTAATTCCGTGTCTGTGGACCATATCAATATGTACGTGGCTCGAGCGAGTAAAAATCTCAAACTTAAAAAAATAAAGTGGGTTATGCGGAACCCAGGGGTAACTTTTTTTTATTGAATCATCAACAACAAAAAAACACACATACAATTTACAATAATCATAGCGCAAATAAACCACTGAGGTTTGTCCTTATGCTACGAAGATCGTAATTTCAAGAAAACACGCACTTCTATCATGACCTAGACATTTGGTAAATTTACTGAACTTTGTTATAATAGAGCGGAGCTCAAGAAGTGGTACTCTCATCTCACCACCAGTAGTCGAGCCGACACTGTTTGACAGACTCTGTCCATTTTACGTTTTTGTTATGTGTAATTGGGGAGAAATTCCATTTCAAGATATTTCCGTATTATAGTGCTAAGTATAAAAGCATGGCTTACCGTAAGGACTTTACATAGAGCATAGAGGTATTTCGTTGGAAAAATAATTGGTTTACGTGTCATAACTTTAAGTACTGCTCTCTGTGCTTTTTCTAGTTTAAGCAGTAGGGTCTTTCTAAAACCACCCCAAGCAATACAGTATGTTAGTATAGAATGCCCTAGTGTGGAGTACACAATCGTTAATGTACAAAAATCTTCAGAAGACTCTTAATTTTTGATCACAAATATAAATTTTCTTACACGTGACACCAGAGCCTCCATTTGTTCATTCCATGACATCGTGCTGTTGATAATTACGCCAAGGTATTTCATACTATTTGTTCGTGCTAATATAGTACATTTACAGCAGATGCTAGTTCTTAAACCGCATTTGTGCGCAGTGAGGTGGTATTAAGAAGCTGGCTGTGATGTTATCCTAGGCCTAAACGTAACAATGTTAGTTTTATCAAAGTTCAGCGTAAGTAGATTTTAGTAGAGCCACTCCATAACCACTAGGAGTGGGTTTGAGTCCAGTTTTGACCTTGTACAAGTAGTACCGTGTCGTCTGCATATATTATCAGCCCGGAGTTCATTATCAGACAGGGATCATTTATGTACCTATATCAAGACCAAGGTAGGTCCGAGGACGCATTAAAATCAAAAGGTGTTTGGGCTGTTCCGGTACGTTAAAAGTTTGGGAACCGCTTTTTTGAGGTAACGTTAAGTTTCCCACACCACTAAAAATGGCGGTCTACTAATAAATATGTAGGGTGAACGCCTAAACTCTCAGTCCATACCTAGATGAAATAAAAACATAATTTATACCACACGAGATTGTAGCCTCCTGTTAATTGGATACGCTTGTAAAACATACCTAAAAATAAATTACACCCAAAATTTTCATCTCAACTCATTTTTTACAAGTATTTGTTAAAACAAAACTGGTATCCAATAACACTTCATAAAATTAAAACAAGTAGGTAGGTACTTGATTTGATATCAATACCGCAACTGTGGGTGTCAATATAAGAACGTGATACGAAGGTACCACCCATAAAGGTTAAGATCAAAGTTCATTGAGTTAATTAAATACGGAGAATAGAAGTATTGTTTTATAAAAATAATATTAATTTTGTTATAGAGTTTATTTTGAGTTTACATTAATATTACTTATAAATTCTGTAATGAAATGTAATCGGCCCAAATCAATTGGACCGATTTGGATTCGTTTTTTTACACACATATGACATAGGTATTTGAGCATTTTGAATAAATTGAAAATTTGAATGTTTGTGTGTTTGAATTTTGATTATTCAATGTGAAAATTGGCATTCACGCGGATGGCTTCACAAAATATTTATTTTGTTTGAGGAATGCGGAATTACTATGATTTTACATCGGTTTATACCAATTTCTGTAAAGTAAGGATCTTGACAGAAATTGATTATGAACCGATGTAAAATCATAATAATTAAATAAAAAATAAAACGATTAAGACTACTTGGACCTACTTACCTAAAACCTAAACCTTCCCAGACAAATATGCAGTCGAATAGCGAAAACTCTATCGAAATTGGATTACTAGCTTTTGAGAAAATCGGTTGACGACAGACGTACATATACAGGAAGTTACAAAAAAAGATGTGGTCATATTCAAGGGTTGCTATGTGCCCATGATACTGAGCGCACGTACATAATTTTATCAAAATCATTTTAAAAAAATATTTATTATTTTTTTCATTCGTTTATCTATGAAAGTTCTATGGCATAATAATCCAATCGAATTTTGTACCAGGGGAGGTATCATTCCTATGCCATACGCCTTTCAGTACTGAATTTTGACTAATAGAATATGCAAAAACTGTGTAATAATAATGCAACCAGCTATAGCACCATGGTAGGTGCAATACTGATAACATACCCTATCAACTGCTGAAATTTGACCACACCTTTCTGTTACACCCTGTATACATACAGCTCAAACAGAGAAGCCTTTTTTGAAGGCAGTTAATTACCAATAATACTACTAATCAAAATAGTTTAACGTAAATTATACAACTGTAAAAATATTCTACGAGAATACTCGTATATTGGTAGACTTAATAAAATTTCAATATCAAATTAATACCTTCCAACGACTATGTAAATGAGTGATTGAAGCTTAATTGCTTTCCAATAGAGCTAGATTTAATAGTTCATTTCTCCAGAGCGAAATAACTAAATAAAAAATATGCAAAGCGTCAAAACTAAATTAATTGGTTTGTCTAGCCACCTTATTTGCAACCAATTATGATTGGGCAACAACCGCATTTTCATTTTCAAGTGTAAAATGTTATCTTTTTAGGGTTCTATACCTTTAAAGAACTACTAGCTACTACGTGGGCTAGTACTGACAGGGAACCGGTCTAATTCCTTGTAATCATATATGTTGGAGCGTAAGCAATTATAAAATAGTAAAATGTAATGTCAAATATGTCAAGAAAAGACAAAAAACGGGCTTAAGCATGTCAAATCATGCTAAGTGTAGGGTTCCGGAGCCGTTGCCGTATAAAAAAATCCGATTTGTATAATTGTTGCCGTTGCCGTATAAAATAAATCCGATTTGTATAATTGCACCAGCAGTAGAGCGTATGTTCTTGACAGACATGCCATGTTGTTGAGAAACGCAGTTTTCTGGCAATAACTGAAAGACGGTATAACCGATAATTTTTGAAATCATTTTAATTTAAAGTGTTTGTTATGCCTTTTTGATGTTTTTGAACCCAGCTTTCTGACCAAAGTATTACTTCTTTACCACACGAATGTGACGCAATATCAAAAAAATCAGTCTTAATAAAGTACTTGCGTTTTTTCTTCCCTCTTGGACTATTAGACTATTGATTGTATTTTTTTGAAATCATTATGTATACCCTAATGATTTCAAAAAAATACAAACAAAAGATAGAACAAATGGTCCAGTTTTCTCACTATTACTATTATGGCTTATCTCATTAAAAAGCCAATTGACCAAATTTAATAAACAGAAATCCTATAGTCATGAAAACATATTTTTATATGCATGGAGGTTTCCACTGAAGGCCTACGCCGCGACGGCGCCAACCACTACCGCTCTATCCTCTAATAGATATAGAGATTGTTCTATTATTGGGATTGCAATCGTACTAGTTGTGGAACTTGTGGACATGGAATTGAATTATACGAATATTATGTAAATGCTGAGAACGCGGTTTATGTCATCGGTATTCATGTATTAGCGAAATGCTAAGACTGACTGGTATTATTTAAGGTCGTCCTAGTCAATGATTCTATCATACAAACGCGCATAAGTGAATACTCCTCTGTTTATTGTCATAAGTTAAAGGCTAAAATAAATATAAATTCGTTTTTTTAAAACTAGGCCTGTAGGCAGCCATAATTGAAAACAAATTAATATTTTGGTATATTAAAGGTACTTTATGATAAAACGAACTGATATTAATTTTCAGATTTGACTTATACCTCGTACAGAGGAATAATCACTTATGCGCATTTATATGTCAGAGTCATCAACTAGGACGACGAACACGCCGGAAAATGCCCGTGCAAACTCAATGAAGGTATATCCGATATTATCAGAAATTAATTTAGTTTAAATTATTTGTTAAGCGCTATCTTTGTGATTTTTTTTCATATATTTTGGTTACACGGTTCTAAAGTTAAGGCGGGGGGGGGGGACACGATTTATGCAACTTTCGGAGTGATTATTTCGTATGGTTCTGTTTCATGTATGGAAGGCCCCCCCTAAATATATTTATTATTTAGCTATCAAACTAAGTAGCGGCTACTACAAGACACATTTTAACCAAATTTCATCAAGACTCATTGAGCAGTCTTTGAGTAAAATGCCTGTGACATACAGATGGACAGAGACAGACAGACAGATGGTCATGACGAAACTATAAGGGTTCAGTTTTTGCCATTTATTAGAATAGAACATACGGATCGGACTCGCGTACGATGGTTACGTGCCATTATCTATCTATACACAATGTTAGGCACTATATTATAATACTAGCTGTCCCCGCGTTTCGCCCGCATAGTCGATTTTGCCCCCTGAAGGATTGATTTATCGCTTTCGATCAAAACCCTGAAACACGTGTTTCCTTATTTACAAAATTTAAAAGGTCTAACTTCAAAACTCAGAGAGTTTCATATAATGTTGCAAGCCTTAAATTACCCCTTAGGGGTTGATTTTCCAAAAACGCTAAAACCGTATGTCTTTATTTTAAATAAAAAATCCAAGTACGAAATTTCACACATCTCATTTCAAAACCGCCGTAGTTTATACAATCTTGAGACGGAGTTTTACATAAACCTGCAACTCCTATTTTACCCCATTAGAGGTTGATTTTCCAAAAACGCTGAAACATGTGTTTTTTTTTATTTTATGTCAAAAAGCCGAATACGAAATTTCACAGACCTAACTTCAAACTAACGGAGTTCCATACAAACTTGGAACCCCTATTTTACCCTCTTAGAGGTAGATTTTCCTAAAACGCTGAAACATGTGTTTTTTTTTATTTTATGTCAAAAAGTCGAATACGAAATTTCACAGACCTTACTTCAAACTAACAGAGTTCCATACAAACTTGGAACCCCTATTTTACCCTCTCAGAGGTTGATTTTCCAAAAACGCTGAAACATGTGTTTTTTTTTTATTTTATGTCAAAAAGCCGAATACGAAATTTCACTGACCTAACTTCAAACTAACGGAGTTCCATACAAACTTGGAACCCCTATTTTACCCTCTTAGAGGTTGATTTTCCTAAAACGCTGAAACATGTGTTTTTTTTATTTTAAACGAAATAGCCAAATACGACATTTTATAGATTTAACTTCAATTCTTACGGAGTTTCATACAAACTTGCAATCCCTATTTAACCCCCTTAGGGAACGATTTTTTCGTCGTCAGTCAGTCAGTTAGACAGTCACTCAGTCAGTCAGGCAGTTAGTCAGCCAGGACAAGTGATTATATATGAATATATAGACAGATAGACGGACAGACAGCGGAGTCTTAGTAGTAGGGTCCCGTTTTACCCTTTGGGTACGGAAACCTAAAAACGAATCAATAAAAAAAAATGGTCAAACATTGTCTAATTAAACAATTCGCACACAATTGAAATATACTATAAAAATCGGTCAAAATATTTATCAACCGACAGCATTATGTTTCTGAAAAAATGTCAACAATACAAACAAAGCGCCAAATAAATTGGACCATCGAAGAAAGTTAAACGCAAAAATAATATCAAAAAGAGTTTTTCTTGAATCTTTATTCAATAGATGTAAATTAGAAACCTTGACTACTTATAAATTAAATATTCATTTAGTCAAGAAAAAGCTAATAACTTGTTAATCCGACTAATACTACGAAACTGAAAGTTTTTGAAAATGTATTGATGGATGGATTAATGGTATTTATTAAAAAAAAACAAATATTACCTATAAATGTGAAAGTAACTTTATCTGTCTGTTACGTTGTCACGCTTAAACGGCTGAACTGATTTAGATGAAAAGGGAATGCCCATAAGCAGTATCGTATGTATCTAAGTTGGACCACAAGTTGATTAAACGAATAATTCTTGTTTCTAATTATAACATTTTTATATAATGATATGGAGTCTCACATTTTCCGGATTAATAAAACGAAAATATTAGTCTTTCAGTTTATTTATTTAGTATTTTTTCGTATGAAGTTATTTTTAACGGTGGTAACACTATTACAAAAATAATATCGTAAAATCGATTAGGGTTCTTATCGATTATTATTATTTAATTATTAGAAAGTTCTTCATATCAACCCATATGATGGCCCACTGCTGGGCACGGGTCTCCCCAGTAGATCCTGGGGGTAATTGCCATAATCGCCACGCTTGGCGAGCGGGTTGGCGATCGCAGTAAGGCTTTAAGTACGCAGAGGACGCTGGTTCTTGTAATTATATTATAAATATAAATACATTTAATTGTTGCACACCGTTTGAGTTTATTTAAAAACGAAAACATATTCTTTGATACCTTTAGATTGAACCGGCTCGTTTAAAAATAAGAACATATTAATGAATTATATTTTTTTATTATAATTCATTAATATGTTCTTATTTTTAAACGAGCCGGTTCAATCTCGAATAATCGATTTGTATCCTATAGGATAGTTATGGCAACACTGAAATGTAATGTCACTTGTTTGTCTGTGCATTATGCTTGTTTGGCGCCGGCGCATGAAAACAGTTTAAAGCATAATAACAAATAGCTTTTGTTATTTCTCGTGTTGTGTATGATATTGTGGTTACGTTACGTGAGCTTACTCCATATACATAGTGACAATCAGAAATATTTTGTGAGACAGAGACTCGTACCAATTGTGAAGTGATTGTGAGATAGAGACTCGGATTATATATCACTGCAAAGCCGAATTCATAGTCATAAACTGGTGTTACACATCATGTGTAATACATAATTAATACGCAATATCATAGTTATGTCCTATTTAAAAAAAAAAATGTATGTAAATATTTCGATTTTCGAAGTTCATCCACCCATTTCAATTAAACCCGGCAAATTAGGTAAATCATTGTTGTTTTTTCTGAAAGTATATATTATTGTCTTTATAAATCAGTAGTAGTAGTTCATCTTGGCACAACAAAATTTGTAGTGATACTAAGTTCCATAGTCACTTGTACTTTCCCCTTTGGTATGGAAATAGTTTAAGTCCCAGGGAAGGACATAGGATATTTTTTATTGCGATAAACAACATCCACGCGGGCGAAGCTGCGGGTGAAAGGTTGTAGACTGTATTAATCAAACAACACCAGAAAAGATAGTCTACAATATTTCCCCGCGCTATATTTACTATAGACTAGCTGACCCGCGCAACTTCATCTACGTAATTTTTTCCCGTTTTTCAACATTTTTCATTGATGCTTCGCTCCTATTGGTCGTAACTTAATGTTATATAGCCAGTAGCCTTCAGTAAATTAGCCATTCAAAAGAATACTAAAAGATTTTTCAATTCGAACCAGTAGTGCCTGAGATTATCGCGGTCAACCAAACAAACAAACTCTTCAGCTTTATAATATTAGTAAAAAAGATAAAAATAATAATATACAAAGTTTCAAGGTTTAGTCAATATTTTTTGTAGCAATTCATACTTTAGCTGCATTTTATTTATTTATTTATTTAAAACTTTATGCACAAAGTTGTACAAAGGTGGACTTAATGCTAAAAGCATTCTCTGCCAGTCTACCTTAGGGTGATGTAGAAATGGAATGTGTGAAAGGTGCAGTAACCTAATTGTAAAATAAGAACTTCCTTATTATTCTTACATAATACACAAATAAAACAATATAACTATACAATACTATACATACTTACAAAAATACATACATACATACATATATACCTACATACATAACTATACAATAGTATACATACTTACAGCAATACATACATAGATACAGACTAATATTTATGTTACTAATGTTGTGATGATTCAGCTGATCCATCAAGGAATAAAGTGCGTACCTTCCATTTAAAATTAAGGCGATTGGGTGCATTTCATTCGCAACAGACGTGTTTTATTAACAATGCAATATGATTAAATATTTAAATAATATAATTCAAACTATACCGCGGTGTCAGTAGAATTAAGTCGGTCGCGAGTGATTAGTACCTACCTATTATATACATAGACTGCAAGCATGAACTATTATTACTGTTACAGCTGTTAAACCCGATTTGTGTTTTTGTGTTAGTGATGTCTAACCCAGAGTTCAGCCCGTTTGGCCGTAAGCAGACCGGACATGGAAGTCCTCTACCAACGCCAGCGCAGCAAGTTGAAAAGCAATCTTTGCCCACGGAATATAAAATGCCCACTGAAGTCGTATCTACTCCGGAGATCCAGAAATGGATGGGGAGCATTGACACCCTTTTGAATGAAGTGTGTTCAATAGTCTCAGAAGGAAAAATGAATTCGGACCAGAAACTGCGTGTCACTAATCTTTGCCGTAAGATCACTAGTGGGACATCTCAGATGGCTGTTTTATATCAATCATTGAAACAGAAAACAATACAGGCTCATACAATCATTCAACATCTACAGGAACAGCTGGCAGTAGAAAGCTCTCTTCAGCAATTCAAAGAAGTCGTTGAAAACAAATTAATCCCTACACCGAACAACTCTTTTGCTGATATGGTAAAAAAAGGTGCCGATAACTTTATCCGTCCAAATAATTTGAGTTCTGTGGCCATCTATCCCAGCGATAAGACCAAAACAAGTGATGACACGAAATCTTTAGTGCAAAAAATAATTTCACCTGAAGAACTAAAACTACGCATCCGTGCCCTGAAAAAAGTAAGAAATGGAGGGGTTCTTATCAGTACGGAGTCTAAAAATGACATTGAAAAATTGAAGAAGTCTGAGAAACTTGCCTCTTCTGGCCTTACTGTAGAAGAACCTACGAAACGCCGCCCTAGGATTGCTGTCATTGGTGTCCCTGTAGCCCTCAGTGAAAAAGAAGTATTTGACTGTGTATTTGAGCAAAACCTTGCTGATAAATTTCCAAAAGAAACGCGCGAGTCCTTTCTAAAGACTATCAAATTAAGTCATAAATCTGGAAACAAAAGCCTCCCAACATGTAATTATATATTGGAAGTCCCGGCCAACATAAGAAAAACTTTGATCAATCAAAGACGCATTTTTATAAATTGGACGTCATGCCCTGTGAGAGACTTCACGTTAGTCACCAGGTGCTTTAATTGTCAGCAGTTTGGTCACGCAGCTAAGTTTTGCCGAGAAACCAGTCCCACTTGTAACCACTGTGGAAATCTTGGCCATTCGTCTAAGGAGTGCAGCAATAAAGATATTCCTCCAAATTGTGCAACGTGTAAACGTTTTAAAAAGAAATGTGACCATCAAACTGGGGATACAAGTTGCCCGGCAAAAAAATATGCAGAAGACAAATACATCAATTCAATTGATTACGAGACCGCCTATAATTAATTAATTATTTAGTAAGCATATAAACATCATCTATTTTGGCTAATTTATTGGTATCTTATAAACTATCCATATATTTTGTTACTATTTAATAAAAATCATCTTGACCTAGAAATAATTGTATGCGCTGCATTAAAACCTTGAAACTGACATACGTAATATAACAATTTTTGCCCTCATTTACAGTTCAAACGATGCAAATATTTTAGTGTAATAGATTATGTACAGCGTAATATGACACTTTATTTATAATCATTTACTTTTACTCTTTATGAAAATATGTAGTTATGTAAATATTATTATGCAATTTAGAAACATTAATTCCTATACGTTTATAGTTAACACTTGAGATACAGGTTTATGTTTAAACTAGTTCAGGGTATAGCTAATAACAATTTCAATTAATTATATATATCACTAATTGTAATACCTATTGTAATTTTATTTTTAAGAATTAAGACTTGTCGTGTAGTGACGTGACGTGTTGTCTCTACTGCCCAATATGTGTATATTTTTGTAAAAGCTCTTTAAAATTACTTTTATTTATAATTTTACTTCAAACATATGTATATCTAGAAATATAATATTTTATAAGTATGTCTATCAGTTGTCTGGTTGCCATAGTACAGGCTCTGCCTAGTTTGGGATCAGATGACCGTGTAGGTATGTTCTAAGATGTTATCATATAACTTGATATTATAATGTATTTATAAAAAGTATAAAAAGTGTAAAGTGTAAATACCAGTGAAGCTCGTAAATAAAGAAAAGATAATCATAAAACTTCATAAATAATGTAGAAATAGCTTCATAAAACAATAATGTTTTGGCAGCAAGTGGATGGACGTAAAACAGGTTTGTTGTAGCATTATGTATATATATATATATATATATATATATATATATATATATATATATAATTATAATTATATACACTTCCCAAAGATTAGTCGTCAAGCAAGACTCAGAAAAAGTATTGTTTCAGTTTTTAAGTCTATTGTCTTTTTCTAAGATATCGTAAACTCCATCAAAATCCACCAATGTATCCAGGAATTGGTGAATTTTGATGTTCGTTTAGCTAATCATATCAAGTTTTTACCCGACTGCGCAAGAAGGAGTGTAATGTTTTTCAAGTGGTTAGAAGTTATAGGAGGGTTATTTTCTTTGGCATTCTCTAATACCGAAATGGCTTGATAGATTTCAGCTTGAGAGGTATCGTTAGATTCGTCTCAGTTGTTAGAGTGACACTGGGTGTATCAAAACAGGAAAAAATAAAATAGGGGACTTAAGCGCCAAAATAATTCAGTTCAGTCAGCAGTCGTTATTCTTGTTTCTCATGGATCAGGTACTTTTTCAGACTATTTGTAGGTTATAAGAATTTCTTCTCAATGTAAAGAGTTACCATTCTAAGGATGCCGGGGAACATGTGTATCAAAAATTCAATCACCTCTCACAGAGAGGAGGAAAGCCAGTGAAAAAACCATAAGCTGATAAATAATGCTAACTTAATGCAATAAAAATGTTGTTGCAAACTACATTAAATCGTATTATAAATGCGATAGTTGGGATGGATGAATGTTTATTATTCAAACACAACAAAACGGCTAAACGGATGACGTTTGATTTTTTTTATAAAAGTTGCGAAAACAGGTAGTATAACTATATCGAAATACTTCACAAATTTTAGAGGTTAAAATACAAAATTGCCGATTAGTACTGAATAATTAAAATCGTGTTTTTTCAAAGATGTGACATAATTATTTAATCAAAATATTTACCCTCATTGTCTATCGGAAGTTCATTTTTGCCTTTGCTTAGGATCTAGATGTTTTTGCCATGTAAAAAATTGTCTTAATCACGAAAAATGTTAGTCAGTTGGAGCAAGATCTGGTGAGTACGGAGAATGACATATGGTTTCGAACTGCAGCTCCTCTAGAGTTATAACGATTTCTCGTGCAGTGTGAGATCTTACGTTTTCATGGAGCAATAATAATGAAGATTAATACACGAATCGGGGCTGTTTCACTGTCAGTTTCACCATCATTGTTCGTAGTCTGATACCGCGTTAGCATTATTGTTGGCTTACCCACTAGGTACTAAATCTATCTATTGAATAACAATTGAAATTCTAAAATTTAATGTTGCACATTTAAAAAAGAAAAACCTAATAGGTATCATGTGAAAAAAGTTTCACTCCAAAACCACACACCATGAAGGTTTAATGTCAATTCAAAGTAGATACTTTGAACTTTTTTTCATAACTATAAAACAGCAATTTCTTTGATTTACATTGACTTTTAGTCAATATTATCTGTCTCACTAATTGCATTAGAAAATTCACAATTGAGATAACTTGTTAATTTGAAACTCGATTAATTTAAGAAACCTGGCTGGAATAGAGTTACCTTTTTGCAATTACGGATTATTTTAATTCAACACCTAAAAGGTGTTCTAATTTTCCAATGATGAATTCGTTTAGGTTTAATCAATAGCCAATGTTTTAGAAACGTTGCTAAGTTCACGCACCAATAACATTTGCACATTATAAAACAACTCAGACACGTGTTTATACATAACTAGCGGTCCGATCTAACTTGGCACGAACTTTTTGTCCACTATCCTATACCCTATGTAGAACCTCGATTATCCGAACCCTTAAAATAGGCTAGTTTCCTAAGTAAACAAAAAAAAACTAAAATACTAATTAGTAAATAAACCTGACATTTGGACTGCCAACAGTTAAGTTCCGATTCAATTTTGTGTTATATTGGATTTTTTATAATTGATCATAAAAAGCAAAAGGAATGATTTGACAAGAAAACAATATTGACGTTATAGACTGCTATTTGTAGGAGATCTCTTTACCTATAAAATCTGCGTTTTGAATTAAATCTTAAACAGTTGTTGTTTTGACTAATTGAAAACTAACCCACTATCCGATCGCTGCCTTCGGCCGTTTTCAATAATCTAACTATCGATGTCGCTCAGCGCGCTATGCTCGGAGTTTCTCTTAGGGACAAAATCAGAAATGAGGTGATTCGGCAGAGAACCAAAGTTATCGACATAGCCCACCGGATTAGCAAGCTGAAGTGGCAGTGGGCTGGCCATATTAGCCGAAGAACCGACAACCGTTGGGGTAAACGAGTTCTTGAGTGGAGACCGCGGCTCAGCAAACGTAGTGTAGGACGCCCTCAGACCAGGTGGAGTGATAATTTACGCAAAACGCCTGGCAGGAGCTGAATGCGAGAAGCCGAAGATAGAACAAAGTGGCGTGCAATTGGAGAGACCTATGTCCAGCAGTGGACTGCGATAGGCTGATGATGAACTATCGATGGATTTGGTTACAAGAGATAGAATTTTGACATAAAATATGTCAAAATTCTATCTCTATGTATAAAGCTTATGTCAAATAGTAGCCAAATTCATTGATAGACAGATTATTGAAAACGCCCGGTAGTCTACCCGAACGCTCAGTTATCCGAACGTTGGCACGAATTTGTTGCTCACTGTCACCATAGAGTACGTAAAATAGCTGCCGCTAAGCGTATGGAGCATATTGAAACGCGTTTTGTTTCATCGAGTGTTGTTAGTCCGCTGACAAAAAAAAAATCGTTGCAACCGTTCGTCATTTCATCAACGATTGGTGGTCGCAGTAAGGCTTTAATGCACGGAGAGGACACTGCTGCCCGTTCTAAAACGTCTGGTCGTCCTACATCCATTAACTTAATGCTAAAATATTATTACTCATGCATGGAAAAACATGGAGTTTGATTTTACCTATTTCATGTGTTAAAAATATTCGGATTTCATTATTATCTACAATATTGTAACACAATTTAAAAGAATTACAAGTCTTTTATATTCTGTAACAGAAAATGTTTGTTTATAATTTAACCAATTCAGTCTAAAAACATATGTAGTGTTTTTGAAGTATGAAATAGATACCTCAAGCGAGATATTCTTGTTTGCTATGTTTGTCGTAAAAAAGAAATCGAAACTATAAAACAGCTGAAAGAATAAATTACAAAACTGTTTTCCCTGTCAGGGCAACGCCTAATCGAAATCTTTTACGAGCATCATAACACGGGGTTTACGACAACCATTTGTAGGGAAATATGGCCGCAAATCTTATCTGATTAATTCCACATATCAGTAATATTTAGAAGACTCAATCCCATTTCCCTAAAGCTTCTTACGGGTACCCAATCAAGGAGCTTCAGAAACCGAAATGATTTAACGTTCAATTACAAATCGTAATCAACTACCAACCGTAAGCAAATAACAAAAAGGTTGGATTCCTAGATATTATTATATTGTTATTATGGAAATATAATATTTTATACAGACAAACTGTGTAAACAGTTTTGTGGGACAATGATATTGTATGTATTTATAAGATGCATGTTTAATAATATTCAATAAAAAAAAAACTTGCATAACCCGAAATTAAAATCTTTTTGTTTAATGCCAAGCCACAAACGAACCACACAGAACCAAAATCTTCATAGCATTTAAAAGGATTTAGATCAAACGTAGCTGTGAATTATCCCAATAAAACAGTTTTCTAAGAGCTAAATGAGCACATTAAATCCCCGACACCTGACACAAAAGCAGTAAAACAGCTAACAGAGTATCATCAAACATTACATATAAAGCATTCCGATTAAACCTTAACTAATATATATAGGTAAGCAATTCTTGTAGGTAACCTATACAAGCCTTCTCCGAATTTGCTGACTGATTTGATTATTTTATTAAATTTGGTATGTAGATAAGCTTTTTTTCGACGTTTTCTGTTTTTCGTTTCGTAAAAGTTGGATTATTGATTACAAGATCACCATCTTGTAAATGTTACAAGGTTCGTTGTTTCTATTCTTTAACCGTCAAATCTCCGAGCGAAGTTCGGTCTACCCCAGGTCTACTCTGTTAGTCTATTAAAAGAAACTAAATTCATTCAATCACTTTATTTGGACCTTATAAAGTCATAAATAAATAAGCATCAAATTTATCAAATCCCTTTTTCCAGGGGTTGAAAACAGTATAACAGTATCAAGTGGTTGTTTTCCGTTATTTTTCACCTTCAGTATTCGGATAAAGAATTTGCTGGTTCACAAAGAGTTTCAATACAAACTTCGACAACGTTTTTAAATGGGCGACTTCAGAATTTACGACTTTTGAAACGAGGAGGTTGCGGTAAAGCTATTTATTTCATGATTCACTGTATTTTTCTATAGGTAATAATATGCTATGATTATTCATTTGAATGGTTCAAAGCTTAATTGGTCATTTAAAGATAAATACATATTTACTTCCCGACGTTACAACCGTATGGCAACGGCTGTGGTTATGGGCGTATTAATAAAGCTTAGGTTTTTAAAACTAGGTACCCTTAATTTAACCAGTTGCGACATTGAGCTTCACGAATTCAACCCGTGACCACAGCCAAAGCTATAGGGACAATTATAATATACACTATAGCATTAAAAACAAAAGGAAACCCGATTTCACGCTTATTGCCTCACCACAGAAAAGTCGCTAATATTATTTTTCCAAGGGAATAAATCGTTCGTAAAAATATAAATGTTAGGAATTAGGCAATCTTTTTTATTACTATTCATCGTTATATTGTTCTAGAAATACGAATTGTGTAATTGCCTCAAAATAACAAAGTGTTTTATTGTTATAGCCAAAAATGTTTACAGACATAAAAGTTGTGTAAATAGGCCACTACACATTTATCTACACGTATGTAAACAACGAATTCATAAACATCGTATTCGATAGTTTAGTTGTTAATAAATGATCATTTCGATACGATTATTCTGCTATTAAAGCGGTAGACTAGAACCGCAGATGATACATAAACTAGCCGCCCACCCGGGTTTGCCCGGAGTTTTCTAAATAATCCATACACTTTATACTTTTTTTTTTTTTTTTTTATTGCCTGTGGTTGGCAGACGAGCCAGCGGCCCACCTGATGGTAAGCGGTAACCGCCGCTCATGAACTACTGCTAAAAGCTCTTAAGGTCACCCTGGCGCTTCGACATGCATATATTTTACATAATATAAAGTATCCAGGAGAAATTATCTGAATGATCGTGAAAACTGTATTAAAATCCATTGCGTAGTTTAGAATATCTAAGCGTACAGACACTGGAAGCGACTTTATTTTATACTATAGAAAGATAGCTGTGTAACTTTATACGACTCGCATAAAAGTTGTGAGTTGAAACTAATTTTAGACGAAACCGATCAGTTACATCAAAGGGCTTCGAGAAATCGAATGAAACTAACACAGCGAAGTATTGAATGGTAAATATTCTATTTGCTGATTAAATAAACGAAATGATGAACTCCTGAGCTAACAGAGTTGGAACCCGTTCAAAGATTTCATTAGAAAAGGTGAGGGGTTGAAGATTGATTAAGTCTTGGATAAGGCAATTTGTGTATGTATCAATTACTAGTTTAAGTCTCGAGGCTTATATTGCGTGTTATTGGCACAGAATTGAGCTATAAAGTTCGTCCCAATAAGTTATCTACCTATGACACTTACCGTCCCTAAACCTAATTAGGTAATTCAAAAGCAAAACCATAACGCAGCTAACATGCCTGCATACGATCTACTTTCAATAAGAGCTTCAAGATGCTTTTGATTGTTAGAAGCAAATTGTTCCGTTCTCTCCAAAAATGTACACCTATTGACATCTTAACGTGTCTAGAAACACAGTTCATTGGACTTCAATCCTAGATGCTAATATTGTAATAGCTATTGTTTCACTAGTTGCTTTGAAGCGCCACAGCTCGTTCACGTAAGTAATAAAGACAAACGATGCAAGAGAGATGCAAGATGCACATCGTATCTTAGACAGACAATACCATTTAAGCCGCGCTCTGACACCGTATAGCAACCAAACAGTACGACAAATCAGAGCGTCGACGAGACATTCCAGACGAAACACATAAATACTAAAGTTATAGAACAAACGACCACCAAGTTCGATGACTTTATAGTAATAATGAAACGATTGCAGACATGCTGGTTTCACACTTTACGTTTTAAAATACCGATGTTTCTTTATTTTTACTTTTCTCTTTATTGTTTCAATTCCCACAACATATATATTGATCTCAAAAGTATCAAGACACAACATAACAAACACTGTTTCAAAAACAATGGCTTTGGAATTGAGTGAAATAAGTCATATGTAATAAAAATACTTCACTGATAATATCAACATTTAATCGCGATAGCATCGTGGTCCACTGACCATCGGAGCAATTCAATCGAATCACCGCAACACCACTACGGGCATAAAAATTATCGTAATTTTTTTAAATGTTGCAATCACGCGATAAATTCATTTGAGTAATGTTTCAAAAACAATTAAACTGAAATAATACTTTAATATATAGTTTTACATTTATATGAAGATAATATAAATGATAAACTGGGGGTTACACAAGGTACATTCGTTCCGTGGCGAATTCGATAACGCCGTACTAATCGTTCGCAAAAAAATGAAAAAATGTCTATGGTCTCCACCGCAAACGTCAAATTCTATACTTTAATTCTTTTTAATTAACGACATCGCTTTTCGAATGAGACTTTGTCTAGCCCCCAGGCTACTCAATTTTAACCTAATAGGTGTCCTCATGACATCCATATCCATTAATTGTCGTTAGTTGACATTGGTCTATCGATATTTTCAATCTAGGGTGAAGTGAACCAACATAGAAAGTGCCATATCTACCACATTAATATACTGTTAGTTACTAGAAACCCCACGGAAGAGGGATGACTCCACGGTGCTTTATCGAAATGACTAAATAATGGTATCTTCATCTATATTCATTAAAATGTTAAACGTGCGTAAGTACCTACATGCTTGGTAGCGGGATGCATTTAGTGAAAAGGTGTTTCTAGTGGGCGCTACTTAGTTTCATAGCTAAATAATAAAAATAAATATTTTAGGGGGGGGGGGGCACTCCATACAAGTAGAAGCTGAAATATTATTTTTTCGGCTAATATCAACGTGTGGCACATCATACGGCAGATCTTTCAAATACTTTTTTGATTGAGTAAAAGTTTTTGGAAATATACGCTCCGAAAGTTGCATAAATTGCCCCCCCCCCCCTTAACTTTTGAACCGTGTAAACCAATTAATTAATCAATTTTATAACCTAAAATTATTTTAGACATGCGGTTTTTCGGCTATAACTCAATGACGGTGTATCCGGTCATTGAGTTATAGCCGAAAAACCGCTTTTCTCAACAAAATGCGTAAGTGCCATGAACATATGTTCTTTTGCTGATGCAATTATTTAAAGCTGCGGAACCCTACACTGAGCATGGTTCGACATGCTCTTGCCCAGTTATGATAATAAATGTACTTATTTTGTTAATGGAATCAATTAAAAAAATAGTGGGTATGTACTTAGTGCAGTATCATGTGCACCTACTACTAGTACCAAAGTATCGTGGTTTGATACATATCACGATACTCGCTTAGGTACTATACTGGCATATATGATACACTAGCAGTCCCGCGCAACTTCATATGCGAACATTTTCCCAGTTTTTGCAACATTTCCCATTACTGCTACGCTACGATCAATGTAGCGTGATGTTATATAGCCTATAGCCTTTCTCGATAAATGGTCTATCCAACAAAAAAATATTTTTTTAAATTCGGACCAGTAGTTGCTGAGATTGCCGCGTTCAAACAAACAAACTCATCAGCTTCATAATATTAGTAGGATAGGCCTTATACGAGGCATGCACATTGACGTCAGTCAGTAGCAAAAATTGGCCATCTATCTATTGGTATTATAGATAAAACCGTTATATTTATTATACCATGTCGTAATCACAACTGTATTACGAATCTAATAAGAACAAAATAAACATTTCCCAATAACACAAATCTCATTTGACCTCATTCTGTAACTCATAGTTCACAATCTATAAACCTACTTGCCACATCCAACCTTTTTATTAATACCCGTCAATACATTAACCTATATAAATAAATTATTATTATGTTTTCTGATGAACTGTGCGTATATTTGTGTCTGTAAATCAGTCCATCTAAGATCCAGTAGCTTTGAATGTGTGCTGTTTCATAGTCCATAAAATGTAGACCACCCAACTGTTTATGAAAAAACATAAGCATTTCATAGGCGTTTCAATGTTAGACGTAAAAAATGCGTTAGGATTTATTTGCCTTGTAATTTATTACGTAGTTTTTTTATAGTGTTATGTAAGTTAAGGCTGTCACAAGGACAGAAATTACTAACTCTCCGCTTCGAATGTTTATCCTGATTCAAGCGTTCATTTAAATGAACAAAATCAAATGACTAAAGCAATATTACTGCTGTGTGGTACCGGCTTAAGCCGTACAGGCACTATTCTTAAGAATAGTATCACTCCATTTCTTCCCCTAGGTGTCGTCAAGGCGACTAAGGGATTTCACACCGGAGGACGGGCAGCAGCGTACTCTGCGTACTTTAAAGTCTACTACGATCGCCAACCCGCTCGCCAAGCGTGGCGATTATGGCAAATATGTACCTACTGGGGAGACCCATGCCCAGCAGTCGGGCATTATATGGGTTGAAATAAATATAAGCACCTACTTTTGCAATAACAAAATAACAGCATTCTAACCGGAGTTAAAACAGGTGGAGTTTGTTCAATATGTAGGTTAAAAAAAAAAAAAAAAAAAAGGCAACTCCCGCATTAGGGTACAAGCCCTGTGTCGCGGGGGACTTTACATACATACAAGTCACGAACACAAACACCCAGACTCGGAACAACAATTTGTGGATCACACAAAGTGGTGTCCCGTGTAGGAATCGAACCTACGACCTCTTGCGTAGCAGTCGGACAAACTTCCACCGCGCCACAGAGGCAGTCGTCTGTGGTTGCTGTGTACAGGTAAGTATGTGTTTTTTTTTTTTATGACACCAAATAAAGAGACGAGCAGGTCGTGAACCTCATGGTAGGTGTCCCGCTAGCTCATAGCAGCATCTGTGCCGCCCAAATCTTTGTTTGGCGAAGGTCTGAATGTCAGCGCACTGCGCTCCTCATTTGAGACATTAGTTCGTAAGTCTCATTTTTACAGTAATGTCACAGTAGTGCTACAGTGCTTTACAACTGAAACACAATGGTGTGATAACATCACGTTTAATATTTAAAAGTGTACCTAAGATAAGCTATTGTACCTATACTTTTATGAATAAATTTTATTAGTATTATTATGTTTGTTTAAATTTTAATATCTCGGCCTTTGCCGGGTTTTTTACGGGAAACACGGGACGAAGCCGTGTTATATTATTACTATTTCACAGAAGAATCTGACACCGTCTATGGCTTAGACCTACCACCGGTTCAGATTCTATTGTAATAGGGTTTTTGCTTTTCGGCTGCATATATTTGTATGCATCTCGGATGATTTCAGACGAGCTATAGACTAAAACTTACGAAAACTTATTTATTTACAAATTCTAGATGTATTAAGAGCAAGTTTCTGACTATCTGTTTGTTCGGGCTAACCTCATTAACTTCTGGGCGGATTTAAGTAAAATTTTGTTTTAAACAGTTTTATATAAATGTACTAGTTTATGCCCGCGGCTTCACCCGCGTGGTGCATTGTTACCAAAATATTTTAATGGCAAACTTTCATACTAACTTTGCACCCCCGTTTTACAAAAATCCTTTCTTAGTGCTTCCCTACGTTATTAAAAGAACCCCTGTGCAAGTTTATATCCCTTATAGTGTAGGCGTTGAAATGTCAGTCAATCAGTCAGCTTCTCCTTTTAATATATAGACAGTGCGGTCGTTGCTTGAAACTTAAGGTAAGTACTTAAATATAATACCTCTGATGTTTCTATCTCTTTTGTCTACAATAGCTACTAGCTATAATGTCCACTAGCTTGCCACTTTAGTGGTTTAAAATCCATTTAAAGTCTGAACTATGATGACTCAACCGTCTAATAAAAATGCCAAAAGCTGTAATAAACTTAAGAGAAATAACATTTTTAAGAGATAAGTTTATTGCCCACTTTGAACAGGATTCTTTTCTGCTAGAAGTAAATAAAATGAATTGGTACTAGCTTTAGTAGTAAGTACTGTTAGAAGTCACGTACGACAATAACTGTTATAGATCGTTATGTACTGCGCCAACAGGTTGCTAGATCAGACTGAAGATTATTATCGTACCGTGCCCCTTTTATAACATTATAGCCCAGGAAAATAACATAAATTAGTGTTTATACTATACTAGCGGACGCCTCGCGGTTTTACCCGCGTAGTTCCCGTTCCCGTGGGAATACAGGGATAAAAAATAGCCTATGTCACCCGGGGTTAGAGTAGCTTCACAACGATGAAAGAATTTTTCAAATCCGTCCAGTAGTTTCGGAGCCTATTTAATACAAACAAACAATCAAATCTTTCCTCTTTATAATATTAGTATAGATATAGATATAGATTAGACTGGTCTTTTGGTCTAGTGGTTAGTGACCCTGACTGAAGGGGTCAATCCCCACCCAGGATAAAACTTTGTATGATGAGTATGATGGTTGATTCTTTAACTGGGTGTATTATCTATTATCTGGTTCTGGGGTCTAATAGCCATAGTAGCGTTGCCTAGTTTGCGATCAGATGGCGTTGTGTGCGTAAAAATGTAACGAGATTTCGAGATTATGTATGTATGTATGTCTATTTCTTTGCCACACTCGACAGCCCAAACGGATTGACAGAATTTCACCACGTGACACCTCACGTGGTGAAATTCTGTCAATCCGTCCGACACAACTATAATATATAATAGAATAGGTGTTGAAAAATCACAAACAGAAATACTTTTGATTCTCTGATTACGATTGATTCTACGATTTGATGAAGATCTCACTCTTAAGTTACCGTTTGATTGTTCTGCGTCAATATTTCTTATCAGACATCTTTGTACCTATGTCACCAGTTCTATAGATAATTTATATAGTCAACTTACATAAAAAAAATGTTAAGCCAACCCTCAATAAAAACTTACCTCGTTAGATGATTTGTTCCTGATTCGTCATATTCCAAATTGGTCATCTTCCAAACACGACACTTTCCAAACTAGTCATATTCCAAACTAGTCATATATTAGATTCGTCATCTTCCAAATTTGTCATACAATGTACATTTGCCTGCACAAATTAATTCAATAAATCCTTTGTGGTAAATTGTGGAGCTACCGATATGGAAAAATAAAAAAAGTACTTTATACAATGTCAGAAACAGATTTCTTAATGTGCGAAAATGCACATATGATAAAGTAAGCGATGTTTTGATCCCAGAACAGCTATCCAAAGATTTTTTAATTTGTAGTGGACGGACTTGACGATAAAATTTTAATATTTTCATCGCCCACTGCTTTGGACTTTCTATCAAAGACTGAACATTATTACGCTGATGGTACATTTAAGGTTGCGCCACCCCCTTTTAACCAACTCTATAGTCTTCATGCAAATTTGGAGTCAAGTGTTATAAATTCATATTTTGTACCACTCGTTTATGCGCTTTTACCAAGCAAAAGTGAAGAGATTTATCGGCGTTTATTTTTCCTTCTAAAAGAAAGGTTTGGTTTAAATATCACCAAGTTTAAGTGTGACTTTGAGTTAGCTGGTATAAACGGTTTTTTATCAGTATTTCCGAACGCAACAGTAACAGGATGTTATTTCCATTACCAAAAAGCCTTATGGAAAAAATCTAAGGATTGTGGAGCATTCGCTACTGAAGAAGGCAGATTTTATACAAAATTATGTGCAAAACTAGCTTTGTTACCTAAACAATACGTACCGGAGGCATACTTAGAAATATTCAAACGAGATAAGGTTATTTCATAATTATTTTGTAAATTTTTGGATGCTAAAGATCACTAGCAATTTATTTTGTGTTGATGAAGATTTCCGCACAAATAATGCCGTAGAAGGTTGGAACAACAGAATTAACCATAGATTAAAGAAAAAAGGTTCATTGTATTTATTTGTAAAAAAGATGAGAGAAGAAGCACTACACCAGGATATAAGAATATTTTTTTTTTTTTTTACATTCCAACCAAACGCACCGCCGACGAACTACAGAATTAAATAAATTTACAAAAGAAAAGGAGATAGTACAGGATTTTGTAGATAAAAAAATAACTGTTGTGGAGTGTCTGAGTAGGCTATGTGAAGTATAATTTTATTAATGATTTATTTTCTCTAAGGAGAATACTTGGTTATTTTATTGCAAAGAAAGTGTGTTTGCTTTTAACATAAATAGGTATATTTTAAATCTTAAAAAATGTTTTAACAAGAAATAAATTTAGTTACTTACATTATTGTTACTTTGGTTTTTATTAAAATTCAGTTTGACTGTACAATGACAAGTTTGGAAGATGACGAATCTAATATATGACCAGTTTGGAATATGACTAGTTTGGAAAGTGTCGTGTTTGGAAGATGACCAATTTGGAATATGACGAATCAGGAACAAATCCGTTAGATGAGCACTGAGTGACGAGACTTCACAAAGTTATCACAGTTTTCACGTTAATAGTGAAACTTATTTCTAATCAAGTCTCGTACTTACCTGAAAAAAAATACAAAAAAGGTTATTATCTCAATTTATTTCAATCCAAAGAGTTCATTTTGTAAATTATAACTGGCCTGTTGGTCTAGTGGTTAGTGACCCCGTCTGCAAAGCCAGAGATCATGGGTTCGATCCCCACTTAGGGTAAAACTTTGCGTGATGAGCACGGGAGTTTATTCTGTATCTGGGTGTAATTTATCAATAATATGTATGTGTTTAGAAATATATAAGTATGTTTATCAGTTGTCTGGTTGGCATAGTATAGGCTCTCCCTAGTTTGGGATCAGATAACGTTGTGTGAGTTGTCCCAAGAAGAATTTATTTACGTGTTAACGTCTTATAAATCGATGTCCGGGTGCACGCACGAAAAAGTGTCATAGACACGCTCCGCCTGCTGATAGGCTGACTGAAGTATAGTGACCGTCCGGCGCATGCGCCTGTGCTCGACATGCGATACAATTGGGTAAAACAAAAACGACTGCCTCTGTGGCGCGGTGGGAGTGTATCCGACTGCTACGCAAGAGGTCGTGGCTTCGATCCCCACCCAGGATAAAACTTTGTATGATGAGCACGATGATTTATTCTGTTTCTGGATGTAATATCTATAATATGTATGTATTTAAAAATACATAAGTATGTTTATCTGGTTTCCATAGTACAAGCTTTGCTTAGTTTGGGATCAGATAGCTTTGTGTGAGTTGTCCCAAGATATTATTAAGATATTATTAAAAAAAAAAAAAGGAAAACATAGTGTTAAATTATCATTGAGCGTTTCAATGTTTTCATTTTTTTTTTAAGTGGTAGTCTGTAAAGTCGGCTTACGTACGATAATTTTACGTGACAACATCATAAGAAAACATTCATGACCATGTCTGTGACAGATTTTCTGTCACAGGCATGGTTACTAAGGGTCAGTAGGTATAGTAATAAACATTGATGACATTGAATAAACAACAAGTTTATTCAACGTTATCAATGTTTTCTTATGACGTTGTCACGTAAAATTATCGTACGTAAGCCGACTTTACAGATTACCACTAAAAAAAAAATTAAAAGACTGAAACGCTCAATGGTAATTTAACACTATGTATTCGATACGTGGATATGTAATATTATTGGAATTGAGTGATTTTCACATACGATCTATTAGGGCTTTGAAATAAATTTATGAACAAATTCAAATATGTATGTTTGTCTAATATTTTTTCCGAAACTGGAGATCGCATTGTGACTATTCTTTTTTACCCGATTGCGGAGAGAACGTTAGTACCTACCTACCTATAAATCTTACGAGTGCTGGCATTGCCCTAAAAAAAAAAGATTATATAAAAGTTTTATTTCGTTAGTACATTTTTGATGTCGGTTTTTTTAAGTTACTTTTTATCAAAATATAATTTGCCTCTATCGGCCCACTGCTTCACATATACCTCTTTCAATGTAGGTACACTCCTGCGACAAACCGTTCTTATTGGTTCCACTTGGTCTATAAAACTCTATATTATGATCATACATACAGATGTACCTGCCTATAAATAAGCTCTCCAGTAATTAAGTTAATTCAATTTAAAATATCTAGGCTGGGATAGTATGGATAGTCTGTGTGTTGTGAAGAATAGTTTATTTATATTCTGAAAAAGTACCTACTGAATATTATATACACATGTTACAGATATGCAATAGAACAGAATAGACAAATCTACGGCTCCAAAAAGTTGTAAATAATATGAATAAAATATGAACACAAGTTATCTACGAATCAATACACTCTCATACCTACGTATATAGGAATCTACACTATCTTTACATAGTATAATTATATTGTTTTTAAGAACCGAATGCGAAATTTCGCTGACTCACTCCTACGTTTTAGTCTATATCTCAGATGTTATATAAGCTAGGACAACGTTTTATACACTAAAACCTTCCCAGAGAAATATGCAATCGAATTGTGAAAACCGCATCAATCCACAAATCTGTTCAGTAGTTTCTGAGAAAATCGCGTACATACATACATATATACGGGTCAAACAGAGAACCATCTTTTTGAACTACGCAACGTATTTCAATGTAGTTTTCAGCAATAGATAAAGTGATTCAAGAGGAAGGTTTCTATGGAACGGGATCCACGCGTACGAAGTTGCGGGTTTAAGCTAGTAATATTATAAATGCGAAAGTTTAGATGTATGAATGTATGGATGTTTGTTATTCAATCACGACACAACGGGTACACGGTTAAGGACGATATTTAGAACAAACATAGATTAAAGTCTGGAATAGTACATAGGTTTTTTATCCCGGAAAAATAATCAAGTGAAATAAATTTGTTTTTCAAAATTTTGACGCGATCGAACTGCTAGTATAATGTGCCTATCCTTTATTTTATGTTGTTGGTACTCGTTTTGAACGAAGAGGTTTACATTTTGTTACAAAAACGTACTATAAAATCTTCTAAACGGCTAAACAGTTATTCAGCATACAAAGAAACACGGACAGACATTCAGAAAAGATATTTTAGACTTACGATAAACCTAATATAAAAATATTACTGAATTCCGTACACAAATGGCTGAACAAAATTTGTGCAAAATGTTCAACTGGTTCAACAACGAGTTGAACATATTGCAACAGAGTTTCACAATCTAAGTTGAATAAACAGTACTATATTAGGATTTCCTGAGTTTATAAGGTAAACTCGGAAAATGCTTTAAAGGATTAAATCAATTGACTTTTGCTGGCTGCGTAAAAAAATCACGATGTAGTAACAAGGGTAAGGTTAGTTATAAAACAAAGGCTTCATATTTAGTAGAGTTCGAACCCTAGCCATGAATTATATAACCCCAATAACATATTCATCAAAATATCAATAAAAGTGATATATTAGGGACCAAAAATTCAAATCAAATATCTTAGAATTTTAATTCATATTAAAATTCGTTGGATGGAAAGCTTTAATATAAAACTACAAAATATAGACATTATTTTTTAGCACACAGGTTAATAGCTTTTATTGAAAACAGTTACAAATAATTTGAGGTATTTTTAACATTTTGGTAAGCTCGACATGTATTAACTACTTATTCATAGCACTCGAAATGGAATCCATAAATTCTACTTTAACCCAATTTCCGTCGTTCAAATAGTTTCAAAATTTAAAACCCTAAACCGATGGCTATGCTTTAGTTCTAGAACCATGACCTAAACATTTACCAATTCACAATAAAAAGGCACATTTAATATAATTAATTGTCCTTCCTTCTTTGAAGTGTTTAATAATAACATTTCTATAGTGTTTACAGCGATAATGGCCGGTTTGTGTCACATGGGCCACTACGTGTTGGCTTCGGCTCCACGCATGTCTCCCAAATGACCGGGACTCAATAGTCCCGTGATATGGAAACGACATACAAATAATAATTATAATAATATCTTGGGACAACTCACACAACGTCATCTGATTCCAAACTAAGCAGAGCTTGTACTATGGTAACCAGACAAATGAAAAATATACTTATATATACACATTACACATACATATTATAGATAAATTACACCCAGACACAGAATAAACCATCGTGCTCATCACACAAAGTTTTATCCTGGGTGGGGATCGAACCAAAAAAATAGAGTAAATCTCAGGTACAATGCAAAAAATACAATATTAATAGCTTTATAAGCCGCTGATTAATTGTATTAATATATACTTTTCTCAGTTGAAAATATACCAAAAAACCGTCCGAGAGACTAGACAGAGATTTAGCACTTAATCACTGTTACGTAAACGTACTAAGGCCCAATGACGGGCTTTACCTCACAGTAATCAATCAACTTTTGAAAATATTTACTTTATCAATCTATCAATCGTTTGTTTGGACACCGATAGCAGTTTCAACTAGTCTATTGATTGATTCACAGCAAACATCAGTTAATTACTTACTGGCGTAGATTTTGTTTGACATCCGAAAAGTTTATTTTTTTGGGTTAAAGCAAATTATGTATGGTTTGCCGCACTGCCGCAGTACACAGAATAATAGATTAGGAGAATACAAGATAATTCAATTGGGCTGTGATAATATATATAGATGACATGATATATCCCGTCAGAGAACTACGATTTGTGCATACGTTAGCGGTACCGAAGTCTATAATTTTATTAAAGACTAGCGGACGCCTCGCGGTTTCACCCGCGTAGTTCCTGTTCCCGTGGGAATAAAGGGATAACAAATAGCCTATGTCAACAGGGGTTAGTGTAGCTTCACAACGATGAAAGAAATTTTCAAAACCGTCCAGTAGTTTCCGTTCAGTAGTTTTTAATACAAACGAACAATCAAATCGTCCTCTTTATAATATTAGTATAGAAGTATAGATATAGACTAACTGACCCGCGAAACTTCGTCTGCTTTAATTTTCCCCGTTTTTGCAATATTTTTCATTGCTGCTCTGCTCCTATTGGTCATAGCGTGATATTATATAGCCTATAAGCCTTCCTCGATAAATGGGCCATCCACATTTGAATTATTTTTCAATTTGGAAGTCGTTCCTGAGATTATCGTTTTGATGAGTTCAAACAAACAAACTTCAGCTTTATAATATTAGTATAGATTCGTATGATTTGAAATTGTTGTATACATGAGGAGCGGTCAATGTAATTGGCATAGCAATATGAAAACATATATTTTCTTTTGACCTTTTTGTAATGATCGACGATCAAAAACTGATACTACTGCTTGGAAAAACTTTGCAATTTGCTAATAATAAACTTGTGAGTTCGACTTCGACTATTGTTGTAAATCTGTAGAACCGGCCTTACACGTGCCGGTGTGGCCGGTGTTTTAGTACAGTTACTAAAATCAAACCCTAAAACACTTGTATGTTTTGTTGACTTACAACAGTATTATAATGTACTGACTTACCCCTAGAGACAAATAACAAGACGAATCATAAACACAAGCCCGATGTTGAAACAGCAATAGCAACATTCACATACGAAGTTCCCATATTGAATTGGTCTCAAGACGGATCACTTGGTCTACCAACATGCAACACTTCTGTTTACAGACCAGTAACAATTCACAAGAACCGTATTTTGGTTCCAACAAACATAAACCGCAAACTTGATCATATTCGCAGCGGTTGGGTTTTGAGAACAAAGTACTTTAATAGACAACTATCCCTATCTAGTGACGTCAATTGTGGTGTTTTAGTTTTTTTTTTTTTTTCAGTTGAGCTAAGGCAACAGTTTCCACTCCTGATGATCCTGGGCCACAATAATCCATTGTTCTTGTTTTAGTAGTTAACAAAAATGGAAAAACATATTGCAGGCATCCATGATGTAGTCTGAAATTATTGCCAACAATTATATGGCTACATCCATACTAATATTATAAATGTGAAAGTAACTCTGTCTGTGTCTGTCTGTTACGCTTTCACGCTCAAACACTTTATACATCCATATCAAATTTCATCAAAAACCGATTTTGATGAAATTTGGTACGGAGATAGTTTGAATGCCGGGGAAGGCCATAAGATAGTTTTTATGCGGGCGGGCGAAGCCGCGAGCGAAAGCTAGTATAAAATAACACTACGAAATAAGTACTTTAATAAATAATGTTTAATTTCATTGAATTCCTGACTTCATGAACTGTACCTTAGAATTAAAAATGTATGGTCTGTGTAAAACTGTGGACCTAATTGCTTAGTGGTATAAAATGTCAACTGTCTGCTTCCTAAAATAAAATAGTTGTGTTTAAAGAGGGGTTAACTCCATGCGTTAGAGAGGAGCACGTTAAACTGTTCACCACGACACCACTTTAAAACATAAGTATTTCTGTCGCTACTATTCATCTTAAAAAGAACCTTTTCATTAAATGACGGTGTTTTACACGAACAATCGGAATATAATGCAATACTGGGAAGATCAAGAAGGGCGCGGTCAATCTTAAGAGTAATATCCTGCTTAGGTTTTCGGCTACATTTCTATTAATAACATTTTCTACATTTCTTACTTACTTCTAAATGATTTAATGGCTTTATCACGAACCTACTAAAGATGCCTTGTGGTCTACAAGTGTCGGGCGCATAAGCACAAATCATAATTTGATTTGTCTACTTGGTTATCGCTTTATCACGGACCCAAAATATTTAATGTGATATGCATTTATATTAAACTAGCTATCGCTTGCGACTTCACCCGCGTACATGATTATACCCCCTTAGGGGTTGATTTTCACGTATTTAAATAGACCAAATTTTCATAGATCTAGTATTAAAACGAACGGAGGTTCGATCAAAGTTGCAACCCCCGTTTTACCCCCTTAGGGATTGACTTCACGTATCGTAACACATATTTCTTTATTTTAAACCTAAAAGGCAAAACGAAATTTTATAGATCTCAC
The DNA here is from genome assembly GCA_945859575.2 of Herminia tarsipennalis. Lineage (NCBI taxonomy): Eukaryota > Metazoa > Arthropoda > Insecta > Lepidoptera > Erebidae > Herminia > Herminia tarsipennalis. The sequence goes on from OX243835.2 coordinate 21,000,829, forward strand.
TTCATAACTCACAGAGTTTGATACAAACTTGCAACCCTTATTTTACTCCCTTAAGGAACGTTATTCCGAAAATAATTTCTTAGTAGATGCTTCAACATAAAAAACATAAATAACGGTATAAGCCCTGCGTTGATGAATCAGTCATCATACAAATAATAATTATAATAATATCTTGGGACAACTCACACAACGTCATCTGATTCCAAACTAAGCAGAGCTTGTACTATGGTAACCAGACAAATGAAAAATATACTTATATATACACATTACACATACATATTATAGATAAATTACACCCAGACACAGAATAAACCATCGTGCTCATCACACAAAGTTTTATCCTGGGTGGGGATCGAACCAAAAAAATAGAGTAAATCTCAGGTACAATGCAAAAAATACAATATTAATAGCTTTATAAGCCGCTGATTAATTGTATTAATATATACTTTTCTCAGTTGAAAATATACCAAAAAACCGTCCGAGAGACTAGACAGAGATTTAGCACTTAATCACTGTTACGTAAACGTACTAAGGCCCAATGACGGGCTTTACCTCACAGTAATCAATCAACTTTTGAAAATATTTACTTTATCAATCTATCAATCGTTTGTTTGGACACCGATAGCAGTTTCAACTAGTCTATTGATTGATTCACAGCAAACATCAGTTAATTACTTACTGGCGTAGATTTTGTTTGACATCCGAAAAGTTTATTTTTTTGGGTTAAAGCAAATTATGTATGGTTTGCCGCACTGCCGCAGTACACAGAATAATAGATTAGGAGAATACAAGATAATTCAATTGGGCTGTGATAATATATATAGATGACATGATATATCCCGTCAGAGAACTACGATTTGTGCATACGTTAGCGGTACCGAAGTCTATAATTTTATTAAAGACTAGCGGACGCCTCGCGGTTTCACCCGCGTAGTTCCTGTTCCCGTGGGAATAAAGGGATAACAAATAGCCTATGTCAACAGGGGTTAGTGTAGCTTCACAACGATGAAAGAAATTTTCAAAACCGTCCAGTAGTTTCCGTTCAGTAGTTTTTAATACAAACGAACAATCAAATCGTCCTCTTTATAATATTAGTATAGAAGTATAGATATAGACTAACTGACCCGCGAAACTTCGTCTGCTTTAATTTTCCCCGTTTTTGCAATATTTTTCATTGCTGCTCTGCTCCTATTGGTCATAGCGTGATATTATATAGCCTATAAGCCTTCCTCGATAAATGGGCCATCCACATTTGAATTATTTTTCAATTTGGAAGTCGTTCCTGAGATTATCGTTTTGATGAGTTCAAACAAACAAACTTCAGCTTTATAATATTAGTATAGATTCGTATGATTTGAAATTGTTGTATACATGAGGAGCGGTCAATGTAATTGGCATAGCAATATGAAAACATATATTTTCTTTTGACCTTTTTGTAATGATCGACGATCAAAAACTGATACTACTGCTTGGAAAAACTTTGCAATTTGCTAATAATAAACTTGTGAGTTCGACTTCGACTATTGTTGTAAATCTGTAGAACCGGCCTTACACGTGCCGGTGTGGCCGGTGTTTTAGTACAGTTACTAAAATCAAACCCTAAAACACTTGTATGTTTTGTTGACTTACAACAGTATTATAATGTACTGACTTACCCCTAGAGACAAATAACAAGACGAATCATAAACACAAGCCCGATGTTGAAACAGCAATAGCAACATTCACATACGAAGTTCCCATATTGAATTGGTCTCAAGACGGATCACTTGGTCTACCAACATGCAACACTTCTGTTTACAGACCAGTAACAATTCACAAGAACCGTATTTTGGTTCCAACAAACATAAACCGCAAACTTGATCATATTCGCAGCGGTTGGGTTTTGAGAACAAAGTACTTTAATAGACAACTATCCCTATCTAGTGACGTCAATTGTGGTGTTTTAGTTTTTTTTTTTTTTTCAGTTGAGCTAAGGCAACAGTTTCCACTCCTGATGATCCTGGGCCACAATAATCCATTGTTCTTGTTTTAGTAGTTAACAAAAATGGAAAAACATATTGCAGGCATCCATGATGTAGTCTGAAATTATTGCCAACAATTATATGGCTACATCCATACTAATATTATAAATGTGAAAGTAACTCTGTCTGTGTCTGTCTGTTACGCTTTCACGCTCAAACACTTTATACATCCATATCAAATTTCATCAAAAACCGATTTTGATGAAATTTGGTACGGAGATAGTTTGAATGCCGGGGAAGGCCATAAGATAGTTTTTATGCGGGCGGGCGAAGCCGCGAGCGAAAGCTAGTATAAAATAACACTACGAAATAAGTACTTTAATAAATAATGTTTAATTTCATTGAATTCCTGACTTCATGAACTGTACCTTAGAATTAAAAATGTATGGTCTGTGTAAAACTGTGGACCTAATTGCTTAGTGGTATAAAATGTCAACTGTCTGCTTCCTAAAATAAAATAGTTGTGTTTAAAGAGGGGTTAACTCCATGCGTTAGAGAGGAGCACGTTAAACTGTTCACCACGACACCACTTTAAAACATAAGTATTTCTGTCGCTACTATTCATCTTAAAAAGAACCTTTTCATTAAATGACGGTGTTTTACACGAACAATCGGAATATAATGCAATACTGGGAAGATCAAGAAGGGCGCGGTCAATCTTAAGAGTAATATCCTGCTTAGGTTTTCGGCTACATTTCTATTAATAACATTTTCTACATTTCTTACTTACTTCTAAATGATTTAATGGCTTTATCACGAACCTACTAAAGATGCCTTGTGGTCTACAAGTGTCGGGCGCATAAGCACAAATCATAATTTGATTTGTCTACTTGGTTATCGCTTTATCACGGACCCAAAATATTTAATGTGATATGCATTTATATTAAACTAGCTATCGCTTGCGACTTCACCCGCGTACATGATTATACCCCCTTAGGGGTTGATTTTCACGTATTTACAGCTACAAAACCAAATTTTCATAGATCTAGTATTAAAACGAACGGAGGTTCGATCAAAGTTGCAACCCCCGTTTTACCCCCTTAGGGATTGACTTCACGTATCGTAACACATATTTCTTTATTTTAAACCTAAAAGGCAAAACGAAATTTTATAGATCTCACTTCATAACTCACAGAGTTTGATACAAACTTGCAACCCTTATTTTACTCCCTTAAGGAACGTTATTCCGAAAATAATTTCTTAGTAGATGCTTCAACATAAAAAACATAAATAACGGTATAAGCCCTGCGTTGATGAATCAGTCAGTCAGGACGAGTGATTATATATAATATATATATTTCACAGACCTAAAATTATTTCATATCCATGTGGGCAAAATCGTCGTAAGAAAATCGTATTGCCTCCAAAACTAAAGGACCGATTTGATTTTCATTGAATTCCTGACTTCATGAACTGTACCTTAGAATTAAAAATGTATGGTCTGTGTAAAACTGTGGACCTAATTGCTTAGTGGTATAAAATGTCAACTGTCTGCTTCCTAAAATAAAATAGTTGTGTTTAAAGAGGGGTTAACTCCATGCGTTAGAGAGGAGCACGTTAAACTGTTCACCACGACACCACTTTAAAACATAAGTATTTCTGTCGCTACTATTCATCTTAAAAAGAACATGAATGAGATCTTAAAATAGGTAAAATTACGTTATGTTTATTGAACGCATTACCTTTTAGTTCAATCGCATAGTAAAATTGCCACAACTCATTATAAAACAATGTGCCTTTATAATTTTAACAAGAAGAATTACATTACTCAGTGACTTAAATTTTTAAAATAAAATACATTTCAATCTGATTTCCTCGGTCAAGATGACATTACAGTTAGTCGGTTAAAGAGATCTCAACATAATCCATTCATGCATTTGAGATCTATCGATTCGAATATATTTTTAAGTATTTTTTTTTGCTCGTAACTATATTTTGAATCCCTACTAATATAAATAAAATGTAGGTATGTTTCTACTATTCTACTACTATTTTATTGATGTGACTGGGAGCAGTCTGCCGCAACTACACTACTATTTTGCAACGAAGTTGCATTCAAGGCAAGGAACAAGGCTGTTACTTCCTGACATGCTTGCGTTCCTTTCACCACATGAGCATTATACTCATATGCCTTTGCTGCACGTCTTCACCCACGCACACCTTTTCATTAAATGACGGTGTTTTACACGAACAATCGGAATATAATGCAATACTGGGAAGATCAAGAAGGGCGCGGTCAATCTTAAGAGTAATATCCTGCTTAGGTTTTCGGCTACATTTCTATTAATAACATTTTCTACATTTCTTACTTACTTCTAAATGATTTAATGGCTTTATCACGAACCTACTAAAGATGCCTTGTGGTCTACAAGTGTCGGGCGCATAAGCACAAATCATAATTTGATTTGTCTACTTGGTTATCGCTTTATCACGGACCCAAAATATTTAATGTGATATGCATTTATATTAAACTAGCTATCGCTTGCGACTTCACCCGCGTACATGATTATACCCCCTTAGGGGTTGATTTTCACGTATTTACAGCTACAAAACCAAATTTTCATAGATCTAGTATTAAAACGAACGGAGGTTCGATCAAAGTTGCAACCCCCGTTTTACCCCCTTAGGGATTGACTTCACGTATCGTAACACATATTTCTTTATTTTAAACCTAAAAGGCAAAACGAAATTTTATAGATCTCACTTCATAACTCACAGAGTTTGATACAAACTTGCAACCCTTATTTTACTCCCTTAAGGAACGTTATTCCGAAAATAATTTCTTAGTAGATGCTTCAACATAAAAAACATAAATAACGGTATAAGCCCTGCGTTGATGAATCAGTCAGTCAGGACGAGTGATTATATATAATATATATATTTCACAGACCTAAAATTATTTCATATCCATGTGGGCAAAATCGTCGTAAGAAAATCGTATTGCCTCCAAAACTAAAGGACCGATTTGAAAAACTCTTTCGCCATTACAAAGCTACATTATCGGAGAGTAACATTAGCTACATTTTATTGTCAAAAAATTAGATATCCCTACGAAAATTCCCTACTCTAGGTATAAAAATCTATGGATCCTGGTCCGAAATAAATGATTATTATTATAATAAAAATACGATATGACACCTATGCGAAGCCGGGGCCTGCAGCTAGTTAATAATAATTAGGATGATTAAAGCAGCACGAAAAACCTAAAGATAAATCCTTCTTCAAATTAATTATTTAATTAAGAGTTTGGTTTATGTTCGAGTCTCACAACAGTTATTTTAAACATTTGTGTATTCATTACATCAATGAGTGACATTTACTTAAAATATAACTGGTTATTTCAATATGTTACATCACTGAATCTGAAGTACGGCTCTGATTTACATAAAGAGTTCCTCGAAGCAATTTTCGGGCTATCTCTGTTTAACTAATGGCTAAAAAGAGGGATGGCATGTGATTTATTTCAAGTGATTCTCCTTGTGTAATTTAGTTTACAGGAATGTTGAAGCCTTGACGAAATTATATCTCATTCAAATAGATAAAGACCTCGTTAAAGTTAAAAGTCCTCAAAGTAGTACGTAGTACAATTCAAAATTCTTTATTCACGTAGAATGTAAAACATTTGTGATATGTCGTGATTGTAAATATAATGCCAAATTCGCAAACTATAGAGAAAGCCGAAGAAAAGAAGAAGGCAATCAAACTCGCAGCCACTCTTTTTAAATCGCCAATTTTTGCAATGTTTTAATCTACACTAATATTATAAAAAATAATATTAGAAAGATTTGTATTTTTGTATGTAACGAATAAACTCAAAAAGTACTGGACCGATTTTAATAACTATTTTTTTGTTGAATAGCCCATTTATCGAGGAAGGCTTTAGGCTATATAACATTACGCTGCGACCAATAGGAGCGGAGCAACAATGAAAAATGTTGCAAAAACGGGGAAAATTAACGCATACAAAGTTGCGCGGGACAGCTAGTTGTTTATAAAGTTGATATGGGGGTAAGGTGCTGCCATTAATATATTAAACACCATGTTGAAGGACTGGTGCAATATTAATATATTATATGTACCTTTCATAAAAATTAGAACATAAGATAAAACATAATCAGCCTCAGTACAAGACACAAAACACTGAAAGTACTAAACAGAGATCTCTCACGGACACAGAATCTCGAACCACCTCGGACCAATTTGTTCCCAAGATGTTCCGAGATTTGGTTTCCATGAACGATGTCTGTCTGCGTTACTCGAGCAAAATACTTATGAAGATGTTTTCTGTACTCCCGATATTTTGTTGTCAAAGGTTGATTATAAAACAAGAAATGTAGGTACTGCAATTCTCAAAAAGGTAAGTACTTTACACACAAATGAAGTAGATAATTTAAATGTTGAAACAATGATTTGGCTCGCTAACAATGCCGTTATTTTCACGTAAATACCGATGTAATTATAAAGATAACAAGCTCGTTTTTGAAAGGCTATTGTGTAATTTTAATACGTTTTATTTGTGGAATTGAACGTATTATTTGGTTGTATTTTGTATTCTTTTCTTTTTTTAGGATGGCATACATACACTGCGTTAACTTTATTTGGATAAAACCAAGGTCATGTTCAATGAACATGTACTACCGGAAGCGATAGCGGTGCACGGCGCCGGTTGTTAAAAAAATATGTGTACCTCGGGCAGTCATTGCAGTTAGGTAGAAACAACTTCGAGGACGAAGTGAACAGGATAATTCGGTTGGGTTGGGCAGCGTTTGGGAAGTTACGTCAAGTCTTCTCATCGTCGATCTCACAATGTCTTAAACGGCTATTACACTGCCCTGAATCAGGACCCTAAATCGAGGTGGCCTTGAAGATTTGTTAGAGGATTAGTGCCCTAACTCTGATTACACCGCTCTTTTTATGGATTTAGGGTCCCTGATTTAGAGTAGTGTAATGAGCGCATTAAGACTAAAGTCTTCAATCAGTGCGTCCTACTCGTCATGACATACGGAGCGGAATCGTGGACACTGACGATACGGCTGGTCCACAAGTTCAAAGTTGCTCACCGGGCTATGGAAAGGGCTATGCTCGGAGTTACTCTTAGGGACAAAATCAGAAATGAGATAATTCGACCAGCGCGGTTGCATGCATCTTAGGACTGTTTTGGAATCTTTTATATGCATCAACAGCTATTCGAGACTCTTGCAAAAACGTGGGTCTGTCTTTAAAATACTGACTAAATAGCATCAACATCCATGATATTATCTGAAATCATAACTGCAAAGTCAGGGTGATTCAATCGAGTTTAATTTAACGAGTAAATGTCAAATTACCGAAACACACTGACTGTCCTATACAAATCTACAATCCAATTAAAATATGTTTATAAAATATAACGCTGTATTTATTCATTTCGAACAAGGAGTTTCCCTTTTAACTCACCATTGATTCAGTGAGAAAACACAACCGTTCATAATTCCATGGCAATTTTCCAGATCCACTTCCCACTTCTAAAAATGTTGATCCTTCACCGTACCGAACGTAATATAAAACGCAAAGACTAAAAGTAAATTAAACTTGGCCCAAATATTTTCACACAAAAGAGTTTTCTTTTGATGCCAGTAAAGTTTAATTTCGTTTAATTTTTGTGCTTTTTTATCTTTATTTGCCAATCCTTTTATCTATTGTTCGGAAGTATTCCATTATCAATAAGCTTTGGCAGGTTGGTTTATTCGAATTCGATTTTTTTTATCAGGTTATTGGACGTTACCTATAGAACAACAAATAACAATTTATATGATTGCATTTTCAAATGAAATATATCTGTAAATATATAAAAAAAGAAACCCTATTTCCCTTAGAATGACTTAACGATTTTATACATTTTTTGTTTTTAGTTTTCTATTATAATAATAATAATAAATTAATTTCCAGTAAAACATGGTTTAATAAGATGGTACAATTACTAAAGTGCATACATATCATAACTTTGATACAAAGCATGCAAATCTCGCAATCATGCAGTTAAATGTTTATTTTTAATAAATTATTTCATACAATAAAAAATATTTTTGTTAAGCCATTTATACAATTTAATGTTGAACTGCCTCAGATGCAATTAAATATTTTTACAAACATAGCTAAACAATTATTTTTATATTTGGTACTTTTAGGAACATCGTTTAGCATGAGTCTCTGTTGGTCTCGTCAATTTCGTGGCACGTTTTCGTTGACTTACTAATACTCTTAGACCGCGGAGAAAGATCTTAAAAAGAAAGAAAGAAATAAGAGTGAGAAATACCGAGTGGTACCAAGGGTTCCGGGACAGCTAGTTATTTATGAAATGCAGAAATAATTGCAAGCAACTTGTTTGTCATTTCTCTTCATTAACTGTCAAGTCTCAAAGTTACTTTTTGGGTAAAAGAAAGTGCAGTCACTACATACAGCAGTGCATGAAAGACTGCAGGGTCTTTATTCACTATTTTTTTTTTTCGTTTTCGCGCATTTCCGCGCGATTTGGCGCATGCGCGGTGCGCTGAAAAATGTCCGCGCGCATGCGCGATGTAATTCTAAGCGCAGCTCTCTATTAATCATTATGACAAGATTTTGACAGTTAAAAGCGCGGGCCAGCAGCGAAAACAAAAAAAGATAGTGAACTCGGACCCAGCTAAATATCGCATACTTTAAAAATTGTCGTGAGTTTCAGTTCCTATACAATGTAATTTGTCTTTTTGAGACTATGAAATTGTCCAATGATGTTCGTTTATCGCTCATATCGTTAAAGGTTTGACAAATGAATACGTGAAGACAATCAATTCCATGGACTGGATAATATACAATTGATTCGTGAGTTAAATCCATTCGATTAATTTATCTCCTCGATTCGAAATATTGTAAACATAATTCGAATACATAGAAGTTGATTCTCTTTTTCATTTCTGTATTACTAACACGAGGGCGAAGTGTGTACTAATTTATTCTTAAAACTGGAACAAATATATTTAAGGCTATACGAAGGAGTTTTACGAACTTTGGTCGTAAGCCAAGACCTAAATGTTGCAGCCTACGAGTCCTCCCACGATTTAGTACCTACTCTTACATGGCTTCGTGACGTCATCTTGTCGCCGGTATGACGTACACCCTGAGCATAAAGATTTTTTTTTATATATATTTAAAACAAACGTGTCACTCATGACTGACCTGTTGGTCTTGTGGTTAGTGACCCTGACTGCTAATCTGGAGGTCGTGGGTTCGATCCACACCCAGGATAAAACTTTGTGTGATGAGCACGATGGTTTATTCTGTGTCTGAGTGTTATTTATCATTAATATGTATATATTTAGAAATATTTAAGTAAGTTTATCAGTTTTCTGGTTACCATAGTACAAGCTCTGCTTAGGTTGCGATCAGATGATGTTGTGTGAGTTATCACAAGATCTCTATACGTACAAATGATACACGAACCTACAAGACATCCATACTAATATTATAAATGTGAAAGTAACTCTGTCTGTCTGTTACACTTTCACGCTAAAACAGCTAAACCGATTTAGATGAAATTTGGTATGGAGATAGTTTGTGTCCCGGGGGAGAACATAGGATAGTTTTTATCGCGATAACCGACATCCATGGGGGCGGAGCCGCGGGCGAAAGCTAGTTTATGGATAAATTTGCAAAGATCTGACACATCGCGGTTTTCCAAGAAAGTGGTTTAGAAGTAGTAGCGATTTTCCAAGAAGTACAAGTAGTAGTTTCTACCACAAACAGCTCAAAACGCCAAAATAGAATTGACAAATGGATTCGCATGTGACTATGCGAATAACTTTCAAATGCAAATAACTTGAAATTGCATTCGCGTGCAAAAGTACAATGACCTATTTAGGGACCTATTTACGTCAATTTGCTACACGTAGAATATAGGTTACTTTGTTTCACATAATGCTATAAAATTATAATTAATTATATGTGAAATGTTCTGTTGTTCTGTATACAACGCCAAAAGACAACGCAAACACCGCTCACGTCACTTTGAGTTTCCAGTAGTCAACTATTTCATGTCTTCCTAACGGTACCTAATACTTATATACTTAAGAACACGCCTCAAGATTAGCCTTGACCTCTTTGAATTATCAAACAAACAACTTTAACAATGTAAGTTCAACGAAACTATTTTTTCCTTACTCGGAACATAACCTTCAAAGTTTTCACCTTACAACCTTTATGGTTCTTCTATTTTATTATACGCCTAGTATAATAGGTAAAAACAGATCTTATGTTACGTATTCGCGAATTTTTCATGGGATTCATGGGGCGGGAAGATTGGGTATACTGCGTAACTTTTATGTAACATTATGATCAACGTAAATAAAATTGTTGCGTTGGCGCTCTGAATTTGGTCTTCCACTTTGTTTTTATCTGGTTATGAGGAAAATCACTTAAAGTTTAGGTACTGGGCATTGATTTCAGTAAATGTAACATGATAATATATATCCTGAAAATGTTAAGATCACCGCGCACTAATTCATACTACTTATAAGCGAAATTGTTTATAATTCGGTCTTGAAAGAAATTTGACAAGGAGCTATGTAGCTTTCTGGGGACGGATACAGACTTTATTGCGATACCCGACATATTAGACGTCGGGTATCGGATTAAATGGGGGGGGGGGCGTGAACTATAACTAGTCTAAAATAATTTGACTGTTGAACTGTTGACCAAAAATAAGAAAAGTGACGGATTTAAGTTTATAATGTGTCACCGTAGAATGATCTGAAAGACATTGTTAAAACTATGAGCATATCTAACTGACTTATATAGTTCAATAGAAATCCCACATACACGATGGAAAATCTTATCAAACAAGAAGTCGAACTTCTCCTGAAGTAGGTAACTAATAAATCAATCTGAGCTCAGTTAAGTGATTGATTAATTAATAAGAATTTCCATATGAGAACTTTTCCCAAGTTAGTAGCAGTAGAGTAAGTAAAAGTATTTCTGTAGCAATTTGTAACGATTTTATGTAGTTACCTTGTTAAACTCAAGCTCGATTCCAGTTTGCTGTACATTATCAACATTCACTCATGCTATCTCGATTCTAGTTTACTGTATTCACTCATGCAATCTCTTTATCTAGTAACAGAAAACAAAGACAGGAACGCAATTAGTTTCCTTATGTTTAGGTTCATTTACGTTGTGAAGCCAAATCTATTGCCAGTTTATGCGGGTTATTATAAAGTATTTCCTTACTTATATATACATATATATATCAGGAACTAATGATCCGAATTGAAAAAATCTTTCACTGTTGGATAGCCTATTTATTGAGGAATGTTATAGGCTGTATAATATTACGCTACGACCAATAGGAAATGAGCAGCAATGAGAAATGTTGCAAAAACGGGGAAAATTTACGCAAAGTTGCGCGGGTCAGCTAGTTACCTATCATTTTTTTTTTATTTAAAGACCACTCCCGCTATAGGGTACAAGCCCTGTGTCGCGGGGCACCGGTGGTGTCCCGTATGGGAATCGAACCCACGACCTCTTGCTTAGCAGTCGGACACACTCCTACCGCGCCACAGAGGCAGTCACCTATAAATAACTAGGACCCCTAAAATCGGGGGTTCTAGCCCCACCTAAGACGATTTTTTCCTCCAAACATTCTTTCACAACAGGCCCCCAAACATTTAGTAGTTCTTGTTCCTGTTCCTAACTTCTGCTAATTCGATCGAATCGCTCCACACGAAAGTAATACCATTTTTTTTAATTTCGTTATTCGTAATATATGGCCTATATCTGTTTCATAAGCCGTTATCATCTTATCAGTATTACCGGCACACATGCGGGCGTGAAGCAACACTCCTCCTGCATGTTTAACATGTTTGTTATCTAACAAACAGGTGTTTTACTGCACCTGTGTTCTATGAAAACCGTAATATGTGGCCTGTTGTCCCAAATTGTGAAACATTTTATCAGAAACGCTTTTTATTTGACTGGATTATTGTAGTGCAGTTAAACTTGGGTCATTATTTCATGCGTCTAGGCACAGTAACAGTAGGTACAGTGTCTATTAGACAGATTAGTTCTTTATTTTCATCGTGAGCTTAAAACTTGACTTGAATCGCACTTTAATCACTTGTAGCACTATCATTAAACGTTTTCACACCAGTCATTTTCTATTATATCATAGAAATAGCTGACCCGCGCAACTTCGTCTGCGTCAGTTTTTCCCGTTTTTGCAACATTTTTCATTGATACTCCGCTCCTATTGATCGTAGCGTGATGTTTTATAGCCTGTAGCCTTCCTAGATAAATGGGCTATCCAATACTAAAATAATTTTTCAATTCGAACTTGTAGTTCCTGAGATTATCATGTTCAAACAAACAAACAAACAAACTCTTCAGCTTTACAATATTAAGTATAGACAAGTCTCACACTTCAATCTTAATCAAGTTTATAGTTGATTATAAATATAATTATTTAAATTCAACTATAAGTCTAGTAAACCTAACTCCAACTTTTAGGTATCAAATAGCTAGGTATGGATATACAGATGTAATATGTGTGAAGTTTGCTGTAATATCTCCAGCAAATTTCACACATTGATATAATTATGCTGAAGATGAAGCCAGAAGTGATAGGTTCTTGAAACACGCGAACTTCAAACCTCGCATAGTCTCAAGAGGAAAAAACAACTAAAAACATGAAAAATGAATTCGCAAATAGTTTCGCTGTCGACTATGCGAATAATATTGCATTCGTATTTTTTACGCTGATCATTCAACTAAATAAACAATCATAAAAAATACGAATCTTTATCGGTACCCGTTTAAAATGAGTATTCCTTAGCAATGATACCTCTATTACTCAATCAGCCCGACGGCAGACCTAATTAGGCCATATTATCGCTTCATAAACGGTGCCCTACTGTCGACGCGAGTTATGAAGTTACTCAATATTGGTCTTGTAAACATTAAACATAGGTTTATGGTAGTAAGCACACGAAATGGTTTAGTTATTAGTTCCATATATTCGGAAGGAACAGTTTGTTAAACAGGTGTTGTAATAGTTAGCTATGCGGTTATATAATTGTTATATTTTGGGATATGAATGACAAAGCTCGTGTATTCTTAAATGCTTTTATTGGTACGACCTATATAGGTACCTTCAATATTATAAATCTAAAAGTTTATGAGGATGTTTGCTGCAATGCTATTCTATAGTCTAAAAAAATCGTAAGTTTTTACATCGTAAGTGGATGCTCCTACTGTGTTGTGCCCATTGAGGCTGATGTATCCGATCTCGTAATATTATTGACCTCTTTTTTTTGCATCAGTACTCTAATATGGTGTATAATATAATGGTGGCAGCACCTTACCTGCATATACAGTTTATAAACAGAGAAACATTGTAAACATTGGCAATTTGAAAAGAGTGGCCACGAGTTTTTATTACCTGTTCTTTTCTCGGGCTTTACCTATTGTTTGCGAACAGGCATTACCAGTAAATGTAGAATCGACTTTTCACAAGTGTAGTATTTTGCTTCCTAAGTGAATAAATCATTTTTTATTTTATTTTATTTTAAATAATCAAATATAACGTGCGCGAGTGCGCAAGGAATACTACTCCCTAATAAGACAAAAGCGAATTTCTATAGAATATATTGGACAAATATTCCGAATGACATAACGCTGGCAGATTTCGTATTCATTGCAGCAACGGGTGCATTCACTGCTCAATTGGATGTAGGTGCAGACTGAAAGTAGTGTCGACGAGGCTCTTGGGTTCTAGCTGGCAAGTGCCCTTATTCTACTCAGCACTTCCGACAATACACGAGTGACTTTTTACATGTAAGAGGACGTGTTCGGAGATTTCATTTTGAAACTGTGTGTTTTAACTACTGAATCAATAAAATAAGCAAATTTTATATAATATTGTTTTCTTTCACACCAGTATCTTGCTTAATTACATTTTTATTTTATATAATAATATAATTAAACAAGATGCGGGTAAAATTTATACCTAATACTTTTTCTAATTATTTATCTCCGATTAACCGTGAGGAAGACGACGACTGCTATCCACCTGGAAGTCCAATATGCATAATGTCCAAGATTCGAATGATGAATCTGCCCGATGAGACAAGCCAGAACGGAGCTCTCTGTCGCAGACATAGGTATAAGGAGACCCGACCCCAGCCAAACTGAGACGGTTGGGCAAAGAAGAAGACTTTGTGTATTTATTAACTATATAAATATACTATGTAAAATAAAAGCATTAACCTTTCTTTTTGGCTTCGCCATAGACGGGTAAAAAGGAGAGTCAAATTAAGTCATTTATTAAACTTAACCAATACTTGTGTTAAAATTTAATACATTTTAAAGAAGTTCTCCCTTATTCCATATGGGTGTCATCCTTATTCACGTTCTTTTTCCCGTTTTCGCGGCAAGCCCGTGCGAACTGTCAACTGTCATGTTAATGGTCAATAGAGAGCTGCGCTTAGAAATGAATAAACGGGCATACGCATCTTTGAGCGCACCGCGCATGCGCTAGTTCGCACGGGCTTGCCGCGAAAATTGAAAAAAAGGACGTGATTAAGGACCTAGGTTCTCTTAATTTTACTTCGTAGAAGCCTTTCCTTAAGCTCCTTTCTTTTGTGAAGCCACACAGTTAATTGCGAACATTTTCTTAATTTCTTTTGAGCAAACTGGCAGGCAAAATAAATAAAATGAAAATTAAGCATCAAGAAATTCTTAAATTGGGTACTCCAACCCCTTTTAGGTTACATTTACGCGATATTATTGTTTAAATTGTCGATAGAATATGAGATTTAATAACTTACCCATATTTATATGTCTTGATTGTCACCGGTTAATATACAATAATGTATATTAATATATGTTACTAGCTGTCCCGCGCAACTTCGTCTTTGTAAATTTTTCCCGTTTTTGCAACATTTTTTAATGCTGCTCCGCTCCTATTAGCCGTAACGTTATGTTTATATAGCCTATGTAGCCTTCCTCGATAAATGGGCTATCTAACAGTAAAATAAGTTTTCAATTCGGACCCGTAATTCCTGAGATTATCGCGTTCAAACAAACAAACAAGCTCTTCAGCTTTATAATATTATAGTATAGTTATAAATGTGAAGGTTGGGACAACTCTTATCAATTAGGGGTATGAACAATAGATAGTAGCCGATTCTCAGACCTATTGAATATCCATATAAAATTTCATAAAAATCGGTCAAGCCGTTTCAGAGGAGTATGGTAACTTAACATTGTGACACGAGAATTTGAAATATAAGATAAATTCTTTTTTAGAAATAGGCGACTCCCGCATTAGGGTACAACCCCTGCATCGCGGGTAAAGTCTTACAGACATACAAATTACGAACACAAAGTGCTCGGAACAAAAATTTGTGATTCACACAAAGTGGTGTCTCGTGTAGAAATCGAACCCACGACCTCTTGCGTAGCAGTCGGACACACTCCCACCGCGCCATAGACTTTGTTTTTTGTTTGAGTTGGTCAGTTTTTACGTAGCTATAACAAAGTAAAATATTTTTTTGTACAGTATCAGATCAAACCCGAGTTATGAGGTTTTATTTGACGCACTTAACCGATCCTATCGTCGACCTATACTTACTACGAGTATATCGATACTATCGATAACCTCTTCAAAAACCCGATAGGCCGACAGTAGTATTAAGTCCTACAGATGCATAGAACTCTCTAACAAATACGTAGATGTCCACCTCTAAATCCCTCATTTATAGCTACGAGCGACGTCACTTGATCCCTCTTAATTTGTCATAACGACCATTGTCATTTGACTTACCTACTATGACCGACCGCTGTACTCGTTACCATAGAAGCGGTAAAGTTTATATATCATGGAGTATGTAAGTCCTCCTTTTAGTTTTAAAGTACCTCATTTGCTCCAAAACTGAAAGTAGGCTCCCAATTCTATATATAATATCTTAATAATAATAATAATGTCTTGGGACAACTCACACAACGCTATCTGATCCCAAACTAAGCAGAGCTTGTACTATGGAAACCAGACAACTGATAAACATACTTATATATTTGGTTTATAGTTAGTTTACATCCTGTAGAAACACTATTGTGTAACAAAGGTACGTTTTATCGTGATAACTTAAAGCCATACAGGCGAAGTACACACACGGTTAGTACATAGGTACCCACTACATCATAATAACGCTTGAACTACAATTTATCACAAAATCCATATATTGTGATCTAAGATCTTATTAGAGACTAGCTGTCCCGCGCAACTTCGTATGCGTAAATTTCCCCCGTTTTTGCAACATTTCTCGTCGCTACTCCGCTCCTATTAGTCGTAGCGTGATGTTATATAGCCTATAGCCTTCCTCGATAAATGGACTATCCAACAAAAAAAGATTTTTGTTAAATCGGACCAGTAGTTCCTGAGATTAGCGCGTTTAAACAAACAAACAAACAAACTCTTCCGCTTTATAATATTAGTATAGACAAGCATTAATTGACTTCTCTGTCCGTGTAAAAGCTGGTCCTTACACGGACAGAGAAGTCAAATGAATGCTGGTCTTTAGTTTTGTACAGTTAAAAAACTTACAATTGCTGCCAAGGGAATCTGGCAGCCTAGTTAACTATAAAGTGAATGCACTTGAATGCCTAGATTCGCTTAGAGGTCACACAAGCGGCGTTTGTTTAATCCACAGGGAATATGCCAGAATCAGTTCTGAACACTAACTTCGTGTCCGACAACTCGCAAGTTTGTAAAGCCCAATGTGACGTAGCATTCTGCATACGCTCCACTGTAATTATTATTTTGAGCGTAGTTGTATCTTCTAATGCAGCAACTAATTAGTAGCCTGCAGCTCTAGGTAAAAGCCATCCTGTTTCCTACTTCATCGTCTTTGAGATTATGAAGTCAACGAACATGTGAAGGTACTTGTCTATCTATTTATACTATAACTAGCTGTCCCGTGCAACTTCGTCTGCGTAATTTTCCCCGTTTTTGCAACATTTCTCATTGCTGCTCTACTCCTATTGATCGAATTATTAAGGATTACTGAATCCAAAACCATGCTTAGTTTTTTCGTGTCTGTTTGTCCGGTGTTGACGCAAAAACTACTAAACAGATTCTGTTCAAATTTTGGGAGCATAATTTCCTATGTCCAGATTAAGTTATAGGCTCTATATATAGGTATATTACTAGCTGTCCCGCACAACTTCGTATGCGTAAATTTTCCCCGTTTTTGCAACATTTCACGTCGCTACTCAGCTCCTATTAGTTGTAGCGCGATGTTATAGAGCCTATAGCCTTCCTCGATAAATAGGCTATCCAACAAAAAGATTTTTTCAAATCGGACCAGTAGTTTCTGAGATTAGCGCGTTTAAACAAACAAACAAACAAACAAAGCAAACAAACAAACTCTTCCGCTTTATAATATTAGTATAGATTACGCTACTTTCTATAGGGCCTGAACAATAACAAAAAAAAGTTAAAAAATAACGTGTCTTTATAAAGCGGGCGGAGCCTCGAAAATAAGCTAGTAGGTAATAAAGTTAGTTTGTGTATTTTTACAGTGTTTATAGTATCGTTGCAGCGTATTTTAATGGAGTTTATTTATTAGAAAAAACAAGAGACAAGTGCAATCAATCCCCTCATTCTTATAGTCCGGAGAGACGGAAATCCGACACGATTGGAAAGTGATTAAGCGTAGGACCAAAGCGCTACGGCTTAACCTGCTTTTTGGGGCACCTACAACGGTACGGTACCGTTGCTAAACCCTTACTATTTTGCCGTGGTAATCGAGAGAGCAGTAAATCAAATGTGGCCATTTTTTTAAATACTGATTTAAAATTTACGTTAAACGAGCTTTCTTCCTCGAATCCTAGTAAGAAGGAAAGCTCGTTTCCAGGAAACCTAGATAGGAAGAAAGCTCGTTTGACGTACATTCCAAATTCCCATTTGACTTACTGCCCTCTTTATTACGACGGCAGTATTCAGACCCTTACTCCTCCTTTATATACGTTGTCGATAAACGCTGTACCTATCAGCGATCGTTTCTAATAACGTTTGCTTTGTAATATACTATACTAATTATAATAACCTGTTTTCACGTAAGTAGGTAGGCACGATGCGTGGAAGAGCTTTAACTCAACCACGCATCTTTATTAAAAATAGATGAAGCCTTACCCGCCCAATCTCGGTGATATGAATGTATAATACCAGTACCGAGTCAATATCAATAATTCATTGAACGAAATTGTCACCATAAATGTAGAGGTTATAAATAATACCGTGTGATGTTCCTGTCAACTCCAAAAACCAGTTTACACATGACTTATATTATAGCAAAGGAAAACACTATTACCCGAATTATTATAGTAAAAAGGCTATCTACACCTACTATTGACAAACAGGAGGCCTTCTCTAATTCAATGAAAACGAAGTTTCATAAAAAATTAGGTGGTATAAAAAGCCAGCGACATTATTTTAATCCACTCATTCGGACTCTTTAACGCTTATCCAAAATTTAATTATAATAATCTACGTAAACTTACGCGTTTATGAATTTCGTTCTATAGAAAAGCCTGCAAATTGTTATCGATTCGAGTCCATATCGATTACAGTTGAAAATAATCAAAAGACCGATCGATGCAGTAACAAAAACGTCCTTAAATTAAGCTATAAGATTCGTAACAAGATGCGATACTCGTATAAGTACGTAGAGTTTCAAAAATAGACAATGTTAACTCTGTCCAAAGTAGATTTTTTTTTATTAACTTGACTGGTATTAGACCAGATGGCTATAAGCCTTTATTTAACACCTTCGAACATTAAAAATGTACATACCTCTCCAGATTAGATAATGTTACACGATGGGAACAACAAAACATCTTCCCATAATATGATAAAACATCTAAGGCTGGGACTACATACCCTCTTAATCATAGCAGCGATAAAAATGCTGAATCATCCAATGAATACACACAAAATAGTCTACTTTATCATCTTGCTATTGACCTTGAACGAGATATTGTACACTCGCCAACAGCAGTCACTTTACGTCCAATAAAACGTAAAGCTACGAACTAAATAGAAAAAAGCCTTCAGAATATGTATAGCTATTTGGATTTTTATTATAAAATACAATGGTTATTAAATATATAATTATTTGCCAAATAATAAAAACTAATCAATCGGTATATTTATGTCTATACATACTTTTGTTGTTAAAAACAGACAAAAAGTAGAAGCCGTGTGTCGAGGCCGCGGGGGACTGTAAATACAATTAATGGACAGTAAGTTCATCGAGACTCGGAATCAACATTTAAATAAAAAAACCGGACAAGAGCATGTCAGACCTTGCTCAGTGTAGGGTTCCGCAGCCCACGGCTACTACGAGACACCTTAACACCAAATTTAATCAAGATTCATTGAATAGTCTTTGCGTAAAATGCCTGTGACATGCGGACAGCTAGACAGACATTCAAAAAAGTTTATTAAAAACCTTAAAATATTTTTGAAAGACCTGTCGAATACACGACACGTTGATGTTTGCTGAAAAAATGTTTTTTTCAACTTCTGTTACATGTATGGAGTGCCCTCCCTTATAATATTTATTTTTATTATTTAGCTATCAAACTAAGTAGCGGCTAATACAAGACACCTTTACACCAAATTTCATCAAGAATTATTGAGTAGTATTTGAGTAAAATGCCTGTGACATACGGACAGACAGACAGATAGACAGACAGACGGACATGACGAAACTATAAGGGTTCCACTTTGGCTACAGAACCCTAAAATCTCACAAACCGTTCCGTGTAGAATTCTACATACAATCTATATTCCTTATCTATATCTATAATACTAGTACTAGCTACTATAGCGCCGCTAAAGCAGTAAATTCTTTGGGTTGCCTAATGTAAGGCTCGAAATAAAATAAATCTTATGGATATCACTTATGGAGTCTGGCTGTCGCTTTTTAAGCCAAGACGTCGAGAACAGCTCTATGTTAGCCATTTACGTGATGCGTGCCACTGGTGACAAAGAAAGCCTTCGACTACGTCTACTGTGACTACACTCCGTTTCTTATTCGAAGTCACTTTTGACATAAGATGACATTCCAGCAAAATGAAATTCATGCATGAAATTCCAGTTTTTTTTTTTTCATGAATTAATACGGAATAATTTCTTACCCCGACCAATCAATGCAATTTGAATAACATAATTTAGTTGAAATCATTCCAAAAAAGTAATTCATATTGAAACAAAATAGACAATGGAGCGTTACTATAACTATGCATAAATACGACAGTTGCTATGACAACGAGTGATAGTTATAGGATAACTTAAAATATTTCGAGTGTTGAACCAAAGAAATCAAATAACAACGAAAATGTATTCAAATATAAAATTATTATACATTTTTTATTTAGTACTTTTAACGTTTTTTTTTTGTACAACATATGGGATACTTACATGACATACACGTGGAATGACAACCTCAGGATTTCCTCCGATTTTATAAATTTAAATGTCTTTTGCTGTTATTAGCTACACTCTTCACTAACAACACATCTTTCGAATAGCGTTGATGCCCACGTGGATGTTGGATATCGCAATAAAAACTTTTGGGTACCTATCTACTTTCCCGGGGCTCAAACTATCTCCATACTAAATTTCATCTAAATCAGTTCAGAGCAGCGGTTATAGACAGACAGGCAGAGTTACTTTATAATATAAGTTTGAATTAAAAGTAAAAGTCGAATTAGTATGTGTTAAGTTTTGTTTCTTAATTTAATGCAAATAAACTTTTAGGTACCTCCTTTCCCGGGTCTCAAACTATCTCCATACTAAATTTCATCTAAATCAGTTCAGAGCAGCGGTTATAGACAGACAGGCAGAGTTACTTTATAATATAAGTTTGAATTAAAAGTAAGAGTCGAATTAGTATGTGTTAAGTTTTGTTTCTTAATTTAATGCAAATCGATATAAATTTGTTCATAATGGTAATCGAAAATCGATGCTGCCCTATAGCGACTACATACTTCACTAGTAATCCAATTAGTTATCTGCCAAAAAGGACTATTTGAAACCTACTCATTTCTAGCAAAAATCTGCTTATCGAAGCATGTAAATATTAGATATATTTCGGGACTTAATCGCGTGAATTATTTAAAGGTACGAACCTTTTATTTACCCGACGTTTCGATCGAATTGCACCGATCGTGGTCACGGGTCGACTTAAGAGTCGACCCGTGACCACGATTCACGATTCACGCGATTAAGTCCCGAAATATATCTAATATGTATAAAAATCGCGAAAGTTTAAAAACAATAGAAGCATGTTTGTTAAAATCTCAACGAATAAATATGTTATCTTCCTTTTCTTTCTTTCTGGATATAAAAAAAAACAGGTTTTGACAATCACTGTATTAAAAACAAAGCATTTATCTATGACTATAGCTCATATCATATAAGTTCAAGTGGTTATTGGTTTCAAGTGATCGACACAGAAGCCACCAATCGAGATGGCCGACGCAGATTGCGCTGGTCATAAAGTTTGTAACATAAAATTAGTTCTAGGGAGCATTGTCCTTTAATGATATCGTTTACTGCCGGGTACTGGCCCTTCTAAAACAAACTTTTAAAATAGGTACATAAAATTGATAATAAAATTATATTACGAATGCTATATTGCAGAAATAATACTTTTGTAGAATTTTGTCTACAATTTTTTAAACTCGCACGAATAGGGTAGTCAAATCAGTATCTTTTTATGAAACGTCAATTAGACTGTCAAGTCAAATCAGTATCTTTTTATGAAACGTCAAAACGATGTGCCCCGTACTAATTTATATGAAAAACGTCATTCTTTCGTAGGATCAAATCATTTAATTTTAATGTTTGTTTTGATGGTTATAAATTTAAGATTACGTAAAATTGTAGAGAGACATTGTTTTCCAGAACATTTTTGCAATTGCTTTTTCGTGAATAGTGTAAAATAATGATTTTTTATTGTAGTCATCTACCAAATTAAGCGAATCGTCAACTATGAAATTGGATTCTGCCCCGGTGGATTTTGATTCGAGTTACATTGTTATCGTTTGATATTAAATAATTATTTTATATTATTTTCCCGTTAAATATTATTGTTATTATTATTATTGATGAAAATATATACATTTATGCATCCAAGTTTACACTTTCCTATACACTAATGGAAAATCAGATAAACCATGCATATAAAGACTTGTGGAACCGAAAACGTATTGCAGAATATCTGGCAGAATATATAATCAGTTCTGTTCGGGAAATGAAAATTCGTGGAACTGGGCAAGTTTTTCCAGAAATCAAATGAAATTAATTAATTTTCATTTCTATTATACTTAGAGCCGTTTCCAAAAACGGATTATAAAGTACATTTATATACGTACGTATAATAAATGCGCAAGTATATTACTCTAACGCCATCTAGTCTGAAGTTTGTTATTAGTTTGTTATTAGTCTATGTATTATTTCAACTTTTAGTATCAATTTCTTGAACTACCCATACCATTTAAAATTGCACCGTAAACCGCAAGCGTTAGAGTATAAATCAAATTGGTTTAGATTACTGTCGAAATACAGAGTAATAATCTTCAAGAACGGAACTATGAACAGGGCTTACGCGTAAACAAAAATAGGTTTTAATGTTGCCGGAAATTGGTTGAAAGGATTTCCATAATAATTAACTAACCGAACACAAAGGTACGCTTGTACAATTTAGTAGCGAATAATTCTTGGGATCGGGGTCCTACCTGCCTTAGTTACAAAATAGGTGGACTATGCTAGCAGTGTGAAATCTCAATTAGGTTTATTTTATTATTTAAACAAAGATAAAGGTATTGTTTGATAGCTATTATTGTTTTTAAGCTTTCGCTATATCTGCACTTAGGTACCCATTTACTTCGCAGTTCGATCGAAACGTCGAGTAAACGTAGCTTTAGGGAGGTTCGCGAAGTTTTCTACTAAGTAATAATTTTTAAGGCAAGTTGTTTAAAGAGAATTAGCTTTTAGCCTCATTTTTTTTAAATGTGTATTAAATAATATTTCTTTAATAGATAACACAATCTACATATAAACTTAAATTACTATATCAAAGACCAAACCTGAAACTGTAATAGTTGCTTAGTAAATGTACCACACTTATAGAAATGCGTGGAATATTTATTTTGATGGTACGATAGGTATAGTATCGTACCATCAAATATTTCACGCGATTAATGTTGACAAATGTTATATATATAGAAAATCTCCTATTTGATTGCTAATATTATAAAGCTAAAGAGTTTGTTTGAACGCGTTAATCTCAGGAAATACAGGTTCTAATAAAAAAAATCTTCAGTGTTGGATAGCACATTTATCGAGGAAGGCTATATAACATAACGCTACGACCAATAAGAGCTTAGCATCAATGAAATATGTTGCAAAAACGGGGGAAAATGAAGCAGACGAAGTAACGCGGGTCAGCTAGTAGGAAATAGGCAGATTCCAGTGATGTTTGAATAGCTTTTAAATAGGTTCTATTTTGTACATAATATATATTTAAGGATAATATGTGTATTAAGACCTATTTTTTAAATATTATTACCAATAGGCACAATACTGTAAAAGTAATCATGTTTCGAACGCCGAAAATTTAATTCAATCTTGATAAATTCATATGATATTTTCAGTCATTGTTGTTTACAGATAATACGAAATTTAATAACACCGTTCTTCCGCAGTTCCCAGAAATGCTCGCAATAACATATTCATAATAGACTGGGCTCAGAATACTTAGGAATTTCATATGTTTATCTGTCGGGAAACATCGGAATGCGGGGTTCACACATCAAGATTGCAAATATTTACACTTAATGACGCAAACATGACGGCTCACACTGATCGATAACGTCATTAGTGCATGTTGCTTCTACATACCACTATCACATAACATAGAGAATGCCGAAGGTAGGCTTCATATGTAGCGATTTCTGTCGAGCAGTGCGCACATACCACACGTCCTACGTAAATGATTTTGACGTGAATGTGAAGCGACAGCGCGGTGTGAAAACAGTCGATTATTTTGGACATGCCTACACACGCAGGAAGCGATGCGATGCGGCGCGAAATGACACAGTCAATTGATGCTTTTGCGCGAGCTTCGAATAGTTGTGAATGATCAAGGGCAGGAACACACGGGTCCTCGAGGCGGAAGTAGAGACTCCTTTGGAACAAGGTGTTCGTAATTGGTGTAATTCTGGGTATGTCGTGATTCGAGCGTTGTGTTGTTCGAGCGCGTTTGTGTCAAGCTTGCCTTCTGTTTTGTCGATTTATTGTGCCACTGTTCATCCGGCTGATAAAGCCTTCCGATGTAGAATGCGAACGGACAGCGGCACATATCTAAAGCCTGGTTTACATTGGTTACTATATGGGAGGGGGAGACAATAAAGTCGTGGAGGCAACAAGCTGCAGCATTGGAATGTATGGGTGTAGATGCCTTAATAAATAACCTAAAGAAAGACTTATTTGTTCCGTATTGTACAAACAATAGAACGAAAACATAGTCGATCCAGTTTTAGTTGCTAGTATTTTAAGTGCTTTTTTTTACCATTATGTCACTTTAAGATGTAAAAATAAAACCGGGCAAGAACATGTCGGGCCATGCTCAGTGTAAGGTTCCACAGCCTTGAATAATTGTATCAGCAGAAGAGCGTATGTTCATGGCACTTACGCCTTTTTGTTGAGAAACGCAGTTTTTCGGCAATAACTCAATGACGGTATGTCCGATCATGTCCGAAATAATTTTAGTTTAAAGAAAGTGATTTTTTTCATATTTTTTAGTCACACGGTTCAAATGTTAAGGGGGGGGGACACGATTTATGCAACTTTCGGAGCGATTATTTCCAAAAATATTTACTTAATCAAAAATGTTTATTAGAAACCTTAAATTTTTTTTAAAAGGTATGTCGAATGATGTGCCACACGTTGATGTTAACCGAAAAAAAAATCATCTTCTGTTAGGTAGGTAGATACCTGTATGGAGTGCCCCCTCTAAAAATATTTATTTTTATTATTTAGCTATCAAACTAAGTAGCGGCCACTATAAGACACCTTTTCACTAAATTTCATCAATATTCAGTAAGAAGTCTCTGAGTAAAATGCCTGTGACATACGGACGGACAGACAGACGGACATGACGAAACTATAAGGGTTCAGTTCCATTTTGGCTACGGAACCCTAAAAATAGGTACCTACTTAATAAGCATCCATAATTGCTACTCAAACCAAAATCAAACTTACTCGATTTTCTGTCAAATTCAAAAACATTCCTGATTTATTTCCAAAACGAGGAAAACAAACCATAAGCGTAGTCCGAAAAAATCTTTCAGAAGGCATCGCTGCAATTTCATAAACCCAAGTATATACGTGACACTATTTCAGTCCAACATCAATATTTTCGACACCCTATTTCTTAGTACAAGCTTCTCACTCAATCAATCTCAATTCAGCTCACATATCCGGCTTCAATCCGTCACTATTTTCGTATCTTGTTTCTTTTCATTATAACACGGCACGTATCCCGACTGAGAAATATTCGGAATAAAAATGTAACGCCTAATGTAAATAAATGAGTTCTTGATTTTGCACTGGGGACATTTAAAAATGGCGGGCGGCGATCTGTTACATTTAAATGTGGGAGGGTGTAGACAGGGTCCTGACTTGCTGGAAATAAATTCTTATAAGAATTTGTTGGAGGGTTGGTGACCTGACTCTTAAAGACCTACGTTCTAATTGACTATTTTTGGTGTTTTGTTTATTTTTATTTATTTCAAACTAGCTGAATTTCGTTGCGTCAAAATGCAAGGTTTTGTAACTTTTTTCATTGATGCTTCTCTCCAATTCATAGCATGATATATCCTTCCTCGATTCTTCCTCGATTGACTGCCTCTGTGGCGCGGTGGGAGTGTATCCGACTGCTACGCAGGAGGTCGTGGATTCGATCCCCACCCAGGATAAAACTTTGTGTGATGAGCACGATGGTTTATTCTGTGTCTGGGTGTTATTTATCTATAATATGTTTGTATTTAGAAATATATAAGTATGTTTATCAGTTGTCTGGTTTCCATAGTACAAGCTCTGCTTAGTTTGAGATCGGATGACGTTGTGTGAGTTGTACCAAGATATTATTATTATTATTAATATTATTATTCATAAGCTATCAAACACTAGAATATTTTTTAATTTAAACCAGTAGTTGCTGAGATTATCGCGTTCAACAACATAAACAAACACTCAAACTCTTCAGCTTTATAATATTTGTATAGATTATTTATTTTAAATTGCATAAATACAGGTATAAAAGTTGTTAAAAATTAATACGAATCACTTGTTAAGTACAAAACTACAAGTTCTTACCTCTTGTGTATATATCCTTGTAGTGTTTATTCGTACCGCTTATGTATATATTCCATTTGTTTTTTTTTTTTTTTTTTTTCTCTCAAAGGTTACATAAATTGAACAATAACGAATATTATTATGCTAGGTGTACTAAATATAAACCTTATGAGAGCTGGAGTCCGTGATAGGTTCAAGACCTGTGTGACAGATCTCCAGGCTCTCTCCTTATTCTTATATATTTAAATTTAATGTGTACAATACTGGTAAAAAACAAAAACAAAAAACAAAAAGATTGAGATAATAAATGTATTAACGATGCATGCATGGGTGTTGAGTATGTAATGCACGTGGAGGTATGTGTGTGTGTGTGTGTGTGTGTGTGTGTGTGTGTGTGTGTGTGTGTGAGTGAGTGTGTGTGTGTGTGTGTTTGTGTGTTTGTAAGAATGTCTAGTTGTTGTCTCTATACGCCTAGGTATAGGATATAAATTATTTTAAAATAGTTAGTATATTTTCTGTTTCAGTGTAATCTAGTGAAAGTAGCCATTTTGTTACCAATTTTTTGCATTCAAATTTGCTCAAGGGATTCATAAATACTATTTTATTTACTTTATTGTATACGTAGCCACCGAGGAAATGGAGGCTACGTTGCGCTGCAGTTGTGTTAACTGTGGGCACTTGACATACCGTGTGTTTACGACGGGAGGTGTAGTATTTGGTGGGGTCATGAGGGGATTGGGCATGGATTTTTAGAATCAAATTGAGTATGAACAGTTTCCGCACCGATAGAACATCGCAGATGTTATAAAGTTCGGTGGTGGGAAACTGATACGGTAGCTGCCAGCCAACTTTTAATAGAGCTCTTTGGCCCCGTTCAAGTCTCAACAGGTTAGTTTTTGTGGTCCCACCCCATACAGTGACACAGTATTGAATGAGAGGCTGGGCCAGTGCTGTGTAAACTAGTTTCAGTACCGACGAGTCAGCAGAATGTCGCAGATTTTTAAAAACGTATATGAGCCGCCTGAGCCTCGCGACAATCGCTTGGACGTGGGGCTGGAAAGTAAGTCTGTCATCAATATGGATTCCCAGGTATTTGATACAGTTGGTGAGTTCAATAGAAGGGCAGTTACAATTCGCAGAGGGACGCGCACCGCAGGAGTGGACAAACAAAGGGCTGAGGAGAGAGTTTGGTTTACCAGCGGCTGTAAACGAAAAATGCAGGTAGAATGATTTACTAGCATTTAAGGTGAGCAAGTTCTGAGATAGCCAGTTTGTGATTTTGTTAAGGCCTCTTTGTGCACTTGCAGTAACTGATTCCCAAGTGGAGTCGCGGAATATCAGGGCAGTATCATCGGCGTACGTGAATATAGAGCCGTTATCTAGGTTTATACGACAGAGGCTATCTATATAAATTAGAAAAAGTGTGGGACCGATAATACTGCCCTGGGGCACCCCGCAAACCACCGGGAGTTCATCACTCCGCCATTCTCCAATCTTCACACACTGTCGTCTACCAGTCAGGTAACTAGAGAAAAGCGAGAGTTGGGCACCTCTTACTCCCAGCTTTTCAAGTTTAGACACAAGCAGCGGGACAGAGACCGTATCAAAAGCCTTTTTGAGGTCAAGGAATATGCCAATAACTTTAGCTTTTTTGTCAAGGTTGGTAAAGACTTCGTTGGTTAGATCCTTCACCGCACTTTCTGTCGAGACACCTGAGCGGAAACCATATTGATGTGTTGATAGCAGCTTATGTTGCTCTAGGTGCTTGATGAGCCTGGTGTTCATTAGCCTTTCGAGGAGTTTTGAAAGAGTAGGCAGTATAGCTATAGGCCGATAATTGTCCGGGCAGTGTTTTTCCCCGCTCTTATGGATCGGATGTACAATGGCTAGTTTGTAGGCGTCTGGGAAAACTCCAAGATTTAGGGCCATATTGCAGATGTGTGTGATGTGTGGGATCAGGATGTTTTTAAATCGCTTCAGAAAATTGCTTGAGATGTTGTCTGAACCTATTGCGCAATCGTTTTTGAGGTTTGTCACCAGCTGGTCGATTTCGGACTCATCTGTTGCTAGTAAACCGAAAGAGTTAGGTAAACTAAACGACTCAACAGTTTTGTGGGGATTGGTGGTTGTAGTGATTTTTTCGGCTAAGGCGCGACCCACATTAGAAAAGTAACTATTTATATTATTTATAGAATTCATGGGTGCGGTGGGCGATAGAAGTTCGTGAGCTTTCGTTTTTACTTTGGTGGTATTTGTGATATTTTTTATGACCTTCCACAGTTTTTTATTGTTGTTTTTCGCTGATTGAAGTTGGACGGAATCATACCTTTTTTTAGCAAGTTTCAGTAGGTTTGTGCAATAGTTCCTGTACCTTTTATAGGTGGTTAATAGGACGTTGTTATCAGGAGTGCTTTTTAATTTACAATGTAAGTTGTCCCGGTTACGTAGACACTTCAGGAGGCCCGGTGTCATCCAGGGTTTCTTGAGTCTTTTACGATTGGGCACTACCTTTAGGATTTTGTTGGATGTCAGGACGCAGTTTAGACTTCTGACAAAATAATTTGTGGCTTCATTAACATCGTGGAGATTGTAAATTGGGGAGAAATCTATGTGCATAAGGTCAGATTCTATTTTATCGTAGTTAAAAATTTCAATTTTTTTATTTATGTGTGCGTTACTATTGGGTCTTTGTGAGCATAAAAAAAACAAAATAGTGTCGTGGTCAGTGACAGATGTGTGCGCTACATAACAAAAAGCCTGGTTTTTAGTTTTAAGCATTAGATGGTCAATGCAGGTGCGATTATGTCTAGTAGGTATCTGATGTGCTGGAAGCATACTATGGTATGCTACCATAGTAAGATACTCTGCTGAATGTGAGTCATAGTTACTTGTCGAAATATCGATGTTTAAATCTCCAGTAAGGATAATATTTTTATAAGAGGAGAAGGATTTAAGTAGGTTGTTTAGAGATTCTAAAAAGGAGGAAACCTTATGTTTTGCTGGGGGACGGTAGATGGCGATGATAACGGTGTCTGTGTTCAATATCAGTGAAATGCAGTTAGCATCTTGAAGTGAGGTTTCAACCACAGCGACCTGAAGCTGAGTTTGATGGTATACAACCACACCTTCATTTTGTGTATTATGGTTGATTGAAGTTATAAGGCCATAACCTTCTATCGACGGTATGGGTGGAGATTTAAAAAGCCAACACTCCGTTAAAATTATAAAGTCCCAGGTGATTCTACTTCTCTCAAGGAGGGCAGAGAAATCATTGAAGTTCTTATTTATGCTTCTGATATTTTGACATATAATTGAGATGGTCTTTCCGTGTGATTTTATGAATTGTGAACAGTCCTCAATTGTACATGTAGCCGAGACTGCTACCGAGACATCATCAATTTCGTTAAGCAAATTATTTAAGGAGTCGAATTGTATAAGATAGATTCAAATGGGAGCCGATCTATAGAATCACAGGACAAGGTAAGCACTATAAATGGGCAGAGATTGTACCTTGAGTAGAAGTAGGTGTGGAGTGTTGTTACCCTATGAAGTAGTTGCGTTTGATATGGTGTAAGTTGATGGCGGTGTGTAAGCTGGATAAAGAAGTATGGTCCGACAGAAAATAACAGTAAAAATGTAACGGCAGATATGACATAGAAATATAAGTAAGGGGATTGAATATTTGTAAAAAATGTGTGTGTGTTTTTTGCGGAATGTTGAGTTGAGTAGATGAGAGTAATTTGTAAATGAGATTGTAGTGAGTTCATGTCAGTAATGACTAAAAGTATGTGTACAGAAATTATTAAGTAAAACAATAGTAACAAACTAAGTGCATATACGCGTGATAGTCATTTAGTATACAGTTTCCTTAGGTCTTGTTCACAGTCTATACGTATCGGGGTTGTATCTTGCGTCTTCTTAATAAATATTTTGCCGTAGGACGTCCAGGTTCCATAATAATGGTTATCCTTAACGATCTGTCTAGCCAGATATGCAAGCCTCCTCCCTAGTGTGGTAAGAGACTCATCAATAAAAACGGGTTTCGGTGGCCCAGGAAGTTGAAAAAGAGAGGTGTTGAGTTTGTTTTCTTTATTCTTCTTATTATAATTCCTAGTCTGTTTTATGAAGCCATCTTTACATAAAGTGGTCGTAAAGTTAACCATTATGTGATTGTTAGTGTCGTTTCGGGTTTTAAGTCGATAAACGTCCTGAATGTCCGAGTCTGAAAAAGGTTGGTCTATCAACTTGCCGATTTTTTGGACGACAGAGATTAAGTCGAGTTTATTTTCAGATGGTTGTTTAGGTATATTCCGAATCTCTACAGCAGACGCCCGTGAGTTCCGTTCGAGAAGCTCAATCTTAGATTCCAGAGTTGAGATTTTAGATTCGTGGCTCTTGTTAATTTGTTCGAGGTCTAACATTTTTTGATGCACCTCGTCATACTTTTGTGACAAGAAGTCCATGGTTCTCTGAATCTCGGCATTTTGCTGTTTGACGCACGTAATGGACTCAAGAAGCTCATCAAATTTTGAGTTTTGTTGTGTTTCAAAGGAGGCAAACATGTCCTCCAAATGAACCAAGATTGTGCTATTGTCCGAGTGCTTAGAATCAAGTTTGCGTTTCAGTCTACGCGTAATGTTCTCCGAGAGATCAGTTGATAGTAAGTCTTGTGAGGCTGTGACATAAAGTTGGGGGTCAGAGCCATGGCATGCAACGGGAGGAACATTCAACTTCGACGTCTTCGGCGGAGACCGAGTGGTCATTGTAAAACAACAGAAACGTAAAACTGTTACTCACAAAGTAATAGTGACTTTCCGTCAATCAGGTGGCGCACACGCAGATTTGAATGGAGGTGGGCGCGGCGTAGCGTGTGCCTGAGGTGGGCGAGGCACGATGATGCGCTGGGAAGTGTGGCTATCTCGCTATAATGGGGGCGGTGTGCATGCGCACGCTTAATGCAGTTGAACCGCAAGTTGCGACCTCTATCTGTCTTCTTTTGCTTGGCTATACTGCTTTAGTCGTACCGTTGAGCCTCCTCGCAGAGTATGCGCTCCTAGTACGTTGTCCGATTTTGCAGCACAATATTTTAATAAATTAATTAAATAAAAACTGTGTGGCGGTGATATGTGTACACGACCGTGCTCAGCGGTATCCGGGAGGAGAGTTGTTGTGTCGCGGGGGACTTTACAAACATACAAATCACGGACACAAAGTACACCCAGACTCGGAACAACAATTTGTGGATCACACAAAGTGGTGTCTCGTGTGGGAATCGAACCCACGACCTCTTGCGTAGCAGTCGGACACACTCCCACTGCGCCACAGAGGCAGTCTTCTTTAAATCTTTTCTCTAATATCTTCTTAATATTTATTTAACATTGTAAACAATTATTTGTTAATAAATCATAACTGTCATTTCAACAGAAATATTTTCATGGTTTCTTTGAAAAAAGATAAGCAAAGAGTTCTTTGTATTTTTATAAAAAGTATGTACCTACTGTAATCCCAAACTGGCTGTGAGTAATTTGCTTAGGTAAATCCTAAATTTGAATTAGGATACGCTTTAAAATTTTGAATACTTCTAAAGAGATTTCTAATGAGGAAAACTCTAAAGAAAAAGCAGTGAAGCGACAGTTCTCCGAGAGTAAGGAGTGAAGTGAAAGTTCTCGAATAGCGAACAACAGGAGAGCATCTCCACCTATCGCCGTTGCACCTCATACGCACCGACGCTGCAGCCGACCTATCGTCGTTGCAGTCGACGACTACCTACCGGCATTGCATCTCGTACGCACCGACGCTGCAGCTCTATCTACCGAAATGGCATCGCGACGCACCGACGCTGCACATCAATTACTTCCTAGGTTCATCTTAATTAGTTTTAAGTAGTTAAAGTTTTCAACCACTTTCCTGTAATTATAGTCCTCTAATCTTTATCTAAGCTTTTATTTCACTACACACTGTAGTGTAACCATTATTTAAAAAATAATCCAAATGAGAAACAAACTAATTTTACAAAAAACAAACATAATTAGAATTTAAAATTCTTACAAACTAAAAAGAAGGGTTGTTCATATACGCAGCAACAGGGCACAAAATACTGAAAGTACAAAAGGAAAGCTTGATACAATAGCACTGGAGCAACAAACATCTAGTGATTTAGTCGTTTAAATTTCACTAGCAAATTTCGTTCGATCTTTCGAGCCGAAATACGTCCACTTCTGAACACAGTCCCAAAGATCGCCACAACGACCGGTCTTCGTAAGGCGACCACGAACCAGAAAACGTCACCTGGGTAAGTCTTCCACGAAATGGACCGACGACCTGGTGAAGAGAAACCACTAGATGCGGGTGGCACATGTATAATTCTATGCCGGTAAATGGGTTTGTGAGTTTGTGAGGTTGTAGGGGGAAATCTCTGGATCTACTGAACTGATTTAAAAAAATCTTTTACGAGTAGAAAGCCACGTTATTTGTGAGTATTATAGGCTATTTATCATCACAAGCGACCAATGGGAGCTGAGCATCAATGAAAACCATCGTCGTAAGTAAAATTAATAGAAGATAATCTAATATATAAAATTCTCGTGTCACAGTTTTCGTTGCCATACTCCTCCGAAACGGCTTGACCGATTTTGATGAAATTTTTTGTGCTTATCCGGTATCTATGAGAATCGGCCAACATCTATTTTTCATACCCCTAAGAGTTTGTTTGTTTGTTTGAATGCGATAATCTCAGGAACTACTGGGCTGCACTGAAAAATTTATTTTATTGTTGGATAGCCCATTTATCGAGGAAGGCTATAGGTTATAACATCACGCTACGACCAATAGGAGCGGAGCAGCAATGAAAAATGTTATAAAAAAAAGGGAAGAAAAAAGGGAAAATTACTGTCTATTATTCATGCCCCTAAGTGATAAGGGTTGTCCACCCCTAACATTTATAACTATACTATAATATTAGAAGAGAGAGAAGTTTGTTTGTTTGTTTGAACGTGATAATCTCAGAAACTACGGGTTCAAATTTTAAAAAAATATCGAGGAATGCTATAGGCTATAAAACATCGCGCTACAACTAATGGGAGCGGAGCAGCAAGTAAAATGTTTGCAAAAATGGGGAAAATTTACGCAGACGAAGTTGCGCGGGTCAGCTAGTTAAATATAAATATGTAAGTGTAACGTTAGCACATAGAAACCAAAATTCATTTGCGCACTTGAACAGAAAAACTTGTACAATTGTATTTCTTCTGTGCTACAGAGTACTGAAGACTGCATCAGAAAAGTTTTATTCCACGTTGAATTAAACATCCATAAAAAATCAGTTAAGCTGAATAATGCGAGTGAACGGCTCCAATCGGATTTCATTACCGATACTGCAGCTCCCAGGTGATGTAATGTAAACAGAATTGCGTATAAGGTGATTGTACTTGCAGCCGTAACTCTACGCAATGTAGGACAAGTATAGTACCGAAATCCTTAAGTAGCTAGTCAGTGTAGTTAATAGATTTATTCAAGTAGGTGTTTGTGCCGCAGTAGATCTGCAACTGAATGTATTAAACTTTTTAAAACTAAGAATCTTTGGAAGGATACACGACTATGACTTCGGAATGAAAGAAGCAAAAGAAAGAAAGCAAGAAAATATATGTTGTCATAGATAAGTACAACATATGCCGTGTGGTACCGGCTTAATAGTAGTACCATCTCATCTCTTCCCGTAGATGTCTTCAAGACGACTAAGGGATTTTCCACCGAAATACGGGCATCAGCCCCGTCTGAGTATTATAAGCCTTACTGCGATTGCCAACTCGCTCCCTAAGCGTGTCGATTATGGCAATTACCCCAATCTAATAAGTAGGTTCTACTTATGAGACCAGAGCCTAGCATCTTATGGCTTGACATGTGAAGTATAACATATTGTACTCTTAAATTTCTTCATATATTCATGTAGGTCATCTGCGTCAGATATGCAATAAAATGTAAGTAAGTAAATTATAGGTACAGCTAATAAGGCTCACAAATGAGTGAAAATGGTCTATAAATTCATCTGTGGAATACGCTTGCTGACTCTCAACCGGTGTTATTAAAATCCTTGTTTTTCTATCCTTACTCAAATAAAAAATAAACCAATTAGGTGTGATTGTCACACAGTGACACATCTCTCTACAGAACACGTGTTAGTATCATCAAGATCAATCAACACTCGACACCTCGTTCTCATACGTTCGTATCTTTACGACTTAGTTGTTTGGTACTCTTGTGTCAACGGCAGACACATCTGTACATACAGCGATCGAGTTCAAACATTTTTTTTGTGATGGTACCGCCGCTGCCACATGGTATAATATTATGTATGTCTCAAGTATTCATATAAATTATTTTAAAGCACCGCTGCGTTTTGAATACTTAAACGAAATAATGGTGACTATGTTAGA
The DNA here is from genome assembly GCA_945859575.2 of Herminia tarsipennalis. Classification (NCBI taxonomy): domain Eukaryota; kingdom Metazoa; phylum Arthropoda; class Insecta; order Lepidoptera; family Erebidae; genus Herminia; species Herminia tarsipennalis. The sequence goes on from OX243835.2 coordinate 21,035,715, forward strand.
AAGTATTCAAACCAAACAGTTTAAAACTCCTTATAGTATAGTCATTGTTTTTCTCTCTGAGCGTTAAACAACGATGGTAAAACGATTTCTATGTAAAACTGTCTGCAATAAATAATGTTTCGATTGCATTCTTCTCTTGTTTTCTAATTATCCATTTAACCAACATAACTAAAACATAACAAAGGGGAGCTAAATATAGAATAAAAAAATAACCAACAAATGAATTTCCGAAAACGTAAATAGGTCACAAATTACCTTCATAAAGATCAGAGATTGCTTGTAAACTGTTAATCAGTGGGCCCTCTAAATGTAAACCCGACTGTCACTATAACAATTTAAATAAATACTAACAAACGCAACTAGTTTTCAGTGTTACTATTAGTTTAATGCTACTTGTTATGTAATCAACAACATTGTTGTACATGTACCTATCTGTAAAACAGTCACGTTATGTACCTAGTTAGTCTAAAGACATTTGAACCAATGATGTTTTAAGCAAATAGGTTACATAAACAACATTCGATCTTTAAATACAGCACACTAATGCACACATATTATATAACCTATATATTTCAATGTCAGAGTATTATATAAAAAAGTCATAAAAGTAGGAAAGCATGATTTAATTAATACGAGCGAAAAAGAGAAAAATATAATCCTGCTGCTTTCATTTGTTAACACGTACACCATTACACCTTTTTACTTAAAACATTATTGATTTGTACAAACAAAATAATATTAGAAGAAAATCACCTCTCAAAGAACTCTCATAATTAGAATTTAAAATTCTTACAAACTAAAAAGAAGGGTTGTTCATATACGCAGCAACAGGGCACAAAATACTGAAAGTACAAAAGGAAAGCTTGATACAATAGCACTGGAGCAACAAACATCTAGTGATTTAGTCGTTTAAATTTCACTAGCAAATTTCGTTCGATCTTTCGAGCCGAAATACGTCCACTTCTGAACACAGTCCCAAAGATCGCCACAACGACCGGTCTTCGTAAGGCGACCACGAACCAGAAAACGTCACCTGGGTAAGTCTTCCACGAAATGGACCGACGACCTGGTGAAGAGAAACCACTAGATGCGGGTGGCACATGTATAATTCTATGCCGGTAAATGGGTTTGTGAGTTTGTGAGGTTGTAGGGGGAAATCTCTGGATCTACTGAACTGATTTAAAAAAATCTTTTACGAGTAGAAAGCCACGTTATTTGTGAGTATTATAGGCTATTTATCATCACAAGCGACCAATGGGAGCTGAGCATCAATGAAAACCATCGTCGTAAGTAAAATTAATAGAAGATAATCTAATATATAAAATTCTCGTGTCACAGTTTTCGTTGCCATACTCCTCCGAAACGGCTTGACCGATTTTGATGAAATTTTTTGTGCTTATCCGGTATCTATGAGAATCGGCCAACATCTATTTTTCATACCCCTAAGAGTTTGTTTGTTTGTTTGAATGCGATAATCTCAGGAACTACTGGGCTGCACTGAAAAATTTATTTTATTGTTGGATAGCCCATTTATCGAGGAAGGCTATAGGTTATAACATCACGCTACGACCAATAGGAGCGGAGCAGCAATGAAAAATGTTATAAAAAAAAGGGAAGAAAAAAGGGAAAATTACTGTCTATTATTCATGCCCCTAAGTGATAAGGGTTGTCCACCCCTAACATTTATAACTATACTATAATATTAGAAGAGAGAGAAGTTTGTTTGTTTGTTTGAACGTGATAATCTCAGAAACTACGGGTTCAAATTTTAAAAAAATATCGAGGAATGCTATAGGCTATAAAACATCGCGCTACAACTAATGGGAGCGGAGCAGCAAGTAAAATGTTTGCAAAAATGGGGAAAATTTACGCAGACGAAGTTGCGCGGGTCAGCTAGTTAAATATAAATATGTAAGTGTAACGTTAGCACATAGAAACCAAAATTCATTTGCGCACTTGAACAGAAAAACTTGTACAATTGTATTTCTTCTGTGCTACAGAGTACTGAAGACTGCATCAGAAAAGTTTTATTCCACGTTGAATTAAACATCCATAAAAAATCAGTTAAGCTGAATAATGCGAGTGAACGGCTCCAATCGGATTTCATTACCGATACTGCAGCTCCCAGGTGATGTAATGTAAACAGAATTGCGTATAAGGTGATTGTACTTGCAGCCGTAACTCTACGCAATGTAGGACAAGTATAGTACCGAAATCCTTAAGTAGCTAGTCAGTGTAGTTAATAGATTTATTCAAGTAGGTGTTTGTGCCGCAGTAGATCTGCAACTGAATGTATTAAACTTTTTAAAACTAAGAATCTTTGGAAGGATACACGACTATGACTTCGGAATGAAAGAAGCAAAAGAAAGAAAGCAAGAAAATATATGTTGTCATAGATAAGTACAACATATGCCGTGTGGTACCGGCTTAATAGTAGTACCATCTCATCTCTTCCCGTAGATGTCTTCAAGACGACTAAGGGATTTTCCACCGAAATACGGGCATCAGCCCCGTCTGAGTATTATAAGCCTTACTGCGATTGCCAACTCGCTCCCTAAGCGTGTCGATTATGGCAATTACCCCAATCTAATAAGTAGGTTCTACTTATGAGACCAGAGCCTAGCATCTTATGGCTTGACATGTGAAGTATAACATATTGTACTCTTAAATTTCTTCATATATTCATGTAGGTCATCTGCGTCAGATATGCAATAAAATGTAAGTAAGTAAGTAAATTATAGGTACAGCTAATAAGGCTCACAAATGAGTGAAAATGGTCTATAAATTCATCTGTGGAATACGCTTGCTGACTCTCAACCGGTGTTATTAAAATCCTTGTTTTTCTATCCTTACTCAAATAAAAAATAAACCAATTAGGTGTGATTGTCACACAGTGACACATCTCTCTACAGAACACGTGTTAGTATCATCAAGATCAATCAACACTCGACACCTCGTTCTCATACGTTCGTATCTTTACGACTTAGTTGTTTGGTACTCTTGTGTCAACGGCAGACACATCTGTACATACAGCGATCGAGTTCAAACATTTTTTTTGTGATGGTACCGCCGCTGCCACATGGTATAATATTATGTATGTCTCAAGTATTCATATAAATTATTTTAAAGCACCGCTGCGTTTTGAATACTTAAACGAAATAATGGTGACTATGTTAGAAAGTATTCAAACCAAACAGTTTAAAACTCCTTATAGTATAGTCATTGTTTTTCTCTCTGAGCGTTAAACAACGATGGTAAAACGATTTCTATGTAAAACTGTCTGCAATAAATAATGTTTCGATTGCATTCTTCTCTTGTTTTCTAATTATCCATTTAACCAACATAACTAAAACATAACAAAGGGGAGCTAAATATAGAATAAAAAAATAACCAACAAATGAATTTCCGAAAACGTAAATAGGTCACAAATTACCTTCATAAAGATCAGAGATTGCTTGTAAACTGTTAATCAGTGGGCCCTCTAAATGTAAATCCGACTGTCACTATAACAATTTAAATAAATACTAACAAACGCAACTAGTTTTCAGTGTTACTATTAGTTTAATGCTACTTGTTATGTAATCAACAACATTGTTGTACATGTACCTATCTGTAAAACAGTCACGTTATGTACCTAGTTAGTCTAAAGACATTTGAACCAATGATGTTTTAAGCAAATAGGTTACATAAACAACATTCGATCTTTAAATACAGCACACTAATGCACACATATTATATAACCTATATATTTCAATGTCAGAGTATTATATAAAAAAGTCATAAAAGTAGGAAAGCATGATTTAATTAATACGAGCGAAAAAGAGAAAAATATAATCCTGCTGCTTTCATTTGTTAACACGTACACCATTACACCTTTTTACTTAAAACATTATTGATTTGTACAAACAAAATAATATTAGAAGAAAATCACCTCTCAAAGAACTAAACGGAATGTTATTTTGGAAAAAGATAAATAGGAGAGGTATTTTTTTATCACGATGACTGATAACAAAGCGGGCGGAGCCGCGACCGCGAAAAGGCTATGTAATTAAATATAAAATTTACATGCCGTGGATACCCCACGGCATTCGATAGTTACCAACTCTATGACCAACACCAATATTAACAAATTGATTGATATAATACAGTCAATATACGATCAATATATCGAATATAATAAAATCGATTCACATGTACGAGGACGTATTGTTCGTACAAAATACAATGAACTATATTGAATCAATCTCAATTAGAAACTCGTGACTGGGGGAGTAATGCGTGCTTGTTTGTACACCAGCGTATCGCTCTTGACACCCTTGGCGTTAATAAATGATTGGAAGTGATGTATTTGTTATAGATATTAGTATATAACCTGTGTTTGTAATGTTATAGAGAAGTCTTAAACTAAATTAGTATCAGAGACAGAGGTGTAGCCTTGGACTGGCCCCGTATCAACTTGTGTTAGGTAGTTAGGTTTTGTGAGTTCTTTGGCATTTTCGGGTCCGCGTATGATTAATACGGCTCATATGGCGATAGCTACGCCCCTGATCAGAAGCTACCTCACACGGGACGACTTGATGGCTGTCGTAGACCAAGCAGTTGACGTGGCGACGTACTGGGCCTCAACTACCTATATAATATTAATTTTTATATGTTTTTTTTTGTAATGGTTCCTGTCGGGACCAAACATCGCATAAAATAAATAATGTGCTGACCATTTTCGTTCATATCAGTTTCACGGAAACTAGCCAACTACGAATGAGATTACAAATTTAAGAACAACCGGGCAAAAGCATGTTGGACCATGTTCAGTGTAGGGTTCCGGAGCCGTTGCCGTATGAAAAGATTCCGATTTCAATAATAGCACCAGAAGAGAGATTGTTGAGAAACGCAGTTTTTCGGCCATGGTAAACCCGATGATGTCCGAAATAATTTTAGTTTAAAGTATTTGTTAGTTAGCTTTATATTTTTTTATTTTTTTTAGTCAAACGGTTCAAAAGACAAGGGGGGGGGGGGATTTATCCAACTTTCACTTAATCAAAAAAATTATTAGAAACCTCAAAATGTTTTTTCAAGACCTGTCGAATGATGTGCCACACGTTGATGTTTGTTAAAAAAAAATCAGCTTCAGTTGAAGTGCCCCTGCTAAAAATAAGTATTTATTTAGCTACCAAACCAAGTAGCAGCTACTTCAAGACACTTTTTCACCAAATTTCATCAATACTCTCTTGACTAATACTATTTAACTACACTATTTTGGCTACGAAACCCTAAAAACACTTTGTAATTTAATGATTGCTTGCCATTACACCAGGTTGTGCCGACCGTGGTCACAACCGGACTGAATTCGACTCAGTCCGCTGGAGTATTCTTAGTCGCTGGTGATCATGCAGGTGATACACATGACCGCCAATTCGCGGGGGATTTTGTAAACATCCGAGTAGGTACTATACGAAAGCCAAGTTCAGCCTAGGAACAACGATCTGTAAATGACACAAAGTTTTAAGAGAATCTCTTGCGTAACAATCGCTGTGCCTAAAACAGCCAGTAATGGTTTGTAACTATTGTTAACCATTATAATAGCACCCACCCCGTTTTATTGATGTGTGAATCTTCTAAGGGGGAACGATCAAAATACCAATTATGTGCTATGAAAGAGAAGCCACCAAAACCTTTCAATACAATAATAAAGATTTATTGAGGTCATTGTACCATGTAGCACGTGGTATATCGGAACTGAAATGCAGTTGTTAATAGGTTTTTCTGACAGACGATTTTCACCTTTATCATTAAGTTTCGTGCTCATTTTTGGCGCGTTGCCGATTTTGTAACAAGCTTAAAGGAAAACATTAAAATTATCCGACACCTGTTATAAAATGTTGATTATCATAAAACGGCTTGACAGATTTTGACGTGATAACGTCTTATAAATTAATGACCGGGTGCACGCACAAAAAGTGTCACAGTCCGTCACGGTCCGTCATGTTCCGCCTGCTGATAGGCTCAAGTATTGTAGCCGTCGTCGGGTCCAATAAAGCTGTCATGGTTGTTTATTGCTATGTCCTCAATGTTTTGGAGATTGCAATGACATGCGATACAATTGGATAAAAAAACAAATAAGAAAAGATATGTCACAGGCATGGTTGTTTATTACAATGTCATCAATGTTTTCTTATGACATTATCACGTTAAATTATCGTCCGTAAACCGACTTCACAGACAACCATTTTTTCATCAAACAAATAATCTTGGCGCCAAACTGTTTCGAGGATGCCTCGTGTAAAGGCGAAAGATGTGTAGAAGTTTCACTTCGTAGAAGCGGAATAGTGCGAATCAAGGGTCAGGAGGTTCCTACCACCCGACTTGGTGAGAGTTGCTGTCACTAATTTTCTTTGTTGCAGGTCTCTCTTTTTGTGTTCGGTCTGTCAATCTATTTCAATTGTTGTATTATGTGCAGTTTCTAACCACTTCAATCGTGGTGATTCACAGATGGTGGGTAATCTACTAGAGATGAATTTCCGCCATGTGACGCCTGAATCAATCAGTTAAACAAATAAACTATACTAATATTAAGTTGAAGAGTTTGCTTGTTTGAACGCGATAATCTCAGGAAGTAGCACTGGTTCGCATTAAAAAAATATTTTACTGTTGGTACCCATTTATGGAGGGAGGCTATATAACACCACGCTACGACCAACAGTAGCGGAGCAGCAATGAAAAATATACCAAAACGGGGAAAATTTTACGCACACGAAGTTGCGCGAGTCAGCTAGTTTCTAATAAACACGCTATGACGCCACATACACATACGCACGTGGAATTTATACTGAAAATGGTTCTATTCCCTAGTCCCTGGCGCAAACAGACACATATGTTTCTCAACAGTTCTTTACAATTTTAATTTTATTTTAAAGACACAATTTATTTCCAAAAGCATAAACAAGTATTAATTACAATCATCATTTTAATCGTTTTAATTGAAACTGTGACGAATTATAATTACTGTAAGGAAGCCGACGAAGCATGGTCAGGAATAATCTGATGTCAAAAGATGGAATTAACATCAACAGGCGTATCTAAAACGATCTGTCTTCAAGGACAATGTCAATTTAAAACGACTTACTTCGTACTTTAGTTACAAATGGCTGGTCAAGAGAAGCGACTTTGTTAGTTACGAATGAAATTGACTGGTTAATTGTTTTTGTTGCGAACTAAACACAAGATACTATTTTGGTACTAGTATGTACTTATGTATATATGTCGTCAAGAAAACAGATAGAAGCCAACTGCCGTAAATTGTGACCTGATTGGACACAATTTACGGCAGTTGACTTCTATCTGTTTTCAACAATCAGAATTAATATTTACCTAGCCATCGTCTTTGTGTTGGACTAAATAAGACATTTAAAATATACACAAACCTCCCACATAGTTAATGAAACATTAAATATAAGCCACCGTAAGGATAATATAAGACTTTCAATTTAAAAAAATGGTTGTCTGTAAAGTCGGTTTACGGGCGATTATTTTACGTCATAAGAAAATATTGATGTCATTGTAATAAACAATTCGATGTTGCTGTGCCAACCATGCCTGCGACAGCTTTAGCAAATCCGGTAACATGCGGGCGCATGCACCCGACGGCCATAATACTTCAGCCTATTAGCAGGCAGAACGTGACGGACCGTGACTGTGACACTTATTCGTGCGTGCACCCGGTCATCGATTTATTAGACGTTATCACGTCAAAACAATTAATTTGGTTCAACCCTTTAACAGCTACTTTACCAAACAAGCCATGGGGCAACAGATCCTTCAAACTTATAACACATCTTATCTTGGACCAGACATTAAAAATAAAAAAACAAATGAGTTAAAAAAGTTGCCGGCAATTGTATTCTATCAATTGTATCTGTTACTAGGTAAAACCATTTGCTACCAATTAATTACGGACATTGACATAAGAAATTCAGGTAAGTAGAGACATATAAATATATATATTTATACTTATGTGTATGTTAAATAGACACTACACTTACTAAAGACTTAAAACGTTTGAATGAGAAGCTAAGTGCCAGCTAACTGCCTCACCTGAAAGTAAAAACAAAAAAATGTTAGTACACAGAAACTAGGACAAGAATAATTTATAAAGTGCCGTCAGAGTATGAAATTTTTAGCTTGTTAAATATGTACATTAGATATTTTTTTAAAGATGTGCAATGTGAGATTGTGAGTCGCACATTACTAGCAATCCTGTTAACCCCTCAAACTAAGCTTAATGGCAAGATTTGACCTCACGATTGCGAGACTGATTGATGCCTTAGCTATTAGGCTACAATTAATTTACTAATACAATAATGGCATATTTGAAAAATATAAAAAAATATATATATCTTTTAAAAATGCAATTAAATAAAGTAATTGGTAAGAAATTCCTATAAAAATTACTATAATATTCGGCCTGCGACATCATAATTTGTTAAAAATGCTCTCTGTAACGAAGCAATAACAAAGGCCGTAATAGTTCTCAAACTACCGGCTAGATGGTGCAAGCAAGGGTCTGACTCGCGTGCAGGAAGGATGGAAGAATTAGAGGTTTAGTAACATAGTCCCGGTTCGATACCGGCCCCGGTTTGACCGTATGCCAAACCGGTCTCGGGTTCGATTTCTGGGTCTAGACTTCAAATTTTTCTATCTTTCAAAAATGCAATTATTGTAAGAAATGCCCCTAAAAATTACTTTAATACAATTAATTTATTTATATTTATATAAACCAAAGGAAAATACTTTTAGTTTTGCAAGGGACAAACATTCTAGAAATAAGATATAAAAATGACCAGTCTAGTCTAAGGGGCGTTTGGCCCAGGCGGAGATAAGGAAGTTGAAACCTGCTAAATCAAGATGATTAAGATAAATTATGAGTCAATGCTGCATATAGTGCGGTACTGTCTGGCCTAGCGTTAGGACCTTATTTCCACTTAACATCAGATGGAATGGTGTCATTTGCTAACCTATAAATAAAAAATAATAATGCAGCTCACGTGCCAGCGACTCACATTTAAAGCGATATTAAATATCAATAGAACCCTCCCGTCAACGTGCAATTCGCACTTGGCAAATGTTTCATATAAACACTTCCCCACCCACCTTCTGCGAGAATATCCTAATTACTATATGCCCATGATATAAGTTCTAAAAACGCTCTTAACAAAAAGTATAGTGAGGTAAATATTTATGACTTCTTGGCATAATATATTTAGTAAACAGAGACACGTGTTTCTCAAGGTTTCAACATGCTTGGCACGTACACTGTACACACGATACCGCGCTCATTGTTCATCATAACTTGTATAATGATAGAATAAATATTTATTGTATGCTAATACTACATATATTACTAATAAGTGCTTTTAAAGAATTACTTCTTACGCAAGTAAATCGTATACACAGTTTGCTTGCTTTGTAAAAATTCCATCGAGTATACTAATAGTTGTTTACTGAGTAGTCCTTGCCTTGGAATTGACGACAGATAAGACCTATAAACAGTCTGATTCTATTTTGTTACCACCTAAGTAACAAAAATCTACCTTAATATATTCCAACCGAATGAAATCAACCAATGGCATTCGTGCTCGGGATAAGCAAACTATAAAGACATGATCGAATAAAATCGTCTATTAGCACGAAATTAAGCTCTAGACTGAAATCTATAACGCATCCTCCATAATCCCTAATAACCCCAGATAGTATAATTATTACTATCAGCACTTTTTTGTCAAGTATTTTAACGTCTTCTTTGTCAAATGTTACCTTCGTTAAGATCACCTACCAGCAAGATTTTAGCTAAAGTAGGCACGTTAAGGCAACTCCTTTTTTCTTATTTGACCTGGCTGCTGTCCCAATTAAGTCTAATGTAATTTCATAGTTAAATGAAGATAAGAAAACGGTAATGTTCCCAGTTCTTGAAAATGTATGGAACATATCACACACAGAGAAGTACATAACAATCAGAATCATAATTCAGAGTTGGGAAATGCAAACGACAGACTAGAAATACCAAAAAAGTACACACAACTGATAGTAAAAGCATTTAGTTAGTGAAATATACGCTACTAGAACAAGTCGTGATACAAAATTTTGACTCGGTTTAGTAGCGATTTAAGGCTTTAATCTAGTTACCTACTGATAAGTAACTGATGAATTGCATTCATCCAGGAGACACGTAATAAAAATGATGGCTCGTTCTAGTAACGATTTAAGGCTATCTAGTTACCTACTCTTAAGTAAAAACTGATGAATTGCATTCAACATTGACAAAGACATGACTTTGATACAATTGAAATACAATAGGAAACTGGACATTGATTATACCGTTTCGCCTGAATTAAACCAATAATATTGGCTAGCCTGCCTCAAAGCCGAAACTACTTGCAACTACAACACACTGCGGATATAATTAATCTCGAAGCACTATACAGTTGACCATTTCACATTCATTAATCCAAATAACAGATTCTCGACACCAGCATTGTCAGCATGCATTTAAATACAAGATTAACTAATTGATAGCATAAGCCATTAAAACAATATTCTTAATACGTGCAGCGAAATGTTTGGATTCCTTTTTCAAGAATATTGCGCCCATGGAGGAACATGAAGTTTGGCATAATGAAAATAAATATGGAGAAGGAGGAAAAGAAGCAAACGTTTTCAAACCAATAATATAAAAATAATAAACATCCTACCACAAATAAAAATAAAAAATAAACACAATTCCTCTGTCAATGTCAACCATTATCGACAAATTAACATATAAGCGCAGGAGGGCCTTCGTCAGGATTCATCGTGGGCACGTGGTCGAGTAACAGAAACAACTATTCACTTCGGCTACAACGTCTTTTTAACTTGCTTCACAATTTAAACTATTTCGGATACAGTTACTTTTAAATAAAACCGTTACACTTTTTCAAATGATTATAATTTTACATGAAATAATGTCGCAGATAATCACACGGTAATTGCAGGCTTTACAATAAACACTAACTAAGTTAAAATCTATAAGGATTAACCCGATAGATAGCGATTCGTCGCAGACGTGGTGCGCTCGCGGCCGTTCGTACAAAAGTGAAATCTTTAAGATGGCCGCCCCGCTACCATAGACACGACGCTCCGCTAGAGTGACATTGACAGCTCATGTCACTCTTGACACTGACATTTCTGTAAGGCGCCGTCACGGCCGGACTGACATACGACCGTCCTCGGGCGTCTATAAGTTTTTGGAATCAAAACGAAATCGATCACTCACTCATCCGCTCGTCCATCCTATTAAACTTTGTCATCATCAATATCACTAATGCAGAAACTTCTAAATCTAGGAATTTAATCTTACGGCAGATGACCTGGACTGGACGAGTGTTTTCCTTCAACCAACCCATCTTGGGTCTGACCCGGACAACACTGTCCTAACGACTTACCATGAATTTTCTAGGTAACCAACTCAAGGAAACCATAGCTCACATTTTCGCACTCGCAATGACTTGGACCGGACGATAGCATCCATTCAACCAATCCACCAAGTAATGGCCCGGACGACTCTGTCCTTCCGACCAGTCAGTCAACCACACATATTCCATCTGGACCAAGCTAGTGCATCCCTTCAACCAACCTTTTCAGGTGTGGCCCGGACGACACTACTTGACCAGGCTCGACAAACTCATAATTTCCATCTGAACCAAGCTAGTGCATCCCTTCAACCAACCTTTTCAGGTGTGGCCCGGACGACACTACTTGAACAGGCTTTCCATCTGAACCAAGCTAGTGCATCCCTTCAACCAACCTTTTCAGGTGTGGCCCGGACGACACTACTTGAACAGGCTTTCCATCTGGACCAAGTTAGTGCATCCCTTCAACCAACCTTTTCAGGTGTGGCCCGGACGACACTACTTGACCAGGCTCGACAAACTCACAATTTTCATCTGGACCAAGCTAGTGCATCCCTTCAACCAACCTTTTCAGGTGTGGCCCGGACGACACTACTTGACCAGGCTCGACTATTTCACAATTTTCATCTGGACCAAGCTAGTGTAATCCCACTTCTGATATAAGCGCAGGAGGGCCTTCGTCAGGATTCATCGTGGGCACGTGGTCGAGTAACAGAAACAACTATTCACTTCGGCTACAACGTCTTTTTAACTTGCTTCACAATTTAAACTATTTCGGATACAGTTACTTTTAAATAAAACCGTTACACTTTTTCAAATGATTATAATTTTACATGAAATAATGTCGCAGATAATCACACGGTAATTGCAGGCTTTACAATAAACACTAACTAAGTTAAAATCTATAAGGATTAACCCGATAGATAGCGATTCGTCGCAGACGTGGTGCGCTCGCGGCCGTTCGTACAAAAGTGAAATCTTTAAGATGGCCGCCCCGCTACCATAGACACGACGCTCCGCTAGAGTGACATTGACAGCTCATGTCACTCTTGACACTGACATTTCTGTAAGGCGCCGTCAAACAGATTAAAGAGTTGTAAAAATGGCGGCAAACTGACCGGCCATTATTTTTACAGCTCCGAGTTTAACTTGTAAAAAATGATTTGAACACGTGTTAACTGACTAAGAACGAGACTTTGTGCATGTAATAAGCGCATAAATACTTGACACTGGCAGAAATTAGCCGTTAAAACGGCTAGATTGCCATAAACTCATAGAAGAAGAAGAAGAACTGATTAAGTTTCATTCAATGCAGGCTATCGCCGACAACAAAAAACTGACGGAATGAAATGGAAGTCTTTACTTGTGTAACAAGTAAATACTTCCATTGGACTTTGAAGTATCTATTTATGCAATAAAGTTGTAATTAAAAGTCAAGGTGGCCCTTGGTCACCTGAAGCTACTAGAACTATTGGTAAGTAATTTTAACAGAACACCGCACCCTTTCAAATCACACATACACAGTTACACTTCAGTAATGCCTTTACCTTAGCATAAAGCTTGAATCCTGGAATAATCCTTTCACTTGACATATTGCAGGAAATACATTCCAGGAAATCAAGAGACAGACTACAAATTGGAAGTGGTACTGATAATTGCATGACTGCGTAGCCGATAGCAGTAGATACAATAAGTCAATTAGATGTTCCTGTAGACTGTCCATTAATAGGTAGAAACAGATGTTAACAACGTTTACTTTGCTGTTGTAACATCAGAACGTCATCATAACCAATCTCATCAGAACACCAGCCAACTACGCAAGAGATATTGTACTGCACAAGTGTGTGCGCAGACACAAGTGCATTCTCTATTCCCTCACTCTCATAGTCCGATGGGACGGAAATCCGACACGACCGAAGAAAGATTGGGCGCAGGACCGACGGCTTAACGTGCGCTACGAGGCATGGAGGGATGTGACAAATTTCAAAAACGGTCACCTATCTCTGGACTGGCAGTACATGTTTATAGAGTAAAAGTCCCTAAACTAAAATACTATTATTTATTGCAAGAATGTGGTTTTAAACTCACAGTAAGTTTTCGCGCGAAAACAGACCAATAGTCTCGATTCCAATGACATCACTCGAGTCAGTTGCTGGTTACTGATTGGTTGTCGTAGTTGTTATTTGTCATATCTTGCGTTAATTTTGAATTTCGAAACATTTTTTGTATACGTCACTAGTGGCTGATTGGTGGCATAAAGTAAGTACGTTCCGTTTTATGTTACGTTTATTTGTAATTACTATTGAAAAACAAAAAGTCATCCGAAAAGATCTAAGGGCAAAAATAGTAGAAATGGATCCGATACCGATCAGTCTTAGAGAGGGTAAACTTCTAAATAAGTTTGATTACCTAACTCTTTGTTGGTGGAAATGCAATTGAACAGCAACGGAAGGGTTCATTCTATTTAGACATTTCCCGCTCATTATTCTTTCGCGGTGGAAACCGGGCTTTTAACATAATAAAACTAATAGAGCCAAGCCACATTCCCATCTGTATAGAGATACCTACTCTGCACATTCGTGCGCCGGCTTACCCTGAAGCCTGGCATCAGCCTGAGGTAGGTCGGAAGGTTACATATAAACAATAATTATATTTTTACACGACTGTAAAGAAGGGTTATGTTTTTCGCGCGTATCTTGTATGTATGTATGTAATATTCTTTATTACCTCATATCTGACAGACGTCGTTAGATTCGTCTTGATTGCCCAAGTTAGCAGCCATTCTTTTTTCAATTTTCAATACCTACTTGACAATAGCTGTGATAAAAGTTATTATAGTTGTTACATCGGTTACATCCTACGATCACTAAAAAGTATTAAATAAAAAAATAAATTATAAAAATAAAAAACCCGCCTGCACTAAAAAGATGGAAACAAGATCCCCTACATAATTATATAATTTCATGCAGTCGGAGGCACTTTGCTAAGTTAATCGAGGTTCATTAATGCCTCCGACTGCATGAAATTATATAATTATGTAGGGGTTCTTGTTTCCATCTTTTTTCTGCAGGCGGGTTTTTTATTTTTATATTTTTTTTTACACTATTAAATTACAAAATATCCCTATAATCCAGAATTCGTACAAAATGATTTAGGTACTTGAACTTAATTTTCAGATGAATTTCTAAATGTCGATCGCAATCTTAAATCTAAGTTTTGGTTGGCTGTCTGCCAGGCAAGTCTAGAAGTCTAGATACACCACAATACTGAGGCTGGCATTTCAGTATTTTACTAATGGATTGATGTATTTTGTAGATAAATCCATTAGTACTAAAGAATTATAACGCCAGCGCAAGGTCAGAGATGAAGATAATATCTAAATGGAGTTCAAAGTAATTTATTCACATTTAGTATGTCCCGACGAACTTTCGTACCGCCTTGTTATTTTTTTTTTACGTAAGGACAGAGTATTAGAAAACTAAAAAAAAAAAAACGAATGGATAAAGTTGCTAAAGTCGTATCTAGTTATCTCGTGACCAAGGGAAATAGATATTCATTTTATATCTATAGAAGATATATTTTTCTTGAAGTCAAAATCTATCTACACATACAATTTCTACAAGTGTAACTGATGTGAAAGTGGAAACATTGGAGGCACCTGTCTCCTATCGTCCCACTGCGTAGTAACAAAATAGATGCCCAATGATGGAAATCGTTGTTAAGACAGGCCTACAAATGCTTTCGTGACAACCTGGTAGCCTTTAAGAAAATTTCGGAGGAGAAAGCTTCAAACAGGAAGTTTTGGAAATGTGGATATCACAGGAAATGTGAACTCTATAACTTTATATCGTAATGTAAATTTTAGCAAAACTGTTACCAACTAACCAAATAAACTCCTGCGGAACGTTTTGTTTATGTGTAAAACAAATGCGTAGTTATCTGATTCAAGCCTAGTGAATAAAGATCTAAACCCAGCTCATTCTTTAATGTCCGGAAGCAATTTATATTGAGATTCCAGTCGCTGTTCGCTATTCGTAGGTAATCAACTATACAGTTATGACAATGGTATAACTGACGGTTGTGAAACATTGTATGTATTTTAGACAATATGTCAGGACCGCCACTCACACGTAACATAACTCTAGTAGATATTACTAAAGTTATATTAGCAAATGTGACGCCATAACGCCCAAATATGCGGCGTCAATTTCTGCTTCAAGCAGCATCGCAGATTTCGGTACAGCTGTAGCACAACAGTTTTATGTGTTTGTCTTTTCATATTCTATTTATCTGAACCTAACGGGTCTAGAAAAGAAGACCCGCGCAGCTTCGTCTGCGTAAATTTTCCCCGTTTTTGTAACATTTTTCATTAGTCGTAGCGTGATGTTCTATAGCTTATAGCCTTCCTCGATTAATGAGATATCCAACAGTAAAATAACTTATCAATTCGGATAAGTATTCCTGTAAGTAGTCCTAAGATTATCGCGTATAGGCTAGCCTGTTGGTCTAGTGGTTAGTGACACTGACTGCTAAGCTGCAGGTCGTGGGTTGGATCCCCACCCAGAATAAAACTTTGTGTGATGATGTGTCTGGGTGTTATTTATCTATCTATAATATGTATGTATTTAGAAATATATAAGTACGTATATCAGTTGTCTGGTTTCCATAGTACAAGCTCTGCTTAGTTTAGGATCAGATGGCGTTATGTGGATTTTCCCAAAATATTATTATTATTATTATTATATTGGTCTAGATTCAGTACCTACCTAACCTTGACATTTCAAGCTACACTTTAAGACGTTCTCAAATGTTGGTATTTTTCTCTCTTATCTTCATCTTAAAATGACAAAGACGGTATGTGACTTGAATTAAGTTCCCTCAAATCTGGTTAGGCGATTTTAACTTCAATATGCTAAGGAGTAACATGATTACAGATTTCTAAAGCTCCGCCTATATTTCGGATGTTTTTAAGGAAGTAAAAAAGCGCTCGTTTTTATCATCAATGTTATTATTTGCTTGCACGTGGATACCTTGTTAAAATACTGTACGGAGCAATATCCATAACAAATATACCTGTTTTCTGCTTGGAAGCTGGAATGAAATCGTGATCGGACTATAGATTTATTATTTGACGTAAGCTTGAATAGAAGAGGAATTTTGATCAAAAATACCTTAAAATGGTGCCAAAGAACTTTTATTTTATAATCAACATTTTCAATACTATATCTATCAATTGATTTAGCTACTAGAGCTAGCTCCAAACAATGTCAAAATTCTATCTCTAGTAGCCAAATCCATCGATAGATAGATTATTGAAAACGGCCGTAAGTTATCAAAGGCTTACTGCTATTATGGCCGTCCTCAAATACCTACTTCTTTCATACAATGTCCGCTACTACCACACTTTTCTGTTTTATAACTAGCCAAAGTGCGCACATTAATAACTCTTGACACAATATGTTCATCTCACGGCTGACTAGTATTCATCAAACAGTTATGAATCGAGTCAAACGCGGGTGGTGCGATGCAATACTAGAAACAAATACACACCCTCAACTTATTTATTGCACTGTTGCATCGGAGTTTTCGAATTAACCCGAATTTCTCTCTAGCAGGTAAGGCATAAAATACCGAGAGTACTAACCTGTATACAGAGTGATTTTTAATATACGAATTACCCCCGCTCTTGGCTTCTTTACATTATATCAATATCTTAATATTTATAAATCTCCTGTCACGATGTTTGTCCGCGATGGACTCCTATACCGCTTAACAGATTTCGTTCAAATTTGCACGCAATATGCAGTTTGGTCCAACTTGAGAGATAGGATAGCTTAAATCTTTAATTATAGTCGCAATTACTAAAAAAATGAGGGATCCCATGTCCACCCGTGCGAAGCCGGGACGGGCCGCTAGTATTTTTATAAAACAAAATTACAAAGTAACCCATCACCACGTAACTCCTACTTTTGTCACACAATCATTTACTACACATCCGAGAAGCCCCGGATAAAAATCGATGTTTCTTATTGTCGACTTAAGAGTCGAGAGGAGGAAACATCGATTTTACCTAGTTATTCTCAAACCTAGGTGAAAGTCACGAGGGGTCCAGTTAAAATCCATTCGTACACTGGTCAGAGACAGGTACAAATACACACCCTAAACTTAATTTTTGCACTGTTCAATCGATCGATCAGACCCCATTTTTTATTTTTTTATGTGAGGTGTTGAGTGTAAGCCGTTAGGCTATTTACACCCATGCGTGGACGTGCGGCGAGCGTGTGCTCCTAACCTAAGTGTACCTACGTAGCCAAACTTTCGCTAGGGAGCTAACGAAAATTTGAGTACGGTGATATGAGTGAGTGATCGGACCCCATCAAACGAGATATCCTTTATACCGGACGCCTTGCGGTTTCTCCCGTGTAGTTTCCGTTCCCGCAGGAACACAGGGATAAAAAGTAGTCTATGTCACCCGGGGATAGTGTAGCTTCCTAACGGTGAAAGAAGTTTTGAAATCGGTCCAGTAGTTTTTAAGTTTATTCGTTCCATACAAAAATACAAATCTTTCCACTTTATAATATTAGTAAAGATATATATTTCAAAAAGTTTCAGTTATTTATACAATAGTTATACCTGTATTTTAATAGGAATTTCCTCAGTTTAGTAGTAGGAGATTCGACATCGCATCGTCCCATTAACCTGTCCCGCAATAAATTTAATAGTCTTACTCCTACCTGTAGGAGCTTAGTGCCCACGGTAGAATACTAATTCGTTGGCGTACAATGGATTTGAAATAAAACGGCACTTCCGATATAAAACATTATTGCAGGATACTGATTGCTGTCGTTAACTTGGCAGTCATTTTCTAAGGCCATGATAACGGTAAATTGACAAAAGGTAAGGTGCCTGTCTGTCAGTCTTCTAAATTAACATAAATACGTGAACCTAGTAAACTTTACTAATATTATAAAGCTGAAGAGTTTGTTTGTTTGAACGCAGTAGTCTCAGGTATTACTGATGCGAATTGAAAAATTCTTTTACTGTTGGATAGCCCATTTATCGAGGAAGGTTATAGGTTATATAACATCACGCTACGACCAATGGGAGCGATGCAGCAATGAGAAATGTTGCAAAAAAGGGGAAAAATCACACAGACGATGTTGCGCGTGACAGCTAGTATAGAATATGAATAAATTTGCGAAGCAGACAAATTCGGGTTTTCTAAGCAGTGCCACTTATTTGACACACTTCAAAATACACAATCTACTAAAACTTCACGTAGTCGTAGTCGTTTTATTTAACGACTCCTGCAGTAGGGTACAAGCCCTGTGTCGCGGGGGACTTTACAAACATACAAGTCACAGACACAAATTACACCCAGACTCAAAACAACAATTTGTGGATCACACAAAGTGGTGTCCCGTGTTGGAATCGAACCCATTGCGCCACCGAGGCAGTCAAAGATGACCATACGAACAACATGTCGCCCCTCCTGTATGCGTATAAACATTTGCACAATGTACTTTGAATATTCGCACACACATGAAAAACCCGCGTTATCCATTGCGGTAACGATAATGCGATAATATAACCAAACCACCCGAGCGTCTGCACATGAACATGTCAAATCCATTATTTAGTTCTATCAAGCCATAATAATAATTTTGAATACTAATATACATATCTAATCAAATTTCATGTTCCTAATATATATTTTACCGCAAATATTCGATTCAATTTGCATTCTAAACAATCAATATAAATTTATTACTTATGTACTAAGTAGGTATTACCGCAAAATAATCCTGACCAAAATTGTTTCAGTTAGTCCTATTGAGAGCTATTGTATGAAACTGAGCAATTAAACACGAAGCAAAATGTATGGTTAGAGTCAGTTAGTCTTTGTGACTTGGTTTGATCCAAACGCTAACGAACTACTAGTCCAAGAGCTGAACGTCACATTGTAACCCCCTTTTTATTAATACTTTAGTAAGTAAAGCATTTTAACTAGCGACTGTTTTGTCTTTAATTTATACTTAATATTATAAAGGTGAAGAGTTTGTTTGTTTGTACGCGATAATCTCAGGAACAACTGGAGCGAATTGATTCTTTTGGCCGTAGCGTGATGTTATATAGCCTTCCTCGATAAATGGGCTATTCATCATTCATTCATCATCATCAGCCTATCGCAGTCCATTGCTGGACATCCAACAGTAAAATATTTTTTCAATTAGGATAAGTAGTTCCTGAGATTACCGCGTTGAAACAAACAAACTCTTCAGCTTTATTATATTAGTATAGATTTGTGTAATTCATCAAATTTCGTCTAATATTTTTGCGTGAAAGATTAACACGCAAAACGTTAACGCACAAATTACGCTTTGATTAAATTATGCTCTTTTATTTATTAGATATTATTTCATTTATTCAGATCTAAAAAATAATTATTACCTATCCAAATTTCTATGAATTACGCTGCACAAACGTCATTTCATACAATTATGTCAAATTTGTGAAATGACTCTTATGTATGTATAAATGTATGTATGTATAAAACAAAACCCTTCGATTCGAAGTGAATTTTATTACTCCCAGCTCCTGGTCTAACGTACCTATACATTTGCACAAAACCAAAATGGCCACCAATGGCCACGCACCTGTCTACGTTAATTGGGATAGACCAAGGCCACATGTGCAATATCGGGAGCGATTTTTTCATAATTGCAGGGAAGGGTTAGAATAGAACGAATTAACCCGAATTTCTCTTGAGCAATTAAAGCACATAATACCAAGAGTACAGAAGATAAACTGCCAGCTTGAGCAATTACCTCTATAACAGGTACTAGTACGCTAGTTTTACTAACCCGTATAAAGTAACAGCAATTTCAAAAGTCGAATCGAATGACCGTCCTATATTTTTTTGGCTCTTATGATAAACTAGCTGTGGCCCGCGACTTGAACGCGTGAAAATTTTGAAAAAACAAATTCATTCTACCGGATATATCTATCTATATACATATATATATATATATATATATATATATATATATACAGGGTGTAACAGAAAGGTGTGGCCATATTCAAGGGTTGGTATGTGCCCATGATACTAAGTGCACATGCCTAATTTCATCAAAATCGGAGCACCCTAAAAAATATTTATTATTTTTTCATTTGTTTATTTATGAATGAAAAAGTTATTAATTAAAAAAAGTATGACTTACAAAGTTCTATGCCATAATAATCCAATCGAATTTTGTACCAGGGGAGGTATAATTCAAATGCCATACGCCTTTCACTACTAAATTTTGACAAAAAGAATATGCTATAACTATGAAATAATAATGCAACCAACTATGGCACCATGATAGGGTGCAATACTGACGATATACCCTATCCACTGCTGAAATTTGACCACACTTTTCTGTTACACCCAGTATATACTCGTATATATCAATCTCTGTGCCAAATTTCATCCAGATCTAATTAACCGTTGTGGTTTGATTGAATAACAAACCTTTGACATCCATATACATACCTCCAAACTTCCGCAATTATAAAATTAATATTATGGCCGTTGTTGTTATCCTTGTCAAAGTACAGACTTCCATTTGATTTTGTCAAATGACCATCCAAATTTGAAAATCAAATAATAATAATAATAATATCTTGGGACAACTCACACAGCTCTATCTGATCCCAAACTAAGCAGAGCTTGTACTATGGCAACCAGACAACCGATAAACATACTTATATATTTCTAAATACATACATATTATAGATAAATAACACCCAGACACAAGAATAAACCATCATGCTCATCACACAAAGTTTTATGTTGGGTGGGGATCGAACCCACGACCTCTAGCGTACTCTAGCTACAGAGGCAGTCAAATGAAAGTCTTGTTGTTGTCAATGGTAGACGGTCTAGCTTCCAGCGTACTAGTACTATAGACGTACTAGTACTAGTGTTCAAGCAATCACTTCGTTAACGGACAAGAGTCTCAGAACACTTCAGATTACTTTGTCCGGAAGGCGTTTAGAGATTCCGAGTCAATGCGATGTATGTGTGTGTTTTCTATGAAGCTTACCTTCTGTACTTTTGATATGTTGTGGATAAGGTCCAGCCATATATTATGCAGTGAACGATGTGAACGCTTTTCTTGCCCCGTTTGACCCGAGGATGTGTAATCTTGCATTAATTGTTTACGGAATTAATTGTATGAACAAGGGGTAGCTTATACATAGTTTTAATTAACGGAACTGGTATTTAGGGATTGTTTACAGATTTCGTTGTTTTTGTTACATATAGGTAGGTATGTATTTGAAATCGTTTATGTAGGTTGATCAAAAACAAACATTGAAAACATGGTCATTGTATATTAAGCCGGGCTTTCTTTGCAAATGGGTGATGCCATAATGGGCGGGAAATAGCCGAGCAGCATACGTACGAGTATATACGATAGAGTTACGAGCGGCACAGAGGTAAAGTAAAATAGGTTTTATCTTTCAATATGGCCTAGATACTCTGTTTCTTTTTAAAACGATGAATTTTCGTTTTCTAAAATTTAAGTTTACAGGGACTATTCTAATTAATTTTTGAATAAGCACAAGAAGTTCGAACTCATGGACGATTTTCTGCAGCGAGTGGATTAAATAGATGTTCCTGGTTGTGTATATAACCACCTCACTTTTGATCAAATCTTTGTAGGCCTCCTGAGTTTTTCGCCATTACAAATAGCGAAAGCGTATTTTAAATAAAAAAAATGAGTGTAATAAATGTTCATAGGGATACCCCCCCCCCCTCTCCCTACCTTCCTCCCCCATAGTATAGTATTGCGTTTACTGGGAAAATTGCAAGACAGTGTACCTTTCTGGTAACTAAGGTTTTTTTGGTTGTATAATCAAATCTGAACAGCAATAGGTATGAATCAAAAACATATAATTAAAGTACAATTACTCATCTTAACAAAGATCGAAAAATAGGATAAACACTTTCGCAAGATAATCTTTTCAAAAAAAAAACATTTTCTGGTTTTGTAGCAGTAAAATAACAAAAAAATACAATCTCTATTACAATAATACAGGCAATAAAGCCTTTCTTATGACTTGCTAAGTAAACAACTTTATAGGTACGTAGTACTTACGCATATCGCGCATCGATTCACTAACGTAGTGAATTATCACAGTCACACTAACTTATGAGTTTATGACATTAACGACAAAATTCGGTAATATAGAAGGTAGGTTGTAAAAACGCATTTGAGCAACGCTCAGATTCACAGGTTGGAATTCCAGGCTCATAAGTGTTTCGAGATTTATTTTTTATTTGAGCTTGACAAAAAATGTAAGAACACAAAATAGTTGAAGTAGAGAAAGCAACCTTCATAAGTACCAACAGATATCGTTCACGAAATCTTGAAACTCTTTCGATCAAAAGTGGTCCTTTTGATCGAAAGAGTTTCAAGATTTCGTGTCTATGAAAGTATGAACTTTGACTGATTAAAAAAAAAACCAAATGAAGAGACGAGCAGGTCGTGTGACTGATGGTAACCCTTTGTTTGGCAAAGATCTGAATATCACCGCACCGAGCTCCTCATTTGAGACATATTCGTTAATCTCATTTGCCAAGTAATCACACTTGCTACAGTGCCCTCCAACTGAAACACAGTGATATGTTAACATTACTAGTTCCCGGAAGAATAACTGACAAAGGTAGTTGTGGTACCAATCAAGTGTTAAAAAAAAGTTAGAGTCTAAGCTATAGGCCACTTAAACAAGTGGTAAGTTACTTTAGACCATTCGTGTGTGTGCTCAAGCAGTCCATATGGAATTTTCCTGCCGTTATCTGTATTTTGTGAAATAAACGCAGTAGGCAATTCCATTATTATTTCCTTAACTTATAAGAGTAACCCTCCAATGCAGTGGTCATTAATTTGACCACTATTGAAGAATCTAAATCATATTTATTGGGTACATGCGTATTCAGTTTCTCAGCTTAATGTTCTTGGCACTCGACCAGAAAACAAAATTACATCTTAGAGCTGTAATTTATAAGGCTGAAGTAACGCGGTTTTTTTGACGTATGATCGTATTTTTTCTTGGTAAAGTTATGAAGCTTCTTTTAGTTAGAGAGAATTAGTTCCGGGTAATAAAATCAACACATTTGTCGACTGAAATTGTTTATTTGACTAAAACTTTTATTGGACATTAAATTTCATCCATGTTATGTAAGTAGATGGTTCTGAAGGAATTTTGATTGCCTATGACTTCCTTTGCGTGAAAATTTTATGGGGCTATCTTTTTCCATACAAAAAGGAGTTAAAGAATGAGACCCATTATCGCCGAAATTATTATTATTGAAGATAAGAGATTATTCAATCTCCGCTTCGCCGACGGCATTGTCATTTTCTAGTCAAATGCCCAGGAGTTGACACAAACTTTGAAAAAAAGTTGACTTCATGTGAATATGTCAAAGACCAAAGTGATGACGAACAAACCGCATCACAAAATGGAAGTGGGAGCAGTAGAGGTTGCATACGTCGATGAGTATATCTATTTAGGTTAAATAGTCTCTTTTCAGGCAAGACAAGATAAAGAAGTTGCAAGGCGCACTGATAATGCCAGGAAGACCTAATGAAGGGTGATCTTTCTCTATCCTTTAACAAGAGACTTATAGACGTATGCATTCTCCCCATTCTCACTTACGGTTCGCAAACATGGTCCCTGACAATTCAGCAAAGGTCCACGCTCGAGGTATGCCAAAGAGCAATGGAACAGAGACGGAAAGGAACGGAGGAGTTGTGTCACTCAACGAGCTGCCACTTTGAATTGGGACTTGGCAGCCCATTCAAAGTGTGCCACATGCCAGATGACTTTTGGGCCAAACGAATCACAAATTGGACTCCACAAAATGGCCAGCGACAACGCGTCAGACCTCGTCGCAAATGGCGAGATGAGTTAGACTAATTCGAAAAAGATTGGCCTCATACGGCGACTGACAGAGAGAGGTGGAGAGAGAGTAGGGAGGCCTTTGCCCTGCAGTGGGACCATACAGGCAATGAATGATAATAATAATATCCCACGGGAACATTTTTCCGGGATTAAAAAAAGCCATGTGCTTTTCCAGACTATAACCTATCTGTTCCGAATTTCATCCATATCCCTTTACCCGTTATGTCGTGATTAAATAATAAACATCCAAACTATCGCTTTTATAATATTAGTGTAGTAGATGAAATCTTAAACCACGGCTCGTTATAAATCTCTAGAACCGCATCATGGTAAATAGTTTCAAAATTATATTTTAATAATAATGACTACAAGTTTACTCACAACAAGTTCCGAGGCATCAATGGAAATTTAAATTAAAATAGCACTCTGGCGCGATTTTAATATAATGGATATGAAAAACAATAACAAAAGTATATGAATTAATTTCTTACGTAAAACATCTCATAAACAAACAAGAGAGCACAGTAGCAAGACTTTCAAAACCGCCGTAAATATAATATTGAAATGGAAGCCGACATCCAATGTTTTAAATCAAATAAACGTCAAGATTACATCTTTAAAGTGGAGAACGTTGTCAAATTGAATAAGCATATATTTCGCAAAGGGGACATCATATTACTGAGAATTCCATTGTCAATATGAGGTGGGATAAAAATTTGAATACCAGATGTTACTTGGAACTCGAACGGCATTATTCGTCTCAAATTACTGCATTGGTATTCGTCTTGGAGTTCTAGAGACATTGCTTCATAGAGTCACGAAAGTAAAAGAGATAAGAAAAGATGATTAGGGATCTGGACTCCCTCCCTTCGTTCCCCTTGCTTAGGCATAAAGTCACGTACAAAAATAAATAAGGCGCAAAATTCCCTATTAAAGTGTAGGTAAGTCATAAGCAATTAGTTTGTACTCGGATCTCTCAAGAGGTCAATATAACACTGACAGGTTACGGACTTATTTAGAAACTAACACAGAACTTTCTTTTCACTACCTTGTGTTATTATTTGTTATGACTTTTTTTTGCGGCACTTTAGTAATTCATAGTCACATTTTTGCTAAAGTTATGCAGGACCAACCCTATTGAAGAAAAGAAAAATACATACACAAAAACATTGTTTTTAATTAGGTACAAGAAAAATTGTGTAGGTATCTAAAATGATAACCGAATTAAGAACCTCGGCCTTCTTTGAAGTTAAAATACACATCAAATTAGAACACAAACACGAAAGTTCTTCCACTGAAATGTATGAAAACGGTCCTCTTGTTTGTGAAAAACGTGGGCTCATCATTTAAATAATAGGGTTGTCGTGTCGTTGAATGAATCGTCAACTAACTCTCGGTGAGTACTTTAAAAGGCAAGTAGGGGCATACATTTCAATGTGAGTTACTTACTCGATACACTGTTCATCGTTCTAAGGATAGGGCCACTGCATAAATACTAACAGTATTATGTAATTAACGGTATTGGTTGACAAAGAGAGAATGACAAAAGGCCTACTGGAGTCTTTCAAGTGGAGATGTGCGTATCTCTTCTAGGGGTGTCACACTAATATTTCACATGCTTGTAGTAAATAATATAAAGGCCACCTTTAAGTTTGACCTTTAACCATTTTGACAATACACAGGGTTTTTTTGTAGGATAAGTAGAACCAGGCAGTTATTGGCAGTTTTTTGAGTAAGGTCATTAGACCGAAAATGGGCTAATTGCCAACTAGTCAAAAGACCACAACAACAACTCTTTAAATGTCAAAACCCAGTTTTTATATGGAGATCTCATACAAATACCGGCGTCACTATTTTTTCTAGTCAAATCACTTCTTTTTATGATAAAAAAAGAAGTGATTTGACTAGAAAAAAAAGGGACGTTTTTTTTTTTATTAATCATATCAATGATTAATAATAAAAAAATACATTTAACACAAAATTTAATCGGTACTTAATCGTTGGTAGTATAAATGCTAGTATAATTTACTAATTAGTCTTAAGAATTCTTTTGTTTACCTAGAAAACTAAGTTATTACATACTAGCTGTCCCGCGCAACTTCGTTTGCGTAAATTTTCCCCGTTTTTGCAACATTTCACGTCGCTACTCTTCTCCTATTAGTCGTAGCGCGATGTTATATATATAGCCTATAGCCTTTCTCGATAAATGGGCTATCCAACAAAAAAAGATTTTTTTAAATCGGACCAGTAGTTATTGAGATTAGCGCGTTTAAACAAACAAACAAAGCAAACAAACAAACAAACAAACTCTTCCGCTTTATAATATTAGTATTAGTATAGATTAGAATAGTTGTATCAGTTCCTAGATTTTGTGTTTTACTCAAATAAATGGCCAAACTGGAGATTTACTCTTTGTCTGGGTGTAATTTATCTATTTGTGTGTATTTAGAAATATATATATAAGTACTAGCTTTCGCCCGCGGCTCCGCCCGCGTGGATGTCGGTTATCGCGATAAAAACTATCCTATGTCCTTCCCCGGGACTCAAACTATGTCTATACCAAATTTCATCTAAATCGGTTCAGCGGTTTGAGCGTGAAAGCGTAACAGACAGACAGACAGACAGACAGACAGACAGACAGAGTTACTTTCACATTTATAATATTAGTATGGATGTTTATCAGTTGTCTGATTGCCATAGTACTGGCGCTGCCAAGTTTGGGATCAGGTGGCGTCGTGTTAGTTGTCCTATTATATTATATTATTATATTTAGATAAAACACAAAAACAGTTTTTGGTAAGACGATAAATAAACTGTTTAAAATTACCATACCACTGTGATTGGTCAATACGAGCCAAGTCTTACAGTTCCACTTCCACGCAACAAAATCCATATTCCTTCCTTGACAGAAACATTTTTCACATGCCTGGAATGAGCCCGCAACGTCAACTGATGATTGATAACATTGATGGATTCATTCCGCGTATACTAAAACATACCTTTATCGATTGAGCTCATTTAGACGTACTCGTACATTTAGTCAATGTTTACTTATATATTTTTATAAAGCTTCGTATGATTAAGAGGCACCTATAGGCCTATTCTTTCTCCGAAAAGAAACTTCGTCAACATTCGTAGTTTTTAATTAATCACTCACGGAGACTTATCTATAGTTTACTAGCTTACCCCGCAACTTCGTCTGCGTCAATTTTCCCCGTTTTCAAATTCATACAAATATACTAAAATCGCCATAAATAAAAGGACAAAAAAACCTTTAAAATTGGTCGAGCTATTTCGGAAGAGTTGACCACAAACACCGTGATTCGGATCTTTTGTGAACTAATCTTGAATGAACAGACTGAATTGAAACTGCTAATTCTGGATTTTACCAACTCATTTAATTAATTTTCGATTAAAAAATCGTTTTTCCTTGAATTAGGGTTGGCGTCCTGTTATGTCATCATAGGGATTCCTGGTTCAATTTGGACCCGATATACCTACTACAAAGAGGAATAGTAGTCCTCATTTGTAATACTTGTAATTACTGAAAATATTTCTCAAAAACGAAACGTTTTCGAGTACAAATCAATCGAGAAATGTGTCTAATTAGTACATTTAGTTTGACCTTCGCAAATAAGTTTTGTCAATGTCTTGTTATCTGTTTCTTTACGCTGATTGCCATCGTTACTAGGTCCCTTTGGCAAAAATATTTATTTAGATTTAATGAAGTTTCATGTCGTATTTTCTTTAATTATGACAAAACTTGATAATAACAAAGTTCCATTTGACATCAAAGCTACATAAAGCTCCATTTAATAGTATTTAATGAGTCACCTTCATTTGCCACAAATAGTATAAATATATGATGAGCAAAGCTGGCAAAGCAACAAGTCGATCACTGACTTGATGATAAGCAGAGATTTAAAAGTTAGCGGCGTTACAGGGGAGTGGGAGGAGACGACAACGGGGACTGCGCGGTGTGCGGGCGGTAAGACAGATTTTTATGTCTAACCACCCGTACTCTGATAAAGATTGTAATTTGAACGTTGTATGACATCTCGAAAATTATAAATTTAGAACTAGTTTCAATCGACCTATCCCACTCTAACCCACTGAACAATCCATTAATTGAATGGTAGCCACTTTTTGTTCCACGCTGTTCTAGGTTAAGAGGACTAAGGACATAGCCTAGTTTTTGTCGCTGAAACCATTTTTGGCTTCTTTACATTACATCAAATAACTTCGTAATATATTTTTTGAAAAAAGAAGTACAAATTAACCCTTCATCACCTACGACCTTTTTTTTTTTTTTTTTGATACCAACCCGTCGAGGGCACGATAGGACCCACCTATCGTGCCCTCGACGGGTTGGTATGTCGGACTCGAACCGACTAAAAAATCACACGTTGTTACGTCTTGTAGATCCATGGCCGGAGATGAGGGTGTCCCTTACGGAATAGTTTTATTCACCTCCGGCGGACCTTGGCCAAGTATATCGCCCCATCAATTGCTTTTTTTCAATTAGCTGCTTTGTTTCGTCGGTCGCGAATTGCGTCTCTAGTTTGAAAACGACAGGCTGCCCTACTCGTCGCTCTCAAGCCAACGATCAAGGGGGATGGAGATCGTTTTCTGCCCTTTGTCGAGCGGTGCGGCTTCTGCGGAATGGAACAATGCTGGTCCTCTCCCTTTCTCTTTCCGCAACCTCTTTTCTTGCTATCACTTTCTCGCAGAAAGCCGCAAGGGCATTCCACGCATTCTCGCTATGTACCATCGATGATATTAAATTTTTGAGCAAGAGATGACGTGCCACACAAACGGCCACCGCCAGGTCGCAGCTGTGCTGTGACCACCTACCACCTAATTATGTCACACAACTATTTACCACACATCTGTGAGAGCCTAGAGTAAAATCGATGTTTTTTTGTAAGGTTTAAGGCCTTTTTATTATTACGACTTTACTCCAGTAAAAAAGTCTGTAGGTGATTAAGGTCAAAAACAAGTGGTAGGTGATTAAGGGTTAATTTATTAAATATATTCCAAAACTAATACTACAACGTTATTTAGTGTTATGTAATGAAGCCGCGATGGGGATTTATTAGTATATTACAAATCACCCTGTATGTATAATTACCAAAGTCAGAATAAGACCTTGAAATCCGTAGCCTTGAATTAATTAACCATTACTTGTTGGCAGAGTCGTATAATCTATAATAATCCATCTTAATCGCAAATGACATAACTGAGACGGAAGGTACACCAATATATTATATAGACTAGCTGCCTGCCCCGGCTTCGCACGGGTGTCATAACATAGTTTTTTATACCTTGAGTTACAATTTTGCAATTTTCGTAAGGATCTCTAATTTTTTTAGCAACCAAATATAGCATATTATGTGACTCCTTGATCATGTAGCTTTCAAATGGTGAAAGAATTGTTCAAATCGTTCTAGTAGTTTTGGAGCCTATTCAATGCAAACAAACAATCAAATCTTTCCTCTTTATAATATTAGTATAGATTTACACACAATAAGTACGTATAGTTAATACGTTGTAAGTAAATATTTATATCTTATCTGTATCCGTTTTGCTAATACTTGTATTATCGTAGCATTGTGCTGGCTTGTGTCATCTTTAATTAAGATACTAATATTATAAAGCTGAAGAGTTTGTTTGTTTGAACGCGGTAATCTCAGGAACTACTGGCCCAAATTGAAATAATATTTTACTGTTGGATATCTCATTTATCAAGAAAGGCTATAGGCTATATAATATCACGCTGCGACCAAAAGGAGCGGAGCAGTAATGAAAAATGTTACAAAATCGGGGAAAAATTACGCAAACGAAGTTGCGCGGGTCAGCTAGTCTTTACATAATTATGACTTCAGATGACCTATAATGACCATAAAAGTTAAAGCAGATCATGTATGATAGTGATAAGTATTAATTAGTAATAATTAGCACTTCATAGATTATTGTTATGAGTTTAAACTACACTAACTCACAAGCTGACTGACCACGGTCGGTGTAACCCGGTCGAAACTTCAAGCATAGGGTAAATACTTTACCTAGATTAAGCGCGTTTATTCCCGTGTTAAATCTATACTAATATTATAAAGCGGAAGAGTTTGTTTGTTTGATTGTTTGTTTGTTTGTTTGTTTGTTTATTTAAACGCGCTAATCTCAGGATCTACTGGTCCGATTTGAAAAAATATTTTTTTGTTGGATAGCCCATTTATCGAGGAAGGCTATAGGCTATATAACATCGCGCTACGACTAACAGGAGCGGAGTAGCGACGTGAAATGTTGCAAAAACGGGGAAAATTTACGCATACGAAGTTGCGCGGGACAGCTAGTTGCATATATAATGCAACGCGTAAGTTTAAAAGTTATAAACTAAACTGCTCAGTAGCTACATGAGGCGTGCCCACTGACATACTAGGTACTAGTACGCTAGACTGACTATCACGTACAAAATGACAGCAATTTCAATTAACCAAATGTCTAGTTATGAAAGTTCTTCGAATGGTTATAACTATTTATTATACGGGAATTAACGCGCATTGTTTACCTTAAAATTGCTTGACGTTTCGACCAGGTTGCACCACAGGTTGTTTTAAGGTAAACAATGCGCGTTAATTCCCGTATAATAAATAGTTATAATCATGCAACGCGAAAGTTTAAATGTTAGTTCTTCGAATGGATTATCAAATGAAGAGAAATGAGAACTATCGGAACTGGGAACATTGGAATTATCCAACGTGTTTTCCTTTTGTCCTTGTTCTTTCTACGCCAGCAATCACGACTTATTTTTCTAAATAAAAAAAATGGCGGAACTCTGGTAACTGTTCTACGAAACCCTTTTGGGAAACCTGCTAAAGATTAGCCTCAGTATTTTGTGGTGTTGTTATGTTCGAAAAAGCCATTAGGCCGCATCCTTGGTGAAAGCTGGGCCTCGGAAGCGTTGCGATGATAATAATACCCATACGTTGTACGGAGATGTCCTCGATGACAATGAAAACCGGGCGATTTACGCGTGTCTATTAGCTCGAATCTGCTGCCTCTGTGACGCGGTGGGAGTGTATCCGACTGCTACGCAAGAGGTCGTGGGTTCGATCCCCACCCAGGATAAAACTGTGTGTGATGAGCACGATGGTTTATTCTGTGTGTGGGTGTTATTTATCTATAATATGTATGTATTTAAAAATATATAAGTATGTATTAGTGATCTGGTTGCCATAGTACAAGCTTTGCTTAGTTTGGGATCAGATAGCGTGAATTGTCCCAAGATATTATTATTATTATTAAATTAATGATTGTTTGGAAACGTCAAATTAGTACATACTAAAATAGTAATAAAATTATGTTATGTTTGTAAAAAAAACTAAATTAAGTTAGGCGCCAGTTCCAAGTGTAAAGCTCATAAGAAGAACCTGCCAAGAAAATTATGTTTTAAAATCATCAAGTTTTTCATAACAGAAATAATTTTAATGAACAAACTAGTGTGTTTGTTTTGGTTCCTAACCACAGAACACACATATTATTATCTTTGTTCCTAACAGATTTCGTTTATAAGAACTCAAAGGAGGCTACCCACCACATTTTATCTCTTTTTGCCTGGCATAAACCACCGGCTGATGAAGACGATGGGAGTAGTGTGGATAGGATTCACATTAATATCTCCCCAATTAATAACCCTCCGTGCACTTACCCATCGCATACGAGCATACCGCCGATATTACCATGCCCTTGGCTACCAGAGTTTACCCACTAAATAGAATAAATAACCGGAGAGATTTGAGGAACACTAGACGACGAGCATTAATCAGCAAATTTTCGCCTTTTTACCTTATAGAATCTGGCGATAATAATAATAAAAATATTCAATCTTTTAAACCAGTAATACCTCCCTAATATTACTTTAAACAAAGCAGTAATGCGCAAAATTAGGCAAACAGTTGATCGGATAACGTTCATTGCCATAATTACAAGATAAGAAACGGATTTTAACACTAAGTGTGAATAAAAGGTGCTTATCCATATAAATCTATATAATACAAATCTTATCTATATATTAGGTCATGCATACTGCGACTTAATTAGTATTTCTCATAAAATTTTGGTTTGAAGGTGAAGACACAAATCACCGCCAAGATTTTCATTATTAACTAATTTTTGCCTGGTACTCCACCCTTTATGGATTGTGGTAAAAAGTAGCCTGAAGGATCCTGAAATTTGAAGATTGTAATACTCCCTTACAAAAAGCCCTTTTATTTGATATGTTGCATACAGTTAGCAAAACTTTATTTTTTAATTTCCCCACTTTGCACGCCAAAAATGCACTTCCTGTTGATTTCTGATGGACAAATTCATTTAGTGTTTAGATTACTGTATTAAGTGTATTAAATTTTAACTCAATCGGTTCAGTAGATTCAGAGCAAATTGGCTGTGTCAGACAGACAGACGAAAAAATGAGTGTGATCCTATAAGTGTAATAATATTTTTGATGATTGTCTATTAACACACACGTGCTAATATGGAGGGGTATGCTACAGATTCTCTATTTTCCCCAATGCTTCACATTAATCTCCCGGAATCGATTAACAAAGTCCATTTCCCCAAACTTTAAATTAATTTCACCATCCAAAAACATACCAAAATAAACCAAAAATATCCAAAACCTTATCTAGCATTCTCTCGAGTATGGAAACCATTAATAACGATAGCATCCTTTGCACCTATTTCAACAGCCGGATGAGAGTGTCCGAACTTGGGTATCCGATTAGGGGATGAATGTATCACCCCATATCAACCCATAAAGCCAGTGATATACTTCATCAATACTCAGTGACATGTGGGATAAAATCAGAATCTATTTGATGGAGTACGGCAATCTGTGGGACCATTTTGGAAGTGCAGTTCGGTTATAAAAATGCGGATAAACGTTATGGAGGATAATTTGGACATTTCTACAAGTACTAGAAAGAAAATGGGCAATTTTTATCAGATGGAAAAGAGTTAGAATGAAGGAATTACGGTAACGGCCTCCTAAAGAATATTAAAGCCAAAAAGTCATCCGAAAATCTACTTTGGAGTCTTGTCTGCATCAGAGAGCTTCACAATTTTTCGAATCGAAGCAAATCGATATGATAATTTGTATCAACATATCGATATGTTTCGATTTGAATATTCGTGGCTAGATAACTCTCAATATTGTAGCAGGTCCTGGTAATAACTGCAAACTAGGCTGCTGATTGAATAGCAGATTTGCAAAATTACACAGCTTTTATGTGTTGGAAATTCCGCTAGCAGTATGTTCCGAAGTTGAAATTGGGCCCATCGTTATTCATATTCAGACTGGACTCGACTCTGTTGCATTAGAGGTGGCTAATCATGCGGATATTTGTCGAACGGCAGAAATACAGGTTTATGTTAATCAATATTCTTCTTTTGTATACTAAAAATATTTAAGCCTATTGTTGAAAAGAGCTCCTTTAAAATATAACCGCAAAGTTTGGTAAATTCATACTGGTGACATTGAAAAGTTCTTAATGAGGCCAAAAAGTTCATTCCATTTCTGGGATTTATGTATGGCTCCTGGTATTTAAATTGGTAGAGGAAACTACACACAACCAACACTTTGTCAACTTAAATGCGCAAAGCTATTTCTACACAAATGATGGATGCGAGTGTGGTCTTGAGCGTCGGAGATATTGTAGCGATACAAATTCAGGGCCCGGGACGAAACAGCGTCAATTGTCGTGCATTCCTCAACAAGAGCTTTCGAGGAAATTCTATCTTTAACCCTGTAAATCGCTTCGCCAACAATATTAAACTCTCGGAAACTGTGAATACCTAATTTCAACACATAAATTTGTCCCAGCAACATGTGCAATTTTCGTTTGGACTTCTGCCTGATTAATTAACCCCGTAAACGGGTATGGAGGATGAATTTGAGGTCGTGTCACTGCATACGTAATATACGTAAAGAAGTTTGCTTTGGGAGGAAATTCCGGGTAATGAATTCTGATGTCTTTTGCTGTTTAAAATATAGTACAACATTAAATAGGTTGGCAGAGGTTTGTTGACTATGGTGTGTATGGTGTTGTTGGGAACTAATCTTGTTTATGGCCTGGCACCGTCCCTTGGCAAGTTACCTAAGATAATTTATATATCACCCATTTGGAATTGGAATACAAGTTCAACGTACCTACACGTAAATGTGAAAAGCAAGGGTTTTAATACCTACACTTAGATTGCTATGTAGCTGTATTGATATAGTAGGTACCAATTAACTTAGTCATATTGTAACAAGGATTGTTTTTGCTTGCATTAGTACCTACTAAGCCTTGGTGTGTGAACTATGAAGGATCTAGAGGTTAAACAATTTTACGTCGATTTGTCTTTAGTTCATAGTCTCATTAGTTATCTTATCAACAGAAAATGGTTCATAACAACAAATAAATTGAATATTAATTTCACTACAATTACAATAATTATTATATTTTCTTCACAGTGAGTAATAAAGAGAAGATAGACTTGTATTAGACATTGTACCTAGAACTAGTCGGTTACAAAATCTGTAACATGTGTACATATGTATAAAAAATAATAATAAATTACCAAGTCACTTGAAAACACTACCTCCAAATAAATTCATACCAGCCTTAAGCTGTTGGCTACTGGAAAACACATTTTACTCACTCAAGGTATTTTTTGGTGGTAGTTTATGAGCTAGATAATTATTTTTATTTTGTGACAGAAACTATTTATTCACTATTGACATATGGCAATTTCACTATGGTAAGGACATATATTAATTACTAGCTGTCCCGCGCAACTTCGTATGCGTAAATTTTCCCCGTTTTTGAAACATTTCCCGTCGCTACTCTGCTCCTATTAGTCGTCGCGCGATGTTATATATCTTATAGCCTTCCTCGATAAATGGGCTATCCAACAAAAAAAGATTTTTTCAAATCGGACCAGTAGTTTCTGAGATTAGCGCGTTTAAACAAACAAACAAACAAACTCTTCCGCTTTATAATATTAGTACTTATAGATTGTTTAGGTTTTCATTTTATTAATCGTTTATTTTATTAGTATTGTTCATCTTTATTTTAATTTGTAAGTGATATGAGTTTGATTTAATTATTGTTTTAAGCATCCCAATTTTATTTTTATTATTGTAATTATAAATATGCATGTCGTAAGACGGCAAAATATATATAATGTATATTGTTATAATAACATCCATATGTAACCTAAATTTTTTTTAAGCAAATAAATTATTCAATGAATTTTAAACTATATTATGACTAATATAAATAATTTTCTACACAAAAAAATTATAATACTATTTAAATATGTGTAATAATTATTTAGTGTGCCTTAATTACAATTAGAAAACTCAATTAGACACAATAATGAAAACCTAATCTGTTATAACTTTACTAATTAGTTAGACAAACGAAATACAAAATTA
This sequence comes from Herminia tarsipennalis, assembly GCA_945859575.2. Taxonomy (NCBI): domain Eukaryota; kingdom Metazoa; phylum Arthropoda; class Insecta; order Lepidoptera; family Erebidae; genus Herminia; species Herminia tarsipennalis. The sequence continues at coordinate 21,071,586 of OX243835.2, forward strand.
AAGTTGGAAACTTAACGGCACAAAGATGGATGAAATTGAACGACATTTCATTTAAAAAACTGACTTTAATCTTACTAAAGGTCATAAGTAGGTAAATATGTATAATTTTGTGCGAACGTGGGCCAAACCTAGGCCTTTATGTTAATGTGTAAAGTAACTCTGTCTGTTCTTTTTCACGCTTAAACCGCTGAACCGATTTAGATGAAATATGGTATGCCGATACTTTGAGTGCCGGGAAAGGACATAGGATAGTTTTTTATCGCGATAACCCACACCCACGGAGTATAGACGCGGCTGAAAGCCTTTGACCTAGTATCTGTTTTGATTAAAAAGCAAGTCTATTGACTTATTTAAATATTGCCGCCGCAAGATGGCGTGAGGAGGAGGAGGAGGAAGTGACGATAAAATACTAACTATAATAAAAACTAAAACTAATAATCAGCAATGAGTCTGATTCGGCAGTCTGAATCGAGCGGTCGAAGTGACAACACGTGTACCGATAGACTAACTTGTAACAATTTTTATAGCCGTGTGTGTAAAGTGTTAGTATGGTTATAGGGTCAGTGATGCAGTGGCAATTGTCTAATCGAAATGATTAGAACAGTTGGCGGACTTTACCTTGCTCTTGGTATCCGCGTTCGTATGATGGATTACCATTTACCTTAATGTTAATTCGAATATTGAGCCGCTAATAGCTCATCCCTGACGCTTCGATAAATATATTGAAGTACAAAGCCTGCCAATGCTGAAAGCCTTTGAAACCGTCCCTATTCATACCCGTCTAAAGAAACTAGAAAAAATTGGTGTCAGAGGAACACAATTGATGTTTTTAAAAAACTAACTTTCATAAAATAAAATAAAATTACATATGTCATGCAATGAACTATCCATACTTTTGAGTTCTAAAAGCATATCAGCACCTATAAATAATATCAAAAGCTGATAGGTACCTAAGTAGGTACTTCGCTAGCGCAAGCTTTTAGAACTTAATTTCGCTGTTCCGTATGAATGAGCCAACATCAAACGATAAAACCTTAGTAATTATTAACTTGAAAGTTTTCTTACTTCATTCAAAACTACTTCACTAATTTTGACGCAATTAGCTAGATTACTATCAAGTGAAATTCAATAATATTTTATGTAACCATAAACAATATTTGATCTTTCAAAACGGCAAACTAATGCACATGTAGTTAATGTATATATATAAAATTCTTTGTCCTGATTGACTGACTGATGAATCAACGCACAGCCTAAACCACTGATTACAGTACATATTCCATAAATAATGTAGGCATTCGATAAGAAAGGATTTTTGGAAACTCATCCCCTAAGGGGGAAAAATTGTGGTTGAAAGTTTGCATTAAACTCCGTCAGTTTTAAAGTTAGATTTGTGAAATTTTGACGAATTGGCTCAGTCGAAGGGGACCAATTCCTCCATTTATCGTTGAAGTCCGAGGATTAATTAAAGGAAAAAAATATCGGTAATAACGCAAAAACTCCATATTTCAAACTCAAAGTTAACGGGGCCAAAGCCGCGGGAAAAAGCTAATCCAAACTAAATAAAAATAAGAAAATAATTACGTTTTCACGCTTAGATTTATCGCGTGAACCAAGAAAGAGCTAGAAAGCTCGTAATCTGTATAATGTAATGTCACACTATTATAAAAATTCGTAGAACTAGGAAAGCATGATTTAATTATCATGAGCGAAAAAGAGACAAAAGTAATCCGCTGCTTTCATTTGTTAACGCCGCGCCAGTGATGCAACACTGACAAAAATTTGGTCAATTATCTGGATTTTAAGGTACCTCTTGCTGAGCGATTGTAACCCATCTACACCTTTTTACTTAACAAATTGGTAAAATTAATGCCTTTTCAATAAACGCAAAAAATGATACGCCTATGGGCGTCATAACATTTACCTTTAGTTGGTTCTTATAAATTCTTATACAAGTTTAAAATGTACCTATTATTGCCTGATTAGTGAAAAGTAATTTATTGTCATTATAGTCTTCTTTCTACCCAATTTATATTAGGTACAAATTATGCATTATATAAAGTATAAAACTAGAATACCATAATTACGTAGATATCACTGGTGAATGTCAATAGCACATACAAAATTCAAATACAGGCCTCTTATTTTATCCTGTTTATTATTATTTAAAACCAAACTCGCTGTGCTACAGTCATAATTATGTGCATAAATTTAACTGAGAACATCCATGAATGAATGGTCAATGTTTAACAATACTTATTGAAACAGAGTTCATCGTTTATTTTAAGACAAACATGAGGTTTAACTAATAATAATCTTGGACAACTCACACACCGCTATCTAATCCCAAACTAAGCAGAGCTTGTACTATGAAAACCAGAGAACTGATAAATATCCTTATATTTCTAAATACATACATATTATAGAAAAATAACACCCAGACACAGAATAAACCATCGTGCTCATCACACAAAGTTTTATCCTGGGTGGGGATCGAACCCACGACCTCTTGCGTAGCAGTCGGATACACTCCCACCGTGTAAGACTGAGAAGGATTTTTATGATATTGCCAAATAAACATCTGATATCTGATAAGTGCTGGTGATTTGTTAACGGAACTACCGTTAACAAATCACCAGCACTTATAAGATGCAGTTATGTCATAGTGTGCTTATACTGTCTGCGATAGGTGGACATGTCAATTTTCTTTTTGAATTGTGCCTGTTGCAGATTGTGCTTGAACTGGGCCTGCCTAGTGACAAGACAATACGTCAAATGTTCGTACAATTTTTTTTTTGCCAATGACAGAACGGTTGCGGTAGTAGCATTTATGTAAGTAGTAGTATGGTACGGTGTAATAGACGAAGACCATTAACCTGTACCTAATTACATTGCACATTATTGCTCTAATCTCATTTATATACCAATGATTCTCTTTTTTTATTACCCGACTGTAAAGAAGGGTTATGTTTTTCGCGCGTATCTTGTATGTATGTATGTAATATTCTTTATTACCTGATATCTCACAATCCACTGAACGTATTTATACAATTAAGACGTTGTTACATTCGTCTTAATCGCCCAAGTGTTCATAATTAAGTGACGTTTGAAAAAAACAAACATGGCGGCTGTGAGATGTCAAAATAATAAGGTGTGAAAAAAAATTGTTTTGAATACTGCAATATAAGTATCAAATGAAAGGGCTCATCTTAAGCATTTAAAAAAGGTATACCATGATTATGACTGTAGTACCTACTAGAAAAGTTAGTTAGCAACCACTCTTTTTTCAATTTTCAATACTTGACAATAGCTGTGATAAAAGTTAGTCGGTTGTTACATCGGTTACATCCTACAACTACTAAAATGTAATAAATAAAAAAATAAATTATGAAAATAAAAAAACCCGCCTGCACAAATAAAATGGAAACAAGATCCCCTACGTAATTATATAATTTCATGCAGTCGGAGGCATTAATGAATTTCGATGCACTTAGTGAAGTGCCTCCGACTGCATTTCACTAAGTGCATCTAAATTCATTAAAGAAATTTTCTAATTCTTCTAATCGATTTTTTCTTATCGAAATTTTTATAATTTATTTTTTATTTATTTGACTAGATTAGCAACCAGTGTAACATAATAGGCAATGGTTTATTTGAATGATTACCTGCGATCTATGGCCGATAGCCTATGTATAATCCAACCAGGTGAAAACAATACCTCCTTTCTTAAATATAATATGAATAACGCATCCAGTACAACAATGCGTTCAGGGCGCTGATGGGGCTGCCTCGTTACTGCAGTACTTCAGGGATGTTCGCCGATGAACGGGTCTACGATTTTTATGCAAACGTGTAGCATCCCTGTGAAGTCGCATGCGCGACAGCCCTAACAATTTACTGAAAAAAATGGCGGCAAGATTTGACGATCCAATCTTTGATCTTTGGATAAGGATGCATATGGCACCGTCGAATCGTGCATGCAAATAATTGTATTTTGTTTTTGTATCTATGTACATTGTGGTGCTTCTGTATCTACTAACACTAGCTTTTAAGTCATAAAATTGTTACTAACTAAATATGGACGTACGTTCTAAATAAATGATTATTATAATTATTAGAGAACTTCAGAATAAATAGATAGCTCAGGTACTTTTATTATCTCTTGTTCTTCATACCATATTATATTTGTTTTCAATTTGTCAACCAATCAATTAACAAGTCCACTGCTTTATTGCTCCTCCGTGCCACTTTGTTCACAAAATTACTATTGATTGAAATTGATTCAAAGTTATTAAATTCTATGAAACCTTCCATTCATGTTAAACGAACTGTTTTCTAGTTAATAAATTCATTTGATACTGTGATGGCATAAAATGACGAGAATATTTTGTGGTGATGGAATAATGCATACTTTACCTAGGTTCCTATTATATATTTACCTATATATTTTGGTTGCCGAAGATAAAGGAAGTTCCGGTGGCCTATCCGTGAAGTCGGAGTGTAAGTACACGGCTTGTGGGGGCAGGTCCCACACTACCTCCAGCGTCTGCCCCGGGTGCTGGAAGTGTGCGTTAGACATTTTTTACCGTCATAATACCTAAGCAAAAAAAAAATCTAAGCAGCTTCACAGTGATGTAATCGCTGTATGGTGACGGTTTAAATAAGCTAGCAGCTTAAAGCTGAAGAGTTTGTTTGTTTGAACGCGGTAATCTCTTGAACTACTGATCCGAATTGAAAAAATCTTTCACTGTTAAATAGCCCATTTATCGAGGAAGGCTATAGGCTATATAACATCACGACCAATAGGAGTGAAGTAGTAATGAGACGAAGTTGCGCGGGACAGCTAGTAGGTATATATACAAACTTACCTAGGTAACATGCCACAAGTAGATACCGTCACTGTAGATAGATATTAATTTGTATATTAGTACTAACACTTTCAGCTAACACGTTTTGTCAATATAACAAAACTCTTTGCACCAGTTTAAAAAAACAACCGCATGGTCACCGTTTGGTTTTGCATTAATTAATCAACAGCAAATCTGAAATTGGGGCCTAAAAACTAGGAATTTCCTCAAAATATATTTTGTACATGTCAGGGATCAGCGTTACTTAACCCCTTTACCCAAACGGTCTCGAAACATAATTTAAAATGAAATCTCTCGTCAGCTTTACTTTGAAGGAGAACAACACAGGTACACAGGGGTACTCAAATGTTAATAATTTGTAAACTACGTTCATACGTTGGATCAAGGTCTGCCTCAACATGAATAATTTAATTATCACGTCGACCTGTATTTGTATCTACGAGTACCTAAGGCCTTTACCACAGTAGGCGACTGCTATAAATCGATTCATTGCGGAGAACTGAAGAAACCTCATACACTGTAAACATGTATAGTATAAATGAGATTGTGAAGTCGCGGTTCCGAATCCTATTCATTATACTAGCGACGTGAACCCACTCCTTACACAAGCTATTGAGCTTAGCACAGGGTGTACAGGATTGCTAGTAATGTGGAAAATTTAAACCGCTTTAGAGTACAAATGGAACTCGACATTATACAATGTTATTCTACGTATAGTGCAAACCTGAAAGTGGTTTGCTCAGAATCAGTAACACAATCCATTGGGGTAGTTTTTGGGCCATGTTATATTTTTCAATAAATTAACTAATCAATTATTAATTTAATCATTCTAACAATCAAAATCCTATTCATCATGTGATATAAAATGTGATCATCACTTATTAAGCTATTGCATAGCTTCTATCGCAGGCCTTGAGCGCAGGGACCGAATCCAGAAATTCCGTAACGAAAAAACCTCACGCTCCCCACTCCGACGGGCACAGCGGTGATACTTTTTACTTTTGCCATCTATCAATGAATAGCAGAACTATGAATGATTTTTTTTTTAATTTAAAAAAAAACTTTTTTAAAAACTAAAAAAAAAAAATATTTTTAATTGCTTTTTTTAAATTTAAAAAAAAAACAATTTTTTTTAAAGAAAAAAAAAATTCAAACATTGTTTTTTTATATTGTGTGTGTTATTTAAATAGTGTTTATATATTGTTGAATTAAAATGTTGTTAGTATTTTTAATCGATTAATCATATTTAGTCGTTTTCGTAAGTAATTTTAGGGTCGCATCTCTATGACATGCGCGAAAGTGATAAAAACCTAATTTCAATCCGGTCAAGTTACGTTGATCGTACTGTAAATAGTTACCGTCTCTCCCCTATTGCTTAAAACTATAGCAGCGTTTTATCTATATCTAACTGTTTACTAACTTTGTCTCTTTTATCTTATTTATACAATGGTGGAACAGAAAGAGAAAGCGTTCGATGGTCATAAAGTTTTATATTGTGCGTGATCTTGTCGTCTTGTTGCCGGAATTTGACACACCTGTGAGTAAGTTGTGATTATTGTCCTTTAGAAAGTGCTAGGTAGAATTGAAAACTTGAAATTATTTAGATTCGCAAAAATCTACAACAGATGTTACGGAAAGTCTTTCAAAATTATACTAAATATTTTTGACGTAATAACGTCTTATAAATCAATGACCGGCTGCACTCACGAAAAAGTGTCTAAAAAAAGTCACGTTATTGACCGGTTGCTAAGCAACGCGAATGGCAACAAGGCCGGGTCCAATAAAGCTGTCACAGGCATGGTTGTTTATTACAATGTCATAATTTTGTCAAATTCTCTATCTAGCTATTATTATTTGTGTATTATGCATCTAATAATAATATGAAGTTATTAAATTCTCATTAGGTTACTGCACGTACACATTACATTTCTACATAACTCTAAGGAGGACTGGCAGAGAATGCTTTTAGCATTAAGTCCGCCTTTGAACAACTTTGTGCATAAAGTTAAATAAATAAATAAATGTATGGGCGATTGTAGCGACATACAATTGGAAATAAAAAAAATAAAATTACAATATCATCAATGTTTTCTTATGACGTTATCACGTAAAATTATCGTACGTAAACCGACTTTACACACAAACATTTTTTTTATTAATATTATAATATCGGCATCTAAATAATTTAATTAGTAATAGTAGTGTATTAAGTGCTGAAGTAGACGACCGCGCTATTTTCTACGCCTCTTGCCAAGCTTTTACACTACAATTAACGTTAAGCGTCGCGTCGTTAAAAATAAAAAGGTACAGCTTATTATAAGAAGCATAGCACATACGATATCTTAGCATTGGCAAGTAAAGCTATGTATGTCCGAAATATACATAAAACAAAACAAAAAAATTATGAGCAAAGACCTTTAATAGAATTATCATTTTTTGACATACATTTGAGACTAATTAAATACCTAACTATATGTATAACGGCTTACGACCGATAATAAATTCAAACGTCACTCAGTTTGAGACACCATCTCATGTTGTCACTATCACTTTATGGTAGCAAGTAGCAACAAAAATACTCCAAATTAAACTTAAGTACAGTTTGATTATTCAGGGGTAAACAAATTAGACATTGTCCTAAACGCAACGTAAAGTAGAAGCGATTGCAAAAAGCTATCGAATACGAAAAATCGCCAATATGCGTTGCGATTCTAAAAGAAGTATCCTATGTACTATGTCCCTTAGTTAATTTCAACGACACTTTTATCAGGCCCATTAAACTTAACAGACTTTAAACCAACCAACTATCTCATCAAATTAATTATACGTACTTAGACGGCATTAGGTTATTTTATTTAGTTAAAAAACAATGGCCTATTCTAATGTGGCGAGAGTGAACATATTGTTGACCTATTGTGAAATGTCGTCCGTTCCGGTTCGAGCTCCAAATGAATACATTACTTATTTGTTGTTTTAGAAACGAATCGACATGATGCAATATTAATAATGTTCATTTAACTGTTTTTAGCGATGGCGACTTATCTTATAGAGTATAGCTGTCCCGCGCAACTTCGAATGCGTCAATTTTCCCCTTTTTTGCAACATTTATCTTTGCTGCTCCGCTCCTATTGGTCGTAGCGTGATTTTATATAGCCTATAGCCTTCCTCGATAAATGGGCTACCCAACAGAAACAGAAGATTTTTAACAATTCGGATCAGTACTTCCTGAGATTACCGCGTTACAAACTCTTCAACTTTATAATATTAATATACATATACATACATATCAACCCATAAGATGGCCCACTGCTGGGCACGGGTCTCCCCAGTAGAACCTACTAGTATGTAGATCCTGGGGGTAATTGCCATAATCGCCACGCTTGGCGAGCGGGTTGGCGATCGCAGTAAGGCTTTAAGTACGCAGAGGACGCTGCTGCCCGTCCTCCGGGGTGAAATCCCTTAGTCGCCTTGACGACACCCACGGGTAGCGGATGGGGTGGTACTATTCTTAAGCCGGCACCACACGGCATTTAATATAGATAAGCCTAACCGTAGTCATGCAAATACGTTCAAAGATTCGTACATTGTACCTATCGTATACAATGTTATTCGCACAGTTCACTGCGAAAACTTTTGCGAAGTTCTTTTTGAGGTTTTTCATGTAATCGACGAATGAGTAGGAGCAGGAGCCTACAGTACAGTTTGTGTGCATTTTGATGTGTGTCTATAATAAATTTAAAACCCTGAATGTGTCATAAACTTTGCATATTCATTTGCGAATGCCGTCCTACACTTATGGGTTCGCGTATTTGTATAAGTGTGACCAGTGTAAGGGAGCGACGTATATTTTTCACTAGCTGTCCCGAGCAACTTCGTCTGAGTAAATTTTCCCCGTTTTTGCAACATTTCTCATTGCTGCTTCGCTCCTATTGATCGTAGCGTGATGTTATATAGCCTATAGCCTTCCTCGAAAAATGGGCTATCTAAAAGTAAAAGATTTTTTTAATTCGGATCAGTAGTTCCTGAGACTACCGCGTTCAAACTAACAAACAAACTCTTCAGCTTTATAATATTAGTATGATTTGTAGTGCATTTGTTTGTAGAAACAGCTGCGGCATCCTACACTGAACGCTTTTTACATTCATAGTCCGTTAAAGAATTTAATCATTGAACGATACGCGAACCCAATTGATCGATTTATTTGGTCGTGTCATATCAAATTGAATCGTCTAATAATAATACTTTTAAAACGAAGATACACATGCCTGTAAAATAGAACAATAGCGTACATGCTAGTTGAAACCAAAATGGAACAAGTACCTACAGGCATGCCAGTTAGCCTACACATGCCACCTGACAATTAGCAGCAATTAGGTAGCATGTACAATATGCTGTTATCCAAGTGTGACATAAACAGACATGTGTACTTTTACCCTTATAAATTGCGACATAAAGGCGTAGACACATGAACATTTTGATGGGCTTTCAATGCGACTTAGAAGTAATTGTACGGAAAATCAATTTATTCACGCCCGTCGATAAATTGTGTAAGATGCTTTGTGACAATAGTTCTATCTCATACAGGTCTAAACTGTAATCAATCTAGGCATCCCAGTTTCTTGGGACATTATGCATATGTATGTACCTAAATAAAAAAATAAAATAATAATATGAAGTGTAATATTTCACTGTATTTACATTACATACTATTGTGTTATATATCCCCTAAGACGGCAGATATAAAGCAAGCCTTTTAAGCTTCCGTAGTAATTGGAAATTCGGTTCGGTCTTAGTACAGGACGAGAATTCCTGTGTTGCTGCGACGCTGCCAAAAAGGACAATAGCGACATAAAAAGCTTAAACACACCCAAATAACTGAATGAATGTTATTACAGTTAATATTTAGTAGGTATCTAAAATGACTACAAGACCACTGAAGAATAAACCGGCTAACACCAGTTATTACAAAAAACACATCAAGCTCACATCTCAACGCATGTGCCTACAAAACAAAAAAAAAAACTGTCAAAGTATTAAATAACTGGCGGTTCACAAATGACCTAAAGAAACTCGATATCTTCGCATCTCGTGATTCCATTGATTCAAATTAATGGCAGTTCACCGCTGCCTGCACCGGCTGGCCTGACAGAAGCGGCATTGTATGCTAATGCTCTATTGAGAACGAATCAATCAACCGAAATGAATACTGTCGGGTACAGACGCGCGACTTTGTTTAACGTTTTTTTGCGGATAGTGTTACGCTTCCGGGGATATGTATGGATGATGGAAGATTATGTTTCGAGGCTGTTTTTATGAGATAATATGGCGGATATTATATTGTTTGATTGATTATTCTTAACTCTTTATAAACAATAAGTAAAACAAACTCTTCAGCTTTATAATATTAGTATAGATTACTATACTAATATTATAAAGCTGAAGAGTTTGTTTGTTTGTTTGAATGCGGTAATCTCAGGAACTACTGATCCGAATTCAAAAATTCTTTCACTGTTAGATAGCCCATTTATCGAGGAAGTCTATAGGCTATATAACATCACGCTGCGACCAATAGGAGTGGAGCAGCAATGAGAAATGTTGCAAAAACGGGGAAAATTTACACATACAAGGCACAAAGTTTGGGTGTGTGATACTCTAATAATAAATTAATACAGAAGCACAAATAGTTTACAACTTGAGATAACACATGGGATACTTTTATAATGATAACCAATATACCTATTGGCGAAGTTGTGTTTTTTATTTTATGACGTGTTAAAGTCTTATAAATCGATGCTGCACTATCGAAAAAGTTTGACGTCACCGCTCTCATCCGTTCCGCCTGCTGATAGGCCACTTAAGCTGTCACAGTCATGGTTGTTTATTACAATGTCATAATTTTTTTGGCGAGTGTAGCGACATGCAATACAATTGGCGATTAAAAAAAGTTAAAAAATGTTTATTCAACGTCATTAATGTTTTCTTATGACTCTTCCGACTTTACAAAGTCGGTGTACGGACGATAAAAAAATGGTTGTCTGTAGACAACCATTTTTTTTTTAATCTTGAAAAAAATCGCGACATTGGTACCTACTTATTGTAATGTTGATTGGACTTCGTCTGTCCAATCAACATTACAATAAGTAGGTACCAATGTTACTGTGTTACTTCAAAATCAGATAAACTATTACGGATATAAAATCAAAGACGAACGAAAACCAGAACACGCTCTGGTATAGTACTACCAACATTTAATAACGATATAAAATAAGATCAAAACATTGATTCCATTGAGATAGTGATATTGGCGATTCTCCAAGGACTGACGAAGAGATTAAGAACGCCCACGTTGTAAGAAACCCGTCCATGCCATAATAAATCCGCCCACGTGCACCAAGGGATAATTATGACCCATCCTTCTAATAGCAATTACTCGTCTCTCAAGGCACTCGAAAGACGTGACGGGTTGCCTTATTCTTTACCACAAGCCAGCTGTTTCAACCAAAAACGGAAGTGGAATGGAATAAGTCTTAATTAAATTTTGAATTTCGAAATTTAGAAAATAATGTTCTGGGATTCTGGCAGACATGCTGGCTGTAAATTATCCCGTTACACATAAAGTCGTTGGTAAGTTTTATTTATGTACATTTAAATTACTTCTTGGAACTGGTTTAAAACAATGTATGTATAATGTATATCACGATAAATATTTATTTCACATAATACGTAACTTAACCCTGACGTATTTTGTGTAGTGTTCTTGTGTTGATGGAATTCCGTTTTTTTTCGTAATTGTAGTAAATTACGTGGTAATTATAGGTAAGTATTGTAAGTGGAATTATTTAGCAATAATCTGCAGATATGGACTGCAACGCAATGGTGATGAACATTTTAAGACGTCGTGGTCTTTTTTATTATTTTTATGTAAATGTTAATACCGATCAATACTACCAACTTGACACAATTCCATTAGTGAAATCTTTGCTATAGGTACGGGTACCAAATCGCTTATAACCATTTAAACACAACGTGGCATATAACAACCCTTGAAGTTAGCCATTACGTTACACATTGGATATAATTAGAGTAAACCAATAGGTACTAACAAAATTCTAACGTTCTTTTTAAGCTATTGCATAGCTTTTATCGCGGGCTTTGAGCGCGGCGACCGAATCAAGAAATTCCGTAACGAAAATAAAACCTAATACTCCGCCTACCATGTAGCTCGGCCATGTAGGTACGACTGTAAGAAGCTCGCACGGATCGAGACGAGCTCCGAAATCGGACGAATACGTAATTGCATGAATATTTTTTTGGTGTGTAATTACACAATTTATACTTATTATTTTAGATTTTAGCCTAGCCATTTTCGTATTATAGAGAAGAAAAACTTAAAGAGCTAAAAAGAAAAAAAAATTGTGAACGTCAAAGGGCATACTATCAGCGTCAGAAAGATTTGAAGAAATAAAATTGCATAAGTTGATAAAAAATGCTATGCAATAGCTTTTTTTTTTCTTATCCTCCATTCGTTCATTCGCTCCGAGGACTAACGCTTGCACATTCTGTGCATCTGCCAGTTTCAAACGTTCTTAATTCAACATTTAAAGAAAGGTAATTCTAAATTTGAATTTGTTGTCAGTTGCTAAATTTAGTTTCCATTTATTTCATAGCTGTTATACATGTCACGGCATACTATAACTAAACACGTTTATATGAAATTTATATGTACAAATCGTACGTATGTACCAAACTTTAGGTGTCCAGTGGCGCTAACATTTCTTTGTACCCTGACATAGTGCAGATTTGAGTATTCACAGAGCATTGCACAGAGACTGTACTGTGAAGGATTTATTTGTTTAGGAAACGGATATCCTTTGTTTATGACACATGTGTTTTATTACTTACAACTTAATGTTTGATTTCGCCGATAGTTTCTTTTGGTTTTAATACTTTGAGTGAGTTCATTAACCTGTTATTTTTAAATTAAGTAGATGTATGAATGTTTGCATGCATATGAGAGGCGGTTTGCATAATATGTTATTTGCATAGAGGCTTAAGAATAGCAATACTATTTTTTTTTGTTGTTGTTTATACAAATATGTATTTATTATTAGTCTGTAACCCTTTCTCAAAAATTAAATAAATAGTCATTAAATTTGCGCTCACTAGATTAATTCCATCGCAAATGACTATTTATTTAATTTTAACGTCATACTCATAATGGAATATTGCAACCCACTGGTTGTAATATTCCATTATGAGTTTGACGAGTTAGAGCGTTTCGACGTGTCAAAGAGTTTAAAATTTTCAAACTTTATTTTTGGTATAGTGCAAAGTTCAGACCAGATACCCCAACGATATTTTTACTTCAAGAATTCAGATAAAAAAAGAAAATGAAAATGTTGATAACTTGCAGAGTTGTAAGCCATTCAAGTTGTATTGCGTTCTTCGCGCTATCGTGCTCCTTGCGTCCCGTAGTACGTTATCCATGGTTATTATTAAAAAATAAGTGATGACCACATTTTACATAACATTGTGAACAGGATGAATTAATGATTGATAAATTAATTAATTGAAAAATATGACGTAGTTCAAAAACTAGGTACCACAATGGAAAGCGTTACTGATTCTGAGAAAACTACTTTCAGATTTGAACTATACCAAAAATAACATTGTAAAAGTAATTAGCTAAATTCAGTTATTTAGTATGAAATATATGTCAGTCGGAACACCCACTTCATTGTTCCTTACAACTCAGTACTTCATTAGTTTAAACAAACCTTTCTTGAAAACCGTAATACTTAAGTCATATTTTAAAATACGCTAACGATAATAACAAACAAAATTATAGCGGTGTAATATTAATCAAAATGAAGTAAGAAGTAAATCGCCGTTGGCGGCTAACGAGTTGGACCGGTCGCCAAGGAAACTAAGATATCAGTTACAAAGTCTCACACCGCACCGTGAGAACTGTGAGAAAATAATAACGTAGAAGTAGTACTTCGTTGATTACAGTAAAATAACTTCTCTAAAGTAATCCGGCAATTGAAGGTATTGAAATCCTTTGAAAATTAATGTTCATTAGCAATTTAACATGTTTATGAATTTATAATTTAATCATCAAAACGATCATTATTTGATCACGCAGTGGTTAAAGGCGCGTTTCCATTAAGCAAGTTACTTGTAGGTATACAAGTTACAACTGGTATGAGGTATGGTACGTGAGAATGTTTATGACCGTTCAGAACGTTGCGCGAGTCGCTGCGCAGTAACGTATTCTAAGGCTCGCTCGCGCTCCTATGTTCAGAACTGTCATAAAGATTCTCACGAACTATAACTTGTACAAAAGATTGAAATCAATTGTATTTATTTCTTGATGAAACTTCAATATATAATAATAATAATAATATCTTGCGACAACTTACACAACGCCTTCTGATCCCAAACTAAGCAGAGCTTGTACTGTGGAAATAAGACAACTGATAAACATATATATTTCTAAATACATACCTATATATTTTAGATAAATTACACCCAGACTCAGAATAAACCATGCTCATCACTCAAAGTTTTATCTTGGGTGGAGATAGAGCCCACGACCTCCGCTTTAGCAGTCAGTGTCTCTAACCACTAGACCAACATGCCAGTCATATAATGCCTAAATGGAATAGGGCCTTTAAGGCGCTATAGGCAAGTTTTACATACAAGTATGACATCACATGTGCGTAGAAGTTGCTTGCATTGGAAACATGTTCATACCTTCAAAAACAAAATACTATTGATTTTAATCTTTTGTATAAGTTCAACTTGTACAAAGATTAAAATCAATAGTATTTTGTGCAAGTTGTAACTTGTATTCAAGTTGTAAGCAATTTGTATACAAGTAAATTGCCTTGTGGAATAGTGCCTTTAGAGCGGAACAGGCCCGTATGACGTCATAGCCATTATAGCATACAAACTTCTACCAAATCGTATCGTTTTGACATTTTGTAAGAGGCATTTGATTTGATAGTCAACTAGGTACCGTATAATTATCTGTGTACATACAGCTTTAGCACCAACCTAACTTGTATCTTTGTATATATAACTCAATATGCCAAAGTCAAAGTAACCAGTACTATGCGTGTTTACCGAAGGTATACCGAAACCAGTAAATAGTATCAAATCTCTTCCTTTGAGAGCTGAATAAACTTATTTGTATCAATATACAAATAAACACCCAAACACATGTTGTTTAACTAAACCAATACAAAAGCCTTTCCTACACTCTGTAACTTAGATCTTAGACCTTGCCGAATAGTTAGACCTACTTACTATCCATCTATACCTACACGAAACCAAACTTCGTAAACATTTGAAATTTTAGATTTATTTCTTTTACAACGAAGAATATTCCTCGTGGCTCGTAAAAATGTAGCCCTATTAATATCCTTCTCTAGCCTTCACACTGTTGGTCTGTTGGTCTAGTGGTTAGTGACCCTGACTGCTAAGCTGGAGGTCGTGGGCTCTATCCCCACCCAGGATAAAGCTTTGTGTGATGAGCACGATGGTTTATTCTGTGTCTTATTTATCTATAATATGTATGTATTTAAAGTTATAAAAGTATGTTTATCAGTTGTCTGGTTTCCATAGTACAAGATAGCGTTGTGTGAGATGTCCCAAGATATTCCTATACCCATATTAAATTTATCAAAATCAGCTAACTAGAGCTACCCGTGACCACGGCCGTTGCAATACGGTCGAAACGTCGGGCAATAAACAAAGGCATTTATCCTTAAAATAAAATATTTATGCGATTAAGACCGGTAGTTTATAAAATTCTATAATGTGTACAAATCGCGAAAGTTTACGAACATATATATAACTAGAGCTAGTTTTACTTTCCTCATAGTAAAAATGAATTTTCTCCACATTTCTAGGCTAATTAATTAACTAACCTACAAAAGATGTGGGTAGGCAATGAAACAAACATAAGTTCGATGTCCTATGGAGGACATCTTAGACTAAATAGAAATACAATTATGCCTGTTCTCAATTCGTGCCCTACAAAGACGATGGGTCAAAGTTCATTACGATTCATGAGACCTCAATCAGACGACGAAAAATTTCGCTACAATTTTCATTCAAATGTATGGTAGACACACAAGCCTGTAGTTTTGAAACTAGAGACGCTATTCGCGACCGATGAAACAAAGCAGCTAATTGAAAAAAGCAATGGATGGGGTGATATACTTGGCCAAGATCGGCCGCAGGTGAAGGAAACTATTCCGTAAGGGACACCCTTATCTCCGGCCATGGACCTACAAGACGTAACAACGTGTGATTTTTTAGTCGGGTCGAGTCCGACATACCCACCTGTCGTGCCCTCGACGGGTTGGGATCCGTGGGGATTTTGAAACACGTTAAAAAAAATGGTAGACACAGATGCAAAATGAATGTCGATTATCGAGACGACAACAATGACGTTTTACATAATTGGACCACAAGACGTAATCTTGATACAACACACCCTTGACGCATACATATTTGCACATATAATAGCAGAGATAAAAACTATGACTCCGACTTCGGTTCCGATGATAAGTACCACCTCTGTTACCTGTTAATCTAGTGGTTAGTGACTCTGACTGCTAAGCCAGAGGTCGTGGGTTCGATCTCCACTCAGGATAAAATTTTGTGCGATCAGCACGATGGCTTATTCTGTGTCTGGGAGTTATTTATCTATACTAATATTATAAAGCTGGAGAGTTTGTTTATTTGTTTGAACGCAGTAAACTCAGGAACTACTGATACGAATTGAAAAAATCTTTCACTGTGCAATGAGAAATGTTGCAAAAATGGTAAAAATTCACTCAGACGAAGTTGCGCTGGACAGCTTGTCTATAATATGTGTGTATTTAAAATATATATTTAGAACCTATGTTTATCAGTTGTCTGGTTTCCATAGTACAAGCACTGCTTAGTTTGGGATCAGATAGCGTTGTGTGAGTTGTCCCAACATATTATTATAAGATATATATACATCGCTTACGGATCTCGGAACGCCTTTAGAACAAAGTGCTCGTCATTGTGTGTATTTCTTAAGCGAGGTACGTATCAGTGGCGGAGGTTCCATAGAACACCATTACTTTCGGTTTCCCTTTAGATCCTAGATACATAATCTTAATGGTACAAAGAACCATGTCCAGCTAGACATACTTTTAAATGGGGTTACCTTAGAAAAAATTTAACCCTTCGCCTCTGGTACGTATGGACCTGCCGTACTTTCATATGAAAGCGATCAATATAAATTAAACGCGTCACGATTTTTTTTTTTAATACATATAACTAGCAATGTGGGATTGAGTCTCACATTACTAGCAATCTTGTTAACCCCTCCAGCTAAGCTCAAAGGCTTGTGTTAGGAGTGGGTTCACGTCGGTAGTATAATGGGTAGGATTCGACCTCACGATTGCGAGACCGATGCCTTAGCCATTAAGCTACCGCCGCTTTAGATAATTATAGCACATGTTACATTTCCATGGATCAAATGATTTCGATTGAGATATAGCATGTTGCACTATTGCACTTTCCTAACATTAGTCGTTGTTATTTATGTTAGATTAACACCTGCAAATGTACCTTGTAATGCAATTAGGTCGCACTAGCACTAAGTGCTCGTCATCTTGAGTGTTTAATTCAATTCAACATGGGTGCATACATTTTAATGACATTAATGATGCATTATAATTGGACGTGTTTCATGTATCTCTAAGTATATAAGGCCGGGTCATAGGTAAATAGCAAGTCCACACACACAAATGCGTACGCAGGTATGGAATAAGGATGTTACGGAGCTTCGACTCTGACTCCAAAACGTCGGAACATCCGATAGATTTTACGACACTTTTAAATCAGAGATTTTAGTCGGAGGCCGAAGCATGGATCCTAAGCTGACAACGGCGCGTACGACAGCATGGAACGGACGCTGCTACATGTTAATTTGTAGTTATTAAATCTATGAAGGAAAAAATTGATCGGATTTCTTTATATTGTACTTAGAATTTGGAAAACGGTGCGTCCGAGCAAAAACATAACAAAAAAATTTTCCACACATGCTACTACAAACTGCACTTAATACTAGGTACTTACTGACATTTTTTTTTAAATACACAATTTATACATTTTCTAGCAAAGGTGTAAATATATATTTTTTTCTAAATTTACTTTTACCTCGAAAACGTGTTGTTGTATCAAAAAAATAAGGAAAATTTTGGGTTCTTTTAAGGAACCCTTAACCAGGTTTACCGTTGAACCAGGTTACCTACCACATAGAAGCTATTGGCACATTTTAAAAAAAACCTCTGTTTCCTACATTACCGTTTTATAACTATTTATTATACGGGAATCAACGAGCATTGTTTAACTTAAAACTGCTTGACGTTTCGACCAGGTTGCATCGGCCGTGGTCACAAGCGGATCACTTGTCCGCAACAATCATGCAACGCGAAAGTTTAAATGTTGGTATTACCGTTTTATCTCGTACAACTACAACTGCACATATAGCATCCGTTACAAAATCACAGTACCGTCATTGTTCATAATGTAACTCACTTCATCAAATGATAATGATTTCAATGTAGCAATTATTTACATGCCTAGTGCCTACTTTGCTTGTTGGTAGGAAGCGGCCTGTTTAGGTACGTATGTATTTTGTGGTAAAGACTTAAGTGAAACTCAGAGTCCGTCGTTCGTCGGAGGTTCTGTGTCTTAATAGACTTTCTAGATTGCTTTAAGCTGAAAATGCCTACGTTATCTACCGATTACCTACTTCGAGTTCGGTTCTCGTACCGCCGATCTCTCACTATAAGTACCGATTTACTGACTGTTAAAGATTATGGTTAGTTTTATTGTAGCAGTTACACTAAACGTAAGTATTCGAATTCGTGGAACATCCCATAATTCGAACGACAGATTTATATTTTAAATAGCTGATCCGCGCAACATCGTCTGCGTAAATTTTCCCCGTTTTTGCAATAATTTTCATTGTTGCTCCGCTCCTATTGTTCGTAGCGTGGTGTTATATAGCCTATAGCCTTCCTTGATAAATGTGCTAGGTATCCAACAGTACAAGACTTTTAAGACGGGTAGTTCCTGAGATTATAGCGTCCAAACAAACAAACTCTTCAGCTTTATAATATTAGAATAGAAGAGCTGTAAGATTGTCAATGCGAAATACTTCAACCCAACAGCAGATTATTAAGAAATGTAATGAAATAAATATAAAAAATCAAAGGCAGGCGTTTAATGATTTTAAACTTTATACTTCCAAAACTTGTTTTACAATTTTCACAAAATCATGGGTAGAACAAATACAGGCCATGGTCACAAAATTGAGGCTCATTAAAGAAAAATTAAACTGTTGAGAAGAATGACATTGTTTGTCATTCTCTTCAACGTTGCAAGAGAATTTAATCTCGGCACATATTCACGTGCCGCGGTGTGTCTGACGTATAATGTAGGAGTAATTTGTATTCAAGTCAATACGAGTTACGTAATTCGTGTAGCAGGTGCTTAGGAATATTAGGCTTTGGAGCTTATTATGTCTAGTCAACCCTTTTTTATGACACTTTTAATATTTTTAAAGTTAATATTGTGTATGATTGACATTAAATGTAAGAGCTCTAATAGACTTCACGGAGCTAAGCACAGTAAAAATGATTTGGCAAACTATAAATGTTGATAAACTTTCACGATTTGTACACATTATAAAATTAATAGCGTGAATAATTTAAGGTAAAATACCTTGTTTATTGCCCAACGACGTTTCAACCGTATTGACAGTCGTAGACAGTCTACCCGTGACCACGGGTAGATAGTCATATCGATCATCTTACATGATCAGAGAATTCTAACTTTGTATGGGAAGGACGAAACACCTTGGTTTTCACAAACGTATGCCATAAAAATAGAGTATATTTTTTAAATCTTAATTCTAACGGAAATATCAGTCCGTTCCTCGCGCCACAATTTCTGAAGTTTGTGTTGTACCTTGGTAGTATTTTTATCGATCTAACTATTAACGAATCTTTATTTTTAGAAAATTACTGTTATTTTATTCCAGAATCAAACCTCCTTTAACAAAACTCTTTTGTTTAGTTACCTCCCAGGACTGTTTATTTAGGTTCGTCTTTAACATTTTTTGTATTGCTAATACTTTTATCCTCAACAAATCCCTAGTACGATTATATCGACTCGGATCGATTAAATATCAATTAATTTCACATCCGCGTTGACATGATTAAATAAGAAATAACCAAATTAACATGGCCAAACCCAAATTACTACCTATTTGACTGGTCTGTTAGTTTAGATATTGTCTTTGACTGCTAAGTCTCGTGGGTTCGATTTCTACCCAGGATAAAATTGTGAGATGAATACGATTGTTTATTCTGAGTCTGGATGTAATAATTTAATTAGAAATATTAAAGTACAGGGTGGCCCAGTTAAAGTGCATTAGCATTTGTTCAATAAATAATGAAAGAAAACACACATTTATTTGCTGATAAGTGATTAGTCATTTATTTGAGACCCTGACAATTCGTTTGGACCACTTCTTGAAGATGATATCGCGTAAATGATCGCCCTTACAGTGGATAGCATATCAGCAATTATCTACAGCAAATTGGACCTTAAGTACAAAGCGAAAATACAATAGTAAGCATGTAAACTTCTACCAAAAACAAGCACCGCTTAATATCGTTTAGAAAGTCGTTTACTACCATTAACCGAGACTCCATTGCGCTAATTCCTTACAAATAAAATTAAGATCTCACAAACGATGCTCTAGAATACATATTATCTGTGTTAACGAACTTAATAAACATAGTTACGTAGTTAGTACAGGTAGAATAGGTAACACGTAGTGGGACCAATTTTTATTGATCAGGAACTTTTTCCTACTATTTACTCGACTGCAAGGAAGGGTTATGTTTTTCGCGTATCTTGTATGTGTGTAATATTCTTTATTACCTCATATCTTTCAAACAACAAGACGGATTTAAACAATTAAGACGTCATTAGATTTGTCATGACCGCCCAAGTGTTCTAAGATAAGTGACGTTTAAAAAAAACAAATGTGGCGGCTGTGAGATGTCAATAACAAGAAAAATGAAATTAAGCCATTTCAAAAAGGTATAACATGGCTATGACTGTAATACTGAAAAAGTCAGCAACCGTTCTTTTTTTCAATTTTCAATAATTGGCAATAGCTGTGATAAAAGTTAGTTGTTACATCGGTTACATCCTACAACCACTCAAAAATATAAAAAAAACGTATAAAAAAAATAACCCGCCTGCGCAAAAAGTATGCAAACAAGATCCCCTACGTGTGTAATATAATGCAGTCGGAGGCATAATACTACGTAAGTTGCATCTTTTTTGCGCAGGCGGGTGGTTATTAAGCTATTGCATAGCTTCTATCGCGGGTATTATATCTTGAGCGCGGGGACCGAATCCAGAAATTCCGTAACGAAAAAACCTCACGCTCCCCACTGGAAGGCCGTGCATCGTCTAACGTCGTTTCATTTTGTACTTATGATTCTGGCTGCAAAAATCATAATAGCGCGATTCAGACCGTAGTACATTTTGTATTGAATAGTAACAAAATTAAATACAGCGCCATCTATGGACATTATGTTACCTATTGTCATTTTAGTCTTCCCCTTTCTTGTTGTTTCTATTATAAAGGCCACAGCAAAGGGCCACACAGGAGTTGTGGTTATGTTTTGGTTTAGGTGTTGGTTCATTTTCCACCCTATTGTGTTGTGTTATTTTTTTTTAATAGCTTTTTCCTGCGAATCTGTCCGGGTGAATTACGATAAAGAGTTAACCAGCCTGTTTGTTGATAACTCTTTAAGTACGTTAAACTAACTCTTACGTATAAACAGCTACTATATTGTATATTGGTTGTCATTTTATCATGACAATCGTGTAGACTGTTCTTACCCGAAAGTTAAGCTGTCTATACGTACTTACCTACTAAATTTCATAAAAATCAATCTTGGAGGTTACACAAAACAAACATTTTTTTTCTTTATAATGCAGCAGGTACCTACTAAAGTATAGGCTACTATTGGTGTAAAGTTTCATAACAATTGGTTCAATAGATTATAAATGAGATTACTATAATAATATTAACAACTCACACAACGCTATCTGATCCCAAACAAAGTAGAGCTTGCTTGTATAGAAATCAGACAACTGATAAACATATTTCTAAATACATACTTATTATAATATATATAACACCCAGACACAGAATAAACCATCGTGCTCATCATACAAAGTTTTATCCTGGGTGGGAATCGAGCACACGACCTCTTACGTAGCAGTCGGACAGACTCCTACCGCGCCACAGAGGCAGTCAATTTGACATAATTATTCAATACCCAGACTACTCAATTTAAAAAGAAAATTAAGACGATAATCGTTTGTTTTAGTATGTCAGCGACTATCGCTTTAAAGCGCTTGTCACATGACCCGTACGTGCCTTGGTTTCATATAACTCGCTTGCTGAAGCGATTAGAAGCGAAAAGACCTGACACGGGGGTCTTAGTTAGGATTACGGGATAAAACACTGCTGACGTCGCAAACTCCTTCTCTATTAAGCTCTACCTCTATGGTATTGTAATTAATAACTCGACCATGAGATAAGAACTTTTATCCAACAAAATAGTAGAATTACTTATTGTGCTACTGTCTATCTATAATACCATTAATGCGCTTCGGCAGTCTATTTTTTTTTAGTCTAAAGACTCATAGCCTAGAATATAGAATTTTCGACAAACGACATTTTTGACATGTGAATCTATGAGCGGCTGCACTCACGAAAAAGTGTGACGTCACCGCTCACGTTCCGCCTGCTGATAGGCTGAAGTATTGCACCCGGGTCCACTAAAGCTGTCAGGCATGGTTGTTTATTACAATGTCATCAATGTTTTGGCGATTGCAGCAACATGCGATACAATTGTAAATAATAAAAATCTTAACTTTAACGTAAATTTTGCCACCATCCACAATGTTATTATAGCTCAGGTGGGAAATCGGGCAGTGCTGAAACCAGAAGACCGCAGTTCGAGTCCGAGTAACGATTATTTTTTTCCTTTTTTTGGTTCTTTGATTTGTGATTTATTATTTAATATTTTTTTAAATTATTATGTTAGTGAGATCGAAAAATATTATTCAAATTTAATCAGTAGGTATGTATTTTTTTCTTAGAAATTTTTTTTTTATTGTCATATTGGCGTCATTGTCATGTTCACTACTGCCGGCACTCCCGGAGTGCAAGCCGTTTTTTTGTTTTTAGTTTAGGAGTTCCTAAGGCCACCCTTCGACTCCATCATCGGATCAGGTCTATGGTCACAAAGTTTTTAATGCCAGTTTCTTTTCTCCGGCTTTACCTATTGTGTGCGGTTTGCTAAAGCAAACTTTACTTTGTTGCATTTAGTAAAAAAAACTCTTATTTTGACATTACAAACAGGTACTTCAATTTTATATAATTGTAGAACAAAAACATTTATTTTATACATTTTTATAGGCTATTAAATCTATTCTTGTGTAATTCTGTAATATATTAACAAAAAGAAATAAAGAGTCTTCTAAGCCTTAACACTACGTTAAATTCTTAATCCATACTATCATTATAAATGTGAAAGTAACTCTGTCTGTCTGTCTGTTACGCGACACGCTCAAACAGCTAAAGCGATTTAGATAAAAATTGGTATGGAGATAGTTTATGTCTCGGGGAAGGACATAGGATAGTTTTTATCGCGATAACCGACATCCACGCGGGCACGCCGTTAGCGAAAGCTAGTAGTACATAATACTCATAAAATACTCTTTCTTACTTTATCTGTATTACCTAGTCGAGAAACCAGATTGTTACGTTAGTTCATTTAGTATTGAACATACGTATATCTGTCTTTACTGCTACATATCCGAGTAAACTTCCAGGAAACGCGATCTCGAGAGAAATCAAATACCTCGGACAAAACAACAGATAAAAAGGCTTGACAAGGATTAATACCGGTAAGGTATTTTACTACATGTTCCAATACGATGTTCTAAGAAATTCGATCCACTTACGCAAATGAGATAGATTGTCATTCAACGTACGAGATAAACAAAAGCATTTAGGTGCCGAGAAAAATAGTTCTGGTGATCACTTGTATGTCATAGGTAGCTTTAGCACGAATTTAAAATGTATCTTAGTAAAGTTAACGTAACATGGCATTGGAACTATTTTAAATAAAAGTAAAATACTTTATGGCATAAAAATGGTATCACGAAACATAATTTTCTTTCTTTCTTTCTTATAAGCCCTGTGGCACGGGGGACTTTACAAACATACGAGTCACGGACACAAAGTACACCCAGACTCGGAACAACAATTTGTGGATCACACAAAGTGGCTTTCCGTGTGAAATTCGAACCCACGACCTTTCTACCGCGCCACAGAGACACAAGCGCTAGTGTACATATTTTGAATTAAAATACGTGAGTTATTTGACCTAAGTGCAAAAATAGACTTGCATAATGCGCTACCCAATTGTCCTGTGTTGTGTATACGCAAATTGGCATACCTCTATATGATTTTGATTTACAGTGATGCAAGCTTTCGTGCAAGGAATTATTATGCAAGTATGCTAGTTTTATCACTAACATAACATTATCATCGGTTTACTATACCTAGTTGGCTTCAGAAAGACCTTACGTGACACTAGCATGTTTAATGTGAGAATGCAATCCAGAATGTATGTCAAATGACATTAGCTAGTGCGGCATATTTTAGTCTTGAACTTACACGTCTTCTCGTATTTTCCAAATTACTGCCTGAACACATATGAAGTTTAAAAGTTCAAGCAATTTCGAAACAAATTTCAGTGGTTCATTTTCCTTATGGCATAAAAATGCTATCACCAAACATAAATAACTAGTGCTCCGTGGATATATTTAAAATTAAAATACAAGCCACATTGACCTAAGTGCGAAAATACACTTGCCATAACGCGCTACCCAATTTTCCTGTATATGCAAATTGGCATGCCTGTATTTGATTTTGATTTACAGTCATGCAAGCTTTCGTGCAAGGAATTGGAATATGTATTTTATCGACCCCACATTATCATTGGTTTACTATAATTGTCCTACTAGACAAAAGGCATTACTGGACCATTTTATGGTAAAATCCATTTTCAAATCACAAACTTTTGTCTTTGACGAACTTACGGATCACTCGCCTATTTTATTACACATTGACTATACTTGTACGCCAAAAATGAATATACCCTTCAGCAAGACTGATATTAATATGGGTGGTATTAAGCAATGCTTAGAGATGGAAAACTGGCACGATCTTTACTCTACCATAGATGTGAACGAAGCCACACAAACATTTATATCAAAATTAGAACACATCATAAATGTCAACACAACTGTCAAACATATTCCTAAACGTATTAGGCCGTTAAAGCCATGGATCACAGTAGGGGTTGTTAAATCTATAAAAAAACGTGATAGGATGCACAAAAGAGTAAAGAAAAACTTAGATAATCAGGACCTGAATAACAAATACTTAGTCTACAGAAATACTCTGAAAAAGATAATTAAAACACTAAAAAAGAATTACTATAATAACAAACTCATGCAAAATAAAGGCAATATAAAGGAAACCTGGAATACAATCAAGGAACTATGTAACATGAATAAGTCTAATACTATGCCATCTTCAGAACTACTTAAACTAAAATCCACAGTTACCGAATCACTTGACCAAGTTAACAGTTTTTTTGCATCAGTAGGGTCTAATATTGCAAACCAAACACTGCAAAAACTCAACACGGATGAAATTTCCTTAGCTAAGAAAGCCATAAGAACAGATGCACCCTTAAACTCCATGGCCCTACATTTGACGGATCTTAATGAGGTTGTTAACGTAATTAATAGCCTCAAAACACACAGCGCTCCAGGCATAGATAAAATAACATCACGCCTTTTAAAAACGTTTCGTTACTGCCTTGCCAAACCTATTGCACACCTGTTTAATCTTAGTTTTGAATACGGCAACTTCCCTAAAGTGTTTAAATATGCTATTGTTTGTCCAATTTATAAATCAGGTGATAAGTCCATAGCTACGAACTATAGGCCAATTTCACTTTTGAGTACCGTTTCCAAAGTTTTCGAAAAAATAATGAACAAACGTCTAATAAACTACTTAGAAGGTAATAAACTTCTAAGCTCGAATCAACACGGATTTCGAGCAAATCATTCCACTGACAATGCTGTCCTACAGCTTACTTCTACAATTACTGAACATCTTGATAAAGGAGACAAGTGCGTGGGGGTTTTCCTGGATCTACAAAAGGCGTTCGATACTGTATCAATTCCGATCCTTCTAACTCGATTAGAGAACCTGGGAATCAGGGGGAACGCTCTTTTGTGGCTCAAGGACTACCTAACAGATAGGTACCAGTGCGTTAGAGTCGAGGGTTGTGTCAGTAACGCAAGGGTGTGTACTCACGGGGTGCCGCAGGGTAGTACGCTATCTCCAACCTTGTTCCTAGCGTACATTAACGACCTATGTAAATATAAAATTAAAGGTGCTAAATTGCAAATGTTCGCAGATGACACGGTTATACTCTTTTATAGTAATACTTGGGAGACAGTAGGTAAATTAACTGAAGAAGGTATGTCTTCTGTTACTGCATGCCTTGAGGACAGTTTACTATCCCTTAACGTTAGTAAAACTAAATTTATTTGTTTTAGCAAGACCATGGCATCCAGTCCAAGGAACTTTCAGCTCCGCACTCACTGTTACCCTTGCAACCGAACTACGGGTGTGATTACTAGGTGTGACTGCCCAAAATTAACAAGATCTTATAACATCAAATATTTAGGAGTAAATGTAGATAATAAACTAAACTGGAAAAAACATATAACTACCGTTAGCAACCGCCTAAGGAAACTTATTTACATTTTTAAAGAGTTAAGAATAATATCAGACACTACGCTATTGATCCAAACCTATAAAGCTTTAGCGGAATGTGTAATCACCTATTGTATCTGCTCGTGGGGTTCATCAGCTAAAACACATCTAATAGAGCTCGAAAGAGCGCAGCGCGCGGTTCTCAAGGTACTATTACACTTAAAGTTTCGACATC
The DNA here is from genome assembly GCA_945859575.2 of Herminia tarsipennalis. Lineage (NCBI taxonomy): Eukaryota > Metazoa > Arthropoda > Insecta > Lepidoptera > Erebidae > Herminia > Herminia tarsipennalis. Next base: position 21,098,650 of record OX243835.2, read on the forward strand.
CAACACATTTACTATATAATAAAGCTGATGTTCTAACAGTGCGAAAGTTATTTATCTACCAGTGTATTCGAAAGTATCATAAAAATGTTATACCTTATCTACCTGAGTCAGGCAAAAGAATAGATAAGTGTCCAATACCAAGAGCTCGAAGCACCTTTGCCCAACAACATTACCACAATGTTGCTCCTAGACTATACAATAAACTTAATTTAGTACATAAAACGAAACATTTATCTAATTATCAAATCAAAAATAAGGTCAAACTATGGCTCAAAGATTTGGACTACAATGAAGTAGAAAAACTGATAGTAGTAATTTATTAAAATAATACAGGCACATAAAATATAATAAACACACACACACACATACACACACTCACACACACACACACACACACACACACACACACACACACACACACACACACACACACACACACACACACACACACACACACACACACACACACACACACTGTAATTAATGTAAGGATTAACTTTAAGGTTAGTACAGTTTTGTAACAAGCAAACTACTTATGTATCCTATATTTGGGAAGGAACTGGTTCTCAACATACAGCTCACGCTAGTTTGAGAATCAGGGCTTACATTTAAATTGTGAAATGTTTTTTGTTGCAATAAATTAATTATTATTATTATACCTAGTTGGCTTCAGAAAGACCTTTACGTAGTGACACTAGCATGTTAAATGTGAGTATGCAATCCAGAATTTATGTCAAATGACATTAGCTGGTGCGGCATATTCTAATCTGGAACTTACACGTCTTTTTATATTTTCTAAATTACTCCTTGAACACTTATGAAGTTTAAAAGTTCAAGCAATTTCGAAACAAATTGCAATGGTACATTTTCCTTATCGCTTTACAGTTCCCAGGAAATACCAGTCTAGCTTTTAGCCGCAATTAAAATGCGGCTATTCGGCTTAAATGTACAGCTCAAGTTGAAATAGAAGTGTGAACTGTTGTTTGACCTGAAAGCTACTACGTCGAATTACATTCGGTTGACTGGCTTAATTCATTCATTCGTACAGTACAAATGGAGTTCACACACTACTGGCCAGTATGAGGCCACGAAATGGACATAGTTCTTTTATAAAGATTGCCGGCAATGTGGGTCGTACATTTAGCCCTTCAACTAAGATTATTCTTCTGGTGAAACCGTAAAAAGGTTCACGTTTGTAATGCTAGGGGTCAATTTGATCCTGGATTGCCGAACATGTTTTAATTTATGTGTTGTTAAACTTTCGCGATTTGTACACATGATAAAATAATATATACTACTAGTTTTGTTTATTGCCCGACGTTTCGACCGTTTTGCAATGACCGTGGTCACGGGTAAACTCTAGCAATACGGTTGAAACGTCGGGCAATAAACAAGGTATTTTACCTTAAATTATTCATGCGATTATGACCCGTAGTATATATAATTTTATAATGGTTTAATTTAACCCTCTTTTTCCCAACGATGAATAGTTCGTCTACAATTTTAGGACTTTTGTATAAATTATATTTACCTTTGTTATCTGCTATCAGCTAATGGCACCAAAACCACCTGTAAATAAATAATAAATGTTAATTTACCTATTCTTGTCCTAATTGCGTTAAGATTTAAATGTTTATACAGGTAGCTAAAACAATAACCAATATTCTACAACCAATTCGAATTAAAAATAGTAAAAATAAAGTTTTACTTTAGTACACAACCAATTTCTAACTCAAGTAAAATATAAGACAAATTTGTCAAAACACTTTTGCTTGGAACAATATTTCACTTTTTCGACCTTTGAATCCAGAATTTAGTTTTTCATCCACATATAGATAAAATAGCAGGGCAAACAAAATAATAAAAATCACTTCATATATTTCAGCTCCAACAGTGACAAAGTGTAGGCTATGTTTCTAAACAAACTTTATATACCAACTAGTATCTAAAGAACTTTCCTACATATGTAAGTCTTTACTCAGTCAAAGAAAACAACGAATATGAAACAAATCTTATTACATATTTCTCTCCTAACTTCGTCGACATTACGGTTGTCATCTTTAAGAAATCTTTGTATTGTAAGTATAATTCTTACCACGTCTTGTGTATTGTGATAAAATAATTACATTCAGTATTCAAGTCTAGAATAAACGCTTGAAATATGGCGTTATTCTTGAAACCGTCTGTTGTGTATCAGAGAATAACAAACGTAAAATGTTGATTCTTTTTTCTGGTGTGGTGACGGGGGAAATCTGTAAAAGATGCTTTGCAGTCTCCTGAGACAAGTCACAAGATTACTGGGGCAGAGTCATCGAAAGAGTTCATTCGATAACTTCTGTTATGAGATAGCTATGAAGTTTCTGTTGGAATAAACCGTGAGCACTATAAGTTGATCTTCTTCTTAGCGTTTCGACATCAAACATTAGAAATATAATACCTACGCTAGAAAAAATATATAATAACTTCGTCTATTTTGCAACATATTTCATTGCGGCTGTGCTCCTTTTGGCCGTAGCGTGATTTTATATAGCCTATAGCCTTCCTCTATAAATGGGCTATCCAACAGTGAAAGATTTTTTCAATTCCACCCAGTAGATCCTGAGACTATCGCGTTCAATCAAACAAACTCTTTAGCTTTCGTATATATATATATATATATATATATATATATTTTTTTTTTTTTTTTATATTAGTTATAGATCATGAAGTTAGTTAGAAAAAATATATAGTGGAAGAATGAACTGCATAGTCTGCGGCAGTTATCAAGTCCTCCTATGTACAGGTGATCGGGCACACACATATTGAAACCCTCAGCATGTTTTCTTTGCTTTAGACGACCTGAGCCCTAAGTCAATTTAAAGACTTCCAAATCGACCATGGTAATTCATGTCCAGGAGTAGGTTCCTCAGCAGGTCACACAAATTGGATAAGGTCCTATAGTTTAATAAAAAGAAAGAAGTAGGTGCTTTTATTTTGCACGAATCCAACTAAAATGTCAACTGCAATATCGGTATTTTACCATAAGGTAAAATACCGATATTGCAGTTGACAAAGCTTAGGAAGAAATAGTTGTTAGTGACCTGACTGCTAAGCTGGAGGTCGTGGGTTCGATCCCCACCCAGAATAAAACTTTGTGTGATGAGCACGATGGTTTATTCTGTGTCTGGGTGCCATTTATCTATAATATGTATGTACTTAGAAATATATAAGTATGTTTATCAGTTGTCTGGTTTCCATAGTACAAGCTCTGCATATAGTTTGGCATCAGATAGCGTTGTGTGAGTTGTCCCAAGTTATTTATTTACATTTTTATTAAAACTAGTTTAACCGGTGCAACCTGGTCGAAACGTCAAGCAGTTTTAGGATAAATAATGCGCGTTAATTCCCGTATAATAAATAGGTACCGGCTTAAGAATAGTGTCACTCCATCTCTTGCCGTGGGTCTCCGGTATGACATACAGTCAAGGCGACTAAGGGATGTCATACCGGAGGACGGGCAGCAGCATCCTCTGTGTACTTAAAAGCCTTACTGCGATCGCCAATCCGCTCGCCAAGCGTGGTGATTATGGCAATTACCCCCAGCGGTACGGTACGGTCTACCCAGTAGAATCTACTTATATATAATAATGTACCATACGTATGTATGAAAACTTGAAGTCCATTTGCTGCACACTTTTAAAGTATAAAGATCGAAATCGTAAATATTCACAACACAAAAATCTTAGCTCTAAGCTTAAAAAGATTGCTCACAAAGTTGTCGAGCAAACCACTAAGAATTCACTAATATTGTATAGAGGGAACTTAGTTATGCAATCCAGCGCTCGCAGTGCTAAATCCTCACTTAAACAGTCGTTTACTGTTTCACCTAAGTGAGTCGTTTCCAGTCTGGAATTCAACGAGACATTAAACCGCTAACTTTCTTAGACATTTTTCTTTAAAAACAAAAGTTTTTATGGCAGTACTAATGTTTTCAAAGTTAGCTGCAGTCTATTAAGAGTTTGTCAGCAGTCTTTGTGAAAAATATTGTTCGAAGTTTGAGCCTTAGCATTACTATCGCGAACAGAAGCGGAAGGAACTGGGGGAGGGTAAATAGATTAATTGCCTAAAGGCCTGAGTAAAAATAAATAGGTATCTTAAATGTTTACTCAAAGAAATAATTAAGTCTGACAGTAAACGATGCTTGTTCTGAGTACCAGTATCTCTATTAAGTTATGAACTAGTACAAAAGGTCACGGAACCGGCGGCCTTTAGATAAGTAGTAGAAACTTATTCCATCAGACAAAGTTGGACGCAGGTCGGTGTACCCAAAGAATCGTATAAAGGTTAAGAAGACAAAGTAATAAATCCTTACAATATAAGTTAGTCCTCGAGTTTTCTGAGAAATGTAGGTCTTAAGGTAGATATACTAGGTTTGTTAAAAATACAAAATTGTTTTTTATTTAAAATTTTCAGAATCTGATAATCATTTTATTTAGCTTGAACTGGAAATATTAACAACACTAAGGGACGGTCACAACGGGCGAGAGAGTCGCGGCGATATTATCGCCGTGTCACCTATTTCTATACACTCTCTTAGAACGTGTCTCCACACGGCGATGTTATCGCGGTGATGCGGCGAGTGACTGAGTGCGAGAGAAACGTCATCATATCGCCGCGCACTCGGCACGGAACGTGGCGCTCTCGTATCGAGAGCACAGCAGCGTGCTCGCTAAAGAGCGCAGCGAGCACGCTGTCAAACGCATGCGTCCTGCCTCGAAAACGTGACGATTCCGTAACAAGCCGTCGCGGACACGCGGCGATTTCATTGCGAGTTGCGACGATACGCGATAAACTCATTCATGGATAATACCCGACGATAGAAGAGCGGAATCGTCGCGATTCTCTCGCCTGAGGTGACGGTCCCTTAACTGGCTAATAAAACACATTTCAGATTTTACTACAAACAAAACGCTTCAATTCATCTACAACTGCTACATTCATACCATACCCTTTATTTACACTAGGGTCCTTTCATTTGAACTGTTATTTACAGCTTACAGCTGGAAACTTCTCTAACTTGTCCCCCTTAATAGATGTTCTTCTTTACTTCTACCCTCCATAGATTTGTAGTTTACGATTAGGTAATGACAATGAAATATGTGTATGTTGAATTTGAAGACCAATCCACGAACATTATCCAAATCTATCGGTTCAACTATACAATTCGGGTCCCTGACTCAGTGGTGACCGAGCAGATCGAAATATCTACAAGGTGAAGCAACGTTGCCACTGTCAGTCCGTAGGTGGGTGACCGTTTTCGAAATATGTCACACCCCATCGTGTCTCGGAAAGTATGTTAAGCCGTTGGTCCTGCGCCCTATCTATCTCCGGTCCTGTCGGATTTCTGTCCAATCGGGCTATGAGAGTAAAGGAATAGAGAGTGCACTTGTGTCTGCGCATACACTTGTGCACTTATCTTCTGCATGGTTGGCCACTCTCTGATAAAATAGGCCGCTGTAACCGACAGCGGTTAGGACACAATTTGGTTTGTCTTTTCGCACTTTTAAATTAATCATTTGAATTTTCATTCACAATTCCTTTTTTCTTCCGTTCTTCTTCCCCTTACTTGTGCGTGCTTCAAAGTTTAAAAACAGTGCTCATTGAATCTTATTACCAAATCCACCCCAGTTTGATTACCATACTAATCTAAAACTGTCATCTGACAGCACTGTTGAGTCTAATTATAAACAAGACAGTGATTGAACAGTTTTGTTAACGCTAATTATGTCAGTTTTGATGATGACGTAGTCTCTTCGTTGTTTTTGTAAGTTTGTTCAAAAGAGGAATGTCATCTTTTTAATTCGTGTTGAGGGTTAACTTTGAACGATTTGAACTTTTCTTTGGAGGCAGAATGATAAAGTTCATTGCAAGGTCAGGGTGAGTGATCCTCAACTACATAGTGGATTAGCTGAATGTCGACTTGCAAAGTGGACATTCAACCAATCCACTATGTAGCTGAGGATCACTCAGTGAAAATGCAAAATATCTGATACGAGAGAGGGGGTGGTACACCGATTTCCTTACTGATGTTTTCCTTCAAATATAGAGCAGAGTGGTGATTAAAGACACCAAATGTGAACTCGCCTGCTTGCTCAAGCAAAACCCAATTTACGAGTCACCTGTTATAAGTCGTCATATGTTTTTTTTTTTAATTGTGAAGTACGTCAACAAAACTAGATAAGAATTTTTAAACAAGCTTAAGTGTACTTGTTGAGAGTGTGCCAGAAAATGGACTCAACTAAAAGTTGAAACTTATAAAATAACACCATGTTTTGCATTGAGAGTTAAAAGCAACTACGGATTATAATTTGTATAGCTTCGTTCATCTGCTCATTTTAACGCCCAACCGCAAATTAGCACTCAGTAGTTGTCGTTTTATAGCTATGTCTAAATTATTGTAGGTACATTTTGTAGTGGATAACAGACGTACACTTAGAACATCATTTTAGTAAACGTATTCACTGCGGCATAATTGTTTATGAAGGCGCAGTAGCCTAATGGCTAAGGCATCGGTCTCGCAATCGTGCGATCGCGGGTTCGAATCTTACCCATTATACTACCGACGTAAACCCACTCTTAGCTTAGCTGGAGGGGTTAACAGGATTACTAGTAACGTCGGACCCAAAATCCCACATTGCTAGTTATCTTGTTTTTAACAGATTTAATGTTGACACACATAATTATTAAACTGAACAGGACTTTTGAATAGAAAATACTACAATAGTGCGTGCGAGGTAAATGACACCATAGAAAAACAATAACTGCAGTAAAGAGAATAACTACTTTTTTACAAAATAAAGAGAGTACAGAAGGAAAATTTCATACGTACTTTGCTCGAGCAACGTGGCACAAAAAGAAATTGTTCACAGACACGAAACCCTGCAATACTTTCGGCAGAAAATACCGAGAGTACCTACAGCAGTGTTAAACCCTTGTAGAAAGCGCCCTCGATGACGCTCACGTACCGAACATCGGAACGCCTTTCGGACAGAGTGTTCCGAAGCGTATTAAGCACGTACGAACAAAACATGGTCAATACGAACATCGATCTCAGAACATTCAGTTCCTACGTGAGACGTAAATTAGCAAAGCGAACAAGAACACCTTGCGAGCACGGTTCTATTTGCGAGCGCGCTCAACCCTCTCAGTAACCATGTATTCACCGTTGGAAGTGGTCGACAGTGAAGTAGCCAATAAACAAAAACGATACTAACATTTAGACATTCGCGTTGATTATAAATATTTTTTCACGTGGTCACAAGTGGACTCTCTGCTTGTGATCACTTAAAATATTTATAAACAATAACGATGTTGCATCAAAATTCTTCGAACACCGTCTGCACAAAACAACCAAAATGGTACGCACGTGCGACCAAAGTGTTCGATGTGTTGTCAAGGCTTTAGATTCTTGTCCGTGAATTATGTATATGTTCGTTGTTCGAGCAAAGTTTCCAAGATTGCGTGGCCATGAGACATATCTAGGTATGCGTTGCTCGAGTTTTGTAGGAAGCGTCTCTTCTGTACTTTAGGTGTTGGATTTAGTGACTTTTGTAAATCTAGGACAAGGTTCCAATATAAACAGTCACGGAACGGAACTGCATACAAAGCTATACTCGAATGTCTTATAAGTCAAAGGAAATCCTTGACATTTTTGTAGTAGGTACTTTTGTTCGGTAAAACAACTTCACACTGAAAATTATACGTACTTTTGAAATAAACATTGATATGAAACGATACTTTCACTATATACAAACATTATCTAGTTCTGGACTAGATTCCAAGGAATTTGTACACGAGAATAGTTATTATAACTTTTCTCATTTCGTATTCTCGATGTATTTTCTTCAATTCTATTGTCTTATAATAAAAGCGCTTAAAAGCACCTACCTACTGGATTAAGTATTTACACAAAATGGTATAATGTTACTTATGTATGTACCTACCATTAAAAATATCCCGACAGGTGAAATCAAAAATTGATTATTGTCTTTCAAATAGCTGAACGTATTTCCATAAAACAAAGAGAAAAACCATGTTTATTGAACTAGCTTTCTAATAAAATAATCATCGAAATCGGTCTCTTTTTTGGCTCTATAATGCCAAAAACAAACACACAGATACACCCTCAACCAGTATACTATACTGTTAGAAACAAAGAATACACAGAATAATTCACATTGGCATTAGCGACACTTAGAATATGTTATCATATATAATTCCACGAAATCCTATGTAGAATTTTCCCGGAAAAACGCTGCAAAACACAAAAAATAGGTACGTACTTCATAAAAAGTAGCATACCATAAATATTTTACGAGTTTCCCCATAAAAATTAAACGGACGACTCAAAAATACGAGCCATATGAAAGAAATGAGTCGTTATGTTCCGAAGCAATGGGCGAGACCCTGTCATTACTTATTTAGAGCCGTTGTATCATTTTAACCCGGCTTTTTAGCTTTTTAGGTATATTTTAAGTTCATATAAAAGGGTAAATACGGCTAAATAGCATCCCTGCATGCGTGGGTGTTAGATATCAAAATAAATCTTTATAATTACAGGTCGTGTCTATATTTTATTCTGATATAATATGCAGTAATGGATCTAAGATCTTGTGTGTGTGTGTGTGTGTGTGTGTGTGTGTGTGTGTGTGTGTGTGTGTGTGTGTGTGTGTGTGTGTGTGTGTGTGTGTGTGTGTGTGTACATCCGAGTGCGTACCCTCACAAACTTTTACATTTGATGTTGTATACCAACTTTGTTGGTTAAAATTTTTGAACTTTTACAACGAATTATATGAAGTACACCTTGGAATAGAAATCACAAAACATTTATATTGCTTTTTCAAAATTATAATTGAAGAAGAAGTTATGACACAAAGTCAATATTAATAGTTTATCTACCCAAGTCATCTTTTTATTTAAGAGAAAAATAAGTAGTTGATATAAAATAAAAGGGGCATTTAGTTCTAAAATGTATAATCATCATCATTATAATGTATACTTCAGTACTACAAGTATTGTACGTAAACACATAATTGTATCTAATAGCAGAAATCATTGTAGATAATGGCCTGTAATACTCCCTACAAATTGCTATAAATTATGCAACAGCTACACAACTTAGGGACAAAATCAGAAACGAGGTGATTCGGCAGAGAACCGAAGTTATCGACATTGCCCACCGGATTAGCAAGCTGAAGTGGCAGTGGGCTGGCCATATTAGCCGAAGAACCGACAACCGTTGAGATAAACGATTTCGACGCCCTCAGGCCAGGTGAAGTGATGATATACGCAAAACGGCTGGCAGGAGCTGGATGCAGGAAGCCGAAGATAAAACAAAGTGGCGTGCAATTGGAGAGGCCAATGTCCAATAGTGGACTGCGGTAGGCTGATTATGACGATGATGATGAACACAACTAACATAAATCCATTTCAATACAAGAAATAAGTTGTAAACTATCGAAGACTTGAAGACAGACTCTAGTTTCAAGATTGAATGCAAAACAATTATGTCCTAAAATCTAGATAGTTAAGTACTACGTGCCTGTACTTGCCCTGGCTAAGTTATAATCCTTTGTCTAAAAGGTAGATACTCGAAACTGAATGTCTAGTTACTTGCAAGTTAACATACAGGCGAAAACTATTTGTACTGTAGGTGCAAGTGAGCAACAGGCATGTTCTGTCTGTGACTGTAATAGCGAAGTATGTATTTGCGTCTAGAAGTTTAAGCACAGGCCACACTGGATACGTACCGAAAAGTTAAATTGTAGTGGTGAAGGATCTATTATTTTCTGTTTCCTTTTGAATTGTAGTTGCTTTAATAGTATAGGTATATAGAGACGGGTCATGAAGATATATCTTTTATTGAGTTACCTCAGAAAACTGTTACCCTAAACCCTTTACGTCTCACGAGTCATATAATTTGGCCTGTACTGTAAAATACAGAGTTTGTTAGGTGTGGCTTGCACTTGACAGACGCCAAAATCAAAGCAAAACTTAGTATAATAAGTAAATTTATTAGTTTTTAAGGTCCCACTACAAAATTGCTGACATTTGTTTGTAAAGGGGCGTCAAAACGGGCCATTTTTTGGCCAATAATGGCAATATGTCTACAATTGTAAACGGCTAGGCTACACAACCCGGCAACAATAAAATAGAGGGCGATTGAAACAACAACAAAATTGGCTGAGCAACATTGCGGAAAATAGATCGCTCAGCGCTCGTCCGGCAACCATGAAATCAATATTGGAGAATACTACCATGTTGCCGTGTGGTGCCGGCTTAAGAATAGTACCACCCCATCTCTACCCGTGGGTGTCGTCAAGGCGACTAAGGGATTTTACCCCGGAGGACGGGCAGCAGCGTCCTCTGCGTACCTAAAGCCTTACTGCGATCGCCAACCCGCTCGCCAAGCGTGGCGATTATGGCAATTACCCCCAGGATCTACATACTAGTAGGTTCTACTGGGGAGACCCGTGTCCAGCAGTGGGCCATCTTATGGGTTGATATGTACCATGTTGCCGGCCACAGCATTTCCGCCACAAATTGCCGTTTATTCGCCCTTTAATAATAATTTAACAGCAACTTGCATCCTTTTTTAAAACTATTACTTACTTAAAATAAAATAAAAAGTTATTGCCAAAGTGGAGTCTGAAACGAAATAATATGTCAGCAATTCATGTTGGAAATGCAGAAACTGCCAACATTTTTTTTTGAGACATTGTTTAGATTACAATAGGAAGGCAGGTAGGTATACTCGTTCAAGCTGTGAATTTCCAAATAACTCGTATTTGTAAAAGTACAAAGCGTTGTTTGCTCTTGTAGTAAGCAAGATAAGCTCTAATAAAAAGGGTTGCCTACACCTTTTTAGGTCAAATAGGGGCTTTGATACAACTATAAATATAAGATGAAACGATCTTTGAAAGAATATAGTGTACTTATGGCTGAAAAAGTATTTAAAAGCAATTTTTGCGGTAGGGTTAAGTGCTAAATGCTTGTATAGTAGGTAGTTGCACGTACTCGTATTGTGTTCAGAATAGAGATGTTACGGGGGTGGTTTTATCGGAACCGAAGTCCAAATCAGAGTTTTTAAATTTGGTTTGTCGGAGTCGAAATCGGAGTTGGAGGCTTAAAAAAAATAAAGAAAAAGAAACATAATTCAGTCGTATTATCTAAACGTGCGAAAGGAAAATGAGCTAGGGCGGGACACGAACACGCGATCATAGGGAATCCATGTTTTTTTTTCTTTCATACATTTATTGAGTAAAAACTAGCGTAAAGAAGTAGCCACTGCAACGAACGATTAGGCCATCGGTTTTAAAAGTGTCAGAGACGAAGTCGAAGGCCGATCAATCGAAAGTTCCGACCTTTCAGAGTCGGAGTCGAAGCTCCATAACATTCATGGCTCAGAATTGCGAACTAGGTATACTTGGCGGCAGAAGACGTGGGCTTATCAATGACTAGCCAGCTAACCCACGCAACTTCGTCTGCGTCAATTTTTCCAGTTTTTGCAACATTTTTCGTTGATGCTCCGCTCCTATTGGCCATAGCGTAATGTAATATAGCCTATAGCTTTCCTCAATAAATGGGCTATCGAACACTAAAATATTTTTTCAATTTGAACCAGTAGGTCCTGAAATTATCGCGTACAAAATCTTCAGCTTTATAATATTAGTATAGATATAGTAGATTTCTGTACAAGCCGAATTAGACTTCAGTATGTTGAATGAACCATTCATGTGACTCTTTCCCGAAACCCAAACTGCATAATAACATTTAAGCTCACGACTAGTGCACATACGTATACGTTTGGAACGATATATCGATCATAACTTACACTGAGTTCTCTTGCATGGCAAGATTGAGCACAATTATTTCGTGTTTAGTGATGTATTGTTAATTTATGAGCCTATTATAGAAGTAGGTAACTAACTATGCGAGTAGGTAGGTATGTATAACGGAAAACAAACATGTATGAAGGGTATGCTCTAGAAATCGTAGTTGCTTATAATTTTACGTATACTAGCAATCTTGTTAACCCCTCCAGCTAAAGCTCAATTGGTTTTGTGTTTGGAGTGGGTTCACGTCGGTAGTTTGAACTCGTGACCTCACGATTGCGAGACTGATGCCTTAGCCAATAGGCCACCGTCACTTTTGAAAATATATACATTAATAGATATAGCAATAGTGCAGTCTATTATTGTTTTAATGGCAATTTAGTATTCTTTGGTTGTCAACCGTAGATGAATTATAAATCGACTGGCACAGCGCGTGTACTGTACCTACGGCAGTACACGTGCTATGCCAGTATATTAATATTGCCACAGAAGGGTGCGGGATACGTGCGTGCGTTTAAAAAGTCAAACTTACCTACTGTTCTTTCTCGTCTGTGGTTAAATCCAAGTCAAACCCAAAATATTATTACATTACCGCAACTAAAAGCTTAAGATATCGCTCGGTTACTTATCTAAAGTGAAAATAATTGAAACGACTCAAGTACTCGGCACTCCCTACAGATCTTATCTAACACTAACCTTAAACCTAGGCTTATTTGAGACGTACTCCGGCTTTATTAAATCCTTACCCGTATCCTTTTATCTTTTTAAATTATCTCAGCATTAGACCTATCTACCTGAATTTTCATTACACTGTTTATTTTGTTGAAGGGTGAGGTTTGTTCTTTGCAAAGAGGACTGTTTTCTGTGTACTGTGTTTTTTTAAGAGTTCAAAATTAAATGAAACAGTGAGTATGCTCACTGGAATTGAGCAGCCAGATTGAGAAAGTACCTCATATCATCTTGTAACAATGACTAAGGGGATCGCAGAATTGTAGGTCCGTTTAAAGAATCCATTCTTCCATTCTCAACTATTTCTGAAAAAGAGTCATAACTTTCATGCCTGTCTGTCTGGTGTTCGACAGCCTCAAAGCGAAGAAATAATTTATCTGTCGAATACTCAAACACAACTAAACGTAAGTACCGTTGCTGGCACTATTGACTTACAACAACAGAAATACCTATCGTATGATATTAGAAGTTGTTGTAATAAATAGAATACGTTAAATTCTTGATTCGATTTGATGTGTGATTCCGATTAAATCGAGATGTGCTAAACGCAGGCACTATGACGTATTAAGCGGTTCGATTATTTAATCGAGCGATGGACAATAGCGTCAATCACCTTCGTGTATCCCCATTAATCGATTCAACATTGACAAGTTGGAGAGATACAATAACTTCTCTGAATACAGTTGCTATGCAATCGAATTACCCACAAAGTGACAAGTGATCTAAACAGATCGAGAGATCGGGAAGATTAAGCCATGTTAGGAGATAAAAATTAGTGGCATTTCCGTATTATTGGACTAAGTATAATAGTAAGGAAAAAGATCAGGAGTTTCTAAAACTTTCAATATCCACCAAATACTTCTTAGTTTATACAACCCCAAGGTTATGACGGGAGGGGGGGAGGAGTTGCAATTAATATGACAAAGATTTCAGTAGATGAGAACTATCATAACTGGACACATTGGAATTATCCAACGTGTTTTCAAGTTGTCCTTGTTGCTCTTTCTAAGCAGGCAATCAACAAGTTTTGTTTACAAAATTTCCAAAAAAATATTTCTAAATCCCTGGTAATTTCTACGAAACCCACTTTGGGAAACGGTGTAATGTAGGAAGAACGGAAAGCGTAGGTACTGCACTTGTCAAAATCTCTAAGTATCTGGTCGTGTCGGATTTCTGCCCCATGGGACTATAAAAATGAGTGATTCCATAATAATTATATTTCGGGACTTAATCGCGTGAATTATTTAAAGGTACGAACCTTTTTTATTTACCCGACGTTTCGATCGAATTGCACCGATCGTGGTCACGGGTCGACTGATGGCAGCTTAGCGATGTCTCCGTGAGGCGCGGGGTTTTTCAACTACCCTCGCCTGGTCTTGATAATTTTGATAATTTGTACTGTCGGTACTTCTACACACTACACTTACAACGTCTTTACACTTAGGCGCGGTGTCTTTACGGCTACGATTACATTTGTTGATAACAGGGTTCCAAGATGGTGAGAGCCGGTATCCATCTTCTCGGTTGAAGTTCTTATACTTCTTGATCTCAACCGCCTCGCGTACTATCCTGGAATAATAGTGGCGATCGGTGGAAAGTACCTGTGGCTTATGCAATTCTATCCAGTGATTTGGTCCTGATTCCAACAAATGCTCAGCGATAGCAGACTTGTAAAATTGACGGTTTTTTACAGCAGCGATATGTTCCCTGACCCTGTCTGCGATTGTCTTTTTGGTCTGTCCGATATAGGAACTTTCCATACAAATATTATAAATGTGAAAGTAACTCTGTCTGTTACGCTTCACGCTCAAACAGCTAAACCGATTTTGATGAAATTTGGTATGGAGATAGTTTGAGTCCCACGTGGATATCCGTTATCGCGACAAAAACTATCCTATGTCCTTCCTCATAGGATAGTTTTTGTCGCGATAACCGACATCCACCCGGGCGGAGCCGCGGGCAAAAGCTAGTATATTAGAAAGTCATTGCAAGTATATGCGCACATATGCATGTCTTATCTCCGGTGGAATTGACAACCTTGTATTTTCAGCACTATTTACCTTTCATTATTTTCTTTGAAAACTACTCTGAATTCACGTACGTAAAGGTTCATAAATTTGTGCTAAGGTATTATTTTTTCATACAAATTCCACATGTAATTTTCGAAATACAATTTTCTAGTTACAGTTCACTTTGAAAATAACCTTTTTCCTTTACTTTGAAAATAACCCAGTAAGCGTAGTGTTCCTTTTATATTGTTTCACATGATTAGACTTACCTTAGATCTGTCGTTGCAAAAATCTTGTAGGTATCCAACAAGGTCGCCTTAAAAAATGTAGACGTCTACAGTATCTACAGAACAATTGTCCCTTTTGTTCAAATTGAAAATGTCTATTTTTAGAAAAGGACAAAGGTGTGCCTACAAGTTTTCTGAGTACCTTACAGAAGAACCACTTCATTCGCTAAATGGACTGCACTAACTACTACTTAATACAATTTTGTCTGTGCTCCATAGATCTAATCACTATACTGAGTATAGTGGTCACTTGAGCCCTTTAATTGTGATATCTACCTATTTGTTTTTTTTATTTATAAAAAGACGACTCCCGCAGTAGGGTACAAGCCCTGTGTCGCGGGGGACTTTACAAACATACAAGTCACGGACACAAATAACACCCAGACTCGGAACAACAATTTGTTGTTCACACAAAGTGGTGTCCCGTGTGGGAATCAAACCCACGACCTCATGCGTAGCAGTCGGATACACTCCCACCGCGCCACAGAGGCAGTCATATCTACCTCCATCATGATTCCTCTCCGAAGGAGTCCCTCACCATCCGCGCAGAATTGCGATAAGGAGGTGGCGCCTTACAAATTGGAGTCAGACCAGTGTGTTGGCGACCGTCTCTTGTTCTCTTCCCAGTTTTCCGATGTTGGAGGGTCCTTAAAACACCATTACTTTCGGCTTCCCTTTGGATTGTAGTAACTTATTATCTACCCGTGACCACGGCCGTTGCAATACGGTCGAAACGTCGGGCAATAAACAAGGTATTTTACCTTAAATTATTGACGCTATTAAGACCCGTAGAATATATACGTAAGAACCATGTCCAGCAAGATATAATTTTGTATCGGGTTACCTCTGAAAAAAATGAACCATTCGCCTCTGCAGTTCTCTTTGGTATTGCCAACAGACACCAGCTTTATAATATATATATTATTGGCTAAGGCATCGGTCTCGCAATCGCGAAGTCGCGGGTTCGAATCCTACCCATTATACTACCGACGTGAGCCCACTCCTAACACAAGTCTTTGAGCTTAGCTGGAGGGTTAACAAGATTGCTAGTAATATGGGACTCAATTCCACATTGGTTCATAAAAAAAAAAAAAAAAAAAAAAGTATACCATCACCATTTCTCCCGCTTGTCCATTACATAAGGTTTTATGCAAATCTCGGTTACAGAATATGTATTTTTTTTTGTGTTTCATAAACCAATTCGTTTCCACCCCAGGCACAGTGTACAGTGGTACAATATCCGACTGTAGTTTCCAATTCAGAATAATGGACAATGTTGTCGGGGAAACGGTATTGTTGATGACCCAAATTTCACACGTTCGAAGAAGTTGGCAAAAGCTACGAACTTCGCATTCAGATTGTATATTTTATTGTGAGGCCTCGTTTTTATTCGAAGTTATTCTTCGGAATTAAGTTCGTGTTTCAAGTACCTACTTTTTAAGTTCAAACGAACATAGATCAATAACTCACCAAGTCGCCATGTTTAATAAACACTTTTCGACTTCCATATACTCAACTATGCCATCAACATTTTAAATAACTTCGTTAAGTAAAATTACCCCCATTCAAGGAAAATAAAATATCAAGCACATCACCGAATGCAAATTTCGCCAACTCACTTCTATGGTTTAATCTATATCTCTGGTGTTTCATAAGCTAGGACTACGTTTCATATATAAAACCTTCCCGGAAAAAGCAGTGCCGACTTTAAACAGATTTCGTAAGAACTTTAGAAGTGTGTTGTATCTGTATAGAGGCTAAGTCCAAATGCCCCACAATTGCTGTGACCTAAAAGATCTATCATGACACGGTCTTTCTTCTCTTCAAGATATCCCCAAGAGACGGAACATAAGCCAAATATTCCTTACTAGCTGTTACGCGCAACTTCGTCTGCGTAAATTTTCCCCGTTTTTGCAACATTTATCATTGCTGCTCCGCTCCTATCGGTCGTAGCGCGATTTTATATAGCTTATAGCCTTCCTCGATAAATGGGCTATCCAACAGTGAAAGATTTTTTCAATGCGGACCAGGAGTTCCTGAGATTAAGGCGTTCAAACAAACAAACAAACTCTCAGCTTTATAATATTAGTATAGATTTGAAAGAATAATTAAACAATCTCAAATATCCAAGGAAAATGGACCAACTACTTTTCAATAAACCCTAACTCCTTAGTTCAAAGGACAAAGCCCTTTGTATAGTGAAAACCAACACGAATTGTTCACATAACTAAATGTATAGTGTATTCACGTCACAGGTTTTAATAATAAAGTGGTGCCGTGACGGGCCTTCACGTAAAATGTGCAATTGTACTGCGTGACGAGTTTTGATGAATATATTCCGTTTATGGCTGTACTAACCTTGGCCTTGAGAAGAGTTAAACACTGGTCACTGGAGCAAACAAGTCCTAGAGTAGAGAAACGGCCTCCAGCCAGGTGTTCCGACTACCTAAAGAAGGTCTCTGAGATGGACTGGATGAGGAAGGCAGAAAACAGGTTGTTGTGGCGAAAATTAGGAGAGGCCTATGTCCATCAGTTGACCGATACGGGCTGATGATGATGATAGTAATGATGATGAATGGAATATAAACTTACAATAAAAGAAATAGTGAATGACACTGCCCCGGTTTCGCACCGTTATCATAGTTTTATAGCCATGTTTTTTTATAGGTAAGCAAATTCTTTAGCAAAGACTCCATTCCGCCTGATGTTAAGTGGAAATAGAGCAAAACGCAAAGCCAGACAGTACAGCACTATGTGAAGCACTTATTACATTATTGCAATTTTCGTAGGGTTCTCTAATGTTTTGACAATAAATAAATAGCCTATGTTACTCCCCGATAATGTGGCTTTCTAATGGTGAAAGATTTTTTGAAATCAATCCATTAGTTTATAAGTTTATTCGTTACATACAAAAATATAAACCTTTCCTCTTTTTAGATTAGTGTGGAAATGTAGATGTAGACAGGTACCTATGAGAAGGTACAATGTTACGGTCTATCTCATTAATCCCATGGCTTATGAGATCATGGCTATAAAGAAGTCCTGTTGCTGTCATGGATCTTATGGAACGAACTAATAATTTTTCCTTTAACAGTGTAAGTAACTAGCATGGCCAGTAGCAGCAGTAGTAGCAATTCTAATTTCTAAATACGCATTTTAAGGTTAAAACCGAACAATGGGTAAATACCATTCTTTATCTTCTATTATTTAGCAATAATGCACGGGCCCTGATCACGGGTCAGTTAACCCACCATACTACAAAAAGCGAAAGTTTTAAAACGCAAACATATATAACGTCAAACAAATGCGGCATATATACTGACGCGTATAATATGAATGTCTGTATTTACGGAGCTTATTCTTTTCAATCTGACATATTATCATCATGCACCTACCGATATTGTGAAATTGTTGTAAGAGTTTGTAGTGCACAACGAACAAAACACACATCACTATTATTATCTTAATGAACATAAATCACTTGAAAATATAAACCCACAACAACTTTATCAACATACAAACGATTTAAAGTAACATTAATAATACGATTGTGTACAGAAACCACCCACTTGTTTTAAAAATTCTTTACGACTTCATTTATATCGACAGATGGGCACTATACCACAAAATGACTGCCTCTGTTGCGCGGTGGGAGTGTATCCGACCGCTACGCAAGAGGTCATGGGTTCGATCCCTACCCAGGATAAAACTTTGATTGATAAGCACGATGGTTTATAGTTTCTGTGTCTAGGTGTTATTTATCTATAATATTTATGTAGGTATTTAGAAATATATAAGTATGTTTATCGGTTATATGGTTTCCATAGTACAAGCTCTGCTTAGTTTGGGATCAGATAGCTGTGTGAGTTGTCCCAATATATTATTATTATAAATACAGTAAGTAGGTACCTAAAGAAGGTCGGCTCACAGATCAACAAAAAATCCACTCACACCTTAGTGCACGTACGGCAATCTTAACAATGCCATAGACGATTCGACCCAGTTCAACCCAGATCTGTGTATGAGCGCATCTATGTGTGCCGATTCGCTCGTTGTAGAAAACCGGCTCTGTAAGTTGTACCATGACTTACTAGCTGTCCCGCGTAACTTCGTCTGCGTAAATTTCCCTCTTTGTTTTTATAATCCTATGTTACTTCTAATACCTCCAAGAATATGTGTACAAAGTTTCATGATGATCGGTTGAGTAGTTTTCGCGTGAAAGCGTAACACACAAACTTACATTCACATTTATATATTAGTACCTAGGGATAGGCGATTTTAGAAACAAACTACAATCCAAATCGACTATAATGTGTGGGTTCTCAATGCAAACCTCAGATGTTTAGCTGGTGATTTAATTTTAACACCTTTATAGGTAAATTGTAGGTGCGACGTGCGATATCCGGTATAGACGTATTTTATGGGCGACGACTATTTTTTCCTTCTACGGTATTATTTAGTACTCTTTGGTCAGTTTGTTTCCTAAACAAAATATGAAGTGTTGTTGATATTTCGGACAAACTATCACAGTTAGATTTAAAATAATAGCTGGTTTGAAAAGACGACCGCACTTGGATCGAACTTTATTGTGTTTTTCGTTCTGACGACAGCAAGAAAAGACGATGCCGTGCGCATGGTGCGTTCGGTCTTTTATTTACTTTTTGCAAACAACATTTTCTTATCTCATAACAACCCATATGATGTCCCACTGCTGGACACGGGTCTTCCCAGTAGAAATTATTTATTGTAGATCCTGTGGGTAATTGCCATTATGGTCACGATTGGCGAGCGGGTTGGCGATTGCAGTAAGGCTTTTAGTAGTAGTACGCAGAGGACGCTGCTCTCCGTTCTCCGGTGTAATGACATCCACAGGAGGAGATGGTACTATTCTTAAGCCGGTACCACATGGCCACCATTTTAGTATTCTAGTGCTTGCCCATGATGTTTAGAATATAAATTATGACTGCATTAATTAAGATAATAATGTCTAAATATTAATACGTGAAGCAAAAAGGTTGTACCCCTTTTAACAAGAATTGCGGGGATGGAGGGGTATGAAATTACACACTTATAGTTTATTTAGAGAATGTTTGTTCGTCGAATTCGATCGAATTTCGACCACTTGGCGACCACTAATAATAATTATTATCGGACACGAATCGACCTACGTCTGGTCTCGATAATCTAACTATCGATGGATTTGGCTACTAGAGGTATATATTTGACATAAGCTCTATACAAAATATGTCAAAATTCTACCTCTAGTAGTCAAATCCATCGATAGGTAGATTATTGAGACCGGCCGATAGACAAAATTAGAGAACATCTCCCGATTAGAATGATATATGACAAACGCAATAGTCGATAAAAGTACAAAATTTATCGGTAGCTGATATTTTTGACGGCTGGTGTTATTCCGATAAGACTCTCATTAAGGTATTGTAGTGCATTGGTCGCATATTTAGATATGATTGCGTAATATCAGATAGCAACAAAATAATTATCGTAACATGTATCCAATTTAACAAACATTGAACTTAAGTGCTATTTCAATCAAGCCCATCAAATTATTACAATGATAAATTGATATTTCTATAGATATATCATCAGATTGATTTATTTATTTCGCCCGGTTACCTACGACTGTAGTCCGAGACAGGTTGACCTGACAATCGTTGGTCTTAACCCATAATTGTCACGCAACGATCATCAAATACATGAAAACCAGTCCATTGATCAGTTGGGCAACAAGTTGGTTCAGGACGAAACCAACTTGTTGCCCAACTGGTTAGACAGGGAACGCCAAGACGGTAGGCATCCAACATATACCACACTAGGTATCTTATCTGTACCAGGTCCCACTAGACTCACTTACGCGTTTGTCTGCTTGTCTGTTCTAAAAATAAATTCAAAAATTGCCATGTAACCTGTTGCGCACCTACAGAAAGGAATCACCGAAATTTTCTCATCGTTTTAAATTACTGCATTCTTACCTATCAAGCGGCGGTAGCCTAATAGTTAAGGCATCGAACTTGCAATCGTGAGGTCGCGGGATTTGAATCCTACCCATACCCATTATGCTATTCAATAATCAAACTTTATTTTTAAACACTGTTACAGAGTGATGTTCTTGAATATACAGGTTTCAACTGATTCTGCCGTAAGGCATGCAAAATTTGTTTACAATTAGTGAGAGATAAACATAAAAAAATTATGTATTATATAAAATAAAATAAAATTATTTAAGATAAAATCAAGGTAATGTCATTGTAAAAAATAAATAGTCAAGAAGAATTATTTATTTAAATTATTTCAATGTCATTCCTAGAATTACAGTTCATTCATTCAAAATTAATTTTATTTAAAGATACATGTCATAAACTCATAAATTGACCATTGACGTCAATGTTAGGTCCTGTGCTAGGAAAAAGTATGGTTTAGATATTCATTATAGCTGGCGTAGCATTTATTAATTAAAGGGCTCTTTAATTTTTTCTACAGAGTATTCATTGTTTCAGGTATTTTATTAAAAAATATAGGAACCATGTGAAACACGCTTTTGTGCATTAAAGCGGTATGGGTTCGACGCAAACAGGGCGAAATACGCCACGTTGTCTTCTATTATAGTACTCCGTAAATATTGAGACCTAGAATTGCAATCCATTGTGCACTCACTCCTAACTGGAGGGGTTAACAGGATTGCTAGTAATGAGGGACCCACAATCCTCCATTGCTAGTTATCTTTTTTTTTTAGACTATTTATTATACGGGAATTAACGCGCATTGTTTACCTTAAAATTGCTTGACGTTTCGACCAGGTTGCACCGGCCGTGGTCACAAGCGGACTGATATTTATAATCATGCAACGCGAAAGTTTAAATGTTAGTTTTTTTTTTAGTATCTATACTATAATATTATAAAGCGGAAGAGTTTGTTTGTTTGTTTGTTTAAACGCGCTAATCTCAGGAGCTACTGGTCCGATTTGAAAAAATCTCTCTTTGTTGGATAGCCCATTTATCGAGGAAGGCTATATGACATCGCGCTACGACTAATAGGAGCGGAGCAGCGACGAGAAATGTTGTAAAAACGGGGAAAATTTACGCATACGAAGTTGCGCGGGACAGCTAGTAATGCTATAGGTATGTCTTAGATTACCGATACTAAGAGAAGCAAAACGATCGATCAGCTTAGTTAAGTAAAGCTGGTGCGATCGGTCCCTGGATAGAAACTCTTGGGAACTTTAACGCTAAAGTTTTCGTTTGAACATCTGTGACTGTCGCTGAAAGCAGTTCTAGAAGCGTGACGTAAATCTAATAAATGGATTAGTTTATAATCTACACTAATTTAATAAAGACTGAACATGCATGTTCGGTGAACGTAACAAGTAATGTTCGAAAATTCTTGGTCGATTTAACCGAAATCTTGATGTAAAGCTTGGAAAAAAAGTCATGAATCTTATAATAATAATATCTTGGGAGTTGTCCCAAGATATTATTACACAGTCACACAGCGCACAGTCATACAGTCACACAGCGCTATCTGATCCCAAACTAAGCAGAGCTTGTACTATGGAAACCAGACAACTGATAAACATACTTATATATTTCTAAATACATACATATTATAGATAAATAACACCCAAACACAGAATAAACCATCGTGCTTATCACACATTTATCCTGGGTGGGGATCGAACCCACGACCTCTTGCGTAGCAGTCGGACATTCCCACCGCGCCACAGAGGCAATCTTGATGTGTAGTTTGGAAATAAAATCATGAATCTTGATGTAAAGCTTGGGAAAAAATAGCGGACTCTAAATAAAATCTAGTTATTACTAAAAGGGTCTGAAATCGATAAACGAAGGAAGGTCATTAAATTCAAGCTAATATTCTTATTTATTTTATTTATAGTGGTTGGCAAAAAAAAATACGAGTAGTTAAAAGTCATTATCATTTTACAATTGTGGTAACCGGTTGACCGGATGACCGGCTTGTCACTCAGTCGTAAATATTATTATTAGAATCAAGGCCGTTGACTTTAATTCTAGTTTCTTAAAATACCAAATAATTTAGATAGTCTGTGTATTATAAAGTATATTTTAGTATAATTTTGCTGTCAACAAATTCAAAGTTCACGATCTGAAAACAACAAAACACGTCATTTGATCGTCAACGATAAATTAATAGAAAATTGAACCGCCTGCAAGGAAAGAAAATATCAAGCACATCACCGAATGATAATTTTGCTGACTTACTCTTATGTTTTAGTCTATGTCTCTCGGTTGTTATATAAGCTATGACAACGTTTTATCTCTTCCCAAAAAAATATCAAAATTGCATCAAAATCGGTTCAGTAGTTTCTGAGAAAATCGCAAACATACTTACATGCGGGTCAAACAGACAACCGCCTTTTTTGAAGGCAGTTAAAAATTATTACCCCATTATTTATTTTAATATATTAACGTTTTAAGTAGCGAATGTTATTTATAATTCTGTTTTCAATATAAACGGCTATTAAACTACCCTCAATCAGGGACCTAATCGAGGAATTAGGGTCCTAGCTCTTATTACACCTCTCTTTTTAAAGGTTTAGGGTCTCTGATTTAGTGTAGTGTACATTCGCAAATACCTAATTAAGTGCGTTAAATTTTTGGTCACAATTAGTTTTTCAATAGTTTTTTAATTATAGGTATCTCCAGGGACGGCAAATATGTCAAATCATCTTTTGTTCTGAGGGCAAGTCATACTTTTACTTAACTAGATTTCGCGCGCGGCTCCGCTCGCATCGCAATAAAAACTATCCTATGTCCTTCCCCGGGACTCAAACTAAGTATCTCCGTGAAAAGGTAACAGACAGACAGAGTTACTTTCACATTATTAATCTTGTTATGAATAGGTATATAGCAAATTCTTCCTTAATCATGTGGATCCTCCCTCCTATATGTATATAACAAATTCTTCCTTAATCACGTAGATCCTTCCTTTCGGAGGAAGGAAAATGCACTGATATTATCTCCACAACTCTTGTGTAATATAAAACTTTACGGTTAGGTCCGAGGTACTTATTCCTCATATCAACTTGATGACGTAACATAACATGGTGTATGTGACAGCCGGAGCTCATGGCAGCCGGAGGGATGGATAAGTGTGATATTGCACTGACCGATGGCCTGATTAATTGACCTATATAGGTTGAAGGTAAGTAGGCACGATTATTGAAAGGTTCAGGTGTATTGGACTACTTTCAATTTACAGGTTACTAGCTGTGCCCCGCGGCGTTACCAGCGTTTTATTAGCCTATGTGTTAATCCAGGGTGACAGCTAACTCCATACCAAATTTTATTAAAATCGCTCCAGCCGTTTGGACGTGAAGAAGTAACAAACATACACACTCACATACTCACAAACTTTCGCCTTTATAATATTATTATAGTGTGACTAGCTGACTGCCCCATCTTCGCATGGGTGTCATATCGTAGTTTTTATACCTGGAGTTAATATATTATTGCAATTTTCGTAGGAAAATCTGACTAATAATAAGAGACTGCCTCTGCGGCGCGGTTTGAGTGTGTCCGACTGCTACGCAAGAGGTCGTGGGTTCGATCCCCACCCAGGTTAAAACTTTATTTTATGTATGGGTGTTATTTATCTATAATATATATGTATTTAGATATATATCAGTATGTTTATCAGTTGTCTGGTTTCCATAGTACAAGCTCTGCTTAGTTTGGGATCAGATAGCGTTGTGTGAATTGCCCAAGATATTATTATTATTTTGAAAATCGTTAAATTCGAAAATCGTATTTGTTACATACAATAGGTAATACAAATCTGTCCTCTTTATAATTTTAGTGAAGAAGTGTAAACTGACGGCCCTCTCCGGCTTTTCACGGTCTTTTCACCACTGAACGACACTACCCAGGGGTCATTTTCATTTTTTTTTTTTTGTAAAAATAAAGTTGGTAAAGTTTTGTATTAGAACTTCTTTACGGTAATGAAGTTCTAATACCTTCAAAACTTGCATTTATCGATATCATTTTATTTATCACTGTCGTAGTTTTTTATATCTTGAGTTACATTTTTGTAATTTTCGTAGGGATCTCTATTTTTTTAACCATAAATATAGTTATTGAGCCATTACTATGTTACTACCCGATAATGTAGCTTTCTAATGAAATTTTATAATCGGTCCGTGAGTTTTAAGTTTATTCGTTGCATTACAAAAATACAAATCTCTCCTCTAGCTGTGCCCCGCGGTGTTACCCGCGTTTTATAAGCCTATGTGTTAATCCAGGGTGACAGCTAGCTCCATACCAAATTTTATTAAAATCACTCCAGCCGTTTAGACGTGAAGAAGTAACAAACATACACACTCACACACACACTCACAAACTTTCGCCTTTATAATATTAGTGTGATTAGGTATAATAAATCAGTATTATATTTATTTCTAGCTGAGCCACGCAACTTCGTATGCATTAATTTTCCTTGTTTTTGCAACATTTTTCATTGCTGACACGATATTTTTTAACAATCGTTCACCTGCCCTAAAGTCAAATCCGGTGATATAAGGACAATTCACACAGGTGCTTACCTACTAAACAAAGGTATGAATGAATATGAATAAATTCTTATAAATAAAATGACATTGACCCTAAATTCTATTATTACGACGTTACAAGGAAAAAACAATGGATACGATATTTAAATATATATAACCCAATTCAATGAACGACTGACGTCAGAGCTAGTTAGAAGTAATTCTGTATGTCATTTCGTGAATGACTTTGTAAGATTTCTTATACGTATGTCATCTTATGTGACCGCATGTAAACATGTTTTTTTCTTATTGTGGTAAATATTACCTATAATATATAATTTCTTGTAAAAATGATGCATACCTCTTCAACTCCTATAGAGTTGAAGAGGTATGCATCATTTTTACAAGAAAATAAGAATTATTTTATTTTGGTGCCTAATAAATAAATAGTTAGTCATATTATAGTCATACCGTTAAACAGGCCAAAACACTAGATCATACGATAAGTGGCACTCTGATACGAGCTTGTAGGTATCAGGGGGCACGGTAGTGACCCCTCTAAGTCGAGACAGCAAAAGTACAAGACACTACCTATCTATTCTCAAAGCGTTTTGTCGTAGTTCTGTACCCCTATAGTTTAAGTGCTAGAAAGTTCAAATTGGATATGATGTTAGCACAGTACTTATTAAACATGCCAAGTCTCAAAGGCAAAGCTATTATACTTTATTAATTTAATAATATCCAAAATAGCCAGATTTTGTCCATGACTTACTGACTGATAATATGCAAACCCGTTAGGGTATTTAAAGTAATTAATGTTTGTCTGTCTGTGCCTCTATGCGTTTCGAAACATTGCAAAAATGGCATATGGAGAGAACCTAGTTGGTATCATTGTTATTTGTCCAATTGTGGATTATATTGCAGCCCTGCTCCATCGATAGCCAGTCCCATCAGACTAGAGGATAACTAAATATTATAGTACCTATTTGGGATCACTCTTGTGCACTATAATATCGGTACGTAGCTATATAGTCACCGTCACAAATACCGGTAAGGGAAAATTGCGTAGGTGCTACCTACGTAATTTTCCTGGGAAAATGGAAAGATCTGTTAAAAAGTTTAAACTTCAGGCCAGACTTCTACGTATACCTATAGAACGTAATGAAGAAGTCTTTGCTTCTTTGGACAAGAGTGCGAATGCGAGTTTATCGTTGTCATTGCTCGTTGGTTTAGTAGTTAGTGACCCTGACTGCTAAGCCGGAGGTCGTGGGTTTGATCCCCACCCCGAATAAAACTTTGTGTGATCAGCACAAGGTTTATTCTGTGTCTTGGACGGTGTCATTTATCAATGTAGTATTTGGAATATGTATTTAACTATTTTTATCAGTTGTCTGGTTGTAGTGCAAGCTCTGCTTAGTTTAGGACAACATGACTTTGTGTTAGCTGTCTCAAAATATTAGATATTCTATTTTGGGACATATATATTATTTATCTACTACAAAAGCTTACGATGCCAAGTGACAAGCGATACTCTGATAAATTATTCGAACATTATCGTTAACGTTTAGAGAGTCTGTGAGACACGCCAGGATTTCCTTTATCACATGTTACTGCTATTACTTATACCTGCCATGTTCGGATACCTGCCTCGACGAATATTCCCCTCATAGACTTGTTGGAATATTCGTACCGTAGATAATACTGAAATGACGTTCACTAAAGTCGCTCGAGCTTTGAAATATGAAAAGTTAGTGGTACGAAAATGAGGTCTCTCTATTTGTCAAAGAGATCTTGATGTTATTTGCTTTAAATTTAGTATTTATTTATGTTATATTTATTCTGTAGACATTTATAGCTTGTTTAACTTGGCTTGTATATTTACTTTTCAAATTGTGATCATTTTGGCTGGTTCTATTCTTAGGTACTTAATGTAATTTTTAAAGCATTTTTATCTATCTATTTTTTAAACATGATTTTAAATGAATGGAGGGAACGTCTTAAGCGCTTGAACCTTAGGGCTACTGGCCCTAAACCATTACATGACATGAGACATGTCCATCTGAGTCGAATTTTGTCTCCACATGATACGATTTTCAGCGATCGTCGCGCCACCAGTCGTGTTCCCGAGGAACGTGTACGACTCTGTAAGTTTCGTGTTTTAAGTGAACAATTCGTATGTTAGCGGAATATTAACCTAACCGCGTAGAAGCCAAAGCGCCAGTACATTGACAAGACAGAAACCATGATTTACTGGTAATATTGGCGTAATGTATGTCGAATGTAGAAAGTATCTTTATTATACATATCTGTCATAGTTTTCAGTGTTGCATTAGTCTCATATGAGAAGATAGCGATTAGAAAAGACGCGCGTATAATTAAAGGGATGCAATTTAAAAATGTGACGCAATTTAGACAGTAAACTGAATCATGTAATTTCACCATAATATTGGTATAATGTCTGAAGCTGGTAACTTATTATATCCATCCTGCTTACGCGCAGTGGTGCCAACATTGAGAAGCCAAAAGACTCATCTTGATGAATGCACAACACCTCCCGGAGTGAGCTAGTCGCTCACGTAACTGAGGGTTGTTCCAGGACTTATGAACCTTGATGCGTAGGTATTTTACCTATTATGTAACTTGAGCTATTTAGTATAGGCGTAACTAGCATCTGGGCGTAATTCGACAGCTTTAACCTTAATATATTTAGAACTAGTATCAAGCGCGAAGATGATATTTTTAAATAAGCATAATACTTAAATAATAAGTGAAGTAGTGTAGGTGTTTTCTTTCATTTAAACACAAAACTTTTATTAGATATATTTCGGGATTAAACGAATGAATTATAAAAGGTTTAACATTTTATTTACCCGACCTTTCAATCGAATTGCACCGATTGTGGTTACGGGTTTTGTTTTCGGAGTTTTTCCTAATTTTTTTTTTGAGCTTTAATTTCACCTAAGCATTAAGTAGACACTTAGTTTGTGTCGAACAAATCGTGCAAGTACTTACCTACTAAGTTTTGAACGATTTTCTTTCATCCCAAGAAAGTATTGTTTATATTGCCAGGTTATTTTCTCCGGCTTTACCTATTGTTTGCGAACTCGGCATTACATGTACATGTAGAATCCCGACGTATCACAAGAGTTGTTTTGCATCCTAAGTGAATAAAGAATTTTGTTTTTTTTTTATTCCTGATGATCATCCAAGACCTGATTAAAAATTTCACAATAATTTTATTTAACTCATGCAAGTACCTACCTTCCTACCTATCTAAATTTTGAACGATTTTCTTTCATCCCAAGAAAGTATATGTTTATGATAACCATACAAGACCTGATTAAAAATTTCACATTCATTTTATTTAACTCATCACGAACAAAACCTATTATCAAACTTCCATTATATTTCATCTCTCATCAGTTCAATAAGTTCACAACCTCGACAGGAAAGCCTTCACAACGAATGAACTCGTTAATTATACAAAAGTAACGGAACAACACGAACTTCGTAATAGAGTTAGGCCTTCAGGGTTCACACCTAAACAAACTGTGTTTTGTTATCACTGCCAAAGGCTTGCGGAGACGGTTCACACCGAGACTACATAAATTTCCTCGTCGTTGGAACTTTGCCAGAATAAAAAGGTAAAAACCGGGCAAGAGCATGTCGGACCATGCTCAGTGTAGGGTTCCGCAGCCTTGAATAATTGCGTTGGCAGAAGAGCGTATGTTTATGGCACTTATGGCCTTTTGTTGAGAAACGTAGTTTTTCGGCTATAACTCAATGACTATGTACCTATATCTGATCATGTCCGAAATAATTTTAACGGAGGTAGGTACTCAGTATGCGGTAGCCGCTCAAATTATACTTACATATTAAAGATATGAAGAAAAAATTCTTACGGATTCCCTATGATAGTGGGTTCAAGTCCCGCCCGAGTGAATGTTTCCTTCACACATTTAATATGACTGAATAATGTTTCTTTGTAGGTACTATTTTATCTTATTTTCCGACAAACCAAATTTTAAAACTCCGACTCCGACTTCGGTTCCGATAAAACCACCTCTGTAACATCCGTAGTTTTTCTATACTAATATTATCGAACATATCCGAATTGAAAAATTATTTCAATGGATAGCCCATTTATCGAGGAAGGCTATAGGCTATATAACATCACGCTAAGACCAACAGGAGCGGAGCAGCAATGAGAAATGTTGCAAAAACGGAGAAAATTCACGCAGACGAAGTTGCGCGGGGCAGCTAGTATTATAATAACTACGAACTTTGACGCCTACTTACGGAATTAGTACTACTCCTTATAAGTTTGACAAGCTTTTATTTCTAAATGGCCAGAGAATAATCTAGGTACATATTTGAAAGTATAAACAAACAAAAACATCAAATTATTTGTTGCTGTGTCGACTACAACTAATTTATAAGCTTTCGCCCGTAGCTCCGACCGCGTGGATATCAAATTAATGCCATAAAAAGTATCCCCGAATAACACCAATTTCCTGGTTGAAATTTCATAAAGATAAGTTCAATCGTAACAAACAAATAAACAATATTCACTTTCGCTTTAATAATACCAAATTAAATTTCAAATTAATAATTGCTGACGGTGGCACACATTATGAAAATATATTACGGGTCTTAATCGGCGTTGCAATACGGTCGAAACGTCGGGCAACAAACAAGGTATTTTAGCTTAATTTTTTACGCGATTAAGACCCATAATATACATATTATCATAACTAGACATTTATTGTCCGGCATGAAATGGGCACCTACAATTTTAATATTACGTATTACATAAACTGGGGATTTGGTTCTATAACGTACTGACACAAGCCTAGTCAAAACTCGTACAAACTTATAATAAATTAAGTTTTTGAGTCACCTGTGAATACATTTAACATTTAAATTGTACCTTAAATAAATCAAAAAGGTAAAATGAGACGTTACATTGTATGGTAGCAAAATAGCTGACAAGAGTAACGTTATATGTATTACGAGTCACGTATTATTTTAATATAACTAAGCTTTCAAGTGAACCTGTATTATTCAGTATTCTGTGAAGCAGACATCTGCAGGGTTAATATTACAAGAAATATTAAAATAAGTATCACGTCAGCGACTGTTCAGTATTACGGCGAAGATATAAAGGAGGATGATTGAACTGAACGAGTAATATGGTATTATTTTTTTTAATCCTCCTGTTCAAACTAGGTACTCTCCGGCTTATAGGTATACAATCCAATCCTAAAGTAGAATAAGCCCAGGGCTGCCGTCGCACCAAATATACAAAGCACTTCTGTAACTTGCAATGCGCATATAACTCGTTCATACCTTAGCCGGCTTTCTAAAATATTCAAATGGAACAGTTATGATTTTATTTCCCTACAAAAACACAAGATTTGCCTAAACTTGCTATCAAAACATATTTTAGGCCGCACAATCCCGAATCACAAATAGCTTGAAAAGGAAGTTAGATTTATGAATATAAAAAAATGTATTGAATAAATTTTTCGTACAACTGTTCCCGATTTTGTATTATTCATCGAGTCAAATGTAAGGGCAGAAATCTTCATCTGAAAGAGTGTTGACTCCGATTTCACTGTTATGAGGTGATTAAAATATTTATACAAAACTGGGATTTTAGAATTTTTCATGAATTCTAGAGTACTTGGCAAGTCTGAAGTTAGGAATACTTACTGTTGGCTTTACTTGAATGTTAAAGTCAGCATATATTTATTTAATGCTACCAGCAATGCACTGATCTGTTTGCTTACCTGCTTACTTATAAATAAAAACTATCCTCATTACAAAGTCTCTTTCAGACCATACACACGCACAAACACACACAAACGCGCGCGCGCTCTCTCACAAATAAACAGACATGAAAATTTCTGTTAATTTGTGCGCGTAGCTAATCCCCTATGGTTTTCGAAGAAATTAAGAGAATTTTCACCCATAGTTTAACATTAGATTACGATATTATGATGTAAGTCATGTCAAGTTAACTAGAATTAGGGACCTTACTCTTATTACACCTTTCTTATTAAGGGTTTAGGGTGGTTTAATACCGCCATTATAGTAAACACTCGACAACTCGTATATTTATGAATGGGATGTCCCAGGAGGAGTGCACTTTTTAAATTTAGTGTATTTTTTTTCGTTTCGCGGCTCTGAAATTAACAGCCATGATTATTACGATTAATAAAAGTGGAATGTTACACAAAATAAAAACGTTCAAAATAGAGACAGAGACACAGCCAGACGCATTGCAGCAACGATTTCCAGACCAAATCATCTCACGAAATTCTGATGTCAACTAGCTCACTTGGTATTTAACGATTTTTTTCTTGGGAGTTATATTAAATCTCCAGTTTATGTGAATAAACTCGAAACAATTCTTGAGCTCAGTGCAGAGATTCGATGCGTTATTAGTGAGATACATATCCAGATCTTTGTCGAAAAGTCATGGAATTTAATTCTCCATGACTTTTCGAGAAAAAAAAATCGTAAATCAAAAGTTTCATGGGCGGTGTGACTTTTTCAATTTTTGAGTTTTCACAATGATAACACGTTTTTCTTTTGTGTGACACTGCATTTTTATTCATATTTTGATTTTAATAACATTATTGTAAGGTACCATCAACGTCCATTCAGTAGTATTTGCGTGAAAGTGAACAAACATCCTCCTATCCACTTTATTCTTGTATGTTTAGTGTATAATAAAGAATATTATTATTATTTGTAACTGACCTTTGCTCGCGGCTTCCCCAATGATAATTTTACATCCTTAAGGGTTGATTTTCCAAAAACACGGAAACACATGTTTCTTTATTTAAAACCTAAAAGCCAAATACATAATTGCGTAGATCTAACCTTAACAAACTTGCACTCCTACTTTACCCTCTTAGGGAGCTAATTTCTAATAATTCTGTCTTATTAAATGCCTTTTTTTTTTAAAAGACGACTCTCGCAGCCCTGTGTCGCGGGGGACTTTACAAACATACAAATCACGGACACAAAGTACACCCAGATTCGGAACGACAATTTGTGGATCACACAAAGTGGTGTCCCGTGTGGGAATCGAACGCACGACCTCTCGCCTCGCAGTCGGACACACTCCCACCGCGCCACACAGGCATAACATAAAAGGCGTCAACTACCAAAATTTCAGGTCTGTAGCCTCAGCGGTTTAGACTGCGTTTATGAATCAGCCAGTCAGGCAAGACAAGTAGGATTTCTCCTGTATGATACCGCTATTGGGTGGAAAATTGGAAATGTTTGCCTCCGCTGCCACGAAGACACCTACGCTATTCACACAACACCCACAAGAAAGCTAAAATTATAATAATAATCTCACAGTAAAGATAACAATGTCAAGACCTCATTAGCGATGTTGTTACAGTAATCAGCGTTCTACATGATAATGTACGAAAATAAACCGTAGTAAGTATACTAATCTACATCAATATTAAAGAGATAATGTTTCTATGTTCGGATATATGGGATTGCAGGATATATGCAATTTGATATGGAGGAAGCTTAAAGCTTGGGGCAGAACACCACGTCGCTTAAAACAGTAGGAACTGCGCAAGTCTAAATAAACGACAAGGTGTTTTCCTTTAGGTATATGGTATAAAAGACAGATATTTTGACTTTTGTGGTATTGTTAGATAAGCGACGATAAACTATTATATTAATAACTTTCTATTAGGGATGTTAGGGAGGTGGTTTTATCGGAACCGAAGTCGGACTCGGAGTTTTAAAATTTGTTTTGTCGGAGTCGGAGTTGGAGGTGGTAGGAGAAGACAAAATAATACAAAAAAACATTATTCAGTCATATTAAACGTGTGAAACGGGCGAGATTCGAACACGCGATCATATGGAATCCATGAGAATTTTTCTTTCATACCTTTAACATGTAGGTATAAATTAGCTTGAAGGAGCGACCGCCGTTTCCAGTATCTCCGATTACAACGTCCGATTTAAAAGTATTGTAGCCGAAGTCGGAGTCGGAGTCGGAGTTGAAAAATCCGACTATTCGGAGTCGGAGTCGGAGTCGAAGCTCCGTAATATCCCTGCTTGTATTATGTCAATAAATTAAATATAATAATTATAAGTTATCGACATAAGAATTGCTCCACACGAGCGGAAACACCAAAACAGTTAATAAATAGGAATTAATGTTATCTTCGCATTCTAGTGAAGATTTGGGCGTGTTCCAAGCAGTGTATACCGCACTATTAACATACATAGTTTAGTACAATATACGCATTGTATTCTAAATTATGTTTTGTTTATGTACATATATAAAGAAATCAAGAAAACACTGACATGAGTTACGCAAGAGGTCGTGGGTTCGATTCCCACACGCGACACCACTTTGTGTGATCCACAAATTGTTGTTCCTTGTACGCTACTGCGGGAGTCGTCTTTTTAAAAAAAAAAAATTATATATTATAAAGCTGAAGAGTTTGCTTGTTTGAACGCGGTAATCTGAGGAGCTACTGATACGATTAAAAAAATTGACTGTTGGATAGCCTATTAATAGAGGAAGGCTATAGGCTAGATAACATCACGCTAAGACCAATAGGAGCGGAGCAGTAATGAGAAATGTTGCAAAAACGGGGAAAATTTACGCATAAGAAGTTGCACGGGACAGCTAGCATATTATATATAGACCCGAACTAATATTATAAATGTGTGAAAGTAGCTCTGACTGTCTGTTACGTCTTCATTACGCTTAAACCGCTGAACTGATTTAAATAAAATTTGGTATGGAGATAGTTTATCCCAAGATAGTTTGAGTAAAAATAGCAGGAACAAATTATTTAACGTCTATCTGATTGTATCTATCAACTTTGTACCACCAGAAATAGACTTTGCTGCATCATCGAGCGGTTGAAAAAATCCCCCATCTGCTGTCTCCTATGCTTTGACATAGGAGCACTTTATTTCATTAAGTATCGTAATTTACTGAATGCCGGTTTAGTTATTCGAATCCCCGTGGGAGGGGGAACACCCCATAATTTAAATACCTACCCTACCGAAATAAAAAAAAATGGTTAATGACGGTTTATAGACGATAATTTTACGTGATAACGTCATAAGAAAACATTGATGACATATCGCTATTCGCGTTGCTTTGTAACCAGTCAATAACTTTAGTTCCAATTTTATTGCATGTCGCTGCGTTCGCTATTCGCCGTTACTTAGCAACCAATCAATAACGTGACTGCTTAGCAACCAATTAATAACGTGACCGTTGCTACGTGTCACTATTTCGTTCCGGTCATCGACTTATAAGACGTTATCACGTAATAATAAAAAATGTGTGGCACTCGGGGACTGCCGCGGTTAAGCTATTGCATAGTATTTTTATCAACTTAAGCAATTAAAAAAATATATATTTATTTTTAAGTGTTTTTTTTTTTTAATTATAAAAAAACAATGTTTGAATTTTTTTTTTCTTTAAAAAAATTGTTTTTTTTTTATTTAAAAAAAGCAATTAAATTTTTTTTTTTTTTTAGTTTTAAAAGTTTTTTTTTTTATTAAATTAAAAAAAAAATCATTAAAAGTTCTGCTATTCATTGATAGATGGCAAAAGTAAAAAGTATCACCGCTGTGCCCGTCGGAGTGGGGAGCGTGAGGTTTTTTCGTTACGGAATTTCTGGATTCGGTCCCCGCGCTCAAGGCCCGCGATAGAAGCTATGCAATAGCTTAATAACAATTTTATGAAAAAGGTACTATTTTTTATTGGTTTCGGTAGAGTATTCCCCTCCTGCGTGGATTATTTTTTAAAAATCAATATATTCAATACTAGCTGCCCCGCGCAACTTCGTCTGCGTAAATTTTCCCTGTTTTTGCAACATTTCTCATTGCTGCTCCGCTCCTATTAGTCGTAGCGTGATGTTATAGCACATAGCCTTCCTCGATAAATGGGCTATCCAACAGTGAAAGAAATGTTTAATTCAGATCAGTAGTTCCTGAGATTACCGCGTTCAAACAAACAAACTCTTCAGCTTTACAATATTAGTTTAGATATTTATTTAGCATTAACGTTTTGTATTAGAAAGTCAGAAACCTCTGATATTAATTCAAAAACATTAACCGAAAATTACAAACCTTGTATATAGTAAAATTTGTGGATAGTTATTAGTGGAAGCACTAAGGACTAAAGCAAGACACAAAACTTTGCCGCAGTTAAAGTTACAAACAAACTAAATTACAGTAGAACACTTGTCTTGATACTTTGAAGTTTAAATTAGACAACGATTTATCTTCGCGTGATCAAATTGTAATAATTTCATCAAAAAAGTATTTAATCTTAAGATTAAAGTAAGTAACTGTTCGTCAGAAGTAAATTCATAATTGCTTGAGTTGAGCTCAAAAAAGCATAAATAAGTTTTTATTATTTATGCTTTTTTAAGCTCAACTCAAGCATTAGTAACGCGTATGTGATATTCCTGAGGGTGGTAGCATCTATTAGTGCTTAGTATTTATTGTTCTTTCTATGAGTACCTTATTTATATTTATTATGCATCTTTTATAAAAAAAACGTTATAGATGTTAAACGTTAACGTTAAATTTAAACTATAGTCGCTTTTAGCTTAGCTCTAAAAAGCCTAATTAACATTAATCGCGATATCGGATACAGCAACAGATCGCTTACTCCACAATCTATAGCTTTTAAGAATACAGCTCGAGCATTAGGCGCTTTGGTATACAAATTTATACGATGTCTATGTGTACGTTGCATAGAGTTTATCTTCTGTACTCTCGGTATTTTGAGTACGCACACATAGACATCGCTATAATGGTTAGATACTAATAGTATCTCAAGGCATGTACACCGGAATCTCGGAACACTTTTCGAACAAAGTTGTCAGTGATTTTGTTCTTCAACAATGCGTTGCTTGAACAACCTACGTACGTATAAATTCTATATTCTCGGTACTTTGTGGTACAAAACTTTAGTAAATATTATTGTGATTTTCTGATATGAATTACAAAAAATACAGCGTATATTGACGTGATAAATCGATGACCTGCGATGCACACATGAAAAAATGTCACGTTACGCGTGCAAGCGAGAGCGCGGTGCGCGCACGATCGGCCATTGGTCAACTATTTATAAAGTGAAGTATCAGCCTATCAGCGGATGAAGATTGCAGCGACATGCGATACAATTGGAACTAAAGCTGTTACAGGAATGTTTGTTCATTACAATGGCATCAATGTTTTCTTATGAAAATTATCGTCCGTAAACCGACTTTACATACAACCATTTTTGACAACTGCAGGTTTACATTCATCTTACAACTACCCATCTTAATACTAATATTTACTTTCATATGCGTGTGTGGAATGTGGATGTGTGTAGAACTTTTTACAATTTATAGAAACCTTCATTACAGAATACAATTATTGTATTTGTAAAGTAATTAGCAAGAAATGTCTATAAAAATGACTTCAATACTCGGCCTGCGACATCGCAATTTGTTAAAATGCTCTCTGTAACGAAGCAATAACAAAAGCCGTGATAGTTCTTTAACTACCAGCTAGATGGCGCATGCGAGGGCCCAACTCGCGAGCATCAAAGGGTAGAAAAGTTTGAGGTCTAGTAACATAGTCCAGAATCCAGATAGGTGGTTCGATTCTGTCCCCAGCTTGGCTACGGAACTCTCAAATTTTTCATCTTTCAAAAATGCAATTATTGTATTTGTAAACCTTCATTACAATAATTGTAATAAAGGTTTACAAATACAATTACTCGATTTTACAATTATTGTAAAATCGAGTAAATGTATGTAATAAGAACACACAGGTGCTGGCACTAGAGATAATGTAGTTCATTATTCAAGTGTCGACAAAGTTAATGTTTGTTACTTGTAAATAAACTTTCAACGGTTAAGAGAGGTATTCGCGACTTCTGCTTGCCTTTGAAGTGGCTTTAATTGACTTGGTGATACAATGTACTCAGCTTGAGACTGCATTTCGTCACAAATAGAAAACAATGCAATTCTAAAGTTGTATCAAAAGAAGAATCAAAATGGATTTCCAATTGCACTGTCTAATCTAACTGTTATTATTTCATACCTCTCACATTCACACAGACAATAAACTTATCATCATTAAAAAACGCCGACACATCTTCTAAACGAATGAACATATTTTCATCAAACAAAGCTAAAACATCTTGATTAAATTTATGTTCGTAAACTTTCGCGATTTGTACACACTATAGAATTTTCTAAGCTACGGGTCTTAATCGCATAAATATTTTATTTTAAGGCTAAATACCTTTGTTTATTGCCTGACGTTTCGAACGTATTGCAACGGCCGTGGTCACGGGTAGACTCCTTGATTAAATCAATTTTCTAATAAAAAAGATCAAACAGCATCAAATTTTATTCTGACTGCTACGCCGTGGGTTCGATTCCCACACGGGACAGCACTTTGTGTGATCCACAAATTGTCGTTTCGGGTCTGGGTGTACTTTGTGTCTGTTACTTGTATGTTTGTAATGTGCCCAGTGACACCGGGCTTGGACCTTACTGCGGTAGTCTTCTTTTAAAATAAAAAAATACTTCTATCCGTCTAGAGGTTACAATGGCACAGACAAACACAAAGAAACACAAGTTAAGCTTGTAACATTTCCCCTTCCCAATGGTTAAAATCCTTTTACAGGTACTTTATTGTATTATCTATCATTAAAAAAAAACTTGAGAGGTGTCAAGGGACACCCGGATGGAACGAAGTTCTTATCTTATTTTTTTTTTTATAGTCTTCGCAACACCACACTGTTCAATGCGAAATAGAAAGACGAAACGAAAATAACTTACAAAAAGACGATTGTATACCGAAGGCTCAAACCCACAACTACACAATTGTCACCAATACTGTGTACCGAATTTATGCCTCTAGACCAAATCGACAGGTGACTTCTTCGTCAAATTAGATGTTCATATCTTACGCGCACGCCACACAGCTTTTGTTTTTGTCAAAAAGTGTCGTTACAACTTTTCGTGAGATTTTTTTCCGTCTTTTTCACAACGCGCGATAAGGAACTTCGTTCCAAAAATAAGAAATACCTTTTTGACTTCCAATTGTAAATAGACAAATCAAAAGTACCAAAAAACTGAAGCACCTATTTAAAAATATACTTATTTATCTAATCAGGTACCATCAGATGTTACTTAGCTTAAGTACCGATAACCATAACACTTAAGTAGTAAAACTTCACTTATCTCGAGGCGGAAGTAAGTAGTAATGGACACTTGTTTCTGATACTTAACGCAAACCCAAAAACTTATAAGTACCGGCTTTTCCCCGCGGCTTTGTCCACGTTATGTTTGTATGCCTTTCTTATATAAACTACTAGCTTTCGCCCGCGTGGATGTCGGTTATCGCGATAAAAACGCCTCCTATGTCCTTCCCCGAGACTCAAAATATCTCCATACCAAATTCATCTAAATCGGTTTAGATATTTGAGCGTGAAAGCGTAACAGACAGACAGACAGACATAGTTATTTTCACATTTAAATTATTAGTTTGGATAATACGGTTGAAGCTGCTGCTGTGTGAACTGTCATCAACGTCCGATCAGTATATTTGCAAAAAAACAACAAACTTTCATCCACGTTCTCAAATTTTGGAGTTTATTTAATTTCTAGTAGGTATTGTTATAAAAAAATAATCTTACAAAAAAAAATGGTTTGCAATCCGGGAGTGCCGGCAAAAGTGAAAACTTGAACATTGACGTTGTGCATTTTTGAATATTTTGGAATGGTTAGGGATTTTTTTTATCACTATAAAAGTACTTTCATTTATGTTGTTAAATACAATATTCATATATATTGAGCTATCGTACACAAACATAACAATTTAAAAAAATACATAGACAACGACATGACAATTAAAAAAATTATCTCTCCGAAAAAATTACATACCTACTGATGAAATTTGAATAATATTTTTCATCATAATAAAAAAATATAAAATATTAAATGACAAATCAAAAAACCAAAATCAAAAGTTAAAGGGAAAACACTACCGTTAGTTACTCGGACTCGAACTGGGGTCAACTGGTTTCTGAACCTGAACTATAATAACATTGTAAATGGTGGCGAAATTTATGAGACCTTCGTATTCTAATGATATTGTAGCAGTTTTTCATTGCTCTCCCCTCCATGTTACGATTTTTCGATCAGGGTCACGTGATCCTGACGCGAGTTTAATTTTTTTTACCCATACCAAGAAAGTGCACAACGCCGCTAAAGAAGTTTTCACTTCAAAAATCACGCATTAAAACGGTATTTTTATCAGTTGACGTATTAAAAGCAAAACTAGGCTACACTAATAATATCTCAGCATAGCGTATCTGAACCGACAACTAAGATTTTTCACGCTGACACGAATACTAGGTATGTCAGTTTCATTTCAGTTATTCGGGCAAGGTGAATAATTTTTACAGAAATATTCCCAAACGAAAAAGTTGTGGAAATGCCGGTCTAGGGTTATCTGGTAGAATGGATAGTATCCAGTGGATAGTCTAGGGAATAGAAGGCAACGTACGTGTTGGAAATTTAAATATTACTGTAAGCTGGTGGTTTAAACAAATTCCAAATCAAAATTTTAAACGCGAAAATAACTGAATATATGTTTGTATTTGTGATATACATACGTCTTAAACTTTGAGTCGATTTTGTATAGGTACAGTTGATATAATATAGAGATAGCTTGAAGCCACACAGAACTCCAAGTTTCGTGCCTAGTAAGTGATATAGGGCCGTTTTTCCGGTAACCAACAACTTCGAACAGTTTGTATAATAGGCCGTGCTTTCTCCACCGCGTAAAATCGATCAACAAGGTACAGAAGTTTTGAAAAAGTACAGATATAAAAAAGTTTCAGCACGAACTTCGTATTCATGCTTACAAAAATGCCCAAAAGAGTTTTGTATTTGCCTTTTTTGAGAACTAGACACAAAAAAAAAACACACAAGACA
Source organism: Herminia tarsipennalis (assembly GCA_945859575.2). Classification (NCBI taxonomy): domain Eukaryota; kingdom Metazoa; phylum Arthropoda; class Insecta; order Lepidoptera; family Erebidae; genus Herminia; species Herminia tarsipennalis. Next base: position 21,139,111 of record OX243835.2, read on the forward strand.
TAGCAGTTTTTATTAATGAATCTGATTATCCGCTCTACTGCTTATGCTTATTTTTATATTACCTAAACAAAATTACCAATTTACCTAAAAAGATCACCGAAAACAATTACTTGTTTTGATGCGGTACATTATGTTTCGGTGTAATAACAACTGTCCCAAAAATTATTTCATCTATATCGCTGCTTAATTGAACACATTTGTTATATATAATACACAGTGTGTATATATAAAATTATTCAGCATTTAGAACAAAACAGCAGAAAGATAATAACTTGATCATACTCATAATTCGGTGTCTTTCATAATCCGCCAGATGGGACAAGATCCCTCGGTTTTTCTTACACTTTTGTTACACGAACACCTAAAATGGAATAAATTAAAAACCAGGCTTAGATCTCTTAAGCTTGTTGTTTTATATTTGAGCAGCGAACAAATATTTTAAGTAAATTTGTGAGATAAGTACTGTCAAATAAATGAAACTCATCTGTTCAATGTTCATCACAGACGTTTTTGATAGAGTATTTTGGTGTCGGTAATTTAATGTCTAGCCTAGATATTTTCTAATACTATTTGTCACTGACAAGTTAGTGACATAAATCTATTAAAAAATATAATCTATACTAGTGTCTAGTAGTTTATTATAAAGCCAAAGAGTTAGTTTGAACGCAATAATCTCAAGAACTACTGTTCAGAATTGAAAAAATATTTTACTGTTGGATAGCCCATTTATCGAGAAAGGCTATAGGCTATATAACATCACGCTACGACTAATAGGAGCGAAGCAGCAATGAAAAATCTTGGGACAACTCACACAACGTCATCTGATCCCTAACTATGACCAGCATAAAATGCTAAGCAATACTTTAATATGGTATTGCTAAGCATTTTATGCTGGTCATAGAACTATTATACTAAAGGTGAGATATCAAAGTAATATTTTGTTAAATGAGCTGAGCAGCTGATATTATGCTGTTTTTACTTAGATAAATTACAAACCCACCTACTAAAAAGCGGAGAAAAAACATTCTCACAAAAAAAAACCATATTCAAAAAAATATCTAATAATAGAATATACTCGTACTGAGCATCTTGAGGTTGGTAAGATGAAATTGTGGTTAAAATTTATTTGGCACCAACTTCAAAACTTTGTTGTTGTTTGTACCTATGTTATTTATTGATATTTAGCTAATAAAAGTCTTGGCCTTCAAAAAATATTTAACACATCATACAAAGGTATTATTTTCTTTTTTGAAAGCGGTGATTATTTCGCGACTCTTTCTAACAATGTAAGAGGATTTTCTCAACCCGAAAAAGACAATCGGGTTAAGGGCTAATACTTAATAATAGAAATACATATAGAAATTTTATTTTTAACGACTGTAATCTCCGTACCTATTAACCGCATTCCCCCATTCAAATGACTACTATTAGTCTAGACGCGACACTAGACCAAGGTTAGAAATTTAAATTTAGAATTTGCGTTTCTTTACACACGAGAAAAAAATATTTCTCATTCGGATCACTCAAGTGTCTGTTACAATTCCCACCGTATTATACCGAACGAAAAAATTGTAAAGAAATCTTATAAAACAATATTATTTTAAGAAATGCGGAGGTTTTTAAACGCCCCTCTGTTTTGTTATGATTGAAATACGGGGCTTTGATTCGTTTGTTGTTTCTTTTTCCACTTAATGGCAATAAGTGTGGCTGACAATTTCTTTGGATTATTTTTGTAAGTCGAAAATATTTTTTGGTCGTTTTGGAATTGCCGGAAAACTGTAGGTGGTACCTACTGTAATTGAAAGAGGTCGCAATTTAATTAAAATATGACAATATGTACGTGATTTCAGGGCTACAACTTTCTATTTTTAGAACACATTCCAATTCTGAACTTCATTAAGCATGTTTTACCGTCATCTTATTCTATATATATATCTTATATGGGATTTTCAATTGCTTCTTGTTTCAATTTCGTTAAATATTTTTTTGACTTCTTCCACTGTAAACCGTTTACTTTATATATGACTAGCTGAACTAGGCCACGCTTTTCGCTGTGGCTTTTAAAGCCAGGGACACTCACTGGCCCTCCCAGAACATGCTGCTAAAGTTTCATCAAAATCTGATCAATAGTTTCGGAACGCATAGAGGACATACAGACAAACATATATATATATATATATATATATATATATATATATATATATATATATATATATATATATATATATATGTGTGTGTAAATTTATATGATTTTAGTAGATAACTAATAATAAAATAAAAGATAAAACGGTTATGCGACTAAAATAGAGTAGAATAGACAGGAAAAAAGAAGAACATTATTTACTCCGTTAATTTTGTTATTACTAATTTAAAAATAAATGTAAATATTTTGTCTTATGTTTACATTTATTTACATTTATTTTTAAATAAGTAAGTAGTTGTAAGTACCTTTTAATCTTTAACACAATAATATAGTAGGTATCATAAACTGATTTCAAACTTGAAAAAGCAAATAACCCACCACGAGAATCTCGTGACGGGTTATTCTCGACGAGAATAACTGGCTGACATTGACCTTCATATTTTACGTAACTCGCTGGCATATCACCTTGCCGATAACAACCAGTCATCAATACGTCAAGGAAATCTTTACCTTAGGAGATTATGTTTGTTTTAATCTATACTAATATTATAAAGAGGAAAGATTTGTATTTTTGTATGTAACGAATAAACTCAAAAAGTACTGGACCGATTTTAATAATTATTCTTTTATTGGATAGCCCATTTATCGAGGAAGGCTATAGGCTATATAACATCACGCTACGACTAATAGGAGCGGAGTAGCGACGAGAAATGTTGCAAAAACGGGGAAAATTTACGCATACGAAGTTGCGCGGGACAGCTAGTGTTTAATAATATTTTAGTGCATTAATGTCAGTGTCTAGTTGTTTTGCAGCTATTGTATTTGATAGTGTGTTAGCACAACATCTATAATTGATGGTTGCGTTGGGCACTAACGATACCGCCATAATATCTAACTGTAGTGTTGCTTTAAGTAGGTTTTAACACTTTTTATAAAAATACAATTAGTGTGTGAACGTGGACTTTAAAAACATATAAATCACGGACACAAAGTACACTCCGACTCTGGACATGGAATGGATCTAGTTGATTGCTCCTTGTCACTTTATTATGCTTGGGTGAATTTTGTTGTCACTTTGCTTTAATTGTCACATCGATTAAAAGCATAATTTTATTTTTGTAAGTTAAGATTATGCGTGACGAATAATAAAGGCCATTCTTTTCTTTCTTTGGATCAATCGATCAACGAATGATTAATCATTCGTTATCAGTACCTACTATGGCCAATATTTAAGCACATATAGTTTTTACCTTGTTGTAAGTACATGCTCCTAAGTACTATGATTTACCCACTAACGCTGATTTTAGTTTATCTCTTGTTCCAACTTTTTAAGAATATAATTTACATCAGTCCTTTAATATGGTGATAGTATATTAGTCGCAGCACCTTACCCCCATATCAAGTTTATAATCATTCAAACTCGGTAAAATTGGCAATTTGAAAAGAGTGGCCGCAATTTTTTATTACCCGATTCTTTTTTCAGCTTAACCTATTGTTTGCAAACTTGGCATTACATGTAGAATCCCGACGTATTACAGTGTAGTTTTGCATCTTAAATGAATGAAGAATTTTGTTTTTTTATAAATAAAATTGTGGATCACAAAAAATGGTGTCCCGTGTAGAAATCAGATGCACGAACTTTTGAGGAGCAATCGTACACACTCCTACTATCTACCAAAGCAGTTAACTCCTATCAACCCATATGATGTCCTACTGCTGGGCACGAGTCTCCCCAGTAGATCCTACTTATTTTAGACCCTGGGGGTAATAGCCTTTATCACCACGCTTGGCGAGGGGGTTGGCGATCGCAGTAAGGCTTTAAACTGATACTACACTACCCTGAATCAGAGCCCTAAATCGAGATGGCCTTGAAAATTTGTTAGAGAATTAGGGCCCTAACTTTAATTACACCTCTCTTTTTAAGGGTTAAGAGTCTCAGATTCAGTGTATTGTAATAAGCGCATTACGCAGAGGACGCTGCTGCCCGTCCTCCGATCGGAAATTCCTTAGTCGCCTAGATGACACTAACGGGAAGAGATAGGTGGTACTATTCTTATATGGTAGCAATTAAAATGGTTTTAACGTTTAAAATTTGCCAATACAGTAATTCCTTGCTGGCTATAAATCAAAGATATATAAATGTTGATAAACTTTTGCGATTTGTACACATTATAAAATTATATATACTACGGGTCTTAATCGCGTTAATAATATAAGGAAAAATACCTTGTATATTGCACGACGTTTCGACCATATTGCAACGGCTGTGTTCACGGATAGACTCAATTACCCGTCAGTCAGTTATTCACGCGATTAAGGCCCGTAGTATAATATAATTTTACAAAGATAGATATATATATTTGATTTAGAGTTATTTAATTCCTTTAACATTCAGATATCAGAATAGATGATTGTTATTCCGTACGCGAGTTGCTAAGGTCGAATATTTTCTCCCATGATGATAATGAAAGCGATTAAAACAAATGGTCTCCATTTATCTGCCCGTATAACTAATGTTTGCGGTAAACTCATACACGTCCTCATGGTACAACGATTTCCTTAAATCATAGGGGAATATAAATGTAACGTATAAATTAAGGGACTCTGTATCTAAAAGCCATAATACTACTAGCTGACCCTCACAACTTCGTCTGCGCCAATAATCCAGGTTTTTGCAATTCATACAACAATAAAAAATATATTTTACGACGAATGGATAAAACTTGTATGAATATAAGATTTTTTATCAATAGGTCGTAATGTACTTTATTGAATTTCCGAGAAATTGATCAAGTTTTGGAAAAAACAAAATCATTTATGTATAAATCTTACACGTTTAACAAAAAATGATTATTTCAAACAAAGCTAAGAAATATCTCGATTAAATTAGGCTTCTGATAAAAAATGCATCTAAATTTATCTGTTTCGGCGCTTAGATGGCTCAGACAGACAAGATCTTTTGTGTGGGGTTTTAAAATTAAATAACTACATATTTTATCATATTACATATAATACCAGAAAGAATATTATGCATATTATTTCGTTCTAGCTAGACATCTTACTACGGTCTATTTAAAGGTACACGTATAATGTTGCTGTTTCGTGTTCAGCGGTCATTTACACTCTAATACTATCAGACTACCGTTATTTACTTTTCAGTCTAGGCTTCACCTACAACACACATACATATTCGTGAAAATAATAAAAACTCTATTTATCGAGTTAACGTAAGTCAACATTGAATCTTTTTATTACGTAGATTATAAGGGAGGGTCCCACCTGAGGGACCTGCAACAAAGAAAATTAGTGACAGGTACTCTTACTAAGTCGAGTGGTAGGCACCTCCGGACCCCTGACTTGCAATATTCCACTTTGCACGAAGTGAAACTTCGACACGTGTTTCGTCTCTACACGAGGCATCCTCAGGACAGTTTGGCACCGGCTCAGTCGGTGCCAAACTGTCCAGGTCTCTCTTTTTGAGTGCGGTCTGTCAATCTATTTCGATTATTGTATTAAGCGCCTTTCCTTACTACTTCAATCGTGGTGATTCACAGATCGAGGGTGGGTGGTGGGATCCCCTTATAATCTACTTAAGAAGTATTTCCGCCATGTGACGCCTGATTCAATCGGTCATCTTTTTATTACATCTGCGATGACTCCGTTGACAACCCTCTGTGGTCTATTTGCATCAAGCTAAAACAAAAATCGATAAGTTTTTTCTTGGCTTATGCTAAGATCGATTCATGTTGGTACACAAAAACTATATTATTGATCATCAACTACTTTCGCAATAAGGTCGGTCAGCGTATATCAAAGGCATATTATATTATTCGCATAGTCATCTGCGAAGTGATTTCGCTCATAGGTTTCTTTATATCATCCTCTCAGTCACGTCTTAAAGGAATTCTCGTTTTTGAAAGAATTGACAAATGTGTGGGAGATTACGCGAAGGTTTGAGTCGAGGTCCACGCGTTTTGATATACCTTCCTAAGTATGTACATCAAAAATGTATCAAAAAGTTTATTCGGAAAAGCCGTTCTAAACTAGCGCACGCGTATTTGTGCAAATGTAGAAGTACGCGAAAACCCATTGGTCGATTTTAAGGGTCGGTAATATTAAATTGGGCAGTCATTAAATTTTTCTACGTAATCAAGAACCACCATAATCTCTGACCATCAAAACTACGACCGATGTAGCCCAACAATTTCGTTTAAGCATCCCTTTTGCCAAGATCATTCGAGTATACTGGCACGTATTGAGGGCCCACAAAAACTTGGGTCAGGCCTCACAATCTGGGGCACAATCAACAATAACGACGCTGTATCACGCCGTCACAGGTTCGGTTACTTCGGTCCGTAATGGGCCCTAAAACCGCGATATTACCTCAAAATACCGACAATACAGATGGTAAACCTCACAAAGACGCGCTCGAGAGACTCGTACATAGACATCATGGACATGGAATCATGGAACACCTTTGGAACAAAGTTGTCCGAGATTATGTCTGTCCTATGTCTATGTGCACGATACTGTTGTTGTGTTTATTTTTTAATATTTTCAAGTAGGTAGTAAAGAACCACCATAACCATTGACCATCAAAACTTCGAGCGGTGTAGCAACAATTTCGTGTAAGCACCCCTTTTGCCAAGATCATTCGAGTATACTGGCACGAATTGAGGGCCCACAAAAACTTGGGTCAGGCCTCACAATCTGGGGCACAATCAACACAGCCATCACGCCGTCACAGGTTCGGTTACTTCGGTACGTAATGGGCCCTAAAACCGCGATATTACCACCAAATATCGAGACTCTCGGTCCGAGAAAACAGAAAGGTAAGCTTCATACAAACATCCTCGGGCAACGCATATAATCCATGTTCACCGACATGGAATATATGCGTTGCCCGAGGATGCCACTTCAGTCTGGAAGTGTTCCGAAGGGGTTCCAAGATTAAGAGTCGTTAAACGATGTTTACATGAGCGTTGCTTGTGCAAAATTGGTACTATGACAGCTTACTTTCTGTATTATTGTTTAGTTTATAACTGAATGACTTGATTATATCACGTAGTCGATATCGGTTATCCGGAAGAATGGCATTTCAATTGGATATTTTTATCGTATCCGCAGTCCTCCACGCAGTAAACCTGTGTCCTATTCCTACTAGTAGGAAGTATATAATACTGATTATGTCAAGTACAGATCATCAGACTACACGAAAAGGATGATAAGTGAATACCATTGGTCCATTTAATAGTTCGGGTTATACCAACTTGAATGATAAAAACTATGACTAAACTCATAGGAATAGATGGATAATGCGTTTGGATGCCATAGCACAGTCTACCGCAGTGGCGAAGGATCCTTAGAAAACTATTATTTTCGGTTTATTTTTAAATTCTAGTTACTAAATATTATAGGTATTTATTTTAAGCACTTATATATATGTACATTTACAAATTTTAGAGTAACTAGGTAGGTGACCTACCTACAAAATAAAAAATATTGTTTTTAACGTATTTTAAAATGGAATTTGGTGTAAGTAAGTACATACATAAATACCTTAATAAGTAATTAATAAAACCGGCTTAAAGACCATGACATTAAAAATTTTAATTTGTTTACAATAATTTATTATGTAAGTAGGTAGGTAAGCTTAATTTTAGACGGCACGGAAAATTATCAGGTAGACACTGAACACAGACAAAATTAATACCTCGAGAGATTTCTCGGTATGTGCACAAAATACCGAGAAATCTCTCGGTAAGTATTAAGCAAGTAAGTGGCTACTACGTCTATCACAATAGACGTAGTACTTACTTGCATCTTTACTAATATCATAAAGCTGAAGAGTTTGTTTGTATGAACGCGATTATCTTAGGAACTACTGGTCCGAATTGAAAATTTATTTTACTGTTGGATAGCCCATTTATCGAGGAAGGCTATAAGGTTAAGTATATATCATTACGTTAGGACCAATAGAAGCGGAGCAACAATAAAAAATGTCGCAAAAACGGGGAAAATTTATGCAGATAAAGTTGTGCGGGTCAGCTAGTAATAAATAATCTTATAAATAAGAAGGTAATTACATACAAAAAATTAAAATCTTTACTCATTCATTCACTCATTACGTCCAACCCTTGGACCTAGATAGTTGAAATTTTGCAGAAACATTTATTTTGTGACGTGGACCAACCAGGATCGAAAATGGATTTCAGGAAACTCCGTACTAACTAACGTAACTATATGTAGGTATAAGGGGAAGTGTGAGCAATTTCATATAAACTAAGCCATCATTATCATCATCATATTTTACCACTATGTCAAATTGAATACTATGCCTGTAATGATAGTTGTAGGGAGATAAATAAGTAAATATTTTTTAAAAAATGTTATAGGTAAGTCGTACAATTCTTTTAAAAACAATGAAACATTGTTACCTAAGTACTTTTTATTTAAATGAATTATTTTTTATAAGTCCGTATTCTTTATTTACCCCCTATGAAATCAGAGAAACTCTATTTCTTTTAATAAAAGTTGGCAACCCTACCTACACCATCATACCCTCATCGAAAGAATTCTGCCTTGAAATTAGGTAAGTAAGTATAAAATAAATCTGTTGACCTACAAAGTACGCTTATCGCCGCAGTTTTAAATTAATCTTATCGGAAGTGATGATTCAGAACGAATACAAATAGGTATGCATTGTACTTTAGTCTTTAACCGATCCGGTTCTTGGTTCATGTGATAAAACGTGGCTAAAGCAACGCGGACAGAGCACACTTGAGTAAGTATCAATAACTTTGTCTTGCCTATTCTTAATAGATAACAATATTATCATTGAAAACTGTTCCGTTTCATTTACAATTTAAATGTAAGCAAATATGCATAGTAAGTACAAAACTTAGTTAAAATACTCACAGAAACACAAAACGCCGGTAACTTGTAAA